>OY728141.1:1596628570-1601628570 GCA_963277665.1 Viscum album
TTTTCTGGGTAAAATTCTAGTTAACACATTGGAATATTCTATGGAATATTTTTGGAGTTAGGTGCTGAGATAGCATGGGGTTTCGAGGATTGTAGAGGCTTAGTGCATATAGATAAATATATTAAATATATTATATTATGTGCATGCTATATTTTCAAAAAAATAAAACATATCCAAAATGGTGCGTCGTATGATAAATCCAAGTCTACCATTAGGTTTGGGGTGAGGGTTTTACCCTTGGATCAATATAACATTTTTGTGCATTGGAAGTTTGGTAACATCGCACGTGAGTATAAATTATTTAATATTTTTATTTATATATTTCCAAAAAAATTGAATATCTCTCAAATGGTTTGTTTTATATGAAAATTTGGGCAACCATTAGGTTAGGTCTTGTAACATCCCACACCAGATGCCACTGAATTGGTTCCCTTAGTTGGTTCGTCACTAGGCCTCAAGCACATCGCCCCGTATTCGAGAGGCTGCTGACTAGCAGTGTGGGCCTAGGAGGGGATATTGGGGAGACTATTCCCTCATATCAGAGTAAGGAAAAAGCGTAAAACTATGTACCATACACAACGAAAATTAAACAGAGTGCAAAAGAAATAAACAACTGAAATAGAACAAGTTGTAATAATAAATGAAATGATATAAAAATTATGAATAGCTATGCACTAAAATACAACACTAGTCACCCATTGGTCCTACTATATAGGTACAAGTACAAATGAAACTGAAAGTAAAATTCCAGGGCTCTGTTACTAATTTCGATCCAACCCATGTACCTGATCTCCAAACACTGTTGAACTACACCAGCCAGATCAATAGAACCCCTCGAGAAGATCTGCTCAATCATGAAACACTTGGCCTCATCCCTATCCACTATGAAACTCATGATCAACCTAAATATAAGTCACAAGGTCTACATGTACATTGAGATTCACATTCAGGGGTGAGAAATAATATCAGTAAGCCACCCCTACAAGCAACCTATAAAAGTGCTTCTATAAGTGTATGCAAAATCTATGTGCTTAGTCTAGCTGAAGCACCACAAAAAAGAATGTAAACCAAATTTGCAACCATATTTGAACCCAGGGTCCATAATCTCTATCAACTAGAATATTTCTACCATGGATGCCCATGTCAATAGGTGTATGCATGTATAGTCCCACACCAATACATACATACATACATATGACATTCATGCATAAGAGAATCAAATAACATAATAAAACCGACAAAATTCTATCCTTGGGTTCATAATCCTGATCACCTTGACATCCTATGAAATGGAATTAATTTGGATTCCATTCCACTCAAACTGTGTACCATTAAGTTGAGCTATGGGTCTGTAATCTCAATCGACATATACCTTCTTCGGCCAATGCTAGAAATCTCTCTAAGAAATATATGTCACCACAGGGGGGATGCTCTTCCTACACTTGGGTTCACCCATACTCACCTCTAATCACCAAAAAGGATACCGTATACCAACATTCATTCTTTTAAATAAGGATATCATATACCAATGGTCAATCTTGTAAATAAGGATTCTAGGGAGTACATCTGGACATCCTATAAAAGGTCACTAAGTCAGTCTCCATGCTACTCGAGCCTGTAAATCTAGTCCAATTTCTGATCCATAGGTATCAGTCTATGGGCCGTCATTACATTCAAAACTCTGATTAACCCTAAGGGGATTACCCATAGGTGATCTATAAAGATATAACTCACCGGTGAGATACCATTCTACACCACTCGAGTCTCGTAACTGATCTGGAAAAGTGTAGTCATTACGATCAAAGGTTGAGGAGATCATAATCATCCCCATCACTCGAGAGTGCATAATCTACCATAATTCTTGGGGCTTCATGCCTGTATAAAGAGAGAACTCGCTAGTGAGACATCATGCTACACCCCTCATGTCTCGTAATTGATCTGGAAGAGAGTAATCATTCCGATCAAAGGATGAGGAGATCATAATCATCCCTACCATTTGGAAGTGAATAATCTACCAAGAAAATTGGGTCACCAAGCCTAAAATTTTGAGGAGAACATAATTATCCTCATCATATATCATCCAGTCTATGATTTCGTCCATGGAATTCTTACTACGGGAATCCAACTATCGCTCAAGGCTTACAATTACACACATAAGGCTCAACAAATGGATACCAAGAAACACCTCTGGACATCCCAACAAAATATATATCACAATATATATATATATATATATATCCAGGCTCAATACCCAAGTCCTAGGTAGTACCACTGGGTATACCAATAAAATATCATAAATAACAAGGCTCAAAAGCTAGGTCCTGGGTAAGCATGTTCGAGCATCCCAACAAGCAATAAAAATCTTAGGAAGAACATATGGGAATTATAATGAAATAAAGATGCCTTGTATCATTCTCAATAATGACTAACCAGGAAGCACCTATAGTAAACACTATTGCATCAGCAACACCAATTCAGATATAAACAAACATGCGAGGGTGGTCTGAATGCCTAACCCAACACTCCAACCATAGGCCCAAGGTATTAACAGTTTTTCATGGGTTCTATGTGACACATGAACACCATCTATAGCCAAAACTGATGTACAAATCAGGTTCTTTCAAACAATGGGGCACCCACTAGGTCCCTCAAGTCAAGCACTAAGGGGAATCCTACTCTGGATCCTCCTGGTAAACACACTAGTAAGGGATCCTACAAGGGACTCCCTAGATCTGCATGTACGAAAAGGCATCCCTTATGGGATCCTTAGAAGCAACATGTCTCATAGACTAATAGGCTATAAGGGAACATCTTACAAGGGGAATGACCTCAAAAAAATAGTCATGGGAGATATCTCATATCTCATCTTAGATCAAGATCTCAACTAGGTTGGTCTGAACCCCCAACTTATCAATCACACCAAGTCTCTCCCTCAGGAGAGAAATGAATTTAACAAATGGAGGAAGAACCTCTCCATTTAGATGAAATTACATGAAACTACCATTAGGAGTTCTAATTATGCTTCATGGGGTTCACCATTGCGATCTACGTGAAAAAATACTCAAAATGGACTACTCACAGGTCCAAAAATGACACTAGGGAATGAAATAGTAAAAGAACCTTGAATGGTACCAAGAGAGGAGTACATAGCGTGTAGAGACCATAAAAGGTGTGTACCCTCAGATAGAAACATTATAATATACTCTCTCTATCCTCGGCATGTAATAGCCCTAAGTACACAGTGTGTAAGGTGGGTAAATAGTGTGTACCCAACATGGGTTACATGCCTGTGTGCCTCAGCTGTCTTGGATGTCTACTTGGCCAATATATGTACTTTTACATGGGGTTCTACCCATATGGGGTCTGGATGTGTACTCCACATGGTCATTTACCCTGACACGGGTAGCCATGCCTGGGTACTTGGCTACATAGACGAATACCAGTACATAGCATATACACACTTGTACACGTCATGTACTCCCCAAACATCATATTTCCTGAAATAAATAAACACATGGCGAGTTCCCCTAATCCAAATGTCATGTAACCTAGTTTTTTCAAATGGAAAACCCTCAAATCACCCGTAACCACCGTTTTCGACTTCGAATCAACAAATCCATCCGAAAGAGGCCACAAGAAAGAATAAACAGTATTTAAAAACTTGAAACAATAGATTTAAAGGGGATATATGGTGAAAACATAAATAGACCAACATTCGGGTGGAAACCATTGATGTTTCACTTGAATTCACCATCCACAGTCACCATACGCAGACTCAGTGCGTCAAGGGCTTCACAATGGTACGACTCTTCTCTTACCTCTCTCTCTCTCTCTCTCTCTCTCTCTCTCTCTCTCTTTATCCCTATCACTTTTCTCCCTTAGTAGAGCAGAGTAGGTGGAGAATAAAAGGTGGAATGTTTAAGGAGGAGTAATGAAGAGAAAATAAATAAAAATAAATAAAATAAATAGAAAAGGAAAAAAGAAGAAAAAGGGGCTCAGGCCAGCCCCAGTGCCTAACTTGAGTTTAAAACTTTCCTAGTCTAAAATCTTCATTCCAAACTCAATGGTGGAGACATAAACTCAATATGAAACTCCTTTAAAAAGATATGGCCAAATGAACATGTGCGAATAATTTAATATTTAATTATATAATTATTAATTATTAATTATTCCTCCAAAATTCGAACAGCTTGGAATTCTTCCACACTCATTTCCTAGGGTAAACATCCTATTTCAGGAACAACCAACTGGAAAGAAAATTATTTGAGATCATCTGATAGGGGAAAAGGAAAGTTTTACTCCTTTACAAACATTTGAAATTAAAAAATTAAAATTTCTTCCCAAACTGTAGTCCTGAAAAACATGGGTCCTTAAAAATTCCCCACCATAAACCTTCTTTCCCCTGAGAATCATGGTGAAAAGACCCAAATCCTTGCTCTCAAACTAAGAATATTCAAAACCTAGCTATCTGAACTATCCAACAACCACCCACATAGCATCAAAAAATGCCTCATGCATGGATGGAATTTAATTGCGACCGATCTGGAACTCTCTATTGTAGGAATACCCTTATCGTCATCTTAAACAAAACTCCAAGAAAAATGGCTCACAACAATGAAAAATAGAAGCTGAAAACAAGTTTCACCACCCTTAAATGGTCAATGGTATACTCCCCACCATATGGATTACCTTACACCACTCCTCAAGCATAACCAAAATAGGTTCCTTCTTCAATAGAGATGAACATTTATAAATAAAATGAAGCTCAGCGTAGGGCTGAAGCTATATCATCATACTCAAGACGAATCAATATAGAACATGATCATCCCTAACCGGAGTATACTAATATTCAACCAAAGGCATGTACAACTCCCTCTGAGCCACTTTCACATTCTGTCAAACGTAACTAGGATTCATCCACGAGTCAACCATCTCACAGTACCTGATTCATTTCACGATTCCACCTCTACAATTAAGTGACATTCCATGAAAACTTCTAGGGATCCACTCCCATATAAAGTCTGAAAAACACAGTCCCTACCTTGTACCCAACCACTCACCAATTTAAAATTCAAAAGATACTCCATGCAACAACGTGTATATTTAATACCCAACTTGTACTCCAATGATTCATCTAGTCATGAGACTCTACCCATGATCTAACTACTTTAGTAGTAGTAGAAAAAAACATTGGTCGACCAGGCTAGGTACTCAAGAAGTCCTTCCCATCACACCAGTCTTAAAGAACTATCACCCTGGGTGCTTTGTCAATAGATGAAGGCATCAACATGCCTATAATGAAAAACTCAGGCACATATTCTACCTCAATCAAAAAAATAGCACAAAACAAATCTCAGTTACAAAAATTCATCTGAAAACAGGGGCCAACCTCTCACAAAAGTTTCTCTAGAATGAAATAGACGTCGAACTATAAGGGTGTGAGTTTAAACAAAGGGTATCTAGGTCTCCCACCTAGACCAAAATATCCATCCTATCAAAAGAAGGTAACAACCCCAATGACCTATAAGGGTCAAAACTGAAAACACGGTCCACAAGGGCCCTGATTCTCTTTGAACATCCTCAGAAGAAACTACTCCCTAGAGGTCGCAAAACCAAAGAAGAAGATAAACTAAACATACACTCATCAGGAATACATATATAGTAATACCCCCGAGAGATCCGGTTCATAAGAAAATTCATGTTATCCATCAGCATCATACTCAGAGATCAGACTAGATAACCATGACCTGAGAAACAACACCCCAAAAGGGTAATAAAAAAAGGGAATCACATTCCATATCATCCTATTACGGTCACTGCACCTCCTGTGCATGAGTACTGAGTCATCATCCTCACTAATAAGTGCCTCAATGTAGATCCACACAACCTGCCATCAAAGTGATATATATTTGTAAGTAGGCCCCATGGCCTTGGTTGTTGTAAAATTACACACTAGCTAGACTATGTGTTGTGAATCCTATGTGATGAATATTATGCATGAGGGACGTATTTCCTTTTCTAGCCAAGAGTAAAAATACATCCCTAGCCTCTTACTAATGGAAAAGTTCTAGATATCCATAGTAAATCAAAACATCCACACAACATATGTGTTGTTCAAGGATAAATCATATACAAATATAGCATCACAAATCAGAAAAACAATCCCAAACCATGAAAACAAGGACTTCCTGCTGGAATAAGTGTTCTTGATGAACTTGTCATATATCTATCATAGGTTTCAAAACATTCCTAAACTCTTGTCTACCATATCCCAAATATTAAAGACCAGGAAAATAAAACCGCTCTGATACCACTTTGTAATGTCTCGACCCAAATTCCACTGAACTAGTTCCCCGAGTCGATTCTTCACTAGGCCTCCGGTGTGCATCCCCACACACCAGAGGCTACCGACTATAAGTGAGGGCCTAAGAGGTGGTATTGGGGAGACTATGCCCTCATATCATAGTAAAAAATAGTGGAAAACAACTAAGTATCATACACAATGGAAAGTAAATAGAGTGTGAAAGCAGTAAACAACTAAAATAGACCAAGATGTAATAATAAATAAAATTATGTAAAAATCCTGAACATCTATGAAATATAATACAACATTGGTCACCCAATGGGATGACCATACAGGTGAAAGTACAAATGAAAATGAAATTAAAAGTATATGTCTTTGCTACTAACTGAGAACCAACCCACATACCCGATCTCCAGACACTGTCGAACTACACCAGATAGATTAGTAGAACCACTTGATCATCTTCACTCAATCATGAAACACTAGACCTAAAACATATCCACCATGAAAGTTGTTCTCAACCTGAAAATCATACATAAGGTCTATACATACACTAAGGTGCATGTGTTGGGGTGAGAAACAATCTCAGTAGGCCACCCTAACAAGCAAACTATAATTATGCTGCTATAAGTGTATACAAAAGCAACATGCTCATCCTAGCTAAAGAACAACCAAAAAAGTGTTAAAAAAATGTGAAACCACAGTTGAACTCAAGGTCCATAATCCCTATCAACTGGGAAGGTTACACCATGGATTTACATATCTATAAGAGTAAGAATGTATAGTACCATACCTATAAATACATACATTAATATGAAATTCATGCATAAGTGAATAAAATAACATAGGAGAAATAATAACAGTCGATCCTTAGGTCTATAATCCTGATCATCTGGACATCTTGTGCAAGGTAATTGAGTTGCACATCGTTCCACTCAAGTCGTGTACCATTAAGTCAATCTCTTGGTCTGTGATCTCAATCGAAATGTACCTGCTTCAGCCAATGCCAGAAATATCTCTGAGAAAGCTACGTCACCACAGGGGGATACTTGTCCTACACCTGGGTTCACCCGTACTCACCTCTAATCACCAAAAAAGATACCATATACTAACATTAAATCTGATAAATAAGGGTATTGTATACCAACTGTCAATCTTGTAAATAAGGGTTCTGGGGAGTACGTCCGGACATCCTGTAAATGGTCACTAAGTCAGTCACCATGCTGCTCGGGCCTGTAAATCTAGTCCAATGTATAAACTCTATGTCTCGGTCTATAGGAGTTCATGGCATTAAGAACTCAGATGAACCCAAAGGGGCTTACCCTTAGGTGATCTATAAAGAGAGAACTCACCGATGAGATGCCATGCTACACCCCTCGAGTCTCGTAACTCAACCAGAAGAGAATAATCATTCTGATCAAAGGCTGAGGATGTTGTAATCATCTCCACCACTTTAGAGTGCATAATCTTCCACGAGTCTAGGGTCTTCATGCCCGTATAAATAGAGAACTCACTGGTGAGACATCTGCTACACTCCTCGAGTCTCATAACTGATCCGGAAGAGAATAATCATTCTGATCAAAGGCTAAAGAGATCATAATCATCCCCACCACTCATGAGTGCATAATCTACCACAAGTCTTGGATCTCCATGCCCTAAAATCAAGGACAGTGTAATCATCCTCGTCATATATCATCCAGCCTATGAGTCTATCCATGGAATTCCTACTACAAGAATCCAAGTATTACTCAAGGAGTGAAATTCAACATGTAAGGCTCAATATACGGATACTAGGAAACACCTCTGAACATCACAGAAAAATATATATAATAAGATATATATATATATATATATATATATATATATATATATACAGGATCAACATCCAAGATCCAGCTAATACCTCTGGGTATACAAATAAAATATCAAAAATAACATGGCTCAAAAACTAGATCTCAGGTAAGCATGTCTGGGAATCTCAACAAGTAATATGGATCCTAAGAAGAACATTTAGACATCCAAAATAAATAAATACACATCGTTTCAGGCTCAAAAACAACCAACTAGGAAGCACCTCTAGTAAACATTGTAGCTTCTACAAAACCAAGTTAGATATAATCAAATGGGTGAGGGTGGCCTGAACACCCAACCCAACACTCCAGGCACATCCCTAAGGGCTTATCAGTTTGGATGGGTTCTAGGTGACACCTGAACACCATATCTACCCAAACTTGATGTACAACGCAGGTTCGTTCAAACAGTGGCGTACCCAATGGGTCCCTCAAGTAAAGCACTAAGAGGAATCATACTCGTGATACTCTAAGTAAACACACGATAAAGGGATCCTACAAGGGACTCCCTAGATCGACATGTAAGAAGAGGCATCCCTCAGGGGATCCTTAGAAGCAACAGGTCTCACGACCTCATAGGAGAGACGGGTACATCCTACAAGGGAAACTTTCTAAAAAGCATAGGTCACAAGAGATAGATCATAGCTCATCTCATATCAAGATCTCCACTAGGTTGGTATAAAATCCCAACATATCATAACCACAAAGTATCTCCCTCAGGAGAGAACTGAATTTGATAAGAGGAGGAAGAACCTCTCTATTTAGATAATATCCCCTAAAACACCTATTAAGATTCCTCAGAATGATCCATGGGTTTCACCATCACTATTGATGTGGAAAACTACTTAGAATGGACAACTCACATGTCCAAAACTGACATTGGGGATTGAAACAGAAAAAGACCCTCAAAGGGTACCAAGAAAGGAGTACACGACATGTAGAGACCACACACGGTGTGTACCCTCAGATCTCCACATGGGTGTATACTCCCACTGGTCTGGGCATGTAAAAGCCCCATGTACATAGTGTGTAAGGTGGGTACACAGTGTGTACCCAACACGGGGTACACGCCTATGTCCCTCATCCATCTTGGCTATCTACTTGGCCAAGATATTTAATTTTACATGGTGTGCTACCCACATGGGGTCTAGTTGTGTACTCTACAAAACCATGTACCATTACATGGGTAGCCATGACTGAGTACTTGGATACACAGCAGAGTACTAGTATACGATGCGTACACACCAATACATGGCGTGTACTCCACGAAATTCATCTTCCCTGAATATGAAGAACACACCATGTATTCCCCTGAACCATACTCCATGTAACATGGTTTTTCTAAATGGAAAACCCTCATATCACCCATAAACCCCATTTTTGACCCCAAATCAATATATTCGAACTCAAGAGACCACATGAAAGAATAAAAAGTCTTTAAAAACTTGAAACAACATATTTAAAGGGGATCTATAATGAAAATGTAAATGGGACTACCTTCGTGTAGAGACCTGAAGCTTGACGTACATGAACATTTCATTACTTTTGCGGAATACTTAGTACATAACAAAAACACACACACAAGGATCGTAATAGTTTAGTGTCTTTGGAAACTCGGAATATAATCTTCTAATCGTGGTGAAAGATCTTCAAAATCTCCCATAAAGATATTCCTTTTTTTTTACCTAAAACCTTTCTTTATATCCTGGGGAAAAGAAAACATAAAAGGGTGAGCTCAAATGCTCAGTAAGGGTAAACAAAAGAAAAATCAATCACATCATATTCATAAGAACATAACTTTTGGAAATCTTAACCTGCAAAAGAGAGCATAATTTCATAACATGGGATAAATCATAGTAGTGAAATGAAATCCCAATAATCAAAACATAAAACATGAAACTTTGTGTCATACACACATAATCATAGAGAATCATTTCTTGTTAGTCAAGACTCATTTCCAAGACTATCTTAGTGGACAATGTCCCTTTCTGAATCGAGTAACCCTCGTTTCAGTCCTGTTTCACTTAACCGGTATAACCTACCATTTCAGCCATGTCTATCTCATGAGATATAAAATCTTTACCCAATGCATTGGAGGGAGATATAGGTCCCACCCATCTCATAATGAATCCTTTCTTATGTGTGACACATAATCATAAACCATACATCATAGCGTAACCCATGTAATAAAAATGGGATTCTTAAACAACATGACATCATAAAACAATTCATATAAGATAAAGGAATTCATAAAAATAATTCCATCACAACATAATCAAATCAATGTAATAATAAGGATAAAAACAGAACCCTTTATTATCTTAGATGGAAAATAATTTTGATAAAACACTTGAACTTTATTCTTAAGGAAAATATCCTTTCTACTTCAAAAATAATTTTCTTTTCTTAACATGTCATACAATTTTAAACTAAAAGAAGTTGATTAAAAATAAACTTGAAAACTTGTAAAGGAAGCTTCTTGGAAATAATGTTTTAAAAATCCATTCTTGCCGTATAAGTTTAAAAAAACATTCTTCGTACTTTTGTCGAAAAAGTCAAAAAGTACCTCGTACGAAAAACGACAAAAGATTCCTTTCATACATATTACTAAAAACTCACCGAAGGGTAAAAATGGATTTAAACAATTGTAGGTGGATGGAAACAATATTACATATTGAGGGAACATGGATGTGGATGATAAATTACACCCCAGTAAATACTTACGAATAAACAATCTCGGATAAAAATGAGATTGTGATATTTCCCTCACCTTAGGTCCGATTTGCTTCGTAAGTGTCCGAACCTCCTGTATAATGATTTAAATAATGTAATTGACTTATTACAGAATCATATTCATTGTTATGATATCATATATGGTTCACTTATGACATTATATTACCCGTTCATTTGTAAATTCAATGTTAAAGAAGCGTTTTGGGTAAAATCGTTTCATTTATCGTAGGTGTTTTGACTTGTTGTTCTTGACATAATTATTACTTATATCATGATTTAATTACTTCCAGAATATAAAACATGATTTATATATAATATATATTCAGTATATATATATATATAATAGATAGATAAATAAAATGAAAAACACCGTTCATGGAGATGGTAGTCCGTACGTACGCATGAACGTTATTTTCCTTTCCTTATTGTCTTGAAATGGAAGTAAGTAGATGACATACATATATATATATATATACATAAATACAGTAGCTTTATAATGTCATATATTTCATTATTATTTCTTATATATACTTTATAATCATTCTTAAATGGTTAACATGGAGAATGAATCTCATCGCGTCGTGGAGACGGTAGTCCGTACGTACGCACGAGCGATGATATCATTTCCATAAATATTTAATTGGAGTGGAGTGGATTATACAATATATCAGAATCAATATGATGTTTTAATAACTATGTATAGTTATTCTTTACACCATTATACCCATCCATGTAAGGTGGTGGTGGAAAATAGATTACACCACGGCGTGGAGACGGTATTCCGTACGTACGCACGCGCGGTGATTTCTTTTTCCGTAGGATGGATAGATGGTGAAATAGGGTTTTTTCATACTTATAATAACATATAAGTATATGAGTGATACTGATGTTATTACTTCATAATGAAACAACCTAATAAGAAGAAGTGGAAGAAGAAATAAAGATGAAATAATTGGTAACGGTAATTACCTCTTCTTTGAAGCGCCTCTTGGAGACCTCCTCTTAGGGCACTAAAATTGGTCTTTGAGGAAGAACAGAACCTCTAGAATGTTTCTAGGGAAGTGGAGAAGAGATTTTGGCAGGGTTTGGCCGAGCTTGAGTGCTCAAATTGGTGTGAGGAGGAGGGGGAGGAGGTGTCCTTTTATAAGGGAGGAGAGGGGCACCTTAGGAATACCTCAAAATATTATTTTATATTAATGTCAAAAATTGGTTTATAATGGTTCCAAAGGGTCTTATTTCTAATCTAAAGTGGGGATGGGTCGAAATCCTATCAACCAATAAGATTTAGACAAGTTTAGGGTATTATGTTAACCTTATCAATTAGATTTAACTCTAAGTTAAATAATTTAACTTTTACCGTGTCTTTTTGTTTTCTTTCACTATATGGTTAATACACTTACTATAACATTCCAAAAGAACCCCAAATTGTTTATTATTAATATATATATCCTTATCTAAGTCATTTGGCCGAACCCTAGATTTTTAGGAATAAAATAACAATTAGTAATATAATATTTGATTTAAAAACTATTTTGTGTCAATTTTGATACTATTTGATATATGATTTTTGTGAAAGTCATAACAGAATTATATGTTCTAACAAAGTTGATTAAATCAACAATAATATATCATAGTAACCTAAAAAATTAGTGTAATTCATAAAAAGTCTCAAATTACATTCATTTGAGCATTTATAACATCAATTATGTTAATATTTCCTTAAAAGGGTAATTACTGCATCATCGTTGTGTCATAAATAAATTAATTTATTTAAAGTATAAAAATTATAAATAAAATATCATTATGTAGTAAATATTTTTAGATTTCTAATGAATATTTATAGTCTAATTTATCTTATGTATAACCCCATATTAAAAATTTTTTAGTTATTAAACTTTGATTTTAACTATTTTAACAATTCATTAAATAAAATAATATTAAATGTCATAATATAATCCAAGTGGACCTAAATGATCATATTATATTCATAAGGTTGTTTTTGGTCGAATTACACTTATCCAATAGAATTAGGACATGTGTTAGGGTAATAGTAATATCATATTTACCCTTAGTTACCCTATTTACTATTAACCGTGGTAAAAAAAAGTTAAAAGTTACTATTCACCAAAAATTATTTTCATCTCATTGAACCACATTTTAGTCCTTGATATTAACCGTGTCTGTCGGATTTTCGAAATTCCATTCACAGAAGCGGTAAAATTAAGTTTTATGCAAAATTCAGTTTTTAACCTACCACTTAGTGGTTTCACTATTCATCAAAAATTGAAAGTTTTCAGAAAAATACCAAAATTTCATCCTAAGCTATATTTCATATTCCGAATTCAAAAAATGAAGTCTATTTTACCAAATTCATAACATAGAAGTTGCATTAATTAATTTTATAATTAAATCCCGCTGTTAAAACAAATAGCGTGTTTTTAAGAAACAATATCTATCAAAAGATTGACACTTGTTTATGTCTGGTTTAAATGTAAAATTACATCCAATGACCAACATTGTATTAAATTGTAAAAATATATTCTAAATATACTTTAAAACAACTAAAATTTATAATTTATCACTATTAATTATTTTGATTAAAAAATTTGTTTTTAATTATAATTTAGTAATTTTCACTATTCATCAGAATATGAAAGTTATCCGAAAAGTACCAAAATTTCACCTTAGGCTAAATTCGATACTCCGAATCCAAAAATGAAGTCCATTTTGAGAGATAAAATTTCTAAAATTTTAAAAGGTGGTTATTACTATTCATAACGGCTAGTTATAATAATATTTTAATAGCATATCGTTGTTTAGTGAAACTCGGTATTGCATACTACACACGCTATTGAGGAAGGTCGCGATTGCGTGTAATGCAAGGCAAGTCAAGGATGCGTGTTGTGCAATCTCCTTTTGGTGTAGCGTACAACACAAGACATTAGTGAAATAAAAAAGAATATTTTTCATAAAATCTCGGGCTGTTACATTCTACCCCCCTTAAAATGAATTTCGCCCTCGAAATTCGTCGGGGTTATAATTGGTTTACTATTCGAAAGTTTCTTTAATAGAAACCCACATCGTAAAAAGGAATAACAAAACTTGGCTTTAAAAACTAAAGTATGAAATGTAACGATTACCCAAATAAACTAATCACTGGGTTTCCACATAGGTGAAAATACGGATATGGAAGAGAAATCTAACCATCATGTTCTGATGGAGAGTGGTAGAGAACATGGGTATGGAAAATCCAGTAATCACAAATCCATAAATTTGTGACGATCTAAGGTGCCATATGATTCATCAGGTATAAGATCACTAGGACAACATTTTTGGTTTTCAAGATCATTTCCCTAAAGTCGAAAATTTGAATTAGAATAAATACTTTCTTTATTTTGGTACAATCTCACTGTTGTTCATTCCTTGAACAATTTCCACTTCATCTCTTAAATAAATGAAGTTGAATTTGTTATTCGTGAAGTGTTAGCAGATCATGTGATAGAATGACGGGTCATTCCATCTGTCTCAAACAAATGGTTGGCAAAAATTATATACATAAGTCGATCTATAGTGAGATTAATCACATATGGTTCCTAAAATGGACTTATACTTCATATATCATACTGATTAATATAATAAAACTAGTTTCTACTAAACAGGGACTTCCTGTAGGCCAGTGGTAGGTGATAAAGGCCAGTCGCACTTCGGTTGTGGGTTCGATTCCCACAGCCTTGTCCGAAGCGATGGGCTGTCGCACGTCCTGCAGGTTGTCCTTTTTCTAAAACTACATTACTATAACATCCCATCAATAATATCGAAAAAAACTTCTATCCTTAAACAATACTCACTTATGTCCAACATAATCCATTTCAATCTTTAGGCATATCCATAATACTGCAGCCCACTCTCATAACATAGTGAAAATGATTACCAGAGATTTAATACCATCGTTGATCCCCATATATCATAAGATATGTTTTGTTGGTCACATTCCAAACATTCAAAGTCCTTAATCATGTATTCTCTTGAATACCTTAGTGAAAACATGAATGCAGTTTAAAGTTAACACTTTCCACATACCAAAATCCTCAAAATTCTATATACTCAAACCATGATATCACTTAGTCCTTATATCAATCATGATCTCATGAATACTATTAAACATTTCATTTTCTAGTTTTCCCTTCATTATGCGCATATCATCTTATTTACAAAAAAATATCTCAATCACTTTGAATACCACATCAATAAATATTGCAATACTCAATGATACAACATTATTTTGGAATCCCATTACATAAACACTTAATCATTCCACCACATCGTTGTCATATTCAACATTGCCAATAGTGATCGCATGTGACTTCCCTTTTTCCTTTGCCTTCAGTGGTTGCTCATGTTGATCATCACTAACCCTTGGATTAGGGCATTTATTAGCATAATGCCCCATTTCCTTGCACTTGAATCATTGAAGTGTTGGTGGTGCGTTCTCTGCAGTGTTTGCTTTATTCACATCATTAGAAACCCTTTTTCCATTACTTCGACACTCAGCTGCTCGATGACCTTCTTTTCCACACTTAAAACATTTTCTAGTCCCTTTAATACAATCTCCACCATGCTTCTTTCCACACTTTGTGCATAAGGAAACATTCATCTTCTTTTCACCATTATTCTGAGATTTCTCCTTGAACTCCATCTTTCGTTTCTTGTCAAAACCATGAGATGGATATGTAACACCAACTTCCATTTCTACCTTGATAGCACAACGCACAATTTATTCATAGCTACTGAAGTCTCTTATAGCTAATGCCCTCCGAAGACTTGGTTTTAAGCCACTGAAAAATCGATCAACTTTACTTTCAGATTGGATGATAATGCCAGATGCATACCTTGCAAGTCTTATAAAATTCGCTTCGTATATACCAACAGATTCATCTTCCTTTTGCTTTAGTTCAAGAAACTCCTTCTCCATCTTTGTTCGAAGAATACGAGGGAAGTACATATTGAAAAATAAGTTCTTGAACTCGTCCCATTCCATGGACTCAATTTCATCTCTTTGCCTTGTATTCTTGATAAGATTCCACCATTGATCAGCTTCACCTTACAAACGATATACTGCTAAGATGACTTTATCATGTTCAGAACATTGAAGAACTGAAAATATCTTTTCAGTGGTACTGATCCATTGTTCAGCAACAAGTGGATCAGAAGACCCACTGAAAGAAGGTGGACGTTGCCTCATGAAGGACTCAATAGAATATTGTTCCCTTCTCTACTCATTTGGAAGTCCAGAATGATTCATAGCTTGTGTAAGTATAGCAATAAGATTTTTCACTCCATCTCCCATAACATTTGTTTGTTCAGGAGGACAATCATTGCATTGTCCACTGCATTGATCAACACGGTTCCTTCGGGTTCCAGCCATCGTCTAAAACCCAAAAAGAATAGTGTGAGAGGCAAAAATCATGCTAGGGAAAACAACATAATAAAGGGGGAGTACCTTCAATATCTAGCATCTTAGGTTTAATTCTATGATCGTTAGCGTAGTTCTAGTACTATAACCTATACGTATACTTAACCTTAGGGACATCCCTAGACATACCGTAGAAATATCTCTAGGGATCTCACTAACGTTTTTGCATCCTAGTTTCCAAAGGTTGACTAATCCTTTCCTCTGATACCAACTGTAGATACCCGAAGCATGACGTACATGAACATTTCATTACTTTTGCGGAATACTTAGTACATAACAAAAACACACACACAAGGATCGTAATAGTTTAGTGTCTTTGGAAACTTGGAATATAATCTTCTAATCGTGGTGAAAGATCTTCAACATCTCCCATAAAGATCTTCCTTTTTTTTACCTAAAACCTTTCTTTATATCCTGGGGAAAAGAAAACATAAAAGGGTGAGCTCAAATGCTCAGTAAGGGTAAAGAAAAGAAAAATCAATCACATCATATTCATAAGAACATAACTTTTGGAAATCTTAACCTGCAAAAGAGAGCATAATTTCATAACATGGGATAAATCATAGTAGTGAAATGAAATCCCAATAATCATAACATAAAACATGAAACTTTGTGGCATACACACATAATCATAGAGAATCATTTCTTGTTAGTCAAGACTCATTGCCAAGACTATCTTAGTGGACAATGTCCCTTTCTGAATCGAGTAACCCTCGTTTCAGTCCTGTTTCACTGAACCGGTATAACCTACCATTTCAGCCATGTCTATCTCATGAGATATAAAATCTTTACCCAATGCATTGGAGGGAGATATAGGTCCCACCCATCTCATAATGAATCTTTTATTATGTGTTCCACATAATCATAAACCATACATCATAGCGTAACCCATGTAATAAAAATGGGATTCTTAAACAACATGACATAATAAAACAATTCATATAAGATAAAGGAATTCATAAAAATAATTCCATCACAACATAATCAAATCAATGTAATAATAAGGATAAAAACAGAACCCTTTATTATCTTAGATGTAAAATAATTTTGATAAAACACTTGAACTTTATTCTTGAGGAAAATATCCTTTCTACTTCAAAAATACTTTTCTTTTCTTAACATGTCATACAATTTTAAACTAAAAGAAGTTGATTAAAAATAAACTTGAAAACTTGTAAAGGAAGCTTCTTGGAAATAATGTTTTAAAAATCCATTCTTGCCGTATAAGTTTAAAAAAACATTCTTCGTACTTTTGTCGGAAAAGTCAAAAAGTACCTCGTACGAAAAACGACAAAAGATTCCTTTCATACATATTACTAAAAACTCACCAAAGGGTAAAAATGGATTTAAACAATTGTAGGTGGATGGAAAAAATATTACATATTGAGGGAACAAGGATGTGGATGATAAAATACACCCCAGTAAATACTTACGAATAAACAATCTCAGATAAAAATGAGATTGTGATATTTCCCTTACCTTAGGTCCAATTTGCTTCGTAAGTGTCCGAACCTCCTGTATAATGATTTAAATAATGTCATTGACTTATTACAGAATTATATTCATTGTTATGATATCATATATGGTTCACTTATGACATTATATTACCCGTTCTTTTGTAAATTCCATGTTAAAGAAGCGTTTTGGGTAAAATCGTTTCATTTATCGTAGGTGTTTTGACTTGTTGTTCTTGACATCATTATTACTTATATCATGATTTACTTACTTCCAGAATATAAAACATGATTTATATATCATATATATTCAGTATATATATATATATATAATGGATAGATAAATAAAATGAAAAACACCGTTCATGGAGACGGTAGTCCGTACGTACGCATGAACGCTGTTTTCCTTTCCTTATTGTCTTGAAATGGAAGTAAGTAGATGACATACATATATATATATATATATATATACATAAATCCAGTAGCTTTATAATGTCATATATTTCATTATTATTTCTTATATATACTTTATAATCATTCTTAAATGGTTAACATGGAGAATGAATCTCATCGCGTCGTGGAGACGGTAGTCCGTACGTACGCACGAGCGATGATATCATTTCCATAAATATTGAATTGAATTGGAGTAGATTATACAATATATCAGAATCAATATGATGTTTTAATAACTATGTATAGTTATTCTTTACACCATTATACCCATCCATTGAAGGTGGTGGTGGAAAATAGATTACACCACGGCGTGGAGACGGTATTCCGTACGTACGCACGCGCGGTGATTTCTTTTTCCGTAGGATGGATAGATGGTGAAATATGGTTGTTTAATACTTATAATAACATATAATTATATGAGTGATACCTATGTTATTACTTCATAATGAAACAACCTAAGAAGAAGAAGTGGAAGAAGAAATAAAGATGAAAGAATTGGTAACGGTAATTACCTCTTCTTTGAAGCGCCTCTTTGAGACCTCTTCTTAGGGCACTAAAATTGGTCTTTGAGGAAGAACAGAACCTCTAGGATGTTTCTAGGGAAGTGGAGAAGAGAGTTTTTCAGGGGTTAGCCGAGCTTGAGTGCTCAAATTGGTGTGAGGAGGAGGGGGAGGAGGTGTCCTTTTATAAGGGAGGAGAGGGGCACCTTAGGAATACCTCAAAATATTATTTTATATTAATGTCAAAATTGGTTTATAATGGTTCCAAAGGGTCTTATTTCGAATCTAAAGTGGGGATGGGTCTAAATCCTATCAGCCAATAAGATTTAGACAAGTTTAGGGTATTATTTTAACCTTATCAATTAGATTTAACTCTAAGTTAAATAATTTAACTTTTACCGTGTCTTTTTGTTTTCTTTCACTATATGGTTAATAAACTTACTATAACATGCCAAACGAACCCCAAATTGTTTATTATTAATATATATATCCTTATATAAGTCATTTGGCCGAACCCTAGATTTTAGGAATAAAATAACAATTAGTAATATAATATTTGATTTAAAAACTATTTTGTGTCAATTTTGATACTATTTGATATATGATTTTTGTGAAAGTCATAACAGAATTATATGTTCAAACCAAGTTGATTAAATCAACACTAATATATCATATTAACCTAGAAAATTAGTGGAATTCATAAAAAGTCTCAAATTACATTCATTTGAGCATTTATAACATCAATTATGTTAATATTTCCTTAAAAGGGTAATTAATGCATCATCGTTGTGTCATAAATAAATTAATTTATTTAAATTCTAAAAATTATAAATAAAATATCATTATGTAGGAAATCTTTTTATCTTTATAATGAATATTTATAGTCGAATTTATCTTATGTATAACCCCATATTAAAAATGTTTTAGTTATTAAACTTTGATTTTAACTATTTTAACTATTCATTAAATAAAATAATATTAAATGTCATAATCTAATCCAAGTGGACCTAAATGGTCATATTATATTCATAAGGTTATTTTTGGTCGAATTACACTTATCCAATAGAATTAGGACATGTGTTAGGGTAATAGTAATATCATATTTACCCTTAGTTACCCTATTTACTATTAACCGTGGTAAAAAAAGTAAAAAGTTACTATTCACCAAAAATTATTTTCATCTCATTGAACCAAATTTTAGTCCTTGATATTAACCGTGTCTGTCGGATTGTCTAAATTCCATTCACAGAAGCGGTAAAATTAAGTTTTATGCAAAATTCAGTTTTTAACCTACCACTTAGTGGTTTCACTATTCATCAAAAATTGAAAGTTTTCAGAAAAATACCAAAATTTCATCCTAAGCTATATTTCATATTCCGAATTCAAAAAATGAAGTCTATTTTACCAAATTCATAACATAGAAGTTGCAATAATTAATTTTATAATTAAATCCCGCTGTTAAAACAAATAGCGTGTTTTTAAGAAACAATATCTATCAAAAGATTGACACTTGTTTATGTCTGGTTTAAATGTGAAATTACATCCAATAACCAACATTGTATTAAATTGTAAAAATATATTCTAAATATACTTTAAAACAACTCAAATTAATAATTTATCACTATTAATTATTTTGATTAAAAATGTTGTTTTTAATTATAATTTAGTAATTTTCACTATTCATCAGAATATGAAAGTTATCCGAAAAGTACCAAAATTTCACCTTAGGCTAAATTCGATACTCCGAATCCAAAAATGAAGTCCATTTTGAGAGCTAAAATTTCTAAAATTTTAAAAGGTGGTTATTACTATTCATAACGGCTAGTTATAATAATATTTTAATAGCATATCGTTGTTTAGTGAAACTCAGTATTGCGTACTACACACGCTATCGAGGAAGGTCGTGATTGCGTGTAATGCAAGACAATTCAAGGGTGCGTGTTGTGCAAGCTCCTTTTGGTGTAGCGTACAACACAAGACATTAGTGAAATAAAAAAGAATATTTTTCATAAAATCCCGGGCTGTTACACTTCGGGCCGAAATCATTAAAGCTTCACATAATTTCACCATCCATAGTCGTCATATGCCGACTCAATGCGTCGAGGGATCTACGACAGTACCAATATTACCCTCCCTCTCTCTCTCTCTCTTTCTCCATATTGCTTTTCTCTCTTGGTCGAGTGGTGTAGGAGGATCATTATAGGAGGAATTTCTAAGAAGGAAAATGAAAGAAGAGAAAATAATGAAAATGAAAGAAAAGAAAAAGAAAAAGAAAAAAAATGGGCCCAGGCTGGCCCCATCACCTGACTTGAGTATAGGCCATTACTAGGATAAACTCCCTATTATAGACTCAATGACAAATACATAATCCCAATATGATTATCCATTCAAAATATACAGCCGAACAAACCTACTTGAATAATTTAATATTTAATATAATAAATATTAATTATTAATTATTCCACCAAAATTTGAACAGCTTAGAATTCTACCAAACTCATGTATTATGGTAAACACCCTTTTTAGGGACCAACATAGTGGCCATAAAAATTATCCAAGATCATATTCAAGGAGAAAACCATTTTACCTCTTCACAAGAATCCAAAAGAAAAAACTCAAATTTCTTCTCAAACTATGGTATGAAAAAACATGGGTCCTTATAGTGATGTGGGGTTAAGCCTAGTCACTAAATAACATTGATTCACATTAGTAGTTTGGTTAGATTGCACTTAAGGGTAATTTTTTACCCTTATTTTCTTTTATTATAATTATTTTATTTTATTTTAGGAATAAATCCATTTTTTTCTTTCTCCTCCATCCATAAAAGCCCCCATTGTTGATGTGTTACATTTCCAAAACCTTCAGTTTCTAACAGTTTTCTCCCATTTTAGCCAGGGATGTATTAAATGGATGAAATCAATGGCTCTATAATTAATTTTAATTTGAATCAATGTTTAAAATGGGTTTTTGAATTTATGTTGAACACATACTTGTAGATGTTTTTATAGTCAATCACCTTCAACATTTTGGTTGATCCTATAGAATTCATGTAATCCTGAGATTCATTTGTGGTTGATTAATGAACCTGGTTGATCGACTCATTTTTTTTATCCTTTCTGAACCATCCGCACAACAAGAGTGATTTCTTCCTGGGTGAAGTGTTCTGTGAGGTTGAAGAAAGGTAATTATTTATTTATTTAATTAATTTTTTCTTTCTATTTCATTTAATTATTTCATCCAATATTAATTTTTACCTAAATTATGGAAAATGTTTGTTTTTAAATTTTGAAAAACAAAACAAAAAATAAATTAAATGATAAACTTAAATTATCATGATATGTTTTTAATAAATAAAATACCAAAAGATAATTTCTTAAATTATCACAATACAAGTAAATAATTACAAAAAAATAATTTCATGGAATTATTGAAAGATAATTAAGAATATTTATCAAACAAAAATTTTGAGATTATCAAAGGATAATTTATTAAATTGATTGAAGGATGATTTATTATCAAAAGGATAATTGGGTGAATTTTTATGAAATAACAGTATAAAATTATCAATGATAATTATAAGGAATTATCAAGTGATAATTTCTATGAAATTTAAAAATGATAATTTCTTGAAATTATTAAAATAAAATTACATGATTAATATAAAATAATTATCAAGAATTATTAAATTATAAATATATAAAATTATCAAAGGATAATTTTTAGAAATAAATTATCATAATATAATTGTGAAAGGGAAACTTATAAGTAAAATTATTAGAATATAATTATAAAAATTATCCAAGGATAATTTTAAGGGATTTATCATGTGACCAAGATATCAAATTATCAAGAGGATAATTATACAATTTTCAAGGATAATTATATGGAAATATTAAAGAATAATTTTAAGGAATACCCAATTTTCCTTATGTTAATTTAGAGATATATATTATCAAACAAGGTTTTTTTAATTATTCTTGATGAGAATATTTCTAACACATGCATTGTCCTATAATGATAATTTAGAAATTATCTAGGAGAGGTAGGATATCATCGCATGTGATATTTTAATGATAATTTAAAAATTGTATAGGATAGAAAAAGTATCATCGCATGTAATATTTTATTTCTTTTTGAAATAAAATATTTGGTTTTGTTCCTAGGATCCTTGAAAAAACAGGGAGTGTTGACATGTCGAAGATTATGATATTGTGACCATTAGAAGGTGTTCATGACTATTGAGGTTTTTACTCTAGTATTAAGCCACATAGGGTGGGTTTTCTTATCTTTTGATGTGGATGATTTTGGGGTTGTAATCTCCTTACCTTATTGAGATCACATTTACAATTGTTTCCTTTATGACTATATTTATTGGTATTTTGATTAACCATGCTTGATTGTGATCTCATTTGAGTGTGATTGTATATCCCATAAGACCCATTGTGATTCCATGAGTGATATTAGTGTAGCTTTTTCCATGTTTGACTATTATAACATGTTTTTTTTTGTATGTACTATATACTGATGATGATATTATATGCCTAATTTTGTTCTCACCCTGTATATTTTCTACCATGCATTGGTGGTTGTTATTGGTATGTTGTATAGGTAGACCATTGTGACATATTCATCCCTTAGTGGGAAATGTTTCTTGACTGTGATGAGATATATGAAGGAATTGAGAAAAGGATGGAGGCACAAGGTATCTATGGAATCATGTTGAGGGTTTGGGTGAGGTAGCCTTGGTTTTCCAAGTGACATTCACCACATGATATCCTGGTTAGTATGAGTATTAGATATTCTCATATAGAGGATCAGGGTGACATGGTCCTCTTGAGGGATAGATTACGTCGAGTATCATCTCTATGAAACAATGAGGATTTCCTAAAAGGGAGGGTTTTCTTCCTATAACTCATTCAGTTATCTTTTGGCATGGATCTAAAGTAGGTACGGTTACGTTTTGTGGTTGATTGGTTAGTATAGTACCACTCATTTTTTACTGTATGTTTATTCCTTTATGAATTTATTATTATAATGACATACACTTGTATAATTGAGAACATCTTGTTAAGGAAACATTGGTAGTGTCCTGCTAAGTCTAGTACTCTCACCCTACTTGGGAATTTTGATGCACTTATAGATTTCATGAGAGACCTGGGAAAGGGAAAAATACCTATGTTAGATGACTGAGTAAGTGGATCATGGAGTTGGAGTGGACTTGGAAAAACACCTAAGGACCCCACAATTATTTTATTTATCATTTTTTTATTTATTATGGATGGGATTTCGATATTGAGAGTTGATTTTATATTCTTGAAATGTATTACATTTTCTTTTTCCCATTATTAGTCTGATTATTTATTATATTATCATTATTTATTATTGATCCTATGATGTGATACTGAGGGTATAGTCTCCACATTAACGGACTAAAGCCATCACTGGTAGTCGTTGGCCTCTTACGAATGGGGAGGCACACATGATGTCACGTAGCACCATGCTCGAACCCAGGGGTTCAGGTCGATATGTTACAATATGTTTCCATTTAATACCAAAATTACTTTAATTAATTTTATTTTATATTTAGATAATCCATCTTTTTAACTAGGTCGAGAGGGAAACCCTATATAGCTCACAAGCCCCATAGTACATGGCCTAAATATCCAGAATAAATGGATTGAAATACCCAAGGACCAATGACCATAATATTCTATATCCCCTCCCACCATCATATTATTTTCATGCCTTATTTTTTGACATAGAATCTTCATCCATGTCATATCAACCATCCCCTAAGGTGTATGTGTCCTTGGTGTGCTCTAAAATACTTTTTTCTACAGTTAGTGATTGGTCACACTAATGATCTTCATGATTCTTAATGTTTCCATTTATTTTAATCATTCTATTGCATCGACTGATAAAATCTTATCTAGATAGCTCATATTCCCACAAATGATGACCTGAAGGCCCTACGGGTCAATGTACATTAATGTATCATAGGCCCAATGGCCCAAAGTAACAAATTAGTTGAATATTTCAACTACTATAATACCCTGATACAATACCTTCTACAGTACCCACACCATTATGGTACCACCATAATTCTCTGCCACCCAGATTTGATCCCATGTTTCATATATGATTACTGGGTGACTTTACCACTCAAGTAATCCTACCACTACCAATAATATAATTTAAGTATTAGATATTAGATGATGTACATAGTTCATCATTATCTATCTATCCTGTAATCAAAAATATTTACAGATATATAAAGAAAAATTCTAGTGGGAAAAGACGAAGAGAGTGATTTTTAAGTATGTATCTCTATGCTTGGTTTTCTAACAAGTTGTGGAAGAATGAAATGTGTATAATGGGATGATTTAACCATTACCCATACATGTATCGAAATGGTTCAGCATATCCATTGATTTCATCATAGGACTTCCTATGATATCTAAATTCTATAATTCCATTTGGATTATATTTTATCTCCATACAGAGAAAGTGTATTTAAATGCTATTTGAGAATATTTCTCACTGTATAAAATTTCTAAAATATACATTATGGAATTTTTAAGGTTTTATGGTTCCCCACAATCCATTATATCTGGTGGGGATCCAATGTTAATCTTAATGTATTGGAGAAATTTTTAATAAGCATTAGAATCTGATTTAAGATTTAGTACTCATTGTCATCCTCGAGTTGATGATCAATATAAAATGACCATATAAACTACAGAATATACATTGATATTGTATTCAATGGATTAATAAGGAGATTGGGATAATAACCTTCTCCTTATATAGTTTTATATAATAAAAGTTTCCATTATATCATTCAAATGGTACCATATGAGGCTATGTGTGGGAATAGGTTTAGAACACCAAAATATTAGGATATGGTTGGAGAGCATAAGCTGATCAGAACATATCATTCTCAAGATATGGCATTGAATATTAAAACCACTCAATGAAACATTGAAACTAAAAATATTTAACATAAGAGTTACTCTGATAATTTTCAATGATATTTGTAATTTGAAGTTAAATATATGGTATTAATTTGAATATCACTATGGAATAGGGTTATGAGATTTGATAAAAAAGAAAAATTAAGCCCAATAACATTTTCCCTTTTGAGATCCCTAGTCATTTGGGGATGATATCATTTGATCTTCCACTTCCTCCAAACCTCTATCAAGTGCATGATGTGTTCCATGTATCCCTCTTCAGAAAGTACATACCTAATCCATCACATGTACTAAATTCATGTATTGTGAAACTTGAACATGAAATCTATTATAGGCAATAACCAATGGAGGGATTGGTTTGTAGATATAAAGTAATTAGAAATAATAATACTCACTTGGTTAATGGTCTTTGGATGAATTATACATTTTATTATGAAATTTGAGAATCCAAATATGTAAATAGGTATAAGTGTCATCATTTTTTTCATCAGAGTAAAGTAATTTCTAGGAAGAAATCATATTTAGAGGATAAAATAAAACACCCCATGATTTTATTGTGTATTTTAATTTTTAAATAATTATATGTAATCAATAACTTGTTTCACATTAAAAACCAAATCAAAATTCTCCACAATATTTTTTTTAAGAAAAATATTTATAATGCAAGATAATAATTAATACATTATGATAATACCTTATAAAAAACAATAAAGAAAACTATAAGAGGAATAAAACTATATGTAAATGGAAATACCAAAAACATGAAATCGTTATCCTTATGGTTTTCTATGAAGATCATCGCCCTGATAAAAAAAATTGGAAAGAAGGAACAACATTAGAAATATTGAATACATGTTGAGGTAGAAGTAAACAAACAAGATGAATGTATTTGAGTAAATCATTTACAACTATATGTATGATTGTAGTATAGTTATTATACATACGGTTGTTAGACATATATTCATTGTACATATGGCCTTTATACATATATTCATTTGATACGCTTGAATCCAATAGGTACATTGATGTTGTGTATTTATTAGAAACAAATTAAAAATAATATAATTTAAAATTGTAGAAAGAAATAAAAGAAGATAATAATTAATAAAAATAGTTTATTTTTATTCTCTATATATTATTAGTATTTTAAAATATATATGTTGATAAAATTTAATGGTAAAATTATGAATAATTCCATGCGACTAAATTCATTTAATTTAAAAATTGATAATTTTAAAAGATTTTTTTTTCAATATTTTGAGTATTTTTCTTAATAAATTAAATAGATCACTATTGAAAAATTATTTTAATGATATTTTTTATTCTTATTTATAATAAAGTAAAATTTTAATCATATAATGATTATTATTTGGTTAGGAATAAGAATAACTCTATTTTGGGCATAAAATATATAGTTCTAAAAATCATTTTATACATTAGACATTTATTATTTTAAAATTAATTATTATAAATTTTATAAATATAATCTAGTAAAATGTATTTTATATTTGTAATAATAATATAAAAATTGGATAATAATGTAAACTTCATTTTTAGTCATAAGAAAGTTACAAAGGTAAAAGTTAATCATCACAAAAATGCTAAAATAAGGTAAAAATGTTAAATAAAAAGGTAAAGTATTAAAATAAAATAATAAATTATTTCTATATGGGTGTATGGAGGAATTATAGACCTCATCTCACCCATTATCCATTATTTTTTCACTTTTTAAAACATTCCTTTTTAAAATGTAAACCTTATATAGTAAGTAATAAGTGTTTGAGAAATGCCTCTCAAAATCAACTATAAAATACCCCTGTTCTACCAACCTCTACACACACCTTTATTTAAAATTTATCTTGAAAATATACCCAAAATATCTCCCTAAAAATAATCTCCCACTTTTGGGAAACTGTGTTCCTAATAATGGGTCCAAAATCTATCATTTCCAAGAGGCTCT
Organism: Viscum album; assembly: GCA_963277665.1. Classification (NCBI taxonomy): domain Eukaryota; kingdom Viridiplantae; phylum Streptophyta; class Magnoliopsida; order Santalales; family Viscaceae; genus Viscum; species Viscum album. The sequence continues at coordinate 1,596,656,272 of OY728141.1, forward strand.
TTATGAATAGATTCAAGTTATCAATGTAAGTATTATCTTTTTCTTAATCAAAATTAAATATCTTATTCATACACCTCTTATTAAAAATGATTAATATAATGTGTATTATGTCATTAAAAATCTTTAAAGGTGATATCATTGTTATATAATAATATTTTATTATTTATTTAGTCTTTATAATGTGTTCTTGTTTGGTTTGGATTTACCATTTACATGAATGATTTTATAACATTTACATCATGAATTATTAGTAAAAATTTAATTATATTAATATGATTTAATAATTATTAATTTCATTTGATTTCATAATTTTTTAAATGTAATATGTATAAGTATATTCACTAATAAAATCAATTCATTTTATGGATTTTAAATTTATGAAACATGATATTTTCAATTATATAATGAAAATCATCACCATAGGTTACCAAAAATGAAAAAAGGGTTCTAAAAAATATTAAAAAAATATGATACATCTTCATTAAAGTTATAGAGATGATTAACCAATTATCAAAGAGTAAGGACCAAAATATTATAACTGAAACATATGTGGAAAAATGGAACAAAAAAACCATAATATTCATTTTTAATATAAAAAAACTAACATATACGAAATAAGGATTTATAGATGAATGGTATTAAGTAAAATAAATATTAAATGGTATATTATAAATATTAATAATAAATATAAAATTTATTATACCCTAATTTATAGTGTATTCTACTAGGTAGGAATCCAAGGTAAGGGTTTCTTATCTCAATTTTCATTCAATGATATATATTTTATATTCACCACCATATTTATATATGTGGTGTATATATTTTATTATGAATTTATTATACGATATTTTTTATGTAATTCATGGTATTTAAAAATTCATAACATGTTATTTCTTTCAATGTATTGTGATTAAAACATTACAAATGGTGTAAGGGTTTTCTTACCCATCTCACTTTGAATTTGAGATTTTTTATGTTTAAATTTTGATATCTGGAAGTTGTATGATATTTCTCCATTAAAAAATATTTATTTTATTATGCTCTAGATATTATTTGGGTTTAAATTTTTTATTACCATTTCTCCTCCCTTTGGTCTATAATTCATCTAATTGGATTCTTGGGAAGTGGAGTCGGCCTTATATCTTCTTACCGATCAAGAATACTTTCATACAAATCCATATTCTTTATATTTCTTTATGGATGAAATTATCAACATTTAAATGATTTCTTAAGATAATTTTCTATTGTCTTTTTTTCTTTAATTATTTTTATAAGAATATTTTTTAACATTATTCACATAGGTTAATCTCTATTAACTTTTACTCTCTTTACAAAAGTGTGAGAAGAATCTTCCTTTTAAATGTTTTATACAAGAATAAATTATCTCAAAATATATGAGTTTTTATTTATGTATTTTCCTTTATAAAAAATCATTTTTTCTAAATAAATTCTAATTCTAAAGATTTTTTAAAAAAAACTTTTTTTAGAATAAATGGAATTAAAATTTAAATGTTATTTCTTTTTATTTTTCAATGTAATTTTATAAATATCTTATAATTTTTTTCATCCATTCTAAAATAATTTAATGGTTATTTTTATTCATTAACTATATACTCTAATGATACCATCCACCATCTTTATTTGGGTGAATTATGTTCATGTTTTTAGGAAATCTTTATGAAACTCATTTCTTCCTCATAGGTTAATTGAGCTATGATTGAATTATGAATGTTTTCAACTTCAAGTGGCACACATATGTGTAGTTTTTAACTATATGATGGGTGAGATCATAATCAGATATCCCTATAATAAATTTTATATTGTTTTATAACTCATGGAATGGATAATAATGTGGACTAAATCCAAACCCCTATGGGGGTATATCCACTAAAGGATGGGTGGGAATTGAATTATACAACCCTCCAATGCATTAGGTAATGCCTTATATCTCATGATCCTATGTGACATGAACTAGGGAGTAAACCCAATATATTAAGGGACTCCTTCCACTTTGTGATTATGGAATTTATAGTGAGACTTGAAATACTAAATGATTTTTTATGCTTATGAATATATAAGATTATTATTTAGATGTTATGGTTTCATTGATCATGATTACTCACTCATGCTTTCAAACTGTTCTGACTCCAATCTTATTTTATGATAAAATATTTATTACATTAATCATGATTTATGATATATGTTTTATTGAGTATAATTCTTTTATGTTATTCTCATACACCGTGATTATTTTCCAATACTCACATTATCATATTATGTTCACTTATTATAATTGATTGTCATGTCTTATATTTTTTCTTTAATGAGCATCTGATATCACCCATTCTTAAGTTTCCATTCCGTAGGTTATAAAGGAGAATTTTTTATATGATATATATAGGATGGCATCATGTGTGAAGGGTATTTTTAGGAGATGTTGAATAATGTTTGTAAAATAAGTTGGATATATATATAATCTCCAAATATACTAAACCTATGGGTTTTACGGTGTGATTTATTTTAATATGTAATTAATATTCAGGAAACTTGTTGTAATATTTATGAATGTTATGTTTGGGTAATCTCAAAATGTATTTTGTAAATTAATGGGTTCTTGTATATAGGTGGATACATAATGTTGGATGACGTTAGGTGTTAGATATATTTTTGGATTGATCAGTAAAATTGTGTTAGAATAGTGGGAGTACTCATAGTATTTTAATCTTGATTCTATTGAATAAATAAAGTTTGGTTAAATTATGAATTGTTTTTTGAATTGTTTTGGATCGTATTATAGTTTATGGGTGTCTTATAAGACTTCAAAACTCACACTTTAATTGGATAGATTATTATTATTTTGATAAAAAAATAATTATTTATGTGGTTTGGCTAATGGTTCAAGAAGTAATGATCCTTATGTCAGTTATGGACTTGTGGTTTGGTGCACTTTAGAAGTGTGAGTAAAATTTTGGGTTAAGTACTCATGATCTAGTATAAAAAATTAGGTTTTGAATGGTGTTTCTAATGAATAGAGAACGTTTTTTAGTTGGAAAAATTGATCAGTGGTCTTATGTAATATGTAGTGTGGTCCCATCCCTCCCCTCCCTGATGCTCCCTTCCCCGATGACCTAATTTTCCATGGCTGGTACCCTGGACCCTCCCCCTCCTAGAGGGAGGGGTCATGCGCGCCCATCCAGACTCTATCCCAGCATCCATATCTTGAAATTTACTTATTTTAGCTTGTACATCCAAATCTTACCATTTTTTCCAAGGTTTTAAATTTCCACAAAGGGGCTTTTCCCCTATTAATTACTTCCTCTAAATTTGTTGTGGATTCTTCTCTCCTAGACTACTCCTTGGTGGATAAAATTGGGATTAGTCTTACTCTGGTAGGTGCTTTCGAAATCTTCATGAATGGATCGTGCAGATTATTGAGTTTGGTGGTTTTAGATTTCTCAATGTGTGATACCTCCTCATTCACTTCAGGAATGAAGATGAAATGGCTTGAACATGGTCTCGGTCTCCCTATTCCTTTTATTCCACATGGTTCTACCTCTTTTGGTGGTTAATGTATTTTCACCTACATCATGATCCACCCTCTTATGTCGTTTGGGTATGTCTATCTGGCTTACTCCGTCCCTTTTAGGATCTCTCCATCCTTATGTTGATAGGAAATGATCTTGAGAATCTTATATGTGTGGGGAATTGTACTCAATAACTTTTTCATACCATAGCACCATAGATTTTTTGTGATGGTAGATGTTTGAAAATATAAAGTGGATTTATTATGGATTGAAATAAAAGGAGAATAACACTTTAGGAAAGACATTTCTTATGAATCATTGACTTAATTCTATGGTAATTGATTCATATTGGTACATATGGTTTAGTGTTGCCGGTGGGGTATCACTGTGGACTAGTGGACTGTTGAATCTTGTAATGGAAATGAGGATGGGTATTCTCTACAATTAAGGGATTTTAGAGTCTCATGTTCTACACTGATATCTACTGAGGATATTGAGGTAGCCCATTTTGGAGACCATGATCGGATAATGGATTCTAGAATTCAGAATCCCAAGCTAGTGTAGGGAACTATGTATAATGCCAACATTGCAGTCCCTACTGATGTTTTTTTGTTTACTTTGTACAAGTAGTGGATCAGGAAGCAACAGAGTATCCTGAAAAACTTATGGTAGGTAATGTTAAGCCTCCAAGTGATGTGGTTCTATATTCATATATCTTCTATCAGGACCTGGGAGAGCTCAAGGAGGGTTGCGTTAACATGGAATCAAGGGTGGCCTTACCTTTACAGAACCAGTTTTCCTACTTGGGTGATATCTCCAAAATTCCCATGAAGGAATGAGGGTGGATGAAAGTTGGGTCCAAGAAGAAAAATAAACGTGGTAAAGCTATTGGAAGGATAGAAGATAGTGAGAAAAAGTGTTGGAATCACCACCAACATCATTACAAGGAGTATAACTGGATAAGATGATTTTAGAGAGCTTTGGGAGTCTTACAGAATTTTATGAGTAAGGGGAGAATACCCATATTTTAATAGTCCTTGATGATCTTCATGTAGATGTGGATTTAATTAGAATGGGTACGGGTAGAGAAATAAGGGACCCTATGAATCACAGGGTTTCTCAGTATATCCTAGGAAGAAATATAACCCTCAAAAAGACTACTCTTATCTGCCTAAGCCAATGACCACTAGATCTTCACGGAGAAAATTAGGAGCCAAGACCCATGAAGGATACCCTAAAAAAGGAAAAGGGATACAAGAGGTGAACTATCTCTCTATGGGTGAAACTCAAGACATTATTGAATAACATGATTTTTTTTTGAAGAAATTCAAGTCTGATGCATCATATAAAAGTGAGATTAAAGGTTAGGATCATTCTTCTATTTTTATTCCTATGCTAGTTGACCCAATATCCTAGTGTTCCCTAGTGGAGGTGGTTAAATAGGACATGGTGGCCCTTGAAGTATTGGATATCATCCACTTCTAATTCACCACACATTTTTTCAAAGTAGATAACGAATGGTATTATCTATTCTAATCTTTCATTGAAATATCAACAAGCACCCTTGGGATAGAGACCAGATTTTTTGTTGTCCTGGTTTATTTATGGTGTATTTTTAAGGTAACTATATGAATAATTTTTCTTGGACTTAAAAATCTTTTCCAAGTCTCCATATTGAAACATTAACATGTATTGGTCACACATTTCTCTACGATGTTCTTTTTTTGTATATATGTTTTCAGTTTTTCTTTCTTATATGATTCCCAATACACCACAAAGTGGATTTATTGAAAATTAAAAAAAATTGAAATTTGTATTAGTGGTCTCTTGGTAATTTATGTAATTGTTTTCTATGTAATCAACTCAAAAGTTATAGGCTTGAAGAATAATTACAATGGTATAATTGAAATGGATTTAAAGGTTATAAAATGTATTGATGAGGTGCTTTAAGGTGATAGATGAAACCTATAATAATTTTGGCTGAAAATAAATGAGTTTTTCATCCAATTGAATGAACATCTTAAGTATCTTGAACCAATAATATCGGTCTTGTGGGATGAGTGGGATAAAATCCTCCGAGTGAAGAAATATGTCAAATGTTGGTTCTTTGTTTATCTTGAATTTGAATTTTTGTGACAGATTTGGGATATCTCATAGATTTTTAGTGTATAGTTTTCTTGAAAAAATTTTCATGGGAGGGGAATTTTAATTGGAATCATTGCGAGTGGTCACCACAAAATCATATTTAGGAAGAAGTTAAAGTGTTGATTTAATTTCACCTTTGGGTGGGGCTTTGTCCCATAGATTGTAGTGAGTACGTCTTATTACATTGTAGCATGGGTTAAGGAAAATATCATTTATAAGTCAATTTTATAATATAAATAGATGATATATTATATAGATATGTTAGTAAATGAGGTGGTAGTTTCACACCATGTTATGCCCTTTGATAGTGGATGGAGATCCTTGATAATATAGAGCACTTAAACAATCATCATTCTAAAGTTATGGGAATTTTTTTCTCAATATTCATAAATTCGTTTGTAGGGGAGGGTTTGGAAGTTATTTGTGGTTTTAGAAAGAGTAGTTTTGAGTTTAAAGTTGAAATTAGATGATTTGGGAGGATTTTAGGAGGCTACATGATTGAGGAATCATTCATTATTCCTAAGTACTCATGTTATATGTTTTAGGAGCTGTATAAAAAATCATTATTTCTATGACCATTCACATCAACCATATATGTTTAATTTTTTAGAAAAAATAAAAACTCATGGAATTGGGGACCATGTAGTTAGGTTATACATTCTTCAAAAAGTTACCCAAAGTATTTTAGTTTTACCCAATACTCATTGGATATCTCTTATTTCAACCCTCACATAGAAGATCCCTATAATGGGTTATTTTCTCATAATAATTTGAAATTTTCTTATTGACAAATACCCATGGATTTAAGGTAAGTCCCTCCCAATTTAATGTTTTCCTCTTATTCTAAATATCCTCATGTAGTTAGCCGATCTAGGGATTTAGGCATAGTGATTTTTCTGAGTCATGGAGAAACCCTTCAGAAGATTGGGATTTTTTCAAAAGAGATGTGAGAGTTATTTATATAGTTTTAGTACACCATTGTAGCATGATATTATTCTAATTAAAAAATAAGGTGAAAATTTCATTAAATTTTGCTTGTTCAGATAGATTTTCCTAGAATTCAACTATTATAATTTAGGGGGGTTTTACAATATTGGTGTTGTATAGGGATTATGATTCTTAGTAAATATGTAAATTAAATTACGGAAGTTATATGAGGTGGGTGGATTATCCTTCCCATCATATTTTATCATAATATTTTTTTCTTGAATGTGGTATTTTAAATTAAATTATTTTATGAAATTAATATCATCCAATTATGGTTATGTTTTGATTCCATAAAGGGGGATTTTTTTGTGAGTTTGTTTTTTTGAAAATAATGGTTGTGAATTTATTTATTTATGCGTGATTTCCTAAAAAATGTGTAAAATTTCCATGTTAGGATTGAAATTGTTCTGTTATAAAATGGGTGCATTGAGTTTCATGGATTTTTATATTATCATTTGATTTTTACTGATGGATGTGTGGGAATATTTCTTGTGAATATTTTTTCATCGATGGTTGTCTTGAGTTGGGAATGAAATTAAAAATCTTAGTTGGGTTTAGGATTTTTTTTGAAAATTATTATGAGAGTGGTAATTTCTACATGGGGGTATGTTCCTTGTTAGGTTAGACAAGTATCATAGAAATGGAAATTCCTACTTAGGTTTAGGTTCCTTTTTATTTTGAACAGGGATCATGGGGGTGGTAACTCCTATACGGTTGAATGTTCTTTTTTAGTCTAGAAAAATATCCAAGAAATTCACACTTTAGTGTGGAATACACATTGGTATTAAAGGAAATGTTATCAAAAGGATTCATTGGGGTTTTGATTATTAAAATCATTAAATGTGGTATGTTTTTAAAAAGGTGGAAACTATAATGGGTTTGGTTTTATTTTATAACATGAACAACTAATTATAGAAATGTTTTATTTTGGTTTTATAATAGATCATGATATTTAGGAATGTTTTATAAAAAATATTTTATGTTCATTTTATTTTAACATAGATATGGAGCATGGGATGTGTTCGAACCATCCTAATACGTCATTTACTCACCCACTATATTTTTATTTTATTGGATATATAGATTATGTTTATTTGAGTTAAATGTTTTTTGAACATTAAATTTTTTGATTATATGGAGTGGTGGAGGTCATTTAGTAGAGACCATTAAATATTTTTTTCATCGGTGGTGGTCAGGTTATTTTCTAGAGTTATATTTGAATCAAAGAGTTTATTTGTATTTTTTTTATATGTATTAATGTTTCAATAATTTTCATTTAGGTTTTTATATTGTGTATCATGGTTATAGGTATGTGGTTTTCAGGTGAGTTGGATTGATACACTATTCCTTATGACATGTGTTAGTTATTGTATTTTCTTAACCGGATTTTTGTAGTTGAGGGACAATACTAAGGGTTGAGTCAAATTCTAATTTGGTTTAGAGTCCAATTTGTGTAACCAATATAGGTTCTATTATTAAAAATAATTATTATTAATATATAAAGAAAATTTAGATCATTATTTGTGAATAATTCATTTACACTCTCCAGTTTTGGTCATGCTCTAGAAATAATATAGAATTAAAGTAAAAAAATAGGCATGCTAAATTAAAATAGATAACAAAATTAAAATAAAATCTAGAAGGACAATACATGAAAAATGTTAAAGTGCTTCATGATAATCCATTCTCAGTCCCATATTTTATATACATATAACATGTTCCCAACATTTTAACTTCTTTACATTTAATCCAAAACAATAGGAGGATATTATACACAGATCCAATCAACATTGACTAAAATCAATACTTTATTTCTAATAAATATATAGAAAAGTTCTTATCCCTAGGAATTATTTGAAAAAATTATTAATATATAACAAATCCTTATTCCGAACACTTCATTGATTGAATGATCAATATGAAAAAAATCCATTTTCTATAGGGGTTTTTCATTTATAAAGATAAAGAAATGAAATAGTGGGAGGTTATATAGATGGAGTACATGTACCATTTTATAATGAATAAAAAAGGAAAAATAAGTAAAAAGGTATTGAATAATAAGACAAGAAATCAAAAAATATATGAGTTTTCATTTTTAAGGACTAATAAGAAGAATAAATGTAGGTATGGAGATGCTTATTCTTTTGTTAGATCTAAGATTCTATCATTGATTTATCTTTTCAATGTGATTGGTACATTATTTTAATGATTTATCATCAAGAATTGATATAGTGTCCAAAATCTAATCATATAGAAATATAATTGTTGGATAAAGTGTGGGTTCTCTTATGATCATATCCCATTTAACTATTATAGCTAACATGGGTTCTTTCATGATAGTTTCTTTGTCATCCCTTTGATTTGATAAGGATAATATAGAGATTCTATTAATTATTGTCATGGGAAAATATCATTTCTGGGAGGAAATTTTGAGATAAATGAAATATAATTGTTTTAATACTTTCTATATGTTTAATTATGGTAGCGATAAAACTCTAAATATAAGTTTAGGATTTTATTCATGAATAGATTAAATGCTTCGGTATTCTTTCTATCCACTTCAAACACAGTCTTTTATTCCAATATATGAGGTTCAGGTGATGTTGTTGATTCCATATCTCTATGTTTTCTTTATCTTTGAAATTAATAATCTATTTACCTAATTTAATATTGACAAGTCATCAAAATTTAGTTAGAAAAGTCCATGTATTTTGTTTGTTCTATCATACATAAACCATTTTTGTATTTATCATTGGAAACACTTATATATATTTTTTAGATAAAAAATTAGTGTTTTATAATCATTAAAACATGTCATTCTAGTGGATCAAAATTTTTTCTGTTATAACATGTCATAATAATATCCCTTGTTATGATAATCACATGACATGGTACATTAAATCGTAAATAAAACATACAAAAGGTTAATTGAGTTTTATTGGATAATTGATATACCTATGGAAACAAAAAAATATAAGGAATCTTGTAACCTTTATTTCATGTTTTAAGGTGATTTCTGATTAATTTCAGCTCACACTCTCCCCTATATAAATTTTAACATAAATATGTTAATGATTCATAACCCTCCCTTAAGACAAACACTCCCCTTTTAAACATACTCTCGCATTAATTAATAGAGGTTTTAACACACACTAAACCCTTAAATAAATGAATATTACCTCAATGAATAACATAGGAAAATATTTAAAATTATAAGAGTTAAAGTCCACCTTTATAAAGTAATTTAATATCAAACAGTAAATTTTATTCAACATATATTGTCATATTTTTCAAAAAAATTGAATAGTAAACATTTGATAGAATAGATGGCCATAACATTAATATTGTAAGTGTTGTTCCTATAATTTTATTTATTTTGTTAATAAGGAGATATGATTTTATTATGAGAAGGTTTCAATGTGTGTTGGTAATAAGTGGGCTACTTCTATTGTACATGGAAAAAAAATGGAAAGATAAGTTTCTTCAATTGATGATTTTTTATTGGATATATTAGAGGAAGAAACCTTAGTTGATATTGTTACTACACTAATATTTAACCAAAATAAAAGTGTTTAAGGGTGATGAAACACTATCTATAAAATTTTATTGAAGTTTTAAAGTCTTAGGATAAAATTCAGGTCATGGTTTTGAGTCAAATTTGTTACTTGTGTAATGGTAAATATAAGTTTATACATGATATGTAATGTTAATATGAGATTTATACTAGATATTTAAGTTCCAATGATTGAATAACAACTGGGAAGGGGGGGTTGAATCAGTTGTTATCTTTTTATATGTTTTTAAAAAATTAGAAACATAACCCCTACAACCTTCTAAGATTTATACCCTTGTCATATTTTAGTAAATAATCATACAGAAAAAAGTAGGCATGAAATAAAAGAACACAAGATTTACAAGGTTCGACCTCAGTGTGAGTACTTATGTCATTTCCATAGCCACTCCTATGGGTCTATGTAAATCCACTATTATGAATAAGTGAATAAAACTTGTGACAACTTTTGTTAGACACCTTATATCTCTCAATAGGAATGATTATACTGACTCTTTTCAGTTTATAATGTTTACTTTTAAAAAAATTGAGCAAATCAAAATAATAAAGGATTTTTTGAAACTGCTCCACAAATGCTCATTCTAAATCCTCAATCCAATTTATCTAGATCCGATTCTCTGAATCTGATGATGCTAGATCCTATTTTTATGAATACGAAGACATTGGATTGTGGATCCAATTTTTGAAGAATACTGGTACTAATTTTTTCAAAATTTTCAATTTAATTTTCTTAGAATGATGGGGTCAATTTTTGCATAATTTTGGATCCAATTTGTATGAAATAGTGGTGCTGATTTTGGTATAATGGTGGATCTTATTTTTCCTATAATGAACTATAATACTCAAACTTTGATAGAATGGTCAATACAATTCTTCTAAAATCATATGGTAACTTTTACTTAGATTTCCTCAGGGCTTCACCTTTTTCACGTATATAGAAAGTTGAAAATGATCAAGTGATATGATCAAGTATTTATAGGAAACTCAAAATCCAAGAGAGGGAAACTTGAAATCATTCCTCACTTCCTCAAATCTCAAAACTCTGAAAATAACTGACATTTAAACTTCACCTTTGACTCCATCAAACCTCCTTAGATTTCTCAGAGATTTATGCAAAAGTGAATGTCAGGTTGGACTACTTTAATTATTCTTCATAATAATCTCATTATGAATTCTTTCTTAATACCAAAAGGCTGGATCCTATTTTTATAGAATTATGGTTCCAATTTTATCACAATGTTGGAACTGATTGTTAAAAATTTATGCTGCCAATTTTCTTGATCTAATAGTTTTGTAAGTTTCTGAAGGAGAATCAGAAGGGTACAATAAATTAGCTCCATCTCTTTCTCTCATTACTAATTCTTTCGCAATACAATATTTTTGTGTAGATTTTCTAGATCTGATTTTTTTAGGATTCTTGTGTCGATTTTCTGGATTCGATTTTTGTAGGATTCTGGTGCTGATTTTCTGGATCCAATTGTTACAAGATTCTGATTCCAATCAGTCTAAATACAATGTAAATCCAATTATTATGGAATTATCATTATGGTAAAATTATAAATTTCTATAAAACTCTAAACCATTTATTCAAAGGATTTTTTCAAAAACAAATTCATGATTTATGAGATCTTATTGATCAGCAAAGCAACGTCTGATTTTGTTTTAGAATGTTTGAAAATTTTATAACTCTTGAATTCACATTATTCTTTCAAAAACTCTTCAACAACTTCATTATTTATTTGATTACATAAAATATAGACTCTTAAAAAACAATAAATTCTACCTCTAATTATTTTTAATCCAATGAAATAAATACAATGTATATGGACCCAATTCATGGAAAATAAAACAATCTAATACAAGAAAAGGTTAGTTGTCAACAAATAAAGAAACTTTGTTAAAATAATTTACCACAAAGGTAATTCAATCTCCCACTTTGGATTTATTGACAACCATCATTAATAAATTTTACAACTCTCATAATTTTTCACAAATCAACTTTTTTATTTTATCAAAACACAATATTTCTCAAAAGATAGTGTCTGGAAACCACACCACTAGATAAAGTAATGTTTTAAGGAATTTCATCCCTCAGTGTAAAGTAAATTTTGTGACCATGTAAAGATAAACTCTCCTCACTTTTCATTTCATACTTTCTTTTTATCTCCCCAATTATTTCTTTTCTCACTTTCTTTTTTCCCCCATTATATGATAACCATACCTTTAGATTCATAAAAAATAAGTAAAAACTTCTTACAAAGTACAATGTTTTTTACTTTATCTCACCTATTTTCGATATAATCCAAATCATGGTGAGTGGTTCATCCTAATTATATTTAGGAATATATATGAGGATGTTGAACAAAAAATTACAGCCTCAATTCCAAAAACTTTTTTTCGGATTTTATTTTGTAAATATATCAGTAATCTGATACTTTGATGAAATGTATTATAGCAAAACAACTCTACCAGAAACTTTTTCTTTTATGAAGTGAAACATTATATCAATATATTTTTAACTTGAAGGGTGGACAAGATTCTTAGAAAATAAATTGAACTTTGATTATCAAAAAGTATATTTAATGGTTTAGGAACTTTCACTTTCAAATATTCTAGCTAAACATTCATCCACAACATTTGAGTATAAGCCTGAGTAGCTGTAGTATATTCAAATTCATTTGTGCTCAATGTTACTAAACATTGTTTAGTACTATTCCAAAACACACAACATTCACACAAGAAAAATTTTCCTCCTTAGGTTGATTTTCTATCATTACAATATTCATCCCAGTCAGCATTAGTATAACCATGAAACTTCATCTCATAATTTCTTTTGTATAACAAACCATGTGAATTGTTTCCTTTGACATATCCCAGAATTCTTTTTTTTCAACATATGTGATTCTTTTGTATTACTTTGATACCTAGAACACAAATTCATAACATAAAGAATATTAGGTCATGTAGTTGAATGATAATGAAGATTTCATATCAGCTTCCAAAAGCCTTTATGATTCACAATTATTTCAAATTAATCTTTCTCATCTTTGTGCTCACTGAAATAGGAGTTGAAACTTATTTAGATTCAGTCATCCTAAACTTCTTCAAAAATTTCCTAGAATATTTTTCTTGAGATAAGAAATTATATTTTTCCATTTATTGAACTTGTAATCCATGGAAGAAATTTAATTCTCTCAGCATTGACATTTCAAAAAAATTATTCCTTTCATCAGCGAACTCTTCCCAAACCTTTTATTCATCCCCATCAAAAACTATATCATCCACATAAACAATTAAAATTAAAGTTCTAGAGTCAACATCTTTCACATAAAAGTTTTTATAAACCATTCCTTTATAAAATTTCATCATTCTCAAAAAAAATCAAGGTTAAAATACCAAGAACATAGACCTTGTTTCATCCCATAAAAATATTTCTTCAATTTACAAACTTTATTTTCATCCTCATCAAGTAGAAACCAACATGTTATCTCAATGTAAACTTCTTCTGAAACCTCACCATTTAAGAAAGATAAATTTGTATCCATCTAATAAAATTTTTAAATATAATGTGCAGCCCCTTAAAGAAACATTACAACGATTCCAATCTTGCAAATTAGTCAAAAGTTTCATCAAAATTCACACCTTCTGCCTATGTATATCCTTTATAAACAAGTATTTCTTTGTTTCTTGAAACTTCTCCATGCTCATTCAAATTGTTTTTATAAACCCACTTGGATCCGGAAACATTTTTATTTTCTTTCCTAGGAATAAGTTCCCATGTTTTATTATTCTCAATATGATATAACTCTTCATTCATAGCATCAAACCATTATTTATGTTGAATATTTGAAACTGATTCTGGTTCAACTTTTGAGATAAGTGAAGTTTGGTTTTCTAATATCAAATTTCTCTTGGTCTGAACCAGACCATTTTGAATCCCAATAACATTTTCAGATTCAATATGTTTTTATAAGGTAGGAAATCTCAAATTTTCTATCCCAGTTGTAATTCTCTCATCACATGATTCTTTTGAATCTTAATAAGAATGTTTTGAATTACTTTCACTATTATTGGAAATCTCTAATGTATCCTCCTCTGTATTCTCAACAACCTTTGTTAAGGAACTTTGATTTTTAATTACCTTCACATCATATGCATCCACCAACTTTTGTAAATGTTTTTCCAATATTTTTAACTTCTCCCATTTGGTGAATAACCCATGAACGATCCCTCTTTAGCTTTCTCATCAAACCTTCCCAAATATAGATGTCTTATTTTGTGAAAATATGGACTTACAAAATCTTTGAAGTTTTTCAATGAATTTTTTTTGTTATTTCACATTTCATAATGAGTCATGTTGGTTTCTAGTCTCAAAAAGCATCTATTTTGAACATGTATAGCAGTACTAACAGTTTCTCTCCCATAGAACTTTGAATGTTTGTATTCTGTTGACATACTTATTCCCATTTCACCCAAACTTATATTCTTTCTTTCTTTCTACTACTCCATTTTGTTGTGGAGTATAAGGATTACTATACAGATTCTTGATAACATTATTTCTTAGATATGTTTCAAATATATTTTTGGTGAATTCAATACCATTTTATGTTCTCAGCTTCTTAATAGAAACCCCCAAATCATTCATTACATCTTTTCTAAAGAATTTTAACTTTTTAGTAGCCTCTAACTTGTGATTCATGAACATGATGTATGTAATCTGAGTGAAATCCTCAATAAAAGTGATAAAGTATAAATCCCCTTTTGTTGATTGATTTCTCAACAACACACACATATTGGAATTAATAAGTTCATGTGGTCTAGTAGATTTAATTTCAATTATCTTATGAATTTTGTTAGTCATCTTTTATTTCTGGAAAGTTATAAAAACATTTTCATATCTTCATTTCAATTCTGAAAAATTCCAAACATCATCAACTTTAGAAAGTTAATTAATTTTTTTCTTCCCAAGGTGATAAAGTCTTTGGTGCCATAATCTTTCTTTATCTTTATCACTCAAGTAACATGAGTTCTTGAATTATCCTATTTTAAAGAGATTCTCACTGGTTTTTTCTCCTTTTGTAATGACTTTTCCATCTTTCAAAATTTTTATGATACAAGAATCCTTTATAAATATTACTTCTTTTCCAACATCAAAAAAGTTGACTTACACTAAGTATGTTCTGTTTTATCCAATCAACAAGTAAAACTTTTTAGATTTGAATTTCCGTCCTTCAATATTTGTCGTACTAATTCCTTTGATTTTTAAGGTACTATCATTTCTAACAGTAAATGCTCCTCCATCATGACTTTAAATATGTTTCATGATTTTTATATCACCTATAATATGTGAATAACAGACACTATCATGAATCCATGGTTTTTTCCACTTACTTTCTTTCAAAGCTATCTCAACAATAAAAGATCTTTCTTCAACCTTCTTCTTTTCAGCTTTTTTTCTCTTTTGTCATAGGAAACTTATTCTAGAATGGGTGTCATACAACTTTTGTCTTGATGACTAGACTGATCACAAATTACACAATCTTATTTCATAAATTCAAATTGATTCTTTTTTGAAATGTTTCTAACATCTTGAAAATTCACCTTTCCAAGTTCGTGTGAGTTTAGAGTTTTTCTCATTCTTCTTTCACTATTTCTTCCACTTTTTTAAAACCTTCTTCTGTATAGAGATAGGTTGTGCTAAAAATTATAAGATATATGCCTATATATTCCAAAACACCAGAAATGTCCTTCAAATATTGATTTTCTATTCCAAAAACATCTTTCTCTATAGAAACTTTGTTGAGGTTGGTAACTTTTTTTAGCTCTAACATACTAAGGATGTAGTCCATCTTTTCTTTTGAGTGAGTTTTCAAATTTTTTACAATTGATAGATTTCTCACTTACTTTCTCCACCCAATATTTCCAAATACATTTTATAGAACATGAAATGCTAAAATAACCAGATGAAACATTATTTTCGTTAAGAGAAGATGTCACTTGATTCTCGTATTGAGCCTTCTCAAGATCTTTAGAAGTCATAGCTTTTAAATGCATAGCTTTGATGATGTTTTCATTCATATTTCTTAAGTTGACTTTGGAATAAAATTTTTTTGATTGAAACTTGTTAACATATTCTTCCTTAGATTATATGTTCTTGCTAAGATCGTTAATCACCTTTCCCTGTCCAGCAATTCTATGTTTTGAACTTAAAATCTCATGAATGTATTCATCCTCCTACTTGATGACATCTTTTCTTCCATCACTAACTTCTTTTATATCTTTATTCATTACTCTAATTTCTTTATTGAGTGTTTTTTTGCTCATGACTTGAAACAAGCTTAATTCTGAGATGAAACTCTCTATAAGATTTTTCACCTCCTTCTTCACTCTTTGAGGAATCTATTGTTTTCTCAAATTATCCAATGAAGGTTCTGAATTTTTCTAAACATTCATATTTAGATAAATTTTTATCAGTTGAGTCTAATTAGACTTTATTAGTCAACATAATTATTTTTTTCCTGTAATATTTTTTTCTGTTATCTATTGGAATTCTTTCCTTCTTTATCATTTTTGTTCCAATTCTTCCTTCGAGGATTTTCATTATAATCATCTCAATATTCTCTAACTTTATTCTTGAGAGAATTCATAGAAAAGTGAACAATTCGACCACAATAAAAACATTTGAGAGGATGTTTTCCTCTATAATTTCCAATCCATCTTCGATAGTTCTTGGATATAAGAGACATGATTTTTTTTATTCAACTTATCATCTTCTTAATCATTAGACTCAAAAGGATCGGCATCATCAACATCATATATTTATATCTTTCTCATGGCATCAAAATCCATTTCATCTCTCATATTACATTTAAATATTGGAGATGTCCTCATCTCATAAGAAACAATAAAGTTATGAAATTCATCAATAGATAAATCATCCCTATCTTCTAAAGAAGAAATTATAGAATCAAGCATGTCTGGAAAGTTTCTCATAAGTTTCTTCACAATTGTAGAATCTTACAAGAAATATTTGAATCCACTTATGTTACAAACAATTTAATTTACTATAGTGAAGTATTTATTAATTGTTTATTTGTAGAGACCTGAATCTTGACATACATGGACATTACATTGATTTTGCGGAATACTTAATACATAACAAAAACCAAAACTCAAGGATTGTAATAGTTTAGTGTCTTTGGAAACGTGGAATATAATCTTCTAATATTGGTGAATGATCTTCAAAAACTCCCATAAAGATCTTCACATTTGTTTTCTTACCCAAAACCTTTCTTGAAACCCTGTGGAAAATAAAACATACAAAGGGTGAGCTCAAATGCTCAGTAAGGGTAAGCATGGAGAAAATAAAACAAACCATATACATTTGAACATAAAAACATGAACATAATGTATAAACATCAAAATATTGAGCAAAGACATAAATCTTGGAAGTACGTAAGGCATGTATCATAATGGAACATAAATATTGATAAACTAGCATGGGAATAAAACATGTAATTATGGGAAAACATTAAGCACATGATATGATTTCCATGGTAGCTAAGGCATTGCTGCCATGACCATCTTAGTGGACAATGTCCCTTTCTGAATCGAGTTCACTCCTCGTTTCAGTCCTATAACACTTAACCAGATTAACTTACCATTCCAGCCATGTCTATCTCATGAGATATAAATCTTTACCCAATGCATTAGAGGTAGATATAGGTCCCACTCATCTCATAATGAAATCATTCTTACTAGTGCCACAACATAAACATAAATCATTCATCATAACCCAACGAATAAAATGGGTTTCATAAACATCATTCCATCATAACATAATCCATATAAAACAAATGGATATCATTTCATCATAATAAAAGTGAAACCATGTAAATAATAGAAATTATACTTGAAACATACACATATGAAATAATGTCATCTTAGATATAAAATGGTTTTGATAAAACATTTGAAATGAATTCTTGAGGAAAACATCCTTTCTTCTTCTAAATAATTTTCTGTTCACAAAATTTCATGCAATTTTATAAGAAAAGGATTTTGTTTAAAATAGTCATGAAATATTTTGGAGGATGCTTCATGAAAATAAGTCTTTATAAAACCGTAAAAATTCGTTCACGCCATATAAGTTAAAAATAACAATCTCCTCCTAGTTTTGTCAGAAAAGTCAAAAAGTACCTCGTATGGTAAACTTAAAAAATTCCATACATACCATGTAGTAAAAGTAAAAAATGGTTAAAAATGACATTAAACATACATGAAAACATTTTTATAAAACTTGGACATGTATGATAAATATAACCCCTGTAAATACTTACGTATAAACAATCTCAGATAAGAACGAGATTGGAAAAGTTATCCCTTACCTTAGGTCTTATTTGCTTCGTACGTATCCGAACCTCCTGGATAATGATTTAAATAATTTCATTGACTTATTACAGAATCATATTCATTGTTATAATATCATATATGGTTTAATTATGACTTTATATTACCCGTTCTTTTGTAAATCCCATGTTAAAGCAACGTTTTCAGCAAAATCCTCTTATTTATCGTACGTGTTTAGACTTGTGGTTCTTGATGTTATTATTACTTATATCATGATTTAATTACTTCAAGAATGTAAAACATGATTTATATATCATATATATTCATTATATATCTATAATATACATGTATTTATAATAGTACATAACATATGGAGGTAAGAAATGAAATGCACCGTTCATGGAGACGGTAAGTCGTACGTACGCATGAACGCTAATTTTATTTATATTTATTATTTTAATGTAATATTTGTATTATAATTCCATTATAATATCATATATAATATCATTAACTCCATCATTTATACATCCCACATAAGGCATTAATGAATCACATCACTTTGAGGGGGCGGTAGTCTGCACTTCCTCAAAATGAGATTATCGTATTTACCCACTATGGAAACCATAAAGGCTTGATATAACTGGGAAGTAAAGAAGCATTAGAAAATAATAAACATAATATATATCATATATAAATACAGTTCCATCATAATGGCCACCATGAGAGGCGTTAGGAGTAAACTGAACAATCATCATTTCGTGAGGGGTTAGTTTTCCATCCATAGAAACATGATGTTCTTCATCCATTAGATAGAGGTGTGTGTAAGTGTATTTAGAATAAATCTCATAAAAACATCCTAGTATATTGAGGATACTATTTATGTAACAAAATAAAGGATTAAAAAGAGTTTAGGGGTTGGAGAAGTAGAATAAAAGAAAACAATTTAAGAAAAACGGTTACCTTTAATTTGGGTAACTTCCTTTGGTTTGAACCAAAAGGACTTCTTGGAGTGCCTTCTGCCTAAGGTAAGGCTTCTAGGTGGAGGAGAGGGATGTAGGGAGATTAATTGAGCAGAGGTTGGATGATAAAATTGGATTGAGAGGTGTGAGTAATTGGATATAAATGGTCTCCTTTTATAAGGGGGAGGAGGGGCTCTTTTGGAAAGTGTGAAAATATTATTTTATTATAAACTTATATTCGGTTTCAAAAGGTCCAAAAATCATTATGGTCTAAGATAAGATGACTCATGGTCTAAATATAATCATCCAATCATAATTGGACATGTTTTAGATAATATTTTAATCATTATAATCTTATTTATTTAAATCATTTATTAGTGAGGTAAATACTGCATCATTATTGTGTCATAAATAATCTAATTTATTTGATGTATAAAAATTATAAAAAAAATACCAACATGTAGGAAATCGTTTTATTTTTCCAATGAATAATTATAGTCGAAAAGATAATTTATATATCCCCTTATAAAAATTAATTACTAAAAGATTATTGTTAATGCCAATTTTGTCTTTACATTAAATTAATTAATCTAATGTGTCATTATCTTTCATAAGTGGATCCATGGGGTCCCAAAATAGACCCAAAGATGCCCATGGTTGGTAATTACTCATTAAATAAGGTTTGGACAAGTGTTAAGGTAATTTTGAATTATTATAATATTCTTTTAACCTTCAATTACCCTATTTACTTTTAACCGTGGTAAATAAAAGTAAAAAGTTACTATTCACCAAAAAATTATTTTTATCTAATTGAACCACATTTTACTCCTTGATATTAACCATGTCTCTCGGTTTTTTGAAATTCAACTCACAGAAGTGGTAAAATTAAGTTATATGAACAATTGAAAAAGCTCTTATGAGGTGGGTAAAAGATGGTGAAAAGTTCAATACAATTTTTTTATAAATCTAAAATTGTTATAAAATGACTCCAATGAATTTCATTGAACTTATATAAGTATTATGTATATAATTTGACCTAAAATAAATTTAAATCAAATAAATTATTATTTAAATAAAAAGTCGGTTTTAACCAAAAACTTAGTGTTTTCACTATTCATCAAATATTGATGTTTTTCAGAAAAATACCAGAAATTCAGCCTAAGCTATATTTGATATTCAGAATTCAAAAATGATGTCTATTTTTCCAAATTTAAAACATAGAAGTGGAATTAATTAATTTTAAAATTAATTCCCGTCATCAAAACAAATAGGGTTTTTTAAGAAACAATAACTATCCAAAGATTGATACTTGTTTATGTCCAATTTCAATGTGAAATTAATTACAATGACGAACATTGGATTTAATGGTAAAAATATATTCTTATTAAACTTTAAAACAATTAAAAATATAATATAACTATATAAATTATTGTGATAAAAAAAGTTGTTTTTAATTAAAATATAGCTTGTTTTTACTATTCATCAAAATATGAAAGTTATCAGAATAATATGAAAAATTTATCCAAATTAAATTTTTTTATCCTTATTCCAAGGAAGAATTTTATTTTGTAAAATTGAACTTATAAAAATTTCAAAATCTAGATTTAAAGTGGGTGTGCCATCAAAAGGCGGTAAAATTGCATTTTTTCGAAAAATACTTATTTTACACGAAAAGTTTATTTTATTCTCATACCATGTTCTAGAAAATATGTAAGATGAATGATAATGTTATAAAATTCATCTAGTCCATAATAATATTATAATAATATATCATTGTTTAGTGAAACCCTGTATTGCGTACTACACACGCTGTCGAGGAAAGTCGTGATTGCGTGTAATGCAAGCCAAGTCAGGGTTGCGTGTTGTGAAAGACTCCATTATTGTTTCGTTTTAACATTATCCAACCATATTTCATTTATACATTAAATATATATATATATATATATATATATATATATATATACTCAATGTTGCGTAGAATGACTAATATCAAATTAACTTGAAATTATGTGTAACACAATCCAAGAATAGTGTTGCGTATACATCAAGGTAATATAGTGTTGCGTATAGCACAAGATAATCTTGGTGTATCTTAAAACACATTACATAAAATAAATTAAAAAGAATACTTACCATAAAATCTTGGGGTGTAACATTCTACCCCCTTAAAATGAATTTCTCCCTCGAAATTCGTCGGGGTTATAAATGGTTTAATACTTGAATGTTTCTTTAATAGAAACCAACATCGTAAAAAGGGAATACCAAAACCTATCTTTAAAAACTAATGTATGAAATGTAATGGTTACCCAAATTAACTAATCATTGGGTTTCCACATAGTAGAACATAAGTTAAAATATGGATGTGGAAGAAAAATCTAACCATCATGTTCTGATGGAGAGTGGTAGAGAACAGGGCTATGAAAAAGCCAACAATCACAAAGCCATAGATTTTTGGTGATCTAAGGTACCATCTAATTCATTAGATATAAGAGTACTAGGACAACATTTTTGGATTTCAAGATAATTTCCCTAATGTTGAAGAATTTATGAATTAAAATAAATTCTTACTTGATTTTCGTACAATCTCATTGTTTTTCATGTCTTGAACAATTTCCACTTCATCTCTTAAAGAAATGAAGATGAATTTGTTTTTCCATGAATTTTTAGCAGATAATGCTATAGAATGATAGGTCATTCCATCTGTCTCAAACATAAGGTTATCAAAAGTTATATACATAAGTCCATCTATAGTGATATTATTCGTATATGGTTCCAAAAATTGAATTATAATTCATATGTCATACCACATAATAAAATAAAACTAGTTTCTACTAACCAGGGACTTTCTGTAGGCCAGTGGTAGGTGATAAAGGCATGTGGCACATCGGTTGTGGGTTTGATTCTCACAACCTTGTCTGATGCGACGGGTTGTCGTCCGTCCTGCAGGTCGTCCTTTTTCTAAAATTACATCATTATGACATTCCATCGATAATATCGAAAACAGTTCTATCCTTAAACAATACTAACTTATGTCCAACATATTCCATTTCAAATCTTTAGGATTATCCAAAATAATTTTTTCCAACCTTATAGTATAAAGATAACAATTACTAGAAATGTCATCTACCGAGCATGTGAATACCATCATTTATCCCCGATATATCTTGTCGATCACATTCCAATCATGTGAATACCTTAATCATGTATTCTCTTGAAAAATGAATACCCATTGAACCTTAGTGAAAACATGAATGCTGTCAAAAGTTAACTAATTCCACATACCAAAATCCCAAAATTTCTATATACTCAAACCATGATATCACTTTGTCCTTATTTTAGTCATGATCTCATGATTACTATCATATTATTTTCTCTTTATCCCTTCATTATGCACATTTCATCTTCTTTCCAAAAATATTTCAATCACTTTTTCATGGTTACTAGTACCATATAATTATTGGAAACTAATACATAAATATTCCAAAATTCCACAATACCATAAATGAGATTCCATGATACTATTTTGAAATCCCATTACATAAACACTTAATCATCACAAAACATCATTTTCATACTCAACATCACAAATAGTGATCGCATGAGACTTCCCTTTATCCTTTTCCTTAAGAGGTTGCTCACGTTGATCATCATTAAACCGTGGATTAGGGCATTTATTAGAATAATGCCCCAATTCCTTTCACTTGAAGCATTGAAGTGTTGGTGGAGAGTTATCTGTAGTATTTTCTCTATTCACATCATTAACATCCTTTTTCCCATTACATCGATAATAAACTGCTTGATGACCTTCTTTTCCACACTTAAAACATTTTCTAGTACCTTTTATGCAATCTCCACCATGCTTCTTTCCACATTTTGAGCATAAAGAAACATTCATCTTATTTTCACCATTGTTCTGAGATTTCTCCTTGAACTCCATCTTTCATTTCTTATCAAAACCATGATATGGATATGTAACACCAACTTCTATTTCTACTTGGATAGCACAACGCACAATTTCTTCATAGCTACTGAAGTCTCTTATAGCTAATTCCCTTCAAAGACTTGGTTTTAAGACACTGAAGAATCGATCAACTTTACTTTCAGGTTGGATGATACAACCAGATGCATACCTTGTAAACCTTGTAAAATTTGCTTCGTATATACCAAAATATTCATCATCCTTTTGCTTAATCTCAAGGAACTCCTTTTCCGTCATTGTTTGAAGAATACGGGGGAATTACTTATTGAGAAATAAGTTCTTAAACTCATCCCATTCCATGGAGTCAATTTCACCTTAGGGAATTGTATTCTTAATTAAAGTCCACCATTGATCTTCTTTGCCTTCTAATCGGTAAATAGCCAGAATGATTTTTTCATTCTCTAAACAGCGAAGTATAGAAAATATCTTTTCAGTGGTACTGATCCATTTTTCAGCAACAAGTGGTTTAGAAGACCCACTGAAATAACGGGGACGTTGCCTCATGAAGGACTAAATAGAATATTGTTCCCTTCTCTGCTCATTCAGAAGTCCATAATGATTCATAGCATGTGTAAGTATGGAAATAAGATTTTTCACACCATCTCCCATTACATTGGTTTGTTCAGAAGGACAATCATTTCATTGTCCATTACATTTATCAACACGGTTCCTTCGGGTTCTAGCCATCTTCTAAACCCAAAAAGAATAGAGTGAGAGGAAAAAATCATGATAGGTAAAACAACATAATAAAGGGGGAGTAACTTCAATACTAACATCTTAGGTTTAATTCTAAGATCATTACCGTAATTCTAGGAATATAACCTATACTTATACTTATCCTTAGGGACATCCCTAGACATACCTTAGAAATATATCTAGGGATCTCACTAAAGTATTCGCATCCTAGTTTCCAAAGGTTAACTAAACCTTTCCTCTGATACCAACTGTAGAGACCCAAATATTGACATACATGGACATTACATTGCTTTTTAAGAATACTTAATACATAATAAAAACCAAAACTCAAGGATCGTAATATTTTAGTGTCTTTGGAAACACAAAATATAATCTTCTAATCTTAGTGAAAGATCTTAAACAACTCCCATAAAGATCTTTACATTTGTTTTCTTATCGAAAACTTTTCTTGAAATACTAGGAAAAATAAAACATATAAAGGGTGATATAAAATGCTTAGTAAGGGTAAGAATGGAGAAAATAAAACAAACCATATACCATTGATCTTAAAAGCATGAACATAATGTATAAAGATCAAAATATTGAGAAAATACATAAATCTTGGAAGTACGTAAGGCATGTATCATAATGGAACACAAATCTTGATAAAATAGCATGGGAATAAAACATGTAATTGTGGGAAAACATTAAGAAGATGATATTATTTCCATGGTAGACAAGGCATTGCTTCCATGACCATCTTAGTAGACAAAGTCCCTTTCTGAATCGAGCTAACTCCTTGTTTCATTCCTGTAACACTGAACCGGATTAACTTACCATTCCATCCATGTCTATCTCATGAGATATAAATCTTTACCTAATGCATTGGAGAGAGATATAGGTCCCACCCATCTCATAATGAAATCATTCTTACTTGTTCCACAACATAAACACAAATCATTCATTATAACCCAAAGAATAAAATGGGTTTCATAAACATCATTCCATCATAACATAATCCATATAAAACAAATGGATATCATTTCATCACCAGAAAAGTGAAACCATATAAATAATAGAGTCATTATACTTGAAACATACACATATGAAATAATGTCATCTTAGATGGAAAATGGTTTTGATAAAACACTTGAAATGAATTCTTGAAGAAAATATCCTTTCTTCTTCAAAATAATTTTCTTTTCAAAAAATGTCATGCAATTCTAAAAGAAAAGGATTATGTTGAAAATAGTCATGAAATATTTTGGAGGAAGCTTCATGAAAATAAGGTTTTATAAAACCATAAAAATCCGTTCATGCTGTATAAGTTAAAAATAACAATCTCCTCATACTTTTGTCAGAGAAGTCAAGAAGTACCTCGTATGGTAAACAAAAAATATTCCTTACATACCATGTAGTAAAATTAAAAAATGGGTAAAAAGGTCTTTAAAAATACATGAAAACAATATTATAAAACTTGGACATGGATAATAAATATAACCCCAGTAAATACTTACGTATAAACAATCTCGGATAAGAATGAGATTGGAAAATTATCTATTACCTTATGTCCGATTTTCTTCATACGTATCTGAACCTCCTGTATAATGATTTAAATAATATCATTAAATTATTAAAAAATCATATTCATTTTTATGATATCATATAAGTTTCACTTATGACTTTATATTACCGGTTCTTTTGTAAATCCCATGTTAAAGAAACTTTTTGGGTAAAATCATCTTATTTATCGTACGTGTTTGGACTTGTGGTTCTTGATGTTATTATTAATTATATCATGATTTAATTACTTCCAGAATTTAAATCATGATTTATATATCATATATATTCATTATATATCCATAATATACATGTATTTATAATAGTACATAACATATGGAGGTAAGAATTGAAATGCATCATTCATGGAGACGGTAAGCCGTATGTACGCATGAACGCTACATTCATTTATATTTATTATTTTAATGGAATATTTGTATTATATTTCCAGTATAATATCATATATAATATCATTAACTCCATCCTTTATACATCCCACATAAGGCCTTAACAAATCACATCACATTGAGGGGGCGGTAGTCCGCACTTCCTCAAATGAGATTATCGTATTTACCCACTATGGAAACCATAAAGGATTGATATAATTGGGAAGTAAAGAAGCATAATTAAATCATAAACATAATATATATCGTATATATATACAGTTCCATCATAATGTCCACCATGAGAGGCGGTAGAAGAAAATTGAACAATCATCATTTCGTAAGGCGTTAGTTTTCCATCCACAGAAACATTATGTTCTTCATCCATTAGATGAAGGTGTGTGTAAGAACCCGGTTTTTTCTGAGAAATACTTTGGAATATTCTTGATGATATTCCAGAGCAGCGCCTTCAGACGGCGTGCGATTTCGAGCCCCGGAGTGGCCGGAATTAAATTTTCAGTGCGTTCACACTAGAAATGCTAAAAAAATAGGATAACTCCTAAACGGAGTTCCGGATCAGATATACGAGTGTACAGATGGGTCCAGAATGGGGTGTTTACCCTTGGAACGACATAAAACTTGTCGGTGTGGGATGTTTGGACCCCTCGCCCGCTTCTGGAACGTTAAACGGATTAAATAAATAAATTAATTCATTTAATGGAGAAATGCTAGTATCATTTAAACGGTGGATCAGATTGGAAAATCGAGGTCACCGTTGAGTTCAGAATGTGTCTTTTACCCTAGGACGGGTATAAGTATCATGGGCGCGGGCCGTTTGTGAAAAATGGACCCAGTGGCGTTTTCGTAATTTAGCGGCTTCGGACGTTAAATTCTATAACTTTTGAACGGGGTCTCGGATTAAAATTCCGAGACCTCCGTTGTGCTCGGGAGGTGGTGTTTACCCTAGGGGAGGCTTAACCTCGACCCCGTCAGGAGTTTCGGATGCGGGTCATTTCAGGGGATTTAAATTAATTAATTTATTAATTAATTTATTTAAACCCCACCCCTCTCCTTCCCCTTCCACCTGGCAGCCCCTCCTCTCCCTATCCTCCTCCATCTCTGGCGAGTCAGTCCGGCGAGGCGACTCCGGCGAGGTGCGGTGGTGCCAGAGGATCGTCGCGAAGCTTCGGGCGAAGCCCCATGAGGTAGGATTTGTCGTTTGCGTTTCCATTCACCGCACCTACTTCAATCTCGATTAATTGTATTGAAACTCTGTCGGATTTTTGAACGAAGCCCATGAATGCGTAGTATAAAATTTTCTCTATCCGACGCTTGTTTCGGATCTGGAATCAGAGATCGGAGGCGTTCGCAATCGTCCGCCGAAGTTGGCGGGTTTTCGGTTTCCGGTGGGATCGAGCGGCGGCGCGACGAGGGCGGATGGCGTGGCAGCGGGGTGTCCGCGGGTGTCCGGTGGAAGCACGGGGCGCGACAGGGGTGTCTGGCGGGGTGTCCGCGGGGCACGGCAGCGGGTGTCCAGCGAGGTGCTCGGGCGTCGGCCGGGGTGTCTAGCGGAGCACCCGGCGAGGGAGCGGTCGCCAGGGAGCGGCGACCGCGGGGTCGCGTCGCGTGACCCCTGTGTGGCGACAGAGACCTGCGCCATGCAGGCCTTCACGCGGAGGCCATGACCGGCCACGCGGCTAAGCCGCGGGCCGACCGGTCTAGGCCGGTCCAGCCCCAGGGGCCTTGCCCCCTCGGTGTTCGGACACCCGTAATTTCCGCTACGGGTGTCCGTTTTGAGCATCGTCTGCGGCAGTGGATCTGTATTGACGAGACGATATTTTTGAGATGGTTTCGGGAATTTTTAATTCCCGAAAGGAGGGGACGCTGAGGCGCGACGTGTCCTTAAGTGGATGAGCGTAATCCCCGAGATTCTGGTTTTGGACGGCGCAGACGCGTCCGACGTCCGTTTCGAGCGCCGTTAGTGGCGTTGGGACCTTAGCATCGAGGCGGAGGTTTCCAGGGTGGTTTCAGGCGTTGTGGAAGAAGTTGAGGCGTGGGCCCCATGGCCCGTATTTTGAGCTGCGTGCAGCTTTTAGCGGCTTTTTCATCGGACGTCCATTCGGGGAGTGCGGGCAGTCGATGTTGGGTGTTTTTCCGAGGGAATCACGTTGGCGTAGCCTACCCGCTGTAATTCCGCATGATGGTGCAGGCCCCATGAGGGCCGTTTCGGGAGTTGACGGTGATTTCCAGCCTTATCACCGGGCGACCTTTTTGGACATGTGAGTAGACCATTTCGTGTACTTTTTCGAAAGGATCGAAACGGTGCGATCCGTTTGTTGAGTTTCGGGACCAGGATACGGGTCCCATGTGGCACCGCTCGTGTGCGGTGTGCTGGGATGCATCTTTTCTACGGATATCTGTTGCACTCATGTGAGTAGTGCTTTTGACGTGTTTTCCCGAGGGGATCACATTGGTGCGATGCACGCAACTGTTTTCGGGGCCGAGGCTCGGGATCACGGGACACCGTTCGGGCGTGAGGCGGTGTTGGTGTCTTTTCCGTCGGATATCCGTTGGAGGAGAGTAAGTAGTCGATCTCGCGTGTTTTTTCACGAGGATTACAACGTTGTGATCCGTTTGGTTGTGTGGGACCTCTTGCGCGATCTTATTAAGTGTGGAATCATGGAAGGTTCTCCAGTGGTGGTTCGTCCTACCTTGTTTGTAGCGAACCCTTGGCGTGTGATCGCGCACTCTGGGGAGAGTGATATAAATGGCTCATATGATGTAGTTGGCTGTGACTCAGCTGATGAGGTGGCATGCTGGAGTTTTTATGTCACGCCTTCACGTTGACGTTGGGTGTCATGTGGACGATAGCCTATGGGTTGGAACGAGGTATACTCTGGGAGTATACGGGAGCACTTGGAGGTACGTGTGGTTGTTTGTACCTAATAATGTTTGTGTGCTCAGTTGGGGTTGACTTGGGGCCACATGTCGTGTGGGCCCCATGTGCGTGCCGTGTTCTACTTCGCGTACTTGGACCTCTCGCAGCGTAGAGGGTCCCTCTGTGTGTTTGTTTGACCAGAAGGGTGGAGCTCTTCCCCTGGCTCTGTGCTCGTTTTTTGACCAGCAGTGTTGAGTGGTCTCCCCCTGGTTTCGTTCTCGATGGATTGGACGGTAGCGGTGCTAGTGACACCCAGTTCTGGGGCAGATGCTGCACCTCTTTTGGGGGAGCTGTTCTGGTGTTGGGTGGTTGCGCGACACCCACTACGTGTTCGGTCGGCCAGTGTTGTACCCTCCTATAGAGATGGAAGAGTGGTTCTGAGTTTTACCCTCAAGCGGGGCTGGGCAGTGGGTTACTCATCAGCTTCTAGGGTTTACCCTCCAGCAGAGACTGGCCAGTGGGTCACCCGACGCTATTAGGGTCTACCCTCCAGCAGAGACTAGGCAGTGGGTCACCCGATGACCTCTTAGGGTCTACCATCTAGCAGGGCTGGGCAGTGGGTCACCCATCGTCTAGTTCCAGGTCTACCCTCCAGCAAGGCTGGGCAGTGGGTCGCCTATCGACTTATTCTAGGTTTACCCTCTAGCGGGGCTGGGCAGTGGGTCGCCGGATGATGTGTTATGGTTTACCCTCCAGCAGGGCTGGGCAGTGGGTCACCCAGTATCTTATTATGGTTTACCCTCCAGCGGGGCTGGGTAGTGGGTTGCCGGTTGATGTATTTGGGTTTACCCTCCAGAAGGGCTGGGAAGTGGGTCACCTGATATTTGGTTATGAATTACCCTCCTGTGGGGCTGGGTAGTGGGACACTTGTTAGCATTCCAGACTCAGTCCTCTCGACTAGGCTAGTCTGTGGCTTACCTCTGTGATTACCGGAGCAGGACCCTTGGTTGTACGGGTTGGTGATGGAACGGATTGACTTTGAGGATACCCCTCGACTGTAGGGCAGTGATGAGGTGTGGTTTGACTTTCCTAGAACTCTCAGGTACGAGGGGCGCTTTCCCCACCGAGACACGTTTTTGCGACGCGATCTAAAACCGTGCGGGCGAGTCAGTGCCGCCCAAAGCGGATAGTATCAAGGTGCGGTGACTGAGCCCCTTGGCTTTAGGTTCAGGGCGGACGTGCAGGATGCTGGGCATCAATTATGGGGTTACTTCTGGGACTATTGGCTACTCTTTTCTTGGGATGAGCTATGGTACGGAGATCCCCTTACGACGTTGTTCGAGCTTATTGATAGAGAATATGGATTCGTATATACCATGTTCTGGTACCCACTGTTTGGGTTTGGTTACTCTCCTTCCAAGAGAGGCGAAGACGCGCGGGGTATGCCACATGCTTTCCGTGTCTAGCTTCTCGTGGTTGGACGAGTCTACTCTCCTGCTATAGGTAGCGAAGACTCGATGGGAAGTTCATCTTCTCACCATTTCCAGCTCCTTGAGTCTGGATGAGTCTACCTCCTTTCTCT
This sequence comes from Viscum album, assembly GCA_963277665.1. NCBI lineage: Eukaryota > Viridiplantae > Streptophyta > Magnoliopsida > Santalales > Viscaceae > Viscum > Viscum album. The sequence goes on from OY728141.1 coordinate 1,596,686,864, forward strand.
TGTTGGGTTGAGCTGGACTCTTTACTGCACTCTCTGTTGTACTTATGTTCTACTCCATGTTCTCTCTACTGCTCACCCTTCGGTACCTCCTTTTTTTATCCCTAGAGCCTTCGGGGTATCCTACTGAGTATTTTTATACTCACCCCTGCTTGGGATTTTCCCGCACTTGGTGTGCCCTTGCAGGCGACAGACAGGTTGGTCGTGACTTCAGTGGAGCTTAGGAGTTCAGGATCTTGGACCGTGTGCGGTGGTCGTGGTTAGGTCCCAGGTGGGGGACCCCTTCCGGATGTTTTTCTTTTGTTTACCTGTTTCCGGGTTGTGGCACCTTTTTTAGTTGGGCGCATGTTTTCCCCTTTTCTTTTTCAGTTACCTTCAGCTTGTACTTTATACTTTTAGAGTTCGATGCACATTGTGGTTTATATATAGCAGTTGCCCTTTACTTTTCTTGTCTTTACTTTTACTCTGCACTGTTGCATTGAGTTTTCTGTGTGAGTGCGTACAGGTAATTATGAAAAGGCCTCCCCGAGTTGTTGTGCCTTCGGAGCTGGTCGCCAGCCCCTGGCCTATGGAGGCGGGCTTGGGGTAGTTGTGACTCAAGCCCGGGTAGGGTCAGGTCGTGACAAAGTGGTATCAAAGGTGGTTCATTCCTTCGGGTGTTGTGCGGACGTCCCTAAAAGAGGAATTGGTTGGGATATAGGGCAACATTTTAATGTGTCTCGAGAGCGGCTCTCAGGCCAAGGAGTCCAGTGATGGTGTGGCGGCCGACGTATCCATTCACCAGGACCTTGATAACCCGCTTGTCAAATCGGAATGCTGAGACACTTGTTGCAGGGAAAATTTGATTGTGCATCACATAGGACTGACTCTTGACTGTCCTTCTTGAGTCAGCTCCCCATCGTTGTTGTTGCTGGTACATACATATATGCTCATCTAACCGCAACACTCCTTGATAATATTCAGGATGTCTCCGCGAGGACAGCCATCCAGGATACCAGCTTTGGTTCGTGACAACGACCCTATGAGCTACGAGGCCACAGTCCAAGACCCATCATGCGAGCCCCTTTCTCTGGGTGGGCCGGTAGCAGTACCCCCACCTGTTGAGCAGCTGGACGTTTCAGCATAGTAGGCTGAGCTTGAGCGTAGGTTGAGCGCGCTCCGTGAGTTCCAGCGGCAAAGACTGCTGAGGTTCAGTGGTGAGCCAGACCCTCAGGCAGTAGAGGTTTGGCTCGAGGTAGTGGTTCGCCTTTTCAGGCTTGTGTAGACGTCGGCAGATCAGAGAGTGGCTTTTGAAGCCGCCCTTTTTTGTGGAGCAGCTTGGCGTTGGTGGAGTCTGGTGAATCATCTTCTTGACGAGTCGTCTCTTTCGTGGGATGACTTTCTATTGTCGTTTCGTGAGGAGTTTTCCCCTCCTGCTTGCACTCCTTTCAGATTTAGGAGCTCCTACATATTCAACAGGGAGGGATGACGGTGTTCGAGTACGCGACTAGTTTTACCGACCGTGCATGCCTTTACCAGGACTTGGTCCATGACGACAACCTCTGAGTGTGGATGTTTGATCAGGGTCTCCGCCGAGAGATTCGTGATGTCATAGTACCCTTGGGCATTTCAACATATGCGAGGGTGCTAGAGCAGGCACTGGTGACAGAGGGCTTCCTGTCATGTTTTGCAGTTGGTAGTGGCAGTGGGCGCGACTTAGCCGGGACTTCTGCCATAGCTAGCAGGCGCCGGAGGACAGGACCTCGATGCAGGTGGCCTTCCCATTGCCGGTTTCGGAGACGTGGTCGTATACCACTGTGGCGAAAAGGCACAGGGCCTCAGCTGAGGATTCCCTTCCGTGAGTGGATCCCGGGCCGTGGTCGTACACCACAGTGGCGCCAGAGGGCACCAGTGTAGCCCAGAGAGAGTCAGTGCTATGCTTGTGATGGGCGAGGTCACTTGGCACGAGACTGCCTGACCCGAGTTGCTGAGAGCTTCGGGCAGGCAGCAGACGCACCACCACGGCAGAGGCAACACCGTGATCGGAGTAGTGGCCCGAGAGGTGGTGCTATCAGAGGAGCGGGAGGAGCTGGAGGTAGGGGATGATGTTACGAGATCTCCCCATCACCACTAGGCGGTCCACATCAGGCTCCGGGAGCTGATGGTTGGGGACCAAGGACAGCCGCGCACTTTGGATGTCTACGATCCTACAGAGCATGGGGCGGTGAGAGGTACCCCTTGCGACTCTTCTACTTTTTGCAGTAGAATTTGTAGGCTCTGTGTGTGAACTACTTTCCTCTCTGCTCCTTTTTTGATGTGTTACCAGGGTGACACAGGCCATCGAGTGTGACCCTGTGTTGGTAAGTAAAAAGGTGTGAGACCTTTTCCTTTAGTCGATGGTGTTGACTCTTTCGTCTTTTGAGCGTGTAAGAGAGCATCGACTGTGGAACCTTGTGTGACCAGATATCCTTGGGTGTTTCACCATATGGATATTCTGAAGGAGGGAATCACCGGGCCTTATTTCAGGTGCGGGCGGTGATTTCAGTCACAACATGCGACGTAGAGGTTTGACCGGGGAGGTGAGCTACCCCCGAGGGCCTTCGGGCCGTTTGAGACCGTGAAAAGGGATGGCGAGGTTCCCTACTGCCTTGCCCTAACCCCGAAGTCTGGAGTGGGTGCACTACATCAGAAAGGGACAACCTTGCGTGAACAGATCAATCCTTTGGTCTGTGTGCGGTGACGCAGAGCTGTGCATGGGTTCTTCTGGGCATGAGAAAGCCAGGTGTGGGCTTAGTACCCTGTGTTGCTCCCTAGTTTTTCTTTTTGGGGACGAAAATATTGAAGGAGGGAATGATGTAAGAACCTGGTTTTTTCTGATAGAGACTTTGGAATATTCTTGATTATATTCCAGAGCAGCGCCTTCAGACGGCGTGCGATTCCGAGCCCCGGAGTGGCCGGAATTAAATTTTCTGTGCGTTCATACTGGAAATGATAAATAAATGGGATAACTCCAAAACGGAGTTCCGGATCAGAGATCCGAGTGTACGGATGGGTCCGGAATGGGGTGTTTACCCTAGGAACGACATAAAACTTGTCGGCGCTGGATGTTTGGACCCCTCGCCGGCTTCTGGAATGTTAAACGGATTAAATAAATTAATTAATTCATTTAATGGAGAAACGCTAGTATCTTTTAAATGGTGGCTGAGATTGGAAAACTGAGGGCACCATTGAGTTCGAAATGTGCCTTTTACCCTAGGAGGGGTATAAGTTTCGCGGGAGCGGGCCGTTTGTGAAAAATGGACCGAGGGGCGTTTTCATAATTTAGCAGCTTCAGACGTTAAATTCTATAACTTTTGAAAGGGGTCTCGGATTAAAATTCTGAGACCTCCATTGTGCTCGGGAGGTTGTGTTTACCCTAGGGGAGGCTTAACCTTGACCCCGTTAGGAGTTTTGGATGCGGGTCTTTTCGGGGGTTTTAAATTAATTAAATTATTAATTAATTTATTTAAACCCCACCCCTCTCCTTCCCCTTCCCCCTGGTAGCCCCTCCTATCCCTCTCCTCCTCCATCTCCGGCGAGGTAGTCCGGCGAGGCGACTTTGGAGAGGTGCGGTGGTGCCGGCGGATTGTCGCGAAGCTTCGGGCGAAGCCCCACGAGGTAGGATTTGTCGTTTGCGTTTCCATTCACCGCACCTATTTCGAACTCTATTAATTGTATTGAAACTAAGTCAGATTTTTGAACGAAGACCATGAATGCGTAGTATACAATTTTCTCTTTCAGACGCTTGTTTCGTATTTGGAATCGGAGATCGGAGGCGTTCGCAATCGTCCGCCGAAGTTGGCGGGTTTTCAGTTTCCGGCGGGATCAAGCGGTGACGCGGCGAGGGCGGACGGCGCTGCAGCGGGGTGTCTGCGGGTGTCCGGTGGAAGCGCGGGGCGCGGCAGGGGTGTCTGGCGGGGTGTCCGCGGGGTGCGGCAGCGGGTGTCCGGTTGGGTGCTCGGGCGTCGGCCGGGGTGTCTGGCGGAGCACCCGGCGAGGCAGCGGTCGACAGGGAGCGGCGACCGCGGGGTCGCGTCGCGCGACCCCTGTGCGGCGACAAAGACCCGCACTGCACGGGTCTTCACGCGGCTGCAGCGAACGGCCGTGCGGCTAAGCCGCGAGCCGACCCAGGCCGGTCCACCCCCAGGGGCCTTGCCCCCTCGGTGTTCGGACACCCGTAATTTCCGCTATGGGTGTCCGTTTTGAGCACCGTCTGCGGCAGTGGATCTGTATTGACGAGACGGTCCTTTTGAGATGGTTTCGAGAAATTTTAATTCCCGAAACTAGGGGCCCCTGAGGCACGACGTGTCCTTAAGTGGACGAGCGTAATCCCCGAGATTCTTGTTTTGGACGGCGCGGACGCGTCTGACGTCCGTTTCGAGCGCCGTCAGTGGCATTGGGACCCTAGCATCGAGGCGGAGGTTTCCAGGGTGGTTCCAGGCGTTGAGGCCGAAGTTGAGGAGTGGGCCCCACTGCCCATCTTTTGAGGTGCATGCATCTTTTAGCGGCTTTTTCATCGGACGTCCATTCGGGGTGTGCGAGTAGTCGATGTTGGGTGTTTTCTGAGGGCATCGCGTTGGCGTAACCTGCCCGCTGTAATTCCACACGATGGTGCGGGCCCCGCGAGGGCCGTTTCGGGAGTTGACGGTGATTTCCGGCCTTATCATCGGGCGACCATTTTGGACAAGTGAGTAGTCCATTTTGTGTACTTTTTCGAGAGGATCGCAACGGTGTGATCCGTTCATTGAGTTTCGGGACCGGGATATGGGTCCCACGTGGCACCGCTCGTGTGCGGTGCGCCAGGATGCATCTTTTCTCCGGATATCCGTTGCACTCATGTGAGTAGTGCTTTTGACATGTTTTCCCGAGGGGATTGCATTGGTGCGATGCGCCCGACAGTTTGCAGGGCTGAGGCTCGAGATCACGGGACGCCGTTCGGGCATGAGACGGTGTTGGTGAATTTTCCATTGGATATCCGTTGGAGGCGAGTAAGTCGTCGATCTCGCGTGTTTTTCTGTGAGGATTACAACGGTGCGATCCATTTGGTTGTGTGGAGCCTCTTGCGTGATCTTATTAAGTGTGGATGCATGGAAGGTGCTCCAGTGGTGGTTCGTCCTACCTTGTTGGTAGCGAACCCTTGGCGTGTGATCGCGCACTATGGGGAGAGTGATATAAATGGCTCATAAGATGTGGTTGGTTATGCCTCAGCTGATGAGGTGGCAGGTTGGAGTTGTTATGTCACGCCTTCGCGTTGACGTTGGGTGTCGTGTGGACGATAGCCTATGGGCTGGAACGAGTTATACTCTGGGAGTATACGGGATCACTTGGAGGTACGTGTGGTTGTTTGTACCTAAGAATGTTTGTGAGCTCAGTTGGAGTTGACTTGGGGCCACACGTCGTGTGGGACCCATGTGCGTGTCATGTTCTGCTTCGCGTACTTGGACCTCTTGTGGTGTAGAGGGTCCCTCTGTGTGTTTGTTTGACCAGTAGGGTGGAGCTCTTCCCCTGGCTCTGTGCTCGTTTGTTGACCAGTAGGGTTGAGTGGTCTCCCCCTGGTTTAGTTCTCTATGGATTGGCCGGTAGCGGTGCTAGTGACACCCAGTGCTGGGGCAGATGCTGCACCTCTTTTGGGGGAGCTATTCTTGAGTTGGGTGCTTGCGCGACACCCACTCCGTGTTCGGTCGGCCAGTGTTGTAACCTTCTATAGAGATGGCAGAGCGGTTCTGAGTTTTACCCTCCAGTGGGGTTGGGCAGCGGGTTACTCATCGGCTTCTTGGGTTTACCCTCTAGAAGAGACTGGGCAGTGGGTCACCCGACGCTATTAGGGTCTACCCTCCAGCAGAGACTGGGCAGTGGGTCACCCGATGACCTCTTAGGGTCTACCCTCCAGCAGGGCTGGGCAGTGGGTCACACATCGTCTAGTTCCAGGTCTACCCTCCAACAAGGCTGGGCAGTGGGTCTCCTGTCGACTTATTCCAAGTTTACCCTCCATCGGGGATAGGCAGTGGGTCGCCGGATGATGTGTTATGGTTTACCCTCCAGCAGGGCTGGGCAGTGGGTCACCCAGTATCTTATTATGGTTTACCCTCTAGCGGGGCTGGGTAGTGGGTCGCCATTTGATGTATTAGGGTTTACCCTCCAGCAGGGCTGGGCAGTGGGTCACCTGATATTTGGTTATGAATTACCCTCCAGCGGGGCTAGGCAGTGGGACACTTGTTAGCATTCCAGACTCAGTCCTCTCGACTAGGCTAGTCTGTGTCTTACCTCCGTGATTACCGGAGCGGTACCCTTGGTTGTACGGGTCGGTAATGGAACTTCTTGACTTTGAGGAGACCTCTCGACTACAGGGTAGTGATGAGGTGTGGTTTGACTTTACTAGAACTCTCAAGTACGAGGGGCGCTTTCCCCACCGAGACGCGTTCTTGCGACGCGATCTAAAACCGTGCAAGCGAGTTAGTGCCGCCCAAAGCGGATAGTATCAAGGTGCGGTGACTGAGCCCCTTGTCTTGCAGTTCAGGGCAGACGTGTGGGATTCTAGGCATCAGTGATGGGGTTACTTCTGGGACTGTTGGCTACTCTTTTCTTGGGCTGAGCTACGGGACAGAGATCCCCTTACGATGTTGTTCGAGCTTCTCGACAGAGCATATGGATTCATATATACCATGTTCTGGTACCCACTGTTTGGGTATGGTTACTCTCCTTCCAGGAGAGGCGAAGACGCACGGGGTATGCCACGTGATTTCCGTGTCTAGCTTCTCGTGGTTGGACGAGTCTACTCTCCTACTATAGGTAGCGAATACTCAACGGGAAGTTCATCTTCACCCCATTTCCAGCTCCTTGTGTCTAGATGAGTCTACCTCTTTTCTCAAGTTGGGTTGAGCTGGACTCTTTACTGCACTCTCTATTGTACTTCTGTTCTACTCCCTGTTCGCTCTACTGCTCACCCTTCGGTACCTCCTTTTTTGATACCTCGAGCCTCCGGGGTATCCTACTGAGTATTTTTATACTCACCCCTGCTTGGGCTTTGCCCGCACTTGGTGTGCCCTTGCAGGCGATAGACAGGTTGGTCGTGACTTCAGTGGAGCTTAGAAGTTCAAGAGCTTGGACTGCGTGCGGTGGTCATGGTTAGGTCCCAGGTGGGGGACCCCTTCCGACTGTTTTTTTTTGTTTACCTATTTCCAGGTTGTGGCACCTTTTCTAGTTGGGTGCGTGTTTTTCCCCTTTTCTTTTTCAGTTACCTTCAGCTTGTACTTTGTACTTTTAGAGGTCGATGCACATTGTGGTTTATATATTGCAGTTTCCCTTTACTTTGCTTGTCTTTACTTTTACTCTGCACAGTTGCATTGAGTTTTCTGTGTGTGTACATACAGGTACTTAGGAAAAGGCCTCCCCGAGTTGTTGTGCCTTCGGCGCTGGTCGCCGGCCCCTGGCCTATAGAGGCAGGCTTGGGGTAGTTGCGGCTCGAGCGCGGGTAGGGTCGGGTCGTCACAGTGTGTGTAAGTGTAGTTCGAATAATTCTCATAAAAACATCCTAGTATATTGAGGATACTGGTTTTGTTAAAAAATAAAGGATTAAAATGATTTTAGGGGTTGGATAAGTAGAATAAAAGAAAACAATTTAAGAGAAACTGTTACCTTTAATTTGGGTAACTTCCTTTGGTTTGAACCAAAAGGACTTCTTGGAGTGCCTTCATCCAAAGTTAAGGCTTCTAGATGGAGGAGAGGGATGTAGGGAGATTAATTGGGCAGAGGTTGGATGAGCCAAATTGCTTGAGAGGTGTGAGTAATTGGATAGAAATGGTCTCCTTTTATAAGGGGGAGGGGATCTTTTGGAAAGTGTGAAAATATTATTTTATTATAAACTTATATTCGGTTTCAAAACGTCCAAAAATCATTATAGTCTAAGATAAGATGAGTCATGGTCTAAATATAATCATCCAATCAGAATTGGACATGTTTTGGATAATATTTTAATCATTATAATCTTATTTATTTAAATCATTTATTAATGAGGTAAATACTACATCATTATTGTGTCATAAATAATTTAATTTATTTGATGTATAAAAATTATAAAAAAAATACCAACATGTAGGAAATAGTTTTATCTTTCCAATGAATATTTATAGTCGAAAGGATAATTTATATATCTCCTTATAAAAATTAATTACTAAAAGATTTTTTTTAATGCCAATTTTGTCTTTACATTAAAATAATTAATCTAATGTGTCATTGTCTTTCATAAGTGATTCCATGGGGTCCCAAAATCGACCCAAGGATTCCCATTATTGTCCATTACTCATCCAATAAGTTTTGGACAGGTTTTATGACAATTATGAATTATTATAATATTCTTTTAACCTTGAATTACCCTATTTACTTTTAACCGTGGTAAATAAAAGTAAATATTTACTATTCACCAAAAATTATTTTTATCTAATTGAACCACATTATACTCCTTGATATTAACCTTGTCTCTCGGATTTTCAAAATTCAAATCACAGAAGCAGTAAAATTATGTTAAATGAAAAATTGAAAAAGCTCCTATGAGGTTGGTAAAAGATGGTGAAAAGTTCAATTCAATTTTTTTATAAATCTAAAATTATTATAAAATGACTCCAATGAATTTCATTGAACTTATATATGTATTATTTATATATTTTGGGCTAAAATAAATTTAAATCAAATAAATGATTATTTTAATAAAAAGTCTGTTTTAACCAAAAACTCAGTGTTTTCACTATTCATCAAAAATTGAAGTTTTTCAGAAAAATTCCAAAAATTCAGCCTAAGATATATTTGATATTCCGAATTCAAAAATGATGTATATTTTTTCAAATTCAAAACATAGATGTGTCATTAATTAATTTTAAAATTAATTCATGGTATCAAAACAAATAGCATTTTTTGAAGAAACAATAACTATGCAAAGATTGATACTTGTTTATGTCCAATTTCAAAGTGAAATTAATTCCAATGACCAACATTGGATTTAATGGTAAAAATATATTCTAATTATACTTTAAAACCAATTAAAATATAATCAAACCATATAAATTATTGTGATGAAAAAGTTGTTTTTAATTAAAATATGCGTGTTTTTACTATTCATCAAAATATGAAAGTTATCAGAATAATATGAAAAATTTATCCAAATTAAATTTTTATATCCTGATTACAAGGAATAATTTTATTTTGTAAAATTGAACTTATAAATATGTCAAAAACTAGATTTAATGTGGGTGTGCCACCAAAAGGCGACAAAACTGCATTTTTTGAAAAATACTTATTTTACCAAAAAAATTTATTTTATTCTCATACCATGTTCTAGAAAATATGTAAGATGAATAATATTGTAATAAAATTCAAAATTTTGTTAATACTATTCATAACGGCTAGTCCATAATAATATTATAATAATATATCGTTGTTTAGTGAAACCCGGTATTGCGTACTACACACGTTATCGAGGAAGGTCGTGATTGCGTGTAATGCAAGCCAAGTCAGGGTTGTGTGTTATGCAAGACTCTTTTGTTGTTTCGTATAATATAATCCAACCATATTTCATCTATACATTGAATATATATATATATACACTCAATATTGCGTAGAATGACTACTATCAAACGAACTTGAAATTATGTGTAACACAATCCAAGAATAGTGTTGCGTATACTGCAAGGTAATACAGTGTTGCGTATAGCACAAGATAATCTTGGTGTAGCATAAAAAACATGACATCAAATAAATTAAAAAGAATACTTATCATAAAATCTCAGGGTGTTACATTATTCATCCCTCATTCTGATGTCTTCATACTTACTGTGTCAGCTTTTTAGCTTTACTTCCTTGACTTTAGTATTCCCTTAAAAAACACATTCCAGCAAGTCCCACATACTTTTTTATGTTTTGAGACTCATCAAATTTTGATAAAAATTCTATGATAAGGACATAAGGATTTCACTTATATCCTTTCCATAAACTTCTATGTTTCTCTTATCAGCAAATGTCATGGGAGCATCTTTCTCAATAGGTGGAAAACCAATAGCAACAACATCGATAACTTCAAAGACAAGATATGGGAGATAAGTAATCATCCTATTTTTTATACATTATAATTATGTCCATTTAATGTAGTAATTCTTCTATAGTTGATAGAATTGATATTATCCAAGCTAAATATTCAATAATGGAAACTAACCCTCTCATGCCAATTGATGTTCCAAGGATCAAATAACAACCAAGAAGGGCGGGTTGAATCAGTTGTTAACTTTTTATAAGTTTCAAAACTTTTTGAAACATAACCGCTATAACCTATTAAGATTTATATCCTTATAAAATTTTAGTAAATAATCATTCATGAGAAATTAGGTATAAAAGAAAATGACACAGTATTTAAAAGGTTCAGTCTCAGTGTGAGTACCTACGTCCTTACCATAGCCACTTCTGTGGGTTTATGGAAATCTAATATTTTGAAGAAGTGAATAAAACTTGTGTAAACCCCTGTTAAAAAACATATATCTCCCTATAGGAATGATTATACTGGCTCCCATAAGTTTACAATGTTTTCTTTTAAAATAATTGCTCTAATCAATAGAATAATGATTTTGTTGAAACTCCTCCACAAATGATCAGTATGAATCCTCAGTCTAGTTTGGATGGATACGATTTTTCTGAATACAAAGATGTTTTAATCCAGATCTGATTTTGTATAATCTTGTTGCTAATTTTTTCAGAATTCTGGACCTCATTTTCTCATAATGATGGTGTCAATTTTTGTAGAATGGTGGATCTGATTTTTCTCTAAATAAACTATAAAACTCAAACTATGATAGAATTATTAATAAAATTATTCTTTAATCAGAAGGAAAATTTCACTTTTATTTCTATATTTCTCCAAATTTTACATGTATGTAGAAAGTTTCAAATGAATAAGTGATATGAGCAATTATTTATAGGAAACTTAGAAACCAAGAGCGGGAAACTTGAAATCTTTCCCAACTTCCTCAAATCTCAAAAATATTAAAATATATCACACATAAAATTCATATTTGACTTCATCAAACCTCTTTATATTTTTCTATGATTTATACAAAATTTAATATTAGGTCTGACCACTTTAATTATTCTTTATAAACATCTCATTACCAATTATTTCGTAATACAAAAATGCTGGATCCTATTTTTTCAGAATTTAGGTACTGATTGTCTGGATCTAATAGTTTTATAAGTGCTATATGTAGAATAAAAAAGGTACATTAAATAATTTCAATATCTTTCTCTCATTATTAATTATTTCTCTATATAGGATTCTGGTGCCGATTTTCTAGATCCATTTTTTGTAGGATTCTGGTGCCGATTTTCTAGATCTGATTTTTGCAGGATTCTAGTGTTGGTTTTCTGAATCTAATTTTTGTATGATTATGGTGCCAATAAGTCTCAATAAAATATCAATCCTATTATAATATAAATATCATTACAATGAAATTCTTAATTTCTTTAATGGATTTTATCATGAAAGCTTTCATGATTTGTGAGATCTTCTTGATCAACAATCCATTGTCTGATTTTGTTTTAGAGAGTATGAAAATTTTCTAACTCCTCACATCAAATTATTATTTAACAAACTCATCATTAACTTCTTTATTTCTCTAATCAAATAAAATATAGACTCCCAAAGAACAATATATTCTTCCTCTGATTCTTTTGGATTTGATGAACTGAATACAAAGCAGATAGATCAAATTCCTAGAAAACAAAAAATTCTAATAAAAAAAAGGTTATTTGTCAATAAATAAATAAAATGTTAAAATTATTTATCACAAAATTACTTCAGATATGTAAAGGTAACAACAATTTTACACTATCTATATAAGGGTAACACTGAACTTTAATGATTTTTAAAAATGTATCATGAAACCCACATAATGGTGAGATGAAGTTCCTGCCTTGAGTAAAGGTGATCTTGTGGCTTCCAAAGTTACATTATGGTGATCCCATAAGTATCTTATGACTTCCCCATATGAATTTGATAAATTTTATTAATTCATCATAAACATTTGAATCGATCATAAGACTTTGATACCGATTGTAAGTCTTCATATCATATGAATTTGAGAAGACATAGAATATGTCTTTGGGCAGAATCATATGACTTTGCTACCAAGAATATAACTTTGGATCATATGGAATCACAAGTCATAAAAAATAAAATTTGACACAAAAATTGGTAAATTAATGGGGTCATAAAACTTTAGTGTGCATATTTTATTTGACCATGTGACCATAGTGCACATTATATGACGTTGAGTCAAATTGTAATATATCATCCAGATCATAATTCTTTTCAATATAATAAGACATCGAGCCATATTATGTCTTTTTGATCATGACTCATTACTAATCGTAATAATTTAAGGGAGATATTATGACTATAACACTTATAGAAATTATAATTTTGCTGACGCATATGAAAATAATGAGGAATTTTGAGATTTAATATCTGATAAAGAAGATATTGATTCAAGGAATTCTTCTAAGATTAACTTCAATGATCAAACATCATGATCACATATTAGTCAAGATTCAAGTAGATATGATGTAAGAACTAGTTTAATAGAATATGATGTTATTGAGATGAGTTATACACTGTAGAATTAGGTGCAAAGTCACATATATAGGCATGGTGAGTTTTTCAACTAATTAAAATCATAGATTTTTTTGGGAAGAATAAGATAAAAATATCCAAATATTATGTTGTATCATTGAATTTGAGTCTTAAGTAAGAATTGAAAAACTTTAGTCATTTTGGATGAGTAGTTAGAATGAGTTCAATGTAGATAATTACCTACGAATATTTCAAGAGAATTAGAGATTGAATATTATGAAAATAGTTTTACTAAATAATTTATATATAATTGTATGAATATATATTTTATAAGTAAATAGGAGATGGATTCATTCTGATACTTCTGAACTTGAGAATAATATCAACTGAGTATCAAAGGAGAGAACCTCACACATCCTAGAGAACCTGTATGTTGAAAGAATAAGGAATAAGTGAGAAGGGGGACCCTTTCTTAATACATGAAATATTTCATCTTCACGAGAACTATGAGCAAGGAAAATTGATCATAAAAAATCTACGACATTCCTAATTAAAGGGCAATAAGGATAATATTCTACCATTGAAGAAGAATTCAAACACCAATTCATAGGAGGTATTTAGGAGGACCATTTATGAACAATCAAGGGGAAATATAAAGACCACATTGGGAGATACCTAGAATCTTTTTGGGAGATGGATTCAACTGGTAGCATATTAGTATAAAGAAAATTTCAAGAGGCAGATATTGTGAACCCATGGAGACCACATATTTCAAGAGATTTTATATTGGGTATTTCTGGAGATTGATCAACAATATTTTTGGGAGATAGATTTCACATTTTACTCAAGTGACACATAGTGGAGACACTAGGACTCAAATCACAACATGAACTTGGAAATAGGTAGTCTTTCAAGGATGAAACTTATAAAACCTTATGTATTGTGACTTTTTCATTATACGCATTGGATTAAGGTTGAGAAATAATAAGAGGAGTGGATAAAATATTAAACCATCAATAAAGGTAAAATTAAAGAAGGGATATTTGAATGAATAAAATAAATCACAAATTCATACCCTCCCCCTCTCAATGATCTGACTAGAACTAGAAACAAAAAGTGTCATCAAATAAAGTTTATATTTATAATGATACAACCTTTTATAAATATTGATTATGTAGAGTTTAAATTTATTAAATATTAGAGGATTTCATTTCTTTGAAGGAATGAACTTTTATGGATAAAAAAATCAGATGCTTATATATCTAATTTCATTAGTCCATGAGGTAAGTGGTTTTTTTATAATGGGATTTACTTCACTTGGAAGTGATGATCACATGACTTATATTGATAAGATAAATCTAGAATTATATGGGAAATTAAGGAATTCCATCCTATAACCCCTATCTAACAAATTATACTGTAAGGTGATGATACTTTAAACTTCTATGAAAATGTGAGAAAAACATGAAAACATGTATAAAGTTAATATAAAGATCAAGGAATTCATGATTCATATTTGGAGGGAACAATTTGAAGACATCCAAATGGAAAATGATGAGAACATTGATGATTAATTTACCCAGGTCAATGAGATTGTGAGTGATGTTATAGGATTTAGTGATACTTCAGAATATTCAATTATTTTGAAGAAGTTGATGAGAAATTTCTATGATAGATTTGATAAAAAGATTTCTTACCTTGAATACATTTTAGATCTATATCATTACGAGCATCATAACACTCTTGTTAACTATGGTATAAGAAAATCCCAGATGTTCAAGAAGAAGATAAAAGAAGTAATGGAATTTAAATACATGAAGGTTCTAAAGTTTAAATATATAAAATATGAACCACTCTTAGAATCAACGAATTAATATGATAGATAACATAATAGAATCATTTATATTATTTATATAAACATTAGAAGAGGAAGATAAAAGTATAACTGTATGATCCCTCTTAAGTTCCTTAATTTTTGAGGTATTGGGAACTTTGTAATTAATTACTTAAGAGTGAATACTATGAAATTGAGATTGAGGATGAAGAATAATACCATTCTAGAAGGAATCCATGAAAAATAGAAAAATATAATAATATTAAATAATGGAAGCCTTCTATAAAATTTAGGAGGAATTTAATGAGTAAATATGATATTAAAGACTCATCATCCTCAAGTGAGTTATATAATGATCCATTTAAACATCATATAGCCCTCAGAGCCAAGGTTAAAAGTTATGAAGTCACATCAAGCATTGAAGAAGATGAAGAAGAAGGAAATAATGATTATATTCTATGGCAAAAATTCGAGTCATACCTTAAGAAAATTAATGATCTCAAGAATAAGATAAATAACCTTGAGAAGGAGAGAATAATTGAATATGTGAAAAGAAGTTTTCTCAAAAAATAGATTAAAATTTCCAAGGTGAAGATTGCATAACAATATAAGATGATGAAAGATATTAATGTAGAGCTAGATATAAAGAAAAAATAACTGGATGAGACAAAATATTGATGTCTAAAAGATAAAAAAACCTTGAAGACAATGAAATAATTTTATGAAAAATAGTGTAGATTCATGTTCAATTATCCAAGGTTGAAGATAAGACCATCCCCAAGGAAAAGGTAAAAACAATTTTTAAATATTTAAGTTATACTAAACCAATTCTCTTTAGTTGTACAAGTTATCAAACTCAACATAAAGATTTTAGAGCTTAATAAAGGTGTAAATGGTGTCCTATTATAGTAAGGAGAAGTGAATATTTGATGAGAAATAAATATCCACCCATAAAATAAAAAAAAACAATCGTTGTATGATGTCTAGAAAACAAGATGATTTCTGTAAAAAAAATTATAAATATATATAAAGATAATTTTTTAAGAGATTTTTTAGGTGAAGTGGATGTTTTGGAAACAAGTAAAATGAATAATAGTATAATTTAAAATTTACAAGAAACTAACATGAATCGAGGGGGAGCAGGCCCCAGGATAAAAGAATTAGATCTGTTAAAAGAAAAAATATTATTTAAAGGAAAATGTTTAAGGCTTGAAAAAATATAGGTCAAATATGACAGGATACTGAAGTTGAGAAAAACCAAAGTTAAAGGAGGATACAGAAATACACTAATTAAGTTTATTCTTATCCAAAGATAAAGGTAAATAAAGACTAATGAAATTCTTATGCCAAATACATATAAAAATAATCAAAAGAGGAGTTACAATGTGGGAAGAATAAGAAAATTGGATATCTTTTAAAAGATGTTTCATTAGTAAAGATAGATCAACCTAAAATGATGAAAAATAAGATTAAAAATATTTAATGAATATTTTGTATTCATTTATAATAATAATAAATAATATACACACAAGGAGGTATTTGGAAACAATGGAAGTCCTGTTTTGAGATGAAACTTTTACCCTTTTATCTTCTCCTATGAAAGAAAGGAGAACCCCCTCCCCATTCCAATTTATTTTATATATACTATTGCATAGGGAATTGAAGGAACCACATAAAGGGAGAGTTTTATAGGTCTATCAATGTTGTAATACAAGAGAAGTTACCCATCATGGAATATTTTCATTACAATGATGAAGAAATTGAGTGCAACCACTAGTAAAAAAATAGTTTTTTTATATCAGTTTTGTTATATTTTTAATGTTTTTTCTTGAGGAAACATCTTTGAAGAATATGTTTTAAATATTTTTTTAATCCTGGTTATTAAAACCAACCATTAAAATATATTTTTAATGATTTCCATGTTGATTTTCTGAAAACTGACATGAAAGACCACCTTAACATCGATTCTTTTAAAAAAAGTGACATTCAAATCTATTTTCACATCAGTTTTTAGAAAACCAACATGAATGATCATCTATGAAATTGATTTTTAAAAAACTAATGTGAAAAATATTTTTTTCAAAAAAATATTTTTTGAGTTTATACAACATTACACATAGTTCATTTGTAGAATCAATAAGAACAAATATTATTCCACATGATAAAATAAATATTTTATACTGATAGAGTTGAAATAAATAATGATCATTCAATGATATAAATATAATAATTGAAAAATATTTATTTCAATGTTGATTACTCCATCCATGGAAAATATAAGATCGATAAACCAAAATATATCATAGAAACCATATTAAATCTAGAAAAAAAACACAACTCTTCGACATAATTTTCATGGTTGTTGAAGTCATAGTGGATATAGTTTTCTTTCAAGGAAAGATATCATGATGCAACCAAAGATTCGTCTTAGAATTAATTTTAGAATCCAAACGAATATTTTTAGTTTTACCATGATTTGAAGAATGATTTTTCATTATAATAAAAAATGAATTATTAACCGGTATATCAATTAAGAAAACTAATTATAAAAAAAATTAAATCATAGAAAATTAATTACAAATACCATGATGAGATTATTGAAAGAAGAATTAGTGGATTTATGATGAAGATCAAATGAGTTGAGTTGGTGGAATGATGATTATAGAAATAATATATCTTGAAATCAATATATGTGAAGCATGAAATCAAATAAATTTCATGGTAAAAGAAAATGCGACATTATAAATTTTAGGAGGCAGTTGAAAATTTTGATTTCACACTATAAAAAACTGGAATTCCATGTTTTTGGGAAATTAAATTTTAAATTTCACATCGGTTTTATTATAAATATTATTAAAATATAGTTTTTAACATTGGTTATATTAAAACTGACATTAGAATTTTCATTTTTCATGTTGTTTTTATGACAACTGACATGAAAAATTACCTTTTAACATCGGTGATTTTTCAAGAACCAGAATTAAATTAATTTTTCACATAATGTTTTCAAAAACTAAACTTTTATAATTTTTAAAAAGTTTTATTTAATTTTTCAATATTCAATTTAACTAGTCATGGAGCTAAAACGGAGTTACAGATCAAAAGTTATGGTTATCGTAAGTCAGACTTCCAGAAGATATTATATAGAGATGTTCAACTTCTGACATCCATAGATTTTGATTTGTAAGTTTGTTTTCACTCCCCGACCAATAAAATAGAATATTGTGAAATGAAATAAAACTTGGTCAACATTATTAAAATCAGTTTTTTTAAAACCTATGTGATAAATTACTTTTACTTTTAGTTTCTAAAAAACTTGGCATTAAAAGTATTCTATGAGAAATTTTAATGTCAATTTTTTAGGAATCGGTATTAAAAGTAACTTTTCACATCTGTTTTTTAGAAAATAAATTTTAATAAATTTAGAAATTTTTTATTTAATTTACCAATATTAAATTTTATTGGTCTTCGAATTTAGATAGAGGTACAGATCAAAAGTTATGGACGTCGAAAGTTGAACATCTCTAAGAAAAGTCTTAGAGATTTCCAACTTTTGACAGGCATAAATTTTGAACCGGTGCTTGAAATTTAAATATGAGAACACTATTGAACTCACAACGCCGGTATTCTATAAAGGAGACCTTTACCTCGACCGCAGTGGGTCATGGGTGAAAGTTAGAATTTGGGTTTTTTGTGAAGGAATAAAATTAAATAAAAAGGTGTAACTTTTTATTTTTATTTTATTTTGAAACCACCCTTGTGGTTATTTCATAGGTGGGGACCACCTGAGCAAAAACCTCCCATGAGAGGTTATGGAGGTGGGGACCACCAAGCCAAACCTCCCATGAGAGGTAATGGTGGTGGGGACTACTCGGGGCATAAAACCTCATGAACCCCATGAAATCCCCTCTTAAGTGTGAGAAACCTCTTGGAATCCCTCCAACCATAATTGTGCCAACCCATCAAATAATTAATTGAGCTAATTTGAATTTATGCCAACAACTTAATAGATAACAGAATATATTTTATTTTATCTATTCATTTTGGTGGAATTGGGAGGAAGAAACCTTCGGATAAAGCTCTCCGATGAAGAACGTCAATGAAGAACGCCATCGAAGAACGTTTTTCGGAAATCAAGGAAGAGGATGACGTATGATCCTGTCTTCGAAGCGTGGTTTCAGAAGCAATGATCATTGTCACCCCCTCCGCCTTCGTCAACTTCTTTCTCATGCCAATGAATCAAGTGAACAAGGTAGGGGTTTATTTCTATATGATTATCACTTCCCATGTACTCCCCTTCTAATTATTATGCGGGATTGAGAATAGAGATTGACGAGGGTTATGGGGATTGATGTTTTTAAATATCTTCCATAGTCATTCTTGATTCATCATTATGTCGAGCCACTTGCTACCGTTCTAATGCATAGATTTCGGGCCAAACAAACATGGCCCATCCTCTCCGCAATTCTTGTGATGATATGTGGTGTTCTTTGCGATAGAGGAAGACGATAACTGGAGCAGGTTTTTGGCACTGATGAGGTAGGAGAACGGTAGCCACCACCTCCACCGGCCGTGATGAAGGCGACACCGCCGCCCCGTGGCCTTAGCGCCCTGCAGCACCGCCTGCCACAACCTCCATGTCGTCCACGGCCAAACCGCCCCATGACCGGGCCACCGCACCGTGGCCGAACTGCCCCGCGGCCGAGCTGCAATCCACGATCAGACCCCCACGGCCGAGCTGCTGCCCCGCAGCCGATCCGCCGCTCCACGGCCGAACCCCCGCGATCTAGATGCCGCCCCGTGGCCAAGCCATTTCCCCGAAGGCCGAGCCATACTACGGGACGGGACAGACCCAGCGGTTTGGGATGGGTTGACCCAGACCGGGTCAGTCCGACCAGGTTAGATCGGACCCTGATCCACTTCAACCCACTTACACTCTTTTGACCATAACATTATCATCGAACGTCCGTTTGATGAACCATCAGCGGCGCTGGAAACCTTGGAGCGAGATGGTCCCTTTGAGTATACCCCACTAGAGTTTTGGATTAAGATAAGATATGGTCAGGTTGGATCCAGCATGAATCCAACCGGGCCCCGGGACTAAAAGGCTAATAACTCATAGACCCGGCGTCCGATTGAAGTACCGTCTATTGCGTTGAGACCCCTATGATTTGGCGGTCCTTTGAGGTACATCTTCATGTGACTTTTTGGATGTTTTAGTATTGAACAGTGGATTTGGGAGAAGACTCTCCTGGAGACGAGCAAGCCTAGTGTGGGAACCCAATAGCTGGCTATGACGAGAAGAGTGACTAGAGATCTTATGTGGGTCTGCTCCTAGCGATCCTGTGTGGGTCAGCTCCTACTGATCCTATGTGGGTCAGCTCCTAGCGATCCTGTGTAGGTCATCTCCTAGCGATCCTGTGTGGGTCATCTCCAAGGGATCATGTGTGGGTCAGCTCTTAGAGATTGTGTGTGGGTCAGCTTGTAGTGATCCTTTTTGGGTTAGCTCTTAGCGATCCTGTGTTGGTCAGCTCCTAGCGATCCTATGTGGGTCATCTCATAGAGATTTTGTGTAGGTCAGTAGCAGAGCCTCTTAATAGAGTAATATGATTCAGTAGTTATAAATAATCATCTCTACTACTATAACTATGTTATACCTGGTGTGTGATGAGTCTGTACCTTATGGTACCTTCCTTCGTGGTAATAATCTGGTGGTATTATTCTATATGGCATACATGTGTGGTACTTGCCTTTGTGGGTTTCCTTCCTTTGTGGAATATTTGAGCTTTGTTCTTTGAGTTGGACTCTTTGTTTTCCTCGTGATTGAGATGGGTTTACTTGATATCTTAGTTATATGTATGGGCATATACCTAAGTCAGTTTGTCAATGGTTATCATGATTTTTGGTTTATCCTTTGTGGATTTCATTGTGAGACCTTGAGGGTCTCGAGGTCCCTACTGAGTATTGTTATACACACACCTGCACGGGTTATTCCCGCACCTCGTTGTGTTGGATGTAGACGAAAGACAACGGTAATCGAGGTTTAGAGTACCAGGACTCGATGGTGCTCAGAGGTGAACCATACGGCGTGTCGGTACACAGAGGAGACAGGTGGATGTGGAGTGCTACGAAGGTGATTTGTACCTTCCCTTCAGGTAGGAACCTAGAGGACAACCTAGTAGATGACTTCATTTTTCTTCAGTTTTATTTTATTTTAGTTGTACTTGTACTATTACTGTTGGGCTTGTATTTCGTCCCCTTTTTACTTTTAAAACTCTTTTTTCTATACAGTTGACTTGCGTTCGTATCTTACTTTGTGCTTCATTGTGTGTTTTTGTAGGTTATAAAGGCAATCCCTTCCCGGTTTTAAGAAACATGCCTTCAGTTCTAGTCACCATCCCATGGCCTATAGAAGGCGGGCTTCGGGTAGTCACGGTACGGGCCCCGGGGGACGGGTTGTGAAAAATTGGTGTT
This sequence comes from Viscum album, assembly GCA_963277665.1. NCBI lineage: Eukaryota > Viridiplantae > Streptophyta > Magnoliopsida > Santalales > Viscaceae > Viscum > Viscum album. The sequence continues at coordinate 1,596,707,794 of OY728141.1, forward strand.
AGAGGAGTCAGTTCTACCATAGAAAATAGGACTCTGATCTATCTTTTAAATGGAAATAGTGTTAAGTGTAGTGAGTGTGGTTATTATTTTAGAGAATCCAGTGTTGTTGCGGCAAATGACTTATCCATACACCAGGACCTTTACTTATGATTTCTGACTTAGTGCATGAAAACACTTATTGCGTGTGTATTTACAAGCGTTTTCGTTGTGATCTCTTGAGTCAGCTCACGTGGTATAACTTATTGACCATGGAACACCTGTTTTGTTTCAGGATGCCTCCATGAAGACAGCCAACTAGGGTTCTGATTGTAGTACGCACTGACAGTCCACTGAGCGATGAGGCCTCAGTGCAGGGTCCCTTTCTAGTAGAGGCACCAGCGGTACCATTACCCGTGGGGCCACTGATGCCATTGGCCCCAGCAGTAGAGGGTGCACACCGCTTGAGCATGTTTCACAATTTCCAGTGCCAGAGTCCACCCAGGTTCAGGGGAGAGACGGACCTACAAGCAGCTGAGGATTGGATGGAGGCCGTAGTGAGAGTTTTCTTACTATTGGGGACACCGGCCGATATCATGGTGATCCTTGCTGCCAGCCTTCTACAGGCAGTAGCAGGTAAATGGTAGTGCTTGATTCTCTAAGTTCTCAACAAGGTGATGCTTCTCTGGGTGGACTTCGAGAGCCTATTTAGGGAAGATTTTGTCTCAGCGACTCTTCGTGTAGTGCGCATACATGAGCTACTTCATCTACAGAAACGTAGCATGACTGTGGCTCAATACTCAGTGAGGTTCAATGACCTCTAACTCAACTACATAGATATGGTGAAGGACCCATTCTTAAGGGCGCAGACCTTCGAGAAGGGACTCAAGAAATATATTCAGGACTTGATGATTTCTCTTAGTATCCTGACATAGGTGGGAGTATTTGATCGATCCCTCTTAGTGGAGAGATTCCTTGAAGAGTAGTCACCAGCAGTGAGACCCACCACTGGATGTCACGTAGAAGAGTCTTATGCAGCTGGAAGAATACATATGTCACAAAGGTCCAAGAGGACCAGACCTATAGGTGGACGACCGCATGATTCAGGATCTGTTGTGTGAGGCACCCGAGGTGGAGCTAGTCATATCAGGAACGGGCAGTGTTACGCATGCGGCAGGTAGGGTCACATGGCTCGTGAATGACTTACCCATCATGCGGATGATTAGAAGATGGTTAAAGGACCACCCAGATAGAGAAAGATATTCGATCGAGGCGGTCCACAGGGAGCAGGAGGAAGTGGAAGAGGAGTTGGTCATACAGCTGGCAGTGGGAGCCAATTTGAGATGTTACCGCCACCACCATAAGGAGGTCCACCCCGACCTTAGGGAGCAGGTGGATATCGACGAGCTCAGTTCTAGGCCACTGTGTCTTACGATCATGGAACCGTAGAGATGAAACGAGGTACGATTTGTGTCTACTCCACCTTAGTTGTAATACTCATAGACACAGGTTCTAGTCATTCTTTTATTTCCACTACCCTTTTTTGGAGCTTGTAGATTCTAATTGAGTCGTTGGATCGATCCTTACAGCTAAATACTCTTATAGGAGCAGATTCAACGATTATGCACTGGTACCAGCAGTGTGAGCTTACTCTAGGAGGGAAGAGATTCTCTTGGGATCTCCTAGTATCGGTGTCGAGGCCTTATGATTTCATCTTGGGTATGGACTGGTTATCAATATTCAATGCAAATATTGAATATATTAGGCGAAAAATGTAGTGTGTCCACATGGATGGGACTAGGTTTAGCTTTACCAATGATAATGTAACCTTTACAGCCCAAGATGGACTCACCCAGAGGAGGGTGCAGCTGATTACTCATTAGTTGGCTTGGCTTACCCTCGGAGCAGTTGATGTGGAGAGTCCTAGCTATCCGGTAGTGGTGGACCAGTACGCGGATATCTTTCCAGTTGATGTCTCGGTTCTACCTACTCATAGGGAGGTGGACTTTTACATTGACTTGTACCCCGAGATGGAACCAAAATTTACACCAGCGTATCGGATGGCTCCTGCGGAGCATTGTGAGCTGCAAGTATAGCTGGAGGACTTACAGGGGAAAGGGTTCATTCGACCTAGTGTTTTCCCTTGGGAAACCCCAATTCTATTTCCCAAGAAGGCATATGGGAGTTTGAGACTTTGTTTCGACTATTGGCACCTGAACTAGGTGACAGTAAAGAACAAGTACCCACTTCTGAGGATTGACGATCTCTTTGATCAGCTGAAGGGAGTACGGTGGTTCTTGAAGATAGACCTCAGATTAGGCTATCACCAGCTCAGAGTGCAAGATGAGGATGTAAAGAAGACGACTTTCATATGTCCGTATGGCCGCTACGAGTTCTTGGTTATGCCTTTCGGCATGACCAACACTCCAGTAGTGTTCATGGCACTCATGAACAAGATATTTCAGCCATACCTTGATTGCTTTGTAGTAGTCCTCATTGAAGACATTTTGATCTACTCCACTACTGAGGAGGATCATGCCTACCATTTTCAGGTTGTACTGGACACACTATGAGAGAACCGGATTTATAGTAATCTCTCAAAGTGGCAGTTCTGGATCCGAGAGGTTCACCTTCTGGGATATGTCATCTCAGAGGCTGGAGTTGCAGTGGATCCAGCAAAGATTGAGGTGGTACTTTCTTAGGAGCCACCTAGGAGTGTGACGGAGGTACGAAGTTTCTTGGGTTTGGACGGATACTACTGGAGGTTTGTGCGAGATTTCTCCAGAGTTGCATCACCACTTTTAATGTTAACAAAGAAGGGGAAACCCTTTGTGTGGTCAGAGAGATTCCAACTGAGTTTTCATGAGTTGAGGCAGAGGCTGACTAGTGACCACATATTGAGGCTACCATAGGAGGGTGTAGGGTATGTAGTCTACTGTGACGCATCATGGAACGAGCTCGGATGTTTCCTAATGTTGGAGTGAGCAGTGATCACATATGGTTCTCGACAGCTAAGACATCATGAGAAGAACTATGCTACCCATGACATGGAGTTAGCAGTAGTGGTCTTCCCCTTGAAGATGTGGCGTCATTACTTGATGGGCGACCATTTTGCAGTGTACTCTGATCACAAGAATCTCGGGTATATCTTCTCTCAGAAGGTCTTGAACCTGAGATGGCGACGTTTGATTTAGTTTATCTTGGACTATGACTTCGAGATAGTCTATACCCCTGGGAAGGAGAATGTTGTAGCAGATAAACTCGCCAGGAGGTCTAGTATATAGCCACTAGGTGAGGCAATGGAGTAGCATGCCACTTTGCAGATATCCTTTGTGGATCGGGATAGAGAAGCTTTTCTTTAGTGCCTTACATTCACTCCCCCACTTCTTCAACAAGTCAGGTAGGCGCAACGTGGGGATGCTGACTGCGAGACTCGATGTGCTCAGATATCCACAGGACATGCACCTAATGGATTTTCTGAATATGGGGAGCACATCATCCTCTTCAGAGGTCGTACTATGGTACCAGTGTCACTTCGGGAGGATGTTTTGAGGGATTTCCACACTTCCCCGCTAGTGGTAGATCCAGGAGTGGTGAATATGTACTAGGATCTCCAATGACAGAACTAGTGGCCAGGAATAAAGAAAGCAGTAGCAGAGTTTGTCTCTCGGTGCCTCACTTGTCAGCAAGTGAAGGCATATCATCAGGTACTAGCAGGCTTGGTTCAGCCTTTAGAGGTCCCAGAGTGGAAGTGGGATGGGATATCTATGGACTTCATGGTAGGACTTCCACGTACATCCATGGGTCATTACTCGATTTGGGTGATCGTCGACTGACTCACCATGTTGGCCCAATTCCTACCAATCAGAGAGAAATGTTCAGTAGAGACCTTTGGACGCCTCTATGTGCAGGAGATTGTGTGAATACATGGAATAACATCGACGATTGTCTCTGTTTATGATGCATGTTTTACTTCCTGGTTATAGAAGGTCTTGCAGGAGGCTTTCGGGATGCAGCTTCATTTGAGCACCACCTTCCATCCTCAGACGGATGGCCAGACTGACCATACCATACAGACCCTCAAGAAAATGTTGAATGCTTGTGCCCTCGATTTCAGTCATAGTTGGGAGGATCACTTGCCTTTGGGGTAGTTTTCATACAACAAAAACTATCACTTCACCATTAGGATGTCACCTTTTGCGGCATTGTATGGGAAACCTTGTAGATCTCCTTTGTGCTAGACTGACCCAGGAGAGTCACCACTAGTGGGACCAGAGATGGAATGGGATACCACAGAGAAGGTGCAGGTCATCTAGGAGCGGATGAGGACTGCATAGAGTAGGAAAAAGTCTTATGAAGATAAGAGACAAATACCTCTAGTGTTCGAGGATGGCGACCACGTATTTCTACGGGTCTCACCTCGATGAGGTTTGCGGAGATTTGGATGAGGTGGCAAGTTATATACGAGGTTCATCGGACATTTTCAGGTCATCATTAGAGTTGGGAAGGTGGAATACCGCTTAGCTCTTCCACCTCAGTTGCACTGGGTGCATGACATCTTCAACATATCCAAGCTGAGGAGATATGTGCACAACCCTTCTCACATCATCGACCATGGAGAGTTGGACGTCTATGATGGGGAAACTTTTATGGAGATTCCATTTGAGATTGAGGATTTACAGGAGAGGGTCCTTCGTGGGCCATCGATACCTCTGGTGCTCGTTTTCTGGCAGCACGGGAACCTCCATGAGAGCACATGGGAGTGGGAGGCTTAGATTCATGCTCAGTACCCCCACTTGTTTACTTAGTTCTGAGTTGTGGCTTATGGGGACGTAAATCCCTGAGGTGCGTAGAATGTAAAGACCCGGAATTTCTATTTATTTTTTTTAAAATAAATGGTAATTTTATGGGTCCGTGAAAATTGACGGTGCATGATTCCGGGGCCCGGAGTGCTCTGAATGATTTTCAGAACTTTTTTTCAGGCACGTTCAGTAAACGTGCGAACGAGTTTTTCTAACTTCTGAACCGATGCTCAAAATTGAAATCCAAGGACTCCGTAGAACTCACAGCACAAGTATTTTTTTAAGGAGACATTCACCTTGACCGCAGTGGGTCGAGGGTGAAAGTTAGAATTTGGGTTTTTCATGAAGGAATAAAATAAAATAAAAAGGTGTAACATTTTATTTTTATTTTATTTTGAAACCACCCATGTGGATATTTTATAGGTGGGGACCACCTAATCTAAAACTCCCATGAGAGGTTATGGAAGTGGGGACCACCGAGCCAAACCTACCATCAGAGGTTATGGTGGTGGGGACCACCCAGGGCTTAAAACATCTTGAACCCCCTCTTAAGTGTGAGAAACCTCTTGGACTCCCTCCAACCATAATTGTGCTAACCCATCAAATAGTTAATCGATCTAATTTGAATTTATGCAAACAACTTAATAGATAACATAATCTATTATTTTCTGGCTATCTCTTCATTTTGGTGGAATTGGGAGGAAGGTGCCTTAGGAGAAAGCTCTCAAATGAATAACGCCAACAAAGAACGCCATTGAAGAACGTTATTTGGAAATCAAGGAAGAGGATGACATACGGGCCCGTCATCGAAGTGTGGTTTTGGAATCAATGATCGTTGGCACCCCCCTCCATCTTCTTTGACTTATTTGTCGTGCCAACGAATCAAGAGAAAAGGGTAGGGGTTTATTTCTATATAATTATCACTTCCCATGTACTCCACGTCTAATTCTTTTGTGTGATTGGGAATAGAGATTGATGAGGGTTGTGGGGATTGATGTTTTTAAATACCTTCCATACTCATTATTGATTCATGATTAAGTTGAGATGCTTTCTACCGCTTTAATGTGGAGAGTGGAGGCCAAACAAAGATGGACCGTCCTCTCCGAAATTATTATGATGATATGTGGTGTTCTTTTCGAATCAGGAAGACAGCAACCAGAGCAGGTTTTTAGCATTGATGAGGCATGAGAATGGTGGTCAGCACCTCCACCAGCCGCAATGAAGGCGACGGAGTAGCAGCGCCACCCTGTGGCCACCGCCGCAAAGCGGCCTCCATGTCGTCTGCGTCGTCCACGGCCAAACCGCCCCATGGTCGGGCCACTTCACCATGGACGGATTGCCCCACGATCGAGCTGCCATCTGCGGCCAAACCCCCACGGCTGAGCCGCCGCCCCGCGGTCGGGCCGCCGCGCCCTGGCCAAACCCCCACGGCCGACCCGCCGCCCCAAAAAATGGACACAATCCATGGACGAACCACCCCATGGCCGAGCTGCTACCCCACGGCTGAGCCACCCCGTGGCCTCACAACAACCCCCTGCGGCTGAGCCGCCCTCACAGAACCCTCTGCAGCCGAGCTTCCCTATGGTCGAAACGGCCCTGCGGCCCCCCGCGGCCCCTCGTGGCCTACCAGTCCGCCCAGCGCAGGCCAGACCCAGCGGGCCGGGCCGCACTGCGGGCCTGTCCAAACCCAGTGGGTCGAGCCGGGTTGACCTAGAGCAGGTCGGGCCAGGCCGGGTCGGACTGGACCCGGACCCACTTCGTCCCACTTACACTCTTTTGACCATAACTTTGGCACCGGATGCTCATTTGACGAACCATCAGTGGCACTGGAATCCATGGAGAGAGATGGTCTATTTGAGTATACCCCACTTGAGTTTTGGATTAAGATGGGGTATGGTCAGGTTGGATCGAGCACAAATCCAACTAGGGCCTCGGGACTAAAACGCTAATAACTCATAGACCGAGCATCCGATTGACGCATCATCTGTTGCGTAGAGACCCCTATGATGTGGCAGTACTAGAGATAGTTCATCGTGGGACTGCGTCGAAGTTGGAGTATTGACCAGTGGATTGGGGAGCGGACTCTTTCGGAGATTAGATATCCTTTTGCAGAAACCCAGTAGCTGGCTATGATGAGAAGAGTGACTAGAGATCATGTGTGGGTCTGATTTTAGAAATCCTGTGTGGGTCAGCTCCTAGAGATCCTATGTGGGTCATCTCTTAGAGATCCTGTGTGGGTCAGCTCCTAGAGATCTTACATGGGTCAACTCCAAGAGAATTGTTGTAGGTTAGAAGCAAAGCCTCTTAATGGACTAAGATGAATCAGTAGTTATGACTAATCATCTCTACTACTGTACCTAAGTTATACCTAGCATGAGAGGAGTTTGTACCTTGTGGTACATTCCTTCATGGTAATACCCTAGTGGTATTCTTCTGTGTGTCATACCTATGTGGTACTTTCCTTCGTGGTTTTCCTTCCTTTGTGGAACTGTTGAGCTTTGGGATTTGAGTTGGACTCTATGTTTTCCTCATGATTGAGATTGGTTTACCTGATGACTTAGGTATATGTATGGGCATATACCTAAGTCGGGTTGTCTTTGGTTATCATGATTTGTGGTTTATCCTTTGTGGATTTTTTTGTGAGACCTTGAGGGTCTCGAGGTCCCTACTGAGTATCGTTACACTCACCCCTCCACGGGCTATGCCCACACCGCATTGTGTTGGATGTAGATGACGGACAACGATGATTGAGGTTGAGAGTACCAGGAATGGACGGTGATCAGAGGTGGACCATACGGCATGTCAGTACGCAGAGGAGACCATTGGATGTGGAGTGCCGCAGAGACGTCTATACCTGTCCTTTAGGTAGGAACCCGGAGGACGACCCGATATCTGCCCTCCTTTTTCTTCAGCTGTATTGTATTTCAGTGGTACTTGTACTATTACTATTGGGATTGTATTCCGACCCCTTTTTACATTCATCACTCTTATTTCTTTATAGTTGACTTGCATTCGTATCTTTTTGTGTACTTGGTTGCATGCGATTACAGGTTATAAAGGCAATGACTTCCCAGTTTTAGGGAATATTCCTTTGGTGCTAGTCACCAGCCCTTGGCCTATGGAAGGCGGGCTTGGGATAGTCACGACACAGGTCCTCGGGGACAGGTCATGATAATACCAGTGTTTATGGGAGATGAAACACTAGAGAAAAATTTTAATTGAATTTATAAGGCCTCAAGATTGATTAATAAATCCATGAAAACATTTTATAGAAGTTGTAAGGCCTTGTAATTTATTAAGAAATTATTGAAAACATTTAATAGATATTGGAATGTATCATGACAGATTAATAATTCCCTAAGATGATTTTGAGATGAATTTATTACTTTCATATAGTTAAATATGGGTTTATATAGATTACATAATGTTTAAATGAAATTTACACTACCTAAATAAAAGTAACTACTAGTTTCCACTATATATATAAGAGTAACACAAAATTTTAGTGAGTTTCATAAAGGTATATTGATACTTATGTAAAGGTGAGGCTATGTTCCTAACTTGTGTGAAGGTGGTATCATGGTTTTTAAATTCATATAAAGGTAATCCTCTAATTTTATTATAACTTCTCCATACAACTTGGTGAATCATATGACTTCATCATAATCCTTTTATTCAATCATAAAAAATTGATGTTGATCGTAATTATTCTATTCAGATGAATTTGAGAAAGAGTGAGTGTATATCTTTGAGGGAAAGTTATACCTGTATTATCATACTGAAAAGTGTATGACTTTGAATTTTATGGTTTCACAGGTCATATTAAATACAATTTTTCCTAAAAATCGTAAGAACCATGTGATTGTATGACTTCGCAGAATGTCTTTTATATGAGTTTATGAATTCTATTCACATCATATGACTTTGAACAAGATCATAATACTTCAAACAAATAATAAGACTTTACTTCTTCATAATACATAGATCCATCATATGACTTTAATATCGTAAGTATTTACTGATTATAATACTTTATAGGAGACATTATGACTTCAAAAACATCCATGTTTTATAATTTATATAAAAATTATGAGGATTTACTGATTTAATAATTGATAAATATGTTGATTGATTCTGATGATGCTTTCATGATGAGATTAATGGATTGAAAATCATGATCATATGTGAATCATGATTTGAGAAAAGAAGAAGGAAGACTCAATCGAGGATAAGATGATGTCGATGAAATGAGTTCAATGCTGTAGGAGTAGGTTCCATGTCACAATTCTATTCACAAGGATTTTTTCAAGGAAATTAAAGATATTATTTTTTTGGAAGCAAAAGATCACAATATTCAAATATTGTGTGGGATATTTGAAGCCATGTCTTAATGAAGTAATTAATACCTTGAGTCATTTTGGATAAGTGGTTTGAATGAGTTAATTGATGATAATTACCTAATGATATTTTAGGATAATAAAATCTTGGATATTATGAAAATATATTCCCTAAATAATTAATATAGAACTCTGTGAATATATATTTTTTATTGAATGAGAGGATATGTAGACCTGAAATGGAATAAGATGAACATTATACCATCAAAGAATAAGTTGAATACTTATTTAAATGAGTATTTCAATAGGACCCTTTATGAACTATCATGTGGTGGTATAAAAACCCATCATGAGATGGCTAGAATAATTTTTAGAGATAGATTAAATTGGTAGGATTCTATTTAAAAAAACTCGTTTTGAGGAGGCTGTTTTGAACACTTGAAAACAAAAAATTTAAAGATATTTTTTACTTGGTTTTTTGGGAGATTTATCGACAATCCTTTCAAGAGATAACTTGTAAACTATACTGAAGTGATTAATAGTGGAGAAACCAAGACTTGGATTACAACTTAAACCTATCAAGGAGTAGTCTTTCATAGACAAACCTTATAAATCCTTCTGTCTTATTCCTTTTACATTATACATATTTGTGTAAGATGAGATGAAAAAGTAAGGGGGTATTAAAGATTTAACTGATTATAGAGGATTGATTAAAGAATGAATATTCATAAAAAGAAAAGGGATCACTGATTCACCCACTCCCCTTCTTAGAGATCTCACTGGAAATAGGAAAAATAGTATAAATAGAATGTTTGTAGAATAATTTTTTTATAAAATTAGATAATAATGACCTCTACCAATTTTTTAAAAAATGAAAATGATTTTTTAATGAATTTAAAAAAATACTTTAATAAAGTATAATTTGGATAGAAATTACAATAACAATAAGTGTAAAAACGTAATCATTTTTTAATGGAAAGATATGTTATTCTTGGTAGGTGAAGATCACATGTTCATTTTATATGGGAGGAAATTTAGTGTGTGTAAATTTTAGGTGTCATTATATAATTAACATGTTTCATCATGATTTTGAAACTCAATATCATTAAGAATATTTAGAAATAGAATATAAATAACTTAATTCATATAATTATTGATCTTTTATTCCTATAAGGTTAATTTTATAGTCCCAGATCTTATTGTATTGGTATGATTAGAATATTATATTAATTAAATATTTAATTATTCTAAAAAATAATATTTCTCTATTTACATTACAAACTATATGATCAAAAATCATAAGAATTTTATTTATACATGAAGAATACATGATACAAATATGATAAAAGTTTATCCATTTTATACTCTTTTTATGTATTTTCCTATTCTCATGCATTAATCCTTTAATTTTTCTATCTACTGTTCCATATCATCCCAATAGTCAATTTCCATGAAGAAATATTTTATAAAAATTAACTTCTCATTAGGGTTCTCCTTGTTTAAATTTGTGATGATTAAATAAAGGCGGTGAATGGTTTTCCAGTGGCTTATGAGATATTTCATACTCATTCCACCCATTCTATAATTTTTTTAAATGAAACTTATGAATAGTTTAATGAATATAGGAAATTTTATTACTATAATAAAAGATATAAATAAAAAAAATAATGGAACAACTTGAATTTTTAATATATTTCATGAGATAGAATGTATAGTGGAGTGGGAAGCCCTAAAGTTTTTATAAAAAAATAAAGGAGGTGGTTCTCTATTTATAGGTATAGAATGGAAACTCAATAGAAGTGATACAATAAATGAATGTATGGAAAAAATAAATTTCACATAAGATCAAATGATCAATGTGAATAGTCAACTTGTGATGTGATTTTGGAAATTGAAAATCAAATCTATCTTGAAAAAAATAAAGGTGACTTGATGTTATCACATCAATTTCAGTTTAAATAAAATTAAAGAGAGATTATACCATGTTGGATGATTATCAACATTGATCCATTATTGTTGGAATATCTGGTTCTGTATCTATACTTTGGAGGAATTTCAATCAAAATAAGTTTCTATATATATTCTCTTACATTAGTAAATATTGAAAAATTATTCTTCAGATTTTTAATTTTCTTACTTCAGGAAATTTATTTCCTTTTTATCTTAGAAATATTATTTTTATAGGTTTTTTAAGAATTTTACATATCCATAAATTTAATATTAATTGACCGAGATTATACTAAGTTGAGAAAAAATACATTGAGTTTCATATATTTAAAATTCAATTTTTCCAACATTTAAAGAATCATTTCATTGAATTTCTTAAGTTTTGACTTTTTAACAAGAGTTTATACATTTAAATTTGAGATATTAGATCATGAGTGTTCATTATCTCTCTCTTCGAAGGAAGAGTCTTTTATTGATTACTCTAATGGTAAATTTTCTTTTTATGAATTTGAATCTTTAGAATAAATATATTCAATAGATCTTTCATCATCCTTTTTTGGATCAGAATATTTAAAGGCTAGATATTTTGAAAGGTCTTATTCTTCATCATTTAAATTTATGGATGGTGATATTTCCACTAAGAATAGTGATTCTATTGATACATTGTTCCTATTATCAATAATCATCCATGAATCTTTAGAGGGATGCATTGATGAGAGATGTTGAATTAGAATATTTCTATATATATATTTTATATGAGATATTATTCATTAATGTCATTCATTTTTCATATTATTTGGTTGTTAAGTATCTATAAGTTTCATCATATGGATACTATCATCCAATTCATTAGTAGAGGATTCTAGATAAAATTAAACATCATAAGTATTATTTATCTCTGGTAGATTCCTATTAAAGGTTATATAATTTATTTATATGTTATATGTAGAGAAAATGATGATATAGGTTTTTATAAGTCACTATTAAACCTAGAGAGAGGAATATTATGAATTGAAATATTTAAATCAAACTTGAAAATTTACCCAATAGTAAATAATTTCAACACATTCATGGGAATGTGATGAGGTTTATGAATTATAAGACATATAGGTAGAATTATTTTGATAATGTAATATTTTTTCCTGATATTTCTAGTTTGAAAAATCAATTCTATAAAAAAAGAGGAATGTTAATAGGATCAACAACCAAAATATCCATTAGAAAAAAGATATAATACCAAGTGTTGGGTATCAGAAAGAGAATAGGGAATATCAATTAGATATTTACTCTCTATCTAGTTGTAGATTATAGTATATAATATTTTATTTTGGGATTTAATATGAGGTTTTATCATAAATATGAAATAATATTATATATTCTAAGTGAAATTTCAATAAAAAAAGAAAAAATTAAACTCAATAATATACAATATAATGAGTGTTCAAGAAAATAATTTTCTAGATAAATACATTCCATTTGATTCTATAATAATCATTTTATAAATAAATATCTAGAAGTGAGATAAGGAATTACATAATATAGATATATAGAGAAGCTCATGAGGAGAATGAGAAAATATTTTAGGCTCACTCTAAAAACATCGTCATGCTCTTGAAATAATATACAATTAATGTAAATAATGAGTCATGTGAATGTAAAATTAAAAATAAATTAAAATAAACCTTTTAAGGAAAATACTTGGAAGATGTTAAAGATGGTTGGGATAATAATTACATAATCCCCTGTTATATTTACCCCCCTTTGTGTGTGTCTGTGTAACAAGTTTCTATCCCCATAACTTATTTACATTTAACCAAAAGAAAAATGGGAATCTTATACCCAATTCTAAATAACACTGATTAAAATAAGTTCCCACTATCTAATAATTTTAAAGGAATGTTATTATAAATTTACTTATTCAATTTGATTGTTGATAGAAAATAAGTCCTTATCTCCATGACTTATTTAATAAAAAGATACATAGAAGAAAAATAATTATCCCTAGGGCTTCATAATTCATAGATAATGTAGGATGATATGATGATAGGTTAGAAAGATTGGGTCCTTATACTATTTTTAAATAAATATAAAACAAGTATAGATAAGTCATGAGGGATTTAAGAGCTAGATAAGAAAGTGAAAAATAGATCATTTTCTTCTTAGAAGGATCAAGAAAAGAACTAAGGGAGGTATCAAGATACATGACCACTCCATAGCTATAAGATTCTCATTTTACATTCACTTATATATGATATTGATCCAGGCTTCAAAAAATCTCTCCTTGAGGATTTATATAGAGTCAAAACTCTAACCATTGTGAAATGTAACTGTTAGAGATAATATAGAATCTATTTTTATTATCACATATTTGACCATCATAGATGATTAGGTTTCATTAATAACCATTGTTATTTCATTCCTTTGATTTTTGAAATATGAAATGGAGAATATTTTACATCTTAGAATACTAAAATATAAATATTGGGAGATGATACTAAACTAAACAAAATATATCCACTTCACTTTGTTGTCTAATAAATAAAGCCAGGTGGGGATGAAACTTTAGATATAACTATCTAAATAGAATTTTTTAATATATTAAATTCTCAAATATTCTTCTTTATATATTTTCTTCATTATTATTTTATAGTAAGTGAGGACTAAATGATGAGGTTGATTCCATATAAGTCTTCACTCTTCTTCTATTTCACCTTTTAAATGTGTCAACCATTTTATTGGTGTGATACTACAAAGTCAGAATACATAGATAAGTGAAGTCCCCATCCTATGTATGTTCTTGCATTTATTTTCTATTTACTAATTTATCACTGTAAACACTAAAATATATTTTCTATATAAAAAAATAAATGACTTTTATCAATAAAACTTGTTATTCTATAGGGAGAGAATTGTGATATTTAGAGGATAACATAATATCTAAGACATCCCATGTCTCCACAATCATATACACTAAAATAATAATAATCATAATAAAGGAATAACCACATTAAATTAAAATAATATCAATAATCACCTCGTAACCAAATTCCTACCAAATTTACCTATAAAAGAATATAAAATCCAATAATAAAATTCTTTATAAATATCAAATATCCCATGAGAGTAATGTGATAGGTTAGAAAAATGTTCTCAAATACAAAATGGATGTTTTAATTCTCCTATAATCTATTATGACATTAATTTTGGGTCTCATGGAGTCTAACTCAGTTGATGGTCCCATAGATGAAGGATAATAACACATCAACCATAACATAAATAATAGAATGTATAATTATATACTCACAATAGACACAACCTTGACTCTCATATATTTACTATTATAATTATTTCATTACCATTCTGGGCCATGTTACATGTTTAATTAAATTAATCCTCACATAATATACTTTTTATTATACAAATATTTTTATAATCCCAATATAGGATTTCCATTAATTAACTTCAAGTTTCCATCAATTCACTAAAAGTTTCTTTCACCTCATTACAAGTTTCCATCACTTTACTTGAAATTTATATATTTAGGGACTTATAAAAATGATTAATAATGAAATAATTACCTCCATAGTAATATCACATAATTGTCTCCCCTTCTAACATATCATAACCAAATCATCCCACATATCATAATCACTCAAATACATTTTTCATACCTAACATCTTGGAATAATATATTTGACAAACTTTTATCATATCTCTGTCAATAAACATTTTTAGAATACTATATTCATAACCTATCCTTATTTAAAAAATAATATATATCACTAGAATAATATAGTAATTTATATATTCTAATACCAAATATATTCGTATCTCTTAGGATATAGTATTCAAATTCCCATAATAATTCAATTAACATCTAATTCATATCAAATACCACACATGTACACTTCTCTTGGAATATAACAACAGAACCCCACTAATACCTAACTCTATGCATCTAATTAGAATACCATATCCATTTATAATTTGAGATAAAATTTTGATGAATTTAAAATGGGATACAATATCCAGTCCCTATTTTCTTATCAAATACATCTAGTTTTATACTAAAATGATAAAATAGTAATTATAATAGTTTAATAACACTATGTCAATAATCAACCAAAATCCCATTTTATCATATACCCAACATCTTAAATATATAATCATGTAAATCACTATAACCATAATAACTAAAGCATGATAAATCCACATGAATAAATAAAATAAGAGCTAAGTTATCTAAATCACGTACCACTTTAAAGGTATAATTATTTTAATGAATGTTCTAAAATATCATTCCTATGATCCACAAATAACTAACCATCATAAAAAATATTAATGATACCTTCATTTCGATCCAATTCCATGATAATAACAAGTCATAAGAGTTACATTTAGTCTCCATAAGTCTAAATTCAAGATTTAACTTATCAATTATCCAATATTTTCCCCGGTCACTCATATAAAGAAACCCATTAAGGGATTCACAAAATCTCATAAAATTCCAAAAAATACCATTTCTCAATATCTAGGATGAAAATAAATCTCAATAGAAATCGTGAAGGATTTTTATGGTTTAAATTATATTTAATCTACTTTCCTAAAACATTATAGTATATCTACATGAAACACAACATGTTTCTTTCAATCGAAGACTGATATGGAATTCATGACCTGTTTTAATTTTCTTCATTAAAATCAAACACTACATATAAATTAAATCCACATATATTATATGATTAATATGTTGTGTTTTATTAAAAAAAATCATTTTTATGAATTCCCTGAAAACCATTATATACAACCATATCATGTTCACTTCCTCACATTGATGAATAAAATTACTAAAATTCTACCAATTTTTTTCATGACATATTTTTTATAAATATTTCATATTTTTTCTATTAATCATTGTAGAAGATCGTCAAAATTCTCCTCCAAAAACATTTAATGGCTATGTTATTTTGTAGCACCCATAGTTTCAAGTAATAAACCCTTATTTTATACTTTTTAAGCATATAATGTGTTTGGGAGATGTTTGGGAGGGTTTGGAGACCTTTTGGAATGTTTTGGGGTCTTTTATAGTGGTCCACGATTAGTTCATGATTAGTGGAAACCAGGAAAAATCCCTAGGAAACTGTGAACAATGAGACATAGGTCTCTGGGTAGGTGCATGGTTAAGGAGCACAGTTTGGCCAAACTATGCTGACACCCAGTAGATACTATGAAAATACGGATAGTGGTATTTGATGCTGTTAGTGCACGGTTTGGAAACTGTGTGATCCAACCATGTGAGGTTCCCCCATGAGGCAGTAGTTGGCGCACAGTTAGTGCATGGTTTTCCTAACTGTGCGACTAACCGTGCACATGTTAAAAACTAGATACTCGAAAAAGTGGATTTAGGTCATTTATAACCCCTATTTATTGCCCCAAACCAACACTAACTCAATAAATCTTTATCCAAACGGATAATTAGGATTCTCCCATATATTTGGAGGAAATTTGAAGTCTTTTCTTGGTGCGTTGATGGTGGATTCTCATGGTAAGTCTTTATTATTGGTAGTTTCCATTGGTTTTCCTTAGATCTATTTATCCCTCTTTATATATTTGTTAGATCTTTTCCAATTGTGGATAGATATAAGGTATTTTATGCCATATATGATGATATTTAAATTTTTTTTATTAGGGGAAGAGATATGTGGTGGGTTTTTGGAGTTTCTACCCAATTTCATAGACATTTTTCATTCCATTTTCTATTTTTTCCATGTTTTTTGATGTAGGAGGCTTTACTAAAATGGTTGTGCAATGTGGTTTGTCTTCTTGATTATAAAATGTTCATTTTTAAATGATTATTTTAAAATGTGGATTTTTTGGATTTTAGGTAAATTGTTGTGTTGTGGAATTTTCAATAAAATGATGGTTTTATTAAAATGGAATGAATTGGTTGGTTTGAAATGGATTTAAATAAAAGGTTGATTTTATTGAAATTGTTTTCAAAAAAAATTTGGTTTTATTTAAATGATGTTTCATTATGGTTTTCAAAAAATTTATGGCTTATTGTAATGATTTAATTGTTTTGGAAATGGTTGTTTCGTTATTAGTTTTGGTATAAAGGGTTGGTGTGTGTTCATGTGAATTTAGGAAAGATAAGGGCATGAAGTATCCCCCATAATTAATGGAATGGATAAGGGTTAGGGATTTCTTCCATCTAAAAGGGACATATGTGGGTGTTAAGTCCCCCCCCCCCATCATTTCTAGGATGGATAAGGGTCAGGGATTTCCCCCATCAAAATGGTTCACTAAGTGGTGACTTAGTGAAAGGATGACTTACCACTAACGAGTATATGGAGGTCCAAGTTTCATGCATGTTTGGATATGTGGATATATTTAATGGAATTTATTATTCCAAAATGAAATTTTTGAAATGGTTTTAGATCATTTTTTGGTAGCTTTCCTTAAAAACCATTTTTGTATGGAAAACTGCTTTGGTATTGAACTGATTGGATTTGTTATAAATTGTTTGAATTGGTTTATATAAACTTTTTTATATAAATGTACTATAATGTTCTATACTAGTGGTGTGATTATGGAAGTCATTTGGGGAAGGCCTACTAAGTTTCATTACTCACCCATACTTTAGCACTTTGGTGCTTTTGGAGATGTTGTTTATCAGGACATGGTAAAAGGTAAAGTATCACTCTTATAGGGTGGTTCTTAGTGAAACTTTATCAGATTTATAGAGTGGTTCATGGAGCGGGTTGGAGCATTGGAGTTGTGGTTGCCATTTATTTTTTTTGGTTTGATGATCTTTTGTTGTGTACTTGGTTGTTTTTAGTCTTCCTTTGTGGTATGCTTGTAGTGGTTTTGATATAAATGAAATGTTTCAGTTGTTTTTAATTGATATCATGCATCATGTATTGGTTTATTTGGTTATAACAAGTTTTTTGGGTTGTTTTATTTTCAAATGGAAAATCACCCCCCAACTATTAATGAATCCCTTAACATTTATTTTCAGCCTTTGACATCTTGGGGATATCTCTTAAGTCCATGTAATGTCCTCCCACCTTCTCAAGCCAATAAGTAGGGGTAGGATGTTACAAGTGGAATCACTCATGGTCCTTCCAAATATCCTTGTGGAACAAGTGGTGTCATCTAGTTTGGTCCTTTCCTAATATTTGGTCTTCAGTTATCTCAGTCTTTGAGTTGATGTTCATTCTGGTCTATTCTATGTCATAGGTTGGTAGAATGGAGTTGGGTCATCAGGACTTGAAATGCAGAGAATAAATAGACATAGCTAACCTTTTTTATGTTGAACTTAACTTTACCCAGGAGTTGGGTAAAAAATTGTTTTGGAGACACTTTATAGGATTTGGAATCTCATTGTCATGGGTTTATCCAATGAGATGATCATGAAATGTATTATAGAAACTACATCCCACTAGGAGTTCATATTTCATTTTGAGTAATTGTTTATGATTTGGTGAGAGGTGTTGTTTTTTAAAAAATGATAAAGTTGTTTTGAAATGAAAGATTTTTAAAAGGGAATGGTTGTAGTATTTTGAAAATGGATTGATTTTAAAAATAATGATTGAATTTTTCAAAAATGTTTGAACATGTAAAAGGTTGATTTTTGGAAAGAAATGTTGTGCTAGTATGATATGATAGAAATTTAAATTTTTAATCTATCAGTTTATAGAGATTAAGATTTATGGTGTTTCTTATTTTTATAGAAAATGGAACCTGGTAGGCATCGTAGGAAGGGGTTGGATGAGGCTATTGAGAATTTGGTTTCACCTGAGCCACAGGTGAACCAACAGTTGGTTCAAATCATAGTTTAGGATTTTCAAATCTTTGAGTCAGGACTACAACCAGATACTATTTTTAGAATATCTGCCACTATTGGAAATCCAAGTGGAGGATGTACAGTTGTCTTTGTGAAAGGAGGTGAGAAAACTAACACAAAGAGAAAGAGTAAGAGGGACACATATTCTCAAGGATGTGGAACACATCAGAATCTGACTGCATGATCAATTAACCCTCCTCTATGACCCAAGAGCAAGATTGAATGTTTTTAGTGTGGTTCTCTTAGTCATTTGAAGAGATAGTGTATGGTTCCACCTAGATAATTCCACAAATGCAAAAAATATGGGTCATATCTTGTGTTATTGTCGTAGTGCTCTGAGGTCGGGTGTTCGGGACACTTCTTAGGCATCGCAGGCATCGTATGCTTCGATGGGGTGAGGTTAGCAGAATACCTCTCTTCAGCCGAATAGAGTTATCCATGGTTATTCCAGGAATACCATGACTCTGAAAGCTGTGCAATCTTAATAGGGAAATATAGAACAAAGTTCAATAAGAATGAAATTATATGGAGCGAAACCGATTATGGTGGATTATCAGTTTGGACCATCAACCTTGGGAGGTGTGATTATTTTGAATTCTGGCCTTATGTAAGCTTTTTTTGATTCAGGTGAATACCATTCTCTTATTTCTTCTTTTTTTTGTTGATTTTTTGAGTTTAAATGTTTAGATGATGTCTTACGTGTTAAAACATCAAACTCCCATTGTTTAAATAGAATGTCGAGAATTTGTGTCTAGATCATGTTATTTAATTATTAATGGAGTTGAGTGGAAATGGGATATCTCTTTTCTTAATATGGATGTATATAACATAATCTTGGGTATGGATTGGTTGAAAACATTTAAGGATCACATTTAATTTTATACAAAGAAGATGGTTTCACAAGTGAAGATGGCATTGAGAATCTCTTTTGAGGATATTGAAATGTAAAGGTCGACACAATGGGCTTGTTGGCACTAGCAGTTGGAATGATATCATATCATTCGGTGGAATTGAACTTGGAATCAATTGAAGAGATCAAGGATAACAGTTTTCCAGTACTGTTGGATCAATTTCTAGATGATATGGAATTTCCTTGTATCAGCTAGTTATTACCGACGCTTTATTCATGATTTTTCATGATTAGCCTCACCTATGATAGCTTTGACAAGGAATAATGTTTCATTCCAATGGAATGAGGAATTCCAAAAGTCTTTTCAAGATCTTAAAGTTCTCCTTACATAAGCAGAAATATTTTTCATTCTAGAATAAGGAAAAGGGTACATGGTGTATTGTAATGATTCGGGATCTGATTTTGGATGTGTTCTCATGTAAGGATACCATGTTTTTTCTTATGGTTCATTGAAGTTAAGTTTTCATGAGAAGAACAACCCAACACACAATTTTTTGTTAGCTATTGAACTCCTTGCTTTGAAGACTTGGCATCATTACATCTTTGGTGATAAATTCAAATTTTTTAAAGATCATAAGATTTTGAAATATATTTTATCACAAAGAGAATTGAATTTTAGAAAAAGAATATGGATGGAGTATCTACAAATGTTTGAGTTTGACTTGATGTATACACGGGGAAAGGGAAATTTGGTGGAAAATGCACTGAGCAGTAAGTCATACGCTCAGTTGAAAAAAGAATCTTTAGATAAGTGGCAGTTGATTTCAGTCCTAGCCAATATGCACTTGGAATGTGAATAAAGAGGTGATGGTATCGTTTTATTTCCATTTTCATTTGTTCTTGATTCTTTTAAGATGGTTAAAGAGGCACATACATCTGATGAAGAATGTATGGCTATAAGGTCAAAACACAATGGTGGGGAGACCATTGAGGGATGGAAGCTAGATGAGAGTTCAATATTGTGGTTCATAAATCCGATAGTCATACCTATGGAATGTGAGGAATAAATTCTTCATGATTACCACCATTCAATATGGGTTATTCATCCCAAAATACAAAAGATGTATAAGACTTTGAAATCATGGTTTTAGTGGGTCAGTATGAAAAGGAAGGTGGTTGAGTTTGTTTTGAGATGCTTAATTTTTCAGCAAGCTAAGGCATAAAATTAGTAACCAATAGGTATGTTGTAGTATTTACCCATTCCAATATAGAAATGATAGTAGATAGATATAGATTTTGTAATCGGTCTCCCAATAATAGTTCAAAAATCAATACCATATGGGTGATAGTAGATCATCTCACAAATTCAGATCATTTCATTCCTATTCATGAATCTCATACAGTAGACGACTTGTCAAAAATATATATCTGAGAAGTAGTAAAGAGGCATGGCATAACAATTTCAATAGATTCAGATTGAGATCCAAGGTTTACATCTCGTTTCTGGAAATCCTTTTTGAAATCCCTTGGGACTCAGTTAATAATGAGCATAGTGTATCATCTTCATATGGATAGGCAATCTGAAAGGATTATACAACCATTATAAGACATGTTGTGGGCTTGTGTAATGGATTTTGGTGGCTCATGGGGAAAGCATATGTTGTTAGTAGAGTTCTCATATAACAATAGTTATCAGGCCTCGATACATATTGATCCTTTTGAAGCATTGTATGATTTTCCTTGTTGTTCTACACTTTTTTGGGTGGAAACAAGTGAAAATTCACTAGTTGGGTCCAACCTTGTCTAAGAAACAATGGAGAATATTCAGTTGATTGAGAAACAGATGGAAACAATACAAAGTCATCAGAAATCATATACGGATCATTGTCGATAGTCGTTGTTGTTTGAGGTGAGTGTTCATGTGTTTTTAAGTATATCTCCAAGGCCTGTACATCGACATTTTGGGGAGGAGGGAAAGTTATCTCCTCAATACATAGGCCCTTTTGAGATACTTCAATGAGTTAGAGAGGTGGGATATCTATTGGAATTTTGACCACAGTTCTTTGTTAAGCAGAATGTGTTTCATGTATCTCAGTTGAAAAAGTATCATCCTAATCTTGACTACGTGATTCAATGGGATCATGTTTACCTAGAGTCAGATGCTTCATTGGTGCACATGCTAGTGTGGATTGTGGATATGAAAGAGAAAGTATTGCATGAAAAAAGAATCAATATAATGTGGGTTTTGTGGTAACATGGTCAGATTCAGAAAGATATTTGGGAATGAGAGAAGGAAATGAAAGAGAACTGGACCAAACTCTTTCGGGGCAATAATGGTTTTCTACTTTCCGTGGATAGAAATTCCAATGGTGGGGAGAATGTGGCACCCTTGGTTTCAATTAAGTAACCCTTATTTTATAATTTTAAGTATATAAAGGGATTGGGTAATGTTTGGGAGGGTTTAGAGACCTTTTGAAATTGTTGGGGGATTTTTTAATGGTGCAAGGTTGGTGCACGTTTAGTGAAAACTGTGCAACTTCCTTAGGAAACTATGCAAAAGAAGACAGAGGGCTCTGGGTAGGTACATGATTAAGGAGAATGGTTTGGCCAAATAGTGTGGCCACCTAGTAGAAACCATGCTAAGTTGGAAAGTGGGCTTCGACAAGGTTAGTGCATAGTTTGGAAACTATGTGATCTAACCGTGTGAGGTTCCCCCTTGAGGTAGTAGTTGGCATACGATTAGCGCATGGTTTGCCTAACCATGCACGGGTTGAAAACTAGATCCACAAAAAGTGGATCTAGGTCGGTTTTGTGTTTTAACCCCTCTTTCATGCCCCAAACCGACCCTAACTTGGTAGTTATTCCTCTCAAAGGCTAAGGAGGATTCTCCCCTCAATCCAGAGGCGATATAAAGGCTTCTATAGGTACGTTGAAGTCATATTCTTGTGGTAAGTCTTCATTCTTGGTAGTTTTCCTTGGTTTTTCGTTAGATCCACTTAAATCTATCTCTCTCAGTATCTTAAATCTATGCCTATTGTGGATATATCTAATGTAGTTTATGCCGAATATAATTATATATGGATTTTTTGTTGTTAGGGGAAGATATCTAATCGGGTTTTTTGGAGTTTTGACCCAGTTTCATGGATGTTTTTCGTGGTGTTTTCCATTTTTGTCAATTTTTTCGAGGTAGGTGGATTCAAACTTGATTCCTCTATTTGGAATATGAAGGCTTTATTTCAAATCAATTGTTTTGATTGAAATTTCTTGTGAAATTAGTGTGAAAAGCAAGGTAAAAACCATATTTAGTGATGGTATGAGTAGTTTATGGATTTTTGGAGAAATAGTGGAATTGTGAAAAATTGTTGTGTAATGTGATTTGTCTTATTGATTCTCAAATGTTGATTTTAAATTGTGAATTTGTTATATTTTTGGTGAATGTCTGAGTTATGGTGTCTTCAATGAAAGTATGGTTTATTGAAATTGATTGAATTTTTTGGTTTGAAATGGTTTTCAATAAAAGGTTTGTATTATTTAAATGATGCGTTGTTATGGTTTCCAATGAAGATTTGTTTTATTGTAATGATTGAATTGGTTTGACAAGGGTTTTTTTTGGTATTGATTTTGGAATAAATGGTTGGTGTGTGTTCATGTGCATTCAGGATGGATAAGGGTGTGATGTATCCCCCATCATTAATGGGATGGATAAGGGTCATGGATTTCCCCTGTCAAAAAGGGAAAATAAGGGTGTGAAGTCTCCCCCATCATTTCTAGGATGGATCAGGGCCAGTGATTTCCCCCATCAAAATGGTTCACTAAGTGTCAACTTAGTGAAAGGATGACCCACCACTTGTGAGTATAGGGAGGTCTAGGTTGCATGCATGGTTGGATATGTGTCTATGTGAAATGGAATGGATTATGACAAAATGGAATTTGTGAAATGGTTTTAGAGAATTATTGGGTTTCTTTACTTGAAAACCATTTTAGTATGGAAAAATACTTTGGTATTGAACCTCTTGTCTTTGTTATAAATTGTTTCAATTGTTTTGTACAAACTATTTGATATAAATGTGCTAACATGTTTTATCCTAGTGGCGTGATCAGGGAAGTAAATTGGGGAAAGACTACTAAGTTTCATTACTCACCTATGATTTGACACTTTGGTTCTTTTTCATATGTTTTTTATTGGGGTATGGGTAAAGTTAAAGTAGAAAACTTCTCAAGTAGTTCTTAGTGATACTTGGGCTGTTTTGTGGAGTGAATCATGGAGCAGGTTGGATCTTTGGAGTTGTAGTTGTATTTGAGTTTTGTTTGTTTTGTAGGCTTCCATCATGTACTAGGTTGTTTTATAGTCACCTGTTATGGTACTCTTGTAGTGGTTTTGAACTTAATGAAATGTTTGAGTTGTCTTTCATTGATATCATGCATCATGTAGTGGTTTTTTTATAACAAGTTTGGTTGGTTGTTTTATTTTCAAAGGGAAAATCATCCCCCCACTATTAATGAAACCCTTTCCATTTATTGTTAGCATTGAGCATCTTGGGGATGTCACATAAGGTCAAGTAATTTCCCCACACCTTATTAAGCTAATGAGGAGAGGTGGGATGTTACATATTTCACTAAATCATGGAATATTGTCACAAAACATTATGTTTTCTTCAAGTTGTTTCATCCAGTAAAATCATAAATCTTAATATACACCTCCAATGGCCCGAAGGCCTTCAATTTTTATTGATTTTTTGATATTCCACCTTTCAAGGGGTGAGGAGGATCCCTTAAAAGGCACATAAGAATAAGTATTACATGGCCCGTAGGCCTTAGAGGAACTCCGTGCCCATAGGCTTCAAACATTACATACAACCCAGACTAGCTACTTAAAACTTCTCCTCTCCAGCATCTTCATCGTGAAATCAGCTCTCCACCTTTGCATGGCTATTCGGCTAGGATTTTCCCGTGGATGCACAAGCTTGTCCCGATGGCAGGTGTCATACCCTCTCATTCTTGCAATCTGTTTAGCTTTTACACTAGTGAAAGCTCCTTGCTCATCCTCTTTCTGAAACTTGTTCATTGTAGGTTGTCTAGTTTGTATCTGCACATAAGGTGGCCCGAAGGCCTTTAGGTTGGACGAAGGCCTTACTGACCCGAAGGCCTGGGTGTCCCGAAGTACATAAAGGACTCGGGGACCAAATCGGTGGCCCGAAGGCCCAAACGAGAGAATATTCCCAGCAGAAACAGTTCCAAACAGTGCCTGCTACAACACTGCACAGTTCTTGCTACAGTACCTGCTATAGTAACTACAAAAGTACTGCTATAGTACATGCTACACTACCCCAGAAATTATCCTCCTCCTGATTTTGATCCCGGGTCTCTTGGATGCACTTAATGAGTCCTCACCAACTGGGCTGAGGCTCATGTGCTCTTAATATACTTTAAACCACAACCATTTTACCATAATCATCCATCATTAAAAGTAACCATATCCTTTTTTATGAAACACGACGTGTCTTTTGGGTTATATTCAATTCTTACAAAATGTAACTCCTCAATCTTCCCATACCTTTTTCGGCATCTGTAAAACACATAATGGAAAACAACCAACAAACTTACCCCCTGCAATTGATGGGGTTTTAAACGTCTAATATACCATAAAAAGAGATAGAAAATAAAAAAATCTGACATCAAGAAAAATAGGTTTTGGATGCATCAAATGAGAAAAGATGAATAAAAAGTATAAACTATGATGATTCTTATAATTATCATATGTTTTCTGAAAACCACCTAGTAACAATAAAATGACTCATGCATACTTAGTTTATCCTCCAGATCTATAATATTAGATCAAGTATAAAGAATTTATCATTTCTTCATAGACTTCTAGAACCTTCTAAATCAAAATTTAAAGAGAAGTGATAATTTTATGACCAAGGGATTCTCCAGATATGTATATCTTGGATTGAGGCTCTAATCCTCCTTTTATAGCCCTTATATTAATGAAGTAATCTACTAAAGACATATATTGTTTTTCAATTAATAATTTATTATGTAAGCCAAACGAATCACACCTTTTACCCAACATTTGATGATGTACAAATCAAATTATTGATTAATTAGATGTATAGCTTAAGATAACTTATGACAATATCACATACTTCCTTTTAACAACATAATTATATAATATGATTAAAAATATGTTAAACCATATAACATGATCAATCCCATTCAACTACCTATGATTTAGGGAAGAAAAATAGAAATCTCACACTTTCATGAGAGCCTCACTAACTTTATGTCTATTTCACATTACGATATATCATATACAATAAGAATTTTCACCATAACTAAACTTAAAATAACAAAACATTCATGTGATATATTTTAGATTTTGGAGAAATAAGTTGTACTAAAATAAATTCCCTTTTCATAATCTCATTTGAGACCTTTTAATCCTTTTTAGTTTTAAAAATTATTATGAAATTTAAATTCCAATACATAAGAAAAGTGATGTATATAGTAACACATCATAGTTATTCAATTGAAAAAGGATTTGCATGATATTTTAATCAACCACATGTATCTCTAAACAGTCACATGCATACTCATACAATCTATTTATCCATGAAATAGAGTGTATTCATAAGACATAAAACATGTAAATATCATATTATATAACTCATAAATTTCTTGATTCATTAAGTAGACTAATAAAAATAGATTAATACATTACATGACCCTCACCTAAGCATGACCATACATGTTTTAGGCTCACTCAATTGAGATTTTAAATGTCATACTCGTTATACAAGAAATAAAATTCATAATTATTTATGTAATTCACTCCGCATGATAATCATCAAATCCAACCACCATTCATGTAGCTCATTCATGTGAATAACATAAAATGTGTATCAAAATATTTTGATTCGCATGTAAGGACCCTTAATAACCATTGTTTTATGGATTACTATATAGTATACATAGAAAGTATGTCAATAAAATTCATGCATACATACATACATACATACGTACATATATACATACATACATACATATATACATACATAGATAGATATATATAATATTTTATGTGGTTAATTTCAAGTAGATCAATTCAGATAAAAAAATTAACTTCTTTTCTATGAGTAAACTCAGTATCTCAATATGGGTTCCTACTCATGATAATATTAATATATCATCACAACCACTGATTTACCATGATGATCACTAATTATAAATAATCCATATATTTTCATTGAATGGGTTATTTATCATGTATATTTGAACCAAACATATATGAACAATAATTTATGAATTGTAGTTAGTAGTAAAACAATGATACAATGTGTGTTCATATGCTTTACATCTTATGAATAGTTTTATGACATATATATTTGATAAAACCATACACACTAAGTGAATCCTCCATGTATATAATACCTAAAAAATTTACATGAACTTCATGTTTTTCTTACACAAGTTCTTTTATCAGAATATTTTCTACATTGTCATCTATAACCAAACAAATTTTTTTTATCACCTCCATACCGTGAACTCCATTTTTTGAATTTTCAAAATAGCCACATTATGGTTAAGTGAGAAATATTACAATAAACCACCACTAAAACAACCCAAAAAACCAAAAAGAAATAATCCAAAGAAATATTGGGACCTTCAAGAATCATTTCAGCCCACTACACACTCTTTATCCTTCCATCAAGCAGTAACACCTATCCTGAATACCATTTACAACATCTGTATCATCAAAATAAACCACAAACACCCTAACATGATACAACACTATTCCAATAAACCAGCATCATTGTAACAGACCACATCATAACTTGTTCAACACATAAATTCTAGTATTCCATGAATCACTTTTCCAGAACCACACCCCAAACCCTACTTAAAAAATTCTTCTATACACATTTCTGGTGCTAGATATTCAAGGCCGCCTGAAGGGGGATAATAGAAGGTTTGGAGGTACTGTTGAGACACCTTCCACTGTAGGTGTGATATTTTTGTTCATCGAATAATGAATTCTCCTTATCATCCTTATTTTCCCAGAGATTAGAAAACAAAACCATGTATTGGGATTTGTTCCTAGAATCACCATCCTTTTAAAGGGATCTGAGACTAGGTGACTACCCTACCACTTTTGAGGAATGAAGAAAGACACTAGCTACTTTGGTTCCCAAGATCTGGTTTTCTTAGAACCCTATCCATAGATAGGATGACCCTCCCTGTTTTCAGAGTGTGAAGCAGCCTTACCGCATCCAGAGCTATGTTGTATTTCTTGTGTGTCCACCTTCACTAAAGTAGATGATGAAGGAACCCCAATAATGGCCTGAGGATGGGTGAAAAGAGGTGAGGACAGTGTCTGGCAGAGCTGAGGAGTGCCATGTCTATCCCTCGTGGGAGTGAACTTACCTAGTGATTTGTAAAGAGCCCCCCCCCTGTGTTAAAGGAACCACCAGAGAAAAACCCCTCCTCTTCCAGTGAATGTTATCTATCAAGTTACCCTAAAAATGACCAAAACCAGAGAATCCAAGCTTGGAATCATTCTGGTTACACTGCTAGAAACCCTTGAAGCTAACCATCAATAAGATATGCAGGTGACAGACCCTTCACATTCCAATATCACCCATATAAATAACCCCCCAAAAGAAATGATATACAAGGGTTCCTTCGATTGAATTAAAATTTTTCTTTTATCATAGTAAATTTTTATATGTTTCTTTATGTTAAAAATAACTCAAAATTTAGAAATGAACTTCTATATCCAAATTTATTCCTTTTTTGAATCTGTTGTTTATGTTATTGAATAATACATAATCGAACCCTTGGATTTCTTACAGCTCACCGCTCCATTATATGTGAAAAATACGAACTCTAATTGATATCTTGAATCATTTTAATTTTTAAACTAATATCAATGTAACCATTTATAAGGATCTCTTCTTCACTATCAAAGACCATGAATACATCCTCAAATCTTCTAACATACCAAATGATGATCTTTATTGTGAACTAATGATTCTTACCATAGTATGGATAATATTTATTTGTTATACTCAAAGCATACGAGAAATCGAGCCCAATAGACAAGATGAGATACATGATATATTATTCCCTCTTTATAACCATATAAGGTTGTCATTCCTTTGAATGAATATTTACATGAAATATTATCAAACATACCTTATAAAAATATTCTATTATAAATCTTTTAAAAACTGCATCAATATACTTGTTTTAACTAGAATTGATAAACATCTTTAATCTATCTTAATAATTATTTATAACTAGTATGGTGGTCACTTCCCGAACATATTTAATTAAGAAGTATTTTCCTAACCAAGGCTTAACTAAATATAATGTTGGAATACCATTTTCAAGGAAAAAATATTTTGTCCACATATAATGCCAATAATATGATCATTCTCTCACTAAATTAATTATATACACTGAAAAATCCTTGAAGACCATAGATCATTAATAAGGGTGAATTGTTTCTCTTACACATTTTAAAACTCCTTTTCACTTTAAATTCACTACCATCATCATAAATTAGTGAAAATAGACCCATTCATGTTTCTTTCATTCACTAGTGGAAAAAATTTTTAACACGTTGACATTTTTCACATCGGTTCTATATAATCGACGTGATATATTGATCAAGATCCATATTATATGTCAGTTATTTTATAACCGATGTCAAATATACAGAGATTATATTTTTTTCATCGGTTATTGTATAAGCGACGTGAAAATAAAATTTGGCGCGCTTTATCACATAGGTTATAAAATAACTGACGTGATAATGGAAAGATCGGTGCTTTATCACGTCGGTTATTTTATAAACAACTTGATAAAATAAATCCCAGCGCTTTACCAAGTCGGTTATAAAAACACCAACATGGTAAAGTCAATCTCGGCAATTTATCATATCGGTAGAAAGCGACATATATCACATCAGTTATGAAATAACTGACGTTATAAACATTAAAAAAATATTTTATCATAGCAGTTATTAAATAACCGATGTGATAAATATTTCAAATGATTTATCGCACCTCGTATTCAGTCATTCTGGGTTTTCTTCGATCGGGCGACATGCGACTCGTCTCTCTCGCATAGAAAACCTAGAATCGATTCGTCGAAGTCGTTCCCTCCAGCCTCATTTTTCCAACATCATTCCTCATATTTATTTTTATCAGATCTATCAGGTTGACTCACAACACTCAAGTAAGCCTCACATGACTCCTTTTCAGTTTTTTTTGCACTTTCCTCAACTATTTTGTTGAGATGTTATTTTTCTTTGTTCTTGAAATCATGGTTAGTTTCATAGTGTGCATCTATGCTATGCTAAATTATTTTCTGGTAAAATAAACCTATTGAAGTTATTTCATGAAATTTTCCGATTTTTGTGTTCTCTATCATGTGTGTGTGTGCATACATAGGTTTTTCAAGTGGGTGGGGGCGGTGCAAGTGTGTGGGGGTGTCCAGGCAGGTTGGGTGGGCTGTCAAGTTGGGTGGGGTATCCAGGGGGTGTCACAGGGGGTGGGGGTGGTGTCCAAGGCGGTAGGGGCTATCCAAGGTGGTTGGGGGTGTCCAAGGGGGCGCAGGGAAGTCAAAAGGGGTTGGGGTGTTGTCCAGGGGGTGGGGACAGTCCAGGGGTGTGGGGGGTGTCAAGGGGGGTTGGGTGAGCTGTCTAGTTGGGATGGGGGTGTCCAAGGGGTGTCAAAGGGGGTGGTGGGGTCGTGGGGGTGAGGGGATTGTCCAAGGGGGTTGGGGTGTCCAAGGGGGTGTTGGGATGTCAAATGGGTTGGGGGTGGGGTCCATGGGGTGGGGGCAGACCAGGGGTGTGGTGGTGTCCAGGGGGGTTGGGTGGGCTGTCCAGTTGGGTGGGGGTGTCTAGGGGGGTCAAAGGGGGTGGTGGTGGTGTCTAGGGGGGTGCGAGGGCTGTCAAACGGGGTTGGGGTTTTTCATGGAGGTGTGGGGGATGTCAAAGGGGGTGGGTGGGGGTGTCTAGGGGGTGGTGGCTATCCAGAGGGTTCAGGGGTATTTCTAGAGGGTTGGGGTGTCCAGGGGGTGTTCAAAGGGGTAGGAGGTGGGGGTGGTGTCCAGGAGGCTTGGGGGTGTCCAATGGGGTGGGGGGGGCTATCTAGAGGTGTGGGGGACTGCCTTGGGGTGGGGTGTCTAAAGGGGTGGAGGCTGTCCATGGGGTGGTGGTGTCCATGGGTTGTCCAAGGGGGTGAGGGGTGGTGTCCAAGGGGGTGGGAGATAAGTGTCAGTTGGGATTGACTATTGCATCATGGTTTGTGAGATTATGACATGATGATTGTATTGTTTCATGGATATTCGGCTATAATTTATTAGTGTTGTTTAAGGGGATGGGGGTGGTGTCTAAGGTGATGGGGGTGGTGTCTAAGGGGTTGGTATAGTATATGTTTGAGGTTTCCACTATGATTTTTAGGGATTCAATCATTATGAAAATATGAGGCGTGTTTCAATATAATTCTATCTGGTTATATATATTTTTGACCAGTCATTGACTATGAAAAAATTATGGGTTATGGGGGAGACCATGTCATAGTTTTCAAAGATGCATAGTTATCCCGACCCCATTGTGTTGGGATGATAGGCTTCACGCTGTGATTTTCTCCATCTGAGTTTTTATTTTTAATTTGATGTGATTCTCAGGTTTACTCTATTTTATCCAATTTTCTATCAACCATTGGAGGCCCCATGGTTTTATTGGATTCCATTTAATTTTTATAAATATGTTACTTATTCCATGTTCTTCTTCCTTTATTGTTTGTTTCTTTTTTTTCTTCTTCATCCACTTATTCTTCTCCATCATTCCTTCTATTATTAGTGATGTTTGGTCATTTTTAAATTGATGGTTTAATAGTAATTAATCTGTTCTAGGGTTATTAGGAGGGGTGGGGGAGTCCAAGGGGGTGGGGGTGTCTAGAGGGGTGGAGGGCTGTCCAGGGGGTGGGGGGATGTCCAGACGGGTGGGGGATGTCCAAGGGGGTGGTGGTGTCCAGGGGGTGTCCAAGGGGGTGGGGGTGTCCAGGGTGTTGGGGTGTCTAAAGGGGTAGGGGTGGGGTGGTGTCATGGAGGGGTGGGGTGTCCAGGGGGGTTGTCTAGAGGGGTGGGGGCTATCCAGGGGGTGGGGGCTGTCCAGAGGGGTGGGGGCTATCCAGAGGGGTGGGGGTATCAAGGGGGTGGTGGTGTCCAGGGGATGTCCAATGGGGTGGGGGATGTCCAAGGGGGTGGTGGTATCTAGGGGGTGTCCAAGGGGGTGTGGGTGGTGTCTAAGGGGGTGGGGGTGTTTTCTAAGGGGGTAGGGGTGTCCAGGGGTGGGGCTGGTGTCCAAGGCGGTGGGGGTGAAGTCCAAGGGGGTGGGGTGGTGTCCAGGGGGGTTGTCCAGAGGGGTGGAGGCTGTATAGAGGTTTCAAATCGTTAGGATCTGAGTAATTTTCAGTAGTGAATGTATACATATTTTAATATTTATACTTCATATTTCTTTTTTACGGTAGGGTGAATTTGGTATCCAGTTGCACCATGATATATTCTTTGTGAACTATAAGAAGAAAGGATCCAAGATTAATTTAAAACTATTATATCTAACTATATTTTCTTTTTAAAATCATATTCATGCATATTTTTTTTAAATACGCATTGATTTGTTTTATATTTCAAAATTATTTTACATTCAAATTATGATGTTTTTCATATAAACATATATTTTTCTTATATTAAAATGATGTATAATTTTGATATTTTTTATAGATAATAATGAGTCAAATTTGGATTATGGCGTATCGAATGGGCAATGAATATGAGGAAGGTGTTGATTCCTTTTTGGAATTTGCTAAACGAAATGTTCCAAGTAGTGACATTTTTTTCTATCCATGCATGAGATGTTTGAATATGAAGAAGTTGAAAAGTATAGAGATAAAAGATCATCTAATTTGTCATGGTTTTAATCAGTGTTACAGCCCTT
The DNA here is from genome assembly GCA_963277665.1 of Viscum album. Lineage (NCBI taxonomy): Eukaryota > Viridiplantae > Streptophyta > Magnoliopsida > Santalales > Viscaceae > Viscum > Viscum album. The sequence goes on from OY728141.1 coordinate 1,596,740,564, forward strand.
GGATTTGACATGGTGGAACTGGATGGAATGTCACTGATGGTGATGATTCACAAGATGGTGACTCCGATGGAATTGAAGAAATGATTCGCAATATTGCAGCAAAACAAATTGAGATAGAACCGACAGTTGCGTGTCTATATGGAGATGCTGAAAAACCATTATATCCTGGTTGTAAAGATTTTACGGTTTTATCGGCGGTGTTAAGATTGATTAACCTGAAGGTGAAACAAGGATGGAGTGACAGAAGTTTTACATAGCTGCTACAATTGAGGAAAGACATTCTTCCAAAAGATAACGATCTTCCATATTCATATTATAAGGCCAAGAAAATATTATGCCCGATGGGATTGGGATACAAGAAAATACATGCCTGACCGAATGACTGTATGATATATATGAAGGAATATAAATTTCTATCATAGTGTCCTAAATGGGGGACATCACGGTATAAGGTGAAAGAAAAATCACATGCTAATGTAGAGATTACAAAGATCCCTTCAAAGGTATTTTGGTATCTTCCTATAATTCATCGTTTCTAACATATATTTTCTAATTCACATGATTCATAAAGGTTAAGATGGCATGCTGATGAGCGATTATGTGATGGAAAAATACGTCATCCAGCTGATTGTCCACAATGGAAGAAAATTGATGATCAGTATCCTATATTTGGAAATGATATTAAAAATCCCAGACTAAGGTTGTTCACAGATGGAATGAATCCACACTGAACCCTCCATAGCACACATAGTTCATGGACTATTTTATTGGTAATTTAAAACCTCTCTCCTGAAGTTTGTATGAAGCACAAATATGTCATTTTGAGTATAATGATCTCTGGTCCAAAGCAACCCAACAATGATATTGATGTTTTCTTGTCACCGTTGATTGATGATTTGAAACTTTTATGGGAGGATGGTATTAGGGTGTATAATTCTTATAAAATGTAATATTTTAAACTGCATGTAGTGCTTTTATTGACTATTAGTGACTTCCCAGCATATGGAAATTTTTCTGGATATAGTCTTAAAGGGAATAAAGCATGTCCAATTTGCGAACAATAGACGTCATATTGTCAATTGCATCATGGGAGGAAAACAGTGTACTTGGGTCATCGAAAGTATTTTCTTATGGATAACTCTTATATAAGACTAAAAAAGGCATTCAATGGCTCACAAGAATTTGATATTGCTCCAATACCTTTATCCCCTAATTTGTATTTTGAGAGGGTGAAAACCCTTTATGTGACACTGGGAAAGGCATAGAAATCTAGTAATGATAGACATATTTGGAAGAAAAGGTTAATATTTTTTAAGCTACCATATTGGAGATATCATGAAGTTAAACATAATATTGATGTCATAAACATGGAGAATAATATCTATGATATTTTGATTGGAACATTGTTATATATTAAAGGAAAGATAGAATATGGGTTAAATACAAGATTAGACTTACTATCAATGGGAATACATTTGGAGTTAGCTCCCACTCTTAATGGAAGACAAACATTTCTTCCCTCGGCTTGTCATACATTATCAAAGAGGGAGAAAATTAGCTTTTTTCAGTGTCTTCATGATATCAAAGTTCCTCATTGTTATTCTTAAAATGTAAAAATTTTGTCTCATTGAAGGACTTGAAGTTGATAGGTATGAAATCTCATGGTTTTCACATCATGATGCAACAGATTCTATTAGTTGCATTGCGTGGAATATTTCCCATCCGCGTCAGAAAGACTATAAAGAAGTTGTGTTATTTTATCAATTCAATTTTTAAAAAGGTGATTGATGTGAACGCTTGGAACATTTTGGAAAAGGATGCAATTTGCATACTTCTTAAATTGGAAATTTATTTTCCTCCAACTTTTTTTGGTATAATGGTTAATTTAATGATTCGTATGGTTCGAGAAATAAAGGTTTATGGGCCTGTATATCTTCGTTGGATGTATCCTTTTGAAAGGTTTATAAAAATATGGAAGGGGTTTGTTAAGAATCCATATCGACCTAAAGCCTCCATTATTGAAAATTATATTTCTCAGGAGGTTGCAGAGTTATGTACGAGCTACATGGATACAGCACAACACATAGGTTTGCCTCCATCTCTCCATGAATGAGTTAATAATAAGGGAAAGGGGATTCGTGGATTGAAAGTCAAATCATTGTCAGCTGAACAGATGAATAAGTTATAATCATACATATTTAATAACATAGTTGATGCTCAACCGTATATCACATTACATATTAATGAGTTGAAACAATTTCATCCAAAGAAGAAAGAAATGTGGATTTTGAATGAGCACAAAAAAACATTTTTTTCATGGTTTTAAAAGACCTTTCTTGGTAGATCAGATGTATTAAAGACATTAAATTGGATAGTGGGTGGTCCATGTTAAAATGTGATAACATGGTCCGGTTATGACATTAATGGCTACAGGATTCATATGAAAACTCAGGACAATAGAAGTGCAGTTCAGAATAGTGGTGTATTGTTGTTTGAAAAAACAATGCATTTTTTGAGTGCAAAGGACAAACACCCAATTTCTGCATCAAGTGCATATTATGGATTGATTGAAGACATATGGGAGGTGGATTACTTTTAAATTAAAGTTCTTTTTTTAACTATAAATGGTTTATCAGTAACAACAATTTCAGACACGATGAATTTGGAATGACAGTTGTTAATCTGAATATATTGGAAGACAAAACTGATTCTTTTATAATGGAAACACATGAAAAACAAATTTTCTATATAGTAGATCAATCAGATATGCTGTGGGTTGTTGTTTTTCAAGGGAGAAAAATGTGTTGGTGATGATGGACTTGATGAAGATGCGGATTTATGTAAGATCCCTACTTCCATGCAAAGATTAACAGAACATAATGATGATCATGTAGAAGACATGGTTCGTTCCACAAGGAACGATCATGATGAAGGAATTTGGGAAAACAATCCATTTTTACATTCCTAAAATTACAGGTAACATTTGTTTATTTCTTGTTTACATTTATCATTTGCATAAAATGGTAGATATTGTAAGCTTTTTCTTTATTAAAACAGGTATTAAAACAAAAAAAGTATAAGTTTTTGTTTGTTTTAATTTTGTTTAGTTTACTTTATCATGTTTACCATTACATTAATTATATATCTAATGTTTTTGTTCAGTGACAATTACTTTACCATGTTTACCATGTTTACTAGGTTTACCTTGTTTTAATTTTATTTAGTTTACTTTATCATTATTACCATTACATAATATATATATATATATATATTATTTTTGTTCAGTGAAAATTAATTTACCATGTTTACCATGTTTACCAGGTTTACCAGGTTTACCAGGTTTACCAGGTTTACCATATTGACCATATTTATCATCTTTACCATTGTTTAACATGATTACCATATTAACCATGTTTACTATTACGTAACTTAGTACAATTTTCTATTTTCTGATTATAGTAGTATTAAAATATTTGAATTTGTATATTTGTGAACTAATGTTTGTTTTTTTGATTTGAAGGATAATGACAGATCAATCAATTGATCAACCACATGATTCTGGAGATGAGCATATTAGTCATACCACTAGGGATGCACATTCACATGCTCCTCTTGATGTTCCCCAATCTTCCTCATGTTCTCCCATTACTACAAAGAGTTCAAGAGATGGTAAACGTGGGTGCACACGTTTACCAAAATTATAACTTGCCCGTACACAGGATCATTGGATACTCAATGATATTGATGAGGATGATATTCCTAGAGGTCCAAATGCACAATATTTTAAGATTTTTGTATCAACTCAGGGTAAGAGAAAAGTAATAATTTTGTATGATGACTGGAGAAGTGTGGACAAAGCGATAATCTATCAGTTGTGGGAAATGATTTTGGTAAGATCTTTTTCTATTGTTTTCCTATTATTTAAATGTTTCTAGTATATATAATATGTTTAACCTCTTCTTTATCAGATAAAATTTGATATTCCTGACACTGGAGGAGTCAGGAAGAAATAATTATCGATGGATTCTAGGAGATGGAGGGATTTCAAATCAACCCTCACATTTGATTTCATTTTTGGTCATAAGATTCATGGAAATCCATGTCGTATGTATCCTTTCATAGATGGAGTCACCTGGAGACAGTTTGTTGAAAGTATAATAAAAGAATCATTTCTTGTAAGGGAAATGTAAAATTTTATAAGATTTATTATATAAATGATCTTATTATTGTTTTGTTAATGATTTCTTTTTCTTAATTTACATTAAACAAGGAAATATCATCAGGAGATCCAATCTAAAAATGGAAACCCTCATAGTTTATCTTGGGAAGGGTATACATTATTAGAAGATAAAATTATGGAGGAAAAATTACAAAAACTAAGATCTGAGTCTTCAATCTCTGGAGAGGTGGACCCTCTATCCCCTACATCTAGACATAAAAAAAAAGAAGAGATCTCGGATGGGAAAAAAAGGGCAATATCATTCGGAATATTCGAGAATCGTAGCTGAGAGGATTTTAAGATATCTATTTTATTTATTTATGTTAACTATTTTCTTCATATAATTTAAATCATTTTAGAAATGTTAAATTAATTAATAGAGGATTCTCTTAGGGATTAGATCTTGCAGGGGGTATTTACAGCTGCTGGGAGGAAAGATATTTTATCTGCAGCATTGGGAAATCCCGAACATCCAGGTCGTGTACGAGGATATCTGTTAGGTGTATCAGTAAGAAAAGTGTTTCCAAGATCTACAACTACTTACGTTGAGGGTGTTTATAAAAAAATATAGATTCCTTGGAGGCTAAAGATCAAAATATTAATGCGATGATGGAGGAAAATATTAGATCATCGGTACAATCTATGTTTGTAGACATTCAAATACAATTTCAGACTACAGCTCCCACTCCTCCACCTCCCCCTGCAGACCCCATTATTTATCCTCCACCTCCTCCAGTAGCTCCCACTCTCCCACCTCCCCCTACAGATCCCATTATTTATCCTCCACCTCCACCAGTAGCTCCCACTCCCCCACCCCAGCCCGCAGACACCATTTTTTATCATACTCCTCCGCCATATCTTCCTACTTATTGTGAGTTGTATGTTGATGATCTTCAACATCATATAGTTTCATATGGGTTGGTATATTGTATAGGAGATACATTTCATCATCAAAAATTAGAGGTAGGGAATCATAGGGTCACTGTATAGGATATTATATATAGATCACATCGAGTACCATTACCTACAGATAAGGTGACGATAGTTGGACATAGTATCGTCCATTTTTTAATTTTTCTATCCAGACTTCATTGACTCATTACCATAGAGGTATGTATGTTATATATTCTATTTTATTTTTTTTATTAAATTTGTTTTATCATTTGAAAACTAATATATTTTTCTATTTATTTTTATAGGAATACTTCAAAGGTAACGAAATATTTTATAGACAATAAAAAAGGCAAATGGCTATGACATTAGATACGGATTCTAGTAGTTTTGATAAATTGTCAAGATATTCAAATTTTTTGGTGGATGAATATGAGTTTCTAATGGAATATAATGTTTTTGGACATGAAATAACTATGGGGATTATGAAAGATGATATCAGGGAGCTTGTTACTGGAGATAAGTTGGGCTTCAACGTGGTGAAAATTTTTCCCATGTAAGTCTTAACACCTTTTCCATGAATTATATTTATTAAAAATGTATACTTATGTCTATTTTGTATTAGTTATCTTTATAACATTTTTGATAATATTAAGCAGACAGATGTATATGGGTTCATGGACCCACATTTGATTTCCCCTGAAGCATGTGAATTTGATGAGGAACAAAGAATGATTTATTATGGTGAAAGAATTGAAAAGAATATAGTCACACAATGTTGGATAATTCCTTTTTTTGAGTGGTATGAAACACATATCTTTCAAAGATTTCATTGTCTTTTAACATAAAAAACCACTAACCTTAAATTTTCTTTAATAAGTGATCATTGGATGTTAGGGTTTTATTCCCAAGGGAGAAGACATTTTATTGGATATGCTCTGTCCATGGTGATGTGTGCGAAAGTTTTAAGAAAATGTTGGAATATTAATTTTCAATTTCTCAATAGTTTTATATATTATAATGAGTTTTAAATTTATCCCATTCGTTTTATTTTCTAACAGGGGATGGGTCTAATTTCGAAAAAAACAAAAAGAAATGGATTGAAAAGATCAAATATGTAAATGTAAAGGTAAATATCATTTTATAATTTGTAATTTTTGATTTATTACATAAAAATAATTTATTGAATTTACACTCATTCAAATATAATTTTCATCAAAAACAAGGCGTAATCGAATGCGGATATTATATTTTAAGATTTATGTATGAAATAATAACAACTGGGACAATTGTGAACTTTGACCTGGTAAGATTTCCTTTTAAACTTTGACATAACATTTCATTTGATTTATTAATTATACACGTTAACTAATATCCTTGTAATTTGTATCTATTTGATGACCCTCAACCCAATAGATCTCAAGACGTCAAACACTTACAAGTGGAATGGTAAAATTATTTTATAGGTTTGATTGAATTTTAGTTGTTTGTAGTGTAAAAAGTAATTTTGAATATTGTCATTTTAATTGTGTATTTGGTAGTCTTTTAGGTTGTATTTAGTTTTTTTTAAGTTGAAATTGTATGTTTTGAATGTTATATATGTCAATGTTTAATTTTTCTCTACTTCTTGTTTTGGTCTACTTATGATGGTTTTTCTGGTATGGATTCTGGTCTGGGGGGGGGGGGGGTTCCAAGGGTGTGGGGGGGGGGGTTCAATGGGGAGGGGGTATCCAGGGGTGTGGGAGGGTTGTCTGGTGGGGCGGGCATATCTGGGTATCACTGAGAGTGGGCGGGGGGCCGTCCAGGGGGTGGGATAATTTCTAGGTGGGTGGAAGGGTTTTCCAGGGGATTAGAGGGTAGTCCAGGGGTGTGGGGGTGTTCTGTGGGGTGAGGGGGGGTTTCCAGGGGTGTGGGAGGTCTGTCTAGTGGGGTGGGGGGGGGGGTCCTGGGTGTCCATGGGGATGGGGGGGGGGCAGTCTAGGGGTATGGGAGAGGAGGCACTTCCTTCACTCAGGGGGCTGAACACTGCTGAAAGGTACTCATCACTCCCACATGTGAATCGTTTTGAAAGCTCAAGCTTCACATGTGGGAGTGATGAGTACCTTCCAGCGGTGTGCCCCCAAAGGGATGGCAGCACCTCCTCTCCCAAAACCAGTTGTCCTGGAGATGTCCAGGGGGTGGGGGAGGGGAGAATTCCTGGAGTGTGGGGGACGGGGGTCCAGGGGTGTGGCGGGGGTTGTCCAGTGGGGTGGGGGGGGGGGGGGGGGTTCTTGTCTGATTTTTCTCAGGTTTTTGTCTCGGGGTGTCCAGTGAGGTGGGGGTGTCAAGGGGTGTGGTGGGGGCTGTCCAGTGAGGTGGGAGGGTGTCCAGGAGGGTGGGATGGATGTCTACGCGAGTGAGGGGATGTCCAGGGGGTGTCCAGGGGTGTGGGGGGAAGTCCCGGGGGTGGGGGCAGTCCAGGGGTGTGGGAGTGTCTAGAAGGGTGGGTGGTTTTCCAGTTATTTGGGGGGATATCCAAGGGTGGGGGTAGTCCAAAGTTGTGGGGGGTGTTTAGGACGGTGGGGGAAGTCCTGGGGGTGGGGGTAGTACAGGGGTGTGTGGGGTGTCCAAGATGGTGGGGGTTGTCCAAGGGTGTGGGGAGATGTCCAGGGGGTGGGGGCAGTCCAGGGGTGTGGGGGGGGGGGTCCTGGAGAGTGGGGGAAGTCCCTGGAGTAGGGGGCAGTCCATGGGTTTGAGAGAGGAGGCATCGACATCCCTCGGGGGTCTGAACGCCGCTGGAAGTTACTCATCACTCCCACATGTGAAAAATTTTGAGATCTCAAGCATCGCATGTGGGAGTGATGAGTACCTTCGAGCAGCGTGCCCCCCGAGGGCTGGCGACACCTCCTCTCCCAACACCAGCTGTCCAGGGGCTGTACAGGGGGTGGGGCAGTCTAAGGGTGTGGGGTTGTTCAGGGGTGTGGTGGGCGCTATCCAGTGGGGGTGGCGGGGGGGGGGGGGGGGGGTGTTCTTGTCTGGTTTTGGTCGGGTTTTGGTATGGGGGTGTCCAGTGAGGTGGGGGTGTCCAGGGGTGTGGTGGGGTTGTCCAGTGAGGTGGGAGGGTGTCCAAGAGTGTGGGAGGGATGTCTAGGCGAGTGGGGGGATGTCCAGGGGTGTCCAAGGGTGTGGGGTCAGTCCCGGGGGTGGGGGGTAGTCCAAGGGTGTGGGGGTGTCCAGGAGGGGGGGGGGGGTTGTCCAGGGGTGTGGGGGCTGTCCAAGGGGTGGGGGGACTATCCAGGGGTGTGGGGGATATCTAGGGGGTGTCCAGGATGGCGGGGCTAGTCCCTGGGGTGGGGCAGTCCAGGGGTGTGTGTGGGGGGGGGGGTGTAGGGACCCGAAACTTGACGTACATTGACATTACATTACATTTGCAGAATACTTAGTACATACACACAAGGATCGTAATAGTTTAGTGTCTTTGGAAACTCGGAACGTAATCTTCTAATCGTGGTGAAATATCTTCAACATCTCCTATAAAGATCTTCCCTTTTTTTACCTAAAACCTTTCTTTATATCCTGGGGAAAAGAAAACATAAAAGTGTGTGCTCAAATGCTCAGTAAGTGTAAACAAAAGAAATATCAATCACATCGTATTCATAAGAACATAACATTTTGGAAATCTTAACCTGCAAAAGAGAGCATAATTTCATAACATGGGATAAATCATGGCAGTGAAATGTAATCACAATAATCATAACTTAAAACATGAAACTTTGTGCCATTCACAAATAATCATAGAGAATCATTTCTTGTTATTCATCACTCATTTCCAAGACTATCTTAGTGGACAAAGTCCCTTTCTGAATCGAGTAACCCTCGTTTCAGTCCTGTTTCACTGAACCGGTATAACCTACCGTTCCAGCCCTATCTATCTCATGAGATATAAAATCTTTACCCAATTCATTGGAGGGAGATATAGGTCCCACCCATCTTATAATGAATCCTTTCTTATGTGTGCCACATAATCATAAACCATACATCATAGCGTAACCCATGTAATAAAAATGGGATTCTTAAACAACATGACATCATAAAATAATTCATATAAGAAAAAGGAATTCATAAAAATATTTCCATCACAACATAATCAAACCAGTGTAATAATAGGGATAAAAACAGAACCCTTTTATTATCTTAGATGGAAAATAATTTTGATAAAATACTTGAACTCCATTCTTGAGGAAAATATCCTTTCTACTTCAAAAACACTTTTCCTTTCATAACATGTCATAAGACTTTAAAATAAAAGAAGTTGATTAAAAATAAACTTGAAAACCTTTAAAGGAATCTTCTTGGAAATAATGTTTTAAAAATCCATTCATGCTGTATAAGTTAAAAAAAACATTCTTCGTACTTTTGTCGGAAAAGTCAAAAAGTACCTCGTACGAAAAACGACAAAAGATTCCTTTCATTTCTTTTACTAAAAACTCAACAAAAGGTAAAAATTGGATTTAAATAATTGTAGGTGGATGGAAATAATATTACATATTGAGGAAACATGGATTTGGATGATAAAATACACCCCAGTAAATTTCAAAGTATAAACAATCTCGGATAAAAATGAGATTGTGATATTTCCCTTACTTTAGGTATGATTTGCTTCGTATGTGTCTGAACCTCCTGTATAATGATTTAAATAATGTCATTGACTTATTACAGAATCATATTCATTGTTATGATATCATATATGGTTCACTTATGAAAATATATTACCCGTTCTTTTGTAAATTCCGTGTTAAAGAAGCGTTTTGGGTAAAATCGTTTCATTTATCGTAGGTGTTTTGACTTGTTGTTCTTGACATTATTATTACTTATATCATGATATACTTACATCCAGAATATAAAATATGATTTATATATCATATATATTCAGTATATATATATATAATAGATAGATAAATGAAATGAAAAACACCGTTCATGGAGACGGTAGTCCGTACGTACGCATGAACGCTGTTTTCATTTCCTTATTGTCTTGAATGGAAGTAAGTAGATGAAATACATATATATATATATATACATAAATCCAGTAGCTTTATAATGTCATATATTTCATTATTATTTCTTATATATACTTTATAATCATTCTTAAATGGTTAACATGGAGAATGAATCTCATCTCGTCGTGGAGACGGTAGTCCGTACGTACGCACGAGCGATGATATCATTTCCATAAATATTGAATTGAATTGGAGTGGATTATACAATATATCAGAATCAATATGATGTTGTAATAACTATGTATAGTTATTCTTTACACCATTATACCCATCCATGTAAGGTGGTGGTGGAAAATAGATTACACCACGGCGTGGAGACGGTATTCCGTACGTACGCACGCGTTGTGATTTTTTTTCCGTAGGATGGATAGATGGTGAAATAGGGTTGTTTCATACTTATAATAACATATAAGTATATGAGTGATACTGATGTTATTACTTCATAATGAAACAACCAAAGAAGAAGAAGTGGAAGAAGAAATAAAGATGAAAGAATTGGTAACGGTAATTACCTCTTCTTTGATGCGCCTCTTTGAGACCTCCTCTTAGGGCACTAAAATTGGTCTTTGAGGAAGACCAGAACCTCTAGGATGTTTTTAGGGAAGTGGAGAAGAGATTTTGGTAGGTGTTGGCCGAGCTTGAGTGCTCAAATTGGTGTGAGGAGGAGGGGGAGGAGGTGTCCTTTTATAAGGGAGGAGAGGGGCACCTTAAGAATACCTCAAAATATTATTTTATATTAATGTAAAAATCAGTTTATAATGGTTCCAAAGGGTCTTATTTCGAAGCTAAAGTGTGGATGGGTCTAAATCCTATCAACCAATAATATTTAGACAAGTTTAGGGTATTATTTTAACCTTATCAATTAGATTTAACTCTAAGTTAAATAATTTAACTTTTACCGTGTCTTTTTGCTTTCTTTCACTATATGGTTAATACACTTACTATAACATGCCAAACGAACCCCAAATTGTTTATTATTAATAAATATATCCTTATATAAGTCATTTGGACGAACCTTAGATTTTTAGGAATAAAATAACAATTAATAATATAATATTTATTTAAAAACTATTTTGTGTCAATTTTGACACTATTTGATATATGATTTTTGTGAAAGTCCCAACAGAATTATATGTTCGAACCAAGTTGATTAAATCAATACTAATATATCATAGTAACCTAGAAAATTAGTGGAATTCATAAAAAGTCTCAAATTACATTTAGTTTGGTGTTTATAACATCAATTATGTCAATATTTCATTAATAAGATAATTACTGCATCATCTTTGTGTCATAAATAACTTAAATTATTTGATGTCTAAAAATTACAAATAAAATACCATTATGTATTAAATCTTTTTATCTTTCTAATGAATATTTACAATCAAATTTATCGTATGTATTACCTTATATTAAAAATGTTTTAGTAAATAAACTTTGATTTTAACTCTTTTAACTCTTCTTTGAATTAAATAATAATAAATGTCCTAATCTAATCCAAGTGGGCCTAAATGATAATATTTTACACTTAAGGTTTTTTTTGGTCAAGATAAACTTGTCCAATAGAATTAGGACATGTGTTAGGGTAATATTAATATCATTCTTACCCTTAATTACCCTATTTACTTTTAACCGTGGTAAATAAAAGTAAAAAGTTACTATTCACCAAAAATTATTTTCATCTCATTGAACCACATTTTACTTACTGACATCAACCGTGTCTCTCGGATTTTTGAAATTCCATTCACAGAAGTGGTAAAATTAAGTTTTATGAAAAATTCAGTTTTTTAACTACCACTTAGTAGTTTCACTATTCATCAAAAATTGATGTTTTTCAGAACAATGCCAAAATTTCATCCTAAGCTATATTTCATATTCCGAATTCAAAAATGAAGTCTATTTTACCAAATTCATAACATAGAAATTTCATTAATTAATTTTATAATTAAATCCCGCTGTTAAAACAAATAGCGTGTTTTTAAGAAACAATATCTATCAAAAGAATGACACTTGGTTATGTCTGGTTTAAATGTGAAATTACATCCAATGACCAACATTGTATTAAATTGTAAAAATATATTCTAAATATACTTTAAAACCACTGAAATTAATGATTTATCACTATTAATTATTTCGATTAAAAAAGTTGTTTTTAATTATAATTTAGTAATTTTCACTATTCATCAGAATATGAAAGTTATCCGAAAAGTACCAAAATTTCACCTTAGGCTAAATTCGATAGTCCGAATCCAAAAATGAAGTCCATTTTGAGAGCTAAAATTTCTAAAAATTTAAAAGGTGGTTATTACTATTCATAACGGCTATTTATAATAATATTTTAATAGCATATCGTTGTTTAGTGAAACTCGGTATTGCGTACTACACACGCTATCGAGGAAGGTCGTGATTGCGTGTAATGCAAGGAAATTCAAGGATGTGTGTTGTGAAAGCTCCTTTTGGTGTAGCGTACAATAAAAGACATTAATAAAATTAAAAAGAATATTTTTCATAAAATCTCGGGCTGTTACATTCTACCCCCCATAAAATGAATTTCGCCCTCAAAATTCGTCGGGGTTATAAATGGTTTACTATTCGAAAGTTTCTTTAATAGAAACCCACATCGTAAAAAAATACCAAAACTTGGCTTTAAAAACTAAAGTATGAAATGTAACGATTGCCCAAATAAACTAATCACTGGGTTTCCACATAGGTGAAAATATGGATATGGAAGAGAAATCTAACCATCATGTTCTGATTGAGAGTGGTAGAGAACATGGCTATGGAAAATCCAGTAATCACAAAGCCATAAATTTGTGACGATCTAAGGTACCATCTGATTAATTAGATATAAGATCACTAGGACAACATTTTTGGTTTTCAAGATCGTTTCCCTAAAGTTACAGAATTAGAATAAATACTTACTTTATTTTTGTACAATATCACTGTTGTTCGTGCCTTTGACAATTTCCACTTCATCTCTTAAATAAATGAAGTTGAATTTGTTATTCGTGAAGTGTTAGTAGATCATGTGATAGAATGACGGGTCATTCCATCTGTCTCAAACAAAAGGTTAGCAAAAATTATATACATAAGTCGATCTATAGTGAGATTAATCATATATGGTTCTTAAAATGGACATTATACTTCATATATCATACTGCTTAATATAATAAAACTAGTTTCTAATAAACAGGTACTTCCTGTAGGCCATTGGTAGGCGATAAAGGCCAGTCGCACTTCGGTTGTGGGTTTGATTCCCACATCCTTGTCCGACGCGATGGGCTATTGCCCGTCCTGCAGGTTGTCCTTTTTCTAAAACTATATCATCCCATCAATAATATTGAGAAAAATTCTATCCTTAAACAGTACTAACTTATGTCCAACATAATCCATTCCAATCTTTAGGCTTATCCGTAATACTGCAGTCCACTCCCATATATCATAAGATATGTTTTGTTGGTCACATTCCAAACATTCAAAGTCCTTAATCATGTATTCTCTTGAATACCTTAGTGAAAACATGAATTCAGTTAAAATTTAACACTTTCCACATACCAAAATCCTCAAAATTCTATATACTCAAACCATGATATCACTTAGTCCTTATATCAATCACGAGCTCATAAATACTGTTAAACATTTCATTTTCTCATTTTCCCTTCATTATGCGCATATCATCTTATTTCCAAAAATATCTCAATCACTTTGAATACCACATTATACCAATACATAAATATTCCAATACTCCATGATACAATATTATTTTGGAATCCCATTACATAAACACTTAATCATTTCACCACATCGTTGTCATATTCAACATCGCCAATAGTGATCGCATGTGACTTCCCTTTGTCCTTTTCCTTCAGTGGTTTCTCATGTTGATCATCACTAACCCTTGGATTAGGGCATTTATTAGAAAAATGCCCCATTTCCTTGCACTTGAAGCATTGAAGTGTTGGTGGTGCGTTCTCTGCAGTGTTTGCTTTATTCACATCATTAGAAAACCTTTTTCCATTACTTCGACACTGAGCTACTCGATGACCTTCTTTTCCACACTTAAAACATTTTCTAGTCCCTTTAAGACAATCTCCACCATGCTTCTTTCCACACTTTGTGCATAAGGAAACATTCATCTTCTTGTCACCATTATTCTGAGATTTCTCCTTGAATTCCATCTTTCGTTTCTTGTCAAAACCATGAGATGGATATGTAACACCAACTTCCATTTCTACCTTGATATCACAACGCACAATTTCTTCATAGCAACTGAAGTCTCTTATAGCTAATGCCCTTCGAAGACTTGGTTTTAAGCCATTGAAAAATCGATCAACTTTACTTTTAGGTTGGATGATAATTCCAGATGCATACCTTGCAAGTCTTGTAAAATTCTCTTCGTATATACCAAGAGATTCATCATCCTTTTGCTTTAGTTCAAGAAACTCCTTCTCCATCTTTGTTCGAAGAATACGAGGGAAGTACTTACTGAAAAACAAGTTCTTGAACTCGTCCCATTCCATGGACTCAATTTCATCTCTTGGCCTCGTATTCTTGATAAGATTCCACCATTGATCAGCTTCACCTTCCAAACGATATACTGATAAGATGACTTTATCATGTTCAGAACATTGAAGAACTGAAAATATCTTTTCAGTGGTACTGATCCATTGTTCAGCAACAAGTGGATCGGAAGTCCCACTGAAAGAAGGTGGACGTTGCCTCATGAAGGACTCAATAGAATATTGTTCCCTTCTCTGATCATTTGGAAGTCCAGAATGATTCATAGATTGTGTAAGTATAGCAATAAGATTTTTCACTCCATCTCCCATAACATTTGTTTGTTCAGGAGGACAATCATTGCATTGTCCATTGCATTGATCAACACGGTTCCTTCGGGTTCCAGCCATCGTCTAAAACCCAAAAAGAATAGTGTGAGAGGAAAAAATCATGCTAGGGAAAACAACATAATAAAGGGGGAGTACCTTCAATATATAACGTCTTAGGTTTAATTCTATGATCGTTAGCGTAATCCTAGTACTATAACCTATACGTATACTTACCCTTAGGGACATCCCTAGACATACCGTAGAAATATCTCTAGGGATCTCACTAACGTTTTCGCATCCTAGTTTCCAAAGGTTGACTAAACCTTTCCTCTGATACCAAATGTAGAGACCCGAAACTTGACGTACATTGACATTACATTACATTTGCGGAATACTTAGTACATACACACAAGGATCGTAATAGTTTAGTGTCTTTGGAAACTCGGAACGTAATATTCTAATCGTGGTGAAAGATCTTCAACATCTCCTATAAAGATCTTCCCTTTTTTTACCTAAAACCTTTCTTTATATCCTGGGGAAAAGAAAACATAAAAGGGTGAGCTCAAATGCTCAGTAAGGGTAAACAAAAGAAATATCAATCACATCGTATTCATAAGAACATAACATTTTGGAAATCTTAACCTGCAAAAGAGAGAATAATTTCATAACATGGGATAAATCATGGCAGTGAAATGTAATCACAATAATCATAACATAAAACATGAAACTTTGTGGCATTCACACATAATCATAGAGAATCATTTTTTGTTAGTCAAGACTCATTTCCAAGACTATCTTAGTGGACAAAGTCCCTTTCTGAATCGAGTAACCCTCGTTTCAGTCCTGTTTCACTGAACCGGTATAACCTACCGTTCCAGCCCTGTCTATCTCATGAGATATAAAATCTTTACCCAATGCATTGGAGGGAGATATAGGTCCCACCCATCTTATAATTAATCCTTTCTTATGTGTTCCACATAATCATAAACCATACATCATAGCGTAACCCATGTAATAAAAATGGGATTCTTAAACAACATGACATCATAAAACAATTCATATAAGAAAGAGGAATTCATAAAAATATTTCCATCACAACATAATCAAACCAGTGTAATAATAGGGATAAAAATATAACCCTTTTATTATCTTAGATGGAAAATAATTTTGATAAAATACTTGAACTCCATTCTTGAGGAAAATATCCTTTCTACTTCAAAAACACTTTTCCTTTCATAACATGTCATACGACTTTAAAATAAAAGAAGTTGATTAAAAATAAACTTGAAAACTTGTAAAGGAATCTTCTTGGAAATAATGTTTTAAAAATCCATTCATGCCGTATAAGTTAAAAAAAACATTCTTCGTACTTTTGTCGGAAAAGTCAAAAAGTACCTCGTACGAAAAACGACAAAAGATTCCTTTCATTTCTTTTACTAAAAACTCACAAAAGGGTAAAAATTGGATTTAAATAGTTGTAGGTGGATGGAAATAATATTACATATTGAGGAAACATGGATTTGGATGATAAAATACACCCTAGTAAATTTCAAAGTATAAACAATCTCGGATAAAAATGAGATTGTGATATTTCCCTTACCTTAGGTCCGATTTGCTTCGTATGTGTCCAAACCTCCTGTATAATGATTTAAATAATGTCATTGACTTATTACAGAATCATATTCATTGTTATTATATCATATATGGATCACTTATGACATTATATTACCCGTTCTTTTGTAAATTCCATGTTAAAGAAGCGTTTTGGGTAAAATCGTTTCATTTATCGTTGGTGTTTTGACTTGTTGTTATTGACATTATTATTACTTATATCATGATTTACTTACTTCCAGAATATATAATATGATTTATATATCATATATATTCAGTATATATATATATATAATATATAGATAAATGAAATGAAAAACACCGTTCATGGAGACGGTAGTCCGTATGTACGCATGAACGCTGTTTTCCTTTCCTTATTGTCTTGAATGGAAGTAAGTAGATGACATACATATATATATATACATAAATCCAGTAGCTTTATAATGTCATATATTTCATTATTATTTCTTATATATACTTTATAATCATTCTTAAATGGTTAACATGGAGAATGAATCTCATCGCGTCGTGGAGACGGTAGTCCGTACGTACGCACGAGCGATGATATCATTTCCATAAATATTGAATTGAATTGGAGTGGATTATAAAATATATCAGAATCAATATGATGTTTTAATAACTATTTATAGTTATTCTTTACACCATTATACCCATCCATGTAAGGTGGTGGTGGAAAATAGATTACACCACGGCGTGGAGACGGTATTCCGTACGTACGCACGCGCGGTGATTTCTTTTTCCGTAGGATGGATAGATTGTGAAATAGGGTTGTTTCATACTTATAATAACATATCTGTATATGAGTGATACTGATGTTATTACTTCATAATGAAACAACCTAAGAAGAAGAAGTGGAAGAAGAAATAAAGATGAAAGAATTGGTAACGGTAATTACCTCTTCTTTGAAGCGCCTCTTTGAGACCTCCTCTTAGGGCAATAAAATTGGTCATTGAGGAAGACCAGACCCTCTAGGATATTTTTATGGAAGTGGAGAAGATATTTTGGCAGGGGTTGGCCGAGCTTGAGTGCTCAAATTGGTGTGAGGAGGAGGGGGAGGAGGTGTCCTTTTATAAGGGAGGAGAGGGGCACCTTAAGAATACCTCAAAATATTATTTTATATTAATGTCAAAATCGGTTTATAATGGTTCCAAAGGGTCTTATTTAGAATCTAAAGTGGGTATGGGTAGAAATCCTATCAACCAATAAGATTTAGACAAGTTTAGGGTATTATTTTAACCTTATCAATTAGATTTAACTCTAAGTTAAATAATTTAACTTTTACCGTGTCTTTCTGTTTTCTTTCACTATATGGTTAATAAACTTACTATAACATGACAAACGAACCCAAAATTGTTTATTATTAATACATATATCCTTATCTAAGTCATTTGGCCGAACCTTAGATTTTTAGGAATAAAATAACAATTAATAATATAATATTTTATTTAAAAACTATTTTGTGTCAATTTTGACACTATTTGATATATGATTTTTGTGAAAGTCCCAACAGAATTATATGTTCAAACCAAGTTTATTAAATCAATACTAATATATCATAGTAACCTAGAAAATTAGTGTAATTCATAAAAAGTCTCAAATTACATTTAGTTTGGTGTTTATAACATCAATTATGTCAATATTTCATTAATAAGATAATTACTGCATCATCTTTGTGTCATAAATAACTTAAATTATTTGAAGTCTAAAAATTACAAATAAAATACCATTATGTAGGAAATACTTTTATCTTTCTAATGAATATTTACAATCGAATTTATCGTATGGATAAACATATATTAAAAATGTTTTAGTAAATAAACTTTGATTTTAACTCTTTTAACTCTTCTTTGAATTAAATAATAATAAATGTCCTAATCTAATCCAAGTGGGCCTAAATGATAATATTTTACACTTAAGGTTGTTTTTGGTCTAGATACACTTGTCCAATAGAATTAGGACATGTGTTAGGGTAATATTAATATCATTCTTACCCTTAATTACCCTATTTACTTTTAACCGTGGTAAATAAAAGTAAAAAGTTACTATTCACCAAAAATTATTTTCATCTCATTGAACCACATTTTACTTACTGACATCAACCGTGTCTCTCGGATTTTTGAAATTCCATTCATAGAAGTGGTAAAATTAAGTTTTATGAAAAATTCAGTTTTTTAACTACCACTTAGTAGTTTCACTATTCATCAAAAATTGATGTTTTTCAGAACAATGCCAAAATTTCATCCTAAGCTATATTTAATATTCCGAATTCAAAAATGAAGTCTATTTTACCAAATTCATAACATAGAAATTGCATTAATTAATTTTATAATTAAATCCTGCTGTTAAAACAAATAGCGTGTTTTTAAGAAACAATATCTATCAAAAGATTGACACTTGATTATGTATGGTTTAAATGTGAAATTACATCCAATGACCAACATTGTATTAAATTGTAAAAATATATTCTAAATATACTTTAAAACCACTGAAATTAATGATTTATCACTATTAATTATTTCGATTAAAAAAGTTGTTTTTAATTATAATTTAGTAATTTTCACTATTCATCAGAATATGAAAGTTATCCGAAAAGTACCAAAATTTCACCTTAGGCTAAATTCGATACTCCGAATCCAAAAATGAAGTCCATTTTGAGAGCTAAAATTTCTAAAAATTTAAAAGGAGGTTATTACTATTCATAACGGCTAGTTATAATAATATTTTAATAGCATATCGTTGTTTAGTGAAACTCGGTATTGCGTACTACACACGCTATCGAGGAAGGTCGTGATTGCGTGTAATGCAAGGCAAGTCAAGGATGTGTGTTGTGCAAGCTCCTTTTGGTGTAGCGTACAATACAAGACATTAATAAAATTAAAAAAAATATTTTTCATAAAATCTCGGGCTGTTACAGGGGGTATCCAAGAGGGTGGGGGTTGTATAGGGGTGTGGGGGGTTGTCCAGGGGGTTATCAAGGGGGTGGGGGCAGTCCTGGGGTGTGGGGGTTTCCAAGAGGATGGGGGCAGTCCCGGGGGGGGGGGGGGGGCAGTCCAGGGGTGTGGGAGAGGAGGCGCCACCATCCCTCGGGGGGTTGAATGCCGCTGGAAGGTACTCATAACTCCCACATGTGAAACATTTTGATAGATCAAGATTTTCATGTGGTAGTGATGAGTACCTTCCAGCAGTGTGCCCCCTGAGGGATAATGGCGCCTCCTCTCCCAACACCTGCTATCCAATGGCATTCCGGGGGTGGGGGCAGTACAGGGGTGTGGGGGGTGTCCTGGGTTGTGGTGGGGGTTGTCCAGTTGGGGGGGGGGTCTTGTCTGGTTTTGGTCGGGTTTTGGTCTGGGGGTGTCCAGTGAGGGGGGGGGGGGGTGTCTAGGTGTGTGGTGGGGGATGTACAGTGAGGTGGGAGGGTGTTCAGGAGGGTTGGAGGGATGTATAGGCGAGTGGAGGGATGTCCAAATGGTGTCCAGGGGTGTGGGGGGTAGTCCTTGGGGTGGGGGTGAAGTCCAGATGTATCCAGGAGGGTGGGGGGGGGGGGGTTGTCCAGGGGTGGGGGGGGGGGATGCTGTCCAGGGGGTGGGGGCTTTCCAGGGGTGTGGGGGCTGTCCAGGGGGTGTCTAGGAGGGTGGGAGCAGTCACGGTGGTGGGGGAAGTCATGGGGTGTGGGGGGGGGGGTGTCCAGGAGGGTGGAGGTTGTCCAGGGGTGTGGGGGGATGTCCAGGGGGTGTGGGGCAGTCTAGGGTTGTGGGGATTTCAAGGAGGGTGGGGGAAGTACAGGGGTGTGGGGGGTGTCCAGGAGGGTGTGGGGGTTGTCCAGAGGGTGGGGTGGGGGGGAAATCCAGGGGTGTGGGGGTGTCCAGGGGTGTGGGGGTTTTCCAGGAGGGTGGGGGGAGTTTTCGGGGTGGGGTCAGTCCAGGGGTGTGGGGGTGTCCGGGAGGGTGGGGGTTGTCCAGGGGTTTGGTGGGCTGTCCAGGGGGTGGTGAGGTAGTCCAGGGTGTGGGGGTGTCCAGGATGGTGGGGGGTTGTCCAAGGGTGTTTGGGGTTGTCCAAGGGGAGGGGAAATTCCAGGGGTGTGGGGGGTCCAGTGGTGTGGTTGGGGATATCTAGTGGGGTGAGGTGGTTCTGGTCAAATTTTGGTAACTTTTTGGTCTGTTTCAGGGGTGTGGCAGGGTTGTCCAGGGGTGTGGGAGTGTTTTCCAGGGGGTGGGGGTTTACTGGAGGGTGAGGGGGTGTCTAGGGGTGTGGGGGGCTGTCCAAGGGGTGGTGGGGCTGTCCAGGGGTGTGGCGGTGTCGAGGAGGTTGGGGGGCAGTCCCGGGGGTGGGTGCACAGTCCATGTGTGTGGGGGGTGTCCAGGAGGGTGGGGGTGGTCGAGGGGTGTGGGGGACTGTCCAGGGGGTGGTGGGGAAGTCCAGGGGTGTGGGGGTGTCCAGGAGGGTGGGGGGATGTCTAGGGGTGTTGGGGGATGTCCAAGGGGTGGGGGAAGTCTAGGGGTGTGGGGGTGTCCTGGGGTGTGGTGGGGGCTGTCCAGTGGGGTGAGTGGGTTCTGGTCTATTTTTGGTAACTTTTTGGTCAGTTTTAGGGGTGTGGGAGGGCTATCCAGTGTTTTGGGAGTGATGTCCAGGGGTGGGGGTATACAAGAGGGTGGGGGTGTCTAGGGGTGTGGGGGGCTCTCTAGAGGGTGGTGGGGTTGTCCAGGGGTGTGGGGGGCTGTACAGGGGGTGGGGGCTGTCCAGGGGTGTGGGGGGGGGGTGTCCAGGGGTTTGGTGGGGGGGGGGTTCTGGTCTATTTTTGGTATGATGTTTCTCTGTTTCTGGTGATTTGGCTGGGCATAACAATGGTTCGGGTTTATTTAAAATAAATGATTTTTACGTTTGTTATTTCATAACTGACGTAAAAAATGCATTGGTATTTGTTATAACGTTTGTTATTTGGAAACGGACGTAATAACATCATTGGAAATGGTTTTTACGTTGTTTATTTCATAACCGACGTAATAAAGTGAAATGGATTGTCTTTTACTTCGGTTATTTTATAATCAATGTCGTAGATATGTTTTTTCATCGGTTAATATATAACCGACATTGAAAACCTCTTGGCAGACAGGTTTATCAAGTCGGTTATAAAAATAATCGATGGGATAAACGCTTCAGAAGAGTTATTTATGAAGTCAGTTAAATAATAACCAACGTGAAAGGGTTTATATCACGTCTGTTATTAAATAAACGATGTAAAAAATGCGTTGGTATTTCTTATAACGTTATTTATTTGGAAATTGACGTAATAACTTCATGGGAAATGGTTTTTACGTAGGTTATTTCATAACAGACAAAACAAATTGAAATGGATAGTCTATTACATCGGTTGTTTTATAACCGATGTCGAAGATATGTTTTTATGCCTGTTCTTATATAACCGACGTTGAAAATCTCTTGGCAGACAGGTTTATCACATTGGTTATAAAAATAACTAATGTGATAAACGCTTCAAAAGAGTGCTTTATAACGTTGGTTATATAATAAACGATGTGAAAAAATTTATATCACGTCGGTTATTAAATAACCAACGTAATAAATAATTCTTCTGAATTGTTTTCCACGTCGGGTTTTTATCAACCTACATGAAAAACGCATCGGATTTGTGTTTTTTACATCGGTTGTAAAATAACCGACGTAAAAAAATCTTTTTATGACATCTCCTGCAATAACGTCAGCCAAAATCCGACGTTAAAAATAAAAATAATCGCCGTATAAAATGTTTTTTTCACTAGTGATTAAGAAATTTCTTATGAATGATAATAAATTAAGCAATGATCAATACTAGGACTCATGACAAGGTTCACCACATTATTTGAGTGACTAGTCCTTGGTGTGGAGTAGGTGATATTCCACTTCACTTAGAGTGAATCTTGTTTATCAAATCCAATATAAATTAAATTTAAAGGCATAAAATCCAATTTCTAATGAATTCAATTCTTATAAATCTTTTTTGTGTCGCACACAAGTATAATAAAATTTTATCATTTGAAGAGAATAAAGAGAATAATATAGCTCAAATACTATATTGATGAGTATCGCCTTCTTATAAATATTTTGATGAACTTATAAATATTGTTACCAGAATCATGGAATTTATAAAATATTTTTCATATAAAAATCTTCATGATAGTATAGTAAGTAACTGAAATATTATGTCTACTTTATCATATAATAATGAAACAACAATTATTATCATTATTTCTTTATGATTGAACTCACCTACTTAATTTAATATGACTATGAATGTTTAATACAATAACCATACTTTTTGAAGCTTCCAAATCAATCTAAAAGACATTTACATCAAAAAAAAAATTAATCAACACACCATAAAAATCCTTGAAAAGAGGTAACCTCAAATATATATAGACAATTACGACACACAAAAAACACAACAATTCATTATATTTACTTAATATTGGTCTTTATTGGATCATTTATTTTCCAATCCAATAAAATATGGCTACCACATACTGAGATGGTCCAATTTGAGTTTTTTAGATAAGGACAATACAAGTGGCTCATTTTAATACTCTCTCTCTCTAATATTTTAAACAAATAATTTATGTCGGATAAATTTTATAGATTTTATTATACCTTGATGTGGAGTTTTATACCATGTTATGTTTCTCTTTATTTAAGCTTAAACATTTCATTCATCATGAAATCCATTATGTGTATGTAATACACCAAGACATTGTTTTCATTTATTATTTCTTTTTATCAGTCAAACACACAAAAAAACTTCCATAAAAGATCCAGCATTTTAATGTGTTTTTTTATGAAAGTTTACCTAAAATTATATATGTAAAAGAATTTCTTCTCATTTGTTTTTGATGATATGAATTTGGAATTAATATACATGCTTATCACTTAATTACATAACCATTATAAATTTATGTGTCTATATAAAACATTAATACAAGTATAACAAAATATAGTAAATAAATGGACCGTAACACATAAATTGACAATATATCATGATCCATCCTCACTAGAGCCCCTCTGGGGTGAGTAACGAACCTACGTATGACCCTTTAAGCCCTCCTCTAATAGTCCATGGATTGATGAATAGTAACAAGGATATAAATCATGCATAATGGGAGAAATTACCCACCAATATCCCAATAATAAGAATAAACCACCAATAAATTCCATCACATTATATAAAACAACCTAGAATCCAAAAAATGTATGTGGTGTTATATATAACCAAAGGCTATAAAATATACCAAAAAAGGAACAAATTCAATGAATCTGACTCCAAATTCAACAAACTCTATGCCATAATCTAGTAATATCCAACCTGATCCCCAAATATGTATTTTAAATCTATAAAAAATTATAGAGAAGTAGAGGTGAGCATACAAGTATACTCGGTTGTTCCTATCTATAATCTAATCAAAATTTGGAAGACAGATACTAAAGTCCCAATGAATTAATAATTAAACCAACTCAATTCCTATACCATGTCAATTACCACCCAACCCCACTAATGCTAGCTCACCAAATCATTACACAAGACAACTAATATAAGAATCAAGAAAATATATAAAGTAAGGTACCTGAAACCATCTATGTCACACCCCAAATTTTTGATTTATTATATTTTATTTTATTTTTTGGCTCCGAGTCCTCGCACCAAGCTCTGGACAGGGTCTCAGATTAAAAAAATTTGTCGTTTTATTTTTTTAGCTGGTTTCAGACCGGTGCGCAATCACCGCATGGTGGGTGGTAGCCGTGCGATCGCCCAAGGTGTTTGTGTAGATACCCAGGTGGTATGGGTTGAGGCAGGCAACTTGTGTGCAGTTTATTAATTCGCGCGATGAGTGCACAGTGACTCAATTTTCATAATATGATAAATAAATGGATTAAAATTTAAAATAAAAGAATGTTCGATAATAATAATAGTATGTTGTTGTTATTTTTATTATTATAATGATTATTATTAAGAAAATTAAAATTATTAATGATATTATAATTCTTTATATATTATTATTGTTTTCATTATTATTATTCTCATTATTTTTATTTTTATTATTATTATTTTTATTGTTAATAAATTTTATTAATATTGCCTTTATTATTGTTAATTTTATTATTATTATTTTTTTGGTTTTATTATTATTATTATTATTTGGTTATTATTTTTATTGTTGTTCTTGTTGTTATTAATATTAATATTACTAATAATATAATTATTATTTGTAATAATATTATAATTATAAAATGGAATAAAGGAGAGTAGAACCCCCCTAAGCCTAAATATCGTCACCCCCTCTCTTCCCCGTCACGATCCAGCCCCCCCCCCCCGGTTCTCTGCGCAGTACCCCGAGGCCTACCACCTTGTGCCGATCCACCCTCTACCCCAAGTTCCGGCACATCCCAACAGCCTCATCCAGGACCTCTAGCGCCTCCCATGCTCTCCTCAACTATATCGGCCTCCCCTACCTCCGACAGATCGCAACCCCCTCACCCTCTAGGATCTTTCCCATCCAACGACCAGCCCACCCTCACCTAGCGGCCGCCACCTTGACCTTTGGCTTCGCCCCATCAACTATGGCCAGCCGCCCTGCACCTCCTACCGTAATCCGGTGCCCAACTGACCCATTCGAACTCCTTCGACATCTGGTGCCCCACCTTCCCTCCATCCAGCCTACTCTGGCAGCCAACAACAGAAAACCCGAAACCTCTGCGCGACATCTCTTCCTTGTTCGACGACCAACAACGATGAACCCAAAACCCCTTTGCGTGCTCCTTTCTGACATACCTGAATCTTGTTGCGTAGCACCTCCGCATTGCTCTAAGGTGGTCGCGAATCCCCTCACTGGGTCTGAGAAGGGTATCTTGGGTTGTGTCGGACCGTGTCTCGTCCACTACCATTGAAGGCGAAGTGATTCGAATCACTTCAGACCGTCTTCCATTATGCACAGGGTGCGTTTGGTCTTGCCGCATGTTTTGGTTTGCCACCACCATTCAAGGCTAGAGTTTATTTATCACGTGCACATTTAATTTAGTGTCGTAAATGTGTTTTGATGTCCTGGTATTTTATTTGTAGTGTGGATAATTATTTGGTAATCAATCTCGTCGTCCTTCATGTTTTCAGGGTTTCCACCATCATCCGAGGTGAGGTTCTTCATCTGGCTTTTTGTTGCACACTCTATTCTGGATATTTTGGTTTATTCGAGTTTTTGGTATCCTTTTTTGGTCGTGCATTGGTTCTTGTCGTGCTAAAATTCAGCTGTCGAGTATTGTTTCAGGGTGTTTGAGTTATTTTTGATGGCGTGCACACATTTTCCCATGTATGAATATGTATAGATATATATATTTTTTGTGTGAATGTTCTCTCATGGTTTAGAAAACACATGAATTAGTTTAAGGATATATATATATATAAGTGAATGCATGAAATTGAGCTGTTGTTGGGGTTAGAAATCCTGACGAGACCATTGTTGAGGTAGGTGTTTCCTAGGTTTTCTTTTCCAAAGAAATTTATTTGATGCTTGGGAAATTCAATAAATTTTTTATATATATCATGCACATTGGTAATGTGTTTCATTTTATTGTTATGGTTTTTTATGGTAGTGATATTTTCTAATTATAGTTTTGAATCAATTATTTATTTGTGCATATACACATGCACTTGTTTTAATAAATTAATCGACATGTTTGACACATTTTATAAAAAAGAACGTTTTTACCAAAGTTTAAAAAAATTATCATTTGGTAAGATCTTGGGACAGTGGAGTTGCACATGGATTTAGAAACATTTTGGAAATGTTTTTGGTAAATTTATTTTGGGTAAATTTGATTTAGTTCATGGATCTTAAAGAACGTGTGTTTTGTTGGTTGTTTGAAAATGGTTTTGGGTGTGTGTTTGGTGTAGGGTCTTTTTGGAACATTTCATAAGTGGCATGTTTTACTCAAAGTTGGAATGACAAATGGTTTAAAGGCCCATTTGATATAGGATACTTGGAAATGGTTTTAGAAATGATTTGGAACGATTTTGGTAAATGTATTTGGGTGTGTAACTTGAAGGCCCGTGTGGAATTGTACTTGTAAAGGTGATGTTTTGTGGTGATTCTTTTGAAAAGAATGTGATTAGAAAAATGTGAATGCCTAGTTGGAAACATAAGGTGTTTTAAATGATGGTTTTAATTATTATGTGATGTGAAGGCCCGGTTGGCACTTTGTTAATGTAAAATGATTGAATGTTTATTTGGGGGAGCTCCTATCTAGGGTAACCCTTTAGGGGTGAACGCACAGGAAGTGCCCATGTTTGGGGAAGGGAAATGTGGTGATATGAGTCATTCATCTAAGGGCCTTCCTACATACATGATGTTATTATAACCACCGTGGGTTCTTGGGAATCTTTTAGATGATCAGGTCACGGTTGCTGATCAACCTCGATTAAATGGGTTGGTACCCCCTGGATTGGTTGTTAGGCCAGGCGGGCCTTGCCCCTAGATTGGTCAGTTTTGGGTAGCTAGTTGGTTATAGACTGAGGAGATTCACCATACACCGACAGGTGGTTCCGAAAACAAGTACATCCAAGGGTATTTCTAGGGTTGTTTAGGATCACCCACGGTTACTGGATTATTTACATTTCTTGTTTACTTTCCGTTGCACTAGTTTATTTTCAGTTTTCACTTTTTACTTATTTTACTCTATCCTTGTTTTGGTATATTCTGTTTTGGTTTTTATTTATAACATGATAAATGATTTTGGAAATGGTATGCAATGTGTGTTGGGTTTTTAAATGGTAAAAACATGTTGTTTACTTTAAAATGTAAAATCCATACATTTATATTTGTATTTCAAACTTGTGTCATTGGACTGTTTTGGGAAAGGGAATACTTGGATTCTATGGTTATATTTGGAATCCCTACTGAGCATCTCGATTCTCATGCCTATCAAATTATTTCATTTGTGGGTACAGTTCTTGTTTAGATTTCTAGTTCAGTTGCTCAGTGTTGCAGCTGGCTTGAGTCTGAGTTGGGTGGTGACCTAGAAAGTCACAAGGAGGTATGTTCAGTTTTATTTTCTTTTCACTGATAGTTTTTTATTTTTATCATCAATTTTGTTAATATGTTTATATTTTATTCATGGGACAAATCATTCCCAATGGTTAAATTTTGAGGCTTGGCACTGGTTTCCATCACGTGGGGATTGGGAATGCCATTTGGGCCATGTCGTGGATCGGCTCGGGTGACCGGTTCAGGGTCTACCCGTGATGGTTCATGAAAAAGTGTTATCATAGAAGGCCCTTGTTATTTGGGGTGTCCGGTAGATAGAGATTATGATTTTCAGGACTCAAGAGGTAGGTTCAAGAAAGACTTCATGAATCCTTTCCCGTTATGAACCTTGAGTCACCAGGGGTAGTCTGGGTTTTGAGTCTTCTGCTTTTGTTTTGAGATTGAGGAATTATAATGGAGGCGGACCAGTGTCACGTTGTGACCCCACATGGAGTAGTGACCCATGCAGAGTCTGATTGCATGGTTGAGCTTCTCCTAGTCATTTACGCTTGCTTGGGGTGTGGCTCAATACCACGTCGCCAAGTTAAGCGTAACTGCTAGTTCATTGTCTCGATGGTTTGTTGTAAGTTGGGTTTTCTTTTGGTTTTGATTGATGTTAGAATGTTTTTGAAAATGAAAAGGTGAAATGTTTTTTGTAAAATTTAATTTGGTTTGAAAAGTGGGTTTGGTATTTTTAAAGTGGCCTTGAAAGAAAGCGGTTTTAAAATCTAAAATGAAAGAGGTAATTTTGAGTTGTGTTTATATTTTCTTCTTTCTTTTGAGATGGTTGTTTTGGATGAAGGCGCTTTATTTGATGTTTCTTTGATTTGATATCAGTTTTGGAATAGTTTTCTATATGTTGTTCAGAAAATGCCACCCAGAATGGTCGCCAAGATTTTCGATAAGTCATGCCCAGTTTTTTGTCGTTCTTGGAAATTGCCTATCTTTTACGGTGATCGGGGTCCGTTAGAGGCAAAAGAGTGGCTTGAATAGGTTGAGCGCCTCTTTAGGGTATTGGGAACTCCCAAAGTTGTCAGAGTTTGTGCTGGTTTGGTTCTATTTAAAGGTTCAGCTTTGGACAGATGGAAGTTTTTCGCCCGACCATCACTTCAGGTTGGGTTGAAGTGGGATGTCTTTAAATTCCCCTTTATCTGATGGTTCAAACCTGAAGTTGTGAAGACAAAGAAAAGGGAAGAACTCATGTGTATTCAACAAGGCCAATAGATGGTGAAAGCATATATTGACCATTTCAAGGAGCTTGTTCCCTTTTCCCCAAAGGTAGCATCACAAGATTTTATGAAGACTTCTCTCTTCATCAAGAGTCTTCATCTAGAGATCAAGGAGAGGGTCCTCCTTTCTGAAGACCATCGTTTCGAGAAGTTGGAGGATGAGGCGTTCCCAGATGATTTGGACTCTGGGGCACAGATGCTTGGAAATCCAAAGAATTTAGTTACTCATGAAGGTTCCCCATCTGGAGAGCATGGTGTGGAAAATGGACCTATTTCTAAAGAGTATTCTACAGTGGTTCTGGCTTCTAGTTCATTGGACCGTTTAGTGGTGTGTCACCAGTGTTGCTGGTTTTGGCACACCAAGCCATCATGTCGCATCTCTTTGAAGACGTGTCATCGTTGCGGCTGCCTGGGTCACTTAGAGAAGTTTTGCAGGAAGCATCTCCTAAAGAAGTCATTGTGACTAGAGGAATTCTAGTGAATGACTGTGAGGCAGAATATGCTTCAACCATTAGAACCCTAGCCACAGGTCTTGGTGTGAAGATCGCGCGTAGTTAGGGGTTTCCAGGGGTGTGAAGCCTTGGTCCGGGTTTTGTGTTCCGTGTTGGCAGTTGAACATTTAAAGTCTTTTAATTCTTTTTTTCTAATGATAAATTTTTGACATTTTTTTTATGTTCATTATTTTATCATGGAGTTGTGGTAGACATGTTCTATTATAATCCAAATAGTTTTTTTGTCTGGTCATGGTTTTCTGAATCGTGCACTTTTCTTAAAAGTGTGTTTGGGCCCTGTATGGGTTGATCTTTGTTTAGCGGTGTTCCTTTAGAGACATAAGTGCCTACGAAGGAGTTAAGGATTGTGGTTATTCTCAGGTTCACTGTTTGAGTTATGTTCTTCTTAGGGGTTTTTCTCCAGTATTCGGGGTTTTTGGTTTGGGCCGAGAGATCCAGGTTTCGGTGAAGGTGTTGTTCGCTGGTGATGTCGATGTTAGTTTGGATCAGTTGAGAGTTTCCGCGTCAGACCCCCCCTCTCAGGGTGATATGTTTGGGTGTCAAATTTCTTCTCTAGTTGTGTTCTTATGGTGGGGAAAACCCTCTTGCGTTATCCTGTTCTCTTGTGTTGTGGTTTCTATTCACTTAAATCAGGAATGAATTCTTGTTATGTCTATTGTTTGGATTGATGACTTTCTGGGGGTAGAAAGTGTTTGTGGTGGGGAGAATTTTCACATCCGGAAATTTTTCTTTATTTTTATTTATTTTATTTCTGGGCTTCGGGTCCTCGCACCAAGGTCTGGGCATGGCCCCAAATTAAAAAAAAAAGTCCGTTTAATTTTTTTAGCGGGTTTCAGACCCGTTTGCAATCACCGCATGGTGGGCGGTAGCCACACAATCGTCCCAAGTGTTTGTGCAGATGCCCAGGTGGTCTGGGTTGAGTCGTGCAACTTGTGAACGGTTTATTAATTCATGCGACAAGCACGCAGTGACCCGATTTTCAGAATAATATAAATAAATGAATTTAAATTTAAAAGAAAAGAATGTTCAATAATAATAATAATATTACGTTGTCATTTTTATTATTATTATGATTATTATTATGAAATTTAAAATTATTAATGACGTTATTATTATTTATATATATTTTTTTCATAATTATGATTCTCATTATTATTATTTTTATAATTATTATTTTTATTGTTAATAAAATTTATTAATATTACCTTTATTGTTGTTAATTTTTTTTTATTATTTTTTGTTTTACTATTGTAATTATTATTATTCTGGTATTATTATTATTGTTGTTGTTATTATTATTAATATTAATATTACTAATATTAATATTATTATTTGTAATAATATTATTATTATAAAATTAAATAAAGAGAGAGAGAATAACCCCTTAACCCTAAATCTTGTCACCCCCTCTCTTCCCCATCACGATCCAGCCACCCCCGGTTCTCTGCGCATCACCCCCCAGACCTTTCGCCTTGCACCGATCCGCCATTGATCCTAAGATATGGTGCATCCCAGCAGCCTCATCCAGGACCTCCAGTGAATCCCATGCTCACCTCAACTATCCCGGCCTCCCCCGCCTCCTATCGATCGTGACCCCCTCACCCTCCAGGCTCTTTCCCATCCAACGGCCAGCCCCCCTTACCTTGAGCATGCCGCCTCGACCTCTGCCTTTACTCTGTCTCCTCTGGCCAGCCGCCCTGCACCCCTTGCCGCGATCTGGCACCCAGCCGACCTAGCCGGCCTCCTCCGACATCCAGTGCCCCGCCTTCCCTCCATCCGGCCTACTCCGGCGGCCATCAGCGGAAAACCTGAACCCTCCACGTGGCGTCTCTACCTTGTCCAGTGTCACCCAATGATAAACCCGAAACCCCCTTGCATGCTCCTTTCTGGTGTACCCGAACCCCATTGTGCAACGCCCCCCACGTTGCTCTGGGGTGGCTGCGAATCCCCTCTCCGGGTTTGCGAAGGGTGTCTCAGGTAATTTCAGACCGCGTCCCATTCACCGCCACCGAAGGCGAAGCAATTTGAATCACTTCAGAAAGTCTTCCATTATTCTCAGGGTGCATTTGGTCTTGCCACATGTTTTGGATCGCCACCACCATTCATGGTGAGAGTTTATTTATTGTGCTCGCATTTAATTTAGTTTCTTAAATGTGTTTTGAAGTCCTGGTATTTTATTTGTAGTGTGGATAATTATTTGGTAAGAAATCTTGCCTTCCTGCGTGTTTTCAAGGTTTCCATCATCGTCTGAGTTGAGGTTCTTCGTCTAGATTTTTGTTGCACACTCTATTCATGGTCTTTTAATTTGTGCGAGTCCCTGGAATCCTTTTTTGGTCGTGTGTTGGTTCTTGTCGCACTAAAATGTGGGTGTCGGGTATTGTTGTAGGGTGTTGCAGTCAGTTCTGATGGCACGCACACATTTTCCCAAGTGTGAATATGTATAGATATATATATGTTTTGTGTGCATTTTCTCTCATGGTTTGGGGAACACATGCATTCGTTCAAGGATATATATAGATATATATATATATATATATATAAGTGTGTGCATTCGAGCGAGCTTCCATTGGCGTTAGAAAGCCTGAAGTGACCATTGATGAAGTAGGTGTTTCCTTGGTTTTCCTTTCGAAATCGATTTATTTGATGCTTGGGCATTTTGATAAATTTTCTATATATAACATGCACACCAGTAATGCATTTAATTTGATTGTTAAGGTGTTTTTATGGTAGTTGGATTTACTAAAGACAGTTTTGAATCAATTCTTTATTTTTTCATATACACTTTCACTTGTTTTAATAAATTTATGGACATGTTTGACACATTTTATAAAATAGAACGTTTTTACTATTTTATTAAAAAATAATATTTTGGGAAGCTCTTGGTAAAGTGGAGATGCACATGGCTCTAGAAACATTTTCGAAATGTTTTTGGTAAATGTATTTTGGGTAAATTTGATTTAGTGCATGCATATTAAGGAACACGGGTTTGGTTGGTTGTTTGAAAATGGTTTTGGGTGTGCGTTTGGTGTAGGGGATTTTTGGCACATTTCATAAGTGGCATGTTTTACTCAAAGTTGGAATGAGAAACGGTTTAAAGGTCCATTTGATATAGTATACTTGGAAATGGTTTTAGAAATGATTTGGAATGATTTTGGTAAATGTATTTGTGTTTGTAATGATGCACCAGATTTTTGCACACATTTTTACATACATTATTGAAAATAAGAACATGTTTTCATAAATTACCTACTGTTTAGTGGAAAAATACTTTTAATTTGGTGATCTTGTTCATTTTTAGGAGTTTTATGGCCAAATACCCAAACCGGGGGAGAACTGACCAAAACATTACAACTACAGGGCGTGTATATATATGAACATCCTGTACATTCAAGATCAGACATGGGTTGACCAGGACAAGTACATTCCCAAGTAACCAGAGGCCGGTACATTCCGTATTCACATACTACATGCCATGTAAACCCTTATATAAGTAGTTTGTGGATGAGAAGAGTCGACACGCCCATGTGGCCGGCTGAAGGGGACACGTCGTGTTCAACATATACATGTCGTGTATACCTTTCTAAAAGTGGTTAGTGGCTGAAAAATGAGACTATATAATGTGTATGGCGATGCTACAAGATGTGAATATCTACCTACCATGTGGTACCATGTTCCTAGTCAAAGACGGTGTGTTAGGCCACCTAACAGGAGAGAAAACAAGGAAAAAAGCACGTTGACGAAAGTACACGACGTGTACTTTTGACACACGCCGTGTAGCTTTATTTCATATAAATAGAGGCCTTGGACTCGGGTTCAAGGGAGGAGAGTGTGTGGAAATAAAGGGTTGAAGGTCCGAAGGAAAGAATCTCTGCGTCCGTACTACCGCCATTCTACAATCTACCATAGAATCACTCCCTCCTCAAAGATTCAAGCATCATCACATTAGGTATCAAGAGTTTTGTGTTTATCATTTTCTATATGTGTAACTAAATACCCAATGTGTTGGGGTTGTGGGAGATGATGAGTTTTAATTTAAATTAATATCTATGAATGTGTTTGTTCTTTTAACTTTTTTTAATCTTCTTAAATCACTTCACCTTATCGCTGAACATTTTAAACCAGACCAAGGTCAGAATTTTGAGGGAATCAAAAGAAGAATAACAATGAATATTTTCATGACCATTATAAGTATTTTTTGACTCAAAATGGACTAATCTAAATAAATAACCGTTATACACTAACTACCGGACCAAAGAGTTAGTTTCTTCAGCTCTAAATATATGTTTACCAGACCAAGGAAACAGTATTACAAATTGAACCTAGAGTGTTGGGTTATCATGAACAACACAACCTCTTAAGAAATTTTATTCAATAAACTACCTCTTAAGAAACCCCAACCACAACACATTTCTCTCTTCATCTATTTCAAAATCAATTTTCCATAATTTTCTTTTATTCATTATTTAATTTATTAAAGAATGTTAGAACCAATTAATCTTTTTATCCAAACAAAAAAAATCAACTCTAAATTCAGAACACTTCACTAAGACAAAAATACAAACTAAGTTGAACAAGAAAATAATAACTTATTTTTCCCTGTGAATCAACCCCTTACTAGTGCTATACTTGTTAGGGTAAAACTAATTTGAGAGAGTGATATCATACCTTTGGTGAAACGACTCGGCAAATTTTGGCGTCGTTGCTAGGGAAAAAAGAAAATTTACTTTTATTCTTGTTTTAATTAAGTTTGTATCAAATTTTAGTGAAAATAAATATAAAAATTTCACAAAAATTTCTTTTCTATAATCAATTCTATTTATCTTTATTTTTCTTTTTTATGTTTGGTTTTTTTTGTATTGTGTAGGTCTTTAGGTGTATGATTAGCTACCTCACATGTTCCAAGAATGCTGATTCGTCATGGTTGTCCCCAACTGGCCCAGAGATCGAACGGACACTTTTTAGGTGCCTACGAGCACTCATGGCCGTGCACAACCACAATAACCCCATGGCACAGAATGAGGAATGAAATACAGCTATTGTTCAAGGAGCTGGACAAAAGTCAGGACTGGAAGACAATTGGGACCAGCAAGCTCCACTTGCTCCAGGGTATGGCCCGCAGTAGCTTCAACAATTCCAACCGGAGCAGATGCCATTTCTACACCCAGGCCAGGGGCCATACTATGCCCCTCAGGAACAACAATACATGTTGGCTCCACTCCCTTAGTAGCCACCTCCATGCCTTACTATCATGGATTACGACCTACCATCCATCCACAGAGCTGACATGGGAATCGTCTGTCCACCAGTGCAGGCCTAACACTTCATGATCAAATCTAATATCATGCGTCTGATCCATAACACCATTCAATTTGGAGGTCTGTGACACGTTCCTCCACCACAAAGTGTCTATAGACGCAATTTTTATTCACCTATTCCACTTCTCTTTAAGGGATAAGGCGAAAGACTGGATTAAAGGATTTCCACAATGGACTATCCTTACTTGGGAGAAGCTAGCCCAGGCATTCCTTTATAAATACTTCCCACCCTCGAAGACGGTGATGTTGTAGAACAGAATCCACAACTTCCAGCAGCATGACTCAGAGTCATTGTACGAATCATGGGAGCACTTCAAGGAGATGTTGCGCAAATGCCCACACCACAGACTCCCACTTTGGATGTAGGTCCAAACCTGCCATGGAGGACTAAAAATGAATACAATGTCCATGGTAGATGATGCTTCTTAAGGTACAGTAATGAGGAAATCCCCCGAAAAACTTTTTGAACTTCTGGAAGACATGTCTACCAATAGCTTCCAGTGGAATTCCGAGCGGGTTACACAAAAACGAGGTATGAATAACATTGATGTTATTACCATGCTTACTACCTAGTTAGACGTTGTGTCCAAAAAGATAGATTCTCTCAATCTGAAAGGCGCATACCAAGTATATGCGGAAAACCATCCAACGTGTAGTGAATGTGGTGATAACCACATCATGGGAGAATGCCCGGGTTCAACTGGAAGCCCTTCAATAAGTGAGGTAATCTATATTGAAAAAAAAACGAGGGCTATTCCAGTACTAGTAGTACTAGAACCTAGCATGGAATGATCAAAAGAACACAGACTGGGGCCAACAACAGTAGAATCTTCCACCCCATCGACCGCCCGACTACAACCAGCCTCCTTATCAGAACCAGTACCAGAGGAAGCAATAGCCCCAATAGGGATTTTATCAGCAGCAAGGGTATCCAAAACCTCTCCCACAAAAGCCGCGATATCCACCACCTCCACCTTCTCAACAACCACATCAGCAAGAGAACACCTCAAGGTTAGGGGATCTCATGACCAAATTTATATCTACTGCTGAAACTAGACTTCAAAATCAATAGGCTTCTATTAGAGGCCTGGAGAACTAGATTGGTTAGCTAGAAAATGAAATCTCAGGAAGGCAACCTGGTGAACTACTGGGTAACACTGAGAAGAACCTGAGGGAGGAAGCCCATGCCATCACGCTTTGGAGTGGAATGGAGCTACCACAACAGTAACTCGTATATCCAGGTGCACCCACACCCCCTGTTGATGACGAAGGTACAAATATAGACCCTTCCTCATCAAAAAACCCACAGAATGAGGCTTCATAGAATAAATTAAAGGAGGTTTTCAAACCCTTTGATCTTTCCTTACCCTTCACAGAGAGATTGAACCAGAAAAAGAAGGACCACCACTTCAAAAAATTCATGGACCTATTTACGAAGCTGCACATAAATATACCTTTTGGATAGGAACTAACACTTATTCCCACATATTCCAAATTAATGAAAGAAATTCTCTCTAACAGGAGAAATCTGGAGGATCTGGGCACCATTTCCCTAACCAAGGAGTGTTCTGCAATCATCTAGTATTTGATTCCTCCCAAACTCCAAGATCCAGGAACCTTCACTATTCCATGTACTATTGGACCATGGGAATTTGGGAAGGCCCTTGGATACTTAGGGAATAGTGTGAACCTCATGCCCCTTTGAGTTTTCAAGAAGATAAGGCTCCACGATTTGAAGCCTACTCGAGTAGCCCTTCAACTTGTTGACTGATCCTTAAAACATCTTAATGGGCTATTAGAGGACATGCTAGTCAAGGTGGGTAGGATGATCCTTTATTTATATTTCATCATCCTTGACATTGAGGATGACCAGGAGGCACCTATCATCTTGGGAAGGCCCTTCTTGGAAACTATGAAGGTACTAATCGACCTGCACCAAG
This sequence comes from Viscum album, assembly GCA_963277665.1. Taxonomy (NCBI): domain Eukaryota; kingdom Viridiplantae; phylum Streptophyta; class Magnoliopsida; order Santalales; family Viscaceae; genus Viscum; species Viscum album. The sequence continues at coordinate 1,596,777,224 of OY728141.1, forward strand.
GGGAGCTAATTTTCTGGGTAGGAGATGAGAGAGTCTCCTACAATGTTCTCAAGGCCATCAAACATGCATCATTATCTGATCATGACGGATGTTATGCGGTAACCACCATGGATGATCACTTGAGAACAGAAGGGGGTGATCTAGTATGTTCTTTTACTTCAGATAACTTTATCATTCCAGAAATTCTAGTTGAAGAAAAGCCAGAGGACCTACAAGGCAGGGGATACCACTATTGGAAACGTGCCATTGTTCCTGATAGTTTGGAATGGGAAAAGGTGAAACTACTTGTACCTTCGATTCTCAAGGCGCCTGACCTAGAACTGAAGCCTCTCCCGTCTTCTCCAAAGTACGGGTATTTGGGAGACCATTGAACATTGCATGTCATACTTAGTTCATAACTGTCATGGGAGCAGAAAGATGCACTTCTGCAGGTTTAGAAATAGCGTAAGAACTCTATTGGGTGGACATTCACTGATTTGAAGGGAATAATCCCTACCATTTGAACCCATAAGGTTCTACTTAAAGAAGGCGTGAAGAAATATCAGCAACCACAATGTCTCCGGGAACCCCCCATGAAGGAAGTTGTAAAAAAAGAGGTGATTAAATTGTTGGATACAGGAATCATCTATCCCATCATGGATAGTCCATGGGTGATTCCCCTACAAGTGGTACCCAAGAAGGGGGTATCAATGTTGTATCAAATGATTAAAATGATCTCATCCCCACATGCACTGTCATGGGATGGTGAGTCTGTGTGAACTACAGGAAGCTAACTGACTCCACTAGGAAAAATCATTTCCCCCTTTCCCTTCTTGGATCAGATGGTAGAGAGACTAGTGGGACACAACTACTATTACTTCCTTGATGGCTATTCTAGCTACAACCAAATTTACATTTCTCTAGAGTATCAGGAGAAGAGCACATTTACTTTCCCCTACGATACGTTTTTTTACCGAAGGATGTCTTTTGGCATGTGGAATGCACCCGCTACCTTCCAGTGCTATATGCTGACTATCTTCGATGACATGGTGGAACAGATCCTAAATTTATTCATGTATGATTTTTTCATTTACGAAAAATCATTCACCAGTTGTTTACAGCACCTGGAGCAAGTTTTAGAAAGATGTGAAAACACTAACCTGGGTTTGAATTGGGAAAAGTTTCATTTCATGGTGCAAAGTGGCATCATCCTTGGCCACAGAATCTCAAAAAAGGAGATAGATGTGGACCTGGTAAAAATAGAAGTCATTTCATGACTACCTATTCCAACTTCTGTCAGTTCCATCTACAGTTTCCTGGGGCATGCAGGTTTTTATAGGCGGTTTGTCTGCGACTTCTCAAAATATCCTAGAACCTCACCAATCTTCTAACAAAGGATTCTATATTTTAGTTCGATGAGCCACGAACCATATCTTTTGATCACTTTAAGTAGCGCCAGATGGAAGCTCCAGTGATGATTTCTCCCAACTGGGAGGAAAAATTTGAAGTGATGTGCGATGCTAGTGACTACGCAGTAGGAGAAGTCTTGAGCTAGTGGCTTGACCAAATTTTCCAACCTATATATTATACCAGAAGTATTCTCAATGAGGCCCAAATAAACTACACCACCATAAAAAAAGGAGATGCTTGCAGTGGTTTTCACGTTTGACAAGTTCCGTTATTACTTAGTGTTATCTAAATTTATAGTTTATACTAACCATGAAACACTAAAGTACCTACTGAACAAGAAGGATGTGAATCCCCGATTGATCCACTGAGTGATCCTCTTACAATAATATTATTTGGAGATCCCAGATAACAAAAGAAGTGAGAACATTGTAGCTGATCATCTCTCCCGCATGGATCTGTCTCATTTGGAGAAGGAGTACTATTGAGAGATCAGGGATGATTTACCTGATGAATACCTCTTCTCAGTCAATGAAATTCCTAGACCTTGGTATGATGATATTGTTAATTTTATGGTTACATGTACCATTCACCCCGACCACTTCTTCCAGCAAAGGAAGAGGATTCTCTCTAATATTAAGAGGTACTTCTGGGAAGATCCTCTTATGTTCCGATCATGTGAAGATGTGGTGATACGTCATTGCATTCCTGAAAATGAAGTTTGTGGAGTTATGAAATTTTGTCACACCTCACTAGTTGGGGGACATCATGGCCCTGACCATACGATTGCAAAGATCCTAAAATATGTGTTTTTCTGGTCCACCATGCATAAAGATGACCGATCCTTTGTTTCCTATTTTGATCGATGCCAGAGGACTAGTAATGTGGGACGTAGAGATGAGATGCCCCAGCCCCCCGTCCAAGATGTGAAGATTTTCGACGTTTGGGGCATAGATTTCATGGGCCCCTTTCCCCCATCTTTTGTGAACACATACATCCTGGACTACGTCGACTACTTCTCCAAGTGGGTGGTAGATGCTTCTACAACTCATGACATGGCCAAGGTAGTCATGATATTTTTAAAGAAACATATTTTTTGTAGGTTTGGAGTTCCCTAAGTACTGATCAGTGATAGAGGGACCCACTTTGACAACACACTGATGAGAGTATTACTGTCAAAGTATGGAGTAAAGCGTCATATGAGGACACCATATCATCCCCAGTCTAGTGGACAAGTGGAGCTCTCCAACCGTGAGCTCAACCAGATCCTAGAGAAAATGGTCAACACTTCAAGGAAAGACTTGTCCAAGAAGTTAGGCGATGCTGTATGGGCCTATCAGACTGCTTTCAAAACACCACTGGAAATGTCTCCATTCCACCTCATCTTTGGAAAACATTTCCATATGCTAGTAGAATTGGAGAATAAAGCATACTGGGCCATCAAGGCCCTGAATTTTGATCTAAAGGCAGTTGAAGAGAAGAAAAAGTTCCAACTGTTGGAACATGATGAAATCAGAATAGAGGCGTATGAGAACACTTGGCTATATAAGGAGAAGGAAACATCAATTCACGACTGGATGATTTCATGAAAATCATTCCATCCCAGTGATCAGGTACTTCTCTTTAACTCTCGTCTTCTCTATTATTTCTAGGGAAGTTGAAGTAACGATGGTCAGGACCATTCCAAGTGATACACGTATTCCATCATGGAGCGGTGGAAATTTCTAGAGAGAATGGTCAACCATTCAAGGTAAACAGGTAGCAGTTGAAAGATTACCATCACATGGATGACATGATGGGATCATTGTCCACCATACAGCTCAGGTAAGATGAGGTAAGTAGGTCAAGCCAACGACCTAAAACAAAGACACTTCCTGGGAGGAAACCTAGTGGATACTTGTCGTGTACCACCAATTTACATGTCATGTACTTATTCCTTTTTGTTACCTTTTAACTATTACAAATATATAGATTAACAAAGTAATAAATAGGGATGATGTCAGTGCCGATGGTAAGGTCACTGGGGTTTATCTGATCTGTCACAGGTTCGAATCTCTCTTGACCTACCTTCGGCATGAGGTTACTCCTTTTTATCAATGAGTTTTCTTACACGACGTGTGTGGTAGTTTTTCATATATATATATATATATGTTCTTATAAGAAAATCCATGGTGGGGATGGATCGGTTGGCCAAGACTGTAACCCAGCTCCAAAAGACCCGGGTTCAAATCCTGACAATGACCCCATTTCCATCATTTTTCCTTTTAATAAAATCACATGGAATCTCTTTTGATATACGTCGTGTGTGCCATGTTTTCCTTATGAAACTAAAAATATTTTTCACCTAATTTAATTCATGTGGGTGAAGTTGATAGATTGGAAGAGTCTCGATCCTCGATCCAAAAGACCCGGGTTTGAACTTGGCTAATCTCCCAGCTTCATCCCTTTTTGTCTAAATTAAAAACCACATGCCATGAATTTATTTTCTTCTCATGTAGTATATGGCTATTTACGTTAACTATATTTAAAAACATAATAGGAGAATTAGTACAACCTTTGCTCTAGTGGTTCAGGGCTTCCATTCGGAATGGCTGATCGCCGGTTCGAACCTCACCCCAAGCACCAGACCGAAGGTTGTACTTCTATTTTTCTAATTTTAGAACACATGACGTGTATTTCCCGATACATTACGTGTATAGTTTTATTTTTTAAATAAATTATGTATATATACATATCTATTTTTTTAAATTATTATTATTAATTATTATAAAGTTTACTATAATAATTATATATCTATATATATATATTTAAAAAGATGGATATACGACATGTAGTATATTATACATTCCATGTACCTCAGCTATAAAATCTGTGGACCACCCGACTTCAGCCCATGTCGTGTGACTCATTCCGCTCGCCCCATTTCTTCCCACGTATGACACCCAAACTCCCTCTTCCCAAATCCACGGATTTTGTGCATTTTGGGTTCTGATTTCTGCTGCCTTTTGATCCTCGGTCCAAGTATGCCCTTCTACACCCTTTATTTCAAGTTATCATATGCATTTAGAGTCAATTCTGGATCAGCTGACTGATTGGATTCTGCGATACATGGGCATGATTTGAAGAACACACATCGTGTACTATTGTACACGACCACACACTGAATGATTCTCGATTTGAATATACACGGTGTGTATGTTTGGTACACACCGTGTACCATCCCCCATCGTGCCCTGGTATCTTTTACAAACGGCCTCACACACAATTTTCCCGGACACGGTGTGTTTTTTCGTAACATGACATTTATATCATTTCTTTTTTCCATCCCATGTGTAGCAGTTCAAATGGAAATTTCCCCTTTCGGCTTGCACACACTGTGTGGTCCTTGCACACGACGTGTCCTGTGTTGTTCAAAAAGCTTAAATGATGGTCCTGTCTTTTCCAACACACAACCCGAACCACTTTCCAAGAACATGGCGTGTATGTTCGGTAGACACCATGCATCCTTCCCTAGTCTATCTCTTACCCCCTCAGAGTGTCTATCCAAAGAACATGGGATGCTAACCCGCTTTGACTACACGCCGTGTACTCTGGATGTACATGCCATATTCTTTTTCTTTTTCATTTTTCTCACATTTTCTTAATTTCATTTTTCTTTTGTTTTTCTTTTTTTTTTGGTTTTTTTCTTTTTTAGGGTATGGCAGATAGAGATAATTCTCATGGGAAGCAGCCCGCCTCTACCACTGAGGGTGAGATGCCCATTTATCATCGCATATGACTCCAGACTGCGACGCTTCTAGACCTGAACTCTCCGGTGTACCATCTCCCTCCATTGGACATCCTTACAACACCCACTACCTCTGCTGAGGCTGGGCCTAGTACCGCCACACCTATGCCATCCCACATATAGCCTCCGAGCACTATCATTTCTTCTCCTTCGACTGCCACAATTCTCATTCCCTCTTCAGTAGCCACTATTCCATCCATGACCGCCCCATCTAGAGGGCCTCCGTCGACTATAGCCACTATTCCCCCAGAGCCTGGTCCCGCTGCTACACATCCACCTAGGCCGGGACCGGCAGGTGATCCCTACCCTTGCATGGTGTTCCCGGTCACCGACTTGGCACATGACAGAGTTTGGCATTTCTCTCGCTGCGTGATTCCATTGAGCATCTTCTATCTCGATAGTAGTGTCCCTCATCATTTGGGCATATGGGGAGAGTTAGAGGATCTCTTTGGACACACTCTGTTACTCACGATATTCCAAGTCAACACTCATATTTTTCCACGGTTTATTTTTGGAGTTTTCTACTTCTAAGAATTTTGATGGATCTGAGTACCGGGAGATGCCTGGTGATGCAGTACCAGTGGTCCGGTTCAGGCTAGGCAGTCGTCCCTTTTCCCTTACCATGACGGAGTTCAGACAAGGGTGCAATTTTTATCCTCATCCCATTACCCAATCCATATCTCCACCCTGATCCAACCTGAGCGCTCTGAGCTCGTTTCTATGTGGCAGTATATTTCTATGTCTGACCACCACTATACCCCTACTTCACAGAAGATTACCCTTATAGCTGACCATATCCTTCAATTCACCCACCTATGCTTCAACGCCATTCTTTTTCCATGCCACGAGGATATGGGGGTCATGACTAGTCGTGACATAGATCTCCTCACCTGTGTCATCTGGCAGGACTACCCGAACCTCCCATACCTTGCTGCCTCTTATTTCCATTCCATGTTTACCGGCCATCAGGGAAACCATAACGGTGGGTTTTAAGCCACCTGCCTTGCCCACCACCTCAAGGTTTATGAGCCTTATCTTCCCCATGACCTGTTAGGTTCCCCCCATTAGATGGACTATCTCATGCTTATTCGCTTGGGATTGGTCCAGACGCAGGGGGGTGCCTATGTCCTTGCCCAGGCCCCACCCCGACCACCTATTGACCATCCTGCCCCTGCGGATGCACCTGCTCCTCCTTTCCCACCCCTTATGGATTCTCCACCCCCTCTACTGACCCCCTTATTCTAGTCTACCTTATTCTATTACACCTACAACCCCTACCACCTCACCCTCGGTAGATCTATCGTTTTCCCTCCGCCTAGCCGTGATGGAGCAACGCATGGTTCATCTCGATCGACATCAAGACCGACTAGAGAAGATATTGTAGCTTATTCTTTAGAATCATGGTATTCCACTACCCCCAGAACCTGCCCCTACCTTGGTTTCTAGCCCATCTACCGCAGCTCCACCGTCCTTTACTGCACTAGGCACAGATTCCGTTCTCATATCCACTATGGGCCTAGCTGCTTCCACCACTACTGCCAGTCAGGGGAGTGCTTCCGAGCTTCTTATTTTGAGTCCAGCTCCTATGACTCCTCTTTCTACAGATTCTCTTCAGAGTCCATATTCTGAGCCTCATGTTTCCACAGCTCTTGATCCTTCTCTACCGGTTGTTTCTGTATCGGATGATTCCTCTTCTGAGGGGACCCCTTGATTGGTTTTTGGTTACCTGTTTATTATTATATATATATTTCTCGTGTCTTGTGCTTGTGTATGTTTTGTATTATTGCAGTGTTATCTCTCCACAACCATCACAGGTACTCTAGCATGATAGGGACTCGTCTTCTCCATCACTCTTCATCTTTCTTCTCATAGACATGAGGGAAGTACTGTTTTTCCACATTTTTCCATTATTTTCTTTTATTCCTTGATTTACTTATTTCTTTACTTTCCCTCGTTCTGGTCCACTGTTGTGTCCCTGCATTCCCTTATTCACTTTCTATGGAACTTGGTGGACCACATGTGATATTAAGTATGGGGGGGGGCATCTCTCAACCACTTTAGTTTTTTCCCTTATCATCATTCTAGGAGACATCATTATTAGAAGATATATTTGAAAATGTGAAGACATTTTGGTTAATAATATTTTTAAATAATAATGAAAAACTTGGGAAATTTTTAAAAAGTTTCATTCCTATTTTAGTTCTTAAGTGTTTTAAAATGATTGCTGATATAGTTTAAATTACAACTTGTAATCCTTGGATAATTATATTGATTAGACTAATCAATTATATGCATGTCATGACCAGATTGTCTCTTTATTTGTTTTTACCACTCCTGAGTGGTATTCTAAACCCTTTGTCATATTCTTTCTAATACACTTTTTCTTGAGATATTCTTAGGATATAATTAATTTCCAAAATTTGCAAGTTTTCTTTTCAAACCATGATGAATTTTTTAATTACATTAAAATGATTGATGCATTGATTGTTTTAACCCATTTATCTTAAGACCTACCCTACATCTTATCTTTGTGAAGCCCCTAGAAACAATGAATAGCCTTAATAGGAAACCATATTACATGCCTATTTTCCTTCCTATCTAATTCTTTTATGATTTTGTATGATTATTCAGTTGAGCTTAAAAGAAGGGATTGGCAACAAATGGCATACATTTGTGAATTTTTATGAAATTAAGTATGGGGGAGAGCCTCTTGATCATTTGGGGGAAAAAGGGTTCCAAACCTCTATTCGGGGAATTTCTAAAAGGTTCCCTTTGTTCTTCTATTTAAAAAAATGGTATAGATAATGTGACCTTATAATCACTTTTTGGTTTGTTAACCCTACCTACCTAACTAAAGGAGATGGTGGTGATGAGATCATTGGATAAAGTTTGACGAGGACACTTTTTACAATAAGATTAACTTTGAATATCATGTAATTTTATTTAAGAATTTAACCTCCTTTTTCAAGCCTTAAAGTTATTTTTCACAACTTTACCTACCAACCTTTAGCCACAGAAACATCTGATCCTTATTAAAAATCCTTCATGATTTTCGTAAGTCAAAATTTTCTAAAGTAGAGAACTAGACTTCTTGCAAACCTATGGATATAGTGTATATATCTTAGATTGAGCATAAATTTAAATTAAAAACATCATGAGTGTTGATTATATTAATGGTGAGGTTAATCAACAGGTAGCTTACTGATTTTTGAATGGTTGAAACATGTGTTTAAAAGAGTATGACAATAGTTAATTTAATTGTATATGAGGCATGATTAGAATATTTTTTGAATTGAAACTGTTTTGTATCTTTTTATAATTTTCTCCTATAAATTATTATTTAAATTTATGATTAACTAAATTCATTCCTTTTAAAATATAGACTTTCTTAATTAGATGTTGAGATTTTCTCGAGGGAAAGAAAATGAATAATTATGGGGGAGTTTGATGCACCCTATTTGTGTATACATTTTTACATACTTTATTGAAAACAATAACATGTTTTCAGAAATTACCTACTATTTAGTGGAAAAATACTTTGATTTCAGTGAGCTTGTTCATTTTCAAAAGATTTATGGCCAAATACAAAAATCGGGGGAGAACTGAGCAAAAATTTACAACAACAACACATGTATATATATACATGCCGTGTACATTCAAGCTCAAACATGGGTTGACGAAGAAAAGTACATGCCCAAGTAAGCAGAATCCGGTATACTCCGTGTTCACATACTACACGCTGTGTAAATCCTTCTAGAAGTAGTTCATGGATGAGAAGAGTCAACACGCCCATGTGGCAGTCTGAATGGAATACACCATGTTCAACATATACACGCCATGTATACCTTTCTAGAAGTGGTTGGTGGCTGAAAAATTAAACTACACACCATGTATGGCGGTTCCACATGCCATGTATATCTACCTACTAGGAGGCTCCATGTTCCAAGTCAAAGACATCATGTTAGGCCGCCTACTAGCGTAGAAAATAAGGACAAAAGAATGTTGAAAAAATTACATTCCATGTACTTTTTCCACACGCTGTGTAGTTTTATTTTCTATAAATAGAGGCATTGGCCACTGGTTAATGGGAGGAGAGTGTGTGGAAATAAAAGGTTGAAGGTCCGAAGGAAAGAATCTCTATCGCCGTACTACGGCCATTTTACCATCTACCATAGAATGACTCACTCCGTGAAGTTTCAAGCATGATCACATTAGGTATCAAGAATTTTGTGTTTATTATTTTCTATATGTGTAACTAAATATCTAGTGTGTTTGGGTTGTGGAGATGATAAGTTGTAATGTAAATTAATTTCTATGAATGTGTTTGTTCTTTTTACTTTTTCTTAATCTTCTTAAATCACTTCACCTTATAACTGAAAATTTTGAACCAGACCAAGGGAAGAATTTTTAGGGATTAAAAATAAGAATAACAATGAATATTTTCATTATCATTGTAAGTATTTGTTGACTCAAAATGATCTAACCCAGATAAAGAAATGTTAAACACTGACTACCAAACCAAGGAGTTTGTTTCTTCAGCTCTAAATATATGTTTACCAGACCAAGTTAACATTATTGCATGTTGAACCCAAAGTGTTGGGTTATCATGAACAAAAAAACCACATAATCAATTTTATGTAATAAAATACATATTAAGAAACCCCAACCCAAAGAATTTCTCTCTTTATCTATTTCAAAATCAATTTTCTAATATTTTCTTTTATTCATTAAGTAATTTATTAAAGAAACTTAAAAACAATTATTCTTTTTATCCAAAAAAAAAATGAAACTCTAAATTCAAAACACTTCACTAAGATAAAAATACAAAATAAGTTTGTAAAGACAAGAATAAATTATTTTTCCCTAAGGATCGACCCCTTACTAGTGCTATACTAGTTAGGGTAAAACTAATTTGGGACACCTATATCATACCTTCGGTGAAACGACTCGTCCTGTAACTTGAAATCCCATGTGACGTTGTACTTCTGAGGGTGATGTTTTGTGGTGATTCTTTTTGAAAAGAATGCAATTCAAAAAATGTGAATGGTCGGTTGGCAACATAATGTGTTTCAAAATATGGTTTGAATGCTTACATGATGTGAAATCTCGGTTGACACTTTGTTAATGTGAAATGATTGAATGTGTATTTGGGGGCACTCCTATCTAGGGTAACCTTTTATGGGTGAATGCACAGGAAGTGTCTATGTTTGGTGAAGGCAAGTGTGATGAGATGAGTCATGTGTATGAGGGCCTTCCTACTTTCACGGTATTATTATAACCACCATGGATTCATGGGTTTATTTTAGATGATCGAGTGACAGTTGTTGATCAACCCCGATTAAACGGGTTGGTACCCCCTGGATTGGTTAGGCCAGGTAGGCTTTGCCACTAGATTGGTCAGTTTAGGGTGGTCAGTTGGTTATAGACATTGGAGCTTCATCATACGCTAGAAGGTGGTTCTGAAACCAAGTATGTCCAGGAGTCTTCTAGGGATGTTTAGGATCACCCATGGTTACTGGATTATTTACATTGCTTGTTTACTTTCCGTTGAACTAGTTTATTTTTAGTTTTCACTTTTTACTTGTTTTACTCTAGCCCAACTTTGGTATATTCTATTTTGGTTTTTATTTATTAAATGATAAATGATTTTGGAAATGGTTTGTAGCGTGTGTTGGGTTTTTAAATGGAAAAAACATGTTGTTTACTTTAATATGTAAAAACCCTACTTTTAAATTTGTATTTCAAACTTGTTTCATTGGATTGTTTTGGGAAAGGGAATACTTTGATTCTGTGGTTATATTTGGCATCCGTACTGAGCATCTCAATTCTCACACCTATCATATTATTTCAGTTGAAGGTATAGTTCTTGTTCCGGTTCTTGGTTCAGCTACTCAGTGTTGAAGTAGGCTTGAGTTTGAGTTGGGTGGTGACCTAGAAGGTCACAAGGAGGCATGTTCAGTTTTATTTTCTTTCCACTGCTAGTTTTTATTTTTATCATCAGTTTTGTTTATCTATTTATCTTTTATTCATGTTAAATATCATTCCCAATGGTTAAATTTTGATTCCTGGCACTGTTTTCTAGCCCGCGGAGATCGGGAACTCCCTTCGGGCCATGTCTTGGACCAGCTCGGGTGACCGGTTCAGGGTCGACCTAGGTTTGTTCGTGATAATCTACCCCACTAAACTAGCCACCCTCTCACCCCAACAACATAAATCGTGGTGTTTTCATCCCTTCCATATCAATATAACACATCCCCATACCACAACCACATATCGCATACCAGAACCACATACTAAATCACTATAGAGCTACATCATGGAGTCCATCAACCTTATTCTCTCATACCAATGAACATATTAACTGTATATCCACATCATTACCATATCTAACCACATTGCCTTATCACTACCACAGAACCACATATCACAACCGTAATCCATTACAAAATATACTATACTTGGTAGAGAGAGTGGGGAGCTACCACAAAAATAGTTTTTCGCAGTTCCCCCCTTTATCAGTGCTTGCTTAGTAGCGTTGATAAAGGGCCCCCCTTTATCAGCGCTTTCTTAGTAGCGCTGATAAAGGGGGGCCTTTATCAGCGCTTTTTTTAGCGCTGATAAAGGGTTGGCTTCAAAAAAAATTAAAAATATATTAAAATATAAATATAGTTATATTGTTATATAAATATAATATATAATTTTTAAATATATTTTAGATAAGTATAAATGTACATTTACACTTATTATACTTAATATATATATATAAGATATTTAGTGAAAATGGCTTCTTAAAAAATTTAAAAAATATTTTTAATTAATAATTTGATAATAATTATGGAGTAATAGTCATTTAATAACAATTTGAGGACAAAAAAAATTAAAAAAATTAAAAAAAGATCCAAAATATGTTGAAAACGCAACTCAAACTTCAAACGGACATAAGTTTTGATCCGGGTGTCCGTTTGAGCTCTACCACATATCAAATCGAAGACTGCGACGAGCTCTACGTCGCTGTGACTTGGGGGGAGCGCAGTAAAGCGTTTTTCGAGGCCAAAAGAGGCCCATAAGGCCTCCAAAACTGAGTTTTTTATCGGGGTACCCAGATTTTTTAACATTTTGTGGATTTTCAAACTCGTTTAAGGGGGTATTATTGGATTTTCTTCATGGGGACTAAATTTATTCCAAGGTATTACATTAATATTGATATTATTTCTTTGAAATTTCATCCTTTTTTATAATAAACTGCTATTTATAAGCAAATATATAACTATATGTACATATTTTTTATATATTCGCACTTAAAAATTAAATTTTTTAAATAAATAATTAAACATATTTACATATAAAATATATTAGCTTTATCTAAATAATAACTAATATCCATTTTATTTAAAATTCCAATATATGAATATTTATATACCTATATATTAATCTAACTATATATATATATTAATCTAACTATATATATATTAATCTAATAACTATATATATATTAATATAACTACATATATATATATTAGTATTACTATAAATATATATATTAATATCACCATAAATATATATATTAATATCACTATATATATATTAATATAACTATATAAATATATATTCATATAACTATATATATGTTAATATAACTATATATTAATATAAATATATATTACTATACGAATAAATATAACTATATATATATATATAGATATAGATATATATTAATACCACTATATATATATATTAATATTACTATATATATTATAATATAACTATATATATATCTTATAATATAACTATATATATATTAATATAAATATATATTACTATACGAATAAATATAACTAAATATATATATATATATATATATATAGATATCATGAATTGGAAAGCAAATCAAAATAGAGTAGTGGTAAGGGCTTAGGCGCGCAGGGGGGAGGTCTCGAGTTCAAATCCTGGTGGAGGCATGAGTGCGCGCGCATTGGGAATATTAGAGCAAGCGCTGTTAAAGGGTGGAGGGGGGTGCGGGGGGTGTGTGGGGTGTTGTATAGGGGCCGAAAAGCACTGTAAAAGGGGGGGGGGGGGGGTTCAAGCGCTATAAAATCCCCCCCGATTGGCAGTATTTTTTAAATTTTTTTAAATTTTTTTAACTTTTATCAGCGCTTTTTTAAAAGCGCTGATAAAAGGTTCCTTTATCAGCGCTAAAACGAGAGCGCTGATAAAGGAAGCCCTGATATATGACCCCTTTATCAGCGCTAAAAAAAGCGCTGATAAAGGGGTACTTTTATCAGCACTTTTTTTAGCGCTGATAAAGGGGTCCTATATCAGCGCTTTTCGGAGTGCTGATAAAGGGGAACCCCCCTTTATCTACGCTGGCTTTATCAGCGCTTTTCTAGCGCTGATAAAGGCCGTGTTTGTAGTTGAGGGGGTGTAATCAGTCATCCATATAACCAATATCATATATATTGAGGGGTACACTCATAATCTGAAACCTCATATGGGCATCAATAAGACTAATTGACCTGGGTGGTGGTCAATAAGAAATAAATAAACTATATTTAAATATATATATATATATCTATGTCTCTTTGTGTGTGTGTGTGACAAAAAATTCAGCCAAGGGTTCACTTCTAATTAGAACACTACTATAACTATAGTTATAACCTCACAATTGCAACCACACATCAACAGTTGCTTCCACCTCTAGACATACCACAACCAACCACACACAAGCACACAAAAACAACACATCCTCATCCCATGTCATATTTTATTATCACTTTTACATTATAAATGTATTTCCTCGTTAAATTTATTATCCATATTAAAGTATAGGAACTATTGTTTTATATAAAAACTTCTTTTTTACATTTATATTCATTCGTTATAATAATTCAATTACCATATTTTAAGCCACCATTTTATTTCACCATATTAATCTATTAATTCAAGAACTTATTTTTAAATCATAAACCATTCTACCTCCAATTTTATACAAATATTAATTTAACTAAATATCATCCATAGCCCAGGGAAACTTCACACAAAGCTTCATCCTCCTCTTATTACAACTACATCAATAACAACCACATCACCATCTCATCCTCCCTAAACACATCAAATAGGGAATCAAAAGCTTTCTAAATCTACAAAAAAATTAATTAAAATAAAATAATAGTAGTCCCACTAATTCCCAAGAAACATTCATGTAGAAATAACCACACAATCACCAAAACAACAATACAATTTCCCCCATCTCCAAATTTTCAATTTATCAGCATACTCCACATGATAATTAAACTTGAAATATCAATTGAGCTTCTACGTCACTTATCTAATTTCCATTTTTAAAATTTAAGCAAATAATTACGTTCATGATTCAAAATATAAACAGTTCCCAAAATATTATAAAAAAATATTATTAATATATTATTCAAATGAAAACAATAATATTATAAATGAATTTACATTAAAAATTATAAACACACACTTCCCTTCATCAATTCTGGTCTATTTAATAATTTTACTATACGATAATTATAAATATTTATCCAATGAAAAAAATATGATTACACTTCCATATAAACATAATAAATAAAGGCATAATGTCTAAATCACCTGCCTCAATCAGTGATTCAACGCTATAATGCAGAATAAAGAGAAGGAGATCACTGATTAAATGGTAATTATTTCTTGAGAAACCTTTAAAAACTTATGTTTCATCACTTATAATCAATCCTTAAACTAAACACCATTAAAACTATATAAAAACCCTTAAAATAAACTTTTCTAGAAAGAAGAATAATTCAGAATAGATACAATGGGATAAGGAAGACACTTTAGATCATAAGAGGCCAATCACAGGAAGCAGAAAGATTTAGAGTCACTAGAGGCATCAAAGACAACCAAAATTGTGTCTCATTATCATTTAGGGTTTGGGAGAAAATAGTAAATTTATACCAAAAGAGAGGGGCCTAAAATTTATAACAAAATTATTTGGGACATCATTACAATGTGGTGGAGGCTACACAATGTTATTGTGAAGCTTGATCAACCAAGATATGAGATCCTTGGCCTTAAAATGAATATGTCTTCTCATTTATAAATCACTATTTAATTATTTAAAAACAAATTTGACCTTTTCTAAAACATATCGATATCCATAATGGTCATTCCCTATTATCCCCAAATTCAAACTATAGATCCCCATGACATAGTCCCTTGGACTATGGCCAATTTTTATCATCCTCTTTTTGGAACCAATGAACAAATAGAATATAATATTTAGCAAAAAACACTATTTCACACCATTATATCCAAAATAGATATTTCAAAAATTCCCATGGCATAAATATTTTTCTTATTTAACCATAACCACTGAAACATTAATATTTATTCCATAATTTACCACTATGACACAATACTTCTCCAAAATGGGTGATACTAGATCAATCCCATAAATCAAGAAAAATAGATAATCAACTACAACCATAGCCACTATAATAAGTAAACCATGACCACCATGAATATTTTGAAGGAAAAAACATAGTGTAAACCCATTTAAATTTTAAAACTCATCTTTTAATCTATAGACCACATCCAACCTCTCTTTTACTATCACACACAGGTTTTTAATTTCACAATTTGTTCAGGTTCGGGTATGGATCTCGATTATTTTCTTAGGAACTAGGTATGATAGGTTTTAATTTTTGGTGTATTTAATTTTAATCTTAGTCTAGTGATTTTCCCTAAGTTTCCCCTTGAAATTTCAAGAAAAATATAAGTTTTTGGGTGGGTATTGTGTGGCGCACAATTGACGCACGGTTAGTAGAAACTGTGTGTCCTACCCAGGTAACCGTGCAGTAGGTTGGGGGTTTCAACCAAATTTTTCCACATGAATTCAATATGATAAGCCAGTCCATGTCGATTAACCATGAGGTATGTACCTACATTGGAATATAGGTTCTCACAGTCATCGCGCGGTTTGGAAAACCGTGCGGAATAACCATGCGGCTTTTCCATGTCATTCAAATTGGTGTTCCCATTTTTATCTCTTGCTAGTTTTTGGTCCTAAACCTTGTTTTCTTTCTTCCCTCAGATTCCCCAGCCTTAGAACCACCTACCTACTTCTCATCCTCTCCCTTGGACTCATTTTGGTGGTGTTTTTGTGTCTAATTCCTCAAGATATCTCAAGTAAGTCTCCCCTCTCTTGTTTTCTTCCTCTCTTCTAGGGTTTTCCTCACTTTTCTTTGGGGGTTCACTTTTCCTGATTTTAGGGTGTCATTTTTAGGGTTATATATTAATATTTTGGGTTCTATCTTGATTTTTTGGTTAAATATTTTGTTTATAGGGTTCTGTTTAGGCAAGTTTCTGGTTTAACAATATTTTCCAGAAGTTTATAAACTTGAGGTAGGTTGTTCCATGATTAAACATTATTTGGTTAATTTAATATCCTCTATTTATTATTTTTATTCTATGTATTATATATGAGGTGCGAAAATTGTTTTTGAAAATATTTAAAGTGCTTTGGCATTGAAATTTTTAATTTTAAATAAAATGAGTTGTGTTCCATGGGTGTTTTATATGTTCCCTTTTGTTTAATGACTTGAGTGTGTTTGATAAACTGTGTAGATGATGAGATACCCATTTTGAAATGGATTGGATGTGTGTATGGATTAAGAAGGGGTTTTCTAAAGGAAATTGGGTGAAATTTGAGTGTGCATTACAAATTAGTTATCATGTTTAGTAAATTATGCAAGTGGTATGAAACATGTTCTGAAATAGTTTTGGTATGCGTTCATTTTAAAAGTGGGTTTTGGTGTGGAAATAATGGTTTAACATGTGTGGTTAAATTGGTTGGCATATGTGTGTGTGAATTGTTTTGTTGTTTGTGACATATGGGTTGATAATTGAGCATAAAGTGAATCTTAGGTGACTAGGTGGATAGACTAGGACTGATATGATAGTGATTTCGGAAGTGGATTCAGCCCAGTTTCACTTAGAATAATTGACGATGACAACACTAAATAAATATTTATGATGATTTATTACCACTAGATTTTTTATGTTTTCCCTTTCTAGTATATCGTGGATGAGAATGTGGATTTTTTTGGTTATTATGCCACTTTACATAGAGATACGTTGTCTCTAGGAACCTACTCTTAGCTATCACCTATAGGGATCTCCCATGAATTTGTGATCTTTTAAGATTTATGTGATGTGGTTCCATTCATTGGCATATGGTGGACCTTGAGTTCATTTTATTAAGCGGAATGTTTATCTTAATAATTTTTTTCCTTTTAAAGACTTTTTCTTAAAAGTGTTGTGCTAAAAAGGGGTTTTCTTTAAAATGATTTCATGGAAATGTTTGAAAGGATTTTATACAAATGTGAATGTTAAATTATCTTCTAATGTTTTATCATGGAATCATTTTTGGGTCTAATCCTTATGGGCTTTGTCTCACACTCTATATACACCCTTGGGTGTATGTATACCTTGTTGGTCGGTAGGTAAAGGCAAGGTACATTGTGTTGGTGGTTTGTGTTGCTAGAGTTCCTATCATGGAAGTTTCTTGAGGGGAGGATCCTTTTACCATATGGAGATTATTAGGATGATTGGTTTATTCCTCTCCCTTGTAGTATTTTTGGACTTTGGTTGAAATTAAAAAACATTGATTCTGAAAATTGGTTATGTCATGTTTGGTAGTATATTTTCAGTTTGTGTTTATTTATAATTATTGGTTGTTTATGTATATGTGATCGGGTTAAATTATTCCCAAGATGAGTTATTGATACCTAGTAACTAGTTTCCATCCCGTGGTGATCTAGAACACCCTTTGGGCCATTCCACAGTCTGGGTAGGGTGTCTGGTCAAATGGTGTATCGGTTTGGTTCGTGACAAAATGGTATCAGAGGAGGTATGATCTTTTTTTTCATGTTACATGGGGAAGATTCTGGGTAAACCAGATCTAGGATTGTCAGGACTATGTGTTCTAGTTACGGGTATGGTGCTTGGACAACACACCTTGTGATGGGACTTGAGTTTCCATGGGAAGTTGGGTTTTGTTTGAGTCATTTGGTTCTTGTTGTTATTTGATGGTTGAGAAATGAAAAGAGAGTTGGATCAATAGTTTGAGTGATCTTACAGGGCCTATAAATCCATGTGTATTTGGGGATATTGTCCTAGAACACCATATGTGATGGTGGTGTGATTGGCATATGGCCTCCAACCATATTTCCACGTCATCCAACGAAACTAGTTTCATATTGCATTTTTTGTGCGTTCTTGGGTTCTGAAGCTTGTTTTATGAACCTCTATTTTGGAATCGTGAAAACCAAATTTTAAAGTGGAAATGGTTCGGTTTTGGAAGGTGGAAATTGAATTTTTATAATTTACTTAAAGTAAGCTTTAGAAAAGTGACCTTTTGTGAAATGATTTTCTTTTAAAATGAGAATGAGTTTATTGAAAATTAAGTCTTTATAAAAAAATCTTGAGATTATGAAGTCTTTGTTTTGGAAATAAGAAAAAAATTTAAATAGGGTTTGGAATTTTTTATTAAACAAACAACTCTTTAATAGTCTGGAATTACTTTATTGAGGTTGGATCCCTATAATCCCAATATTTGATTTATTAAAATTGAATGTTTGAAAAAACATGAACTATTTTAGGGTGGGTTTTCAAAAATATATTTTAAATGGGATTTTCTAAATTGTTGAAATGTGTTTTAAATGGGATAAATTAGTATTTTAAAATGGTTTTGAATGGGATGATATGTCTTGGGATTAAAGTGAGAGTTTGAAAACAGTTTTTTATCGGGTGGTTAGTAGATCATTGAGAAGTTTTGTTTTGATATTTAGTATTCTCATGGGTGACCACATGCATAGGATATGTGTGGTAAGTGGATGAGTGACTTGTTTGACATGAGAATATGAATGTGTGAGACTCCATGTCCTTTGGTAAATGTTCAACCCACCAGTCCTATTTTATTTTCAAAGAGTATTTTTAAGAGAAAATTTGATGTTTTGGAAACTGGTAGTCTATTCCCTTGTGATTTGAGAATATCACTTATGATGTGATTTGAGCTTAAGAACTATTTTTTGAGTGTTGTTTCAAGGTTGCGTCCTTTTATATGAGTAAACTTTTAGATAGCGGTTAGTGAGTTCGGAAAAAATTTTGGGAAACCTCTAGGTTGGTTGCTTCAATGCGTTTGGTGTTTTTTTATGGCACAACCTGGTTGATGGTCTTGTTTGTTTAGATCCTCGGTTTCCCAAGTTGGATAGTGTATTTCCCCATAAATAATCAATGCATAATCAAAGTGTGTCCATGGGTGATTCCTCGTTGGCAGACCCTCTAGTTGATAAAAGTGAGGACTTTCTTCTTGAACTTCGGGAATTAAATCTACCTCTTATTTTTCGGTTAAGTGGATCCTTTAATAGTGGAAGAGTAGATGCAGAAGGAATTGAAAGAAACCTCAGTTTATTGAGTTTCCTGAGTCGTCAAATGTGAAGTTTGACACCTTTGAGCCCGAAGGTCATTCCTGGAAGTGGTGAAGAAAAAATTCCAGTAATGGAAAGTAACCTGAAGTTGTTGGTGTTGGCCACGATGTAATAAAGACCTCTAGATCTTTCAAATGTTTATTTTGGGAATGGGATCTTGTTATTCCATCAGTGTGGAAGATATAGTTTTAATAGGTTGTCATGTATGAATGATCTGAAGACCCATCGTACCTATGGAAATTTAAGTGACCAACATTAGTTATGCTGAGGTGTTTCCAAGAGGTGTTAGGGAGATAATTATACCTATTCAAATAAACCCCTTCCTGTTTGTAGGAGAAGTTCTCTATTTGAGGTTCAGTTTAAGTTCCCTCTCCTTATAATACTCTTCTCAGTTGTTTTGGTCATTTCTGGTGGTGTTTTATGGTTTTGCATTCTGTTTAAAAAGGAAAAGGCAAATGTTGTGGAATCTTATAAGATCTTCTATTTTGACAGAAGGGTGTTTTCCTTTTTTAAATTACAAATCATTTAATTTTGAAAAAAGGTGTATACTTTGGGAATTTGTTTTTCTATTTTTCATCATTATAGATAAAAGAGGTTGATGTTTATGTGTCCCCTGATTCCCCATATTGGTGAAGTCCGTTATTGGGGTGAAGTGAATTCCACGGTACGTTATGTTTTGTTGGTTCTACCTGGATTGTCGTGTGGCTGCTTGTGGAACCAAAATAATGATTTCCAAATGGGGATCTTTAGCTCCTGACTGTGAGGAAGGAGATTCTTCAAACATCAGGGCTCTATCCATAAGCTTCGATGTGAATATGGCACGTAGTCAAGAACCCCAAGGGTGTAAGGAAACTTGGTTCAACTTAGTCTCCAACGTCAAAGGGGGAAAATCTAGCCTCTCAATGTAGATCCTTTTTTTAATGGTTCCATTTTGTAGGAAATGTTGTAAAGGCCTAGTTCTTTGTTGCGTCCCATGTTGGTGGAAGAGTTCCACCATGTTTATAATGAACCATGTTTGTCTCGTTTCCTCAAACTAAAATGATTGCATCCTTTTGGATGCAAAACTATGTGTGGTTGTCCTTGTGTGGTCATATTTGTAAACTTGTTTCGGTTTTAGCCATGCTCATCTGGAATAATTCGCTTCACTGTTGGGGAGTCCGTTCGGGCCTCCCTATTTTGGTAATCCAATTTAGTCACTAGTTTTGGTTTTAAATTGGGTGTTTTCATATAGAGCCACCTAATTACGAGTTCTTCCCTTTATTAAGTGTTGGGAGGAAGTTTTCCCAGTAGTTTTATTGAGGCAAGGTTGTGGTAGTCTCATATAGATTCATTTTTCATTTTGGGTAAGTGTTATGAGTTTTTTTGGTGATGTCTAATGTCTTTTAGTTCAAGAGGATGATTTTCCATTGTGAGAGTTCCTTTTCTTTGATCAATAAAATGAATGTGTTTCAGCTTTTGGGGGTGGAATGAATTGAGGGGATTCTATTCTTTGATTATGCATATCGATTTTACATTGTAAACCTCTTTTTTTCCTACATCATTGTTGCATTCTTCTCATTTGAATTTCACTGGGAAACTCATGGAAAATTACTAGCACCCCTCTTTCATTATTTTTCTGCTCTTTTTCTGTCCGTGTCATTCACAACAAATTTTTTTATTTCACACTTTTTTCTGTTTTGGGTTTGGTTTTCAATTATTTTCTCAGGAATCGGGTTTGACGGGTTAGGATTTTTAGGTTTCTTCCTTTGGTTGTTCTTAGTCTAGTGATTTTCAATGAGTTTCCCCTTGAATTTTTAAGAAAAATATATGTTTTTTGGTAGACGGTGTGTGGCACATGATTGGTTCATGGTTAGTAGAAACTGTGCGCTCTGCCCAAGAAACTATACGGTAGGTTGGTGGTTTCAGCTATAAGCTACCACACGAATTCTTCCCGGTAAGTCAGGCCATGCAGATTAACCATGCGGTAAGTACCTACTTAGGTAGAGATTTTCTCATGGTCACCACACAGTCTGAAAAACCGTGTAAACTAACCATGCGGCCAGTCCATGTCATTAAAATTAGTGTTCCCCCTTTTCTCTCTCCCTAATTTTGTGGACCTAAACTCCTTTTTCATTCTTCCCTAAACCTCCCCAGACCTATGCGTGTCTCCCTCCTTCTCCTCCTCTACCTTGGGATCATTTTGGCATTTTTTTGCCTCAAATTCATAAATATATCTCAAGTAAGTCTCCTCATCTCTTTTTTCCCTCCCATTTCCTAGTGTTTTCCTCACTTTTATTTTGGGGTTCACTTCTCTAGCTGGTAGGGTGTCGTTTTTAGGGGAATATATCAATGTTTTAGGTTCTATATATATTTTTTTGGTTAAATATTTCCTTTCTAGCATTCAGTTGAGGTGCGGTTGTGGTTTTACATTGTTTACTAGAAGTATATACACTAGAGGTAGGTGGTTCCATGCTTAAACACTATTTTGTGAATTTAATATACTCTATTTATTTATTATTTTAGTTCTATGGATTATATATGAAGTGTGAAAAGTGTTTTTAAAAATGTTCAAAGTGATTTGGCATTGAAAAGTGAATTTTTAAAGAAAATGATCAATTTTCCATGGGTGTTTCATATTCACCCTTTTGTTTTATACCATGAATGTGTTTGATAAAATGTGTAGGTGACACAAAACCCATTTTTAAATGGATTGGATGTTTGTATGACTTTAAAAGGGTATTTTATAAAGAAAATTGTGTGTTTTTAAAGTGTAAACCCTTGTTGTGAATGTTGAGTGTGCTTTACAAATTATGTCGCATGTTTAGTAAATTTTACAAGTGGTTCAGAACATGTTTTGAAATACTTTTGGTGTTTTTTGATTTTAAAAGATGGTTTCAGTGTGGATATAGTGGTTTAACATGAGTTTTTACATTGGTTGGCATTTGTGTGTGTGAATTTTTGTGGTATTTGTGACATATGGGTTGAGAATTGAGCATAATGGGAATCCTAGGTGACCACGTGGGTGGACTAGGACTAGTATGCTAGTAATTTGGTAGTTGATTTGGCCAGATTTCACTTAGAGGGATTGGAAATTAAAACACAAACTAAATATTTATGATGATTGTAGACAACTAGAATTTTGGATGTTCCTCCACTCTAGTGGCTCGTGTATGAGAATGTGGATTCTTGCGGTTACTATACCCCATTACACCGAGATACAATGTCTCTAGGGTCCTAATCTTAATTGGCACCTATAGGGTTCTCCCATGAATTGAATATATCTTGATATTTATGTGATGTAGTGACATCTGTTGGCATGTGATGGACCTTGAGTGTATTTTTTTTTATCTTGGGTTTATCTTAGTAAATTTTTTCCTTTAGAAGTGTTTTTCTTAAAAGTGTTTTGCTAAAAAGGGATTTTCTTTAAAATGATTTCTTGGAAATGTTTCAAAGGATTTTATACAAATGATAATGTTAAATTGGATTCTAAATTTTTAGCATGGAATCTTTTTGTTAGGGCGGAATCCTGTTGGGATTTGGCTTACACCCTACAAACACCCTTGGATGTATGTAGACTTTGTTGGTTGGCAGGTAAAGGAAAGGTATGTTGTGTTGGTGGTTCATGTTTCTAGAGTTCCTCTTGTGGAAGTAGGTTTAGGGTGAGGCTCCTCTTTTTTATGGATATTCTTAGGATGTTTGGTTTTTTCTTCTCCCTTGTAGTATTTTTGTATTTGGTTGAAATTGTAAAACCATGATTCTAAAAATTGGTTATGTAATGTTTTGTTGTATATTTTCAGTTTTGGGTTTATTTATAATTTTTTGTTGTTTATGTTTATGTGATTAGGTTAAATAATTCCTAATATGTGTTATTGATAATTGGGCACTAGTTTCCAGCCCATAGGGATCAGGAAAACCCTTCGGGGTATGCCACAAATCGGGTCGGGCTCCAGGTCAGATAATGTCCTGATTTGGTTTGTGTCATTTACTGCCTTTAAAACCATAGAGTCACAAAGTAAAGATCTTATAAAAATCAAAACATTATATTATATACCTCTCATTTTTTTGTAATAATAAGTACCTATAAAAAATAAAATTAGTTTCAAAACTTTGGACACCATGTAAGAAACCTCTCAAACTAAAATATCACCACAATAAAATTCAAGAATATAAAGGAATAGAGAAACATAAACCACCTCAACATATAATAATTCTCAATATAAATCCAATTCTCAACATCATAATAAAGAAGAAATATAATAAAAATTTATGATATTAGGAATTCATCTATGACATATGCTCTCATGTATATTCTACCAAGTCATCACGCCTCTAAAAAACTAAATCAATCATGAAATCATGGAGAACCTTCTCTCAATGATATTAAATATCAACCAGTCTCCCCATGAACATAACATCCTTCACAACATCTATCTCTCCCTAATTAATGATATTGGAGTCACCATGAAAATATTTTTGAAGTTATGAATGATATAAGATCTCAGAAAAATGATTCATTTAAGAGGAAAGAGATAATCGATACACCATATCTCCAAATATCTCTTATATCTCAATTGGTCTAATGAACTAAGGAAAAATCGTAATACCTATATAAAAACTCTATTTCCAAAGAATATGATAAAATTTTAGAATCATGTAATGGCCAGTGTCTATATCGGTATAAAAATTCTAGAGGAAATTTGAATTTTTGAGTTTGGTGAGGGGTTGATTTTTGAATCAGAATTAAGAATTTAATTATAAGAGTTTAGCCATATAAATTAAATGTTTTAAGAAAATTTGTGAGGAATTTTAAGTGACATTGGGGCATGAGAGAGCCCTGATATAGTCTGGGGTGGTTACTACAGCAAACCACAGACCCACCGGTAGTGTATAGAAGTATTAAGTACTACTATCAGCAACCACTGACCCACTGGTAGGATTTAAAGGGGTAAATTTTACTTTCCCCCCCTAGAGTTTTTAAGGGGCAATAACCTATTCCCCTATCATTTCATTATGGCGTCTAAGGGTCTGAACCCGCACTTTACCCTTCAAAAACATTAATTTTGTTAGTGTTGAGTGTTTTTTTAATTGATTTTAGAGTATTAATATTTTATGTTTTTCAGATTACAAATGTCTCTCAATATTTTTAAATTTTTTTCAAAATTATAAAATTTAAATTATATTTTATGCCTCTCAATATTTTTTAATTATATTTTATTATTTTATTTATCATTTATTTAATTTAATATTTAATAATTATTTTTTTATAAAATATATTTCAATCTTTTATATTATTTCATTATTTTTTACTTACCCATACATGAGTTTTCAAATACATTATTTACCCTTACATTGCTTTTGAATGTCATTATTTATGCTTACGCAAATATAACTTACCCTTATACATGATTTATAAATCTTTAGTTACCTTTATGCATGATTTGTAAATTCTATTTTACCAATAAGTTTCTTTTATCTTACCTTTAAACGACTTTCTTATTACCCTTACACAAGTAATCTTCTACCATTATGTAGCCTTTAATTTTGTTATTTACCCTTACACAACTTGTTTATACCTTTATGTTAGTATACTTGTACCATTACATAGCCTTTTATGTACCCTTATGCATGTAATATACTCATGTATTTATCATTACACATGTTTCAATTACCATTATGTGACTTCCTATCCACCTTTATGTAACTCTCCTTACCCTTAGAAAACTTATACAAATTGAAACTTACCCTTACATGGCGTGTTATGCAACCTATATGAAAAGATTATGAAGAATGTTTACCCTTACACAATTTCTTGTTACCCTTACCAAAACTATATAATTTAGTGACTGAATTTATGTAGGTTATAAAAAATTATTCTTACCTTTACATTTCATGAATTTATATGAAAATTACATTAATGTAAACATGGGTTTTTCTAAATTACAATGTTTCATGTTTTTCTTGATATTTTATTTCATTTCATGTTTATTTAAATGTTTTAATTGTTATAATCATTCTATAAATTAATAATAATTATATAGAAACCATTTTAAGTGTTTTTATAATGTTTTAAACAAATTTATATAATGATCAAAGCTGTTATTCTTTTCATGTATGAACTTTCAGATTGAAACTCAAAAAATTCATATTTATTGTTTTGAGTTGTTTTTTTATTTTTAATTTTCCTAAATTCATATTTGTTTTTTAAAAATTATTCAAAATTGTTTTAGAATTATTAATATAGTGTTATTAATTTTTTTAAATTCTTTTTATCCATATGCTTTTATTCTGTAAGTTTTTAATTTTTTAATTTTAAAGAATATTGTTGTGTGATTATCATGGGATTTTCATTAACCTATTATTTTGAATGTTTTTTACTATTATATTGACGATTTTTAATTACTTTTGTTGTTTCTTCATGTTTTTTAATATTGGATGATATTTGGGTGATAATTTTATAATGATAATATTTCTCCCTCTCTAATAATTTTGTAACAATATTTTTAAATTTGAATTTTTAATTGGATAACATTTGGATAAGTTGTGTTGAGTTTAATTTTTATTTAAGAAGTTTGAGTATTACATCAAAGGTGAATATAAGATAAAAAAATATTGAAACACTACTTCTACGATAAGAGCATACTTATTTTAAAGTGATATTTTTCAAAAAGTGATGTGGTGTGATATCGTGAAGTGCTATGAAATTAATCATATTCAAACAATTATCTCATATACTTGATTCTTTCTCAAGTAATGTACATAAAAAATGCTTCAACGTCAATTGTCTTGATGAGACCAACTGATCCAGTACTCAAGAACTAGTATATGTGCTTCCATTATTTATCTTTTATCTATTTCATCCTAGTTTCTTATGTATGTAACACTACTTCCTATCTATCACATATTCTATCTATTTATTTTTATGTTTTTACATACAAAATAATTTCTATATTAGGGTTGTGAATCCAGGATTCTAATGTCTAGACTATTTGGGTTGTGGGTCCCACTGTCTAAATTCGGTGTTTTAATTAGGTTGTGATTTCCCATAAAAAAGTCTAGCATCTTGGTTATACTAAAACTAGAAAATGTAGGATGTAATTGGGATATGATTTACCTTTAAAAATTAGTATTCTACATAACTTATCTCTCACCGAGTAGATATGTATAAGAGTCTACTGGGTCAACTTTGGACCAAATTACTATACAAATCTTTTTTTTCTTTTTTATCTTTTCCACTACTAATTATATATCTTAATAAGAATTGATAATTAATTTAGATAATTAATCAATATCTTCAAAATTTTAATATTTTATATTCACATTCCCTCTAGACCTTCTTACATCACCCTATCCGACCTAATAATTAGTGTTAGAGGTTAAGGAATTTTTAATTTATAAATGTTATTATTTTTTTATACTAGCATTTTCCAAGACTTCATAGTCTAAGGAAATGATCTATAATATGGAAGGAATGAACACAAATGACGAATTGATTCCTCAGAAACCACTTCAATTTTATATAAATGAATATAATTACTAGAAATCCACAATAGAGGCATACCTTAATAAGGTAAGCCTAGAAAAGGGTCTGATCATTGTAAAACCATATAAACTACTAGAAGTTAACCCAGATACTCTTATAGTAAATGATACTTCTAAATATGTTTCGAATTACAAAGTAGTAAATATTTTATACAGTTCTATTAATAGAAGCGTGTTTAATCATGCGTATGCATGTAGGATAGTTCATGAGATCAATAAGATTTTGCATGTTACTCACCTTGGATAAGATAAGATGATTAGAGCCAAACATGGAATTCTTTAAGAAGATTCCCAAGATTTCAAGATGGTTGAAGATGAAATCATCAATCAAATATTCCACTGATTCAAAATAATTGTGAATGAAATGAATTCCCTTGGAGAAAATTTGGATAACCCTATACTTATTGAAATAGTCCTAAGATAACTACCAATTAAATAGCATTCAAAGAAGGTTCTGATCAATTAAAGTAATAATTTGAAAGAATTCACATTGGATGAACACATCAGATCACTTCTTCAATATAAACTTGAATTAATGAACATTGTGGAAGAAGATACTTTAATGAAAAAATTTATTACTTTAAAATCACATATAAATGACATTTATAGCTCTTTAAAATATAATTTATTGGAAAGTTTCAAAGTAGAAATTGTGAATATAAACAAAGGTACTTAAAATTTGATGAAGATAAAGAAAAAGTACAAGAAGTGACTGAGTAAAGATGAAAATAATGATCGAAAAGAAATGAAGGGTAATATATATGGACTATATATAACCTAAAGTGAATATAAAAATAAGTGACATATAAAACCATATTTTTCAAAATTAAAGAAAAAATGGAGATATAAATAATAAAATAAATAATTGAAATTTTCTTACCATGCTAAATGGATTTTCACTAAAGAATATGACTCAAGTGATGAATCTGAAAGTGATAAAGAGTAATCCAAACTATGTTTTATGGAAAAAAATAAAAATGAGTTATGTAATGATTTTTATTCTAACTATTATTTTGAAAGTGATGGTTATAACTTTGATAATTTGTATATAGAAAATGAAAAAATTCAAAAGGATTTTCTAAGAGTTATTGAATTGTATAAAGAATTGAAATAAGAAAATAAAAATATTATAAAAGAAATTAAAAAAACAAAATAAGGATAATTATGATATCAAGGAATAGATTAGAAATTATGCTTCATAATCAAAATGTATGATATTTGAGGTTTTTGAATTTGTTCATAAGTAAAATTATTATCTTGTAATTGAAGTTGTTATCTTAAAAGAAACATTATCTAATTTTTTCAAGGAAGGGAAAAATATGATAATATTGTGGAGATACTGAAACTGAAAAAAGATAAAACTGGTTTTGGTTATAATACATATATTCCTAAGTTATACAAGAGTATTTTTGTTAAATGTTTTATTGAAAAAGTTTATTCTGTTACATGCTTTAAATGTCGTATACAAGGAAATTATGCTAATGGATGTTCTATTAGATTTCCTTAATATCTTGTAAATACTAGATATTTTATATCAAAAGATTTATTTTCTATAGTACCTTAAAATAAATGTTTTAAATCTATTTGGGTACCTAATAATTCTATTGCTAACCTAGTTGGACTTAAAATATCATGTGTACCAAAATTGTTCAATTTATAATTTATCTTTATAGGATAACCAAATTAAGAATATCAAGGAGACATGTTACATGGATAGTGGTTATTCCTAGAACATAACATGTGACCTATTGGATTTTCTTACTTATACCAAATTGATGGATTCTCTATCACTTTTGGAGATAATTTTAAAGTAACGGTTAAAAGTTTCAGTGATGTAGGTATTTATAATATTGTTTTAATTTAAAATGTTTTATATATTGAAGGACCTAAATATAATATAATTATAATTTCACAATTATGTGATTATGTAATGAGTGTTAAATTTTAAAATAATAAATGTTATGTATTTAAAAATAATTCTATTTTTTATGCTAATAAAGAGGACACTATTTATTCTATTAATTTCTCTGATCTATTTAATCAAAATGTTAAGTTTCTTAATAATATATAAATAAATTCTATTCTATGGTATAAAATTATTGGAAATGATCATTTCTAAATGATATATAAATAAAAAAATCACGAACATGTTCACGATTTACCCATGTTAAAGGTAAGAAAATATTTTTTTTTTGATTTGTGCTTGAAAGGTAATTAGCACAAAGAATATTTTAAATTTATTAATCATGTTTCTACTTCTATACCTCTTGAATTATTTCATCTTTATTTATTTGGTCCTATGAAGGCTACTAATATGGGTGGTGAGAAATATGTTTTTATTATTGATGATGAATTTAGTAGATTCACATGGGTTTATTTTATATCTCATAAGCATGCAAATTTTCTAGTTTATTTCTTTTTGTAAGCTAGTTCAAAACATGAAGGGTTGTTTAATTTTTTCCATTAGAATTTATAATGATGGTAAAGTTTTTAATTTTTATTTATATTTTTTTGAATAAAATGTTTATGTTTTCAATATTTCTTCTACTAGAACACCATAAAAAAGTGTTGTTGTATAAAAAAATAGAATTATTTATGAAATGGATCGAAGTATGCTCAATGAATAATGTTTACCTAATTATTTTTCAGATGACTCTATTAACGATGCTTTATATATTTCAAATAGAGTTTTTATTAGTATTTAACTAAATAAAACCCCTCATAAACTCTTTAATGGTAGAAATCCAAGGGTTAATTATTTTAATGTTTTTGGTAGTTAAGTTTTTATCTTGAATAAAAAAGATAATTTAGATAAGTTTGATGCTATAAGTTTTGAAGGTATATTTCTTGGTTATTATTATAATAATAAATATTATAGAGTTTATAATAATAAAATCACAACTGTTGATGAATCTATGCATTAAATTTTGATAAATCTTGTGATATTCAAGAAATATAATTTTGAAAATGATGAAGATGTTTTTAGGGATTTCCATTTTAGTGAAGAAAAAACTCTAGATAATGTATATTTTGAGGGAAAGAAATATAGTCCTAAATATAATCCTAGATCTTAGACGATTCATAAAGATAATCACATTGACATTGTGATTGATAATATTGTTTATTGTGTGAAAAATAGAAGCTATGTTTTAAACTCTTTTTGTTGATTCTTGTTTTTTTATTATGTAACTGATGTTGTTTTAAATAATTTTAATTGTGCTAATTGGATTATTTCTATTCAAGAAGAACGTAATCAGTTTTCTAGAATGAATGTTTGTATGTTATTTCAACCCCCTATAAATAAAAATGTTATTGAAACTAAATATACATTTAGAAACAAAAAGGATAAATCTGGTCAAATTATTAAGAATAAATACAGGATTAATTATCAAGGTTATTTTCAATAATAAGGTATAGATTTTGATGTATATTTTGTACTAGTTTCTTGTATTGAATCTATTAGAATTATATTAGCTTATTAGCATTTCAAGTTTATAATTTATTTGAAATTAAAGTTAAAAGTTAATTTAAAATGGTTTTATTTCTAAATAAGATTATGTTTCTCAACCCATTGGTTTTGAAAATGAAAAAAATTCATAATCAAGTTTCTAAATTATTAAAATCTTTATATAGTCTTAAATAGGCTCCCCAGTATTTGTATGATATAATTACTTTGTTTTTGTTGAAAATATTAATAAAGTTAAACTATATCCTCTTTTGTTTATCAAAATAATTTAAAATGATATTTTAATTTTTAAAATTCATGTTGATGATATTTTTTTGAATCTACAAATGATTTAATTTGTAAATTATTTTAAAATTTTATGATCAGTGAATTTTATATGAGTCTTATAGGAAAACTCAAATTATTTTTAGGTCTTTATATAAATCAAATAAATTATGGTACATTCTTGAATCAATATAAATATGCTAATTATTTTGTTAATAATTTTGGACTTGATTCTTATACAAAAATTAAAGCCCCTATAATATTTATTTGTAAATTAAATTATAATGTTTCTATAAAATGTATTGATTATAAATTATTTATAAACATGATTGGATGTTTATTGTTTTTAACTACTCTTATACCTGATATAATGTTTAGTGTTTTTTTATGCTCTAGATTTCAAGTTGATCCTATGAGATATCATTTAAATGATGTTAATAATATTATTAGATATGTTAAAGGAACTTTTAATACTTTATTATTTATTTCTAGAAAATTTATTTTAAATTAATTAGTCACTCTAACTCTGATTTTGGAGGATGAATAATTGATAGAAAAATACCTTAGGTATGTGTCATTTTCTTGGGAAATATTTAGTTTCTTGGAGTTCAGGAAAACAAAATCCTATTTATTTTTCAACTATGGAGAGTGAATATATTTTTTTATACATCATGTTTTTATCAATCAATATAGACTAAAAAAAATTATCTGATTTTGGATTTTATTTTGAAAAGATACATATTTATAGTGTTAATTATTTTTCTATTTCTGTTTCAGAAAATCCTTTAAAACATTCTCTTACTAAGAATACTGACATGACATTTCATTTCATTTTATATTATGTTAATAAAAGAGATATAATTTTAGAATATGTTCCAACTGAAAATTAACTTTATGATATCTTTAGAAAATCATTTTATTTTTCAAGATTTTTGAAAATAAAATTTGATCTTAGAATGATGAAAATTTAGTTTGAATATATTATTTTATTTTTATTTTATTAATGTTGGAGATTTAATTTTTAATTTAAATCATTCTTATATTTACCTTTTTAAATTTTAAAATGGGAGGGAATTTTTGAAAAAATTGTTTGTTTTATAATTTCAAAAAAGGGAGAGATTGTTAGGGCCGAGAGTTTATTTGTTTAATTTTGGAGTATTTATAATTTGTTTTTTTCAAATTAAAAATTCCTCTTGGTATTTTAAATATTTTTTCAAAACAACATTTTTTAATTATTTTTTATGCCTCCCAATATAACTTACCCTTATTCATGCTTTATAAATCCTTAGTCACAATTACACATTCTTCTGAAAATATATTATAACCTTAGATATATTTTATTTTACCTTTATATGCCTTTCTCTTTACCCTTACCCAAGTAATTTTATACCTCTACGTAGCCTTTATATTTGGCTCTTTACCCTTACACAACTTTTTTATACCTTTATGTGAGTAAGCTTGTACCCTCATATAACCTTTTCTATACCCATACATAAGTAATGTACTCATGTGATTACCCTTAATCATGTTTTAGTTAACCTTACATGAGTAACTATATACCTTTACACAAATCTTCTTACCCTTATGCATCTTATACAAATTGTAATTTACCCTTACACTCATGTTAATCGACCTTTACATAGTGTTTGCAAAAAAAGTTTACCCTTATGAAATTACATGTTACCCTTCTGAAAGCTATAAAATTTAGTTCTTATCTTTATGTAGGATATTGAAAATTCTACATACCTTTACACAACAATAATTTTACATGAAAATAACCTTTGCGTGAACCTGGTTCTACCAGATTATACTATTTCACATATTTTATGATAGATTCTTGCATGTTTTTCTTTAAGGTTTTAATTATTCCAATCACTCTATAAATTCATATTAATTTTTTATAACCAATTCTAAGTGTTTTCAAAATTTTGTAAACATATTTTTATGAAGATCAAATATATTATTCGTTTTATGTATGAACTTTTAGCATGAAACTTAAAAATTTTGAATTTATTATTTTGAGTTCTTTTATTTATTTTTAGTGTTTCTAAATTAATATTAAACATTAAAAAATTTATTTAAACTTTTTTTATAATTTTTAATATCGTGTTATTAATTTTTTTAAATTATTCATATCTTTATGCTATTATATGTTTTTTGAATTTTGAATTTTAAATAATGTTGTTTCATAATTATTATGGGATTTTAGTTAACCTATTATTTTGGAAGTGTTTTAATATTCTAAAAGTCATTTTGAAATATTTTTAATTATTATTCAGGGTTTTGAATATTAGATGAGAGTGGGGTGAAATTTTTTTAATGATAATATTCCTCTCTATATTTGATGATTCTATAAATATCTTTTTGAATTTAAATTTTTAATTTTATAACCTTTGGAATAGTCGTGTTATGTTTATTTTTTTTATTTGAGGATTTAGAGTATTTATTAAAAGGTTAGTATGATATAAAGAAGTAATAAATCAATTCTTATTCGATGAGTGATTACAAATTTTCAAGTGATACTTTAAAAAAGGTTTTGTGGATTAATATTGAGAATTTCAATGTAATTCATAATATGAAAAAATTATCTCTTCTTCTATATAATCTCTAACGTAATTTACCTAAAACTGCTTCAACTTCTATTATCTTGATGAGACCAGCTGACTTAATACCCAAGAACCAGAACCTATAATTATCTTGTTATATTTTATCTATTTTGTCCCAATTTCTTATGTCCATAACACTAATACATATCTCCCATACGTGCTCTCACTTTTTTTTATGGTTTTACATAAAAAATAATTTTGTTTTTTCAGACGGTGACTCTCAGATTCTAATTTCAAGACCATTCAGGTTGTGACTCCCACTATCTAAATTCAGTGTGGTAATTTGGTTGTGACTCCCCATAAAAAGAATATTATATTCATTATAATTATATTATAAAAAATAGGTTGTTTTTGGGTTATAATTCCTCTTAAAAAATAAATATAGTGCACATGAATCTCTCACGATGTAGAGTTGTATAAGAGTATACTAGGTCCACTTTAGACTGAACTACTATATAAATCCATTTGTTCTTTATTTTATTTTTTTCTGTTTATAATAAAATATCTTAATTAACTTTGATAATTAATTTATATTATTAATTAATCTTTATAATGTAAAAAGATGGTATATCTCCCTCGTCTAGACCATCTTCCATCACCATATCCAACCTAACAAATTCTGGGGTGGATTTTGATGAATTATTTTGGTGATTCTCAATGAGTCCCATACTTTATCAACCCCTTTCCTCCATATCATCATTTCCCCCTAATTTTTATCTCCCTCTAGATAGTGATTTTATATTTATCACACCATATCATGGTGGAATCAGCTGATCTTGATGGGGATTCCTCTCTTCCTAGGAAGAGGACATCTTGAGATGTTTTTTCCCATAGTCGTTTGATGATTTGATAACAGTTTTTCATCATTTAAAATTTCATTATATTTTTTCTTAATATTATTTAAATTAATTATATAATTGGTTCTGATTCATAGGGATTTTCCCTAGTTAGTGATGGTGGAGGTTCATATCCCTCTTTTGGATAGTTGGTCATAGTTTGGATTCTATGAGGCCACTCAGAAGGTGTTTTTTAATTATTCTAAGTTAAATAATTTATAATTTAATTCTATTTTATTTGAATAATTTTTTTTCTGGTTTTAACTAGTTGGTTTGGATTTTCTATCTTGGGATAGATGATCTGGTGATGTCTCAGGCTTGGGTGATGCATGCTCATGGCTTGACAGCATCTACCATGCTATGTTTTTAATTAGAAAATCTTTAAGATGAGGTAGGTGGTCTTTATACTAGACCTATAAATTTTATGTATTTTTTATGATGCATGGGATTTGGGGTCATTGAAAATAGGTAATTATACTATTTAATTTAAATTTAGGTGTTATTAAATAATTTTTAGTTAAATAAATATACCTTTAATAGAGAATAGTGACAAGGCCACTTTGGGCCTTATGCACCAGATTTATTCATCAATCATGGATGACCGAGGCATCAACTATCAACATCCCTGAAACTTTGGGATCCATTTAAAGGGGTTGACTTAAATAAAAATAATTGAAATTTAATTTAAATTCCCTAGTGTTGGTGCCCTTAGACATTCATCGTGAAGTAAGGTGATAAGTTGGTACTAATTGGCCATTCGAGGTCATAACATGACCATGGTTTGGGTGAGCAGCCAATCTAGAATATCCTTTGTCTTTTGGATGGCATGTGAGACTTATCTCCTGACTTTTACTGAGGTGTTGTGTCTCATATGGATTGCATGGATTTTTCCTATTTATAACCATGTCAAGGGGCATGATGCCCTCCAAGATATAGTTGGTGTCCCAAGACTTGATCTAGACAAGGGTTACTAAGTTGGATTCCCTAGTTTTTTGGTAACCTAGGGTACCCTAGTGGGTTCCCTAGGGATGTTTTAACCCAAGTGAGGGTGTGGTCTTATTTATGGATAGTGATGAAGGTTTTGGTATTTGACCAACACCTTGTTTTTCTTTATTTTTATAAATTTCATAGAAAATTTCATTGGTGGTGGTGTTGATTATATTTTACTTAGTATACACCATTGGGGAGATATTTAACTATATATGGTAAAATTATAGTAGGTATGGTTTTTTATTATGTATGGAAAACAACCTAGGGGTGGTGTTTTCTTATGTGATACTTATAGCTAAGAAAAAACTTCTAGGAGTGCTTTGTGTTACTTTGGGTTGAGAAAACTCCCATAGGGGAGGTTCGTGATACTTGTGGTCTTATTACTTTGTCTAAGAAAACTCATGTGGGGGAGGTATGTGATACCAATATGGGAAACATCTCATAGGGGACGTATTTCATAAAATCAATGGGGATTCAATGGATATGAAACTAGGGTTGATCCAGCATATTGGGAGTATATTTCTAGGAGTATTCCATAGATCTGTGTTAGTAATGGATAATAAAATTCCCATAAGGGAGGTCCATGATACTAGATATGTATACTATGAAGACCCAAGTCTATTATATTATGATAAATGGTCTACATGACGTGATCAAAGACACCTAAAATTGATCAAAGTTTGTATGGCCGATTAGGGTCATGAACCTAAGGATTGATAATGGTTAGTACATTATACATGGGTTGGAACAATCCAAACGATGTGCTTAGAGAAATTCTGACATCGGGTCAAATAAGTTATTATTGGTTTTGTTTTTTATTTATTGTTCAATAGTTCATTTATTTATTTGGAGACTTTCACATTCACATATCACTGAATTACTAATTATATATAGGAATTCATTGATGGTGACCTATTAAGTTATGTACTCACACCGTGTTTGGTCTTTCATTACATCGGGGTGGCTGAGTTGATTCTTACTTGTTTGTAGGTACATGTTGGGATGTGTCCTAGTATTATGTGTTTGATCTGGAGCAACTCAAATGGGATCAGTTGATGGGATGTGAGGCCTAAATTTAGGGGTCATTCCTCTTAAATAGTCTTTTTTCTTTTGTTTCTTTTTTTTATTTTTTTAAAGGATCATTCTAGTGGGTGATACCTCTTGTATCCCATCATGACCATTCATATTGTACACTTGTATGTCAATATTTAATTTGTTATAGAATTTTTAATTTATCTCTTATTTCTATTTATTTTGATATTTATGAATCTTGGTTATTTTATTATTAATTTTCAATCTTATATCGGGGGTATAGTCTCCCCACAATACCTTCTCAGAAAACTGCTTTTAGTCGGTATCCTCTGGTGTACGTGGAGGTGCACCCGAGGTACAATGATGATAGTCAGTCTGGGAAATGATTAGTGGTCTTGGGAAGTGGGACATTAAAAATTGGCATCAAATCTATTTTTATTTGTCTTATTTTTGGGGATATGGTATCAATGAGATATGAATGTGTTGAAGCCTATAATGGATACCATGATGGTGCATCTTGAACATCAGTTTCGATAGGAAGTCCAAGTTTCTAGGGATGAGATTGATGTTCTAAATTTGTAGTGTTACAGTTGTATGATTTTCTATTTGTGTGAAACACATGATGTCTAGATTTATGATTTATAATTTATTTTGGATCTTGGTCCATTATACAATTCTAGTTATGGATTTGACTATTTCCCAGAGATACAAGAGTAATATCATGCATCATATGAGGCATGTAGCATTCACATGACATGTATGGGGTCTACTAGTGTGATTTTTATCATTGGAGATAGGTTCAAATGTTTAATGTTTCAACAAAAACTCATAATATTTAATTTTATTATATATGTTCTTGGTAAAATTTACTCATCTTGACTGAATTGAATATGTTTCCTTCTTATGGATGTTAACATGGATCTAGGGTGAGATGCTTGCTAGTGACGATGATTCATTCCCTAATTATAAGGGATGCATGGTGACCCATGAAGTCCAATGTGGGTGTTGGATTCCCTTATGATAAACCCCTTATGTGTTGAAACTATTCAGGTTAATTATTTAAAGTGCTATTAACAAAACATATATTTTTCCCTTATAGATTGTAATAAAATTCTACTTAACCGAGCCAGTGGTAGTGGTTTACTGGATATAGCTAATCATCGGAAGGTGCCACTATATGTGTATACCTATATATGTGACCATATTCTCCAAAGGGAATTTATATGTGTAGATTATCATGAGAATTACTGTCTTTTAGGCTTATGAGTTAGCGTGTGGTGTCTGATCTATTTGTTGTATGAGACCCTTGAGCAGGTGGCAAGGCACATTGGATATCGTGGGTTGTTCAGGATGAGATCATAGATGAAATTACTTAATATGTATCCTTTTGTGAGACATAAATTATTGAGAAATATGGGATTCCTGGAGACATCTAGACTTGACTTGGACCTTAGTGGGTCAGTGTATAGTGCTATTAGAGGGAAAAATAAGTGATGGGTTTTATCAAGTTTGTGAATTCTTTATAAATGGAAGCATGAGTTGATGCTTCAAGTTTAGATCAATGAAAAAATGTTGTTATCAAGGATATGATGAATGAATTGTTTTTACAAGGGGTTTTATAGCACATTTGGATGTAAGGAATGTAGAGTATCATGGGGTTTAGACTAGATTTTTAGGGTAGGACTATTAATACGCTTGAACTAATTGTATTGGATTCATTTTAGTAGTATATTAAGAGTGTGAGTAGATACTCATGACTTGGAATTATGCTAGATAGTGACTAAGAAAGTGCATAAGTTGTGAATATGGGATATTCCTGATTAGAATAATAATTCCAAGGACACTACTATCTTGATTAGACTAACATGCACGAGGATCATGGTTAGTGGTTAGGTGTTTTAGCCTAGTTCTAATGACGTGAGACTCATGGGATCATGATTCAGGTTCAGTAATCATGTGGTATAGGACCATATGCATAATGTGTTTTAGTGAGGTCGATGGTGGAACATGTTTTTCATGTGTGGGACATTATAAATTGTAATTCAATGATTATCTATTGAAAGTTGGG
Source organism: Viscum album (assembly GCA_963277665.1). Classification (NCBI taxonomy): domain Eukaryota; kingdom Viridiplantae; phylum Streptophyta; class Magnoliopsida; order Santalales; family Viscaceae; genus Viscum; species Viscum album. Next base: position 1,596,815,663 of record OY728141.1, read on the forward strand.
GGATTTGTGAGTTGTTTATGTTCCTAGTATTCTAGGAATATGATGAGCATGTCTTTGAAGGAGTGAGATGAAAAATTCATGACAGATCATATTGAGTTAGCCTCTATGAATGGGGAAAATGGGGCCACATGGTAGATGTTGAACTAGTGGTTAATAGAGGGAGGTGACCCTAATCATTGTTTTAATTTCAATGGGTTTCATAGATAGTTTTCCCATGGACCAGGAATGGTTGATGAGTTATGTTTCAGATTGGAGCCCAGGAATGAGTAGGTTTGGCCACATCCAACCATGATTCCTAGTGATGGAGGAAACGAGGGACATGATAATTATAAATTTGGTTCAGTGGAATGAAAATCTGGACACTCCTATGATTGGTAGTGTGATATAAGTTATAAATGATGTGACCCTCACATGAAAGAATATGTGGAGGTATGAAATTTATTGATGGATGATAATTATGGAATTTTAATATTGTTCTATCAATGGATTCACATTAAATAAGATTCTACAGTAAATTCCATATATATAATTGGATGTTATATTAGAATGATTTTGATAATTAACCCTAATATAGAGATTAATTGAGATGATTCAAGCATGATCAATTCCAAGGTGTGTTAGTGCTCATAGTATTGTAGGGCATGAAAACTCATTTTGTATGGTTAGTGTTTTAGCCATGTAATTTCATTAAGATTTAGGTATGAACATCAATGATCATGTACAAATGATCAATGGGTGTCTTTAGGATTAGGGTAACCTGGATTAGGTATTTTGGGAATGCGTTAGTGAGTGTAGTTGGGCATTTTTTAGTAAATTTTCCAGAAGAAGTCCAAAAAGTGGATTAATGTGGATTGGGATGTGGTGGGTTATAATTCAGATTTTACACATCATTTTGGATATGGTGGATATGTTTGGGCACTGATTGGTATTTTGAATGAAAAGTTATCATAGTATGGTGTAAGGATTCAACATTAAAATCCATTAGCTTCATTTAAAATTTGAAGTGATGAATTAGTGATGAAGTTGGACCATTTTTTAATTTTTTATTAGATTTGATGATCCATAAACCACATTGGGTGCATTATTCTAGGTAAAATGAGAAGGTTTTGGACATTGTCCAGTGTGCTCATGGTTCTTGGAGGGTAGGAGGTGTCATGGTTTAGAATTGTCTGTGATGATTTAAGTTCTATGGTGGGGCATGACATGGGACTATTGGGTAATTTAATGATGACACAGTTAGAGTTTTAGATAGATAGGATTGGGTAAGCATCATATCAATGTTTCAGTGACTAATTGAGCAGTGGATCATGTTTTGGTGGTTTGGGAGCCTTGTATTGGAATTATTATCATGAGGTGCAATGAGAACTCGAGGATGGAATGAGGAGATTTGGGTTTGAATTTGTGACTAATGTAGTCCAGGAGATATTTGTTGATGTAAAAGGGGATTTATTGGGATGAGAAGTGTTATGGTGGGGAGTTTTTATTTTACAATGTCCAAATATGTGTGAAAAATTCCAGAGGGAATTTGAATTTCCTTCTTTGATGGGGGGGGGGGGACATTTTCTGAATTGGGATTTGGAATCAAATATTGAGTGTTTAATAACCTCAAATAAATGTTTTAATTTAAGGTTTGAGACATTGAAGGTGTCCAAGGGTTTTGAGAGTTCCTTTATAGAGGCATGGGTATCAATGAAAACCAAAACTACAACAAACCATCGGCCAGTTGATGGCTCCCCCTGGATCATCAATGGGATTTAAAGGGTGGATTTTACTCATTTCCAACCTAGAGTTTTTAAGGGGGTATCCCCATTACCCATATTATTTTTAAATGATAGATATTGGGTCTAAACCCCCTCATTATCCTTCAAACCCTCTAATGATAGGGAATATTTTGAGGTGTTTTCTAGTGATTTTCAATGAGTCTCATCCTCTTTCAGACCCCACTTTCCCTTAGCTCATTTTCAATAATTTTATTCTTCCTATTTCTAGGGATTTGATATAGAATCCAAAAAATCATAGTAGAATTGACCAAGATTGGTGTCTATTCATTCTAAATGGGAATAATACTCCCTAATATTCCATCTACATGTAGTCACTCAGTGATTTTATAGAGGTATGTCATAATTTGGAATTTTCTTATGTTTTATCTTAAAATAAGTTAAGTTTATTATGGAATTGGTTCTAAGTGATAGTATTTTTTTCAATGTTAGTGTCGAAGGTAGGGAATAGACCTTCGATGGATGGTTGGTCATAGTTAGGATGCAATAAATTCATTGAATATGTGTTTATTAAATTATACATAGTCGAATAATTTAGAATTAAATTATAAATTATTTTATTAAATTTGGTTTTGTTTCTAACTAGATGGTTTGGGTGAGGCATGGTTGAGGCTTAGTAGAAGCTACAAGGATATTTTTATATTGGAAAATATTTATAATAAGGTAGGAAGTCCTCATACTAGCCCTATGGATTTTATGAATTTTTTTACGATGCATGGGATGTTAAATCGCACCATCGAGGGTCTTTTCCTATTTAATTTAAATTTCATAATGATTAAATAATTTTTGGATTAAATTGATATGACCTAAATAAAAAAATGTTCCATGGCCATGTTGAGACTTTTTCATTGGACTTATACCTATTTCATCGATGGTCGAGGCCTCAACCATAGACTACCCTATAATGTTGAGATCCCTTTAGAGGGGTAAAATTAAAAACATGAAATGAACTTTAGTTTAAATGACATAGTGTAAGTTCCCTTATAACTTCCATATGAATGAAGGTGACGATTTAGTACTATTTAACACTAGTGGGTCATATCATGATCATGGGTTGAGTGAGTAAGTGACCTAGAATGGCCCTTTATCTTTTTGAGGGGTTGTGATCCTCCTCTATAGACTTTGTCAATGTGGCATGTGAGGCTGTTTCTTGTCTATTACCATACAAAGGGGTGTGATGCCCTCCATGATATGGGTGATGGACTGAGAATTTTCTTATACTAGGGACCCCATATGGGGTACGCCTATTTTTTCGTAATATAGGGGACCCTAGTGGTTTCTTCATTGATGTTTTGATCCCAGTGAGGGGATGATATTGGGTATGGATGGTGATGGAAGGTTTAGGAATTTCAAAAAACCCTCATTTTACTTTATTTTTAGAAATGTAATAGAAAAATACCTTGGGGGAAGTTCTAATGATATTTTACTTGATATACCCCCCTAAGGTAGTTCTTTTATTATATATGGAAAAACACCCATATAAGTGTGGTAATTTATTAAGTAGGGAAAATTCCCTAGGTTTGGTGTTTTATTGTGTGATACTTCTGGATGAGAAAAAACATAGGGGTGGTTTGTGTTACTTTTGGATGAGAAAAAACCCGATGATGAGGTATATAAAACATGGATATGAAAAATATCATAGGGGAGGTCCATGGTAATTCTAGGCTTATAACCTTTGATGATAAAACTCTCATCGGGGACGTTTGTGAAACCTGGATGAGAAAAATCCCATAGAGGAGGTCTTTGATACTATTAGTGGGGATATCATAGATATGAATATGGGGTTGATATGATATAATGGGATGGATATTTCTAAGAGAATTACTCTTTGTTAATATGAGAAGATAAAACTACAATATGGGCGGTATTTGAAATAGGATATGTATACCAAGGAGACCCGGGTCTGTTATTTTGGGAGGCATGACCATTAGGATTTGCTAAAAGACACCCCTTCACTAGATAGAGCTAGTATGGTCATTCGAGTTCATATAAATAAGGATAAAAAATAGTTGGTACTTGGTAAATGGGTTAGCACGGTCTATATGACATGGTAAGAGACACTCAAGCATCAGAATAAAGAAGGTATTATTTATAGTGTTGTTTATTTATTGTCCAGTAGTTTATTTATCTATTCTAAGAATATTACATGAACATATCATGATATTTCCAGTTATTTATGGGACCATGTTGGTGGTTCCTTACTGAGTTATGTAGTCACAACCTACTTGGGCCACCATTGCACTATGGTACCCGAGCATACTCTCAGTTGGTTGTAGGTACAGGTTAGGTTGAGGCCCGATATTATGTATTCGAGCTGGAACAGGTTTAGTGGGATTAAAAGGTAGGTGGTGAGACATGGAATTGGGGGAAATACCCCTTATCCAGTATTGTTTCTTTTTTTATCTACTTTCTATATAGTATTAGCCTAGTGAGTTATCCATCTTGTTCGCCAACATGATCATTTGAGCTATATGATTGTATGTATGTATTTTATTTGTTATAACTTGTTTAGTTTATCTATTATTTTTGGATACTCTAATATATATGATGATTGTTTATTTGATTGTTACTTGTCACTCTGATACCATGGGTATAGTATCCCCATAGTACCTCCTTGGACCCCCAGTGCTAGTCGAGAGTCTCTAGCATACAGGGATGTGCTCTCGAGGTACAATGGTGACCATCAAACCAAGCGTCGATTAGTGGTTTGGGGAAGAAATACATTACCAAACACATGGTCAGTGAACTCAAAATACAATGGTATCCTCATCTAATAAATATATGAATTTTGATAGTTATGGAAATCTTTTTTCCATAAAAAAATCACATATACATTCTATATCAAACTCTTTGTAAAATTTATTCTAGGAATCATTAACACTCCAACCTCATTTTTGTATAACAAAGACTAAAAACCTATCCATGTGAATGAGTAAAAATTATTTTTATAGTAAAACTCAACTAGATGTAAATATTTCACCCATGAACGTAAAAAATAAAGAACACATAAATTCACATTTACTCTATTATCTGGATAGGACACTGGGTTTTCCCATCTATATGAGGATGAAAAATAGTACTAAAAAATAATTGTGAGACAAAATAAAGCAACATAATCTTAAAAAGATATGAGGAAAATCAAGGATATCAAACAGATATGATTTTCCTCTTAAATACATGATTATTCTCCACCTCGTCCATAAAGATCCTTTACATATAATCTACTACACTTGACTCATTGATTACTAAAAAATGAGACAAATTTATCAATTGGTCCATAAATACCTATATAACATCACATACTCCTTGAGTTTGAGTTGCACCAATCGTGAAATCTATAAAACATACCCACCCATTTATATTATGAAACCTATAATGTCTATAGTAGAACATTTGGAACTCGATGGTCAGCTTTCAGATACTAAAAAACAATTCATTAAGACATGAAATTATCCACATAATTATTCATCCCCTACCACTAGAATATCACATTTAAATCATGGTATATCTTGGTAAAACTAGGATTCATTTTTATAGATGATCTATAAAATTCATGAAAAACTACCCCTTTCATAATCAATGGAATAAATAATATTTTCATGAAATAATACCTGATGTCGAGCATCCTCTAACCATTGATCACATAACAACCCATGATTTTAACATATATTTACCTTTAAATAAATATTTTGTGTTTGAATGATTTTGATACCTAAAAAACTGATACTAATGAACAATATTTTCTTTCATAATTATATAATATTACAATACAAAATAATGTTGACATTCTCATCATCACGTTCTAACACAAATATCATACTACCAATGATAACAATAGAATGAATAAAACACATTGGAAATTTGATAAAAATATTGATAAATAAATTAGAGAATAGTATGAATGATATTATATATGTCTGAAAGGATATATATAGGAATGTAATACGATAGTTATATAGTCATTATAGAATAGGATGAATGATTTTAGATATGTATGAAAGGTTATATGTAGGAATGTAATATGACCGTCAGATGGTCATTAGACATATGGCTATTGAATATATGGTCATTGGGCATATAGTCATCATATATATTAATATCTAATTAGTAAATTAAAATTGTGTAATTATTAAAAATAATACAATTCACATAGAATAAATAATTCTAGAATTAAATAAAAATTATTAATAAAAATTATTAATTTCAAAAATATGTATTTTTATTCGTTACATAACATCATCATCATCAGTATTTTTAAAGAATTATTTTACATGTTTATAAATTATAATAATTTTTATAATACCAATGTACTGACAAAATTTAAAGGTTATTTGAAAAATATTTAATTTTAATGGGATGTGGTTAAAATTATTTAATGATAGAAAGGGATATCTTTCAAAGAATTATTTTTCCAAAGAGTTTCCTATTTCTTTCTTAATAAATTAAACTAATCAATTTTAAATGATACTTATAATACAATTAAATGTAAAAATTTGTAAAATAAAATATTAATGCTCAATTAATTAGTAATTAATATAAAATTATATAAAAAATAATAGAAATTTATGAAGAATAATTTTTTATAAGAAGAGTTGTCTTCTATATATTTTATGTTTTCATTTAAACATTTAATTTATAATATTTATAAAATTAATTAGAAAAAATAGGTTAAAATTTTTCTATCATAACATAAAAATCAACTAAGAAGGTCAATTTTAGTTTTAGTCATAAATATAATTTAACAGGGTAAAATTTAGTCTTCATGGTTACATGTAAAATAAGATAAAAAGATTAAATTAAGGGGTAAAGGCTGAAAATATCTCTAACGTAATCTCTAAATTGTGTGTATGAGGAGATTAATTACTTGTATCAATTATATTTCTATATTTGATCAAATTTCCATGTAAAAAGACACTCCTTACACATTAATGAATGAACATTTGTTAAAATTCCACTCAAGCTCACCTATAAAGCCCCCCCTCCACTTTCCACTTTAGCCCACACCTTTCCTATAGTTTCATATTGAATACATAACAAAATTACCTCCATTTAAATCCTATCTTGTTTTTTGGAAACTTTGGGTAGATGAAGGAGTCCCAAATCCCTCATTTCTAAGAGGTTATTTAAGAGAATATTCAAGTCTTCAATGTAAGTGATATTCTCTACTCAGTCATTATTCTTTATATAATTTATTATATAATTATTATACATTATTTATCAATTTAATAAAAATATATTTAAATCATTAATATTATATAAAATTGATATTATTAATATACAATAACACATTATTATGCATTTAATTGTATAACATGTTCTTGTTTGGGCCAACTTTACCACTTATATAAACAACGCTACAATTTTTACATTACTAATGATTAAAAAAATAAATTATGGAAATATTATTTTAATAATTATAGATTTAATATGTTTTATAATCCTATAATGGAAATATTTTAATGTATATTCACTAATAAATTCAATTCTTTTGTTAATTCAATAATCACTGAAGATGAAATTTTTAAGCATTCCTTGTAAACCATCACCATAATTTCTATGAGATAACCATGATACTCATTAAATTAATCAAAAAAATATAGTAAATCATTATGAACAATCTCGATGTGATAAACCATTGATCAAGGAAAAATGACAGGAACTACCAAACCAAAGCATGCATAGAGAAACAAAACAGTTAACACAAAAATTTTAATTTTAACAATATAAAATTAATATATGGATGATAAGGAATTATAGATGAATGATATTTAAAAAATAATCATTAATAAGGTTATTATAAATATTATTAATAAACATAAATATATGATACATTTATTTAGAGCTTATTCAACCAAGAGAACATTTTAGGTAAGGGTTTTTTTTAAACATCACTTTGAAATCATGATTTTATATGACTAAATTTTCATTGGGAAAAATTATGGTTTATTTATTTTTAAAAACCCATATTTTTTTTATAATATGTATATTTATTTTTCTCCATGTATTTTTATAATTTGACATCCCTTTGGTTCATAATTAAATTGAAATATTGCTAGTTAATATACCCAACTTTATCTCTTTTATTCAATCAAGAATATTTATCCTCTATGTCTATATGCATTTATTGATGTCATTATCCATAATTTTATGATTAATTAAGCTAATTTTATACTTAATTTTAATTTCATTATTTTTTAAAGGAATCCATCATAATGTTTTATGAATGGTTGTTTTCTCCCACCGTTTTCTGCAATTTTCTTCATGAAGATTACTTTTAAAGTTTAAAAAATTCTTCAAATTATTTTTTATTTACTTAATCATTATTTTTCCTGAAACTATTGTCTTATAAATTGTTTCCGTTTAAAAAACAATTTCATAAAAAATTAAGGATAATTTTTCTTACTTTTAAAAATAATATATTATTACTCTTATATAGTATTTTTCATCTATATCAATATCAATTAATGTTTCCTTCGATTCACTAGGGACATCTCCAATAATTCCATCCAAATTATTTTTCTAAATATATTATGATAATTCCTTGTGAAAATTTTCATGAAACCCTTTATCATGGGTTATGTATTCTATGTTTGATTTAATAATATGATCATGTTTATGTAGCCCACATATGTATGGATTTTAATTATGTAATGGGTGGGATTAGAATTTTATATCTTTATAATGTGTTGGATAAAGATTTATATATCATTATATGATATATAAGGTAATAAGGAGTAAACCCAATCAAATATGGGACTCAATACACTATGATTATTGGAATAGAGAGTGAGCCCAATCCACTACGGAACACGATCCACTATGTTTATAGGAATGGGGAGTAAACCCTATCCACAATGGGGATTTTTTTGTTATCTGATAATGGTATTTGAAGTTATCCATGATAAATGAAATTAATTTATATGCTTATATACACTCCACATTCCTATACCACATCTCTATGATATACAAAATTTATAGTGGATTAGGCTTCTCATATATAGATATTACATATTTTTAGATGAATATTCATTAAATTTCACAAACACATTCCTGAGGACTATAATAGTTTAGTGCCTTTAGAAAATTGGAATGCAATATTCTTAATTCATGAAGTATCTTCAATGTCCCTCATAAATATCTTCCCATTTAGTACTCTTACATAAAAACCATTTTTTATAACCTAAGGAAAGGAAATATAGGAAAGGGTAAGCTCAATAGACCAGTAAGGGTGAAAAAGGGATATTCATAAGCATAAAATGATAATAAGAGAATTAAAACATTATTATAACATTTGAAAACCATAACATACATATAAAAGATCATAATATTGAGTCATTATATAAATATTAGAAGTTCATAAGATATGAATCATAAGGGAATCAAAGAACATGATCCATGATAGCATAATATTGGAATAAGACATATAATTGTGGAATATACATATTCATAGAAAATATTATATCAAGTATACCCAACAATAAATTCATAAAATGTTAGGCTTGGGATAACCACCCATCTATCTGCTTTGGGATTTGGCTAACTACCAGTGTGCCCTATTTATTGGGCTTGGGCTAACAACCCAAGTACCCTCCTTTTTAGGCTTAGTCTAACCATACATGGACCCTATAATCTCTTAGAACATTTATAATTATCCAATAAATTAGAGGGAGATATAGGTCCCACCCATCACATAATCTATAAATTTATGTACCACAAGATCATAAAACATTTATCATATCAGAACCCATGAAAATAAATGGGTTTAATAAAACATTTCATCATTATATAACTTGTGAAAAATAAATGAGTTTCATAATAATTTAATCATCTCACCATTGAATAACCCATAGAGAAATAAGGTGGTTCCATAATAATATTATCATGGTATAACCAAGTTTACTATTCAAAACCTAAAACATGGGGAGCCCTCTTCCTAGATACCCTCTGCACGTGACCCTCTAAACCTGATGGTGCCCATCGTGACTTCTCTCACCATTTCATGGAATTTCATTCTAAATCCATAACATGGGGGATTTTATCTATTTCAAGGAATCATGTTGATTTAGATTGGTCCATCTATCAATATTAGATGGTGAGGATCATATAAATATGTGGTAGGTGGTCCCTAAGTTTCTTCTTTAATTTATATGAGTTGTATTTGATTTATGATGTGCGAGTCTTGAAAAGAATGTGAAAATTTATTGAGATGAAAATGGATTGAATTTCGTCATGTTTAAAGAGTGAAATAAGAATGTTAGGGTTGTGAGAGGTCCTTTGGGTGATGTGTTTCACTGCATGGCCATCTATAACCATGTACATAATGTAATACATTATGGAATTATGGAATGATAAATTAAGAGGGGTTTCCTTTGATATGTTTGCCTTAGTAGACCTTGTTAGGTTCCCTTGAGTTCCCCTTGATAATGGGGAACTCTTATATGTGAGAGGTTAACATGGGGATTACCTCATGGAAGGATTTTGTTGATGATCTATCAATCGATTGTTTTTGTGTTGTGCCACATTATGGTTTTCATATGTTTGGTGATTCAATGTTTTTATACAAAAGTACATTTATTGATTTTTTTTATTCCAAAACTAGTTTTGGGGGCTTATTTTTTGTAATGCAAAATGGGCGGGGTGGGGTGATTCGGGCTAAGCCTACATGTTTTTGAGCCTGAACGGGTTTTTCCACAAAACCCACATACAACAAAAACAAATAATTTCAATCCCACCCCGCCCCGCCCTACATAAGTCTGTGGGCTACCTATAGGATTTCTTGTATTTTTTTAAATTATTAACAATTGTAATTTAAATATTATATTTTGAGTGTTCGATGAAAGAAGGAGTGACACCTATGCATAATATTGAACCATCAATGCATAAATTATGATTGTTCAGTGCATAAATTATGAGTGGTCAGCATATAATATATACACATCATCAACGCACCATTACTAATAATATATGCATAAGTGGATGGTGCAACCAGGAGTGGTCGGCGCACTGCGCATGGGTGATTATCATGGTGTGTTTCTAGTTTCACAAGCCTACCAAGAATGCAGCATGAAACATGCGTTGATTTCCCCCCATCATTTCCAGTTTCCAATGCCAGCCCAACATGCATCATACGTTGATTTCCTGTAGCGTGTTTCCAGTTTCCCATGGCATGTTTACAATTTACAGTTTTCTAGACTAGCATGCCGCATGCATAAATTCTATATTTTTTTAAAAAAATGGATAAACATGTTGCACATAAGATCCTGATTTGGTGGGAGATGCACAAAAGATAAATAACTATGGTCCTATATTGATGGTGGATCCTTAAAAATGCCATTTTGATGTTATTTCAAAGAAATCAATAAATTTTATTTGAGTTTATCAATATGAAAAAAGAATATGTTGTAAAATATTTTTACTTAAAGGAACAACCCCACGGGCCAGATCGCACTCGTGCGGGCTTCCCCGCATAAGCCCGCACCCACATGGGATTAGCTCGCTTAGGCCCTCACTTTAAACGCTCAAATTTTTCTAGACCATCCTTCCCCATATCCGCCCCATATCCACAAAACCTGCAAGAATGTTTTTCATTGCTACATATTTTTAAAGTATTTTGAATGTCCTATATAATGTTTTCAAGAGTAGTAAGGTTTAAAAAGAAATTGAGAAATGATTTAAAATGAAAATACATTTCATGAAGTGTTTTAATTTAAAACCTTTTTAGTGATTAATTTGAAAATGGGACTCATGGATGTTTTGGATTAAAAAACATTTTTTATGATTTGTTTTGACAGTCACATGATTCTTTGAAAGTGTTTGATTACATTAAATAAATTGGGAAATGATTTAAAACGAAATGGGATTTCAGGAAATTTTTTGGTCCTATGATGTAATTCATGAGGTGTTTTAAAAATAGAGGAGAAATTTATAAAGTTTGAGTGATATTTTATTTTAAATACGTTCATGATTATCAAATCAAGTGTTACTATTTTTTAAAATTCTATATTTAGGAAGTTGTAATTTTACCCTATGAAATATATTTTGTATTTTTTTTTAAGGAAGTGGGATTATTTTCAATGTTGTTTTCTTATTGAAATGAGTTTTTATAATTATTTTAAAAATGTGGTGATTTTTTGGAAAGAAATTTTTATAGTTCGATCTTATATAACTAATTTTAGTTAATCCCGTAGTTTTAAACAAGATTTTTGTTTTTAGAGGTATAAATCATATATTGTTTAAAACCATGGATTGTGATATTTAAATTAATTCTCCCATAAAGGTATTAGTAGAAAGTATAGAGTGTGTCTCTTGGGATGACAATGAGGATGATTCTTCTCAATATTGGTTGTATCTATTCTAGTTATAAACTATGCCCAAACATTAAATGTAGTGGTAAAGTTGAACCATTCCCTATTTTTGGGTTTCTTGAATCATTGTCCTCTGATTCATGGTGATTGAAGTTTATATTAGATGAAAGAGTAGTTTGAATCTGACTAAAAATATTAGAATGTGATTGCCTAACCCTTGTCTTTTTTATGGTTATAAATATTTTCGTGATCAATTGTGTTAGGTCCTATTACAGTCTTAACATTAGATATAACCTGAGAGGAGGGATCAGGGTATGCTAGTCAAAACCAATTTAAACACTTTACCTTAAATATATCATAGCCTTATTTGGATCTTGACCTCTTAAACTTAAGGGACACTCATTTTTATCTTTTTATTAAATTGATCCAATTACCAATTCACTTGACCCCTTATTACTATATATTCATTATGTTTTCTTAACTCAATTCTCATGTGCATGAAGTGGCCCATGTTGTTCAAGGATGCCGAAGGGGATACTTCTCAAAAAAATATGTTGAAAGAGGGGGAGGTTTGTGACACATAAATGATATATTATTAATCTTTATATATTTTACATAGCCTTGGATCATGTTTAAGAAATAATTTTGGTGTGATATAGGTTCTTGAATATCCATAAATGGACAGTGGGAAATGATAGGGGGAGGGGTGCAAGGTGGTGTGCATGGGAGGGGGGCTAGGGGTGTGCAGGGGGGAGGCGAAGGGGTGTGTGCAGGGGGCATGGGGGTGTTAGAGGGTGGGGGTGAAAGGGGAAGGGTGGATGGTGATGGGGAACGGGGCAGGGGGTGTGCATTGGGGAGGGGCAGAGGAGGGGGTGTGCAACGGGAGGGGGTGTGCAATGGGGAGGGGCGGTGAGGGGAGAAAGGGGTAGGGGAGGGGTGCAAGGTGTGGATGAGGGCATTTTAGGGTCAAGGGGGTGAAAGGGGGAGGGGGTGGGGAAGGGGGTGTGCTGGTGCAGGGGAATGGGGGTGAAAGAGATTCTTGATAAAAAGTAAAAAAACATCATGAGTTTTTAAGAATAATATAGATGATGTTGATTCGAGGCTTGGGTTATTCATCATATCTTAAATCATTGTGATTTGAGCTGATTGAGTGATGTTTGAAAAATAAAGATCGTTATTAATGATCATGCTATTTAGTATTGGGATTTACATATCAATCTAAATATTATTTGTTCATTGTTGGTTATGGATTCATGTATCATTTATCATGTATAATTGACACACTGATCACATATATATAATAAATTGTTATATCTCATTTCTTTTCCCATTATTTTCTTATAGTAAGATTCTTATGGTGAGGCTATATTTATCCACCACCATTGAAGACAGTGAGTTCAACATTGAATTTTGGTAAGTTTTATTTCGTTTTTATTCTTTGTACCAATTTTAATTAGAGCTTTTTTGATTTTTGGGTTCCTTATATTTTTGTAGTGCATTTTGGATTTCGTTGAGGTGGATTTGAGTTGCTGTTGACGAAGTATTACATGTGTATGCATAGGTAGGAATATACAAATATATGTTCCCCCTTTATATATATTCACCCATGGTAGTATGAATATATATATTGGGTCTAGGTGTGCTTATATATAGATATGAAAAATGCATACATGTGTATGTGTAAAGTGGTATATGCAAGTGTAAACATATATCTAAGTACCCCCTTGTGTATATTTGGCCATGAAAATATGTACATAGGGGCTATGTGTCCTTATAAATATGTGAAGTTGCATATGCGTGCAAGCAGAAAAAAGGAAGATTTGAGTTGTTGTCATCAAAATCAAATTCACATTGAGGTTGAGGCAGGTTCCCTCTGTCTAAACCTTTAATTTGAATTCTATAGTTGCCTAAGTGTTTTGAAAAATTATTTCCATAATTGAGTTATTGTTTTAGAACCTAGTTTTCTAATAACCACTAGCTTTGTCAAGGAATAATATGAATATAGCCCTTGAACATATTTATAGACCTTGTTCAAAGAGGTTAACAAATTCTATTAATTTATAGATACTAGAACAAGAGTTCTATAAACCATACATTGATCATCTTTATAGACATTCATGATATCATTAAACAACCCATTAAGTTCATTATAAAAGACCACTACTTAATTTAAGGATCTATTAGTTCCAATACCAGGCATTCTGACATCTTCTCTAGTATCATGGAACTCATCCATAATATTCCTCTTCAAATCTTGAATAAGGAATGGTGTAAACATATCACACTATAGGGACTGAATCTATAAGGATAAATAATTCAATTTTGATAGAAATTGATCAAATCAACTCTAAAAAACCAGAACAACTAAAGGTTCTAAGGTGGGAGTTATATAGGGTTCAAACCTTTTAATGAACTCAAACTAGATTAATACAACACTTTATAAAGTGTGTAGGATTACCTTCATTTCAGTCCTGAAAGACTTAACCTCATCAAGAACATATTAAGACATGTGTAATTAAATCATTGAAATATTTTGGAACATGTACCTTTGAGATACAACTATAACACTAAGATCATTGATCTTGGACTTGGTAGTATAAACATGAGGTTAGTCTTAACTTGTGTTATCAAATGCTTCCGATAAAATTAAAAATGGATTCTAAAGGAGTAGTAGTAGAAGATACAAGCATGGAGGAGGAGTAATCTCTATGTGAGTACTAACCCCTTTAATATCCACTATAGATAAGGGAAAATGACAAATATTATTTTCAATTAAATAGGGGAAAATGGTATTTTTTCCCAAAACCCCCCACTACACACAGTATATGCACACGGTTCAAAAACTCTGTGAAAACCGTGATAAATGGATATTCACTCCATTTGAAATAGGCCACATTGTTGTGCACCTAAGCCTACATTGTTCTGGACAAATTGTGTGGACTTTTAGGTTCCCCTATCTGCATCCAGATTGTTCAAACAAACCGTGCGGCCTGGGTCACATAGTTTCCACTAATCATTCAGGCCAGCTTGCATCCCACTTTTCTAGAACATAGAGCTCAGAACAAGACTCGTACACTCCTTGGACCTTCCCTAGGATGTATCATACCTTTAACATGATTAAAAGAAAGATTCAAAATAAAAAATTAATGATTTTTTCCTTTATAAAAAATGTTGGTCATTACACATGGTATAATAGTAATGAAACCAAAGGAAAATATTGATATTCATATCATAATGATCATCCTATATTTCAATATAAATAAAAAGTAAATTGAGGAAACATATAGGGAAGTCTCAAATATATAACCCATGTTTATCCTGAGAGCATACTCCCAAATCAGTATCTAGGGACCCTAACTATATCTTTTGTATAACATGTAACATTAATGTAAAACATGGCGTTATTCAAATTCACTAAAGTGAACATACACTGTGTTTTTTATAATCTCAGTTGGAAACCACCAATTTGGTTAACTGGATATACCACATTATGTTCTATTTATATTTATATAAAATAAATAAAAACACAAAAATAGTTTCTAGTCATCTTGTTCTAATCTGGTCAATAAAATACCTAACATTACTTAATTCAACCAATTTCACTTGGAAAAGTCATCTCATGAAGAAACACTTCCCTCTTCCACATTTTTGAGGGAATCTAAAACAGAACACTCTCACTCAAGGAGGGGTCCCATAACAAGTTATTATCTCCTGTATTATTTCATACTTACACCCTGCCACTTAAGGTGAGGTCTCATAAATTCTTTTATAACACCTCCCACTCACTCAGAGTGACTTCACATAAACCCTCTCAAATGGAAACCATCTCACTTTGGGTGAGATATTGATTCTGATCTTATACCAAAAACATCTCACTCAGGGTGAGGTATTTCTTCTCATCTCATTATATCACCCACCCACATAGGTTGAGGTCCCATATCTCATCTCATATCACCAATCTATTCTTTAGGTAAGGCCTCTTATCATATCTTGTACCCCCAATATCTCATTCAAGACATGACTTACATGAATACAGTAAGGGAGTATGAAATAAATAGAGAACACAACCATAAAACTAGCACATGGATATCCAGTTAGCCATACCTAGTTCCCCAATAGATGATACCCCACTATAAAACTCATAATTAACTATTTTTTCCCTTATTAGACTTGGTACCCAGTTGAACAACTTCCTTGTCACGAGGACAATCATGTTTACATTTATAAAGACCCAAGATATATCACAGTGGATAACCTCGGGGTCGCTCTCAAGGAAGTAGTGTAGAGAGCCTAAGTGGTATGTTCCAAAAATATTTTTTTTATTTTTAAATACTTTGAAAACATAAAAACAAAACTCCTAAGAAATTACAAATCAGTGCTGGAGAGCACACTGGAGGGGGAAACAATGATGAAAAATTGAAGAACACAGAAACACAGGACAGAACCAGAGAAAGAAAGAAAGCGCGGACAGAACACAAGACACATAACAAACAGATGACTCCAGGACAAGACAATAGTCGGAGAGACAAAGGTCGGACCCAAGTTAATTCACCCTCTACTACCTATCCTAGATTAAATTAAGAAATTGTTCAAAAATTCTCCACTTCGCTCAGTGATTGAATGATGTCTCAGTTCACACACCAATATCTCCTAGAAATTGAAAAATCAAGAATCAAAGTTCTTCAATACTCAAGCGTTCCTCCGAACTGCAAGGTGACTTACCCATCAAAGTCATTATAGAAAGAATTTATCACAATCCAGAATGATTCCACTATGATCATCACATCGCACAACCAATCTTGATTCTCAATTCGGGAAATCAATACAGGAAGGGGAGAATAAATTAAACAAGAAAGTTGGAAATCTTCCTACGCAGGATCTCGCTCTCACTTAACCTAACTCGCAGATGCGATCTACCAAGACGAATAGAAAGAATGTGATCATATTAATGTTCGGGTCTACAGATTGTGTCGGGTTTCATAAACTGGATCCAACCCCGCAAGTTAGATCTCTATTTCTATAGATTCGAGATCACAACGCAAGATGAGGATGAAGAAACAACACAAACAATTAAACATAACTAACATCACAATTCAATTAACTAAACATGAAACACTACGAGTGTATTTACAGACTCAACAAGGAACACTAAAAACAGAGCAGTGGGAGGATGTATGAAATGGACGAGCGGGAACCCGTCTTCATGTCGAAGATGAGTTCCAGTCTGATGAAGTTTTATGGAATGGTGCCTGAACGGTGGTGGAGTGTCCTCCACCACTGTTGAATGATGCACCTTCGGTCCTCTACTCTTCTCCCTTGGCCCCTGGCCTAGAGAGGAGTTGTGCATCCTCTTATTTAGAGATGAAAAAAGAAAAGAAAACTAAACAGGCAGTGTCTATCCACGTGGCGCACTTTAACACACTCTTCACCGGCTATTAATGTGAACTCCCTATAAACACATACAACCCCTGAAACGACCTTGATAATCTTTATTCACTATTCCCATGAATAACTTCTTTTAATCCTCGTAAGTATGAGTGACTCCCCCTATAAAAAAAGGAAAACCAAAACAAATTAAACAAATAAAATGAAACTAAAAAAACTATATATTAATATTATTAAATAGATTAGTTAATTAAAAAACTTATTAATATATATATATATAATACCTAATATTATTATTACTATTATATGTAAATATAATATTTATTTTTATTAATATTTTACTTAATATAAAACAAAAGTAATTGATATATATATGTATTATATGTTATTTATATAGTGTATTATATATATTATGATGTTATTATTATAATTAGTATAATATTATAATTATATTAAAGAAAAATGAAAATAAAAGCTGAAATGGGGGGGGCATGATTCTGTTTGGTGAAGTGATGAGAGAGAGGAGGGATATGTGGTTTAGGGCAGGGGAAGCAGTGGCGTTTTGAGATAGGGCATGATATTGGGGTCGCGGCGGATCTAATAAGGGGAGAGTTCGGCTCAGCAGCAGGGGACCGAGGGGTGGCATGCGACTTGGGTTTGGCAAACAGGGTGGATGCAGCGCAACGGTGGAGGCCTCTGTGGCTTCGGGTATGACTCGCCGGCGAGCAGGAAGAAGGAAGGTGGGGTGCGCAGGGAAGGGTTTGATACAGGGTCGGTGCTGGCGAGGTCCTATGGTTCGGATGGAGGGATAATCGGCCTCAACTTGGATTGGGGTTTGGATTTTGAGTTATGGAATTGATTTTTTCACTTGGTAAGTTCTTCAAATTCTTTTATTCTACGATTTTTTGTGCCAATTTCTGTTTAATCATCTCTTCCGTCAATTTTTACTACATGAGTTTGAATTATTGTGTTGCTGGATAGTTTGCTGTTATGTGTTTGATGCGTCGTTGGGGAATTTGGTTGCTGCAACGGAGGCTGGGAAATGATGATTAGCTAGTGATGGAAATCGATGCAGGAGCAGAGGAGTGGAGCGGTGGCAGACGTGTCGAACAGTAGGTGTGGTAATGATGGCTGAGGTGCGGTGAGAGGGTTGTGGAAGAAATGAGTATCGGTGAGGAAAAGAGGGGAGTGTATCAGTGAGGAAAAATGAAAACGGTGAGGTGTAAGCTGTATCAGTGAGGAAGTGTGGGAGAGATGTATCGGTGAGAAAAAATGGAAATATAACCGTTTGAGTATCGGTGAGGAAAAAGGGGGAAAATTTATCGGTGAGGAAATTAAAGGGTAACGGTGAGGAAATAAAGGGGAGTTGTATCAGTGAGGTAATAAAAAAATGGAAACGGTGAGATGGGTAGTGGTGGAAGATGAACCGGTTGAGAAGCCTAACAGTGGGGATGGGAATCAGTGAGGATACTGTAATAGTGAGGTGGAGTGTATTAGTGAGGTTTGGGTGTATGGTATCAGTGAGGAAGGGGAAATGGAATCGGTGAGGAGGTCACCGCTAATGAACAGGACCGTGCGACCGCAATACCTACGAACAAACATAACCAAGAAAATTAAATAAATAAAAAAATAAATGAATCTAGAAAAACAAATCAAATAATAAATTATATTAAATAAAATAGAATTAAAAACTAATAACAAAAAAGTTAAATAATAAAATTAATGGAACTTTATTTAAACAAATGAATTAATTTGGGTTTAAAAAATAAACAAACTTAATTAAAAAACAAACTAAAAATATTTACACAAACTTGGTTAAATTATTCAACCAATTAATTAAATAATTAATTTAATTGAAGAATAAAGAATATTAAACGAATAAAATTAAATTGTTAAAACTAATTAAATTACTAAAATACTAAAAACCAAAAAGAGTTATTTATTTACAATTTAAAGAATAAAGCCTTAATTAATTTAATAAATTAATTAATAAACTAACTAGAATGAAAAATTATAAAAATAAAAGTATAAATAAATAAAAGTCTAATTCGCAAGACTAGTTAATTAAATAATTATTTAAAAAGACACTAATTCACATTAGAACACATGGTTTAAACTAAACACTTATTATTCTACACAACAAGTACAAAAACACAACAATTATAAAATATTTACTAAAAACAATCATTTTGGTATAAAAAATCAATAAAAAATACAAAAAGGATGTGGAAAAGAGTGTTAAAACACTGCCACATCAAACTCCCCCACACTTAATGCCTTGTTTGTCCTCAAACAAATACATTCCTTAGACATTAAAAGAGAAATATAATTTGTGAATTTCTTCTCAAAAAGGGCATGTTTAAAAGTAAATATCCAGAGGACCAGGACCAAACAATGAGTCAGGCCATCCAAAGGTGTTAAAAAATGATGTCCTCCTTAGCTTAAAAAGCCCACTGAGAGTCAAGAGATTCACAAACTCATACACTGTCAAGTATTTCATGGATCCTATGTGTATTCATTGACCGTCGTACTTCACCTTCCAATTCAAGTTATAATTCAAGGAGTGTTGACAGGTTAGATGAAGTGGAACTCAAAACTTAACCAAGGGCACCTTCCATTCTCACCTTCCTCCAGGTTCCATAAATTAAAGTCCATTAAATTGATCACTCTATTGCTTCAACTCAAATGAAAATTAACCAAGTCAATTGCTCCCTTGTTCATCTGGGTTCAAAATTCCCCTCAGTTTAATGAGTTCATTTTTGACAAGGGCACTTTATTTTACTCTTTCCTAGCCTTATTCCATGTGCATACGACTGTTCATATAAATTATTAAGATTGAAATTGGGTTTATTTACTCACAGAAACACACCCAATGCACCTTGTCTCAGATACTCACCATGGGATACCATTTTTCCATTTTACTCCAGTTACAGAGGACTTAATTAATAATAATTCGGGTTGACTTCCTAAAGTGATTGAATATTATTTAATAAAAATGTGAGTCCCCTAAGTTCCAGTGAGAACTTCTAGTTACTCTAAGTCAGGATCCTCATTCCACAAGACCTATTCTTCCACACTCTCATCCTTAGTTCCTAAACAGAAAGGTTCATAGATATAGTGAACAATTCCACTCAACAATCATTCATACTTAAATGTTTCTGACTCAGTACCACTCTCAACATCTAGAAAACAACTATCCACTCAATAGGACATAAATGAAGTACCATTGAACCTCCAATGACCATCATATGATGAAAGAATTTAAAAATTAAATTTTTTTTGAAGGAATTTTGAACCATTTTTTTGAAAACAATTGACCACTTTTTAAATAAACTCAGGTTCAAGAAGGGGGAATTCGACATTACACTAAAATGACCACTCTCCCCCACAATTAAGACCCAAAATTGTCCCCAATGATGAATCTCAGGGTAGGAGACAGTTAATGTTCAAAACATATGGACATTTCAACTGAAAAAGGAAATGGAAGGGTATCAATAAAGTTAACAAAATTTCCTTTCCACACAAAAAGTGAACAAAAATAAGAACAAAAACAATAGAAAACAGAACATCCCAACCCCACCAACCATCACCAGCAATAAGTATATTTGTATTCCTAAAATGTTCTTGCTTTGAATCATTGTGAGAAGACAAAATATTTTAACAATTTACTTCAAATAGTATCATTATTAACAATGATGTGCAGCAGCAACATAATAAAAATAAAAAAAGTGGGCGCAAGCATGTTTCACAAATCAGCTCAAAATAATTTATCAACTCTCTAGATACTAGTATCTAACACTCAAGCAAGAAGAAAAATTTACTTTTCACCGAAATTCAGGGGACTCCCCCACACTTAGTTCACAGCAGCATGAAATAAAAATTTGAACAGTAAAACATTACAATGTAAAACAATACTCCCTTAAATGTGAAGCTTATCAGATTTACAAGTGCCTATCTTTTATTTCCATGTGTATGAACTCTGAATTCTCGAGTTGGGCACCTACATGTTGAACAAAGTTGAAATTATTGTTCCAAATTTTAAAGCTCAAATAAAAAGAAACCACAGAGTATGAGTTATGGAATTTTATCCATTAATCCAGTGAGCTGGCCCTCTGAGACTTGAATGATAGCCACGTGGAATCTACTGCCTATTTATTGTCATAAGAAAACAACACTCAAATTAAAACAACATGCAATAAGAAACTAAAGCATAAAATGAAAAGGTATAATCTTGGGATAACCCCCCCTGGGGTGCTTTAGTTTGACTATCCACAGTTGAACAGTCCTCATATCAACCCCAGTCTGATGGGGGATTCAGATTCTTGCTCAAGAACCACCAGGTGAGATTCTTCCAACTTCAGTCACTTTCCATCTTTAGAGTACCCCATGTGCAGCATCAGCCAAATTCCCCTCCTGGGCATTGATGTACTTATTGTTGAATGGTGGAGGGAAAAAGAGGATATAGGGGTACTTACCTACTTATTCTTGAGGTTGAGTGTGCAAAAGATGTAATGTTGGAAAACTTGGATGTGACTTGTATTCTAGTTCATTCCAATAAATTATTTTATCTTGGAAAGAAATTATTGTGTCATCATCCACTTCTGTTCTAGTGCACAAATCCAATAATTCTTCTTCAAAAATAACTCCCAAACTAGAAGTGTCATCCAGAATTGAAAGTTCCATAAACTATTCAGTAGATGCAACCACAAGTTCCTCACTCTCCAAGAAATCACAAAAGTGAGATGCATCTTCAAAACCTACACAGGGAGCAACATAATTAAAATCAGCTTCAATGTAATCCATGTTGAATGAAAATACAACTTCTTCCATAAAATGTTCAACTCCCTTTATCAGTGATGCTTGTTCCTCCTCGTGATGAAATAGTGATCCTAGGAGTGGGTCCACGGAAAGAGTGAGGTAGTCAACCTCCTCGAACCTCTCTTCAAAACACACCACCTCACTTACCGAATCTTCTAAGAAAAATGATATAATTTCATGTTCTAGCTCCCTCTGTTGAAGCATTGAAAAATCATTAGAATAGTTATAGCAAGAAAAATCAATTGAATGGAAATCAAGGAAAGAGTGATCATCAAAGAAATGCCCATCATCATGAATCATTGAAAGTTTCATCTCCTTCTATCCCTTGAAAACATCCTCGGAAATTGGTTCTGGAATTTCCATCTTTGAATCCAGGAACAAATCCATACCAAAGTTGGGAAACTCCAACTTTTTCTTTCTCCTATTTCTTTTCTCTTTCCTTCTCAACTGTTTTCCAAAATGTTGGGCTTCAATGGGAGGTGGTGGTACTGCACTTTCATCTTGTTATCCCTTGACCTTATACATGGCATGTTGCA
Organism: Viscum album; assembly: GCA_963277665.1. Classification (NCBI taxonomy): domain Eukaryota; kingdom Viridiplantae; phylum Streptophyta; class Magnoliopsida; order Santalales; family Viscaceae; genus Viscum; species Viscum album. The sequence continues at coordinate 1,596,838,484 of OY728141.1, forward strand.
TCAACTGCATGGTCTCTTGAGAATAAAGTGTTTCCTCATCAGTAAGTTCTTGATGCTGTCATTCATGCATCCAGCATTGAAACTTAGCAATATCCTCCTCATGCTCTTGAACCGGGTCAAACAGTGACACTATACCTATTTCATTAGAGTTCATCACTGTGTGTGTGTTTGTTTTTTATGTTTTTTTATTTTAAATTAAATAAAAATTGGAAAAACCATTGAGACACTCGTTTCTTCCCCAGAAACAGCACCAAAATTTGAACGGCATCCTTGTCGCGAGGACGGTCAAGTTTACATTTATAAAGACCCAAGATATAGCACAGTGGCTAACCTCACGGCCGCTCTCAAGGAAGTAGTGTTGAGAGCATAAGTGGTCTATTTCGAGAAACTTTTTGTATTTTTAAATACTTGGAAAACATAAAAACACAACTCCTAAGAAATTAAAAATTTGTGCTGAAGAGCATAGTGGAGGGGGAAACAATGATGAAAAATTGAAGAACACATAAACATAGGACAAAACCAGATAAAGAAAGAAGGCGTGGACAGAACACAAGACACATAACAAACAGATGACTCTAGGACAAGAGAATAGTCAGAGAGAAAAATGTCGGACCTAGGTTAATTCACCCTTTACTCCCTATCCTAGATGAACTTAAGAAATCGATAAAAAAATTCTCTACTTCGCTCAGTGCATGAATGATTTCTAAGGTCACACACCAATCTCGCCTAGAAATTGAACACTCAATCATCAAAGTTATTTAATACTCAAGAGTTCCTCCGAAATACAAGGCGACTCACCCTGCAAAGTCATTCTGGAAAGAATTTCTCACAATCTAGAATGATTACACTATGATCGTCACTTCGCAAAACCAATCCTGATTCTCAGTTTGAGAAATACAGATAGGAAGGGGAGAATAAATTAAACAAGAAAGTGGGAATCATCCTACACAAGATATCTCTCTCACTTAACCTAACTCACAGACATGATCTACCAAGGCGAATAGAAAGAATGTGATCACATTAATGTGCGGATCTCCAGATCATGTCGGGTTTCATAAATTGGATCCAACCCAACAAGTTAGATCTCCATTTCTAGAGATTCAAGATCACAACACAAGACGAGAAAGAAGAAACCACTCAAACACTTAAACATAAATAACATCACAATTCAATTAACAAATCATGCAACACTATGAGTGTATTTACATACTCAACATAGAAGACTAAAAATAGAGCAGTGAGAGGATGGATGAAATGGAGGAGTGGGGACTCGTCTTCAGGTCGAAGATGAGTTCCAGTCTGATGAAGTGGTATGGAATGGTGCGTAAACGGTGGTGGAGTGTCCTCCACCACTGCTAAATGATGCCCCCCGGTCTTCTGCTCTTCGCCCTCGGCCACTGGCCTGGAGAGGAGCTATGCATCCACTTATTTAGAGAGAAAAAATGAAAACTAAACTAAACAGGCCGTTTCTATCCACGTGGAGCACTTTAACACACTCATCACCCACTTTTAATGTGAACTCCATGAAAGCGCATACACCCCCTGAAATGACCTCAAGAATCTTCATGCGCTATTCCCACGAACAACTTCTTTTAATCCCCGCAAGTACGAGTGACTCCCCCTGGAACAAACAAGAGAAAAACCAAAAGAAATTAAACAAATAAAGTGAAACTAAAAAAACTATATATTAATATTATTACCTAGATTAGTTAACAAAAAAACTTATATATACATAATAACTACTATTATTATTACAATTATATGTAAATATAATATTTATTTTTATTAATATTTTACTTATTATAAAAAAATGTAATTGATATATATAAGTATTATATGTTATTTATATAGTGTATTGTATATATTATGATGTTATTATTATAATTAGTATAATATTAGAATTATATTAAAGAAAAATGAAAATAAAAGCTGAAATGGGGGGGGATTGATTATGTTTGGCGATGTGAAGGGAGAGAGGAGGGATACGGGGTTTAGGGCAGGGGAGGTGACGGCGGTTTGAGGTAGGGCATGGTCCAGGGGTCACGGCAACTCCAACAGGGGGAGAGTTTGACTCAGCAGAAGGGGACCGAGGGGCGGCGTGTGGCTTGGGATTGGCCAACAGGGTGGATGCGGCGCGATGGTGGAGGTCTCTGTGGCTTCAGGTATTACTCGTAGGTGAGCAGGAAGAAGAAAGGTGGGGTGCACAGGGAAGGGTTTGATACAGGGCCAGTGTCAGCGAGGTCCTGCGGTTCGGATGGAGGGAGAATCGGCCTCAGATTGGATTGGGGTTTGGATTTTGAATTCTGGAATTGATTTGTTCACTTGATAAGTTCTTGAAATTATTTGATTCTTCGAATTTTTTGCGCCTGTTTCTATTTAATCATATCTTCCTTCGATTTGTACTGCGTGATTTTAAATTGTTGTATTGCTGGATAGTTTGCTTCTATGTGTTTGATGCGTCATTGGAGAATTTGGTTGCTGCGATGGAGGATGGGGAATTATGAGTATCTAGTGCTGGAAATAGATGTAGGAGTAAAGGAGTGGGGCGGTGGCATAGGTGTCAAACAGTAGGAGTGGCAATGATTTCTAAGGTGTGGTGCGAGGGTGGTGGAAGAAATGAGTATCGGTGAGGAAACGAGGGGGGGGGGGGGTATTAGTGAGGATAAATACAAACTGTGAGGTGTAAGCTGTATCAGTGAGGAAGTGTAGGAGATATGTATCGGTGAGGAAAAATGGAAATATAACATTTACATTATCGGTGAGGAAAAAGGGTGGAAATGTATCTGTGAGGAAATAAAAGGGTAACGATGAGGAAATAAAGGGGAGGTATATCTGTGAGGTAACAAAAAAATGGAAATGGTGAGATGGGTAGCAGTGGCAGAGGCACCGGTTGAGAAGCCTAACAGTGAAGAAGTGAATCGATGAGGATACAGTAATGGTGAGGTGGAGTGTATCGGTGATGTTTGGGGGTATGGTATCGGTGAGGAAGGGGAAATGGAAACGGTGATGAGGTCACCGCTAATGAATAGGACCATTTGACCGCAACACCTGCGAACAAACATAACCAATAAAATCAAATAAATAATATAATTTAATGAAACTAAAAATAACTAAATCAAATAATAAATTAAATTAAATATAATGAAATTAAAAACAAAAAACAAAAAAGTTAAATAATAAAATTAATAAAACATTATTTAAAAAAATTAAATAATTTGGGTTTTAAAAAATAAACAAACTTAAATAAAGAACAAATTAAAAATATTTACCCCAACTTGCTTCAATTATTCAACCAATTAATTAAATAATTAATTTAATTGAAGAATAAAGAATATTAAACGAATAAAATTAAATTGTTAAAACTAATTAAATTATTAAAAGACTAAAAACCAAAAAAGAGATATTTATATACAGTTTAAATAATAAAGAATTAATTAATTTAATAAATGAATTAATAAACTAACTATAATGAAAAATTATAAAAATAAAAGAATAAATAAAAAAAGTCTAATTCGCAAGACTAGTTAATTTAAGAATTATTTAAAAAGACACTAATGCACATTAAAACACGTGTTTTAAACTAAAAATTGATTATTCTACACAATAAGTACAAAAACACAACAATTATCAAATATTTACTTAAAACAATCATTTTTCTATAAAAAGTCAATAAAAATAAAAAAATGATTTGACAAAGAGTGTTAAAACACTGCCACATCACCAGTATACCTAGACATGGTAATTGATGGGTCTTAAAATTAAGAGGAATAGACTAAAAACCCTCTAAATACTACATGATTACCCCATGAACCACCTAAACACCTAAATAGACATAAAAAATCTTCAAGAGGTATCCCAACACTCATATTATTTTACTAAAAATCACTTCTTGAAACTCTTGCTACTTGGAGACTAAAAATTCAATTTCATTTGAATTCTTTCACTCATATTGATATTGATAATTATAAACTCCTCATGAAATGGATACACATCCTTAGAAAGTACTCTGGATTATCCAACATATCAAGATTTATTAATCATAATGGAAACAACTACTCATTCCAAATTCAAGATTGGATTCCTAGAAATCATCTATCATCCTGATATAGGAAATAATAGTTTTTTCTAAAAAAACATAAAAAACTATACTTTATACACATATTTCATTAAGTTGTTAAAGTGGAATGAAATGTGGAGGGTGGAATGGGGGTAAATGGGCTGGGTAGAGGGGTGTGGGGTGGGCAGGGGGTGTGTAGGGGATGGGTCAGGGGGTATGTGTGCAGGTGGGGGGGGGGGGGGGGGGCAGGGGCATGGGGTGTGCTGGGGGGAGGTGTGTGTAGGCTGGGGAGGGGGCATGTGGGGTGGGTGTGTAGGTGGGGGGGGGAAGGGGGTGTTGGGGACAGGGGGTGTGCACTGGGGGAAGGGGGAGGGGGTGTGCAGGTGGGGGGGATAGGGGGTGTGTGCTGGGGGTAGGGGTAGGGGGTCTACATGTGGGGGGGGGGGGGCAGGGGGAGTGGGGTGTGCTGGGGGGAGGGGTGTACTGGTGGGGGGAGGGGAGGTATGGGGCATGAGGGTTGTCCATGAGGGTGGGGGCTATCCAAGGGGGAGTAGAGGCAGGGGTATACTACAAGGGGGTGTGGCGGTGTCGAGGAGGGGGGGGGGTGTTGTCCAGGAAGGGGGCGAGTGTCTAGGGGGAAGGAGGGTTGTCCAGGGGGCTTTGCAGGGGGGTGTCTCGGAGGGAGGGTGGTTGTCGAGGAGAGGGGGTGTCCAGGAGGGGGGATGTCTAGGGGGGAGGGGTGTCCTAGAGGGGGGGTGCTGTCTAGGAAGGGGGGTTGTGCAAGGGGAAGGGGCTGCCCAAGGGGGGATGTCTAGGGGGAGGGGCTGTCCAAGGGAGGCTTTGTAGGGGGAGGGGGATATAGGGGGGTTGTGCATGGGAGAGGGTGTCCAAGAGGGGGGTGTCTATGGGGGAGGGGGGTTTCCAGGGTGGAGGGGGGCTTTCTAGGGGGGAGGGGGGCTGTCTAGTGGAGGTTTTGTAGTAGGAGGGGCTGCTGGGGGGGCTGTGTTGGGGAGAGGGTGGGGGCTATTTGGGGGGGGGAGGGTGTAGAGACCCGAAGCTTGACGTACATTGACATTACATTACTTTTGCGGAATACTTAGTACATAACAAAAACACACACACAAGGATCGTAATAGTTTAGTGTCTTTGGAAACTTGGAACATAATCTTCTAATCGTGGTGAAAGATCTTCAATATCTCCCATAAAGATCTTCCTTTTTTTTACCTAAAACCTTTCTTTATATCCTGGGGAAAAGAAAACATAAAATGGTGAGCTCAAATGCTCAGTAACGGTATACAAAAGAAATAAAAATCATATCATATCTTTTTGGAAATCATAACCTGCAAAAGAGATCATAATATCTTAACATGGAACAAATCATAGAAGTGAAAATGAGATCACCATAATCATAACATGAAACTTGAAACTTTGTGGCATGTACACATAATCATGGAAAATCATTTCTTGTTAGTCATGACTCATTGCCAAGACTATCTTAGTGGACAAAGTCCCTTTCTGAATCGAGTAACCCTCGTTTCAGTCCTGTTTCACTGAACCGGTATAACCTACCATTCCAGCCATGTCTATCTCATGAGATATAAAATCTTTACCCAATGCATTGGAGGGAGATATAGGTCCCACTCATCTCATAATGAATCCTTTCTTATGTGTGCCACAAAATCATAAATCATACATCATTGCATAACCCATGTAATAAAAATGGGATTCTTAAAACAACATGACATCATAAAACCATTCATATAAGATAAAGGAATTCATAAACATAATTCCATCATTGTAATAATAGGGATAAAAACAGAACCCTTTATTATCTTAGATGGAAAATAATTTTGATAAAACACTTGAATTGAATTCTTGAGGAAAATATCCTTTCTTCTTCAAAATCAATTTCTTTTCACAAAACATCATGCAATTTTAAAAGAAAGAGATTTTATTGAAAATAGTCATGAAATCTTTTAGAGGAAGCTTCATGAAAATAAGGCTTTATAAAATAGTAGAAATCCGTTCATGCCGTATAAGTTAAAAAAAACATTCTTCGTACTTTTGTCGGAAAAGTCAAAAAGTACCTCGTATGACAAAAGATTCCTTTCATAGATATTACTAAAAACTCACCGAAGGGTAAAAATGGATTTAAACAATTGTAGGTGTATTGAAATAATATTACATATTGATGAAACATGGATGTGGATGATAAAATACACCCCATTAAATACTTACGAATAAACAATCTCGGATAAAAAATGAGATTGTGATATTTCCCTTACCTTAGGTCTGACTTGCTTTGTAAGTGTCCGAACCTCCTGTATAATGATTTAAATCATGTTATTGACTTATTCCAGAATCATATTCATTGTTATGATATCATATATGGTTCACTTATGACATTATATTACCCGTTCTTTTGTAAATTCCATGTTAAAGAAGCGTTTTGGGTAAAATCGTTTCATTTATCTTAGGTGTTTTGACTTGTTGTTCTTGACATCATTATTACTTATATCATGATTTAATTACTTCCAGAATATAAAATACGATTTATATATCATATATATTCAGTATATATATATATATAATAGATAGATAAATAAAATGAAAAACACCGTTCATGGAGACGGTAGTCCGTACGTACGCATGAACGCTGTTTTACTTTCCTTATTGTCTTGAAATGGAAGTAAGTAGATGACATATATATATATATATATATAAATCCAGTAGCTTTATAATGTCATATATTTCATTATTATTTCTTATATATACTTTATAATCATTCTTAAATGGTTAATATGGAGAATGAATCTCATCGCGTCGTGGAGACGGTAGTCCGTACGTACGCACGAGCGATGATATCATTTCTATAAATATTGAACTGAATTGGAGTGGATTATACAATATATCAGAATCAATATGATGTTGTAATAACTATGTATAGTTATTCTTTACACCATTATACCCATCCATGTAAGGTGGTGGTGGAAAATAGATTACACCACGGCGTGGAGACGGTATTCCGTACGTACACACGCGCGGTGATTTCTTTTTCCGTAGGATGGATAGATGGTGAAATAGGGTTGTTTCATACTTATAATAACATATCAGTATATGAGTGATACTGATGTTATTACTTCATAATGAAACAACCTAAGAAGAAGAAGTGGAAGAAGAAATAAAGATGAAAGAATTGGTAACGGTAATTACCTCTTCTTTGAAGTGCCTCTTTGAGACCTCCACTTAGGGCACTAAAATTGGTATTTGATGAAGACCAGAACCTCTAGGATGTTTCTAGGGAAGTGGAGAAGAGATTTTGGCAGGGTTTGGCCGAGCTTGAGTGCTCAAATTGGTGTGAGGAGGAGGGGGAGGAGGTGTCCTTTTATAGGGGAGGAGAGGGGCACCTTAGGAATTCTTAAAAATATTAATTTATAATAAATCTAACCCCACTTCAAAACCTCCAAAAATGACTCATATTCGAAGCTTAGATGAGATAGGGTTGTAATCTCATCAACCAATCATATTTAGACATGTTTGGATCTTATTTTAAACCTTATCAATTAGATTTTACTCTAAGTTAAATAATTTAACTTTTACCGTGTCTTTTTGTTTTCTTTCACTATATGGTTAATACACTTACTATAACATGCCAAACGAACCCCAAATTGTTTATTATTAATATATATATCCTTATCTAAGTCATTTGGCCGAACCTTAGATTTTTAGGAATAAAATAACAATTAATAATATAATATTTGATTTAAAAACTATTTTGTGTCAATTTTGACACTATTTGATATATGATTTTTTTGAAAGTCATAACAGAATTATATTTTCGAACCAAGTTGATTAAATCAACACTAATATATCATAGTAACCTAGAAAATTAGTTTAAGTCATAAAAAGTCTCAAATTACATTCATTTGAGCATTTATAACATCAATTATGTTAATATTTCCTTAAAAGGGTAATTACTGCATCATAGTTGTGTCATAAATAAATTACTTTATTTAAAGTCTAAAAATTATAAATAAAGTATCATTATGTAGGAAATCTTTTTAGCTTTCTAATGAATATTTATAGTCGAATTTATCTTATGTATAACCCCATATTAAAAATGTTTTAGTTATTAAACTTTGATTTTAACTATTTTAACTATTCATTAAATAATATAATATTAAATGTCATAATCTAATCCAAGTGGACCTAAATGGTCATATTATATTCATAAGGTTGTTTTTGGTCGAATTACACTTATCCAATAGAATTAGGACATGTGTTAGGGTAATAGTAATATCATATTTACCCTTAGTTACCCTATTTACTATTAACCGTGGTAAAAAAGTAAAAAGTTACTATTCACCAAAAATTATTTTCATCTCATTGAACCACATTTTACTTACTGACATCAACCGTGTCTCTCGGATTTTTGAAATTCCATTCACAGAAGCGGTAAAATTAAGATTTATGAAGAAATTAATTTTTTTAACTACCACTTAGTAGTTTCACTATTCATCAAAAATTGATGTTTTTCAGAACAATGCCAAAATTTCATCCTAAGCTATATTTCATATTCCGAATTCAAAAATGAAGTCTATTTTACCAAATTCATATCATAGAATTTGCATTAATTAATTTTATAATTAAATCCCGCTGTTAAAACAAATAGCGTGTTTTTAAGAAACAATATCTATCAAAAGATTGACACTTGATTATGTCTGGTTTAAATGTGAAATTACATCCAATGACCAACATTGTATTAAATTGTAAAAATATATTCTAAATATACTTTAAAACCACTCAAATTAATAATTTATCACTATTAATTATTTCGATTAAAAAAGTTGTTTTTAATTATAATTTAGTAATTTTCACTATTCATCAGAATATGAAAGTTATCCGAAAAGTACCAAAATTTCACCTTAGGCTAAATTCGATACTCCGAATCCAAAAATGAAGTTCATTTTGAAAAATAATATTTACAGAGTTTTAAAAAGTGGTTATTACTATTCATAACAGCTAGTTTTAATAATATTTTAATAGCATATCGTTGTTTAGTGAAACTCGGTATTGCGTATTACACACGCTATCGAGGAAGGTCGCGATTGCGTGTAATGCAAGGAAAGTCAAGGATGCGTGTTGTGTAAGCTCCTTTTGGTGTAGCGTACAACACAAGACATTAGTGAAATTAAAAGGAATATTTTTCATAAAATCTTGGGCTGTTACATTCTACCCCCCTTAAAATGAATTTCGCCCTCGAAATTCGTCGGGGTTATAAATAGTTTACTATTCGAAAGTTTCTTTAATAGAAACCCACATCGTAAAAAGGAATATCAAAACCAATCTTTATAAACAAAAGTATGAAACGTAACGGTTACCCAAATAAACTAATCATTGGGTTTCCACATAGGTGAAAATATGGATATGGAAGAGAAATCTAACTATCATGTTCTGATGGAGAGTGGTAGAGAACATGGCTATGGAAAAGCCAATAATCACAAATCCATAAATTTGTGACGATCTAAGGTACCATCCGATTCATCAGGTATAAGATCACTAGGACAACATTTTTGGTTTTCAAGATCATTTCCCTAAAGTTGAAAATTTGAATTGGAATAAATACTTTCTTTATTTTGGTACAATCTCACTATTGTTCGTGCCTAGAACAATTTCCACTTCATCTCTTAAATAAATGAAGTTGAATTTGTTATTCGTGAAGTGTTAGCAGATCATGTGATAGAATGACGGGTCATTCCATCTGTCTCAAACAAAAGGTAAGCAAAAGTTATTAAATATACATAAGTCATTATATAGTGAGATTAATCATATATAGTTCCTAAAATGGACTTATACTTCATATATCATACTGCTTAATATAATAAAACTAGCTTCTACTAAACAGGGACTTCCTGTAGGTCAGTGGTAGGCGATAAAGGCCAGTCGCACTTCGGTTGTGGGTTCGATTCCTACAGCCTTGTCCGAAGCGATGGGCTGTCGCCCGTCCTGCAGGTTGTCCTTTTTCTAAAACTACGTTACTATAACATCCCATCAATAATATCGAAAATCTTCTATCCTTAAACAATACTAACTTATGTCCAACATAATCCAGTCTAATCTTTAGGCTTATACATAATACTGCAGTCCACTCTCATAATATAGTGACAACGATTACCAGAGATTTAATACTGTCGTTGATCCCCACATATCATAAGATATGTCTTGTTGGTCACATTCCAAACATTCAAAGTCCTTAATCGTGTATTCTCTTGAATACCTTAGTGAAAACATGAGTGCAGTTAAAAGTTAACACTTTCCACATACCAAAATCCTCAAAATTCTATATACTCAAACCATGATATCACTTAGTCCTTATATCAATCATGAGCTCATGAATACTATTAAACATTTCATTTTCTCGTCTTTATTATGCGCATATCATCTTATTTCCAAAAAAATATCTCAATCACTTTGAATACCACATCAGTAAATATTGCAATACTCAATGATACAACATTATTTTGGAATCCCATTACATAAACACTTAATCATTCCACCACATCGTTGTCATATTCAACATTGCCAAGAGTGATCGCATGTGATTTCCCTTTGTCCTTTGCCTTCAGTGGTTGCTCATGTTGATCATCACTAACCCTTGGATTAGGGAAATTATTAGCATAATGCCTCATTTCCTTGCACTTGAAGCATTGAAGTGTTGGCGGTGCGTTCTCTGCAGTGTTTGCTTTATTCACATCATTAGAAACCCTTTTTCCATTACTTCGACACTCAGCTGCTCGATGACCTTCTTTTCCACACTTAAAACATTTTCTAGTCCCTTTAAGACAATCGCCACCATGCTTCTTTCCACACTTTGTTCATAAGGAAACATTCATCTTCTTTTCACCATTATTCTGAGATTTCTCCTTGAACTCCATCTTTCGTTTCTTGTCAAAACCATGAGATGGATATGTAACACCAACTTCCATTTCTACCTTGATAGCACAACGCACAATTTCTTCATAGCTACTGAAGTCTCTTATAGCTAATGCCTTTCAAAGACTTGGTTTTAAGCCACTGAAAAATCGATCAACTTTACTTTCAGGTTGGATGATAATTCCAGAAGCATACCTTGCAAGTCTTGTAAAATTTGCTTCATAGGTACCAACAGATTCATCGTCCATTTGCTTCAGTTCAAGAAACTCTTTCTCCATCTTTGTTCGAAGAATACGAGGGAAGTACTTACTGAAAAACAAGTTCTTGAACTCGTCCCATTCCATGGACTCAATTTCATCTCTTGGCCTCGTATTCTTGATAAGATTCCACCATTGATCAGCTTCACCTTCCAAATGATATACTGCTAAGATGACTTTATCATGTTCAGAACATTGAAGAACTGAAAATATCTTTTCAGTAGTACTGATCCATTGTTCAGCCACAAGTGGATCAGAAAACCCACTGAAAGAAGGTGGACGTTGCCTCATGAAGGACTCAATAGAATATTGTTCCCTTCTCTGCTCATTTAGAAGTCCAGAATGATTCATAGCTTGTGTAAGTATAGCAATAAGATTTTGCACTCCATCTCCCATAACATTTGTTTGTTCAGGAGGGCAATCATTGCATTGTCCATTGCATTGATCAACACGGTTCCTTCGGGTTCCAGCCATCGTCTAAAACCCAACAAGAATAGTGTGAGAGGCAAAAATCATGCTAGGGAAAACAACATAATAAAGGGGGAGTACCTTCAATATCCAACATCTTAGGTTTAATTCTATGATCGTTAGCGTAATTCTATTACTATAACCTATACGTATACTTAACCTTAGGGACATCCCTAGACATACCTTAGAAATATCTCTAGGGATCTCACTAACGTTTTCGCATCCTAGTTTCCAAAGGTTGACTAAACCTTTCCTCTGATACCAACTGTAGAGACCCGAAGCATGACGTACATTGACATTACATTACTTTTGCGGAATACTTAGTACATAACAAAAACACACACACAAGGATCGTAATAGTTTAGTGTCTTTGGAAACTTGGAACATAATCTTCTAATCGTGGTGAAAGATCTTCAATATCTCCCATAAAGATCTTCCTTTTTTTTACCTAAAACCTTTCTTTATATCCTGGGGAAAATAAAACATAAAAGGGTGAGCTCAAATGCTCAGTAAGGGTATACAAAAGAAATAAAAATCATATCATATCTTTTTGGAAATCATAACCTGCAAAAGAGATCATAATATCTTAACATGGAACAAATCATAGAAGTGAAAATGAGATCACCATAATCATAACATGAAACTTGAAACTTTGTGGCATGTACACATAATCATGGAAAATCATTTCTTGTTAGTCATGACTCATTGCCAAGACTATCTTAGTGGACAAAGTCCCTTTCTGAATCGAGTAACCCTCGTTTCAGTCCTGTTTCACTGAACCGGTATAACCTACCATTCCATCCATGTCTATATCATGAGATATAAAATCTTTACCCAATGCATTGGAGGGAGATATAGGTCCCACCCATCTCATAATGAATCCTTTCTTATGTGTGCCACAAAATCATAAATCATACATCATTGCATAACCCATGTAATAAAAATGGGATTCTTAAAACAACATGACATCATAAAACCATTCATATAAGATAAAGGAATTCATAAACATAATTCCATCAATGTAATAATAGGGATAAAAACAGAACCCTTTATTATCTTAGATGGAAAATAATTTTGATTAAACACTTGAATTGAATTCTTGAAGAAAATATCCTTTCTTCTTCAAAATCAATTTCTTTTCACAAAACATCATGAAATTTTAAAAGAAAGAGATTTTATTGAAAATAGTCATGAAATCTTTTAGAGGAAGCTTCATGAAAATAAGGCTTTATAAAATAGTAGAAATCCGTTCGTGCCGTATAAGTTAAAAAAAACATTCTTCGTACTTTTGTCGGAAAAGTCAAAAAGTACCTCGTATGACAAAAGATTCCTTTCATAGATATTACTAAAAACTCACCGAAGGGTAAAAATGGATTTAAACAATTGTAGGTGGATTGAAATAATATTACATATTGATGAAACATGGATGTGGATGATAAAATACACCCCATTAAATACTTACGAATAAACAATCTCGGATAAAAAATGAGATTGTGATATTTCCCTTACCTTAGGTCTGACTTGCTTTGTAAGTGTCCGAACCTCATGTATAATGATTTAAATCATGTTATTGACTTATTCCAGAATCATATTCATTGTTATGATATCATATATGGTTCACTTATGACATTATATTACCCGTTCTTTTGTAAATTCCATGTTAAAGAAGCATTTTGGGTAAAATCGTTTCATTTATCTTAGGTGTTTTGACTTGTTGTTCTTGACATCATTATTACTTATATCATGATTTACTTACTTCCAGAATATAAAATACAATTTATATATCATATATATTCAGTATATATATATATATATAATAGATAGATAAATAAAATGAAAAACACCGTTCATGGAGACGGTAGTCCGTACGTACGCATGAACGCTGTTTTACTTTCCTTATTGTCTTGAAATGGAAGTAAGTAGATGACATACATATATATATATATATAAATCCAGTAGCTTTATAATGTCATATATTTCATTATTATTTCTTATATATACTTTATAATCATTCTTAAATGGTTAATATGGAGAATGAATCTCATCGCGTCGTGGAGACGGTAGTCCGTACGTACGCACGAGCGATGATATCATTTCTATAAATATTGAACTGAATTGGAGTGGATTATACAATATATCAGAATAAATATGATGTTGTAATAACTATGTATAGTTATTCTTTACACCATTATACCCATCCATGTAAGGTGGTGGTGGAAAATAGATTACACCACGGCGTGGAGACGGTATTCCGTACGTACACACGCGCGGTGATTTCTTTTTCCATAGGATGGATAGATGGTGAAATAGGGTTGTTTCATACTTATAATAACATATCAGTATATGAGTGATACTGATGTTATTACTTCATAATGAAACAACCTAAGAAGAAGAAGTGGAAGAAGAAATAAAGATGAAAGAATTGGTAACGGTAATTACCTCTTCTTTGAAGTGCCTCTTTGAGACCTCCTCTTAGGGCACTAAAATTGGTATTTGATGAAGACCAGAACCTATAGGATGTTTCTAGGGAAGTGGAGAAGATATTTTGGCAGGGGTTGGCCGAGCTTGAGTGCTCAAATTGGTGTGAGGAGGAGGGGGAGGAGGTGTCCTTTTATAGGGGAGGAGAGGGGCACCTTAGGAATTCTTAAAAATATTAATTTATAATAAATCTAAGCCCACTTAAAAACCTCCAAAAATGACTCATATTCGAAGATTAGATGATATAGGGTTGTAATCTCATCAACCAATCAAATTTAGACATGTTTGGATCTTATTTTAAACCTTATGAATTAGATTTTACTCTAAGTTAAATAATTTAACTTTTACCGTGTCTTTTTGTTTTCTTTCACTATATGGTTAATACACTTACTATAACATGCCAAACGAACCCCAAATTGTTTATTATTAATATATATATATCCTTATCTAAGTCATTTGGCCGAACCTTAGATTTTTAGGAATAAAATAACAATTAATAATATAATATTTGATTTAAAAACTATTTTGTGTCAATTTTGACACTATTTGATATATGATTTTTGTGAAAGTCATAAGAGAATTATATGTTCGAAAAAAGTTGATTAAATCAACACTAATATATCATAGTAACCTAGAAAATTAGTTTAAGTCATAAAAAGTCTCAAATTACATTCATTTGAGCATTTATAACATCAATTATGTTAATATTTCCTTAAAAGGGTAATTACTGCATCATAGTTGTGTCATAAATAAATTAATTTATTTAAAGTCTAAAAATTATAAATAAACTATAATTATGTAGGAAATCTTTTTAGCTTTCTAATTAATATTTATAGTCGAATTTATCTTATGTATAACCCCATATTAAAAATGTTTTAGTTATTAAACTTTGATTTTAACTATTTTAACTATTCATTAAATAATATAATATTAAATGTCATAATCTAATCCAAGTGGACCTAAATGGTAATATTATATTCATAAGGTTGTTTTTGGTCGAATTACACTTATCCAATAGAATTAGGACATGTGTTAGGGTAATAGTAATATCATATTTACCCTTAGTTACCCTATTTACTATTAACCGTGGTAAAAAAGTAAAAAGTTACTATTCACCAAAAATTATTTTCATCTCATTGAACCACATTTTACTTACTGACATCAACCGTGTCTCTCGGATTTTTGAAATTCCATTCACAGAAGCGGTAAAATTAAGATTTATGAAGAAATTAATTTTTTTAACTACCACTTAGTAGTTTCACTATTCATCAAAAATTGATGTTTTTCAGAACAATGCCAAAATTTCATCCTAAGCTATATTTCATATTCCGAATTCAAAAATGAAGTCTATTTTACCAAATTCATGTCATAGAATTTGCATTAATTAATTTTATAATTAAATCCCGCTGTTAAAACAAATAGCGTGTTTTTAAGAAACAATATCTATCAAAAGATTGACACTTGATTATGTCTGGTTTAAATGTGAAATTACATACAATGACCAACATTGTATTAAATTGTAAAAATATATTCTAAATATAATTTAAAACCACTCAAATTAATAATTTATCACTATTAATTATTTCGATTAAAAAAGTTGTTTTTAATTATAATTTAGTAATTTTCACTATTCATCAGAATATGAAAGTTATTCGAAAAGTACCAAAATTTCACCTTAGGCTAAATTCGATACTCTGAATCCAAAAATGAAGTTCATTTTGAAAAATAATATTTACAGAGTTTTAAAAAGTGGTTATTACTATTCATAACAGCTAGTTTTAATAATATTTTAATAGCATATCGTTGTTTAGTGAAACTCGGTATTGCGTATTACACACGCTATCGAGGAAGGTCGCGATTGCGTGTAATGCAAGGAAAGTCAAGGATGCGTGTTGTGCAAGCTCCTTTTGGTGTAGCGTACAACACAAGACATTAGTGAAATTAAAAGGAATATTTTTCATAAAATCTTGGGCTGTTACAGAGGGGGTTGTCCAAGAAGGGGGTGGGGGATGTCCAATGGGGGATTTATAGGGGTAGGGAGTTGCAGGGGGGGTTGTATACTACAAGAAGAGTGGGGGAGGGGCTATCCAGAGGGCGCTTTGCATGGGTGGTACTATAGGGGGGTGTGCAGGGGGTGGGGGATATTTTTTATAGATTTTCAGACACTATATCCACAGTTTCAAACCGTGGCTATAAGTATATTGCCACAGTTTTTAACCATGGCTATAGGTCTAGTGCCACAGTTAGAAACCATGAAAATAAAGTGTGTCTATCCTCTAATATAGCCATGGTTCTAAACTGTGGCTATAGTGATATTACCATAGTTTGAACCGTGGATTTATACCTATAACCATGGTTCCAAACCGCGGCTATTGTTCTAGGCCTATTGCCATTAAAAACATACCCACGGTTCCTAAAACCGTGTCTATTACCTATAGCCACAGTTGAGGACATATAGAAATGGTTCTAAACTATGGCCAGAGCCCGAATTTCCAATAGTGAAAACACACATTGGTTGGAAAGAAACTTGAATAATCCTTTCAAAACTTTTTTGAAAAAACTCAAATGTGGGTAAAAATTTATTTTTTAAATGATAGGATATTAATAAAACATTTTTGAAAACATTTTTAGAAATCATGGTTCTTGAAGAAAATGAATTCCAACCGAAGAGTAAAATAAAGTCATGTTTTCTTAAAAACATTTTATAAATAATTTTATGTACCAAAGAGTGTAAAAATGATAATATTACATTAAAATATAATGAATAACCATTTTATATGAAAACTCCTGAGTTTCTTGTGATATGGGTCATAAGATCCTTTCATTGGAAACATAATCATAAACAATCTTGATAAACGATGAGATTGTAACATAAAATCATTATCACTTTGATATCTTTTAATCGTAACCCCATGAAGGAATAACATAAAATGTAACTTAAAATATCAAAAGTATAGATAAATTCATGGTATTAAATGTAAAGGGGTTTGTATACACACCTTGTGAAAGAATATGGGTGTATAACATAACATACATATCATAAAAGGTAAATTGAGATAAAAATCCCTCACTGATGTGGTAACTTTTGAATCGTAATCCCCAATAAAGAATAAAATAAAATAAAATGTTAAATATAATTAAAATAATGATATTAATGATATAAAATTTCAAATTGGTGGTATATAACCCACACAAAATAAATGAGTGGTTAATTTTAATATGTCTTCCATAAATAAAAGTGAGACTATAAATCCCTTACTGTAAATATTAACTTACATATTACATGTCCAAACCTCCTGAATAATGAATATATGTTTGTTATAAATATATTAAAGAAAATTATTTATATATATTTTATAATATATATTATTTTATTATTACCTTTTATT
This sequence comes from Viscum album, assembly GCA_963277665.1. Classification (NCBI taxonomy): domain Eukaryota; kingdom Viridiplantae; phylum Streptophyta; class Magnoliopsida; order Santalales; family Viscaceae; genus Viscum; species Viscum album. The sequence continues at coordinate 1,596,856,066 of OY728141.1, forward strand.
ACCCATTAATTAACAATTCCATGTCAATGTTACGTTTCAAGTGATAACCACTTTGTTTTTTGTATATGTTTTGAATTGTTATTTTTCGTACTATTAATTTTTTCATGGTTCTATAATATCCATAATGTTAAAAAATATATTAATATAATATTTATTCAGTATATATTTATTTATATTAATCTATAAAAGGTGGAGATAGAAAATAAAATTCACCATTAATGGAGATGGTAGGTTGTACATACACATGAACGTTATTTACATTTTATTGAAATATTGAAGGAAAGAAAAGTAAATGATATATTATCATTAAAAATTAATTTTTATTTCATATATCTCAAATATTTTAATTAGAATAATCTTTATCAACTTCCATGTAAAGTGTGAACGAATCACATCACTTCATGAGGTAGTAGTCCGTCATACACACGAGCAATGTTATCGAATACCAAAAAATGGAAATCATGAAGTTATGTATAATATAATAATTAAATAAGTATAATAATAACATAAATATCATTTATAAATAATAAATTCATCATTTTGTACAACAGTGAGTGATGGTATTGAAAAAATGAATGACAACAGTTCATGAGGTGGTAGTCTACACACGAACGATGGTTTCATAACCCATTTAATGGAAGTGGAGATGTTTTTAAGTAATTAACTTAACAAAGAAATTTATATAGAATATAATGAGGTTAATATATCATCATGTTATAATAATAATTTAATTAGTTTAAGGAATAAATAAAAAAATGCTCATTGAGGACCATTATCTCTTCTTTGGGTATCCTCCATAGGTTTGCACCAAAAGAATTCCTAGGTTGGACTTATGTAAAAAAATAAGGTTATACAATGATGTGAGGGAATTTTTTAATTTATTTGGTAAGTTATTCGTCAAAAATTTTTTTTTTAAGGTGTGAGGAGGAGAGGATAAATGGTGTCCTTTTATAAGTGAGGCGAGTGGCACACTTGTAGTTATTTGAAAGAAAGAATTTCAACCACATTTATTTCATATCACAGGGCTCTGATAATTGACCATTATTGATCCTATAAGGGATAATATATAAATATGTCCATAAAATTAGTATGTGACTTGTTTTTGGTTATTTATTACCATTATCGTTTTAGTTTAAACCCTCCTGGTAAATCCATTTTTACCTTAACCATAATAAATAATTTTTACTAATTTTACTATTCATTTTGGTAAATAATTAAGTTGAAATTATTATATAATATAAATTATTATGATTCCAAATATTTAATCCATTTTTTAATATTAAATTAATATAAGTGAAGAATTTAAATTAAAAATTATTCCTGTAGACGCAACAAGAATACGAGTTTTTAATGAGAATATGTTAAAAAGTTTACAGTGTTTTTATATAAAAAATTAATATGAAATTGATTCAAATGACCTAAATTGTATTAATGGATTTAATATTGAACTATTTTTAATTAAAAACCAATTTATCATATAATTTAATTTTTTTATAAATTAAAAAAAATGGCAGTTTTAAATTAAAATGCAGTATTATTCACTATTCATTAAAAATGTTTTTTTTTCTGAAAAATTCTAAAAATTCACGAAAAGTTAATTTTGAAAAGATGATTTAAAATTTTATTTTTATTTTATCAAATTTATTTTCTTAAATTGTCAAAAATTAATTATAATAATGTTCTTAAAAAGAAATGAAAAGAATATTTTGAGAAAATAGTACTTTCACAACATATAACGTCTTTACTGAAAATTAAGTACTTTTTTTATCAATATATTTCATTTATATAAAAAAATATCAATTAATACTTAAAAAATAGTTATTAATATTCACATCAATAATTTTAACAATTAGGTTATAATAATGACATTTAAATAACTACTATTAATAATATATCATGATTTTTTTAAAACTCAGTGTCACGTGTAACACAAGATAAACACAGTGTTTTGTGTAACACAATATTAGATTAGTGTTTTATGTAACACAATATTAACTCTATGTTTCATGTAATTAATGCTAAACTCAGTGTTTCATATAATGAAAAATATAGCAAATAGTTTTTCCTATTTTTTTACAAAATATCAGTGTGTTGTATTCTACCCCCCTAAAAATTAATTTCCCATTAAAAATTCATCACTTTGGTACCAAAAGATGAGGATAATTTTGCCTCATTTTGTTCTTAGGTTCCCACATATCTTCCTTAAGCTAATTTATTTCCACAAAACATTAAGAGGGTAAATGTTTTTGTTTTATAGAACTTTCTATATTTGATCTAGAATCTCTACCAATTATTTCTCATAAGAAATATAATGATCTAGTGGTATGACCTCTGAGTTTAGTACATGTTATGGATTTGGTATTTGTGAAGAACCGGGCCCGGATGCCACTTAACGGGTGCCCCGAGCCTGGTGAGCCACATGGGCCGAAGCACATCTTCCCGAACGCCAGAGGCTGCCGACTCGCAGCAAGGGATTAGGGTGTATCTGTGGGAAGACTATGCCCTCATTATTGGAACATTACAGAACAGAAGGAATATATGGTAATAACGAACAATAGAAGCAATATAACAAAACATAATAAACAGTTGAAGAAAACTGATACAATAGATAAACGAGAGTAATAATAACTCTATCAACTAGAATAATGATTATGTCATGTCATGTCACTAGAAAACTGAAAATAATGGATAAAAACAATAGGCATAACATGTTACACAAATTAAAAGGAAAAAATACTACTCCAAGAGTCTCGATATCCTACTTGGTCATCTTCTATCAAGATTTATCCTATCAGTACAAAATCAAGTATTGGAAGCCGCATGTACTAGTGTAGAAAACATTTTTAACGGTGGTTATTTTTTATTTTTAACGTCTGATTTCAGCCGACGTTATTACAGGAGTCATTATAAGCGAAGTTTTTTACGTCGGTTATTTTACAACCGATGTAAAAAACACAAATCCGAAGCGTTTTTCACGTCAGTTGATAAAACCCCGACGTGGAAAAAGATTTGGAGGAGTGCTTTATTAGGTAGGTTATTTAATAACTGGCATGATATAAACCCTTTCACATCGGTTATTATATAACTGATGCCATAAATCACTCTTCTGAAGCATTTATCAGGTCGGTTATTTTTATAACCGACGTGATAAACCTGTCTGCCAGGCAGTTTTCAATGTCAGTTATATAATAACTGATGTAAAAACATATCTACGACTTCGTTATAAAATAACCGATGTAAAATAATATTCATTTCAATTCATTATGTCAGTTATGAAATAACTAACGTAAAAAAAATTCACATGAATTTATTACGTCAGATTCCAAATAACCGACGTTATAGGAAATACTAATTCATTTTTTATGTCGGTTATTTAATAAACAACATGATATAAACCCTTTCATGTCGGTTATTATATAACTAATTTCATAAAGAATTCTTCTGAAGCATTTATCACGTAGATTATTTCTATAACCGACATGATAAACATGTCTACTAAGCGGTTTTCAACATCGGTTATATAATAACTGACGTAAAAACATATCTATGATGTTGGTTATAAAATAACCACCGTAAAAGACTGGCCATTTCACTTTATTACGTCGGTTATGAAAACACCGATGTAAAAACCATTTCCCATGAAGTTATTACTTTGGTTTCCAAATAACCGACGTTATAACAAATACCAATGCATTTTTTACGTCAGTTATGAAATAAACGACATAAAAAACAATTTTTTTAAAATAAAATCGAACCACTGCTATGCCCAGCCAAATCACCTGAAACAGAGAAAAAACATACCAAAAACAGACCCCCCCCAACCAAACCCCTGGACACCCCCCCCCCCACACCCCTGGACAACCCCCCACACCCCTGGACAACCCCCACCCTTTTGTATACCCCCACCCCCTGGACATCACTCCCACACCCCTGGAAAGCCCTCCCACACCACTAAAACTCACTAGAATGTTTCCAAAAATAGACCATAACCCCACTAACCCCACTAGACATCCCCACCACACCTCTAGACTGCCCCCACCACCTGGAAAGCCCCCAACACCTCCAGAAAACCCCCACCCTCTTGGACACCCCCACACCCCTATACTACCCCACCACCCCTAGACAGCCCCCACACCCATGTATAACCCACACCCACTTGGACACCCCCCACACCTTTGGACTGTCCCCCACCTCCAAGACTTCCCCCACCCTCCTGAACACCCCCCCCCCACACACACCCTTGGACAGCCACCCACACCCCTGGACATCCCCACCACCCCCTGGATAGCCCCCCACACCCTTGGACAACCCCCCACCCTCTTGTATACCCCCAACCCCTGGAAAAAACTCCCACACCCCTAGACATCCCTCCCACACCCCTGAAGCTGACCAAAAAGGTACCAAAAATAGACCAAAACCCCCTCACCCCACTGGACAGCCCCCACCACTCCCCTGGACACTCCCCACACCCTTGGACTGTCCCCACCCCTTGGACAACCCCCAACACCCCTGGACAACCCCCAACCTCCTAGACAACCCCACACCCCTAGACTACCCCACCACCCCCTGGACAGCCCCCACACCCTTGAACAAACCCCTCCCTCATGGAAACCCCCCACACCCCTGGACTGCCCCCACCCTTGGGACTGCCCAGACCATTCGAAACACACCCACACCCCTGGACACCCCCCACACCCCTGGACTACCCCCACCCCCTAGACAGCCCCCCACACCCCTGTACAACCCCCCACCCTCCTGGACACCACCCACACCCCCTGAACTAACCCCACCCCCAGGACTTCCCCCACTATCCTAGACACCCCAACACTCATGGACTTCCCCCCACCCCATGGACAGCCCCCCACACCCCTAGACAACCCACACCCTCTTGGACACCCACACCCCTGGACTGCCCCCACCCCCGGGACTACCCCCACCCTCGTGGACACCCCCTGGACATACCCCCACACCCCCGGACTGCCCCCACCCTCTGGATAGCCCCCACACCCCTGGACAACCGCCACCCTCCTGGACACCCCCACCCTCTTGGACACCACCACACCCCTAGACTGCCACCCCCACCCACGGGACAACCCCCACATCTCTAGCCACACCCTGGACATCCCCCAACTCGCCTAGACATCCCTCCCACCCTCTGGGACACCCTCCCACCTCATTGAACAGTCCCCACCACACCCCTGGACCCCCCCCCCCCCCCACCCCACTAGAAACCCCCAGACCAATGCCCGACCAAAAACAGACTAGAACACCCCCCACCCCCTGGAAAGACCCTAAACAGCTGGTGTTGGGAGAGGAGGCACCGCCATCCCTCATCGGGCACACTGCTGGAAGGTACTCATCACTCCCACTTACGAAGCTTGATCTCTCAAAATGTTTCACATGTGGGAGTGATGAGTAACTTCTAGCGGCGTTCATCCCCCTGAGGGATGGCGGCGCCTCCTCTCCCACACCCCTGGACTACCCCCACCCCCGGGACTTCCCCCACCCTCCTGGACACCCCCCACACCCCTGGACTGCCCATATCTCCTGGACAGCCCCCACACCCCTAGACAACCCCCCCCCCCACCAACCTGGATACCCCCACACCCCTGTACTACCCTCCCACCCCTAGGACTGCCCCCCCCCCCCCTTCTGTACACCCCCTGGACATCCCCCCACACCCCCTCAACAGCCCCCCCACACCTTTGGACAACCCCACCCTCCTGGACAACCCCCCCCCCCACACACCCCCAGGACTGCCCCCCCCCCCCCCCTCATGTACACCCCTAGACATCCCCCACACCCCCTCGACAGCCCCCACACCTTTGGACAACCCCAACCTCCTGGACCCCCCCCCCACACCCCTAGACTGTCCCCACCCCCGGGACTACCCCCACACCCCGGGACACCCCTGGACATCCCCCCCCCACTCACCTATACATCCCTCCTACCCTTCTGGACACCCTCCCACCTCACTAGACATCCCCCACCACACCCTTGGACACCCCCCACCCCACTAGACACCCCCAGACCAAAACCTGAACAAAACCAGACCAAAACCTCCACCCCATTGGACATCATCCACCACAGCCTTGGACACCCCCCCCCCCACACACCCCTGGACTGCCCCCCACCCCCTGGACAGCCCCTGGATAGCTGATGTTGGGAGAGTAGGCGCCGCCATCCCTCGGGGGGCACGCCACTGGAAGGTACTCATCACTCCCACATGCGAATCTTGATCTCTCAAAATGTATCACATGTGGGAGTGATGAGTACCTTCCAGCGGCATTCAGCCCCCCAAGGGATGGCGGAGACTCCTCTCCCACACCCCTGGACAACCCCCACCCTCCTGGACACCCCCCACACCCCTGGACTACCCCCGACCCCCAGAACTGCCCCCACTCTCCAAGACCCCCACCCCCTGGACACCCCCCACACCCCTGGACAACCCCCCACCCTCCTGGACCCCCCCCCCCCCCCACACACACACCCCTGGAATGCCCCCACCCCGGGACTTCCCCCCACACCCCTGGACACCCCCTGGACATCCCCCACTCACCTAAACATCCCTCCCACCCTCCTGGACACCCTCCCACCTCACTGGACAGCCCCCACCACACCCCTACACACCCCACCTCACTAGACACCCCCAGACCAAAACCCGACCAAAACCAAACTAGAACCCCCCCTCCCCCCATCCCACTGGAAAACCCCCACCACACCCACAAACACCCCCACACCCCTGGACTACCCCCACCCCCTGGACAGCCCCTGGACAACTCGTGTTGGGAGAGGAGGCGCCGCCATCCCTCGGGGGGCACACAACTGGAAGGTACTCATCACTCCCACATGTGAATCTTGACCTATCAAAATGTTTTACATGTGGGAGTGATGGGTACCTTTCAGTGGCGTTTATCCCCACGAGGGATGGCAACACCTCCTCTCCCACACCCCTAGACTTCCCCCCCCCCATCCCCATGGACACCCTATACCCCCTCCCCCCCTCCACCCCACTGGACAACCCCCCCTACTGGACAGCCCTACCACACCCCAGGAATCCCCCCTCACCCCACAGGACACCCCCACACCCATGGACACCCCCTGTATAGCCCCCATTCTCCTGAATAGCCCTTCCACCTTCCTGGAAATTCTCCCATCCCCTGGACATCCCCCCCCCCCCCACACACTCATGGACACCCAGGATACACCCACCCCACCGGACAACCCTCCCACACCCCTGGATACCCCCACCCCATTGAACACCCACACACCCTTGGATCCCCTCCCCCCCAGACTAGAATTCATACCAGAAAAATCAACATAAGTAGATCAAATCAAGAAGTAGAGAAAAATTAAACTTTCACATATATAACATTCAAAACATATAATTTCAACTTAAGAAAACTAAATCCAACCTAAATGACTACCAAATACACAATTACTATGACAATATTCAAAATTACATTTTACACTACAAACAACTAAAATTCAATCAAACTTGTAAAATAATTTAAATATTCCATTTGTAAGTGTTTGACGTCTTGGGCACCATAGGGTTGAGGGTCATAAAATAGATACAAATTAAAAGGATATTAGTTAACATGTATAATGAATAAATCAAATGAAATATTATGGAAAATTTTAAAAGGAAATATTACTAGGTAAAAGTTCACAACTGTCCCAGTGGTTATAACTTCATACATAAATTTTACCATATAATATCTGCATTCGATGATGCCTTGTTGTTCATGAAAATTCTGTTTGAATGAGTGTAAATTCAATATATTATTTTTATGTAATAAATCAAAAAATACAAATTATAAATGTATATTTACCTTTACCTTTACATATTTGATCTTTGTACTCATTTTCTTGGTGTTTGTTTTTTAATGTAGACCCATCCCCTAATAGAAAATAATATGAATGGGATAAATTTAAAATTCATTATAATATATAAAACTATTGTGAAATTGAAACTTACTTTTCCAAAATTTTCTTAAAACATTCCCGCACATCACCATGGATAGAGCATATCCAATATAGTGTCTTCTCCCTTGGGAAAAAACCCCCTAACATCCAATGATCACTGATAAATGAAGATTTAAGGTTAGTGGTTTTTTATGTTAAAAGATAATGGACTCTTTGAGAGAGATGTGTTTCATACCTCTCACAAAAAGGCATCATCCAACATTGTGTGACTATATTCTATTCTAGTCTTTTAGCAATATAAAGCATTCTTTGTTCCTCATCTAATTCACATGCTTCAGGGGAAATCAAATGCGGTTCAATATACCCATATACATCTGACCACTCATTCTTATCACAAATGTTATAAATAACCTAATACAAAACAGACATATGTATGCATTTTTAATAAATATAATGCAGGGAAAAGGTGTTAAGACTTACATGGAAAAAAATTTCACCACGTTGATGCCCAACTTATCTCTAGTAACAAGCTCTATGATATCAGCTTTCATAATCCCCACAGTTATTGCACTTCCACAAACATGATCTTCCATTGGAAACTCATAATGATATGTCAAATAATTTTAATATCTTGAAAATCAGTCAAAACTACTAGAATCTATATCTGATGTCATAGCTATTTGTCTTTGTTGTTGTCTATACAGTATTTCTTTACCTTTGAAGTATTCCTGTAAAAATAAATAGAAAAATATATTAGTTTTAAAATGATAAAACAACTTTAATAAAAAAATAGAAGATATAACATACATACCTCTATGGTAATGAGTCGAAGAAGTATGGATGGCCAAATTAAAAAATGGGCTATACAATGTCCAACTATCCTCACCTCATCTGTAGGTAATGGTACTCAAGATGATCTATCTATAATATCCTGTACAGTGACCCTCTGATTCTATACCTCTAATTTTTGATGATGAACTGTATCTTCTATACAATATACCAACCCATATGAAACTATATGATGTTGAGGATCATCAACATACAACTCACAATAAGTAGGAAGCTACGACGGAGGAGTATGATAAAAAATGGGGTCTGTGGGCTGAGGTAGGGGAGTGGGAGCTACTGGTGGAGGTGGAGGATAAATAATGGGGTCAGCATGGGGAGGTGGAGGTGTGGGGGATGAATTCTGAAATTGTATTTGCATGTCTTCAAACATAGACTGTACAGATGCTATAATCTTTTCCTCCATCGTCGCATTAATATTATGAACTTCAGCCTCCAAGGATTCTATTTTTTTATAAACACAGTCAACGTAAGTTGTTGAAGAACGTGGAAACACTTTTCTTACTGATACACCTGCCGGATATCCTTGTACATGACCAGGATTTTCGGGCTTTCCCAATGTTGCTGATAAAATATCTTGCCTCCTAGAAGCTTTAAATACCCCCTGTGAGCTCTTCCTTTCAAGAGAATCCTATATTAATTAATTTAACATTTCTGTAATTATTTAAATTATATGAAGAAAATAGTTAACTTAAATAAATAAAATAGATATCTTACAATCCTCTCAGCTACAATTCTCGAATCATCTGAAAGATATTTACCTTTTTTCCCATCCGAGCTCTCTTCCATTTTTCATGTCTAGATGGAGGCGATGGAGGGGCCACCTCTCTAGAGCTTGAAGACTCAGATCTTAGTTTTTGTAATTTTTCCGCCATCATTTGTTCTTCGAATAATGTATACCCTCCCTGAGATAAACTATGATGGTATACATTTTTTGATTGGATCTCCCGATGATAATTCCTTGTTTTCTGTAAATTAAGAATTAGAAATCATTAAAAAAACAGTAATAAGATCATTTATATTAGAATGCTTATAAAAGTTTACATTTCCCTTACAAAAAATAAATCTTTTCTTTTACTTTCAACAAACTGTCTCCATCTGTCTTCATCTATGAAAGAATATATATGACATGGATTGTCCTGAATATCAAATATCATCTGATAAATAAGAGGTTAAACATATTATATATACTAGAAACATTTAAAGAATAGGAAAACAATAGAAAAAGATCTTACCGAAACCGTCTCCCACAGCAGAGAGATTATCACTTTGTCCAAACTTCTCTAGTCATCATACAATATGCTTACTTTTCTCTTACCCAGAGATGATACAAAACTCTTAAAATATTTTTCATTTGTACTTCTAGGAATATCATCCTAATCAAACTCAACAAGTATCCTATGATCCTGCGTACAGGAAAGTGATAATTTTGGTAAACGTGTGCACCCACGTTTACCAACTCTTGAAATCTTTGTAGTAATGGGAGCACATGAGGAAGATTAGGGAACATCCAGAGGGGCATGTGAATGTTCCTCCCCAGAGGTATGACTAATATGATCATCTCCATAATCATGTGGTTGATCAATTGATTGATCTGTCATTATCCTACAAATAAAAAAACAAATATTAGTTCAAAAATATACAAATTCAAATATTTTAATACTATTGTAATCAGAAAATAGAAAATTGTATTAAGTTACGTAATAGTAAACACGGTCAGTATGGTAAGCATGTTAAATAATGGTAAAGATGGTAAAGATGGTCAAGATGGTAATCATGGTAAACATGGTAAACATAGTAAACATTGTAAACATGGTAAAGTAATTGTCACTGAAAAAATAATAGATATATAATATATGTAATGATAAATGTGATAAAGTAAACTAAACAAAATTAAAACATGGTAAACCTGGTAAACATGGTAAACATGGTAAAGTAATTGTCACTAAACAAAAACTATAGATATATAATTAATGTAATGGTAAACATGATAAAGTAAACTAAACAAAATTAAAACAAACAAAAAATTATACTAATTTTTTTTAATACATGTTTTAATAAAGAAAAAACTTAAAATATCTACCATTTTACGAAAATATAAAATTTAAACAGGAAATAAAAAAATGTTACCTGTAATTTTAGGAATTTACAAATGGATTGCTTTCCCAAATTCCTTCGTCGTGATCGTTCCTTATGGAACAAACAATGTCTTCAACATGCTCATCATTATGTTTTGTTAATCTTTCCATGGAAGTAGGGATGTCACATAAATCAGCATCTTTATCAAGTTCATCCTCACCAACATATTGATTTTCCCTTGTAAAACAACAACCCACTACATATCTGATTGATCTAGTACATAGAAAATTTGTTTTCCATGTGTTTCCCTTATAAAAGAACCAGTTGTGTCTTCCAATCTGTTCATATTAACAACTGTCATTCCAAATTCAACGTGTTTGACACTGTTTTTACTGATAAACCATTTACATTTAAAAACATGAAAATTAATTTTAAAGTAATCCACCTCCCATATATCTTCAATCACTCCATAATATGCACTTGATGTAGAAATTGTGTTTTTTTCTTTAGCACTCGAAAAATGCATTTCTTATTCAAACACCAATACACCACTATTCTGAACTACACTTCTATTGTCCTGAGCTTTTGTATGAAATGTATATCCATTAATGTCATAACCAGACCCTGTTACCACATTTAAACATGGACCACCCACTATCCATTTTAATGTCTCTGATATATCTGATCTACCAAGCAAGGTCTTTTTAAACTATGAAAAAAAATCCTTTGTTGTGCTCATTAAAAATACACATTTTTTTCTTCTTTGGATGACATTGTTTCAACTCATTAATATGAAATGTAATATATGGTTGAGCATCAGCTATGTTATTCAAGATGTATGATTCTAACTTCTTCATCAGTTTAGCTGACAAAGATTTGACTTTCAAGCCACGAATCCCCTTTCCCTCATTATTAACTCGTTCATGGAGAGATGGAGGAAAAACTATGTGCTGCACCGCATCCATGCAACTCATACAAAACTCTGCAACCTCCTCATAAATATACTTTTCAATAATGGAGGCTTTAGGTCAATATGGATTCTTAAAACACCCCTTCAATATTTTCATATACCATTCAAACGGATACATCCAACAAAGATATACAGGTCCACAAAGCTTTATTTCTAGAACCATATGAATAATTAAATGAACCATTATATCAAAAAAAACTTGGAGGAAAATACATTTCCAATTGACAATGTATACAAATTACATCCTTTTCCAAAATGTTCAAATCATTCACATCAATCACCTTATTAAAAATTGAATTGAAAAAATAACACAACTTCATTGTTGTCCTTCTGAAACAGATGGGAAATATTATAAGCAATATAATTGGTACAATTTATTGCATCCTGATGTGCAAATCATGAGATTTCATACCTATCAACTTCAAGTCCTTCAATGAGACCAAAATTTTTACATTGGAAGAATAACCATGAGGCACTTTGATATCATGAAGACACTGAAAAAAGCTAATTTTCTCCAACTTCAATAATGTATGACAAGCCAGGGGAAGAAATGTTCGTCTTCCATTATGATTGGGAGGTAACTCCAAACGTATTCCCATTGATAGTAAGTCTAATTTTGTATTCAACCCATATTTTGTATTTCCTTAAATATCTAATAATTTTCCAATCAAACTATCCCAGATATTCTTCTCCATGTGCATGACATCAATATTATGTTTAACTTCATGATATCTCCAATATGGTAGATCAAAAAATATTGACCTTTTCTTCCAAATATGTATATCATTACCAGATTTCTGTGGATTTCCCAATGTCATATCAAGGTTTTTCACCCTCTCAAAATATAGATCAGGGGATAATGGTTTTGGAGCAATATCAAATTATTGTGAGCCATTTAATTCCTTTTTTAGTCTTCTATAAGAGTTATCCATAGGCAAAAAATTTTGATGAACCATGTACACTGTATTCCTCCCATGATGCAATTGACAATATGATGTCTGTTGTTTACAAATTGGACATGCTTTATTCCCTTTAACACTATATCCAGACAAATTTCCATATTCTGGGAGGTAATTTATAGTAAACCAAAGCACTAAATACAGTTGAAAATATTCCATTTTATAAGAATCATACACCATAATACCATCCTCCCATAAAAGATTCAAATCATCAATCAACGGTGACAAGAAAACATCAATATCATTGATGGGTTGCTTCGGACTAGAGATCATTATACTCAACATGACATATTTGCACTTCATACAAACTTCAGGAGAGAGTTTGTAAATTACCAATAAAACAGGCCATGAACTATGTGTGCTACTGAGGGTTCAGTATGGATTCATTCCATATGTGCACAACCCTATTCTGAGATTTCTAATTTCTTTTCCAAATATAGGATACTACTCATCAATTTTCTTCCATTGTAGACAATCAGCTTGATGATATATTTTACCATCACATAACCACTCATCATCATGTCATCTTATGCTTTTTTTCATCATGTTAATTAGAAAATAAACGTTTGAAATGATGAATTATAGGAAGATACCAAAATACCTTTGAAGGTATCTTTGTAATCTCTACATCAGCCAATGTTTTTTATTTCACCTTATACCATGATGTCCCACATTTAAGACACTCTGACATAAATTTATATTCCTTCCTATATATCATACAGTCATCCAGACAGGCTTGTATTTTCTTGTATCCCAATCCCTTCGAGCCTAATATTTTCTTGGAATTATAATGTGACTCTGGAAGATCATTATATTTTGGAAGAATGTATTTCATCAATTGTAGCAGCTGGGTAAAACTTCTATCACTCCATCCATGTTTTGCCTTCAGGTTAATCAATCTGAACACCACTGACGAAACCGGAAAATCTGTACAACCGAGATATAATGGTTTTTCCGCATCACCATATAGACACACAACTATCGGTTCTATATCAATTTGTTCTTCTACAATATTGCGAGTCATTTATTCAATTCCATTAGAGTCACCATCTTGTGAATCATCATCATCAGTGACATTCGTCCAGTTTCACCATGCCAAATCCAAGGGCTGTAACTCGGATTAAAACCATGACAAATCAGATGATCTTTTATCTCTATACTTTTCAACTTCTTCATATTCAAACATTTCATGCATGGATAGAAAAAACATGTCACAACTTGGAACATTTCATTTAGCAAATTCCAAAAAGGCATCAACACCTTCCTCGTATTCATTTCTCATTTGATGTGTCATAATCCAACATAGACTCATTATTACCAATAAAAAATATCAAAATTATACATCTTTTTAAGATAATACAAATATATGTTTATATGAAAAACATCAAAATTTGAATGTAATTTTTTTTTGAAATATAAAACAAATCTATATGTATTTATCAAAAATATTCTTGAAAATGATTTTAAAAAGAAAATATAGTTAGATATAACAGTTTTAAATTCATCTTGGATCCTTTCTTCTTAAGGTTCATAATGAATACATCCTGGCGCAACAGGATACCAAATTCACCATTCCATAAAAAAGAAATATAAAGTATAAATATTAAAAAATGTATACATTCACTACTGAAAATTACACAGATCCTAATGATTTGAAACATCTGGATAGCCCCCCACCCCTCTGGATAGGCCCCACCTCCTAGAAACCACCCCACCACCTAGACATCAGCCCCACCCTCTTGGACACCACTCCACCCCATAGACACCCCTACCCCCTTGGACAACACCCCTGCCCCCTTGGACAACACCCCCACCCCCTTGGACACCACCCCCACCCCCTTAGACACCCCCATGACACCACCACCCCCTAGGACAACCCCCCACCCCTGGAAACCACCCCCACCCCCTTGGACACCCCCTGGACACCACCACCCCCTTGGACAGCCCACCTACCCCTCTAGACAGCCCCTACCCCCTGGACAGCCCCCACCCCTCTAGACAGCCCCCACCCCTTGGACACCCCCACCCATCCTAGACACCACCCCCACCCCCACACCTTTGGACACCCCCTGGACTCCCCCAACCCCCTAGACACCCCACCACTTTGGACACCACCCCTGCCCCCTTGGACACCCCCTGGACACCACCAACCCCTTGGACAGCCTCCCATCCCCTGGACAGCCCCCCCCCCCCCCCCCTTGGACACCCCCACGCCTCCTAATAACCCTAGAACACATTGATTACTATTAAACAGTAAATTTAAAAAGGACCAAACATCACTAATAATAGATGGAATGAATGAGAAGAAGAAGTGGACGAAGAAAAAAAAGAAACAAATAATAAAGGGAGAAGAACATGGAATAAGTGACTTATTTAAGGAAATTCCATGGAATACAAGAAAACCACAGGGCCTCCAATGTTTGATAGAAAATTGGGGAAAATTGAGTAAACCTAAGAATCAAATCAAATTTAAAATAAAAACTTGGATGGAGAAAATCACAGTGTAAAGCATATCACCATAGAACAATGGGGTCAGGATAACTATGCATCTTTGAAAACCACGACATGGTCTCCCCCATAACCCATAATTTTCTCATAGTCAATGACTAGTCAAAATATATATAACCAAATAGAATCATATTTCAACACCCCTCATCTATTCATAATACTTGAATCCCTAAAAATCATAGTGGAAACCTCAAACATTGACTATACCAACCCCCTTGGACACCACCTCCCATCACATTGGACACCACCCCCATACCCTTAAACAACACTTATAAATTATACCATAATATCCATGAAACAATACAATCATCATGTCATAATCTCACAAACCACGATGCAATAGTCAATCTCAACTAACACTTATCCCCCATCCCCCTTGGACACCACCCCAACCCCCTTGGACACCCCCTGGAAACCACAACCCCCTTGGACATCCCCCACCCCTCTGGACACCCCCACCCCCTGGACAGACCCCCACACCTCTAGATTGCCCCCAACTCTTTGGACACCCCACCCCTCCTCGACAACCCCCACCTCTTACCCCCTTTGACACCCCCCTAGACACCCCCTAACCCTCTAGACAGCCCCTTGAACCCTCTGGATAGCCCCCACCCCTTGGACACCACTTCCACCCCCTTTAACATCCACCACACCCCCCTTGGACACCCCAAACCCCTTGGATAGCCCCCGCACCCCCCCTAGACACCACCCCTCCCCCTTTGACACCCTCTAGACACCCCCACCCAACAAGACAACCCACCTAACCCCCCTGGACACCCCACAACCCTGGACTACCCCCACCCCCAACCCCTTTGGAATCCCCCACACCCCCTTGGACACCCCAACCCCTTGGACAGCCCCTTCACCCCCTGGAACCCACCTTACCCCTTTTGACACCCCCACCCAACTGGACAGCCCACCCAACCCCCCTGGACACCCCCACACCCCTAGACACCACCCCACCACCACCTTTGACATCCCCTACACCCCCTTGGACACCCCAACCCCCTTGGATAGCCCCTACACCACCCTGGACACCACCCCACCCCCTTTGACACCCCATAGACACCCCACCCAACTGGACAGCCCACCCAACCCCCCTGGACACCCCCACCCACTTGCACAGCCCCCACCCCCTTGGAAACCCCTTGTACACCCACACACACATGATAGAACACACAAAAATCATAAACATTCATGAAATCACTTCCATATTTTTATTTTACCAGAAAAGAATTTAGCATGGTATATATGAGCACTATGAAACTAACCATGATTGTAAGAACAAAGAAAAATAACATCTCAAAAAATTAGTTTAGGGAAATGTGGAAAAAAACTGAAAAGGAGTCGTGTGAGGCTTACTTGAGTGTTGTGAGTCGACTTGATAGATCTGATAATAATAAATATGAAGAATGATGTTGAAAAAACAAGGCTATAGGGCACGAATTTGACGAATATATTCTAGGTTTTCCGCGCGAGAGAGACGAGTCGCAGGTCACCCGATCGAAGAAAACATAAACTGATTGAATACGGCGTGAAATAAATCATTTAAAAGATTTATCACATCGTTTATTTAATAACCGCCGTGATAAACTTTTTTTTAAGTTTATAACATCAGTTATTTAATAACCTAAGTAGAAAACTCTTTATCACATCGGTTATTTCATAACTGACATGATATATGTTTCTTTCTATCAACATGATAAATTGTAGATATTGGCTTTATCACATCTGTTTTTTTATAAATGATGTGGTAAAGCACTGAGCTTTCCTTTATCACATCGTTTATTTTATAGACGACGTGATAAAGCGTGCCATATTTTATTTTCACATTGGTTATACAATAACTGACATCAATAAGAAAATCTTTGTATATTTTTCATTAGTTATAAAATAACCGACATAAAATATGGATCTTGATTGATATATCACATCGGTTTTAAAATAACAGATGTGATATATTGATCATTACAGCTTTCCACATTGGTTATATAGAACCGACATGACAAATGACGATGTGTTAAATGTTTTTTCCAGTAGTGTTGATTCCCTTTTTCAATACTTGAAACCATGTAATCTACTCCAGGTACTAAACGACACCCAAAGAGGGTGTGAGATAAATCTCAGTGGGCCACCACCAATGATCACTATAACATCCGGCCCGTATAATGGAATATAACAGTGTGCAGTCATTTATATACAAGTAAATCAAGAAGTACAATATAATTAAATAACCATGTACCTGCTTCATCCCTCAACTAGAATCTGAACATGTAACTAGTTCATTTTATTAAGAGATTACCATTTAATGTAAATAGGTCACGTAAGGCATATCCAACACTGACATCACCTTGTGATAGTATAAGTAGTGGAGGTCCCAAGATGTAATAAGGCAACCTGATAATGGGATCCAGTGAGGGAGTTCCTATGTAAAACCAAGGAAACATAAATCTCTAGGAACGCTAACTCAGTTGTATCTGAGTCAAGTTATGGGGTAAGAGTGTAATCCAAGGAGTGTAATCCAAGTAATTCCACAATAAGGTTCCTACCATGTACAAGGTGATCGACCAAGGTAAACAGGGCTAAGAAAAGATCGGGCCTAATGGGATTTAACCATGGAACCTACTAGTCAATGCTAGATCCCAAGAGTGTATCTGAGGTATCCTGTAATAATGAAAGGGACCCTATGGTAGTATACCAGGAATCCAAGTAATAGAAAAGAACCAGAGTCTTGGTGGGTATCAACTAATCAAACCGTATCCTTGAATCAGAATGAGGTTCCCAAGACCCAAGGTATTATCCTCTCATAATCCAAGGCATTCTCTAGTCAGTCCTTTCCTATTTGACATTGTAATCATGTAATAATTTATTTGGTTCACGTCTTGCCTTTCATTAGTGTGGATAGGTCAAGTAGAGGTGAAACCATTTATTTATATGTCCAAGCCTTGTCTTCCATTATTGTATATAGGCCAAGTTGTGTTGAAACCATTTAATCAAGTCCAAATTAACCATTAAGACATATTCAATTATTGGGGTTCACTATGATACCTTCCACAAATATGGAAAGGGGTGATACAGACATGTAACATTTACTCAATCTTATTTGATAAGGCCAAATTATATACTCAGAATACATTCCATTTCACATTTCACATTTAATAATCATTTGGAATCACATACCTCAGACGAGTCAAGTGGTGAGAATACATGGTACATGCCATTATGAAATTATCATTAACAAAAATTCATTTATTAAAGAAGGCTCACCTTTATTATGGTAAAGAAATTTCACACCTGAATGGTGGCTCAAATGTGTCAAAATAATAAAAACCAATTATGGAATAACCTTCGACATGAAGTGGATTGATTTGTGGGTGTAACCTCTAACAACTAATAACATATTTGGAATGATCATAACCATAAAATTATAACAAGTATAATCATGGCATGTATATTTAAGAAATGGTCCCCGATGGAATCAGTGAGCCCCACACGAATATTACAAAATCAAATAACTTTTGGGAGGAGTTATAGACCACCCACCTTTGGGTTGTACGATCCTCCTCCTCCGATATCGGCTCTTGATATTCCATGGATCAGAGTAGATCTAAGAAAAGGTAAAAAGTGATTACATGGAGATAACATGGTCAAGATATAAAGAGAAGTAGAATGGCTAAATATGACTTAAGTACTTACCATTTAGTATCCAAGACGAAAAAAAGCTCGATCAGATTCCAGACAAAGGAGATCTCTTGATTCCATGTTTAGATATTCAAAAAGCTCCAAAAAGAGGGAGAATTAGGCCAATCCAGCATAAACTTATATTAGGGGGAAAGGAGAAGGATTAATAGATCATTAAGGGAGTTTTGGAAATTTTACCTAGGATTTTTTCCTGTGGACGGTTTGACCACATGATTTATCAAATATTATGAAAACTGTGCAAGATAGTTCTGCACGAAAAGTATTCCTCAACACGGTTTGATCAAACTGTGCGCCATCCCTACACGGTTACCTAAAAAATTGTCATTTTCATGGTTAGGATGCACAGCTATTTGCCAACAGTACGAGGTTCCACTGTCCCAAAAAAAACCATAGGCATGGTTTGGCAAACCATGCAGAAATCCAGCATGATTTACTCTAAACCGTACGCAGAGTCTTTTTTCTCCAAAAAGATGGGTTCTAGGCTCTGAAAATGCCTTGTACACCCTCAAAACCTTTACTAACTCATCATGCATCTTTATTAGGTCCAAAGTAAATATTTAGATCAAAAAATTAAAGGATCCATACATGAATTAAAAACCAAGTTCATACAGTATATACTTCCTCAAGTATGATTCATGGAACACATGATAAGCTTCCATCCGTATGTGATTAATTATTTTAATGGGACTGATATACCTAGTGATTAGTTTTCCCTTCTTTATTCCATTTATAAATTCATAGAAAGGCCTTCATACCAACTTCAAATCCTAGTTTTCATAGAATATTATTATCATAACATTTCTATCAATTTTATGCAGTTCTTAATTTTTTTAAAGGCTATAACCTTCCATTCCAAATAATCATCTTTATTAGGTTACAATATCTTTCTTTATGCAACTTTATTCCAGTTTTTTTGAGTTCTATACTTCATTATATAAAGGGATTCAAAAGGATCCATCTGAATTCTTGAGTGAATGCTATTTTTTAAATAAAAATCAACTTGAGGAATGTGTTGATCCCAATAACCTTTAAAATCCATGGAACAATATCATAGTATATCCTCCAGGGTTTTAATTATTCCCTCAAACTTACCATCTATCTGAGGATGAAACTCAAATCCATACCGAGATCTTGATGAAGACTTCACCAAAACATTGAGGTAAACTCCAAATTATGCTAAAATAAAATTTAATGTAGTGCTCTATACGACCTTAACACTTTGTTAATGTATATTATGGAAAGTGGATCCAAATAGAAATCTTATTTGATAGTAATGAAGTGTACTGGATTCATAAGGTGATAAAATATAACCCATAATTATCTCAATATCAAAGATAAGATATACTCTAAATGTTATCAGTAACATTAACCATATGTCCATGAAGTATAAAATAATTTATACTCAAATAAATTTATCTCTATATAAAAAACCAAAGGCTTTCATTTCCATAAATGTATCTTAAAATATCCTTAATCTTGATAAACTCCCATAATATAATACATCAAAAGGAGTGTTAAATAATTTGAACTTATGCTCAACCTTAAACTCATAAACCCATGATGGTATCCATAACTATTAAGTTAATATTACCTAGAGAAATAAAATTCTTCCAAAAAGTTAATTAACCATTTATTCTAAAAACAAGATATTATATTTTACAAAAAAAAATTATATTGGAAGCTTGGGCTCAACCATATACTCATATAATATCAAATTTTATTTTGTAATTATGAAATTCATGTAGAGGGAGATAGTCACATGAAATTTCACTAAAGGATGAATAATAAGATTTTCATAGGTCTCATTCATAAAAAATCAACCATGAAATTCTCAACTAAGGAGGGAAGGATTAGTTTTCCCTAATTATCATCATTCACTTCAACCATCATTATCACATATTATTTACCTTTATCTTTTGTATTCATAGATTTTTTCCACTGATCATTGTTATTAACCCTCAGATTTGATAACTTGTTAGAACAATTCCCAAACTCCTTGAAATTGAAACAATGAAGTGTGGGATGTTCATTATATTGAAATTTATCATTATTCACATCATTAGATAACTTCTTTCCATCACTGAAACATTTATTCAATCTATGAAATTCTTTTCCGCACTTAAAACATTTAGTAGTCCCCATAAGAAAATTTCCTCCATGATCCTTCCCACACTTTGAGTGTAAAGTAAATCTCATCTTCTTCTCTCCATGGTTCTTAGATTTTCCTTTGAATTCC
Organism: Viscum album; assembly: GCA_963277665.1. Taxonomy (NCBI): domain Eukaryota; kingdom Viridiplantae; phylum Streptophyta; class Magnoliopsida; order Santalales; family Viscaceae; genus Viscum; species Viscum album. The sequence continues at coordinate 1,596,877,295 of OY728141.1, forward strand.
ATTTTTTCTCTTCTAATAAAAACCATGAGATTGATACGTTATTCCAACCTCCATATCCACCATGATATCACATTGAACAATATCTTAATATCCCCTGAAGTGTCTTATGGATAACACCATTTAGAGACTCAGTTTTAATCGACTAAAGAATAGATCAACCTTACATTTAGGTCATATTATATTTCCATAAGCATACCTTACAGGTCTTGTAAAATTTTCCTCACAGGAACCACCATATTAACCATCCTTTTGATTTAGCTTAAGGAAATCCTTCTATAAATTTATTCAAATAATATGAGGAAAATACTTATTGAAGAATATGTTCTCGAACTCATCTAAATCTATGGAGTCAATTTCATAATATTTCCCCATATTCTTAATAATATTTCACCATTGATCTACTTCACCTTATAAATGGTAGACATCCAAAATGACTTTCTCATGATCTGAACATTGTATGATGAAAAATATCTTTTCATTGGTGCCGATCCATTGCTTAGAAACTAGATGATCATAACACCCACTGAAATAAGGTGGATTATTCCTCATAAAGGACTATACATAATGTTATTACCTACTATACTCATTTTTAATTACAAGGTGATTCATAGATTGATAATGTTTTGTGATCATAACAATAAGATTTTTCATTTTAGTTCACATAACATTTCATTTCTCAAGAGTTCAATTATTACATTGTTTGTCACACTCAGCATTAACACAGTTTTTTCAGGTTCCATCCATTGACTAAAACTAAAAAATTATAGTGTGAGAAACACTAACCATAGTGGAAAACCACATAATCTTGAAAAAAAATTATAAGATGTCTAAATCATGACATCTTCTTTAATATATGACACTTTAGGTTTATCCTAGGTCATTCATAGTCATCATCTATTTAAATCCTTCATGTTGGTTTATAATGAGTTTATGAATTTCTAAATAATATCCCTCATGATTGTGAAACTAGGTGTGAAGAAAGACCATTTATGTGCACCAAGTGACGATCAAGTCCAACTAAATGTTCCATTTTTGGAGTTATTACCCCTCGGTACCTCTATTCTAGAGCAACATCCACTTTTAGTATCCATAAATGGATTCAATTTCTTATAAACCACTCAATCTATCCTTTACCAAAATTCTAGGACATATTCCTATACTATGACTTATCCTATGACTTATCCTTAGACATGTAATTAAGGATCTCACTTAGGTTTTCTCATCATATTTTTTAAATGTTAACTATACCCATCCAATAATACCAACTATACCATCCTAGGATTCTCATACATTGATGTTACATCTTTCTAGATGAATATTCATTACATTACACTAACACAAACTTTGGGACCATAATATTTGAGTGCCTTTGGAAAATTGGATTTTAATATTCTTAATTCATAAAAAATCTTAAATTTCACCCTTAAAGATCTTCCCATTTAGTACTACTACTTAAAAACATTCTTTATAACATGGGGAAAGTAAACAAAAGAAAGGGTGAGATAAAATGCTCAGTAAGGGTAAACAAGGGGGATACATAATCATAATATGAGCATAAGTGTATGAGAACATGAGTAAAATATTTTAAAACTACAACCTGCATATCAAATATCACAATCTTGAGTAATTAAATAAAGATTTGTAGTTCATAAGACATGAATCATAAGGGAATCAAAGAACATGATCCATGAAAGCATAACATTGTCAAATGATATAAAATCATGGAATATACATAATCATATAAAATATTATATTAAGGATACTCACTAATTCATTCATAACATGTTAGCCTTAGGATAACCACCCATGTACCTACATTGGTCTTGGGCGAACCACCTGTGTACATCATTTTTTAGGCTTGGGCTAACCACCCATGTTCCCTCATTTTTGGGCTTGGGATAACCACCCATGCACCCTCTGATCCCGTATAACATTTATAATTACCCAATGAATTAGAGGTAGATATAGGGTCCAACCATTACATAATACATACATTAATGTTCCACAAGATCATAGAACATTCATCATATTAGAACCCATGAAAATAAATGGGTTTCATAAAAAAATTAATCATAGGATAACCTATGGAAAAGAAACAAGTTTCATAATCATTTTATCATCTCATCATTCAATAACCTATGGAGAAAAAAGAGGGTTTCATAATAATTTTATTATGTTATAACCCATGTAAGATAAATGGGTTTCATAAACATATTTTAATTATAAATAATTCAAAGAAAGAATAAGAATGGTATCCTTGGAAACGCATCGGTGCTTCGCCGTGCTTCTTATCCTCCCTTCCAATGTTGGTTGTCTACTGCTGATGCCCTCAGACATTCTTCCCGCGACTCTGACCTCAAGTTCTCCAGCACCTCTCTAGGTCGGATTTGGCACTATGGATCAAGAGGTTTTGGGTATCGCGATTCGGCGGTTTTTGGGTCTCACGATGCTACCTGGTTCGGTTTTCCCCTACTTGGTTAGCTCCCAGTTTTCTACCTCATTTATGTTTCCATCGTTCGGAGCCCTCATCTGCTTAAACCTCTGCCCTGACCTCACATTTCGCTACTTTTATCCTGGTCGGATCTAGATCAGTGGTAACATTGATGTTTTGGGAGGTGTGGTTTGGCGGCCGTGTTCCAGGCCGATGACGTTCAACGATGGATTTGGTTCCTTCAGGTTTCTTCCTCATAATGTCGATGAAGGTTTGTTTTGTCCTTATCGGTGGTCAATTTTCTGTTTTGTGGTGGTTGATTTGTGTTTCTGGTTGGTCTGGCATTTGGTTTATTTCTGGTTCTCTGGGGGTCGACGTTGACTTGGTGCGGTTCGATGTTCTTCAGCGGGTTCGATGGGTTCTCTTATTTTTCTGCCTGGTTTTGGTGTTTTTGTTGTTACTGGATTATGAGGATTGTCGACGTCTTGGTGCAATGTTTACTGTGGCTCCGGCGGTCTCTGGAGGTCTCCAACATCTGGTGTTGGTTGTAGGTGATGTCGATGTAGTGACGGATGGCGATGACAACAGTGGTAAATCATGATATGGCTGTCTGGAACTAATGTTGGGTGTGGGATATGTTTGAATTTTGAAATGTGAAATGGAGTGGTTCCCATGTGGTATGTAGGTTGCTGCTCATCCATAAAGCGGTATTTTAAAATCAAATAAATATGATTGATCACGATGATAGAAAGTTTTTCTCATTCCGTACATGTTAAAACAAATATTCCCTTCACATTTTTGGTAAAAGTCAAACAAGCATTGTTTGGAAAGAGACATGAAGATTGATTTAATTTTTTTGGTAAAAAGTAAAATATGGGGAAAATGTTTTTAAAAATAATGATAGAATAATATTTTTTTTGAAAAAATTATTTTAAAAAATGGTTTTGTGAGAAAAATGATCCCAACCAAAGAGAGAAATAAAATCAAATTTTCATTAAAACATTTTGTCAATTATTTTCATTAAAAAATTGTGAAAATGGTAATATTACTTGAAAATATCACAAATAACTATAGGATAAGAAAATTAATGATTTTATTGAGATATGGGTCAGAATATTTTATCATCAGAAATATAATCCTAAATAATTCTACTAAACTATGAGATTGTAACATTAAATCATTACCATATTGGTATCTTTGAATCATAATCTCCATAAAGGTATAACATAAAATGGGACTTAAAATATCATAAGGATAAATAAATTTATGATATTACTTGTAAAAGTTGTTTTATATTCAGCTCGTGAAATGATATAGGTTTATAATATAAAGTATGTCTCAAAGAAGGAAAATAGAGGCAAAAATCCATCACCGATGTAGTGACTTTTGAATCGTAAGCCCTAGTAAATCATAAAATCAAATGAAACTTTAAATATCATTAAAATAAGGAAACTAATGAAATAAAATTTCAAATAGGTAGTATATACACCAAAAAATAAATGAGTGGTGAATTTTTATATTCCTCCCAGAAATAAAAGAGAGACTAAAAATCCCTTACCTTATGTATTGAATTCCATCTTACTAGTTAAAACCACCAATATAATGAATCTATTTTTTTTATAATTTATTATAAAATAGTATTTACATATATCATTCCATATATGATTTTCTTATGATCTTTTATTACCTATTTATAAATAATTCCTTGTTAAATTAATGTTTCGAGTAAAAATCGCTTTGTTTTTTGTATATGTTTTGATTGTTTATTTTTGGTCCTCTTACATTGATCATGGTTCCATCATCTCTGTAAGATCCCATATTTTATAGGTTTTTTTCTCTAGGAGTTTTTCATTTGATCCTTCATGGATGAGTATTTTTCAAAGATAGAGATCCATTATTGGGGAAAATGACCTAATGTTCGAGGATGTATACTCGTTTGAGTTAATAGAGTCTGGATTTAAATTGGTTAAGTGTTTCATGGGTTCTTAGTGATTTTAGATGTTTTAAAATAGTTTTGGTTTTTTAATGGAAAAATGAGATGAAAAATAAATTGTAGAACATTAAAACACCATGTAAAAGGATTACACATTGTGTAATTTTCCAGAGGGTTTTAATAAAATAAATCTGAGGAAATGAGTTTTTATTGTATTCGATTAAAAACAATTACATGAAGTGTAACTAAATTACACACCATGTAAATTCATGACCCACTGTTGTAAAAATGATATACCAGTGATTTTCATTCCAATCCATTGCATCTTCTCTCCTCTTGACACTAGGGATTTCTCTTGGTAATTTTGGGGTGCCAAATTCCATTTTGGATATGCCATTTGGGTGAGTAATCCCTAGTAAGTTCTTTTGGTTAGTTGTCTTCCTTCTCTTCCTTCTTCTCCATCCATTTTAGTGAAATCATTTGACCGATTGCGTTGTTGGTTTTGATATTGTTCTATTTTGATTTAGGAATCTCTTTGAAATCAGCCACACCTTCTTTATAATGGGTGTTGGCCATTAAAATCATTGTTAGATCGTCAGTTAAAGGTATGGAGTCTAAATCATAACACTATGGTTTGATAATTGCTATGTTTATGCAATTTCATGATTTTTCCATCATTGTGTGAACCCAAATTAAAAAAATAAAATAATGGAATAATTACTTGAAGTATTTTGGTATCAAATGAATCTTTAACTAGATTATGGATACCCACAGGGTGAGAGGTCCATGATTATAAATGAATTAGAAAATGGATTACTGAATGTTTAGTATGATATGTGATCTAGGGAGATTTATTGTTACAGAATCCCTAAATTGTGGCTTATTTATTATTGATATAATTTTTAATGAATTGTGAATTAAATTGGAAGTATCATATGAAATAAGAATGGTAATTCACATAACTAACTATTGTGAATTGTGATGTGATATTAGGATATTCATGCACTATAAAATGAATTGTGTTTCGTGTTATAATGATTATATATCAGGCTTTTCTCTGAAACATGCACACTTATATGCTGTAATGCTGATGTTGAGTAGGATCACACTAATACCATGCTATAATTATTATAGAGATTGAGCTTTTTATAGTCCCATTTTGTAATTATTATAGGGATTTGACCCATAAATTTAATAATTCTTATAAGGCTTTGTCCTGAAAAATTGTATAATTCTTATAGGTATTTTACAAATATTGATTGTTGTGACTATACCAAGTTTATATGATTATAGTTTTAATGGTCATATTAAATTCTCATAGATCTTCCAGCATGGTGCTGGAGTAGGTTATTTTACCTTGGTTATATGGTTGTGGTTGGCATGGTCATAAGACATGCTGAAAGATATTCCAGCAGAGAGACGGAGATGGTTGTTCTTGTATTTTATTAATTGTTGAATTAATAAATATACCTATTTATCACTTTAATGTATATACATATTATCAGAATGGATTTTTTAGACAAAATAGTTCCAAACTACTAAGTTATACTCACACCCTATTTGGTACACCATTAGATACCCGAGTAGATTATGTGGATACAGTTTTGGAAAAGGGAAAATGACATTACTATTGATTGCTTATTTGCGGATGGGCTGGATTTTGGAGATTGGACCAACCTAGGATTTGGGGCCTAATAATTTAAGTCTTTTATTTGTGTATGGAAGTATTTTTCTCTTATTTTTCTAGTTTGAAATTTAGTTATATTCCATCACAACATTAGATTATTCCTTTATTATTTATTGGATTATTCTGTTGGATTTTATTGATTTTTTATGTGATATATTTACATTGATTATTTTTGTTTTATTTTGATTTGTATCTATTAATCTGACATTTTATACTAGGGGTTATAATATCCCCACTATACATTTCATATCCTCATATCTAGTCAGTTGCCTATGGAATATGTGGGGGCATGCTTGAGGTCTCATAACCAACCCCTTCCGGCCTTGTGAGCGATTTGAAGATTGGGGGATGTTACGAAGTGGTATCAAAATATTAAGTTTTCTTTTCTTCTACTTTAATATTTTTGGAGAAGGTAGAAAAGTGACTAGGATGTGTTGGGACATGGTAATGAGAATGTGTATGGGATTTTCTTCCCTATGTATGGGGAAAAATTTGAGCGCCCAAGATGGGATTGTTGTTTATGTTGTGTGCTTGTTATAGTTAATGTTGTTTCACCTTGGGTGATTCACATGTTGTGTGAGGTTATTGTTTTATGATGTTATGGTTTCTTGAAATTGTACTCATGTCCTAGTATGATGCGAGGTGAGAATACATGAATCATAATAGTAACCTAGGGATATATTGACATGCATTTTTCATAAAAGGGGCATATCTATTTTTTCATGTGATATATACTTGCATATTTAAATGATATATGAGATATATGTTTCATTTAATAAATGGAATTAGTTGATATGTCATGCTAAAATACATGTAATCTATTTCTAGTGAGACTAAGCGTTAGTGGTTCTCTATTACAGTCCCCTATTCTGTTGGCCTTGTTTCTAGCCAGTTCTCTATGGTGTGCTTTTGTCTTGTACAGAAAAAACCTCCTCATCATCTTCAAATTGAGTTCCAGGAGAGTGGAAATAAGCACGCTCCTAATGTAGTTGAACTGAAGATTCATATAGTTCTTCAGGAGAAGTTGGATATTCATCTTCACAACAGCTTCCTGAGGGTCATGAAATCCATGGAAAGGGAGACTTTTCATACCATTCATTTGATGTGTGAGTGGACAATAGAGTTTCAACATCAGCATCCACCTATGTTTACTAGGTAAGGGGAACCTTAAGAAGTCAATTCATAGATTGAGTCAGTCTAAAAAATATTTGATCATATCAAGACACCCACAAATAAAAGGATGAATCTTGGTTCATAAATACTTTGTGGACCTGCCAAGAGTTGGTGAGATATTCTAGATGAAGCTGGGAAGAAAGATTGGCTATCTTGGAAGGAATTTGAGATGAAGTTACAGGTCCATTTCTCTCCCGAGACCTTGAGGGAAGAAAAATCTCATGAGTTCATGCATCTGATGTAGGAGGGTTTTTCAATGCTAAACTACATTGGATGTTTTAATGACCAACAATGCTTTGCACTATCTTTGGAAGCTGATGATATCTTTAGGGAGAGATGTTTCCAGGATGGTATTCATTATGAGATTAGGTCTTAGGTAAGCATTTTCCATTTAAGAATCTTTGGAGATTTGATTAATCAGGAACTCAACACATAAGGGAATGTGAAAGAGGCCCTGAGCAGCATCTAGGTTATTTCAATATGGCGATCTGGGAGTTATTCTTTGATTGTTAAGAAGCGGTGCAATGAGAATTTCCACCAAAGTAGTAATGGGAAGAGTAGTCAAGGCAGTGGAAAACCATCTCAATATCATGTTCCATTCCAGTGCTCTTAGTGTGACATATTTTTTCACAAGAGTCCATGATGTCCTTACCCTGCAGTTTAGTATCATATTCATGGTAGACTGGGTCATCTTCATAGGTTCTATGTGAAATTTCCATAGTAGACCAGTGGCATAGTATTATGATAGGAACTGGAGTTGGGAAAGGGTGGAACTACCCCTCAATAGTCTGGTACTATTAAGGATAAGGTAGAGGATGTGGTACCCCAGTGCATGAGAAATAGTACCAAGAAAGGGATTTAGCTCAGGGTAGTCATAATGGATCCTAGGGAAGAGGGAAAAGTTAGTTTCACATTACACAGACTACTCCACCTAACATGGATGCAGGACCATCAACCATTAAATGTATGATTCTTGTATCATCTATATTATATTGTGTTATGTTTGATACAGGATAATCACATTATTTTATATCCTCTCTTTTTGAAAATGGTATGGTATTGGATGTGGAAATATTATATGGTGTTTTATCCATTGACACACCATTGGGAGTGCGGTCAGAGAATATAAAACATTTCATGGTGTGTTCTCTAGAGATTGGTGGTTACCGCATATTTTGGGAACCATTTATAATATAAATGATAGAGTTTGACTTAATTATTAGCATATATTGGTTAGTTATATACAAGGATAATATTTAATGTTCCATGAGGAGAGTTACTTTCTAATATCTAGAAGCAATCATCTATTCTCACTAGGGTGAGTGGGATCTTCAAGCTGGCCATGATGGACCAATTTAGTGAATATTGGACTATCTCATCGATAAAATCATCAGTTTTGATCTAGATAATAGTGGAATATAGAAAAAATATTTTCCTCAAATGGTAGACCATTTTTTGGATGTCTTTCCTGATGAGTTCTATTGATTACCTCCCAAGAGAGGGATCATGTTCACGATCGAGTTGGTGCTTGAGTAGGTCTATTTTTCATCCCACCTTAATAAATGGAACTAGAAAAGATTTGGGAGTGGAAGTCTTAGTTGGAAGATCTAGATTCTAAAGGCTCAAAATAGTTGGGTACATCTCCTAGGGGTTCTGCAGATCAATTTTCCAAAAATGATGATGGGTATTAGCACTTATGTGTAGATTATCGGACGTTGAACCAAATTATGGTCAAGAAACTGTATCATATTCCACATATTGATGATATATTCAATCAGTTGAGTGGTGGTAAGATCTTATCCAAGATTGATTTTAGATCAAGCTACCACCAGTTAAGGGTGAGACTATCAGACATACCTCAGACTGCTTTTAAGAGTAGGTATGACTTGTATGAATTTATGGTGACACTGTTTGGGTTGACTAATGCACCTATGGTATTCATGGACATAATGAATAGGATCTTTCATCCATTACCGGATCAGTTTTTGGTGGTTTTAATTGATGATATCTTAGTGTACTCCCAATTAGTATATTATCATGAAAAACATCTTTACATCATCCTAAGTACATTGAGAGAGTATCATCTTTACACAAAGATAACCTAATACAGTTTTAGATAATTAAAGTGAACATCATGGGTCATTTAATCTTAGAGGTAGGATTATTAGTGGACCCAGATAAATTCACAGCCATTGTATCTGGGGAAAAACCCAAGAATATCTTTGAAATTCAGAGCTTTCTGGTTTTAGCAAGTTAACACTAGCATTTTATCTGAGATTTTTCCCATTTTCTAGCACCAATTTCTAGGATGACCAAGAAAGGGGTGAAATTTAATTGATATAATTATTTCAAGAGAGGTTTTTCAAGATATAAAAATAAATTTGACCTCAAAACCTATCCTCACTTTACCTATTCTGTGTAAATCATATACCGTGTACTATAACGCTTCCAATGTTTGAATTGGAGTAGTTCTAATGCAAGAGGATCGAGTGGTTTCTTATAAATCTAGGCAGTTGAGGCCGCATGAGATGAATTACCATACTCACAATATGGAGTTAGAAGTATTGGTACCTTCCCTAAGAATTTGGAGACACTATCTCATGGGTGATAGGTTTTTGGTATACACGAATAAGAAGATCCCGAGGCACAACTTTCTTAGTGGGACCTGAACCTTTAGCAGAGAATGTGGGTTGAGTATCTATAGTATTTTAACTATTAATTGGCTTATACACTAGACAAGGGGAACATATTTTCTGATTCTTTGAGCTAACAGACATAGAAAGAGGCAGTACGATGGTCTTGTGACAAGTGGTTGATAATGGACCTCTTTAAAAACAAGCATCTAGATGTTTAAGAATCTCAAGGAAAAGTAGCTCTGACTTTGACATTTGTTATACCCGTTATTTTGGAATTAATTAAGACCAAGAATTTTTTTTATATTGATGGATCAATTATGAGATAAAAAATATATGGTATAGAGAAACCACAATTATGGTCTCTCGGTAGTCGAAATTCTCTTCTTTTCCATGGATAAGTATGGGTTCCTAAGGGATTTCATGAGGATTCGATGATGGAGTTTAATGCTTCAAGATGGGTGGTGAATCCTTGTTTCAGAAATATGCATCATGATCTACATAGACAATAATGGTGATCAAGAATTAAGGAATAGGTGGCAATCATCATGGATGAATGTTTCACTTGTCAGAAGGTGCAAGCCAAGTATTAGAGGCCAAATAAGTTTTTTTAGACTTTGCTCATTCCAGAGTGGAAATCGGATGATGTCACAATTGATTTTGTGATAGGATTACCTAAGACAATACACAATAATAATGTTGTATGGGTTTTTTTGGATTGAATGAATAAGGTAGCCCACTTTATAACTATTAGGGAAACCTTCATATATGATGATCTATGAAATATTTATGTGTACTAGGTGGTTCAATTACATAGTGTTCTAAGGAGTATAGTTTCATAAAGAGATCCTCATTTCACATCTTGTTTCTAGAAGGGTCTTTATAAATCCCTAGGATTGAAAATTATTTTAAGCGTAACCTATCATCCATAGACTGATGGTCAATATGAGAAAACTATTCAAGTTATGGAGGATATGTTATGATCCTGTGTTTTTGATTTTGATGGATCAAGAGAGCAACATATGACACTCATTCTTTTTTTATATAATAATATCTTCTAGGAATCAATCAAAATTTCACCTTTTGAGGATTTGTATGGAAGTTGTTTTCCTCTTCGTTAGCTGGAGGTAGGTGAGTCAATACTTATTGGGCTTTGTCTCATGCATGAGATATCTGAGTAGGTTCAATTGATCAAAAAATAGTTATTGACCATGTTGAGTAGGCATAAAACATATGTTGATCATCATATATGACCTATGGAATTCAAGGTTGGTCATCATACTTTCCTTTGGGAGTCTCTTAGGTTGAGAAAACACTATATCAGGAAACATGGAAAGCTAGAGCCTAGGTTTTTCAGGCTGTTATAAATAGTGGTAAGGGTTGGTCCAGTAGCGTACCGTTTAGCTATTCCACAGTGCTACAATTCAATGCATGATTTGGTCCATGTGTCATAACAATAGATCTATCATATAGAAACTTTCCACATAATAGAAGTTGAAGATGTCGAGATTTGTATTGATGTGTACTTTGAGGAGTATCTGATACGGGTTATGGATTTCAGTGAGAAATATCGTTGGGGTAGAACTATATCATTGGTTTGGGTGCAGTGGTAACATGGGAGAGTTCAAAAGGCTACCTAGGAAAGTGAGTATGATATACAAACATAGTGGCCATACTTGTTCGTTGAGACTTCGCAGTGAAACATGGAGCAGCTCAGGGTTGATCTATTATAAGGTGCGGAGGTTGTAAGATGTTGTCATTTTTTAGGTATGCTTCTCTCTGAGTTTTTTGTTTGAGCCTTGGTGGTCGAGTCTTGTTTGGAGATGGAGATTAATTGTTGGGTAAAGTGACCTAATGTTTAGGGATGTATTCTCATTTAAATTAATGGAGTCTGGGTATAAATAGATTAAGTGTTTTATGGGTTCATAGTGAGTTTAGAATCTTTAAAATAGGGTTGGTTTATTTAAAAGAAAAACGGGATTAAAAATAAACTACAGAACATTCACATTCCATGTAAAGGGATTACACATCGTGTAATTGTTCAAGGGTTTTAATAAAATAAATCCCAGGCAATGGGTTTTTCATCATATTACATTAAAAACAATTACACGATGTGTAACTAAATTACATGCCATGTGAATTAAAAATCTACTATTTTAAACATGAGGTGCGGCTGATTTTTATTCCAATTCATTACAGCTCCTATCCTCTCAACCATAAGGAATTCTACAGGTGATTTTGGGGTGTCAAATTCTCTTATGTATTTCCTATTTGTGTGAGTGAACCCTGGTAAGTCCTTTAGGTTAGGTTTCTTCCTTGTATTCCTTATTTTCCAACTGTTGCAATGAAAACCTTTGAACGATTGTATTTTTGGTTTTGATCTTCATATCTTTGGTATAGGAATCTCTTTTCAATCATCTGAACCTTCTTCCTCATGTAAATTTTCCATTATAAGTGTTGCTGGATTGTTAGTTAAAGGTACACTACTGGAAATCCTACTTTTCCCAAAGGTTTGAAACCATTGGGAAGGGCCCTAAAACTGTTGTGATTTATTATCCCAACGGTTTCGAAAACCATTGGCAGTTGGGTAGTCGGGATATCCATATACCAATGGTTCACATTGAACCATTGAGATAGAACAGTTTGGATCTCAATATCCCAACGGTTTATGATGAACCGTTGGGATGAATTGTTCTAGCGGTTCAGCTGGAACCATTGGCATAAATCTCTCTAGGAATTATGTTTTCCCAACGATTTATTTTGAATCATTAGGATAAATCTATGCACGAAGTTTACAGAGGTATGCAAATAGTTTTGAAAATGTTGGCATAACCCCACACTCATTTTTACAGACAACACCTCTCACTCATTTTAACGGACAGTTCCTAAAATCAAATGTAGGTATTCAACCTGGAATCTGCAATCCCGAAGGAAAACAAACAGAAAACAACCTCAAACCTGCAAACATAGAAAAAAAACCCCAAAACAGGCGACCTGCAACCTGCAAATGCAGAAAACATTCACCAAAACAGGCAACATGTAACCTTCCATCACAAAAACACACACTAAAAACATAGAAAACACACATAAAACTAGAAATCACAAATAAAAAACACACAAAATCAATGAAAACACACATAAAGCTCACTGAAACACAAAAAACTCAAAAAAATCACTGAAATCACCTGAAATCACACAGAAAACACACAAAACATCACTGCAATCAAACACAAAAACTCACTACAATCAAACCCATAAACTCTTAGGATGTAGGGATTGAACCTTATTCATGAATACATATATGTTACTTGACTAGGTATAGGTTAACGTTTAGATTACTCTATATTTAAATAAAAAATTCAGGTGAAAAGTGTGGGTAGAGATACCAATAATGTTCTTAGAGAGGCCCTTTAATGAGCTCAAGGACCATTTGGACCAATTTTGGTACATGTTCAGGACCCTCAGCTCTACTGGGTTTTTTATATCAAGTACTACATGATAGGGTGAAAGAGGTGGTCACCATTATTGAGGAGAATAGGGGATTCTAATTGAACCTATCAGTAGTGGATGATTCATGTTTTTCTGTACAACATCAAAATAATTCCCTAAAAAATTCTCTCAACATGAAATGGAATTACTGACTCACCAAAATTCATTCAATGATGCAAGTTTTGAAATTTTTATGATTAAATAGGTGTTTTCCCACCTATGTTACATTTTTACTATTGAAAATAAGACATTAGTAGAACAATATAGGCTCCATGATGTGGTAGATCTGTCCAAACATGATGTTTCTACCAAGGTAGAGGCACTATGATTGGCTGTAGAGGTGGGGACTCCATCTATTGATTAATTACACCAATCTGTATCTTCTCTAGGGTAAAAGATATAAGATCTCATAGAGTCTTATGAGAACATACTACCATTATTTTGTATTCATAGGAAACCAATTTTATCTCGGATATAATGTGAAATATTCCAAGATGTGGGGGTTCCTCCCTTATTTTGAATTATCAACATAGAAGAAAATTTGAATTCCATGTGTATAAAGAAAGTATTAAGATCCTCTATAGACCCTTAAACACTAACATGATTATTAGGTCATAGATTTCCATGGGACTGATTATAACGATGTTCCATGCGAGTCATGGACTCTAAGGATGGTAAATGAAAGGAAATAGATTAACATAGTAGACCTATTGATATAGTTTCCACAAGCTGCCTAGGTTTAGAGAAGGGTTTTTAGTGATTTTATGGAAATGAAATCACTATGTCACTAGGTCTCCAAGTGGATAAGATATCGATTAGGATATGAGTGGTCTGAGATATGTCTTATAATTGGGATGATATGTGTATGGACTAGATGAGGGTTTAGATCAAGTAAAATACTACTAAGAGGATTGGGCCTTGTAGTGATAGGTGTGGAAATTGTACTTCTTTCGTTTGATGAGGAAATACTTATAAGGATGGATTGGAATCTTCGTGGGTTCTTAGAGTGGATGGTCCCTCTGAGTCTATAAAATGTATTATGAGAGATTTTACTCCATTTAATGCTTCAAGAGTTAAACTAAGGAAATGAAGGTTGAGATGCTAGTGTGGGTATTGGGTATTTTTGGATAGATTGGCATTATAATGCCAAGAGTCTTGGTGTGATTTATCTTAGGATGTAACCTAGTTAGTGGGGATGGGTTATAATACATGATTTAGATGAGGTTCTTGACCAGATTATTGAGAATATAATTAAGGAACGGTCGACATACTGAGAGAAGACTATAGTGTGTGGGATGAGGATTATGGGAAATGAGTAGTGACTAGGACAGGTCTGAGGGACCCTAGAGGATTCCCATGTGGATGGGATAAGAAGGAAGATGTGTTCGACATGGTGTGCTTTTGTGACTAGGAAAATCATGAGCTGAATAATCCTCGTTTTCTGGTTGGATGATGTGATGTGCATCGAGGTATGGGATAATCTTCAAGAGATGAGTCTAGAGTATGCGAGTGAGAGGATAGACTAGGATATGAATATTCAAAGGGGGAGGCACTAAATCATATTAATTAGTGGTGGTAAGATGAAGCTTATGGTGGGGAGCACCATAAGCCTAACAGGTGTTAAACAATGACACTATTAGTGTTTTTAGATATATAGTCTTGGGTAAACACCCAAAGGGGTGGCCAAGAGGCCAGGAAAACACCCCAAATGGGTTTCTCTATAAGATAAGGGCACAACAAACATGATAGAACAAATAAACTATTTAATATGTTATAACAAGGGATCATCAGAAGGTTGTAGTGAGCGGCACAATGATGCAATGTATAAAGGGAAATGAAACGATGGAAAAGAATCATACACCCTACACAAACCATTTACAAATTCATTCACTTCGCCTAAACATGGAAATTTTACTTATAATATTCAAAGGGTGAAAGGGAAAGTGTCATCGTCAAGACATATGCCTACTCGGGCAATGTCATTTGATCTAAACAAGTATGATAAGCCAATTTATATTATTCAAAGAAAACAAAAACTAACTATCCACAAAACAAACACCAACAAGAGACATAAGGAAAATTCAAACCAACTCAAAACATGATACAAATAACCATCACTACTCTTTAGTTTAGAAGAAAACGCACCACTGTTGGGTGGGTTTTATTATAAAATCATGGCATGGATTTATCACACAACTCATTTAATTATATTTAAAATTTATTCTAAAACTCATTCAACACAAATCAAATGCAATAAGTTAAGAAACTAGATCAACATAACTATAACTGTGAGTTCTCGCAGATATCACACCTCTGTTGGAAGGGTTTTATTATAAAAACATGACATTATTTATCAAATGAATCAATTATATTAAAGAACAGTTATTCAAGATATTAAATTCTATATAATTAAGCATAATTAAGAAAGAAGCTAAATTAAATTTAAAGAATTCTTGAATTAAAGAGGCGAAGAGAGGGACCCTACCTCAAGGTGGAACCGAGCCATCCACTTCAGCTCTTGGAGATTTCTAACTAAAATTTGTTTCTCCCCCACTAGGTATACGCACATTCCCACACATTAAAGGACACCTAGCCCCTATTCACACACCTGCATGGCCATGAGCATGTGCAAGGGGATCCTTGCACATATTCTTATATGCATATACCAGTCTCTACTCACCTACCTATGAATTTATATATATATGGGAACACCTAGCTCCATACATGCATAATCACAACCATGGATGACTATACACGCAACAGGGGAACCAACATACATATACTTACTTACTTATGCACATGCAAGCGAGTCGCCCTTGACTTGGTGACTTGAAACCAATTATCAGGTATCAATGTACTACAAAAAGGATATTAGAAACCTTAAAACACATAAAGGGTGCTAAATAACCAGTGATAAACCAACCGATGACATTAAATCCTTACCTCGATTGGAAGTAGAGAATCTAATCCACCTGAACCAACATGAAACAATCCAATTCCCTACTGAAAACATAATATGGAGTTAAAACACCAAAATCCCTAAATACATGAGGTGCAAGACAAGTAGTAACCATAGAATATTACCTCGGATCAAAGTCGCAGGACTGAATCAATATGAACCCCATAGTATAATATAACTACTCTCTATTCATAGAAAATAGTAAAAGACCTAAGTTACCCATGCAATAAAGAAAATAAAATAAAAACTAATCTAAAACGTACCTGTCTCCTGTGACTATACATGTCACCAACCATCATATAAGAACCACAATGCCCCGTGGGTCAAATATTGTTCTTGAAAGAAAGGGGAAATTATAGAAATAAATTTCTACAATGTTTATGATATAAACATTGATATGAAAATGGAAACCATCCAAGAAAGAGATAGTATAATTGGATTAGTAATTGACATTTCTGGAAAAGATCCTAAGATATTTCTTAAGGAAAATAAAAAGTATTTGAAAAAGTTTTTTGAATGTTTAATTATGTTGGTCCTGGAGCTATCATATGTATGACTTTGATTCCTAGTCAAAAGAATTTGATTAGTAGTAAGGGAAAAGAGCCAATGTTATCATGTTCTAAATTAGTTACTACAAAAGGATCCACACCTATGAAGATGGTTGAACATGATAAGAAATGATGTTTGATCATATAGTCTAATGAGTTATAAAAAGATAAACTAAAAAAACAAAAAACATTTAGAGTTCTCTAACTACTTAAGTGAATATGAAATTTTCCAACAATAATAAACATGTGAAAGAAAAGAAAACCATGTTTCCTCAATATAAATGTGTTTAGAATGTGAGAAATAAGAAATCGCAAAGAAAATAAAACATTTTTGAGCTAGAAAGGAAAGTGATGCAGTGTTGAGATGAAAGCCTCAGTCAGTGTTATAACATAGAAGTTAATAAACCCACCTTATTACCATAATTTTTTATATAAAACAACACTCTAATGGAAATGTCACATAATAAGAACTTCACATATATGTTTTTTTAAAGAAAAAAAATTATGCAAAATGAATCCTTTATATAGTATTATTTCATTGAAAAAATCAACATGGAGAAAATACAAAATTACATTCTTGTTAATCGCATCACTAAAACAGTTTCAACACCTTTCCAATGAGTTAAGGCCATATTTATAGGAAAATTTTCATCTAGATAACACTTTATAATTTAATAAAACATGGTTACCCATTCAACTATATTTGAATAAAAAATGAACAACACATTTATCCATAAACCAATTTCCCTTCACATGCATCGTATACATATTCAAACAGTATACATTAGATAACATTTTCATTTGAAAATTATAACACTCTATTCACATGAAAAATTCATCCAAAAAGCATCAATGGTATGAATAATTCTACACATAAAAAATTCTTCACATTTTTACGATCTCTAAATGATTTCCCATAGAATATGATATTCTTTATGAAACTAGAAACTCACCATATACTATTCGCCTAAGTCGCTAAGAAATAATGTTCTTGTGGTATCTTCTATCTGAACTTCCAATGATTTATATCTACAAACAATAAAATTATAACTATTTTTATGTTTTTATAAAACCAAAATCAATCATTTATCATAGATAAATGAAACAATATGAAATGATACAAATTGAATCAACAAAACTCAAACTAAATAATGAATCAATTAACCATAACAGAAGAAGATTTTGGACTCACTGCCAAAGAATACCAGAAGAAGGGGATGCTCGACTAGAGGGGATCCTCGACCAATGTGGGATCCCCAACTAAAGGGGATGCTCGAACTAGGGGGGATTTGCGTCGGGTGAGGGAAAGATCGACCTAGGGGGGATTCACATCGGGTGAGGGAAAACTCGACCTAAGGGGGATGTGCGAACTTGGAGGGGATGCTAGATTAGAGGAGGACGATGAGGGGGGTGAATGAGAGATGGGGAGTGGGGAGGGGAAATCGAGGAGCAGCCAATGGGGAGCGGGGAGTAGGGAGCAGGGAGCGGGGAGCGGCGGGCGCGGAGCGACGAGCTATGAGTGGCGAGGGGGATGAGTGCAGCAGCGAGGGAGACTCAGGATGGGAGTGGCAGTGAGGGGGGGGGGTCGGTATAGAGAGGGGCGATGTTGTAGGGATGAAGAAGTGGGGCGCGATGCGAGGGGAAGTGAGGATGGGAGGAGGGTTGCGAGCGAAGTCATTTTAGGCTACACGTGTTTTCGCTATGGACAATCTTCTCTACCTGAAGAAGCTGGAAAACTGAGCATTATTCTAAGAGAGGCTAAGGCAACATGATCAGCCAAAACATCTCCTAGAGCTCGTCCCCACCTTGAGGACAAGGCTGGATTTAAGTGGGTGGGAAATGATAGAAAGGTGCCGCTTAAGAAGCAATGTAAGTGGTGTATTGTGTAGGGTATTGTGAGCAGCTAGTGGTGGGGAATGAGATATTAAGTAATGGAATTATTTTCTTTTTTACTTTAGTGTTGTGTTGGCATGGTAGTTGATAGGTAATAAATGTGGGTTGGGGAAGTTGGTTCAGGGATTTAGAGAAATGTTCTTTTGTTTGGATATCTTGCACAGCAGGATTATGGGCGCACCCTTCAGCCTTGGATTTGGGAGACTTCTCATAATCTTCTTGTCCTTTTCTTCATTATTCATCATTATTATTCTTGTTTACCTAAGTTTTATGCCCTCTATCCTTTTATAATAATAGAAAACTACTGATTTATCTTTTTCTGCACCTACGATCCTATCGGTAACTATTATGGTGAAGAAAACTTCTTTAGTACCTTTATAGTATAATTAATATGATTCTGATTTATCATTGTTTCTAGGGGACCAATGGGAGTAGAGTAAATATTCCCAACCCATTATTTATTTGGGGATATTATAGTCATTTATAACCAAATTTTCAGAAATATTTCGGTTATTTGTTATTTCCCTATATTTCCACATGCAGTGGCTACTCTCCCTATATTTTCCCTCTTCCCCCTTTATCTTGGACTGCCTCTATACCTCACTTCCATCATCAAATCGATGATATTTCTACATGTATAAGATCTATGAAACAAGTTTAAGATAAGCCCTAATATATGTATCATTATTTCAATCATCTAGAATGTGTTCTAGATAAATTTTCTTATTGAGGAATTAAGGAAAGATTGATTGACAACTCAAAAATGTAGATAAAAAGGTCAATGAAAATGGATGAGTTAAGCCATAATGTTATATAAAAAAGATTATTTTTATCAACACACATGGTTTTTAAAATAATTATTTCAAAAAACATATATTTAATCATAAACAATTGACCTTTACAATAAGGGAATAATAAAACCTATCTCGAATCAATAACACATGAGCAAGAATGCATCTACTCTAATGGTGGATGGCCAAATAACCAATAAGAAACTACCATGAACCCTAAACACCAAATAAACCACAAAAATCGAATCATCCCCTTAAACCAAGGTTTGAAAAAACCAAAAATTACAACAGGGAGGGAGAAACCTGCAAGGAAACCAAGAAAAATAATTGAAGACCTTTGAGTTTACTAGAAATTTATCCACTCACACATATATACATAATGAATTATAATTTCTGAAAGACATGTAGGCCCACCGAAAAATCAAGCCACCCATCAGTCTAATTTTCCCAGATCGATCGATCGACTGACCTACCTTAAATATTACTAATTATATGCCGAATATGTTGAACAAGATAATGGGTTAATTAATTTGATATGAAAAGGAAAGATCAGATTGTGAGCAGGGATTAGATGAAAAGGCCTATAGAAGAAACACCACAGGAGCATGGATTCGATGGAGGGGTAGGGATTCGAAAGAAAAAACCTTCTCCCGGTCAATGAAGCAATTATGAAATAGGAACACTAAAATAGACATATATGTCCACCAAATGAATTGTTTTCTATATAACCAGTAGGAAAATCAAATGATAGACTAATTGAGTGATTCATTGAATGAAATTAGTATATACCTGCTTTTGATTCTAGTGGGGGAACTTTCTCAGCAAAAGATACAGATACCGGAGGAGGTGTACCTCAGGGTTCCAGTCGTAGAGATCATCCAGGTTTTGTAAGAGGGAAACACCACAGGAGAGTAAAGAGATGGGAGTAGAGGGGAAGAAATTGAACCCTAGGTATGTGAGGTGTGTCGGATTGAAACTGATTAAAAACCTTCAAATTTGAAATTAAAAAGACGTGATCTTTCCTGAGGGAAGTAGTGAGTTCGCCTGGGTGACCGATTTCACTCTGAGTTCATGCATTTGAAGCTGCAGCAAATTGATTCTTCAGTTGTCGAAGGGGATAAGTCCATCCAAAATCTCGTACGATTATATGAGTTTCCTCGTGAGTTCGACTACCTTGGAAGAGAGGGTTCATAGGATGAGTGTGATGGATAATCAGGGGATGAAGAGGGTTGCTGGGGTGAGGAGATTTTCTGGGGGAGAGGCACTCACTGGATGAGTGCGATGAATAATTGGGGGAGAAGAGTATTGGGTGGTGTCGACCTACTGAGTTATACTCACACCCTATTTGGGACAACGTTTGGTACCCAATAAGATTACGTGGATATAGGTTTGGACAAGGGAAAAAGACCATTCTATGGATTGCCTGTTTACAGATGGGATGGAGTTTGGAGGTGAAAATGATGCGGGATTCAGTACCTAGAACTTTGAGTGTTTTATTTGAGTTTCCTATTTTTTTCTTGTTTTTTATAGCATGACATTAAGTTACATTCTAGTACATCATTACATTATTCTTTGATTATTTATTTGATTATTTAGTTGGACATTTTTATTGTCTTAAAAAATGTCTTTACTTTTATTATTTAAATTTTATTAGGAATGGTATCTACTACTATGTCACTTCATACCATGGGTTATAGTATCCCAACTATACATTTCACACCCTCACTGCTATTCAACATCCTTTGGTGTATGGGGAGGCGCGCTTGAGGTCTCGTAACCAACCCTTTTCAGCCAAATGAGAGAGTTCCAGATTGGGGGATGTTACAGTTTCCATAATATTAATCATTATATAAATATAATATATATTTAGTATATATATATATTTATAGTAATCTATACAATATAGATACAGAAAATGAAATACATCATTCATGGAGATGGTACGCCATACGTATGCATGAATATTGTTTCTGTTTTCTTGATGTATGGAAATAACGAAATGTAAATGATATATTATCATTCTATAAAAAATTTTATGTCATATACATTTTATATTATCATCTAACCCATCCTTATTACCTTCAATGTAAAGTGTGAACGAATTATATAATTTCGTGAGGCGGTAATCCATTGTACACACGAGCAACGTTATCATATTCTAAAAAAAGGAATTCATGAAGGTATGGGTGATATAATAATTCAAAAATCACAATAATACAATATATATCATATATATATAATAAATCCATCATTATTTAAAACTATATGAGGGGGTAATGGAAAAATGAATGACATCAGTTGGCGGGGAAGTAGTCTGCCGTAGACATGATTGATGATTTTATAACCCCTTTCATGGAAGTGGGGATGGTTATAGGTAAAATAAAAACATATAAGTATATATAAGGTAATAATTTAATTATATCATTATTTTATAATAACAATTTTAATTATGTGAAATAATAAATAAAGAAACACTCGTTGACAAACATTACCTCTTCTTTGGGTAACCTCCTTTGTTTTGCACCAAACGCCTTCCTAAATTGGATTTCTATAAAAAATAAGGTTTCTCAGATGGGAGGAGGAAATTATTGAAGTTATTTGGGTAGGTATTGGATGATACAAAATGATTTTAATGTTTTAATATGAGAGGAAAAGATGTGACCTTTTATAAGTGAGGCGAGTGACACACTTGTAATTTTTTGAAAGAACGAACTACACCCAAATTTTTTCATGTCACCAAGATCCAATATGAAAAATTCTAAATCTTAGAAGGTATAATGTCTAAATTTTTCATAAAATGGTTTATTCAAATTTTTGGTTTATTTATAACCCTTATTATTTTAGTTTAACCCCCGGTAAACCCTTTTTTACCTTAACTGTGGTAAATAATTTTTACTATTTTTACTATTCATTTTAGATAAAAATTAATTTAAATTATTAGATAATATAAATTATTATAATTAAAAATATGGAATAATTTTTTCCAAATTCCATTAATATAATTGGAAAATTTTAATTTAAAATTAATTTTGTAGACGAGATGAGAACATAGGTTTTTAAAGAGAATATGTTCAAAAGGTTACAAAGTTTTTATATCA
The DNA here is from genome assembly GCA_963277665.1 of Viscum album. Classification (NCBI taxonomy): domain Eukaryota; kingdom Viridiplantae; phylum Streptophyta; class Magnoliopsida; order Santalales; family Viscaceae; genus Viscum; species Viscum album. Next base: position 1,596,899,930 of record OY728141.1, read on the forward strand.
AAATTAAATTTGAAATTGATAAAAATGAACTAAATTGAATTAAAGTATGTATAATTGAAAAAATTTTACTTTAAAACCAATTTAAAATTTAATTTATATTTATAAATAAATTAAACAAAAAGTAATTTTCAATTAGAATTCAGTATTTTTCACCATTCATCAAAAAAGAAATTTTTCAGAAAAATAATAAAAATCACCCTAAGATAATTTTGACATGATGATTTAAAAAAATTATTTTTATTTTATAATATTAATTTTCTAAAATTATCAAAAATTAATTTCATTAATTATCATAAAATAAATAAAAAGCATTTTTTTGAAAAATTGGTTTTTTCAAAACATAGAAAGACTTTACCAAAAATCAAGTACTTTTTTATCATTATGTTTACTTTATTTAAATCCATTTTAATTAATATTTAAAATTATTTATTACTATTCATATCTCTATTAAAATCTAGGTTATAATGGTTTTGTTTAAATAACTATATTAATAATATATCATGGTTTTGTTAAAACGCAGTGTTGTGTGTAACGTAAGCTAACATCAGTGTTTCATGTATCAAAATATTAGCTTAGTGTTGTGTGTAAAAAAATATTAAATTGGTATTGTGTGTAATGAAATATAAACTCAATGTTTTGTATAATGAAAAATATATAAAATATTAAATTTATTTGAAAAAAAATATTTCACAAAATATCAGGGTGTTACTATATTCATATGTTATGATTTCATGGATCATTATTATTGAATCATGTTTCTATACTCCTATGAATAATGTATTATGTTATGATAAAATCATTATGTTATGACTAACTTACTAATAAATAATTCCTTTTTTTTTGATAATCCATATTTTTAACTGGGCTGAGAAGGAACCCTTACATAACCTAGAGGCCTAAAGGAATGGAGTCCATATAATTATATGACCTTTAGTCCTAGAGGTACAAAACCATTATAATTTTATTATGGACCAACTTCACTAAAAAAACCCTCCCCTGAACCTCTACGAGTCTACAACCATCTTACCACCTAATGTTACTATCATCTTGCATTGCCTCATGAAAATATATATGAGATGATGATGTGTTCTCCATATCCATCCATTAATCATGTATTTGGTTAGCTCTACTTAGTTAATAATTTATAATCTAATCCATCATCAGGGGGTTACTTCGGTATAGGAGAACTTTTTTTACTCTATGTCCCATCCTATGAATTCCAAAGGCCTTATGACCTGAAATCCCAATTATGTGTTCTAAAATCTCATTCAGGATGAATAACACTACTTCTATAATACCCTGATATCATACCTGCAATACTATAATTCTACTATAAATATTTGATCCCACTAGGATTTGAACCCAGGTCTGATGTTGAATTCTAATGACTCATTACCACTTAGGTAAGCCCCACCAACTTCCCTGATGTCCTGACTCAATGTTTATAATCAATTTTTAGGTATAAATATATTATTTTATGTCTGTAATGACCAACATATTTATGTGTTGTGAAATCAATGGAATTTTTAATTTTTGTTCCTAGAATTTTATAAGGGAATAATGGTAATTTACCCTAGCATATGATATAAAAAATCACCTTGTTTTACTCATAATGGGGTTTTTACCCTAAGAAGGGACTTGGTAAAATTATTAAATGATCATATTTTTATAAAATATTTACTATTTAATTACTAAATACTAATTATTTTCACATTTCTTAATGGTTAAATCTATTAATGGAGTCTTAGACTGAAATTCCAGCTTCGTGGTTAAATTTGGAATGGGGGTTTTACCTAGGTGTGGTCTAAACTTACTTCTAGTTCTACATTTCAGGTTGGGAATTTAAGAAAGTATTATCTTCTCTATCATTTTTATATTTCCTATTTATTCTTCCTTCTCCCCAAATCCTACTTCTGTCACTTACCAAATGGTAGAGTTTCTATATATATCACATTATTTCCTAACCGAGAGGGATAAGAGATCATGTCATGCTTCATTCAAGGAGCTAGATTAGGATGCAGTGGTTGAAGAGCATGGTTCAATGCTTGAAGTTTTGATGATTTCTCCATGAGTTAGTATTTTATTTAGTTTTTTACCCTGATACTTATAAAATAGATTTCTTAAGTTTTTAAAGTGGTATATGTACTTCTGAGAGCACCTTGAGGGTCATTGTGGATTGATTTGGGGAGAAATGGGGGTGTTAGATGTTTTTAAGGGATTTTCATTTAGGAAACCCAGTCATACAAAGGGTAGTTCAATAATAGATGACATGTTTTGTTCTATGTGAGAAAGGGTAGAATAATATGACTATATTATGTGTATTCCATGTGGACACGTTTTGTAGAGTGACTCCAAGTATCACTGAGTACTCACCCAGATCCCAGTGTGGGGGTACCTGGAAGTGTATAGTGCACAACCAAACCCCATGCATGGAACATCGATAGAGGTCACATAGATTATTCAGATGAATATTGTTTGAGACACATGGCCAAGTATACCATGGGGGTAGCAAACTATGAAGAGATGCTACATGACATGTACTTGGGAAATACATGCTAGGTTGGGATGAGGTACATGACCTAAGATGGTTATTGGGGGTATATGTTGTGTACAAGATGTACAAATTGTGAACATTCTCCTTGAATGTGTTTCTCTTACTGCATCTCCCTAGAGTAGGAATTGGACTTGTAGTTAATTATTTATGATTATTTTCTACATAGGATGTGGTGGTGAGGACCTCGTGGGATTTATAGCCTATTGGTGATATGTTTTGGTGTTGCGAGAGCCTTGGTAGGAGGATTCCCTTGAGGTTTTGGATTTAGAGTTTTATTGAGGAAGGTTTTTTGTAAGACCCAGGTGATGGTTTCAATCATTATGGTTGAATTGGATAGGGAATTCCAAGGGGTTTGGTTTAGGGTTATTTAGACGGTCCAAAAAATATGGGATCAGTTATTGATTTAGATGGTTCATGGATGATGAGATCAGTTTCTTTAGGTTTGAGTATATGTGTTTTAAGGATGAGTTTCTTGAGGTTTGATTGGTTGGATTTATAGATCAATTTCTTGAGGTTTGTGTTAGATAGATCTTTTTAGAGAGGATGATACCATGGGGTTTTAGGTATGGTTGTGTTCTATTGAGGTGAAGGATCAGATACGTCTAAGGAACCCTAGAGGATTCCCTTAGAAGAGTGGTGATGACCAATGATGTATTGTGTGCTAAATAAGATAGCTAAGGTCTTCTTGATATGATTGAATTAAGGTTATAGATTTGGAAAATGTCCCCCTTTTAGGTAGTCATGTTTATGATGCAATCCAGGGTACCATTTAGGGTGATTAGTGTTATGTTAACCCTCAAGAGGGTTGGTGTTTAGGATTCAACATTGAACATGATGGATCTGGGTGTTTTAAAAACCCTGTTTTGTAGATTTTCCTCTAGACAATAAAGGATTCTTCTTACTGAGGTTGGAGATGAGAGAATTCTTATGGTTATTATTGGTTGAGGAATTGTCCCATATATTATTTGGATTATCACCTCAATTGGTTGATTTTAGGAGGATTTTAAGGAGCCCATATATGATTTGGATTGGTGCACCACTCCTAGTTTAGGATTACACTTTGGATTGGAGTTATTGTTCATGGATTTCATTGAACTTACATGGTGGATTATATACTCCCCAGTTTATTATTATTTACAAGTTGGGAGAGAGTTTCTTGATCAAAAATTTCTACGCTGACAAGATCGATTATTGAGCCCGAATAGTTCTACATGACTACTGGGATAGTGAAAGGTTCTTTAGTGTCATCCTAGAGTTCATACCTTTAGTTCAAATCATGAAATTGGAGTCCTATAATTTGGTAGTGAGTTATGTTATTGTTTTGGACACTTTTGAAGTTGTCCTTGGGCGCTAAATTTATGAATTTTCTAATATTAGACATTTGGAAGCTTCATTATAGTTTGTCGGATGTGCCAGATGTTGTATGTCATGTTGAGACATGTGTTCAGATACATTGTAACTACATGTAGTGGGTTTGATAAATCATGGGTAACATATCAAAATCTAAGGATTGATGATGGTTTATTGAATTTTATTTTATTTTATGATAGTTATTATTCAACTAGGATGGGTATATCATGCATTCATACAATTTTTATGACAGTAGATGTTTGGTACGACCGTTGGGGGTGGCCTACTGATAATTACTTTCTCACTTCCTATAAGGGAACATTCATGCACATGAAAACCATTATGTTTTCATTCAGGTTGAGCATGATATGCATGGTGGATAAGACATAAACCTAGTGTTACAAAATACAGAGGTTCCACTTGGAAAGAGTCCGAGGATCAAGATAGAGAATCTCTATATTTATTTTGATATTGGGTTTGAAGTATGGATCAGGGAAGGTAGCATATCATTTTATAAATTTTAATTATTTTTATTATTCTATATGTGTGATTGACCCAGTGGGTGATCAGTTTATGTGTACTATCATTTATGTGAGTCTATATGTTTTATTTCATTTATTGTATCATTCTTATATTTTATTTCTTATGTGAAATAATATTTTTATGGATATATATTTATTTTGTTTATTTTCCATTTTTATTTCACTCTGATATGAGGGTATAGCCTCCCCATAATATCTCTTTAGACCCTAACCTCTAGTATGAATCCTTTAGTGTATGGGGAGGTGTTCTTGAGGATTTTTGGTTTGATATATCTGGTGATGTGTTAGGTTGAACCAAGTCAGTTCATGTGTATTTTCTTTTGATGACAGGTCATTCTTATTGGTGGCATTCTACTCAACTGAGATGCAGGTATTTTCTTTGGATGATAGGTCATGTGGATCTTATGTCTATATAATCTTTAGTGATGAAAATATAGTATCTTTATCATGGTATGTTGAAAACACTTACTCAATCAATGTGTGAATTGGAATCCTTTATGGTGACTTGATGGGGGCTTGGATTCTTGATAGTTGTTTAGATCACGCATGAGATTCCCTATGGTCTCTGACAACCTAATGGGGGTTTATGTAAAGGAATGTGGATATCATTGGATTATGAGTTGGAGTATTGGGATTGCTCTTGATTTCAATGTTGGGTTGTGAGGAAGAGTTTGGTTATATGTGTGGCGCTGTTTGTTTTGGATGCACTTATGGTGGCGAAGTGAGAGCATGGGAAGGCTCATGGTATTAGAACCATTTGGGGTTGTAGGTTATTTGGAGGTTATCCTTGGATTTCATGATATTCCTTATCTTTGAATAGGATAACCGAGGGTTCATTGGATATTTGGAACCGACATGCGAGAGGAGAATGGTTAGTGGTTTAGACAAATTATCCTAAGGTCTATGGTGCATGGCTCATGTGAGCATGAGTCAGGTTGTGTAATTGGTTTGTATAGGGGTGTATGATCGTTTTTTAAGTGAGTATAAGTAGTTTGGTGTTTGATTGTGTGTTCATGTTGGTTATGCATAGTTTTTTTTATTTCATTGATGAAAGTAATAGACCATGTATGTTTCTATCAAGAATTCTTTAGGTGTTAGGGAAACATGAGTGGGGAAACTATGATGGACCTATAGAGGTTAACACTCGAGGAGAAGTGTAAGGGAGTATATATAATGGGGATCACACCATTAGAAATTAGATTATGTGATCTTAATTATAAGTAGATTTGTGTGAATATAAGTTATAATTCCTGTTAAATAAGGAATGAGTGATGTCTGGTGTTTTAGGTTGGTGCTCGAGTGTGACTAAGTCAGTCATGTTTATTCGTTTTGTTTGGTAATGGATGAATGGGGTGTCATAGAGGTCAGTGTTTTGGTTGAGGGAGATGATAAGGATACTCCTATGGTGTGGAGTGTCTTATTAGTTGAGGATGAATGAACCTCAAGTTGGAAGGGTCTTGGGTACAGTGATATTAGTCAGTGGATGTTTGAGGTGGTATCAGATGCTAATGAATGGGAAGAACCCAAATATATCTAGTTTCATGGAAAGTACTAGATTTAAGGTTTGAAATTTAGAATCCTGAAAGAGTATGGGTTTTGATGCAAGACTCCTGATATATAGGATGTGATTTGATAGTGTTTAAAATTGGGGATAAACTAAAGATCGAGGTGAGATCATGATGGCTAGTTTTCCACCGAGGCTTCTTAAGGGTGATAAGTGTAATGGTGGGGAGATTTTAATAACCCACATTGTTATTTGTTTTTAAAAATAGGTGAATTTTTATTTTATTTTTCATGGAAGTTTATGAAAGTAAAATGATAATTTCATATAGAAAATGGTCACAAAATAATTTACATACCACTCTATTGGTTTAGAAATGGGGTGGTTACCTTTGGTCTAGATTTCAATGGAATTATAAGCTATTTTTACTTTCATATAAAATTAAATATTTAATTAATATTTAATATTTAATATTTATTTATTTATGGGGAAAAGGTGATATATCTTGAATAGATTCTTTGATTTAAATTATGACTTTTAATTTGAGTATATAATGATGATTTTTAGCTAAGTAATTCATAAACGTAGTTCAGTTTTCAGGTCTTACATCAGGCTTTTAAGATGGTGTTTTATTTTAATTTTTATATTTTTTTTAATTTCATTTTCCTACTCCCGCATTTTTATTATCTTGAAAACCAAATGGGTTAGGGACTCTCCCTATTTCATAAGAGATTAATTGAGAGGGTAATAGGGATATGGGGAGAAGATCAAACCAGACTTCATTCGAGGAGCGAGATTGGGATGCAGTGGCTATGGAGCATAGATCCAGGATTTAATATTTGGATATATTATTTTAATGTATGAATTTATTTTGTTTTTTTAAAGATGATACTTTTAAATTAGTTGTTTTCTGTTTTTAAAGTGTTATATGGACTGTTGAGATCTACTTGAGGTCTATTGTTGGTTTATTTTGGGGGAAACGAGGGTTTTAGGTGATTCACATTAAATTTTCATTTTGGAAACCTAATCACATATTTTGTACTTCAGGAACACACAATGTGTGTTTTTATATAGAGGCATATGGTATAATAATATGACAACATGACTTTTAGACCATGTGGGAATTCCATATGGAGTCAGTTGAGGTGTGGCTGAGTACTCAACCAGACACCCCAGTGAGGGAACATGGCTATGTATAATGCATGACTAGAACCCATGTGTAGAAAACAATCAGAGGTCATGAGGAGTATTTTTCTAGAGTTCATGTGAGGAAAATGTCCAAGAACACCATGTGAGAGACATGTCATTTAGGGTTATCACACAATGAGTACTTTGGAATTATACACTAAGCTAGGCTAAGGCACATGACCTCAGATGGTTATTGGCGGTACACATTTTGTATAACAAGCACTCATTGTGTACTTTCCCCTTTGAGGTGTTTCAATTGTTTTCTAACCCTAGATATGGAATTATACTTGTAGGTAGTCCTTTTTTAGTGTTTTTACACATATGGTGTGATGTTTAGGACCTCATGATAATTGGAGGCTATTGTTGAGATGTTTTGGAGTTGTGTGGGGGTCTGGAGGGAGGATTTCCCTGAGGTTTTGTATTAAGAGTTCTCCTAAGGATGGTGTGTTGTGAGACTCGAGTGGGGGTTATTGTCTTGATGTTTGAATTCTATTGGGGATGGTAATAGGTCTAGTATATGGATATTTATATAGTTCCTATAAGACGATATTAAGTAGAGATTTAAATTCTTTATAAACGATGAGACCATTTTCTTCCATTTTGAGTAGATGGATTTTAAGGACTAATTAGTTGAGTTTTGAGTGGTTATGTTTATAGAATAGTTACTTAAGATTTATAGTAGATGGAGCCTTTGGAATGGGATGATACTATGGGGTTTCAAGTATGGCCGAGTTCCATTGAGTTGAGAATTGAGATGGGTTTGATGGACCCTATAGGATCCCTTTATAGGTTGGTGATGATTAAGGATGCATTTTGTGATAAAGAGTCTGTATGAGGTATTTGTGATGGGAATGTCCTTTGTTTAGAAATATGGAAGAGGGTACCCCTATAGAGCATCTTGTTTATGATGGAATTTCGTGGACCATTGAGGGTGCTCTATATTTTGTTGACTCTTTAGAGGGTTGGTACCAAGGATTCAATGTTGATGATGATATGTTAGGGAGATTATCCAGGTCATGAACCATTCTAGAGGGGCCCATTCTATGACTACCCTAAGCCTGTCTCCAATAGGCCAGGGGTTAGAAAATAGCATAGAGTAGGCATATCCCACAAACGAGAGGAATTTTTCAATGTACCAGTACAGGCACACACATCTCCAAGCCCAAAATTCTAAAATGTAAAAACAAAAAGTAAACAATGCATGAATACACTAAGATCCCAACCACAGAGTACGAAAGTAGAAAACTAGAATTTAAATAGGGACAGAATATAATCCTACCAAAATAAATAGTCTATAAAAGTGAAATGACAAGTTTCTAAAACTCATCCGTGGAAAACCCTACCTAAAGCATTGGTGTAGGAAAGTTGTCTAAAGTTGTAGGAGTACAACTTGTCTATCTGATCTCTCTAAGAAACAATTTTTCCTGGTCCATCTATAGCTCCTTCAAAGAATCGATCTCCTACAGAATACATGACACTTGGAGGAAAATCCTGTGAAGGGGTGAGTAAAACAATACTCTATGGGACACCACAAAACAATAAAGGAAAATCCACAAAGGAAATAGTACAGTAAGCTCTACACAGGTATATATCTGTAACACATATACCAAAGATATCTAGATATACTCGTAACCAACCACAATGTAAAGAGGTAATTCAAAACCAATCACTTCCACAAGATTTTTCTCGTGGCATAATTGCTCTGGGAGAACTCACCCCTCAAGCTATGATATTGTCAGAGACTCTCACGAAGAGGTCCCACAAATTTGGGCTCCACACAAAGAGAAAATAAACTAATCAAAGATCATAATATAAAGAGAGGGGATCCTTCCTAGAGAATACCAACAACCCAATCTGTATTAGCCCGCAATATAGGGGATCCTTCTCAGATAATACCAACAATCCAATCAATGTGGCTCATAACGTAGGGGATCTATATTAGAGAAAACCAACAACCCTATCAATATGGACCACTAGATGGAGGAATAATTCCATGCACTCCAAGGTCACATAAATTCCCACAAAACTCCATCAAGGGTGACAAAATAATGCTCCAGTCCTGAAGAGGAATACCATAACTCTTTTTGGGACTCAACCTCTAAAGGGGACTAACATCTAGTGGTGTGGATGTAATACTGTACTGAACTCTTGAGGAAAGAACCTAGGGAATCTATACACCTATACTGGTCTAAGCTAAAAATCCCACCAAACCATCTCAAAAGGGCCAACTCTGTGCAGGGGTCCCAACTCTACAGATGCCTCATCAAATGGACCTTTCTTTTCAAAGTTACGATGATTTTAGTGAAAAAGTATGACTTAGGTTAAGTCTGATTCCGACCCGAACTGGATCAGCCCGAACCGCACCGGTATAGCTCATTGGGATACTAGAGCACTGGACCCAGCTTGTGGGGCCGCTAGAGAGGCCCGATCCACATCTCCCACATGCGGCTAACCTAGATGCATGTTCCTGGTCAACACAGTGCCTCTGCATTCAACACAGATGACCACCACATCCGCCAGCTCCCTCACGGCCTGCACCACCACAGGATTCACATGACACCCCCTTCGCCACGTCCCCAGTTTCCACCTACATCATTGCTCTGGACAGAGGCTCTCATGAGGTTCTACCTAGACTATGTTCTGACTCCACCACCATCCACCCCTCCAGTGGCCTACCATCTGCCGATGGCCCGTCGTCCGCCTCACGCTCCGCCCGGACCAACCCTACCTAGCCATGTCTTGATATCGTTTCTAGCCACCACACATGGAACGACCGAAGCTTCTGCTATAGTCTCCTCTGTGTGCCACCTCTTTATGCTCTCTTAAGCCATTTCATTGACGGAATTACATAATTCCTTCTTCATCGCAGCTCCATGATGTCATTTTAGTGTCAAATCTTCGGTCATGGGTTGTTGCGCCACAAATCAAAGGAGAAAGAATTGTCTTCTCATAAAATCATGAAGAATGTGAAGAACATAGGGGGATAAAAAGAACACAGAACAAGCCTTGAAACAAACCTCAGCCTTTTTTTCATTCTTCCCTCAGTCTATTCTGTACGAATAATCATGATGTGTACCAATTTTTAATAAAATATACTGTGTTAATAAAGTTTCACAAGAATAAACCCAACGCACAATACACACGATCCATGAATCAATCTATTCATTGATTTATTCACATTAGTCATAAGGATAATGAATGAGGAGGAATCAAATCAAAATACACACCCTAACTTGAGTTGTAATGACCGTTGATGAAGACCGATGCTACGTCTTTGTCTTTCGTTGATCCTTGATCCGTCGAACCCGAGGTCGTATCGATCCATTGGTATTTTCCAATTTTTTATCTAGAGGTTCTTATCTCTAACTCGGAGAAATTAATGGTTTGTGGTAAACCCTGAATTCCTCACCAAGAACCTATTAAAAGATTCAACACTACTGCTTTGAATAAAATATTTTTATTAAAATATTTTAATGACGTCTACATCAAAAAAATAGCTTTCATGGATAACTCACACCGGTCAATGTTTGGCCCCACCTAAGGTAAAGGTTCTATTCTTAATGCAATAGTTCCCCTATATTCCTAATCCAGGAACTTGTTTCAAGTTATTTTAGTTTTAAAGAAAAACTGCCCACTCACTTTATTAAAAAATGAACATTTTTAATATATTTTTCTAGGCACACCGGGCCATGGAATCGTACACTATCTTCGTTACTGGTCTCACAATTTTCCCAATTAATTTTGAAAATAAAAATGGAGAAAATACAAGTCATTACATTCTTCCCACAGTAGGGAATTTCAAAACCGAATGAAAAGATAAGGTCTATAGAAAAAAAAATGAGGGTAATGAGTACAAATATGAGCCACCCACACCCATGTGCTCTCCAGGAGATTCCCGTGCAGCAACCGAATGTGCACCATAGGAATAGACCACCCGCAAAGGGTCATATACTATCGATCCTAAATCTCTACCTAGTACTCTGTATAAACCAACCCATCGTCAATGTCCAGCTCACCCCAGTCGATGACATGTGATAAATCATTCACGTACCTCCTCAACTGTGACATGTGGAACAAATTATGTACATGATGCAATTTCATGGGTAGATTTAGGCGGTAATCTACCACACCAAATATATACATAATTAGAAAAGGGCCTATGCACACCGTAGATAAATTTCCACCCCAACCAAATCTCTATAACCCATGTTGATGTGAGATGAAAAATAACACATGATCTCTTTCTTAGAACTCCAAAGGCCTCTATCTCCTATCAATATATGACTTATGTCAGCTATGTATAGTCCTCATATTCTCCTAGATGATATAAAACTTATAAGTAGTATCTCACACCAACTCTGGACCCATGAGTGCTGAATCATCTAGGTCAGTCCAACAAAGTGATGACCTGCATGGTCGACCATACAAGGCCTCAAACGGTTCCACACCAATGGTGGAGTGGTAGTTTTTATTGTACGCAAACTCCACCAGAGGTAGGTGATCATCCCAATTGCATCCAAAATCTAGGATACAAGCATGTATCATGTCCTCTAGAACCTGAATGGTCCACTCAGTCTGGCCATCCGTCTGTGGGTGAAAAGTTTTTCTCATGTGCAACTAAGTCCCAAATGCCTCATGAAATCCATTCCACAACTAGAAAGTAAAAGAGAATCACGATATGAAAATATCATCAATGGAACTCCATGGAGTCAAATTTTATCCTACACATAGAGGCATCCCAATATCTCTACTGAAACCTTGTTCCAGATAGGTAGGAAGTGGGCCGACTTGATGACTCGATCAACGATCACCCAGATGACATCATGTCCCCTATATGTATTTGGTAACCCTATCACAAAGTCCCTCTATATCCCATCCCACTTTCACTCTGGAACCTCAAATGCATGGGCCAATCCTACTGGATCATAGTGCTCAGGATTCACTTTCTAACAAGTGAGGCATCGAGAAATGAAATTTTCCACTACTTGCTTCATCCCCAGCCACTAGAACTAACATCATAGGTCCTGATACAAATTAGACACAATTGGATGTACCGGAAAAGGGGACATATGGAAATCCCTCATGACCTTATCCTATAAATCACCAGTACCACTGTTCATCCTCTGAAAAGAACGATGTGCTCCCCACATTTTGAATATCCATTGGGGGAATGCCCTATGAACATATGAGAACGTAAGGAATCACTGTCGGTATCCTCAATCATTTCCTCCTTGACTCCCTATAAGAGTGGGGAGGGGGGGTCACAACCATCGACTGGAGGTAATCTAATCCATATCCATCCACAAAGGATATCTACAACATGGACAATTTCTCTAACACCTCACTCAAAAACTAAAATACGGATCTCATACTAAGATTGTATGCCACCATGTTCTACTTCCTAGGTGTATAGACATTCTCAAATTCATAACCCTATAATAAATCTTGACATCACCTCTATCTAAAGATGATATCCTTCTAAGAGAAGATATAATTGAGACTCTTGTGGAAAGAGTAAATGATAAACCTATAACCCATCAAGTAGTGTCACCACAGCTTCAATGCAAAGACTACTGCTGTTAGATCAAGATCATTGGTTGCGTAGTTCTACTCATGTTGTCTCAACTAGCATGAACCATAGTCAATCAGTTCTTTCCCCTACATCAAGAAACAACCAAGACTAGCCCCTAATGCATCTTAAAACACTACATACCTGATGCCCTCCTCTAGTAATCTCAAGATCAGAGAACTCTTCAACCTATGACTTAGATCCTGAAAGAATTGATTGAAATTCTTTATCCACATGAAAGGCTATCCCTTCTATGTCAAAGTCGTCAAGGGTGCTTCTACTCTAGAAAATTTGGGTATAAACCTCTGATAGTACCTAACCAACCCTATGAAATTCCACACCTCAGCAACACTCTTGGGTGGCTCCCAAGAAAGCATCGCCTCAATCATTGCTGGATCCACTACTACACCAGCCTCTAAAAAGATGTGTACCATGAAATGGACCTCTCGAATCCAAAAATGAAACTTTGAGAGCTTACTATAAATTTGGATCCCTCAAAGTGTGTCCAATACTATCCTCAAGTGTCTCACATGCTCCTCCTCAGATGTCCAGTACACAAGGATGTCATCAATGAAGACCACAATGAATTGATCTAAGTAAGGTGAGAAGATCATATTCATGAGTCCCCTGAATATTTATGGGGTGTTCATAACCCCAAATGGCATCACCAATTACTCATTGTTACCGTACCAACATGTGAAGGCCATCTTCATCACATCATCTTCATGTACTTGTAGTGGGTGACATCCCAACCTAAGTTCGATCTTCAAGAACCACCTATCTCTTTTTATATAATCGAAGAGGTCATCAATCCCTGGTAGTGGATAATTTTTCTTCATGGCCATCTAGTTTAGGTGCTGGAAGTCTAGACATAACCTCAAAATCCCATATAACTTCTTAGAAAAAAGAACCAGGGCTGCCTAGGGTGAAAAATTGGGTCTCACAAAGCCCTTTCTCTATAGGTCCTCCAACTGCACCATCAGATCATGAAGATCTGTGGAATCCATTCGATATGAAAGTGTAGATATCATTTCCATACTAGGGTATATATATATACCTATTTCTACCTCCTTATAGGGAGATAATTCAATAACATCCTCAAGAAATATGTCCTCATACTCCGCCACCACTACTGGAAACTGAGGACACCCATCATCTACAAAACCGAGGGTGAGGCTATCCAACTGACGACTAATCAGTTTCACCCTCCTATGAATAAGTCCATCCTACGCTGCATGAATTTCCTTCTCACCAACAAAGAAAAACCTGGTCCAATCACCACAGACACACCACACTCTGCACCTAGAATAGTCAGTCTGGGCTTGAACTGTGGATAACTAATCCATACCAAGAATTATGCCTTAAGGCCTCGATGCTGCTACCAAGAGATCCCAATTAAATTTACTTCCTCCAAGATTATGGTCACACTACCTACCCCAATGTGTGATCATCAAATCCCCTCCCATAAGAGTATCTAAGAATAAGGGTCAAGTCAATGGTTCAACTGAAATCTATGATCCCTGAACAAGGTCTGTGGAAAGAAAGGAATGACTAGAAGTTGTGTCTATAAAAACTAAAAAAATGGTGAAAATATACATAACATACCTCTAATCATCCTTAGAGTCTTAGGGTTATAGGTATCTATCACCTAAAGATGGCCTAATCCCAGCCCACCACCTCCTAGAGACTGGCGTGGAACACCTGGGGGTGGTGGCGATAATAGGTTGAACCTACTCACGCCTCCTTTTGCCCCACTTTCTCCTATTCCACATCTGAATCCTTAAGGATCACCCTGATCCTGTCTCTTTCTCTACCTTGGTGGTCCCTCGACCATCCCCCGATTAGCTGTATGTCAGGTTGGGAAATCTCATGCCAGATTCCCATGATCACTGCATGTGTAACACCACCTATCTTTGGGATAACTCAAGCCACTTGGGAGCCCTTCACTACAAACTTGGTATCCTGGGGTCCTCTATTGATGTTCCTGGCCCACTTGGTTCCATGAGACTTCGGCTTCCTACTGCCAAAGTCTCAACCATCGGGTGCCTTCTCGTAGCTCCCACAACTGGTGTCTGCTCCGCTAGAATGATCTCCACTATTTTATTTCACTCCAACACGCCAAAATATATAGGAATGTTAAGAGATATAATGGATTCCCTGATATCTTGGTGTAATCCCTATTCAAAGGTCCAAACCCTGAAGAATGGGTCTCTCACTATATCGATTGAGTAAAGAGAAAGATCAATAAATCTCACCGAGTACTCCGCCATAGTCTGACTTCCCTTATACAGATGCAGGAGTTCTTGTATGTGTACAGATCAAAACATAGCGGGAAATAACTAATCTTTGAAGAGATGCTCGAAGTATACCCAAGAGAGAGTCACATCATCGTGTTTCTAGCTCACTAAGCTCTATCATATCCCCATAGAGCCCTAGAGAAGACCCCAACAAGGACTTCCATCTGGTTCACAGGTGTCCTCACAAGGTGGAAGACACATGTAACTACCTCCATCCAATCCTCAAATACTTGGGGGTTTGTCTCACTCTGAAACCTAGGAGGTTTATTCCTCTGGAACTCATGTAACACACTCAACCTACGTGTATCCTCAACTGAAAGTGCGGGTAGTAACTATTTCTTGATGGGTGGTACTACAACTAGAAAACTACCTTGAGAAACAGTCCAAGGTACATGCCCTTGTGCTGACACCTCGTCAGAAGGCAGATCATCCTTGTGATCATGAAATGGAATTCTGGTTGGATGCCTCTATAGATGCATCCTAAAATATAATAAGACATACCACGGTCAATAATGTATAGCTAGTGAGCTGAATCAAGAAAGACATGAGAACACACCCAAATCCAATATGATGCATGTAACATGGTTTTCCTTGAAACTAGTGTTTTCATGTACCGAATTGAAAAGTAGTATTCAGGGTCCTGGTGTATGGATATATTGGCCACCAAACCAACACTAGATTCCTTGGCCTGAAATCCAAACACAAAAAACTTAATACTTTTTCCCCAAACCAACCACACAGACTCTTGGTCATTAAGGAGAACTGACCTCCATTGATACCACTCTATCATGAACCATCCTAGAGGGGCCCATGCTATGACTACCCCAATCCCACCTCTGATAGACTAGGGGATGATGACTAGCACTGAGTAGGAATATCCCACAAATGTGAATAATTTTTTAGGTACCTATACACACATACACATCTCCAAGACCAAAATGATTAAATGTAAAAAAACAAGAAAAAAATGCATGAATACACTAAGATCCCTACAACTGAGTACGATAGTAGGATACTGGAAAGTAAAAAAGTCCAAATACAATCCCACTAAAAGAAAGAGTCTGTTAATGTGAAAGCACAAGTTCCTTAAACTCATCCGCATAAAACCCTAGAGGTGGTACAGTTGGAGAATGATATTTCTTATGAGGGGCAGTAGGTGAAGATCTTGGATCATAGAGATAATGTTTTATACAACAAGACTAATCACCCGGTCAAAGTACAGTGGTGGGACTATAAGTATGAAGAGGCGACATGGGAACTGGATGAAGTTATGACAGAAAAGTACATGCACATGTTTTCCCCATATAATGTAAAACTAGATTTAGAGGGTGAAATTTCATAAGGGGGAATAATGTAACAATCCAATGTTTTATCTATAGAAATCTACTTCTTATAATTATTTCATATGGTATAAACACATATGAAAACACAATAAAATCTTTATAAATGATGAATGAATGAAATAAGAACTATTTCTAGTAGTTGAGGAACCTATACTGATGAAATAGTATTTTGACCGTTAGAATAGTAATGTGACCCTTACGAAAAGTAAATTGGAAAATTGAATAGTAACCACACCAATGAAATATAAATAAAATTTATCCATATTATCAGTGAAAATATGATATAATCATATTATATATAATTAAATATTTTAAAAAATATTAACTAATTGTAGGTATTTTTGTAAGTCGTAAATTTTTAATTTCAATTTTATGACTAATTTAATAATTTAAAAGAATGTTTATTTTCAAAAAATGTATTCATAAATTAGTATTTTTATGTATTATGATTATAAGATAATTTTATGTGCCCTTAGTTAATTATTCAAAGTGTTATAAAATCAATTATAATTTTAAAATCTGTATTTTTTGAGTTAATTATGATTTTAATTAAAAATTAAATTTATAATATTTATATATTATTTTCATAAAATAAAGTTAATTTTTTAATTTTACACATAAAAAAATTGTTAAGGTGATTTTCTTTTGATTTTTCTAAAATACATTAATATTTGGTGAATAGTAAAATACGGTAATTTACATTATATATAAATTATAAGTTAAATACACTATTCATTGAGTCATAGTTAATGTAAGAACAATTGGATTGAACTCACATGATATAATTACTATATTTAATCTCAATAATTAACACTATTTTTTCTCTAGAAAAATAATAAACTAATGAATTAAATAATAAGAAAACACCCCTCTTCTCCACTATAAATAACACCCCTCCCCTCCTCTTCTACTCACACATGTTAAGCCTTGATCCTTGTCCAAATTCTTCCAAATACTCTTATAAAACCTATCCCACAAATTCATAAACCTGTGGTCTCAAAAATGACCAAAACTAATCCTCTAAGGAGGTTCTCAAGAAGAAAAAATCAAGAGGTAAAACCCTCTTCTGTTTTCTTTCAATTTATTTTCAAGTTCCTTTATTTTATTCTTCTATTCTCTCTTACCCTCACGTAAATGGCATAAGAACTTCAGTATCTTACATATAATGGAATTTTATATTGTTGATTGAATAATTCTTCACAAATTCTCTTATCCCCTCTCTTTTACTTTAGGAATGAAAACATCATCTCTAAGGTGTCTATCTACCACCTTCGTGGACGACATGGTTTCATATTTCAATTGCATCTTAAAGGTTGTTAATGAATTTTTTTTTGGTTGAAACAGATTATAATATATTAATTATATCATATTTAATGTTTTATAATCATTTTTTACTCATGAAATTAATCTATAAGAAAAATGAGTTCATTATGATAAAAAACCGCCAAAATAAATGCAAACATTATCATTAACTATTTATCTAATGATTCATCCTAATTACATAAAAATGATTGATATGTAAGACCAATTTAACCTATTTAATATCATTATTAACATATTAGTTAAATTTTGGATTATTTCCCCCACTTTATATGACCTTTAGTACATGTATACAAGTAAACCGATAATGAAAACCAATGAAAACCAACACTCCCAAATAATGAAATTGAATATCTTAACCCATCTGAAAGGCCACAAATGAAATTAATATAGTTTTAATAAATAAAATAAATTTATAAATGGTTATTTCATTATTAATTAATGAATCTAATTTTATTATCCAGGACATTAAGATCAAGTTAATAACACCTGTGGACTTAAAGTAAGGGATTCTACCTGAAACATCGTTATTCCTTTGGGTTATTCTTTCTATATTTTCAACCAACTGAAATTCTCTTTTCTTTTTTATGTATATATTCTAAATTCTATTTATATGTTCCAAAATCATATATAAATATCCATTCATCCTTATTTTTTTAGTGATATAAATGTTTTTAAAAGGTTTCTTACTCAACTATTCCTGATGAGCAAACTCGATTTAAGATAACATTACAAATCCTTACACAATTTCAACTGCAATCTATAATATGTTTTAAGCCACCATTATTTTTCTAAAATAAATCATTTTATTATGAAAGAATTATTGGTTCACTTATGTATTTATATAAAATATTATTTCCTTTTTTTATTTATATAATCTTTAATATTTTTATTAAACCGTACTGAAATGTTTTAATTCTAAAGTTTCTTAAATACTATTTTTACATGTTATCACTTCAGTTTGACATCAATAATCATGATCTATGATTATTTTACCATATAAATTTCCAGGAATGATATAAAAATACGTTTTCTTTCATATCCATGTTTTCTAATTTTTTTTCAAAAATATTATCAACATTATAAAAAATATTTACTAAATAAATTTTTACCCATGTTTTAATTTTGAAAAAAATGGTTTAAAAACAACTTTCTCGACATTTTCTGAATGAGTTAATTTTAACATTTTTATAAAAGTATAAAAATAATATTTCATTATATATATGGAATGTAGGGAATTACATGCCATCATGAACAATCATTTTTCTTGAATATTAATTTACATGTTTAAAAATTTATTTTTAAATAAAATAATTTTCCTAATATTTATGAAATTTTTTTTTATGTGATTTTCAAATTGAAAAGTATATTTTCCTCACGCATGTTTTTAATTGAATTTTTATGGTATTTATATTCATTAATGTAAAAAAATCTCATTTTAACTTATGCTGCATTGGGAATATATTGTAATGACACCATAATTATTATTTCTTTGGATCTTTTATGATCAATTTTACTGGGATATACTTTTTTGATACCATTCTTCATAGTACTCTGGAGTGTTTATGAATATGTTTATTGATTGAGGAATTTATTAGAATTAATATTCTAGTTTTAAAAAATGAATGTTTGTATTTCTTATGTTTTTTAAGTGGGGAAATTATTAAAAAAATTATGTTATTTTTTCAATATGAATTTTTACATTGATTATGTTTCACCCCTTTCATATGAGAAATGCATTGGACTTAGTAAGTGATTGGGGGGGGCACTGTAGCCCCTTAATTCATTGATAGGTCTTGTGTGGAAAAATAGTTAGGGTATTTAGATGAGGACATACCCATTTATGTAATATGTCATGACACAATGCATTAGTGATATAGTGACGGTGATTGTAATTATGCATCCCCTCATTATGAGATTAGTTATTGATGTCTATGTGATTATTTATTTAGTTAGAATATACATGGGTAAGTTTCATGTTCATGTGATTATTTATAAAGATTTATTTTGATAATCATTTATTCTAGAAATATTATCCTTCATGTTCAAGTTATTGAATAAATTATTTGTTTTTATGTTATTTACCTTTCCATATTGATTATTCCTTATTTGTTTATGATAGATTCTATTGTATGAAAACCCTTACTAAGCATTAGATATCACCTATTTCTTTTTTTTACTTTCACCAGGATGAAAAATTATATCATTATTGATATGATGTGATATTCTAAAGGGAATAATGGCATTATTAAATAAAATTCTACGTTGTATTATAAGCTTTCAATTTTAATGTGAGTTTCATGTACGTATCTAGTTTTCCAAGACTACTAAACTATTCATTCCATTAGGATGTAATCACTTATATCTATAACCAATGTAATAAAGTAACTAATAACTTTGAGCTTTTAGGTTTAGGGTCATTATGACTAGTATCAGATCAAGTTTAGTATAAACCTTGGGGACTAGATTTTGGAAAAAAAATGATTTGAGAACACAACCCTATAATTGACTTTGAGAATACTTCTAAGTATTGTATATCATCCGAAAGTTTTGGTAAGATATAGATTATATGATTTTCCCAGTAAGACATCCCAGTCTATATAATATAAGTGGATATGGCATTAGCACTATTGTACCTAGGGGTAATAAATCTAAAAAAGGAACATTGGTATTTGACACAATCATCACCTGGTGCACAACAGTGAGCTTTGACACACACATGGTTTTACACTACCAAGGGATATTCATGGGATAATTCATATTTTATTTACAAACAATTATGAATGATTTTAAAGTATCTTTATTAATTGAGAATATTCCCAAATATATCACGTTTATGATTTTTAGATTAGTTATACATAAATTTTCAATTTATATTAACTATTTTACTAGTCTTGATATTATAAATTATTATTTATTAGGTTATGATCTATTATTTTATATTATATTATTTATAAATGGTTCCTAGTGGAAGGAATGGAAACCATTTCAATGCTTGTAATATATGTAGGGATTTCCCTCTCGGGAAAGATAATTAAGTAAAAGAAAGAGATGAAGTTGTAGATGACAAAATTATAAATATATTGTGGAATATGACTCATGTTATGATTAATAACCTTGATCTTATGGATCGTCCAATAAATCCAAAATGTGGTGTAACAATGGTAAAACTTTTTTTGAGTCATAAACCTCTATAATTTAACGAGATTACAAATCCATTTGTAGTTGAGTAATGGATAAGTTCCTTATAGAAGATATTTTTCACACTTGGATGTAATGAAAGGGAGAAGGTTTTAATAGAATTTTATCATCTCTTAGGGGATGAGGATCAAAGGTGGGCATTGATTAAAAACAAAAAGTATGAATAAGATATAGAAAACATGGAGTGGAAGTAATTTAAGGTAATCTTCTTGGAAAAATCTTTTATTTGTGAGGAAAGATTGGATATGTAGGGGAAATTATTGAGTCTAATATAAATGTAAAATTTAAATTTTTATAAGTATTAATTCAACATTATAATCCTAGAAAGGCATGTTGTGAACTATTTAAGTAATCCATAAATAATAATTGAAAATTTCTAGGATAAGTTTAATCCAATCCTTCATAGGGCATTACTCCCCCAAAAATCCTCATAATATGAGGAAATGGTATCATGTGCTATCAAGATAGAAAAATAATTTTCAATGTATTATTTATTTAATGGAAATAATGATATGAAAAAGGTAGTGATCACTCATGAAAAGGAAATTCTGTAATAGTGAAGAAGGGAAGAGTTGTTTTTTTAGCTTGCAATAAATTTGGAATGAAACACTATCGAATATGGTTACTGGGATTTATAATTTTATACAAGTGTGGATAAAAATGCCTCCATGTTCATGATTTCAAGGGAAATAAAGAAGCTTCCAATGTGAAATTCTTCAAATATAAGAAGATGGGACACTATGAAAATTATTTTCCTAGGTGTAAAGGGAATTTTTTCTAGAAAAGGAATGGGATCAAGGATATGCTTATGAAATCACAACAATAGCAGTTTAAGTTCCAAATGATGTGGTGTTAGGTAATTTAGTCATATCTTATAATTTAGATAATGATTTATTTGACTATGGATCTTCAAAGTGTTTTATATCATCTAATATTGACAAGAAAATTAGATTTTTCCCAAAAACCTTTGGAATGGAGTTATCAATCAACAATCCTAGTGGAAGATTTGTTGTAATAGTTATGTGCCAGTCGATTCCCATAATGAAGAATAAAAAATACCTATTTGATGACTTAATTTTTATACCTATGGTTGTTTTTGATATAATACATAGTGCGGAATAGATTTTAAAATATATTGAAAAATTTTATTTTAAGAAGGAAATAATGAATCGAGATGAAGCTATAAGAAATCCTTATCTTTTGATGGGTGAGTTCATCATATGATTCATGTATAGATCAACAGACATTAGCTCTTATGAATTAGATTTTGGGGGAAGAATAGGTGACAAAATCTAAAAATATAAAATATAATATTCAAATTGAGGATATAAATATTTTACAGGAATAAATTGATGTATTTCCTGATGAATTACCTAAACATCAACCAAAGATTGAATTTGTGTTTTTCATTAATTTAATCCCAAATCTAAGACCAATATAAAATAATCCCTATATAATGTCCAATGTGGAATTGGTGGAGTTGAAGAAACAACTAGAGTAGCTGTGTGATAAAGGATTTTCACTCCCTAGTGTTTTTCCTTGGAGACCCTTGATTATTTTTATTAATAAGAAAGATTAACCTATGTGGTTGTGTATTTATTATAGGTAAATCAATGCTATCACAATAAATAAAAAGTTTACCATACCTCGCATCGATGAATTATTCGATCAAATTCACAGACCTCTAAATTTTTCAAAGATTTAGCTTCGTTCTGGGTATCATCAATTTCAAGTAAAGAAGGAGTATATTCCAAAGACAATATTTAATATAAGGTATAGACATTATGAGTTTATATTAATTCCATTTGGACTGAATAATGTACCCTATCTATTTATAGATATATTGAATATAGTATTCAAGGAATATCTTAATAATTTTGTTATGGTATCTATTAAATATATCTTGGTGTACTCTAATAGCTATGAGGATAATGAAAATTACTTAAGGATCATTCTTGAGGCTCTTATAAGAAGAGAGTTATATGGAAAATACAGAAAGTGTGAATTTTGGATTTATAATGTTTCTTTTCTTATCAATATTGTCTCTAAGGATGAAATATTAGTCGATCCTATGAAGATAAAGTCTATGCATGAATGGATTACACCAATTAACATAATGGTGGTATGTAGTTTCATTGGTTTGGTAGGGTACTATAAGTGATTTAATAAAAAAAATTCCTGGTTGGATAACCTGTTAACAAAGATTACCAAAAAATGGGTAAAGATCTTATAGGAAAAAAATGTTAATAATGTTTTGAATAATTGATTTAGATATTAGTGAATGCACAAATTTTTACTCTACGATTATGAAAGGACGAGTTTGTAACATATAGTGATGCATCAAAAAAGGGACTTGGATGTGTCCTTATGCAGCATGATAAAGTTATTTCCTATGAATAATGTTAGTTAAAGATTCATAAACAAAACTCTAAAACCCATTATCATGATTTGGAAGATTTAATAGTTGCCTTGATGATATAGAAACATTATTTCTATGGTAAAAAGTGTGAGATATGTATAGTTCATAAGCGTTTGAAATACATTTTTTAGTGAAAGAGATCAACATGAGGAAAATGTGATATCTTGATCTACTCTAGGATTATGATTATCAATACCCTACAAACATAGGAAGGAAAATAAATTAGATGATTTATTAATAATGAAAGGCCATGGAGTCCTAACCAAAATTAGGATATATAAGGTCCCATGTTTATAGAATTAGAAAATATGGATCAAGGAATTATTAAAGAATGGGATACATCACTCCATTTTCAAATTATTTTTAAACCATATTTATTGGAAATGATGAAGAGTTCCCAACATGATGATGAGAATATTAAAAAGGAAAATAAAGTTATGGATGGTGGAAAATTGACAGACTTCTCTTGTGAAGACAACATTCTGAAATTTGGAAAGAGGCTATGTGTTCCATATATACCTGATATAAATAGGTAATTGTTGGATGATCCTCATAGATTTAATTTATCTATTCACCCTAGTAGCACCAAGATGTAAAAAAATTTATATGAAATTTTTTTATGGGATAATATGAAGTAGG
Source organism: Viscum album (assembly GCA_963277665.1). Lineage (NCBI taxonomy): Eukaryota > Viridiplantae > Streptophyta > Magnoliopsida > Santalales > Viscaceae > Viscum > Viscum album. The sequence continues at coordinate 1,596,923,853 of OY728141.1, forward strand.
AAATTGCTGATTATATGTCGAGATGATAGGTTTTTCAACATGTGAAGAATGAAAGAAAACATTCTAGAAGAGTAATGAGCATATTACTACTTATATAAGTAAATGGGATGATATTACTATGGTATTTCTCAATGAATTTCCAAATACTACTAGAAATAATAATGAAATATGGGTTATTGTTGATTGCCTCACCAAATATGAACATTTCCTCACTATAATAGAATATTTACCTCTTGAGTACCTTACAAAAATCTATATTAATGATGTTTTAAGACTTCATGGAGAACCTTTCATAATTGTGTCTGAACATGATTTATGATTTACATCAAAATTTTAAAATATTCTTCAGAGGGATCTTGATACTGAGCTTCATTTAAGCACATCTTTTCACCTCAAAAATGGTGGATCGTATAAAAGGACTATTAAAATGTTAGAAGAAATTTTTAGGTCATTATCTCTTGAATTTCAAGGTATGTGGGATCAGTATTTACCACTGGTAGAGTTTTACTATAATAGTATATCACATTAATGTATTTTAATATCACTGTATGTAGCATTATAGGGAAAGGGATATCACACTTCAAATTTTTGGGAAGGAGTTTGTGAAAGGAAGATTGTAGGACCAAAACTCGTGGTGGAGGCAATAGAAAAGTTAAAGACTATCCAAATTCATATCATTGTAAAAAAAGAAGGAAAAATATCCATGTTAATAACCAGAGGAAATATTTGTAATTTTAAGTGGGAGACCACATTCTCTTAAATGTGTCTCTAAGGAATATTGTTATAAGGTTTGGTAAGAAATGGGAACTAGACCTCAAGTACATTGTACCGTTTTAAATCCTAAAAATAATTGGAGATGTGGATTACTATTTAGTAATGCCACCAATTTTCTCTAAAGTATATGATGTGTTACATATATTATTTTTATAGAAATACATGCTCAACCCTATTCATTTACTCACCTTTGAAAAAATATAATTAGAACCTGATTTATATTTTTGTGAAGAGACTATCTATATTATAGACACTAGAGATAAAGTTCTTAGTTATTGGAATGACTATATTGGTAAATATACTTTAGAGAAATTATAAGATAGAAGAGATGATGTAGGAACCTTAGAAACTTATGATGAAGAACTACCCAAATATTTTCACGAGGTGACATTTTGAAAATATTTAGTATGAAATTTTTTTGTAGGAGTTAATAATTTTACACTATGAGACATTACAATATATATTTCATTCATAAATTTAATCTCTTTTATATCTTGTGATACGCACAACCGCAAGTCTAAAAGAATCGTAAAATAGTATATCGTTATAACCTAGCCATTAAATTGTTGGATATGAATATAAATAGAAAAATTATTAATATTATATGGTTTAAAAATGTATAAATAAATTTATTGGGTATCAACTGATTATAAAAAATAAGAATCATTTGAAATAAAAAGAAATTTTTTTCTAAAAAACTATATATTTTTTTTATAAAAACTGGTTTTATTATATTTTGTGAACTTTTATTAAAATAATTTCTTCCCACTTTTACATTTTTTTGAAAAAATTAACTTCATTTTTAAAATTAATATGAAAATATTTTCTTAGACTGAAATTTTGAGAAAAATCTGAAAAAAATATTTTTTCAATGAATAGTGAACAAATACTATTTTTTATTAAAAACTGGCTTTTCATTTAAATCATTTAAAAAGTACCATTTTATTTATAATTGTTTTAAAAGTAAATTTTTTTCAATTATATTATTATTAAAATAATTTATTTCATTGTAATAATTTTTAAGTACAATTTTAAAAAAACCTTTTATACGCAAATTCTCTTCCTTTGGAAAACCATTTTTTCTTCGCGTTTGCGGGTTAAAATTTAAATTAAATTATTCCATCTATTTGTATTAAATTTTAAAAATATATTAAATACGTGGAATAAAAATAATTAATATTATATAATAATTTTAACTTAATATTTTTTTATAATGAATAGTAAATATTAATTATTAATTACCACGGTTAAGGTTAACAATGCTTTTCTAGGGGGTTAAACTCAATAGATAATAATTAAAATGATCTAAATACTTGTATAATTACTATAATATGGAAATATTTAGATTTTATATCATATAATCTTCTATAATTATCCATTTTTGAGCCTTATGGAACATGAAAAACAAGTTTATAATTTATTCTTTTAAAAACATTAAGTGTATCCTTCCCCCCACTTATAGAAAGGAACCCCACTCTCCTCTCCTATTTACACTTCAAAAACCATTTTTTTGGAAAATATATACCCAAATATTTTTTTTACCATCCAAAACATGAAATATACTTCTTTTTTTAATAAAAATACTAATCGAGGAACGCTTTAGGTATAAACTGAAAGAGGTTGTATGAAGAAGAGGTATAATTATTAACCACAGGTTTTTATTTTATTTAATCCTTTAAATCCTTAAAATATCCATAAACTATGAAAAAATAATAACAAAAATATATAAAATATATTTATATGTTATTATGTTAAATTAATGACCTATATCCATCTCTTTTTCCATCAAATGAGAAACAAAACCGTCAATTGTATGTACGACATACTACCACCTCACAAACTAATGTAATAAATTTTCCATTGCCTCATATCCTGATTGGATATAATGGTGGATTTAATGTATATATATTATACTTATTACATAATTTCACTTTTATAATTATTATATCATATCTTCATTCTTACCTTCTAATCGGTTAGAAAATGATAACGTCGCTCGTGCGTATGTGTGGATTACCGCCTCCACAAAACGATGAAAAATGTTTTTCATTTTATTTTTAAATGGATGTTAATAAGGGTAAATTTAATGAATAATTTATATATATATGATATAATAATGATTCTATAAAGGTAAAATATTATTTACCTTTCTTTTGTTCCTTCCATGAACAAAATGAAAACAACATTCATGCTTGTATAAGGTATATCGTCTCTATGAATGGTGTAACTCATTTTTCTACATCAAACATTTATAGACTAATCTTAATAATTATAAATTAAATATATATAATAGATAAAATTTTTGAGATAATGGATCCATGATCAATTTATAAGCACTAAAACCATTGAACTAAAACATACGTGAAAAATGAACTAGTTATCACCTAAAATAGTGTTTTTAATAAAACAAATTTAATAAACGGGAGATAAAATGTTATAAGAAATTCATATATACTATGATATATATATGAGTATATTTATATGAAATTTTTATAATAAATCTATATTTATTATATATGAGGTTCAAAAATATATGAATGAAATTAGACCTAAGGTAAGAGTCTCTCATCTAACTTTTACTTCCATGAGACATATGTCATATTCACAACGTATTCATTTAATGTAGTGCATATAATTCCCCATTGATATGTTATATCATGAATGATTTTTTATTCATGTTATTTAGAAGTTTAATTTGAATTTATTCTGTTCATGGGGCATATGATTCATAATTTACAAAATTGGAAATGGATTATTTCACAATCTCATCATTATTTAGGATTGTTTATGTTTAAGTCTCCCTTAGGAGAATAATTTTATATTTCAATATTAAACCCAATATATTTTATTTTAATTTATTTATTCATTAAATTTTCATGTAATACTACCATTTTATTCTCTTTATTTCTTAAAGATATTAAGAAAAATGTTTTTACGAAAATATGAATTTATTTATATATTCAGTCAAAAATCCCCTTTCTTCCATATACAAATATTTTAAAAATATTTTCAAAAATGTTTTTAAAATTAAAAAAAATTTATAGACAAAAATTTTACACAGGTTTGAATTTTCAAAAAAAAAATTGAAATGAATATTTTTTTTCCAAACAATGTAATTTAAACCTTTTAATAACAATGTGAAAAGAATGTTTTATTACTTATAGGACATGTATGGAATTACCCACCATCATGAAAACTCATTTTTTTAAATATTCCATTAAATGTTTAAATAGTTATTTTTAAATAAAATATTTTTCCAAATATTTTTGATTTTTTTAGTTTTTGAAAGTGATTTTTGGAGTGAAAAATATATTTTCCTCAAAAATGATTTTAATGGAATTTTTATAGAATATTTATTCATAAATATTAAATACCCTCATTATACCTTATGATCCATTGGGAATTTGTTGTAATGATACCATACTTATTATTATTTTAGATGGTTTATGATCTATTTGACTAGGAAGTATTATTTTGATACCATTATCTATAGTACTCTATGTGTTTTATGAATAATTTTATTGATTGGGGTAAGTATTGAAATTATTAGTCTAAATATATAATTAAATAGTTTATATTGATTATGTATATTTATTGGGGTAATTATTTTCATTTAAAATTCTAGTTTTTCAGTATGAATTTTTACATTGATTGTGTTTCTCCCTATTCATATGAAGAATTCATTGGATTAGTAAGTGATAAAAAGGGATGACTATATCCCCTCAATGCATCTATATGTATCATGAAAAAAAATAATTTGAGTGTTTATCTAAGGAATTACACATTTATGTAAGATGTCTTGTAATATGGACTTGATGATATGGTGATGAAGTTCTAAATTATGAATTACCTCATTATGTGATTATTTATTGTTGGCCATGTGATTATTTTATTAGTTAGAATATATGTAGATAAGTTTGAAGCTCATTTGATTATTTATTTGAATTTTTTTTATCATCATTTAATCCTAATATATTATTGATGTTCATGTTATTTGATTGAATGGAACATGTTTCAGTTATTTACCTTTCTATATTTATTTTTCCTTATTTTTTCATGATATCTTGCACTGTACGCATACCCTTACTAAGCATTAGAGCTCAACCATTTATTATGTTTACTTTTCCTAGGATGATAGGAAGTGTAATATGATTGATATATAGGGATATTATAATGGAAATAATGGTGTTCTAAAAGAAAATTCTATGTTATGTTTTATTTTTTCAAATATAATGTGAGTTTCAAGTATGTATCTTGTTTTCCAGGACTACTAAACTATTCAATCCTTTGGAATTCAATCGCTTGAATCTAGAACATATGTAATAAAGTAACCATTAACTATGGGCTACTAGGGTCAGGTTCTTTACATAAGATATTAAATTAATGATGGTAATGAATATGTTTATAACTTAGTATCACTATATATTCAGGGAGATTTTAGCACGTATTCTAATAACAGAAGTATGAATTACATATTCTCCAAAAATGATTTGATTCTAAAGAAGTGGGAATGGGTGGAGTACCTATAAATCATTCATTTTATCATAGATTACACCACTAGTAAAAGTAATGTTGTGGATTATCCCTTGAGTATATAATTTAAAACATAGGTGATGAATAAATCCGAGGATGATTTAAATTTAATGAGTTTTTCTATTTAAATTCAACTGGTTGTGAAAGAAAATGATGAATGAGTATTTTTTGTTAGTGAGCAAGTCGCACTTCCTTGAATTATTTCATTTTTTTGAGTAGGTATAAAATCATTATTGTTAGTGTATTAATAAAACTCTAAATGTAAAGAAAAACTCATGTGATTGATATTTTTCTGTTGATGGTACAATTTTTTTAGAAAGCGTTTTATGGTTCCTTTGACCATATAGAAGGAATTTATGGAAGGTAGGTATCATTCAATATGGGTAGTGAATCTGGTAGGATTATTACAATCTATTCCCTTTATAGTATAGAATTGGGATGAAATATCTGTGGATCTTGGGACTGATTTTGTTTTACTTATAGTGGTAAGAATACTATGTGGGTTGACATTGTTTAATTAATGAAACCAGACTATTTTCATCCTTTTAAGGAGTCAATAATAAGAAATATATTGGACATCTATTCATATGAGTGATTATAAATCATTATGGAATTCCTTTGACTATTGTTTCTAATTGATTACCACACTTTAATTTTGGGTTTTGGAATGTTATTTATAAAGTGATGGGTTCTCATTTTAATTTTTTCATGACTTATCACACATATATGGATAAATAGACTAAGTGTGACATTCAGATTCTAAGAGATATGCTCTGAGTTTGTGTGATTGAATTTGGTGGATCAGGATAGAAAAATCTATCTTTTTTTGAATTCTCATATAATAACACTTATCAATACTTAATTAATATGGTGACCATTTTATTAATTTATGGGCATCCATATCAATCCCCTCTTTGTTGGTTGGAGTTCAGTGAGTTCTAATTGTTAGGATAAGAAAATTTTAAAATATGGCTAAGAAAGCTCAGTTGATTTAAAACATATTAGTGATGGATCAGATTCATCAAAATTCTTATTGCAATTTTTTTTATCATTCGTTATAAATTTTTATTGGTGATCGAGTGTTCCTTAGAGTTTTTACTCAATTGGGACATTGTAGTTTGGGAAATCACGGTAATTTGATTCCACAATACGTTGGTCCATTTTGAGATTATTTAGTGTCATGAAATCGTGGAATAGTAATTGGAATTAACATCCCAGATAAAATCCATTAATGATTTTTTCTATATCTTATTCGAATAAGTATCATTCAAGCCCATATCACATAGTTGATTGGGAAGATTTGGATTTCACACCTAACACCACCATGTTTGTGTGGCCTATTATTATTATAGATTATCAAAAAAATGATTTATGGGGTAAATATATTATGTTTTTACATGTTCCATGATATCATAGTTGAGATAATGATGATAATTGGGAGTGTGATACTTATATGAGAGAGTAATGACCTCACCTATTTTCTAATGAGAACCTTTGAAGAATATTTTGTTTCAGAAAGTGATATGGTGGGTAGAATCATGATGACCACATTGTTACTTTCTAGTATGAAATTTGTTATTTAATAAATTTTGTCTTTTATTTTTGATTACCTAGTTTTTTTACTGTTTATATGACTCTATTTTATCTACTTTTCTATACTAATTTAGGTGGATCTATGACCAAGGGAGGTCACACTTTGATGAGATATGAAAGAGTGAACCCTCCCTATATAAGAGTTATCACAACTACAAATTGGACTTTTATCGGCGCTAAAAAATGGCATTAACAGCGCAAGAAAGGGGTTGTTAATGCTGGTGTAGATAAACGGGGGTCCCCTTTATCAGCGCTATGAAAAATGATGATAATAGGGCCCATTTATCAACGCACATTTAGCACTATTAAATGTATCCTTTAACAGTACTCAAAAAAGCGATGATAAAGGCACCTTCCCCTGAACCTGCACATCCAGCACATTCACACCTACACACCTGCACAAACCAACATACCGGCACAAACTAGCACCTACACACCTAAATAAAATAGCACCCACACACAATATTTTGACAAAAATGCAATATACATTTACTCAACATCATGAATAAAAAAAACACACTGCTATATACATTTCAATTTTTTTTACATGGTTAGAATTTCAATTATCCAACAAAAGTTATAAACATTAATGTTTCATCCTTTGATATCTGTGATCCGCTCTAAAAAATTGTCTTCCATGGTATTTTTTGCCAAACAAAGCATCCGAACTCAAGGAAAAAAATTCAACTATATAAGAAAACAAATATTATGTTAGTAATACAATAAGGAAAGAAATTAAAAAATTATTATGAAAGAATAAATTAATATGGAAATGTGAAACTAAAATATGAAAATGATAAACTAAAATGTTTTCATTCTGATAACAATGAAAGGGAATAATGTAAAATCAATATGTTTTTAAATGATTTATCTCATTTAATAAATACTGATTCTTTATCTAATGAAAAGCTTTACTGTTGTCACCATGCATTTGATTGAGGTGCGGTTGATTCATACAAGTCACAAATGACTCATGGATCGTTGTACTAATCTATCAAAATAGTCGGAATGCGTTTTCTCGGTCTTCCGTATGTTACTTGTGTTGTTTTCTAAATTTTATGTCAATTTGAAACTGATATCAGACACTTTTAGAAATACTGGTCACACCATGCGTCAGATTGAGATGTGGTTGATTCATACACGTCACAAATGACACATTGATCGTTTTTATAAAGTTTCAAAAACAATTTGAACATGTTTGCTCAGTTTTCCGTTTGTTACTTGTGTTGTTTTCTAAAGTTAATGTCAATTTGAAACTGATATCAGACACTTTTAGCCATACCGGTCACACCGTGCATCATATTGAGGAGAGTTCTATTCTTACACGTCACAAATGAATCATGGATAGTTGTACTAAATTATAAAAACAATTCGAACATATTTTCTCAGTTTGACGTATGTTACTTGTGTTGTTTTCTAAAGTTTATGGCAATTTAAAACTGATATCAGACACATTTAGCCATACCGGTCACACCGTGCGTCATATTGAGGTTTGGTCGATTCTTACACATCACAAATGGCTCATGGATTGTTTTCCTAAAATATCAAAACAATCCAAATGTGTTTTCTTGGTATTCCATATGTTAGTAGTGTTGTTTTCAAAAGTTAATGTCAAATTGAAACTAATATTAGAAAATTTTAGCCATACCGGTCACACCGTGAATCGAATTGAGGTGAGGTCAATTCATACATGTCAAGAAATGACTCATGGATCATTTTCCTAAAGTCTCAAAAAAATATGAATGTGTTTGCTCAGTTTGTCGTATGTCAGAATTTTTGTTTTCTAATGTTTATGTCAATTTGAAACTGATATCAAACACTTTTAGCTATACCGGTCACACCATGCATCAGATTGAGATGAGGTTAATTTTTACACATCACAAATGAATCATGGATCATTTTCCTAAAGTATAAAAACAATCTGAACGTGTTTACTTGGTATTCCGTATGTCAGTAGTGTTTTTTTCTAATTTTTATGTCAAGTTCAAACTAATATCAGACACTTTTAGCCATACCAGTCACACCATGTGTCAAATTGAGTTGAGGTCAATTCGTACACATCAAAAATAAATCATATATTGTTTTCCTAAAGTATCAAAACAATATGAATGTGTTTTCTTGGTTTTCTATATGTTTTCGTTGTTGTTTTCTAAAGTTTAATCAATTCGAAACTGATATCAGACCCTTCTAGACATACCGGTCACACCATGCATCGGATTGAGGTGAAGTTGATTCTTACATGTCAAAAATGACTCATCGATCATTTTCCTCAAATATCAAAACAATCCGAACGCGTTTGATCGGTATTCCGTATGTCAGTAGTGTTGTTTTCTAATGTTAATGTCAATTTGAAACTGATATCATACACTTTTAGCCTTACCAGTCATATCGTGCGTCGTATTGATGTGTGGTCGATTCCTACATGTCAAAAATGACTCATGGATCATTATAATAAAGTATCAAAACAATCCAAATGTGTTTTCTCGGTTTTTTGTATGTTTCTTGTGTTGTTTTCTAAAGTTTATGTTAATTTTAAAATGATACCAAACACTTTTAGACATACCGGTCACACCGTGCATCGGATTGAGGTGAGGTTGATTCTTACACGTCATAAATGACTCATGTATCATTTTTCGAAAATATTAAAACAATACAAATGCGTTTTCTCAGTATTCCGTATGTCAGTAGTGTTGTTTTCTAAAGTTAATGTTAATTTACAACTGATATCAGACACTTTTAGCCATACCGGTCACACTGTGCGTCGGATTGAGGTGCGGTCAATTTGTACACATCAAAAATGACTCATAGATCGTTTTCCTAAAGTATCAAAACAATCAGAACACATTTTCTTGGTTTTCCGTATGTCAGTAGTGTTGTTTTATAATGTTTAGGTCAATTTCAAACAGATATCAGACACTTTTAGCCATACCGGTCACACTATGTGTCGGATTAAGGTGAGGTCAATTTTTACACGTCAAAAATGACTCATGGATCATTTTCAAAAAGTATCAAAACAATCTGATTGCATTTTCTAGGAATTCCATATGTCAGTAGTGTTGTTTTCTAAAGTTTATGTAAATTTCAAACTGGTATCAAACACTTTTAACCATACCGGTCACACCGTACGTCAGATTGAGTTGCGGTTGATTCATACACGTCAAAAATAAGTCATGGATCGTTGTCCTAAAATATCAAAAAAATCTGAATGCGTTTTCTCAGTATTCTGTATGTTATTAGTGTTGTTTTCTAAAGTTAATGTCAATTTGAAACTAATATCAGTGACTTTTAGTGATAACGGTCACAAAGTGTGTCGGATTAAGTTGTGGTCAATTCGTACACATCAAAAATGACTCATGGATTATTTTCCAAAAGTATCAAAACAATTTGAACGCGTTTTCTCAGTTTTCCATATGTTACTATTATTGTTTACTAATGTTTATGTCAATTTGAAACTAATATCAGGCACTTTTAGACATACTGGTCACACTGTGAATCCTATTAAGGTGAGGTCCATTATTACATGCCACAAATGACTCATGGATCGTTTTCCAAAAATATCAAAACAATCCGAACACATTTTCTTGGTATTCTGTATGTCAGTAGTGTTGTTTTATAAAGTTAATGTCAATTTTAAACTGATATCAGACACTTTTAGCCATACCGGTCACACCGTGCATCGGATTGAGGTGCAGTTGATTCGTACACATCACAAATTACTCATGGATCGTTTTCCTAAAGTATCAAAACAATCCGAACACTTTTGATCAGTTTTCCATATGTCAGTAGTGTTGTTTTCTAAAGTCTGTGTCGATTTGAAACCGTTATCAGACACTCATAGCCATACCAGTCACACCGTGCGTTAGATTGAGGTGAGGTTGATTCTTACACATCAAACATGACTCATGGATTGTTTTACTAAAGTATCAAAACAATCCGAACACATTTTCTCAGTATTCCGTATGTCAGTAGTGTTGTTTTCTAAAGTTTATGTCAATTTCAAACTGATATCAGACACTTTTAGCCAAACCGGTGACACCGTGTGTCGGATTGAGGTACGGTAGATTCTTACACATCACAAATGACTCATAGATTATTTTACTAAAATATAAAAACAATCCTAATGCATTTTCTTGGTATTCTGTATGTCAGTAGTGTTGTTTTCTAAAGTTAATGTCAAATTGAAACCGATATCAGACACTTTTAGTCATACCGGTCACACTGTGCATCGGATCGAGGTGAGGTCGATTCATACATGTCAAAAAGGACTCATGGAACATTTTCCTAATTTATCAAAACAATATGAATGCATTTTCTCAGTTTTACATATGTTACTTGTGTTGTTTTCTAATGTTTATGTCAATTTGAAACTGATATCAGACTCATTTAGCCATACCAGTCACAACGTGCATCAGATTAAGATACGATCATTTCATACACGTCACAAATGACTCATGGATCTTTTTCCAATAGTATCAGAACAATTGGAATGTGTTTTCTCAGTTTTTCGTATGTTACTTGTATTGATTTCTAAAGATTATGTCAATTTGAAACTGATATGAGACACTTTTAGCCACACCGGTCACACTGTGCGCCGGATTGAGGTGCGGTCAATTCTTGCACGTCACAAATGACTCATGGATCATTTTAATAAAGTATAAAATCAATCTAAACCTGTTTTTGTGGTATTCCGTATGTCAATATTGTGGTATTCTAAAGTTAATGTCAATTTGAAACTGATATCAGACACTTTTAGCCATACCAGTCACACCATGCATCGGATTGAGGTACGGTCGATTTGTACACATCAAAAATGACTCATGTATCGTTTTACTAATGTATCAAAACAATAATAATGCTTTTTCTCGGTTTTATATATGTTACTTGTGTTTATTTCTAATGTTAATTTCAATTTGAAACTGATATCAGACACTTTTAGCCACACCAGTCACACCATGCGTCAGATTGAGATGCGGTTTATTTGTACATGTAACAAATTACTAATGGATTATTGTACTAATGTATGAAAACAACCCAAATGCGTCTTCTTGGTATTCCGTATGTCATTATTTCATAAGAGTCTCTCATTAAGTTATTCTTTACTAGAAACTCAAATCATTTCTAAAACCATTCTTCATAATCTATGGTTATGAAACATAAGAAAGGGTGATCATAGATGCTCAATAATTGTAAACAAGGGATATATTAATGATCATATAAAGATAACATAAGTAGTAGGAATTCACCTTCATTGTCTTATTTGATTACATTCTTCCCTCAGGTACGCTGCCCATTCATTTCTAAACACATCTATATCATCTTCTGAATAAAAGTTTTTGCGATAGTCATAGTAGTATAAAACAAATATAAATACATAAAATATTAATAATTATTTTAAATTAAGTAGTAATTATTTTCAAAAATACCTCTTTAGGGATGCTAGTTTGTTCATGATATATTATATCTTTCATAAATTTAAAAACATAATAACTGCAGTCCTTGTCGGTTGTTTATTTCGGACACTGCATAAATATCGAGAAAAATAATTAATCTATTTTGATATGTATTTGGATATTTAAATATAATTATATATACCTTGATACTTCTGTATTTGTATATCTTGTGCGCCTTGCCATCCTTAGGCCCTGAATTCATTTCTTCCTTTAGACGATATTCATACATCGCCCTATCTTAACAGAATCCTCATTGAAAGATAATATATATTATATAACTAGATATTTAGTTCTAAAATGTTGGATATAGTGTATTACGAATTGAAAATTGCCATCATATGTGGTCAGTTTGTTGGATATCCATGCAGTGAATCTAGAAAATAATTATTTGTAGTATCCAAATTGACTGCAATGAGAATCCAATGTTTCTTAAAAACACAAAAAGGAATAAGTACTGATAGAAATGAAAATATAATTGATATGATTAAAATGTAGAGATTTACCCCTACAAAGTTGGTATTAAAAAGAGTCTGTCAGTCGTAATTGTGCGTTGAAACATTCTGATTAAGCTTGAAATTAATTCACCCTGAAAAACATAATCTATTTCTTATCGTTCTTTAGAAATGGTCTGAGGACTAACGAGTCCAAATTTGTATTAATGGGAAAATCCCTTCAATTGTTTTTCATATATATGCCTATGAAAAATATGAACTGTATTTATCCATAATTATCTTATTATATCATCTTATTTAAAATCAAATAATGAAAACATACCTCATGTATACATCTATAATTCAGGTTCCTAACAAGTCATATGTGATGATTTGAGCTACAACTTCAGCACTAACGAAATATAATGTTTCCTCTCCAAATATATCTTTTTTACAAACAATTTTGTGATTCTTTCCTCCTTTTATTTTCATATCCACATGAGCTTACAATGATATTAAATGTGGATATAGAACAGGCAGGGTGAAGGTTCTCTCAGTAGATCATTTTGATTAGTTGATTGATCCTTTTGAGCCACTCTTTTGTTTTATCTCCTCCATTTTTTCCTTCTGTAATAACATTCATCGGTTCAGCCCTTTTCTAATCTAATATCAAAGTTTATTATTGAAAAATTAATTGGAAATGAATACCTCCTGGTCGACATGTTTTTTTACAAGATTTGATGGTCATCCAACGAATGTTCCAACAACTTTTTCCACCGTATGAATGTCGTCATCATCATTTGGCACAGGTATCTTGGTGCTCGGATCATGAGATATGTTAATCAACACTTTGACATGACCAGTTGGAAGTGTTCTGGAGTGTAGCATGTCATTTTTAATATTGAACACCGTATCCCTCACTACAAGGAGATGGGTGGGAGTTGACAGATATAAATCACAGTCATTTTTACCCTGTAGAATATCATTATAAGAAAGGTATCAGTGTCTATGTGATTCACATTTAATATAAAAAAATATTAGAACATTGATTACCTTGTTTATGTTAGGTCTTTGAGGGGAATGGCTCACCTCAAGTCTAGTGGGGGTGGGGCGGGATCTTCTCACGTGGGTTGTTCTTGAGATGTTTGTTCTCTTGGCCTCTCCCCCATCAAAGTTGCTATCAACTCTCCATGACTTTCGATTATTTTATCAAGGGTATTTACTCTATCTCTCATCATTTTCATTTATTTAGTTTGTTCATCCTCTTGTTTTTTCTTAAAATACTTCTGGGGTGTGACCCCAAAACCCACACCTCTGATGCGGCCATACTGTTCTGGCTGTTTCAAGGCCGCTGAAAGTATGTCCGCATCCGGTGCGGGTGTTGTTGATTCCTGTGACTATTTCAAATAGAAAATATGGAAAAATAAGTAATCATAGTTATGGAATAGTGATTTAAAGAAAAAAAAATTATATTATGTCATACTTACCCATGTTTCCCACACTTTTTGTGTGTTTCCAACTACCAGTTTCCCCTTTTTATTTACATGAGTCTCCTTCCATAGCACATGGCGTGGGATGGTAGTGGCTTGGGATTTTGATTCACCAATCTTCATATAAATAGGTAAATGTGGTTGCAGTTTTTTTTATGTCACATAAAAGTATTATAGTACTTTTAAAATACGTACCAATTGTTTTTCAATTGAAGCATACCCCAGAATTTCTTTATAGTAGGGGTACACTGGTTTAGCTACCCGTTCTGTATTTTCAGCACTCAGTTGCTGTTTCATAAATAAAAACTTTCAATTAAAGTGATGAATACAAGAAATGTTAAAGAATGTGTAACCAAACACAATGTACCTGTAACGTTTTCTTCACATGACATTTTCAAAATGAATCCCACGTTGCTTGGGAAATCAAGTGTGCATAAAGAGGTGGTGGGTGTGACTTGATTTTCCCTTCAGCATCTTTTAGATGATGTTTCGTTAAATGGTGTGAAAGCCTCTATGAACCCTTCCGGGAAGTCTTAATACATATTATTTGTGTGATACATATACTATAAAAGAACACTGCAAGGGATGATGATGATTTAGTCAATATTTCTATATTTTATTTTATTTTATTTTAATATATTAAATAAATTATATCATAATGTTATCGTAATATCTTCCCACATTAATGTTTTCAACCCGCTGATATCATGGTGCCACAACTCTACATCAATCGGCATGCGTTGCTGAGTGATGATTCCAATGTAGCTACTAAACATGGCTTTGTTGGGGTTTACATGCTATCCTCTCTTATTCCATCCCACCTCATATTTGATTCCTTTTGCTTTTTTCTTATAGATTTTGGCTAAAATAGTCAAACTACAGAGAACTTGTTTTTTTTGTGCCGTCGGGGTTTCATTTCCTACCATTTCCTCGGTTTCTCCATCATCATTATGTTCCTCTGAAGAGCTATCATCGACACTGGGACCAGTAGCAACAGGTTGAGAAACCTGTTGCACCTCAGTAGTGGGAATAGCTACAACAGGTTGAGAGACCTATTATATCTTAGCAGTGTGACTGGCTGCAACATGTTGAGAGACCTGTTGTGTCTCGGGATTGGGTGCATCACCAGGTGTAGAAGTCATTATCTTCATAAGTGGTTTAACATTTAATTTAGATCACATAAAAGCTACAGTGAACAGATAATAACATAATGTAACACAAACTATATTACAATAAAAAATAACATGATTATTGAACTCTCTTTTTTTAAAGGCTGAAGGGATTTGACCCCTCTATCAACTATCCATATCCCTTCATTGTGGTCTCCTTTGACATACAAAATGTCATCTACAATGGGACCACTACGAAATTATTGTGAGGTCCCAAAGAAAGGGTCATACTATGTTGAATTTTCATCTGACCCTTCAGCTATTTTGGTCGATAAAAGAACAATTGACCAGTTTTGGTTTGTGGGATCTGGGATATAAAATACTTGCACTACCTGTGATGCCATTATAAACGGTTCTTCTTTCTCCCCTTACTTACTAAAATCAACTTTCATGAATCCCAGTTCATCTATTTTAATAGAAGTCAAGTTATCCTCCCACATTCATTGAAAAATCCGAACTTGGAATTCTATATAATCCAACTCCCATATTTTTTTGATGATGCCAAAGTATGACATATTCACATAAATTGGATTTCTATCCTTAGAACACAAAACATGCATCCCTTCAGCCACAAGTGTAACCCCACTATTCTGCATGGTACTGTATCCATCATGTTCATTAGTATAAAATGTATAACCATTAACTACATAAGCATTGTAAGATAATACGTACACACTTGGTCCTCCGGCTATCCATCGAAGTTGTTCTGAAATGGACTCTGGATTTTCATCTGACTTCTTAAAAATATGGTCCTAAAACCATCCAATAAACTATCGATTATGTGTATCTGATATCCACTTTTCATCCCTAGATGGATTCAAATGCCTAATAATTTCTTTGTGGATTTCCACATATGGTTCAACGTCGAAACTGTTATGAAAAACATAAAGGTGGGCCAGCTCCCGATCGGTAATATTGATTGTGACAACCTATCTTCCAGAAATTCCTTCACCATCAAACTTCCTAGTGTGACGATATTTTGGTAGGATAATTCTTTCCACACCAGATAGGTATTCGGTACAGAATTCAACGGCTTCCTCAACAAAATATCTCTCTGCAATAAAACCCTTTGACTAACTTCAATTTTTGACATACACTTTTAAAATATTCATATACCTTTCAATAGGGTACATCCATCTATAATGTACTGGACCACATAGTTTAATCTCTCTCACCAAGTGGACCATCAAATTAACCATCATATAAAAAAATGAAGGTGGGAGGAACATTTCTAATTCACATAATATGACGAAAATTTCTCGTTCCATAGTTGGGAATTTCGCCGGGTCTATAACTTTGCGGCATATTTCTTTGAATAAGAAACACAATTTCATTAATTAATGGTGGAAATTCTTGGAAAAAATGCAACATAAAGCAATAGGAATGAGATCTTTCATCAAAACATGACATTCATGTGATTTCAGACCTTTTAAATTCAAGTTTCTCATTGACACGAGGTTCCTGATATTTAAAAAATACACCTCTGGAACCTTTACATCATTCAAAAAGTTTCAAAAATGATATCTCTCCTGCCTGTAAAGAGTGTATGTAGTAGGAGGAAGAAATGTTTGTTTTTCACCCTTCACTAGTGCCAACTCTTCTCGTATTCCCATCTCAACCATGTCTATCCTAGCCTTAATTCCATCTTTTTTTTCAAATGTATTTAGAAACGTGTTGATGACACTATCAAATACATTTTTTTCTACATGCATGTCGTCAAGAAATTGTTTGACATACAAACAATTCCAGTATTTTAATTTAGAAAAAAATGATCACTTTTTCCAACTAATTTTCGTAAGGTTTTTCAAAGCCAGTTTACCAAATGTAGTGTCCACATTTGAAACTTTCTCAAACAATTGATCACCTGTTAGTGGAGATGGGGTTGTATGTTCTTCTTAACTTCCATCGAATGATGTCATCCAAGAACAGTACTTATGTCATCGAGGTAGAAATCTACGATGTCCTAGAAACATGGTTTTTGATGAATGTTTCAACCTAATTGATTGTGTACCTTGTTTGCAAATGGGACACCCTTGAGTTCCTTTAATGCTATATCATGAAAAATTTCCATAAGTAGGGATGTCATTTATCGTCCCATAAAACATGGCTCTCAAAGTGAAATCTTCCTTTCTGTAAGAATCATAAAATGTAACACATGAATCCCACAATAATTTCAAATCTTCAATCAATGTATCTAAATAAACATCAATATCATTACTCGGTTGTTTGGTCCTGATAAAATCATAGATAACATGATGTATTTTCGTTTCATGCATAACCGTGGTGGTAAGTTATAATTTACCAACATAACCGTCCATATACTGTGACTGTTACTTTGAAAACCAAAATGATTCACTCCATCTGTAGATAACGCAAGACGAAGGTTTCTTGACTCGTTTCCAAATTCAGGATACTCATGATCAATTCTCTTCCACTGAGGAGAGTCTTTCGGGTGACGTAGTATCCCATCTTTAATTCTTGTATCTTCAGGCCATGTCAATTGTCTTGCAGTCTCCTCACTTCCCTATAGCGCCTAAACCATGGAATGATTGGAAAGTACCATACAAATTTAGTAGGACTGGATTAATCTTTCTTGTACCGAGAATCACCACACTTTGGGCATTCTTTAAGTGATTTGTGGTCCTTGAGAAATAGTATACAGTCATTCGGGCAGGCGTGTATTCTTTCAGAGATCATACCCATCAAGCGTAGAATTCGTTTGCCATCGTATGTTCGGCTCGGGAGCTCATTATCTTCTAAGATCATGTCATTCAGGAGAGAAAGTAGTTTCGTAAAACTGGCGTCACTCCACCCATTTTCTGTTTTCAAATTATAAAGCTTCAGTATAGCTGACAATGCTATATATTTAGTGAAACCAACATACAATGGAATATTTGCACAACTTTTTAGCTTCTCAAACAATTTTGGGCAATCACGAAGTTCATCTTCGACGGTCCTTTTCATTCCCTCAATACGATCTTCATCATCATTCACATCTATAATCACATCCTCCATACGGTCATCTTCATTGTTCATGTGTGTAATCATATCAGATGATCCATAAAACGCACTGTTATCCCAGCCACTACCTATATTCGTTGTTTCCCTATGTTTATTCCAACATGTATAACTCGGATCTATTCCATGACAGATCAAGTGTTCTTCCAACTCCTCTATACTAATTATTTTTGAATAATAACAGGGTAAACATTGACAAAGGATTTGAAAAGGGTCATATACATGATCTTTTGAAAACTTGAAAAACTCTTTCGCGCCTTCTTCATACTCTTTTTTCAACCGATTGGAATTCATCCATTATTTATATTCATACTGTTTGAAATCCATAGGATGGGTATATATGTTATGGGAGAAGGAATATGAGTATAATTTAGATAAAAAACTAGATACTTCAAAAATGGTGGTGGCGTGCTCATTAATAGCAAATCTTGGGTGGTCCTTGGGATTCATCCATTCTCTTCATCTCTTCGATCCCCCCTGATGAGGGGTGGTTTATGAGAGTTTTTTTATAGTGCATTAGTGATTTATTCACCCATACTTCCTCCATTACTATTAGCCTTTGTTTCCCTATGATTTGGGATGATTTTTACTAGGATTTGTGTGATGATTTCACTATATCATCTTCAAATCAATTCAGATGATGTAGATTTTGTTTTTATTGTCTATAGGTTATCCTTGTATGATGAACGCACCATGTTTTGTCTGTTTTATTTGGTGTTGTGTTTCCAAGTGATTTTTGGAAATATTGTTCCTAATTATATTAAGGAGAATAATTAATTATAAGTTTCTATAATTAATTATTTGGGAATTGTGCCTTGAGATTGGGTCTCAATCATTGGTACACGATTAAATATGGCATGTACAATCTTGATTGAGGATGAGTTGATATTGGTGAGGGGGTTACTCCATTTTTTGAGGTAGGTGGACCCTATAATATAAAACTATGTTCCAATTTATGCATGATTTTTCATCCATGCATGAGTATATGTGTTCCAGTGAAAGGGATAGAAATCAAGAGAATCCAAGGTAAATAAATAGGGTGTTTTTGATCCACCAAGAGATAGAGTGAGGGTTCTATTGAATGTTTGTGAGTTTGTCATCATCCTGAGATTATGTATCCATGGAGTAGTTGTGTTTATGAGGGGATCTGGTTTGGTATGAGATTTTTATAGCCTTGTTAGGTTTTCTAAGGATATTTGAATAGGTATTAGAGTTTTAGGCCTAATGAAGATGGATCATATAGTTTTATATCTCACGTATGGTGAGGAACACCCTCTTAAGGATATATAAGAGTAATGGAGTGTTTTATGAGTAGGATATTCCATATAGGGGTTGGTGAAGTCTGACATAGAGGCTTTCCTCCATATAATTGGATTAAGAGATCTCCAAGGGGAGATATGATATGGTACTTAAGTGAGGGTCATGATAATAGTCTGGATGACTTAGCATATGGTATCCAAGGCTCTTAGTGTGATTTTCTTAGGATGGTCATTATTTAGTTTTAATGAGTTTTAATGTGGGAATTAGAAGATGATATAGACTAGACTATCGAGGTCTATATCAAGTATAACATGTGGGTTGTTACATTACCATGTAGAGATGAGTGTGTGTTGGTATCAAAGAGTAGAGATGGGTTAGGTTTGTAGAACCTAGTAGATTCCCTTATAGGCATAATTAGAATGTTGATAGGTTGGGAAAAATTTTCACTTATAACCAAGATTTTTTAAGGAGATTATTATGCAAGGCTAAATGAATGGTGACTTTTATCATTTATGGTCAGACCGACTAATATATTGGTACTTCATATGACTTTCACCTAGTTGAAGTATGATCATCCATGGGGCCCACCTATTGATGATGTGGTTTAGCTAGTACGAGAGGTTGGATATCTAGATACCCTCCTTAGATTACTATTTATATGTTTTGTGGAATGTGAAAATATGGATGGCCTTTATTTAAGTGATAAGGTGTTCGTAGGACCCTACTTTGAGTGAGAAGGCATTGGTCAAATGGGATTGGTGTGTGACTTCCATGGGATCCACCTATTGATTGTGCATTTTGACTTTTGATAGAGGTGGGATATTGTGATTCCCTCCTTAGATCATTTTTTGTATGATAATATGATGTGAGATATAGAAATGGGGATCACATAGTATTAGTTTGGAGTAGTTTTTTGTGAGTTTGTCCATAGAGATTCCCTCCTCAAATTGTTTTTTATGTGATGTGATGGGGAGACCCACCGTAAGTGGGGAGAGATAATCAAGATCAAAAAAGTAACCAACCACATATACATGTGTCACACACACAAAAATCACACACAATAATCACACAGAATCATAATTAATCTCAATATTGACAATAAATGAAAACATAATTAATTCATGAAAATTCAATTTTACTCACCTTATGTAGGAGGACCCGGTGGCGGAGGAGGAGGAGGAGTCGACAGCAGAGGCAATGGAGGAAGCGTGGAGGCAGTGCAGAGGCAGCGCGGAGGCAGAATGAAGGCATAGGAGGCAGATCGGAGGCAGTGGAAGGCAGCAGAGGCAGCGGACTAGGCGGAGTGGGAGGAGGAGGCTCTAATGGAGGAGGAGGAGGAGGCTGTGGTAGAGAGGAGCAGGAGGAGCCTAAATGGAGAGGAGGTAGCGGAGTAGGCGGAGGAGGAGGAGGAGGAGGAGGCACCAGTGGAGGAGGAGGAGGCCGCGGTGGAGGAGGAGGAGGAGGAGGAGCAGCGGCGGAGAGGAGGTCGCGGCGCAGGAGGAGGAGGAGGAGCCGCGGGGAGGAGTACGAGGCGAAGTAAGTGCCAGAAGAGGAAGAGGAGGAGGCGACCACGGTGGAGGAGGAGGAGAAGGATGCGGCGGCCGCAGCGGAGAAGAGGCAGCGGCAGAGAGGAGGCAGCGGTGCAGGGTAGGGCTTCCTCGAAAGATTGACAGGGTGCGGGGAGGAGGAGGAGGACCCGGTGGATTTTGTAAATCCCATGTGGACCATTATCAGTGCTAGTAAAAGCGCTGATAAAGGGGGTCTTTATCAGTGCTAAAATGAAAAGTGATGATAAAGACCCCCTTTATCAGTGCCTTTTTAACGCTGATAAAGGTTGGAATTTATCAGCTCTTTTGTAGCGCTAATAAACGGTGACTTTATCAGCGATTTTCATTTTAGTGAGGATAAAGACACTCTTTATAAGTGCTTTTGTAGAGCTGATAAAGACATAGTTTATCGGTGGTAATAAAAGCGCTGATAAATGTATAAATTTAATAATTTCTCTATATTTTTATATATTTATTTAAAATTATATTTATGATATATATATATATTAATAATTATAACTCTAAATAAATATATCTATATTTATACTTACAAAATTATTTGAAAGGTATATTTATATATATATCATTGAAAATATAGTAAAATATATATTTATTTATTAAATATAATTTAATTATAATTATAAGTGTACATTTTTTATAACATATATATTATATGGGTAACATAATGAATTATAAATCAATAACCCTTCAACGTGATATGTAATTATATAAATGGACATTATTCACGCACACATATATATATATATATATACGTATGTATATATTCATTGACCCCAATTCATTGGAAAACACACATATATTCAATAATTTTAATTATACATATATATTAAAATGTATTATATATTTATAAATAAAACAAATACATTAAATATAAACAAATATAATAAATATATATATTAAATATAATGAATTAATAAATCTAATAAATATAATGAATTAATAAATATTATAAATCTTATAAATCTAATAAATATATTTATTATTAATTTTATATTTATTTAATTATATATATATATAGTTATAACATGTGTTTTTTATTTAATGTATACAATAAATATTATCAGCACTAATATAAGTGCAGGTAAATGTAACCTTTATCATCACTAAGAAAAGCACTGATAAAGGTATATTGAAAGCGCAGATAAATGAACCCTTTATCTGTGCTAAAAAAAGAACTGATAAAGGGTCCACCTTTATCAGCACTGGTTTTAGCGCTGATAAAGGGTTAATTTATCAGCGCTTTTTTTAGCGATGATAAAGGCCATCCCCTTTATCAACTCTTTTCCATTAGCGTTGATAAAGGCATACACCTGCCTTGCCCATTTTTGTGGTAGTGTATGGAATTGTGAAACTCTTTGTTAGATGAAGGTTAAACCATGACTACAAGATTCATATCATGATGTGTCTTAGGAAATGAAAAATTATCATTCATAATAACTACTCATGTCATGACCTAGGGGAATCACCAAGCATAACCCAACATAGAACCGCCACACTATAATGGGTGTGCACTGTGCCCTTGCGGGGGTTGCTGTGAGCCAGATCCATTCCATGATGACCTTAAAATGGGAGAATTACACTATAAAAGACAAGGTTTCACTATAACATGACATTTGGAAGTAATGTTGTGAATCTTCATATTTTTAAGGGAGATGAGTCTTATCAAAATGTGTTTATGCCCAAATATTTGAAATGTGAAATTACCTTAACACCATTATCAATTTTATCTCATTTTTGATCCCCCCCATTCACTAGGACAAGAAGCTTCCTTGCTATGGGATATATTTTATCAAGCTAATTTAGTGATAGTCCCTCAATTATGGTGAATAAATATCAATTTAAACTCTTAATTTCATGTAGATTTATCCTTTTATATTCCTCTAGTACCATGTTCATTTTGTTTCTATTTTTTTTATCTATTATACATTGGAAAAGTGGCCAAATATTAAACTAGATATAGTTTCTAAATGTAATTTCATGGATTTATAGGCTTGTGAGGATCCCATAATTATTTTTCCCATAGAACTTAACTAAACAGATTAGTTTTCATTAGATTTGATGTAGTTTTCTCTACATAATGGATATTCCCTTTGAAATACATCAAGTACATGGATTTTATTTTGTTTTATTTTCTATATTATTCTTGAAATGAGATATTGAGGACATTCTTTTTCCTATTCCTTATTATTCTCAAAATTAAATTGTAAAAATTATTGGTTTTAATTGGATTTCATTTTAAAATTAGTTTTGTTCCCAAGAGGTGGTTGATGAAATTATTTAATGATATTTTTTGTTTTCAGGGGATGTTCTGAAATGAGAATTTATTTTTTAATGATATTTCATTGACCATGAACCTTCTATTTATGTAATTGAATATTTTATTTTTTATTTTTGGATGATATCTATGACGTGTAAGTTTATTTTTGATTCATTACAAATAGAAAACTTTGAGTATGTATTTGGGTAATTGTAATGAGACCTACACTAGCATATATTATGTAATGGATAGTTCCCTAGACATGAATATAATCTATCTAGGGGGTTGTGGTCTAGGATGACCAATAGATATTTTGGGATGATTTATTCAGGTTCACAAAAGATAAACAATGTTTTGAGAGAGAGTCGTAGTTACCAATTTTTTGTTATTTTTTAAGGTGGTTAGAGCCCATGTTTCATGTATTTACAAATATTGAGATATGTCATAGTTTTATGTTGTGATTCCATATTTATATATCATGATGATTACTATTCTAGGATTCAATTGGATTCGTTTTAAATTTTCCTTCTTCTTGATTATTTAATATACTAGATTTAAATTTAAACGAAAATATTTTTATACGGTTTTCCTCTCCTTTTTATCTAAAAAATGAGTATTTTTAAAATAACACATTTAAACTAGAAATATTGGCCCACAATGTAAAATATATTTTTCATATTCATGGTGGTATCCTTATGGTATTTTTACTCACACCCTATATACAACATTAGGTTTATTTAGATATATTAATGTTCATCATAAGTAAAGGAAAACTAACTACATCTTCAGGTGGCATTTATTGATGTTGTATTCATCCTTCAAAATATTACGATTAGTGGTGATCACATGGGATAAGGAGATGGATTATGTGGAGTGACATAGAGACCATCGAGTAGTGTTTTTTGGTTTTTTTGTATTAACCACACTATCCATGAACTTATTTTGGTTATCATGTTTATTTATAGATGATTTTGGTTTATCAATATAATTTTTAATTATTAAGTGTTGTAGTTTATGAGAAGTTGATATACTTAATTGTATTATAATATGTTCTATTGGATTCATATTATCTAAATTGATTTTTTATTTTCGTTTATGTACAATGTATAGGTACATTATATAGTATTTTATGGTGGATCTCATTTGTGATTTATGATACTTATATGGGTGAAATTGTTCCCAATGGTTGGATCTGATACCCTCGAAACATGTCACTAATGTGTGGTGATGAGGAATGTGTTTCAGGACTTATTATGAGATGGATTAGTTGATGTGGAGAGTCAAAATAGACAATTTTTTTACATATAGATACAGGAAGAAGTCCCCAATCCCTCATTTATAAGAGGGTGTCTAAGAGATGATTTAAATTTTCAGCACAATTTTTATCCTCTAATTAATAATTATTCCTTATTTTATTTATTTACCTATTATTAAATCTAATTTATTACTTAAATATATTCTTTTAAATCATTAATATTCTATAAAATTAATATTATTACTATATAATAACATATTCTTATTCATTTAATCATCCTAACTTATTCTTGTTTTGTTAGGTTTTTCCAAATAAATAAAATATTCTATAATGTCTACATTATGAATGGTTAGGAAAACATAAATAATGGTAATATATTATATTAATTATTAATTTAATATGATTTCAAAATTCTATAGTTGTAATATTTCAATGAATATTCACCAATAAATTTAATTGTTTTGTTAATTCAACAATCACTGAATATGAGATTTTTAATTATTCCTTGTGAACTATTAGTATAACCTCTATGAAATGAACATAATACTCTAGAAATATACACAAAATACACTATATCTTCGTGAAATTACTATTGGTGATGGACCCATTATATAGGAATAAGGAAAAAGATCTCTAAACTGGAGCGTTCATAGAAAAATATAACTAGTAACACTCAAATAATAATTTTAATAATAAAAAATTAATATACTTGTAATATAAATTTTTAAATGAATTTTATTAATTAAAATAAATATGAACAAGGTTATTATATATATGAATAATCAACATAAATATATGATACATGGAGTTAGATCATATCTGACAATGTAGAAATCCTAGATAAGTGTTTCTTCTCCAATATCACTTATAATTAAGATTATCAACAACCAAATTTCCATAGGGTATAAATTTTATGTTATTTATCTATAAAACCAAACTATTTTTCTTCTCATATAGTTATTAATATTCTTTTAATGTTTTCTTATCATTTTACTTTTACTTTAGTTCTTTATTAAATCGAAATGATGCTTTTGAGTGGAGCCAACCATATCTTCTCTCTTTATTTAAAAATATTTATCCTCCATGCACATATAATTTTACGAATGTCTTTATACCTAATTTTATTATTAATTATTCTCATTTTTAATTATAATTCATTAAAAAATATTACAGGTAATATTTATTTTGTTTTCAACATAGTCTCTTTATCTCGCCATTTTCTTCAATTTTCTTTATAAAGTTTCATTTTTATGTTTTTTTTAATTCTTAAAAATTATTTTTATTTACTTATTCATTCATTTTGTAAAGCCATTGTTTTTTAAATTATTTCCCTTTAAAAATATTTATCAAAATATAAGGGATATTTATTTTTTATTTTAAATGAATGTTTATATTACTCTAATAATTTTATTTATTTATGTCAATATCCCTTAGTGTTTTTTATGATTCACTAAATATATGATCTGACGATACAATACAACTTCTTTATAAAAATAAATAATGATAATTTGTTTCAAAAATTATCATGAAAACTATTTATTTCCCATAGTTAATGTATTCTATGGTTGATTTAATAATGTGATCATGTTTATATGGAAAACATATGTATAGTTTTCATTATGTTATTAGTGGGACCATAAATATATAACAGACTAATGAATTGGTTAATTCTTTATATCTTATAAGATGAAATTTATGTTACTAGGGAGTGAGATAAATCTACCTTGACTCTCTATCCACTGTGTTTTTTAGGAATGAGGAGTGAACGCAATCTACTATGGGACCATGTCCACTATGTTTATTGGAATCAAGAATAAACCCAATCCACTAT
This sequence comes from Viscum album, assembly GCA_963277665.1. Classification (NCBI taxonomy): domain Eukaryota; kingdom Viridiplantae; phylum Streptophyta; class Magnoliopsida; order Santalales; family Viscaceae; genus Viscum; species Viscum album. The sequence goes on from OY728141.1 coordinate 1,596,950,482, forward strand.
AGGACTCCTTCCACTATGTTTATGGAAATAGAGTGTGAAACCAATCCACTATAAGGATTTATACATTATGTAATAATGCTATTCATAGTGATCCATATCATAAAAAATGATTTTATATGCTTATGTATGCTCTAAATAACTATGAAACATCTCTATGGCGTAAAAAATATCTATGATATATTTTTCATACCTATTGATCATTGACTCATATTTCCATGATCCTATGAATAATTCATGTTTTATACCAAAATCCTTATTTATAACTCATGGTTTATGATATATGTTTTATTGGTTATGATTTTTTTATGTTATTTTTATGCACCTTAATTGTCCTCTCATAATCACATGTTAATCTTATTCTCACTTATGATATTTTTTTTATATATTATTCTTGCCCTTACTGAGTGCTATACATCACCCTTTTTATGCTTCAATTCCCCAATTAATAAAGAAGAGTATTTTTTATGATATATCCTTAAGGTTATAACTAAAAATATTATTTCTTGGATATATTGAAGAATTTTTGTAAAATATGTTTGTCATATATCTAATCTTTAAATAAATAAAACCTAACAATTATGGTTGTGTGATTTATTATGAGATTTAATGAATATAAATTTAATATATTATGTGAGTATGTTATATTTGGGTCATCATCGAGCATCACACAAAATGAAATGATTTTGGTGTATCTCTACCTTAGAATCTCCCAACTAAAACTCTTCCACTTGAAAAATATGTTATATTTAATTATAATATAATATAGGAAAACCCCACCAAGAACATTATATATATCTAGAGTAAGGATACAAGATCCTATATGATCATCCACTCATCGACAACCTCTCAAGAATTACATCTACATGCTTTCCTAATCAATATACAAGACATCTTATTTCATCTCATTAGAGTGTAATATATCTTGAATTCATAGTACAAGAAGAAATCAACCCATATTTGATGTTATAAATTGAAATCACATTGATAGAAACTTTAACAAAGTATATTGTGATTTATAAAGACAAAAAAGTTCTCTTTGAAAAAATAATTCTTCCACAACATTAGAGTGAACATTATTACAAAATTTCAAGATATTGGGTAAAATAATTAAACTAATGAAGAAATTGTTTCCAAGGCCCATAGGAGATGAATACCCACTATTGAATTAACACACAACCCAGAACAATACTTGAAGAATCATTATATAACTTGAATAATTCCTCTATACTCAGGAAACCAAATAATAGGAGTATTAACCAACCTTTACTTTAGATAAATTAACATTGTATAACATTAATCAATAAAAAAATATTATCCTCCCTAGTAAATTGTTTTAATGATGCTATGATATGAGAGAAATTGGTTATATACCTCTAGTAGTGACTCACAGGAACAAGAAAAATATACACCCCTATAATATTATATGGTTCTACCTAATAAAGGAAGACTTTAATTTTCCAATGATTGTTTATTACTCCTTATCGAGACATGAGATAAATAAGCAAATTCACCTAATGTATCAAGAAATATAACTTTTAAATCTATACCTAGAGCTAATGTCATCAAATAATAGCCAAGATTACTATCCAATTATAAACATTATCATCCATTTATCTTGAATAAATAAGGATTTCATTTATGAACATTACCATGAATTGATTCATGAACTCATAAAACACTGAGTTCATTAATACCATGAAAATAATTGTGGTGTTTTGGACACTAAAATACATTACTAAGAACTCAAAGTGTCTATAATGACATCTAAAAGTAGTATTTATAATAACTCCTCCCTCATTCCCATTTTATGATAACTAAACCACAAATAAATTATTGAATACTAGTTATCACCCTTCAAATGGTTGAACATTTCTTCAATCCGAAATAGATAATTAATACTCTTTACCATCTCTATGATCAATTTTTAGTAGTCGATACACAACCTCATAATACTATCTAGCATGGAAAACAATACTAGAGTACCAAAAAGGGATATATTGGGTTGGAAGAAACCCCTATATAATTTATTATAAATCTTAATCCTAGAATTGTTTCTCTTAGAGAGTGATATATTATAAGAAAACATATAAATTGGGATGATATATGGATATAACTATATTCAAAACATGATTTTAAATTGAGGGGGTGGTTCCATGTACTATTTATGAAAAAAATTATGGGGACTCTTCTACGATAACTACCCCAAAATTCTCATACATAAATATTACATCTTAATAAAAGAATATTCATTACATAACATAATGATCCATGCTAGAATCATTTAGTACTAGTTCCTTTAAAAAAATAGGTACATAAAAAAAGTTCATAAGTGAACTATATCATCTCCCACTAAGTTCTTTATAATTAATAACCTTCTTAGATATATCATACATAATAACTTTCTTTATAACCAAGGGAATGTAATCATAATAAAGGGTGATCTTAAGTGCTCTATATGGGTAAACAAGGGAGATGTAAACATAACATGATAATAAGGTAATTATAACATGAGAATAATATTTGAAAAACCATACCCTACATATCATAGATCATAAACTTATGACATGAATCATAATGAAATCAAATAACCTAGGATATGAGAACATAACATTGGAATAAGTCATAGAGTTGTGGAAACCACAAAAGAATTTAAAATCTTAGGCCAAGGATACCCTCCAAGACATTGATAACATGTAAGGATTGGGCCAACCACCTGTGTACCAACTTCCGGATTGGGATAATCTCTAATGTACACTCTTTTCAGGCTTGGGATAACCTCTTATAGACCCTCTTTTTCAGAATTCTGATAACCTCCCATGTACCCTATGATCTCATAGAAAATTAATCATTACCTAATGCAATTGATGGAGATATAGGTCCCACCCATCACATAATGCATACATTTTTGTTCCATAAAATCATAAAACATTCATCATATCAGAAATCATATAAAAGAATGGGTTTCATAAAATATTTCATCATATCACATCCTATAGAAAATAAAAGGGTTTAATAAATATCATTTCATTATAAAAATAATCGATTAAAAAAATAATAAAGATGATATCATTAAATCATATCCCCTATTACGATTATGTAAAATCAAAGAATGTCATCTTAGATGGAAAATGATTTTGAATCATGACATATAACATTTCTTATAAAAAATAAAATTTTCACTTGAAATAACTTATTTAAAATCTAAAATATTCACAAATATTAAAGAAAAAAAATTCTTTGAAAAAAAACTTGGAAACTATTAAGGGAGGATTAAAATCATTGACCAGTCATGGCAGTGATAAATATTGTTCACGCTGTACATGTTAAAATAAATATTCCTTTCACATTTTCGGTAAAATCCAAATGAGCCTTGTTTTAAAAATGATAAGAATATTCCATTAAAATAATTTTTAAGAAAATGGTAAAAATTAATTTAAAAAATATTATATTAACATTAAAATATTTTTCTAAAACTCGGTTATGGAATAAAAAAGGGTTTTTGACCAAAGAGAAAAATAAAGTCAGTTTTCTTTTAAAAAACATTATTCTTGGCTGTTAAGTTCTTTAAAGAGGAAAATGAAAGGAAAAATGTATTCTATATAATTAACCATTGGATAAGAATATACTTGAGTTTATATAGAGATATAACATATTATTTCATCATTGGAAGAATAATAAAAAAATCATGATAAACAATGAAATTATAACATAAAATCGTTAAAACATTGCTAGAATTTGTATCAGAAACCCATAAAGGAAATAAAATTATATGGATATTTATATCCAATAATTTTTCATCAGAATAATCATAAAATAAACTCATGTTTAGTATATACACCACACAAAAGAAACGAGGGGTGTATAAGACATGTGTCCCATCGAAATAAAAGTGAGATGAAAATCCTTTATAAACTTGAATAAAATATGGATAAAAAAAATTTATATATAAGATTATAATTTCCATACTAAAATTTTAATTAAAAAATAATAACAAGGAAAAATTTTTTTAAAATAAACATGGAATATAAATTCTTTGAAAATAAATTTCCTTTACAAAAAATAAGGGTTTTTGAGATAAAAGATAAAATATTTTTTTCATCTTCTTTATAAATCCTAAAAATAGAGAATTTATTGAAATTATAATTTTTAAAATAACTTCCTTATATAAAATAATAATTTTGAAAATATAAATCCCTTACATAAAATAATATTTTTGAAATTGTTATCAAATTTTGTAACTTCGAATTTAAAATTTCCCTTACCTAAAGTCTTAAATTCCATTGTACATGTTCAAAACCCCAATACAATAAATATAGGTTTATTGTAAATATATTAAAAAAACACTCATATATATCATTCCATATATTATTTTTACTTATGAAACATGTTTACAAAATTTCCTTGTTAAAATCATATTTTAGATTATAAGTGCTTTGTTTTTCATATATGTTTTGATTTTGTATTTTAAGTCCATTTGGTTTGATCATGGTTCCATAATATCCATAATTTTAACCATGATATAAATATCATATAAACTCAATATATATATATAGAGTAATCCATTAAAATTAGGTTTATAAAATGAATTACACAGTTTATGGAGACGGTAAGACGTATGCACAGATGAACACAGTTTCCATTTTCTCGATGGATGAAAAAAGAAAGGTAAATAATATATTATCATTAAATAATAACTTTTACATAAAATATATCACATATTTTCATTAAAAACATCCTTATTTCCTTCCATTTAAAATGTAATTAAAGAACAAAACTCATTGTTTCACGAGGTGGTAGTCCCTCGTACACACGAGTGACGTTATCATATTCACATAGGATAGAAAGTAAGAAGTTATATGTGATTTTATAATTATAAAGGTATAATTATGTCTTTAATATCATATAAATATATTAAATCTATCATTATATACATCTGTGAGGGGTGGTGATGGAAAACGAACAACATCGGTTCTTGAGTTGGTAGATTGTTGTACACACGACCAATGGTTTTGTTTTCCATTTAATGGAAGATGAGATAGATGTATGTAATTAAATTAACATAATAACATATCATTATATGATATATATATTTTTGGTTATATCGTTATGGTTGAAGTATATTTGAAGTATTTATAGAAAGAAATAAAATGAAAACACAGGTTTAAGGAATATACCTCTTCTTCGAAGAACCCCTTTAGGTTTACTCTTAAAGCCTTATTAGAAGGGTTGACTGATTAAAATAAGGCCTATAAGTTGTTAGGAGGGAATTAATGGATTTATTTGGGCAATAATTTGATGAAACAAAGGGTTTTTAAAGTGTTAATAAGGGAGGATAGAGGGTGGTCTTTTATAAGTGGGGGAGAGGACACACATGGATTTTTTGAAAAGATTAAAGTGTACCCACATTTTCAGATGAAAAAGGAAAAAAATGGATTATTATCAAATATTAGATTTTATAAGGCCTAAATATGGCCATAATTTGTTTTTGGAAAATTATCTAGGTCATTTTACTCCTTATCTTTTTAGTTGAACACCCAGTTAAACTATTCTAACTTTAAAGAAAATAATTAATTTTTAATATTTTTACTATTAATTTGGAAAAACATTATGTTAATATTATAATATAATATAAATTATGATGATTCTAAATATGGAATATATTTTTAAAATTTTCTTTTATAGAATTGTAAAATTTTAAATTAAAATTAAACCCGGAAATATGATGGAAAAATGGTTTTCCAAAGAGGCAATTTTAATAAATAAATAAAATTTCAATAAAAAATTTCAATATGAAATTGATTTAAATGACCTAAATGATATTAATAAATATATAATTGAACTAATTTTACTTTTAAGGCCATTTTAAAACTAAATTTAACCTTATAAATCCTTTAAACAAAAATGAAATATTTAATTAAAACTATTATTTTTTAATACTCATAAAACAATTAATCTTTTCAAAAATCCCAAAAATTCACTATAAGATAATTTTGAAATGTTTATTTAAAAAATCAATTTAATTTTTAAAATATATTTTCAAAAAGTTTCAAAAAATAATTTTATTATATGTTCACAAAGAGCAATGATAATATTTCTTTGATAAAAAGGTGTTTTTGAAGTATATAAAGGGTTAACTAAAACTAAAGTGTTTTTATTAACATTTTTTATTTATGTAAACCCATTATGATTAATATTAAAAATTTTGTTATTCCTATTAATACCAGCATGTTTAATTACTATGTTATGATTGAATTTTATAAATAATAATACTAATAGTATATCAGAGTTTATTAAGACTTAGTTTTGTATGTAGCGCAAGCTATCAAAGAAAAAAAAATCATACAATATTGAGGTGTTACATTATACCAAACTTCAAATGAATTTAGCCCTCAAAATTTCATGACTTTGATATACTCAATTATGGATAAATTTTCCTTAATACATCCTCAGGTTCCCACATTTCTTCCTCAAGTAGGATGTTTCACCACAAAACTATGACCAGGTGTGTGGTCTTGTTTTGTAGCACTTTATATGTATGATCTAGAATCTCCACCAACTGATCCTAATAATAATGATCATGCTCCAATGGTATCTTCTCTGAGTTCATTACATGTTATGGATTAGGTATTTACTTCATCAAGAGAGATACATGGAACCCATCGTGGGCTTAAGAGAGGTTTTGGGTAAGTGCTAATCAATAATCTACCATCTTGAAATGATCAAGAATTTTAAGGGGACAAATATTCTTAATGATTAGTTTCCATTATATTTAATTATAATTACATTATTCCATGGGTAAATTCTTATAAATTCATTTAAACTACTTAAAATTCTAGATCACATCGATGATTATTAGTGTAAATTTTCACTAGTAAAAAACATGCCTTTAACAATGCTGGAATCGACCTTCATTAATGCTAGAAAATCACCGACTACCCTAGCACGGTTAAAAAACCATGGCTTTTATCAGCACTAAAAAAGCGCTAATAAAGGGTGTATTTATCAGTTCATATAAAAGAAGTGATAAATGATACTTTTATCAGGGATTTTAAAAGCACTGATAAAATACCCCATTTATCTATGCTTTTATTTAGTGCTAATAAGTAGACCATTTATTTGTGCTTTAAAAATCACTAATAAATGGTTTCTTTTATCAGTGCTTTTAAAAGTGATGATAAAAGTATGATTTATCTTCAATTTTATTTTCACTCATAAAAGTTTGATTTATCAGTTGTTTTTAATGCACTGATAAAGATAGAATTTATCAGCACCAATATAAGTGCTAATAAAGGTGAAAACTGCAATGTAATGTTACAACACACTACATCACTAAAAATAGGTGCAATGTATTGCAACAACACACTACATCAACATAAACATAAAAAAATTACCAAAATAAGATACAAATCAAAACTGTAAATTAAATAAAATTTCTAAAACAAATCCAATATAAATTAAACATCGTTATAGAGTATCTGAGTTGTTTTTCTAAAAAAATTGATGTAAATTTTGAATAAAAATGCACAGTTGGAGTCTTAATGGTCACATAGTGAGTCTAATTGAGGTGCGACTGATTTCTAAAAATCACAGATGACTTGTGAATCATTTTAATAAAATAAAAAAACAATCGTAATGTGTTTTCTTGGTTTTGAGTATTTTTTTTAAAAGTTGGGGCCGAATCCTAATTTATTATTAAAGCATAGAAAAGACCTCTTTAACTGGGTAGAGGGAGACCCATTACATATCTCGAAGGCCCAGTAGGATTTTATCCCAATACATGGCCCGTATGACCATTTTTTTTTGCCCAAGGACCATTATATGAATAGTACTTCTACAGTACTCATGCTACTACAATACCGCATAGTACCTGCCGCTCCTATAATACCTTGTCATCTCTATAGTGACCTTCCACCGCTACCATGCTTGCCTTTGCTACAATGTCACCCCTGCTACAATACACTACTATCTTCTACAGTCCTATTCCCAATGGGTTTTGAACCCCCATTTTTTATGTACGATTAATGTGTGCTTACCACTAAGCCAAACCCCCATTTCATGGATTTGAGTTTGTCAGTTGTTTTTTTATTAAAATTAATTCCAGTTTTGAATAAGAAGATGCACTTAGATTCATACCAGTCACACTGTGCATAATATTGATGTTCTACTGATCCCTAAACATTACATATAATTTATGGATCATTTTCATAAAGTTAAAAAACAATCTGAATGCATTTTCTTTGTTTTGAGTATGTTAGTTGTTTTTTCACGAAAATTCATGTCAATTTTGAATTAAAATGATGCACTTTGAGTCATACCAGTCACACTGTGCATCTTATTGAGGTGTGGATTAATGATAAACATCCCAAATGACTAATGGATCATTATCCTAAACTATCAATAAAATCATAATGTGTTTCCTTAGTTTTGATTATTCTATGTGTGGTTTTTACTAAAATTTCATTTTAAACTAGAAACACACACTTTTAGCCATACATGTGTAATCATGTGTGGGTTTGACGTGAGAATGATTCATACACATAAAAACTTAATTATGAATTGTTTTCCGAAATTATCAAGACAATCCAATTATGTTTTCTTAGTTTTCAGTGAGTGACACTTATTTTATTATAATGTACATCTTAAACAAATAATGGACACTTAGAGTCATACTATTCACACATTGAATTTTATTGAGCTGTGGAAGATCCCTATATATAAAAATTTATGTAATTTTTTTTCCTAAAGTACTAAAACAATCCAAATGTTTTTTATCAGTTTTGAGAATGTTAGTTGCTTTTTTGACTAAAATTAATGTCAATTTTGAATAAAAAATATAGAATTGGAGTTATACCGCTCACACCATGCATTAGATTGAGACACGACTGAATAATAAATGTCTCAAATGACTCATGGATCATTTCACTAAAATATGAATATAATTATAATGAGTTTAAAAAGTCTTGGGTACGCCGTATGTGCTTTTTTTTAATAAAATGTCATTTTAAACTGGAAACAAACACTTTGAGCCATACAGGTGGAATCATGTGTGGATTTTATATGAGACTTATTCAAACAAATACAAAATGAATATTAATAATTTCACCAAATTATCAAGACAATCCAAGCACATTTTTTTTAGTTTTCAGTGAGTGACACTTTTTGTTTTAGAAGGTCATTTTTAAACTAATAATGGACACTTGGAGTCATACCAATCACACCATGCATCAGATTGAGGTGCAGCTGATCCATACACATAAAAAAAAATATAGACAATTTTCTTAATGTAACAGAAAAATACAAATTTATTTTCTCATATTTTAGTATGCCGCGTGTTTTTTATTACTAAAATGACATTTTAAACTAGAAAGACACACAATGGCTCTTATCATAAGTGACAAGTGTTGTGTGAAATTTTAAAAAACTGTTCTTAAACAAAATCATGTTATGATCCCTATTATACTTCTTTTACCAGAAATTTTATTGTTTTTAATCTAGCACTTATTATCCTCCTCTGCCTCGGACTCCACCACGATCTTCACCTCTTCCTCATCCTCCTCGTCGGTCTCCGACTCTGACTTTGACTCTGCCTCTGCCTTCACCTTCGACTACAAATCTTATTTTTCCTCCAAATAAGAATAAATATCTGTGATTTCACACCAATTTTATTGTATACAGGTCAGCACTTCTAAACAAATTGATTTCCTCTATTACAATTCTCCTTGAGAAAGAGATCAAAAATAATAAATAAGCATTCATACACTAATTCTTAAAAACCCAAATATCATTCAGAGGTCATAATTCATGATAGATCACAAACATAGTAGGTTATCACCTAAATTGATTGTGGCATAAATTTTGAAAAAAATTTCACTGCCCACTCGACTCTTACCTGTTGGGGGATGCGGTTCTTTTCATGATTTGTGATTTCTCTCATAAATTTGCAAACACAATATTCTCAATAGATTGCATTATCTTATTTCGGACACTATAGAAACATTGAAAATAATAAGTAATTTTTTTTGAAATATCTTGATAGTTAAATATTTCTATATATACCTTAGTTTTTTTTACATTTGTAGTAATCGACAGACTATCTTTTCAGACACCAAATTAATTCCATGATCTAGCATGTATTTAGAAACTGCACTATCATAACAAAATTATCATTAAAACATATAATGAATATATAATTCTATGTTTATCTATAAAATGATTATTTTAGTGTATTACATATTTACAATACACATCATGTGTGGTCGTTCGGTTGGAAATCCATGAATTGAATCCAAAAAATAAATATATGGGGTGTCTACATTGACTGCTATTAGCATCCAGTGATTCCTCAAAAAACAAAAAATAATTAATTAATAAAAAAATTAAAAATATATTTTATGTGATTAGATCATAGAGTTTTACCATTGCATTGTAAGGATAAAAAATATTCTTTCATCTAATGATTCTTTATTAAACACTTTGAGTAATTCATCCTTTTTCTACTTAATTTATTCCTAATTCAAATTAATTTCATGTGTAGAAATGATATTGGGATTAATTAACCCAAATAATTATTCACGTGATCTTCCCTTTATATAGTTGTAATATAAACACGTGTACAAAAATATAAATAGTTATTAAATTTAATAAACATATTTAGCTCACTATTTGGATAGACTTATTTTGAAAATTTATTATGAAAATGAACCTTATTTATATATTCACCACTCAGATTCCCTTCCATTCATGATTTAGAATCTCATTTAGAGTCTCAAGACCAATTACATCTTTCAAGGTAACTCCATATATTTCTTATTGATATTCAATTTAAGACATAGTTTTATTTTTAAATTTTTTATCTGCATGAAGTTGTAATGATAATAAATATTGATTAGGAACTGGTGGGGAGAAGATACTCTTGGAAGGCCATTTTTTTTTCTTGGACGATTGAATAGATTTTTTTTATTTGACCTTTTTTTTCTTTGCCACTTTATCCATCTATAATATCATAACTCACTTCAGACATTTTATCCTTAACTATTAAATTTTTTTCATATGAAAAAAATTGTTAAAGTCATACCTCATGTATCATTATATGAATAGATGACTATTCTATGAAAGTTCTAAAAGCATATTTGACCGTTGTAATATTCAGACCATCAAGTGGAACATGCAACTCAACAGTCAGCGCATAAGCTACCTCAATCGCCACTCTCATGTTATTTTTAGGAAGGGGTTTATTGTGTAGCTGGTCTCTTAAGATATTATACATTATACCCATCACAACATGGAGGTATGTGGGTGTTGAAATATAAAAATAACATACAATTGTACCCTACAAAATTTTAGTAATATAAAGTTATCAGAATTTTTTTTATTAACATTTAAGAGAAATATTAATGAAAAAATGATTACATCGGGTACGATATGAGGTTGGGGGGAATGGATAGCCTCAAAGCTAGTGGGATCACTTGGTTCATGTGAAATTCGTTGCTCCACCACCAGTTCTCTTTGATCCTTTCTTATAAATTGGTATGCCAAACCATATAGTAAAATAATATTTTACTATGAGTCTATTTGTGTCTGCATTCGTCTCATTATATTATATGTATCTTCATGTGGTTTTATCTTCTCAAAATATGTTTGAGGAGAGACTCTAAAACCTAATCCTCTAACGCGAACATATTGTTCATGCAACTTCAAAGCTTCTGAAAGTATCTTTTCTTCTGGTACAATCGTTTCCGATTCTTGTGTCTAAACCATATAAAAATATATGAACATATTTATTTTTATGTAATATTGTTATAAATCATAAAGAAATAAAATTATTTCATACATTCACATGCATCCCATACTGATTTTGTTTTTTTATCAACTAATATACCGTCCTTATTTACATGAGCCTCCTTCCATAGAATATGATGTGCGATAGATGTGTCTTTAGATTTGGATTCATGAATATAAATATAAATAGAGGAACATATTTTGTTTTATATCACATAATAAAAATTTTATTTTTGATTAAAAATATATACCAATTTCTTAACTAATGAAGTGTACCCCATTATTCCTTTACGATAGGGGTACACTGGTTTTGATGCACATTCATTATTTTCAGCACTCTTTTTCTGTTTCATAAATTAAAAATTTTGAATCAAGTTGGATAAAATAAATAATGTCAAATAATATATTATCGAGCATAATGCACCTAAAATGATTTTCCATTGTGATGATTACTAAAATCAAACCATGTTTCTTTCTTTATATTGTGTGCATAACTAAGTGGTGGGTGGGGTTTTATTTTCCCCTTTGCATCCCTAAGATGTAACTTCATTAGAAGAGTCTGGAAGCCTCTATGGGATTTTCCAATGGCCATTACGACAAATTTCTTACAGAAATCTTCTAAAATAAAAACATTCTTCAAGAAATAATGAAAACTAAATCAATGTTTCATTATATAATTTTTCAGTAAAATAGAGAAAGTATATTGTAACATTATCATTATATCTTTCCAAAGGATTTCCATCATTACAAGTTGGATGTGGTTCCATTAGTCAATATCAATCACCACATTCATCCTCATTGTCACCCTAAGATAACTAATGAATAATAACTTGTTGGGGTCAATAGGTTGGTCGTGTTGATTCCAACCAACCTCAAATTTTATACCCTGACTTCTTTCCTTGATAATTTTATTCAAAATTATGATTCTATGTCATTTTTGTTTTTTTTTTCATTTTTTTCATCAACATATTGTTGATACACTAATAATTCCATAGTTTTATCATCAAAAGTCTATTATTTCTTGGGATTGGTAGCATCATCATGTTCAGAAGACATTATCTATATGAGTACTCAAATATTTAATTTGTATTGAATAACAACAATTCAATACAATTCATTCATAAAACTCCACAATTTCATGCATCTTTCTAGAAAATTGTTACTGTCTTGAATAGAGATATAATAATTCAATACTAAAGTACAACTAACCTTCAATACCTTTATTTAATCCATCCTTAGATACTTTATTTCCTTCCATCTCTTGATTATGGATTTGAGGCTACTCATTCGCTCTTTCAAACTATCCTTCGTCCCATCACTGCTTGGGATGTATTTCATTAAGGAACTATGTAACCACAATAATTAGAGGAACGATAGTTTGAAAGAGGGAGTCCAATCCATCATCACGATATGAAATACATTCAAGTGTCTAAGGATTAAATTATCCTAGGAACCTACACCAATGGAATCACTCAAAAAGTCTCTGTAATTGAAGAGGAATAGGAATACCTCCACTCTAAAGGTCTTGAGGAAATGAATCCTACTCCACCTAAATTGGAAATCACTTTTTTTACTCAAGGATTCCTCACCTTCCAATTTTGGATATTTTTTTAGTAAACCATAAGATTACTCCTATAAAATATATCCCTTTAAAGGGTGAATTTTTCAACTTATGCTTAGTATTGATCTAGATTTTTTTAATCTTATAAATGAAATGAATCTATTCAATAAAATTATAAATTTATTACTATGATATATTACCATAAAATCTTAGAGTAACCATATATACTTACCATAATTTAAAATTATACAACAAAGCTTGAAGTAAATCTACAATTACCTTTAGGAATGTCCTATATTATGAATGATAATGATATTATTAGTTGTAAAATATAATATTGGAGAGAAGTATCCCCACAATAAATTAGTCTATCCTTTGAGGAGATTACAACAGACTTCAATCCTAGAAATATTCTTGAGGACCCTCGATCATTGAAGGAGTGCTAATGCCTTAACCTAGTGAAAAATAATGATCAAAGAAAAAGAGAGGATTGGAAATGGAATGAAACAAAGGGTTAATTACAATAGGGGGATCATATCTATTTCTTGGGACTCTATATTAAATAAAGAGTGCCTTGATCATTGACCACCATCTCATGGAAACTGATAATTTCATCACGTCAGATTACTTCTTTCATTAAGTGTTTCATTAAATGTTTCAAGCCATATATAATGGTCTTTATGATTTATAATTGATGAGAAACCATTTGGGAGGATTATCCAAATTCATTTATACAATATCATATATTTAATTCCCCACTAAAATCTATGTTGGTTACATGTCATAGCCTTTGATAAAAGTATATATAAGCTTAAATTTCCATTTATGATTCAAGGATATCAGCAAATACAATATCTCTGTTATGTCCATTTTGGAAATGGATAACAAATTACATGACTTATATAATATAAATATTCAAACCATAAAAATTATATTCAAATCAATTTTTTTTTCTCTACAGTAATTCACTATGTTGGATGACTTTTAAAATTATTTTTTATCCTATGAATTAATTATCTCTTTATTTTGATTAGTAAATATATTAATAAATTACATTTCATAATTGTCTTGATCATCAATCAAACCATGGATAACTCACTTACTTTAGTAATTTAACTCTTTATAGTTTTTTTTGTATTTATAAGTCCTTTTAACCAATTATTTATTTACTCTATCCAATCTAGTAATATTTTTTTTAAAAAAATTTGAGCATACATTTCTCATCAATGAAATTCCCCATCAATCTTTGTAACCCATGATTAAATTTTAATAATAGTCTTGAATTAATTAAAAAACAATACTCTCACAACATACATCACTAAAATAATTTTTGTAACGTGGCTAATTAATTCAACAACTTTTTTAATTCAAAAAAAATTATTCATCAAAATTATAAATATAAATAACCCATTTCTTGGTTTAATAATTTACATGAATAACCAAAATATTAAAAACAAATTTTAATGATTTTTACACTTACCATGGTCCCAATATGTTCATCACCCATAAATGAGAGCCAAAATTGGGTATCCCCTAATCCTTAAAAACCCTCATAATTAAGCCTTTAGAATCTATAATCTAGTATATAAGATGAATTAAATTTGAGAAACTACCAAGATTTTGGAACCCTATATTATTAAAATGAATAGAAAGCCGAGTGAGGATGAGAGGTCTGTTTGTTAATACCGAGAGGAGAGTAAACCATCTATGTGTGTCTTTAGGGACAAATGGGATGGACACACAAATAAATATTAAAATAGAAAAATTATGAAATAGAACCACACTCGTTGTATTTCAGTAGAAATGAGAAGATATGTAGGGTTTTTCATGTTTAATAACAATGCAAAAAAAACATGGAATCAAAAACATCAAACAATAACAGATGAAAAGTAGAAAATAACATACATTGGATTCTAGCCTTCATTTATCTGATGGAATGTAGAGGAGTGATGTTGGTAGTAGATGAGTTCTATGAGAGCTTGAGAATTGTGAATGACTAAGTCGTGGTTAGGGTTTTTAAATATATTAGGGATACTTTTAATAGCGCTTTAAGAAAAGTGTTGACAAAGATCCCTTTTATCAACACTAAATTTATAAGCACCGATAAAATGAATATTTATCAGCACTTTATTAGTGCTGATAAATCTCTAGCTTTATCAGTGCTAAAAAGACATTGATAGAAGAAATATTTATCAGCACTAATGTTTTAACGCTGATAAATATATATATTAACAATACTTTTTTTAGAGTTAATAATGATTGTTATTTATCAGCGCTAAAAAAGATCTGATAAAATTTTTCTAATTATAATTATTTAAATAAATTTATTATAATTATTTAAATAAATTTATTATAATTATTTAAATAAATTTATTATAATTTTATAATTATTTAAATTTATATAATTATTTATTTATAATTCTACAAATACTTTTTTTAAAAATAGTCATTATTTATTTATAATAATTATAAATATAGTAAATATACATTTATAGATATATTTATTTATAAATATTTATTTATAAATATATTTCTCAAATTATTAATGGATATATAATCTTAAAAACCTAAATTTTAAATATGAGTGAAATTGAATAATTTAAAATGAATACACTTTAAAAATATTAAAAAAATGGATAAGTTTTATTAATTAAATATAAGTTATTAAAAAATATGGATATATATGTTGAAGTGGATGAATACATATTGAAAATACTAAAACATAATAAATAAATATATATAGATAAATAATAGAAATGATCAAATTCAAAAATAAAAAAAAATGAATACCCTAACTATAGTATTAAAAAAATTGACTGATTAAAAAATAATATATATTTAATGCATCATATTATAATGAAATTATAAAATATACTAATATTTGAATAAATTGCATAACTATTAGGTGTATATATTTATATTTATTATGTAAATATATCTGGGTGTGTGTTTGTGTATACAAATACATTAACATATATATATATACGTTAAATGAATGAAACACACGACGTTTGATATAGAATAAATTGAAAAATCAAACAATATTAAAAATGAATAAGACATTAATATGTTTTTAAGTAAGATTTTATATACATTATACTTATTCATTTTATATATATATATTTAATATATAATATTTATTAATATTTATAATATATATATATATGTATATTAAATTTATTCATTTTTATCAATAAATATTTAAATAATAAAATGTTTCATATTTTTCTAAATTTACTCTTTTTTTTATTTCTTTAATTTTTTATTTTATTCTGGATCTTTATCAGTTCTGAAAATGTGCTGATAAAGGGAACCATTTATCAATGCTAAAAATATAGTGCTGATAAAGGTTACCTTTTATCAGTGTTAAAAAAAGAACTGATAAAGGGTACCCTTTATTAGTGTTTTTAGTGTTAACAAAGGGCTTCTTTAATCATCTCTTATTTTAGCACTGATAAAGATGAACTTTATCAAAAAAAATTGAGTGTTGATAAATAACAGTGCTTTTATAGGTTTTTTTATAGTAGTGTTTATATTAACTTTGTTCAAACATTATGTGTTATTGAATGGTTCCAACCTCTTATTCCATTAAGTCATCAAACCCAAGTCCCAATAGCTTTATTTCTCAAACTTCATTCCAGTATATTTCAGTTCAACACTTATTTCCACAGAAGGTTTCATAAGGATCCATCTGAATGATTGAGTGAAATATATTTTTGTGTTAAATCTCAGGTAGAGGAAGGGGTTGATCGCAACCACCATTAAAATCCATGGAACAAGATATCAATATATCCTCTAGGATTTTCTTTTTCTCATAGAATGATCATATTTTCGAGGATGATACATAGTGATGAAACTCAATTCTATATAAAGAGATTTCTGATTACTTCTCTATAACATTGAGGTAAAACTCAGATTTCAGTTAGACATAATATAATGTGGTACTCTATGAAACATTACCACTTCCATTAAGTATATCCTGAAAAAATGATCTAGTGAGAAATCGTATCTAATAGTGATGATGTGTGCTAACATTGTATGTTGATCAATCACAACTCATATATCATTATTCCCATTAGATGTTTTGGGGAGTCCAATGACATAATCCTTGGGGGTGTTTTCCCATTTCCATTTCGGTATAGGTAATGATTTTAACATCCCCTTAGAATTTTTCCTCTCAGTCTAGACTTTTTAACATAACAACCATCGAGATAGAAAATTTACGATATGTCTCTTCATTCCATCTCATTATAAATACTATTTCAATCTCTATATATCTTTGTACTTCTAGGATAAACAAATAATGAATAACTATGAATATATTCTAACAAATCATTCAAATTGGGTATGGATGAAACACAAACATGGTTCCAAAACATTATCATTTCATCATAATCAAGGTTAAACATAAGAACATTTCTCTACTTCTTTTTCAGCTCCATATCATCCTTCCACACCTCTATTATCATCACATGGATATATTGTTAAACATTTATTTGAGATAGATAATATTTCTCTCATTACTTCAATATTTCAAGATCCATCCTTTATAAATCCATAAACATTATATCTTTTGTGATCCTCCTCATAGATAAGCTAGCATGATCATTTTGACTAAAAGCACTACCCAACATATTATATTTCCCTGGGTGGTATTGCATTGACCAGTCATAACTATTAATCAACTACAACCATATTTTATGACACATATTCAACTCCTTTTTTGTGAATATATACTTTGAATTTTTTGATCGGTATACATATTTCACTTTTATCCATAAATATAACGCCTCTGTATTTTTAATGTAAAAAATTACCATAGCTAAATCCAAATGAGGAGTTGGTTAATATTTTTCTCACGAACCTTCATTTATCGTGAGGAATAAGCTATAACCATATCATTTTTAAATCTGATGGTTATCTATATGATAAAACATATATTCCCAAAATCAAATTAATATTTATCTATCAAATCATTTATACTAACCAAGATATCGCACAGGTCATTTGTAGGTGTTTCTCTCTTACCACCCTTGAAATGTGGATTCAAGACTAACATCCTTTCTAGATATGATAGGTTTTCATTTTTACTAGAATTATTTACATCCCTAGAAATATTCTGAAAATTATTAAAAATAAACATAAACCTCAATGGTCATAAAAACCTTGATATTTATTAATACATTTAAACTTATGTAAAGATCATTCTTTCTCAAATAATACTTCATGTTGAACCTAATAGTTACATATACATTTTTATTATAAAATGTGTCCCAAAATTTTATTAGTCACATTAAAACATCATCACTTAGAACCTAAAAAGGGGTGTCTAAGACTTTGCACATATGATCAACCTTAAATTCATAAATCCATGATGGTATCTATAAATCATAAGTTAATCATACATGAAGTCATTTATACTTTAAATATTAATT
This sequence comes from Viscum album, assembly GCA_963277665.1. Classification (NCBI taxonomy): domain Eukaryota; kingdom Viridiplantae; phylum Streptophyta; class Magnoliopsida; order Santalales; family Viscaceae; genus Viscum; species Viscum album. The sequence goes on from OY728141.1 coordinate 1,596,969,256, forward strand.
AAATCCGTAGATGTTTCGGGATTCTTGTAATTGAAATACCATTAGTAAAATACTTCTACAACATAATTTTAGAATCCAAATACATAAATAATTCAACCCTTTTACTTTTCTATTTTGGTATAACATTGGTCCTTCCTTGGTTTAGAGGATAACCCTTAGTTTTGGTAATTAACTTAGATAATTCACTAGTTCCTTATATACAATAGGTTTAATTCCTTGGAAATTCATTTCTCTATGACATTTATTTCTATATAGATAACATCTTCCCCTTATTTTAGATATTCTTCCAGGTGCTTCTTCTCACCTTATTGGCATGTAGGAAGCTGTTTTTTTTCTTCTATGTTCATTACTACATGAAATTTCATAAAAATACACATTCCTCTTATTTTAAATTTTATAAATCTCTTTGAAGTTTAGGTTTTTAATCATATATCACGATATACAATTAGGAATAATCACAATATCTTTCTCTCTAGTCATTATCCAATTTGGTTGCTCAAGATTACCGAATTGTCTATCACATTTACTGATAACATGATTCCTCCCAGTTTCATCCATTGACTAAAATGAAAAAGAAATGTGTGAGTAATAATAGTCATAGTGGTAAACCACATAATCATGAAAAATCATTATAAGATGTCTGAATCATTACACCTTCTTTTTATTCTTGGAAATCTTAAGCTTAACCTAGGTCATTCCGGGTAATTATTCAAATAATTTAAGATGGTTTGTAAGGAGTGTGTGAATTTCTAAAACATATCCCCAAGGAGTGTCAAACTAGGTTCTTAGTAAGTCACATTTTCATGTACCGAGTAATGCTCTAGACAAGCCCGGTGGAGTATTTTTAGAGTTATTACCCCTAAGTATATATGTTCCAGAACCACATAAACTTTTTGTTTCTAGATAGGGATGTAATCTCTTGGTAACCACTCACACTATCCTTCATCAAAATTCTAGGATATTTTACTATACATAGACTTATCATTATGGTTCTCACTAATTTTTTCTTACCCTAGTTTTCAAAGGTATAACTAAACCTTACTCTGATACAAACTATAACAACCACAAACTTATCATACATAAATATTACATCTTAATAGGCAGACATTCATTACATTACATAATGATCCAGTCTAGAATCATTTAGGACTAGTTCCATTGGAAACATGGATACACAATTAACTGGTTCCCAAGTGAACTACAACAGCTCTCACTAAGTTCTTCATAACTAGCACCCTTTTTAGTCATATCATACATAATATCATCCTTTATAACCTAGGGAGAGGAAACATAACAAAGGATGAGCCCAGATGCCCAGTAAGGGTAAACAAAGAATATATTAACATAATATGAGCATAATGGTATAAGAATATGAGAATACAATTTGAAGAAATATACCCTACATATCATTGATCATAAACTCGAGTGATGACATAAATATTGGCAGTTTATAAGATATGCATCATAAAGAAATCAAAGAACATATTCCATGATAGAATAACATTTTCATAATACATAGAGTTGTGGTTAACACATTAGTATAGAAAACCTTATGTTAGGGATACCCAATAATAAATTCATAACATATTAATAATGGGATAATCACTTGTGTACATGCTTTTGTCTTGAGATAACCTCAAGTGTACCCTCTTCTTAGGCTTGGGATAACATCACATGTTCCCTCTTTTTTGGGCTTGGAATAACATCCCATGTAATATTTGTGATCATTGAACAATAATCATTACCCAATGAATTATAAATATATATAGGTCCCACCCATAATTTAATCCATACATTTTTTTCCATAATATTATAAAAAATTCATCATATTAGAACCAATGTAATGGAATGGGTTTTATAAAACATTTCATCATATCAAATATTTTGGAAAAGAAACTGGTTTTATAAACATCTTATCATCATAAAAATAAACCATCCAAAGAAAGAAAAAATATGGTATCATTTGATCATATCCCGTGAAAATATTAAGTAAAATCAAATGGTTTCATCTTATATGGAAAATAATTTTAAAAATTCACTTGGAACATTTATTACGGAAAATAACCTTTTCAATAAAAATAAATTATTTAAAATTTGAAAATTTAACAAATATTATATGAACATTTTCTTTGATAATAAAAATTAAAAATTATTTGGAAAGCTTTAAATCATTGATCATCTTGGAGGTGGGAAATATCATTCATGCTCTACATGTTAAAACAAAAATTCCTTTCACATTTTTGGTAAAAGTCAAATGGGCCTTGTTTGTAAAAAAAGAAGATTCATCTAAAACCAATTTTTAAAAAGTAAAAAAAGTTTAAAAATGAATTTAAACAATCATATAAGAATATTAAAATGATCTTGAATAAATTTTTAGAAAAAATGGATATGGGAGAAAAGAGGGTTTTTGTTCAAAGAGAAAAATAAAGTTGGTTTTCATAAAAAAGACATTATTTCAGTCTCCTGAGTTTTAAAAATCGGAAAATGAACCGGAAAAAAGTATTCTATTGAAGTAAACATAGGAGAAGAAAATATATTAGTTTTTTAGAGATATATTATAATATTTCATCATTGTAAGCATAATCATAAATAATCCTGATAAACGATGAGATTATAACATAAAATATTTACCAATTTGGTGACATTCGAATCATAATACCTAAGAAATAAAGAATCTTATATTGATTTTAATATCCCATAAATTTCATGAGAATAATCATAAAATACATTTATGGGCAGTATATACACCACACAAAAGAAACGAGTGGTGTATAAGGAATGTGTCCCACAAAAATAAAAGTAAGATGAAAATCCTTTACCAAATTGCAATAAAATTGGAATAAAAAATTTATACATAAAATTATATGTTTCCTACTAAATATTTATTTGAAAAATAATTACATGGAATGAGTTTTGAAAATAAACAGGTAATATTAGTTATTAAAAATAAATTTATTTTACGTAGAATGAGGGGTTTTGAGATAAAACATAAAATCAAAAAAATTGAATTTGATTTATAAATCTTGAAAATGGATAATTTCATGAAAATATAATTTTTAAAATAAGTCCCTTACATAAATAATACTTTTTAAAATATAAATACCTTACATAAAATAATATCTTTGAAAATAAATGTCTAGTTTAAAAAACATTAAATTAGAATTTTCCTTACCTTAAGTCCTGAATTGTTTTATACACATTTGAAAACCATTTATAATAAATATAAATTTATTATACATATATTATATATTTAAAATAATATATATCGTATAATATATTTGTTACTTATGGCCATATATTACCTTTTTATTTACAATTCCTTATTAAAATCACATTTCAGGTAATAACTGCTTAGTTTTTCATATATGTTTTGATTTGAAATTTTCAGTCCATTTATTTTGATCATGGTTCAATAATATCAAAAAAATTAACCATTATATAAATATTATATACACTCAAAATATATTTATTTATATTAATCCATTAATGTTAGATATAGAAAATGAATTACATCTTTCATGGAGACGGTATGTCGTACGTACGGGTGACGATTGTTTCCATTTTCTCTACGGATGAAATAAAAGAAAGGTAAATAATAAATTAAATTTCTAAAATAATTATTATTTTAAATATATCGCATATTTTCATTAAATTCGTCTTTATTACTTTTTGTGTAAAGAGTAAGTGAAGAATGAATGAGATCGCTTTGTGAGGCAGTAGTCCGCCGTACACATGAGTGACATTATCGTATTTCCACAAAATGTAAAGTATGAAGTAATATTTGATATTATAATTCATGAAGTATAATTCTTCCAAAAATATCATATAAATATATTAAATCCATAATTATATCCATTCGTGAGAGGTGGTGATGGAAAATTAACTACATCGGTTCACGAGACGGTAGTCCACCATACATATGATCGACATTTGCATTTCCTATTAGAAGGAAGATTAGATAGATGTAGGTTATTAAATTAACATAATGAAATTTAAGTATATGGTATATTCTGATTTATCTATATCATCATGGTTGAATAATATTTTAAGGATTTATAGTAATAAATAAAATGAAAATGAACGTTTATTGACTATACCTCTCCATTATAGAAATCTTTTAGGTTTACACCTAGAGAATTATTAAGAGTGTTTTATAATCAAAATAAGGTATATATTATGTGGGTATTGAAGTTAGGAATTTATTTTGGTAGGTAGTTTATGATGAAATTGATTTTGAAAGTGTGAAGAGGAGAGGAGAGATGGTGAGCTTTTATAAGTGGGGGAGAGGACACACAAGGAATTTTCGAAAAGAATAAAGTGTACCCTCATTTTTAAAATGAAGAAGGATAAAAAATGATTAATTATGGAACCTTATATTATATAAAGTCTAAATATTTTCATAAAATCAGTTTTGTATAATTTTTTAGGTCACTTTCTCGTTATCTTTTTTAGTTTACCCCCAGTAAACCCGTTTTAACCGTAACCACAATATTTAATTTGTTATGTTTTTGTTATCCATTTTAACCAAAAATTAAGTTTAAATTATTTTATAATATAAATTATTATTTTTAGAAATATGGAATCCTTTTTTCCAAATCAAATTAATATAATTGAAAATTTTTCATTTAAAATTAAACCCGTAGACGCGATGAAAATTTTGTTTTCGAAAGAGAAAATTTTCATAAGTAGAGAAAGTTTTAATTTCAAAATTAAATATGTAATTGATTTATATGACCAAAATATTATTAATAAATATATAATTTAACTAATATTACTTTTATAAAAATTTTAAAATAATTTAAACAATATAAATTCTTTAAACAAAAAGGAAATTTTCAATAAACAACAGTATTTTTTACCATTTATTGAAAAATTAATATTTTTAGAAAATTCACAAAATTCACCCTATAACAATTTTAAAATTTTTATTTCAAAAATGAATTTAAATTTTTCAAATAAATTTTCAACAACTTTATTAAATATATTTTATTATTTTCCCATAAAAATAAATGAAAACATTTTTTTGAGAAAAGTGTGTTTTTAAAGTATATAAAAGATTTACTAAAATTTAAGTGCATTTTTTATCGATATGTTTTATTTAAATTAAATAATTATAATTTATTTTTCAAATTCTATTTATTCTTATTTATATCTATATGTTTAAAGTCTAGGTTATCATAATGATTATTAAATAATAATATTAATAGTATACAATGATTTTTTAAAACTCAATGTTGTGAGTCGCACAAGCTATCTAAGAAAAAAAATATTTCGTACAATATAGAGGTGTTACATCTAAAACTCTTTGAAAATAATTCATTACAGTTTGACTAAACTTAACATTAATTGAACTATTTGTGATGAAAGAGACTATAATTCTCATTATTCATTCGATACTCTAATTCACCAATAAACTCCACATGCTCACTATCCCCATTTAATAAAATCATATAGCTATGAAATAAATAAATAGATACACACAATGAATATAACCAATCCATTAAAAGTGTAATATTTTATATATGTATATTATATAAAAAAACTACCAATAACCGATGTGGTCCCATCATCAGCTCATATCCATGAAAGAACCTACACAAGCTAAACTAACCTCCAGCTAGCATTATCACCACCAAGGGAAATGGACGTCTCCCCAACATAAGTTAAAATATCTAATTATGGTAGGAATTATTAAGGAGTGATAAGATATTTAATCAAACAAAATATTATATAATGTAACATAAAATAAAAGATTACCATAGACAATATCCAGTCTACCTAGTGTTGATAACTCTGTCATATTAATTTTGACTTTCCTTAGTTCATGTACCTCACTTACTATGATAATATCCACTTAAATGACCATGATAATCCATGTTTACATAAGTAGGAATATAATAGGGTTATTTTCTTACTAATCCATCTCCACTTTATGGTCAGAAAACATGAGGAAATGGGTTTCACTACTGATAAAGATATAATGGAAACTACTATAAAGGCTGTAAATGAAATGGAATTCCATATCTATGATAACTGATAAGTAAGACCCAAAGTAAAAACTACTGATTCCCAAATACCTTATAATTATAGAAACATATATTATAGATCTTTTTATATACCTTAAAACTACCATCTATAGAGAAAATAGGGGGAGAATAATGTAATAAATTTCCCACTAATTGATCCATTTTGACATAGATAATTGAGAACTTATTTCACATGATGAAGTAATCCATGATTTTTTTTTGTTGATATCTCATCCCCTATTAACAACTTAACATATGTCCATAATACTATTTAACCAACCTAACATCAGATCTCTAAACACATAGCCTCATTAAAATTATATAAACTCACCTCATCATTAGGGAAAAGGTTAGAATAATATTGGAGGTGGGTCATTGTTGTATCATATGGTCCTATAAAACCCTAGGGGTGTTAATTATGGTTTATTTAATTTCTTATTCTCTTTCATATTAAACTAATCTTGTCATCATATTGGAAAAAACACCATGAATCGATTTTATAATCACAACTAGATGAAAAAAGTATAGACTATGAACACATGATATTACTTGGTTCACCTATAAAAGTATATTCCAATAATCACATACCAATGATGTGTTGATATTTCATATTAACTACCACTTAACTCATGAGTGATTACAATCTTTAGGAAGATACCACTACTCAATCAACGTACACCACCTCTTCTAATCTTCCACAAATTTTTTTCAATATGGATACAAAGATATAATCGATAAATAGCTAAAAATCGCAAGAGTAAAATAAAAAATACCCACACAAAACTATAATGAGTGTTATCTATAATGATTTATTATTGAATTATGTATTTCCTCTAAATTTTACAGTACATTTATATTCAAACCTTGACCTTTAATGAAACTCTGGATTGATCATCCGTCAATAATAAATTCCAAATATTCAATAAATATTCCTTTTATACCTCTAATTATAGATCTTCAGGAATTATCTCTAATAATTTTGTATATGTGATTATCTCCTTCTCTACAAAAATATCCATTATATATGAATAATATTTTAATTTTAAATTTTAAATTCATAAAATAATTATCTTTAAAATTCAATAGCCTTAATTCTAGATTTTGGATTATCTCAAATCATATCTCTATCATAGAATACAAATTTGGCAGATTTTAGTTTTCTAAATGACCCCCAAACCTCTAAGAGAGAGATAAAATTTTATTTAATTTAAAAGTCTTCAGGATTCATAAATCACAATGTGACATATACCTTACTAAAATCACTGGACATTTAATTCTATAAGTTACAACAACTTCCATATCAGTCCTGACATGGTCCAAAACATTATGGCTTGAACCATATCTTACTCACGATTTGTTGTGGAAAGTTTCTTCTTTATGGTATGAAGGTCCTTTATGTTTGAAAACTAATCAAAATCAACCATTCACCTTTATGAAATGACCAACGTCCTCAAAATGTGATCACCCTAGCCATATTTTATAATTCTACTTGTTTTGGTGTTGTAAAGACCCGGAATTTCCATGTAAATTTTATTAAATATATGGGAATTTTATGAGTCCACGAAATCTGAAGGCGCACGATTCTGATGCCCGGAGTGCCTGAAATGATCCTTCGAAGTTTTTTTATTCTTAAGTTAACACGCAAAAGCAATTTTACTAAAAAAGTGGAATAACTCTTAAACAGTAACTTAGATCAAAAATTAGAGGGCAAAGTTGTGCTCAGGATAGTGGGTTTACCCTAGGAGAAACTTAATATTAGTCAGCGTGTGCCTCCTTTGAGAAAACCCAAAAAATGGCATAATCGTAAATAAAATAATTCAATAAATTATTTTATTTTTCAAATTTTTATAACTCACAAACGGTATCTCGGATTAAAAATCTAAGACCCCCACTGAACTTGTTAGGGGTTGCTTTCTTTAACCAGATACTAACTTTGGTCTTCATGGGCCACTAGAGAAAGTTAGTTTTTGGCTGCTAATAAAATAATTAAGTGAAAATTATTTTATTTTAAAATTCATAACATCTAAATGGAAACTCGGATTGAAAATCCTAGAGTACCATTGGGTTTGTTGGGGTGTGTTTCACCTACGAAGATCCTGACCTTGACCGGCGCAGGTCGAGGGTGACTGATAATAATTTTCAAAACTTTTTTTTGGGTACATTTAGTAAACGCGTGAGAGGCGTTTTGTAACTTTTGAACCAGCTCTCGGAATTGAAATCTGAGGGAACCATTGAACTCGCATCACCGGTATTCTATTAAGGATAATTTCACTATGATGGCAGTTGGTCGAGGGTGAATATTAGTTTTTGGGTTTTTTGTGGAATTAATAAAAAAATAAACATCTTTTTATATTATTTTGATCTTCCATGTGGATACTTCAGGTGGGGTCCACCAGAAAAAAACCTCTAGGTGGAAGTTGGAAGTCGGGACCACCACACATTAACCTCCCATGAGAGGTTATGGTTGTGGGGAGCACCCAAACCATAACCTCCCATGAGAGGTTATGGTGGTGGGGGTCACCCGGTGTTTTAAACCCCTTGAAACCTCCCATTAATTGGGGGAAACCTCCCAATTCCCTATTAAATGTCGGGGAATCCGCTTGATATCCTCCCAATAATTATAGCCAACACACCTCTTAAATTGTGCCAACATAATTTAATTAACATGCTCCTTTTAAATTAAAATAACTGCGTCGTTGGAATTTTTAAAGGTTCCTAATAAATGAACCATCATAAATTACAACGATCGTTACCTACCTCTCTCCCTCTCCTATAAATAGGAAGCTTGGGAGGAGGTTTTGGGATGGCTTCACCAAGCGACGAAGTGCTGGTAAAGTGACGCGACACCCAACACTTAGAGGAATATTCTTACTCCACAAGGAACGCATTCTTCTAATGAAGAACTCCGATGAGGAGCGACTTCGACCTTCTTCCTCAGAATTATACCCTCATGGGACTTCTTCCACAACTGACGTGCGAGCTCGGCATTGGAAGTGTGTGGTGGACACGACGAACGATGACAATTCCGTCTTCTTCCCCGCAACTCCGTCGAGGAAAAACAATCAAGGTAGGGTGTTAATTTCTTTTAATTTCCATTTTATTCCTTTCTTTCAAAATTATGAATGAAGATTTTTTAATTTTTTCGGGTGGGTTGTTGTGCTAGGTTCTTATGAACCGATTTCTATCACCCTGAACACAGAGGGTGCAAACCAAACTAACATGGCTCAACTCCCTCCGTCAATCTCTTTTGTGATGTTCTTCGACATAGAGATGAAACGAGGAGGTGACGTAGGCGACGGGCAAAGGCCGCGCTCCCTGTGGTCTCTGCAACCTGTTCCTCCCCTCGCGGTGCTTCGGCCGAACCAGCTCCACCAACTCGGGCCAAACCGCACCGGCCCCTGCCTCCCCTCTCCCGGCCGCCCGCTGGCCTCCCGTGCACCCCGGTCGAACCACACCGGCCCAAGCCTCTCCACCGCACCAGCTCATGCCTCATGGTCGCCGAGCCTCTTGGCCTCCCGACCTCTCGGTCGCTTGGCCTCCTGGCCACCTGCACCTCCCGAGCGCCCCGGATGAACCGCGCCACCCCCCGGCCCGGCCGCATCGCGCCCTGGCGGAACCGGCCTTCGGTCGACCCGTGGTCTCCTGGCGAAACCAGCCTCAGTCATGCCACCTCGGCCTCTGGGCCAAGCCTCCCTAAACCGTGCCCTTGTGGTGCCTCCGGGCTGAGCCACCCTCACACCGAACCGCAGCCGGTCCGCACACTCGTGGCCGGTCCGTGCCCTAGCGGCCCTCCGTGACCCCTCGCGGCCTGCTCGGCATGGCCCGGCCGGAGCGTCCAAACCCAATGGTTCGGCCCACCCAATGGTCCAGGCCAGACCCAATGGGTTTTTTTGGTCGACCTGAACCGGGATGACCCATACTAAGATGGGCTGAGTCGGTCCGACTGGGTCGGACCGGACCCGGGCCAACTACCGACCCTTTATTCTCTTTTGGCTATATCTTTGGCACTGGACATCCATTTGGAGAACCTTCAGAGGCGCGGGTAATCTTGGAGCTTGATGGTCCCTTAGAGTATACCCCACTAGAGTTTAAGGTATAGTTGATATAAGGCTAGGTTGGATCACGCACGAATCCAACCGAGCCCCTGGGACTAAAAAGCTAATAACTCATAGACTAGAAGTCCAATTGACGCATCTTCTGTTGCGTTGAGACCTCTATGACGTGGCATACCTTTGAGATACTCATTGGGACTTTGTGGTAGTTGATAAATCGACACTTGGATTGATGATAAGACCCTACCAGAATCAAGCGTGCTTTGTGCAGAACCCTGTGGCTGGCTGCACTATGACTACTATTCTTGGAACCTGTGTGGGTTCAAAAGATCTTACTACTGTTCTTGGATCCTATGTGGGTTAGATAGCACTGATTTATTTTCATGGATCCTGTGTGGGTTCGACAGCTCTGACTACTGTTCTTGGATCCTGTGTGGGTTCGACAGTTCTGACTACAGTTTCGGGATCCTATGTGGGTTAGACAACTCTGACTACTGTTCCTGGATCTTGTGTGGGTTCGAAAGTTTTGACTACTATTCTTGGATCCTGTGTGTTTTTGACATCTCTGACTACTATTCCTGAATCCTACATGTGTTCGACAGAATAGATGATTTAGTGGCAACCTCAAATCATCTCTAACTCTCTACATAAGTTGTATACCTGTGTGAGCTGAGTCAATAACTTTTGTGTTTTCCTCATGATTGAGATGGATTACTTGATAACTAAGGCATATGTATGGAAATATACCTATGTGGGGTTATCTGTTGATTTCATTCTTTTTGGTTTATCTATGTAGGATTTTGTGAGACCATGAGGGTCTCGGGGTCCCTACAGAGTATCGTTATACTCACCCCTGCACGAGCAATTCCTGCACCTCATTGTGTTGGATGTAGACGATGGACAACGTTGACCGAGGCTGAGAGTTCCAGGAGTGGACGGTACCCGAAGGTGGACTATACGGCGTGACGATACGCAGATGAGATAGATGGACGTTTAGAGACGTGAAGGCTATATGTACCTACCATTCAGGTAGGAATCTAGTAGGACGACCCAACAACTATTTTTCCTTTCTTTAGATCTACTTGTACTTCCAGATTCTTGTAATCTCCAGTTGGGCTTGTATTCTGGCCCCTTTTTACTTATTGTACTCATTTGTTGGTTATTCTGTTTACTCGTGATCGTATTGGATATGTGTGATTAAACGTTTTAAAAGAAATTCCTTCCTAATTTTAGGAAGTAACGCCTTTGGTGATAGGTGCCAACCCCTGTCCTATGGAAGGCGGGCTTAGGGTAGTCACGACACGGGCCCCGGGGGACGGGTCATGACAAATTGGTATCAGAGGAGTCGGTTCTATCACAGAACGTAGGACTCTGTTGTTTTTTGTGAAGAAATGTTGTTTAGTGTAGTGAGTGAGGTTTTCAGTTTAGGGAGTCCAGTGTTCGTGTGGTGGCCGACGTATCCATACACCAGGACCCTGACTTATGATTTCTGACTCAGTGCATGAAAACACTGATTGCGTGTGTGTTTACTTTGTGATATCTTAAGTCGGATCACCAGGTCATCTCACTAGGTATAATATTTTAACCGTGTCGCATCTGTTTCTTTCAGGATGCCTCCACATAGACAACCAGTTAGGGTTTGGTGATTTGTACGCACTGAAATCCCACTGAGCGACGAGGTTCCGATGTAGGGCCCTCTTACTATGTTGGCACATTCGGGTGGTGTCCTATCAGCACCACCACCCATTGGGAAACATACACCACCAGCCACACTGGTGGACGGTGCACACCGACTGAGCGCATTGCCCGAGTTCCACCAGCAGTGGCCTCTTAGGTTTCGAGGTGAGATAGGTTCCCACGTAGTTGAGGGATGGCTGGAGGTGATTTCTAGAGTTTCCCATCTAGTTGAGACACCAGTAGAGAAGACAGTGATCTTATCTACTAGTCTTTTTCAGTGAGTGACAATGAGGATGATCCTCTTAGTGATGAGTCTTCGGTATGTGGAACATTTCCTGAGATAGTACCTTTGGGTAGTGTGCTAGTTATATCACTACCCATTGGTCAGTAGTTACAACCCACAGTACTGGTAGAGGAAACATGTAAGCTTAGTTCCTTACACGTGTTTGAGCATTAGATACCCCTCAGGTTCTGAGGCGATCCCGACTCACAGGCGTCTGAGGACTTGCTCAATGAGGTGGCTGAGAGTTCTCTAGAACTTCTACATCTTCGGCATGATGACATATCAGTAGCCGAGTATTCATCAAGGCGTACCGATATTTCCTGGGACTCAATGAATACGATACGATCAGTTCTTTAGGGATAGAACTTCTGAGTGAGGTGTGTTTAAAGGACATCCGAGCCAGCACTATTTCTCTATGCATTCCTACATATGTTAGGGTTATCTATAGAAACTTTGTGGTTGAATGTTCTTTGGATCAGTGAATAAAGCCATAGAATGTTACCGGTGGGAAAGCAAGAAACTAGGGCCACTCTCAGAGACATGGGAATTTAAAATGTTTCGGGAAGAAGAAGTGTTAGGGACATTTGAATCTACATGGCAGCAGACGTGGAAGTAGGTCTCAGAGAGAAGCATATGGTGGTGTACTTTTCAACATGTTACATCCACCCCTTTTTTTGGACCCTGCCAGGCTTTGGGAGTTGGAGGAAAGTGGAAGAGAGTTATTGCATGCAGTCAATGATTGCGACCCAACAGGTCTAGAAATGATTTGAGGTATGGTCTATGTCTACTACTAGCTGTCATATCAATAGACATAGGTACCAATCATTTTTTCCTTCCACGAATCCTGTCTAGGGCCTAGAGTTTCCGGTAAAACCATTAACTTGACCCTCACGTCTATAGATACCTTTGGGAGGAGACTCGATAATAACACATATGCCGAAGGTGTGATCTGACCCTTGAGGTGAGAGTTTCAGTTGGAACCTATTAGTGGTAGCATAGAGGCCCTACGATGTTAGTTTCGGTTTGGACTTGACATCCATAGTTCACACTCAGATTGACTATATTAGGACAAGAGGTTGCAGTTTATCTACAACGTTGGGATGTGGTTTTCCTTGGTTGGAAAAAAAGGAAACCCAGGAAGCATAGGTTAAAATCATGCATAGGAGGGTGCAGCCAATCATTTGGGAGTTGGCCGACCTCACCCTCGTGGAAGCATATGTTGACTTCGAGATAGTCTATACTCCTGGGAAGGGGAACATGGTTGCATACGCACTCAGCAGGAGGTTTGTCCTGCATTTTCTGAGTGAGGGGACAAAGTAGTTGGATGCTTTACAGATATCCATTGTGGATAGAGATGGAGCAGCCTTTCTTTAGTCTCTTACACTCACTTGACACTTATTCAGCGATTTAGGGAGGCACAGCTTGGGGATGTTGACTGCGAGACACGACGTGCTCTGATATCCACAAGACAGGCTCCTAATTGATTTTATGATGGTGGGGAGAATGTCATCCTCTTCAGAGGACGTACCATGTTACCAGTGTCACTTCATGAAGAAATGTTGAGGGAGTTCCACACATATCCTCTAGTGGTACATCCAGGAGTGGAGAATATGTACCAGGACCTCCGACGACAACACTGGTAGCCGAGAATGAAAAAGGCAGTAGTAGAGTTTGTCTCTCAGTTCCTCACTTGTCAATAATTGATGGCAGAGAATCAGGTACCAGTAGGTTTGGTTCAGCCTTTAGAGGACCCATAGTGGAAGTGGGATGGGATATACTTGGATTTCATGAAAAGACTTCCACGTACATCCAGGGGTTATGACTTGATTTGGTTGATTGTCGACCAACTCACCAATTCATCCCACTTCCTACCGATCAAAGAACAGGGTTCAGTAGAGAGAATGAGATGCCTCTATGTGTAGAATATTGTGCAGTTACATAGAGTAACCTCGACAATCGTTTTTGGTCATGATGCAAGTTTTACTTCGTGGCTTTGGAAGGGGTTGCATAAGGATTTCTGGGCGCAACTTTGTTTGAGCACCACCTTCCATCCTCAGAGGGATAGTCATACTAAGAGGACCATTCTAACCCTCGAGAACATGTTGTGTGCTTGTTTCCTCTACTTCTGTCACAACTGGGAGGATCACTTACCTTTGGTAGATTTTTCATACAATAAAAAATATCACTCCACCATAGGGATGACACCTTTTTAGTCGTTTTATGGGAAACCTTTCAGATCACCTTTGTGTTGGACTGACTCCAGGGAGTCAGAACTAGTGAGACCAAAGATGGTATGAGCTACCACATATAAGGTCTAGATCATCCAAGAGCAGATGAAGAATGCACAGAGCAGGCATAAGTCATTATCCGTCAGGAGATGGAGACCTCTAGAGTTCTAGGATGGCGTCCACGTATTTCTACGAGTCTCACCTCGATGAGGTTTTTAGAGATTTGGCCGAGGCGGTAAATTATCTCTGAGGTTCATCAGAACTTTTCAGGTCCTCAATAGAGTTAGTGAGGTGACATACCTCTTAGCGCTTCCACCTTAGTTGCATCGGGTGCACAACATCATCCATGCATCCCAGCTAAGGAGATACTTGCATGATCATTCTCGCATCATCAACCATGGCGAGCTGGACGTCGATGATGGGGCGACATTTACGGAGGTTCCAGTAGAGATTGAGGATCAACTGGAGTGAGTTCTTTGTGGATTGTCGATACCTCTGGTGCACATTCGCTGGCTGCACAAGAACCTTTAGGAGATCAAATGGGAGCAGGAGGCTCAGATGCATGCTCAATACCCCGACTTGTTCCCTTAGTTTAAGTTGTGGCTTACGGATACGTAGAGCCCAGAGGTGGGAAGAATGTAATGACCCAAAATTTCCATATAATTTTTTTAAATAGATGGTAATTTTACAATTCCTCAAAATCTGACGGTGTATGATACCGTGTCCCGAAGTTCCTGGAATGATCCGTCGATGTTTTGTTAAGCTTAAGTTAATGCGCGTAAATAGTTTCCCTAAAAAAGTGGAATAAATCTTAAAATTTATCTCAGATCAGAAATCTGAGGGAACCATTGAGCTCAGGATGGTAGGTTTACCCTAGGCGTGACTTAATAATAATCGATACGGGTCTCCTATGAGAATTCCCAAAAATGGCATAATCATAAATTAAATAATTAAATAAATTATTTTATTTTTCAAATGATTATAACTCCCAAACGGTATCTCTGATTAAAAATCTGAGACCACCGCTGAACTCATGAGGGTATTCTTTCTTTAAGCAGATACTAACTTTGGATGGGGCGGGCCACCAGAGAATGTTAGTTTTTGGATGAAAATAAAATAATTAATTGACAATTATTTTATTGTAAAATTCATAACTTTTAAATGATGACTCAGATTGAAAATCTGAGAGTACGTTTGGGTTCGTTGGGGTGTGTTTTACCTATGAAGATCCTAACCTCAACCGGAACAGGTCAAGGGTGACTGATAATAATTTTTCGAACTTTTTTTTTGGTACGTTCAGTAAACCCGTGAGCGGCGTTTTGTTATTTTTGAACCGGTGCTTGGAATTGAAATCTGAGGGAACTGTTGAACTCACAGCACCGGTATTCGCTTAAGGAGACTTTCACCTCGACAGAAGTTGGTCGAGGGTAAAAGTTAGTTTTTGGGTTTTTTGTGGAATTAATAAAATAAAATAAACTTCTGTTTATTTTATTTTGAGCCTCCATGTGGAAATTTATGGTGGGGTCCACAAGAACAAAACCTCCAGGTGGAACATGGAAGTGGGGACCACCACACCTTAACCTCCCATGGGAGGTTATGGTGGTGGGTACCACCCGAACCATAACCTCCCATGAGAGGTTATGGTGGTAGGGACCACCTGGGTTTGTAAACCCATTGAAACCTCCCATTAATTGGGAGGAACCTCTCAAGTCCCTATTAAATGTGGGGGAACCCTCTTGGTATCCTCCCAGTAATTATAGCCAATACACCACTTAAATTGCGCCATTATAATTGAATTTTCTCGCTCCTTTTAAATTTAAATAACCACGTCATTGGAATTTAGGATGGTTAATAATAAATGAATTGTCATAAATTACAACAATATTTACCTACCTACCTCCCTATCCTATATATAAGAAGCTTGGGAGGATGTTTTGGGATAGCTTCACCAAGTGGCGAAGCGCTGGTAAAGTGATGCGATTCCCAACACTTGGAAGAATATGCTTCCTCCATGAAGAATGAATTCTTCCAATGAAGATTGTCGGCGAGGAGAGACTTGGACCTTCTTCCTCAGACTTCTACCCACGTGGGATGTCTTCCACAACTGACATGTGAGATTGGGATTGGAAGTGTGTGACGGACACAACAAATGATGAAAACTCCAACTTCCTCCCCGCGACTCCGTCAACGAACAACAATCAAGGTAGGGTGTTAATTTCTTTTAAGTGTCATGTTATTCCATTCTTTCAAAATGTAGAACGAAAGTGTTTTCCTTTTTTCTGGTGGGTTTTTGTGCTTCGTTCTTATGAATTGATTGCTATCACCTTGAACACGGATGGTGTGGACCAATCTACCATGGCCCTACTACCTCCGTCGATCTCTTTTGTGATGTTTTTTGGCATGATGATGAAATGAGGAGGCGACGAAGGTGACATGCAACGACCATGCTCCACATGGTCTCCACAACCCGCACCGTCCCTTGAGGCGCTTTAGCCAAACCGGCTCCGCTACCCTTGGCCAAACCGCGCAGGTCCACGCCTCCCGGCTCCCGGCCGCTCGCCGACCTCACGTGCTCCCCGACCGAACCACACCAGCACGAGCTATGCCATCTTGTCGGCCCACACATCTTGGCCTCCCATCTCCCAGCCTCTCGACCTCCTGGCCTCCCGACCGCTCATGCCACCCAAGCACCCCGGCCGAACAGCGCCACCCGCTGGCTAGGCCGCACCTCGCCCTGTCCGAAATGGCCCCCGACCGACCTACGACCACCCGGCCGAACCGGCCTCGGTCGCGCCACCTCGGCCTCCACGTCGAGCCGCCCCGAACAACGCCCTCGCAGTTCCCTCAGAGCTGAACCTTCATCGCATTGAACTGCGGCCAATCTGTGCCCTTGCAGCCGGTCCATGACCTAGCGGCCCTCCGCGACCCCTTGTGGCATGCTCGGGTGGGCCCAGCTGGCGAGGCCGAACCCAACAGGTCGGCCCACCCAACAGGCCAGACTGGACCAAACGGGTAAGGACGGGCCATCCTAAAATTGGTCAGCCTAGACTAAGATGGGCTGAGTCGGTCCGACCGGATCGGACTGGACCCGGGCCTACTACTGACCCTTTACACTCTTTTGGCCATATCTTTGGCACCAGACATCCGTTTGACGAACCGTCAGTGGCGCTGGTAATCTTGGAGCTTGACGGTCCCTTAGAGTATATCCAATCATAGTTTGGGGTATAGTTGAGATACAGTTAGGTTGGATCGCGCACGAATCCAACCGGGCCCTCGGGACTAAATATCTAATAACTCACAGACCGGACGTCCGATTGACGCATCGTTTGTTGTGTTGAGACCTCTATGACATGGAAGACCTTTTAGGTACACCTTCTTGAGACTTCATGTCAGTTGATATATCGACACTTGGCATGAGGATTGGACCCTCCCGTAATCAACCATGCTTTGTGTGGAACCCTGTGGTTGGCTACACTCTGACTACAATTCCAGGATCCTATGGCTGTTCGAAAGCTCTAACTACTATTCCTAGATCCTGTGTGGGTTTGACAGCTCTAAATACTGTTCCTAGATCCTGTGTGGGTTTGACAGCTATGACTTGTGTTCCTCGATCCTGTGTGGGTTCGACAGCTCTGACTACTATTCCTGGATCCAGTGTGGGTTCGACAGTTGTGACTACAGTACCTAGATCCTTTATGGGTTCGACAGCTCTGACTACTGTTCTTGGATCCTGTGTGTGTTCGACAGTTCTAACTACTGTTCCTAGATCCTATGTGGGTTCGACATCTCTGACTACTGTTCCGAGATCCTACATGGGTTTGACAGAGTTTATGATTTAGTGGGTACATCTATTCATCTCTAACTCTCTACATAAGTTGTATACCTATGTGAGCTGAGTCAGTAACTTTTGTGTTTTCCTCATGATTGAGATGGATTACTTGATAAATTAGAAATATGTATGGGAATATAACTTCATGGGGTTATCTGTTGATTTCATACTTTGTGGTCTATACTTGTTGGATTTTGTGTGACCTTTAGGGTCTCAGGGTCCCTACTAAGTATCATTATACTCACCCCTACACAAGCTATTGCCTCACCTCGTTGTGTTGGATGCAGATGACAGAAATCGCTAACCGTGGCTGAGAGTACCAGGACTAGACGGTACCTAGAGGTGGACTATACGGTGTGACGGTACACAGAGGAGACAGACTGACGTGGAGTGTTGTAGATGCTATCTGTACCTACCCTTCAGGTAGGAATTCCAGAGGACGACCCGACAGCTGTTTTCCCTTTCTTCAGTTGTACTTTTACTTCTAGTTTCTTTTACTCTCCAGTTGGGCTTGTATTATAGCCCCTTTTTACTTACTGTACTCACTTGTTGGTTATTCAGTTTACTTGTGATCGTATCTGTTGTGTGTGTTTACAGGTTATAAAGGCAATGCATTCCCAGTTTTAAGGAATTATGCCTTTGGTGCTAGTCACCAGCCCCTTGCCTGTGGAAGGCGGGCTAGGGGTAGTCACGCCCTAGGCCCTGGGGGGCAGGTTGTGATAGGTGTAATATATATTCCATGGTGCGGCTAACTAAAAAACTCCATAACAACTAATATTCACCTAGACAACTTCAAAACATGGTGAAAATTCTTTATCACGAGCAATTATACTACAAAATTCCCCAAAATATGTTTTCTCTCCCTCTATGATAAGGAAATTCCTTCCATGTGATGAAAATTATATTTATAGAATTACTAAAAATTTATTTTACTTCATTCATAGTATAATAACCCATCCATGGTTTGACAACATCCATATTTCTTGAGACACAAAAATCAATATTACCTTTATTGATGTGTGACATAATTTTTTCGATATGAATGAAAAGTTTGAAATATCGTATGGCATCGCATGAAGAATAAAAACCTAAAGTTCCCTTCACCTACCACTCCTAGTTCATATTCACTTAAACCTTCTCCAAAACCATTGAAATTTCATTTCTTATAAAAAATATTCCCAAAAAATTTCTAATTGAAAAGAAATCTAACCAATAAAACATAAGGTTGTAAAAATCATGAACCAAATATTGAACTATAATAGGTTAGATATACCCTATCAAAGATTAGTCAATTACGAAAATCATGATTCTCCCACCATCTAAGAGAGAAACATTTCCCAAAACTGACTTTATAATTTCTCTCAATAAACCTCTAAACCTCATGATCACTAATGAATATAATCCATTACTAATTTACCAAAACCCCTCAACATACTAATAGTCCAATTAATCCAATGGTTATTCCTTGTGTGAAATAAACTAAAAGAAATCTACAAATCCTCTAGCCACCTCTCGATCTTCTGATATGACTTTTAACCCTCATACATTGAAAATATCTTGTAATGAGACTTTTGAAACTTATTCTATGAATAAAAAACATAATATAAAACTATAAAAATATTTATTTTAGATTTTTACTTGACTTACCTAGCCTAAACCACATGGGGTCAACATCTCATAGTCATATCTACAATGAAAAAAACATCTAAACCTATAAATACGAATCTTAATTAAATCCTTTTTAATTTAATTCATCTTATTTTCATATAATCAACATAATTTAAACACATAAAGAAATAAAAGTGATACTTCTGACACATATAGGTCTTTAATCCATAATAAAAGCACTCTTTCATAATAAAATTTGGTATGTTACCCTAACATAAATTATATATTAAGTTTATGTAAACCATTACCTTACTGAAAAAATGAAATCCTCAAGAGTTCCTAATTATAAAAATCATCTTAAAACTTAATTATATCATTTTATACTAATTTTTCATGACCATACCTACTATAACACCTCTTAAGATGGAAGAAAAGTTGAGTGTGACACCCAAACCCCCCTCCAATAGAAAATTATATTGTGACTAACACTAAGTGTATAATTATTCATAATGGGACTAATTAACCTATACCAACCCATGAATAGAAATTATCAATCAATAAAATACATAACAAAATATAAATTTTATAGTTGGAGATAAATATAGATATGGTGGTGAATTTCCCCTCTAAAAATTAATGTGAATGAAAAAGTTAATTTCAAAATTAAATGATTTTGAAATGACAAAGAAATAAATATAAAAATAAATAATGTTATAAATTGATAATTAAAATATATATTATAATGATAATTTCAATATAGATAAATTGATAATTCAAAAAAATGATCATATCTGATTTATGAACTTTATTCATGTTGATGTTGAATGATGAAATGCGTAAAATAAATGAGACGCAAACACTGTTTGATAATGAGTTCACCAATAGCTCTGTGTGAGGCCCTACAAAGCCACCACTCAATTAGATAGCTTTAAGGTTATTAATCGCCTGATCTTTATGGTTATCAATAAATAATAACTCACAATTATTGTTTTTTGGCACCCTCTTGATCTATAATGGTAGGCAAGGAACCCATCTCTAACTTTTGTGGTAATGAGAACTCATGGAAGAAGGTGTTGAGAAGAGAGATTTTTTATTTGGAAACCCTTACAATTATTCTCTTTGATCTCTCAATATGATTTTAAAATTGATAAGAGATATTGAGAGATTATTTAGGAGAAGTGACTTTCATAATGAATGAGAAATGATGTTGTCTCTTTGAGAGGACTTGAGAGGATTTTCTGAATCTTTTCTTTGAATCATGGAATGGAGATGCATTGCTGGTTGTCGGTAAATCTTCAAAACCATTGATGATACATTTTTATAGGATAAAAAAGTCCATATAATCTTATTAAATTAATTGGGTTAATTGAAGCTGATTAAAACAAAATTTATGTCCTTTTATCCCATAATAAATGCACTCTTAGACTAGTTGTCTTGATGCCACCGAATATCTTGTACGCCGCACCATCTGGATGATGGATCACATGGAACTATATAGTGTTATGAAACTAGAGATATCTAGTAGGTGATCCTACAACAACTGGAAGGTAGACTGATAAATGATTAGAGATATTTTTCAATAACCACGAGATGGTTGGTGAGTCTTCTACAAAAATTAGGTTGTTGTCCACATGGAACTGGCTCACCAGTGCTTCCCAAAAAACTACCCCATAAAGTGGATCCAACCAATATTAATTATATATAATTTTATGGATATTCAAATTCCTTTACATGTTCTATAAAAATGATAATATATTGGTATAAGGCTTTAACAAGATCATCATGATGTCTTTGAATTGACTTTAATATCTCCATTAGGATAAATAATGACACGAATTAATGTCAGATTAAGGATTATGAAATTCACTCAAATAGAATCATTAGAAACATAAATGAGTGTTCATGATCATGAAAACAACATGAGAGAGAGTGGTGAAACAATCTCACACTTTTTGATGGTCACAAACACTTTACATAATAAGATATATTAAATGTAAATCAAGAGATAATGATATAGTGTAGTTGGGGTCTGGGCTAGTGATAATGAAAATTCATAATACTACATTGATACCAGGATCAATTCATAGTGCCCCAAATATTTGTGGATTTTAGATGGTTCTATCTCCAGTGGAGATAGCAGGTTAGTAGAGTGTGAGGCAGGGACATGGTTAGTAGTTTAACATCGCATGACTCCTGGCTTCAATGATGGTGGGAGGGATCATTATAGGATGTGGTTTCAGTGGATGGGGGTCCTCGGTGGCATTTATGGTGGGTGACAGGGTCTGTATCAGCCCTTAACGGTGCATGGTAGCAGTCATCGATGATAAGAGGGGAGGCTCCATGGTGGGCCTACATAGATGATGGATTGGAAATGAAGTAGTTCTATTGACAGTAATTTAAAAAAAATCTTCATGTTTCGAGTGAAGATCCAGATGTGTGCTTCAAAATAGTAGTAGATAGCTTTGAACGGTTACTATATTGGAATAATTAGAGGGAATGACATCTATCATTGATATCAGACATCATACTCTACATAGGGAAATGATCGTTGTGAAACCTTGGAAGGTCGGATCTTTGGTTTAATGTATAATATTCTATGGATTATCTATCCTTGTGGTGTGAAGGTATTTGGGGCCTATGGGTCATGTATTATGCCTAAGTGCCTCTGGGATTATGATCCATTTAAGGTTACCCCTCAACCTAGTCAAAAAGGGGGGAAATAAAAATTAAATCCCTTTGGGCTTAGCAGTAAGAGAGAATGATATTGTAATTTAATTCAAGACATTAATATAATATATTAAATAAGCTCAAGGTATAAATAAATCAATCATTCTAAATATAATTTAACATAAAATTTAATAAATCTAACTTTTTAAAAATTAATAAATAAAAAAATAAAGTTCAAAACATTCCCCCCTTTGTAGTTCAAAACATCCCCCCATTTGTGAAAAACTAAATTTTAAATAAGAACTTCATGAAACATATCCCACTTTTTTATTAAAAAAAATACACAGAGATGTATAAGAAACATAAATGGAATGATTTGATATAAAACTCAAGAACTAAATAAGATATTTTGATAAACCAAAGGATATATCATAAATATAGTTCAAGAGAGAATTAAAATAAAATTGAAAAATTGAAGTTAAACCACACGATAAAATGCAATTTTTTAAAACATATTTCTTTCCTACAAAATTTCCTTTAATGGGTGTAATTCATAGAGTGTGAGAAAGATAAAAGTTCAAAATAATTTTGTAAGAGAAAAAAGTATTATTTGGAAGAGAGGTAGAAAAAAGAAATAGAAAAAAGAAGAAAGATTAAAAGAAAGTAAATAAAGAGTAATAAAAAAGGAGAAAGGTAAGTGAAAAATAGATTTAGAAGGAAAATACAGTTGGTACATACCTTTTCCAAGATTCTCATTTCCCCAAGAAGCGGTTTTTCAACTATTGAAAGATTCTTTTATTGAAAAAGGTTTAATGGGGTCTATTTTGAAAAAAAATATTTTTTTGATTTTAAAAATTAATTTTAAAAAAAAAATTATCCCTGAAGAAAAAATTTATAATTAAGAGATAATACTCCTCATCCAATAAATGTACATGGGAGATATTGGGAACATATCTAACAGAGAAAAAAGAAAATAAAGAAAAAAAATCATACATAAATCAATATTTTTAAGAATAATTAGAAAAATATTTTAAAGGAGATCAATATATATAATAAATATCAAAATATTACTCATGTTATCCAAGTTAAAATGAAGATAATTACAAGAATACCATTCCTAAATCACCATTAATAAAATCAAAATGATTAAAATGAATAGTCTTAGTGAAAATATCAGTGAGTTAATATTCTTTCCTGATAAATTCTAATATGATATCAAAATTTTGGAAGTTATATCCTATGAAATGGTTCCTATGGTAAATGTGTATGGTGAGTTAATATTGGATATGATTTTTGGAAATATTAATGGCATTACTGTTATCTTACTTAATAGGGATATGGTCATACGTAATCCTGAAGTCTTTGAGAGTGTTTTTCATCCATGTTATTTAGGAACTATAAATCGTAGTGGTTATATATTCTTATTTATCTGTAGAAAGAGAAACAGAGTTATGATTCTTACTACTCCATGAAACAATGGATTTTATATATAGGTGTCAGGTCACAATTGTACTTTTATTATCTAGTTGGAATCCTCCTAAATATAAATCTGAAAATATAGTTAATTAATAATAAGTTAATTTGGGATAAAACAAAATAATATTTTTAATTACATTTAAATTTTAAAAATTATTTTTTATATGTTTTAAATTAGATCCCTTTGGATTTGATTGAAAATAAGAACAAAGACAAAAAATGAATAGGGTGTTAGGTCGGGTCGTAATATAAAGTAGATTTCCAATCATACTTCTATAAAGTTTTTTGTTTAGTAGATTACTGGACTCATAGAATATAATAATATAATTTATACTCATGGTAATATTAATTTCCTTATAGTGATCTATAAAAAATAATTTTAAGAGTTCAGTAGTGTATTTTACTTGGTTTGGAAAAATTCCATCATTATTTGGATAAATTTGAAAACTGAGAATGAATTTGAGTTCACCCAAAAATATCACCTCAAATTCATTTTTTATTAAATCATAAAGTTCAAACAAATAGATTTATAAGTTTAACATAAAATTACATCATCAATGTAAATTTGTACAAGTAACAAATCAGTTGAGATGTATTTTAAAAGAAGAAATTAATTGGATTTTCTCATTTTAAAACCATTTAATTAAAGAAACATTTATACAATGCATGAGGGGATTATTTTAAACCATATTGATATTTTATTTATTTAAAATAGAATTTAAAAAAATATGGTTTTCTAAATTAGGTGGTTCTTCCATACACAAATTTTCACTAATAAAATAATTTAAAAATGCACTTTTGGAGTCCATTTTAAAGAGTTTTAAATTACGGTGAGAGGAGAATTCCAATAATATTATAGTAAATTATAACCTAGAAGTGGGTGAAAATAATTTACCATGGTAAATTCATTTTTCTTAGTCATAACCTTTATATAATAAAGGATATTTATTTCTTGTTATATTACCAAGATCATCTAATTTTTTCCAAAAACCCAATTTAGAGCACATGATAGGATGATCATTAGTTCATTCCTTGTAAGTCGATACATAATTTTGAGATAATTTATTTAGTTTCTCCTAGATGGAAGGAACCCAATTTTCATTGTTAAGGTCATCATTGACATTTGTTTTTTGTTCTAAGTGAGAGACAAAGGAAATATTTTCAACCTTATTTAATAATGATATTCCACTATGAGTTACCGATTAAAAATATACAATTACATTTTTGAGGTGATGGTTATTATATTTTTTAAATACTTTAGGAAAATAAATTTAAAAACATTCATATTATTTTGAAAATTCTTTATATTGAAAAGTTTCATTTAATGTATCATTTTTAAAAAAATATTTATAAAGATATATTTGAAAATTTTCATAAAAAACATGGATTGATTCTTTCAATGATTCAGTATTTTACTTAAAGACTTGATATTACTTGATTGTTTTGAATATCCAATAAATATACCTTCATTGGATTTTGAATCAAATTTTTCAAGATTTTTATTGGTATTTAAAATAAAAAAAATCCAGACAAAAACTAAAAAAACAAATTTTTGGTTTTTTATTTTTAAAAATTTCATATGGGGTATTTTTGAGAAAAGGTCTAATAAGAATGTGATAAATGAAAAAATATATAGTATTTATGGCTGATCCCAAAATATTAAGGTAAATCAAATTCAATTAAAATTATTTAAGTGATTTCTTAGATAGTTTGATCTTCCTCTCCATTACCCCATTTTTTTGAGGGGTTTGAGGGGGAAGAAAAAGAATTATTATAGCATCAAAAGGAATATAAATCATAAAATTCCTTGTTTTTTAATTATATACTAGGATAATTTTTGTTTGAAATAAATTTAATACCATTGTAATTTTCAACTTTTTTATAAAACTTTATGAAGTATTTTCACGATTCACTTTTATGAGATAAGAAATAAGCCCAAGTTAATCTCATAATTTCTTAAAAAATAGTAAAATTAAATGATTTACCGAATAGACTTTAAATTTTAGAAGGTAAAAAAAATTAAGATGAATTAATTTATGTTATTTTGAATAAAAATTTCCTTTTTTATATTTAAAATATTATTTACTGTTTACAATATTGGAATTCTTTATAAACCATTTTGTTTTTTAAATAAAATTTGATCAAGTCTCTTACTATTTGATAATGATTGTTTTTGGTAGGTATGTTTGGGATATAATATCCAAGGATTATATAAAAAATCCATGACTCACTTACTTGTGTACTCAAGTATTTCAAATTTTGGCTAGTGACAGATTTTAAATTAATAGTATAAACATTTTTAAAATGATACATGGTAAACAAAAGTTTTTATTTTGTGATAAAACTTTTTCACAAATCATTTTCAAAAGAAATATTAAAGCACTATCACATAATTTAATAATACATAGAAAATTATATTAAAATAGTTTTAAAAATATATTTTTTAATTATAGTTGTGTTAGAAGAATCGATGGTTCTTTCAATGATTATATGAACCCTAGTGTTATCACTAAAGGTGATGTGATGCTATTATAGTTTATTGATTTGACTGAATTTGGAGAGGTCTCCACACATGTGTCTTGATAAATGACCATCTAGGTACCATAGTGCTTCTTTTATTTCCACGGAATGAACTTTTTCGAAAAAATAAAATGAATAATGTATTTGGTACTCAAATGTACATGGTTATATTAATTTTATTCAATAAAGATTTAGGTATCCATATATTTTTTTATTTTGATATTTTATTTTGGAATTATTGGTAGGAAAATGAATTATTTTTAGTCTCCTATATATTTTGTTTTTTCAATAACATTAATAAATTCAATTTCTAATTCTTTTACAACAAATGAAAGAAATATCTTGTGAGTAACCATTTATAAAAGTGGGTTTAATATATTTTTTGATGTAATTACATGATTCAAGAAACCAAATACAACCATTTATTTACTATTTATTTGAGATCCAAAAGTTTTATTTAAGTTTTCTTCACCACGGGTGAATTTTGAAAGTGATATTGTAAGGTATTTGATTGTATATTCAGGATTATTAACATCTCATTGATTCTAAATTTTACTTTGTAATTTTATATTTTCTTGAATGTTTGAACCTTCTCCTTTTTAATTTAATATTTTTTCCTTTCAATTTCTTATATTTTTTATCAATTTCATTAAGTAATGAACAAAGTTTATTAAAATAACTCTTGATTCGATCATAAGAATATTTTAGGTATTTTTAATTTAGGTGACTTTATGAGGAAGAAATAGAATAAGAAGGGGAGTAATTAAGAGAATAATTGTAATAGGAGGAAATATGGAGAGGGTTACTAACCTCGATGTCTTTATCAACATCTTCCATAAAAAACGTAAAAATTTAGTCACTTGAATTGGTTGATGAAGTTGAGTCCATGGAGTAATCGCTTGCACTCGAGGTAGTGACTCTGACATCCTTATTACTAAATTTCCATTTTTAATCTTATTTTTGAAGATGGTGTATTACAACTTGATGTGAACGTTTTTCTTACACTCATTGAATAACACTCATAGTTCCACTTTTTTATTTACCTTATAGGTTCGATTGGAAATTTTTTTATTTTTGAAGAATTTTTTCATGTTCATGGAAATTTGAGAAAACTCTTGACCATATCTTCTAGATAAATCTTCACTCGTAGTTTGAGGGTGATTTTTTTATTTATATTTTTCACTTTATTGGATTATTTCTTATATTTTCACTTTATAGTTATTTTTTATTTCATGAGGGACCAGTTAAGTTCTTAAGCCCCCATTTTCTACACATCTTTTGTTTCGTATATAGTTGTGACTTTGGGTTATCAATTTCTTAATAGGACCTATAGTATCCTTTTCACAAAGGATTATATAGGAAGATAATCACAAAGATACTTTCTACCATTTCATATGTTGGTGAATCATGTAATCATGCTAGTGATGGATTCATTTTTTAGGTATAAAATATAATTCAAAATCTTTCAAATACAAGTATAATCTAGTATATTAAACTTTTTTGGTTCCTTCATTAGTAACTGTAGAAATATCCATATTTTATGACCCCTTTTAAATATAGATACACGATTAAATTAATTTGGTCTAAAATTCAATGTAGAGAATTCATTTATTTTCCATTAATCACAATGGATTTAATATTACCAGGTGTCCACTTATCTTATGGTTCTTTAGTAGGAATATATCCATGCATAACAATTTTATAGACAAGGTAAATAATGTACTAAAAAAATTAACATTCAATTTTTATAATAGGTATAATAAATTCCAATAAAAATTAAATCATGTGAATAAAAATTCAATGGAATTATAAAAATATCATTCTATGAAATCATTTAAGATTAATATTTTTGAAAAAAAATATTTAATAAAAACAAAAAAACCTTTAATTAAAATTATTGGTCTGAGATAAATATAAATATGGGGTTTATGAATTTCCCTTTTAAAAATGAAAGTAACATGAAAATATAATTTCAAAATTAAATAATTTTTCAACGATACAGAAATAAATTGAAAAATTGATAAACCAATAAATTTATAAATATGATACATATTAGGATGTTAATTTTAATGGAGATAAAGCGATAACTTATAATGGAAAACAATAATATTGAATTTATAAACTTTTTTTTCATTGATGATGAATAATGAAATAAGTAAAATAAATAAGACAGTGAACACATTTCGTTAAGTTGTTCGACAATAGCTCGGGGTGTGCCCCTATGTCTCCACCCCTTAATTTGAGAGGTCTATGTTATTACTCCCTTGATATTGGTAGTGATCAAGAAACCTATCCCTCATAATTATGGTTTTTGAGAACCCACTTAAGCTTCACTATTAGACAATGAACCTTCACCTCACTTTTACTATAGTGATAACCTGTTTAAAAAGATTATGGGAATATAAAGGTTTACTTTGGAAAAACAATTATAATTATTCTCACTAATATCTTGATAAGGTTTGAAAATTGAGAAGAGACATTGAAAGATTATTTAGGAGAGGATACTTTCAGAATGAAGGGAAATGAATTTGGATCTTTTATAGGACTTGAGAGGATCTGTTATATCTTCACTTTTAATCATGGATTAGAGAGGCATTGTTGGTAATTGATAGATCTTAAAATCCACCAAGAATATCAATTTATAGACTCCAAAATGCCTAGGATGATTATCAATTTCATTAGGGTCATTTAAGAATAATAATATCTCATTTATATATTTTTTACCTATAATAAATACACTATTGTACAAGGTGTTCGGTCACCACTGACTACTTAATGAACCTCACTGCCTGGTCGATGGGTCACATAGAAGTCATTAGGCTTTTGGAACTATCATTGGTGAGATAGTTCTCCTCCACCAGTTGGTTGGTGAACTTCTAAAGACTGATGGAGCTTCTTTCTTCACCCATAGATGGTCGATGGGACACCTACACAAATCAATCTCTTATTCACATGGCACCGGTGAGCCAGTGCTTTCTGAACTGCTCCACATTCAAGAGGATCCACCCAATATTCCTTCTATATAATTTTATGGATCTTACAATGTCATTCCATGATCTTGAAACATGATAATAAATTCCTATAATTATTTTTCAAGATCATATATATTCCTTGTAATTGATATTAAGATATCTATTAGGACCAATAATGACATTACTTATGTTAAAATTAAAGAGTATTAAATTCACTCAAATTAAAATTTTAGAAATATAAATGGGTTTTTGTGACCATGAAAAACTATAAGAGAGATATAGGTATAAGAAAAACAACCCATAATACCAAAAATTTATGTAATTTCATAAAAAAAATTATATTATTTAAAATATAGAAAATTAAAAACTCCTACAATTGCAATTATAACACTTGAAAACTTCTTTTCATGAGCTTTTAATGTTTATCTTGACCAAAAAATTATCTTAAAAATATATAAACATATTTATCTTATTATTTTTGGAACATTCCGTCACATTCTACTATTTATTTCATGATTATTCTCTAATTAGACCTTGTGCCTTCATTCTCCTTGATCCACATTACCTCCATCCTACTCCAAATCTCCCAAGATCTCATATCCTCCTCCTCAACCCAAGTACCATCCTATGCCTCTATACCTCAACTACCACCTTCTTTCATCTTCCCCAACTTCACCTCCCCATAATAACACCCCTCCCCACTTCCTCCTCATCACCTCCATGACTCTTTCATTAGTCCCCTCCAAACCCTAATCCATCACCATTTCCACCATTTAATTTGCCTCAACACCTCAACAAAACGTATCCCTACCTAATCCAAGCATACCCATATCACCGCCTTGCCACCTCCGCCTTCGCAACCCTATATGCTCCTCCACCTCCACATCACCACCTCCTAATTACTGCCTCATCCTATTTCTCCCCTTCCCCCTTACTGCTTTTTATTATTCCCATTTTCTTTCCCATAATACAACTCCTTAGCTCCATATCATTCTCCCCCATATGGGGTTTTGTCTACTTACAATATCATCCATTCCACTCCCCTACAATCTACTGATGGAAACCTACTTTAGAGATCCAATGGTCTTATATACTTACATCGACATCCAATTTTTAATATTTTATATCATAGGTATAAAAATATTTACAAAATTTTTATATAAATCTTTTCCTAAATTTTCTCACTACCCTCAATTTATAATCCACAACCACGATCCACTGAGTTTTACCATCCCTCTGTCATTACCAGATCATCTATCATGCTTCTAAATTCTAGTTTCAATGAAATGAAACCTCACATCTCTCATTAATTGTTCACGGAGAAGTAGAATATTTTGGTAATCATTATTATTTTAATTTATGTATTTGTTTTTCATATTTCTATTACTATTTTTCTTCATTATTCGTGTATTTATTTTCTTTAGAGGCCTGCATCAGTTCATCTAAAGTGATTTAAATTCTTAAAAACAGATTAATTTTATCATCAATGTTTTTAATACATATTTTTTATTTTTCTCTTAAATTTTTATTCTTTGGTGTATCACTTCATCATTAACCATCAAGAATTAAAAACCACCTACAATAGAACTATAAAGTTTTTTGTCACTATTATGGTCTAATTACATTTCTCATCAATTGATCATTGGGAAGAAAAATAGTTATGTAATTATTCATGTTTTAATTTATATATTTATGTAATTTTATGCATTCAAATTATATCATTCTGCACTATTCTAAATTAATAACCAATTACATAAATTGAAATATGAGTAATTAGGTATATAACACTCAAAAGATAATATGATTTTTCATTTTTTTTTCTTAAATGTTATGTTTTATATACTATTTTTTTTTAAATTTTGATTTTATTAAAATTTATTTGAATTTATGATGAAATAAATTGTATATTATTTCTTCTATTTATATTTAATTAAATATGAAGTCGATATTAAATTTTATGCATTATTTTTAAATATTTTTTTATATGTTACATGCATGCTATTTTATGGTTAAGATATCCTATAATATTTTTTATTGAATCTTCTATATTTAACATGATGCGATTAACATATATTTAATTACATGAGTTTTTGTAATAATTTCAATTTCTCAATACATTTTGATTTTAAAATATAATGTTTGAATTGGTTATTTATTATTTAATGTGACATGATAATTTTTTAATTTTGAATTTGTTATTAAATGTTGTGAATTTTTTACTTTCCCCCATTTCTTAGATACTATATTCAATGCCACACTATAAAAAAATTATGATAAAACTTCCATCCTTCCATATAATTGTGGCCATTCATGACACATGGAATTCATACTGATAAAATCAACATATATTTTTCTTCTATTCCCTTACACATCACACAACAACGACATGATTTCGTAACCCTAATTACATTTACCCTATATTATTTTATGTGTTAGGTAATGAAGACTTTTTATCATCCATTCCATAGTAAAAAAACCTAGAATTTGAATCCCAAAGGTATTTTTTTCTGTAACACCCCAAGATTTCATAGTTAGTTATTTCTTCAAAATAATTCAATAACTTGCACTACACGCAACACCGAGTTCAAGAACACCATGACTTACCAAACAAGCCGTTCAAAAGAGGTTATGAATAGTATTAACTAAATTTTAAACTTTATATAATCCTTATAATTTTAGAATCCATATTATGAGTTTCTTAGACATAATGTAAGAATAAATTCATTTTTTTCACTTTTACCAATTTTAATAGTGAACCCTTTTTAAATCTAATATTTTAAACTTTTATAAATTCAATTTGACTAAATAAATTTACTTTTTAGAATGGGGACATAAAAATTTTACAATTAAACATCCCAAGATTCCACGGTACACTTTCCTTTGAATAATACAGTAGTGTGTGTTGAACAGAACTACGAGTTCTAACACACACGACAACCAATCAAACTAGCCGTTATGAATAGTAATACCAACTTTTTAAAATTTTAGTAATTTTATCTCTTAAAATGGACTTAATTTTTGGATTCGGAGTATCGAATTTATCCTAAGGTGAAATTTTGGTACTTTTCGGATAAATTTAATATTTTGATGAATAGTGAAAATTACTAAATTTTAATTTAAACAACTTTTTAAATCAAAATAATTAATAGTGATAAATTGTGAATTTGAGTGGTTTTAAAATATATTTAGAATATATTTTTACCATTTAATACAATTTTGGTCATTGGACATAATTTCACAATTAAACCAAACATAAACAAGTATCAATCTTTTGATAGTTATTATATCTTAAAAACACTCTTTTTGTTTTGACAGCGGGAATTAATTTTAAATTAATTTCTGCCACCTATTTGTTTTGAATTTGGAAAAATGGATTCCATATTTTGAATCATGATGTTCATATTTTGTGAATAGATAACTTTTATTTTTAGGCATTTTGAATAATTACTGCGGTAAATATTTTATTTACGATGATTAAAGGGTAAATCCAGTAAATAAGGGTTAAAAAATAATATTATAATAATAACGAATTACCCTAAAACATGTCCTAACCTTATTAGTTGATAAATGTCTGACCATGGGCATCTTTGGGTCGATTTTGGGACCCCATGGTGCCACTTGTAAGTGATAGGGACACTTTATTTTAATTAAGTTAAAATGAATACAAAAATGACACAACCATATATCTTTTAGAAAAACAATTTTTACATATAGGTTATATATGTTGTATTTTAGGCTATAAATATTCATTAGAAAGATAAAATGATTTCATACATAATGTTAGTTTATTTATAATTTTTATACATTAAATAATTTAATTTATTTATGACACAATGGTAATGCAGTAATTACCATAATAGTCAAAAATTAAAATGATTGATATTGTAGATATCCAAATAAATATAATTTGAGCCTTTTTATGAATTAAACTAATTTTCTAGGTTAATATGACATTCTAGAAATGATTTAACTAACTTTTTTATAATTAATCATTCTTTTATAATTTTTACAAAAATCAATTATTGAATAGTGTCAAAATTGACATAAAAGAGTTTTTAGAACAAATATTATATTATTAATAGATATTAAATTCCTAAAAATCTAAGGATCGGCCAAGAGACTTATATCATGATAGGTATATTATTAATGGACCAATTGGGGGTCTCTTGGATTTATATTGTATATTTATTAACCATATAATATAAAAATTCAAAGAGACATTGTAAAATTGAAACTATTTAACTAAGAGTTAATACTTAAAGATAAGGTTAATATAATAACCAAAACCTGTCTAAATTCTACTGGTTGAGTGGTTTTAGACCCATACCCATATTAAACTTTAAATAATCCAATTTTTAGCCATTAGAAACCGAATATGAATTTATTATAAATTAATACATTAAGTTTTTCCTAAAGAGCCCCTCCTCCCCCTTATAAAAGGACCCAACTTCTAACCAATTCTTCACACATTCAACGCCTATTGGTTCGGAAACCCCCTGCCACAATACTCTCTAAACTTTCATCACTTCAACATAGAGGCCTTATTTTGATCCGAAAGCCAACCTAAGGAGCCATTTTGATCAAATCAAAAGGAAGAACCCAAAGAAGAGGTAATGTTTTCACCACCCTCTTTCAAGTTCCTTTCTTCTTCAAATTATTCTTTCTTTGTTATTTCTATTCTAAAATAATAACTCCAGTATCTCAAATATACTGTGATGTTATTATAAATATGGTACTACCATATTCAGTATTCTATCCATCTTTTGAATGACATTTCACCATATGTGCATACGTACGACTTACCGTCTCCACGTCGTGGTGTAATTGTTATTCAATACATTATTATTTGTATGGGTATAATAATGATATGTATTTGATTTAAATAATAAATATAACATTATAAGGATTCTGTATATATGATATACTATCCAATTATATATTATCTTAACATCAAAATAATGATATTTTCGCTCGTGCGTACGTACGGATTACCGTCTCCACGATGGGATGAGATTCATTTCCAAGTTCACAATTCATCGACGATTATAAAAATATATATTAATAATAAGTATGTAATATATGACATAATAATGCTACTGGATATATATATATAAGGATTTATGTACTTACATATATATTATTCACTTACTTTCGTTCAATACTATATGAAAATAAGAACAACGTTTATGCATACGTACGGACTACCGTCTCCATAAACGGTGTTTTCCATTTCATATATATGTATATTATACATATTTATATTCTAAATATATATGATATATTTATCATGTTTTATATTCTGGAAGTATTTAAATCATGATCTAAGTGATACAACCAAGAATAACAAGTTAAAACATGTACGATAAAGAAAGTGATTATTACCCGAAATGTTAACTTAACATGGAAATTATTATTAAATGGGTAATATAAAGTCATAAATGAATCATGTATGATATCATAAATATTAATATGGTTCTGGTATAATTTAATTACATACTACGATCTTCGTACTGGAGGTTAAACGTATCCTCGACTAAAGGAAAGTGCAAGGTAAGGGGTTTTCATCTCACTCCTTATTCCCATGAGATTCATGCCATATTGCCACTATTACCTTTTGTGTGGTGTATGTACTGCCCATAATTTTATTCTTTGTGTAATACACTTTAATTTATGTGTATTTACATATTCATTTTATAATACCTCTTTCATGGGTTGTATGTTTCGTAAGTTACCAAATTGGTAAGAGTTAATTCCTCAATCTCATCATTATTTGAGATTGTTTATGTGTAAGTATTTACTGGGACATTTTTATCATCCATGTCCATTTTTCATAAATATGATTTCAAAATGAATATTTTAAGGATTTTGAAAGGTACTCTTTATCAAGATCATAATTTCAAATGTTTTAAAGATTTATCTTTCTAAATATTTTTAATTAATGTCCATGTTTTCAAAATGATTTTAAGGATTTATTTATATGGACATGAATGTTTTGAAATGATAATTCTTTTCAAAAGTTTCAAAGTGGTATGGGACACCTTGATTCAAAAATCTCTTTTAAAATTACTTCCTTTATAAATGTGAGACTTTTAAATGGTTTTACAAAAAGGATATTTCTCTCAAAAATTATTACTCATCATTTTCATCTATGTCAACATCCTTTGATGGATTTTAAGCTCATTTGAAGTTGATTTATTATAAAAAAATTCCATTTAAGGTTTTGTGATATTTTTGACTGTGGATGTGTTATTTTTATACCATTCATGGTTTGTGTAGAAATTATTGACATTTCGTATGCTATTTGTAACAACCCAAGATTTTATAAAAAAAATATATTCTTTTTAAATTAATGTCTTGTGTTGTACGCTACACCAAAAGGAGCTTGCACAACACACATCCTTGACTTGCCTTGCATTACACGCAATCGCGACCTTCCTCGATAGCGTGTGTAGTACGCAATACCGAGTTTCACTAAACAACGATATGCTATAAAAATATTATTAAAACTAGCCGTTATGAATAGTAATAACCACTTTTTGAAATCCAGTAAATCTTATTTTTCAAAATGAACTTTATTTTTGGATTCGGAGTATCGAATTTAGCCTAAGGTGAAATTTTGGTACTTTTCGGATAACTTTCATATTCTGATGAATAGTGAAAATTACTAAATTATAATTAAAAACAACTTTTTTAATAGAAATAATTAATAGTGATAAATCATTAATTTGAGTGGTTTTAAAGTATGTTTAGAATATATTTTTACAATTTAATACAATGTTGGTCATTGGATGTAATTTCACATTTAAACTAGACATAAACAAGTGTCAATCTTTTGATAGATATTGTTTCTTAAAAACACGCTATTTGTTTTAACAGCGGGATTTAATTATAAAATTAATTAATTCAACTTTTATGTTATGAATTTGGTAAAATAGACTTCATTTTTGAATTTGGAATATGAAATATAGCTTGGGATGAAATTTTGGCATTGTTCTGAAAAACATCAATTTTTGATGAATAGTGAAACTACTAAGTGGTAGGTTAAAAACTAAATTTTGCATAAAACTTAATTTTACCGCTTCTGTGAATGGAATTTCGAAAATCCGAGAGACACGGTTAATATCAAGGACTAAAATGTGGTTCAATGAGATAAAAATAATTTTTTGGTGAATAGTAACTTTTTACTTTTTTACCGCGGTTAATAGTAAATAGGGTAACTAAGGGTAAATATGATATTAATATTACCCTAACACATTTCCTAATTCTATTGGACAAGTGTAATTAGACCAAAAACAAACTTAGGAATAAAATATGACCATTTAGGCCCACTTGGATTAGATTAGGACATTTATTATTAATTTATTTAAAGAAGGGTTAAAATAGTTAAAATCAAAGTTTAATAAGTAAATCATTTTTAATATGGGGTTATACATAAGATAAATTCGATTGTAAATATTCATTAGAAAGCTAAAAAGATTTCCTACATTTTGGTATTTTATTTGTAATTTTTAGACATCAAATAATTTAATTTATTTATGACACAACGATGATGCAGTAATTATCTTATTAATGAAATATTGACTTAATTGATGTTATAAACACCAAAATAAATGTAATTTGAGACTTTTTATGAATTACACTAATTTTCTAGGTTAATATGACATATTAGTGTTGATTTAATCAACTTGGTTCGAACATTTAATTCTGTTATGACTTTCACAAAAATCATATATCAAATAGTGTCAAAATTGACACAAAATAGTTTTTAAATAAAATATTATATTATTAATTGTTATTTTATTCCTAAAAATCTAAGGTTCGGCCAAATGACTTAGATAAGGATATATATATTAATAATAAACAATTTGGGGTTCTTTTGGCATGTTATAGTAAGTGTATTAACCATATAGTGAAAGAAATCAAAAAGACACGGTAAAAGTTAAATTATTTAACTTAGAGTTAAATCTAATTGATAAGGTTTAAAATAATATCCAAACATGTCTAAATTTGATTGGTTGATGAGATTACAACACTATATCATCTAATCTTCGAATATGAGTCATTTTTGGAGGTTTTTAAGTGGGGTTAGATTTATTATAAATTAATATTTTTAAGAATTCCTAAGGTGCCCCTATCCTCCCCTATAAAAGGACACCTCCTCCCCCTCCTCCTCACACCAATTTGAGCACTCAAGCTCGGCCAAACCCTGCCAAAATCTCTTCTCCACTTCCCTAGCAACATCCTAGAGGTTCTGGTCTTCCTCAAAGACCAATTATAGTGCCCTAAGAAGAGGTCTCAAAGAGGCACTTCAAAGAAGAGGTAATTACCGTTACCAATTCTTTCATCTTTATTTCTTCTTACACTTCTTCTTCTTAGGTTGTTTCATTATGAAGTAATAACATCAGTATCACTCATATACTGATATGTTATTATAAGTATGAAACAACCCTATTTCACCATCTATCCATCCTACGGAAAAAGAAATCACCGCGCGTGCGTACGTACGGAATACCGTCTCCACGCCGTGGTGTAATCTATTTTCCACCACCACCTTACATGGATGGGTATAATGGTGTAAAGAATAACTATACATAGTTATTACAACATCATATTGATTCTGATATATTGTATAATCCACTCCAATTCAATTCAATATTTATAGAAATGATATCATCGCTCGTGCGTACGTACGGACTACCGTCTCCACGACGCGATGAGATTCATTCTCCATGTTAACCATTTAAGAATGATTATAATGTATATATAAGAAATAATAATGAAATATATGAAATTATAAAGCTACTGGATTTATGTATATATATACATATGTATGTCATCTACTTACTTCCATTTCAAGACAATAAGGAAAGGAAAACAGCGTTCATGCGTACGTACGGACTACCGTCTCCATGAACGGTGTTTTTCATTTTATTTATCTACCTATTATATATATATATATATACTGAATATATATGATATATAAATCATATTTTATATTCTGGAAGTAAGTAAATCATGATATAAGTAATAATGATGTCAAGAACAACAAGTCAAAACACCTAAGATAAATGAAACGATTTTACCCAAAACGCTTCTTTAACATGGAATTTACAAAAGAACGGGTAATATAATGTCATAAGTGAACCATATATGATATCATAACAATGAATATGATTCTGTAATAAGTCAATAACATGATTTAAATCATTATACAGGAGGTTCGGACACTTACAAAGCAAGTCGGACCTAAGGTAAGGGAAATATCACAATCTCATTTTTATCCGAGATTGTTTATTCGTAAGTATTTACTGGGGTGTATTTTATCATCCACATCCATGTTTTCTCAATATATAATATTATTTACATCCACCTAAAATTGTTTAAATCCAATTTTACCCTTCTATGAGTTTTTAGTAAAAGATATGAAAGGAATCTTTTGCCGTTTTTTTTATACGAGGTACTTTTTGACTTTTCCGACAAAAGTACGAAGAATGTTTTTTTTATACGGCACGAACGGATTTTTACGGTTTTATAAAGCCTTATTTTCATGAACCTTCCTCCAAAATATTTCATGACTATTTTCAATAAAATCTCTTTCTTTTAAAAATTTCATGATGTTTTGTGAAAAGAAATTGATTTTGAAGAAGAAAGGATATTTTCCTCAAGAATTCAATTCAAGTGTTTTATCAAAACTATTTTCCATCTAAGATAATAAAGGGTTCTGTTTCTATACATATTTTTACATTGATTTGACTATGTTGTGATGGAATTATGTTTATGAATTCCTTTATCTTATATGAATGGTTTTATGATGTCATGTTGTTTAAGAATCCCATTTTTATTACATGGGTTATGCAATGATGTATGATTTATGATTCTGTGGCACACATAAGAAAGGATTCATTAAGAGATGGGTGGGACCTATATCTCCCTCCAATGCATTGGGTAAAGATTTCATATCTCATGAGATAGACATGGCTGGAATGGTAGGTTATACCGGTTCAGTGAAACAGGACTGAAACGAGGATTACTCGATTCAGAAAGGGACTTTGTCCACTAAGATAGTCTTGGCAATGAGTCTTGACTAACAAGAAATGATTCTCTATGATTATGTGTGTATGCCACAATGAGTAATGTTTTAAGTTATGGTTTCATTTTCACTACTATGATTTATCCCATGTTATGAAATTGTGCTCTCTTTTGCAGGTTAAGATTTCCAAAAATGTTATGTTCTTATGAAAATTATGTGATTGATATTTCTTTTGTTTACCCTTACTGAGCATTTGAGCTCACCCTTTTATGTTTTCTTTTCCCCAGGATATAAAGAAAGGTTTTAGGTAAAAAAAAGGAAGATCTTTGTGGGAGATTTTGAAGATCTTTCACCAGGATTAGAAGATTACGTTCCGAGTTTCCAAAGACACTAAACTATTACGATCCTTGTGTGTGTGTTTTTGTTATGTACTAAGTATTCCGCAAAAGTAATGTAAAGTCCATGTAAGTCAGGCTACGGGTCTTTACAGTTGGTATCAGAGGAAAGGTTTAGTCAACCTTTGGAAACTAGGATGCGAAAACGTTAGTGAGATCCCTAGAGATATTTCTAAGGTATGTCTAGGGATG
The DNA here is from genome assembly GCA_963277665.1 of Viscum album. Classification (NCBI taxonomy): domain Eukaryota; kingdom Viridiplantae; phylum Streptophyta; class Magnoliopsida; order Santalales; family Viscaceae; genus Viscum; species Viscum album. Next base: position 1,597,009,211 of record OY728141.1, read on the forward strand.
CCCCTAAGGATAAGTATACGTATAGGATATAGTTCTAGAACTATGGTAACGATATTAGATTAAACCAAAGATGATAGATATTTAAGTTACTCCCCCTTTATTACGATTTTTGCATCTAACACTATTCTGTTTGGGTTTTAGAAAATGGCTTGAAACAAGATGATTCACAATAATGGAGGATATGATAGACAATGGAATGATATTCTTCATGAGCAACCAAATGAAATGGGATTTGGATGTCCAAACATCATTATTATGCCGAATCAGCAATCTCACAACATGATCAATAAAGTAAAATTTGGTAAGTTTCCTGACTCGACTAATAAGAGAAAGATGGAGTTCCATGATGATCATAGAGGAAAGAAAGTTCAATTTCCCCTATGTAAATCATGTGGGAAGAGGCATCAAGGAGAATGTTTCAAGGGAACTGGAAGATGCTTTGGGTGTGGAAAAGAAGGACACAAAGCAAGTAAGTGCAAAGGAAAAGGGTCGGTTAACACCATGGATGAGGATAATGGTATTGCTACGACATCAAAAATGGTTAAGTGTTTTAAATGTGGAATGTATGGGCATTATGCAAACAAATTCCCTAAGGGAAAGACTCATGAAGAGAATCAGTATGGTCATATGGGTAGTATTTATGTGGATGATGATGAAGATACTACAAATGATATGTGAGATGAAAGAATTTTTGAAGCTCGGTCAATGGTTTGAGAATGTAGTGGAATGATTACATGTTTATCATGTGTAATTTTGGAATAAAGAGACATCTATGGATTGTTACACTGTTGTCTTTCCTTGTGTTTTGAAAGTGTATGATTAATGTTACTAGTATCAATGAAAGGTTATTCAGATATTTTTGGAATTTAGATGATATGCGCATAATAAAGGGATAAGGAGAAAATTAAATGTTTGATAGTATTCATGAGCTCATGATTGATATAAGGACTAAGTGATATCATGGTTTGAGTATATAGAATTTTGAGGATTTTGGTATGTGGAAAGTGTTAACTTTTAACTGCACTCATGTTTTCACTAAGGTATTCAAGAGAATACACGATTAAGGACTTTGAATGTTTGGAATGTGACCAACAAGACATATCTTATGATATGTGGGGATCAACGACAGTATTAAATCTCTGGAAATCATTGTCACTATATTATGAGAGTGGACTGCAGTATTATGTATAAGCCTAAAGATTAGACTGGATTATGTTGGACATAAGTTAGTATTGTTTAAGGATAGAAGATGGGATGTTATAGTAACGTAGTTTTAGAAAAAGGGACAACCTGCAGGACGGGCGACAGCCCATCGCTTCGGACAAGGCTGTAGGAATCGAACCCACAACCGAAGTGCGACTGGCCTTTATCGCCTACCACTGACCTACAGGAAGTCCCTGTTTAGTAGAAACTAGTTTTATTATATTAAACAGTATGATATATGAAGTATAAGTCCATTTTAGGAACTATATATGATTAATCTCACTATAGAATGACTTATGTATTTTTAATAACTTTTGCTTACCTTTTGTTTGAGACAGATGGAATGACCCGTCATTCTATCACATGATCTGATAACACTTCACGAATAACAAATTCAACTTCATTTATTTAAGAGATGAAGTGGAAATTGTTCAAGGCACGAACAACAGTGATATTGTATCAAAATAAAGTAAGTATTTATTCTAATTCAAATTTTCAACTTTAGGGAAATGATCTTGAAAACCAAAAATGTTGTCCTAGTGATCTTATACCTGATGAATCAGATGGTACCTTAGATCGTCACAAATTTATGGATTTGTGATTACTGGATTTTCCATAGCCATGTTCTCTACCACTCTCCATCAGAACATGATGGTTAGATTTCTCTTCCATATCCATATTTTCACCTATGTGGAAACCCAGTGATTAGTTTATTTGGGTAATCGTTACATTTCATACTTTAGTTAGCCAAGTTTTTGTATTCCCTTTTACGATGTGGGTTTCTATTAAAGAAACTTTCAAATAGTAAACCATTTATAACCCCGACGAATTTCGAGGGCGAAATTCATTTTAAGGGGGGTAGAATGTAACAACCCAAGATTTTATAAAAAAAATATATTCTTTTTAAATTAATGTCTTGTGTTGTACGCTACACCAAAAGGAGCTTGCACAACACACATCCTTGACTTGCCTTGCATTACACGCAATCGCGACCTTCCTCGATAGCGTGTGTAGTACGCAATACCGAGTTTCACTAAACAACGATATGCTATAAAAATATTATTAAAACTAGCCGTTATGAATAGTAATAACCACTTTTTGAAATCCAGTAAATCTTATTTTTCAAAATGAACTTTATTTTTGGATTCGAAGTATCGAATTTAGCCTAAGGTGAAATTTTGGTACTTTTCGGATAACTTTCATATTCTGATGAATAGTGAAAATTACTAAATTATAATTAAAAACAACTTTTTTAATAGAAATAATTAATAGTGATAAATCATTAATTTGAGTGGTTTTAAAGTATGTTTAGAATATATTTTTACAATTTAATACAATGTTGGTCATTGGATGTAATTTCACATTTAAACTAGACATAAACAAGTGTCAATCTTTTGATAGATATTGTTTCTTAAAAACACGCTATTTGTTTTAACAGCGGGATTTAATTATAAAATTAATTAATTCAACTTTTATGTTATGAATTTGGTAAAATAGACTTCATTTTTGAATTTGGAATATGAAATATAGCTTGGGATGAAATTTTGGCATTGTTCTGAAAAACATCAATTTTTGATGAATAGTGAAACTACTAAGTGGTAGGTTAAAAACTAAATTTTGCATAAAACTTAATTTTACCGCTTCTGTGAATGGAATTTCGAAAATCCGAGAGACACGGTTAATATCAAGGACTAAAATGTGGTTCAATGAGATAAAAATAATTTTTTGGTGAATAGTAACTTTTTACTTTTTTACCGCGGTTAATAGTAAATAGGGTAACTAAGGGTAAATATGATATTAATATTACCCTAACACATGTCCTAATTCTATTGGACAAGTGTAATTCGACCAAAAACAAACTTAGGAATAAAATATGACCATTTAGGCCCACTTGGATTAGATTAGGACATTTATTATTAATTTATTTAAAGAAGGGTTAAAATAGTTAAAATCAAAGTTTAATAAGTAAATCATTTTTAATATGGGGTTATACATAAGATAAATTCGATTGTAAATATTCATTAGAAAGCTAAAAAGATTTCCTACATTTTGGTATTTTATTTGTAATTTTTAGACATCAAATAATTTAATTTATTTATGACACAACGATGATGCAGTAATTATCTTATTAATGAAATATTGACTTAATTGATGTTATAAACACCAAAATAAATGTAATTTGAGACTTTTTATGAATTACACTAATTTTCTAGGTTAATATGACATATTAGTGTTGATTTAATCAACTTGGTTCGAACATTTAATTCTGTTATGACTTTCACAAAAATCATATATCAAATAGTGTCAAAATTGACACAAAATAGTTTTTAAATCAAATATTATATTATTAATTGTTATTTTATTCCTAAAAATCTAAGGTTCGGCCAAATGACTTAGATAAGGATATATATATTAATAATAAACAATTTGGGGTTCTTTTGGCATGTTATAGTAAGTGTATTAACCATATAGTGAAAGAAATCAAAAAGACACGGTAAAAGTTAAATTATTTAACTTAGAGTTAAATCTAATTGATAAGGTTTAAAATAATATCCAAACATGTCTAAATTTGATTGGTTGATGAGATTACAACACTATCTCATCTAATATTCGAATATGAGTCATTTTTGGAGGTTTTTAAGTGGGGTTAGATTTATTATAAATTAATATTTTTAAGAATTCCTAAGGTGCCCCTATCCTCCCCTATAAAAGGACACCTCCTCCCCCTCCTCCTCACACCAATTTGAGCACTCAAGCTCGGCCAACCCCTGCCAAAATCTCTTCTCCACTTCCCTAGCAACATCCTAGAGGTTCTGGTCTTCCTCAAAGACCAATTATAGTGCCCTAAGAAGAGGTCTCAAAGAGGCACTTCAAAGAAGAGGTAATTACCGTTACCAATTCTTTCATCTTTATTTCTTCTTACACTTCTTCTTCTTAGGTTGTTTCATTATGAAGTAATAACATCAGTATCACTCATATACTGATATGTTATTATAAGTATGAAACAACCCTATTTCACCATCTATCCATCCTACGGAAAAAGAAATCACCGCGCGTGCGTACGTACGGAATACCGTCTCCACGCCGTGGTGTAATCTATTTTCCACCACCACCTTACATGGATGGGTATAATGGTGTAAAGAATAACTATACATAGTTATTACAACATCATATTGATTCTGATATATTGTATAATCCACTCCAATTCAATTCAATATTTATAGAAATGATATCATCGCTCGTGCGTACGTACGGACTACCGTCTCCACGACGCGATGAGATTCATTCTCCATGTTAACCATTTAAGAATGATTATAATGTATATATAAGAAATAATAATGAAATATATGAAATTATAAAGCTACTCGATTTATGTATATATATACATATGTATGTCATCTACTTACTTTCATTTCAAGACAATAAGGAAAGGAAAACAGCGTTCATGCGTACGTACGGACTACCGTCTCCATGAACGGTGTTTTTCATTTTATTTATCTACCTATTATATATATATATATATACTGAATATATATGATATATAAATCATATTTTATATTCTGGAAGTAAGTAAATCATGATATAAGTAATAATGATGTCAAGAACAACAAGTCAAAACACCTAAGATAAATGAAACGATTTTACCCAAAACGCTTCTTTAACATGGAATTTACAAAAGAACGGGTAATATAATGTCATAAGTGAACCATATATGATATCATAACAATGAATATGATTCTGTAATAAGTCAATAACATGATTTAAATCATTATACAGGAGGTTCGGACACTTACAAAGCAAGTCGGACCTAAGGTAAGGGAAATATCACAATCTCATTTTTATCCGAGATTGTTTATTCGTAAGTATTTACTGGGGTGTATTTTATCATCCGCATCCATGTTTTCTCAATATATAATATTATTTACATCCACCTACAATTGTTTAAATCCAATTTTACCCTTCTATGAGTTTTTAGTAAAAGATATGAAAGGAATCTTTTGCTGTTTTTTTTATACGAGGTACTTTTTGACTTTTCCGACAAAAGTACGAAGAATGTTTTTTTTATACGGCACGAACGGATTTTTACGGTTTTATAAAGCCTTATTTTCATGAACCTTCCTCCAAAATATTTCATGACTATTTTCAATAAAATCTCTTTCTTTTAAAAATTTCATGATGTTTTGTGAAAAGAAATTGATTTTGAAGAAGAAAGGATATTTTCCTCAAGAATTCAATTCAAGTGTTTTATCAAAACTATTTTCCATCTAAGATAATAAAGGGTTCTGTTTCTATATATATTTTTACATTGATTTGACTATGTTGTGATGGAATTATGTTTATGAATTCCTTTATCTTATATGAATGGTTTTATGATGTCATGTTGTTTAAGAATCCCATTTTTATTACATGGGTTATGCAATGATGTATGATTTATGATTCTGTGGCACACATAAGAAAGGATTCATTAAGAGATGGGTGGGACCTATATCTCCCTCCAATGCATTGGGTAAAGATTTCATATTTCATGAGATAGACATGGCTGGAATGGTAGGTTATACCGGTTCAGTGAAACAGGACTGAAACGAGGATTACTCGATTCAGAAAGGGACTTTGTCCACTAAGATAGTCTTGGCAATGAGTCTTGACTAACAAGAAATGATTCTCTATGATTATGTGTGTATGCCACAATGAGTAATGTTTTAAGTTATGGTTTCATTTTCACTACTATGATTTATCCCATGTTATGAAATTGTGCTCTCTTTTGCAGGTTAAGATTTCCAAAAATGTTATGTTCTTATGAAAATTATGTGATTGATATTTCTTTTGTTTACCCTTACTGAGCATTTGAGCTCACCCTTTTATGTTTTCTTTTCCCCAGGATATAAAGAAAGGTTTTAGGTAAAAAAAAGGAAGATCTTTGTGGGAGATTTTGAAGATCTTTCACCAGGATTAGAAGATTACGTTCCGAGTTTCCAAAGACACTAAACTATTACGATCCTTGTGTGTGTGTTTTTGTTATGTACTAAGTATTCCGCAAAAGTAATGTAAAGTCCATGTAAGTCAGGCTACGGGTCTTTACACTATTGTTAATATGAATGTTTATGTTATGTTTAAACCTATTCATATGAGGAATGCATTGGACTTAGTAAGTGACGGGAGGAGCCCGATATAGCTCCTCGATGCATCGGTAGGTCTCATGAGACAAACTAGTGTTTTGGCACAAGGCCTTGGAAAAATCTTATTTGTAGTCTTAGCACGAGGCCTTGGCTATGTGGTTATGATAGTCTACCATTATGCATTCTGTCATTATGAAAGTGTTTAGTGATATTGCATGTGATTATTCGATTAGTAGAATATCCATGTGAATAATTAAATAGAATTATTTCATTTTATTTCTTCCATATTATGCTGAAGTTCAATTTTAGAAGGCTTTTGTTTTATTTTTATACATTGCCTTAAATGTTTATGCTTATTTATGAAAGTTTCCGCTGTATTGCTTACCCTTACTGAGCATTTGAGCTCACCCCTTTCTATGTTTTATTTTTCCCAGGATTCCAAGAAGTGTAATGTGATTGATATGCAGGGTTAATCCAAGGGTATAATGGCATTCATAAAGATTATTTATGTTGTTTTGTACGTCTTAAAGTATAAATGTAATATTCATGTATGTGATCTATTTTTCCAAGACTGCTAAAATGATCAGTCCATCGGGACTTGATTCCTTATAATCATGCCAATGTATTAAAATAATGCACCGACTCTAGGTAACTGGGGTCGGGGCATTACAGTTGGTATCAGAGGAAGTTCATAAATAACATTGGAAACTAGATTTAGATAAAACTCTGATTAGAGAACATAGACCTAAGATAGACTTTGAGGACTAATACAGAAGAACTTCCTAGAATTTTGGTATTATAGAGATTTTGTGAGTTTTCCAGGCAATACATCCATGTCTGGATATGAGTAGGTAGAGGCAGCTCTGGCACCAATGTACCTAGGGGTAAAACCCAAAAACACAGCTTTGAGCTAGACTCAAACGGGAATTGGTGCACAACAACGGGCCTTGCTGCACTATTGGTTACGACACTCCCGAGAGATATGCTTAGGATAATTCTCATTTTCTTTACAAACCATTATGAAGGGCTCATGAGTATATACTTACTCAAAGAAAACATTTTTATGATTATGGATTATATCAATAAACTTTTCAATTTGTGTTAGGTATTTTACAAGTTTGGTAATTATTCATTGAAATTCATAAACTGAACTAGTTTATGCTATTGTATAGAAATGGCGCCCAGTAGAAGGAATGTGAACTCCCGTAATACGTATGATCCATAGAGTAAGAAGGATCATATCTTTCGTGGTCCTAGGCTAGAATTTAGAAGGGAGATAGTCTCCCACGTATTATCATCATGTGAAGAAATAGTATCATGTGTTGATAAGATGAGTAAAGAATTCTCAAAGTCCTAATGCATTGAAGGGAATCCAGAGAAGAAAAGGATGGTAGAGAGAAGGATAGATAAACGGAAGAAGGTAAAGAAGGTTTTTTCCCATATGTGATAACTGTGGAAAGAATCACCTTGGAAAATTCATGAAGGGAATGGGAGAATGTTATATGTGTGGAGAAAAAGGACACCAAGTACATGACTGCAAGTGTAAGAAAAAAGTTTCAAATGTACAATGCTTCATCTGCAAGGAGTTTGGACACTACGTGAACCAATGTCCCAGTCATTAGACTATGCCGCAAATGATGCTATTGGATAATAATCAAGTTATGATACTACCACAGATGAAGAGGAATAACTAGTGTTCTTATGTTGTTATTTTGGAATTATTTTATTTAAGTGTTTTATCAATGATGTTCTGGAAATAAATAAGGATTGTGCTGTAGTACTATTTAATTAAGGATTTGAGATTTTAAGGTACTAAGAAAAGTGACTCCACAAGGAGTTAAATCTTTTGGAAATTACATGGTTGAAAGAAAGATAAACCTTAATATGGTCCTAATATTGAGGTAGTGATTTTGGAATAAGAGATGGTTTATTTTGGTAATTCAGGATATTGCGGTGTTGTAAAATAATATATGAGGAAGGCGTTCACATGTTATAACATGGGAAAAAGGACCCTCATTATGTTTAGCTTCCTTGTAAATTTTGGACTGTGAGTTTGGATAATAGTATTTTGGATAATTCTAATGGTTGGAATGGATTAAGTTTGAAAAGTTATTTTTTTATTTTTATAAAATGACAACACGCAGACCGTGTGATGACCCATCGTGTCAGACAAAGCTGTAGGAATCGAACCCACAACCATAGTGCAATTGGGATTTATCGCCTACCATTGTTCTACATGAAGTTCCTGGATGTTATAATGTAGTTTCTCGACATAAAGGGTCTGATATGTGAATTATAAATTCATTTTATTTGGAACTCTATACGATTAGGATAAATAGAGTATTTTTGAGTTGTATTATGTTTTGTGGTGAAAGATGAGTTTGTGGTAGAAATTTATTAATGGATAAAACTCTAATTATAAATTAAGTATATCTCCTTATGATTTTAGCCAATCCCATAAATAAATTACTCAACATTAAGAAAAGGAACTTAGAACAAAAATGTTTTCCTATATGGTACCTTAGATCATCACTAATTTATGGCTTTGGGATTGTTGGCCTTTTCATAGCCATGTTCTGTACCTCTCTCCATCAGATAATTGATGGTTAGATTTCTCTTCCATATCCATATTTTCCTACATGGAACCCTAGTATGTGTTATTTTCGGTATTATTCATAATTTCCTCTCTTTATTTTAAATATAGGACTCATTAATTCATTTTTCGATGTGGGATTTCAACAAAGATATTTTGAAATGTCAAAAATGTGTTATCCAAATACCTTATGTTTTGTTGAACCGATGGTGTTTTAAATCATCATAAATTGATCAATTTAAGGCCCTCAATTTTACACTTGTTTGTGATTGATGACCTCAATCACTACCTATAAATATTTACGTTTTTCCTCCAATTATATGTCTCTAATTTCCACCAATGTTCTCCGAATAGAGATCATAATTTGGTGGTGACCCCTTTCATTTCTCTTTTCCTCTTATTAAGACTAAATTTTATTAACCCAATTTCCGATGTGGTTTTTCCCACAAAGATATTTTCTATATTCAACCTTTTATTTTAGAAGAACAATTTCAAATTGCAAGGACACAATTTATTTAATGAGGGGAGAATGTAACACCCCAAGATTTCATAGTGTGTTATTTCTTCAAAATAATTGAATAACTTGCACTACACGCAAAACCGAGTTCAAGCACACCATGAATTACCAAACAAGCCATTCAAAAAGAGGTTATGAATAGTATTAACTAAATTATAAACTTTATATAATCCTTATAATTTTAGAATCCATAATATGAGTTTCTTAGCCATAATGTAAGAACAAATTCATTTTTTTTCACTTTTACCAATATTAATAGTGAACCATTTTTAAATCCAATATTTTAAACCTTTATATATTCAATTTGACTAAATAAATTTACCTTTTAGAATGGGGACATCAAAAGTTTACAATTAAACATCCCATGATTCTATGGTACGCTTTCCTTTGAATAATACAGTAGTGTGTGTTGTACGCAACTTCGAGTTCTAACACACACCACAACCAATCGAACTAGCTGTTATGAATAGTAATACCTACTTTTTAAAATTTTATAAATTTTATCTCTCAAAATGGACTTCATTTTTGGATTTGGAGTATCGAATTTAGCTTAAGGTGAAATTTTGGTACTTTTCGGATAACTTTAATATTTTGATGAATAATGAAAATTACTAAATTTTAATTAAAAACAACTTTTTTAATAAAAATAATTTATAGGGATAAATTATGAATTTTATTGGTTTTAAAGTATATTTAGAATATATTTTTACCATTTAATACAATGTTGGTCATTGGACATAATTTCACAATTAAACCGATCATAAACAAGTATCAATCTTCTGATTGTTATTATATCTTAAAAAAAGATTTTTGTTTTGACAGCGGGAATTAATTTTAAATTAATTTATGCCACTTCTGTGTTTTGAATTTAGAAAAATGGATTCCATATTTGGAATCAGAATGTTCAAATTTTGTAAATAGGTAACTTTTATTTTTAGACATTTTGAATAATTACTTTGGTAAATATTTTATTTACCATGGTTAACGGGTAAATCGGGTAAATAAGGGTTAAAAAACAATATTATAATAATAAGCAATTACACTAAAACATGTCCTAACCTTATTGGTTGATACATGTCCGACCATGGGCATCTTTGAGTCGATTTGGGGACCCCATGGTGCCACTTGTAAGTGATAGGGACACTTTATTTTAATTAAGTTAAAATGATTACAAAAATGACACAAGCATATATCTTTTAGAAAAACAATTTTTACATAGGTTTATATATGTTTTAATTTAGACTATAAATATTAATTATAAAGATAAAAATATTTCCTACATAATGTTAGTTTATTTATAATTTTTAGACATTAAATAATTTAATTTATTTATGACACAGTGGTGATTTAGTAATTACCATAATAGTAAAAAATTAAAATGATTGATATTGTAGATACCCAAATAAATATAATTTGAGGCTTTTTATGAATTAAACTAATTTTATATGTTAATATGACATGTTAGGAATTAATTAATTAACTATTTTCGAAGTAATCATTATTTTATGATTTTTACAAAAATCAATTATTGAATAGTGTCAAAATTTACATAAAAGAGTTTTAAAAAACAACATTATATTATTAATTGATATTAAATTCCTAAAAATCTAAGGTTCGGCCAAGAGACTTATATCATGATAGGTATATCATTAATGGACCACATGTGGGTCGATTGGATGTATATAGTATGTTTATTAACCATATAATATAAAAATACAATGATAAATTGTAAAAGTGAAACTAATTAACTAAGAGTTAATAATTAAAGATAGGGTTAATATAATATCCCAAGACTGTCTAAATTCTATTGGTTGGGTGGTTTTAGACCCATCCCCACCTTAAACTTTAAATAATATACTTTGGATCCCTTATAAACCAAATATGAATTTATTATAAATTAATACTTCATGTTTTTCTTAAAGAGCCTCACCTCCCCCTTATAAAAGGACCCAACTTCAGACCAATTCTTCACACCTTCAAAGCCTTTTGGTTCAGCCAACCCCTGCCAAAATACTCTCTAAACTTCTCTCACTTAAACATAGAGGCCTTAGTTTGATCAGACATCCAACCTAAGGATCCCTTTTGATCAAATCAAAAGGAAGAACCCGAAGAAGAGGTAATGTTTTCACCAACCTCTTTCAAGTTCCTTTCTTCTTCAAATTCTTATTTCTTTGTTATTTCTATTCTAAAATAATAACACCAGTATCTCCAATATACTGTGATGTTTTTATAAATATGGTAAAACAATATTCAGTATTCTATCCATCCTTTGAATGACATGTCACCATACGTGCGTACGTACAGCTTACCGTCTCCACGTCTTGGTATAATTGTTATTCAATACATTATTATTTGTATGGGTATAATAATGATATGTATTTGATGTAAATAATAAATATAAAATTATAAGGATTCTGTATATATGATATACCATCCAATTATATATTATTTTAATATCAAAATAATGATATTTTCGCTCGTGCGTACGTACGGATTATCGTCTCCACGACGTGATGAGATTCATTTCCAAGTTCACCATTCATCGACGATTATAAAAATATATATTAATAATAATTATGTAATATATGACATAATAATTCTACTGGATATATATATATTTTTATATATAAGGATTTATGTACTTACATATACACTATTCACTTACTTTCATTCAATACTATATGAAAACAGAAACAGTGTTTATGCGTACATACGGACTACAGTCTCCATAAACGGTGTTTTCCATTTCATATATATGTCTATTATACATATTTATATTATAAATATATATGATATATTTATCATTTTTTATATTCTGGAAGTATTTAAATCATGATCTAAGTGATACAACCAAGAGTAACAAGTTAAAACACGTACGATAAAGAAAGTGATTATTACCTGAAATGTTAACTTAACATGGAAATTATTATTAAATGGGTAATATAAAGTCATAAATGAATCATGTATGATATCGTAAATATTAATATGGTTCTGGTATAATTTAATAACATACTACGATCTTTGTATAGGAGGTTAAACGTACCCTCGACTAATGGAAAGTGCAAGGTAAGGGGTTTTCATCTCACTCCTTATTCCCGTGAGATTCATTCCATATTGCTACTATTACCTTTTGTGTGGTGTATGTACTGCCCATAATTGTATTCTTTGTGTAATACACTTTAATTTATGTGTATTTACATATTCAGTGTATGATACCTCTTTCATGGGTTGTATGTTTCGTAAGTTACCAAATTGGTAAGGGTTAATTCCCCAATCTCATCATTATCCAAGATTGTTTATGTGTAAGTATTTATTTGGAAATTTTTATCATCCATGTCCATTTTTCATAAAAATGATTTCAAAATAAAGATTTTAAGGTTTTTTAAAGGTACTCTTTATCAACATCATAATTTCAAATTTTTAAAAGATTTATCTTTCTAAATCTTTTTAATTAATGTCCATGTTTTCAAAATGATTTTAAGGATTTATTTATATAGACATGAATGTTTTGAAATGATAATTCTTTTCAAATGTTTCAAAGTGTCATGGGACACTTTGATTCAAAAATCTCTTCTAAAATTACTTTCTTTATAAATGTGAGACTTTTAAAGGATTTTACAAAAAAGATATTTCTCTCAAAATATTTACTCATCATTTTCTTCTATGTCAACATCCTTTGAGGGATATTAAGCTCATTTGAAGTTTATTTATTATACAAAACTTCGATTGAAGGTTTTGTGATATGTTTGACTGTGGATGTGTTATTTTTATACCATTCATGGTTTATGGAGAAAGTATTGACATTTTTTATGCTAGTTTTAATACGAATGTTTATGTTATGTTTAAACCTATTCATATGAGGAATGCATTGGACTTAGTAAGTGACGGGTGGAGCCCGCTATAGCTCCTCGATGCATCGGTAGGTCCCATGAGACAAACTAGTGTCTTGGAACAAGGCCTTGGAAAAATCTTATTTGTAGTCTTGGCACGAGGCCTTGGCTATGTGGTTATGATAGTCTGGCATTATGCATTCCATCATTATGAAAGTGGTTAGTGATATTGCATGTGATTATTCGATTAGTAGAATATCCATGTGAATAAGTAAATGGAATTATTTCATTTCATTTTTTCCATATTATTCTGAAGTTCAAGTTTAAAAGGCTTTTTTTAGTTTTATACATTGCCTTAAATTTTTATGCTTATTTATGAAAGTTTCCGCTGTATTACTTACCCTTACTGAGCATTTGAGCTCACCCCTTTCTATGTTTTATTTTTCCCAGGATTCCAAGAAGTGTAATGTGAATGATATACAGGGTTAAAACAAGGTTATAATGGCGTTCATAAAGATTATTTATGTTATTTTGTACATCTTAAATTGAAAATGTAACATTCATGTATGTGATCTATTTTTCCAAGACTGCTAAAATGATCCGTACTTCGGGACTTGTTTCCTTGTAATCATGCCAATGTATTAAAATAATGCACTGACTCTGGGTAACTAGGGTCGGGGCGTTACAGTTGGTATCAGAGGAAGTTTAGAAATTACCTTGGAATCTAGATTTAGATAAAACTCTGATTAGAGCACATAGCCCTAAGATAGAATTTGAGGATTAGTATAGAAGAACTTCTTAAAATTTTGGTATTGTAGAGATTTTGTGAGTTTTCTGAGCAATACATCCCTGTCTGGATACGAGCAGGTAGAGGAGGCTCTGCCACAGATATACGTAGGTGTAAAACCCAAAAACCCCGCTTTGAGATAGACTCGAACGAGAACAGGTGCATGAAAACGGGCCTTGCTGCACTCTTGGTTACGACACTCCTAGGGGATATGCTTAGGATAATTCTCATTTTCTTTACAAACCATTATGAAGGGCTCCTGAGTATATACTTACTCAAAGAAAACATTTTTATGATTATGGATTATATCCATAAACTATTCAATTTGGGTTAGGTATTTTACAAGTTTGGTAATTATTCATTGTAATTTCTAAACTGAACTAGTTTATTCTATTGTATAGAAATGGCACCCAATAGAATGAATGTGAACTCCCGTAATACGCATGATCCAAAGTGTAATAAGGATCATATCTTTTGTGGTCCTAGGCCATAATTTAGAAGGGAAATAGTCTCCCACGTATTATCATCATATGAAGAAATAGTATCATGTGTTGATAAGATGAGTAAATAATTCTCAAAGTCCTATGGCATTGAAGAGAATTAAGAGAAGAAAAGGATGGTAAAAAGAAGGATAGATAAAGGGAAGAAGATAAAGAAGGGTTTTTACCATATGTGATAACTGTGGAAAGAATCACCTTGGAAAATGCTTGAAGGGAATGGGAGAATGTTATAAGTGTGGAGAAAAAGGACACCAAGTACGTGACTGCAAGTGTATGAAAAAAATTTCAAATGTACAATTCTTTATCTGGCAAGAGTTTGGACACTACGTGAACCAATGTACCGGTCATCAGACTATGCCGCAAATGATGCTATTGGATTATAATCAAGTTATGATACTACCACAGATGAAGAGGAAAGACTACTGTTCTTATGTTGTTATTTTAGAATTATTTTATTTAAGTGTTGTATCAATGATGTTCTAGAAATAAATAAGGATTTTACTGCAGTACTATTTAATTAAGGATTTGAGATTTTACGGTACTAAGAAAAGTGACTCTACACCGAGTTAAAATTTCTGGAAATTACATGGTTGAAGGAAAGATAAACCTTAATATGGTCCTAATATTGAGGTAGTGATTTTGGAATAAGAGATGGTTTATTTTGGTAATTCAGGATGTTGCGGTGTTGTAAAAGAATATATGAGGAAGGAGTTCACATGTCATTACCTGGCAAAAAGTATCCTCATTATGTTTAACTTCCTTGTAAATTTTGGATTGTGAGTTTGGATAATAGTATTTTGGATAAGTCTAATGGTTGGAATGGATTAAGTTTGAAAGGTTATTTTTTTGATTTTTATAATAGGACAACACACATACCATGTGACTACCCATCGTGTCGGACAAAGATGCGGGAATCGAACCCACAACCATAGTGCAATTGGGATTTATCACTTACCATTGTACTACATGAAGTTCTTGGATGGTATAATGTAGTTTCTCTACATAAAGGGTCTGATATGTGAATTATAAATTCATTATATTTGGAACCCTATACAATTAGGATAAATAGAGTATTTTGGAGTTGTATTATGTTTTGGGGTAAAAGATGAGTTTGTTGTAGAAATTTATTAATGGATAAAACTCTAATTATAAAGTAAGTATATCTCCTTATGATCATAGTCAATCCCATAAATAAATTCATCAACATTATGAAAAGGAACTTAGAACAAAAATGTTGTCATAGATAGTACCTTAGATCATCACTAATTTATGGCTTTGGGATTGTTCGCCTTTTCATAGCCATGTTCTATACCACTCTCTATCAGATAATTGATGGTTATATTTCTCTTCCATATCCATATTTTTCTACATGGAACCCTAGTATGTGTTATTTTCGGTAATCTTCATACTTTCCACTCTTTATTTTAAATAGAGGCCTCATTAATTCATTTTTTGATGTGGGATTTCAACAAAGATATTTTGAAACGTCAAAAATGTGTTATCCTAATACCTTATGTTTTTTTGAACCGATGGTGTTTTAAATCATCATAGATTGATGAATTTATGGCCCTCAATTTTACAATTGTTTTTTATTTATGACCTCAATCACTACCTATAAATATTTACATTTTTCCTCTAATTATATGTCTCTAATTTCGAGCAATGTTCTCCGAATAGATATCATAATTTGGTGGTGACCCCTTTCATTTCTCTTTTCCTCTTATTAAGAATAAATTTTATTAACCCAATTTCTGATGTGGGTTTTCCCATAAAGATATTTTCTATATTCAAACATTTATTTTTGAAGAAAAATTTCAAATTTCAAGGACGAAATTTATTGAAGGAGGGGAGAATGTAACACCCCAAGATTTCATAGTGTGTTATTTCTTCAAAATAATTCAATAACTTGCACTACACGCAACATCGAGTTCAAGCACACCATGACTTACCAAAAAAGCCGTTCAAAATAGTTTATGAATAGTATTAACTAAATTTTAAACTTTATATAATCCTTATAATTTTATAATCATAAATTATGAGTTTCTTAGACATAATGTAAGAACAAAATCATTTTTTTGCACTTTTACCAATCTAAATAGTGAACCCTTTTTAAATCTAATATTTTAAATTTTATATATTCAATTTGACTAAATAAATTTACTTTTTAGAATGGAGACATCAAAATTTTACAATTAAACATCCCAAGATTCCACGGTACGCTTTCCTTTGAATAATACAACAGTGTGTGTTGTACGCAACTTCGAGTTCTAACACATACCACAACCAATCAAACTAGCCATTATGAATAGTAATACCTACTTTTTAAAATTTTAGAAATTTTATCTCTCAAAATGGACTTAATTTTTGTATTCAGAGTATCGAATTTAGCCTAAGGTGAAATTTTGGTACTTTTCGGATAACTTTAATATTTTTATGAATAGTGCAAATTATTAAATTTTAATTAAAAACAACTTCTTTAATCAAAATAATTAATAGTGATAAATTATGAATTTTAGTGGATTTAAGGTATATTTAGAATATATTTTTACCATTTAATACAATGTTGGTCATTGGATAGAATTTCACAATTAAACCGAACATAAACAAGTATCAATATTTTGATAATTATTATATCTTAAAAACACGCTTTTTGTTTTGACAGCGGGAATTAATTTTAAATTAATTTCTACCACTTTTTTGTTTTGAATTTGGAAAAATGGATTCAATAATTTGAATCAGAATGTTCAAATTGTGTAAATAGGTAACTTTTATTTTTAGACATTTTGAATAATTTCTTTGGTAAATATTTTATTTACCATGGTTAAAGGGTAATTCCTATAAATAAGGGATAAAAAATAATATTATAACAATCAAAAATTACCCTAAAACATGTTTTAACCTTATTTTTTGATACATTTCAGACCATGGGAATCTTTGGGGTCGATTTTGGGACCCCATGGTGCCACTTGTAAGTGATAGGGACACTTTATTTTAATTAAGTTAAAATGAATACAAAAATGACACAAGCATATATCTTTTAAAAAAACAATTTTTACATAAAGTTATATATGTTGGATGTTCGACTATAAATATTCATTAGAATTATAAAAAGATTTCATACATAATGGTATTTTATTTATAATTGTTAGACATTAAATAATTTAATTTATATATGACATAGTGGTGATGAAGTAATTACCATAATAGTGAAAAATTAAAATGATTGATATTATAGATACCCAAATTAATATAATTTGAGACTTTTTATGAATTAAACTTATTTTCTAGGTTCATATGACATGTTAGGAATTATTTAATTAACTTTGTTAGAATTAATCATTCTGTTATGATTTTTACAAAAATCAATTATTGAATAGTGTCAAAATTGACATAAAAGAGTTTTTAAAACAAATATTATATTATTAATTGATATTAAATTCTTAAAAATTTAAGGTTCGTCCAAGAGTCTTATATAATGATAGGTATATCATTAATGGGTCACTTGGGGGTCGCTTGGATGTATATAGTATGTTTATTAACCATATAATATAAAAATACAAAGAGACATTGTAAAAGTGAAACTAATTAACTAAGAGTTAATACTTAAAGATGAGGTTAATATAATAACCCAAACCTGTCTAAATTCTATTGGTTGGGTGGTTTTAGACCCATACCCACCTTAATCTTTAAATAATCCACTTTGGATCCATTAGAATCCGAATATGAATTTATTATAAATTAATACTTTAAGTTTTTCCTAAAGATCCCCTCCTCCCCCTTATAAAAGGACCCAACTTCTAACCAATATTCACACCTTCAAAGCCTTTTGGTTCAGACAAACCCTACCTAAATACTCTCTCAACTTCCCTCACTTCAACATAGAGGCCTTATTTTGATCAGAAATCCAACCTATGGAGACCTTTTGATCAAATCAAAAGGAACAACCCGAAGAAGAGGTAATGTTTTCACCACCCCCTTTCAAGTTCCTTTCTTCTTCAAATTATTAATTCATTGTTATTTCTATTCTCAAATAATAACTCCAGTATCTCCTATATACTGTGATTTTATTATAAATATGGTACAACCATATTCAGTATTCTATCCATCCTTTGAATGACATGTCACCATACGTGCGTACGTACGACTTAGCATCTCCACGTCGTGGTGTAATTGTTATTCAATACATTATTGTTTGGATGGGTATAATATTGATATGTATTTGATGTAAATAATAAATATAACATTATAAGGATTCTTTATATATGATATACCATCCAATTATATATTTTTTTAATATCAAAATAAGGATATTTTTGCTTGTGCGTATGTATGGATTACCGTCTCCACGAAGCGGTGAGATTCATTTCTAAGTTCACCATTTATCGACGATTATAAAAATATATATTACTAATAAGTATGTAAGATATGAAATAATAACGCTACTGGATATATATATTTATATATATAAGGATTTATGTACTTACATATATATTATTCACTTACTTTCGTTCAATACTATATGAAAACAGAAACAGCGTTTATGCGTACGTACGGACTACCGTCTCCATAAACGGTGTTTTCCATTTCATATATATGTCTATTATACAAATTTATATTCTAAATATATATGATATATTTATCATGTTTTATATTCTGTAAGTATTTAACTCATTATCTAAGTGATACAACAAAGATTAACAAGTTAAAACACTACGATAAAGAAAGTGATTATTACCCGAAATGTTAACTTAACATGGAAATTATTATTAAATGGGTAATATAAAGTCATAAATGAATCATGTATGATATCATAAATATTAATATTGTTCTGGTATAATTTAATAACATACTATGATCTTCGTACAGGAGGTTAAACGTACACTCGAATAAAGGAAAGTGCAAGGTAAGGGGTTTTCATCTCACTCCTTATTCCAGTGAGATTCATGCCATATTGCCACTATTAACTTTTTTGTGGTGTATGTACTGCCCATAATTGTATTCTTTGTGTAATAAACTTTAATTTATGTGTATTTACATATTCATTGTATGATACCTCTTTCATGGATTGTATGTTTCGTAAGTTACCAATTTGGTAAGGGTTAATTCCTCAATCACATCATTATCCGAGATTGTTTATGTGTAATTATTTACTGGGCCATTTTTATCATCCATGTCCATTTTTCATAAAAATGATTTCAAAATGAATATTTTAAGGATTTTGAAAGGTACTCTTTATCATGATCATAATTTCAAATGTTTTAAATATTTATCTTTCTAAATCTTTTTAATTAATGTCCATGTTTTCAAAATGATTTTAAGGATTTATTTATATGGACATGAATGTTTTGAAATGATAATTCATTTCAAAAGTTTCAAAGTGGTATGGGACACATTGATTCAAAAATATATTTTAAAATTACGTCCTTTATAAATGTGTGACTTTTAAATGATTTTACAAAAATGATATTTCTCTCAAAAAAATTTACTCATCATTTCATCTATGTCGACATCCTTTGATGGATTTTAAGCTCATTTAAAGTTGATTTATTATAAAAAACTTCCATTTAAGGTTTTTTGATATGTTTGACTGTGGATGTGTTATTTTTATACCATTCATGGTTTATGGAGAAAGTATTGACATTTCGTATGCTAGTTTTAATACAAATGTTTATGTTATGTTTAAAACTATTCATATGAGGAATGCATTGGACTTAGTAAGTGACGGGTGGAGCCCGCTATAGCTCCTCGATGCATCGGTAGGTCTCATAAGACACACAAGTGTCTTGGAACAAGGCCTTGGAAAAATCTTATTTGTAGTCTTGGCACGAGGCCTTGGATATGTGGTTATGATAGTCTGGCATTATGCATTCCATCGTTATGAAAGTGGTTAGTGATATTGCATGTTATTATTCGATTAGTAGAATATCCATGTGAATAAGTAAATGGCATTATTTCATTTTATTTCTGCCATATTATGCTGATGTTCAAGTTTAAAAGGCTTTTGTTTAATTTTATACATTGCCTTAAATGTTTATGCTTATTTCTAAAAGTTTCCGCAGTATTGCTTACCCTTACTGAGCATTTGAGATCACCCCTTTCTATGTTTTATTTTTCCCAGGATTCCAAGAAGTGTAATGTGATTGATATGCAGGGTTAATACAAGTGTATAATGGAGTTCATAAAGATTATTTATGTTGTTTTGTACGTCTTAAAGTGAAAATGTAACATTCTTGTATGTGATCTATTTTTCCAAGACTGCTAAACTGATCGGTCCTTCGGGACTTGATTCCTTGTAATCATGCCAATGTATTAAAATAATGCACCGACTCTGGGTAACTGAAGTCAGGCCGTTACACATTCAAAACACTAAATGTTTCAATTTATATAGAATATTTCTATATTTTACAAGATTCTTCATTTTTCTCTCTTACCCACCATTGTTTTATTTTTTAGTTACTTTACGTATTCAATTAATAGTCAATTTATTTTAAATATATAGTGAAAATCACCCTTCACCCAATGGAAAAATTTCACGATTCTATGGGATCATTATATTTTTACATATTCACGTGATTTTGAAGGATATTTTACATTTTTTTATAGGTTAATTCATTTTTAATTTCTTAGAATTAAGAAAAATCTAGGGTTTTTTATTTTTAAAATTGAAATTAACTAATTACTACCATATCATAGTGTTGGATATATTAGTGTAGGAATAAAGGGAGAACTTAAGTTTATCTTAGAAATATTTTTGATGGAAATATCATCCCTAAATACATGGCAATTGTTGAAATAGATCTTCATGCCTAGTTTTGGAAGCAAATCACTGGTTCAAGGATTTTTATTTCCCTACCGATACTTTATCCAATTAAAAATAAGTTTCTAAGAGATATTCCATCTAGGTTTGGATTTTATTATGTCGAGATTTAGTTCATCACACACATTTCCACTAAATCTACCATAAGTTTTTGATCTAATGTATATTGATATTTTGATGTATCTATTAGACTGTACCCTCCCAAGTTGGATCTTGATGGGAACTTATCTTTTTCTTATCATAATGTTTTGAATTTATACAAGGCCAATGTGGTATATACTTGAGTAATAGTTAACACAAAAATGCCCTTGAATACAATTTATTGAATTTATCAGTTCCTTTTAACCACTCTAATAATCTATTATAATAATTTATAGGTATATTTAATTCAAAATTATAAAAATAAATATTTTAGGACATGATGTTCCTGCAATTGGTTTAAAGTGAACTACTCATCCTTTTTATCCATTCCTATTTTTTATTGTTATCTAAGTGGGAATTAATAGGAAGAAGCAGAAGGTTCAATAGTTTATCATCAAGGATAAGTAATTGTTATGATAATGTAGATCCCATGGATGAATGGAAGATAAACAAGAGTATCAAGGGGAATTAAATGTTTTAGAAACAAAAAATATAGTACCCTTGATGAACATAACCATGAAATTAATGAATTAAGTTATTCTCCCTTTTCAATAAGTGTTTGATCATATTCTCAATCCAAGATTCTTTTAATTTGGTGGAAACTATAACTTAACACTCACTTTTTCATGTTATTTTAGGCTAGGTAGAAATAAAAGTTTGTATCTCTCTTTTGACCACCTCCCCTACTCATCTTGTGATTTTGAACTACATTTAGAAGTGAAGGTTCCACTCCATGAGTATAGGTTCCTAACCAAGTCATTTTTTTAATTGGTTAACATCAAGAGTCTAACCAACACTCATGTCAAGAGCTGTGTACAATTTTGGATCCCCTCAGGTGTAGTGAATTTTATTTCACATTTATTATTTTTGGATATTGTATGGATTATTTTTGAGAATAGTAACTAATATGACATATGATTATGAGGCCCATTGAGCCCGAAATAAATGTTTAAAATAAATTAAATATATTAAATTTAAAACACACATATTTTTCTTGAAAATTTGAAATAAATTATAAATAGGTTTCTGGATAATAAATTTGAGGGAACAGTTGAGTTTATAACACAAGGTTTTCCCTAGGTGCAGCATGAACTTTATTAGTGCAGGGAATTTGTGGAAAAGTCATTGTGGACATTAAATGAATAAAATAATAAAATAATTTATTTTATTTGTTATTTTTGTTAATACTGCCACTAATGTATATTTAATTAGACTATTATAATGGAATTACATGGTTATCTACATAAACCTATAGCCCTTGGAGAACCCTTGGTGAAAGAATTGGAGGATCTCTCTTAGAATAATATCAATCGAATCGAAGACTGGTGATTAGTGTGAAACGAGATTTAGAGATCTCACCAATGATGTTGACGCTGACTCGTTATTTGTTAGTGATTGATATATATTGAGGTATAAAATTTTTTGATTTGGATTTCTTTCCATGTTTTTATTTCATTGATGAACGTGAATCAATCGAACAACAAATTGATTTACAGATCGACCATTTTTCGGGATAATATTATTGGAAGGATTTTATTAGGAGAATTTATTTGTGTTAATTTGATTCTTTCCTATCATTATAATAGTGATGGATAAAGGCAAACAAGAATATTGTATGAGGTTCATTCCTCATGTTTTTGGTTGTTCATTTCTCCCATTTTCCTTCATTCATCATGGAAATTCTTTCTTTGGATCAATGTTTGATGTATTCTAGAAAATCAAATGTTGTGCACCCGTTTCTTGGTGAAATTGTTTGGAATAATAGATCTGGGATCAACATGATGGGATGGAGGTTAGTAAATGGTATTAATGAATGGATTAGAATATATTGAAAACCCCCCATTCAAATGGGGTGTGTGAGTGGCAATAGGATAAATGGAATCCATTTTCCGAAAGGAGTCGAAGGTTGAATTCCAGCGAACATCCACAACAAGGCTCTTTCAGAATAGATATATGATTTACAATGAGTTTGAGGTTTAATTTTGAGGCAGCGACAACATGAGTGTGCACGGAACAAAGAACCAGGGTTTCTGAAAAAACCCAATTCACATGACACATAATATGGGATTATACATCTTTTGGGACCCTCCTAGTGGTAGCTATGTTTTTAGGAGGAAGTTAAGGATCAAACGGTGTGTGATCCTATCACATGTTGTGTTACCTCTCCTTGATAACATGGAATGTTACATAGAGGGTACACAGACATGGGATGGAGTAAATGGGCTAGATCATACTATATACTCCCACCCAGACATGTCTTGTCTAGGTGTGCATGAGCATACTTGTGTACTAGTACATGGGAAGAGTACACATGCATCCGTACACCATGTACTGTTACACGAACATAGAAACAGACACATGCTATTTACATAGGCAAGACCCAGGGTCAAAGGGACATGGTTTATACCCCTACCACATGATGTGTACTCCATTAAAGTTGTATTGGATACCTTATCCTCTATATCTTGGAAAAGTTATTTTTGGGTGTGTTCCCTATATCCATTCCTTAATGGTTAATATGGAATCACCCCATATGCACAGGACATCAACCCCTTAAACATGAATTATTGGATATATTTATTGGAGTCCTTCCATGAGGCCTATAGTGGGATCCTATATTCATCTTTGTTCCCTATGTTTATTTCTTAGTATCATCATGACTAACACTACATGGTATTCTATCCTCTACTTAGTGGGTTAATCTATATTGAGTTGTTGGTATAGTCCATGTCCTTGGTTGTGTTTCACATCTGTGTAATGTGATTCTTTAGACTTTCAGCATGTACTTCTTATGAAAAAACATGATGAGAACTACCTCTTGGATGTAAATCATTAGTGCTATCAGACTAGTGGAGTATAATCTCTGATATGAGTTCTTTGTGGAACTTTAGGTCTTAAATACTAGGTTGGAATTATAGTTGTTATTTACCTTTAGACTATGTGTATTTGTTTAGTATATCTTAATATTATTTTTATATGTTCTATTAACATATACTTATGTAGAGATGAATGTATTATTTTGTTGTATGATTTGTGGTTTCACAGGGTATTGTTATACTCACCCTTGCACAGCTTTGCCTATATGTGTCGTGTCTTGTGAATGCGATCAACCCTTTAACAGAGTCCTTGAGGGACCAGGACCAGGTGGTGCTTAGTGATATTGGATAAACTAAGGTGTGTTCCTATAATATCATGATAGTATTCCTCGTATTAGTTTTAGTTTGGACCTTTTTTTAGGCTATTTGTGGTGGGATTGTATTTGGACATGTTTACTTTCATTTACTTCTAGTCATACTCTGGTTGTGGGATTTATATGTATGCATGCATGGTTGTTTAATTGTTTTTAAATTTTAGCATTGTATGGGTTTGGATATGTGTGTGTGTAAGTACTTAGGCTAAGGCCTACCATGTTAGTGATATACATAATTGGCGCTAGTCACCGGCCCTTTTCCTATTGGAGGTGGACTTGGGGAGTTATGGAATGGGCCCTATTAGTACAAGTCATGAGAGATTGGTATCAGATCATCTGGTTTTACCTTAGGACCAGAGTCTGTGATATTGGTTTGGGGAAACAATGTTACGTTTTTTGAGTTTGGCTTTCTGGCAGGGGATCCCAATGATGGTGTGGTGGCTGATGTATCCATACACTGGGACTTTGTTCACCTACCTTTTGACTCAGTACATGAGAACATTGAATGTAGGAAAAAATGGTACATGCATCATATAGAAATGGGTTGTGGTTTCCATGTCCATTTTGATTCAACTCTTGAGATATTACCATTGACCATGGTACAAATTTTTTACTTTTAGGATTCCTCTGTGATTTATACTAGCTAGGATTAATCTTCAGGGTCATGAGGGTGATCCCCTTAGTGATGAGGCATCGATACATGGACTGGTTATAGAGATTTTACCTCTATGTGGTGCACCATCTATACTACAACATTTATAGAAACATATGTTACTTGCAGTACGAGTGGATGAGGTGCACATTTTAAGTGCACTACATGAGTTTAAATGGATGATACCCCTCAGGTTTTACAGCAAGTCTGATCCACAGGTGGCTAAGGGTTATCTTGAGGTGATTACCCAATTTTTCTTTCTTGGCAGGATACGAGTAGATTAGATGGTGGTCTTGGTAGTGAGCTTTGTCCATGGCCAAACAGGATGATGGTATGGGTTAGTGACCCAATCTTATGATGAGGTGACTTTAGCACGGTTAGAGACTAAGTTCCTTTTCAGATAGGAGTTCTATCCATCTACGATAAATTTTGTACGTATGCAATAGCTTCTATAGCTTTATTAGGGAATCATGAAAATATCCAAGTATTCATCGAGGTTTACCAACATCTCCATGAAATTGATAGTTATAGTTCAGGATTAGTTCTTTTGGGCATAGAACATAGAACGAGGAATGTGTAGAGAAATATGAGATAATGTTATCCCTATATACATTCCTACTTATTCTGGGGTTCTAGAATGAGATTCAGTGTTTGAGAGTTTCTTGCATGAGCAGATACATCCAGTGGTTGCTGGTAGTGGGTAATCCGGAGTAGAGATCTCAACTATAAGGATCTGATGTCAGTCTTAGGGACCTAAATGTGCAAGGCATTTCAGGAGGTGGTCCTAGAATAGAGGTTCTATGTTTCATGGCTCAAGAGAATGGTCCAATTAGCATAGGGATAGGTCGTTCTACTCTTTGGATGACAGAGGAAATCTTTCTTAAGATTGTACAACCCTCCATACAAATGACAGGGTGACCGTGAATGGGCCATCGAGGTATAGGAAGAAGTAGGATTAGATAGGTTTAAAAGGATTCAGACATGGAAGAGGAGTTGGGAGAATATCTAGAGGTGATAAATTATTTGAGTTGTTACCACCACTACCACCAGGTGGTCTACGCGAGGCTCAGGTAGGTGGAGGGAAGGGGTGAGGACAATTGCAGGTGGTCACGACATACGAACCAGAGTCTTCGAGAATGATTCAAGGAATGATATGTGTCTTTTCTACATTAGTTTAAGAATTTATATAAACAAATTCTACTCATTACTTTATTACTACCAATATAGTTTCCGACTCAAGGAGTTTGGCTAAGTCCTTGGATCTACCCTTGCACTTGGAGACTCCTACTGAATATGACTTGGTGATCACACACTCATTCAGATAGTGTGGCCTGATTCTAAGAGGCAAGAGTTCTTATTTGGATCTCTTTGTAGTAGGATGAGTCCTTATGAAGTCATCTTTGTTATGGACTTGTTATCTATAGTTCATGCGTAGATTGACTATTTTAGGTAGAGGATGTGGTGCTTCTATAGTGATGAATCTAGGTTTTCCATTGTGGGTGAGAAAGAATGTAACAGCCCGAGATTTTATGAAAAATATTCTTTTTTATTTCACTAATGTCTTGTGTTGTACGCTACACCAAAAGGAGCTTTCACAACACACATCCTTGACTTTCCTTGCATTACACGCAATCGCGACCTTCCTCGATAGCTTGCGTTGTACGCAATACCGAGTTTTACTAAACAACAATATGCTATTAAAACTAGCCGTTATGAATAGTAATAACCAATTTTTGAAATTTTATAAATTTTATTTTTCAAAATGGACTTCATTTTTGGATTCAGAATACCGAAATTAGCCTAGGGTGAAATTTTGGTATTTTTCTGAAATCTTTCAATTTTTGATGAATAGTGAAACCACTAAGTGGTAGGTTAAAAACTGAATTTTTGCATAAAACTTCATTTTACCGCTTCTGTGAATGGAATTTCAAAAATCCGACAGACACAGTTGATATCATTATGTAAAATGTGGTTCAATGAGATAAAAATAATTTTTTGGTGAATAGTAACTTTTTACTTTTTTTACCGCAGTTAATAGTAAATAGGGTAACTAAGGGTAAATATGATATTATTATTACCCTAACACATGTCCTAATTCTATTGGGCAAGTGTAATTCGACCAAAAACAAACTTAGGAATAAAATATGACCATTTAGGCCCACTTGGATTAGATTATGACATTTAATATTATTTTATTTAATGAATAGTTAAAATAGTTAAAATCAAAGTTTAATAACTAAAACATTTTTAATATGGGGTTATACGTAAGATAAATTCGACTATAAATATTCATTAGAAATCTAAAAAGATTTCCTACATAATGATATTTTATTTATAATTTTTAGACTTTAAATAAATTAATGTATTTATGACACAACGATGATGCAGTAATTACCCTTTTAAGGAAATATTAACATAATTGATGTTATAAATGCTCAAATGAATGTAATTTGAGACTTTCTATGAATTCCACTAATTTTATAGGTTAATATGATATATTATTGTTGATTTAATCAACTTTGTTCGAACATATAATTCTGTTATGACTTTCACAAAAATCATATATCAAATAGTGTCAAAATTGACACAAAATAGTTTTTAAATAAAATATTATATTATTAATTGTTATTTTATTCCTAAAAATCTAAAGTTCGTCCAAATAACTTAGATAAGGATATATGTATTAATAATAAACAATTAGGGGTTCGTTTGGCATGTTATAGTAAGTGTATTAACCATATAGTGAAAGAAAACAAAAAGACACGGTAAAAGTTAAATTATTTAACTTAGAGTTAAATCTAATTGATAAGGTTAAAATAATACCCTAAACTTTTCTAAATCTTATTGGTTGATAGGATTTCGACCCATCCCTACTTTAGCTCTGAAATAAGACCCTTTGGAACCATTATAAACCAATTTTGACTTTAATATAAAATAATATTTTGAGATATTCCTAAGGTGCCCCTCTCCTCCCTTATAAAAGGACACCTCCTCCCCCTCCTCCTCACACCAATTTGAGCACTCAAGCTCGGCCAAACCCTGCCAAAATCTCTTCTCCACTTCCCTA
Organism: Viscum album; assembly: GCA_963277665.1. Lineage (NCBI taxonomy): Eukaryota > Viridiplantae > Streptophyta > Magnoliopsida > Santalales > Viscaceae > Viscum > Viscum album. Next base: position 1,597,037,625 of record OY728141.1, read on the forward strand.
GAAACATCCTATAGGTTCTGGTCTTCCTCAAAGACCAATTTTAGTTCCCTAAAAAGGAGGTCTCAAAGAGGCTCTTCAAAGAAGAGGTAATTACCGTTACCAATTCTTTCATCTTTATTTCTTCTTCCACTTATTCTTCTTAGGTTGTTTCATTATGAAGTAATAACATCAGTATCACTTATATACTGATATTTTATTATAAGTATGAAACAACCCTATTTCACCATCTATCCATCCTACGGAAAAAGAAATCACCGCGCGTGCGTACGTACGGAATACCGTCTCCACGCCGTGGTGTAATCTATTTTCCACCACCACCTTACATGGATGGGTATAATGGTGTAAAGAATAACTATACATATTTATTACAACATCATATTGATTCTGATATATTGTATAATCCACTCCACTCCAATTCAATATTTTTGGAAATGATATCATCGCTCGTGCGTACGTACGGACTACCGTCTCCACGACGCGATGAGATTCATTCTCCATGTTAACCATTTAAGAATGATTATAAAGTATATATAAGAAATAATAATGAAATATATGACATTATAAAGATACTGGATTTATGTATATACATATATATGTATGTCATCTACTTACTTCCATTCAAGACAATAAGGAAAGAAAAACAGCGTTCATGCGTACGTACGGACTACCATCTCCATGAACGGTGTTTTTCTTTTCATTTATCTATCTATTATATATATATATATATATACTGAATATATATGATATATAAATCATATTTAATATTCTGGAAGTAAGTAAATCATGATATAAGTAATAATAATGTCAAGAACAACAAGTCAAAACACCTACGATAAATGAAACGATTTTACCCAAAACGCTTCTTTAACATGGAATTTACAAAAGAACGGGTAATATAATGTCATAAGTGAACCATATATGATATCATAACAATGAATATGATTATTTAATAAGTCAATGACATTATTTAAATCATTACACAGGAGGTTCAGACACATACGAAGCAAATCAGACCTAAGGTAAGGGAAATATCACAATCTCATTTTTATCCGAGATTGTTTATACATTGGTATTTACTGGGGTGTATTTTATCATCCACATCTATGTTTCCTCAATATGTAATGTTATTTCCATCCACCTAAAATTGTTTAAATCCAATTTTAACCTTTGGTTAGTTTTTAGTAAAAGATATGAAAGGAATCTTTTGTCATTTTTCGTACGAGGTACTTTTTGATTTTTTCGACAAAAGTACAAAGAATGTTTTTTTTAACTTATACGGAACGAACGGATTTTTACGGTTTTATAAAGCCTCTGTTTCATGAAGCTTCATCCAAAAGATTTCATGACTATTTTCAATAAAATCTCTTTATTTTAAAATTGCATGACGTTTTGTGAAAAGAAATTGATTTTGAAGAAGAAAGGATATTTTCCTCAAGAATTCATTTCAAGTGTTTTATCAAAATTATTTTCCATATAAGATAACATAGGATTCTGTTTTTATCCCTATTATTACATTGATTTGATTATGTTGTGATGGAATTATTTTTATGAATTCCTTTATCTTATATGAATTGTTTTATGATGTCATGTTGTTTAAGAATCCCATTTTTATTACATGGGTTATGCGATAATGTATGATTTATGATTATGTGGAACACATAAGAAAGGATTCATTATGAGATGGGTGGGACCTATATCTCCCTCAAATGAATTGGGTAAAGATTTTATATCTCATGAGATAGACATGGCTGGAATGGTAGGTTATACCGGTTCAGTGAAACAGGACTGAAACGAGGGTTACTCGATTCAGAAAGGAACTTTGTCCACTAAGATAGTCTTGGAAATGAGTCTTGACTAACAAGAAATGATTCTCTATGATTATGTGTGAATTCCACAAATTTCATGTTTTAAGTTATGATTATTGTGATTACATTTCACTGCCATGATTTATCCCATGTTATGAAATTATGCTCTCTTTTGCAGGTTAAGATTTCTAAAAGATAAGTTCTTATGAATATGATGTGATTGATTTTTCTTTTGTATACCCTTACTGAGCATTTGAGCTCACCCTTTTTTGTTTTCTTTTACCCAGGATATAAAGAAAGGTTTTAGGTAAAAAAAGGAAGATCTTTATGGGAGATATTGAAGATCTTTCACCACGATTAGAAGATTGCGTTCCGAGTTTCCAAAGACACTAAACTATTACGATCCTTGTGTGTGTGTTTTTTTTATGTACTAAGTATTCCACAAATGTAATGTAATGTTCATGTACGTCAATCTTCGGGTCTCTACAGTTGGTATCATAGGAAAGGTTTAGTCAACCTTTGGAAACTAGGATGCGAAAATGTTAGTGAGATCCCTAGAGATATTTCTACGGTATTCCTAGGGATGTCCCTAAGGTTAAGTATACGTATAAATTATAGTACTAGAACTACGCTAACGATCATATAATTAAACCTAAGATGTTAGATATTGAAGGTACTCCCCCTTTATTATGTTGTTTTCCCTAGCATGATTTTTTCCTCTCAGACTATTCTTTTTGGGTTTTAGACGATGGCTGGAACCCGAAGGAACCATGTTGATCAATGAAATGGACAATGCAATGATTGTCCTCATGAACAAACAAATGTTATGGGAGATGGAGTGAAAAATCTTATTGCTATACTTACACAAGATATGAATCATTCTGGACTTCCAAATGAGCAGATAAGGGAACAATATTCTATTGAGTCCTTCATGAGGCAACGTCCACCTTCTTTCAGTGGGTCTTCTGATCCACTTGTTGCTGAGAAATGGATCAGTACCACTGAAAAGATATTTTCAATTCTTCAATGTTCTGAACATGATAAATTCATCTTAGCAGTATATCGTTTGGAAGGTGAAGCCGATCAATGGTGGAATCTTATCAAGAATACAAGGCAAAGAGATGAAATTGAGTCCATGGAATGGGACGAGTTCAAGAACTTATTTTTCAATAAGTACTTCCCTCGTATTCTTCGAACGAAGATGGAAAAGGAGTTTCTTGAGCTGAAACAGAAGGATGATGAATCTGTTGGTATATACGAAGCGAATTTTACAAGACTTGCAAGGTATGCATCTGGCATTATCATCCAACCTGAAAGTAAAGTTGATCGATTTTTCAGTGGCTTAAAACCAAGTCTTCGAAGGGCATTAGCTATACGAGACTTCAGTAGCTATGAAGAAATTGTGCGTTGTGCTATGAAGGTAGAAATGGAAGTTGGTGTTACATATCCATCTCATGGTTTTGAAAAGAAACGAAAGATGGAGTTCAAGGAGAAATCTCAGAATAATGGTGAAAAGAAGATGAATGTTTCCTTATGCACAAAGTGTGGAAAGAAGCATGGTGGAGATTGTCTTAAAGGGACTAGAAAATGTTTTAAGTGTGGAAAAGAAGGTCATCGAGCAGCTGAGTGTCGAAGTAATGGAAAAAGGGTTTCTAATGATGTTAATAAAGCAAACACTGCATAGAACGCACCACCAACACTTCAATGCTTCAAGTGCAAGGAAATGGGGCATTATGCTAATAAATGCCCTAATCCAAGGGTTAGTGATGATCAACATGAGCAACCACTTAAGGAAAAGGACAAAGGGAAGTCACATGTGATCACTATTGGCGATGTTGAATATGACAACGATGTGGTGGAATGATTAAGTGTTTATGTAATGGGATTCCAAAATAGTGTTGTATATAGTATCGTGGAATATTGGAATATTTGTGTATTGGTCTATTGTGGTTTTCAATAATTTTATGGTACCAGTAACCATGGAAAGTGATTGAGATATTTTTGGAAAAAGAATGATATGCGCATAATGAAGGGAAAATGAGAAAATTAAATATTTGACAGTATTCATGAGCTCATGATTGATATAAGGACTAAGTGATATCATGGTTTGAGTATATAGAATTTTGAGGATTTTGGTATGTGGAAAGTGTTAACTTTAAACTGCATTCATGTTTTCACTAAGGTATTCAAGAGAATACATGATTAAGGACTTTGAATGTTTGGAATGTGACCAACAAAACATATCTTATGATATATGGGGATCAATGATGGTATTAAATATCTGGTAATCGTTTTCACTATGTTATGAGAGTGGACTGCAGTATTATGGATAAGCCTAAAGATTGAAATGGATTATGTTGGACATAAGTGAGTATTGTTTAAGGATAGAATTTTTTTTTCGATATTATTGATGGGATGTTATAGTAATGTAGTTTTAGAAAAAGGACAACCTGCAGGACGGGCGGCAGCCCATCGCTTCGGACAAGGCTGTGGGAATCGAACCCACAACCGAAGTGTGATTGGCCTTTATCGCCTACCACTGGCCTACAGGAAGTCCCCGTTTAGTAGAAACTAGTTTTATTATATTAAGCAGTATGATATATGAAGTATAAGTCCATTTTAGGAACCATATGTGATTAATCTCACTATAGATTGACTTATGTATATAATTTTTTCTAACCTTTTATTTGAGACAGATGGAATGACCTGTCATTCTATCACATGATCTGCTAACACTTCACAAATAATAAATTCAACTTCATTTATTTAAGAGATGAAGTGGAAATTGTTCAAGGCATGAACAACAGTGAGATTGTACCAAAATAAAGAAAGTATTTATTCTAATTCAAATTTTCAACTTTAGGGAAATGATCTTGAAAACCAAAAATGTTGTCCTAGTGATCTTATACCTGATGAATCAGATGGTACCTTAGATCGTCACAAATTTATGGATTTGTGATTACTGGATTTTCCATAGCCATGTTCTCTACCACTCTCCATCAGAACATGATGGTTAGATTTCTCTTCCATATCCATATTTTCACCTATGTGGAAACCCATGGATTAGTTTATTTGGGTAATCGTTAAATTTCATACTTTAGTTTTTAAAGCCAAGTTTTGGTATTCCTTTTTACGATGTGGGTTTCTATTAAAGAAACGTTCGAATAGTAAACCATTTATAACCCCGACGAATTTCGAGGGCGAAATTCATTTTAAGGGGGGTAGAATGTAACAACCCAAGATTTTATGAAAAATATTCTTTTTTATTTCACTAATGTCTTGTGTTGTACGCTACACCAAAAGGAGCTTGCACAACATGCATCCTTGACTTGCCTTGCATTACACGCAATCACGACCTTCCTCGATAGCTTGCGTTGTACGCAATACCGAGTTTCACTAAACAACAATATGCTATTAAAACTAGCCGTTATGAATAGTAATAATCAATTTTTGAAATTTTATAAATTTTATTTTTCAAAATGGACTTCATTTTTGGATTCGGAATACCAAAATTAGCCTAGGGTGAAATTTTGGTATTTTTCTGAAAACTTTCATTTTTTGACGAATAGTGAAACCACTAAGTGGTAGGTTAAAAACAGAATTTTTGCATAAAACTTAATTTTACCGCTTCTGTGAATGGAATTTCAAAAATCCGACAGACACAGTTGATATCAGTAAGTAAAATGTGGTTCAATGAGATAAAAATAATTTTTTGGTGAATAGTAACTTTTTACTTTTTTTTACCGCGGTTAATAGTAAATAAGGTAACTAAGGGTAAATATGATATTACTATTACCCTAACACATGTCCTAATTCTATTGGAAAAGTTTAATTCGACCAAAAACAAACTTAGGAATAAAATATGACCATTTAGGCCCACTTGGATTAGATTATGACATTTAATATTTTTTTATTTAATGAATAGTTAAAATAGTTAAAATCAAAGTTTAATAACTAAAACATTTTTAATATGGGGTTATACGTAAGATAAATTCGACTATAAATATTCATTATAAATCTAAAAAGATTTCCTACATAATGATATTTTATTTATAATATTTATACTTTAAATAAATTAATTTATTTATGACACAACGATGATGCAGTAATTACCCTTTTAAGGAAATATTAACATAATTGATGTTATAAATGCTCAAATGAATGTAATTTGAGACTTTTTATGAATTACACTAATTTTTTAGGTTACTATGATATATTATTGTTTATTTAATCAACTTGGTTCGAACATATAATTCTGTTATGACTTTCACAAAAATCATATATCAAATAGTGTCAAAATTGACACAAAATAGTTTTTAAATCAAATATTATATTATTAATTGTTATTTTATTCCTAAAAATCTAAGGTTCGGCCAAATGACTTTTCTAAGGATATATGTATTAATAATAAACAATTTGGGGTTCGTTTGGCATGTTATAGTAAGTGTATTAACCATATAGTGAAAGAAAACAAAAAGACACGGTAAAAGTTAAATTATTTAACTTAGAGTTAAATCTAATTGATAAGGTTAAAATAATACCCTAAACTTGTCTAAATCTTATTTGTTGATATTATTTCGACCCATCCCCACTTTAGCTCCGAAATAAGACCCTTTGGAACCATTATAAACTGATTTTGACTTTAATATAAAATAATATTTTGAGATATTCCTAAGGTGCCCCTCTACTCCCTTATAAAAGGACACCTCCTCCCCCTCCTCCTCACACCAATTTGAGCACTCAAGCTCGGCCAACCCCTGCCAAAATCTCTTCTCCACTTCCCTAGAAACATCCTAGAGGTTCTGGTCTTCCTCAAAGACCAATTTTAGTTCCCTAAAGAGGAGGTCTCAAAGAGGCGCTTCAAAGAAGAGGTAATTACCGTTACCAATTCTTTCATCTTTATTTCTTCTTCCACTTCTTCTTCTTAGGTTGTTTCATTATGAAGTAATAACATCAGTATCACTCATATACTGATATTTTATTATAAGTATGAAACAACCATATTTCACCATCTATCCATCCTACGGAAAAAGAAATCACCGCGCGTGCGTACGTACGGAATACCGTCTCCACGCCGTGGTGTAATCTATTTTCCACCACCACCTTGCATGGATGGGTATAATGGTGTAAAGAATAACTATACATATTTATTAAAACATCATATTGATTCTGATATATTGTATAATCCACTCCAATTCAATTCAATATTTATGGAAACGATATCATCGCTCGTGCGTACGTACGGACTACCGTCTCCACGATGCGATGAGATTCATTCTCCATGTTAACCATTTAAGAATGATTATAAAGTATATATAAGAAATAATAATGAAATATATGACATTATAAAGCTACTGGATTTATGTATATACATATATATGTATGTCATCTACTTACTTCCATTCAAGACAATAAGGAAAGAAAAACAGCGTTGATGCGTACGTACGGACTACCGTCTCCATGAACGGTGTTTTTCATTTCATTTATCTATCTATTATATATATATATACTGAATATATATGATATATAAATCATATTTTATATTCTGGAAGTATGTAAATCATGATATAAGTAATAATAATGTCAAGAACAACAAGTCAAAACACCTACGATAAATGAAACGATTTTACCCAAAACGCTTCTTTAACATGGAATTTACAAAAGATCGGGTAATATAATGTCATAAGTGAACCATATATGATATAATAACAATGAATATGATTCTGTAATAAGTCAATGACATTATTTAAATCATTATACAGGAGGTTCGACACATACGAAGAAAATCGGACCTAAGGTAAGGGAAATATCACAATCTCATTTTTATCCGAGATTGTTTATACATTGGTATTTACTGGGGTGTATTTTATCATCCACATAGATGTTTCCTCAATATTTAATGTTATTTAAATCCACCTAAACTTTTTTAAATCCAATTTTACCCTTTGGTTAGTTTTTAGTAAAAGATATGAAAGGAATCTTTTGTCATTTTTCGTACGAGGTACTTTTTGACTTTTTTGACAAAAGTACAAAGAATGTTTTTTTAACTTATACGGAACGGACGGATTTTTACGGTTTTATAAAGCCTTTATTTCATGAAGCTTACACCAAATTATTTCATGACTATTTTCAATAAAATCTCTTTCTTTTAAAATTGCATGACATTTTGTGAAAAGAAATTGATTTTGAAGAAGAAAGGATATTTTCTCAAGAATTCATTTCAAGTGTTTTATCAAAATTATTTTCGATCTAAGATAACATAGGGTTCTGTTTTTATCCCTATTATTACATTGATTTGATTATGTTGTTATGGAATTATTTTTATGAATTCCTTTATCTTATATGAATTGTTTTATGATGTCATGTTGTTTAAGAATCCCATTTTTATTATATGGGTTATGCGATAATGTATGATTTATGATTATGTGGAACACATAAGAAAGGATTCATTATGAGATGGGTGGGACCTATATCTCCCTCCAATGCATTGGGTAAAGATTTTATATCTCATGAGATAGACATGGCTGGAATGGTAGGTTATACCGGTTCAGTGAAACAGGACTGAAACGAGGGTTACTCGATTCAGAAAGGAACTTTGTCCACTAAGATAGTCTTGGCAATGAGTCTTGACTAACAAGAAATGATTCTCTATGATTATGTGTGAATGCCACAAAGTTTCATGTTTTAAGTTATGATTATTGTGATTACATTTCACTGCCATGATTTATCCCATGTTATGAAATTATGCTCTCTTTTGCAGGTTAAGATTTCCAAAAGTTAAGTTCTTATAAATATGATGTGATTGATTTTTCTTTTGTATACCCTTACTGAGCATTTGAGCTCACCCTTTTTTTTTTTCTTTTCCCCAGGATATAAATAAAGGTTTTAGGTAAAAAAAGGAATATCTTTATGGGAGATATTGAAGATCTTTCACCACGATTAGAATATTACGTTCCGAGTTTCCAAAGACACTAAACTATTACGATCCTTGTGTGTGTGTTTTTGTTATGTACTAAGTATTCCGCAAATGTAATGTAATGTCCATGTACGTCAAGCTTCGGGTCTCTACAAAGAAACCCAAGAATCAATGGATGGACTTATGAATAAGAGGATGTAACCAATTAATCATCAATTGGATAGCATGACCTTGGTGCAATGGATGTTCTGAGTTTCTAATTCCTTTTAGTAGTGGAGGAGTATGTGGATGTCTTTCCTGAGGTTGTTCAAGGTTTACCACCCCACTAAGAGATAAAATTGTACATTTATACACACCCTAGGATGACACCGATACTTAAGGCATCATATCGGATGGCTCTCACATTGGTTTATGAGATGAGGGTCAAGTAGGATAACTGGCAGAGGAATGGATTTGTTATATATATTTTTTCACCCTAAATATCCCCAATTTTGTTTTACAAGAAGACAAATGGGATCTTGGCATTATGTGTGGACTATCGACACTTGAACAAGGTGATCGTGAAGTATAAGTATCCACTACTAAGGATTTTTGTCCTTTTTGATCAGTTGAGAAGGAAAAAATGGTTCTTGAAGGTTGACCTATGTTCAGGCTATCCCTAGTTGCAAGTACGAGATTAACATATACTGAAGATGGAATTCATATGTCACTATGAGTACTTGGTGATGCCTTTTGGTGTGACAAATTCCCCATCAATGGTCATGGGGATCATGAACCGGATCATTTAGGCCTTCTTAGACTGGTTTGTTGTAGTCTTCATCAACAATATCCTTGTGTACTTGATGTCTGAGGATGAGAACACAAGACACTTGGGGATGGTTCTGGACATACTCTAAGAGCACTAAATTTATAGAAAGATCTCAAAGTATCAGTTTTGGATACATGAGGTCTACTTCCTTGGACATGCTATCTGAAAAAATGGAGTGTTAGTGGAATCAACCATGGTTTAGACAATTTTATCTTAGGATCCACCCAAGAGCATGATAGAGGTGCACATCTTCCTTGGGGTGGCGGGCTATTACAAGATATTCATACCTAATATCTCAAGGATATTAGAATCCATGACAAATTTGACCCAAAATGGCCATCCTTTCATATGGACAGAGTGCTTATACAAATATTTTTAAGAGTTGATGTAGATATTGATGATTTCTCCCATATTGATATTCATATAGGTGGTTTTCATGTATGTAGTGTTTTGTGATGCATTAAGAACTAGTCTTGGTTATGTTCTGATGCAGAGGTGGGCGGTGATTGCCTATGGTTCATGTATGTTGAGACCACATGAGAATAAATACATGACCCACGATCTTGATTTAGTAGTAGCAGTCTTCACAGTAAATATGTGGAGAAACTACCTGATGGGAGAGTGGTTTAACATCTATTTTGACCACAAGTATATAAATTATATCCTCTCTAAAAATTATCTTAACTTGAGATATAGGTGATGGCTAGAGTTCCTCCAGGGTTATGACTACAAAATTATTTATACTTCTGGGAAAGGGAACATGTTAGCGTATTCTATTAGTATGAAATCTTATTCACAGTTTCTAAATGAGTTTTCAGAGCAGTTTTTCCCATTGTAGTCATCCTTTGTGGATGGAGATGGAGAAGCTTACCACCATTCGATGGTTGTTACCCCTCCTATTTTTTAGTGAGTTGGGGAGGCACAAATTGGGTATACTAACTGTGAGACCCTGCTTACACAGATTTTCAATAGACATGCTCCAGATTGACTTTTTTAAAGTTGGGGAGCATGTTGTTATTTTCCATGGACGCACAATGGTACCAACGAAATTTCAGGAAGAGGTTCAAATAGAGTTTCATATATATCCTTTGGTGGTACATCTAGGTGTGGAAATGATATACTAGGACCTACAACATCAGTTTTAGTGGCCAGGTATGAAGGGGATATTTGTAGAGTTTTTCTCTTGATTCCTTACTTTTCAGCAAGTGAAGGAAGAGCACCATGTTATAGAGGGTTTATCTCAACCTCATGGGGTTCCAGAGTTGAAGTGATTTGAGATATACATGGAATTCTTAATAGGATTACCACATATGTTCGAGGGACATGGTGTCATCTGGGTGATCATAGATTGACTCACCATGTCGACCCACTTCTTAGCTATTCAGAAAGAGAGTTCACTTGAGATCCTAAGATGCCTCTATAGACATGAGATAGTTCGACTCCACGGAGTTCCCTTGATGATTGTTTCTGACTATGATGCTCACTTCACATACCTATTATATAATTGATTACATGAGGATTTTGGGACTCATTTATGCTTGATAAAAGTGTTTCATGCCCAGAATGATGTCTCAACTAAGTAGACCAGTCATGTTATAGATAAAATAATGTAATCTTGCATGTTGGAATTTTTCCATAGCTGGGAGAATCACCTATCACTGGTGGATTTTGCAAAAAAAAAACATCTACCATTCCACCATTAATATAGAACTATTCAGGGCTTTGTATGGGTGACCCTGTAGGTCACATATTTTCTAGACTAAACCAGGTGGGTTGACAGTAATGGTTCTAGAGTTGGTGCGAGAAACTATTGAGAAGATGAAGATCATCCAGGAGTGGAAGAATACTACATTGATCTATCAGATGTATTATAAAGGATGAATATTGTGGCCATTGGAGTTTGATTAGGGGGGCATGTAATCCTATGAGTTTCACCTCAATGTGTATTATGAATATTTGTCTAGGTCGCCAAGATATATTTAAGATTTACTAGACCTTTCTAGATAATACATAGAGTTGGTTTTGTGTTGTGTCACTTAGCTCTAATACCACAGTTAGACCGGGTACTAGATGTATTCCACATGTCGTAGCTATAGAGGTACCTGCATTACCCATCACACATTATCGTTTGGGGTAATCTGGACATTGAGGATAGATATACATTTACTGAGTACCCAATGAAGATTGAGTATTGGTAGGAGAGGATCCTATATGGGTAAGAAACTCATTTATTGTGTGTCTAGTGGCAGTACGTGAATCTTAAGAAAATCAAATAGGAGAGGGAGGCTCAGATACATGCTTAGTACCCACATCTCTTTGTGTAGCCAATTGTGCTGTTGTTTAGGGATGTAAAGCCCCACATTAGGGATAATGTAATGACTCATCTTTTACATGTATTATTTTTTTTGATATTTAATGGATTATTTTCAAGACCAGCCAATAAGATAGAGTATTATTGCATGGTTCGTTGTGCCCAATTTTTTTTGAAATATACTAAATATATTAAATATCATGAACATGAAATGTTTTCTAAAAAATTGTAATAAATTCTATATGGGGGACCAAATCAGAAATATGATGGTGCCATTGAGTTCACAATATAGGTTTTACCCCAAGATTGACATAACCACTGTCAGAGCGGAGCATTTATAGAAAATTTGTCATGGGCGTTAAATGAATAAAATAATTAAATAAAATTTTCATTAATTCTTTGAATGATAGGTATTTAATTAGATAGCTATTATAGAATTCTAGGGTTATTCACATAACCTTGGATCCATTGGAGAACCCTAATAGAGAGTATTGTATGATCTCTCTTAGGAGAAGATCAACCGAATCAATGTTTGGTGATCTATGTGCAACGAGATTTAGATATATCAACAATGATGATGATGTAAACTAAATTTTCACTAGTGATTGATCCATCTCAATGTAGAATTAGTTTTTATTTGGATATCTTTATCATTTTTATTTTAATGATGAACTTGAATCATTGGACCTATGAATTAGTTCAAGGGTCAGTTGTTTTGTAGGATGGGATTATTGTAGGGGACTTATTGGGATAATTTATTTTTGATTATTTGATTCTTCATTGTCATTATAATGGAGATAGATTAAGGCCAACACAAACATTAGCTGAGGTTCATTCCTCGTGTTTATAGTTGTTCATTTCTCCATTTTTTCTTTGTTCATCGTGGGTGTTATTCATTTGGCCCGCGATTCAATATATTCCGAAAAATAAAATGTTATGTAGCCATTTTTTGGCACAATGGTTTGAAATTATAGATTTGGGATTGACACAATGTGATAGATGTGCAATAGTGGTAGTGGAGAATGAATCAGACAGGATTGGAAACCCCCCATATTCAAATAAGGTGTTCGAGTTATGAATGGATGAATAAAATACATTTTTTGAAATGATTTGAAGGCGGGATTCTAGTGAACAACCACAACAAGGCTTAGTTGAAATAGATCCATTATTTTTGGCATGTTTGAGATGGGATTTCAAGGTGGAGATGGCGTGAGAACGTGGATAATAAAGAACTAGGGTTTCTAGAAAAACATAGTCCACACGGTGTGTAATACAAGATTACATTGCATGTAGGGACCTCCGAGTAGTGGCTATGGTTTTTAGAAGAATATAATGATCAGATGACATGTGAACCTATCACACAATGCGTGACCTTGTCACCTGACATGTGAAACCTCCCCAATAGATAAACCTCTACCATGGAGTGTACATGGAAACCGAATGGAGTACACAAGATAGAGCATGCCATGTACTCCCACATGGGCATGGCTTGGCCAGGTGTGCATGGCTATACCCGTGTACTGGTACATGAGTAGAGTACACAAGAATCTGTATTATTTCATAGACATAGACATTATCCGCCTACATTGGTGGGACCCAGGTTCGAAGGGACATGACTTGTACCCCAAATACATGTCATGTACCCCATTAAAGTTTTATTTATTCCCATTTCCTCAATATCTTGGAAAATTTTCATTGGGGTGTGTTCTCCATATCCATTCTCTAATGGTTAGTATGAAATCACCTCCTATGCATAGGACACTGATCCCTTCAGTAAGACTTGATGGATAGATTTTTAATAATCCTTACTTGAGGACCATTTTGAGATCCTTTATTCATATTCATTTCCTAGGTTTAGTTCTTGGTATCTTCATAACCAACAATACATGGGCATCGATCCTATACTTTTCATGTTAATACAGATTTAGTTGTTGGTATACCCCATAGCCTAGGGTGTGATCCTCATTTGTGTATCATTTCTCTTCATAATTTCAATGTGTACCTAATATGGAGATACCCAACAGGAAATACCTCTCATATGGATATCCTTAGTGCGATCAGACATATTGAGTGTTTTCTCCTAGACGAGTGCATTGTGGAACCTTTGACCTAGAATCCTAGGCTAGAATTATGGTTGTGACATAGCTTTAGACTATATTCCTTTGTTGAGTATGTCTGGATATTCTTGTTATTTGTACTGTAGACATATACCTGGGTAGATATGATTGTATTATTTTGTTGTTTTCTTTGTGGTTTTATGGTTTCATATCAGGTATTGTTATACTCACCCCTGGATGGGCATTTCCGACATATGTCATGTCTTGTGCAGATGATCAAACCATTGATAGGGTTCTTAAGGGACCAGAACTAAGTGGTTCATAGCAAGAATATATGGACGTAGGTGTTTTCTTAATGTATCAATATAGTAGTCCTCATCTAACATTCTATTTATAATTGTTTGTAGACTTTTTGTGGTGGTCTTATATTTGGCCCTGTTTAGTTTACTTCTTGTCATACTCTGGTTGAGGGATTTAAATGTATGCATGCATGGTTGTTCAAATATTTTTACAATTCATCATTGTATGGTCTTAGATATGTGTTTGTGTGTATAGGTACTTAGGCCAAGGTCTCCCATTTTAGTTATATTCCTACTAAGTGCTAGTCACCAGCCCCTCTACTATTGGTGGGGGGATTGGGGAGTCGCACCATGGGATCCATTGGGATAGTTCAAGACATAATGATACTTATTTTTTGTTTTTATTATCCTAATGCACCAATTTTGCCTTATAATCCCTCAATATGTTTTTATATGTAAAGTAGAATGAAACTAGCAAACAAATTCTTGGTATACACATATCACAACATTCATTTAAATCCATCTTTATATATTTGAAACTATATATGAGACCATTAATAAATCTCTTTTCCAGAATAGAAATTCCTATTAATTATAAGAGTCTTCCTCAATCCAAGGATAGTAATTTTTATAGTTTACACATGGTATATGAATTTGACTAATTATATAACATTTATTCCAATTTTAGGCTACTTTTTTCTTTATATTTATCTTACCCTTAATCATAAAATCTATTCTAATTTATGTACCTCCCCTAATAACTCATATTATTTCCTATAACTAGTCATATAATTTCTTCAAACCAATCATCTATTCATTTTACTTCTACCAACCCTGCTAATTTGAAGCATTTTTCCTGCTCCAGATCTACTTTTGGTATTCTCCTTACATTAAATTTATTATTGTTAAAGATATGAAATTGTAATTTATATTCATGATTAAAATAATATTTAAATAGAAAATTATATTTTATTTTACATTCATGTTTTATTAAATTATGATATACTAAATTTGTAATTACATTGTAGTTTAAATTAAAGCTTCTACCATACAACTATTTTCTTTTGTTCTTTATTATTGAATTTATCGTGGTTTGGTTTTGTTTGTGGTGTTTTATATATATATATTTATCTTTCAAGTCATATTGTGTTGTATGTGATCATGTAATTTTTATATGTTATATTCATATTTGATTTCATCACTAAATTAGATAGTGACTTTGAATTGAATGCGATGAAGGTTAGAAATTACATATTCCCCATTTTTAGTGTTATTTTACATTTTAGAACAACTCATTACATTTTAATTTCAAGATTGAAATTTTATTTATTTAGAATTAACTACCCATGCCTCATACTTGCATTTCCTGATTATGATTTCGTTTCAAGATTGGTTATTAAATATTTTATTTAGATTGGATGAATCTACATTTAAGATAATGGTGTTTCTTTTTCCAAAATTGTTGACATTGCAAAGTCTCAAATTGAAAAATATAGATTTTGAGTTGTATTTTTGTTTTCAAAATTAGTTTTTGAAAAAAATATACAATGTTAAAATTGGACAGTGAAAAAAATCATAAAATAAACTAATTTTCCATGCATATCTCAAAAATTATTAGCACATATCCCTTACACATCAGTATCATATGAAACTATTACAAAACACACCATTAATCTATATCTCATTCATTTTTCCCTCCTTAAAAAAATTCATGAGGATTAACAAAGCGATCTGATTTTTTTATATGAATGTGGGGGAATATTGAAATATATTGAAAATTTTGACCTTTATAGGTCCTCCTAAAATATAATTTTATTTTCTTTATGGATATATGAGTATTTTACATCCTTTTTGGGATTATGAGATATCAAACCCCATATTTTAATTGATTATATTTTCAATTTGTGAACATGGTTAAAAACTAATGATTTCTATTTTTTAGGTGAACATATTATATACTCACTAACTGTCCAATTATTTACCCATGTTCGACACTAGTGTTCATGAGTGGACCTACTGTACATCACCTCTCAATTTTCAAGATACTATTTTTTTCTTTATCAATTTTCAAAAATGAACTCGCATATTCATTAACAATTTTATTTTTGTTACACTTTTTATATAATAATTTTCACATCAATTAAATCTAAATTATTTTTTATCAATAATCAATATTAATAATAAAAATTTAGTTTTCAAAAATATTATCAAGCAGACAAATGCAGTTTTCAAAAGTGAAAGTCTATTTAAATTTTTTTAGAATTTTAATATTACATTACATATATGTTGAGTTTTAATTTTTTGTGACAAAACATTATTTAATATTATATTTTTTTATCACTCAATACATGTGGTTATGTGCCTAGAAATTCATGTACATATTTATTAACATTATCATTATTCCATTTCCCACATATTAAACTCAAAGCTATTGAATCTATAACTAATTAGTGATATGACATCATATATATGTAATATTTCCCTGTTAAAAATTAGTGAACATGTAATTGGAATGAAAAAAATAAAAATTTAAGAAATCTATTTGATATTTCTATTTGTTCATAATTAATTTTATTAGAAATAAATTTCAATAATATTTTTTAAATTTCCTATAATAATTTCAAAAGTTATATATGTCTTTAAATCATATGTTCTAGAAATCAATTTTTTAATTATATTTCATATTGTTGGAGGTGAAATAGTTTGTAAAAAAGTCCCACGCTAAAAAACTACTTCATCCTAAAACTGATTATACATGAAATTTTTATATATTCAGATATGTTTCATAAAGTTTTTTATAATAAAATTTTAGAAAATATTTTAAAATTTATATATGCCACTTTTTATATATTTCAATATATTATAATAATTTTTTATATCTTTGATTGATCATTATCTATTTGTTTTTAATCACTATAGTATTACAATATATATTATAAATAGTTTTCTTGACATCATTATGAAATTACCTAATGACCTCTCTTTCATTAAATATATTGATTATGAGTGGAACCATTTTAATTTAACCTTTTATAAATGATTCATTCACTCCCCATATACATTCATGGGAAAGCCACTGTAACATTAGATGCCCATAGATTGGGTTTCTGATTCCATCAAAGATTTTTATAGTAATACATATGGTAATGAATAGGTTTTTTAAACCTCTATTTTTATTTGAAGGCTGAAAATTATCATGTTTACTTTTTTTAATAAAGAATATAAAAACATCATTACCGTGTCTATATATTCTATCACATACTCATATTTTTTGTTTTCTTCATTTCTGAATCATTTTTTATTAAGTAGATATATATAAATATATTAAAATTTGGAAGTTGTAGTGATTATTTCCTAAACACTAAAGGATAATAACATAAAAATAAATGTATGAAATAATTAATATCAGGATATAATTAATCTATATTTTCATTTTACTCTCTATTGGAATGTTTAATTTTCTAATACTACATTACTTTAAACTTTTTATGAAAAATCATAATATGTCATTTGAAATTTTAGAAAATGTATTCTATTTTAAAATTGAATTACTATTCTTGAAATCATTGAATATAATGTTCTGTGGATTATTTTTTGCTTAATTTATTAAAAATAATGGTTAAAAGACTCATATTGTGGATTCCAGGTGATAAGTGCAGTGAGTGTTCAATGTCCTCTACTGTAGTGGGAGTTCATTGTACTCTATTATATTTTTGTATAGTCAGTGTTTGGTGTCCTCTATATTGCTATAATTTTCAGTTTTTGTGGATGACATGTGATGTTTTATGACTTAATTTGTGGTGTTTATCATCTATTAGTAGAAATTTTCCATTTTCTAATGTTTTAGGACTATATATTTTCAGTTTCATTAGTGATATTTGATGACTAAATATTTTAATTCTAGTTCCATTTCTATGTTTTATAGTGTTTGTTCTTTATAATGTCAACAAAATGGTACGATGATATAGGTTTTCATTAGAAGAATAATAGTATTATATAGAAGTGGGGGTGGTCATAAAAGTATTCCCATGAGGTTCCTCTCTGGATTCTGTCATGTAAATGGGGAATAATCATACTAAAGTCTTAATAAATTAATAATGAAACCAACTAATTACCTATAACAAGTCAAATACAACTCATATTCTTCAATTGTAACTCTAAAAATCTACATATTAGATAAGTAATATAATAATAAATAAAATATATAAGGTATTTTACACCACAATCACTACCCTACTAATTTATTTTCCCTCATTCGCTTGTGAAACATGTCCAAGAAATCCCATACCTTCAATATCCACTTACCAAAACTTCGTACCTCAACCACAAACCATTACTATATTCCAAATATCAGTCAACATACATTATAAAGGATATAAACCATATAACCTCATGTTTATGAATATCTAAACTGTATATCTATACCATAACAATTTCAAAAAACATTGAGTTACCATAACCACATCACCACATACCATAACTACATGTTTCCATAGAGTATACGTCATTTTTAAGAGATAGTGAGAAAAGGGGAGTATCCATCCATCCATATCAGATGATTATTATATGATTGTGGTGGGGGGGGTATAATCATAACTCAAAACCTCATAAGGTTATTAGTAAGGTTATAATATCCTAACCCACAAACATCATTATATTTTCCCCATTTAGGGCTCACCCTTAGGGGACTTTTACATAGAATATAGTCCAAAAAACCCTAAGAAAAAAATTTCATAATGGGATATGTATTGACTCCCACTTAATATAAATATGTGTCTCCAAATTCTATTGATGTGGGATTTCTGTAATACCCCCAACCTTAGTGGTCAATGCCCTCATTGGAATACTGATTTTGGCACTTGTAATGTCCCCAATATTTATACATCGAATTTCCCTTCTATATATGTATATGTGGAATATTTAGTAATATAGTATTGTATGAAACACAATGATAACACTTTATTTCATTAATTCAGAACATTACATTAAGCCAATAATTAAAGAAAGTAAAATGCATTGTATTACAGTGATAAAAAAATAATCTTTTTAGAATATGAATATATGGATCATCTTAATCTCCTAGGATTATCATAATCACAAAAAAACTATAAAAAGGAAAATAAATGTTAGCAATATAATATTTATTTTGAAACTTAATAATAATAAACCTTGATATAAATTGAATCAATTAATTAATGAATAAAATATGTGATATTTATTAGAAGTAAAAAACCCATATTATAGTTGGGAATTATGACCATTGGGCATTATGACTATTAGTAATTATAGACATTGATCATTATGACCATTGGTAAGGTAGTTTTTATAATTTTTTCATTAAAATTAGTGTGTATTAAGGGTAATTAAGAGAAATAATTGATGTATAAGGAATAAATTATGGCCTCAATCAGTAGAATAATGGCTTGAAAGGCTCAGTTATCAGATATTGGGAGGGCGGTATCATCATAGGGTTCACACTTGTCCAATCCGAGGTAGAGATTTAACAAGTGAGGCTCAAGTGAAATCTCCTCTGTGAGAAGTTCAAGTTAAGAGAGATCACCACTAGATCAATGTTAGTTGAACCACCTCATTAGTGCACCACCATCGCATACCTGGCCCTTAGGGTGTATACTGGTGTAATGAGGGGTCATTTATCTAAACCTTATAAGTATAAATGTGTAACTTTTCTTATTATAAATTAAATAGTGGTTACTCATATCCAATTTTTATTATTATTTAAAATAAATATAATATGAATATGATAAATATATTATTGGATACAATGAAAAAAAAATTATTTTTATAAAATATATGATTCTAATCGAAATACTCTTTTATGATAAATTAAATTATTTTAAATAAAATTTATTTCCTTGAAATGGTCCTATAAAATGCTATTTATTTGAATATAAATGATAATATATTTTTATGAAGTGCCAAGTAATTTTTATAAGGGTTATAATGTTAAATATGTCATAAAAACTATTATATTTTATTAAATACAATTTTTTATTTTAAAATTTAATTTATCATATTTAGAAAATTATTTTTTAACATTAATTTCAACTTTGAAATCAAAACATTAGAATTATCCAAGAGTTATTTTTTAAATAATTTTCCAAGATAGTTGAATTTTGGGGTAAGCAAATAAATATAATATAAATATATAGTAAATATTAGGACATCATAATGATATAAAACTGATGTAATGAGTACTATAGAGGTATTTTTTTTCTAAAATAATATTATTCATTAAAATAAGGTATATTAAAGTGATAATATAAATTTTCCAAACTAATCATGAATCTTCCATAACATAAAGTTAATATTATGGTTTTAAAAAAATTCTTTACGTACATGGTACACTACCATATCATGAATGATATTATTTTATGGAGTATAATGCTTAAGATATTAAAATATTAAAACCAATCCCCATTAAAAAATACTATGGAAAAAACCTTAAGAAGGCCAATGTTTTTTCTTTATTATAACGTATTTTTCTATTCCTATGATTAGAAATTAATAACAAATTTCTCACTTTTTCTATAAATAACCACCCATTCTTCCATTCATCTTTACTAAAAATGAATTAATCACAAATTTAATCTCATTTCAACTCTCAAGATATCTTCCATGATATTTATAAGGTTATAAGGAGCTCATCCTAAGCATTATGAATCAAACTCTCATGGTAATGGATTCTATTCCTCTCTCTTTTTATTCAAGTAATTTCATTATAAGAAGATTTTTAATTTTCCAATAATTATGTTTCCATGTGTTCATAATCATACCATAACATTCCAAATGATTCCTTATTAATGAGACACTACCTTTCTCTCACATTAACCGAATATGATATTCTACTTTATATACACATTATGATGTCAAAATCACTCCTTGATTTTCTATGGAACCATCCTTTATTGTGCATTCCCAATCATATTATCATTCAAGTTTATTCATATATATGTTATTTTAATTCATTTATTTCATATTTATATGCATGAAACTCATATTCCATTATTGTGTATTTAAAATGTTTGTTGCTTTATACCATTAAGATCTTCTGAAATCAATGAATATTATGAGGAACACGTTCCCATTCTGTACCGGTTAATGATAAAATATTATGATATAGAATCTATATGGAAAAAATAAAATTATACATATAAATGATACACCCTAATGGGTTTATATTTTTCATAGGTTATGATCCAATCCTCCCTTAGAAATAATTTCATAATGGGAGATGTATACACTCTCCCATTCAAGAAATCTTTGTTCTCCACCCTAAACTGACATGGGATCACTACAATACACCTTATATTAGGATTCAATTCCCTCTTAGAACTTTGACCCAGTTACTTACTTTGATAATATATATAATAGCTCAATCCACACGCCCTATGATATCATACCCCCTTTGGGCCTCATACTCATGGGTGTTACCCTTAGGATAAGGGATAAGCCTTAATAGAGAATAAATTATGGTGGGGTATGTATCCACTCCACCTTAAGAGGAATTTTTATTTTCCACCTGTAATTGATGTGGGATCATTATAATACACCACCCTTAGGGTCCAACTCCCTCACTGGTACACCGGTCAAGAAACTATATTTCATTCTATATATAAAAAAACCAACAAATACACACCATGATATTATCCCTTTATTTTTAATCACCCTAAAATGTTTTGTTTTTTAGGATAGGGGATAAGCTTACCATGAAAAACATGTCATGATGGGAGAGGAAACTACTCCCCCATAAGAGGAAGATTCTTTCATTAATTTCAACTGATGTGATATCACTACAGTTATGTAATATCCCCTCCCACCCACATTATTATATCCCTCTTTATTATAACATTCCTAAGGTGAACAAATAATTAGATACATACATATCACATGATTTAACATGAATATTTATTACATCTCACCATTAATCACACAAAAAACCTATAGGTTTAGTGTCTTTAGAGATTATATATAGAAACAACCTATTTTATTAACTTTTCAACATATTCCACAAATACTATTCCAATATGATACCCATTCAGAAACATCATGCCTAATATTCTTGTTCATTACCTGGGGAATGGAAACACAAGAAAAGGTGTCCACATATGCTTAGCATGGGTAAACATAAGACCTATCAATCAAAGATAATATATGAGAATAAGATGAACATAATGGTATGAAAATATAATCATTGTGTATGGCCTAAACTAAGAGAATCAGACACAATAAAAATAGACCATAAATCCTGATTCAACGATTAAAGAATTTGGTATCTCATGAAACCCAAGTTATAAAAGTGTGGAAATATAAGACAATAATCATGATCCCTAAGAACGTAACAAAAGTATTTTCTATAAAATAAGAACATAGAAGAAACATAATTATATAAATTATAACATGGTTCAAGGAAAACCAAAAATACATTCACATTATAATGGATTAAGATAAACACCATCCCATAATATAGTAGACTTGGGATAACAACCTGTGTCCCTAAACATAACATACTTAGGTTGACCATTTTCATCCCATCCTGATCCCATGAGATATAAAACTTTACCCAATTAATTGTAGGGGTATAATGGACCCTAAAATCACATAATTATGAACCATACATATATGTGTCATATGAACATGAAAATATTATGAATTATAGAATTTATTATTTAACATGTGAAAAAGAATATGGTTTCATGAAAACTTCTCTATGATATTATAATAACTCATCCAGTGAAATAATTTGAATTATAAAATTATATAAAATCCCTATCTAATCATAATAAAAAATTAATATTTTTATATATATGAAAAAAAAACTTAATAACATTTGGAAATTACATTAAAAAATGAGATGAAATGCACTTTTATGTTTTTAATAAATTTTATTTCAAAGAGGAGAATTAAAAAAATAGAATTGAAATTACTTTTGAAACCCATTAATAATTAGAAATTATGTTTCATTAATAGGAATGGATATAAAATAAGGAAAATGAATTCATACATAAATCATTGAAGAAGAGAATTATTTTCATACATTTGTAAAGAGAGTCAATGTTGGTGGAAAACAACCATACTAAAAATGTAAAAAGAATATTACTTTTTGTAAATAAAGTGAACTCAATTGAAAATATAATTAATAAATTATAGAATAATATATAATTATGTACATAAAATGATATAAATAATATGTACATGGAGGATAAGGATTCATGATAAAAAAGAAGAGTTAAGTTTAATCATCATTTATGAGAACTATATCGATTGAATTGTAATCCAAATGAAATAAAAAACATAAGAATACATGAAAACAAATTAATAACTAAATGAGAATAAAATAGATGGGGTTTAAGTGAAAAAAAATATAATTTTCCCAAATAGAAATTTAAACATATACTATCTTGACTTGAATATAACAGTAGAAAGAAACCCTTACCATTAATCTCTACTTACACGAAGGCGCTAAAATATTTTATATAATATAAATAATAGTCAGACTAATTTATTTAAAATCCTTGTTCATATATAAAAACATTTATGAAATTATATTATAATCATTTATCACATATATATTTGCTATCAATTCCTTATTTTCATCATCATACGTTAATAATATTGATTATTTCATACATGATTTAAAATGGTGGTGTAAGTCCCATTTTTTTATACTGAGTTAATCATTCCAAGATTATTAAACAATTTTTAATATTCATGTTTCAATGATTTATATAGTTCTTTTTTCATTTTATATAAGTTAAAAATATTGTTCACGAGAATGGAATCTCCGATGAACCTGTTTCAGGTGATTTACTGATAACTATGGGTAACTTTGTAATGAAAGTTTATTTTTATTTCATCTTTACATAAATATATTAATAAAATATATTACAATGTAATATAATTTATTATTATTATCAATGTATTTATTCTTATTCATGGTGAAAATGGTGATGTTGGTATATCATTGTTTATATAGGTGGTTAAACCAACCTAAACAAAACATGTTATACTATTTAATGATTAAGAGTTTAGAGTTATATAATAATAACATAATTTTAATATAAGAATAATGATGCTGATATAACATTATTATAATGGAAAATGATATTTAGAAAGAGAGTATTTGATAAGGTAATTGAAAAAGGTAGAGAAATTTTTTTATACCCATTTGATGAATTCACTCCTCAACACAAGTTCCATTCGAATAATAGATTTATGATTCCTTATTAAAACACTAAGACACCAAAAGTCTAGGAATATTTGATAGAGGTAAAACTGTAAGTTATTTAGTAGACATTAGTAGAATTTAGTGGTTTAATAGGGTAGAAGAGAGATGCACTTATAGGTGAAATTAAGGATATTTCATTGGAAAGTTATGTTAGGTGAGGGGTAAAGATATAATCACATTAGAGTTAGGTAATTTAGGTGATAAAATGTTAGTGATACATGAATGATTGAATTAAATACTTAAAAATGGTATCCTAGAAATTTTTTATATCATTTTAATTATCATAAATTTGGGGCACTTTAAGTTAAATATTTTCACACCTTTTACCTTATTTAAATATTTACCATGATAATTAATTTTTTGGTGAACATAAGAGATAACCCATCTTATCCAATTTCAATGTGATAATTAAATATTTTGAATCTATTTAATTTAATTAAAATTTCAAATATGAGAAATTTATCTTCTAAATAATAACATATAATAGATAAAAAATATTTCTATAGAAAAATGAGCTTTTAAAAATTAAATATTATTAATATAATTTCATATCAATAATTAATTAATTTAGTGTTAATATAATTATTTATTCATTTAAAAATTACATTAAATTCATAATTTTAAATTAAACAGTTTAATTTATTAAAATAAAATACATAATACATAAGAAAAATAGTTCTTTGAAAAAATATCATGTCTATCATTAAATAATTTTAACCACATCCAATTAAAAATAATCATTCATTTTCTAAAAATTTAATTTTATGAATCCATTGGTATTAAAATATTTATTTTAAATTTTATAAACACAACACACCAATGTTTAATAATAATAGTTATAATAATAATATGTAACGTATAAAAAATATATTTTTTATAATACATTATTTTAATTAAATATTAACTTTTATTTTCATTATTTATTACATGTGAAATATAATTATTTAAATTAAAAAAATTACCCATTAGATATAGTTTATGACAATAATTATAATGGGAGTATATCTAATGACTATATATCTAATGACTATATATATAATGATTATATTTCATTCCTTTTTATAGCCTTATGTTTATTACCATAATCATCACTTCTATTCATGTACTTCTATCCAACATTTTAATTATATTTATAATTATTTTCTATATTTATATAGTTGAAATAAGGATTATAATATTCATTTAAAACCATAATGATAAAGACTTTACTTTTATGGTCTTTCTATTTACATGCAGATTTATTACACATGAACTTTTCTTAATGATGTTTCATATTATATTATTATAATGTAATAATTTTTATCTTACACTGTAATATTTTATCTTAATAAAACACATCATATTTCATTTTAGTTTTATTTTATGTGTGAAAAAATATACTGAACATAGAGTTTTTTTAGAGGAATAATATATAGTAAAATCATGGTGTGTTACATTTTAACCTTTAAAAAAATCTCCCTCCAAATTTTTTTGTCTGACGAAAAAATGAATCTACTTCCACCACATTACATCTCCAGGTTACCATGTAGTTTCATCAAGATTATGATTATTTAATATAACTTTAACCATATTAGAGGTCTGTTTTCATAATAACATATCTCTATAATTCATGATTTTTACCGGTTTCTCCTCATAAGAGAGGTCATGTTCTAGTTGTACTACATCTAAGGTCAGTACATGTGAGGTTTAGGTATGTAATTCCAAAAAATTGATATATGGGACACATCATGTACATTTTAAAATTAAAATGGAAGTGTAATATGATATACTATCATCCCCGCATGATTAAGTATTTTAGAAGGACCAATGTATCTAGGATAAAAAACCCCTTATTCTTAAATATCTTACCCCTATTACATGGTCTTATTCAAAGGAATACCCTATCTATGACCTCAAACTATATATTTCCAGAAATATTTTCGTCATATATCTCTTTTTTAACATGATATAGTTTTATAGTACTATTGAATGGATTGAATATTCTCTAATATCTCTTGAGAAATATTTAGCCTTAAATGTTCTCACTCTTAAACTTTATCCCAATGTGTTGGAGTTCTCTACATATTTCTATAAATAGACTCATATATTTCTATTTTATTTTTGTAATGGAAACTATTTTCATATAATAAATATACTTGGAGAAACTGTTGATCCCAAACTCTATTTAATTCCATTGAATAATATATTAACAAATTATCCAGATCTTCAATAGTCCTCTTATATTGACCATAAATCTGAGGATGATAATAAATTTTGAATACAAACTCTATAACCAATACATATTAATGTTTTACCTAGAAATTTGATGTAAACCTCATAGATTAATAATATAAAACTGATATTGTTACTCCATACATCTATACCACTTCCTTTATATATATATCAAAAAGGTGACCGAGTGAAAAAATCTTCTCAAATAGAAATGAAATGTCATTATTTATTAAAGGGTTCAACCACAACCCAAATATAATTATAACCTTAATAAGTCCTAGGAAGACCCAAAACGAAATCTATTGTGATGTTATCCTATTTATAAATTAGTATAGGTAATAGTTTCATCATTAACATTAATTCCTGACATTAATCCTTAACTTTCTGTCATAATAAGCATCTAGACACATATTCTTCAATACCCATATTCATTTTTTACCACTAAAATTAATTCTTGAGATCTATATACATATTTTTTATTCTAATATGGATAGATAATGGTTATCCATGTGAATAACACAATATTTATTTCTTCAATTCTAGTATTTATGAAACACATATTCATTTTGTGAGTCTTATAATTTAATTATTATCAAATTTAGACTCTAGAATATCCCATATGTTATTTTGTAGCTCAAAATCCTTATTATGTGTCTATTTGATCCATACTTGGATGGGTAGTTAAGAATTAATTTAAGAAATTATTTATCCCATTCCCCAATGATTTAAAGTTCAATACCTTTAAAATCAATGAGTATTAGTTATCATTCAATCCCTATCATAGATATATTAGCATGATCTTTCATGATTAGAGAATCAACAACATTGTTTTATTTTCTAGGTGGGTAATTTATTGAATAATCAATGTCCTTGATAAAAACAAACCATCTAATTTGGTACATTTTTAAATTGATATGTGTGAATATATACTTTAAGATCTTGTGATCAGTATATATTTTAAAATTTTCAATATAGAGATAATGCCTCCATTTCTTTAATGAAAATATTACCCCTGCTAGCTCCAAGTCATCTGTTAGATAATTTTTCTCATGAATCCTTAATTGAAAAAATGATTAAGCTACCACCATATCATTATTCATGAGGAAACATTATAATCTATTTATTGATGGATCAATATATATTATAAACCATTATCCTCTAAAAGGTAGGGTATATATAAGTGTAGTAACCGTTATTCTCTTAATATCCTTGATTTTTTCTTCACAATTATCTTCCCAGAGGAACCTGAATCCCTTCACAGTTAACTTGGTCAATGGATTTGATAGTCATGGTAAATTTTTCATGAAGTATAAATAGTATCCATAAAATCCAAAAAATATAGATATCTATTATAGTGGTTTTTATAGCAGATTATTTAATCACCTCTATCTCATAAGGATGCATAAATATACTCTCTCTTATGATTACATGACCTAATAATGAAAATTTTTGTATCAATAATCCATATTTTTCAAATTTTTACTAAAGTATCTTCATTCTCAAGGTCTTCAGCATAACCCTAAAATGATTATGATGATCTTACTTACTATTAATGTATATGAAAATATCATGTATAAATACTACCATAACTTGAACTGTATAAACTCTATATAATCAATTCATTAGATCCATGGTGATACCAAAATATTTTTTGTGTATGAATGAAAACATTATGAATTCTTGGGGATCATATCTTGTCCATATGGATATATTAGGTATATACTCTGTTTTTACACTTAATTGATGATATCTAGATCAGAGGTAAATCTTTGAGAAGTGTTGAGACCCTCATAGTTGATCAAACATGTCATCAGTACTGGGTAGATTACAGCTATTTTTGATTATGTTTTTTTATTCATAATAATTAATATATAAATGCATTTATATTTTTTCCTCCTTAAAAAGAATCATTGGTTCACCCTATGGTGAAGCACTCGAGCATATAAAAACCTGATCCAAATTCTATTTGAAATGATACTTTAATTCCACCAATTCAAATAGGGCCATTATATATAGTCTTTGAAATATAAATTTCACTAGGTATGATTTATATAAAAAATTCAACCTCATGATTTGTGGGAATACAAGAATATATTCATGAAAAACATCATCATAATTTTGGTATATTAGGAATATCTTCAATATCATGTTTTCCCTAAAACTTTTAGATGAATACCACTCATGATTTGTTATTATGAACCATATAATGGATGTAATTTCTATAGGTAGTTCATATCATTCCTTGTAATAGTTGATGATCATTGGTTGATTCGAGATATGAAATGTGACTTTTCCAGAAAATGAACATTGTATATAATTAGAGAAATCCAATATATGCCTAAAATAACATAAAATTTGACCAAAATAAGAATAATTTTATTTATAAGAAGAAAATTCCAACAATGTTAGGTCAGCTTAGAGTTATAGAAATGGGATGAAATTATTGATCCACTAGGAGTTTTCACAGATAATTTCAAATATATATGTTTTGGTGGTGATTTGATTCCCATATAATATTTGATATATTTAAAAGATTGAATAGATACATAATAAAACAAGACATTTATAATTATATAGTGGATGAAGAGTTTACCATTGACCATATTGTTTAAATGACACACTTCAACAATTATGATTGAATAAGATTTCATATTCTTAATTATATTTGGATTTTATTGATATCAATGTGCATAATTAACCAGTTTTTTGGGTTTCTTGTTGAAATATATCCTATAACCCTTATAATTTAATCATTAGAGTGTGCTTGGTGAATTTAGTTGAACTCTCCCTCCACTAATTTAGTTAGTTTTCATCTCTATATCTCTTCAACATTCATGTGCCCGATGGACTTCTCTTCCATACTTTAAGAATTTAATCATTCCATTGAGATAATTCCCCCATGTTCCTTTGAAAATTTTTATAATGTAGTAATATTAATTTTTATTTATCCATAGGTTTTATCATTTTATATTCTTTGAAAACCCATTTTTATATTCTTATTACCAAAACCAAGATAATAAAGGGAGTCACCAATAAATGTTTCCACCTTGAGAGCACATCGAACAATCTATTAATAGCAACCAAAGTCCCTTATAACTAATGATTTTTGGAGAATTGGTTCAAATCCATAAAAGAATATAAAAATTTTTATTCAAGGGACAATGATAAAACTGGAGAATTACATTTCAAGTGTTCTGAATTTTTCTTCATAGGTACCAATGGATACATATTCTTTTTTTCATATCCAAGAATTCCATCTTTATTTTCATGTGAATATATTTGGGATAATATTTGGTGAATAATATTTCCTTAATATTATCTCATTCCATATATTAAACTTCTTATTTTTCTGTCATATTCGTAATAAAATTCCAAAATTATTTAGTTTCACCTTCCCGAGGATAAACAATTAAGAAAAAAAATTCATGCTCCGAGCACTGGAGGATATAAAATATCTTTTCTTTTGTGTTAATCCATTTCTCTATAATAAGTTGGTTTGAAGACCCACTTCAAGTGGTGGATATTTATGTATGAATTAATCAATGTAAATTTGTCCCTTACATGGAATATAACGGTGTTCTACAATATTCATGTTATTTTTGATTACTTGAGAAAGTCAAGTGAGCATTGTTATGAGCTTTTATACCCTATATCTCATCCTATTTAGTTACTCATTCAGATATTCATTATACTATCCACCACATTCATTTTTAACACAATGAATCATACCTACATACATTTCCTAAAAACAAAAAATATTAGAGTAAGCATTAATAATTAGAGTAAGTAATAATATGATAAGGAAAATTAATCACAAGATGCCTCAAATTATAACACCTTCATTTCAACCAATGATATTTTAGGTTCTTCCTACACCGATTTTGGTTTAAAATTGGTTGTTTCATTTTTATCATCTTTTCAACATAACCTAATCTCCACAAATAACTAAACCCTACTTTGATATGAACCATGGTGATAGAAGTATTAAATAAATATATATTACATAATTTCAAATCAATATTCATTACAAATCAAAATAAATCACATATAAAAACCTATATGTTTAGTGTTTTTTTATATTAGATACATAAAAAATTTATTTTACAATTTTTTCAAAATCTCTAACAAATACTATTCTCACTTGATACCCTTTTATAAACATCATATATAAATTATTATTAATAAATTGTGGAATGAAAATATAAGAAAGGGTGAGTTAAAATACTATTTAAGGGTGTAAAGAACTAATATTTCAATTTATATACTCCTTAAATCAATAATATATTAAATATTTTCTTTCATTCACTATAACAAACTAAAAAAATATTGATATTTTTTTAATATAAAATATGATCATTAAGAGTTACCCATTAAATTGGTTGGTATAAATTAAACTATATAATAAAATCAATAAATTAAGAATAAATGGAATCTAAAAGTGGAAGTCTACAAATCATAGCCAAATTTTTCTAATCTTGGATGAGAGGTATCTTTACTACATTTTTTTCTTGACCAATCCCATGATGAACTCAATAAATTATGGATTTATAAAAATCGTTTCTGGGAAATGTATAATCTTGTAGAAATCATTATGAAATCCATTCTAGCTGAATCACCACCCATGACTTCCACAATTAGTTTTCTTAACCAAATATCTTAGGAGGATGTTATAAGTTATTTTTAAGTATAAATTATTTTGATATTAATATGTAATTAATATTTTTAAAATATAATTGGAATATAAATATAAAATCTATTTTACGCTTAATACTTTGGTTTTTGAGTTATGTGTTCTTAAATTAAAAATAACTTTTATAATGTTTAGACTTGAATATTCATGAAAATAATTTATCATCCATCAAATAGATATTAATTAGAAATAAATAAGAATACATTCACATTATATTTAAAAATAATTTTTTTTCTAAAAGTTGTCATTTTGCGCCTTGTTCTAGTATATTATAACATATATATAATATTTTTTAAATTTTAAATTAATAAATTTAATTTAATTTTTAATCAATCATATAAAATTTTACTTTTTCTGAAATTATAATATTTTTCTTAAAATATTTATTTTGGTCGAAAAATATGATTTTTATAAAAATATTATATTATCAATTTTATCATTATTTAAGAATAACCTAGAAGACATAAAAAATCATTTTAAGCAATTAAAAATGTATTTAAAGAATAAAATTATTCATTTTAAAATATTTT
Organism: Viscum album; assembly: GCA_963277665.1. Lineage (NCBI taxonomy): Eukaryota > Viridiplantae > Streptophyta > Magnoliopsida > Santalales > Viscaceae > Viscum > Viscum album. The sequence continues at coordinate 1,597,069,498 of OY728141.1, forward strand.
TTTAACTTAGAAATCCTATGCCCTATATTTTAAAACTAATATAAAATGTTACTTAAATAAAAAAATGTTTTTGGTCTTTTCATAAAATCAAGCATTTTAAATGTTAAATTTGGTATTGGATTTATTTTAATGAATAATAAATTTTATTTATTTTATAATAAATCAATTTATTCCTTGTAAATCCATAATAACGAAAATTTTACCACCATTATATATTTTTAGCATAAACTTTTTTTCTTTAAAACTTATTTTTATACGATTACATGCATTAATTTTAAAATTAGAATTTTAAACCTTCAAAAAATTAATGTGGTAATATTATTTTGAAAGTTTATATTATAAGGTTCAAATTAGGTAATATGTTCAATTGTACTTTTTTTCATTAAAATTAATTACCATGGTTAAAAATTAGTTACCCCGGTAAAAAGTAAAAATGGTAAAAAAAAAGTCTTTTACTAAGAGGAAAAGGACAATACATGATAAATCTGATTTTAAAATGTATTTTTGAGGCTTTTATTGAACAAAAATCACCCCTATCCTCATATTTCCCTTTTTAATCCCTTCACTAATTAATAGAGAAAAACCATTATTCAAATTCAATGGGTATTTCCAAAAACCACCATCTATTCACTTATAAAAAGGTAACAATTCCACCACCTAAATAATTTTATATTCAAAAATTTTATTATTTAAAATATTCAAATTTCCTCTCCATAAAAACCTCATCCACTTCCACAATATTTTTATCACCTTTATTCTTCTTATATCCTTCATTTCCAATGAGTTTTCCAAGAGAAAACTTAAGCTTCCGACAATAGTAATACTTATCTTAATATTTTATTTTACTCTAATACAACCAAATATTACATAAAATTATTTATATAATAAAATAATAATCTTTATTGTACTGAAATTTATTTATATAAATTGAAAAAAACTATTCAATCGTTTCCATACACTAATTAAAACAAAATAACCTCAATCATGCGTATGTGCAGACTTCCTCCTCCCCAAAGTGATGTTGTTAATTTTTCATAACCAAATCTCATGGTTGGACTTAATAATGGTATTTATGAATAAATATGATATATAAAATATAAATAATATTTTTAAATTGTAAATTATCATATAATTTATTTTCCTTCCATTCATTGAGAAATGGAAACACTAATCATGCATACGTGCAAACTTCTACCTCCATGAGCAATGAGTTTAATTTGTTTTCACCACCCAACATGGACTGATTTGAAAATATCTTTGATTTATAATAATTATTTAAATAAAACTATTAATATTATTGATACAATTGAACTTTTTATGATCCTTTCTACCACGGTCAACACACGTATGGAATTACAAAAAAAATGAATAAACAACCACTAGTAGCAGATATAAGTAACAAAAATATATAATAAATAAATAATATATGATAATAAATGGTACATAATAAATTTAATATAGGATAAAAATGATCTATATAATAAAATTAATTTCATTATTTAGGAATTTAGGCTTGTGTAGATAATGAATCGAGAACAAGGTAAGGGTTTTTGTCTCAAATTCCTTTTATTGATACTTGAATTTTTTTATGCACCTGATTTACTTTAAGTTGGGTATATGATACCTAATTTTGATGTTATATTATTAAATATTCTTTATTAATTGTAACTATATTTAAATTTAAATCTCTATCTTTATAAAGGTTTTGAGTTAAATTTTCTTCAAATTATATGTGGTTTTCTTGAATAAGTTTTTTAATAAGTCATAATTACTCAAAATCAATTATAATATTTAAATATTGAATTATACTAAACTATGATGATGTTATATTGTAATTACATCTTATTTACTAGTAAAATAATGTCTCACACCAAATTATTATTTATTGATGAATCTATTGTTTCTTAAAAATGTATCTTTGTTAAGAATAATTCTCATATATTTTAATGGATTTTTTTGTTCATCTCTCTGTTTTTACATACCACCAATGTTATCCTTTCACTAGTGGAAGCTAAAATTGTTTTTATCTATAATAATAATTATATTCCCCTTTATTAATTTTAAAATAAATCATTTTTAAACCATTTAATGATGTGGGTTTTCAATAAAGGCATTTTTAAATTATTTAATTTGTTTTCCCTTACCATGATCTTATTTTCTTCCATTCTATTTTACCGTTTGAAATTTTTTGTATTTCATGTAAATTTCTATTTATTGGAATTTTTATGAATAAATTTTTAAATATTTTTCTCTTAATATTTAAAAAATTTATTTTAGAAAGAAACACAAAAATCGCATATTTTTAATTGTTTTGTGATTTCACATCCATTTTCAACAGATTCATCTGTAATTAAGTAATGGTACATAAATCACCATATATTTTCACTTTTTAAATAATCCTTTTCTTTTATACTGTTTTTGGTATGAAATGGTCATCTGATTTAATGTGATATAATTTGTAAAACATATGAAACCAATTTTTTACATGGGTTATTTAAGATAATATGAGTGATTTGATTTTATATGGAACTCATATAAATGTATGATGAATGATAGATTCCTATACCTCCATCCAATTAATTATTTAATTTTTTATATATTATAACATCTTTTCTTGACATAATATCAAACAGGTAGCCGGACTGATTGCCACATGACTTCAAGAACACCTCCTCAAATGCCAGAGGCAACTGACTACCAACGATGGTATAAGGATAGTCACTAGGGAGACTATAACCTCATATCAGAGTTTCCACAACAGTATAAAAATATATAAATATATTAAAACAGTATAAGTAGTATAATGAAACAACCAAAACAAAAAAATATAATTTCAATATCAAATGAATAATGAAAATGGCCATTTCATCAGGATGTACAATGCGTCAAATTAGTTGTTTAATTTTTACTAGAATTTCTGCAGTATAGTAGCAACCCTAGTCCATCTCTCGATGGAGCCTCAAATCATTAATTGAAAAATAGGTATTTTATTATGAAAATATAAGGGAAATTGTATTTTGAAAAAAATGTAATTTGATGATTAAATATGACAATAAGCAATGAAAGGGATAAAATAATGTAGAAATAGACAAGATTAATTAAACATGATCAACCCAGGGAAGTCTCGTGATTCTCATCCTTCATCGCTTCAAGAGAAAGGGTATAGATATTCAAATACTTTGTTTGTAACAACTAGATCCATAATTTTATTGAGTTTATGGTAGGATACCTCCCAGGGTTAAGTCGAAAACAAACAATGATTCCCCGGACATCGTCGATGATTGGGTGATTTGTGTTCGACTTCATAACCAAAACTCACCGAGGAAACACACAAAGAACTCGATGTGATATCCATGTTTGTATGTTAATTATTTTGTGATACCATGAAATGAATTTATATGGCCTTTAAAATTATTATGTGAGTTCAATTGACCATTATGAACCACACAAACACCTCAATTGAAAAAAGGAGGAAAAGGGATGAACAAGGTGTGAAACATCACATGAAAGGGTACCCCCAAACATGATCATTTGAGTTTGAGTATAACATACCATTATATAACTCAATTAAATAAAAATATAGGATTAAGAAAAGAAACATACAACCTGGAATTAAAAATATGATTAAAATAGTACAAACATGAAGCTCGACATTACATCACGTTCCTCCGCAGGTGATCACAATGGGTTTAGAAATCCATGGGATGGGAGGAAGAAGAATATGTAGAAGTAGATTTTATCATATCCTCCATAACTTATAGGGATGATAATAATACCCCTTTGAGACTCCAAAATGGCATCACCTTGCCTCCTGGTCTAACTTCCAAATTGGGTTCCTAAGGTGCCAATTTATAGGCAAAGTTGAAGGTGGTTTTGGGCACCCTGATTTCCAGAATCTTCTTGTTCAATGGTTTTAGCCGATCATAAAGTCATAATGAACTTTGTAAAAAACTATAAAGTTTTTTTTTCAAACACATAATATATATTCATGTTATTTTTTTCATTCAAATATTGAATATAATAAGAGATATGGCTAAAATACTTAGGCAATGGTTTGACCCCATGCATATTCATTCTATTGGAAACATCAATTTCTATGGGCCTTTTATTTCAAAAATTGGGCTTCTTTCATTCATTAATTTAGTATAAAATGAATATATAGATCTTTTAACAAAATTTCATCCCATTATGATTCACATATTTCTCATATCATGAAAAACAGTGGACAAGTGTTCGTGGTCTTCTATGAAGTTTGGCCAATTTTCCTTCTGCATCATTGTGGGCTCTCTGAATCACCTCCACCTTCAATGAAATCATCAAAATAAGTAAAATTTTCATTTTAATAGTGAAAAGACAAAAAAATTTCAATCAATTATGAATTTATTTTTTTATTATAATTATAATTTTTAATACAAAACAAATTTAACACATTGGTATAATGGTGAAATAAAATAGTGAATCGTGGTATGATCATACCCCCCCATAAAAATATTTACACTCATAATAAAAGTATAATATAATAATCATGTTACATTACTAAATAAAATGTGTGAAAACATACAATATTATTTTTAAAATTGAATTCATTATGTCTCGTTTATGGAATAAATTTTCCTATCATCTTTCTTTTCTCACATTTGAATTTGTTCAACTTCATTTGTGCACCCATGAAACATGTATCAACCTACCTCACCTAAAATATTTCCCTCTTCACTAAAGGAACATATAAAAGTGTATTTATGCTATTTTCCCAGAGTTCATGTGATCATACCATATGCTTTCCAAGATTGTCTGTTCTCTACTAGAAAAAACTAGTGTGCTACTCAATAGGACTCGCAATAGGTTGTTCGAATGTTTAGGGGTTGGTAGGATTTAATGTTTTAAAATCGGTGATAGAGGAGGAGTATTTAATATTTTATGTATAAAACATATCAAAATCTAGAAAGTGTTCAAAATGAATTTACACACTCAACCCCTCAAAAAGGGTATTACCTCCAACTCACTGTCCCCACTGTCCATTTGTGCAGGTCACATCCAAGTAGTAAATAATTATGAGTAAAAATTTACTTTTATCCATTTTATAATTTTGTTTTGTTTTTTCAATGTAAATAACTATTTTTTATATATATAGTTTTTTGGAGATAAATAGGGAAACTTTTGTAAAAAATGATGTAATATGGCTTCTAAACCCATTGCCCAAGGAAAATGTTGACACCCTTTATATCAACCCCTAACAATGATTCTCTTCCCAGAATTCCAGTTGAAACACCCTCTCTCCCACACTTGCTGAAAATAAAACAATAATATACACAATATATGGGTAGGTAGGGATAAATTAGATTGTAATGTGGCTACCTAATAGGAATTTCATGGCATCTAATTCTTAAGAAGGATAAAATGTAAAGGTGGTCAAAAATATAGGATAATTGTATAAAGGGATTTTCAATGAATGATTTCCTCTATCATGAATGTAGCATACTTGAATCTTATGGCTTCAAATAGAATCGAGGAAAATTTTAGTTTCTCTACATGACCCAAGACTCTCAAAAAAGTGATTAAATGGAAGAATATGCAATAAAGGGATTAGAATGTCTCTCAGGCAAGGGTTTAAAATATTCGTCAGTGCTAATGAGGCATGTGATTAAAAAATCCCTTAAACACCTAAGAATTATTTGAAAATAAAAACTCTAGAAAAAGATACCATATAAAAATTAATTTGAAAAACATTTTTCCAGAAACAATGGAATTTTACGCACAATCAACTAATGTATAAAAAATGATTTTGGATATTCTTTTTTAGATCAATTTTTATCTAAAAACACAAAATAAGGGAAAAGAAATCAAAAATAAAAATACATTTTTTTATTTTTTTTGTTTATATATTTTTTTTGTTTAATCCTAACTATGAAATGTCACCCTCCCCTATACCTAAAAGTTACATTGTCCTAAATAAAATTATTTTAAAGAAATATAAGAGTAAATAATGGTAGGGAGAAGGGAAAACATACTAAGTGGTGTCATATGTGTCATCTATTAGTTGGATTTCCTTAATGAGATGCTTTGGAAAATACTTATAGAAGTGTTTGAGCCTGTGACCATTGATAGTAATCCTCTATGTAATATTATCATGAAAAACCTATATATCACCATAATGGTAAACATCAGTAATGATATAAGGATCGATCCATCAGGGAAAAAGCTTACCTGGGTGGATCTTTAGACTGGAATTATACATGAGAACATTCTCACCAATATGAAACTTCTACTGATGAATCATGCTATCATGGATCGCCTTTGTCTTCTCATTATAGATCCGGGAGTTCTCATATGAATCATGTCAAATTTCTTCTAACTCTTGAATCTGCAGCTTTCTATGCTCACCAGCATATGAAATATTCATATTTCATTTTTTAACATCCCAATATGCACGGTGTTTTACCTCCATCAGGAGGTGACAAGCCTTCCCAAACATAACCCTATATGGTGAAATTCTGATTGAGGTCTTAAAATTTGTACGGTATTCCCAAAGTGCATCATCCAAGCACAAAATCCAATCTTTACTATTAGGTTGTACCATTTTTTCTAGGATTAGCTTAACTTCTAGATTTGAGATTTCTTCTTGTCTGTTAGTTTGGGGGTGATATTTTGTGGAGACTTTATGAATAACCCCATACTTACAAAGAACATTTTTCATGTTGTGATTGAAAAAATGTGAACCCTAATCACTAATGATGAATCTTGGTAAACCAATCATACTAAAAACTTGGGACCTCACAAAACCAACAACCACTCAAGATTCATCAATCCTAATTTCCTTTTCATCCACACATTTAGATATATATTCAAAATCCAATAATATGTATACAAAGCCAAATGAATTTGGAAAACCCCCATGAAGTCAATTCCCCACGCATCGAAGATCTCATAAAATAACATCGGTTGTTGGGGCATTTCATTCCTCTTAGATATATTCCCTGTGAATTGACATATAGTACATGAATTGAAAAATAAATTGGAATCCCAATACAATGTTGACCAATAAAGTCCTGAGTCAAGGATATTTTGAGCAATATGTTGAGAGCCTAAGTGGCCCCCACAAGCCATAGCGTAGTAGAAGGTCAAAACAGTACTGAAATCAGGGTCCGTGAAACACCGATGAATAACTTGGTCACTAAAAATTGTCCAAAAGTATGGGTCATCCTAAATGTATAATAGAGAATAATTCTTATGTCTCTGGGATTATGAAGTGCTGAAATCAGTGGGGACCCTATATGTTGCTAGAAAATTTACAATGTCTGCATACCATGGGTAAGGTCCATAACCTGCAAATGCTTATCATGAGGGAAGAATTCTTCAATGGGGAGGGGTGAGTCAACATGATGGTCCAATGGTGAGGAAATACTACTAATGTGGTCAAAAACCATATTTTCCACTCCTCTCTTATCTCTAATCTCAAGGTCAAACTTCTGGGAGACAAGCATCCACTGGATGAGGAGGGGCTTAGCTTCAGGTTTCTTTAGGAGAAACAAAGGTTAACATGATCAGAAAATACAATGATTTTTCAACCGATAAGATATGAACGAATTTTTTACAAGGAAAACAAAATAAAAAGATGTTTTTTTAGTGGACCTGTATTTTTCTTGTGTAGAGTCAATGGTACGTGAGGCATACACAATGACATGAGGAGCCTTCTCAACCCTTTGTGTTAAAACTACCCTAAGTGAAAAGTTAGAGGCATCACACATAATCTTAAAGGAGAGATCCCACCTTGGTGGTAACATGACAGGAGGTGATATGAGACTACTTTTTACTGAATTTAAAGAATCCTCACAATTTTTGTCAAACACAAACACAGAATATTTTTGTAATATCCGAGACAAGGGAAGTGTTATCTTATAGAATTATTTAATGAATCAGTGGTAAAAACTAGCTTGACCTAAGAAAGATCACACCTCACAAACAAATTTTGGATATGTAAGGGTTTAAATTAATTAAAATTTTGATTTAACCACTAGAATTCCATCTTTTGAGATAATATCATCGAGAACTATCCCCCATTCAACCATGAAATGGTATTTCTCAAAATTTAATACAAAATCGTTTTCTATGAAACAGGGTAGGATATAACCTAGGTGAGCGAAAAAGTCATCAAAGTAAGTTACATAAACTCTAAAATCATCCATAAAAACTTCCATGAAATTCTCTAGGTACTCCGAAAAATACTAAACATACATTTATGGAAAGTACAAAGAACTTTACATATACCAAAAGGCATCCTACTGTATGCAAATGTTCCAAATAAACATTTAAATGTTGGAATTTTGGTCCTTAGGAGATATATGGATTTAAGAATAACATGAATTTCCATCAAGGAAACAATTATGGGACTTACCAACTAATCATTCAAACATCTGGTCAAATAAATGTATAGGAAAGTGGTCCTTTCTCGTGGATTGATTCAGTCAACGGTAGTCAATAATGATTCACCAACTATTTTTCACACATGTTAGATCCAATTCGTTCATTTAATTATACACTACTGTTATTCTAGTTTTTAGGTACAATTTGAACTGGTCTAACACATTAACTATTAGATATATGATAAATGATCCCAGTAGCAATTATTTTACTAACTTCCAATTTTTCCACTCCAAGGAGAGTGGGATTTAACTGGCATTGATCCTGCCTTATGGGCTTAGTCTCATCATCCAAAAGTATATGGTAAATAAAAATATATGTTATAATCCTATTAATATCATCTAATTTCCATCATATGTCATTTTTACACTCTCTAAAAAGATCAATCATTTTTTATTCCAACTATTGAGAGAGGTTATTGGAAATAATGATGGGAAATTTCCCAATACTCTCAAGATAGACATATTTTAAATTAGATGGAAGTGGTGTTAATTCCAACATTGAGGGTTTTTGGATTGAGGAAGGTTATTTAGGGGGATTGAGGTCCATTAAACTATCTATATACTCATGTTTATTCTCTAAACATATATAATATATTGAAATGAGATTTGTAGAATCATTGATGGTCATGGGTACCTCAGAATGACCACACTCATCAATTAAAGATCAAAATTCACACTTTTCAGAACCCACAAAATAATGAAAACATGAATCAAAGATTAAACCATCCAAAGGTGAAGAATAGGAAAATGAATCGTCTTTTGGTTCAAGGAGAGAATTGTGTGTGTGTGTGTATCATTTGAGAGAACTTCCGTCAAATAGGTAGGAAGAGTATAGTTCTCTTTAATGGAGTGTTTCACAGACTCAAGGATATGCAAACATAAATTTTCTCCACTAAACTCCATGTATAGTGTACCATTGTGAACGTTGATGATCGTCTTTTTTATTTTGAGTAATGTCCTCCCAGGAATGAGAGGTTCATCTCCTTGGGTTTGGGTATCCTCCATCTCAAGAATATATTAGGGAACAAGGAAGGTGAGATTCTTCACTTTTAAAAGGATGTCCTCAACCACTCATGATGGGTCTATTGTGAGCCAGTTGTCAAGTTTCACTATGATTCATACCGGTTGAATCTATCCAACCTGCAGAGAAGTGTACATAAATTAAGGCATTACATTAATTAAAGAACCTAAATCTAGCATTGCATCTGAAAATATTATATCCCCTATGGTGCAAGGTATCATAAAATTTCCTAGATCCTTGAACTTGGTTGGAATTTCTGGTTGAATCACGGATGAGGCATTCCTTCCCAAGTTGACTCTCGCATTCCCCTTCAGTCTCCTTCTATGGGTGAAATGCTCTTTATGAAATTTGGAATATTGAGGGATTTGTTTAATTGCATCCAATAAAGTAATGTTAACTTTCTCCTTTTTAAATGTATCTATTATTTATTTATCAATGTCATTATCAAAAAAAATTCTATTTTTAGAGAGTATTTGGGGGAAAGGAACAGGAATGGATTGTTCATGGGATCAATGATAATTTGTTTACCCTTTTGGTTTTTTTTCTTCATCGGAATCATTTATGGGTAGAGAAAGAGTGTTTTAAGAGGAGTATATACCTGTTGTGTATAATTAGAAGAAGGAGGAACATCATTACCACTACGAAGTGTAATTTCACAAACATTACCTTTGTCCTTCGGATTAGCTATGATTTGGGATGGTAGTTGTCCAGAACCATGAATCTTGATCTCTATGATAGTGTTTTACAATTTTCCCACTTGATTTTGTAGATCTTGAATAGCCGATTGTGTGGAATGTTGGAACTGGAGGTTTTGGGATGCCATTTGACTCACCATGTCCTCGAGGATTGATTCAAATTTGGGAGGAGAATGAGGATTATTCCTAGAAGTTAAGGGATAAGAATATTTCATACCATGGAATTTTTTATAGCAATTTTTCTTAAGGTATCTTAGGTTGCCTCCATGTTGGTATTGTGGTTGTGCTTTCAACCTGGGGTTTGGATTTGTCCTAAATTGTTCGTTCTTGAAGGGTGGTGCTTTCTGAAAAGTACCTCCTGAGAATAATACAGCACAAGACTCAGATGAGTCCAAAATTTTTGGGAACTGGTCATAAAAATGAGTGTTATCAGAAAAAATACCATAATGTAATGAAATAGAAGTAGAGAATGAGTTACATTGTGATTAAGATAATTTCCTTATAAGGGTATGCATATCATCATGTTTATTATATACCTTTTATTCTAGGGATGAATGACATAACTCATGAACTCCTTAGGTTGGTGAAATTTCTCATGTACCAAATTGTTGTGCATCTTGATCAATGTTGTCTATTAAGTCATTATTGGTGGAAGGAGTTTTATCAACAAGGGAACCACCAGTTGCAGTATCTATCATTACATGATCCATGGGGACAAATACCTAATAGATGTATTGAAATAGAAAGTTTTCACTAATTTTGTGGTGGGGGAATCTTGAGAAATTTCTTCTGAATCTCTCCCAATATTCATGAAGGGTCTCTCCTTGTGATTGCCTAATTCCAAATATTTCTTTTGTAATTGATGTAGTTCGGGTGGCAGGGAAGAAATTCTCTAGAAATAGTCATTTATGGTCATCCCATCCCCCAATTATAGTAGGAAGACATTATAACCAATCTTTGGCTACACCATCAAGCGAGAAAGGGAATGCCCTAAATTTAATTAAGTCCTCAGATACATTTTAGGGTTTCATGGAGGATTAAACTATGAGAAATTCTTTGAGATGTTTTTGAGGGTCCTCACAAGGAAGACCATGGAATTTAGGATGTAGGTGGATGAGGCCTGATCTTAGCTAAGAGTTGGCTACTTCCTTGTGATATTGGATGTATGCAGGTCGGTACTCCACATCCGAGGTGGTCAGTTCTTTTAAGGTACAACTATTTGAAGCCATGTTTTCATGAGTTTGAGTGGGTTCAATTTTTGATTGGTTTAGGAACACTTGAGGTTCCAAAATGGATTCCTCAGTTTTACGTTATTGGCCTACTCTATATAACATGATTTGTAAGTGATGTGGTTTTTCCAATTTCAGGTTCAGATTCAAGTAGTGTTTCTTTACTAGATCGTATCATTAAATAATGATGTCCAATCTGATTGATTGATTGCTTGTTGTTTTTTTTATGGAAGTCTAGTGAAATAAAAACACTTAATAAATTAAAGGATAAAAGAAAATATAATGTTACACTATAGAATTAGAGATATATATAGAGAGAGAAAATAAGAGAGAGAGAGAGAGAGCAGACAAAAACAAACAAAAATAATGACAAATATCCAAAACAAAAACAATACAATGGGAGTGGGATATTGAAAAGAGTACTAATTAAGAAGTAAAATTAATAAAAAAACGAAATAAATATGAAAAAATGATCATGGATACCTAGAAATGGTGCCAAAATTTGATCGTGTTGTCGAGCGTGTCAATAGTTGTTTAATTTGTACTAGATTTTTTGTAGTATAGCAGCAACCCTAGGTCGTCTCTCAAATGATCCTCATAACATTAATTTAAAAATAGGGTTTTGATTATGAAAATATAAGGGGAATGAGATTTTGTAAAACATGGGGTTTGATGATTAAATATGACAATAGAAAATGAAAGGGATAAAATAAAGTAGAAATGGACAAGATTAATTAAACATGATCAACCCAGGGAAGTCTCATGATGATCATCCTTCATCACTTCAAGATAAAGGATATAGATCTTTTAATTCCTAGTTTGTAACAACTAGTACCATTATTTTAATTAGTTTAAGGTAGAATAACTCCTAGGTTTTAGTTGAAAACACACAATGATTCACCAAACACCACCTATGATTGGGTGATTTGTGTTCGACTACATAACTGAAAATCACCAAGGAAACACACCAAGAACTCAAAGTGCTATCTAGGTTTTTATATTATTTATTTTTGATACCATGAAATAAATATTCATGGAACTGATAGTGCTTATGTTAGTTTAATTGACCATTATGAACCACATAAACACCGCAATTGAATGAGGGAGGAAAAAGGGATGAACGGTGTGTGAAACATCACATGAAAGGGTACCCCCAAACATGATCATTTGAGTTTGAGTATAACATACCAATATATAAATAAATTAAATAAAAATATAGGATGAATACAAAAAACATAAATCCTCAAATTAAAAAGATCATTCAAAATAATACAAATATGAACCTTGGGATTAAATCATGTTCCTCCCCGGGTGATCATAAGGGGTTTAGAAATCCATGGGAAGGAAGGAAGAAGAAGATGTTGAATTAAAACTAACCATAGTCTATAGAACTTATAGGGATGATGATAAGACCACTTTGGGACTCCAATATTTCAACACCTTTCCTCATGGCCAAACTTCCAAATAGGGTTCCCAAGGTGCCAATTTATAGGCAAAGTGGGAGGTAGTTTTGGGCACCCTGATTTAGAGAATCCGATTGGTCATTATTTTATCCAGTTATAAATTTATAAATAACTTTGGAAAAAACTAAGAAGTTGTTTATAGACACATTTTATATATCCATTTCAAATTTGGATGCCAAATATTGAATATAATAAGTGATACAGCTAAAATATCGAGGCAAAATTTTAACCCAGTGCAGATTAATTTTATTGGACATATCATTTCGGATGGGCATTATATTGGATGAATTAGTCTTAATTTAATTCATGAAATTTTTAGCCCACATATATATGGATCCGATCACAATATTTCAGCCCATTTGGATGCAAAAATATATCGTATCAAGAAAAATATTGGACATGTGTTCATGGGATTCCGTGTAGTTTTCCCCAATTTCCTTCTGCTTCATTGTGGGCTCTCCAAATCACCTCCACCTTCAATGAAATCATCAAAAAAGTGAAATTTCTACTTTTAACAGTGAAAATAATAGATTATTTCATCATCCATGAAGTTAAAATTTTTATTATACTTATAATTTCCAATACAAAACTTGTTTAATACATTGGTATAAGGGTGAAATAAAACAGTGAATCGTGGTATGATCACCAATTCTAGTTTATACAATGTATACATGTCATGGTGATACATATATGAAATAAGTAAACAAAACAACATGATTTTAATCTCAATATAGAAATAATGAAAATACTCAAAGCCCCATGGGTGATCTCTACGAGCATCCCGAGCTTCTTCATGGTCCTTTTCTCATAACTCCAAGGTACTGCAAACAAAAACAACAAGATCCATGGTCTTGAGAACAATAAAGACTACTCAGGTCCCCTAGTGCAATAGTGTCTTGAATAAGGTGTGATATATAAATATCAATAGTCCATTATGATCGATTTCTAGCTCAATCTAGAAAATTTGATATAATTAAACAGTGTGCAGTTATATCGAAGCAATAACAGAATTGAATAAATGAACAACAACCCATCCATATTCCTAAGGGAAACCTGAAAATGATACCTTCTTCGGCTCATAGCCGAAAAAAAGTCTGAATAAGAACTATATAAATATTTTTATCAATCAAAAATATTTTTTTCATATATTCATTTATTCTCTATTTAATCATTTCTTAACTTCAAGGGTCCTGGGGACACCTATACCACAATACTAACTGCTTATCATACTAGAGCTTGAAGAGTTCCCTATATAATATAATATCTTAAAACCTTCTTTGTCTTACTCTAGAGTCTGAAATATTGATGTTGATATGATAAATCAATACCTTCTTTGGCTCATGCCTGGTTCCTAAGTATATAAAGATGATATTATATCTTAATTCATTCTTCAGCTCATGCGAGAGTCCGAATTATTCAAAGGTGATATCATATCTAAATACCATTTTTGAATCATGTGGAAGATTGAAATATTCTCAAGGGAAAAAATATATCAGAGTACCTTTATTATCATTCTTTCAATTCACACATTTTCTAAGTTATCTGTATCAATTTCACAAGTAAGATGACCATGTTACCATTCTTAATTCTCAACAGAATGACCATGATACCATTATATTTACTCATAAGCATAATGACCATGTTACAATTTATAATTCATACCATAATGACCATGTTACCATTCACTTTACTCGTATGTATAAGGACTATGTTACCATGTATACTTCTTAATTCAGAATGACTATGTTCGTGTTCTTTCACACATAAATAATTCATCAATTAATTATTCATCTCCAATCTCATTACTAATTCAAAAATTAGTAGAACACATCAAATCCATTAGTTAACTAAATAATTAACTAAGTACATAATTTCCATTAATTAATTCATAAGTAAATTAATCAACTACACAATTCACATCCCATAATTATTTTTCTAGAATTAGTTATCTCATTCTAAATATCAACTCTCCAAAATTAATTCCACAATTAATTATCTAGATCATATTATCAAAGGCACATAATTAATTCAAAAATAATTATCTCTACTTATCCAATTCGATATCTCATAATTAATCACTTAATTAACTATCTATATTACAATATCAAAGCACATAATTAATTCAAAATTAATTATCTCATATTTCCCACTCAATAACTCATTATTAATCCCCAGATTAACTATTTCAATTTACCATCCAGGGTCTCAAAATATAAACCCTTGGTCTCATAATCTGTCTCCCCATTCACAACCTGTGCAACCAATATGTATACCCACTCGTTTTTGCAGTTCACATCTATTACTATAACATAGCCTACCCGCCCATTTAATACCATTCACATTATTTCATTTCACATAGGGTTTACCCACCCATTTAATCTTACTCTCATTAATAAGAACCAATTAACCCAAGTGTGTCAACATGTAAAGGAGGAAATACGTATCCTATCTAAGAAAATGATATTACTATAATATTTATAGATTCCACTAACTGGGAGAGCATAGGAAAACACATATCAAAAATCTAAGCAAACAAATCAGTCCAGTTAATCCGTTTTTAACTTGAAGCTAGCACACTGCCATTGGAGGGTTTTCATTATAAAAATGTGATTTGGTAATCTAAACAATCATTTAACACTAATAAAAAATTTATTCCAACATTGCATTCAAATTTCTCAAAATCATTAAATAAAGAAACTATATTTTTCTAATTAAAGCAAGGTTGGGGACCCTACCTCAATGAAGTATCCAAGACAATGCTTCCTAACTCAAAAAACACCCCGCTTGTGTATTCATACTTCAAAAAAAAATGAATTCGTGAACTTGGAATTGATCACAACACCCGACAATAATATCCAACACCCAAAATTAGTGCACCCAGGACCAACACACATCTAATTAAATACCCAAAACTCATATAAACTATAATCACCTAATTTAAATGGTGAGAAACCAATTAACAAGCGTATGAACTTACCCTAATTTGATAGCAGTGAACCAAATCAAGTTGAACTGCCTCACCTTTGATGATGGTCGTCATAATATGGACCATCAAGTCCTAAGACATACATTGCATACCCTAAAACCATAAGAATCATAAAAAATGGCTTAAACACAAAGTTAGTGTTTTGGCCTCACACCATAGGGAGATGGATAGACCGACAAATCACCAAAAAAATAAGTGAGAAACTCATATCTTGATTTTATAAAGGGGATCTATCAAGAAATTGGATGAAAAAAACAGATATTGGGAGGTTTATGGGTGGGGATCATGCATGTTGTAGGGTGGATCTGAGGGGGTCACACGTCTCAGCTAGTAGAGAGGGGTGTCATGCCTCATGATGGAGAAAATCTACCCTATTTTTTCTATAGACCTAAAATTAACTTCTAATAATAATAGATATATTATTACTATTTCTATTTAATATAATGTTTCTTTATTAACTCCAAAAATCTCTTTATTCTTCATTTAATTAATTTTTTTAACTTTAATTTAATTAAAATAAAGCCCCAATTTTCAAACTGGGTAAACTGCACAGTCTAACCGACCGTGTGCAGCCCATGCATCCACTATTGGATACCTAGGGTATCTTGCATGGCTGACCCGCATAGTTTAACAAACTGTGCATAGACTATGTGAACACCTCTGCCTCACATGTTGCAAGCTGCACAATCACTACTACGGGCCGCACAATTTCGAGACAAACCGTGTGCCCTCTATAACCCATTTAAAACCTGATTTTCTAGGTCCAGTGCTCCAGAAACCCATTGAGATGCCTAGGAAACTCCTTGATCCCTTACCTAAGCTCCAAACATCAATTTAAAAATTCAAAAATCATGTAACTCCATCCTGAATCATGGTTTTAAATTTGAACCATTCAGTTATTGCCAAAAATTCAAAAACCCTCGCAAAAACCACCCATTCCAAAACATATGTTTCTACAATCCACCCACCTTTAAACTTCTCGTCCCTAAGAATCCATTCGCAACTACCAAATAATCACCCTACCACCAAGTTTGTGAAGCCTCATTTGAATGATCGTGTTGCATTTTCAAACACCAAACACACCCTTGACCATTTCAAAAGCCCAACGACTTAAGTATTTAAAACCCAAGATAAAGATATAAATCCAACCCAAAACTATAAGGGACATTTAATTGAGCCCATGAAACTAGATACATGATCCCATCATCATCTTTTTAACCATTTCCCATTCGTTCTTTCCACTAGGGGTATTAGCATTTAACGTCTAATTCCAAACCATGGATCCCCACCATTGGAATTGCTTAAAAAGATACTTCCATAGAAATCTAGTGATGATTCACACATAATTTCTACAACTGTGAAAAACTTCTTATATATGAATCCATTATAGATACATCATCGAAGGATATAGTCAAGTATAAATCAACCAACTAAAACTAGACATGCATTCTTTCCTCAAGAGATATCACCGAACCAAAACCCACAATCACCCTTCAACTGGCGGTGAACCTTTAAAATGAGTCCATAACCAACCACATGTATTCTTAGGTTCTTACTCAACTTCTGGTGACATTCCTAGGTCAAACCATCACAAGACTACATTAAAACTGTCGTGCCTCAACATTAATAAAGGCATAACCCAATGAACCACACATCCCATGTATAACCCCGATAAAAACCGCATACAAAACCAATTTTTTTCAAAAAAATTAGCATGGTGTAATACCGATGCTATCTTAGTGTCTCCAGGATGATGTTAAGATAAGGGAAATTCTCATCTCATTTGAAAGATCACACTAAGAGTAAACCAAGGTCTCCAAAAAAATATCAGTCGAACTATTATAGTTCGAGTCATTATAAAAAGCTCAGATTCACCTGCCGACCCATCATCAACCAAACATTGATGCCTATATAACCTAAGGAATCCATTTTCCTTCAAAGATTACCATTGAAACTCTTCCAAAAACTAAGGGAGTTTCCAAAGGGTTTAATATACAACCAATCTTATTGAAGTTGTGCTGCCAAGAAAGAACCGAAACGTACACCAGGACCGATGTGACACTACCCACCTTAGGAGTGTTCATGTTTTCAAATGAAAATACCAATAGCTCACAATATCAGTAGTTTAGAAACACTTTAGATTCACATGTGATGTTCCACAAACCACCATCACCACATTAACCAATATAGATTGAAATCCAAAATTTTAAATTGACCGGCATGTCAAAACACCCAAGTCCCAAAAATTCCTCCTGATTAGTGGGACAAAATTACCCCCAACATCCCAATAAATATACTCCGGAGTTAAACCGATAACATCCTGAACATCACAAGATTCCATGATCACACTGAAATCAACCAGTTTTTTACATCACTAAACAATCGTTGGTACCGCATATGTCAACACATAATACCCACAGTTCACAAAAATCAATAGCATATCATCTCAAACAACCATAACTCAGATGACGACATACCAAGTGATCCAACCTATTGAACCAACATTTTTCAATGCTTATTCCTATAACAAGAGTCATAGTACAACAACCACCCATCTGAATAAGGATGTATTTTGAAACCCAATAGTCTTACTAGAGACAAAAACTCCCAAACGACACCAACGTCAAAAGATCATAGTGGAAACAATGCATCTCAGGCTCTAAGGGTGTTGCCTACCATAAGCTGGTCTCTTAAGAAGCCTAAGATTCGACCGTATCCCTAGGTCGGGTAATAAGAATTTATCTACGCTCAATATCCCCTTTTTATTTTAGCCATTGCTAATAAGAAATAACCTATAGATGACACTCACTTCTCTGATCCAAGTTATATCATCAAAACATTCAAAACTACACTTCCACAAGGGTTTAATAAAAAGTACACTACTTTAGTTTCCAATTTAAAGTCATTTCATTAAATCATTTCAATATTTAAATATTTGAAATATTATTAACCACCCACAAGTACCATTTCACAACAAGGAACTTGGTTTTTAATCAATTCCCCATGGGAAAAACATGCAAGCTATAACAAACATCCTATTTAAACATTTAACATTTATTTTCATTTCATCATAAATAGGAAATTTAGAATATAAATTCCTTTTAACCAAAAAGGATACCTCTGAGGGTCCCATTTATTCAATTCAGTTTCTTCAAAAAGCATCCCATAAGTTATATGAGTGGCCATATACTAATCCATAAAGAACACACTACGGAAAAAATGGGTATTTGCGACGGGAATAAATCCTGTCGCAAATAAGTAGCCTTTTGCGACGGGATATCTTTCCCCGTCGCAAAAGGACTGGCGCCCTTTGCGCGCCAAATCGCGGGAAACATATTTGCGACGAGGGAATATTCCCGTCGCAAATAACCGGCAGCGGTAAAAGGTATTTGCGACGGGAATATTCCCCCATCGCAAATAGTATGTCGGCAGGTGGTTATTTGCGACGGGACCCGTCGCAAATAACTATTTAACCGTTGACCGTAATAAATGATGGCTAAGGTATTTGCGACGATACCCGTCGCAAATAATCTAACCTATAAATACGTCCATCCGTTTTTTTCAAATCATTCTCAAACTCCATCTTCTTCTTCTCTCAAAATTTTATTTCTAAAGTTCAGTTTTTCTCATGTTTAATTTTTTTCTCCGGAGTTGATATTGAAGTTTTGAAGAACGATCAGAGATCAACCTCAGATCAATTTTCAAGGTATTTATATTCATTTTAATTTAATATTTATTTTTAATGTTTTATTAGTTTCAATTATTCTTAATTAGTTGTAATTTAATTATGTTTACATTGTTTTGTTACTTAATAAATTTAAATTATTAGTATTGTTCATTGTTAATGGTAATTAGGAATAATTAGTAATAATTTTTAATAATTAAGAATAAATATTAATAATTAGTAATAAATAACAATAATTAGGAATAATAACATTATTACATTATTAGTATATTTTTTATTAATATTAAAATAATATATTTTTTTTATATATAAAATTCTCTTTTCATCTGTGTGTTTGCTGTCTCCACATGTATTATTTGTATGTGGAGATAGAAAACACACAGATGAAAGGAGAATTGTATATAAATTAAAAAATTATATTATTTTAATATTAATAATAAAATATACTAATAATGTTATTATTCCTAATTATTGGTAATTATTCCTAATTATTGATAATTATTCATTTAATTACTAATAATTAGGAACAATTACCAATAATTATCAATAATTAGGAATAATTACTAATAATTAGTAATAATTACCAATAATTAGTAATAATTACCAATAATTAGTAATAATTACCAATAATTAGTAATAATTACCCATAATTAGTAATAATTAGTAATAATTACGAATAATTACCAATAATTAGTAATAATTAGCAAGAATTAGTAATAATTACCAATAATTAATAATAATTACCAATAATTAGTAATAATTACCAATAATTAGTAATAATTACCAATAATTAGTAATAATTATCAATAATTAGTAATAATTACCAATAATTAGTAATAATTAGTAATAATTAGTAAAAAATACCAATAATTAGTAATAATTAGTAATAATTAGTAATAATTAGTAATAATTAGTAATAATTACCAATAATTAGTAATAATTACCAATAATTAGTAATAATTAGTAATAATTACCAATAATTAGTAATAATTACCAATAATTAGTAATAATTAGTAATAATTAGTAATAATTACCAATAATTAGTAATAATTACCAATAATTAGTAATAATTAGTAATAATTAGTAATAATTACCAATAATTAGTAATAATTACCAATAATTCGTAATAATTAGTAATAATTACCAATAATTAGTAATAATTACCAATAATTAGTAATAATTAGTAATAATTAGTAATAATTAGTAATAATTAGTAATAATTAGTAATAATTACCAATAATTAGTAATAATCAGTAATAATTACCAATAATTAGAACTAATTAGTAATAATCAGTAATAATTAGTAATAATTACCAATAATTAGTAATAATTAGTAATAATTAGCAATAATTACCAATAATTAGTAATAATTAGTAATAATTAGCAATAATTAGTAATAATTCGTAATAATTAGTAATAATTACAAATAATTAGTAATAATTAGTAATAATTAGTAATAATTACCAATAATTACCAATAATTACCAATAATTAGTAATAATTACCAATAATTACCAATAATTACCAATAATTAGTAATAATTACCAATAATTACAAATAATTAGTAATAATTAGTAATAATTGGTAATAATTAATAATAATTAGTAATATTTAGTAATAATTAGTAATAATTAATAATAATTACCAATAATTAGTAATAATTAGTAATAATTACCAATAATTAGTAATAATTAGTAATAATTACCAATAATTAGTAATACTTAACAATAATTAGTAATAATTACCAATAATTAGGAATAATTACCGGTAAATAGTAATAATTAGAAAT
This sequence comes from Viscum album, assembly GCA_963277665.1. Lineage (NCBI taxonomy): Eukaryota > Viridiplantae > Streptophyta > Magnoliopsida > Santalales > Viscaceae > Viscum > Viscum album. Next base: position 1,597,090,785 of record OY728141.1, read on the forward strand.
AATTACCAATAATTAGTAATAATTAGTAATAATTAGTAATAATTAGTAATAATTAGTAATAATTAGTAATAATTACCAATAATTAGTAATAATTAACAATAATTAGTAATAATTAGTAATAATTAGTAATAATTAGTAATAATTAATAATAATTACAAATAATTAGTAATAATTACCAATAATTAGTAATAATTACCAATAATTACCAATAATTAGTATTAATTACCAATAATTAGTAATAATTAGTAATAATTACCAATAATTAGTAATAATCAATAATAATTACCAATAATTTGTAATAATTAGTAATAATTAGTAATAATTAGTAATAATTACCAATAATTAGTAATAATTAGTAATAATTAGAAATAATTAGTAATAATTATTAATAATTAGTAATAATTAGTAATAATTAGTAATAATTAGTAATAATTTGTAATAATTACCAATAATTAGTAATAATTAGTAATAATTTGTAATAATTACCAATAATTACCAATAATTAGTAATAATTACCAATAATTACCAATAATTAGTAATAATTAGTAATAATTAGTAATAATTAATAATAATTAGTAATATTTAGTAATATTTAGTAATAATTAGTAATAATTATCAATAATTAGTAATAATTAGTAATAATTACCAATAATTAGTAATAAATAGTAATAATTACCAATAATTAGTAATACTTAACAATAATTAGTAATAATTACCAATAATTAGGAATAATTACCGGTGAATAGTAATAATTAGTAATAATTAGAAATAATTACCAATAATTAGTAATAATTAGTAATAATTAGTAATAATTAGTAATAATTAGTAATAATTACCAATAATTAGTGATAATTAACAATAATTAGTAATAATTAGTAATAATTAATAATAATTTCCAATAATTAGTAATAATTGCCAATAATTAGTAATAATTACCAATATTTACCAATAATGAGTATTAATTACCAATAATTATTAATAATTAGTAATAATTAGTAATAATTAGTAATAATTACCAATAATTAGTAATAATTAACAATAATTAGTAATAATTAATAATAATTAGTAATAATTAGTAATAATTAGTAATAATTACCAATAATTAGTAATAATTAGTAATAATGACTAATAATTAGTAATAATTAGTAATAATTAGTAATAATTACCAATAATTAGTAATAATTAGTAATAATTAGTAATAATTAGTAATAATTAGTAATAATTAGTAATAATTACCAATAATTATTAATAATTACCAATAATTAGTAATAATTACCAATAATTAGTAATAATTAGCAATAATTAATAATAATTAGTAATAATTAGTAATAATTACCAATAATTAATAATAATTACCAATAATTAGTAATAATTACCAATAATTACCAATAATTACCAATAATTACCAATAATTAGTAATAATTACCAATAATTAGTAATAATTACCAATAATGAGTAATAATTGGTAATAATTACCAATAATTAGTAACAATTACCAATAATTAGTAATAATTAGTAATAATTAGTAATAATTACCAATAATTAATAATAATTAGTAATAATTAATAATAATTACCAATAATTAATAATAATTACCAATAATTAATAATAATTACCAATAATTAGTAATAATTACCAATAATTAGTAATAATTAGTAATAATTAGTAATAATTAGTAGTAATTAGTAATAATTACCAATAATTAGTAATAATTAGTAATAATTAGAAATAATTACCAATAATTAGTAATAATTACCGATAATTACCAATAATTACTAATAATTACCAATAATTAGTAATAATTACCAATAATTAGTAATAATTAGTAATAATTACCAATAATTGGTAATAATTAGTAATAATTACCAATAATTAGTAATAATTAGTAATAATTAGTAATAATTACCAATAATTAGTAATAATTACCAATAATTAGTAATAATTAGTAATAATTAGTAATAATTAGTAATAATTAGTAATAATTAGTAATAATTAGTAATAATTAGTAATAATTAGTAATAATTAACAATAATTAGGAATAATTACCAATAATATTAGTACTATAAAAATAATAAAAAATTTATATAATATTAAAATTATCAATATTTGGAACATGTTTTGCTTTATTCTCAACATATTTAATTCTTAAAGGGTCAATTTTTAGGTCTATCTCAATAAAAAGTTTGCGTCAGTCGTGTATGATCTAAACTCTATAATTATCCTAGCTTGAGTGTTTTTTCTAACAAATTATTCAAAACCAGTAATGCTTTTATATTTTATAGAGAAATATGGAACAAAGAGGTCGTCAACAATCATTATTAGGTGACCACATATGGATAAATCAACATAGAAATCCAAACGGTTCTGGTTTAAATTCAGTATATGTAGAGGGTGTGGAGAATTTTTTATCATTTGCGGCATCAAATCCAGAATTTGTTTCAGAAGGAAAAATAAAATTCCCTTGTAGAAAATGTGCATTGAGAACGTTTGACACGTTTGACAAAGTGGGAGAACATCTCTTGCGTTTTGGTTTTCAACCAGATTATGTTTTTTGGTATCAACACGGTGAACGCAGTTCCAGATCAGGTGATACCAACTTGATTCCGGATCCATCCCGGTTTCAAGATTTAGTACATGATGTTGCAGGTTCATCTGTTCAACATACAGAAACTCCGGCTGATATAGCTTCAAATCCTGAGTTGGCACCGTCTGAATTTTATGAGCTGTTGAAGTCTGCTGAGGATGCATTATATCCTGGCTGCAAGATGAGAAAATTATAAGCAGTTGCAAAATTTATGGCTATAAAATCAGATAACGGAATGTCAAACACCTGTTTTGACCAGATATTTTCTTTGCTTAAAACAGTATTACCCGAAGGAAATGTTTTACCTGCAAATTACTATGAGAGTAAGAGGTTGGTTCGAAATTTGGGACTTACTTGTCAGAAGATTCATGCATGTTCAAATGAATGCATTTTATATTCTGGGGAAAATGAGTCGTTGGATAGTTGTCCCACATGTGGGAAACTGAGATATAAAGAAGGACAACACGAGAAGTCTGGTTTGATCCCTGTAAAATAGTTGAGATATTTTCCGCTTACATCCAGACCTCAGCGTTTATTCATGTCTAAGAATACAGCGACAATGATTTCATGGCATAAAGAGAATATTTCAACTGATAAAAGCTTGAATCATCCAGCTGATGGTGATTCATGGAAACATTTTGATAGAGTGCATCCATCCTTTGCTTTAGAAGCTAGAAATGTTCGACTGGGCCTTTCTACTGATGGTTTCTGTCCGTTTGGATCTTATGGTAGTAAATATTCATGTTGGCCTGTTTTTTTAACTCCGTACAATTTACCTCCATGGATGTTAATGAAGGAGCCATATATCTTTTTGACTTTACTAATTCCAGGACATCCGAAGAAAAATATTGATGTTTATTTGAAACCATTTATTGATGAATTAAATTTATTATAGAGTACTGGTGTCAGTACATATGATGTTGCAATGAAACAGAATTTCATACTGAGAGAAGCATTGATGTGGACAATAAGTGACTTCCCGGCTTATGGGATGTTATCTGTCTGGAGTACACATGGTCAGGAATCATGTCCTTATTGTATGGGAGAGAACAAAGCATTTATGCTCATTCATGGAAAGAAACCTTGTTATTTTGTCTGTCATCGCAGATTTCTTCCAACTGATCATCCTTTTCGCAGAAACAAATCTCATTTCAGAAAAGGAACAGTTGAAAGGGAAGGACCTCCAAAAATGCTATCAGGTTCGGAGTTAAAATCAGTTGTATTTTCATTACCTCCCATCACTTTTGGTCCCACAATAATCCAACAGAAAATTTCTGGTTTTGGGAAAGAACAAAATTGGATTAAACGTAGCATATTTTGGGATTTTCCATATTGGTCTGATTTGTTGGTCCGACACATGTTAGATGTCATTCATATTGAGAAGAACTGTTTTGATAATTTGGTTCATACAATTTTGGATACGCCAGAAAAGAGCAAAGACAATGTAAATGCACGTTTATATCTTGCCCAAATTTGCAGGCGTCCAGAATTGGAACTGTTTGAGAATGTCAGAACAGAAAGGTTACTGAAACCAAAAGCAGCTTATGCACTGTCTAAAGAAAATCGTTTATTATTTTGTCAGTGGATTGCAGATTTGAGACTTCCAGATATATGTGCTTCTAATCTGGGTAGATGTGTAAAGAATGGTCATATTACTGGATTAAAAAGTCATGATTGTCATGTTATAATGGAAAGACTGCTACCCATTGGATTAAGAGGTCTATTGAATTCTATGATTTGGGATTCCATAACAGACATGTATCATTTTTTTCGGGAAATTTGTGCGGCTACAGCACATTATGATGCTCTAGGAAAACTTGAAAAAGATGTTGTTGTAATTATATGTAAACTAGAAAAAATATTTCCGCTGTCTTTCTTCGACTCAATGGAACATTTAATGTTACATTTGCCATATGAAGCCAAATGTGGAGGTCCAGTACAGTTTCGATGGATGTACCCATTTGAAAGATGCATACAAAAATTGAAAAGAAAAGTACATAACAAAGCATCTGTTGAAGGATCTATTGCAGAAGCTTATTTGCAAGAGGAAATATCTTTTTTATGCTCCCATTATTTTGAATCTGAGTATCCTTCAAAACACAACCGAATGGGATGAAACGAGAGAAATATTGATGAAATCGACAATCAATTATCGGTTTTCAACCAGTCAGAGCCTGGTTTTGGTGGAGTTGATGAACGCTGGCTTTCAGATGATGAACATCATAGAGCTCATACGTATGTTCTGCTCAACTGTGAAGAGATGACATCAGTTGTACTATAAGTGTTTATATCACTTATTCTATCATTTATGTTACAGTAAATAACTTTGGTTTGTATAGGTTGTATGATAATCATATCAGGAAACAAATTCCACAAATTACAGCAGCTGCTCTCGAAGAACGTCGACTGAAAAATTTCTCTCAGTGGTTTCAAAAACTGGTAACATAAATTCTTTATCTTTTAGCAACTCATTCAATGTATAGTTTACTATATTGATAATTATTTCACAAATTTTCAGGTGTCTAGACATGCTGATAAAATTGACAAACGGCTGTGTGTATTGAGTAACCCACCTTCCAAACTTGTTAAAACTTATAATGCATATGTGGTGAATGGATTTCGATTCCACACACATGCATATGGGGAATCGAAAAAAACAATGAACAGTGGAGTTAGCTTGAGAGGATCTCATCATCGAGAAAATGAAGTTGAATTTTATGGCATACTTGATGAAATCATTGAACTCTGTTATATTGGACAACATTACATAACCATGTTCAAATGTCGGTGGTTGGATACAGAGAGAGGCGTGTGTGTTCATCCGACTCATGGAATCATCGATATTAAATGTAAAAGTGTTCTCGCAGTAAATGAACCATTATTATTGGCTCAATAGGCATATCAATTTTATTACGCAAAGTACTGTGCTACATCAAGAGACTTGACTGATTGGTGGAGTGTAATAAAAATCAAAATTCGAGACAATCAGTTTAGTTAAAGTGAATGTGCTTTCACTGATGTGGAAAGAATTGAAGTTTTTCAAGAGAGTACTCAAAATCAATCTTTTTTACAAAGAGACATGAGTATCGATGATGACACCCCACATTTAAGAGTCGGTGATGACGATGATGTTAATGATGTCACATATGAATTTGAAATGGTAAGAGATAAAGCAACTGTAACTCGAATGGATATCGATGATGTTGAGGAGGAATATGAAGATGAAATTGACATATATGAAGATGATGATGAATATGAACACTGATAGAATTTCATGGTATTTATATACAATCATAATATGTATATATGTATATATAATAGTAATTATCAATTATTTTCTAACAACATTAACATTTTCTGTTTCAGATGGACGACGCCATATTTTGTGAGTTGGCGGATGCTGACCTGACTTTCGATGCAAATGAGTTGATGACAGATGACCCTCAGCCTGCAGGCGCTCCAGGGAGTACGCGGAGGGGGCACGGTATCGCACGATTGATGATTCCTGACCCCGTCCCTGAGCGACGTCCACGTATTGGGTTTGATCCACGCACACGGAGGTGTGATAACCTATGTGATAACCTGTGGATTTGACTAAGATTTCATTAATCTATTCATATAATAAATGTTTATTATTTTTACAGTTTTCCGCATATAGCAGTCGGACAGGGCAGCGCTATTTTGCGCAACTATTTCTCTCAGCCGTGGACCACATGGGAGCAGATTCCCATTGATGTGTAGCAGGCCATGTTCGGCCATTGGTTGGTACGTACGTAAATAAATAATTTTTATTTTGAAAATTATTTCATTTCTAACTTGATATTTTGATTTATTTGTAGGGTTTATGGTATCCGATCGAGGATACCATGCACGACGCCATCCACGAGGCATGGGAGGTGGCCATGCATGATCGCCTTCGTCAGTTTTTTCACAATTTAAGAAAAGCTGTGATGAAGAAAGCAGGAGTGTCAGATTTTGACGAGTCATGTAGAGCACACCGACCAGAGTACATTTCATCCCTTGTATGGGATGGATTATGTGCGCACTGGTTGAGTGGTGCCTTTCAGAGGAGATCATCAGTGGGAAGGCAGAATCGGGGGAGACAGGAGGTGGCTCATCGAGCTGGGAGTCGTTCTTTCAGTACCCATAGACAGCATCTGGTATGTACATTATTTATAAATATTTTATATAACTATAAATATTAACAGATTATTTTTTATTCTTATAGGCTGTTGAGCACCCCGATATTACGAAGTACGACGTATATCAGAGGATTTATAGTGATCCTGCTACTGGGGAGCTCAGAGGTGATCGTCAACATCACATCGTGGTTAGTATTTTTTTTTCAAGTTTAAAAATTAATTGTATATAATATATTCACAATTTTAATTTTAAATTGAAACTACAGGAGTCATATGAGGCCGCAGCGTCACAGGCCCGGCCTGAGAGTCAGGTCGAGTCATCAGATCAGACCACTGGCCGTCAGTTTGATGAGGCGGCATGGATGCAGGACACCCAGTATGCCTTCGAGAAGGGCCCGGTAGTTGGTATTAGCTCTCGACTGACTCCCGGAGATTATTATGGCAGTGCTGCGATGTCGGCGTCCAGCTCGAGAGGAGCTCGTGCATCTTCTTCTGCTACACAGTATGAGGATCAGTTGCAATCTCAGACTGCACTGATAGAGAGTCTCCGACAGGAACAGGAGCAGATGCGTCAACAGAATGAGGAGGAGCGTCGACGCCAGCAGCAGCTGTACGAGGAGCAGACGAGTCGGTGGCAGCAGTAGCATCAGGAGCAGATGGAGTACATGCGCCGACTCACTCATGGTTTAGGGATGGAGTTTCCTCCACCACCATCTGCAGATCCCCCCTCCCCCCTCCTTCACATTAGAGTTTGTATTTATGTTATAAATTTTTTGAAATCAAAATATGATTTTTTTCTATTCGTAGTTTCTGTCTCGTTATAAAATATTTATTAATATTCTATTATTTTTTATTTTTGAATTATAATTCTATTATTATTATATTAATTAAAATAATTTATTATTTTTATTTTTGAATTATAATTCTATTATTATATTAATTAAAATCATTTATTAATATTTTATTATTTTTTATTTTTGCAATATAATTAAATTATTATTATATTAATTAAAATAATGTATTAACAATTTATTTTTTTTATTTTTTTTATAGTATTTGCGATGGGATACTATTCCCATCGCAAATAGTATTATTATTTTTTTATTTTTTTAAAAATAGTTTTTGCGATGGGGCCCGTCGAAAATAGTTTTTTACAAATATACGGAGTACTAGTTGCGACGGGGATTCTCCCCATCGTGGAAAAAGGCTTTAGCGACGGGCCCATCGGAGAATATTATTATTGTGACACCGTTTTTAGCAACGGCTCATTTGCGACGGGCCCCCGTCGCAAATGACCCGTTGCAAATACCTGTTTTTTCTAGTAGTGACCCATACACTTTACTGGTGGAATTTGACTCCCATTTAATCAAATCAAATTCCATTTATCATTTTAACCTTATAAGCCACTTTTTCAAAAGTTTAAATACCTGGGTTACCCATTTTCTAGTTATAAGGCACCCAACCCCCTTATAACTGAAATAAGATCCCATTATAAGGTGCCCATACATCATACGTGGGGTTATTAGTCCCATGAATAACTATTATTCTAGTGCCAAAACATTTCTAGTATTTTTTATACCAACCCAATATAGACAGAAAAAGGGGGAAAATTACCCTATGATACCACTTTGTAATGTCCCAGCCCGACTTAGCAGCAGACCGGTAGCAGGACCAGTCACCACATGACCTCAAGAACGCATCCCCATAAGCTAGAAGCTGCCAAATAAGAGTGAGGGTGTAAGTATATCTAGTGGAGAGACTATACCCTCATATAATAGTTTTCACAATAGTATAACAATATATAAATAGTTGACAACAACAGAAGCAGTATAAAGTAATAACCAAAACAATGAAAGAAAATTGCAATATCAACTGAATATATAAGATGGATAGTTATTGTTTATACAATGGATGCATTTCATGGTGATACACATATGAAAGTAGTAAAAATAGCATACTTTATATCTCAGTACATAAATACAGAAAAGAATCAAATCCCCAAGGGGTATCTTCACAAGCATCCCAAGCTTCTTCTCGGTCCTTTGCTCCTAAATCCCAGGTACAACAAATAGCAACAAGAAGGTCCATGGTCATGAGAACAAGAAAGTCTACTTGGGTACCCTAGTGTAATGGTGATCTGAATAGGGTGTGAGATATAAATATTAATAGGCTGGGACCACCGATGTCTAGCTCAATCTAGTAAATTCAATACAATTAAACAGTGTTAAGGTATATCAAAGCAATAAAGGAATTTAATAAACGAATAACAACCCATCCATGTTCCGATGGGAAAACTGAGGACAATACCTAATTCATCTTGTAGCTAGAATAATAGTCTTAATAGGAACTATATATATATTTTTATCAAGCATAAATAATTGTTTTCACATTTTAATTTATTCTCTATTTAATAATTTCTTAACTACAGGGGTCCTGTGGACAAGATATCTTCAATAATAACTTCTTCCTATACTAGAAACTAAATAATTTCCAAGGAAATATGATAATACCTACTTAGGCTCATTCTAGATTCTGAAATATTGAAGGTGATATCATATATCAACACCTTCTTTGGCTCATTTTTGAGTCCGAAGTATGTAAAGATGATATTATAAATTAATGCCTTCTTCGGCTCATTAAAGAGTCTGATGTATTCAATGTTGATATCATATCTTAATAAATGTTTCGACTCAAGCTGGAGATCAAAATATTCTAAAGTGTGGCCATATCTTGAAGTACCTTTATTATCATTCCTTCAATTCACGCATATTCCATGCTATCAATATCGATTTCACAAGTAGGATGACCATGTTATCTTTCTTACTTATCAATAGAATGACCATGTTACCATTATCTTTACTCATGAGTATAATTAACATGTTACCATGTATACATATTAATAGAATGATCATTTTACCATTATATTTACTTGTAAGTATAATGACCATGTTACTATGTATACTTTTTAATTCAGAATGACTATGTTCCCATTCATTCACACATAATCTATTCATTGATTAATTATTCATCATCAATCTCATTACTAATTCAAAAATTAGTTAAACACATTAAATCCATTAGTTAAATCAACATTTAACTAAGTACACAATTTCTATTAATTAATTAATTAATTAATTAATCAACAACACAATTCCCATCCCATAATTAATTTTCCATAATTCATTATCTCATTCTAAATCTCCACTCTCAATAATTAATTCCACAATTAATTATCTGGATCATATTATCAATAGAACATAATTAATTTGTAAATAATTATCTCAACTTAACCAATTAAATATCTCATAATTAATCCACTGTTTAATTATCTATATTACAATCTAAAATAACATAATTAATACATAATTAATTATCTCAAATTATCCGACTCAATAACTCATAATTAATCCCCTGATTAATTATCTCAATTTCCTATTCAAGGTATCAAAATCTAATCATTTGGCCTCATAATCAATCTCCCCATTCACAACCCATGTAACCAAGAAGTATACCCCCTCATTTTTGTATTTCACATCTAATCCTATCACATGTCCTACCCGCCCATTTAATACCATTCACATTATTCCATTTCACATTGGTTTACCTACCCATTTAATCCCACTCTAATTTATAAGAACCTATTAACCCAAGTGCATTAACATGTAAAGGATGCAGTATATCTCATAGCTAAGAAAACCATATTCCTATAATTTATATAGATTCATCTAACTAGGAAAGCATAAAAAACACATCAAAAATCTAAGAAAACATATTAATCTAATCAATATGTTTTTTTCTTGAAGGCTACGCACCTCCATTGGAGGGGTTTTATTACAAAAACATGATTTTGTAATCTAACCAATCATTTAACACCAACAAAAAATTCTGTCAAATATTGCATTCAAATTTATGAAAAGTAGTAATTCAACAAAGTCTACTTTTTTCTAATTAAATAAATATTAAAGACCCTACCTCAAATAATTGGACAAGACAATGATTTAAAACTCAATCAACAGTTCGCTCGCATATACGCACTCCAACAAAAATGTGTGGGCACACTTTTAATTGATCAAAAACCCTATAATAATATCAGACACCCAAAATTAGTGCGGTAAGGACCAACACACATATAATTAAATACTCAGAACTCATTTAAACCGTAATAAACTAATTTAATGGTTGTAGAACCAATTTACAGACATATGACCTTACCCAAATTTGACAACGGTGAACCAAATCGAGTCAAACCGCCTAACCATTGGCAATTATCATCAAAAAATGGACCATTGGGTCCTAAGACATCCATTACATACCCTAAAACCATAAGAATACAAAAATTGAATTAATCCCAAATCTAGGGTTTCAACCGCACATCGTAGAGAGATGGATAGACCGAGAAATAACTAAAAAATAAGGGAGAAAATCCTACCGTGATGATCTAAAGGGAATCCCTCAAGAAATCGGGAGAAATAATGAATATTGGGAGGGAGCCGAGTGGGGATCATGCATAATAAAGGGAGGACCCAAGGGGGCCCTGCATCTTAACCAGTAGGGAGGGGTGTTGTGCCTCATGAGGGAGAAACTCCTCCCTAGGTATTCTATAAAACTAATTTTAACTACTACTACTAATAATAATAATAATAATAATACTAACTATATTATTATTATTACTATTAAATAAAACATTTCTTTTTTAAATCCAAAACACCCCTTAATATTTATTTAATTAATTTCTTTTTAACATTAATTTAATTAAAATAAAACCCCAATTTTAAAACTAGGTAAACCAAACTGTTTGACTCGCACTGTATAATAGACCATACAAAGCCTGTGCATCTTCAACTAGATACATGGGGTATCCCACACGGATAATCTACACGGTTTAACTAACCATGGATAACCCATGAGAATTCCTCTACCTCACCAGTAGAAATCCACATGGTCACTTTTATGGGAAGCATGGTTTCTAGAAAAATCATGCACCCTCTCTATCCACTTTAAAACTAGAGTTTTCAGGTTTAGTGCTCCCGAAACCCATTGAGCTACCTGGGAAAATCCCCAAGACATTACCTAAGCCCAAAACATCACTTTAAACGGTACCAACTCAAGGAACTTCATCCCAAATATTGTTTTTAAATTTGACATGTTTAGTTATTTCCAAACATTAAAAAAACCACGCAAAACCACCCATTCCAAAACAGGGGTTTCTACATATCTCATGATATAACTATGGTAATTGTGTAAGAAATGATTAAACCAAAATGGAAATTCAGTTTGGAATAATCGCACCACTATGGGAATCGAGTGTGGAATACTCGTTCGGTTATGGGAATCAGGTAGGGATGTCTTCTCCACTGTGGGAATCAGGTGGTGATTCATAATCTACTATAAAATAGTTACCTATTATTATATTTTGCACTTATTTTCCCTAATATATTATTTATTTCCATGATATTCCAAATGTTTATGAGATTTTATATTCTAATGATATTATTCTTTTATATGTTATAATTTCTTGTTTTATTTCATATTTCTATATAATCCTAATCCATGTTTTTTTTTACCTTTATTAGGTATTTTTTTTCAATTCCATGATCCATAATGATAGATCATGTTTTATGATTTTCACTTATGATCCCATAATATTTTTTATGAAATTTATCTTTTACTCACGATTTCACTCATGTTTATGATCTAACCATTATAACGGGTTAATACATTTCTCTTACAGATAATACAAGATAATCACTTTATTATGTTTCATTTCCCAAGTTTTGAAGATGATTATATCATATTAAATGTCTATAATAGGGTATTTAGGAGTATAGTTATAGATAAATGATCACAAGTGTTGTAAAATAAAATTATTATTTAACTTTTCTTTAAGTAACTGAACCATTAGGTCTGTGGGTTGTGCACTATTTGTTACATGTATTAATTAAATCATAGAACAATGTATTTTTTATGTATTTTTATCCTTGGTCTCTATATTTAGTATAAGAGTAAAGTTATATTTATTTTTGGATATTAGTTTAGTTACCTTTGCGGTTAGGGTTTGATATTCTTAATGAAAACCCTAGTAATGAGTCTAATTATATGTTGATGCCCTTAAATATTGGTAAAGTATTTAGTATGTATTTTCCGTAGAAAAAAATACTTGTATAGATATTTTCAAGTAGATTAATGCTATGACATAGTTTTAACAAGGGTTAAAAAACCAAGGAGGGAATGTTAGTTATTAACTCAACTATGAATTGGTTCACACCAAAGAGGCCTAACAACACACTTGGATACACACTCCCAAGGGATATGATTTTGTTGATCTTATACTCTTTATAAACCATTTTGAAGGATTTATTTCCAAGTTACCTTTATGTATTAGGTTATGAACTATGGAAAAATTGACCTAATTTTTAACTAAGAATGATTATGGTTGAACTACAATAATTATAGGGATGAAGAATAAGTGATTTTATGGTTGAATTCATTTCATGTTAATTTCACTTCACCCATTATAACACATTTTTGGTTTTAGCAATGACCATAGTAAGAAGGAACCATGTTTAAAAAGGATTTAAGGGAAAATTTGGATATCACCTAAATGAAAAACCCATTATAATGGGAGATAGAGTGAAAAAACCATGTGGTTATGCCAAACTAGATATCATGAAATATGATTAACAATATGAACATAGTAAAAGTATGAAACATAAAAAATAATAGTATGATGAAGTATTATGAAATATAAAGTGATTAAGATGAAAAATAAAAGGATTTTTAATTTTATATATGTAAAAAATGTGGAATGAAGAACCAAGGTAATTGCCTCAATGGGATTAGAAGACGATTTAATTGTAGAAGATGGGGCCATTGAGTGTAAAACTGCTATAGGAAAAGTAAGAGGTTGGTTGGAATAATGGGAGTGAAAAATTTACATCCAAAATAACTAATAACAATCCAAATCATTATGTGTGGAAATCTTGGAAATTATCTAATTAAGTTTCATAATACCAAGGATGATAAGGATAATAGGCATGAAAAACAAACACAACCAACATTACTATGTGGAGAATATTCAATGACTACCAATTAGATGGTTTATGATAAGTGAATGATCAAATTTAGAATTATGAATATGATATCTTTATTATACACACTCTAAGTTTCATATATATTTTTATATGTGTTTCGACCTAATTTTTTGTTTATAAAATAAAATATAAAGTTATATATTAGTTGTATATCGATAATTAAGTTTTTAGGAATATAAAACATAGTATGTGTCCTTTAGATGGATTTGACACAATTATAATATTGGATTAACTATTTCAATATTGAATCCATATTCATTGATCATTGTTAGACTTTAAACAATATCCTCTCTATTAAAAAATGGACAGATAAAAAAAATAGACACTATCCAGAAGAGATCATAACTTCATTGTAATATAATATGGCAATAAGGATTCATCTTTATCGTCATCCATCAATGAACCTCTATGTTGAAGAAACATGGGGGATGATTTATATGTGTGTGTGGTATATCTATTATAAAAATATGGAATAATATTTCATTACTTAAATCAATTTATGATAACCTGCTATTATAGGATTGAACTATAAACTAAAGAAAAAAATAAATTATTCCTCAGCACTAAACCATGATATATATTTAACAATAATGGTTATGAAGATACAAAATATTAGTATTATGGTCATTATATGCTAATATATATGATTTATACTTCATCAGAAAATTAATCTGGAGTTATCTTATAGATACTCTAATCTATCATTGCTAGTATGTAATAATTAAAATTGTGAGGATGTAATTTATTCAAGGGGGAGAATGTAACAACTAAATATTTGAAAGTATATTATCCTTAAATAAAAAATATATTAAATATCATATTTCATTCACTATACCAAACTAAAACGAAAAAACGTAATATATTTAGTATTTTAAATATGACCATTAAAACATAGCTTTTAAATTAGTTGATATATATTTTATTAAAACTATCACAAAATCTGTAACGACCCAAACATTCATTAATGGAAATTCCTCTTGATCTAATTAAATGTCTTATTATGGTTATATAAAATGTGAACTTCATTGGTTTTATGTTTCTAGATTTTAAAATATGGTTATGAATTGTGATCTTTGATAATATAGTTGTTGAATAGTGATTACATGATTAGTATAAATATAGGGCTTTAACAAATCCAATTTACTTAGACAAAGGAAGTGATGGCCTCATATGGTAGACTTTCCCCAATTGAAGCCCATTTTTAAAATCTTGTAAAGGAAGTGGCATCATTGGGATTCACTCTTGACCAAGCCCAAGATGATCATGAACACATTAAGCTTGAGTGGAACCGACTACGTGAGAAGTGGAATTTAATAGAGATTACCACCCGAGCGATGTAAACTGATCCACCCCATGAGTTTGTCATTATCGCATACCATACCCTTAGGTCTTACGAAGGTGTTATAAAGGGTTATGTAGCAAGACCCTAGAACTACAAATATGTATATTATTTTTTTGTATAAAGAATGTGCATTCATTTTATTATTGTTACTTTCCAAATAGTTTTTAAAGCACAAATAGTATTTTTAGTTAATATTCAACTAAGAAATCAATTTTGATGAATAAATGGATTTATTAATTAAATAATATTTTATGAAAATATTATTATAATTAAATTACTTTTTATTAAATATAAATGATCAAAGCCATTTTTATCAAAACCCATGAATTTTCGATAAATGTCAGTATTTATTTCAAAAGTAAAAATTCACATATTTATAAAATTATTAAAATAGAATGAATATTATTTTTGGAATCAGGACATCAAAATCATCCGACAGTTAATTTTTCATAATTTTCTGAGACAATCAAATTTTTTGGTAAAAATTAAATACCGTTTAAATATATAATGTGTTTTATGAAATAATAATGACCCAATAGTGATGTAATAAAATACTATGAACGTTATGTTTGGCCAATTTATGTTTTAATATTAAAATAATGTGATTTTGGATTTGTTAGATATTTTTTACAAAGCATTAGTGGACCCTTCAAGGCTTATAAAACATTTTGTCTTTTAAAATTGTTTTCCTAGAGAGTGTGACTCGCCTCCACATAAGCAACCCTATTATTTTAAGAATTCCGGCCATTATAATTGTAAAATATTTTTTTACAATCCCCTTTTTCAAAAACCAGGGGAAAAAACCGTGGGATGGTTTTTGGTTTCGATTAGTTTAATGTGAGGTGTCCCAAACCTAAATAATAGATAATTCCCTCTCCTTTTCTATATAAACCTACCCAAGCTCCCACTTCCTCTTCACTAAAAGCCTTTGGAGTTTGATCATCCAATTAACTCATATCTCTATAATCCTTCCAAGGTTCCCCGATCTCTAAATAATCCTCTCTCAATCCTCTCCCAAGCCTTTGGGATCATACTTCCATGTAAGGGATTTTTTCTTTTCTCATTTTTGTCCAATTTTCATTAAGTTGTTATGCCCTTTTTTTAAATTAAAAATGTTTGGATATGATTTCAAACCTCCCCCATACTACCCTATTTATGTTTTTATTATGGGATACCCTTTCTCTCTCATTAATTCCTCTCATGTACACCCGTTACCATGCTGAAATTTAGTGGGGGATTTATCTCTCCTCTTTTACATCCAGGTAATTATTTTTTATTATGCATCTAAATTCAATTACTTTTGTTGGAAAATGTATCTATATGAACCCCTTACTATCCATTTCATGTACATATAATGAGAAATCCATTTATCTCTCATCCACCATTTTCATTAATCCTTTTTTCACGTTGTTATGTTGCTGAAATTGCACTGTGTTTTTGTAAGCCAAGATCATTGTGTAGTGAATACCATACCCATGTCTCTATCAAGGGTATTCAACTTTACGAACATATAAAAATTGAATGGTACTTTCATTTATTTATTCCAAATTAAATAATCATGGAATTACTTATGATGTTTATTGATTCCATGTTATATGATCCATGTGGCACACTTATGCATGAAATGAAATGTTTTAGAAGGGGGAACCCATATAGCGCTCCAATGAATTGGGTAAAGTATAGAATCATCATATGTCATGTGAAATGAGTTTTTACTCATGATAATTCAAGTTAAATGAGGGTTTACTCATGTTTCATGTGCAATGAGGGTTTAAACATGCTCCATGTACAATGAGCCTTGGCTTATGCTAATTCCATGTTAAGTGTTGTTGCCACATTTCCATGTTATGATTATCAAGATTTATCAAGACGTTATGTTCATGTTTCTCTTGTGATCCATTGATATGTTTATTGTCTAACATGTATTGTATTCTTCATGTTATTCCATGTTTATTCCCTTACTAGGCTTTATAGCTCACCCTTTTCTTATGCATGTCCTCAGGTTATCCAATGCAATGCTAAGTATGAGGGAATGTAGTGGTCATGTAAAGGATTTTTTCAATAAAGATGTTTTATTTCATGTTTTACGTTGTTATTTAAGAATCCTAATCCCCAAAGACACTATTACTCCTGATCTCTTATGTTTTATCAAGTGATTTTTATGTAATAAATCATGTTTAAGTGTGTAATAAAGACCACGGTTGTTATAGTTGGTATCCGAGGATAGGTTTAGTTATTTTTGGGATTAGGATTAGAAAACCCTAGTGAATACATAGAGGTAAGAATAAGTATAATATAAACATCCCTAATTTTTTGTGAGTGTTGAGTAAGTGGTTTATCAAGAAAATACATCCATGTCTGGATACGAGCAGGTAGAGGTGGCTCTGGCACAGATGTATCCAAGGGATATAACCCGAAAACACCGCTTTGAGCTTGACTCGAATGGGAACTGGTGCATGAAAATGGGCCTTGGTGCACTCTTGGTTATGAAACTACGGAGGAATATTCTTTGGTAAATTCAAAAGCTTAGTATGAACCCTTATTAAGGGAATTAAAAAAAATTCCCATAAAAATATATGTTTGAAAGTAGATCATGAATAACATAGATTGAAGCCTATGGATTCATAAGTTAAGGAAATAAAGGTTATTTATAAGTCATCAGTTTTGTCCTTGTATTACCCTTTATATGTTTCCCTAACATCCCTTTTATTCCGTCCAATGGCCGGTAATAAGAGGACTCTGGCTAACAACCGATTGAAGATCAATGTGATGACTGTGCTAATGAGATGCACAATCCGATGGGAGCGAGAATCGAAAACTTTGTCACGTTTCTCTCTCAGTTAACATAAGATTTTAATATAAATATTGATCAAGAGGAACGTTCAACCCCCATAAGAAATAACAATTCACTATCGAGAGCTTCATGAGACAAAGGCCTCCTAACATTAATGGATCACCCGATCCCTCATTCGCCAAACAATGGATCAAATACATTGAAAAGATCTCCACCATACTTAAATGTTATGAACAAGATAAGGTTCTCCTAGTGGATTATTGTATGGAGGGTGAAGCTGATCAATGGTGGATGAATATGATGCATGAGGAGGATATCAAGGCATTGGAATGGAAGGATTTCCAGAAGACGTTTTTCGATAAATATTTCTACGCACCCTCCGACTTAAGATGGATATGGGCTTATTTTCCCTGAAGCAAAAATACAATGAATCTATCAGAGCGTATGAGGAAAACTTCACAAGGATTTCATGATATCACTCTGGATTTTTTGTTACCCCCGAATACAAGGTTGACTGCTTTTTTGGTGGGATGAAATCTAGCCAATGGAAAGCACTGGCGATCTGTGACTTCGACAGCTATGAGGAAATTGTCTGATGTGCCCTCAAGGTTGAAATTGAGATCATAGAATCTTAGGGGTATCATGGGGATAAGAAGCGGAAGGTGGACTTCAATGCTGGTGGTCTGATAAATAAATACAATGGTGTTAAGAAGATCCATCACTCCACTTTCCAAAGGTGCAGAAAGAAGCACCCTGGAAATTGCCTAAAGGGGACTAGGAAATGATTTATGGGTGGAAGAGAAGGGAACATAGTTGTTAACTGCCAACAAGAAAAACCCAAAGCTTCAATAGAGGATATTAATACTCCGTTCGAACCTCAATGTGTTTTTTATTTCTACAAATGCAATGAACTTGGGCATGTTTCAAATCAGTGCCCTAAGCCAAGGGTTTTCGGAGGCAACCAACAACCTCTAAAGAAGTAACGGAGATCTTTTTCCATCACTACTACCGAAGTGAACCCCGGAAATGAAGTGGTGATAGGTATGCTAGTAATTAATTCAAGAATAGTGAACATAATTTTTTATTCAGCTTCTACACATTCTTTTATATTCCAAAAGTTTAGTAGAGAAATCCTAGCACCACCACAAATCATGGAATTAAATATGTCGATGAATACAGAAAAAGGGGAAATCATTGCATCCCATGAATATAACTCCTCCCCTATCATAATATTTGGATTGAATTTCCTATTGAACCTCATCATACTCCCTCTGGTGGAATTTGATGCAATTTTTGGCATAGATTGGATTTCCTTATATAGAGCCAACATAAATTGTAGTGAGAGGGAAATCACTCTCCATGTGGAGAATCAACCTCCAATTATGTACAAGTTCAAGGAAGAAGATGAATCTTCTTTAGCTCTATCATCTCAAGTGTGGATATTTCTGCCCTATGAGAATTCATATCAGGCTCATATGATTGAGTCTAAGAAGGAAAATATCCTTAAAGAGATGCCAATTGTGAGGGAATTAGCTGTTGTTTTTCCTGAGGAATTTCCTTCTTTTACTCCTAGAATAGATGTTCAATTCTCAATTGATCTCATACCTGGGGTGTTTCCAATATCCATGACTCCATATAGAATAGATGTTGCAAATCTTGAGGAACTGAAGAAACAACTACACTATTATTTGGATAAAGGGTTTATACTCCCAAGTGCTTCACCATGGGGTGCACCAATCCTCTTTTTCAAGAATAAAGATGGGTCAATGTGCCTTTGCATCGATTATCTTGAGTTTGAAAAATCTACGATAATGAAGAATTATCATCTCCCATGAATTGACGAATTGTTCGATCAGCTATGTGGAGAACAATACCTCTCCAAGGTGGATTTACAGTCAGTATATTATCATGTAAGGGTGAAGAAAGAAGATATCCCCAAGACTGATTTTTGTACAAGATACAGGCACTATGAATTCATAGTAATGCCTTTCAGACTCAGTAATTCTCCAGAAATCTTCATGGACATGATGAATAGAGTCTTTATGGATTACCTCGACAAATTTGTGGCATTATTTACAAATGGTATTCTGATATATTCCAAAACCAAGGAGGATCATGAGGAGCATCTAAGAACTATACTAGAGACCTTGCAGAAGAAGAATCTCTATGAAAAGTATATAAAGTGTGAGTTTTGGTTGAATAAGGTCTCATTCTTGGGCCATATCATCATAAGAAATGGGATATCTATGGATCCCTTCAAAATAGATGTAATTGAGGGATGACTGAGGCCAACATTGGTAATGGATATCCATAGCTTCTTAGGGTTAGATGGATATTATCGACTACTTGTGATAAATTTCTCATGATATTACAACCCTCTTACCAAGATAACTCAGAAGGGAGTGAAGTTTTCTTGGAGTGATGAATGTAAAGAATGCTTCAAGGAGTTAAAAAGGAGGCTTATCACTACACCCGTGCTCACTTTACCCATAAGTGGATAACGTTTTGTGGTATTCAGTGATACGTGGAAGAAGGGCATGGGATGTGTGTTGATGCAAAATGAAAAATTCATTGCCAATGATTCAAGGCAATTGAAAGTTCATGGCTAGAATTATTCAACACATGATTTGGATTTGGCTACAGTGATCTTTGCTTTGAAATTTTGATGGCATTATCTCTTTGGGGGGAAGTGTGAAATATATACGGACCACAAAATCCTCATGTATATATTCACATATAAAGAGTTGAAAATGCACCAATGAAGATGGGTAAAGATGATAAAAGACTATGACTACTCAATCCATTACAACCCTAGGAAAGTGAACAAGGCCGTGGATGATCTAAGTAGAAAGGACTTAGTAATCATATCATTTATGAGAATTGAGAAGGATACAATATTCTTAAACTTGATGAAGATGAACATGGGAATCATAAAGAAGGGAACAACATCAATCCTTTCACAAATTATTGCTCACCCGTCTCTTTTAGAAAGGATAAAGGATGCTCCAAAGTATGATGTGGGAATTCATTTGAAAGTGGAAGATATCAGAAAAGATAAATCCTCAGAGTTCAATGTTAATGAAGAAGGAATTGTGAGATTTGGGAAAAGACTATGTGTTCCATCATGTCCAGAGATGAAGAAGGAACTTTTGGATGATGCACATAGTTCAAATTTCTCTATTCACTCAAGAAACACAAAGATGTATCATGATCTTCGAGATCATTATTAGTGGGATAATATGAATAAGGAGATAATTATGTATACATCATAGTGCCTGGTGTGTCACCAAGTGAATGAAGGGGGGCATAATTCTAAGGGATGATGCAATAATTTCCCATACCATCATAGAAATGGGAGAACATCACCATGGACTTTTTCATTGGACTTCTGAAGACATCCAAAGGAAACAGCTGAATCTGGGTTGTTGTGGATCATCTTACAAAGTCTTCACACTTTATTGCAATTCAGGATGATTTCTCATTGGATCAACTTGCACATATATATATCAGGGAAGTGGTAAGGCTACATGGAGTACCATTATCTATTGTATTCGATTGAGATAAAATATTCACCTATTAGTTTTGGAGGAGTCTTCAACATTCCCTGGATACTGAACTGAACTTAAGTACGACCTATCATCCTCAATCTGATGCCCAATTTGAGAGAACTATTCATACACAGGAAGATATGTTAAGATCATATTCAATGGAATTTAATGGAGGTTGGGATCAACATATTCCTCTGGTTGAATTCTTCTATAATAATAGTTTCCACTCAAGCATCTGAATGGTTCCTTATGAAGCCATGCATGGGAAGAGGTGAAGAAAACCGGTTTGTTGGTGTGAGGTCTGTGAGCGTAAGCGTCTAGGACTAGAAATGGTCAAAGCAATGGTGGAGAAGGTGAAAACCATTCTGCAGTATATCAAGGCAGACCGGAGTCGATAGAAGTGTTATGTAGATAACCATCAATGAGAACTTGAGTTTAAAGTTGGATACATGGTATTTATATGGATATCTCCATGGAAGAAGGTCATGAGGTTTGGAAAAAAGGGAAGTTAAGTCCTTGGAACATCAGCACCTTCAAGATTCTTG
This sequence comes from Viscum album, assembly GCA_963277665.1. Taxonomy (NCBI): domain Eukaryota; kingdom Viridiplantae; phylum Streptophyta; class Magnoliopsida; order Santalales; family Viscaceae; genus Viscum; species Viscum album. The sequence continues at coordinate 1,597,112,831 of OY728141.1, forward strand.
GTCTTGTTGGGGTTGTGGACTATCGACTAGAACTTACACCTACCATGGCTAAAGTACATGATGTATTTCATGATTCCTTTTAAGGAAGTACATACCAGACCCTTCACATGTACTCTTTTCAGAGGTGGTACAGTTAGAGGATGATCTTTCTTATGAGGAGAATCTAGGGAAGATCTTAGATCGTAGAGAAAAAGTTCTAGAAAATAAGACAATTTCCCTCATCAAGGTGTTGTGGCGAAACCACATGTTTGATGAAGCGATGTGGGAATCATAGGAAATGATGAAGAATAGTTACCTAAATCTATTTTAGTGTGGGAAAAGGAAATTTTTAGGGAAGAATTTCTTAAGGGGGGAAGATTGTAACGACCAAAACATTCATTAATAGAAATTTATCTCGATCTAATTAAATGTCTTATTATGGTTATATAATATGTCAACTTCATTGGTTTTTTGTTTATGGATTTTAAAATACCATTATGAATTGTGACTGTTTCTAATATAATCGTTGAAAAGTGATCACATGATTAGTATAAATATAAGGCTTTAACAAATTAAATTTACTCAGACAAAGAATGTGATGGCCTTATCCAATAGACATTCCCTTTATGAAGCCCATTTATCAGATCTTGGAAAGGAGGTTGCATCATTGGGTTTCGATCTTGACCATACCCAAGATGAGATTGAACACATTATGCTTGATCAGAACCGACTACAGGATAAGTAGACGTTAAGAGAGATTACCACCTGAGTGATGTTATCCGACCAACCCCATGAGTCTTTCACCATCGCACACCTTACCCTTCGGTCTTATAAAAGTGTGATAAGGGGTTATGTAACAATACTATATCACTATGACTATGTACATTATTTTTTATAAAGAATGTGCATTCATTTTATTATTGTTACTTTGTAAAATGTTATTAAAGGGAAAATAATATTTTTAGTAAATATTCAACTAAGAAAACTATTTTGATGAATTAATGGATTTTTTAATTAAATAATATTTTAATAAAATATTATTATTATTAAATTATTTTTTATTAAATATAACGGTTTGAATAATTTTATGAATGCAATTGAAATTTTTATTAAGGTTTCAAAGCCATTTTTGTCAAAACCCATGAATTTTCGATAAATGTCAAATTTTATTTTAAATGTAAAAATTCACATATTTATAAAATTATTTATATAAAATGAATATTATTTTTGGAATCAATATGTCGAAATTATCTAACAGTGAATTTTTCATAATTTTCTGAGAAAGTTGAATTTTTGGGTAAAAATTAAATACCATTTAAATATATAACGTGTTTTATGACATAATAATGATACTATAGTGATGTAATAAAATACTATACATATTATTTTCTGCCAATATATATTTTACCGTTTAAATAATGTGATTTTTGGTTTGTTTGATTTATTTTACAAAGCTTTAGTGGACCCTTCCATGCTTATAAAATATTTTGTCTTTTTAAATTGTTTTCCTTGAGAGTGTAACTCACCTCCACATAAGCAACCCTATTATTTTAAGAAGTTAGTAAATTTTACATATAAAATATTTTTTTCCACTCCCCTTTGGAAAAAACCTTGGGAAAAACCATTGGTTGATTTTTTGTTTTGATTAGTTTAATGTGAGGTGTCCCAAACCTAAAAAATAATGAATTCCCTCTCCTTCCCTATATAAACCCACCCAAACTCCCACTTCCTCTTCACTAAAAGACTTTTTAGTTCTAAAAAAACCTTCCCTACTCTCTCTATAATCCTCCAAATGTTCCCCAAGCTCCCATGAGGCCTCTCTTAAGCCTCTCTCTAGCCTTTGGGATCACACCTCCAAGTAAGGGATTTCTTCCTTTCTCATTTTTGTCCAATTTTCTTTAAGTTGTTATGCCCTTTTTTTCAATTACAAATGTTGGGGTATGATTTTTCACCTCCCCCATACTGCACTATTTATGGTTGAAATATGGGATACCCATTTCTCTATAATTAATTCCTCACATGTACACCTATTACCATGCTGAAATTCCGTGAGGGATTTCTCTCTACTCTTTTACATCCAAGTAATTCTTTTGTATTATGCATCTAAATTCTATTACCTTTGTTGGGACATGTATCTATATGACCCCCTTATTTTCCATTTTACGTATATATTATGGGACATCCATTTATCTCTCCTCAATCATTCTCATGAATCCTTTTGTCACATTTTTATGCTTCCGAAATTGCACCGCGTTTTTCCAAGACAAGATCATTGTGTAGTGAATACCATACCCATATCTCAAACAAGGATATTCACCTTTATGCACATATACATATTGAATGATACTTTCATATATATATTCCAAATTAATTAGTTGAGGAATTACTTATGATGTTGATTGATTCCATGTTATATGATCCATGTTGCACACTTATGCATGAAATGAAATGTTTAAGAAGGGTGTGCCCTGATAGCACTTTAATGCATTAGGTAAAGTATAGTATCATGATACGTCATGTTAAATGAGTATTGACTAATGATAATTCAAGTGCAACGAGGTTTTACTCATTCTTCATGTTAAATGAGGGTTTACTCATGATCTATGTGCAATGAACCTTGGATCATGCAAATTCTAGGTTAAGGGTTGTTTCTACATTTCCATGTTATGATTATCATGCTTCATCAAGACTTTATTTTCATGTTTCTCTTGTGCTCCATTGATATGTATTATCTAATATGTATTTTATTCCTTATTTTATTCCAGGATTATTCCCTTACTGGGCTTTATAGCTCACCCTTTTCTTATGCATGTCCTCAGGTTATCCCATGCAATGCCATGTACGAGGGAATGTAGTGGTCATGTAAAGAAAGTTTTCAATAAGGATGTTCTATTTCATGTTTCACCTGTGACTATGAATACTTGTTCTCTTACCCTTAAATATTATTAATAGGTTATAAAGGTGTTTTTTAAGTAGAAGTTATGATGATATCAACTTTTATTTATTTTTTATAGAATTGATTAGGTATATCAATATAAAAGGCATTTTAAGCTTTATACCTTTTGTTTTCCAAGTTTTCCATTCCTATACTAAAATAATCTTATATAACTTTTATATATTAATATACTTGAAAATAATTTATCACATTTCAAATATATATTTGTAACACACTGAGATTTTATGATAAGTATTCTTTTTAATTTATTTGATGTCATGTGTTTTATGCTACACCAAGATTATCTTGTGCTATACGCAACACCGTATTACCTTGCAGTATACGCAACACTATTATTGGATTGTGTTACACATAATTTCAAGTTCGTTTGATAGTAGTCATTCTACGCAACATTGAGTCTATATATATATACATATATTCATTGTATAAATGAAATATGGTTGGATTCTGTTATACGAAACAACAAAGGAGGCTTGCACAACACGGAACCCTGACTTGGCTTGCATTATACGCAATCTCGACCTTCCTCAATAGCCTGTGTAGTACGCAATACCAAGTTTCACTAAAAATGATATATTATTATAATATTATTATGTAATAGCCGTTATGAATAGTATTAACTACATTTTGAATTTTATAACATTATTATTCATCATAAATATTTTCTAGAACATGTTATGAGAATAAAATAATTTTTTCGGGTAAAATAAGTTTTTTTAAAAAAATGTAGTTTTGCCGCCTTTTGATGACACACCAACTTTAAATCTAGTTTTTGACATGTTTATAAGTTCAATTTTACAAAATAAAATTATTCCTCTAATTCAAAATATAAAAATTTAATTTGGATAAATTTTTCATATTATTCTGATAACATTTCATTTTCTGATGATTAGTAAAAGCACGCTATATTTAAATCAAAAACAACTTTTTTCATCGGAATAATTTATATGGTTATATTTTATTTTTAATTGGTTTTAATGTGTAATTAGAATATATTTTTACCATTAAATCCAATGTTGGTAATTGTAATTAATTTCACTTTGAAATTGGACATAAACAAGTATTAATCTTGGGATAGTTGTTGTTTCTTAAAAAATGCTATTTGTTTTGATAACAAGAATTAATTTTCAAATTAATTAATTACACTTATATGTTTTGAATTTGGAAAAATAGAAATTATTTTTGAATTCGGAATATCAAATACAGCTTAGGCTGAATTTTTGGTATTTTTCTAAAAAACATCAATTTTTGATGAATAGTGAAAACACTAAGTTTTTGGTTAAAACCGACTTTTTATTTAAATAATCATTTATTTGATTTAAATTTATTTTAGTTTAAAATATATAAATAATACTTATATAAGTTCAATGAAATTCATTAGAGTCATTTTATAATAATTTTAGATTTATAAAAAAAATGTATTGAACTTTTCACCATCTTTTACCCACCTCATAGGAGCTTTTGAAATTGTTCATATAACGTAAGTTTACCGCTTCTGTGAGTTGAATTTCAAAAATCCTTGAGACATGGTAAATATCAAGGAGTAAAATGTGGTTCAATTAGATAAAAATAATTTTTGGTGAATAGTAACTTTTTACTTTTATTTACCACGGTTAAAAGTAAAGAGGGTAATTAAAGGTTAAAAGAATATTATAATAATTCAAAATTACCTTAACACTTGTCCAAACCTTATTGGATGAGAAATGGACGACCATGGGAATCATTGGGTCAATTTTGGGACCCCATGGAGCCACTTATGAATGACAATGACACATTAGATTAATTAATTTAATGTAAAGACAAAATTGGCATTAACAAAAATCTTTTAGTAATTAATTTTTATAAGGGGATATATTAATTATCTTTTTGACTATAAATATTAATTGGAAGGATAAAAAAATTTCCTACATGTTGGTATTTTTTTTATAATTTTTAGACATAAAATAAATTACATTATTTATGACACAATAATGATGCAGTATTTACCTCATTAATAAATGATTTAAATAAATTAGATTATAATGATTAAAATATTATCCAAAACATGTCCAATTCTGATTGGATGATTATATTTATACCATGTGTCATCTTATCTTCGACCATAATGTTTTTTGGACCTTTTGAAACCGATTATAAGTTTATAATAAAATAATATTTTCACACATTCCAAAAGAGCCCCTCCCCCCTTATAAAAGGAGACCATTTATATCCAATTCCTCACACCTCTCAAGCCATTTGTCTCGTCCAACCTCTACCCAATTAAGCTCCCTACATCCCTCTTCTCCACCTATAAGCCTTACCTTAGGCAGAATGCACTCCAAGATGTCCTTTTGGTTCAAACCAAAGGAAGTTACCCAAATTAAAGGAGGTTCGGATACGTACGAAGCAAATCAGACCTAAGGTAAGGGATAACTTTTCCAATTTCGTTCTTATCTGAGGTTGTTTATTCGTAATTATTTACTGGGGTTATGTTTATCATCCATTTCCATATTTTCTCAAAATGTTTTCATAAAATGTTTACTTTTCTTCCATGTATTTTTAAAGTCATTCTTACCCTTTTTTTTACTTTTATCACATCGTATGGATGGAATCTTTCTTTTGTTTACATACGAGGTACTTTTTGACATCTCCGATAAAAGTACGAGAAGAATGTTATTTTTAACTTATATGGCGTGAATGGATTTTTACGGTTTCATAACGCCTCATTTTCATTAAGCTTACTCTACAAGATTTTATGACTATCTTCAACAAAATACTTTTATTTTAAAAGTGCATGGCATTTTGTGAAAAGAAAATGATTTTGAAGAAGAAAGGATATTTTCCTCAATAATTCATTTCAAATGTTTTATCAAAACCATTTTCCATCTAAGATGACATTATTTCATATGTGTATGTTTCAAGTTTAATGTCTCTATGATTTACATGGTTTCACTTTTCTTATGATGAAATTTCCATTTGTTTTATATGGATTATGAGATGATGGGATGATGTTTATGAAACCAATTTTATTCTTTGGGTTATGATGAATGTTTTAAGTTTATTTTGTGGCACAAGTAAGAATAATTTCATTATGTGATGGGTGGGACCTATATCTCCCTCCAATGCATTGGGTAAATATTTATATCTCATGAGATAGACATGGCTGGAATGATAAGTTAATCTGGTTCAGTGTTACAGGACTGAAATGAGGAGTGAAATCAATTCAGAAAGGGACTTTGTCCACTAAGATGGTCATGACAACAATGCCTTGGCTACCATGGAAATAATATTATGTGCATAATTCTTTTCCACAATTATATGTTTTATTCCCATGATATTTTATCAAGAATAATGTTTCTTTATCATCTATGCCTTACGTATTTCCATGTTTTATGTCATTGCTCAAGATTTTGATGTTTAAACATTGTGTTCATGTTTTTCAGTTCAAATTTATATGGTTTGTTTTATTTTCTCCATTCTTACCCTTACTGAGAATTTGAGCTCACCCATTATATGTTTTATTTTCCCCAGGATATAAAGAAAGGTTTTTAGGTAAGAAAACAAAAGATGAAGATCTTTATGGGAGATGTTGAAGATCTTTCACCATGATTAGAAGATTATGTTCTGATTTTCCAAAGACACTAAACTATTACGGTCCTTGTGTGTTTGTTTTTGTTATGTATTAGGTATTCCGCAAAAGCAATGTAATTTCCATGTACGTCAATCTTCGGGTCTCTATAGTTGGTATCAGAGGAAAGGTTTAGTTAACCTTTGGAAACTAGGATGCGAAAACATTAGTAAGATCTCTAGAGATATTTCTAAGGTATGTCTAGGGATTCCCCTATGGTTAAGTATAAGTATAGGTTATAGTCCTACAATTAAGGTAACAATCTTAGAATTAAACCTAAGATGTTAGATATTGAAGTTACTCCCCCTTTGTTATGTAGTTTTACCTATCATGATTTTTTCCTCTCACACTATTATTTTTCGGTTTTAGACGATGGTTGTAACCTGAAGGAACTATGTTGATCAATGTAATGGAAAATAAAACAATTTTCTTTCCGAACAAACCAATGTTATGGGAGATGGAGTGAAAAATCTTATTTCTATACTTACACATGATATGAATCATTCTGGACTTTCTAATGAGCAGAGAAGGGAACAATATTCTATTGAGTCCTTCATGAGGCAACGTCCCCCTTATTTCAGTGGGTCTTCTAATCCACTTGTTGCTGAACAATGGATCAGTACCATTGAAAAGATATTTTCCATTCTTCACTATTCAGAGCATGACAAAATCATTCTGGCTATTTACCTATTATAAGGCGAAGCAGATCAATGGTGGACATCAATTAAGAATACAAGGCCCCATGGTGAAATTGACTACATGGAATGAGATGAGTTCAATAACTTATTTCTCAATAAGTACTTCCCTCTTATTCTTTAAACAAAGATGGAAAAGGAGTTCCTTGAGATTAAGAAAAAGGATGATAAATCTATTGGTATATACGAAGAGAATTTTACAAGGCTTGCATGGTATGCATCTGGATTTATCATCCAACCTAAAATGAAAGTTGATCGACTCTTCAGTGGCTTAAAACCAAGTCTTCGAAGAGAATTAGATATAAGAGACTTCAGTTGGTATGAAGAAATTGTGCGTTGTTCTATCAAGGTTGAAATGGAAGTTGGTGTTACATATCCATCTCATGGTTTTGACAAGAAACTAAATGTGGAGTTCAAGGAGAAATCTGAGAACAATGGTGAAAAGAAGATGAATGTTTCTTTATGATCAAAGTGTGGAAAGAAGCATGGTGGATATTGACTAAAAGGTACTAGAAAATGTTTTAAGTGTGGAAAAGAAGGTCATCGAGTAGTTTATTGTCGAAGTAATGGGAAAAAGGTTTCTAATGATGTGAATAGAGAAAAGACTACAGAGAACTCTCCACCAACACATCAATGCTTCAAGTGCAAGGAAATGGGGCATTATGCTAATAAATTCCCTAATCCACATGTTAATGATGATCAACGTGAGCAACCTATTAAGGAAAAGGATAATGGGAAGTCTCATGCGATCACTATTTGTGATGTTGAGTATGAAAATGATGTTGTGTAATGATTAAGTGTTTATGTAATGGGATTTCAAAATAGTATCATGGAATCTCATTTATGGTATTGTAGATTATTGGAATATCTATGTATTGGTTTTCAATAATTATATGGTACTGGTAACCATGAAAAAGTGATTGAAATATTTTTGGAAAGCAAATGAAATGCGCATAATGAAGGGTTTAAAAGAAAATAATATGATAGTAATCATGAGCTCATGACTAAAATAAGGACAAAGTGATATCATTGTTTGAGTATATAGAAATTTTGGGATTTTGGTATGTGGAAAGACATAACTTTTGACAGCATTCATGTTTTCACTAAGGTTCAACGGGTATTCATTTTTCAAGAGAATACATGATTAATGTATTCACATGATTGGAATGTGATCAACAAGATATATCGGGGATAAATGATGGTATTCACATGCTCGGTAGATGACATTTATAGTAATTGTTTTCTTTATACTATAAGCTTGGACATAAGTATTTTGGATAAGCCTAAAGATTTGAAATGGATTATGTTGGAAATAAGTTAGTACTGTTTAAGGCTAGAACTGTTTTCGATATTATTGATGGAATGTCATAATGATGTAATTTTAGAAAATGGACGACCTGTAGGATGGACGACAACCCGTCGCGTCGGACATGGTTGCGGGAATCAAACTCACAACCGATGTGTGATAGGCCTTTATCTCCTACCACTGGCCTACAGGAAGTCCCTGGTTAGTAGAAACTAGTTTTATTTTATTAAGCTATATAAATCCATTTTTGGAACCATATAAAAATAATATCACCATAGATGGACTTATGTATATAACTTTTTCTAACCTTATGTTTGAGACAGATGGAATGACCTATCATTCTATCACATGATCCACTAACACTTCATGGAAAAAAATCAAGTTTATTTCTTTAAGAGATGAAGTGGAAATTGTTCAAGACATGAACAATAATGAGATTGTACCAAAATCAAGTAATAATTTCTTTCAATTCAAAAATTCATCAACATTAGGGAAATTATCTTGAAATCCAAAAAATGTTGTCCTAGTACTGTTATATCTGATGAATCAAATGGTACCATAGATCATCACAAATCTATGGCTTTGTGATTGTTGGCTTTTTCATAGTCGTTCTCTTCCACTCTCCATAAGAACATGATGGTTAGATTTTTCTTCCATATCCATATTTTCACCTATGTTCTTCTATGTGGAAACCAATTGATTAGTTAATTTGGGTAACCGTTACATTTCGTAATTTAAGTTTTAAAGATAGGTTTTGGTATTCCCTTTTTACGATGTGTGTTTTTATTAAAGAAACTTTCAAATATTAAACCATTTATATCCCCGACGAATTTCAAGGGAAAAATTCATTTTAAGGGGGGTAGAATGTAACACCCTGAGATTTTATGATAAGTACTATTTTTAATTTATTTTATGTCATGTGTTTTATGCAACACCAATATTATCTTGTGCTATACGCAACACCGTATTACCTTGAAGTATACGAAACACTATTCTTGGATTGTGTTACACATAATTTCATGATCGTTTGATAGTAGTCATTCTACGCAACATTGAGTATATATATATATATATATTCAATGTATAAATTAAATATGGTTGGATTTTGTTATACAAAACAAAAAAGGAGTCTTTCACAACACACAACTCTGACTTGGCTTGCATTGCACGCAATCGTGACCTTCCTCGATAGCATGTGTAGTACGCAATACCGGGTTTCACTAAACTACGATATAATATTATAATATTATTATGGACTAGCCGTTATGAATAGTATTAACTAAATTTTGAATTTTATAACATTATTATTCATCTTACATATTTTATAGAACATGGTATGAGAATAAAATAATCTTTTCCTGTAAAATAAGTATTTTTCAAAGTATGCAGTTTTGTCGCCTTTTGATGGCACACCCACATTTAATCTAGTTTTTACATGTTTATAAGTTCAATTTGAAAAAAATAAAATTCTTCCTTGGAATCATGATATAAAAATTTAATTTGGATAAATTTTTTATATTATTCTGATTACTTTCATATTTTGATGACTAGTAAAATCATGCTATATTTTAATTAAAAACAAATTTTTTCCATCGAAATAATTTAAATGGTTAGACAATCATTTTAATTGGTTTTAAAGTTTAATTAGAATATATTTTTACAATTAAATCCAATTTTGGTCATTGGAATTAATTTCACTTTCAAATTGGACATAAACAAGTATCAATCTTTGGATAGTTGTTGTTTCTTAAAAAACGCTATTTGTTTTGATAATGGGAATTAATTTTAAAATTAATAAATTCCACTTCTATGTTTGGAATTTGTAAAAATAGACATCCCTTTTGAATTCGGAATATCAAATATATCTTAGGCATAAATTTTGGTATTTTTCTGAAAAACTTCAATATTTGATGAATAGTGAAAACACTGAGTTTTTTGTTAAAACCAACATTTTATATAAATAATCATTTATTTGATTTAAATTTATTTTAGGTCAAAATATATACATAATAATTATATAAGTTCAATAAAATTCATTGTATTCATTTTATAATAATTTTAGATTTATAAAAAAATTGTATTGAACTTTTCAACATCTTTTACCCACCTCATAGGAGCTTTTGCAATTGTTCATATAACATAATTTTACCGCTTCTGTGAGTTGAATTTAGAAAATCTAAGAGACACAGTTAATATCAATGAGTAAAATGTGGTTCAATTAGATAAAAATAATTTTTGGCGAATAGTAACTTTTTACTTTTATTTACCACGGTTAAAAGTAAACAGGGTAATTTAAGGTTAAAAGAATATTATAATAATTCAAAATTACCTTAACACTTGTCCAAACCTTATTGGATGAGTAATGGCCGACCATGGGCATCTTTGGGTCGATTTTGGGACCCCATGGAGCCACTTATGAAAGACAATGACACATTAGATTAATTAATTTAATGTAAAGACAAAATTGGCATTAACAAAAAGCTTTTAGTAATTAATTTTTATAAGGGGATATATAAATTATCTTTTCAACTATAATTATTAATTATAAAGAACAAAAGATTTCCTACATGTTGGTACTTTTTTAATAATTTTTAGACATCAAATAAATTAAATTATTTATGACACAATAATGATACAGTATTTACCTCATTAATAAATGATTTAAATAAATAAGATTATAATGACTAAAATATTATCCAAAACATATCCAATTCTGATTGGATGATTATATTTCTACCATGGGTCATCTTATCTTCGACCATAATGATTTTTGCACCTTTTGAAACTGAATATACGTTTATAATAAAATAATATTTACACACTTTCCAAAAGAGCCCCTCCTCCCTCTTATAAAAGCAGACCATTTCTATGCAATTCCTCACACCTCTCAAGCTATTTGGCTCATCCAAACTCTGACCCAATTAAGCTCCCTACATCCCTCTCCTCCACCTAGAAGCCTTACCTTAGGAAGAAGGCTCTCCAAGAAGTACTTTTGGTTCAAACCAAAGAAAGTTACCCAAATTAAAGGAGGTTCGGATACGTACGAAGAAAATCGGACCTAATGTAAGGGATAACTTTTCCAATCTCGTTATTATCCGAGATTTTTTATTCGTAAGTATTTACAGAGGTTATGTTTATCATCCATGTCCATATGTTCTCAAAATGTTTTCAGAAAAAGTTTACTTTTATTCCATGTATGTTTAAAGTCATTCTTACCCTTTTCTTTTACTTTTATCACATTGTATGGAGGGAATCTTTATTTTGTTTACATATGAGGTACTTTTTGACTTTTATGACAAAAGTATGAGAAGAATGTTATTTTTAACTTATACGACATTAAAGTATTTTTACAGTTTCATAATGCCTTATTTTCATGAAGCCTACTCTATAATATTTTTTGACTATTTTCAACAAAATACATTTATTTTAAAAGTGCATGGAATTTTGTGAAAAGAAAATGATTTTGAAGAAGAAAGGATATTTTCCCCAAGAATTCATTTCAAATGTTTTATCAAAACCATTTTCCATCTAAGATGACATTATTTCATATGTGTATGTTTCAAGTTTAATGTCTCTATTATTTACATGGTTTCACTTTTCTTATGATGAAATGTCCATTTGTATTATATGGATTATTAGATGATGGGATGATGTTTATGAAACCCATTTTATTCTTTGGGTTATGATGAATGTTTTAAGTTTATTTTGTGGCACAAGTAAGAATGATTTCATTATGAGATGCGTGGGACCTATATCTCCCTCCAATGCATTGGGTAAAGATTCATATCTCACGAGATAGACATTGCTGAAATGGTAAGTTAATCCGGTTCAGTGTTACATGATTGAAATGAGGAATAAACTTGATTCAGAAAGGGACTTTGTCCACTAATATGGTCATGACAGCAATGCCTTGGCTACCATGTAAATCATAACATGTTCTTAATGTTTTTCCACAGTTATATGTTTTATTCCCATGTTATTTTATCAATATTAATGTTTCTTTATGATCTATGCCTTACGTATTTCAATGTTTTATGTTATTGCTCAAGATCTTGATGTTTAAACATTGTGTTCATGTTTTTAAGTTCAAATGTATATGGTTTGTTTTATTTTCTACATGCTTACCATTACTGAGCATTTGATCTCACCCTTTATACATTTTCTTTTCCCTAGGATATAAATAAATGTTTTTTGGTAAGAAAACAAAAGAGGAAGATCTTTATGGGAGATGTTGAAGATCTTTCACCATGTTTAGAAGATAATGTTCTGAGTTTCCAAAGACACTAAACTATTACGGTCCTTGTGTGTATGTTTTTATTATGTATTAAGTATTCCACAAAAGCAATGTAATGTCCATGTACGTCAAGATTCAGGTCTCTACAATATTTCATGATAATATATAATAATGCATTCTCATTATACATAAAAATATGTTTTTCTAAAACATGATGTTATGTACCTTGCGCCTTTACAATGTAACAAATTTCAATAATTTTGAAAATTTTAAATTAATAAGTGAAAATTATTTTTGATTTTTTCATATCAAAATTTATTAGTATTGAACTTTTATATTTTTTTTAAAAAGTTTATTGTTAGTGGAAAAATATGGGTTTTTAAAAAATATCACTTTTGTGATTTTATCGTTATTTAATCATGACCTAGAATACTACTAAACCTATCAAATTAATCAAATATTTATTTAAGTTATAAAATTATTCATTTTAAAATATTATTTAAACATGTAAAACCCATGCCCAGTATTTTTAAAACTAAAAGTAAAACATTACTTAAATAAATTTGTTTGGTTATTTCTTTGAATAAAATATTTTTAAGGTGAAATTCTGTTTTGGATAAATTTTAAAGCCTCATAATTATTTTTTAATAAATCAATTCATTCCATGTAAATTATTAACCATGATAAGTTTACATTATTCAAAAAATTTATAATAAAAACACTTTTTTTTCTAAAAACTAATTTTATGTGATTATGTGCATTTATTTTAAAATTTACCTTTTTACCTTTAGAAATTTTATATGATAAAATGTTTTTAAAATTTTAAGTCATATTTTTCAAATCAGTAAATTATTTAAATTTTATATTGGGTCATAAAATCATTTACTATGGTTAAAAATTAGTTACCCCGGTAAAAAGTAAAAATTGTAAAAAGACTTTTAGCAATGGAAAAATGAAAAGGAATGTTAAAAAAATGTTTAATAATGGGTTTTTGAGTTTTTATTAACCAAAAATCATCCCATTTACTCATTTAACCCTTTTTATTCTCTTGAAACTTTAATATTTAAATACATTTATTGAAATTCAATAGGTATTTCCAAAACTACCCTTCTACTCACTTCTAAAAAGGTAACATTTACACCACTTCAAGACACACATATCCCTAAAAATTATTTTTCAAAAACTACTACTGTTATCCTCATATAAAATTCTCCCACTTCTATTATATTTTGGTCAGATTTATTTGTCTTAAGGCCTTCATTTTTGAAGAGTTTTCCAAAGGAAAACTTAAGCTTCCATCATGAGTCATACATTCTCTTAGTCTTTTAAATTGATCTAATCCTTCAAAATATTCATTAAAATTATTAATATAATTAAATAAATATAATTATTATACATAAATTTAATTATATTAATTTATCATCAATTATTCAATATTTTTCATCCACTAAAAAAAACAAAATAACTTTGATTTCACATACATACAAACTATCGTCTCTATGAAGTGATGTTGTTAATTTTTTATAACCACCTATCATGGTTGGTTTTAATTATGAAATTTATGTATAAATATTATGTATAAAATATAAATTTTATTATGAAATTTCAAATTACCTATTACCTTATTTACATCTCATTTTTTGAGAAATGTAAATACTAATAATGTACATTAAGGCTACCGCCTTTACAAGTACAGAGTTTCAATTGTCACAAGAAACCAAGATGGGTAGCTTTAAAAATATATTTAATATAAATTTTTTTTCCATAACTCTGTTAATATTATAGATACTATGAAACTATTTTATGATTATTTCTACCATGGTTAACATACATAAGTATTTATAGAAAAATTTACCGAACCACCTCAAGTAACCAACGTAGGTAAGAAGAATATATAATAAATAAATATCATCATATTGTAATTAGTCTATATTAAATTAAATATAATGGGAAAGATATCCCAGGAAGGTAGAAAATTAACATAATTTTATTATTCAGGAATGTGGACATGTGTGAAGAACGAATTTGGAACAAGTTAAGGGCTTTCATCTAAAATTATACTCATTGAGACATGATTTGTATTAAGAAGCTAATTTCATTTAAGTTGTGTATATGATTCCTAATTCATATTTTATAATTTAAAATACCCTTTAATCATGGAAATTTAATTTCAATTTAATTCCCACTCTATTTTAATAGATTTTGAGTGAAATGATCCTACAATTTTATGGGGTTCTCTTGACTCAAATATTTTTCTTGAGGCATAATCACTCCACTTAGATTTTAATATTTAAAGAATTAATTATCATACACTATTATGATGCTATATTGTAATTATATATTCTTTTTGTGGAAATAATGTCAGAAACCTTAGTACTCTTCTTTGAAAAAATTATTGTTTCATAAAAATGTAATTTTGTTAAGAATAGTTCCCATATATTTTAATGGGTTTTACCCATATCTGTGTTTTTACATCCCACAAAGGTTCTCCTTTACATAGTGAAAACTCAATCTTTTTTTATCTCCAATTATCCTTATATTCCCTTTTATTCATTTTAAAATAATTTTATTTCTAACCATTTAATGATGTAGGTTTTCAGTAACGGAGTTTTTAAAATATTTAAACATAGTTTTCTAACCATGATCTTATATTCTTACCTTCCACTTCACTTAATAACAAATATTTTATTTATTATCATGGTATATTTATTTTAATTTATTTTTAAGTAATGTTTTACGTGATGCTCTCTATATCATCAAAAAAATTTATAAAGTGACTTGTGAATCATGTCTTTTTAAGATGATATTAAGAAATTATTTTTAAGGAAAATATTATTTTTTTTGATTTCCCTTACAGTTTCAAATGATTATTCTCTAATGAGTTAATGGTTCATAAATCACCCTATATGTTTTGTATTTTAAATAATAATTTTTGGAGTTCATGTTTTTGGTATCAAATGACCATGTTTTTTATTTTATTCAATATGAAAATGTTATGTAACTAATTTTCTTTCCATGGGTTATTCATGATAAGATAATTGATTTGATTTTATATGGAACTCATATGTATGGATTATGATGATTGGGTTCCTATATCACCTTATAATTCATTGGATAATGTTTTATATCTCAGGAGATAACTATGAGAATCCTGTAAGGAATTCTCACCCCACTATTGGAATTGAGTATGGAATGCTTACTCCATTATAGGAATCATGTCGAGATACTTAATACATTATGAGAATCTAGTAGTGATTCCCACTCCAATATAAAATTATTAGCTATTCTTATATTTGTGGCACTTATTTTTCTTGAGATATGAATTATTTCTATGCTATGAATTTTTTTAGTATATTCCATATTCTAATGATATTATTCTTTATTATGTTATGATTTCATATTTTGTTTTATTTTCACTATATTCTTTAAATCCATATTTTTGATGACCTTTCATGGGTCTTATGTTTCTATTCCATGATCCATAATTATTAGTCATATTTTATGATTGTCACTTATGATGCCATGGTATTTCTGGCTAATATTTCTACCTTAATCATATTTTCCCTCATGTTTCTAATATAACCATTATGACTAGTTGAAAATTTTTCCTTACAGATCATTTGATCACACTCCTCTCATGTCTTTTCCCAAGTTATACAAATGACTATGTCATATGAAATCTATAGAAGAGGGTCTAGAGGATCATGACTTTGGTGAAATGCTCACAAGTTTTGTAAAATAATATGTTTATGTAGCTATTCTCCAAGACAATAAACCATTAGGTCCTTGGGTTGTGTTACTATTTGTGAGATTTATTAGTTATATCATGGTATCAATGTGTTATTGATGTATTTTTAACCTGGGTATCCATAAATAGTAAACATAATTATTATTAATTGTATATCATAATTAAGCATAACATGATTATGGGGATATGAGGAACATAATGAAGATGCATTCTTATAACATAAAATAATCATTCCTAAGAAAACATAGACCTTAAATCATGATCTATGATATAAGGATTTTGGAATAACATAAAACACGAGTCATGAAAGTCTGAAAGATTAGTCAATAATCCTGATCCAAGAGAAAATAACATGCATACATTTAATTACATATGAATGTGGAATAAACATAAGCATATAAATAATAATATATGTCAAGGATTACCACCAAGACATCCAGATTATAATGGACTTGTCTAACCACCCACCTATAACATAGTGGACTTGGGCTAACCAACCATGTAATATAACATATCAAACATTGGATAACTACATGTGTTTAATATTTATTTCATGAGATATAAAAATTTATCTAATGCATTGGAGTTCTATAACAGACCCACTCATCACATAATGATACACAATAATAATGTGTGTCATATGAACATGAAAACATTCTTAAATCTATTATTTGTCAACTAAACAACAACAACAAAGTGGGTTTCTTGAAAAAAACACAATATATTATCATAATAAATTTTAATAAATAAGGCGGATGTTATAATTGAAGAATATACCCAGTGAAGTATAAGAAATATTAAGGATGTTGATATATATCTAAATAATTTTTAAGAGTAATAGGAAATTACATCAAAAAATGAGTATAAATACCCCTTATATGTTTTTAATAAATTTTATTTCAAAATGAAAAACATAAAAAAAGTGATAATATTACTTTATAAAAAATTGAGAACATAAATGTAACATCCCAAGTAAATAGAGATTAATACATTTTAATATTTATTAATATTTTGAATTAAATATTAATTTTAATTTAAAGGGGACGCTATGTTCGATGGTGTACCCGATACACAACAACGGGTTTCTTTGAAATCTTATGTAGCACACAACGTTGAGTTATAAAGAAAAATAATAATATATTAATATTATTTTAAATTGTTGTTAACGCATATCCATTGTATTGTAGAGAATGAAAAAGAACTAGATGAAATATTATTACACATTTTTGTTAATTTTTTTTACATTTATCCAATAAAATTTAGAGGCTTAAAATGTGAATGAGTCTAATTTTCAGCATAAATACTCTAATATTCTTTAAAAAGTCGATTTACCACCTTTTGATGGTGAGAGTTTTTTTATCTTTTTTTTTTCAATTTTATATGTTTTATTTAATAAAATAAAATTCTTCTTTTGAATCGGGACATCAAAATTTACTTTGGATGAAATTTTGTTATTTTTCTGATAAAGTTCATTTTTTTAATGAATAGTGAAAAATACTGTATTTTAAATCAAAACTGCCTTTTAATATACATTATTTATATGGTAAGATTATATTATTAATTGATTTTAATGTGTAATTAGATTATATTTTTACCATTTAATCAAATTTTGTTCATTGGAAAAAAAATTACTCTTAAATTAGACTTAAACAGGTGTCAATCTTTTGATAGTTATTATTTCTTAAAAACACACTTTTTTGTTTTGACAGTGCAAATTGATTTTAAATTAATTAATGAAACATATATATTTTGAATTTTTTAAAATAGACATCATTTTTGAATTCAGAATATCAAATATAACTTCGGCTGAATTTTTGGTATTTTTCTGAAAACCTTCAATTTTTGATGAATAGTGAAAACACTAAGTAGATGATAAAAAACCGAATTCTTAATTTAAATGAAATTTTACCGCTTCCATGAATTGAATTTTGAAAATATGACATACATGGTTGTTATTATTATGTAAAATTGTGTTCAATAAGATGAAAATAATTTTTGGTAAATTGTAACTTTCGACTTTTATTTACGACGGTTAAAGGTAAATAGGGTAATTCAAGGTAAAAAAATATTATAATAATATAAAATTTACATAAAACATTTCCAAAATTTATTGGATAAGTCAATACCGACCAATAAAATCCTTGGGTGAGATTTTTGTCCGTTTAAATCCATTTGGGAAAGATAATGACATTAATAACTTTTTATTTAAAGTAAAAATAAAAATAACATAAACATGTATTGTTTTGATGAAACAATTTTAATACGGGGTTATATACTGGATATATTTGACTATAAATAATAATTAAAAATATAAAAATATTATCTATATCATGGTATTTTATTTAAAATTTTTAGACATCAATAAAATAAAATTATTTATGACACAATAATGATGCAGTGTTTATCTCATTAATGAATGATTTAAATAAATAAGATTATAAAAATTAAAACAATATCCAAAACCTATCCAATTCTTATTGGATGATTTTATTTCAGAAAAGAGTCATATTATATTATATTTTCATATGTTTTGGACATTTGGAAACTGAAAATCATTATATAATAAAATAATATTTTCAAACTTTCCTAAAGAGCCCCTCCTCCCCCTTATAAAAATCCCCCACCTCTAACCCATTAATCACAGCTCTCAAGCCTTTTGTCTCATCAAAAATCTTCCCAAATAATATCTCAAGATCCCTATCTTTCATGTAGATGCCTTACCTTAGGCAGGAGGCACTTCAAGAAATCCTTTTGGTTCAAACCAAAGGGAGTTACCCGATTTAAAGGCAACATCTTCTCTTAAGTTCTTTTATATTATTTTACTTATCCAACCCCCTAAACTGTTTTTATTACTTTATTTTATAATAAAAGTATCCTCAATATAATAGGTTGTTTTTTTGAGAATTATTTGAACTAAAATTACACACACCTCCATCTAATGGTTAAAGAACATACAGTTTCTATGGACGGTGAACTAGTGCCTCACAAAATAATGATTGTTTGATTATCTCCTACCACCTCTGATGGTAGAAATTATGATGGAATTGAATTTATATGTGATATATATTATATTTATATTGTTTCTATTCTTTTGTATTTTTCATTTTAATCATAACTTTATGGTTTCCCTAGTGGGTAAGTACAATAATTTCATTTGAGGTAGTGTAGACTACCGCCCCCTTAAAGTGATATGAATCGTTCATACCCTACATGAAACGTATAAAGGATTGTGTTAATGAACATATGTAACATGTATAAAATATGATATTATACTTTAATTATAATATTCATATGTATCATTAAGTTTTCATTCCATTAAATAAGAAATAGAAATGAATGTAGTGTTCATGCATATGTACGACTTACTGTCTCCATGAACGGTGCATTTCATTTCTTATCTCTAAATTCTATGTAATGTTATAGAAACATATATATATATATATAATAGATATATACGATATCTAAATCATGAATATAATTCTAGATATAACCTAATTTCAAGCACATGGACTATTATTAATTATAAGAATTTAATTTTTTTTACTAAAGTACCAAATATCGACAAAACGACTGCAATTAACTTAAATGATAATATAACATCTATAACATGGTAATTGTTTGCCAGTATCTCCCTTTGTGTGGTGTATTTAATTCCCATTATTGTTTTATTTATGTAATATACCTTAATTTATGGGTATTTACATATTCATTTTTTTATCCTTCTTTCATGGGGTGTCTGTTTTGTATGTTACGAAATCGGTAAGAGAACCTTTCACCACACTCTTTTAGACAAAGAGTTATTTTAGGTCATGTCTTTTAATTTCCATTTTCCTATGTTGGGATATGTTCTCCTATATCCTTATTTCTATAAATTTTATTTCTATGTAATGAGAGACCCTTTTTTATCTCATAAACATGTTTTTTAATTTTAAAACGACTCTATTAGGCTGTCGAATTTCTATAAGAGAACTTATTAACCCAATTTGAATTCTTTGGGTTAAACTTATTCTTCTTGATTATTCCATGATTTGAATACATGTGAATGACCTCTTATTGTTTTACACTTAATAAAAACTTATATTGGGTGTATTCTTATTTTTCAAACATAATTATTTCATTGATTTATCATTAATTAAAGGATAAAATCTTTGTAAGGGACTTTGTCTCAATTTACATTCCACTGAGACTTATTTGTTGTTATACACCAATTCACTTTTATATGGTTTATATACTCACCTTGGAAATATTATATCATTAATCTCCTGATTATCTTGATATTATATGTTTTTTTTAATGGTACACTATAATTACTTTTATTCATATATCTTCTCAAGTGGTAGGGGACTCTTTAACAAAAACATTGTTTTAAATGTTTAAAAGATTTATTCTTCTAAATATTTCTCATTAATGACCTTGTTTTAAAAAAATTTAAGGATTTATTTTTATGGAAATTAGTGCTTTAAAATGTTAATTACTTTAATAGTTTCAAAGTGGTATGAGGAACTTTGATTCAAAAATATATTTTTTAAATAATTTAAATGGGTTTGAAAATGGTTTGACAAAGCACTGTTTATTTTAATATCTTGATATGATATATTGTGATTGGAATGCGGAAACGTCATATTTCCTTTAGTCTTGTTTTATCTTTTATGAATATGTTATGGTTATTATGTATTATTTACGTATATGGGTGGTTCCGTGATAAACCTAGGGCACGTGAGCCCGAGATAGCTCTCCAATACATTGGGTAACATGATGGAGGTAAACGTTAAAGTTTCTCCTAAGAGATTTATGAAATATACTGAGATGGGTATTCCAAGTGTAACTACTTATGTAGCTATGAAATATATGATGTAGGTATGATATGGATGCCAGAAGTTACCTTTATGATTTATGATTTCTATGTGTTATTAAAAAAACTAATGATTTCATGAGGTATGTTAATGAGCTTATGTTTTGTATGTATTGATGAACTAATGTTTTATTTATTTATTTTATAACCCTTAATGAGATTTTTATGCTCATCCCAGGATTTTGAAATGTTTTTGACATGGTATAATGTATGGCAAGATAAAGGAAAAACTCAATAAAATTTATATCAAGAAAAGAATTATTGTTTTATTTTAAGAATTTTTATTTTATGAAAAATGGATACTAAGTAGAAGTGTCTAATTTATAATTTTTGAGATGTAATGTAATAGTTATGGCCTAATTCACTAAAACTATAAACGCTAAATGTTCCTCAATGTGAATTATTAACATAAATAAATATTAAATAATATGTAAGGTTGGGGCCTTATAGTTGGTGTCAGAGGTCGGTTTAGAAAACTTTAGGGATTAGGAGATTTTGTTAGACACATGGTTAGTCTTTATGTCTACTCTTTAAGTTAAATCCTTATATTGTAACCTTTTAAGATCAAGGAAAGTATTACAAATGGAGGGATGAGGATCTCAATTGACATTACTCTCTCTTCCTGATGGTTTGCTTGCTATAATTATTTCAAAGTCAGGCCCAGGCGATTCTAAAACATTTTCTAACATACAACTCACTTGAAATCAATTGTTTGAGATATAAAAAACCTCCGTTATACATCAATACCATAGTAGATCATGGGTTGGATTTAATCGACTCCTATTTTTTCAATATTCTCATATTTTCAAGAAAGCTAAATATTATCAAGGCATTTTCAAATATTTTACGTTATCACAAGATTTTGATGAATATTATGATTTTAAAAAAGGTGCTGAAGAAGGATACGCTTTCACAACCTATTTATATTTTCTTCAAATTGTAGTCTTTCAGCATAAATGAATGTTATTTTAAAAGGACTATTGATTGAATGTTTCAACTCAAACTCAGTCTGAATTTTTTATAAAAATAAATTTTTATCAGATGTTTTGAAATTATATTTTATACATGATTATTTTCTGAAACTATTTTTCTGCGAACAACCATATGACCGATGTTGTACAAGTTGTATTTGGATGAAGGAAGAAAATGATTTTGATGGATATCTAAATCATTATTTCAATTCATGGACCTTATACCTATGTAAACAAGATGACGATGAAACCATGTAGACACCATGATCAAGGTATGTTGTTCATTCATTTGGGAATAGATTTATTTTATCATATGGAGGTGAAATAAAAAAATGATAATATATATAAGTCTTCATTTAGTTGTTGAGGTATTAATGATTTGGTATGAAAATGATAGTTATAAGACAACTTTTGAGGTTAAAATATGTTAGGGTTATTTTGGAGTTTTAAGAAAAGGACAACTCGTAAGATGGGTAACAACCCATCTTGTCCGGCAAGGCCATGGGAATCGGACCCACAACCGCAGGGTGACAAGGGCACATCACCTACCACTGGACTATGTGAATTCCCTATTTAGTATGAGTTATTCCATTATTTAAATGATTTTATGTATCAGGAATAAGTTGATTTGGAGAACTTATGTTTTTTCAAATTGATATCCTTATTATAGGAAAATGAATTAGTAATTAAGTGATAAATGTTATTTTGGAAGATGTTCTCTCTTTTGCGGAACACTATATGCCTAAGGAAAATAGAATACTATGAGATTTCAATTGTGGAATAATTTTTGAAATTTTATTTTGCAAGAATCTATGCTTTATGGCTATTTGGGTTATTTATGAAAACGATTAACCTATCATAGATAATATGTGATTAGGTTAATTACAATACATTATGAGACTTTAAGATTAGTCTATGTTATATGGAGATAAATGTTAAGATTTACTTTGGAAGACTATGTGATTAAATCCTTCTGAGTTTTGGGTTCCAATATTAGTTGGGTTTACTTTGAATAATTTTATGGACAATTGTTTTTTGAATTGTCTTTGTTGAACGTTAGGTATTGTTTATCGAATTGTGGAGATTAGGAATAATATTTATTTTTATAAAGGATTATCCTTTTTTGGTATTATCTAATATTGCACTAACCATTTGGGTTTTGGTTAATTTCTAAAGACAGGGAAAATATATAGTTCATCTTTGTTGGATTATGTGATTATCTAGAAGTTGATTCTAGCAATTCAAATGTGAACAAGTCATCTTGAATACTCATCATTTGGATAAAAGATGAGTTTTTGGTAGAATCTTTTTAAAAGATGAAAATCTACTTGAAAATTAAGTATATTTCCTTATGTTCTGCGTCAATCTCAGAAATAAATTCTCCCACTTTATGAAATAGAACTTAAAATAAAAAAATGTTGTCTGTTTACTTTTCCAACTGGGAAACCAAATACCATTTATCCTATCACAAGTTTACAATTTTCTGGTGGTTAACATTATCATAATCATGTTTTCTATCACTCTCCATCATAACTTGACAGTTAGTTTCTCTTCTAAATCCATGTTTTCCCTACATGGAATCCTAGTTTGGGTTATCTGAGGTGACCTTTGTACTTAACTTTCCTTCTTTTAAAGTGACCGTTTTATTAACTCTTTTTCTGATGTGGGAGTTTTAATGATGTTTCCTAGACCAATTTTAAAATTGTGTGGATGCAATTTCTAAAAAGGGGTAAGGATGTAACATCACAGGTAAATAAAGAATAATAAATTTTCATATTTATTAATATTTTTGAACTAAATATTAATTTTACTTTAAAGTGTATGATATGTTTGATGGTTTACCCGATACGTAACAACGAGTTTCTTTGAAATCTGACGTAGCACACATTGTTAAGTTATACTGAAAAATAATAATATAATATTATTATTTTAAATGGTAGTTAACGCATAGCCATTGTATTAAAGAGAATTAAAAGAACTAACAAAAATATGATTACACATGTTTTTTAATTTTTTTACATTTATCCAATAAAGTTTAGAGGCTTAAAATGTAAATGAATCTAATTTTCAGTATAAATACTCTAATATTCTTTAAAAAGATGATTTACTACCTTTTAATTTTGTACCCTTCTTAAATATAGTTTTTATCACTTTTATATGTTTCATTTGATAAAATAAAATTCTTCTTTGGAATCGGGATATCAAAATTTACTTTGGATGAAATTTTGGTATTAATCTGATAAAGTTCATTTTGTAATGAATAGTGAAAAATACTATATTTTAATTCAAAACTGACTTTTATTCTAATTTATTTATATGGTTATATTATCTTTTTAATTAGTTTTAAAGTGTAATTAGATTATATTTTAACCATTTAATTCAATTTTGGTCATTGTAAGAAATTTTACTCTTAAATTGGACATAAACAAGTGTCAATCTTCTGATAGTTATTATTTTTTTTAAAAACACTTTTTGTTTTGACAATGTGAATTAATTTTAAATTAATTAATGTAACTTCTATATTTTTTAATTTGGTAAAATAGACATCATTATTGAATTCATAATATCAAATGTAGCATAGGCAGAATTTTTGGTATTTTTCGAAAAACATTCAATTTTTGATGAATTGTGAAAATAGAGAATAGTTGTTAAAAAACTGACTTATTCCTTTAAATAAAATTTTACCACTTATGTGAATTGAATTATGAAAATCCGACATACATGGTTCTTATCAGTATGTAAAATGTGGTTCAATAAGATAAGAATAATTTTTTGGTGAATAGTATCTTTTGACATTTATTTATAGCAGTTAAAGGTAAATAGGGTAATTCAAGGTAAAAGTAATATTATAGTAATATAAAATTACCTTAAAACTTATCCTAACCTTATTGGATGATTCATGGACGACCCATACAATCTTTGTGTGAGTTCTGTGGTCTTTCAAGGGCATTTGGGTATGATAATGACACTAATAACTTTTATTTAATGTAAAAATAAAAATATCATAAACATGAATTATTTTGATAAAAACAATTTTAATGTGGGGTTATATAACTGATATATTTGAATATAAATATTCATTATAAATATAAAAATATTTCCTAAATCATGGTATTTTATTTATAATTTTTAGACTTCAAATAAATGCAATTATTTATGACACAATAATGATGTAGTGTTTACCTCATTAATGAATGTTTTTAATAAATAAGATTATAAATATTAAAACAATATCAAAAACCAATCCAATTATTATTAGATTATTTTATTTCGAACAAGAGTCATCTTATCTTGTACTTTAATAAGTTTTGGTCTTTAGAAACCAAAAATCATTATATAATAAAATAATATTTTTTAAACATTCCTAAAAAGCCCATCCTCCCCCTTATAAAAATCTCTAACCTTTAACCCATTAATCACACCTCTCAATCCCAGTGGGTCATCCATAATGTACCCAAATAATCTCTCAAGATTCTTATATTCCACCTAAAAGCCTTACCTTAGGCAGAAGGAACTTTAAGAAATCATTTTGGTTCAAACTAATGGGAGTTACCTGATTTAAAGGTAACGTCTTCTCTTAAGTTCTTTTCTTTTATTTTACTTATACAACCCCCTAAACTCTATTTATTTATTTATTTTATAAAAAACCATTATATTCAATATAATAGGTTGTTTTATGTGAATTATTCTAACTGCACTTACACACCCCTCCATCTAATGGGTAAAGAACATACTATTTCTGTTGATGGTGAACTACTGCCTCGTGAAACGATAATTGTTCGATTATCTTCTACCACCTCTCATGGTGTCCATATGATGACACTGTATTTATATGTGATATATATTATATTTATATTTTTTCTATTCTTATTTATTATTCATTTATGGAATACATTTATGGTTTCCATAATGGGTAAATACGATAATTTCATTTGAGGAAGTGCGGACTACTGCCCCCTCAAAGTAATATGACTTCTTCATACCATACATGAAATGTATAAAGGATGGTGTTAATGAATATACATAACGTGTATAAAATATTATATTATAATATATTTATAATATACCTATGTATCATTTTGTTTTCATTCTATTAAATAAGAAATAAAAATGAAATTAGTGTTCATGCATACGTACGACTTACCGTCTCCATGAACGGTGCATTTCATTTCTTATATACAAATGTTATGTAACATTATAAATACATATATATAATGGATATATATGATATCTAAATCATTAATATCATTTTGGAGATAATATAATTTTACCACATGGGCAATTTGTAATCCTAAGAAGTTAATTTCATTTACTCAAGTACCAAATATTAACAAAACGAACATTATTAACTTAAATGATTATATAATGTCTATAATGATGTAATAAGTGATATAAAAGGAATAATAAACTTGAAAATGTTATGAATCAAGTATAAATTAACTTTAGTTTATTATTTATGATATTAATGAATGAATGATTCAAGTTGGACACGAGGTAAGCGGTGTTCATCTCACTTTTTATTCCTGTGAGTTTCAAGCTATATTTACCACTATCTACTTTTGTGTGGTGCTTGTACTACCCATGATTGAATTATTTCTATAATATAATTTAGTTTATGGGTATTTACATCTTCATTGTATGATCCATTTTTCATGGGGTGTGTGTTTCATAAGTTCTAAAATCGGTAAGGGAACCTTTCACGACACTCTTTTAGACAAAGACTTATTTTATGTCATGTCTTTTAATTTCCATTTTCCTATGTTGGGATATGTTCTTTTATATACTTATTGATGTACATTTTATGTCTATGTGATGAGATTCTATTTTTTCTCTGATCAACTTATTTTCGGAATTTCAATGCGATGACGTTAGGCTGTCGAATTTCTATAATTGAACTTCTTAACCCAATTTCAATTCATTGGGTTAAACTTCTATTTCTTAATTATGTCATGATATCAACATATGTGAATGGATTCTGGTTGTTTTAAACTTAATAACCACTTATATTGGGTGTATTCTTATTTCTCACACATAATTATGTCATTTATTTATCCTTAATCTAAGGATACAATCTTTGTAAGGGACTTTGTATCAATTTACTTTCCATTGAGACTTATTTGTTATTATACACCGATTCACTTTTATATAGTGTATATACTACCCTTTGACATATTATTTCATGAATCTCCTTATTCTTATGATATTATAATTTTTTTAATGTTAATCTGTAATTATTTTTATTTAATTATTTTCTCAAGTGGTAAGGGACTCTTCAACTAAAACATAATTTTAAATGTTTTTAAAGATTTATTCATCTAAATATTTTTCATTAATGACCATGTTTTCAAAATAGTTTTAAAGATAAATTTTTATAGACATTAATGTTTTAAAATGTTAATTAATTTAAAAGTTTCAATGTTTTACGGGACACTTTGATTCAAAAATATCTTTATTAAGTGTTTGAAATGGTTTTGAAAATGGTTTGATAAAGTATTGTTTATTTAAACATTTTGATATGATATATTGTGATTGGAATGTGGAAATGAAATATTTTATTTATGATTGTTTTATGTGTTAGGAATATGTCATGGTTATTGGGCATTGTTTACGTATATGGCTTGTTCCGTGACAAACCTAGGGTGGGTGATCCTGAGATAGCTCTCCAATGCATTGGGTAACATGATAAAGGTAAACGTTAAAGTTTCTCCTAGTAGATTTAGGGAATATAATATTATGAATATTCCAAGTGTAACTCCCAAGGTAGCTGTGAAAGCAACGATGTAAGTATGATATGGATGTCATAAGTTACCGTTATGATTTATTATTTCTATAGTTTATTCATAAATCTTATGACTTCATGAGGTATGTTAAAGAGCTTATGTTTTGTATGTATTGATGAACTTATGTTTTCATTCTTTATTTTATAACCTTTACTGAGATTTTTATGCTCATCCAAAGTTTTTGAAATGTTTTCCACAAGTTATAAGGCTCGGTAAGAGAATGGAAGAACTCAAAAAGATTAATATTAAGAAAATAATTATTTTTTTCATTTAAGAATTTTTATTTTATGAATAAATCGATATTGAGTAGAAGTTTCTAATTTTTAATTTTTGATATGTAATGTAATAGTAATTGCCTAATTCTCTAAAACACTAAACCCTGAAAGGTCCTCATTTTTAATTATTAACTTAATTCAAGATTATGTAATATTTAAGGCTGGGGCCTTATAGTTGGTATCAGAGTTCAGTTTAGACAACTTTAGCGATTAAGAGTTTTTGTTAGACACATCTTAGTCTTTATGTCTACACATCAAGTTAAATCCTTATATTATAACTTTTTCAGATCAAGGAATGTTTGTTAAAAATGGAAGGAGGAGGATCTCATACGACCTTTTTGTCTCTTCCTGATGAATTTCTTGCAATAATTATTGCAAAGTTATGCCGATATGATTTTGAAACATTTTATAACATACAACTCACTTGAAAGAAATTGTTTGAGATATCAAAAACCTCCTCTATACCTTGATACCATCATGGATCATGGGTTGTATTTAATAAAATCCTATTTTTCAAATATTCTCATATTTTAATGAAAGGTAAATATTATCAATGCGTTTTCAAATATTTTACCTTATCACAAGGTTTTTAAGCAAATTTTGATTTTAAAAATGTGCTATAGAAGGATACCCTTGCTCAACCAATTTAAATTTTCATCAAATTATAGTATTTTAGAACATACAAATGATATATTAAAAGAACCATTGATTGAAAGTTTCAACTCAAACTCAGTCTGACTCATTTATAAAAAGAAAGCTTTATCAGATGTTTTGAAATTATATGTTATACACGATTATTTTCTGAAACTATTTTTCTGCGAACACCCATATGACCCATGTTGTACTAGGTGTATTTGGATGAAGGAAGAAAATTATTTTGAAGGATATCTAAACCATTGTCTCAATGCATGGACCTTTTACCTACATGAACAAAATGACAATGAAACCATGTGGACACCATTATCATGGTATGATGTTCTTTCTTTTGGGAATAGTTTTATTTTATCATATGAAGGTGAAATAATAAAATGAAAATATATATAAGTTTTCGTTAAGTTGTAGAGGTCTTAATGATTTGGGATGAAAATTATAGGTATAAGACAGCTATGGAGGTTAAAATATGTTAGGGTTATTTTTTAGTTTTAAAAAAAGGACAACCCGTAAGATGGGTGAAAACCCATCATGTCCGGCAAGTCCATGGGAATCGAACCCACAACCGAAGGACAACAAGGGCGCATCGCCTACCACTGGCCTATGTGAATTCCCTGGTTAGTATGAGTTATTCCATTATTTAAATGATTTCATGGATCAAGAATAAGTTGATTTTTGGAACTTATGTTTTATCAAATGGATGTCCTTATTATAGGAAAATGATTTGGTGATTATGTGATAAATGTTATTTAGGAAGACTTTCTCTCTTTTGGGGAAACACTATATGCCTAAGGAAAATAGAATACTATGGGATTTAATTTGTGGAATAATGGTTGAAATATTATTTTGGAAGAATCTATGTTTTATGGATATTTGTGTTCTTTATATAAATGATTAACCTATCATAGAGAATATGTGATTAGTTTAATTACACTTTAGTATGAGACTTTAAGAGTACTCGATGTTATTTGGAGATAAATATTAAGATTTACTGTGGAAGACTATGTGATTAAATCCTTCTGACTTTTTTGTTTAAATCTTATATTGGTTTACTTGGAAGAATTTTATAGACATTTCTTTATTGAATGGACTTTGTTGAACTTTGGGTATTGTTTGTCAAATTTTAGAGATTAGGAATAACATTTCTTTTTTTATAGGATTATCCTTTTTCGGATTATCTAATCTTTTACTAACGATTTTTGTTTTGGTTAATGTCTAAAGACATGGAAAATATAAAGTTAATCTTTTATGGATTATGTGATTCTCTAGAAGTTGATTCTAGCACTTCAGATGTGAACAATTCATCTTAAATACTCATCATTTTGAGAAAAGATGAGTTTTTGTTTGAATGTTATTAAAGGATCAAACTCTACTTGAAAAGTCAGTATATTTCCTTATGTCCTTAGTCAATATCATAAATAAATTATCATAATTTATGAAAAGGAACATAAAACAAAAAATGTTGTTTGTTTACTTTTCATACAGGTAAACCAAAGACCATTTAACCTATTAGAAGTTTGTTATTTTCTGGTGGTTAACTTTCTCCTAATAACATATTCTATCTGTCTTCATCAGAGCTTGACACTTAGTTTCTCTTTTATATCCATGTTTTCTTACATGGAATCCTACTATGGGTTATATCAGGTGAACTTTTTATTCACTTTATTTCTTTTAAATTGAGATTTTTATTGACCTTTGTTTCAATGTTGGACTTTTAATGATGTTTACAAGCCCATTTTTAAAATTGGGAGCACGCAATTTCTTAAATAGTGGAAGGATTTGACATCTGAAGTTAATGAAGAATAATACATTTTCATATTTATTAATATTTTTGAATTAAATATTAATTTTACTTTAAAGGGGATACTATGTTCTATGGTGTACCTAATATGCAACAAAACGTTTCTTTGGAATCTTACGTGGCATAAAACATTGAGTTATACTAAAATAATAATAATATAATATTATTATTTTAAATGGTATTTAAATAATAGAAATTTTATTGGAGGGAATGAAAAGAACTAACTACAATATTATTACCCATTTTTGTTAAATGTTTTTACATTTATCCAATAAAATTTAGAGGCATAAAATGTGAATGAGTCTAATTTTCAGCATAAATACTCTAATATTCTTTAAAAAGAAGATTTAGCACCTTTTGATGGAGAACCCTTTTTAAATCTTGTTTTTTTCACTTTTATATGTTCTATTTGATAAAATAAAATTCTTTTTTAGAATCGGGACATCAAAATTTACTTTGGATGAAATTTTGGTATTTTTCTCATAATGTTCATTTTTTAATGAATAGTTACGATACACTATTTATTTCAAAACCGCCTTTTAATATAGTTTTTTATATGGTTAGATTATATTTTTAATTGATTTTAAAGTGTAATTAGAATACATTTTTACCATTTAATCCAATTTTGTCCATTGGAAGAAATTTCACTCTTAAATTGGACATAAACAAGTGTCTATCTTTTGATAGTTATTATTTCATAAATACACGCTTTTTGTTTTGACAACGGAAATTAATTTTAAATTAATTAATGAAACTTATATATTTTTAACTTGATAAAATATAAATAATTTTTTTTATTTCGGAATATAAAATATTT
Organism: Viscum album; assembly: GCA_963277665.1. Taxonomy (NCBI): domain Eukaryota; kingdom Viridiplantae; phylum Streptophyta; class Magnoliopsida; order Santalales; family Viscaceae; genus Viscum; species Viscum album. The sequence continues at coordinate 1,597,144,503 of OY728141.1, forward strand.
TTTAGGCTGATGTTTTGGTATTTTTCTTAAAACCTTCAATTTTTAATGAATAGTGAAAACACTCGGTAGTAAAAAAACCGACATCTTCATTTAAATGAAATTTTACTGCTTCTGTGAATTGAATTTAGAAAATGTAGAATACATGGTTGTTATTAATAAGTAAAATGTGGTTTAATAATATGAAAATAATTTTTGGTGAAGAGTAACTTTAGACTTTTATTTACTGCCGCTAAAGGTAAATAGGGTAATTCAAGGTAAAAATAATATTATAATAATATAAAATTACCTTAACACTTTTTTAACCTTATTGGATGAGTCATGGCCAACAAATACAATCCTTGGGTGATATTTTTGGCTATTCAAATCCATTTGGGTAAGATAATGGCATTAATGATGTTTTTTAAAGTAAAAATAAAAATATCACAAACATGTATTATTTTTCTAAAACAATTTTAATTTTGGGTTATATAATTGATATATTTGTCTAAAAATATTCATTATAAAGCTAAAAATATTTCCTAAATAATGGTATTTTATTTATAATTTTTAGAAATCAAATAAATAAAATTATTTATGAAACAATAATGATGCAGTGTTTACCTCATTAAGAATGATTTAAATAAATAAGATTATAAAAATTAAAACAATATCCAAAACCTGTCCAATTATTATTGGATGATACTATTTCAAACAAGAGTCATATTATCTTCGACTTTAATATGTTTTGGACATTTAGAAACTGAAAATAATTATATAATAAAATAATATTTTTAAACATTCTTAAAGAGCCTCTCCTCCCCCTTATAAAAAACCCTCACCTCTAACCCATTACACACACCTCTTAATCCTCATTTCTCATCCAACCTCTATCTAAATAAGCTCTCATGATCCCTCTCTTCCACCTATAAGCCTTACCTTACGCATAAGGAACTTAATAAAATTCTTTTGGTTCAAACCAAAGGGACTTACTCGATTTAAAGGTAACATCTTCTCTTAATTATTTTCTTTTATTTTACTTCTCTAACCCCTAAACACTTTTTATTACTTTATTTTATAAAAACACCATTATACTAAATATTCTAGGTTTTTTTTGGAGAATTATTAGAACGAAACTTTCATACACCTCTATCTAATGGGTAAATAACATAATGTTTTTGTGGACAGTGAACTACTGCCTCACGAAACGATGATTGTTCGATTACCTCTTACCGCCTCTCATGGTGTCCATTATGATGGAAAATTATTTATATGTGATATATATTATGTTTATATTATTTCTATTCTTATGTTTTTTTCATTTATAGCATACCATTATGGTTTCCATAATGGGTAAATATGATTATTTCAATTGAGGATGTGGAGACTACCACCCCCTCAATGTGATATGACTCATTCATACCAAGCATGGAATGTATAAAGGATGGTGTTAATGAACATAGGTAATGTGTTAAAAATATGATATTATAATGTTATTATATTATACCTTTGTATCATTATGTTTTCATTCCATTAAATAAGAATTAGAAATGAAAGTAGCATTCATGCATACATATGGCTTACCGTCTCCATGAACGGTGCATTTCATTTATTATCTCCAAATATTATGTAATGTAATAAATACATAAATATACTGGATATATATGATATATAAATCATGAATATCATTCTATAGATAATATTATTTTCACCACATTGACAATTTGTAATTATAAGAAGTTTATTTTTTTACTCAAGTACCAAATATCGACAAAAGGACCGCTATTAACGTAAATGATTATATAATGTCTATAACATGGTAATAAGTGATATAAAAGGAATAATAAACATGAAAAGGGTTTTGAATCAAGTATAAATTAACTTTAGTTTATTATTCTAGATATTAAAGAACGAACGAGTCAAGTCGGACACGAGGTAAGGGGTTTTCATCTCACTTTTTATTCTCATGAGATTCATTTTATATTTTACAACATATTATTTTGTGTGGTGTATGTAATTCCCATGATTGTGTTTTTCTGTAATATAATTTAATTTATGGGTATTTAAATCTTCATTTTATTATCCTTCTTTCATGGGGTATACGTTTCTTATGTTACGAAATCAGTAAGGGAACCTTTTACCGCACTCTTTTATAAAAAGACTTATTTTATGTCATGTCTTTTTATTTACATTTTCCTATGTTGGGATATGTTGTTCTATATTCTTATTTCTGTAAATTTTATGTCTATGTGATGATAGACTCTTTTCTCTCTCATCAACTTATTTTCTAAATTTTAAAGCGACATTGTTAGGCAGTCAAATTTCTATAAGAGATCTTCTTAACCCAATTTCAATTCTTTGGGTTAAACTTATATTTCCTTATTATGTCATCCTATGAATATGTATGAATGAACTATGATTGTTTTACACTTAATATCCACTTATATTGGGTGTATTCTTATTTTCCACACATAATTATTTCATTGATTTAACTTTAATCTAATGTTACGATCGTTGTATGGTATTTTTCTCATTTTACTTTCCATTGAGACATATTGGTTGTTATACACCGATTCACTTTTATATGGTGTATATAATTCACTTTGACATATTATATCATGAATCTCATTATTCTCATGATATTATAAGCTTTTTTTAATGTTATTCTGTAATTTATTTTCAAGTATTTTCTCAAGTGGTAAGGGACTCTTTAACTAAAATAATGTTTTAAATGTTTTAAAGACTTATTCTTCTAAATATTTCTCATTAATGACAATATTTTGAAAATGGTTTTAAGGATTTATTTTTATTGACATCAATGTTCTAAAATGTTAATTTCTAGAGAAGTTTTAAAGTCGTATGGGACACTTTGATTCATAAGTCTCTTTATTAAATGTTTTAAATGGTTTTGAAAATGGTTTGATAAAGCATTGTTTATATTGATATATTTATATAATATATTGTTATTGGAATGTGGAAATTTAATCTTTCCATTATGATTATTTTATGTGTTTTGAATATGTTATGGTTATTGGTCATTGTTTAAATATACGGGTGGTTATGTGATAAACCTAGGGTGAGTGAGCTCGAGAGAGCTCTCCAATGCATTGGGTAACATGACAGAGGTAAACGTTAATGCTTCTCCTAACAGATTTAGGGAATATACTATGATGGGTATTCCATGTGTAACTGCCTATATAGCTGTGAAATGTAAAATGTAAGTATGATTTGGATGCCATAAGTTACCTTTATGATTTATGATTTCTATTTGTTATTCATAAATATTATGATTTCATGAGGTATGTTAAAGAACTTATGTTTTTTATATATTGATGAACTAATGTTTTTTTCCTTTATTTTATAACCCTTACTGAGATTTTTATGCTCATCCATTGTTTCTGAAATGTTTTTCATAGGGTATAAGGTAATGTTAGAGAAAGTAAAAACTCTAGAAGATTTATATCAAGAAAAGAATTGTTGTTTTCTTTTAATAATTTTTATTATATGATAAAATGGATACTGATTAGAAGTGTCTACTTTGTAATTTTTGAGATGTAATGTAGTAGTTATGGCCTAATTCTCTAAAACTCTAAACCTAAAAAGATCCTATATGTGAATTCTTAACATAATTCAGGATTATGTAATGTTTAAGGCTAGGGCCTTATATTGAAATTTAATTTTCCATAAAAAATGTTTATAATAGTTGGAAAAAGAGTTCAAGTTAAAAGTTTTAAAAATAAATATTCTTTTCACACCTTTTTAAGAGTGTAAAAGTTGGCACACAACAACCATACTATAAATATTAAAAGAAGATTAATTTTTATAAATAAATATGATCCCATTGAGAAATATCCTATAAATAATATAATTATAGATAATAACATCCATAGAACAATATAAATAATATAGACATGGAGTATAAATATTCTTTATCAAAAATAAGTGTGAAGGTCAATCCTCATTTTCCAACATTATGTTGATTGAATTGAAAACCACATGAAGGAAAATGGTAATAATATATGAAAAACATTGAAAAAAACTAAATAAAAATAAAATATATGGGGTTTATTTATAAATAATATAAAATTTCCCCAAATATTAATTTAAACAATGATAATCTTGATTCAAAGTTGAGATTGGAAAGAAACTCTTACATTTACTCTCAACACTCATGAAATCTCTTTAACCTCCTATATAATAAAAATAATCATCTTAATAATTCATTTTATGGACTTATTAATATATATTACCTTATATGAACTTCAATTAAAATCAATCATTACATATATATTAGTTATTTATTGTTTATATTCATCATTGAAAGATAATAATATTGATTTTTTCATACAAGTTTTGTAATGGCCATGTTGTTCTACATTCTTTAATAATAATTACATTATTCCAAGAATATTAAATGTATAATAATCAACATTTTTAATATATTTATGTTGTATCTTTATCGTTTTATAAAAGGCATGAGTATGGTTTGCAGGAATGGAATCCATTATGAACATGTTTTTTTGTAATTTACAGATAACCATGAGTTACTTTATAATGATAATTTATTTTTATGTCATACTTATAGAACCATATTCATGAAATATATTAATAATTAATTTAATATATTACCATTATTAATATATTTATTCTTATCCATGGTGAAAATGGTGATATTGGTATAACATAGTTTATGTAGGTTGTTGAACTAACCCAAACAAGAAAATACTATACTAATGAATGATTAAATATTAGAGTTATAAAATAGTAACATAATATTCAAAAAATCATAATTATTCAAATGTAACATCATTATAGTGGAGAATTATATTTATAAATATTTTATAAGGGATGTTAATGGAAAAAGTTATAGAAAAAATAGGTTATGGCTTGATGAATTTACTCCTTGACATGGGTTCCTTCAGAATAAAGTATTTAAGATTCATTTTTGGATAGAGAATATGCCCCAAATTGATGAAGTATTTGGGATATGGAAAAAGGAAATGAATTTAAGATATTTTATAAGTAATAGATTGGTTTATAAGGGTCCAAGTAGAAGTACTTTTATAGGTGAAAATGAAGGAAATTTCTTTGGAAACATATGGTTAATGAAGGGTAAAGATGGAATCACAAAGGATGTAGGTAAATTGGGTGATAAAATGGTGGTGATACTTGTGTAATTGACTCCCAATCCTTTTTTTCTAAAAATCTCTTATATAATTTTAATTTCCAAAATTACAAGCCGCTTTAAGTTACCCCCTTTTACACCTTTTACTCTGTTTATAAATTTACTATTATAATTATTTTTTAATAAAAATAAAATATGGCTTATCTTATGAAATTTAGATGTGTTTATTCCAAATTTTAACTCAATTTAATTTAATTAAAACTTTTCTATATAATTGTTTTTAATCTTAAATGAAAATATAAAATATATATGAAGCAATGTTTTTATAGAAAAATGAATTTTAAACTTTAAGTATACTTAATCTAATTTCACATAAATTTATAATTAAATGAGTGTTAATATATTTATTTAATCATTGAAACATTAAATTTTATTATTCATTTAATATTGATCAGTTTAATTTATTAAAAAATATACCATACTTATGAAAAATAGTTCCTTAAAAAATATCATTTTTATCATTAAAAAATATTAACCACATTCTAATAAAACCAATTATTTATCTTCTAACCATTTTACTTAATCAAACCATTGGTATAAAAATCTTTCTTTAAATTTTATAAATACATCAAATCATTATTTAATAACATTATTATTATTTGACTTATAAACAATATATTTTTATAATAAAATATTTTAATTAATATTTATATTGTTGTTCCATTATTTTTTAATTATGAAATATTTTACTTCCAATTAAATAACTTATCCATTAGATATATCCAATGGCCATATATCCAATGACCATTTTTCTAATGTCCATATATCTACTTTCTATATTCCAATAACCACATATACATAAGAGTTTCTTTCATATATATATCCATACATAAATTACCAAAATCAAACATTTTATTAATTTACTTCTCTTCAAAATCTATATTATGTTTATAATTCTTTAACTCATTTCCATAGTTATAATCAGGGTTTTGATATTCTTGTAAAACCATGACAATAGAGATTTCACATTTTTAGTCTTTTTATATACTTGTGGATTTGTTCCACTTGTAATTTATAAAGTATGTATTATATTGTATTCTAATAATGTATTATTATTTATCTTTCTTTGTAATGTTTTATCTCAAAAAAATGTTTTTCAATCCATTTTATTCCATTGCTACATATAACAAAATCTATTTAGCATAATATTTATTTAAAGGAATAATACATATTAAAGTTATTGGATGATTCATTTCCCTCATGGGTTATGTTTTTATTAGGTTATAGACTAATTCTTCCCTAGAAAACGCATCATGATGAGAGAGATATCATCCCCCTTTAGAGATATTTTCATTCTCCACCACCAACTGATGTGAGGTCACAATAAAGGCTATACAACTTTTGTAGTGATGTGTATGAAATAAAAATACTATAATTTAATATATATATATATATATATGACATAAAAACCCATATTAGTGTCCACATCCTATCACGATACCTCTACAACCAAAACCATCATATCACAATCACCACAGCACATCTACAACAACTAGCACCTATAGACGCACCAAAACCAACAACACATAACCACACATAAACCACACATGCACAACCCATTTAAAATCTCATAACCACCTCCACATTAATAAATTTATCTTTACAATACATTTATTAACCACATTAATATCTAATATAAATTTCATATAACCACAAAAAATTTGAAAATATTTTTTAAATTATTTAATTATTATTTGGGTCTAGGTTTAATTTATTTATTGATAAGGGTCGTAATAGTGTTAAATGATTTCATTACCCTGATATTTTTATTAAAAAATTTATTTTTACTTTAATTTTTTATATATATATAACAAAATTTAAAACAATTTTTAAAATATGGTTATTTTATTTGAAATTATTAGCATTATAGTAATTACAAAAATATAAATTAAAACCCCACCCTTGACACTATTTTTTAGGAGAAGGGACCTTTCAATCCCATTAGGATTCTCCACGTGGGTTTACATTACCAACATTAAATTAATGATATATTATTGAGAATATTACATTAATAATAATATGTGATTAATAATATAAATAATCTTAAGATATAGGATTAATAGAAATAACAATTAATAATATAAATAAAAAAAGTAATAATATAATTAATACGATTAATAATAACTAGTAATATATTTATTGATTTATAAAATAATTATTTATTCATAATATTAATAACAATTAATAATGTAATTAATTATTAATAATATAATTAAGAATTGATAATTGAAAATAATTAATTTAATTAATAATATAATTAATAGTTAATAATATAATTATTAATTAATAGTTAATAATATAGTTATTAATTAAAAATTAATAATATAATTATGTACGTAATTAATAAGGAATAATATAAATAATAATAAGAAAAAAAATCTAATTAATAATTAATAATATGATTGATAATTAAAACTTTTAATTTGTAATAAATAATAATTAATAAAATACATAATTAACAATTAACAATTAATAAAATTATAAATATATTTAATAAAATAAATTATAATTAATAATATAATAAACAATTAAAAATTATTAAATATTTTAAAAAATATGATTTATCATAAAATCTTAAGACTGAGCGTGCCTGATCATAGAAATTTAATGAAAGAAAGAGTACATAGATGATGTTGCAAAGACAGATTACGAAGATGGGAGGAAAGTTCACCTCTATCATCCTAATGCACTAATGGTGAATAGGAAGATGGAATAAAAAAGGATGACATTGATCTGACGTAATCATTCACTTTCTTCAATAGTGCATTCACCACTTTATTTTCCTCTCCATAGTCTTTTTTCACCTTCAAATATATTTGATCGGTATCTTAGATGCATTCTAACTAGTTTGAAAGGACTCTATAAGGTATATTTCTTGTTATGTATCTCAATACTTGGATGATAAGGGTTGAATCAGATTCAATCCCAAGGAACTTCCATCCAAATTGTTTTGTATATTTGATTTCATGAATCATCGCCCAAAGCTTCTCCTCACAAGAAAACTCATTACCAATAATATGATTGATAATAAGTAACAATATAAATAATAATATGTACTAATATAATTAAAAATTAATAATAATATATCAATAATAATAATTCATGTATAATATAATAATAATACATATATGATAATGGATAATTAATAATACAATTAATTTAAAGGAAACATGTTTAATATAAAATATAAATGATAATATAACTAATAAAAAGTAATAATATCAAAAACGGTCAATATGCGAGAAAATACTCCGTTCCATTTATTAAAAAAAAGGAGAAAGGAGATAGTGGGAATGGGGTCAAACACAACAATCTTCCCACATGGAAGAAAAATAAAACTAAAAATACCTAATAGTCAAAACAAAGAAATTCATTCCCATAATTGAAATCATCATATGATTCAGAATTATAAAAATGAAGCATCTATGGTCTGGTCTTTATAGTTCTTTACATTTAAGATTAGTTTTTCATCTTATGGTGCTCCATAAAGTCTTTTTTTTTCAAGACAATTTCTATACGGGGTTCCCTTTTATAGAGAGTTATCATCCTTTATATCCATCTAATTACCCTCAATTTTTTCCACCTCTAGTTGAGAGTAATAATCAGGAACAACTTGCTTCACTACCATGATTATAAACCTGACCCATGCTTGTTATTTGACCTGCTTACCCTAAAAACCTTGGCATAGATATCTAGATACAAGTTTCCTTTTCATATCCAATACCTTCTCAACCCACCATAACTATACACTCTACCAAGATATAGAACATTGATCCCCTTAAAAACTATTATTTAAGTCTAAACCATCACGAGTATAATAAATCACCTCACATGGTCCGTACACATGTTGAACCATTCCAAACGCATCACCTCATTTACTCTATACTGAATTACACTATAGATTTCCCTATAAAATATCTTGTCCCAAATTATTAGAAACAACTAGTTCCAGAACATCCATATTCACATAAGCTTGGACAAGAATTTTCTCCCCATCAGCTAGTCAAAACCCATCTTGATGAGATTCATTACTATACTAATCCTTGGATGGAGTATTCATGGACCTCTGATCATCATCTATAGAAAAATAATAACAACTTTTTACAAAAAAATTGTATCGTTTTCATTTAATTTCCATATAATCCAATAATCACCTACCCGTGTTCCACTACATTAGGTACTGGAATACTCAAACCAAAACATTCCACCATTTCATTCTTAGCCTTCTTTCTACAATTCTATTGATAATTCTCTTTCAAATCAAAAATTGAGTAAACCATATTCATTCTACACTTCTCTTTTACGTGACTTATCGATAGTCAAAATTCTTTCATAATCAATTTTAAAATTTAAGTCATCATCAGGTCTAGATAAAACTACCAGATTAATAATGGTAGGATTCAAATCCACTTCTATATAAACCCTATAAAATTAACTATATCAATCCTCATCAATTTCCTTATCTATTTTAATTGTAATACCAATTAAATATACGAAGTAAAAAAATTGAAGGAAGTTATAAAGTCCAATTGTGTCAAAATATCCTAACCTAAACTTATACGTGAGTGTTCCAAATTAATTATATTACTAATTATTAATTTTTATTTATACTATTAATAATTATTTAAAGAATTAATTAATATTAATAATGATATAATTAATATTATAGCTAATAATATACATAAAATTAATTAGTAAAATTAATAATATAATTAAATTAATTAATATAATTAAAAATATAATAAGAATATTAAAAATTATATTACTAAATATTAATCATATTATTAATTATTAGTTAGTCATTAAATTACTGTGTATTATTATTCATCATTAATCATATTATTAATTATGGTAGTTTAGGTTTGTGCTAGTGGTTAAGGATCCTTTTTAGACTGCTCTTGATTGGGTTTCAAACCCCAGTCGCCCCTATTTAGGGGATTTTAAAAGGGCCATTTGATATTGGGTCGGTGATAGGGATCACATTATGAATTTATGGTAGTGGGGGCTAGCTCAATGGTGGGAATGTGGCCTTCAATTGATAGGGGGTTCTGGTGGAGCACATGCTGATAACGGTTGTGGGACTCAGTGGGGTTAAGGATGGTGGCACAGGTGATGCACAACAATTATGATTTCTAGTTGAACAAAGGTATGATGGAACAATTTTATGGGGTTGGGCTAGGGACTAGCTTCAATGGAACCGTGTAATCATCTGGCTTATAATACGGGAAGTTCCAGACATGGATTCAAGGGTTGGATGTTGGTACACAATCTTTGATGGTCGATAGATGATAGACCAATGTTAATGTGGTTGGGTGGATTCTACTAGACATTTAGGGCCTATGAAATGAAAACTATTAGAACTGTGAGCCATATATTAAGAGGTTACACAAGACATATATTAAAAGGTTTTATGAACCATATGTGTAACAAATAAATAATTGATTGATCAATGGGTTTCCCCTAGGGGGGCTATGATCTGCCCTTCCGACCTGTGGGTGTAAGGTGTATGTATGTGTTTCATTAGAATTGTACCCCCAAATACCTAGTATATATATAATTTTGGTCAAAATATTTCTCATTATAAGATGTTTTTTGATGGAAAACATTTCGAGGCTTTTTTTGGTGCAAGAGTATGGACCTTGTTAACATGTTTTTGTCAATTGTTTCTGTGTAGTGTTGTCTGTTACACACTTCCAAAACATGAAAATACCTTGTGTGTGTGCATGCATTTTTTAATTATAATTTTTATGAGATAATAGGTATGGGAACACCATATCCATGGCTCGAAGAATCTTCGATTAATTATTATTTATCTTCTTATTAATTATTAATTATTGAGTATACTATTAATTAGTAGTAATTATATAATTTTTTTAAATATATTATTAATTATTAATTATATTATTACTCATTATAATTTATATTGTTAAATATTAATTATGTAAATAATTATATAATTAAATGTTAATTAATAATTATAAATTAGTAAATATTTTAATAATTATTAATTATATTACTAATTTAATTAAAAATTAGTAATTATTAATTATTAAATATATTATCAATTATAAATTTTTTTTATTAATTAAATTTTTAATTTTTAATTTCTAATTATAATCTTATTTGTTAATAATAATATTAATAAATAATAATATTATTAATTATTAAATATATTATTACTTATTATAAATTATATTAATTATATTATAATGTTTTATTATTTATTTTGTTGATTATTATTTATATTAATCATATTTTGTTTTAATTAATTATATTTCTAATTATATATTATTATTTATGTAGTATTATTAATAATATATTATTATATTAATGTTTTATAAGTGAAACCAAATGCCCCATGAAAAATTGATAAGTGATAGAAAGGTCTCTTCCCATATATAATGGAGTCCTTAATGTACTTTTTATTTACATTTTGGAATTACTTAAATGCTAGTAATTCCAAATGAAATAACCTTATTTTGAATACTATTTTGAATTTGCGCGTGTGTGTGATTGTGTATAGCCTAGTTTGTAACTGAGCAGTACGTATTGCTTCTCTACATCGCTGAGGTCAAGGGTTTAACCCTTTATGACTCCTAGATTGGGGGGATTTTCAGATAGTACAGTTACAACTGCTGTAACAGTAAAGGTATGAGAGCAGGTACTTTAGCATATACTATAGTAGGAGTACTATAGAAAACTATTCACTTAAGTTGGATTTGGGAAAAAATATTTGGGCTTTGGGCCAAGAAGAAGGGTTTCTAATTCATAGGGTCTTTGGTCCATTAATTAGAAAATGAGGGGGTTAGTTATGGACGCATCCTTTGGTGGGGGGAGAGGTCTAATGAATGCTAGCCCAGTGGGTGTGTGTGTGTTTGTGTTCATTGAAACCCCACTACCTAATATAAATTTATTTATATATATATATAATAAATGTAGATTATTTTAAAACAATTGACAACAGCATGAAATGGTTTCTCAATATTGAGTAAAATTATAAAATTATTTCATGATCTTGCGACCCAGATTAGTAAATAAATTAAACATAAACCCATAAAAATATTTATTTTTTAAAAACAATTAATTTTTTCCACTGTAAAAAATTTTAAATTTATATTTCATAGTAATAATAATTCAATTAATATATTTTTATGCCACCAATTTATTTCATCTCATTTATTTAATATTCCCAAATCTTCCTTTTTTACATCATACCTCATTCCCTTTACACTTTTATTCAATTCATAGATCAATTCATCATTATATATTTCCTAGGGAAACTATCACACATAAACTCATCATCATTTCATTATAACCACATTGATAATGAAAAAATCACTATCCCGTCCGCCCCCCAACAATACAGAAAAAACCACTACAACACTACAATAAAAATTCTAGAAGCTCAAAAACAACACAACATCACCCATACACATTCTAAAAAAACAATAATATAAAAATAACCTTGAAATATCCAAAAAAATTTCCATTTTACCCATATAATTTTTATCAATTTACAAGTATGGTAAATATAATTAAACAAGTAATAAAAACTAAACATATAATTTTCTTATAAGATTACTATTTAATAAATTTAACCAATCAAATTGGTTCAAGATTCATTATTTAAAAATTTTAATAATAATTTACAAAAAAAATATTAGCTTATAAAAAAATAATAATAACAAAAGTAATATCAAGAAATTTATATAAAAAATGGAATGATACTCCCACATCAATATAGTAAATAAAAAAAGAAATTACAAATACTATAACTTAATAACTTGTTAAAAAATAAAATATCAATGAAATTGAGGGAATCTAATTTATAAATTCCAATTATTTCTTGAGAAACCGTCAAAAGACTATGATACATCCTTCATCATCATTCCATTAACTAAACATCATTAAAATTAAACAAAAAACCCATATATAACCTCTTCAATAATTAATAAAAAAGAAGGGATTTACCTTAGATAAAAAAATCAATTATATAAAGAAGAGTGTTTTAGATCCACTACAGACATCAAAGATAAGAAAAACTGATTCTCAATGTTATCTAAGGCTTCAGAGAAAACATGAGAGTCAAATTGAGATACAAGTAACCATAACTTTATTAAAAAAAATTCAATGGTCATCGACATAGTGTGGTTAAGGATACACCTAATTGTGCTGAAGCTCGGTCAACCAAGATCCAAGATCCCTATCTAGAAAAATGGATACATCTCTTCATTTACCATTGATCGATTCCTTCTATAAAAAATAGGGTTAATCTCCACTATGTAATAGTGGTATCCACCATTTCCAATTTCCTCATGTCATCCTATTAAAATTTTATTCCAACAAGGAATTGTCCCTTATACTATCATTTTGTACCTCTGATCTTCTCTTCAAACCTTTAAACGATGATTAAATATTTTTCACTATAACATTTCATTGTATACCATTACATATTATATAGGAATTTCCACATTCCCTATACCAAAAAATAATTTCTTTTCCAACCATGAACACTAAAACATGATCCTCTATTCTATAATAAACAACAAAAATACAACCCATGTCTAAAATAGATGGAAATCACTCAATCCCCTAAAAACATGAAAAATTTCTAATCAACCATGACTGTATCCACCAATACTATAAGAAACCAAACTGAAACATTACATAGTCTACTATCTTAGACTATAATTCACATTCCTTCATTACCAAATATATTTTATTTTTATTATTTACTTAATTAGGTCATAACTCTTACATAACAAATCCATTTATTACAATGTGGTCACCTCCACTCAATATTCATGTCCCCTATAATATAAAACATTTAAAATGAAACATGTATTTTCATAACTAATATTCATGACATTAAACATGACTTATTTATTATTATTACCTAACCTTAAACCCTTTGAAAATCATTTAAAAATTTGGGATTAGGAAAAAAATTCAATAAGAGATATAAAATAAATAAACCCATTAGTTCATAGAAAATATTTAAATCCCATAAAAAGATTACCTTAATCACAATATTATTTGAGAGTATCAAATACATTATCTATATGAAAAACACACACTTTACACCTAAATAAAACATTTAAAACAAATAATAATAAAAAAATAAAAAAATATTTTTAACAATTTAGAGAATCATATTCATAAAATGTGTTAAATTGGTGTAAAAAATAACCAGTTCCCAATTAAATCCCTTGGAGAAACCCCCCAGTTAACACCCTCATTTTTTCCCTTTGAATACAAGGAATGTTAACCAATGAATTGGAGAGATATAATTAGTATCACCCATTTTATAAGATTTATCAGGATCAATAATTTATCATATATCAATATCAAGTAATATATCATGAATAAAACTTCTTATTATTTCCCCATTTCATCATAAAACCCTTGATAAAACTCTTGTAAACCCATATGAAAGACACTTTTGGATATAAAAATAAACATTCCCTTTAAAATCCCATATTCAAAATAAAAATGGTAAGAAGAAAAAGGTAAATAGGGTTTTATTTTAATAAAACATGAAATATTATAATTGAATCCAAATATCAAATAGAGGCTATAATGGGGGGAAAAACTATTGATGTCATATATTTTAAAATAAAACATTCCTTTTTCCTTTTTTTTCAAAAATTTCTATAAAAATATTCCCTTTTCAAAAAAATTTTAAGGAAATAAAGTGATATAAAATGTTCTTTATAATTAAATTATTTCTATATAAAAACATTCATAAAATAATTTAAATAATATTAACATGTGAGAAATTTTTTTAGAAAATAGATCTTTTAAACTTTTAAAACGTGGTTTTACTTTAAAGTATCCCTTACATCGAGTCTGAATCATGATGTATATTCTTTATATAATAAATTTTAAACTCATGTTAATTATTTAAATTTTTAATAAATATTTTCATATTTATTATTCCTTTTATTTTATTTTTTAACATGTTATATTCTATTACATAATCATTTAATTTCATGTTAAACAGTTTGACGATATTCATCTCATATATCCAAAATGACTTCAGTAGGTTTATTATGGTCAAAGAGTTAATTGTTAAATTATTTCTAGAATAATAATCAAGAAATAAAGATCATTTTTATATATCAATTATACTTTTAAATCCAACCATTAATGATATTTATGAAAAATGAACTACATTACAATCATGGAGAAGGTAGGTCATACATATGCATGAGTAATGTTTCCATTATTCAATGACCATGACATAAAGAAGGTGAGTATTATTTTAACTTCAAATAATTTTCTATATATCATAAATAAATAAAAAATATTTTTTAAATATAATTATATATACTTTCCTAGTGACGTGGTTATGAAAAACAAATCACATCGCTTCGTAGAGCTGGTAATCCACATGTACATATGAACGACGTTATCATTTTTTAATGAATGGAATGATAAATTAATAGATTATATATTAATTTTATAGAATGATAAAAATGTAATTAAAATAATATATATAAATTAAATCCATATTTATAACCATCCTTGAGAGGCGATGATGGAAAAAGAAACACATCGCTTCGTGTAGGTGGTAGTCCACACATACAAATGAATGATGTTTTCATTCCACATTAGATGGATGATGAGATGTATACAGATAATTATATTAAAATAATAAAATTTAAATATATCTAATATAATCATTTCACTATTTTATCATATTTTATGTAGATTTAAATAAGGTGGAAGAAGAAATAAATAAACAATTCTCGGTTAAGAACTATACCTCTTCTTTAGAAAACCTCTTTTTGTTTACACAAAAATATTCCTATGATGGTTTTATAATAAAAAAGGGCCTCTAGGATGTGGGGAGTGAAGTTATGGAGAGACTTGGGTAGTTATTGTATAAACAATAGGGCTCAAAAGGTGTGAATAAAAGATGATAATAGGTACCCTTTTATATGTGAGGGGAGGGGAATTCTTAGAATATATTAAATTATTAAATTAATAAAAATAAATGATCATGAAAAAATGGATCCAAATTGATATAATTATAATATAAGATTATTATTTTTCGAAATAATTTCATCCAATAAAATTTGGACATGTTTAGATGATGTTTTTACCCTTATATATTTGTTTTAACCGCAAACCCTTTTGACGATTACCGTCATATTAATGTCTTTTTCATAGAAAGAGTCAAGAAAGATTCTATAAAAAGAAAATAGACCATTAATAGACCATGGATTATATTTTAAACCATATACCATTCACTTGGATAAAAATAATACTTTATTAATTTTAAATTATTTAGTAAAAAATTATTTATTATAAAATATCATTAATGTAATTTTCGAAACAGTTCATTTAGTTAGACTTTAAAAATAAAATAATAGTAAAATAATTCAAATATAATAATTTCACACATACCTAAAATTTTATATTTATCAAAAAAGTTCATTTAGATAAATAATTATTTAAAATTTTATTACTTTTAATATTTTTAAATTCATATATTTTATTTATCTAATAATTGAATAAATACTGTTTCGGCATCGCGTAAGAATTTCAGGTAATTATTTGATCACTACAAATTATAAATAAAATACCACGATAAAAAATGATTTATATTTTAAATAACCATTTATAATAACACATTATTTTTTTTATCCCATTCAAAAATTATTATAGTTATTAAATGTAAGAGAGTGGCATTGTTGACATTAAATTTACTTAAAATAACTTATATAATAAAATCAAAATAAAGTTTTAATAAATTTAGAATTTTTAGAATCTTGGAAGGTAGGGGTTTAAAAAATTACTAAATAAAATAAATACATGTTTTTGGGAAAGTTATAGTCCTTATCACTTTATTTTTAACATTAATTATCTAATTTACCTTTACCTAGGTATCAAATATTTACTATGGTTACTATTAATAGTGACAAAAAATAAAAGGAGTGATTGAATGAATCTGGATAATATAATTCAAAATCTGGAATATATTTTTATAAGTTCAATTCATATTAGTGGAAGAATTTAATTTAAAATTAAACCTACAAAATGCGACGTAAAAAAAATTTCAGAAAAAATTATTTTTCAGTATAAATATATTTTTATTCAAAATTCAAGTATAAAATTATTTTCAAACACCATTATTTTGTAGTTTTCAATCAAATTGGATTAATTATTTTCTAAAAAACTCAAAAATAGAATCAAACACTATAAATACTTGAAAAGAAAACACATTTTTTCAATAAAAATTAGTATATTTTAATATTCATTGAATTAGCAAACTTTTTAGAAAAATACTAAAATTTCACCCAAAGATAATTTTTATAAGATGATATAAAAATTGTAGTTAATTATATGAAATTAAAATTAGATAATTTTGAAATAATTCTTTTAAATAACAACATATATTTCTCAAAACCCCAATTAATTTAAAAATAATGTTTTTCCCATTTTGATAGAAAAATTACCTAATATTTTTATAATGAATATAACTCTATAAAATATAATTAATATAAATAAAAAATGATTTATCTAAACATTACATGGTTTGTAACATTATTCCATCCTCTTATAAATTACATCCTCATAATTTTATTCATTTAATAAACATGTGAAGATATCTTTCCCATATAACATTTTTAGATTCTCATATTGATTCTTCAACCATATGGTTTTTACACAAAAACCTTAACATTATGAATTGCCTTATTTTACAACACTATCTCTATTGTTAAGAATATATATTGGATATTTCTCATTATAAAGGTTATCATCCAACTAAATGACTTTGTTTCTCAAAACCTGAGATGTATCTGGTATATATTTTCTTAATAATAAAACATAAAATACATCATGCACTTGAGATAAACTCAAATTAAAGGCTACTCAATAGGAAGATGATCCAACATTATCTAGTATTTTATATGGCCCATTTAATTGAGGACTTAGATTCCCATTATAACTAAATTACATAACACTTTTCAATATAGATACTTGAATAAAAACATAATCACCTACCTCTAAAGAGAAATATTTCTACTAGTTATCCTATTAAATTTTATATATGATCTAGTTCATCCACATATGTTGTTGAACCATATTCACCCTCTAAAATTTTTCATCTACGAACTCCAGTACCGACAACCTCATTTTACCTAATTCATCCCAATAATATAGAGTTTGACACTGCTTTCCATATAATTCCTCAAAAGGTGACATCTGTATACTGGAATACAAACTATTATTATAAGAAAACTAAACTAATAATATATGTTGATCCCAACATCTTCAATAATCCATTGAACAAGAATGAAGCACATCTTCCAAGGTCTTAATAATTTTAGTGGACTTTCCATTAGATTGAGGATGAAAATTTGAACTGAAATTTAATCCAGAACCCAATGACATATGAAGGAATTTAGAAAAATTAAAAGTGACCCTAGTATTATGTTTAGATGAAATGAAAAGAGGGACTCCATGTAACCAAAATATCTCGATGAGATATAGTTTAAAAATATGTTCTAATGAAATTCTATCTAGAATTTGAAGTGAATGTATAGATTTAGTTAGTCAATCAACAATAACCATAATTGAATAATTACCATGAGATGTATTTGGAAATACCACAATGAAATGAATTGATATACTTTCCCATCTCAACTTTATTACTAGAAAAGTTTGAAGTATCCCCTTCAGTAATTTTATATTCTTTTAAATGATTAAAAGTCAAACATTTGATGGTAAAGTAAGCAATATATCATTTCATTCCATCCCACCTGTAATACTCCTTATGTTCTTTGAACATCTTAGTACATCCATGATAAATGGAAAATAGGTAACTATGAGATACACTTAATAATTCTCTCTTCAATTGGGAATCACAAGGAAAACATAAACTTTTCCTAAATCTGATAACAAATTCTTTGTCGACATTAAAGTCTTCTAACATAACCTTTATAAATGATTCTACCTTTTACTTCCAAATATGATCCCATTTTTATGGTTTCTTAATTCTTTATGACATAGAAGATTATAATGACACCTTAAAAAATAGTGAAAGTTCATGTATGCATAATTTATTGGACAAAATTATTTAAATTATTAACCAAAGGGTCATGTTCCAAACATAACATTGTTAATGTAGCATTATTTTTCTGACTCAAATCATCAACTACTTTGTTTTCTTTTTTTGGTTGATAATGATTCATGCATTTATAATAATTAAGCAGTTTCAACCATCTTCTCTGCCTCATATTAAATTCATTCTGAAATAATATATACTTAAAACTCTTATTATTAGTATATATTTAAAATTTTAATCAATATAAATGATGCCTCAAAATTTTTAAAGAAAAAAAACACAAAAAAATCCAAATCATTTGTAGGATAATTTATCTCATGAGGTTTTAATTGACTAAAAGCATAAGAAATTACCCGATCATTATACATTAGGAAAAAAGTCATTCCTTTTAAGGAAGAATCACTATAGATGAAAAATTCACCATTTCTAATGGGAAGGGTCATGATTGGATCCTTTACCGGTCTTATTTACACATTCAAAGAAGGGAATTCCCTAGAGTGACCTTTTTTAACCCTCCACACCCAAGAACCCCCCTCCTTAAAAAGAGGTCATCCAGAGAAGCCTCAATTGGGAAGGATACATTTCTAGCCGAGATGAAAGACCATCCCATGGGGTAACACCTCGCTCAGTGCTAGTTCGACGCAACAATTTATCAGCTACATGAAGTGCGCCCTTCTACCCACCTGGTGAGACACCGGGTGACCCAACAAGACGCGCGGTACATGAGAGATGACCTATAACCCAATAACCCAAGAAATTTATGAATCTATATGATATTTATAGGTCTTGTACATAATTTACCAACTTATTTTTTATCATGGTCAACCATTATGTTGTATTTAGAAAAAATTTCACTAAGTAAATAAATTTTTAGCAATGAAAATTCACACTTACCAAATTTTCCAAATAGTTTTTTTCATTTAATTTTTGTAAAACAATACATAGGTAAATTTAATGATCCTTATGAATTTTATAAATACCAATACATTATTGATAAAAAACACCAGAAACATATCCAAATAGTCATAGAAAACTATATTCACAAAATCCATGAATGTAACAGTTTTATCCAAAAAATCAGATGGAATAACTATAAACTCATAATTCACCTATCTAATATGAAACACTATTTTTGTAATATCATCCTCATTAAACATTAATTGATAGTACCCTAAATTGAGTTCAATCTTTGAAAAATAATATTATACTTTGATAGTATAAAAATCATTGATATGATGGAAATGATACTTTTTCTTAATAGTGATTTTATTTGAGGATCTATAATCAATGAAAAATATCATTGAAAAAAAATTATTTTCACTAAATAAAATAGGGGCACCCTAAGGTGAAATTATTACCTGAATAAAACCTTTATCAGGAAACTCTTTCAACTACTTTTTCAATTTCAATAGTTCTTCTAGATCTATTTGATAAAGGGGTTTTGAAATAGGATTAGCATAGGGCACTAATTCAATATTAAACTCAACTTATTGATCTAGAATTACACGAGTAAAATCACTAAGAAATACATCAATAAATTCATTAACTAATGGGAAATAATTAATCTAATTTTTTTAACAGAATGATCTAAGAAACTTTCACTTTCATCTATAATCAATTTCTCATCATCTTAGAAGGTTATCAATGGTTTGGAATCAATTAATAAAAAAATTATTTCCTATGTAATCTATCTTAAAATTATTAACAGAAATATATTCCCTTCCCAAAATAATATTAAGTTATAATATGGGTAGTTCAACAAGTTTATAAGGAAATACCATCCTACTTATAAAAATAAGACGATTTTGATAAATATATGTTTATTTAATGTTTCCTATTATATTTTTCACTAAAAGTTATATCTTCTTATCATGAGGTGATATTACCATTTTACTTGAAAATTTATTAGAAATGCAGGAATAAAAATATACAATGTCAAAAAAGGTATTATTATAATTCTAATAAAAATTAACATACCTGTCACCACTTCATTAGATGAATCAACACCAACTATAGTTTTATTAGAAGTTTTTTCCACACCTTTCTTCTTTTGATCTTGAGGATTAACACACTAGGTAACTAACTATAGACACACATTATCATATTTTTTTGACTCATTATAATTAAAATATTTCAACATTGATTGGAAATATGTTACCCTATACATGGTTTATTCAGGATTCTTTTATTTCTAGTACAAATCCAATGACCAAACATACCACACTCATAACACTTTCCAAATCTGGTTAAACATTCCTCGAAATGTATTTTAATTCACAAGGAATATGTTGGGGAATTACCAAAAAATATTTTAGTTGTATTATTTTCCGTTTCATTCCACCTTGACCATTTCATATATTTTTCATATCGAGGAACAAAATTATCTACAAACATCATCTCAACTTTCTTATCATAATGAAAATCTCTATAATAAATTTTAAATTATTATGAGGAAAAATCTCTTTGTGAACAAGGTTTTAATCTTGAGTAAAATTTATTAATTTTACTATCAAGGTTACAAATAAAATATAGGAAATAACAAGTCATTATTTAAGAATTTTCTTTATACACATCTACTAGAACTTAATTTTTTTTCCTCAAATCCAACAATTGTTTCTCTATCATAATCTAAAAAACATTAGGAAAATATTTCTCCATAAAATGATCCTTAAATGTATCATATTCCATGTTTTAAATATCTTATATTTCTACAGTAATATTAACCATTGAATTCCACTGATTAGCTTCAACTTAAAAATCATAAATGAAATGAGTTAACTTTTAATGTTATGAACATCCCATGAATTCAAATATCTTTTCCAAAGCATTGATCCATCCTTTAGTTACCACTGAATCTAAAGTTCCACCTAAAGTGAGAGTGTTCAATTTCATGAAATTCTAAACTATTAACATGTTTATATATGGTAAATTTTATTATTATCTAACATAGATACCACCATCGTTTATAACATTAATCAACTAAGTCATCACTACAACAAACTAGTTAGTTCCAATTCGAAATATTCCAGGATACTGGTTTGGAAGGATACTTCCTCCTGATACTATCCCACAGTATCTTCCATGTTTCCTCTATGGAAAAAACAATTATGAACATATATAAATTAGACAATGAAACATGGTAATCATCAAATTCTATATCATTTAAACTTAACCATAAATTAAAATATTATAAGGATATTAGAATAAAATTATCCAAACCTCTAAAGTTGTCTAAAAATTTTCATTGAAAACAACTATAAGGATGAATCCATAAACATTAAATAATCTAGATCCTTAAACTAGAATTAAATTTCTTTAATTCTCAAAGATATTTTTAGTTTATAGTTTTGATAATTAACTATTAAATATCATATAAAAAACCTATTTCTTATAAAGTGGACAATTCGATTAGTATCCATTTTCCCCATTAAATAAATCTTTTAAAATAAATCATGTTTTATTTTCTTGAATTTAATCATGGTTTCTTCTTTTTTCTTACCCATAAGTATACAATGTAAAAATATTTTTAAAAAATGGTATGATCACAAAAATCCTAATAAGAGAAATTAAAGAAAAAAAATCTATTAATCTTGTAAAAAATATGGAAACCCATAAAATATTTACCTTTATCACAATATTATTTGAATGTATGAAATGAATAATATCCACATAAAAGAAACACACTTTTTTTATCAAATAAAATATTTAAATCTAATAAAAATAAAATAGAAAACCTTTTTTGAAACTTTGATCATCATATTCATAACCTGTGTTTAACTTGTTTCATAAATAATTGCAGTCTAGTTAGATCCATTGGGGAAACCACCCTGGTTAACTCCATTATTCGTTCCTTTGAAGACAAAAAACATTTACCAATTCATTAGAGAGATATAATGGGGGATAAACTACTGTATAAGCTATATCAGGTTCATCCATTCATTATATAAAATTCTAATTTACTATATTAATAATGAAAAATAATATTCTTGAAAATTTTGATCATACAAACATTAAAAAACTCTTTTAATAACTTTTGAAAAATACTTTTAGATATTAAAATACCCATTCCTTTTTTAAAAACCCATTTTAAAAACAAAAATACCTATAAAAAGGGAAACAAGGTTTTCATTTGAAGAAAAAAAAATGATATCTTATAAAGGAATCCAAACATCAATTAACTTGTATAGTGGTGGGAAATTTAATTTATGTCCTATAAGTTTATATAAAACATTCCTTTTTCCTTTTTACAAAAAAATTTGTTAAAAAATTTCCATTTTTGAAAACATTGAAATAAAGTAATAAGTGACATAATATTTCCTTCATAATTAATTTATACCCATATAAAATCATATATAGAATAATTTAAATATTATGGAGATGGAACAAATAGATTTTGAAAATATATCATTTGAAAATTTAAAAATAAGTTTTAAATTAAATGGTTCCTTACCTCAAGTATGACTCCTCAAGTACATTATTTATCATCCTAAATAATAAAAATATGTCAATTATTTAATTGTTTAATAATAATTTCATTTTTATTATTCTTTTTATTTTATTTGTTTCCTTGATATATTCAATTAATCATTTAGGTTTATATTAAGCATTTTTTAGATATTCAACTCATATGTACAAAATGACTTTTGGTAGGTTGAAAATGGTTAATGGTGTCCTTATTACATCATCTACAGGATAATAATAATAAAATAGTTTTTTTTATTTTCATACATCAATTATAATTTTAAATCCAACTATGAAATATGGTTTTCTAAAATGAACTAGGATACATTCCGAGAGATGGTAGGTCATACATACGCATATGCAATATTTTTTTAACGATGTCGACGGAAATAAGGTAATTATTATTTTATCATTAAAAAATTATCATTATATCCTAAATACCATATTATTTATTTAAATATACTTATATATACCATCCATGTGATGCATTGATGAAAAAGGAATCATATCTCTTCGTTGAGGTGGTAATCCACACGTATGCATGAACAATGCTATCTTTTTTAAATGAATAAAAAAATAGGAATATAAATGATATATTAATTTTAAATAATGATAAATATGTAATTAATATCATATATATGTACATAAATTCCATCGTTATAACGAGTCTTGAGAGGTTGTAGTGAAAAATGAATCCTATCGCTTTGTGGAGGTGATAATTAAAATGTACGCATGAACGATGTATTCATTCCCTATTGGATGGAAGAGAATATGGATATTGATTATGATATTAACATAAAAAAATATTATTAAATTTAATATACATATTTTCTTATTTAATAATTTTTTAAAAATATTTTAAGGAGATAAAAGAAAAAATAAATCAAAAACACTTGGTTAAGAACTATACCTCTTCTTAGGAAAACCTCTTTAGGTTTACACCAAAATCCTTTATAGGATGATGTTATAATCAAACCAATTCTTCTAGAAATTGTGTAGTGAATTTTTTGAGAGACGTTGGAAGTGATTGGATGAATCAGAGTGCTCAAAATGTGTGAGGAAAAGAGGAGTGGAGGTTCCCCTTTATAAGTGAGGGGAGGGGGATTCTTAGAATTTATTAAATTATTAAATTAATAAAAACTAATTATCACTTAAAAATGGATTAAATTTGATATAATTAAAAGATAATATGATAATTAGTCCAAATAATTTCATCAATCAAAATTTGGACACTTTATATGATGAATTTACCCTTATCCCTTTATTTTAACCATCATTAACACTTTTTATGACTACCATGACATCAAAGTTTTTAATAGTAAATGTGTCAAGAAGGTTACTATAAAAGGAAAAGTGGCCCATAAATGGAAAAGGGTTAATATTTTAAACTATATACCATTAAATTGGCTTATGATAATATTTTATGAATTTTAAATCATTTAATAAAACATTATTTATTATAAAATATCATAAATTTAGTTTTCAAAACTATTTATTATATTTGAAATTGAAAGAAAACATGATAGAAAAGGAATTAGAATATTATATTTTAACACATCTATAGAATACTATATTTATCTAATAAATTATTAGAAAATAATAATTCATTCAAAGTATATTACTATTAATATTTTTAAAATAATTTATTTTTTTCTATTGATTGAATAAATACTGCATCAACATTGCATACGAATTTATGCTAATTATTTCACCACTAAAAATAAGAAATAAATTACCATGATAAAGAATCATTTATATTTTAAATAATAATTCAGAACTTAACATATGGTTTTTTATCCATGTCAAAAAATGTTATAGATTTTAAAAGAAAGATAATGACATTTTTGACATTATTTTTACTTAAAGTAATATAAATGTTACAATTAAAGGAAAATGGATAGAAATTGAAACTTTTTAGAATCTTGGATCGACATGGTTGAATAAAATTTACAAAATGTAATAAATTCATGTTTTAGGGATACTTTCTGTTCTTATCGCATAATTTTAACCTTAATTACCTGATTTACCCTTACCAAAATAACTGTTGTTTGCTACAATTACTATTCATAATGAACAAGAATAAAAGGGACCTATTTAAAAAATTTATATGTAATAATTAAAAATATGGAATCCATTTTTAATAATTAAATTCATGTAAGTGTTATAATTAAATTTAAAATTAATCCAATAAACATGATGAAAAAAGGGTTTTCAAAAAAATGTATTTTTAAGTATAAAAGTATTTTTATACCAAATTAAAGTATAAAAATTAATTAAAAAGACAATAATTTGATTATTTTTAATAAAAATGGATTAATTAATTTTTAAAACTAATCCAAAATATAATTTTACTTTGTAAATACATTAAAATAAAATGAGGTTTTCAATAAAAATTATTAGTTTTCAATATTTTATTGAAAAATAAATGTTTTTAGAGAAATACCAAAATTTAACCATAATAAAATTTTGTTAATCTGATCTCAAAAATAAAGTTAATTTTTCAAATTAAAATTATATAATTTTTAAATTATTCTTTCAAATAATATCATATAATATATGAAAACTAAATTTTTTTAGAAATAAAGTTTTTCCCTTTTGACTAAAAATTTCCAAAAATTTTTATAATTAATAAAAATATATAAAATATAATTAATAAATATATGAAAATTCTTATCATAAAATTACCTAGGTTTTTACATGCATGAAGAAACATATAAAATCCTGAACATCTTAAAAGAAAAAACATGGAATGGCCCCAATGAAAACAAAAAACTCATCCTTCATAATTTGAACCACTTAAGAACACTCTTCAACTAATTTCAACACCTTAGAGTATAAACATAAAGATCCAATAAAAAATATAAGCCTCTATATAATCATTATTTTAATACATTATATTACATATGAGGCATAAATATATTCATATTATGTTAGAAGTAATATAATGGAATAAAAATAATAACTATAAATATTTCTAGACCATAGAAATATATATGTTAGTGGACAATTTGAAATACCATAACAACGAAAAAAATAGTGAAAAAGAAAATATTATTTTAATTTTTTTTAATTTTTTTAATGAAATATAAATAATTTTGATAAAAAATTGAGTGAATAATAATAAAAAATTGGAGGTATTTATGAGAAGTTTAATTGATTATCTGACTGTTAGAATAATGAATGACTGTTAGAATAGTCATTTATAATTGATATAGTAACTTGGCCATTGGGAGTAGTAAAACTACTACTAATTAATATTTAATATAAGTTAAATAAGTAAATATAAATATTATAATATAATAAAATTATTTCTCAACATATTCAACTTAAAACATATATAATTTTAAATTTTAATAATCTATGATTTAAATTATTTTGTAAAAAAATAATTATTTGATTAAAATTTAAATAATATAAATAAATAATTTAGAAATATATTTTATTAAAATTGATTTTATTTTTGGAATCAAAAAAATATAATTAAGTAAAGATGATTTTTTTATAATTTTATAAAAAATTGATTTTTTAGTTGAATAGTATAAAATGCAGTTTTTGTGTATATGGTGAGCTTTATGAAAAACTAAGATGTAAAATTACTCAATAAATCATAAAAACATTTTTCATGACTTAAACTAGGTTAAATGATCAATTTTATTTATTTAAAAATATTTAAAATAATTTTTAAATCTATTAATCAAATTTCAAATCCTAAATTGTACTTTATATTATTTTTTTGATTATTCACTTTGAATAAATTTTTTCCAATTAGTTTTGGGTGTGTTTTATTGATAGAAATAAATATTGAGTTGTATTTTTTGTCAATAAGGTGGGGGCATTGGTGATTAACAAATAATTTCAGTATGTGTAACTCTAAATGTAATGATTGCTGGACTGATCATTAATGTTAAATACATGTTTCAATCATGCTAAGGATGGCACATTACAAAAAATAAGAAGAATGAGACCATGAAAAATAAAATTTATTTTTCATGATGAGTAAAAAATCCATGAAATATATATATATATATATATATTACAAGAAGAATATTTAAAGTAATGTAATTTTAATAGTTTTTCAATTTGATAGTGAGAAATGGATTGAAAATATATTCCATAATTTAAATATAATTTATGTGATTTTTAGTGGGAATTATACAAAATATATTGCCAAACACCTAATCCCAAGGGACCAGATCAATTCAACACATGTGTGATAAGGTTTTTACCACATCGGAGAGCTATCCCAAAATGGGTCTCATAGAGGCCGAGGTTATATGATGCCCATATAAAGTAGTTGGATGTAATAGTAGACACATAACACCCACAAGGTGTGCATGGGGGTGAGCGGGTTGGTCCGCCACATAATGTATATGACGTGTTGTAGGTTCTGAACCCCACTACCTTCTTGAGATATCAATAGAACATGTTTACATATTCATAAACACTCAACCAATAAAATATTTTATATGAGAAGATGACAGATGGTGAAATGTTCTCTAGTCACTTAAATGTTATCTACATTTCGCTAGATACTAGATGGGATTTATTTTGACTTTCTAATTGAATGAGGAAATCCTATTTTACCTCCAATGATTCTTGACTATTTATATACACCAAAGAATATGGAGAGACCAATATCAATTGATCTTGAGGTATCCATAGTTATTCTAAGGCTGGGTCTATGATGAGATGTAATTAAAAACCTTCATTCTTGCAATATTCATCTTGCATGCAAGAAGTTACCCAAAAAAGGTGATGTTTCTGAATGGAGAGTTAGAAGAATGCTCATAAATATGATATGCATGTATACGTTTGAGCTTTAAAAGGATCATGCAATAATCATCATGCTCACATGATATACTCAATATGAGGAGATTCATCGTGAAGATTATATGATTCTCAGTGTATTTTTGAGAAACTTCGAATAAATCCAGTGAATTAAAAAATTATGTGAAATGATATATTTTAGGGAGGAATTATGTAGCATGAAATTAATATCAAATGATGTGTGTACTTGCCTATTTAAAAATAGAAAGGGACTAGAGAGTGGAGGCTGATTATTTGAGAAGAGCTCTCATTTTCTAGAAGAAAAATAGAGTATCATGAGACTAATGTTTTTGGAAGAGATTCCATGAACTTCTTAGGTCTTGAAGAGGATTGAGAAACCACATAAATTCAAATTGTGTTTAACACACTCAAATATATTCATGAATAACTTGACCCATGAATAAATTATGGATAGCCTGATACTATTATGTGTAACATCATTGGATTTCAAAAATAAGGTTGAGAAATCACATGGTTTACAAAAATGAAAAGCCTAACCTTGCATGTGAACATCTACCTTTAAATGAAAGGACATATAATTTTAAGTATCACTTTCATGAAGGATAATTCACGATATATATAAAATATAGTGAATGTATTATTTCATGTAGTACGTGTGTAAAAAATCATTTCATTCATGCGAACATAAAATTAATTCACATTCATATAGATATTTAAAAATTAATATTTAGAATTACATAATATATTAACCCAAATAATATTGTGTGCTAAGGTTTTTGATGATATTCACAATAAATTAACGCATGATAGGATTTGATAAATTGTTTGAATAAATTACAAACATCCAATTGAGGCTAATACTTCATCCTTATAAGGAATAATATAATCCCTATCATTGTTTCACAAAGGCAACTGATTAAACATAGGTGATCAGAATATTTAAAAAATATCAAAAATATTTAATGGTTCATAAATTATACATATGTTTGATTCAGTGAGCTCATGTGGGAAGATCAAGAGACCATCCTCTAGTAGATCCAACATTGAAGAAGAGTGGACTGTGTGATGCATTATAAAGGACATCCTATGAGGATTCAATAGTATAAGGCTAGTATGGACATTGAAAACACTGTTTGATGTAGTATAAAGGCCCTCCTATATTGATTCAGGAGGGGGAAAATTGTGTAGATTTTGGTAATACTCTAGGAAGTAGTTTATAGATCCTTTTATGTGGATTCATAAGTTATGATAAGGTTATACATTATATTGATGATTTTAATTGATAAAAATACTATAGTAGAGAATATGTGTTGGGAGGAATAACCCACATGGTAAGGATTTTGTATTTTTACTGAACCATGTAAATCATTGTTTCTTATGAATTTTATTTATAAGAATAATTCTAGGTTAATATGAGATACATAAGAAGAGTGGTTCAAGTCTTTAATTGGCCACATTAGTTTAAATGAAAAATAATAATTTGTAAAAAATAGAAGGAGTCAATGATTCAGCCCCTTCCCCTATCAGGGATTTCACAATGATCCAAGATCTACATTTGGTATAAAAGGGAATGTATCCTTAGAAATATCCAACAAACCACTGAGGATGGATACCATGAATTAGGTGAATATTATAGGTTTTCTCACATTCAATAGGGGGAACTATAATTTTTGGAGAAACAAGATGATAATATATCTTCTATCACATGGGGTTGAAGTGAGAGATGCACATACAATGGGATTTACTCCCTTTAATTATAATTTATCAATGAATTTTACATATCAATGAAACCTCTAAATCGATGGAAAAACACAAAATTCCATCTTTATGTCACTCTCTGAGAAGGTATACAATAAATTCATGGGACTTCCAAATGCAATAGATATTTTTGGAAAAGAATTAAAGAGTAGTTATGAGGGAAATATAAAAGTTAAGGAATCTAAAATATATATATATAAGAAAATTATAATATGTCAAAATGGTTAATTATGACGGTACTCATGACATATTTAATAAAATAAATCGATATTGGCAGTAGTATTATAGGTTTTGGGACGAATATGGTCGACTCAACCATTGTGAGGAATTTAATAAGAAAATTTACAAATAGATATGATCCAAACATTTCTATAATGGAATATAGAGAATATCTATATTTGGATGAACTTCATAATATTATCATAGTATATGAAATAAGAAAATACCTTCATTTAAGAAGAAAGAAAAATGTGATATGGCCTTTTAAGAAATGGATAAAGGTAAGCCTAGAGTTAAAGAAAAACCAGAATAATGTGATTATAAGGATGAGGATGTTTTAGATAACTGCAATCAAATGATGGGCTTATTTATAAGAATATATAGTAGATACATAAGAAGAAAAGGAAATATCCCACTAAAGTGCTTCAACTATCATGGGTTTGGAAAATTTTCATATGCCTTTTCAAAGAAGAAATCCAATGTCACTGAAACTGATGAGGAAGAATACTAATCCAAGATAAAATATAAGAAATATAGATGAGGTAAATATGATAGAAAAAATAATATGTTTTAAAGGAAAAAATAGAAGAAATATACTGAGTAGAGAAATTGATGAATATTCATTATTGAGTAGTGGGATGAAAGAGGAATGACCTTACATAAATGAGGTGTGTTTAATAGTATAATCCAAATACATCTAAAGACTTATTTTAAGGTAAAAATGGTGAATGGATAACTATACTACAATAATTCTTAGAAGTTAACATAGAATATTCTCTTTTGAATAACATGAATCTCATGAAGGATACCAAAAGACTGATAAAGGATAATGAAGAGCATGTCATGAAATAAGAGACACATCTTCATGAGATAAGGTAATACATGAGTAAATTAGTCGAGCTATAAAGTAATCTAAAATATTATGAAAAAAATCACCTATAAGAGAAGATCTCAATAAGAGTTAAATTATATTCATTAAATATACTTTTTTTTGGATTTCTGAAATTAAAAACATCGAGATTGATGTTTAATAAAGTCATGTTGAGAAAGTTGAAGATTTATATATGACACAATCTATGTGCCTTTTATCTCAAAGTGAGTGTAATAAGATGAAATAAGACTTCACCAAAGTTGTTGATAAAAAGATTCAATCTTCTAAATGTGAGGGGAATAAGGGTCTAGAAGATGAGTTTGATTCTATACCTAAGGGATATCAATTTAAATGTTTTATGTCATATAATAAACCGACCAAAAAAATTACATAATCTTAGATCAATTAAATTATTTTACTTTATTTCACATTGAGGTTCTTTTCAGGTTTAGAGTTTTAGAGAATTATGTCATAATTCATACATAACTACTCAAATACTACAATGTAGACACTTATACTCAATATATATTTTTTCATAAAAAACATTTAAAATGAAACATGTTTTCTTTTCATTTTCAATCGTCATAATTTTTCCCTTGATCCCATATTTGTCTCTATTATCCTTTAAGTCTTTTGAAAACCATTTTAAAACATAAAATGAGCATAAAAAGTTTATTAAGGGGTACACAAAGAAAAAAAACATTTAGTTTTGTGAAAACATGAAAATCCATGAATACTTTATCATAAATTAATACTTTTTACCCTCAAGAATTAGTAAATACTTTTATTTGAATATAAGATCATTTCTGACATTTTTTTAATCAATCTATTACCATAAAACCCATAAAGAACATATAAAACACATAAATTTATCTTAGGACATAATTATACATAAATGAAATAACCATGCGTTCGACTTCTATACATGCCACTCTTAAAAAATAGAATAACCATATGGTCGACTTCCATATCCAAAGCATTGGAGGATATAATGTAACAATCCATCCTTGGTTTATCCTGGAACCAACCATCTTTGGTTTTTCTGATAACCACCTTTCAAATGTCCTAGTACCATTATATAATCATTACACGAAAAATATTGAGATTTTTTTCATTTCACTCAAAAAATTTCTTTTGAAATAATAAAGAATAATTTCAAGATTTTAAAATATCAATATATTTTAAAAACCATTTTCAATACCAAAATACCCAAATATGTAATAAGGTATTTATTTTTCTTTTAAAAACATTAAGTCTTGTGGATGAATCCAAGTATCAAATAATGATTACGGTGAAGGAGAAGTTGTTGTCACCGTATACATTAATTAACATTAATTTAGTCATTTTAATGAATGTAAAATACTTTGTATGGAAATATACCTTTTAAAAATCTTTCAATGAAATTGAAATTCAAGTGTTTTATTATATACCTTAAAAAAGAAGGTGGTGTATAACATCAGAATATGCCTCAATGAAAGGAGATTGAGATGAAGTCCCTTACCTCAAGTCTGACTCGTCTCGTACATTATTTATCATCCTAAATAATAAACATAGGTTATTTTATAATTTCTTGAGAAAAATTTTCAAGTTTATTAACCCATTTATACCACTTATTATAATGTTATAACAATCACTTAATTATTTAAAGTCACGTCGGATAATTGTTGATATTCGATACTTGAGTTCAAGATGACTTTGGTATGATGAAAATAGTCAAGTTGGTCATGATTTCATCATATCCATAATAATATTAATGACATAATAATAAATTTTATACATATATTATACTTTTATATCAAACTATTTATGTATTTTTATGAAAAATTAATAACGTTGTAAACATGAAGATGGTTGGTCGTACGCATGCATGCGTAACATTTCCATTTTTCAATGATCATTATGGAAAGAAGGTAACTTTAATTTTATAGTTTCAAAATGATCATCATATCATTAAAATCATATTAATCATTTATATAAACTTATATATCATATATGTTAGGTGGTGAAGAAAAACAAATCACATCGCATCATAGAGGTGATAGTTCACGCGTACATGCAAACGACATTATCATTTTTATGCGCATAGAAAGTAAGAAAATAAATGGTATATTATTATTTCAAAATAATAAATATTTCATTAATATCATATAAAAACCTTCATTTCGTCATTATAAACACTCATGAGATATGGTATTGGGAAAAATATTATATTAGTTCATGGAGGTGATAGTTCACACTTACACAAGAACAATTAATTATTTACCCATTTAATGGAATTAGAGATAGATTTAGGTGAATATATTAACATAACAACACATAAGTATATTGATAATACTTTATTTACTATCTTATCATGGTTGGAGAGTATTTTAAGGAAGTGGAAGAATAAATAAAATAGAAACACTTAAATAAAAACATTACCTTTCATTTAGACGATCACCTTTGATTAACACCTTAACACAACTAAAGAGCATGATATGCCTAAAATAAATACTCGATAATGTAGAGAGGTACTATAAGAAGGTTTTTGGTTATATATTCACTGATCCCAAAGGGTTTTTATGTGTAAGGGATATAGATTAATGAGTTCCATTTTATAGGAGAGGTGAGGGCACTCTTGGAATTATAAAAAGTATTAAATTAATATAAATTTGTTTTTTCTAAATGTCTCCAAACTAAATTATTTAGAATATATAATTATTTTGGGTCTACATAAATTCATCCAATTAAAGTTATACAATGTTCTATTATTTTCTAATCCTCATATTTTTGTTTTAACCCCTTTTAACTCATATCGTGATATCATGTTAATTACACTTTGAGGGTTAATATAATTAAAATAAAATTCGAAAAGACAAAAAAGAGTCATTAAAGATATTTTTAGACTAATCTAAACTATGTGGAAGAATTTTAAATTTTTATATATTTTATATCAGTTAATAAAATATTATTCATTATAAAATATCATAAATGTCAATATCGACAATATTAAATAATTGATTTTTTTAAAATATCATAAAAAATTTATTCCTTCAAAAAACTACTTTAAATCTTCTATAACATGTCAAATTCATCCTTAAAATTCTTTTATGGCATGTAATATTTCAAATTATATTTATTTTATTATTATTAATATCATTAATTTGATTCTTTCTTTAATAATTCAATTACTTCTCCATCATTGTGTAAAAATTAAATTAAATTATTTAATTCCTAAAAATTATAAATAAATTTTCATGATGTATATAAACATTTTATATTTCAAATAAATATTTATAGTCGAATTTATCTTCTATATAACCTTATATTAAAAATTATTTACTTATTAAAAATATGAGTATGACTTTCTAAACTTATCTTTAAATAAAATATAATTAAGGTCATACTATTACCCAAGTGTCTTAAAAGTGTTATAGTTTTTCGATAAAGTTGATTTTGGTCTAAACCCACTCATCCAATGAAATTAGGATAAATTTTAGGGTAATTTGTAACATTATAATATTATTTTTACCTTTAATTACCCGATTTACACTTTACTACGGTAAATAGAATACAAAATTTATTATTCACCAAAAATGAAATTGATCATATTAGATGAAAATTTTAAAACTAATTACCAAAATTTATGTCCATTTTTCAAAGTTTAATTCACAGAAGTGGCTAAATTATGTTTAATACTAATCCCACAGATGTGGCGAGAAGGCGGGCAAAAGAGACATTCAAAATTTCAATAAGTTTTTATATCTAGTTTCAATATTAAAATTACTCCAATGACCTAAATTGGATTATTAATTTTATTACTGATCTGTAGTGACGTTTAAAATAAATTTTGAGTATAATAATTATTTAAAGGAAAAATCATTTTTTAACTACAATGTAGTATTTTTCATTATTCATCAAAAAATGAAACTTTTCAGAAAAAAACCAAAAATTCAACCAAGGTAAATTTTGATACTACTATTCTAAATAAGAAGTTTATTTTTTCAAATATAATTTATAAATTTGATAAAAAATAGATTAAAAATGGATTCACCCTAAAAAAACTGGTAAACCTATCTTATAAAACTATTAGAGCTTTTGTGCGTAAAATTAGATTTTATTCTTCTTTTAACCCTACAAAATTTATTGGATGAATGTAAAAATATTTAATAAAAATGTGTAAATATAATATATTTATTTATATTCATTCTTGATAATACATCATCTATGCGATAACTACCACTTAAAATAATAATATTAATAATATATTATTTTCTAGTATAACTCAGTCTTGCGTGCAACGTAAGATTTTAGAGAAACCCATTGTTGCGTATTAGGTATGCTCTCGGACATAGCATCCCGTTTAAGCTGAAATTAATATATAATTCATAAATATTAATAAATATGTAAAAGTATTATTCTATAATTACCTGGGATGTTATATCCTTCCCCCATTAGGAAATTTCACCATGGAAATTTTATTCACTTATCAAATAAATGGGGGTATTTTTTCTCATAGAATTTTCAAATACCCATGTTTCCTCTTTAATCATATGGGGTTTCCATAAAATCATAACTAGATGAATTGACTTATTCCACAACACTTTCTCTATGTGGTCAAGTAACTGAACTGGTTGTTCCTCGTAAGAAATATTCTCTTCTAACTAAACTACTTCTAGACTCAAAACATGGGATGGATCTGAAATATACTTTCTTAAAATTGAAGCATGAAAAAAAATTGTATACATGGGATAAACTCATAGGTAAATCCACTCTATAAGAAACTGATCCAACCTACTCCAGAATTTCATAAGGTCTAATAAACATCGTACTCAACATCCATTATTACCAAAAACACATCACATTTTTTCATAGAGAATCTTTGATAAAGACATGATCACCTAAATCGAATGAAAAATCCTTCCTTTGGTTATCCGTATAATTTTTTTTAGCATACTCTTAGTTTTCATCATGTGTCACTGAATCAACTAGAATTTCTCTTCCATTTCCTCTACCAATTCTGGTCCCATCAACTTCCATTATCTAAAATCATCCCTAAAAGCTCTTGTATTACACCATTTTCTATATAATGGATCAAATGGTGTCATCTGTATACTGGAATGAAAATTTTTATTATAAGAAAATTCAACCAAAGATAAATGTTGATCCCAACTTCCCTAGTAATACATTGAACAAGCTTATAGAATATCCAACAAAATTTTAATTTTTCATTATAACTACCCATATGATTGAGGATAAAAAGCTGTATTGAAATTTAATTTAGTACAGAATGACTTCTAATGTCCTTTCCAAAAGTTAGAAGTGAACCTGAGATCATGATTTGATACAATGGAGAGAGGAACTCCATGTAACTTGACTATCTCTTTAAGGTACAACTGAGAGAGTTGATCTAGATAAATAGTGTCTCAAATAGGAAGAAAAAGAGAAGATCTATTCAATCGATCAATAATAACCCAGATCACATTGTTATCTTAAGAAGTATTTGGTAATCCTACAATTAATTCCATGTATATATTTTCCCATTTCCATTCTGGCACTGGAAAAGTCAGAATCATCCCCTTCTGTAACATCCATTCATCATTAACCTTTTTATAAGTCAAACACCTCTGGGTAATTTCATAAATACCTCTTTTCATTTAATCCCACAAGTAATAATCTCAATGATCTATGCACATATTAGTACTACCAGGATGAACTGAAAACAGAGAACTATGAGCTTCACATAAAAACTATTTCTTTAATTGTGAATCACAAGGCACATATAATCTCTTCCCAAATCTCAAAGCACAATATTTATCAATGTTAAATTCTGGTAACTTAGCCTTTTGAACTAATTCTACCCTTTTTTGTAACTCACCATATCATTTTTACATTTTCCTAATTCTATCTGAAAGAGATGATTTCACTAACTGAAAAAAAAACAGGTGAATTTCCTGCACCCAAAACTTCCAAGATGAAATTCATCAAATAATTAACCAAAGGGATACATTCCAAAGGTAACATGTTTAATGTAGCATTAATTTTTCAAATCAAAGCATCAACCACTTTATTTAATTTTTTGGGATTGTAATGAATCATTCAATTATAATCCTAGATTATTTCCAACCATATCCTCTATCTACGGTTCAATTCATTATGAGTGTATACATTCTTCGATCTTTTGTGACCAGTATATATTCAAAATTTATGCCATACAAATGATTCCTCTAAATTTTTAATTCAAAAACAATAGAAGATAATTCCAAATCATGTGTAGGGTAATTTAACTCATGGGGTTTGAACTAGAATAAATAATAATAAATTACCTGATCATCCTTAATTAGAACACAACCAAGTATTTTAAACTAAACATAAATATAGATAAAAAATTCACCATTTCTAGAAGGAAGGGCCAAAACTGGAACATTTAACAATATTATTTTCATTTCCTGAAAAAATCACCAAATTATTATTTATAGATGAACTTAACTCCCATACGTGTTAATATAGTTAGTGGGATACATAGACACATAATTTTATCAAAAAACCATTTGTAATAACCTTCTAATCCATGAAAACTATGAATATATGTGATACTAGTAGGTCTTGGACACTCTTCAATATCTATTTTTTTAGAAGGGTCACCTGTTATTCCATATTTAGAAACAATATGTCTTGGGAATTAAATTTTTTGTAACCAAAATTCACTTTTAATAAACATTACATATAATTTCTTTTGTTTTAGGCTTCTAAAAATATTCCTTAAATGCCTTTCACATTTCTCCAAGATTTTATAATATACCAAAATATCATCTATAAACACAATCAAAAACTGACCAAAAACTAATGAAAGATTCCATTAATAAGATTCATATATACAAAAGGTGCATTAGATAACCCGAAGGGCATAACCACAAACTCATAATGCTGATATCTTGTCAAAAACATTTTCTTTGAAATGTCTTCCTCCTTCACCTTCAGCTGATTGTACCCAAACCTCAAATGAATCATTGAATAATAATGAGCTCCCTAGAGCTGATCAAAAAAATAATTTATATGAGGAAAATTATATATGTTCTTAATGGTTATGTTATTCAAGGCTCTGTAATCAATACAAAGTCTCATGGAACCGTCTTTATTTACCACAAATAAAATAGGATCACCCCATGGTGAAGACCTAGGTGAAATGAAATCTTTATGAATAATTTATTGCAATTAGTTTTTCAATTCCACTAGTTCTACTAGATCCATTTGATATGGGGGTTTAGAAATAGGCTTAGAATTAGGCACTAAATAATTAGTAAATTCAACCTTTTAATCAATAACAACACCAAAAAATTTATCAGAAAAAACATTCGTGAATTCATTCACTACTAGAATGTCACTAATCAAAACTGCTTATTTTTTTTCAACAACATGATCTAGATAACTTTCACTACCGTATTTAATCAATATCCCAGCTTCTTGGTATGTTATGAAGGGCATGTAATCATTGAATAAAACATTATTGGATTTGAAATCTATTTTTTCAAGACGAACTGAAAAACAATCCATACCCAAAATGATATGAAACTCTACTATAGTAAGTTCTACAATATTTTTAGTAAAGACCAACCCACCAAAGATAATAAGAATATTTCTATAAATATTGGTTTCTTTAAAAATTACACCTAGTGTTTTTACCAAAAGTTCTATATCACATTCATGATGTGATTTTTCAAAATCACTTTCAATGTTCTTAGAAATTTAGGAATGTGAAGATCCAGAGTCGAATAAAGTATTGAAATATTTTGAAAAAACCTATAACACACCTATCACCACTTTGTTTGATAGCCCACTGTCAATTGTAGTAGTAGAAAAATATTTTTACACACCCTTTTCCTTTTGATATTTCTAGTTTCCACCATGGGAAATCAACTTTGGACACATATTGGCATAATTCCCTAACTCATTACAACTAAAATATCTTATCACTGTATTTTCATTGATTTCTTGATTTTCTCCCATATATTAATGAGAATTATGTCCACTCTTACCACATCGTAAGTACTTCCCAGAATTTGAAAGAAATTATCAAGGATGCTTTTTACCAGACTTCTCACAAGATGGAAATTTATTTTTCTTAGCTCCAAATTTCTTTGATAAATTCTTTCCCATTTCCTGCAAACTTGACCCCTTATTTTTCTTATACTCATGGGAATCATGATCATTATACAACTTAATTTCTAACTTCTCATCTCATAGAACAAGTTTCTCGTATCTTTTGAACTCACAAGAAGCCAATATGTTTCGATATATTGGCTTCCATTTTGAGTAAAACTAATTTATCATACCATAAATATCCTAGATAAAATATGGGATGTACCTTTCCAAATGGGTGAAATTTTCTTCATATACAACGAACAAATATTTCACCTTTTATCTCAATTCCAAGAATTGATTTTTTTCCTACGTTGAATATCCTTCAGACAATATTTCTCAAAATTTGGTCCTCATGAAAGCACAGACACCCCACCTTAACATGGTCGTCGGGTCCCGGTCCTCCAGGTAACACCAATTGCCCTACGGACATGTGCTCCCCAGCCTGGGGCCCACCCATGTGCCCAAATGGATCATCTGACTAATGATTGTTCCCAAAGGTCAACACATGTTCATTCTAGTGTGTTTTTTCTTCACTCACACACAGCCTGGGAAACTTCCCATAAGGTCACCTACCATTATCACTACTCCAGACCAAGCACTCTTAACTGTAAAGTTTTAATCAGGTAGGATCCTGAAAAAGAAAGATTCACTTTGTTGACTTGAGTCATATCATTTAGTTATTTAACCCTTTATCATTATGGGGTGTTACAATCACCCCCCCGCCCTAAATCACAATGTTCTCATTGTGGTCCCTACATCTCAACTCAGGTAGTGCACCACACTTAAGGTTGAGATCCTACTTTGATACCAAATGACACAACTAGGTCCCAATGACAGCACAAACACCTCGTCTTAACATTGTCGTCGGGACCCGACCCACCAGGTACTACCAGCTTCCCCATGTACATGTGGTCCCCCATACTATGGGGTCCACCCACATGCCCAAATGGGCCATATAACTAATTACTATCCCCACAGGCCAACACATGTTCTTTCTAGAGTATTTTTTCCTCACTCACACACACCCTGAAAAAACTTCCTAGAAGGTCACCCATCCTGATCACTACTCATGGAGAAACACACTTAACTGTGGAGTTCTAATCAGGTAGGCTATCGAAAAGAAAGGTTCACCTTGTTAACATGATAAGTATGATTTAGTCATTTAACCCTTTATCATTATGGGGTGTATAATATTTCTCAAAGAATATATTTGTAAATTCATCTCATACAATGGAATCAATCCTCTCACTTCCTCTGATATTATTGACCATTGACCACCATTTATTGATTTCACCTTCAAAATGATAAATTGAAAGTGTTTCCTTTTGTTGATCAAAGAAACCCATGACGTCAAATATCTTTTCTAGGGATTTAATCCATCCTTCAGCTAACATGGGGTCAAATGATTCTCTGAATGTTGACAGATGTTTTCTCATAAAATTCTCCACTATCATCATGTTCCTATATTTTAGATGAATTTTCTCTCTTTCATGGACACCACCCCATTTTATCGCCTAAGCCAACTAATCCATCATTACAACAAACAGCTCATTTCCAATTCTGATCATCTGAGGATATTGATTTGGAAAGATAGTTTTCTATCTATTCCTTACCCCTACTTCTTCCATATTTCATCTATAGAAAACCATTCCAAATAGACATAGTTTATATAAAGAAACATGCTGATATTCAAATTCTATAACATTTTAACTTGAAAATAAGATAAAATCATTCAGCAAAAATTTATTAATATTACTATAACCTCTAAAGTAATCTAAAATTTCCTCAGATACCAACTATAAGGACCCATCCGGAAAAGTCACATTATGGAATCTTGAGACAAGTCAAGAATTTTAATTCATTTCACATTGAGGATCTTTTTATGTTTAGTGTTTTAGATAACTAGGACATAATTCATACACAACAACTTAAATATTACAATGTAGACCCTTCAACTCAATATCCATTTTTCTCACTAAACAAAAACAATTTAAATGAAATATGATTTATTTTCATGTTAAATCAGTATAATTTTTCCATTTATCCCATACTTATCTCAATTCTCCTTAAAAACTCATGAAAATAATTTAAAAACATGGAATGGTCATAAAAATCGTAGTAAGGGATACACAAATAAGGAAAATTGTTAGTTTTGTGAAAACATGAAAATTTATGAATACTTTATCCTAAAGTAATACTTTTCACCCTTAATAATTAGTAAATAATCTCTTTGGAATATACACTCATTTATTATCCTCTTATTTTTAATCAATAGATTACCATAAAACCCATAGATATCATATATAACACATAAAGTTAACTTGGTACATAATTATACTTAAATGAAATAACCATGCAGTCAACTTCCATACATGTCACTCTTTAAAAATGGAATAACCATATAGTTGACTTATATACCCAATGAATTAGAGGTTATAACATAACCACCCATCATTTTTTATCACATAACCACCAATAAAATGTCCAAGTACTATTTTATAATCATAACACATAAAATATTTATATTTTCAGCATTTCAATCATCAAATTTAATTTAAAATCATTAGGAATTATTTCATGAAATTGAAATAATAAATCAAATTAAAACACCATTTTCAATATAAAAATACCCAAAAAAGTAATAACAGATTTATTGTTCTTTTAAAAATAATAATTCTTGTAGTGGAATCCAAGTATCAAATAATGGTTATAGTGGTGAAGAAGTGATTGTCGCCGTATATATTGAAAAAAAAATACTTTTTACATTTATAAATAAAGTAAAACACTCCATATAGAAAAATTCCTTTTTAAAACCATTTAATTAAATTAAAATTCTAGGGTTTGATTATACACTTTATAAAATAAGGTGGTGTATAACATCAAAATAAGCCTCAATGAAAGTATATTTAGATGAAGTCCTATACATTGAGTTTGACTCATTTTTTACATTATTTATCTTCGTGAATAATAATATTAGGTTAATTTATAATTAATTGATAATATTTTTAATGTTAATCATCCTCTTTATATCTCTTATTACAATGTTATAACAATTACTTAATTATTTAAACTCATGTCAGATGTTTTGTCAATATTTAGTACCTAATTTTATGATGACTTTGGTATAATGTCAATAGTCAAAGTGGTCATGATTAAATAATATATACAATAATATTATTGAAATAATAATAACTTTCATATATCAACTATACTTTTAAATCAAACCATTTATGTATTTTTATGGAAAATCAACAACGTTATAATCATCGAGATGGTAGGCCATATATACACATGAGTAACGTTTCAATTTTTCAATGATCATTAAGGAAAAAATTTAATTGTAATTTTATATTACCATAATGATAGTAATATCACTAAAATAATATTAATCATTTTTATATACTTATATATTATATATGTGATGTGGTGATGAAAAATGAATCACATCGATTAACGGAGGTGATAGTTCACACGTATGCATGAATGAAGTTCTCATTTTTATGTGCATGGATGGTAAGAACATAAATGATATATTATTATTTAAAAAGGACAAGTATGTCATGAATATCATATATAAACATTAATTTCATCATTATAATCAGTCACACAATATAACAATGGAAGAAAAATTATATCGGTTCATGGAGGTGATAGTTCACATTTATGCACAAATGATTAATTATTTTCCCATTTCATGGAATAAGAGAAATATTAAGTTGATGATATTAAGATAAAAAATATAATTATATTTATTATACAAGAGTTATTATCTCATCATGGTTGGATAATATTTGAATGAAGTGGAAGAAAAAATAAAATAGAAGCACTAAAATAAAAATGTTACCTTTCCTTCAGATGATTTCCTTTGATTAACACCTTAACACCTCTAAGGATGGTGTTATACATAAAATAAGGACCATATAATGTGGTTAGGTATTTTAGTATGAGTTATGATAATATATTTTCCAAATAAAATGGTTTCTAAGTATAATGAATATAGATTAATGGGTTCTCTTTTACAGGAGAGGCAAGGGGCACTCTTTGAATTATTAAAAGTATTAAATTAATATAAATTTATTTTATATTACAAATGAATCAAAACTAAATTATTTCAGTTATATGATTATTTTAAGTCTAATTAAATTCATACAATTAAAATTAGACAAGTTTTTATTATTTTTATCCCTTAACTTTTTTGTTTTAACCCATTTTAACTCTTACTGTGATATCATGTTGATTACAACTTTAAGGGTTAATATAATTAATATTAATTACCAAAGGACCAAAAAGATTTATTTATAAAATTTTATACTTATGAAATCTAGTTATCCTAATATTATATTTTTATAGATTTTATATCATTTAATAAAATATTATTTATTCTAAAATCTCATAAATTTCAATTTTAATGCTATTCATTAATTGATTTTTTTAAAATATCATAACAACTTTATTCCTTAAAATAAAATAATTTAACTCATATATAACATTTCTTATTCATCCATTAAATTAATTTATGGCATAAAATATTTCAAATTATATTTATTTTAATATTATTAATATCAAGTATTTGATTCTTTCTTCAATTTATATATTACTGCATCATCATTGTGTCAAAATTTAAATAAATTATTAAATGTATAAAATATATAATTAAATTATCATGATTTAGATAAAAAATTTAAATTTCAAATTAATACTTATATTCTAATTTTTCTTATATAAAACCTTA
Source organism: Viscum album (assembly GCA_963277665.1). NCBI lineage: Eukaryota > Viridiplantae > Streptophyta > Magnoliopsida > Santalales > Viscaceae > Viscum > Viscum album. Next base: position 1,597,188,691 of record OY728141.1, read on the forward strand.
TATTAAAAATAATTTTCTTATTAAAAATATTAGTGACATTTTTATCTTATTTTTAAATAAAATATAATAAAGGTCATATTCTTTTCCATGTGTCTTAAAAAGGTTATATTTTTTAAAAAAGGTTTATTTTGGTTGAAAACCACTCATCCAATGAAATTATTACAAGTGTTAGTGTAATTTTATAATATTAAAATATTATTTTTACCTTTAATTACTCGATTTACCCTAAATCGTGGTAAATAAAATACAAAAGTTACTATTCACCAAAACTTAAGTTGATATAATTAGACCAAAATTTTCATACTAATTATAACCATGTATATCTATTTTTTAAAATAAATTCACGAATATGGATAAATTAAGTTTAACACTAATCCCACGGATGTGGCGAGAAGGCGAGTATAAGAGACGTTAAAAATTTTAATAAGTTTTTATATCTAATTTCAATATAAAAATTACTCCAATGAAGTAAATTGGATTAATATATATATATTATTGATCTATAGTGACTTTAAAAATATAATTAAAGTATACTAATGTATTTAAAAAATAAGTTTTTAACTAAAATGTAGTATTTTTCACTATTCATCAAAAATGAAACTTTTCAAAAAAATACCAAAAATTCAGCCAATGTAAATTTTGATAATCCACTTATAAAAGAGAAGTTTATTTTGTTAAATATAATTTATAAAAGTTACAAAAAAATTTATTTAAAATGCGTTCACCATTAACAGGCAGTAAAACCACCTTTTAAAAATATTAGATCTTTTTAAGCTTAAATTGGATTTTATACTTATTTTAATCCTATAAAATTTATTGGATGAATGTAAAAACATTTAATAAGAATGTATATACATAATATTATTACTTATATTCATTCCTTTTGATACAATGGTAGGCGATAACTACCACTTAAAAAAATAATATTAACATTATATTATTTTTCTTTATAAATCAGTCTTGAATGCAAAGTAAGATTTCGGAGAATCCCATTATTGCGTGTTGGGTACTCTATCAAAAATATCATCCCGTTTAAGTTATAATTAATATATAATTCAGAAATATTAATCAATATGAAAATATATTATTCTATAATTTCTTGGGATGTTGTATTTCTAGTATTATAGGCTTGAAAAATAAGGATGAATCTTGCTGGAACAAAATAAAAAATTGGAAAACTTTTCCATAATGGAAGTGTGGACTAATTAAACATAAAGGTTTCATCACAAGAAAAAGAACCCATAGAATATTAAAAATAAATAACTATAATATTTAGATTATAAATAAAATAATTCTAGAAAATCAAGGTTCAGATGCTACTGTTGGTGTTGTAGAGTGTTGGGAAAAAAATTTATTCATGTTTGTATACCATGTCACTACCAAGAAGGAGGAATGAATCAAGGGGGAGAAATAATAAACATATAAATTTGGATTATCATAAAGAGAATCTTATGACCAATATATCATATAAACTCTAAAAAAATTGTTTCCTTGAATGAATTTTGTGGAAGATGTGGTAAAGAACGTCATAAATGTAACACCTTGAAAATCTAAAGTAGAAACATTGTATTAGATAGTGAGTATGACACACAATACCAAACACATGAGGGAATATAATATCATTAAAATCTATAATATTTTTAATATTTTAAATAAATCCAATTTATTCTATATCTTTCAACGCACATGATACAGACTTAGCGTGCGACATATACAACGAGTTTCTTCAATGGATTGCGTTACAAGAAAGACCAAGTTTTACCATACAATAATATATTATAAAAATATTTTAATTTAATATAATTAGATGTAAACTAGACATTATGAATAGTTTTTAATAAATTATGAAAATATATGGCTTACAAAAATATAATATTAATTCATTAGTTACAAATTAATTAGAAATGAACATTAGAACCAATTTAATATAAAAATAATATTATGTAGAAAAATATTTTTTGATCATAATGTAGTTTTATCCTTATAAATTAAATTAATTAAAATTATTGTGTGATATTAATTTAATATATATTATATATATAGTGTAATATTTCTGATATCAATCCAACATATTTGACAGACATAAGATAAGAATAAACCCAATTTTAGGCATAAAATACTATATTTTTAATAAGTCACTTTTACCGCCTTTTAATGGTGAACCTATTTTAAATACAATTTTTAGAACATTTATAAATCTTATATTTCAATATAAATTTAATCCTTCAAATATAAACATAAAAATTAGGTTTGGGTGATTTTTTGGTATTTTTCAGTTAAGTTTCATTTCTAATGAATATCGAAAATACTAAATTTTAGTTCAAAATTGATTTTTTATCCAATTTATTTATAAGGTTATATTAAATTTTAATTTGGTTTTAAAGTTTAATTAGATAATTTTTTTATCAATTAATCTAATTTAGGTCATTTTAATTAATTTAACTTTTAAATTTACTAAAAAAACATAGAAACTTTTGAACTTTTTTATTTTAAAAACCCTCTTTGTTATCCTTCCTATGGAATTAAATTTAAATTAATTCTTGAAACAAATGTGATATTAATTTGAAATAATGGATTCCATATTTGGAATCATATTAAATTTTATATTCTAATAAGGTTAACTTAGTTATTGGCCAAAAATATTTGTGAATGTAATTAAAATTAATTACTACGATTAAGGTAAAATTAAGCTTAATAAGGGACTAAACCTTAATCTTAACGGTCCATATGACCTAAATTTTTCTCAAAGAGCATTTTTTGGACCTATTTTTGACCCTATACCCACTTATATATATATATATATATATTTTAAAGTTACGGGAGACACTTTAAATGTGAAAACATGTCTGGAATTCCTTTGATAAAATATTACAAGAGTATCATCCCTCCCCATCATTAAAAGGGCCTCCTGTCCTCCCACTTACTCACACCTCTCAATACAATTTATCTCATCCAATATCAAACCAAATATCTTATAAAAATCCTTATCCTAATACTTTAATCTTTCCTATGGGCATGAAGAATTCCAAATAATCCTTTTGGTACAACTCAAAAGGTGTTACTTGATAAAGAGGTAACAAAATTCCTTAATCTTTATAGTATTATTTCCATTATCCAGTCCCTAAAATATTATTTTTCCATGATTTTATGAAAAAAACTATCTTAAATATAATATTATGTTTTTATGATAATTTTTCTACCTAAACTTACACATACTTCTATCTAATGGGTAATTAACATATTGTTTATGTGTATGATGAACAACCACCTCATGAAATGATAATTGTTTATTTTTCCTATACCGCCTCTCATGGTGGAAATTATATTAGAAAATATATTTATATATGTTATATGTGATATTTATAATATCTTTATACTTATATAATTCTTTTATAACACATATCTTTATGCACTCTATTATGTGGGAATATGATAACATCGTTTGAGTAAGTGTTGACTATCGCCTCCCAAAAGCGATGTGATTCGATCACACGATACATATAATGTATAAAGGATGGTTTTAATTGAAAATATGTTACATAGAAAACATATATCTGATATTAATTACATGATTACTTCTCTGTAAATGTAAAATATATCATTTTCTTTATTACCCTTTCACCCACTTAAAAAGTTATTACGTCGTTCGTGGACGTGTGGACAACCGCCTCCTACAAACAATTTTATTCCTTTTAAATAAAAATAATTCTATATGTAAGTATATATGATTAAATAATATTTAATTTATGATATAATTATTATTATATAAATATATAATATTACTTACCTTCTTTCCATAACGATTATTGAAAAATGGGAACATTACTCATGTGTAAAAGACTCACCATCCCCATGATTGTAACGTTGGTTCATTTTTCATAAACATAATTAATTATTAGTATAAAAAGTATAATTAATGTATAATGATTATAATTATTTCTTTATTATTAATATGTATATGTTATATAATTACCCCTTGGACCATATTTTACCTACCAAAGTTGTTTTTGACACATTAACCGAATTTGGTCAAGTCAACATACGTAAACATAATTATTTAAATATTTTTATAAGCCATATTAATAAGTTAAATAAAAGTTAATATAAAAATTAAAATGGTTATCAATGAATAACATAATTAACATATGTTTTTTACTCATTAATATAAAGACACACGAGACAAGTCAGATGCAAGGTAAGGTATTTTCATCTCACTTTTTAAATCTATGAGATAAATGTCATATTCACTACTTCATTATTTTTTGTGGTGTACCAAATACCCATTTTTATATATTATATCATTAATAATTTTACCTTCATGGTATTTATAAATTTTATTTAATGTTATCCCTTAATGAGGCTTATGATTCAAATATTTCAAGGTTGTATGAGACACTTTGGAATGTTTAAGTATTATTTTAATCGAGAGTAATTTTAATCATATTTAAATGGTATTTAAAATCAAGGAAATTATATGACAATTTTCCAATAAAACTGCTAAATTTCCTATCTTCTCATTATTCATGGAATCTTTCATGCATTAGTACCATTTTCCCACTCTTTGGTACACAAAATGTTTTAGAAAATGTTTTTAAGAAAACCCGACTTTATTTCTCTCTTCAGTCGGAGAACCAGTTTTCTTCTAAAAACCATGTTTTATTAAAAAAATAAAACTTTTATTTTATATGGTTTGGTAAATAAATTTTAACCCTTTTTTAACAATGTTTTTAAAGGAATCTTCTTGTCGGTTTTTCGACAAGGCATTTTTTCTATCATTTTGACCATGCAAAAGGAATGTTCTTTTTACCTCATACGACATGTAAAAATTTACCCAAAATCATTTATTTAAATATTGATTTTCATATAAAAAGGTTAATTTTTAAAGAAAATGTTTTGAATGATAATTATTTTCAGTTTTTTTTCAAATAAAGGATATTTTCTTCAAGAATATTATTAATGACTATCTTTGTAATCTCACTAATTTTTTTTGATTGTTTAATTTATCTTGAAACAATAAATCTATTATAATAATTTTTCATTGTAAATATTCATGGATATACATATTATCATACAATATATATTATTATTACCCAAACATATATCATTTTTACATATGATGATTACATTGAATGTTATTTGATCCTTTTGGGGAATATTGATAAATCTGCATCTTCTACTCCATTCAGATAGTTGATGAGGAATATTATTTATTTTGATTATTTAATATGAGGATTTATTTAGATAGGAAAGACATGGTTTGGGGACCATTTGAGGAAATACTTAATGGTGTTCCAAGTTATAGTTATCCCCTCAATGCATCAGTAGTCTCATGAGAAGAATTAGTTGCACAAATTAGACAGATTTCAGCCTAATATGCTAAACTGTATTGTGAAAGGTCTTAAAGATACTGGTTTCATGTACCTACGAATCATTTTGCTCAATAATTAAGTAATTAACTCATTTAGTTTTAGTTATACATGATATTTTTCATCAATATATCTATAGATACATTTCATTTCTAGTTCACTGTTTAAATGACATGTGTTTAAGTTTTTTAACTTTTCATATTGATTTTATCTTATCTAGTTATTTAAATGGAATATATTTTAGTTATTAAATTTCTATATTCTTTATACAATTCCTTATCAATTTTTTTATTACATGATATGTGTGTTCAGTTATTTACCATTCCAAATTTATTATTCTCATTGATTCATTATTGATTCTATTATATGTTTCCCTTAATGAGCATATGATCCCACCATTATTATGTTTCCTTTCCACATGAATCCTAGAAGCATACCATAAAATATATTCAATTATATAAAATATAGAATAAATTTATCCTTTAAGTTATTTATTTAGAAAAATTTAATTTTTTATTAGTGTATTAATTTCTAATACAAGTCCCATGTACGTATCTGGTTTACCAAGACTACTAAAATATCTATCCTTCGGAATTTGATTACTTGTAAGAATGTCATTTTAATTGATAACATACACAAGATCCTAGATTTATGGGGTTAGGTTTCTATAATAATGCTGATAAACATAGTGTTATCTCACCGAGTGAGATTCCTCACAATGTAAATGACAAGAGAAGTCGAAAAGTGAATAATTCAACTGTCAACATTGAATTATCCAAGTATAAAAAAATAGATAAATATCAGAATATTTCAAAATAAAAAGGGATGAAATTGGTGGTAGTTAAAGAAGTTAATCATGATAATAATTAATATACAAATGATTATATGAAAAATTTAAAGTGATAAAGGCGTGAACAAACTAGGCATGGAAAAAATCATTGTAAGAAAATTATAGCTGTCCAAGAGGAGAGCATAAAGAAGTTGTATCAAGCACAAATCAATGCCCTAGGTACTAAATAATAAAATAAAACCATATTATAAGTGTCTAATGATGATGAAAAATCAATCACACGTTCAAATAGAACTGATAAAGAAGGTTCATCTGAATATAAACCTAATAAAAATAAGATGAAAGAATGTTTGAGGGGAAACTCTAATATGAAACCTATTTTATAAAACATTTGAAGTCCCTTATTATTCCCTTATTATTTTATATGAATACAAATGTAGGTAATTTAATGAAAATATCTATTCATCATCGATACTATATATTTCCATAATGATGAATAAATTTTATCCCTTCTGGGGAGAAACATTAAAGCTGAGATGTGTGAAGGATATATTTTGAAAAACATGTTGAGATATCCCCTTAAATGAAGAAGTTTATTTATTTTAAGAAAGGTATGACATATAAATATTCATTAAAGGCATCCTCGATTATTTGGTAACATCACCCTTTTTTTACATTGGGTTTTCCCATGTAGACTTTGATTTGAATAACAAAAAACTCATTACATTGATAAGGAATGTGGTTTCATTATTTAGGTTGAGATTAATAACCCTAATTACACATTTTCATTTATAGTCAATAAGGGGGATAAGAAATAAAGAAATATTCACATATATAAATGATGAATCATTTGGTGGTATTGACAAAAAAATCAAAGGGGGAGATTATTGAGACCAACGAATATTAATCCCGATTTATTGTTAATAATGTATGACATTAGTGATTAATTAAGGATGTAAATATATGTAACTATTAATTTTATGATTTTTGGACTGATATTTAATTTAATATACATGTCTTGATCATAGTAAGTATGAAAAATTTCATCATGGAAGAATAAAAAGGATATTCAAAATAATATTTCTTTTGCATAAGGAGTTATAGGGCTATACAAAAAATATATATATTTTTGTGAAGAATATTTTAACTAATTACATGTATCAATTTTAGCATTTGATGATGAAAAATGGGTTTAAAATATATTCTATATATAGAATATAGATTATTTAATTTTTAGTGGCCCTTATATAAAAAATATGTTCAACACCTTGATCCCATAAGACCATCTCAATACCACACATGTGGGAGGAGGACTCTACCACATGGGAGATCCATCCCACAAGGGCTGACATGGCAACAAAGTTTGTCTAGAACCCACAGGGAGCACTTCTAAGGAATGGTTGATGCATAACGCCCATATGGGTAGTACAATGGTGTGCATTGGGTGAGCGAGTCAGCAAGCCCATGTGATGTGTGAAATATTGTTAGTGTTGATACCCACCACCAGCTTTAGCTTTCAACTGAACATGTTTACTTATTAGTAAAACCTCAGTGGATCAGATAATTCATGTGGTATGGTGATGTTGGGTGAACTCTTCACCCATCACTTAAATACTATGAATATTTCACTAGTTTCTAGATGCGATTGATCTCAACCATTAAATTGAATAAGGATGTCATATTCTACCTCTAGTGACACATAAAGGTTAGTGTTCACTATAAAAGATAGGAATACTACCTTAGATCAATATCTAGGTCACCATGATTATTTTTAGGTCGCATCTTTGAGGTGATGAGACGAATATCCTTTATGCATACAATCTTTGTCTTGTATGCATTCAGTTATCCAATGAAGGTAACATTTCTGAATGAAAAAATAGTTATAGAAGGATACTCATACATCTAATATATATGGTTGAGTTTGAGGTTTAAAAAGAGCATGAAATCATGATCATGTGAATGCGATATACATACTTTAAATATTTCCATCAGGATGATTCCATTATTATCAACATATATCTGAGAAATTATAAATGACTCATATGACTTTAAAAATTTGATGACACAAAATATTTTATGGAGGCTCGATGTGACATGAATGTCAGATCAATGGTGGTGTGAAATCACTTATATAAATATATGTAGGTCTAAGAGTGTGACTGCAAATTCTTTTAGAAGATATATCATTTTCTCAATGAAAAATAGAGAACCTATACACTACTATTTTGAAAATATATTCCATGAACCTCCTAGGTCATGAAGATGATTGAGAAACTACGGGAATTCCACTTATGTTTAACACACTCGAATATATTTTAGAAGAAATTTTTCAATGAATAAATTCAGGATAACATGATACCCTTATGTGAAACACATTATCTTACATGAATTACATTAAGAACTCTTGTGGTTTACACCAAATTAGTTCCTACCCTTTCATATGAACATCTACCCTTATAGGAAGGGAAATGAAATTTTAAGAAGAACTAGAACAAAGGAGAGTACAATATATAAATAGAAGATAGTTCATGTATTGATTCATATAATATATAAATCTAAAATCCTTAAATGGATGTTATCATAAAATACATACATATTCATTAAGACACCTGAAACTCAATATTGATAAACATATAAAATAATTAACCAAGGAATGTTGTGTGTTAGAGTTTTAGAAGAGTGGTAAATGCAATTCATACATAAACTGTCTTTGATAAATTGTGTGTTTCAATCACATACATCTAATTAAATTAGGGAATTCATCATCATATAGATGAATAACAGCCCAAAAATTATTGTTTTGAGGCAACTGAATATCCATAGGTGATTAGAATATCTGAGAAAGAGCAGTAATCTACAATGTTTCTTGTAGTATATAATATCATGTGAGATTCAATGAGCTCATGGATGAAGATTAAGATATAATCATGCATTGGATCCATATTTAAAGAATTTAATACCGTGTGATGTAATATAATGACCCTTTATTAAGGATTGAGGAGTTTAATGATATTATATATTCTAGTAACACTGTGTGAGGTAGTATAAAGTCCCTCATATGTGGATCCATAAGTATAAGGATAATGTGAATTATGGTAATACTATCGGAAAAAGTATAAAGAAACTTTTATGTGGATTCAAAAGTTAAGATACTACAAGACTCTATATCGACCATTATAATTGATAAAAATATTATAATAAAGAATTTGTATCGGGGGGGGGGGAAATATAAAGGTGTAGGTCTATGTACCAAAACATGTAAATCCTTGTGTTTTTTCCTTTATTTTAGTATCATTTTAGGTGATTATAAGAGAAAATAGAAGATTAGATCATGGATTTTACTAGATAGAGAGGTTAAATTGAAATTTAATAATGTGTGAAAACAAAATGGATCACTAATTTACCCCTCCCTATATTAGTTATCTCACACTGATCTGATCTATTTATGTTTAAATTTAATTAAATGTATTTTTTAAATTAAAACTAATAATAGTCATAATAGTTGAAACTACTCATTGTCTTGATCCAAAATAATAAAATAATCAATATTTTAATCAATGATACAATCCTCCAGGACTAAAAATATACCTTTTCTATTCCCATTCAGCCTCAGTTAAAAAACTTATTCCTTTTCCAAATACCTTTAAAAATATTCTTATAAACCTTCTATACATGTTCTTGAGGCCATGATCATACTAAATGACCCCCAGTGGAAGAATTTAGGCTCATTTAAAAGTAGGTACTTCCAAAAGTAATGTAAGATATTTTAAATAGTTCTATTTTTATTACCCACTTTACATTTCCATAAAAAATGTTAATATTATAATAACATCAAAAAATTAGTATCCTTATAATATAAGTTATTTTTAAAAACCAAATATTTATTAGTTTTCCCCTTCTTTTAAACTCTTTTTGAAAAATATCCTTCACTATGGTAGGTTTATACTATATATGTGAATAATGATGTTTTAATTTAACTTATATATTTTCTATATTCTTTAAAAATTTAATTATTTAAAAATATAACATTAATAATTAATTAATATCATTTTTAATATTTAATTATAAAATATGTTTTATACTATTAATATGAAAAAAAACATTATAATGAAAATTTAATTGGTTAAAAACTAACCTACTGAGAAAAACATTATGATTTGTAACTATATATAGAGATACCAAACTCCTTTACTTCTATAATGAAATTAAAAATATACCTCTACACTTATAGAACATAGGGAATCATTTTTTAAAGACCACTGACCGTTATCATTAAATTGACGTTGTTTTGGAACTATAGACTAAACATATTCATTTGATTGACATGAAAATTATACGACTAATACATAAAGAATAAATAAATAAATTGGATTATTAATAATGAAATAAACCTTTAAATGGTTCATTAGAAAGTATTTAATAAATATAATTTTATTATTCTAGATATTATAAGACATACGTTGTGTGTTGGGACTTGAGGTAAGGGGGCCTCTTTAAAATATTCATTCTTCTTAAGTATTGTTTCCTAAATACCCATATTTTCTTATTTGTATCATATCCAAAGTATTTAATGTATACCTTATTATTTTAAATTTAATTTTGATGTATTAATGTTCTCATTTCCTCCTATGTTATTATATTTAATTATATTTACCATCTTATTTTCTTTATGTTCCTTTCATTTTATTTCAATAATATTTTAGGAACATGCGGAAGAGGATTATTTTAAAGTTTCTTATAATTTTCTATATTCCTCATCAATACCTCTATTTAAAATAATTTATTTTTATTTTATAATCATTGGTAAATTTTAAAACATAGTTTTTTATAAAAACATTCTTAATTTTATATCTTTTCATAAATATAAAATTTTCCTAATTTATGATTATTTCAATGTTGTATAAACAATAAGGAATATATTTCTTAAATATTCTTAAAATTATTATTTAATTATAAAATAATTTTCATCTATAATAACACAATTTTTAATTATACCATTTGAAAGTTACAAATGTTATTTTCCTTAACATTTTACATTTCCCTAAGATTTACTATGGTGATATAGCTCCTTTATTCATTACCAAATTCATATGTATCCAGGTATTGTAGAAATTAAATCCTTTTGAGTAGATTGACCTATTTCAAACGTTTTATTAATAATTCATAAACTCTTCCAAATATAAAATTTTGACCAATTCCTTTCAATATTCAATACCCTATGATTATTTATTTTGATTAATGGATGTTCAAAAAAATAGTGTTAAATTTGATTGACTAAAAAAATCTATTGACTTAACTTGACTTTGTCAAAAACCATACATAATTTTTTATAGTTTACTAAAATTCTACCAATACCTAAAAACTAAAATTTTATTAAAAACTGTTAGAAAGACCTAACATTTTTCCAACCACCAAAATCACTAGAAAACACTCTTGACCTCCATTAACAACTAATAAATAACATAGTAATGGTTTTATAAAAATCTAGTCCCTTACATTAGATACCACTCAAAATATTTCTATTTTTGAGAATCAAAAGAAAAATTAGGAAGAAAAATAAAAAGTGAACAATATGATATCCCATGAGATACCTATAAAATAGAGATATGAATTTTAAAAACAAAACAAATAAATATAAGATAAGAAAATGACAACATAACATTATCAATCATCATATATTCAGTTTATGGTATACAATTATCCAAATAGAGTATATCATAAAACATCATAGGATACTGAGTTATAATTCATGCCTCTTATTTTTATGTACACTTTTACAAACCAAAATTAGACTATAGTACATGAAACCAGGGAATAATATGAATTTTTAACACCTTCTCTTGATGATCTTAAATATCACTAGGTCATTTGTCAAACGACGCATCATATTCAAAATCCAACTCTCCCCATTAAATGATATGATTATTATCTTGAAGATACATATGTGTTTGTGATACATATATTATGTTAAATAACTATTTTATATTGTGGGTATGGTTAAAAAATATGAAACTACACCAATATTCTCTAACAACTTGACATATTCAATAAATCATGGACATACCTTACTCCCATGACCAAACCTTTTCTTCCATTGATGAGGTGACACCTTAAAGAATATATTATCAGAAACATAAAACTCAAGTGACCTCATATTATGATTAACATAAGACTTATGACTATCTTGGGATATTTTCATCTACTTTAAAATCACTCACACCTTCTCTTTCATTCTTAGTAATAATTCCAATATGTGAATTTATAAATCTATGAACTTAGTCCAACATAATAGTGAACAGAATGGTCAATCATATAGTGCTTTCGATGAGACCATAGTAATATTACTATGATAGTTGATATTATAATAAAAATTTTACACATGTTTTTACTTCACCCATGAGACTCTAAAATATATAATTCATGTAAGAAACAAGCATTTCAATGTTCAGATATTTTTCTCTATCTGACCACCCATCAAAAAATAAAAAAGTATCCTTGAGGAATAACTAAGATCCAAAATAATGTAGAGAACTATCCATAAACAAGAGGTGAATCATGGCTCACAATAATAGATGATCATATTTGGAACCCCATAGAGCCTCGTAATCTCTACTAAATATAAACATGAAAATACATACACTAATATTGACTCCTTAACTAGAAATGTTTTTTGAATTCATCAGTCCATCGATAATAAACCACATAGAATCATATACAACCCATACTTGAGGTAAAACACGATGAATCCCATTGATATGTCTTCCCACTTATACTAGAGATCATCTGATGCTGATGAAACCCATAAGGAACATGATCCTCATCCTTTACCTTCTAGTAGACCAACAACCAAGATACAAACTTTTTAATGGATCTCATTATCACAGACTACCAAAATTGATTCATAATTGTGTAGTAAATCTTAGTAACACAATGATGTACTTTTAATGGTGAGATATAAAACACAAAAAGGAACAACTTTAACACATTTTTTAATTAATAAAGAACCTCCCCTAGAACAACACCTGATATTTATTATCCTCATTCCATACCTATGAATATCATTATAAATAAATCAATCCCACAAAACTACCACCTCCGAATATCCCAAATAGAATTCAGAAACCTACTACACCAAGGATGAATGTACATTCTTCGGGTAGATACACCCTCTACAACCCACAACCCTCATATCAAGGTGAAACGATGAATAATTCTCCATCACTAACCATGAATCTCTAGAATCCCAAAAAGAATTTCCATGTTACATATCACTCAACATGTTAGAAAAAAAATTCTTTTTTCCCTAGTGTATTGGAAATATCAAAGACGTAATTATATAATAATTCTATCCACCATCTTTTTTCAAAATTTAAATCATGATGGGAGAAGATATATCTCAAACTCTTATGATCCAAGAAGACCAAAAAGTTATCATCGATAAGATAATATCACCACATATTTAGATAAAATAGAACCATGATAATATAGAGACCATGGATAGTATAGTTACATTCATCGGGATACAACATCTAAGACCCTTATGAAATATCTTCTCACCACTATATCCAAACCCAACCCAATATATGGTACAAATCATCACAATAAACTTTATACAAAGTAACTTTTTCTAGAACATGAGGAACATGACCATTGCTGAAATTATCTTTCATATACACAATTTTAACCCAACATCGCTTAGTATACATGAAGTTCTGGTCCTTCTAGTTCAGGGATGTTAGGGAAGTCACAATCTGAGAGAAGGGGGGCAGGAACCTTTGATAATATTAGGTATGTCCAAGGAAATTATGAACTTCTGAAACAATATCACGGGATGCCTAAGAAACAACAACCTAAATCTTCAAAGGATCAACAAAAATTACCCCTGAGACATGACATGTCCTGAGAAATATACCTCATGATCCCAAAAATTACACTTATATAATTTCTAAAATAGATGATGACATCAAATAACATCCTAAAATACTCAAAATTAATCTATATGATCTCTCTCAAACATAGAATACACAAGGATGAAATCAATTAACACTATCAAAAAATATTTTGGGAACACATGGAAGATATCTTTTATGATTCCCAAGAACATGAATTGTGCATTAATGACATTAAAGTGAATTACCATGAACATATAGTGTCTATAATGACAACTGAATGATTTCATGGGGATATCTTCATCATTCAGTTGAATATGATGATTTTATGACTATTGATTGATTTTTGAGATCCTATTAGACCCCTTTAACTAATTAAATATATCATCAATATATAGAGTATGATAATACTTATTCATTGTCACTTGGTTCAAGTGATGATAATTAATACATAGTCACAAAACATCAACCACCTTTTTTATGGAAAAAACTAATGCACCATAAGGTGAAACACCAGTTTGAATAAAAAATTGCTTTTAAAATTAATCAATATAAATATGCACCTCTCAAAAAAAAATTAAGACACCATCCTATATAGGTACATTGATATTGGAGAGTCATCAGTCGATAAATTTATCCTAGACATGATCTCATATTATGGTTGAAACATTAAAACCACTTTTGGAAAGGCATTTGGGAACTCTTATGCATCCCTTGGAAAATCATATAGTTATTCCTCCACTAAAATAAACTGAAACTCATCAATCATGAAATATAAAAACTCAACATGCCTCTAAACCATCTGATTATATTACTTATTTATGAACAAAACATTCTCACCATCAACATCTTCTAATATAACCCACCTCCTAAAGAAATCAATCATATATTTAATCGAATAAAACTAGTCCATTTTGGGGATAAAATTTTGAGTTTATATCAATTAACCTATGAAATGTCTTGATGATAAATGTTTCTCTAACATCACCTCATAATATCTGTAGACATCAGACAATCTGATTCGACCTCCAACTGGTGTAGTTAACACTAAGGGAACTGGGATCTTCTTCACCTAAAGTCCTAGATACTGGACTAGGGTTAGGGAAAAGAAAGTGTATGTAGATATTAGATAAAATAACTAATACACCCAAAAAGAATATAATCGGATGATAAAATATAGAATGTTTGACACGTTTGGCACTAGAATCTCCAAGGAATGTATCTGAATAAGTCCTCCACCACAAACTCTCTTGTATTTTCCGGTGACCACCTCAACGAACACACTTTGATCGTTGATAATGAAAAACATATCAAGGATGGAATCGAATTTATCGATATCCTTTCTACTGACTAACACATAAATTACACTGCTACCTTTTCTATTGTTGACTCGGAGGATGTTGCTATAATTATCTCACCTAAAGCGGGCCACCAGTTCCACACTAACTACTCATTAAAGTTTTATAATAAATATTTTCATGGTTATGAACTATTATTGAATAAGAAACCATTCAATTTATTCTTATAGGGGTATATAAACTACCATCTTGAAAGAAATCAGATAAAGATAGAATTTGAGGCAAACCCCCTATTAACTAAAACTTCAATTGACTATGTAACTAAGAACTTATAGAACAAATCGAATCTATGGAGAGTATTGATGACCCCCTCCCATGGTAGTTCAGTTCAAGATAACATTCTCTCAATAAACTATTCATTCAGTAACACCAAGATAAAGAACAAAAAAATGAATAGAGTATCCTGATGATTGATATATAGATGTAACACCTCTTCAAAACACATATTTCAATCTCCCTCATTAAGAATGAGATTACATGAATAATGAAAAAGATTTTGAAATAATATATTACTATCATTCAACATTCATGGTCAAAGGGAGAAACACAAACTATAACTAATCAAAAAACTTTTCCCATGAGACTTAAAACTCCTCACGGTCACCTAGATATAAGATCCACCTCTAAAAGAAATCTCCCATCAATATACTAACGAATAATATAATCAAGTTATCTCTCTTAAAAGTGATCAACCCAACCACAATCTCAATATTCTCTAAACAAGAATCAGTCTCTAGATCATAAATAGATCCATTATAGTTATATTTTCCATAACAATGAAACTGATAAATAATATTCCTCCATGCGTCATCTTCATTATCTTTTACTCTACACCAGTCTACCGATGAATCCTACTATTCCTATCTTACATGAGTATAATGTGGATGTCATTCTAGTGCTATACCTATAAAAAACAAAAGGTTAGGGACTAAATAAACTCAAAACATAAAAAAATAAAGATAAATTATTTAAGGTTTATCTTAATATTCATTATAAACCAAATTCTAAGAGAGGAAAAAACAATCATGATGAATGATCAATACCTAGAACTCTACCTCATAAGTGACATCACTTTGAATAGTACATTTTGTATACGTAAGTTACTTATATTAGATCATAGAGGGCCATAAAATATTGTATCTTACCTGGTCCCCATTAATTACATCTTTTATTAAATATAACATATATTGTTTCCCCACTAACCCATGAAATCCTCATCAATATCAGTCTGAAAGATCCATCCTATTTCTCAGATTAGCTCTAATTGCACTTTTTCATGACCCAACCTCATGGGTAACCCTCATAGGATGGAAATTAAAGATATTAGTGACCCTCGAAGCCATCCTCCAATAGACCACAAGTTAGTGACTAGAATCAATGGTATAAATTAAACACATATAGGAGGTATTGCCCTCAATATTCCTAGGATAATAATAAATGAAAAACCTATCAACTATAATATAATAAATAAAAAACCATATCACAATACATGATATTTCATACATATAAAAAAACATAAATGATATAATATAACACTAAAACACATGTGGTAGTGACGATAATCACCTGCAACTCATGAACAATCACCATGATCTAGTAATACCCAACATGGTCAGCAGATCCCTCTTGCAAACATAACAGTTTGATATATATATATATATATATATATATATATATATATATATATTTGTATATATATATAGGTGAGAGCATACAATCATACTCAGTTGGATCCTCCCTGACACATCTCATGAAAATGTTGAATAGTCATACTAAAACCCCAATCGATAAATAGAGAAATTAACTCATCACCTAAATAACGTAAACTATATTTCCATACTCACCAAGGATAACTCACTAAATAATGAAAAGGAGTGGGAAACATATTGAAAGACACACTCACACATATGATTTGTACCCTACTATAACTTTCCCACTGAACTAGTCACCATAAAACCTAACATCTCATGTGCTAGAACTTCCATACCCTCCATATCATACCACACATCTATAAAGACACATGACATGCATAGTAACATCTCATAACAAATTAAACCATGGTAAATAATTACCCTATATAAATATAAAATACACCATATTCCATTATAGTCAATTTATATTTCACATATATTTTAAGTATAAGTTATAGAACATGTAGAAAAATGGACTATATCCACACACATAGTGTATATGAATATTAAATGAATTGATATATAGTTGGCGTTATAGCCCATGGAAACCTAGGTCTATATACAATTTGATTTGTGATCCTCTCTATATGAAATCTATATCCACATTCATTATGACTGTGGGAGTATAGACCATATGGAACAAAAAATATCCACTGTATCTATAACCATAATAAATTATTTCTTTTAAAAAACATTACTTCCTATGAGGATTTGAAATGGAGCCTCACATAGCTAGTCATAAGATCTATTCTTCTTCTTTTTGAAGAATTTATATAATATGTATGTATAAATCCATATATATATATATATATATATATTTACGTCCATGAAGCTCTTATATAAATATCATGCAAGTTTAAAACTTGGGAATCACCTATGTGATATTTCTATTTCCTCTCCCCCCTAAAACTAATATTATTTATAGTTATGTATAAACATATATATATATATATATATATAATTTTCTATAAAATAAAATCTGAGGTGAGTTTCAAAACCTAGTTTTACTAAACCTACATAGACTCATCTTTTACTTTACTATAGAAAATTATACAGGAATACATGAAGAAACATGTATCTATTTATATGTAGAACATTTAAAATATATTATACTATATCCATGGGAGATAATTCCAATAGCTACAGGGGTCAATTTATTGGCTATAGAAATGTACATGAAATTCCATTATTATATGGATTCCTATAAAAGTATATATACATAAGAAAAAAATTCTTATGGCTATAGAGACATGGAAAAAAGGATATAGCCATGGGTAAAATAATTTTTTGTTTGTAGGTGCTTCTTTGATAAAAAAATGTCCCCACATTTTTGGTGCACAAAAAAGAATATCATGCTCCAAATTATAGCCTCATATGATGGTGAACATGGATATAAGTTACATATATCCATATACATTTTTTGACTACGGGTATAGGTGAGAAATATCCATTTTCACCTCTAACTGTGGATAAAACCATATGGATATATGTATTTTTTTGTAGTAGCGTAACCTCAATACACCATAGCCCACAAATATTTGTATGTCATTACCCTGATACATTTAATCCAATATGATAACATATCTTATATAAACATCCAACACAATCCTAATATACCATCATACAATTTATGTTTGGAAGATAGAATGGGGTAAGGGGAGAAATCATCAATAAATTTTATTGAAAACCTAGATGTTTGGAAACACTCAGAACCCAAGGCCAATATATACATTATATACCCCAAAAAACTTATGTGGTGGAGAATAATAAATCATATAACATAATGGTTAATTGGAAACACACTACCATTTTATGGGAAACTACCTAAACTATAGACTCATTTTATAACTAAATTCCTAAATGAAACACAATTTCAATTTCTAAGGATATATAAACTAACTCTTCAGTATACATAAATCATGTTTAAAACTCATAATTCACTAATTAATTACTAATAAGACAACATTTACTTCATATCATCTTTATTCAACTATAGATTAATTCAGAAATCAAATAAATCCCTAAGAATTAATTCAATACTCACTTCAAAAATTAATTAATCATTTACCAAAACCATTAGAAACATTAATACTTCGTGCTCAACTTATTAAGTCAAGAACTATCCCCATTCAATTAGATTGTCACTTAATTACCATTGAATAAATTGGGGAATTAAGACTCATATATTCTTATATCTATGAAGATATAAACCCAACAAGAATGATTTATAATGAGAAATCATGTTGTCATGAAATTATATAATAATATTCTAGTAATTCAATAAGGATCTCAATTTGAGTTGAACATATCAATTTCAATTCCAACACTTCCCTATTTCATCCTCATTGTATATCATTAACCACATCAAGACAACAAAAAAATGAAACACTGAAAAAAACTCACCATTCCAACTATCTATACTAGGTTTTCATTAAAAATTACATGAAGGGTACTGTGTATATATATATATATATGGTAGAAAATTTAAATCAGAATAATAAATTTTAAAAGATCAATCAATACTGCTTCAAACAATACATGTATTCTATTATAAATAAGGTTTAAAAACATCCATCCTTCAAATATTTAATTTATCAATTGAATATAACTTTACCATATTATTTATATAATTTAATTATGAGTATATTTCTAGAATAGGAAACATACCATAACATCATTAATACAACAATAAATATCTTAATATTATGCTCAAGATATTTTATATCTTTTTAAATCTTTTATAAAGGATGAATAAACTAAGTTTGTTCATAGTATCCGTTATTTTACTAATATTATATTTTATACAGTTTTGGGGATTTAAATATTTCTGAATGAAATTTTAGATTATTGAATAATAATAAAGCACTATCTAGAAAAGATCAAGAAGTGCTAACAAGGGGAATACATATATATATGAAAACAAAATAATATTTATATATTTTAATATTTCTTGATTATTCTTATATTCTATAGTTGATCATTGACATTTATCCACTAGAAATTGAAGTATGATAAAATCACATTCACACAAAAAAATAAAAGAGAATTTAACATATCCCCTTGTTAAATGTGAAGCGAAAAGAAGGAAGGAAAGGTAGAGTTTTTAAATTCCATGAACTTTCAAGAAACTTATGCCTTCGATCAAAGTAGGAGATATATCAAATTCAATGGCTAAGACTAGTCCAAGGGTGTTCAAAAAATCTAGGAACACATCTCTTGTCATCTAGGTATGATGAAACCAGATAAGAATCAGAATAGAAGAAGGGGTGGTATAAATATTTTAAAAAATATATAGATATGAGAATCTAGATGATATTCCCTCGAATACTCATTTAATCTGAGCCCAATTCAATAATTTAAAAGGAAGTTGTGATACATTTATTTCATCAAGAAAAAACACATTGACCCAGCTACATGAACTCCTTCATGGTTTTCCTAGTAAACTCTATAAAAAAATACACAAATACTTAAATTGTTATTTTAAAATAGACAAGACATTTTACAATAATTTTATAACAATTATGTTCCATAAATTATATTACAAAACTTATAGGGTTATAGGGGTTTATTTTATTTTTCAAAATTATCTAATATTTATGGATTTTATAATAGATAATTCCATATCAATCATAAATTAAAAATTCAGAAAAAGTTACCAAGATTCTACGTTTTAGGATTGATAATCCCTTTCAATCATAAAATATGATAGAACAATAAATATAATAAACATATTGGGGGATATATCTTATGTATGATTTGTAATATGTTCCTTAAATTTGAAAAAACAATACTGGAAAATCCCTCCCTTTAATATCTAAGATATATGTCATGTGTAATATATTTTATATCAATATATAATATATTTTGAAAATGTATAATATTTTACTCAATATATATTTTTTTTCTATAATTATAAATTCATAAATAATATATTTTTTCAATACATAAGAAATTATAATCTAATAAATAATATTTTTATTAATATGTATGGTTTTTAACTTTTTCAAAAAACCTTATGTATGGTTTTTATTTCATGGGTATTATTTTATATGTTGTTTATGTTTGACCACTTTAACCAAAATTGGTATGTATGTTTTTTATCTCATATATATGTTTTTTATCTAATGCATAAGTTTTTTTCCTCAAAATTAGGGGTTTTGACTTTGTTAGAAACATATACATTTTTTTTTCAAAACATAATGTTTTTCCATTCAATACATATGATTTGGGACATTATTAAAAACCATATGTAGATTTCTGTACTTTATTAAAATTTAAAAAAAAACACAAAATGACTAAAACTACTTAAAAATTATTAAAAATACCTAAACCCTCCACCAACCCATAAAACCACCTGAAAACACCCCCAAAATCCCAAAAATCCCAAGAAATTTTTGAGGAATGGTTCAAACAAATTCTACTATAACTCTATTTTTTCATACACAATAATTTTTATGACATCATTATAATATAAAAATGATTCAATAATTTATAATAAATTATTTATTAAAATTTATTTGATCATTAAATTAATGTACTTAAAAATAATAAACTTAATCTCTAAACCTATAAAACTATTTTAAAATCATTAATTATATTTTTTATACTAAAGAAATATTTTTTATTATTTAATTTTAATAAAAATTTTACAATATTAAATTATATTTTGGGTGTGTTTAAATACTAAATATATATATAAACAAAGAAATACATATATATATATACACATATATATTTGATAATACACTAATAATAGTTTTAATATTCAACACTATTCATAATATAGATCTTAAATAGTAAATTATATTATATTTTATTCATAGATTCTCCTCATCTGGTTATAAATAAAAATCTCTAAAGGATAAAGGGAGCAATTGAAGTAGTTAGGAAAATTCCAAAAAATATTTTTCATTGGATTCTTTACATTAAAATAATCTTGAAAAATAGAAACCCTAGAATCCATAAAGAACAGATCAACACATTAATTTATAAGATTAATAATTATATTGTCTTTAAATTATTTCATAATTTATGATTGAGTTATCCACATGTTTCCAAACCCTCATTACGTCAAAAAATTTAGGGGTATAATCCTTGTAGATATGATCAACACATGATCCAATAAACTCATAAAATTACCATATAAATCTCTAAGTATCAGTATAGATGATCCCAATGCATGTGTAATTACAAGTTGATCACAATAAGGATTTATTTGATGATGGGGGAATTATTTTGGCTCTCTCGGGGGCTGTAGAAGGAGCAGGAGGATTATTTCTCTCCATTCTTGAGAGCATTTGGGAGAATTTTCTCTCCAGGGTTGAAATAATTCTCTAGAGTGATGTGTTTTTCACAATGAATACCCAACCTTGGAAACGATATAATCTAGTATTTATAGAGCTAGTTTAGTGAATAAATAATTACACATAGTCCCTTTATTATTATTTTAATATCTAGTGAACCCCATGTCTAATAACAAAACAAATATTATTATTATTTACTTAAAATGTGATAAAAACATGGATAAAATAAATATCGTTTCTTAAATAATTAAATATTTATTTATTTACTAAAATGAAATGTATTGTTTCATTCCTAACAGACCCTTAACTCAATTACAATTTACTTTTGGTATTTATAAAACATTTAATAGTGACTATTTATTTATATAAATAAATATCGCTACATTATTAATCAATAAATCAATATTAAATATATTCAGTAAAATTTTGGACAAATATTTATTAAATATTCAACTCAAATATTCATTTTTCTTGAATAACCAGGGACTGAATATTTACAATCGTACAAACTAGAATAATTATAATTCCTAGGAATAAGAGAATAATATTTATTCAAATATTAAATTTATATATAATTTAATAAAGGTTATGGATATAGTTAGTGTGTGGCGTCAAATATCATTTCTCAATGGCATTGGGTCAAGCATGCCTAAAGACATAAATTAGCTTCTAGAAATATTTCTAGGAATATATATATAATGAAGTTAATTTTCACATCAACGAGAACCACATATTAATTCTAACTTTGTAATATAATCCATTTGTCATGATATCTCTTATCAATAATGTTACATGACATGTGTCTTCAACTTATATGCTTGAATCTATTTATTTGGCTCTAAAATTTTTAATATAATGATAAAATCATTATATAAATGGAATTAATCAAGATGATCCATTCCCATCAAAGGGCCTAAGATATGAACTTACAATAAGGAATATAAGGGAAAAATCCTTTCTCAACTTAATCAATAATTCCAAAATAATTTTGATTACCCCAGCATATCCTACCTTACAGTGAGAATATGTCATCATAATGTTTTTCAATAAATCAATGGTTATGACTCATTATGTGTATTAATAATAATCTTAATGTCTAATGATCATTAGACACATCTATATATAGGAAACTCAAATGATATAAAAACGTGTAGAATTTCTAGAGGTGGGTCATGTTCTTTTTACATCCTCTCTTTGAGATTACCAAAGGAAAACATCTTAGGATAAAGTACCAATGTCTTGTGATCCTCTTAACCTTGATATATCTTATCAATTATTCCATGTTTTATGAAACCATCTAATCATAGAACATGTATTTAAGAATACTATCATAGAACATCACGTTTCTCATCATAAAAGGGAACTTCTATGACCTTTTAGTGTGTCAATCACCCTTAGTAAATTATTACATATGAAATAATGTATAATAATGATCATGTTATGATAATAAGGTAAATAATATTAAAAAACTATGAATTTAAAGGTAATAAAAGTATAATACTAGTTGGTTCTAGAGAACCAACACCAATAGACTCCCGCTTTAACATATTCCATCTTCTAACAACTCTCATTTATATAGCACTCACATTGTGTTTATATAGTGTGCCCCAAAATTTACACATATTATTACTTGTTTTTTAACATAAACATACATTAATAACTAGCCAAATATCACGATTCCAATAATATTTGGAAGACTTTTTGTATAATACATCAATGAAAGAATAAAATAAAACTTCTTTATTTTATTTTCCATAATGAGCTCCTAAATCTGTTTGAGTTTCTAAATCTACATGGGATTACCTGGGAAAAAATAGAAAAATGGGGTGAGCTAAAAATATGGTAAGAGAATAAACATGATAAGAAAATATAACATTTTATCCAAAGGTATAACATGATATCATAAAAAATAAGGCCTATGTGTAATCACATGGAAGAAGAACATAAATTACATGGTATCATAAGATCATGGAATCATAGGAAATGTGGTAGAAACATATAACAAGATATAAACATGATTCAAGGATAAAAACTACACATAAGGCCTTTAATAGAACCATAATAGGGCTTTGTTAGTGAAACATTTACTGAAAATCATAGAATCTTTAAAATCCCTAAGCTTTTATCAGTGTTAGAAAAGCACTAAAAAAGAATCCATTTATCAGTGATTTTTATAGTAGTGATAAAGGATCCCTTTAGCATTAATTTTTTTATCTCTCATAAAGAATCCCTTTATGAGCTCTATGAAAAGGTCTAATAAAGGGATATACTGTTGAAGTGTTCTGTTAAAATTACAGAACACTATAGCAGTAAAAATAAGGAGTAAATAGAAAATACAAGGAAAGAAAATAAAAAATTTAATTAAAATAAAATTTAGAACAAAAATAAAAGAAAAACACTATATTATAGAAATTTTCTTTATTGGTTTTTACAATTACATAATTAACTACAATTTATCACAGAAATTTAAAAACATCAACGTTCCTTTTTTTCTTTCTCCCTAACCCCAGTCATGCTATTAGTTTCCTAAAAAATAGCCCAACTCAAGCAAAAGAATGCAACTGTACCAGAAAACAATTATTATGTTATTAATACTATAAAGAAATAAGTTAAACAAAATCTCTCATTTTTAAACTAAAAACTAATAATTTGAGTCATAATGGGTACATAGTTTATCAGATTGAGTTATGGTTGATTCATATGTGTCACACCATTTATTGTTTTTCTTAAAAGAAGGTGATCTTGAAACATCTCACATATTTGGTGATAAAAAATTCACTATGAATGTGATCCAATTCGAAAGAACTTGATTTTTGAGAACAAGCCTTCAATTGTCACACCATTTCTTATTTGTCTTCAATAATTATCTCAATGAAAATGAATAAAATAATTATGAGATAACAATTATAAGTATAATAATTAAGTAATATTATTAAAATGATGAGAAAAAATATGATCTTGTTATTCCATGTTTTTCCTATTTTATGTGAGTTTTAAACAAAAATGGGATTTATATATTGAAAACACGTACTTTAAGTCATAACGACCACATATTGTGTTATATTTATGTGAGATCAATTAAAAATAATCACAAAAGTATTATGGATCATTACACTAAAGTTTTCAAACAATCAAATATCATTTTCTCAATTTAGGCTTGTGACAAATACTTTAAGCTGAAATGACTCCTATATATTAAAAACACACACTTTGAGTCATATAAGTCACATCACAAGTCATATTGATGCATGATTGATTATTAAAACTAAAAAATTAATTATGACCTATTTTTTAAAAGTTTGAAAACAATATGATCTCTTTTTCTTGGTTTTGGATGTTTGATGTGTGTTTTAAACAAAAATAAAACTTTTTAATTGAAAATATGAACTTCAAGTAATATTACCCACAAAGTGCATCAGAATTTTGTGTGATCAATTCCTAAAAACAAAAAATGAATTACCTATCATTTTCTTAATGTTTTAAAAAATACAATATCATTTTCTTGGTTTCGGTTATGTGAAGTGCGTTTTAAACTAAAATGAAACTTTTGTATTGAAAACACACACTTTGAGTCATACTGACTATATTGGGTGTTAGATTTATGTACAGTCAGTTCCTACATGTCAAAAATAAACTGTCAGTCATTATCCTAAATTTTTAAAACAATCAAAGATAATTTTATTGGTTTTGGCTATTTGATGCAAGTTGTAAACAAAAATGAAACTTTTGTATTGGAAACACACACTTCGAGTCATACCAACATTTGGTGTTAGATTGAGGTGTGGTTTATTCATACATATTAAAAATTAATAATGGATCATTGTTCTAATTTTTGAAAAAAAACTATGATATCATTTTCTTGGGTTTGTCTATGTGATGCATTTTAAACTAAAATGAGACTTTTATATTGAAAACACACACTTCGGGTTATACCAACGAAATCATGTGGCAGATTGGTGTGAGTACAATTCCTACAAGTGAAAAATGAATTATGAATCATTCTTATAATATTTTTTTAAAATGATCATGTTTTATTGTGGCATTGTGACACGCATTTTAAACTAGAATGACACTTTCATATTGAAAACACCCTTTTCGAGTTATACTGACCACATCAGGTGCCCTATTGATGTGTCGTCAATTAATACACATCACAAATGAATTATTTATCATTTAAGTAAACTTTTATATAAATTTAATCATTTTTTATTAGTCTTTGTGATGTGACACATGTTTTAAACAAAAATAACACTTTTATATTAAAATCATGTACTTAGAGTCACGCTGACCACATCATGTGTCAGATTGGAGTGTGATAAATTTCAACATGTGAAAATGAATTTTGGATTGTTGTACTAATGTTTTAAAATAATCAGAGGTTTTTTTATTGATTTTGGCTATGTGACATGTGTTTTAAACAAAAATGAAACTTATATTGAAAACACATTCTTAGAGTCATACTGACCACATAAAGTGTTGGATTGAAATGTGGTCAATTTCTACATGTCACAAATTGAATTGTGGATTTTTACCTAATGTTTGAAAACCATCCAAACTAATTTTCTTGGTTTTAGTTATGTGATATGTTTTTCATACTAAAATGATACTTTTGTTTGAAAACATGCTCATCGAACCGTATTGACGACATCACGTTTCAGATTGTTGTATAGTCAATTCCTACACATCAAAAATGAATTGTGTATCAATATACTAAAGTGTTAAAATAATATGATTTTTTATTGGTTTTGAGTATGTTACATGTGTTTTAAACTAATGTGTAAATTTTAAAAAATAAATATTGGAGAAAAATAATAACAAAATTAACTAAAAAATAGATAAAATGATGATAAAATTAACTAAATAAGTAGTAGGAAGTCACCTCTTAATGATGTTTGTATACATTTTGAAACTAAGTATTTTATCCATTCATTTTTAAAAATATATATTTCCTCCACTACAATACACTTTGAGAAATATATCGCGAATAATATATAATCATTATGGTACTAATTCTTTACATCCCGAGTGTATCTTTTAGGTCATATAACATAATATATCATATAAATAATAGGTCATCACATAAATTTGATATTGTAAAAAATTCTTACACCATGTACTCTACCCACTTATATATAAACAAATTTACTTCTTTTTTTGAGTACATATATTTTTAGAAATCTTGGTATTAGTGAGAAAATATAGAAAAACAAACGAATAAGAAATTTTATTAACGAAATTGTAATTACCTTTAGAAATTACTTGTTTGGGGGTTCTATTATTTTGATGGTATATGTTATATTTAAAAAAACTTCAAACATAATATCCACAATAATTTCTGTTATCTTTCTTTGTACACTATCGAAACATTAACAAAAATGAGTAAATTGTTTTGAAATGGTTTTTATAGTTAAATATTTCTATATATAACTTAATCTATTTTGATTAGAATAAATACATAGGATGTTTATGTTAACTCACCAACCTCATACCATGATTTATACTATATTTATATATCACCCAATCCTAATAAAACTCTTTTTAACACACAAACTGAAACATAAAATTCTATTTTTATTTATAAAATGTTAAATGAAGTGCATTAAAAATTCACAATACACATCATGTGTGGACAGTTTGATAGAAATCCTTGCATTGGGCCCAAAAAATAAACATTTAGGTTATCCAAATTGATTGCGAACAATATATAGTGCTTCCTAAAAAAAGTATTTTATATGATTAAATTTTATAGGTTTATCACTACATTATAGTCATCAACAAAATTATATTTTCTATTATTTTATCCACATATAACTTAGATAGATCATCTCTTTTCTTATCAGTGTCTTTTAGTCCCAAAGAAATTTCTTCCACAGAAATGATATAGGTATTAATGAATCCAAATAAATATTCCCAAGGTTTTACCTTTATATAGTAGTAATATAAATACCTATAGAAAATACGAATAGTTATTAACTTTAAGGAACATAGTAGATCATGTTTTGGATATATATATTATAAAAATGTACCACATATATATATTAAAAAATGAGACTCCCAACCATTCAAACTTGAGAAACTCATTTATAATATCGATACCAGAAAATTTTTTAATGAAATTTCCAAATATTTATTCTTTATATTTAATATAGTATATATATATATACATATTAGAATGTGGTGTTTCCATGAAGTTGTAATTTTATCATTTGTTGCAATGGAACTGGAAGGGAGAAGGTACTCCCAAAATATCCTTTTGTTTTTTTAGCCGATTCACTAGATTATCTTAATCTGAGTTTCCATTTCCCCACAATTTTATTCATTTGTAATACCATACCTCAATTCAGACATTTTTTCATCAACTTTTACAGGGTTTTCATTTGAAAAAAATATTAAGGACATACCTTCGGTATCTTTATAAGATTAAATATCCATCCTATAAAAGTTCCAATATCATCATTGAATGTTGTAATATCCAAATCATCAATTGGAATAAGAAAATATGTGCTCAGATCATGATCTACTTTGATCCCCATTATCAGGTGATCTTT
Source organism: Viscum album (assembly GCA_963277665.1). Taxonomy (NCBI): domain Eukaryota; kingdom Viridiplantae; phylum Streptophyta; class Magnoliopsida; order Santalales; family Viscaceae; genus Viscum; species Viscum album. The sequence goes on from OY728141.1 coordinate 1,597,217,636, forward strand.
TGGTAGTTCATTATTGTGTAAAATATCTCCTAGGATGTTATACATCGTACCCATCAGAACAAGGCGGTGTGTGAGTGTTGATATATAGAAATCAAATACAACTTCACCCTATACAATTTTTGTAATATAAAGTTATCAGATGTTTCTTAATTCACATTTTGGATAAAGAGTAATGAAAAATCGATTACCATGGGTTATGAATAAGGTTGAGGGGAATGAATAGAAACAAATATAGTGGGTTCATTTTACTCCTCATCTAATAATATTTGTTCCACTTTCGGTTCTCTTTGAACCTTTCTTATATATTTTTCTTCCAAACAAGGATAAACAATAATATCTTGTAAAGTATCTATTTTCACCTACACTATTTTCACCAATTCATATGTATCTTTTTGCAGTTTTTTCTTCTCAAAATATGTTCGATGTGACACTCAAAAACCAATACCTTTAACATGACTATATTTTTTCAGACACTTTAGAGCTACTAAAAGAAATTTTTCTTTAGTTATATTAAATTTTTATTTGTGTGTCTAAAGCATATAACAAACATACAAACTTAAATATATATTTTTATGTAAGACTATTATAAATCATAATAAATTACTATCATATCATACTTACACAATTTTCCCATATTGATTTTGTGTTTCAATCAACTAGTTTACCCTTTTTATTTTTGTGGGCCTCATTCCATAGAATATGACATGGGATGGAAGTGGATTTGGATTCTGATTCATTAATCTGCATATAAATAAAGGAACATATGTTATTTCATATTACATAAAACTTTTATTATAGATTTAAAATACATACCATTTTTTTCTCAAGTGAAGTACACCCCATCCTTTTTTCTATATGGGAACATTTATTTTGACACACATTGTCTATTTTCATAACTCCTTTGATGTTTTATAAATTAATAATTTTTAACCAAATTTGATACGAAAAATTATTAAAAATAATATATTAGATACTAAAATTCACCTAAAATGATTTCTCATCATGGAGATTGAGGAAATCCGTCCATGTTTCATTCTTTATAATGTGTTCATACGCAACTGTTTGGTGAGGCTTTACTTTTCCTTAGCATCCCTACGATAATGCTTGATAATAAGTATTTATAATTGTTTTTGGGATTTTATAGTATCCATTAAGACATAGCACTTATGGAAATCATCTAAAATAAATGAACTCTAAAAGGGATAATGAAATGTAAATCAATGCTTCATTATATAATTTTTCATTGAAAAAGAGAAAGTATATCATAACACACCTTAATGTCTTCTAAAAGGGGTTTTTACTTCATTTCAAGTTAGACATGGAAATATGAACCTATATCATTGGAATATTCATTCTCATTGTGACCCTAACATAACTGATGAACATTGACTTGTTGGGGTCAACAGGTTGGCCACATTGATTCTATCCAACATCAAAATTTATACCCTTGATTATTTCCGTAATAATTTTAATAAACATTGTGATGTTATGCAATTATTTTTTTTCCATTAACATGTTGTTGATCCCCTAATAATTTTGTAGTTTTAGTATCATCTATATTTTCTTCCCCAATATTGGTAATATCATCAAGTGAAGTAGTCGTTATCTTCATGAGTATTGAAACATTTAATTTTTATTATGTTACTAAAGTGGAGAACACATAATATTATAAGGAAACAAATAGTATATTAAAAAAACATCAAAATAATCATTGACCACTATTTCATTTCATTAATGTATAAATGGATTCGGATCCTATATCAATAATCAAAATCCACTCTTTGTGGTTCCCTCTAATGTCAAAGTAATTGTTTATATTGAGATTACCATGAAATTATTATGATCTCCTAATGAAAGGTTCATTCTCTTTTGAATTTTCATCTGACCCTAAAATTATTATTTTTTTCAGTAGGACAACTGATCAATTCTTTTTTTCAGGATATAATATATAAAATACATGAACTACTTGTGTTTCCATTATGAATGATTCATCCTTATACCCTTCCACACTAAAATTCAGCTTCATAAAGCCTATTTCATCAACTTTCACTATAATCCTATTAAAAACCCATTTTCAATAAAAAATAAACACTTGAAATATTGAATAATCTAACTCATATATCAATTCAATGACACCGAACTATGAAATATTTGAATAAATTGGAATTATATCCTTGGAGCTAGATATTTTCATTGCTTTTACCACAAGCATGAATCTGCTGTTTTTCATTGTACTATAGATTTGTGTTATTTTTTATAGAATGTATAACTATTAATTACAAAAATAGTGTAAGATATAACATTTTCATTTGGTACACTGCATAGTCATTGATGTTGTTCAACAATTGAATTTATATTTTCATATAACTCTTTATAAATATGATATCAGAACCATCCTATAAACTATTTATTATGTATATTTGATATCCATCATTCATCCCTTGATGTATTAAAATGTCTAATAATTTCTGTATGGTCTTCAATATATGGATCAACATATTCACTATTATATAAAATGTAAAGGTGTTCTTTCAATTGCACTATGATTGAAATTTTAAGAACATCTCTTCCAGAAATACCTTCCCCATAAGGTGTCTTCTATGATTATACTATTGAATATTGAATCTCTAAACATTTTAAAGGTAATTAGTACATAACTAAACAAATTCTTTATTAAGATATCATTATTAAATAAAACATTATGGATGACTTTGATTCTTGATATACCTTTTCAACATCTTGATATACCATTAAATGGGATACATCTATCTATAATTGATAAGAACACATAGTAAAACCTCTCAAACCAAGTGAACTATCAAGTAGAACATTATATCAATGAATTATGGTGGTAATAAAATCTCTAATTCTAAAAATATTACTATAATCACTTTATTCATGATTGAAAACTTCACTGGGTCAATAAATTTATAGCATATGGCTTTGAAAAAGAAGAATATTATAGTTAATATATTCCATTCATTTTTAGCTAGAATGTAACATGAAGATATGGAAATAAAAGTTTTAAAAAAAACTTGATATTCATGTGATTTTAGTCCTCGTATCTTCATAAAAGTCATTTAAATTACTTTCTTGAAATTTGATGAATTCCCCTATAGAACTTTTAAAACATTAATAAACTTGAAAAAAAAAATCAGTTTATCTTGTATGGATAGAGTGTAAGTTACTAAAGGGAGAAAAATTTTCCTTTTATTTTTCTCTGGGGAAACACTTCCTTCACCCCTGTGTCAATAATGTCTAACATAGTCTTTCTTACATATTTCTTTTCATGAACATTTATTAACATGCCAATAACACTATAAAATATATTTTTTTCTATATTCATTACTTCAAGAAAATGTGATGTAAAAAAAATCTACTATGATAATTTAAAAAAATTGATCTCTTTTTCAAACTTGATTTCATTTGGTGTTTTTGAAAACATTTTACTGAAAAACGTGTTAATATCTTTTACTTTGTTGAATTTTTTATGAACTGTTAGTATATATGGTGTTGTACCTTGTTCATTATTCCCATCGAATGATTTCATCCATGAGTGTTATTTATATCATCGAGGTAAAAAATTTCAATGTGTTAAAAACAGAGTCCTCTAGGAATGTTTCAAGCAAACTGATTGTGTTCATTATTCACAAATTGCATGCCCAAAAATTCTTTTATAGCTATAGACAAATAAATTTTATTATGTCAGAAATTCATTTGTCATCCCTTATAATATGGAACCCATTTTTAATTTTTCACTTCTATGAGAATCATAAATTTTAACACTGATATCCAATATCAATTTCAAATATTTGATAAATGGATACAAATAAACATCAATATCCTCATTAGGTTGTTTTGGTCTATGTATAATAAGAGAAAACATATTTTATTTTCACTTCATGCATAACCATGAAAGAAAGTTATATTTTACCAACACAACTGAATATGTACTATGAGTACTAATCTATAGATAATGTAAGATGAAAGTTTCTCAGCTCATTTCCAAATTTAGGGTACTCATAATTAATTTTATTTTACTAAGGAGAGTATGTTGGATGATGTAGATTCCCATATTTAATTATTGTATCTTCATTCCATGTTAATTATATCCCGGTTTTTTGACATCGATATAATTTTCTAAACCATGAAATTATTGGAAATTACCATAAAAAATTCATCAAACATGATTCATCTTACTTGTATCAATTTGTGCCACACTTAGGGAATTTTATGAGTGATTCATGGTCCTAGTGAAACAATATAAAATCATTTATAAAAGAATGTATTTTTTAGAGATAATGAACATTGAACTTATAATTCATTTAGTATCATATTTTCGATAAGGAAGTTCATTTTATTCTAATAACACATCATTTAGGAGACCAAGTAGTTCTGTAAATCTATTGTTTCTTTATCTGAGGATAGATTTCAAATTATATACCATCAATACCGTTGACAAAGTTGTTTATTTAGTAAAAATGTTATACAATGGTCTCTTAGAATAACTATTTAACTTCTCAAACAACTTTTCAAAATCAAAAATGTTATCTTCAATTTTTAATTTCATTTCTTCCATGTGATCCCCACCATCATTTTCACCGGTATTCATATCAAATGATCCATAAAATATTTTATCATCTCAATCAGTGTGCACATTAAATTTCCCCCATGTTTAGTCTAACATTTATAACCTTGATCTATTCCATGACCAAATTTTTTTTCCTTACAACTCTTCTAGACTAATAGGTATTAAATAACAATAACATAAACAAGGAAAAAGGATTTGAGAAGGGTTGTATGTGTGCTCTATTGTAAACATAATGAACTATTTAACTCCATCTTTGTACTATTTTTTATATGATCTGACTGCATCAATTTTCAGTTAGTATCCATCTTATTTGGTTCATAAAATATACATTTTGTATACAAAATAATTAAATACACCTAAGATATTCATAGTCAAAGGATAAAGTTATAGATAATTATAATAAGGGGAATCAAACATTTGAATTTTATCGGTGATGATTACTGATATGTTATCATTTTACACAAGGGTGACATAAAAAGAAATATCTTGGGCTAAACATGTGGCTATTAGTATAGGTTCTCGATTTGATTTTGTATGGGGTAAAAAGGTTGTAATTCTATGATGGTTTTTGTTAGCTTTTTATGTGGGTGTCCTACAGGAGGGAGTAGTTGATGTTTATTCATTTACCATGTTCTGATACACTTTACATCATAAATAAAGGGAATTCAAATCATTATTTATTGTATAATCATAAAATATCTTATTAAAAATATTGATAAAATGGATTTCTTACTCAATTGAATAACTTACATTCATATATTAATTTATTCATCACTAATTAATATGTTGGAAAAAATTATTTATTATTTTATAACAAAATTCCCTTGGAAATTATTATTTATATTTTCTATTTAATTCAGACCTATATTTCTAAATTTTTCTAAAAATATATAACCTGGGAACACAAAATGTCAAGTAACCACCAGATTTTAACACAGGGTCAAGGTGCATGGAATTTCATGAAAGAAATAGATAAAACTATTATTGATGAAATAAGTGAAGTTGGATTGCATGTTTCTCACTTTTTCTATAGATTATTATAGAACATTTATTATAGGGATACTAATAAATATATTTGTATTATAACACACTAACAAACCCTTAGTTAAATAAATGTAGTGTTGTCAATCTTAGGTATATTTCACATATCCAAAAATATCCAAAACATATAGAAATTTACCTTAAAAAGACAAAAAAAATATTTTTCATTAATAAAAATTCCAAAAAATTCAGTTATCATGGATTTCGCATCATTGTGCTTTAAAAAATTCTGATTCCACCTCTAATAGATAGTGTAAGACAATATATAAATTTATTATTCCTAAAAATCTATCTTATATTTTTTTAATTCCATATCCCATGATATACCTAATCATAATATAGGGATGTTTATTCACTTATAGTCACCTCAATTTGTATCAAAGGATTAAAAAATATATTAAGTAATTTATTGAATCCTTGGAATTTTTATGAATTATAACCAATAAAAACTAAAAAATATCTAATTTTACTATAATTATGGGACTACATATCTATATATTAAAAATATTTAAATTCTAATGAAAAATGTTAAATGAATGGTTGTCATATTATCTCAATATATAAAATTAAGTAACTAAAATTTATATTAAATTTATGACATCCTTCATAAAAATAATATAAAATTATTAATTTATTTATACAAAAATAATTAGTAATAAGGGAACATAAAAATTACATAAAAAAATAAATAAAATAATGGAATTAATACCAAAAAACAACTTACTAATGAATCCACCACCATAATGATACATATTAATATAAGCTATCTCTCTTATATATTAGTCAAAACCTTTTCATTTATATCCATGAGAGTATACCCATTCTTAAAAAAATCCATATCACATGTATGGTTAGGAGAGAATATTATTAACTTTAGAAAATTATTCCACTAAATTCTAATCATATATGTGTTCATGATAAATTTGTTTTAAATTTGATCTTTTTATGGGCGACACTCAAACCATTCCTTATAATACACAATAGATAAAAAAATAGTAATATTTTGTACATTCATTAATCAAAATAAATAATGTTATATATAAGAAGATGAAACATACAAATTTCCACAAACCTAAAACCCTAACTAAAATTTTCCCTTTCCACCCCTTATATTTAAGGTAACTAGATAAAAAATGATTCTAAAAAAATCATTTTATAAACATCTATTTAAACCAAGGAAAACATACATCACTTTCAATACTATGAGTCCTATTCTTATATACAAAATAAATAGAACACTCTAAAACACCTTGAAACCTCCCAAATAATTGACATGTCCATTGTATATCTATTTACTGAAGTGTTAGGTGAAAAGGTTGAATAAAAAAACGATTTTGTGTCCTCACATAGCAGGAAAACCCCATATCTTTTCTACCCTATCTGAACATGATGTACATCTTATAATATAATATCATAAATTCTATACCTCAAACCCTATATATTGACATGATCATATCCTAAATACTTAAAATATAACACATTCTAAACCTCTATCAGAAAACCATTTAATAGGTCTCTCAAATCATAAATAAGATTAACCAAAACCTTGTGTTTACATTTAAAAAACATATTCTTATTTTTAACTCTATAAATATTAATTTAAAATTTTTTTCACAAAAAAACATCCATTTTCCCATTTAATCAAGTAATACATTTAGAAATAAATTTTATAAAATCTTTGACTATTTATATTAATTTTAAAAACAAATTCACAAAATAAACTAGAAAAATAATAGAAACCACCATATAATAATAAAACGTTATTACCAACCTATTTTTGAATTTCAAAAACCCCAAAAATCCATTCTTAATTTTATTTTATTTTTCAAAATCAATAGAAAAATAACTATATTGTGTTTTGAATATAAATAACCAAATTCCAAAATTTTATTAAAGTATAAAATCTAATTTCAAATAATACATATAAAAAATCATAAAAAAAGAAAAACAATCAATTCCTTTAATTAAAATCACACTAATTTTAATTAATGTTTTGGAACAACAGAATAATAAACATATAATTGAAATGAAAATTATAAATTTCAATATTTTATGATAAATGGATTATAATTAGACAATTTCATTTTAATTTATGGCTCTACAATATCTAAATAATTTAAATAAATTTAAATAAAATAGAAATTAAAAAATAGAATTTCTATTTATCACATATTTATCCCAAATCCTTCAAAAGATTACTGGATACAAACTTTATATCACATTTATAAATCTATTTACTTATACTTTTTCTACCATAATGATCATAAGTCATCACCCTTATAAAAAACCTTAAATAATATTAAATTAATTTTTAGAAAATTATATATTAAATGGTAAAATATTGAAACCAATACCTAATGTGAAATGGTAAAATATTAAAGCTAATCTCCCACTTTCCTATCATACAAAACATGGCATTCAATAAAAATTTTAAATAACAATGGTGGTGAGGTAGTCGGGAAGGGAGAGGGGGAAGTCTTGTTGCATTGGTTGGATGAAGGAGTGGAATATGGGGAAAGGGTGGTCACTAGAGGACTTCATCATGATGGTGGGTGGTTGTCCTAGACAATAGACAGTGATTACAGGGAGGCAGTTTAAAAGAAATTAAGTGATAAAGAACACAAAAAACGTGGTTTGGACTAGGTATGTGTTAGATATGTGATTGATGACATTGAGAAATGAGAGAGGTAGAAAAATAATAACATACCTATGATTTTTAAGAGTTGATTTGAGCAATATAAGTGTAAGAACTTGGATCTTCTTTTCAGGTATATTTTTTCTTATTCTGGAGTTTTTGAGAAAAGAAGAGTTTCTGGAAAAAATTTGAAGTACACACCATGTACATTATGAGTACACGATGTGTACTCCTTTACTGCAGGAGGTCATGTGCTGGATGTGTAGGGTCCACACAGACAGTCGTGTAAGGTTGTTATGAGGCCTCTTAAAGCGGAGTACAGAAAAGGCAGGTACACACTGTGTTCCCCAAAAGTACACACCGTGTATTTTGTTTTTTTTTCATTAAATGAAACAGGGTCATGATTGACGGACATAACCAACATATTTTAGGTCCCGTTCATCCGAGACAGTCCATATGGCCGCAGATCTTTGATGAACCCATGATCCTTCATCCTTCCTCCGAATCGAACTCCATTGACTGCGTTGGAATCCCATCGATGAGTTATCTCTTCTGCTGGAACCCCGTTTCATGATTTCTCCTCTTTTGTGAGTTATCTTGGGTTAAACATTTTATATGTTTTCATATATCTATGACATTTTAAGGGTATTCAAGCCTCATGGTTTAATTATATTGATCTCCTAACCCCGAGGTAGGTGGTTTGTGCCTTTTTGTAGAAATTATTTGAGTATTATGTGAAAATTTCACCAATACCCTTGAACAGGGTATTACGTGTTTACTGTTTTTCCCAATTGTTTTCCTTCTTTTCTTGTATGCCGAAGTAGAGGTTATTGTTTGTGAATAGGGTACGTTTTTGTGCCTTTGATGTATTTCCCATGCATGTTTGGCATGTTTATGACTGTTCGGCCTAGTATTTATTGTTAGGATATTTCCAGTTCCATGCCTAGTGTTTTAAGATGGAGTGTTCTTTTTCTAACATGATCTTATATTGTATAATGCTAACCAAGTAGTTATTTAGTTTTACTTTGGCCGTTACGCGATGTGGTGCTGGCTGACTTTACACAGGGCTGTGGGAACCTAGTGTAGTAGATCATAGGGAGAAAGGACGTAAGGGCTTCTCCAGAGTGTCTTTATAATTTACGATGTGAGACCATAGGGGGAATTGAAGTTGAGTGCATCCTCAGAGATTCTGTAGTTACTCTATGCGAGACACAGAGAGAATGTGATGTAAGTGCTACCCCAGAGCGCCTTTAGTACCGATACGAGACTATAGGGGAGATTGATTGTGAGTGCTTCCTCAGAGAGTCTGTACTTTTGATGAACCATAGGGGTGAGACTGTGTGTGCATCCTAGAGAGTTTCTTGTATCTTCTATTCAGGAACAGAGGGGATCGACTGTGAGTACTTCCCAGAGGTTTACCTATTTGTGTTATCTTCTTTGATTAGATATTGCTTAATAATTGGACTATGGATTATTTGTTGCTGAGTACTTTCCTGTTTACTGCTTTATGTACTTTTACCTGCCATATATTCACTGACTGTTAGGAACATATCTTCGGGTGGTTTCCTACTGGGATTTAGTCTCACACCCTGTTTGGGTCATTATTTTGGGACCAAATAGATTATATTGTTTTAGGTATAGATAAGGGTAAGCGCCCTTCTACATCAGCTTCTTGATCGCTGTGGATCTGGAGAGCATGGGACCAATCTATGGCATGCGATGCTGAGGATTTTATCTGCCTTATTTTTCACTTTGGTTTAGCACTATTTTATTCTAGAATTATGACTTGTTTGGCTATTTTCATAGACATATATGTATCATGCATCATTTATATATATATGATTCATTAGTTTTCCTTATCATTCTTCTGCTGTTATTGTTTTTTTGGTATTTACTTCTTCTGCTATTTTATAATTGTTTATCTTTTGATATGTTACTCTTCCAATGAGGGCATAGTTTCCCCACTATAACACCCAAGTCCCTCGCTACAAGTCAGCATCCTCTGGTATTCGGGGAAATGCTCTTGAGGCCATGTGACCAACCATGTATGGGGTGCCTCTGGGTGGCTTCAGGAACTGGGACATTACAAAGTGGTATCAGAGGAATTATTTTCTCTTGAATTTGTGTTTTGAGCCTTTAGCTAGGGATAGGCAGGAATAGGTACTTGGTAATAAGTTGTGCCCAGGCATAACTAACCCATGTATAGGGAAATCTAACCAAACTCATTTATTACAAGTTTTCTAGTTTTGCAATTTTTTAGTAGATTTGATTTCACTTTTGGGTGATTCACATGTTTTGTACAGTTACCGCTAATGTTATTGAGGTTCTATTTCTATCGCAACACGGTGAGATGAGGTTATTCCATCTCAGGTATCATATAGTCACTTGCTAGAAATCACATTTCATTCATTCTTTCCTTGTCATCTAGTTTTCATTAGCGATTTCATGTTTTTGTGATAGATGTTGTGTAGAATATGCATGTTGTTGTGATAGATGTCTTGATAAAAACATCTACTTCTTGTTAGAGCATTGATTGTGTAAGGTTTTACCGAAATGGATGCCAAACTTTGGTTCTTGAGGTGTTATGGGCCCTCTTAGACCAGAATCTGGTGGATCATTGACTTGTTTACCTTGTTTTTAACTTATTAAAGATTCCAAACTTTGATTCGTGGGGAGTATGGGCCCTCGTGGATATGAATTTGGCACTTTTAGTGTTCGTTTCAGTGTTTTCTGGATCCGGAGTAGTTTTCGAGGCTTACTGTCCGGAAAAACCCAAAATACATGCTGTGTAGTTTTAACTACATTCCATGTGTTCTTCTGTTCGGGAAGAAACAATTTTTCTTAGGTACATGTATGGTACTTTATTTACAAGCCGCATAGTCTCTAACTGTGTCATAGGTCATGTGGGTAGAGACACGGGATAGGAAAAAACATTTGGGAACACGTCGTGTACCGGTTATGCACGCTCTGTAGTGTGATCCTAGGAACATGGCTGTGTAGCTAACGACACAGTTCGGGGGAGTCTCTTCTTATACACGCCGTGTCAAGTTTGAATACGTCGTGTATCCTAACCCAGGTACCCAGTTGTTTCACTAACAACACAGCTCAGTGATACCCTTCCTCATACACGTCATGTCTGCCTGGAACACGCCGTGTAGTGCTAGCCGTGTGAGTGGCCATGTAGCTAACCACATAGTCTGTTGGGACTTCTTAGTACACATTGTGTCTATCTGGAACATGTTTTATAGTGTTACCTAGGTACACCGGCTGTGTCACTAACCACATGGTCTAGGTGAATCTTGTTGAGTACACACTGTGTCTACCTTGAAAACATAGTGTAGGTTTTTATTAGGAGAGTCGTGTGGCTTCACTGTATAGAAGGACTCGGGAAGGGGAAGAGGATTCAGGTATATGTCGTGTATTAGTATAACACACCATGTGTTTGGGGTGTTACACAACCAGTTTTTGTAGAAGTACATGCCCATGTAAATGACTTAAGGGAAAAAGCCGTGTAGTATTTATACACTCCTTATAGAGATGTTTTGTAAAACATGAATTGAGCATTTATCATAATCCCTTCTTACGCTCCTAGTTTTTAGTCCTTGATAATGTTGATCTAAGGTGTGAATTGACCTTTCATAGTCATGGCACTGAGATTTCCTTCGGTTGTACGCAATTTTATAGATGGTGATCAGCCACCGGATATGGCTGATCAGGGACTTACAGAAGATCCTCTTGTTGTTCCAGTCTTGGCACCAGTAGTTATACCTATTACCAGTACTGACGAACAGTTTAGGGAAGGCTTCATGAGGATGATGCAGACCTTCGAGGGAGCTCCGTATCCTACCACGTCCATGGAAGAATTAACGTGGGTTTTCCTGCAGCAACATCCTCCCACCTTCTCAAGGGGAAGAAGATCATAGGCTGCAGAGTCATAGCTAGAAGCCATGCTGATGATCATTGAGAATCTAGAGACACCTCCAGAAAGGAGGGTGAATCTTGCCACTTACATGCTATAGGAATCCACCAAGAGGTGGGGGATGTGATCTCACAGGCAGGTCATCAGCATGCTATGGCTTGGGAGGAGTTACAACGCATCTTCTATGACTACTATCCTGAGACCATGAGGGCCAACCGAGCCCTAGAGTTTATGAGTGTGGATCAGGGTACTTTTTCTATTATGGAGTATTCCTCACGCTTCACTGATCTTCAGCACTTTACACCCTTCCTCGGAGGATATGGGTTATTCCTGGCATGGATGTTTGAGGATGGTCACAGGCACAACATCCATTCCCAGGTGAAGATTTCTGGTTGACTTCTATCACATCTATCGTCAACCAGGTGCTAAGCACAGAGTGCAATGTGAGGGATTCTAGAGTTGGGAGCTAGGGTGGCTCAACATATGGAGTTATCATCCCTCTTACTGATAGTAGGAAGCTCCGCATGGAGTCTTCGTGCGGTGATTCGAGGAGACGAGACACATCTTCTGGTAGCCAGGTGGTATGCTACTAGTGCGGTAAGAGTAGGCATACAAGGCTGTAGTGGCAGAGAGACCAAGTGGAGTACCAGTCATGTGGCAAGATAGGTCACCTTCAACATTTCTGTCAGGTCTTCTCACCAACAGATGGTGACAAGGGTTCTTCTATGACTCCGCATTCGGGAGTAGCACTAACAGTTCCTCACCAATCTGAGAACTAGATTTCTTCCTTCCATTCAGGCCGAGGTGGAGGTTGTGGCCGTGGTGGTCAGTCTCCATTATTTCAGCGACATCAGAGTGGTCAGGCAGGGCCACAGGGCTGTGGAGAAGTCCAGACCTTTGCAGTGGAGTAGACCTTGCCGGAGTAGGATCCCGGACCTTCTATAGTACGAGGTGCGATCCTAGTTACCTCAGTTTTATCTTCATCTCTTTTGATATAAGGGCTTCCCATAGATTTATATCTGTTTCCATCAGGGAGAGCCTTGGGCTCTGTATCCTCTCTTCTGCTGATATCTTGACGCTAGACACCCTTTTGGACTAGAACGACTAGTGTACGTCAGTACAAGGAGTTCCCTATAAAGGATGGTTGGTGTCACTTATTATGGGATCTCTATGTCCTAGTGATAACAGGCTATGATTTCATTCTCAGAATAGACTGTCTAGTAACCTTCCAGGCAGTATTCGACTGTTATCGCCGCTGGGTGAGTTTCATATCACCAGAGGGTGGACCTTTTCGGCATAAGGGCGAGTGGGATGTCCAGGAAAGTAAAGCGTGTCCAGAGCAACATGGGCTAAGAAGAGTTAAAACCCAGGTTGCTAGTCTATATCTAGATGACCAGGGGACTTTACAGTTAGAATTTCATCCAATGGTAGATCATTTTAGGTATTTCTTTCCAGAGGACTTCTCAGGTTTCCCTCTAGAGCAAGAGGTTGACTTTTCGATTGGGCTTGTTCCAGGAGTGGCACCAATGCCCATTCCTCCTTATAGGATTGCTACACCATAGTTACAGGAGCTCAAGAAGCAGTTGGAGGAGTTGTAGGAAAAGGGTTTCATCTGACACAGTACTTCTCCTTGGGGTTTTTCTATCCTGTTCGCGAAAAGGTTAGGTGGTACCCTCAAGATTTTTGTGGATTATCGGAAGTTAAACCAGTTGATGGTCAAGAACTGATATCCCTTTCCTGGAATTGATGATCTCTTTGATCATCTTCAAGGAGCCTGGGTGTTCATGAAGATTGACTTGAGGTCTGGTTCCCATCAGTTTCACGTTAGACCATCTGATATACCTCTTACAGCCTTTCAGAGCAAGTATGGTCTATACGAGTATATGGTTATGTTGTTCGGTCTCACGAACGCACCTACATTTTTCATGTCACTGATGAACCAAGTGTTTCATCCATACTTGGATTTATTCATGGGTTTCTTCGTCGACAACATCTTGGTGTACTCTCACACTTGACACGGCCATGCTACCCATATTGAGATAGTTTTGAGTACACTAAGAGGGCATCATTTATATGCTAATCTCTCAAAATGACACTTTTGGATGGATCAGATTCACTTCTTGGGTCATGTTATCTTAGAGACATGATTATCAGTAGACCGAGATAAAGTGAGAGAAGTAGTTTTCTGAGATTATCCAATGAACGTATTTGAGGTGCGAAGTTTTATAATGCTGGAAGCTTACTACAAACGCTTCATTCAAGACTTTTCATGCTTAACAGCACCGCAGACGGGTCTGACTAAGAAGGGTGTAAAGTTCATGTGGTAGGAATCTTGCGAGTTAGCCTTTCAGAAGCTGAAAGAGAGGTTTATTTCTACATAGATACTAGTATTTCCAGATTCGAACGAGAGCTATACTATTTACTGTGATGCTTTAGGTATCGGTCTGGGCGTTGTGCTTATGCAGGGAGATGGAGTCATCGTGTATGGGCCTCGGCAGTTGAGGCCACATGAGAGAAATTACCTGACACACGATTTCGAGTTGGCAGCTGTTGTTCCTGACTTGAATTGTTGGAGACATTACCTTCCAGCGAGAATTTTGTGGTTTTCACCGACCACAAGAGTCTCAAGTACATCTTCACTCCACACGATCTGAATTTGTGATAGCGACGGTGGGTTGAGTACCTTCAGTCCTTTGATTTTGAGCTTTCCTATACGCCAGGGAAAGGAAACGCAGTGGATGATGCGTTGAGCTGGAGGACTCAGATACAGTCAGTTCAGTTGGCCATTAATGAGTGGCAGCTTATTGCTTTGTTCTCTGAGATGCATCTGAAGGTGCATGATAGACAGGGGAAAACTTTTCCAACTTCTGTAGCTGTTACCTCTATGCTTATTGATCGAGTACGAATGAGGCATCTATAAGATTATGAAGGCCTTGTCCTACAAGAAATCAAGTCATGAAAGGACCATATTCTTGGGTGGACCAAAGGCGAGGATGAGATCTTTCATTTCTAGGGACACATATGGGTTCCATCAAATATTTGTGAGGAGCTGATGTGGGAAATTAATTCCTCTGTTTGGGCAGTTCATCCTGGCATCACCAAAATGTATCGTGACCGACACCACCAGTACTGGTGGCCAGGTATGAAGAGGGATGTTGCTGGTTTCATCATGAAGTGTTCCACCTATCATCAGGTGAAGGTGGATCATTAGCGGCCATATGGGCTTTTACAACATTTAACCATTCCCGAGTGGAAGTGGAACGACGTCGCGGTGGATTTTGTGACAGGGTTGTCGAGGTCTCCTCGAGGGAACGATGCGGTATGGGTTGTCATTGTTAGGCTTACGAAGGTAGCTCACTTCTTTCCGATCAAGTAATCCTTTAGTGCTGACGAGCTGGTACCGTTGTACATCTATGAGATTGTACGTCTGGATGGAGTTCCACACTCCATCATTTCAGACAAGGATGCACGTTTTACATCTCAGGTCTAGGAGGGGCTACAAAAAGCATTGGGTACATAGGTGCTTTTGAGTACATATTTCCATCTTCATACAGATGGCTAGTCCGATCGTATGATTCAGGTGCTTGAGGACATGCTCAGAGCATGCATTCTGGATTCTGGAGGTTCGTGGGAGAAGCACATACCTCTTGTGGAGTTTTCTTACAAAAACAGTTTTCAAGAAACTATTTAGATGGAACCTTATGAGGATTCGTATGGTAGGCCATGTCGATCACCCTTATGTTGGCTAGAGGCAGGAGAGGTAGCTTTGCTGGGACCTTTTCTTGTTCAGGTGACCACAGAGCAGATAGAGTTGATTCGGAAGAGGATGGATACTACACAGTCTCGTCAGAAGTCTTATGCTGTTCAGTGGAGACGACCTCTAGAGTTCGAGGTCAGGGATTAGGTTTTTCTACGTGTCACACCGAGGTTGGGACACAAGAGGATTAGAAGGCAGGGCAATCTTCCTCCGAGGTATGTCGGGCCTTTTGAGGTGTTGGAGAATGTTGGTCCGGTTGCCTATCGGTTTCAGTTACATTAGAGGTACTGGGCTATGCATGACATTTTCCACATTTCTCAGCTCCGACATTACTTTCTAGACCCATCTCGTGCTTTCCAACCTGAGGAAGTTGAGTTGGAGGTGGATTCATCTTTCAAGGAGGATCATATCCGGATGGTCGATCACAGTACAAAGGTTCTCTGTGACCGGTTTGTTCCTATGGTATGGGTTCTATTGCAGCACGAGCGAGTACAAGACAAGACATGGGAGAGGGAGGCCGATGTACGATCGTAGTGGCCGGAGCTGTTCGGGGTTTCTTCTTCTATGCCACGCTAGGAAAATTCGAGGATAAATTTTTTTAAGGGGGGAAGTTTGTAAGAACCTAGAACTTTTTTTCAGGTATGTTTTTCCTTTTTATGGATTTTTTGAAAAAAGAGGAGTTTCTAGAAATTTTTGAAGTACACACTGTGTAATTTATGAGTATACACCATGTACTCCCTTACCGCAAGAGGCCGTGTAGGGGCCACACACACGGCTGTGTAAGGGTGTTTGGAGGATTCTTAAAGAAGAGTACGGAAAAGGTGAGTACACTCCGTGTACCCCAAAAGTACATGACATGTATTTTTTTCATTAAACACACCAGGGTCACGTCTGACAGACAGAACCAAATACTTTTAGGTTTCCTTCGTCTGAGAGAGTCCGTACATCTGAAGATCTTCGACAAACCCCTGAGCCTCTATTTGTACTCTGAATCAAACTCTTTTGATTGTTTTGGAATCACATTGGTGAGTTTTATCTTCTACTCTAACCATGCTTCATGATTTCTCCTCTTTCGTGAGTTATCATGGGTTGAAGATTTTATACATTTTCGTAGATCTACAATGTTCTAAGGGGATTCAATCCTCTTGGTTCAAGTATATTGATCTCCTAACCCTGAGTTAGGTGGTTTGTGCCTTTCTGGTGAAGGTATTTGAGTATTATCTACAAATTCCACCAATAACCTTGAATGGGGTATTGCGTGTTTACTGTTTTGCCTAGTTGTTTTCCTGCTTTGGTTGCATGCTTGAGTAGAGGTTATTGTTTGTGAATAGGGTAATTTTTTGTTCTTTGGATGTATTTCCCATGCATGTTTTTCCTGTTTATGATAGTTTGGTCTAGTTTTTCATGTTAAGCAATTTCCAGTTCCATTCCTAGTGTTGTAGGATGGAGTGTTTTTTTCTAACATGTTGTTATGTCGTAGAATGGTAGCCAAGTAGTTCTTCAGATTTACTATGGTCGTTACGCGATGCGATACATGCTGAATTTACACAGGACTGTGAGAACCTAGTGTAGTAAACCATAGAAATAATGGACGTAAGGGCTTCTCTAGAGTGTCTTTATAATATACGATGCGAGACCACATGGGGAATTGATGTCGAGTGCTTACTCAGAAATCTTGTAGTTCCTGGACGTGGTCCATAGAGGGAATGTGACATAAGTGCTTTCCTAGAGCGCCTTTAGTACAAATATTAGACTGTAGGGGGAATTGATGGTGAGTTCTTCGTTAGAGGGTCTCTACTTTAGCTGAACCAGAGGGGTGATGCTGTGTGTGCTTCCTATAGGGTTTCTTGTATCAGCTAGGTAGGACCAGAGGGGATAGGGTGTGAGTACTTCCCAGAGGGTTACCTGTTTGTGTTATCTGCTTTTATTAGCTGTTGCTTGATAACTGTACTGTGGATTATTTGCTGCTGAGTACTTTCCTGTTTACTGCTTTATGTACTTTTACCAGCCATATATTCACTGACTGTTAGGAACAGATCTTCAGGTGGTTTCCTACTAGGATTTAGTCTCACACCTTATTTGGGTCATGCTTTTGGGCTCAAACTGATTATATTGTTGTAGGTATAGATAAGGGAAATAGCCTTTCTACTTCAGCTTCTTGATTGTTGTGGAGCTAGAGAGCATGGGACCAAGCTATGGCTTGCGATGCTGAGGATTTTATCTTCTTTCTTTTGAACTTTGGTTTAGCACTATTGTATTCCGGCATTATGACTTGATTGGCTTTTTTTCTTAGACATATATATATCATGCATTATTTATATGTATCTACTCTAGTTGTTTTCTTTATCAGTCTACCGCTATTACTGTTGTTTGGTATTTACTGCTTTCGCTATTGTATAATTTTTTATCTTCTGTTGTGTTACTCTGCCAATAATGGCATAGTTTCCCCACTATCACACCCAAGGCCCTCGCTGCTAGTCGGCAGCCTCTAGCGTTCGGGGAAATGCACTTTAGGCCATGTGACAAACCGGGAACGGGGCGTCTCTGGGTGGCTTTGGGAACTGGGACGTTACAAGAAGGTCAAGGGGGAGGAGTAGAAGAGAAGAACATAAATGAGAACTTGAATGACGTGAGGTAAATTGGTTCAATTAGGGTTTTGTTTAATAGTTCAGGATTAATTTTATTAGCACTTTTAAAAAATCATTGATAAAGAGGGGTTTTATCACTACTAAAGTAATAAGAGTTGATAACATAACTATTTATCAATGCTAATGTTTTATCACGGATAAAGATATGTTTTATCAGCACATTCCTAGCATTGATAAACAAAAAGCTTTATCAGTGCAAAAAAACATTGATAAAGACCCATATAATTAATTTTAATAATATTATTAATATAATTAAAAAATTACATGTATATAATTATGAATAACTAAATAAATAAGTAAATATATAATAATAAATATATTAAAATAATTGTAAATATGAATTTATATATATCATTAAAGATATATGTTAATAATTATAATTATATATATATATATATATTTGTATATAATTATAATTATATTTATATAATTATATATATGTATATATTTAAATATATTTATATAATATATATATATATATATATATTTGAATTTAAATCAAATAAATATATCCGTTATTTAAATATATTTAATATAATTTTATAATTATCTAAATATATAATTTTTTATTAATAATTATATAAATAAATGAATATATATATATATATATATTTATTTATAATTATAAATATACGATTTAATAAATATAGTAAATATAAATTAATAAATATATTTATTTATTAATATTTATTAATAACTATATTTTTAACATTATTAATGAATATATAATCGTAAATGCATAAATGTTAAAAACGAGTGAAATTGAATAATTTCAAAATAGTAGACTTTAAAAATATTTAAAAAAGGATAATTTTTATTAGTTATACAAATTATTAAAAAATAAAATATGGATATATATGGAAATGTAGATGAATATAAAATAAAAATATTACAACATAGTAAATAAATATTTATAAATAAATATTATAAAATGATTAAATTCCAAAAAATAAAAACATAAAAAAAGTATAAATGAATAAATAGTAATAATTGAAATAATTTTAAAAATCAATAAATAAAATTTTTGGATTAAAAACATAAAATATTAAATATAATATGATAATAAATATATTTCTAAAATTAATATTAAAAGTTGAATAAATTAAATAGGAATTAGGTGTGTGTGTTTCTATATAAGATTTCGTTAATTATGTACATATTTGTATATGTGAACTTAATGTGTGTGTATATATATATATACAAGTTTGATATATGTTAAATTGAATAATGATATTATATAATATTTAACGTGCATTAATGAAATAGATAATAAGAAGAATGAATAAATCTAAAAAATGAATAAATGTTATTAATTATTCCGATGATTTTAAAATTTCAAAATGACTATTTATATATGTTAAAATGATAATGAATATGTATTAATTATATAAATTATAACCTTATTAAAAACATTAAATGTCAATGAACAAACATATATAAATAAATATCAAAAAATGGATAAAATTACAAAAGTATTGGACAATAAATAATTCAAAATGAATAAATGAATAAATATTATATATATTAATTAATAATTATGTATAAAAAACATAAAAACTAAATAAATTATGAAAAAATTAAATGAATAAATATTTAAAATCTATAAATTAAAAAAAAGTAAGCACACACTTATCATTACCAATGAATACATTATATTAAATGAATCCATGCTAAAAATGAGTGAAATTTAATTAAATAATTAATATACTATTTTTAAATAATAAAAATGAATAAATTTATTAAATACTTAATATACTATTTATCATTATATATTAATTTTATTTTATTTTATCATTTTACTTAATTATATATAGTATATTAATTATTTAATTATATATATAATTTAAATACTATTTATTACTATATAAACATATATTAAATTTAATAATTTTATTAAAAAAATTGGGGGTCAGCCCGGTCCAACCCATGAACCTGCATGGATATGTGATTAAATATGAATTGGTATATATTAATTATGTAAATTACTACGCTATTAAACACATTACATGTTAAAAAAATTATTAGAAAATTTATTAATGAAAAACATATTAATTAAAATGAATAAATTTAATATATATATATATATACAATAATAAATAGTATAATAATTAATTAATTATTATATTAAATATTTAATAAATTTGTTCATTTTTAATAATTATAAAGACTGTATTAATTTTTTAATTATATATATAATATTTTTTGTAATTTATTAATTTATTAAATTAATATTTAATAGACTATTTATTACTATATATATATATTGAATTTAATAATATATATATATATATATATAATTAAATAATTAATATTCTATTTATTAATATATGTCAATATATATTAATATATTTTAATATATATCAATATATGATAAATGTAAATATATATATAAATATATTAATATTTAATATAACAATATATATTTTTTTATTTATGAAATAAAAATCTAATTATAAAAAATTCAGGAAATATAAATAAATATTAAAAATGTTTTTTTCAAAAAATATTTAACAAATAAAAAAATTAATATATTATTATTTAATATATTCATATATATTAACAAATACTTTTATATACGAAATAAATATTTAATTTTAAGAAATTTGAGTAACTCAACTAGCCCTATCCTGAAGGGCCACTTATAACACCCTAGAATTCTAATCTAAGAACATTGTATTTAATAACATGTATGAAACACAACAAAAAGCATAAAAAGAAATATAACATACCAAGACGTTACAATATATTTAATATTTTAAATAAAAATATTCTACAGCTTGTAATGCACACAACACTGAGTTAACTTCAGACTTTGTTTGATTTTTTTGTGTTACACGCTATATTGAGTTTTATCAAACAATAAGATTTTTTTTATGATATTAGTTATTTTATATGATATGATATGACCTATCCATTAAATTTATGGTCATAAATATGTTTAACTAACACAAGGAAATATATTGTTGAATTCGTTGGTCATAAACTAAATAGAAATTAATATCAAAACCAATTGAATATATATGAAATGGTTTTATAAAGAACTATTTTTATGCATACAATGGTGTTTTGTCTTTAGAAATAAAATTAATTAATATTAATTAATGATATCAATGAAATTTATATATTATATATTCAGTAAAATATTTTTTAAATTCATCTAATAGATTTGATAGGAATAAGATATGAACAAAACCAATTTAACGCATAAAAATAAATATTTTTATAAGGAAACATTTACACCCTTTTAGAGTATACCTATTTTAAATTTGAATTTTGAAACTTTTATAAATTTAATATGAAAAAATAAACATCATTTTTTAAATAAAAACATCAAAATTAGGGTAGGGTGATTTATTTTTTATTTTTCTAAAATATTTCATTTTTTGACGAATAATGAAAAATAATGAATTTTTATTCAAAACTTATTTTTTGTTAAAATTATTTATAAGGATAAATTATATTCTAAATTTTTTTTAAAGTCAAATTATACCAATTATATATCAATTAATTAAATTTATGTCATTGGAATCAATTTCACTTTGAAATTGGATTTAAGAACATAACAAACTTTTGATCATTTTTACTTTAAAACCTCGCCATGTCATCCCATATGCGGGATTAATTTTGAATTAATTTATACCAATGATGTGATTTGAGTTTTTAAAAATGTATTCCATATTTGGAGTCATAATAATGTATAATTTATAATAATATCATCTTAGTTTTTGACCAAAAAGATAAGTGAAAGTGACTAAAATTAATTAGAATGATTAAAGTAAAATTAAGCTTAACAAAGGTCTGAACCTTAAACTTAAGGACCCAAATGATCTAGAAACTTTTCCAAAAGAAATTTTATATCCATACTTCGACCCTTTACTTCCTTTTATATAATTTTAATCATTATTGGTGGAACATGACGTAAGAGAGACCTCTCAATAGCGTTTACCTTTTTATATTTACAAGAATGTCGCTCATCCTATACTATAAATGGGAACTCAAAACAACTAGTTCCTCACAAATCTCCATCCATTTTTATCACCCAATATCTGCCCAATTAATCACCTAAATTTCTTACCCTCACCTTATATTCCTTAATTTGTGAATAAATCCAACCAAGAATCTCTTTGATGCACACCAAAAGGAGTTACCTGTAGAAGAGGTATCTTTCTTCAACATGAAATATTTCATTGTTTCCTTATCCAATACCATAATTTCACTTTATATCATGATTATATAAATAAATAATTATCTTAAATATACTTATATTTTATTTACATTATGTTTTTGACCTACACCAATACACACTTCCATCAAATGGGTAGAAAACTTACCGTTTGTGTGTACGACGAACTACCACCTGAAAAAATGATGTCGTTAGATTTTCCTTTACCACCTATCATGGATAGAAATTATGATGTAAAACCTATTTTTATATGATATATTTTATATTTATATTTTTTTAACTTCTTTTTTTTATATAACACTTACTTAATGCTTTCCATTTTGTGTAAATATGATAACATCGTTTGTGGATATGTGGACTACCGCCTCCTCAAAGCAATGTGATACATTCAAAAATTAAATGGAATGTATTAAGGGAAGTTTTAAATAAAAATATGTAAAATATATGAAATAAATATTATAATATATCTATATATATATTAATTTTCATTCTTTTAAATATGATAAGGAAATGGAAGTAGTGTTCATGCATACATACAACACACAATCTCTATGAACGATGCATTTCATTTCCTTTATCCAAATTTTATGGATTATTATAAAAACACATATAATTAATATTTGTTATATTTATATCATGGTTTATATTCTATAGATGATGAAATCATGATCTAAGTAATATAAATAACAAATATCAAGTCAAAACTTAGAAAAAAACTAGGCAATTAACACCTGAAATATTGAAAATAGTGAAGGATTGTTTACAAAAAAGTAATAAGATAATATTAGAAGATAATATATGATATTATTAATATTATTATGGTTCTGGTATAAGTTATTACCATGTTTAAAACCCTTATACCATAATTTAAAAGACACTCACCCAAAAGAAAACAGCAGGTAAGATATTTTCATTCTCACTTTTTATATATGTGAGATAAATGTCATATTCACCACTTAATTTTTGTGTGTGGTGTATATAATTCCACTTTTGATATATTATATCATTAATACTTTTATATTCCTGGTATTTAATGTTTTACTTTTAATTATCTCATCCAAAAGGTTTTGACTTTAATATTACAATGTGGTAAAAGTTGTCTTTTCAATTTCACTTGATTTTGAAATTGTTAAATTTCTGTTGAAACTATCACATCATTATGAATATTTTACATCGGAAATCACATTTATTTTGGATATTGATACTCTTATGTTATGTTTATAATTATCTTCTAATATTTATACCATTTTTACATATGGTGTCTACTTGATAGTTATCTGGTTAATTGGGGAAATATTAGTAAATCTTTATCTTTTACTCAATATATATATTTGATAAGGAAAATTGTTCATGAATTAAATTGATTATTCAATATATTAATAATTATTTCGATAGATATTACATGGGTGGGACCTGATTATAGATAGCCACTCGATGCATCTGTAGTCTCATGAGATAAATAAGTTGGCCAAATTAGTTGGGTTTTTATCTGATATATTATAAACCGTCTTATGAAAGGTATTTATGGTAAAGGTAACATGTGCCCGAGAAACCTAAAATTTAATAATTAAGAATTTACCTCATTCAGATTTAGTTATTTTTTATCCATTATATTATTTCTATGAAGTTATATTCGGATATAGTTTATTCTCAGTTTATTGATTATATGACACGTGTTTCAGTTGCATAGCTTGCCATATTGATTTTACATATCCAGCTATTTGAATGGAATATGTTATCATTTATTTACCTTGACATGATGATTTATTCCAATTTATTTATTATTTATTTCAGTATACTTAACCTTGCCGAGCATTTGATCTCACCCTTATTTTTGTTTCCTTTCCCTAGGATATGAATATATATTCTTAGAATGAGTTTCAAGGATGTATCTTATTAGTATTTTTTATGTAATATGTTTTATCTTTTATTTAATAAATTTAATATGGATATCATGTATGTAATCTGGTTTTCCAAAGAAACTAAACTTTCTATCCTTCAGGATTTGATTTCCTTATGATCATACCAATATAATAAAGTAATTCACTGACTCCGAGCTTATGGGGTTTGGGTGTTACAATTGGTATTAGTGGATGTTTAGTAGAAAATTAGAAACTGTATTTAGAAAACTTATATTAGGGAACATAACCCTAATATAGACTTTAAGGATATGTATATAAGAACATACTTGAATTTTGATGAGGTATATATTATGAAAGGTTTCTTATAAATACACAACTTTCAAGATATTATAAGAATACGTGGTTCTGTAAAAGATATACCTAATGGAAACAACTTTGAAAAGGTGCATCAGGCCTGACTTGAGCATAACATGTTACATGACAATAATCCTTACTATGCACCTAGTCTAACACACCCAGGGGATATGCTTAGGATAATTGATATTTCTTTACAAACCATTATGAAGAATTTTAAAGTAAATTCATCCCCAAAGAAACCATGTTTATTATTTTGAGATTTCATACACATAAAATTTTCAATTTATGTGATGTATTTCACTAGTTTTGGTATTATAATTTATGTTAAATAATTTTATGATCTAATATAATATATTAAATTGTTTATAAATTGTTCTTGGAATGAATAATGGTATCAATAATCATGGAAAATGTCGAGGTTACCCTACTAAGAAAGATGATATAACCAATATTGGAACTGAGTAGGTTATGGATATATTAGGGTAGCTTAATCAAGTTATGATACGTAACCTTGACCATATGGAGCAACCAATTATACGACAAGATTATCCAATGTTGGATTGCTTTATACAACAAAGGGCACCATCATTTAGTTGAACTACAAATAAAATTGTAGCTGAGCAATGGATTAAGTCTTTGAAAAAGACATTTAAGGATTTAGTATGTGATGAAAAGTAAGACGTTACATTTTTTGTAAATTTTCATAATAGAGATGATAATTAATGGTGGTCATTAATCTAGAATACTAAAGATGATGAAGAAATAAAACTCATGTAATGGAAAACTTTTAAAGATATGTTCTTTAACAAATATTTCCCTCATAAACAAAAAACTAAGATGAAGAGAAAGTTCATTATTTAAAATAAAAAGGTGTAAGAATGTAAAGACCAGCAAATTTCAAGGAAATTTTTTTCTTAATTTTCTTTGGAATTTTACAAGAGCGCAGCTTCAGACGACACCTGATTCTGAGGCCCGGTGTGCCCGGAATCAATTTCCGAAGTTTGGCTCGGGTACGTTCAGTGAATGGACGAGCGGGTTTTTCTATCTTTTGAACCGGTGCCCGGAATCGAATTCTGAGGGCACCGATGAAATCGCAGCGCCGGTATTTGCTTAGAAACGCTTCTTCCGGAGTTGCGTTTGCTCAACCGCGGTTTTTTAAATTTTTGGGCTTTAAGTCGGAAATAAAATAAAAGTTGTGCGACAACTTTATTTTATTTCACTTAAGCCGCTTGGAAGCCGCTTGGAAGCCACTTGAACTGAGTTAAAGCGGATAGGGTGCTATCCGAAAATACCCTACCCCTTGGTAGGATATTTGTGCGGTGGGGCCCGCACGAGCCCCGCCGTTTCTTTCGCTAAGTAACGCACCCGCGAAAACCCGTCAAAATAACTGAAAAGTCAACCGACGCGTTTTCCTTGATTCTTAACAGACCATTTAATCGGGCGGTTTTTTTCGTGAATTAAATGGACTGTTTCATTCATTGAATTAATTCAACGAATTTAATGGGTCGTTACTTACGCGTTTGCGTTCGTTGGCAAATTAATAAAATAGACAAACTTGTCTATTTTGGAGGATTTCTATCGTTGTGTGAATCCTCTGAGCCTCCACCCTCCCTGCGAAGAACGCGAAGAACGCGAAGAACGCGAAGAATGCCGGAACCGGAATTCGACGACGCACACCGTGATCTGCGACGTCGACGAGCTCTACCCGCGACGTTCTTCGGCGACTCCTCTTCTTCCGCGGCCGATCCTCGTTCGGCAACTAAGGTGAGAAACGGATCGTTTAATTCTCCTTTTTTTAAATTTCAATAACAACGGATTTAATTAATTAAATCCGTTTGTTCTAGATCCAGAGATCGTCGGCGCGACGCTTTTCCCGCGGTGCGACGAACGTCTCTTCCGCGAACGACGTGACGATCCCCTCCTTTCGCGATGAGCGATTCCGCGACGACCTCACGTCCGACAGCAACTTCGAGGTAGGGGTTGTTGGAATATTTTTATTTCCCGTGTTTATTCTTTTAAAATAAAGAACCCGATCACGAAACAATTTTAATTTATTTAAAATTGTTTATTGGTTATTTCTTTTCCTCCCGTTGATTTTATGACTAACGCGGAGGGTGAGGGTCTAACAAACAAGACCCGGCAACCCTCCGCCGATCTTTTTGTTGTGCGGATTTGGTGGACGACGACGAACCGTGCGGCAAGGGCGATCCGTTGATCCCGCAGTGAAGATCGGCCCCCGGGAGGAGCAATGGCGCAGACGGGAGGCAAAACGGGCCACCGGAGCAACTCCGGCGGCCCGCGGAAGGCGGCGGCACCGGCGACCGGAGGCGGCGGCGCCCGGCGCGCCGCCGGAGGAATCCGCCGCGGCTCGGCCGCGGGGGCGGCGAACCGCCGGACCGCGTCCGCGGTCCGGCCACCCAGCACGCGGCCCGCGCGGGCCGCGTTCCTCCAAGCCGCGGATCAAACCCGCGGCGGTTTCTCTTCGGCCGCTCGGCCGAAGCCGAGCCGGCCGGTCCGGTCGGGCCGAGTCGGGTCGACCCGGTTCGTCCGACCCAGGGGGGGGTTCGGGCCGGGTCGCCCCGGGCCCAGAACCCCCGTTTTCGGGCTTTCTTTGGTCTTTTGCCCATATCTTGGGCCTGGGACCTCCGATTGACGAACCGTCAGCGGCTACGCGATCCTTGGATCGAGACGGTCGTTTCGGTATATTACACCCAAGGTTTCGGAAGACTTTGGGTTCGGCCGGGTTGGTTCGTACACGAAACCAACCGGGCCCTCGGAGCGGAAACGCTCATAACTTGAGCTACGGACGTCCGATCGACGTACCGTCAGCTGTGGTAGTTTCCTCTAAGTGAGACGGAACTTTTGGCATACTCCGCCCGAGGATCGGACACAGGCGGAGTACGATCGGGTTGGTTTTGCCCTAAAAACCAACCGGGCCCCTGGGACGAAAATGTCAATAACTCTCAGACCGGGCGTCCGATTGATGCGCCGTCTGTTGCGTTGAGATCCTGTTGTCGATACGGAACTTTTGGATACATCAACTTCGGACTACGTGTCAGTTGATGTATCAGCCTCTCGGCTCGTGAAGCGGACCCTCCTAAACGAGCTCGCTGTGTGCGGGAACCCTAGTGCTGGCTGTGACTTCAACGACAGAGCAGAGATCCTCCGTGGACTGGGACGACGACAGAGCAGAGATCCTCCGTGGACTGCGACGACGACAGAGCAGAGATCCTCCATGGACTGCGACGACGACAGAGCAGAGATCCTTCGTGGACTGCGGCGACGACTGTGCAGAGATCCTCAGTGGACTGCGTCGACTACTGCACTCAGCGATCCTACGTGGATCAGTGCTACAGGTCCTGTGTGGGCCCGATCCTTCGTGGGTCCTTACTACCGGTTCTGTGTGAGCCACTGCCTACAGGTTCTGTGTGAGCCCGATCCTATGTGGGTCTTTTGCGGGGGTTAGTACCTATCGATCCTTCGTGGGTCCGACGACTTAGATGGATCAGTGATCATCTTTGACGTCATCTGAAAAAGTATACCTGGTTGAGCTGAATCTTATGTTACTCTCCTTTGTGGATTGTGTTGAACTATCCTATGTGGATTTACTATTTACTCTCCTTTGTGGATTTGAGTCTTGCTTTCCTATGTGGATTGAGTTGTTCTTGAGCTCGTGAGCAGAGCTAGAAGTGGGGACTTAGGTATATGTATGGGCATATACCTAAGTCGAGTCAGATGTTACTTCGTGATTGCACCTTCCTTTTTGTGCTATATCCTTTGTGGATTTCAGGAGACCTTCGGGGGTCTCGGGGTCCTTACTGAGTAGCTTATACTCACCCCTGCACGGGCTATGCCCGCACCTTGTTGTGTTGGATGCAGACGACGGACAACGCTGATCACGGTTGGGGCGTGGAGCAGGACGGTATCTGGAGGTGGACCACTGGGCGGGACGTGCTCGGAGCGGACATGGGACCCGAGGAGCCTGGAGGCTATCTGTACCCACCCTTCAGGTGGGATTGCCAGTGGACGACACGAGGCCGCCGTCTTTTCTTCAGTTGCTGTTCTTTTCCTTTTCAGTTGTACTTTCTGTTGGGCTTGTATTTCCGGCCCCCTTTTACTTTTCTGCACTTTTTAGTTACTTTCCGCTTGCTGACTCTGTGGTGGTTGTTACTTATAAAGGCAATGCCTTCCCTGTTTACCGGGATTTACGCCTTGGTGCTAGTCGCCAGCCCCTGGCCTATGGAAGGCGGGCTTGGGGTAGTCACGGCACGGGCCCCGAGGTCGGGTCGTGACAAATTGGTATCAGAGGTGGTCGGTTCTACCGCAGACTCTGATCGTCTTTTCTTTCTATATGAAGCAATAATGTTTAGTGTATTGAGTGTGGTTATCAGTTCAGGGAGCCCAGTGTTGGTGCGGCGGCCGACGTATCTGTACACCAGGACCCTGACTCCTGATTTCCGACTTAATGCATGAAAACATTGATTGCGTGTGTGTTTCAAGTTTCTTTGTGATTACTTGTGTCAGCTCACCGGGTATACTGATCTGATTCATGAAAGTCTCAAGTTTTCCTTGTGATTACTTGTGCCATCTCACCAGGTATACTGTTCTGACTATGGTGCTCTTGTTCTCCTTTTCAGGATGGCCCCGCGACGACAGCCAGCTAGGGTTCCGAGTGTAGGGCGCGACGACAGCCCACCGAGCGACGAGGCCTCGGTGCAGGGCCCTTTGCCAGCAGTGGCACCGGCGGTAGCTTTACCCGCCGAGCCATCGATGCTACCAGTACCAGACGCTGACGATGCACGTCGCCTCAGGGCACTGCATGAGTTTCAGAGCCAGCGACCGCCCAGGTTTCGCGGTGAGGCGGACCCCCAGGCCGCCGAGGACTGGCTAGAGGCGGTGGTGCGGATCTTTAGGCTAGTGAGGACACCAGCGGATCTCATGGTGATTCTCGCGGCGAGCCTCCTGCAGGCGGCGGCAGGACGATGGTGGAGCTTGATGCTCCAGGTCACGATGAGGCATCCTTGCTCTGGACGGACTTCGAGAGCCTCTTCCGCTCTAAGTTCGTCCCGGCCACCCTCCGAGCGGTGCGCATCCAGGAGCTTCTCCAGCTGCACCAGGGCAGCATGACGGTCGCTCAGTACGCGGCGAGGTTCACTGACCTATCTTTCTACTCGACCGACATGGTACGGGACCCCTTCTTCCGGGCCCGGACCTTCGAGCAGGGCTTGCGGCAGGAGATTCGGGCGTCGCTGATCTCCCTCAGCATTCCGACCCAGGCGGGAGTGCTGGAGCGAGCCCTCCTGATCGAGAGCTTCCTGGCAGAGCCTTCTTCAGCGGCGAGACCTAGCGCAGGGCGGCAGGTAGCTGAGTCTTCGGCAGCAGGTAGCCGACGGATGACTCTCGGGTCCAGGCAGACCAGACCCCCATGCAGACGGCCTCAGGACACCGGCTCAGCAGTGCGGGGCACATAGCGGAGTGCCAGCCTTCCGAGAGGCAGGCTGTGCTACGCCTGCGGCGGGCAGGGTCACATGGCTCGTGACTGCCCGACTCGCCGATCAGAGGAGCAGCAGACGGTGGAGGGGCCACCCAGGCAGAGGCAGAGGGTCGACCGTGGCGGTCCGCAGGGAGGAGGCGGACGAGGCAGAGGAGCTGTCCGAGCAGCGGGTGGTGGGCGACGCTTCCAGGCTCTACCCCCACCACCACCAGGAGGGCCACCTCGACCACAGGGAGCTGGCGGGCAGGGACAGGCCCAGCTCCAGGCAGTGGAGGCCTACGACCCCGACATGCCAGAGATGATTCGAGGTACGATCTGTGTCTATTCCACCCTTGCTGTAGTACTTATAGACACAGGAGTGAGTCACTCTTTCATAGCCTCTACCCTTGTTCGGAGCTCGAAGATTCCGACTGAGCCGTTGGCTCGATCCTTACGGCTAGAGACTCCTACGGGAGCAGACTCGACGATTACGCACTGGTGCCGACAGTGTGAGCTTACTCTAGGAGGCGAGAGTTTCGGCTGGGATCTCCTTGTAGCGGCGTCGAGGCCTTACGACGTCATCTTGGGCATGGATTGGCTATCCACGGTTCATGCCCAGATCGACTGTTTTAGGCGCAAGGTGCGATGTCTTCGTACCGACGGGAGCAGGTTTACCTTCACCGGCGAGAAGGGAACCTTTGCAGCACAGGATGGACTTCCGCGGAGAAGAGTGCATCCCATCTCTCATCAGTTGG
This sequence comes from Viscum album, assembly GCA_963277665.1. Lineage (NCBI taxonomy): Eukaryota > Viridiplantae > Streptophyta > Magnoliopsida > Santalales > Viscaceae > Viscum > Viscum album. The sequence goes on from OY728141.1 coordinate 1,597,248,857, forward strand.
CTAGCCTCATCCTAGGAGCAGTGGACGTGCGGAGTCCAGTTTTTCCTGCAGTGGTGGACCAGTACGTGGACGTATTTCCCGAAGACGTTCCAGGGCTACCTCCTCATAGAGAGGTAGACTTTTACATCGACTTGTACCCCGAGACAGCCCCGATATCCACTCCAGCATACCGGATGGCCCCCGCCGAGCTTCGAGAGCTGCGGGTACAGTTGGAGGACTTGCAGAGCAAGGGGTTTATCCGACCCAGTGTTTCACCCTGGGCTTCCCCGATATTGTTCGCCAAGAAGGCGGACGGGAGCTTGCGACTGTGTGTCAACTATCGTCGCCTGAACCAGGTGACAGTGAGGAACAATTATCCGCTGCCACGGATTGATGACCTCTTCGATCAGCTCAAGGGATCAAGGTGGTTCTCGAAGATAGACCTCCGGTCAGGCTATCATCAGCTCAGAGTTCGAGACGAGGACGTGCAGAAGACGGCCTTCAGGTGTCGGTATGGCCATTATGAGTTCTTGGTTTTGCCATTTGGCGTAACCAATGCTCCAACAGTGTTCATGAGCCTCATGAACAGGATCTTCCAGCCATACCTCGACCGATTTGTCGTGGTCTTCATTGACGACATTTTGGTATACTCGACGACTGAGGAGGAGCATGCCTACCACCTGTGAGTTGTGCTAGACACACTCCGAGAGCACCAGCTTTATGGCAAGCTCTCAAAGTGCCAGTTCTGGTTACGTGAGTTCCACTTCTTGGGGCACGTCATCTCTGAGGCGGGAGTTGCAGTGGATCCCGCGAAGATCGAGGCAGTGCTAGCTTGGGAGCCACCCAGGAGCGTGACGGAGGTGCGGAGCTTCTTGGGCCTAGCCGGATACTATCGGAGATTTGTGCCAGACTTCTCCAGAGTTGCGGCACCACTCTCAGCCTTGACAAAGAAGGGGAACCCCTTTGTGTGGTCAGACAGATGTCAGCAGAGCTTCCAGGAGCTGAGACAGAGATTGACCAGCGCACCTATCTTGAGGTTTCCTGAGGAGGGAGTTGGATACATAGTTTACTGCGACGCATCAGGGACTGGACTCGGGTGCGTCCTGATGCAGGAGCGGGCCGTGATCGCCTACGGATCACGTCAGTTGAGACCGCATGAGCAGAACTACGCCACTCATGACCTGGAGTTAGCAGCAGTGGTCTTCGCTCTGAAGCCTTGGCGGCACTATCTGATGGGCGAGCGCTTCACAGTCTTTTCTGACCACCAGAGTCTCAGGTATATCTTCTCTCAGAAGGACCTGAACCTGATACAGCAGAGATGGCTTGAGTTCCTCCAGGACTATGACTTTGAGATAGTCTATACTCCTGGGAAGGGGAACATGGTAGCCGATGCCCTCAGCAGGAGGACGGGCATTCAGCTACTTGAGGAGGCAACGGAGCAGCTATCCTCCTTACAGATATCCTTCGTGGATAGAGACGGAGCAGCCTTTCTTCAGTCTCTCACAGTCTCTCCTCCACTTCTACAGCAGGTCAGAGAGGCTTAGCGTGGGGACGCTGACTGTGAGACCCGGCGTGCACTGATATCCTCAGGTCAGGCGCCTGATGGCTTCTCCCTTGGAGCAGAGCACGACATCCTTTTCAGAGGACGCACCTTCGTACCAGTCGCTTTACGAGAGGAGGTGCTGAGAGAGTTTCACACTTCTCCCTTGGCGGTACATCCCGGAGTGGCGAAGATGTACCAGGATCTCAGACGACAGCACTGGTGGCCGGGCATGAAGAAAGCTGTGGCAGAGTTCGTTTCACGATGCCTCACCTGCCAGCAGGTGAAGGCAGAGCATCAGGTACCAGCAGGCTTGGTACAGCCCTTGGAGGTCCCGGAGTGGAAGTGGGACGGCATATCTATGGACTTCGTGACTGGACTTCCACGCACTTCCAGAGGTCACGACTCCATTTGGGTGATTGTCGACCGACTCACCAAGTCGGCACACTTCTTACCCATCAGAGAGCAGGGCTCAGTGGAGAGCTTGGGACGTCTTTACGTCCAGGAGATCGTACGGCTTCACGGTGTGCCATCGTCTATCGTCTCCGATCGAGATGATCGTTTCACTTCCCGGCTTTGGAAGGGGTTGCAGGAGGCGTTCGGGACGCGGCTCCATCTGACCACAGCCTTCCACCCTCAGACGGATGGTCAGACGGAGAGGACCATACAGACACTCGAGGAAATGCTCCGTGCATGTGTTCTCGACTTTGGTCGCAGCTGGGAGGACCACCTACCCTTGGTGGAGTTCGCGTACAACAACAGCTACCACTCCACCATCGGGATGGCACCATACGAGGCGTTGTACGGCAGACCCTGCAGATCACCGTTGTGCTGGACAGACCCTGGGGAGTCAGCACTCGTGGGACCAGAGATGGTCCGAGCCACGACAGAGAAGGTCCAGATCATCCAGGAGAGGATGAGGACAGCTCAGAGCCGGCAGAAGTCATATGCTGACAGGAGGCGGAGGCCACTAGAGTTCGAGGATGGCGACCACGTCTTTTTGCGTGTCTCACCTCGACGTGGTTTACGGAGATTTGGCCGAGGCGACAAGTTGTCTCCACGCTTCATCGGGCCTTTCCAGGTCCTCAGCAGGATAGGAGAGGTGGCTTATCGCCTGGCTCTACCACCTCAGTTGCACCGGGTGCACGACGTCTTCCACGTGTCTCAGCTGAGGAGATACGTGCACGACCCGACGCACATCATCGACTTTGGGGAGCTGGGCGTGGACGATGGGGCGACTTTTGCAGAGGTCCCAGTGGAGATCGAGGATCGAGAGGAGCGGGTCCTACGTGGGCGGTCGATTCCTCTTGTGCGCATCAGATGGCAGCACGGGAACCTCCAGGAGAGCACTTGGGAGCGGGAGGCTCAGATGCGTGCTCAGTACCCCCATTTGTTCCCCTAGTTTTTGATGTATCTTTACGGGGACGTAAAGCCCTGAGGTGGGAGTAATGTAAAGACCCGCAAATTTCAAGGAATTTTTTTTCTTAATTTTCTTTGGAATTTTACAAGAGCGCAGCTTCAGACGGCACCTGATTCTGAGGCCCGGTGTGCCCGGAATCAATTTCCGAAGTTTGGCTCGGGTACGTTCAGTGAACGGACGAGCGGGTTTTTCTATCTTTTGAACCGGTGCCCGGAATCGAATTCTGAGGGCACCGATGAAATCGCAGCGCCGGTATTTGCTTAGAAACGCTTCTTCCGGAGTTGCGTTTGCTCAACCGTGGTTTTTTTAATTTTTGGGCTTTAAGTCGGAAATAAAATAAAGGTTGTGCGACAACTTTATTTTATTTCACTTAAGCCGCTTGGAAGCCGCTTGGAAGCCACTTGAACTGAGTTAAAGTGGATAGGGTGCTATCCGTAAATACCCTACCCCTTGGTAGGATATTTGTGTGGTGGGGCCCGCATGAGCCCCGCCGTTTCTTTCGCTAAGTAACGCACCCGCGAAAACCCGTCAAAATAACTGAAAAGTCAACCGACATGTTTTCCTTGATTCTTAACAGACCATTTAATCGGGCGGTTTATTTCATGAATTAAATGGGCTGTTTCATTCGTTGAATTAATTCAACGAATTTAATGGGTCGTTACTTACGCGTTTGCGTTCGTTGGCAAATTAATAAAATAGACAAACTTGTTTATTTTGGAGGATTGCTATCGTTGTGCGAATCCTCTGAGCCTCCACCCTCCCCGCGAAGAACGCGAAGAACGTGAAGAATGCAAAGAATGCCGGAACCGGAATTCGACGACGCACACCGTGATCTGCGACGTCGACGAGCTCTACCCGCGACGTTCTTCGGCGACGCCTCTTCTTCCGCGGCCGATCCTCGTTCGGCAACTAAGGTGAGAAACGGATCGTTTAATTCTCCTTTTTTTTAATTTCAATAACAACGGATTTAATTAATTAAATCCGTTTGTTCTAGATCTGGAGATCGTCGGCGCGATGCTTTTCCCGCGGTGCGACGAACGTCTCTTCCGCGAACGACGTGACGATCCCCTCCTTTCGCGACGAGCGATTCCGCGACGACCTCACGTCCGACGGCAACTTCGAGGTAGGGGTTGTTGGAATATTTTTATTTCCCGTGTTTATTCTTTTAAAATAAAGAACCCGATCACGGAACAATTTTAATTTATTTAAAATTGTTGATTGGTTATTTCTTTTCCTCCCGTTGATTTTATGACTAACGCAGAGGGTGCGGGTCTAACAAACAAGACCCGACAACCCTCCGCCGATCTTTTTGTTGTGCGGATTTGGCGGACGACGACGAACCGTGCGGCAAGGGCGATCCATTGATCCCGCAGTGAAGATCGGCCCCCGGGAGGAGCAATGGCGCAGACGGGAGGCAAAACGGGCCACCGGAGCAACTCCAGCGGCCCGCGGAAGGCGGCGGCGGCGCCCGGCGCGCCGCCGGAGGAATCCGCTGCGGCTCGGCCGCGGTGGCGGCGAACCGCCGGACCGCGTCCGCGGTCCGGCCACCCAGCACGCGGCCCGCGCGGGCCGCGTTCCTCCAAGCCGCGGGTCAAACCCGCGGCGGTTTCTCTTCGGCCGCTCGGCCGAAGCCGAGCCGGCCGGTCCGGTCGGCTGGGCCGCGCCCAGGCCGGACCGGACCCTTCCTAGCTGGGTCGGGCCGGGTCGGGTCGACCCGGTTCGGCCGACCCAGGGGGGGTTCGGGCCGGGTCGCCCCGGGCCCAGAACCCCCGTTTTCGGGCCTTCTTTGGTCTTTTGCCCATATCTTGGGCCTGGGACCTCCGATTGACGAACCGTCAGCGGCTACGCGATCCTTGGATCGAGACGGTCGTTTCGGTATATTACACTCAAGGTTTCGGAAGACTTTGGGTTCGGCCGGGTTGGTTCGTACACGAAACCAACCGGGCCCTCGGAGCGGAAACGCTCATAACTTGAGCTACGGACGTCCGACCGACGTACCGTCAGCTGTGGTAGTTTCCTCTAAGTGAGACGGAACTTTTGGCATACTCCGCCCGAGGATCGGACACAGGCGGAGTACGGTCGGGTTGGTTTTTCCCTAAAAACCAACCGGGCCCCTGGGACGAAAATGCCAATAACTCTCAGACCGGGCGTCCGATTGACGCGCCGTCTGTTGCGTTGAGATCCTGTTGTCGATACGGAACTTTTGGATACATCAACTTCGGACTACGTGTCAGTTGATGTATCAGCCTCTCGGCTCGTGGAGCGGACCCTCCTAAACGAGCTCGCTGTGTGCGGGAACCCTAGTGCTGGTTGTGACTTCGACGACAGAGCAGAGATCCTCCGTGGACTGCGACGACGACAGAGCAGAGATCCTCCGTGGACTGCGACGACGACAGAGCAGAGATCCTCCGTGGACTGCGGCGACGACTGTGCAGAGATCCTCAGTGGACTGCGTCGACTACTGCACTCAGCGATCCTACGTGGATCAGTGCTACAGGTCCTGTGTGGGCCCGATCCTTCGTGGGTCCTTACTACCGGTTCTATGTGAGCCACTTCCTACAGGTTCTGTGTGAGCCCGATCCTATGTGGGTCTTTTGCGGGGGTTAGTACCTATCGATCCTTCGTGGGTCCGACGACTTAGATGGATCAGTGATCATCTTTGACGTCATCTGAAAAAGTATACCTGGTTGAGCTGAATCTTATGTTACTCTCCTTTGTGGATTGTGTTGAACTATCCTATGTGGATTTACTGTTTACTCTCCTTTGTGGATTTGAGTCTTGCTTTCCTATGTGGATTGAGTTGTTCTTGAGCTCGTGGGCAGAGCTAGAAGTGGGGACTTAGGTATATGTATGGGCATATACCTAAGTCGAGTCAGATGTTACTTCGTGATTGCACCTTCCTTTTTGTGCTATATCCTTTGTGGATTTCGGGAGACCTTCGGGGGTCTCGGGGTCCTTACTGAGTAGCTTATACTCACCCCTGCACGGGCTATGCCCGCACCTTGTTGTGTTGGATGCAGACGACGGACAGCGCTGATCACGGTTGGGGAGTGGAGCAGGACGGTATCTGGAGGTGGACCACTGGGCGGGACGTGCTCGGAGCGGACGTGGGACCCGAGGAGCCTGGAGGCTATCTGTACCCACCCTTCAGGTGGGATTGCCAGTGGACGACACGAGGCCGCTGTCTTTTCTTCAGTTGCTGTTCTTTTCCTTTTCAGTTGTACTTTCTGTTGGGCTTGTATTTCCGCCCCCCTTTTACTTTTCTGCACTTTGTAGTTACTTTCCGCTTGCTGACTCTGTGATGGTTGTTACTTATAAAGGCAATGCCTTCCCTGTTTACCGGGATTTACGCCTTGGTGCTAGTCGCCAGCCCCTGGCCTATGGAAGGCGGGCTTGGGGTAGTCACGGCACGGGCCCCGAGGTCGGGTCGTGACAAAGAAAGTGTTTCAGAGTACGAAACTACTTTCATAAGGTTAGCAGGGTATTCAATAGATTCCATATACAACACGTAATGAAAGACTGATCATTTTTTTAAGGACTTAAGCCATGCCCCCGAAGGTTGCTGGTGTCTCAAATCTTTTCTCAATATGATGAAATAGTTTTATGTGCTATCAAGAAAGATAAATAATTCTTAAAATCTTATGGATTTAAATAAAATCAAGGTAATAATAGAAAATAAGATAAAATAAAATATAAAGGTAAAAATGGAAAGAAGGATTTCTCAACATGTGATAACTATGTAAACAATTATCCTGGTAAATTCTTGAAAGGATTGGGAGTTCTTTATAAGTGTGTTGAAAATGGTCATTAGGAAAAATAATGAAAATAGATGACGGAAATCACTCCTATTTAGTGTTACAACTATAAGGATATGGTGAACTATGAAAGTTAATTTCATAAGAATAAATGGAATATACCTCATTGGAAACTAAGGGATCAAGGTCATGCATATGTTATTGACATGACTGAAGTGGAATGTTTAATTTTATTCATAATTTGGATCCATGAAATATGTTTTAAATGTATTTTATTGATAATTTTATTCTAATATTATTCATAAAATATATAAGGATTATACTACATTACTTTTTCATTAAATATTTCTACTCATATGTTGAATGGTACCAAGAAAAGTGGTTCTCTAGGAAGTTAAACTTTTTAAAAAAACACATGGTAGAGGGAAATATAATCCTTAATATTTTTATGATGTTGAGATAGTGATGTTGGATAAAGTAATGATTGATAAAGATAAATTAAATTGGATACTAATAACTACCATGAAAATGATTCTAAATTATTGGATCATAATACTTGTAAGGGTCATAAGGTTAACCATTTATGAAATGATTTAAGTTGAACCATGAATGTAGTTTTAGAGATTGATGTGTTACTTCACCATATGATGCAACCTGTGCTAAGAGATGAAGTATATATAGATCAAGGAATGAACTATGATAATATTTTTTATTTTATTTATTTATTAATATCTTTTTATACTCTCTTTAGTAAATTTCATGTAAAAGTGCATTATTTTTGTGAGATACTCATGTTTTAATATTAAATATAATTTTTGAACATTATTTGAAGTAGTCCAATTGAGTAAGATTTCTATTTTAATAATAACTCTCACCCTTCTTATAATAATTTCATGGTTCATATTTTTTTGGATCTCTTATTCAATTTCAAACATATCATTAGAAGGAATCATAATCCAATTCTACCATTTGAAGGGTCATATGGACCACACAAGAAGGCTTATAGAATCTATGAAGAAAATGGGCCAGCAATGAAGATTGAATTACGGGACTCAATCAGGAATTAAAAAATATTTTATTCTCCAGAAAAATTAGGGTCAAAATACAATTCATATTTTATAAAAATTTCAATGTCCAAATTCACTAACCAGGGGCCAAAATGATGCATTTAAATCCATCCCACTATTCTGTCAGGGAATTAAAATTTGCACACCAATATTTACATTTCTTCTGATATATACATCCATTGGAGCTGATATTTTTCATTGTGAAAGAGGAGATATAGGTGGCCAAATTTTCTGAAACAAAGTGTTCATATTTGAGGTAATATTACTATTATTAAACCTATTTACATTTTAGACATGAAAACATAGGGATTGAAATCGACAGATTAACATTTTTTAATAAACCCACCATAACATTGGATCCTTAAGTCCAATGTCTATAAAAGTTTTATAGTATTTATAAAACATGTATATATACAAATTTTATTAAGAATATATTTCAATATTATACTGTCTGGATGGCCAAATATTCAAGCCAAGCGGAGGGGAAGATTTGGAATGAAAATAGTCCACCACCATTGGGATATAAATACATCCCCCTCTTCTATTTGGAAGGGGTTGAAATTTCAGAAGAGAAGAGAATACATTGTCATGACCAAATATTTTCCAAAGGATTGGGAGGACCTATCATACTCAAAATTTCACTTGAAATACCCTTCCTCCTCTCTTTTCTTTCATTCCCTTTTATATTCTTTTTATTTGTAATCGTATAAGCTGTTTTCAATTTCGTTTCAATTTTAATGAAAGTTCCTTATTTGTATTCTATTTTAATCATACACCCACTATTATTAAATATTAATGTTCTTAAAATGGTTATAAATCATGTTGAAACCCCTTCACTCCCTCCCTTTATCATTCAATCTAAATTCAGTTTTTAACATTAACTTCATTGTTTTGGTGTGTGTTCGGCACACTACTCTTAGATTGTCACTTTATTTTTCTTCTCTTTATAATTAATCATCATAAAAATTAAAACCATATTACTAATGAAAACAATGACTGATTAAATATACCATTGGGGTGAGTTATAATTTGTGGATGTCAAGTGATTGATAGCTTTTGCACGATTAATATTCTTTAAATTAACATTCTGTATGTTAAACATAGAATTTCGTGGATTAATGACAGGGTTTGTTTAACGTGTGGTTTCCATGGATTATTGGAACCATAAATACACTACCATAAAAGAGCTATGTTTAATATTATAACCCTAAGTTAATTTAAGGGTTGTATAAAAGCCTTAAAACTAGGGAATTCCAATCAACGTCATCTTGTAAATTGGGTGTTAATTTAATGAAATATAAAGTAAATATCAAGGATGTCTCCAGCTTAACTCTCTAATGATGAACACACCCCAATATTTATCAAAATTTTAAATAAATAAATTATTTCAGTTAATATTTGCAAACAAACCCTCAAATCAAAATATAATCAACTAAAAACAATTAACTAAAAACAATCAACTATAAAAAAGTATCATCACCGATGATTCGACCAGAGTTGTGCTATACATATTAGCAGCGCACCAGAACCTTGACCGGTCGATAGGCGATAATCAAACATGATTCAAATAGTTCCATTTTTGAGAATGGTTCATTAAGTATTAATTAGTTTTTGGTTATTGTAAAAAAACAAAAACAAATTGAAAAAATTGAAAAAAAACTCACAGAACAAAAGCCTATTTTTCTTAAAAATCATAAACAAAAAAAAACACACAAAGAAAAACCCATCTTCATCTTTATTTTAAAATATATCTAAATTCTTAGTAGCCTCCCAAAATATCCCTCATATTTTCTTGACCCTGAAATTGAGGGAACTTTTCACCAACTTAGGAGGAAAATTAGGTATAATCAAATCATTCAAGAACCAGTCCTTGTACAACCAATTTAATTAGATATGACTAATCCTAGGGGAAACCCCCATAAAGAACTTTCTACCTATCATATGAATTACCAAACCCTTGGTATTCAATATCTAAAAAGAGAGTCTGACTTTGAACTCAAATCGGGTTTGATTCATCTTCTTTGTCATTTCCACATGCTAGCTAGTGAGGATCCACATATTCATCTTAAAGAGTTTCAATTGGTGTTTTATACCCTAAATCCATAAGGGGTTTCTTGGGAACAAATAAAACATCGATAATTCCCTTTCTATCTAGATGACACTACCAATTCATGGATTTACTACATATCTCTACGTTCTGCAACCACATGGAATGACATGATGTGACTTTTCTTAGAAAAATTCTTTCCTAGGTCACATACTGCTTCAATTCGAAAAGAAATAAGTGGTATCCGAAAATTACCAAATGATTCACTCCATGAATACTAGGAGAGGATCCAAAATATTGTGGCAACCTTCCCACTCCACCAAATCCCTAACCAACTCTTGATGAAATACATATATGAGGGGTTATTGGCTCTGGAGATAACTCTCATTGATGCTGCAAGTGGCGGTGCTCTTGTTGATAAAACTCCTGTAGATACAAGAGATATCATAAGCAATATGGATTCTAACACACAACAATTCCACAATCAAGAACATGATCTGGTCAAAAAGTATAATATAATCTATCCGTAGATCCCAAAAAAAATGACCAAGTGGACGAGTCAACTTACATGTTTTGTGAGACAACTAGCAGTGGCTTCCAAAGCCCCATCCTCATCTTATCCACAATCTCTATTACCTGGACATATCATGAATTGTTGAATTTGTAGCTCACCAGCTCATCCAACAGAAACTTGTCCACAACTTCAGGAGTATCTATCTGATTCATCCAGACTAATGGAGCTCAATGCAACATATGCTCAGCGGAACCCCAACCCTCAAAAATCAGGTCAATTTGTTAGAAACTTCAACCTACCCCAATTTGAGCCCTTCTATTCTACCTATAAACCTATCTTGAGATATGTGAATCCCATTTCTCACCCCCTCATTTCCCTCATAAAAATATAAACCAATTATAATAAGGTCAAGGAAGTGGTAACTTCCACCAAACATATCCTTTGGTTCCTCAACCTCAAAGGAGCAATCCTCCTATTGGATTACACTATCCCAACGAGCCTTCCCAATTCTCAAAAAAGTATAATTGCTTTCCCAATAACTAAAATGAAGGTAATCCCAATCTTTGACATGCCTCTTCTTCCCAGAAACCTTGGGAAAGTGTAGTAGAAGATATTTCCTCCTTTACCTATTCCATCATTAAAAATATTGAAACCCAAATTGGTAAACTTGCATCCCACCTGGTCCATAAATAATAATAAAATTCTTTCCAACCCCCATCTCATCCATTACCCAACCCCAAGGGTAACGTAAGTGAAATTTCACTTAGACCAGGAAAGCAAATTCCAATGCCTCATGATGAGTCCTCTAACTCCCCTTGAAATTTTTACCTAGAAACTGAAAAGAAAAATAAATTAGAAAAGGATCCTAAATCCATTACCTCACCTACTTCCATTACACTTCAGAAGAAAATTCATTTTCCTAAAGTATTTTCAAATCCACGGAAGTCCTTTGATCCCAATCCTAAAATTCTCAACATGTTTAGAAATGTTAAATTCAACATTCGACTCTTAGATTCCATAAAAAAATCCCTAAGTATGCCATGTTTATTAAGGAACTGTGCTCCCATAAGAGGAAACTTAGGACCTTCAAAAACGTTTCCACCCAGTAGTCTATTCCCATTAAGTGCAAAGATCCAAGGACCTTTATGGTTCTATTCCAAATTGGAATTTCCAACTTCGATGATGCACTCATAGACCCAGGAGCCTCAATTAATGTCATGCACAAATACATCTTCTTCGACCTTGTTCTAGGTACCTCACCCAATGGGTGTTGTAATTCAATTGGCCAATCAAAGAACTACTAGTCCAGAGGGCATAATAGAGGATTTCATTGTTTGTGTCAATGATCTTATCTTCCCTGTTGATTTCTATGTCCTTGACATGGAAGGTGAGATGAACTCTTCTCAACCTCCCCTAATTCTTGGAATACAATTCATAGTGACAGTGAGAATCAATATTGATGTCCATTAAAGAATATTATCCATGGAATTTGGATACTAGCTGGTCATGTTTAACATTTTTCAATCCATGTGATACCCATCTGAGGATCACTCTACATTCTCAATCTATGCTTCTAAGGAAACTTTTGAGAGTCAATTGAACCCAATCCACCATGTAACTCATGTTCGAATGATAAAGGAGATTATAAATTTATCATCCTCATTAACCAAGTCTTAAATATGGAAGTTGATTTGGACCTCTCATTAATAGACTCTATCAATCTATAGGATCTTAATAACTCCCTTGAATCCCACATCAACTTAGATCTCTACTAATCTACCTTGTACAATATTAAGGAATATGAATCAAAACCAACTGAAATCCCTTCCTCCATTATTGAGTTTCTATCCGAAAAATGAAAGAAGATACTAATGTGAATCCTCTTCCTAAACACCTAAAATATGTATTCTTTTTCCATGATCACTCTTATCCTGTCATTATCTCTACCTCACTTATTGAAATAGAGGATTCCAAACTTTTTAAGGTGTTATAAGAAAACAAAAAGGCCTTAGGTTGGAACCTAAATGATATACCAAGAATCAACCCTGATCTTTACACGCATCACATACATCATGAGGAAAAATAAAAACCAATTAGACAACCACAAATAGGACTCAATCCACTCATACTTGAGGTAGATAGGGAAGAGATCACCAAGATTATTGAAGATGGTATTATCTACCCAATTTCTGATAATGAATGGGTTAGTCCAATTCAAGTTGTACCTAAGAAGGGTGGGATAACTATTGTCTCAAATGAACATGGGGAGGTTGTCAAAAATATAGTGAAGAAAAAATGGTGTGTGTGAAAAGACTATAGGAAATTGAATGTTGAAACAAGAAAAGATCACTACACTCTTCCATTCCATGATCAAATGCTAGAACGATTAGCTGGAAAGTCATGTTATTTCTTTCTTGATGGATACACCAACTATTTTTAAATCCAAATATAATCATAGTACTAATATAATACTACTTTAACATTCCTTGTTGGACCATATTTATATAAGAGAATGCCTTTTTCCTTTGCAATGGTCCTGTAACATTCCAGAGGTGTATGATGAGTATATTTTTTTAATTGATTGAACACATCATGGAAGTCTTCATAGATGACTTTACCATTAATGGTGATTAATTTGAATCTTGATCCTAAATGATATAACTTTCAATTTAAATGTGGTTTTCAAGAGAGACTTTGTTGAACTCAAAACTACTCTTATATCTCCCCCAATAATCCAACCCCTAGATTGGTTTTTACACTTTGAGTTGATGTGTGATGATTCTAATAGAGCTGTTGGGGATGATCATGGTCAAAGAAGGGAAACAATTCCTCATTTAATCTATTATGCCTCAAAAACATTGGATGAAACACAATCTCACTATACTATCACTAAAAAGAAACTTTTAGTAGTGGGTTTTACCTTAGATAAATTCTGGCACTATCTCTTAGGTTCCAAAATCAAACATCTTCACATAGCATTCGGCTATAATGTTCTTACGCAAGAAAAGTGATTCCAAAATAAGGCTAATAAGATGGATCCTAATTCTATAATATTTTTACCTTGAAATCAATGATAGACCAGGAAAATAAAACCCTGTGGCTGATCACTTGAGTAGAATTTCTAGTTCTTCTCCTTCATAAATCATTGATCCTGAATTATCCACTAAGAACCTTTCATCTATTACACCAATGTCCCCATGGTATAACCCAATTGTAAATTACTTGGTTTCTAGTTTTTTTCTGAAAAGTTTCAAAAGAGAAAAAAATGAAGTTGAAAACTGATTCAAAATACAATTTTTGGAAGGAAAATAAATTTTGGAAAACTGTGACTGACATGGTAATTAGGAGTTGTGTTGATGAAAATGAACATTCCTCCATCTTAATATTATGTCACTCACTTCCTGGAGGTGGACACTTTGGACCAAAAAGGACCACCCGAAAGGTCCTAGACTCTGGATTCTTGTGGATTTCACTCTTCAAGGACTCAAATGAGTTTTTCAATCATGTCCCACTTTTCAAAAGTTTGGAACAATTTTCAAATGAAATGAAATTACCCAAAATCCATTAATCTTCAATGAGATCTTTGATGTTTGGGGAATCTATTTCATGGGACCATTTGTCCCTTTCAATAGATTATCATACATTCTTATTACAATCGATTTTGTTTCTAGGGAGGTTGAGGCTAGACCCACTTGAAAGGATGATTCATATACTATTAGTGAGTTCCTAAAAACCCACATCTTTTACATATTTGGAACTCCCCATGCCTTGATCAGTGACTTAGTAACCCATTTTTGTAATAAAACCACAAAATCGTTTTTGAAAAATAATGGTGTTGTGCATAAAACATCAACTACATGTCACCCCCAAACAAATGGCAAGGATGAACTCTCCAATAGAGAAGTGAAAAGAGTTATTGAGAGTATTGTTAAGCCCACCAGAAATGACTGGCATGAGAGAATTGGTGAATCACATTGGTCTTATTGATCTTCCAATAAAACAACCATTGGGATGTCTCATTTTAGGCCAGTTTTTGGAAAAGAATGTCATTTCCTAGTTAAAATCCAACATAATTCATTTTGGGCTGTGAGAACTTGTAATTTTGATTGTGAAAAATCTGGTGAAAAATGATTGTTTCAGTTGACTGAATTAGAGAAGATTCTACTTGATTCATATGAGAATTCCAATCTGAACAAAGAAAAGGCTAAGGTACTCCATGACAAACACATCCTAAGAACGGTATTCCATGAAGGAGAAAAGGTATTTATTTTCGACTCTCGATTTCTTCTTCTACTAGGTATGCTTAATTCTGGTTGAGAAGGTCATTTTACTACTTCTCATGTTTACCCATTTGGTGTAGTGAAATTCCAAGACCACTCTTCCAAAAGGACATTCATGGTTAATGGACATCGGTTAAAGCATCACCATGAGAGGACACGCATCCCATGAACCACCTCAACTTCCATCAGATCCACAAATTCCACTGAACCACCACCATATGGGGATAATAACCCACCAAATCCAAACTAGTGGGAACCTCATTTCCTTTAACTCTATCTCTACCTCCTCCTCTATCTCTCTCTTTCTTCTTGATCTTATCTCTTTAATTTTTTACCACATTATTCATAAAACCTTTTTTCCCAATTCTCTTTTGTGTGGGTGTGTATTTTAAAAAACAATAATAAATAATAATAAAATGAAAAAAACACAAAAGAGTTATACTTACTCACAATCCAGTTTTTAAATTTTGTCCAACTATTTTAGGGAGTCAAAAGACATCTTTTCATCTAAAATTTTTGGTATTTTCATAATGAACATGGATAATGAATCTTATGTCAAATCCAACAACTTTTGAATTCTCAGTTTTATATTTGGAAAATGATTCTTTCCCAAAAATGAGGGAAAAAATTATCTTTCATGCAACGACCACTTATGACCATATTTTTGAAAAGAGGTTTCACCCCTGATTATGAGTCATGTGTTTTTGGACCTTCGAGTTTAATTTACTACTTTTGTGTGCATTAATTTGATAGATGAATTTTCTGAACCTCGTGAGAACCATAATAGCCAAATAGCCTCACATTACCCTTATATAAATCCTACTTTTAAAATCCCTTATGAGCCTATGAAAACCGTTTATTTGATATCCACATTACAAGACTAATACCTTATCCCACCGAACATATACAAGGATTTACATTGTGTTATTTATGAAAATTTAAGTGTGGGGGGAATTGATTTTATTTCTGGGTGCCCTTTTATTGATATTCAACGTGTTATCATATTCTTGAGTGAAAGCATCCATTTTCGTGTGGGGGAGAGGTTTTCATTCAGTGAGTTCTTGGGAATGTATTTTTATTTATATAATTTTGTAAATGTTTTTGAAAAGTGTTCAAAAAAAATTGATAAAAATAAAAAATAAACATAAAAATGGGTTGTGTCTTGAGACGGTCAAAAATAACTCTTTCTCAAGATCTTATTATCAATATTAAAATTAGTGTCTTGAGGAGATCAAACATGGGTTGGGATATGAGTGTGAGATTTGTTTCATGTTTAAATTTCGAAAAACATATAAAAAACGATGAAAAAAAGGACACTTACATTATATATTCTTATGTCATTGAGATAATTTTTTATTGTAAATATTTCATCTTATGATCCCCTTAAAATTTTCTTTCTCTCTTGTATATTTTTACACACAATCATTCCCTTATAAATATGGGTTTCCATATCCTTCCATGTTTCATTTAAAAAAAATGTGAATTGTTTTACTTATATGTATTTTTTACCCCTCTTCTCCTCTCTATTAGACATTATATTTCTATCATCCCATAGCTATATAAAACACCCTAAAAATTGCTATTTCTTTTTTTCCTCTTTAGGATAGATAATTGAATTTGATATCTCTTTCAAACTCTAAGATTTTTATTTTTGGTTGGTAAATGAGTGAACCTCCAGAAATAATTTTTTATTATATTGAGAGGAGTGAGTTTTGAGTGTCTAATTTTTCCATTTCTAAATTTGAGATTTAAAAATGAATTATTTTTTGGAATATAATTTCTATAAAAACTTATTGTTGAATTAAATATGGATGACTGAAATGGTCTAAACCACCCCTGATTGGGGAAAACAAAATTGTAATATTTGTTAGAGAGTGATAATGATTTAGTTATTTTCTTTATTGCACATGAGGACATGAACAAGACTAATTGTGGTGGAGTTGATGTTATTAATTTATTCACAAATTTTCTGTATACTCTATTTAGTAAATTTCATGTAAAAGTGCATAATTGGTGTGAGATATTCCTGTTTAAATACTAATTATAATATTTGAGAATTATTTAAAGTATTCTAATTGAGTAATTTTACTATTTTAATTATATATATCCCCATGCTTATACAAATTTAATGGTTATTATTTTTAGTATTCGTGATTCAATTACCAACATATCATTAAAATTAATCATTATCTAATTCTTCCATTTGAAGGTTCATATATACCACACAAGAAAGCCCATAGAATCTGAGAAGAAAATGGACCATCCGTGAAGATTGAATTATTGGGATCAATACAAAAGTCCAAAATCTTTGATTCTTCTAAAAAAAGTCATAGGACAATACCATTCATATTTGATAAAAATTTCAAGGTCCAAATCCACTAAAAAGGGTCCCAAATGATGAATTTAAATCCATCCCACCATTCATTCTAGGAATTAAAATCAGCACACCAATATTGAAATTTATCTCGATAGAGACATACATTGGAGATGGTATTTTTTAGTGTGAAAGAGTAGATATATGAGGAAGACGTTTTAAAATAATGTTTTTTTATTTGAGAGAATATTCCTCAAAAACCCATTCATATTTTTTCCTTCAAAAAGTATGGATTGAAATGGACAGATAGACATTGTTTAATAAAACCACCATAACTTTGGATCCTTAAGTCCAATGGAATCCAAATTTTCAAAGTTGACATAAAACATATATTTATAAAATTTTGTAGTATAATATATTTCAATATTACACTATCTAGATAGTCCAATATTCAATCCAAGTGGAGTGGAAGATTTGGAATGTAAACAGTCCACCACCATTAGGCTATAAATACATCCCCCTCTTCTCCTTGTAAGGGGTTGGAATTTTAGAAGATAGGAGCATAAATTGGAATGATAAAATATTTTCCAAAATATTTTTAATAATTTATATACTCATGTTTTCAGTTGAGATACCCTTCCTCCTCTCTTTTCATTCGTGTTCTTTTGTCTTCTTTTCATTTGTAATCATATAATCTGGTTTCAATTTCATTTCAATTTTAATGAAAGTTTATTATTAGTATTATATTTTAATAATACACCATCTATTATTAAATATTAATGTTATTAAAATATTTTAAATCATTTTAAATTCATTCTCTCCTCTTTCTCATTCAATCTAAATTTTGTATTTAACATTAACTTCACTATTTTTGTGTGTGTTCGGCACACTACTCTTATCTTGTCCCTTTATTTTTGTTATCATTATAATTAATCATAATAAACATTACAAAAATATTATTAACCAAAAAAATGGATGAGTAAATATAACATTGGTGTGAGTTATAATTTGTGGATGTTAAGTGATTGAGATCTTTTTATCGATGAATATTCATTAAATTAACATTGTGTATGTTAAACATTGAATGTCGTGGATTAATGACATGATTTGTTTAATGTATGGTTTCTATGGATTATTGGAACCATAAATACACTACCATAATTAATATATGATTAATATTATAACCCTAAGTTAATATAAGTCTTGGATGAAATCCTTAACTCTTTGGAATTCCAGTCAGCGACATCTTGTAAAGTGGGTGGTAATTTAATTCAATATAATGAAAAGATCAAGGATGTCAAAATCTTAACTCTATAATTATAAACTCACCTAAATATTTATTAAATTTTTAAATCAATAAATAATTTAAATTAAGATCTACAAACAACCCTCCCCCCAATAAAAATATAATCAACTAAAAACAACCGACTGTTAAAAAGTATCATCACCGAGGATTCAACCCGATTGCTGCTATACACATTAACAGAGTACCAGAACCTTGAACGGCTGATAAGAAACAATATTATACACTTAAATTATTCTTATAGAAACTTATCAGGTAATTTTATTTACTTATATTCTTAGAGAATGAAATAATATTTCAACTCTAGGAAGGATGGTCTTAAAACAAAAATGTTATCATATTATCATGATTTTCTATGATATCAATGAATTTTATACAAACCTATGGTTTATAGTTTTTAGTCAAAAATATTCTCATGAACATGTTATCTATCACTCTCCATCATAATTTTATGGTTATATTTTTCTTCAGTGTCTACGTTTTCACTAATGTTCTCCTATTGGAATGACAAGTTTTGTGGTGACTTTCACATTTCCTTTCCCTTGTTATTAAGTAGATGTACTATTAAAAATATTTAATATTTGTTTTTTTTTGAAAATAATATTTTATAATATCTAACCGTTGATTATCGAGATCAAGTTTAAAAAATGAGGACACAATTTAATTAAGGTTTGCAGAAGTAAGTCCCCGAAATTATAAAGTAAGAACATTGTATTTAATAGTGTGTTTGACACGCAAAACCATGTGAAGAGAGGAATATAACATCCCAATAATTTAATATATATATTTAATATTTTAAATATATATATTCTATAGCTTTTAATATACTGAACACTAAGTTATATTGTGACTTTTTTTGGTAGTTTGTATTACACTCATGACCGAGTTTTACCGAACAATAATATATTATTAGGAAATTAATTATTTTATATGATAACATATAAAATACAAATTAAAATTATGGATAAAAATAGGATTAAATAACTTATTTAAATATATTTTTGAATTCATTGGTTAGAAAATAAATATAAATTAATATAAAAACAATTGAATATATAGGAAATGTTTTTATGAAGAACAATTTTTATGCTTCCGAAGGCATTTTATCATAAAAAATTAGTTTAATTACTATTAGTAAATTATATTAATGAAATTTATATATTATATATTCAATTAAATATTTTTTATATTCATCCAATATATTTTATTGGCATAAGATATGAGCAACCTGAATTTTTTGCATAAAAATGTATATTTTTATAAAGGTTCTTTTACCATCTTTTAATGAAATACCAATTTTAAATATCCATTTTGACAATTTTATAAATTTAATATAAAAAATAAACATTAGTTTTTAAATATTAACATCAAAATTTTGTTGGGGGTGATTTTTTGGTATTTTATGAAATGTTTTATTTTTTGATTAATAGTGAAAAATACTGAATTTTAATTAAAAAATGATTTTTCATCTTATTTGTTATAAGGTTAAGTTATATTAATTTTTTTAAAAGTTAAATTATATAAAATATATATAAATTAATCCAATTTAGATTAATCAATTCCAATTTAAAATTCGGTATAAAAACATAGCAAACTTTTGAACTTTTACATTAAAAACCAGAAATGGTGTCGTGTCTTTGGTATTAATTTTAAATTAATTTTCACCACTTATGTGATTTGAATTTTGAAATATTAATTCCATATTTTTTATCATAATAATTTATAATATTTAATAAGTTCAAATTATTTTTTTACCGAAAATATTAGTGAAAATGATTAAAATTGTTTACAACGATTCAGGTGAAATTAAGATTAACAAGGGACTGAACCTTAAACATAAGGCCCCAAATGGCCTAGAAAAATGTCAAAAATCCAATTTCTATCCAGATTTTTACTATATACTCCATTTTTTATAATTTGTATCATTATTGGAGGAACATTATATAAGTGATATCTCTTAATAGTGTTTAAATTTTTATATTTAAAAGAATTCCACTCCTCCTCCACTATAAAAGGGAACTCACCCCTCCCACTCAATCACACCTTTTAAGTGCTTTAGATCAACAAAAATCTACCCAAATAATCTCAAAAAATCCTTCCCCTCAAACTATAGATCCCAATTTGTGAATAAATACAACCAATAATACATTTGGTGAAAACCAAAATGAGTTACCCGAAGAAGATGTAGCTTTCTTCAAAATGATTATTTTACTTTGTTTCCTTCCCCAATCTATTAATTTTAATTTATATCATGATTATATAATGAATTATTTATATTAAATATACTTATATGTTGTTATATTAATGTTCCTACCTACACCTATTCATAATTCCATCAAATGTGTAGTGAACTTACCATTTGTCTGTATGATGAACTACCGCCTCACAAAACGACGTCGTTCATTTTTACATTACCACCTATCATGATTGGGAATTTTGATGGACACCATATTTATATATGATAAATATGATATATTTTTTCATCATAATTCTTTATTTTTTATATAACACAAACCTTAATGCTTTCCATTTTTTGTAAATATGATAACATCGTTTGTAGATGTGTGGACTACTGCCTCCTCAATGCAATGTGATACATTCATACATTACATGGAATGTATTAATGTTGAAATTAAATAAATTCATGTAAAATATATGAAATAAATATGATACATTAATTATAATATACATATATATCATTTACTTTTCATTATTTTAAAATATGATAAAATAAATGGTAATAACGTTCATGCGTACGTACGATCTACCATCTCTATGAATAGTAAATTTCATTTCCTATATCCAAATTTTATGGATTATTATAAATAAAAATATAATAAATATATTTTATATTTAAATAATTTTTTAAGTTTTGGAGATGATGAAATCATGATATATGTAATAGTAACAACAAATAACAAGACACAACATTCTAAAAAACTTGGAAATTAACAATCTAAATAGTGAAAAATAGTGAAATATTGTTAGAAAATGGGTAATAAGATATTATAAGAGGATAATATATGATATTATGAATTTTATTATGGTTCTATTATAAGTTATTAAAATGTTTTAAACCTTTATACAGGTGGTTAAAGGGTGTTCACCAAAATGGAAACAAAATGTATGAAATTTTCATCGCACTTTTTATATATGTGAGATAAATGTCATATTCACCACATAATTATTTTATATGGTGTATCTAATAAAGATTTTCATATATTATATCATTAATACTTTTTATCTTCATAGTATTTAAATTTTTTAATTTGAATTATCTCATCCAAAGGGTTTTGATTTGAAAATTATCATGTGGTAAAAGTTATCTTTGGAATTTCACTTCCTTCTATGATGGTTAACTTTATCTTGAAACAATCAATTACTTATTAACATTTTCATTTTGAAATTACATTTATTTTTTATATTCATAATCTTTTGTGGTGGATATAATTATTTACTAAATCATATACCATTTTTACATATGTTGTGTACTTGACAATTATGTGATTAACTAGAGAAAGATTGGTAAATTTGTATCTTTTAAAAAATACATATATTTGATAAGGAAAATTCTTCAAAAATTAAATATATTATTTTATATATAAGGAATAATTTGGACAAGTATGACATGTGTGAGGCTTGGTTATAGGTAGACCCTTGATGCATCGGTAGTCTCATGAGATGAATCAGTTGGCCAAATCAGATGGGTTTTTACCCGATATGTTATAAACCATCTTGTGAAAGGTATTGGTGGTAATGGTACCTTATATCTAGGAAACATAGAATCAAATAATTAATAATTTTCCTAATTTAGATTTAGTTATTATTTATACATAATATTTTTTCTTTGACATTATCTATGGATGTTCTTCATTCTCAATTTATTGATTAAATGGAGTGTGTTTTAGTTACTTACCATTCAATATTGATTTTTCCTTATCCAGTTATTTAAATTGCATGTGTTCTCAGTTATTTAACTTTACATGTTGATTAATTCTCATTGTTTTATTATTTCTTTTGTTGTAGTTACCATTACTGAGCATTTTTTCTCACCCTTATTTTTGTTTCCCTTCCCTAGGATATGGAGTTGAATTCTTTGAATGAGTTTCAACGATGCAGTTTATTAGTCTTATTTATGAATTATGTTTTATATTTTATTTCCACAATGTAATATGGGTATTATGTAGGTAATATTTTTTTAAAAAACATCAAAAAATTTGGTCCTTTAGGATTTGATTTCCTTGTGATCATGCCAATGTAATAAATTAATGCACCGGCTCTAGGCTTATGGGGTTGGGGTGTTACACCAACCATTTATATAGCCCAATTGGGAAGGTCTATCGTGCGATTGGATTGTAGTTAGTAGAGGGTGGGCTAAGGCCCATGGGGAACCATTCATGTATCCATAATCTTATTTAGGTGTGTGGAGAATGTATGTGAGTTATCATCCCCGTATAAGGATTTTGATACGTTGATGTCATTGAATCATATAAAAATAAGTGGCCAAATGTTTGAAAGATAGATGTGGGACTCATGATCATGATAAATTTAGATTTATCTGTTCTTTTAAAAGTGTGGATAAATAAATAATTTATCAGTTATATAAATGGAGATGATAAATGGAACCCTTTATCAGTGCTAAAGGTGTTATTTTATCAGTTTTTTTCACTGATAAAGAAAACCTTTATCATGAATTCTTTTATCAATAATAAAGAAAAACATTATCAATGCTTTTATATAAAACTGATAAAATCTATAATTGAATAAACATAAATCTATATTAGTTTTTAACTTCATATAAAGTAACATATTGTGGAAAAAGTTCAATAATGGATTAGGTTCACTCTGTAATCTCATACATGACACCTCATGATACCAAAGATTTACGCAATGCATTAGAGTTCTATCTGGGTGTATTCATTATAAAAAGTTCATGATTTATCTATTCCATGTAAAGGAAATCAATCATAAGGAATAATATAAGAATTATCCATGTAAATAAAATGGGTTGTATAATCTTTTCTCATATCATAATAAAAACAATTTCATATTGATGCCATTTTAGAAATAAATATAACGAATGTATTACCCCATAAAATTTAGGTAAAATAAGCTATGTTTATATATTGGAGAAATATATACATAATTTAGAATCATTCCATAACATCAAAGGTTGTCATCATTGATGAATTCTTAAAAATAATACATGGAATATATCTTGAGGAAAATTACCTTTTCATGTAGAAATCAATTCATTAAAATCTAAAAATATCAAAAATATTATAGAAAAATTTTTATTCATAAAAATAACCCTCAAAACATATATAAGAATATTAACATAATTGAGTGCCCATGACTATTGGTAATTCTATACATTCTGTATAAGTTAAAAAACATTTATTTCACATTGTTGTAAAAAGTTAAAAGGTACCTTGTTCGAGAAATGTCAAGAATACCACTTTAATTTTTTTTATGAAAATTAGAACATGGGTAAAAATTTATTTAATAAAATTTTTATAATTTCAAAAATATTCATGAAAATATTTTTATATTACATGGATATGTAATAAAAAGTATTTTTTACTGAAGAGAGAAATGGAGTCATATTTTCATAAAAAGATTTTCTAAATAATTTTAAGTACCACATAGAGGAAAATGGTACTATTACTCAAAAATTTCATGAGTACCTAGAGGATAATAAAATGAAATGGTTTTATTATAAAATTATCATATAATTTCCTACAATGGATATTCAAGCATAAACATTCCCGATTAAAATGAGATTGTAATATAAACCCTTACAACATTCCTAATATTTGAATCATAATTACCATGAATTAATTAAATTAATTATGACATAAAATATCATGAAATATGAAGGATTCGTGATATAATAATTAAATAGTAAGTATATGCACCATTTAAAAGAAATTAAGTGCATAAAAAACATCTGTCTCGAAGAAGGATGTTTTGAGACAAAACCCATACCTTGAGTCCATGTTTTTCATGTATATATTTTATATTTTTTATAATATACTTGTATAAATTATTTTTTTCATTATAAACTTATAGAGGTTTAATACATTATATATAAACCATTTATGTAATTTATTTTAATAATTTATTTTATTACTTAATCAGTTATGTCTATGTCAGGAATTTTGAGGATGCTCATTTCATAATTTTAAAATAGTATCGGTGTGATGAACATGGTCAAAGGGGTCATTATTCCATCATATGAAGAATAATAATAATTAAAAAATTATAATTGTAATATATAAATTATTCTTTTCAAATTAACCATGAATTATGGTCATGAAAAAATGAACTATGTTATAATCACGGAGACGGTATTCTATATATACACATGTGTAATGTTTAAAATTTTCAACGATCATGATGGAAATAAGGTAAGTGTTATTTTATCTTTTCATAATAATAATAATATAATAAATATTATATTATTTCCTTAAATAAACACTCATATACAATCTATATTATGTGGAAATGAAAAAAAAATCGCATCACTTTGAGAGGTAGTAGTTCGCATTACACAAAAATGATGTTATCATTGTTAAATGAATGGTAAGGTTAGAAGTTATATGATATATTAATTTTTTATAATGAGTAATACTTAATTAATATCATATAAAATTAAATCCTTAATTATTAATATCCCTGAGATATGATAATGGGAAACTAATTACATTAGTTCACGAGGTGATAGTCCTCCCTATACACAAACGATGATTTCATTTCCCATTTGATGGAAGAAGATATATATTTAATTTATGAAATTAAAATTATAAAATATTAATATATGGGAGATATATTTTTTTTTATATCATAATTATTTATTAATATTTGAATTATGTAGAATAAGAAATAAAACAAATATGCATGGTTAAAATGATACCTCTTATACAGACCACCTATTTAGGATTATACCAAAAGCCTCCCTATATTGGATTTATAATAAAAATTGACACTAGCACATGGAGAGGGAAGTAATACAGGTTTTTTGGAAGGTATTGGATAAAACAAAATTATTTTTAGGAGTAAATAGAAGTGTATATGTGGTTCTTATTTATTATTGAGGGAGAGGATATAATTGGAATTTTTTTAAATAAAAAAGTATAACCTTGTTTTACACATTATAAAAGGCTTAAAAGAGATAATTATGAATACTTAGATAATATATGTTAAAATTCTGGAAACCAAAAAATATTTGGATAATTTTATAGGTCATTTTAACACTTATTTTTTTAGTTTAACCCCAGTTATCTCATGTTGATCTTAACTATGGAAATTATTTTTTACTATTTTTACATTTAATTATGACCAAAAATTAATTTTTCCATGTTATATAAAATTATTTAGCCTTATTAAAAATATGAGATCCATTTTTACTAAATCAAAATCATAGAAGCGGTAGAATTTAATTTAAAATTAAACCCATGGATGTAATTAAATACAAATTTCCATTGAAAATGTTTTTATATGTATAAAAAGATTTTATATCAAAATTCAATAAAAATTAATTAAGATGAAATAAATTTGATTAATCAAAACATAATTTTACTAATTTTACTTTTACATAATTTAAAAACAAAATATAACTTTATAAATTACTTATACAAAAATACAGTTTTTATTAAAAACAAGTATTATTCACTATTCATTAAAAAACTGAACTTTTTTAAAAATCTCCCAAAATTAATCCAAAGATAATTTTTCCTTTTTTATTCCAAAAAATAGTTAAAATTTTCAAATAAATTTTCAAAAAGTGTAAAAAATTAATTTTATTATTTCGTTACAAAAATCAATAAAAATCATTTTTTGAGAAAAATGTATTTTCTAAGTTTATAAAGGCTTTACCAAAATTTAAGTGATTATTAGTAGTATATTTTCCTTATAAATAATCCTTAATTATAAAAAATGTGGTTAGTCCTATTCATAACACTAATTTTGAAGGCTTGTTTATAATGATGACATTTAAATAATAATATATTAATATTACATCATGGTTTGTTTAAACTCAGTGCTGTGTGTTGTTATGCTATCAAACATAGATTTATTTTAAAATATTGGGTTGTTGCATTATACCCTACTCAAAAAAATTAATCCTCACAAATTAAAATTAATCTTATTAATGAATGGTTTGACATTTGAAAATTCATTTGTGGAAAACCTACAAGGTAAAAAGGGTTAATAAAACATTCAATTAAAAATATAGAAAATTAAATATGAATGTAATCACATTAATAAGTTTCTAAATTAGAGAAATTAGATTGGAAGTAAAAAATATGTATTTGGAAAGATGTTCCATTTGATAGATAATGTTATACAATTTTTTAAAGAGATAAGAGTCTATCAATTTATCAAAAATGAATAACATTTTTATTTCAAGGTCCTTTTAATAATTTTGAGGGATACTTTTACCATATAGACTAAAAAATAAGGAATTATACATAGTTGAAATGTATAATTTCATCATTTATTTATTTTCTATGAAAACTAATTTTCTCTCTCTAAATAATGAGAAATTGAGAAGAATTTATCATGCTCGAAGCACTAAAATTATCCTCTAATGGATCACAAGATTCCGTAAAATGATACCAAGATATTTCCATTGTATTTAAACATTATCCAAAACCATAAATGGTTATCACAAGGTATGATAATTTAAAAAATGAATACACCTTCATATTAATGTCCCAATAAAAAGTACAACATAAATTATTCCATAAATAAATAATCTTATATCCCAAATTACCTCAATATTAAAATATTTAATTATGTTCCTACCAAATAAAATTTCATGTTAAATAAAATGTTATACATAAGGGTTACATGTACCTCAACCTAATAAAAAATTTAGAAAAGTATTTTTAATCTCGAAATAATCCAAATAATTCAAAAAGATTTATCCTTAAAATATTTTTCCTAGAATAAAATTAATATTTATCCCAAAAATAACTTAAGAAAAAACAATATCACAATAACCAGTACATCACATAGGCTAGTGGTAGTCGTTGCACCCATATCACATTTTGGTTGTGGGATCAAGCCCCACGACCTTCGCATATGCATTAGGTTTTCACTCGGCATTCATGTTTTCCTTTTTCTAAAACCATATTTATATAATTCCTATAACATTAGCAAAAATATGATAAACATCCTAAAAATAACATTAATCATCAAATCAATTTTTAACCACTAATTTCTTTTATAAAACTTATTTTTTATAAAAAATAAAATAATCTTAATTAAATATAATTATCTCAAAATCAAGTACATATCAAATATTATCATTTCCTCAATAATGTGATTTTCTATAAAATATAACCTTACTATTAAATCAGATTTCATGTTTATTAGTACCTTTCAACATATTCTTTCAAATACTTAATGAAAAACTATTTCCGAACAATCCTTAAATGTTTTATGATTCTTATAACCAATATACCATTAATAAAATATTTTTCCAAAACATTATTCCCAATTTACAACACCTAAAAATATAAATAATTACACTTTAATGGTTTTTATGACATATATCCTTAGGATTTAATCCCTAGATTAAGGAATTTACTGTAGTAAAGACAAAGTTCCCCATATCTATGACATTGATCTGTTAATGGTGCTTTATATTGAACATTATTTCCATGTGTCTTGTTAACCATACTCTTCATTTTCTTCAATAATTAGCCACTTTATTCCCTCCTATTCTAGACATAAATCATATTATACTTCCTTTAATGAATGTTCCATGGTTCTTATTCCCATATTTTTAAAATTCAAGAAATTAAATCTTCTTTTAATTATCTCCTTTAACACTTAAACTTCCATAACATATCATTATTCTCTTCTTTGATATTCTTGTAAATTCAACAATGTTTCAGTAGTAAACATTAATTTGAGATAACTCATTTGGAATTATCACAAGATGTATAACTTTTGTTCCAATCAAGTTAGAAATATCATTAAGGAAATTGTTATATTTCACATCACTTTGGTTGTTTTCATTCATTCCCCTATTTACTACCATTAGCTATAAGGAATAAAAGACATAATACGGGAATACATTAGCTTAAAAAAAATAAAACTCATAATCATATAATTAATAAATTATAAATTATATGTATATCCCAACTTATGAGTCTCTAGGTTTTAATCTAGTTTATCCATGATAACATTCTCTATTAAGTTTTCTAACCTAACAAATTGTTCAAGGCCTTTACAATAGTTAATAACGAGTTTTTGAATTTCTAAATAATGTCCCCTAATAGTGTCAAAACAGGTGTGTAATAGGGCCTATTTTTATTCACTAGGTGATGATCAGGCCAATCTGAATGTTCCCTTTTTAGGTTTATTAACCCTAGGTAAAACTGTCTCAGAGCCACAACCACTTATAGTATCCAGATAGGGGTATGATTTCTTAGAACCGAATCACTCTATACTTCACCAAAATTATTAGATATATTCCTATACTTATAATTATCCTTATATTTATCCCTAAGGTTTTCACTATATTATTCTATTCATAATCCCCAATAATAATACCCTACTTTGATACCAACTACAGTGACCCAATCCTTTTAAAAATATTATTATATGATTTTTAACATTTATTTCCATTAATTACAACCTAAATATCATAAGGCCTAGTGTCTTTAAAAGACTAGGTTCATAATATATAAAAATGAGAATAAAATAAAACATCTTTATTTTATTCTCCATAATGATCCCCTGAATCCTTTTGTCCTCATAAAACTGCATGGAATAATCTACGAATTACATAAAAAATGGGTGTGATAAAATATCAGTAATGAAATAAACATGACATGGAAATATAACGTGTGAGATAAAGGTATAACATGATAGCAGAAAATAAAATGATCACGAGTAATCACATAGAATAATTACATAAATAACATGATATCATAATATTATGTCATTGTTTGAAGTATAGAAGTAACATAGGACATGAAAAAAAGATTTAATGATATCTTCCAAGAAAAGATCACATGGTAGACAAATTCTTGACTAACTCATTTTTCATGCATAATTTTAAGTGTTTTCTAATGATTTTCTGATGGCTTTCAATGTATATTGCCTTATAATACATTGTTTTATTAAAATATCGGGAATTTTTAATCTAGAATTAAAATTCATTTATAAGTGGGTTTTAATGTTTAAATTTTATTAAAAATAATTTTTGGAAATTTAACTAACATATTTTTCATATTTTGAATGAATTTTCTGGTAAAAAATAGTGTTAGGTTCAAGTTATACCTAAACCAGGCTATCCTTCCCCATATCAAGCATAGAAGGTGGGATGAATTGACAATATATCATTGAGAGGTATTTCTTAAGTCAGTGATAGGTGATCCACATGGGGGATCAAGACCATGTAGAATAATCCCCACAGGGAGGAGCCTACAGGAAGTACAATTTTGGCCAAGGACTGTAAAGGTTGTGGCGGGTTGATTTTGTACATGGGTACCAGGAGCCCATCTCTAGAGTAGGATCTAAGCTGGGTGTGTGGTGTAATTTAATTTATATGAGAAAATCCTACACTCTCCAATCCGCTGTGGGACATTATTTTACCTGGGTAATTTTCACATTAATCAAAACATCGTCATTATGCTTCAGCTCTTCTTCCCCATACTCAAACACCCTTGTATTGTCATTATCCACTAACAGTCGTCATTCAACACCATCCAAAAAACAATATAACACATGGTAATCTCCATGTACACCAGTGTAAAATCTCCATATTGAGCTCTTTCTCATGGCTGAAACCCAGGAACATATTTTTTAATCTCTGAGACCCTATCTGACCATTTCAAAACTCTTTCAAAGATTCATCTATCCACCGTTAATTCCACATGTTTTGATGTTCTTACAACTCCTTCACTAATGGAATCAACATATGGAACCACCATTGATTCCATGCACACTATACGTGATTGAGGAGGACCTATTGAATCATGTTTTCTAGACTGAAGCTTCCCTACGTGAACTCTCGACACTATCCATACTATGTATGAACACCGAAAATATTCATGTGTTTCCATAAAAACACAATAAAATCACCATAGGTATAATTTTGGGGTATTTATTCTATTTTAAAATTTCAATTGCACTAATATATGACATTATTAAAAATGGTAGGCTGAGGCAGTTTAAAATTTCTATAAAAAGGATAGGAAGACTCTGGTATAAAAATGAGTTTGTCACCAACTGGAAGACACCACCCGAAGGAGAGGCCTATGATGCTTATTTTTGTTTTTTATATCTTCTTCTATATTTTTCGTTTAGTTTTATTTTAATTTCTATTAATATAATTAATTAATTCATTATTCTTAAAGTGTTTCTACCCAAATATTCTTTTTCTTATTTTTTTATGTTCTTCTAATTTAATTCTGGGTTTTTATTTTATTTTCTTTCTCTATTATTACAACTTATTTTTATTTTTATTTCTTCTTACTATCTCTCTATCTTCTTATATTTTTACTAATTTTTTTCATGTATTTTTTTTACTTATTCTCTCACCCTTATTCTCTTTATTTTATTTATTTTATTTTTATATCTTTTTTCTCATATTTCCACAATGACCACTTACTCCCAGTGATGAGAGGCTAACTCGAGGCTTGGCCTGGGGGAGGTAAGTGGTGTTTCTAAAATTCTATACTTAAATTTTAATGTTTTATTAAGTTTGTGGTGAGAAAGGGTGAAGTGTATAGGAGTGTAGATTTTCCACTCTGACACTAAACACAAACTCGTTCCTATACTTTTATTTTAACCTTTTACCTCCCTTCTACTTGACACATGTTCTTTATATGATGGAGTTTTGTCATTCAGTGGATGAAATGACATATGATGGAGTTGGGTTCTATAAGCTTTCACATTCACAATTAAGGAGTTCTATCAACCTTGTTTATAAGAGGATGTGGAATTATGATATTCCAGGAATTAAAAATATCACACCCACTAAATTAAATAATAGTAATCCAAGAGTTATATTTCCCAATTAGGTTATCAAACTAAATTGATAAAAAAATTATTATAGAACCCTTAAAAAGAACCAAAAATTCCCAGTTCATTCTTTTCTAATCACATTCTATCATTGCATGTTAGATTAATTTTTCTAATTTTTTCTTTCATTTAAATTTCATTAATTTAAGAAAATAATAAAAATAATAAAAATAAATATTTCTATGTGATTTAGAATTTATAAATTATAAAACTATGATGCTCCTCAAGTGAGATGACTCTGGTCAACCATTGTTCTACAGTAGAAAAAATAATTATAAATTTTATTTTTCCATGCTCTGCGATAGGTGCGTGTCAAAATTGAATTCATTTATAAGGAACTAATTAGTGTTTATTTACTTTTTCTATTGTCATAGGTAAATATTTTTTTATTTGTTTAATTTAAATAAAAATCCATAAAAAATTATTTTTCTAGTATGTTATCAAGTGATTATTTTTTCAGTTCATGGCCCGAATAGCCCGAAGGCCTTCTTTATTATTTTTATTATGGATAATCCCTATTTTAATGGTTTAAGGGGAACCCATAGATGACCCGTAGGCCTAAGGCACAAGGACCAACAAACCAACAATACATGACCCAAAGGCCCAGAGGCATACCATGCCGAATACATGATATGTAGGCCCATCCCACTTGAACTGCTCCTCCCCAGCTTTCTACGTCATTGATCACCTAGCTCCCAACTATTGGTTTCTAATCGGCTAGCATTTCCCCGTACAAAGATGCACGGTGCCTGGTCCCAATGGCGGCTGCCATACCCTCTCATTCTTCCAATCCGGTTAGCTCTACATCTGGTGGCCGCTACTCCTGTTGCTCTGATCCTCTTCTGGGGCTTGTTCTGTGTGCACTGGGCTACTCCATGTTTTAACCTGACCTGAAGGCCCTGTGGCCCGAAGGCCTTTGATGACCCGAATTCCCTGGAGACCCGTAGGCCGAAACCGGTGGCCCGAAGGCCCAAATCGGGTGAATAGTTCTAGCTGTAATAGTACCGAACAGTACTGCTACAGTGACTGCTACAAGAGTTTTCTAATTTTTTTGAAGACATCCAACAAGTTAAGGCCAATATCAAGGAACATAAATAACCAAATAATTTGAATATATCTATTTTATTTGACCATGATAGCTAGAGTGGATTCCTAATGAGGAGTACTTTCTTATTGTACTATGATTGGGAGATCAAAACGATATGGATGACGTCTAGAACATGTGTGAGGTACTAAATAAAATCACAATTATTTACAAAGTAGAAGAGCCAACACCATTTCATATCCTACTATCCATGGAGAAAGACACCACCCCAGTGGTGGAATTTGAAGAAAATTTGGATCATCCCAACTACCTACCTCCATTTATTGAGATCCAACTTCAAGAGGCACTCATCAATGGGAAAGATATTGATCCCAAACTAACTTAGGGAGATAAACTTATTTTTAACTATTTATTTTATGATTTTATTCAATAATATTTGAGTATCACTAATTATAGTTATAAAATTTCATATTTTTTCAATTCTTTTTATTCCTTAGAGGAAGATAAAGAGACATCACCTACACCTACCATGGAAAACATAGATCTACCTGATTTTGATGAATATGAATTAAAGGAAGCCCAAGAAGAATCCAAAGTATCTAAGCCTAAGGGAAAAATATTGAGGCTACCCACATTGAAATGGATAATTCCTGATATTCATTCTGAATATTTAAATTTTATATAATTTAAAATGAATTCTAAAATATTCTTTTAAAATTCAATTTATTCACCCCAA
The DNA here is from genome assembly GCA_963277665.1 of Viscum album. NCBI lineage: Eukaryota > Viridiplantae > Streptophyta > Magnoliopsida > Santalales > Viscaceae > Viscum > Viscum album. Next base: position 1,597,281,901 of record OY728141.1, read on the forward strand.
ATGGAACCATCACTGGATAATAAAAAGGACTTTCACAAGTAGAAACTAAGAAATAGGAGGATCCATAATCCATTCAACCCACACCCTGCATGTTATACCTAATTGAAAAATGGATAGATATGGTATGCTCTATCTATGGATCATTACCCACACAAAAATAATAATTGGAAGCTGGGAAAATCCCCATATGGTGGTTCAAATATAAGAAGATCCATCCACCATCAAACTATGGATAATAATTAGTACTGACCTTTTAGAGGTAGTAAAAATCCTAGACCCACTAGGGAGATCATACCAAGATTTAAATTTACATGCTTTATAGAGATTTAAATTTTATTTTTAGCACTATTTTAGAATGAAACTCCAACACCCCTATAATTTTTAGATGTAACGACATATTCTTTCAGTTTTGATGACTAATCTACTTTTATAGGACCATAATGCCCTAAGGAATCCCCAAAATAGTGGCGGAAGAAGAATAAAACTTCACAAGAAAAGGGAGTTCAATTTTAATGTGTATCTTTTAAAATTTATAAATTTTTTGTATAAAAAAATATTTTGATCATTAAATTGGAAAATTAAAAGCCCATGATTTGAATTTACTTTTTTACATAACTTTTCTCCGAGACATGAGTTTCTTAAGAACCCTATAATTCCATGTTTTATATTTCAATGATAATGATATTGAATAAGTAAGGTGTTGAATTGAATGATAAGATTTAAGCATGACAATTGAAATTAGAACTCCAAATTTGAGGGAATTAGTTGATTCATGTAAATGAAATTTCCCTTCCATTTTTTAAAATTTGAATTTAAGAAATTTATGTGAATTAATTTTTTATTCTTATTCATGCAATGAGTGTTTGTCCATTATCATATGTCTCAATCCCAAGAGTATTTTTCAACCAAACATTTCCTATTTTATCTTGATATTTCTTGAGTGATCCTGGGACATGCCACCCACAAGAAATTTCATTTGATCTTGTTAAAGATATGAATTTTTAAAAACATATTTAAAATTTTTGAGACATATTTTTGAAAAGAACTTATCATTGATACCACATTTACATCATTACTTATTTATCCCATAAAGATAATGAAGAACCTTTTAGGTATGGTCCATATTTCAATATATTTTATCCATTACTACACTACTCATTATATTTTTCATGATATTTTAATTTTAAAGTGTGGGGGTTGGAGAAGTCATGGTAAAAGTGATTAAATTAATTTTATGGAAAATTTTTGGGCTGATAATGTGGGTATTGAGAAAGGTTTTTATTCATACATTTAACTATTTTCATTTTCTATTATTAAAAAAATGAATAAATAGGAACATATTGTGACTTGGAATACCAAACAAATCACCATTTAAAGAACAATTATTTTTATCATATGTGTTTAGGTGTGGAGGAGAGGTCTATTCCAATAATATATTTTTTAAAAGTAAAGAAAAAAATATGAAAATGTAGTTTGAAAAATGTATAAAAATAGAAAAAAATTCAAGAAGGGTAACATTTATAATTATGATTTCATTATTCATAACCATATATTGATCTTGGGAAGTGGGATTTGTTATTTTAAAGAGTAAAATTTCATTTAGATTTTACTTTTTTAATCATGCTTAATACTTTATAGATTTACCACCTCTTTGATATTTACTTTTTAAACATCATTTCCTACCAACCTTTAGTTGTAGAGTCATTAAGAACATAATTGAAAAGTCCTTATGATTTATGTGACTTTTTTATTTTCAAATTAGGGAAATTAATTCCTTTATAGGCTTATGAAAATGAGGCTCGTTTTCATAAAATGAGAATAACTATAGTTAAATTTGTATCAGGATTGATGATAGAAAACATTCAAAAGTGAGGTAAATATTGATTTGGCATGTTTAATAATAATAAATTAAGGATTTTTAATGAATGAATGGAGGGAATCCACAATTATCAAAATGGAAAAGGTAAACTACTTTGATTTATTGATCATTTCAAAAGTGTATTAAATTTATATTTTATGTGGATATAGAATGTTTTATTTAACAGTGATATTTTTTTAATTACATTGAAATTTTAATACTGGTAGAATTGGTGGCTGCTTGAATTCAATGTTTAAATTTAATTATTGTGTAAAATCATATTTTAAGGGTTGGGGTATTTGACACACTCAATTTTCATGCATAATTTTACGTGTTTTCTAATTATTGTTTGATGGATTTGAATGGATATTATCTTATAATACATTTTTTTATTAAAAAATGGGAAATTGTTAATATAGAATTAAAATGGATTTATTTTTTAATTTCTATTAAGAATATTTTTTTAACATTTAACTAACTTATTTCACATATTTTTAATGAATTCATAGGTAAAAAATAGGGACAGGCTCAAGGTGCCCTCATCCCGGACAACCCACTAGGTAGCCAACCAACTACGTGGGCTAGCTAGCCAGGTCATCATTAGGAGGTCCCACTCAAGCTGATAAGATCTGATCCGTACATGGGATCAGACATGTGCAACATGAGGCCCATGGGGAGGATCTCGCATGAAGTATAATTTTGGAAAAGGCCTCCATGGGTTGTGGTGGCTCAAGTATGTGCATGTATACTAAGATCACATCACTAGAAAAGGATCCTGAGCTAGGGATGTAGCATTATTTCATTTATATGAGAGAAATATCCACTTTTCAGTCTAATTTGAGACAATATTATACATGAATACTATTCACATTAATAAAAATGTCATTTTCATGCTCTAGATCTGTTACCCCATGGTCGGCCACCCCATGTACCACCGTTCTCCACTAACATCCACTCCTTGATGTCATCCCACCGCTACTATAACACATTATAACCTCCACGATTGTTAGTAGAAAATATTGGGATCGATATCTTTCTCCATTTTGAAGACTGTGAACACCTTTTATCATCTCTAAGTTTCCATATGACTATCATAAACCTCATTTGAAGCTTTATCCAGCCATTGTGAAGGCCAAATGTTTTGAGAAGATTCCTATTACTTCATTGTTAGACTCAACACATGGAACCACCACCAATGTGATGAACACCATGAACAATGGAGTAGTTCCCTATAAATCACACTGTCCATGCTGAAGCTGCATTGCGTGAACTCCCCATATTGTCCATGTAGTTTATGAACACCCAAAATATTCATGTGTTTCCAAAAAAAATACATCAACTTATTCCTGGGTCTCGTATGAGAGAATTTATTCTGTTTTTAATTTTAAATTAACAAAGATATAATATTATTTGAAGAAAATGGGCTCCTGAGGTTGTTCTCGATGCCTATAAAATGAGAGGAAGGCCCTGCTAGAAAAGGGATGTGGGCACCCACTAGAGGACATAACTGGTAAGAGGGGCCACTACTTCTCATCTTTGTTTATTATTTCTTATTGTGTATTTTTTTAGTTTTATATTCATTTCTTATATTATAATCCGTTCATGGATTCTTATTAAAGCACTTCCACCCAACTCTTATTATTCTCCTCCTCCTTGTGTTTAAATTTTATTTTCTTTCTCTCTTCTGCTCACTTATTTTTATTTTCATTTTCATTTTATTCTTCTTATCTCACTCTCTTCATCTATTATTATTAATTTTGTGCTTCCATATTTTCTTCTATTAATGTTCATATTTCTAAAATTACCTTTTACTCTTGATAATGTGAGGCTAACCAGGGGCTTGGATCGGGGGAGGTAAGTTGTGTTTTATAAATTCAATACTTAAATTTTAATGTTCTATTCATTTTTATGGTGAGAAATGGTGAAGTGAATGGGTTTTGGTATTTTCCACCAAGAAACTAAACTCAAAGTCATTTCTATTCTTTTATAGAATCATTTTCCATCCTTTCTATTAGACACTGGATCCTCACATGATGGAGTCGATTCATTAAATTAATGAAAAAGAATTCGATGGAGATTGGTCCTTAAAGATGTCACATTATTGATTGAGTTGTTCCATTAACCTTGATTATAGGAGGATTTGGGATTAATATTGTTTAGGAATTCAAAATTTCACACACAATAAGTAAAATAATCATAATCCAAGAGTGATATTTCATAATTGGTTTATCAAAAAAAATTTAATAAATAATAACAACAGTGATAGAACCCATAAACTAAACCACAAAGTCCATGTTATTTAGTTTCTAACCACATTCTATTATTTCATCTTAGTATAATTTTTGTACTCTTTTATTTAATTTAAATTTCATTTTCTATGAAAAAATTAAAAAAATAAATTCATGTTGTGTTTGGCAGTTTAATATTTATAAGTATTAAACCGCAAAGCTCCTTAAGTGAGAGGACCCTGGTCATATATTGTGATTCACTATGAAAATTAATAAGAAATGTTCTATTTCCAAACCCATGATAGGTATGTTTCATGTCTCGTAATTGATTGGGTTTACTCTCTAATACCATATATGATGCCGAATGAGACTAAAGATTTACCCAATGCATTGGAGTGATATATAAGAACACCCATCAATACAAGTTCATTATTTATGTGTTCCACATAATTTAAATCAATTATAATTAATAACATAACAATTAACCTTGGAAAGAAAATGGGTTTCATATTCCTTCCTCATATCATAATCAAAGTAAATTTCATAATGAAGGCATTTGAGAACTTAACATAAGGAATGTATTTCCCAATAAATTTATGGGAGAATAATCTAGGTATATATGTGATGGAAATATGTACATTATTTATAAGTAATATATAAAATCAAATATTTTCATCATTAATGAAAAATTATTTAAAATATTATGTGGAATATTTCTCAAGGAAAATAAAATTTTCACTTTGAAATCACATCATTTAAATATAAAAATATCCAAAATATTATAGAAAAAAATTGATTTGAAAATAAATAACCGTGAAAACTTATAAAAGAAGCTTTAAATAGTTTTTTTAAGAAAATATATATTACTAATCTATGAAAACAGTATTACAAAGCCAATCAGGGAATGAGTTCACCCAAAAATGATCACCCCAATGTTTTCCAAAATGAGCCAAACGATGGGATTTCGAATTACCATCTCTTTTAATGAAAGAAAATTTTCAAGCATCGAATCCATCGGTCAGGGACCATATATTTCTCAAGATGAAGCCATAAGGCTGGGAATTATCATATTTTGTTGAGAGAGCGTTCACCACTTCGAGGGAGTCAGATTCCACCAGAATCTTAGGCCAAAATTTTGAATGGGAAAAAAGAATCCCCTGGAGGATGGTCGAGACCTCTACCACCACAAAGCTTAATGAGTTAGGCACTGCCCTACACTGAGCTTCCACAATTTGGCCAAAACTGTTATGATAAATTAGCCCAATACTGACCATTGAATTAGTAGAGATGATAGAATCAATATTAATCTTTATGAAACCTTCAAGAGGGAGACTAATAAGGATCCGCTCGTCGAGTGTGGCTCAAAGAATGCCCCGCAGCATCAGTATTAATCTTGAAGAAACCCTCAGGGGGGAGACCATTAAGGAGACACTCATTGAGTGTGGCTCAAAAGTAAAATTTTGTTAAAAAATTATTTAATAAATCATTTGTCTAATGTTAAAAATATTGTTGAAAATATTTTTAGAAAACATGGATATAATATAAAAAGTATTTTTGACCGAAGAGAGAAATTAAGTCATATTTTCTTAAAAATATTTCCTCAATAATTTTAAGTAACAAAGAGAATGAAATAGTACTATTAATTGAAAATATTATTAACAAATATATGAGAATGAAATGGAATAGCTTTATAATAAAATCATCAAATAATTTTCTATAGTGAAAATTCAAACATAAACATTCCTGATTGAATTGAGATTGAATCATTAACCCTTATCGCTTTGGTAACTTTTGAATCATAACTCCAATTAGTTAATTAAATGAATTGTCATTTAAAATTTCATGATTCATAAAGGATTAATGATATGATGTCAAAATTTTCATTATATACACCATTTTAAAGATATTATGTGTATAAAAGAACATGTGCCTCAATGAAATAATTTTTGAGATGAAACCCTAACCTCGAGTCCAAACATTATCGTGTTTTTATTTTATCTATTAAAACAAAAAATTAAATAATATTTTTTATTAATAATCATTTATAGGTTTAATTTCATATAATTAAACCATTTAATTCATTTATTTTAATGACATATTTAATTACTTAATCAGATATTCCCATGTCGAGTGTTTTGAGGATGCTCAGTTAATAATTTCAAAACGACGTCCGTGTGTTGATCATGGACAAAGAGGTGATTTTTTAATAACCATTAGAATAATAGTATTGAAATAACTATAATTTATATACATTGGTAATACATTTAAAAAACCATGAATTATGTTTTTGAAATATGAACTATGTTATAATCATGGAGATGGTAGGTCGTACGTACGCATGTGTAATTTTTTCATTTTTCAATGATCATGATGGAAATAAGGTAAGTTAGATTTCACATGTACATAATTTTCATAATATCATAAATATAATATTATTACTTTATGTACACTTAAATATGCCATCCATGTGACGTGGTAATAAAAAAAGAATCATATCACTTCGTGAGTCTGTAGTCTGTTGTACACGCGAATGATGCTCCCATTATTCATTGGAAGGTAAGGTAAGAATTTATATGATCAAATAAGATTAAATAATGATTAATATTTAATTAATATCATATATAAAAATTAATTCCATCATAATGAATATACATGAGAGGCAATTATGGAAAATGAATTACATTGGTTCGTGAGGCGGTAGTTCGTTGTACACATGAAAATTGGTTATGTTTCTCATTTGGTGGAATTGGAGATGGATTTAAGTTATGAAATTAATTTAATAAAAATATTATTAAATGTGGGATACTTATATTATTATATCAACATGAGTTATAATTATTTTAAAGAGGAAGAATAAATAAAACTAATATCCTCTGTTAAGAACGATACCTCTTCTCCAAACCACCTCTTTAGGATTATACCTAAAGCCTACCTAGATATTTTTTATTATTATAAACAAAAGACTCCTGAAAATGGGGATTAAATTAAATAAGGTTTTTAGCAGTTATTGGGTGAAACAGGAGTATTTTTAAGTGTTAAGTGGAGAGGAGAGGGGGTTCCCATTTATATGTAAAAGAGAGGACACACTTGAAATTTTTTTAAAAAGAAAAGTTATGCCCACAATTTACACATTAAAAGAGGCTCCAAAATGAATAATTATTAAAAATTATATGATATATGGTTTAAATATGTCTATACAATATGTTTTTTTACATGTTTTAAGGCCATTTAATCATTATATTTTTAGTTTAACCCCCTATAACCTCATTTTAAGCTTAACTATGATAAATAATTTTCATTGTTTTTACTATCAATTATGAAATAAATTATGTTTAACATATTATATAATATTAATTATTCTAATTAAAATTACTGAATTCATTTATAAAACTTTAATTAATATAAGGGGCCTGATTTAATTTATAATTAAACCCACAGTCATGTCTAAAAGTTGGTTTGCAAAGAAAATTTTTTCATAAGTATAAAAATATTTTTTATCAAAATTCAACATGAAATTAATTAAAATTACCTAAATTAGATTTATAATAACATATTTGACCTAATTTTACTTTAATTATATTTTAAAACAAAACATAAAATTTCAAATGATTTATCTAAAGAGGAAGTTTACAATAAAAACTGGTATTTTCATTATTCATAAAAAAGTTAAAATTAATAGAAAAATACCAAAAATTCATCCTATTATAATTTTAACATGTCGATTACAATTGTTTTTATTTTTTTCAAATAAAATTTCGAAAATTATAAAAAATAATTTTAACTTATTTCATAAAAATATATAAAAATCATTGTTTGAGGAAAAGGGATTTTTGATGGGTATAATGATTTTACAAAGAATTAAGTTCTTATTTATAGATATATTTTCTTTATAACTCATATATAATTTACAAAATGTTGGTTTTACTATTCATAATTTCAAATTTAACATCCATGTTATAATGATAATTTTTAAACAAAATTATTTTAATATTATATAGCGGTTCGTTTGAACATAGTGTTTCATGTTATATACACTATCAACCATAGTATTATTTAAAAAATATTGATGTGTTATAATTCATGTTAATTTTGAGATAAGTACTTATATATGGGTTCTTACACGATCTCCTCCATCGAATCTATATAAAAAAACATGGACCCTTTGTGAAAAATCCTTTAATAGGTGATACTTCTAGAGCATGTGCTTCATCCTTTGATGTGAACTTATCTCCTTTATGAGAGTCACCGCAATAGTATTATCATAATATAATGTTATAGGGTCATTACTACTAAGAACCACTTAATTATCATGGACACAATTGCATATCCAAACAGCTTCTTTAGTTGTATCTGAAGTGGCAATATACTAGACTCCATAGTAGAGTAACATACAACTAGATAATTTTATCTCTTCCATCTCATAACACCCCCATTAAGACCAAATACATATAATGACTACAATTTGAGATAATTATGATCAATATAGAGTTTACCGTAAATATATTATCAGTTTACTATATCCTCATCTTCATCATACATCTACAACATATACTTAGTACATCTCAAATAATTATATAAAACCTTAAAATTAGTCTAATGTTGTTCCCATGTATTTTATTGATATATTTCCATCATTCTAATGTTGTAGTAAATATCAAGCCCAATACATAACATCACAAACATTATGGAACCTATAATTGAAGCATGATTTATTTTAATCATAATCTCTCTATCTCTCACACTCTTGAGGTGTCTATGACACATTTGATTGTATAAAAGTATACCATGTGACATTAGAATCAATATCCTATTAGATTTTTCTATTCTAAACCTCTTCTATATTTGTTCAATATATATACCTTTACTTAATCCAAAATTCCTCTTAGATCTATCACTAATGATCTTGATCCCAATGATTTAAGATATTTTACCTAAGACCTTCAGTGATAAGTACATGATTGACCAGTCATTAACCAATTATAATATTGGTACCTCATTTCTAATAAGTAATATGTCAATGAAATATAATACTAAGAGAACAAACACACTCCCACTAAACATCTTATAGACACATATCTCAATTTATTTTTTTATAAAAAAATTACTTTTATGGCTTCATAAAACTATATACTTCATGATTTCAATTCAAACTTCAACTCATTAATGTATATCTACAACTTAAATACATTATTGGCATCTTTTTTATCACATCACCTTCTAGTTATTTCATATAGACATATTTAAAAATGTTACCATTAATGAAATTTTTCATGACACCCATATTCTAAATATCATAATCATGGAATAATTTTATAGAAAGTAAAATTATGATTGATTAAAACATTGAAACTAGATAAATGGTTTCTTCATATTCTATTCCCTGAAAATTTTTAAACCCTTTAGTCCCTATATATATTTTATAGGTAGTAACATTAACGTTTATGTTTTTTTCTCTTGAATACCTATTTAAACCGTACATTATTTACATTAACTATAGGATTTAACAAAAACCATAGTTTGTTCTAATGAATATAATCAATTTTAAAATTCATGGTTTCTTTATATCTAGTAACTTCTAAGCTACCTATTACTTTGTTTTAGGAAATAAGATCATTATTGTCAACCAATAATGATTCACCATCCTTGGTGACTAGAAAACCATGTATTTGGTTCTCTAACCAATTTGATGGTCCTATATAGAACTAGTTTCTCTAGAAAAACTTCTTCTATATGTAATAGTAGAATCTTTTTCTGTGCCAAATCTTGTGTATCTTGAGCAATAACTTCATAGAATTCAATCATTATATCACTATCTATTTTAGAGATATGCACCCTCTCATGATATATGGAATTTATATACATAATAATTTTATTATATAAGGGTTCATATAGATAATATCCTCCCATTTCATTACAGTGTCCTATAAAGATACACTTTATTCCCTTGTGAGCCATTTATTTTACCAGATGAGGCCTTAACAAATGTCACGCAACACCATACATCAGTTTTCAAAAACACATATGTCTATCTGTAAATAAATTTGTTTTATATACTATTTTAAACCTTATTTATCCCATAGTTTAGTATGTGCACAACAACCTATAATTAATATCCCCAAAAGTAAAATGGAATATCTTCATGGATCATAATTTCCCGCACTATGCCACGTATGGTGTAGTTCATCGTTTAATTAACACCATTCCACTATGGTGTATAAGGAGGAGTGATTTGAGATTAAATCCTAAACTCTCATAGATAGTCAATGAAATATTGAAAAATATACTCACAAACTCAATCATATTTAAGCTTCTTTTTCTTCTTACCAAGTAATTTTCTACTTCATTCATGAACTATTTAAAGTTTCCAAAGGATTCAAACTTATACCTCATTAAGTAAAAACATCCTTGTATACTCAAACCATTGATAAAAATAATGATTTAATAATACCCATATTTATATTTTACTCTAAATTTTCTACAAACATAAATGTGTACCGATTTTATAATATTGGTGGGTCTTTAACCCTTTCCACTGAAAGATAGTTTGGTTATTTTTCCTCATAACCAAGTGATACATATATCAAGTGGATATAGTTTAAAGGTATCTAAATATACATCTTCATAGATATTTTTATATAAATTCTCATTTACATTACCAAATCAGTGATTCCATAACTGGATGTGATATGTTTCATGAAAACATCATTCATTATCAATTTCCAACACTTGGCTTTCATAATAAGTATGTATATATAATTATTTAAATATAATGGCCCATAAAAATTCTATCTTTGAAATAGAATAAAATTTTATTTCTAAATTTTAAAATAAAACCATTCATATATCAACTATATATAGAAATTATATTTTTGGTAACTCCTATTATGTAAGAACAATTAATTAAAACCAAGATCATTCTAGATGGAAAAGTGATGTGGTAGTTTTATATATCCAAGGAAGTTGGTACAGTGTTATTGGCTACTCAAATATCAACCTCCCCTTTATAAATATTTCTTAATATACTTGGTTCCTATATTTTGACACAAATGTGAGTATAACATGTTGTAGCTAATACACAACCATTAAAATATGAAATTATTATGCTCGATAATGACAAAAACTGAAGCTTTTTGTGATTATTTAATTGGGTACATTTATTCTTCTATTGGACATTCTTAATAAATTAATAACATATTACATTTCATTCCTTTAGATTCATTTGGAATATCAATTTATTTGAAGGATTGTGTTCATAATACTTAAACTTTGAGTGAGTATTTGGGCCTTATGAATTGTTATTAATTTTAGTAACTATATTAAATACATGTTTTTAATGCCTTATGTCTTTATATACTTTGTGATTCACGTTTTGGAGTTCCAAAATAGACTGATCACTATTTCAATTATTACAATTCACAATAAAAATGAAGAGTTTTTGAGGTAGTTCGGTTAAAATGAGATCTGTGTGCAACACATTAGTGAACATAAATCATGAGACATCCATTCACTCTATCTATAAAATTATTTTGACTACATATGGAATATCTTGCACTGACTCTCCACGAATTCACTTGAATAGTGCCTTAAAGATCTCCTCTCTTTTTTCTCACATTCTATTTTTAAATATCATAATGTTGATACATCATGCTATATTAATATATTTCATTGTATTTATTTTATAGATATTTGGATATTTATGTTAACGTAATACACTATAATTCTAGTCCGTCAAAAACTCTTTCTTGTAGAAAGAGTTACTACTCATTGGCCTATGTTGTACGCACCTCAAGAAAATGGGACTCTGGTGTATGATACTCTCATTCATGTAATAGTATAATTAAAATGTTACAATACCATTCCTAGAAGTTAATTCTAGAGATAAAGTTATATTTCTATAATATAGAACCAAATTTACCTCACCATTGTTGTAACACCCCAAAATCCTAAAGTAAGAACATTGTATTTAATATCATGTATCACACGCTTCACCAAACGCATAAGGGGATATAATACCCCAAGGATTTATAATATATTTACAATTTTAAATAAATTAAATATATGATATATCTTAAAATTGATGTGATACTGAGTTAGCATACTTCACATACAACAATGAATTTCTTCAAATGGCTGGTATTACACACAAAACCAAGTTTTACAAAATAACGATATATATTACAAACATATTATTTAATAAAAACAAGCTGTTTAATTAGTACATATTAAAAGCGTTAACTAAATTATGAAAATATATGGTTTATATAAATATAAAATGAATTCATTGGTTTCCAATTAAAGATAAATGATAATAAGAACCAATTGGATATAAAAATTAATATTATTATTTTTATGCTTCCAAAGGAGTTTTGTGTTAATAAAAATAATTAATTACCATTAGTGAATGATTTTAATTAAATATATATGTTATATATTAAATAAAATATTGTTACAGTGATACATTAGGTCTTATATGCATTATAGAATAACAAACCTAATTTCACAAATAAAAACCTATATTTTTATAAAGGCAATTTTACTACCTTTTAATGGAGAACCCATTTTAAATCTGAATTTTGAAACATTAATTGATTTAATTTGTCAAAATACACTTCATATTTAAAATATAAATATAAAAATTTGGTTAGGGTGATTTTTTTGTTATTTTTTTGGAAACATATCATTTTTTAATGAACAGTTAAATATACTGAATTTTAGTTCAAAATCTATTTTTCATATAATTTATTTATAAGGTTGAATTATATTATTAATTTGTTTTAATGTTTAATTAGATAATTTTCTTTATCAATTTATAAATTTATTTCATTTTAATCAATTTAAATTAAAAATTTATTATAAAAACATACCAAACTTTTGGACGTTTTTACTTTAAAAACTGGGATTGTCAACCCCCCTACAGGATTAAATTTAAATCAATTTCATCCACTTCTATGATTAGAATTTGGAAAAGTGGATTAAATATTTTGAATAATAATAATTTATAATGTATAATAAGAAAAACTTTTTTTTTATCAAAAATATTAGTGAATGTGATTAAAATCTATTACAACAGCTAAGGTTAAATTAAGACTTATAAGGTACAAAACCTTAACCTTAAGGCCAAAAATAACTTATACACTTGTCCAAGAGATATTTTATAGATATATTTTGACCTTGTACTCTCTTTTATATAGTCTTTACTATTACTAGATCTTCTTTCAACAAGAAACATGTTGTAGGAATTTCTTTTTCAAAATATTACAAGAGTTCCACTCCTCATCGATTAGAAAATCCAACCACTTATCCACATTACTCACAACTATAAAACCATTTAGGTTCGACAAATATCTGTAAAAATAGATTAAAAACATCGCTAAACTATACCTTGAATCATCCCTTTTTAATAAATCCTTCCAAGTAATCCCTTTGGTGTAAACCAAAAGGAGGTACCCGATTTTTAAGGTAACACTTTCCAACAATATCTTTTCTTTCATTTACTCCTACAACCATTCAATTATTTTTAAATCATGATTATATGATGTAAAATATATCTTAAATAAATATTTTTTTATCAAGTGGTCGACCTACACTTACACAAACTTCCATCTAATGGATAATGAACAAACTATTTACTTGTGCGGGGAACTACCACATCATGAAATGATGATTATTCATTTTTCCATTACAACCTATCATGGTGGACATTCTGATGTAAAATCTATTTATATATGATATATATGAATATTAAAATTCATTTATTCTTCTTTAAATATTTTTTAACACATACCTCTATATATTCCATTTTTTGTAAATATGATAACATTATTTTTGGAAGTGTGGACTACCACCCCCACAAAGTGATGTGACTCGTTCACGCTATACATGGATTGTATAAAAGATAGTTTTAATAAACCTATGTAACATATATAACATAGATATGATTGTTTAATTATAATATATTAATCATTTACTTTTCATTATTTTTATTAAAATAATGAAAGGAAAGTATCTTTCATGCGTACATACGACCTACAGTATCAATGAACGGTGCACTTCATTTCTTATATCCAAAGATTATGAAATATTATAAATACATATGTACTGAATATATAATATAATTAATCCATGGTTTAAATTATGAAGATGATGAAATCATGATCTATGTAATAAGAACAATAATTAACAACTTAAAACACACTTGAGAAAACTAGGAAATTAACACCCAAAATAGTTAAAATAATGAAAGAGTGTTAACAAACAGGTAGTAAAATATTTTAAGAAATTAATATAAGATATTATAAACATGATTATAGTTATTTTATAAGTTAGTAATATATTTTAAACTACTATAAATGAGGATAAATACCACATAACAAAGAGGAATGTTCATGTAATGGATTTCGTCTCAATTTACATTTCATTGAGACTTATTTGTTCCTATGTACCAATTAACTTTTATATGGTGTTTATACTGAAATTTGAGATGTTATACCATGAATATCCTTAATATCATGAAACTATAAATTTTATTTTATTCTTTCATGCGTATTATTATTAAAATTTTTGAAAGTGGTATGAGACACTTGGAAATGTGTAAAGATTGTTTTCCTCAAGAAGGTTCTTAATTATAATATTTGAAATATAAATTCCTTTTGTGATTGTTAACTTTATCTTGAAAAAATAACATTATGGTAATAAATTTTTCTTATAAAATTACTTGAATATCCATACTTTCATATGATGTATATTATTATTTTCTAAATCATATATCATTTTATATATGGTGTTTACATTGATTGTTATTTCATTAACTAGGAATAATTGAAAAATATGTATCCTTTATTCAATAAAAATATTTGATATGGAATATTGTTTATTATTTAAATTGATTATTTGATATGAGAAATTATATGGACATGTATGACATGGGTGAGGCTCAATTATAGACAGCCCCTTGAAGAATCAGTAGTCTCATGAGATTAAATATTTGTCCAAAATAGATGGGTTATTACCTAATAGTTGAACCGTCTTTTGAAAGGTAATTATGATAATAGTTTCATGTATCTAGGAATCATGGTGTCCAATAATTGAGAATTTATCAAATTTATATTTAGTTATTATTCATCCATGATATTTTTCATCGACATATCTATGGATACATTTAGTTGTCAGTTCATTTATTAAATGCACATGTTTCAATTTCTTACATTACAATATTGAATTTTCCTTATCAATTTATTTGAATGGCATTTGTTTTTGGTTAAGAACCTTACCGTGTTGATTTATTCTCACTAATTCATTATTTATTCTACTTTACCTACCCGTACAGAGTATTTGAGCCCACTATTAATATGAATATTTCCTCAGGTTATGAAGAGGAATCCATTGAATAAGCATTCAAGGATGCTGTTTATTTTTTATTAGGTATAATGTTTTAATTTCTTATTTCACAATTTGTTATGTGTATTTTGTATATAATCTGGATTTCCAAGACTGTAAAACTGATCGATACTTTAGGATATGATTCCTTGTAATAATTCTGATGTAATAAAATAATGAAACAAATCCTAGTTTCTAGGGTAAGGGTGTTACAGTTGGTTTCAAAAGAATTTTAACAACATACATGGAAACTAGATTTAGAAAAATTAGATTATGGAACAAAACCCTGACATAGAAATTTAGGATGATTATATAATAACATCCTAGAAATTTTCTAAGGCTGATATTATTTGATTATTACTAGTAATACATCACTATATGGATACTACAAGTGGATATGGTTCTAGTATAGATGTACCTAGGGGTAATAATTCTAAGAAGGTGTTCTAGGCCTGACTCGGGGTAACTTGGTACATGACAATGAGCCTTAGGACGCAGCTAGTTTGACACTCCCAAGAGATATTCTTAGGATGATTAATATTTTATTTACCTACCATTATGAAAATTTAAGAATATTAGATGCCTCCAAAGTAACCAAACATTATGATTCTAGGATTTATGATGCCTAAATTTATGTTATGTGTTATACCGTATTTAGAGTTATAAAAAGTTCATAATTTTAGGAGCTAATACTCATTGAAATTTTATATATTTCCCCACTGAGGAAACCAATATAAATGTGATTGGAATGGATAAAATCATAGTAATATTAATGAAACTTAATCAGGTTATGAGAAATAACCTTTCTTGAATGGATCAACCTATTCCACAAAGAGAATCTCCGATGTTGTATCTCTTTATACAGTAGAATCCCCCATAGTTTAGTGGGACTAATAATCCAATTGTAAATGTGTAGTGGATTTAGTCTCTGGAGATAATATTTATAGCCATGGAATGTAGTGAAAAGAAAAAGATTACACTTGCGGTATATTGCCTTTATGGTGATGTTGATCGGTGGTGGTATTTGATCCAAAATAAAATAGAGGAAGAATAAATTAAACTCATGGAATGTAGGAATTTTAAGGAGACATTATTTTATAATTACTTCCCTCTTGATCAACAAATTTAGATGATGAGGAAGTTTCTTATCTTAAAGAAAATGGAAGAATATAGTGTTGTGGATTTTAAAGATTCCCTTATAATGTTAGCGATGTATGCTATAAATTATATACGAAACACTCAGTGCATGATTGACCACATATTTGAAGGTCTTAAGCCAAGTATTTTAAGGGCACTAGTCTCCCTAAATTTTTATTCATACTAAGAGATAGTTTTATGTACTATCAAGATAGAGAAATAATTATCCAAGTATTATGGCTTTAATGGGAATAAAGAGAAGAATAGAAAGGAATAGAAAATTACAGTTAAAGGGATGAAGGGAAATCAGGATTTTCCCACATGTGAGAACTATTGAAAAAACACCATAATAAATTTTTGAAGGGATTGGGTGTTTCCTATAAATGTAGAGAAATGGGTAAATAGGTAAAAGAATGAAAACAGAATGGGGAAAATGATCCTATTTAGTGTTATTATTGTAAGGATTTGGGGTACTATGCAAAATAATTCCCCAAACATCAAGGGAATACACCTCCGAAGAAGATAATGGATCAAGTCCAATTATATTTTATTGACACAACTGAAGTGGAATGATTTATATACTTATATATTTGGATCTAAGAAATATGTAGTGAAATTATTTCATCAATTATGTTCTTATCATATGAATTATGAAATATAAAAGGATTGTACTACAGTAATTTTTCAATAAATATTTAAAATAATATTATGAATGGTACTAAGAAAGGATATTCATTATAAGGATAAACTTTTCAAAAAACACATGATTTAGGGAAAGAAAACACTTAATATTCTTCTGATGTTGAGACAATGATGAAGAAATGATTGATTTGGAAAAGTGTTGACTACCTTGTAAGTGAATAATGATGTGTTAAAAAGTGGTCTATACTATCATTTGTGGATTTTAAAAAACCTTTATATTTATGTAATATATCTAATAACATTTTTCTTTCATAATGAATAAGGAAAATTCATTTTCCAATAAGTTTTTTTGGTGATTCGGGTTATTACCATATTTTAAGGGGAGACATGATGGAGTTATTCACATGTTTGGAATGTGAAAATTTAGAGATTATTCATGTTGATTAAAGGATAATGATAATATCATTTTGGAAATTTAGTGAACTTATTTTTAAAGTGTTGAATGATAATCTTTTGGAAAGGTTAACCATTTATGAAATGTTTTATTTTTAACTTTGGATCCTGTTTTAGATATTGAAATATTACACCACTATACAATGAATCTTGATCTATGAGATGAAACAGAAATAGTTCAAGGTACTACCAAAGGATTAGAATGTGATTATAGAAATGTACCATGTTAGTTTATTTACTTATACTCTTAGGTAGTGAAATAATTCCTCAACTTTGAAAAAAAAATATCTTGAAACAAATAATAGTTTCTTATTACCTTTGTTTTTTATGATTCAAATGGCCCCTTAGACCATCATGGATTTAGGGCCTTTTGATTGTTAACATTATTCAATCCATGTTCCCTAGAACTCTCCATTATAACTTGATTTTAATATTTTTCCTATGTATCGACGTTTCAATTTCCCACCTATGTTATCCTACTAGGGAACCTAGTTACATGACCATTGTACGTTTTTTTATATCTTATTTAGAAGATGTGTTATTAACCCTATTCATGATATGGTTTTTAAAAAAATAGTTATTTTTAAATATCAATCTCTTGATTATAGAGATAAATTTTAAATTATGAGGATGAAATTTAATTAAGGTGGGGATAATGTAACACACCAATGTTATAAAGTAAGAATATTTTATTTGATAGCGTGTATCACAAACATCACCAAGAAAATACGGGGATATAATACCCAAAGAATTTACAATATATTTACTATTTTAAATATTTTAAATCTTTGATATATATTTTAATGAACGTGATACTGAGTTATCATACGTCACACACAACAACAAGTTTCTTCTAATGGCTTGTATTACACGCAAGACCATTTTTACCGAATAACGATATATATTATTTAAAATATTATTTAATATAACATAGACATTAAATTAGTAGATACGAGAAGGGTTAAATAAATTTTAAAAATATATGTTTTACATAAATTTAAAATTAATTAAATAGTTACTAATTAATGAGCAATGAAATTACGAATGAATTGGATATATTAGAAATATTATTATTTTTATACTTCCAAAGAAGTATTTTCTTAATAAAAAGAATTAATTACAATTAGTGAATGAATATAATAAAATATATATTTTATATCTTCAATCAAATTTTTTTATTGTCATCCATTAGGTTTTATAGGCATAAGATAATAACAAATGAAATTTCACACATAAAAACCTATATTTTTATAAAGGCAATTTTACCACCTTTTAATGGAAAACACATTTTAAATATAAATTTTGACACTTTAAATGATTTAATATGTCAAAATAAACTAAATATTTTAAATATAAATATAAAAATTAGGTTAGGGTGAGTTTTTGATACTTTTCAGAAACATATCATTTTTTAATGAATAGTTAAAAATACTGAATTTTATTTCAAAACTGATTTTTCAACAAATTTGTTTTATAAGGATAAATTATAGTTTTAATTGGTTTTAAATTTTCGTTAGATCATATTTTTATCAATTAATATAATTTATATCATTGGAATCAATTACACTTTGAAATTAATTATAAAAACATAAGAAAATTTCAGATTTTTTTACTTTAAAAACCCACATTGCCATCCTGCTTAAGGGATTAAATTTAAATAATTTTTTTTCCGAATTATATGATTGGAATTATGAAAAATGGATTCCATATTTAGTATCATAATAATTTATAATTCTAATAAGACTAATATTTTTTACAAAAAAATTATTGAAAGTTATTTAAATTAGTTATAATGATTAAGGTTAAATTATGATTAATAAGGGACTAAACCTTAAACATAAGTCCCAAAACAACCAATAAACTTGTCCAAAATATGTTGGATGGACATATTTAAATCTTATACTCTATTTTATTGAATTTTTACCATTATTTTTCCACTTTCAACATAAAAAACATGGTAGGAATTCCTTTTTTAAAATATTACAAGAGTACCACTCCTCCTCCACTATAAAAGACCACCACTTCTCCACATTACTCAAAAATGGACAATATCTGACCAAATATATTCCAAAAATCCCTCCCATAAACATTGAATAATTATTTTATTCCTAAATACTTCCAATTAATCCCTTTGATATAAACCAAAAAAATTTATCCAATTTTTAAGGTAACATTTTCCAACAATCTATTTTCTTTCATTTATTCTGACACCCCTTCAATTCATTTTAAATCATGATTATACGATGATACCAATATACTAAATATACATTGATGTTGTTTTATTATGGTTTCTACCTACACTTAAGCACACTTTCATCTAATGGGTAACAAACACATTGTTTACGTGTACGACGAACTACTGCTTCACGAAACAATGATTGTTCATTTTTCCTTTAACGCCTCTCATGGTGTCCATTATGATGGAAAATATATTTTTATATTATATATATGATAATTATAATTTATTTACTTATTTATAATTATTTTATAATATATAACTCTATATATTCTATTTTGTGTAAATATGATAACTTCGTTTGTGGAAGTGTGGACTACCGCCCCTTCAAAGTGACGTGACTCATTCACACTATACATGGAATGTATAAAGGATGTTTTTAATAAAAATATGTAAAATATATAAAATAGATATGATATTTTAATTATAATATATTAATCATTTACTTTTCATTCTTTTAAAAACCACAATGAAATGGAAGTAGCGTTCTTGCGTACGTACAACCTACCGTCTCCATGAATGTTGAACTACATTTCTTATCTCCAAATATTATGACCTATTGTATATAAATATGTAATGAATATATAAGATAATTAATTAATGGATTAAATTCTGGATATTATAAAAACATGATCTAAGTAATAGGAACAACAATTATCAGTTCAAAACATTCAAGAGAAAACTAGCCAATTAACACGTGAAATAGTTAAAATAATGAAAGAGTGTTAATAAACTGGTGATAAGATATTGTAAGAAGTTAGTATATGATATTATAAACATGAGTATGGTTCTTTAATAAGTTAGTAAAATATTTCAAACCACTATAAGTGAGTATAAATACCACACATAAAAAGAAGGTTAATGTAAGGAATTCTATCTCAGTTTACATTCCATTAAGACTTATTTATTGATATACACCAACTAAAATTTATATAGTGTTTATAATTCCATTTTAAATTTTATATCATGAATATATGTAATCTTATGATACTAGAAGTTTCATTTTATTCCTTCATGGGGATTATTTTTTAAATGTTTTAAAGTGGTATGGGACACTTTAGAATGTTCAGAGATTATATTCCTCAAGAATGTTCTTAATGATTATCATTTAAATACCACTTACTTTTTTGATTATTTACATTATCTGGAAAAAATAGCTTTATGGTAATCATTTTTCTTTATAATTTTCATTGAATATCCATATTTTCATATGATGGATATTTTTATTTCCTAAAACATATATCATTTTATATATGATATTTACATTGATAATTATTTGATTAATTGGTGAATAATTGATAAATATGTATCCTTCATTCAATACAGATATTTGATAAGGAATATTATTTATTATTTAAATTCATTATTATATATGAGGAATTATTTGGATAGGTATGACATGGGTGGGGCCTGGTTATAGATATCCCCATGATGCATTGGTAATCTCATGAGAAGAAATAGTTGGCCAAAAGAGATGATTTTTTACCTAATAGCTAAAACACCTTGTGAAATGTCTTTAAGGTAATGGTTCCATGTACCTAGGAAACATAGAGTCCAATAATTAAGAATTCCACAAATTTATTTTTAGTTATTATTCATCTATGAGATTTTCATCGACATATCTATAGATACATTTAATTTTATGTTCATTGATTAAATGGAATATATTTCAGTTTCTTACATTAACATATTGAATTTTCCTTAACTAGTTATTTGAATGGAATGATTTGTTAGTTAATAAACTTTACATGTTGATTTATTCTCACTGATTCATTATTTATTCCAATTTACTTACCCTTACTTAGTATTTGAGCTGACCCATATTATGTTTCTTTCCCCTAGTTATGAAGAGGAATCCTTTAAATAAGCATTCAAGCATTTCTTGTTTTGTATTTTTATTATGTATTATGTTTTTAGTTATCATTTCAAAATGTATTATTGGTATCATATATGTAATCTGGTTTTCCCAGAAAACTAAACTAATCGGTCTTTTGGGATTTGATTCCTTGTAATCATGCCAATATAATAAAACAATGCACTGACTCTAGGTTTTTGGGGTTGGGGTGTTACAGTTGGTTTCATAATATCCCATAGCATAGATATTCTAGTTAAAAGGATCTATATACCCCTTATCATCACCAAAATAGTGGTTTATTAATCTATTAAAAGGTATTTTGGTTGGTAAGTCTTTTCCAACTATAATAATTCATAGCTCCTTGATCCATTGATTGGACTCCCCTATCATGAAATAGTGGACTTGGATTTCCTCAACACATACCTACTAGTTACATCATGTGTCATGGAGGTGATTGAACCATAATGTGAAATGGGTTAAGTGAAAAAATTAAGTAAAAGCTCTCCAATAATTTAAATAACCTTGATGGTGGTCAATCGTGCACTTTAAACTGAGGTTTTATCTTAACTAAATAAATGGATGGATTTAATGACATTATATGTTGAATGAAGGAATTTTTAATTTTTATGTGTAAATTTCACATTTTATCTTATTACATTCTTATTAATATAAAGTGGATTTTATTAAATTCATTAATAATGTTTGGATAATATATTAATGAATAATCTAATTTATTGTAATTCAATATTTCATGCTTGTTAATTCATTTAATTTATTTGATCGAGATAAAGAATCCATAAATAACTAATAATGAAACGTAATAGAAAAAAATGTATAAATTGGCATGATAATGAGATTTATAATGTTTATTTTATCAATTGGACAATAAAATAACCCTTGAACCTAGGGGAAAACTCATGAAACAAATATTTTTAGAGTTAAAACATTCCAACTATCACCCTATATATCTCATGGATTTGTTTTAATTCAAAACCAAACCTGAACCAAATCTACTCCCCTAAGAAATTCATTATTTACATATACTTTTACTCACATGTATATGAGGGGAGCCAGTAGAATGGATAGGTGGAGGAGTCATATAAATGAAATTGTGGGCACGCAGTCCCTTACATAATAAGAGGAGAGGACGACACACATGAAATCATTTTAATTTAATAATAATAACAAATATAAAAAACCTATGAATTAATAATTAAATTAAATGAAATCCAACACATACATAGGTCGATCAAGCTCATGATCAACCATACATGAAATAAATACACATTTTTAAACATGGTAGTATTCATTTAAATTCTTTGTTAAAAAATATAAATTCCATTGAATTAATGAATTAATTATCCTGGAATTTTAAATAATTAATTTATCATAATTTCTATCCAAATATTCCAGAGTAATTACATTAAATATAATTTTAAAAAATTAAATAAATTAATTTTATTTAAAATTAATTATGTAAATAGTGTGTACTTGAGTCCAACTCGATGTGTAATAATCTAAACTACCCGGTGTTTGGTATTATCATGTACAGTGTACTCCGATGACATGTAGGTGTACATGGCATGCCATGTAATTATATATAGTATACTTTCAAGAATTTAAGACACATTGACACATTTTAAATTACAATGAGTGTATCAAATTTAATGAACATGTAGCGAAAAAAATGTAATGACCATAATGGCATGTAGTTACTAATTTAATTAGGAATTTAATATTATTAAAATCTATCACAAAATATTTACTATCAATGAATGAAACACAAAATTTTTTTAATTTTTTTTAATAGTGTAATTAATTTTCTTTCTGTATTAAAATAATTACATGGTGTACTCCCAGACATGGAATGCACTCTGTGTAGATGGGTATGTATAACCCAATGTGTATATTTGGCTACACATCGTTTAATGGATTCTTCAGGTGTCTATGATATATTCCTAGGGACTCTACATGTATTGCACTTATAGAAATTTAAGAGGTATACAACCTGTATTCCAGCTAAATGATGTGTGAGCTTGGTTTTGTATGGATACCAATGACATGATTTGTGTATAAGTACATGACATCCAACAAGCATGTACTTGAGTGGTAGAGGATACTTATTAACATCCAAGAGACCGAGGATTAAATTTGGGTGGGGGTGAATTTCTGGTTACTATAGTAATACTTTTGCAGGGACTATTATGTACTGTATCAACCATCACTATTCACCTAATGTGGGCCTTTGGGCCCTTGTTTGAGCCTACAGGTCTCAGGCCCTTTAGGCCACCAATGGCCTTCATGTCAAAGGGACTTCCAGCTATATGGCCTTCAGGCCACAGGGATATCAGGCCACAGAAAATACCAAGAAGAAGAATGGGAATACCACACAAGATATTCCCAAACGGGGATACAAAGAAAAATAGAATCCACTAGAGCAGAGCTAACTAGATTAGAAGAATGAGAGGGTTTTTAACCTACCATTGAGACTAGGCACCATGCAGCTCAGTATAGGTCAATGATAGCCGATCATCCATGCAAGGTGGGGATCTAGGAGTCTCCAATATGTAGATGCTAGGGAGGGTCTATTTAAAGTGTATCAGGTATTGGGACTTTAAAGTCATGTATTGGGTTGTGTAGGGGCCTTGTTGATTGTTCCTACAGGTAATGTAAGGCTTCCACTTCAACCATTAAAAGAGGGATTATCCAAAAATAAAAATAAAAATAAGGCTGGTCTATTAGTGTAACACCCTGAGATTTTATAAAAAATATTCTTTTAATTTCATTAATTTCTTGTGTTGTATGCTACACCAAGATTGCCTTGCACTATACGCGACACCGTATTAGCTTGCAGTATACGCAACACTATTCTTGGATCCTATTACACACAATTTTGATAATAGTTATTCTAAGCAACATTGATTATATACATATATATATTCAATGTATATATGAAATATGGTTGGATTCTGTTATATGAAACAACAGAGGATTCTTGCACAACACGCAACCCTAACTTGGCTGGCATTACACGCAATCACGACCTTCCTCGATAGTGTGTGTTGCACGCAATACCGGGTTTTGCTAAACAATGATATATTATTATAATATTATTATGAACTAGCCGTTATGAATAGTATTAACTAAATTTTTTATTTTATAACATTATTATTCAACTTACACATTTTCTATAACATGGTATAAGAACAAAATAAATTTTTCGGGTAAAATAAGTATTTTTCAAAAAATGCAGTTTTGTCGCCTTTTGATGATGCACCCAATTTAAATCTAGTTTTTTACATGTTTATAAGTTCAATTTGACAAAATAAAATTTTTATTTGGAATCAAGAAATAAAAATTTACTTTGGATAAATTTTTCATATTATTCTGGTAACTTTCATATTTTGATGAATAGTAAAAACACGCTATATTTTAATTAAAAACTTTTTTCATCACAATAATTGATATGGTTAAATTGTAATATTTAATTGTTTTAAAGTATAAATAGAATATATTTTTACCATTTAATATAATTTATGTCATTAGAATTGATTTTAAATTAAATTCATAGGTTAAATCAATTCAATCTTTTGCAATGTTTTAAAGAAAATACCCATTTTCTTTCGACAACGAGATTAATTTTAATTTAATTTCTGCAACTTTTATGTATTTAATTTGGAAACATTGATTCCATATTTGGAATCAGTGGTTCCAAATTATGTTAATAAGATACTTTTTATTTTTGGGAATCATGAATAGTAACTACGGTAAATTTTATTTACCATAGTTAAAGGTAAATCAGGTAATTAAGGGTAAATATAATATTATAAAATTACCCTAACACATACCCAAATTCTATTGTATGGCTAAAAGTAGACCCATATAACCTAATGGTCAGATTAGATTCATTTTATGTACTTTTAACCATGAAAATAATTTAATTATTATTAAAACCAAAGAAAGTGACAACATGTCACTCTCTTAAATCTTATAAGTATAATAATTTTAATTGAGTGATAAAAATAATAAAACTCCGAACATGAATATTTTCCAGAAATATAATAAAATTATCTACATCATGATAATTTATTTAGAATTTTTAGGGATTAAATAATTGTCATTAAGGGTGATACATTAATGATATAGAAATTATTTATTAAGTGAAAAACAAGTAATATAGTTTTTATTGAAATAATAATCCCCATTAAAAGGCCCACAAACCTGACAAAACCTTATTGGTAGTGTATATAGACACATTAACCATCCAATGACCTAATATATAACCGTTTGGATCCTTATAAAAGTGATTATGACACTTATATTATTTTATTTTAAATGATGCCAAAGTTGTCACCTCCATAATTTAATAAATATAACAATTTAACTATTGTTATTTTAAGATGATAAATTCGATTAAAAGTATTATTGTGAAAGTTAATAGACTTATCTTCATCATAGAATTTTATTTTTAATTTTTATGCAACAAATCAGTATATTAAATAATTTTTCAAAAATGTTGTAGTAATTATTTTATTAAGAGCTAAACCAAATAAATGGTTTTAAAAATAATAAAATAAATATTATATGAACTATTTAATGTGATAAAATAATTTTATAGATACATATGATCTTTTATAAATCTATTAAATCTTTTAGTTCGAACATATATTCTGTATATATTTTATTTAAATTCAAATAAATCAATAGTGTCAAAATCGACACTATTGTTACATTATAAAAATAACATATTATAAAATTGTTTAAAAATCACAAAAATATCTAAAAATTATAAATTTAAATTTATATGGTCTATAATGTTATAAAGTAACCAATTATGGAAAATTCACAACAAATAAGTAATTATTTGTTATAATTTAAAATTTAGAATTTTATTACTACAAATAAACTTAAATAGATTAAATAAGGATAAATCAAAATGATAAGGTTTAAAATAAGATCTAAACATGTCTAAATTTGATTGGTTTATGAGATTACAACCCTATATAATCTAATATTATAATATTAGTCATTTTTGGAGGTTTTTAAGTGGGGTTAGATTTATTATAAGTATGAAACAACCCTATTTCACCATCTATACATCCTACGGAAAACGAAATCACCGTACGTGCGTACGTACGGAATATCATCTCCACGTCGTGGTGTAATCTATTTTCCACCATCACCTTACTTGGATGGGTATAATGGTGTAAATAATGACTATATATGATTATTTTAAATTGATATTGATTCTTAAATAGTATACATACACTCCAATACAATTCCACGATCACGGGAATGATATCATCGCTCGTGCGTACGTACGGACTACCGTCTCCACGAACGCGATGAGATTCATTTTCCATGATTAACCATTAAAGAATGATTATAAAGTATATATAATGAATAATAATGAAATATATGGAATAATAATGCTACTGGATTTATGTATATATATATTTCATCTATTTAATTTCATTCAACTCAATAAGGAAACGAAAACAGCGTTCATGCGTACGTACGGCCTACCGTCTCCATGAACGGTGTATTTCTTTCCATTTATCGATCTATTATATATATGTATATTATGAATATATATTATATATAAATCATGTTTTATATTGTGGAATTAAGTAATCATGATATAAGTAATCATATGAATAATTAGAAGTCAAAACACGGACGACAAATGAAACGATTTTAACCAAAACGCTCTTTAACAAGGAATTTACAAACGAACGGGTAATATAAAGTCATAAGTGAACCATATATGATATCATAACAATGAATATTATTATGTAATAAGTAAATAACATTA
This sequence comes from Viscum album, assembly GCA_963277665.1. NCBI lineage: Eukaryota > Viridiplantae > Streptophyta > Magnoliopsida > Santalales > Viscaceae > Viscum > Viscum album. The sequence continues at coordinate 1,597,309,501 of OY728141.1, forward strand.
TTTAAATCATTATACAGGAGGTTAGGACACTTACGAAGCAAATCAGACCTAAGGTAAGGGATAATTTTGCAAATCTCATTTTTATCCGAGATTGCTTATTCGTAAGTATTTACTAGGGATATTTATATCATCCATGTTCATGTTTTATAAAAGTGTTTTCATGTATTTTTAAATTCCTTTTTACCCATTTTTTACTTTTACTACATGGTATGTAATAAATCTTTCTTTTTTTTACGTTACGAGGTACTTTTTGACTTTTCCAGCAAAAGTACGAAAAGAATGTTTTTTTAACTTATACGGAACGAATGGATTTTTATGGTTTTATAAAGCCTTATTTTCATGAAGCTTCCTCCAAAATATTTCATGAATATTTTCAACAAAATAATTTTCTTTCAAAATTGCATGATATTTTTCTAAAAGAAAATGATTTTGAAAAAAGGATATTTTCCTCAAGAATTCATTTCAAGTGTTTTATCAAAACCATTTTTCATCTAAGATGACATTATTTAATATGGGTATGTTTCAAGTATAACGTCTCTATGATTTACATGGATTCAATTTTCTTATTATGAAATGATATCCATTACTTTTATATGGATTATGTGATGATGGGATGATATTTATGAAACCCATTTTATTCGTTGGGTTATTATGAATGATGTATGTTTATTTTGTGGCACATGTATGAATGATTTCATTATGAGATGGGTGGGACCTATATCTCCCTCCAATGTATTGGGTAAATATTTATATCTCATGAGATAGACATGGCTGGAACGACAAGTTAAACCGGTTCTGTAATACAGGACTGGAACGAGGAGTGAACTCGATTCAGAAAGGGACTTTGTCCACTAAGATGGTCTTGGCAGCAATGCCTTGGCTACTATGGAAATCATATCATGTGATTAATGGTTGCCACAATTACATGTTTTATTACCATGCTATTTTATCATTCATAATGTTTCTTTATGATCTATTCCTTATGTACTTCCATGTTTTATGTCATTGCTCAAGCTTTTGATGTTTAAACATTATGTTCATGTTTTTAAGTTCAAATGTATATGGTATGTTTTATTTTATCCATGCTTACCCTTACTGAGCATTTGAGCTCACCCTTTTTATGTTTTCTTTTCCCTAGGATATAAAGAAAGGTTTTAGGTAAGAAAAAAAAGGGGAAGATCTTTATGGGAGATGTTGAAGATCTTTCACCACGATTAGAAGATTATGTTCCAAGTTTCCAAATACACTAAACTATTACGGTCCTTGTGTGTCTATTTTTGTTATGTATTAAGTATTCCGATAAAGTAATGTAATGTCCATGTACGTCAAGATTTGGGTCTCTAGAGTTGGTATCAGAGGAAAGGTTTAGTCAACCTATGGAAACTAGGATGCGAGAACTTTAGTGAGATACCTAGAGATATTTCTAAGGTATGTATAGGGATGTCCCTAAGGATAAGTATACGTATAGGATATAGGCCTAGAACTATGGTAATAATCATAAATTTTAACCTAAGATGTTAGATATTGAGGATACTCCCCCTTTAATCTGTTGTTTTCCCTAACATGATTTTTTCCTCTCACACTATTCTTTTTGGGTTTTAGAAAATGGCTGGAAACAGGAAGATTCATGATAATGGAGGATATGATAGACAATGGAATGATTTTATTCATGAGAAAACAAATGAAACGGGATCTGGAAGTCCAAACAGCATTATTATGCCTAATCATCAATCTCATAATATGATCAATAATCTCAACTTTGGTAAGTTTCCCGACTCAGATTATAAGAGAAAGATGGAGTTTCATGATGATCATAGTGGAAATAAAGTTCAATTTCCCTCCTGTAAATCATGTGGGAAGAGGCATCATGGAGATTGTTTCAAAGGAGATGGAAGATGCTTTCGGTGTGGAAAAGAAGGACACAAAGCCAGTAAGTGCAAAGGAAAAGGTTCACCTAACACCATGGACAAGGATAATGGTATTGCTACGACATCAACAATGATTAGATGTTTTAAATGTGGAATGTACGGGCATTATGAAAATCAATGCCCTAATGGAAAATCTTATGAAGAGAATCAGCATGGTCATATGGGTAGTATTTATGTGGATGATGATGAGAAGACTAAAAATGATATATGATCTGAAAGAAGTGTTGAAGCTCAGTCAGTTGTTTTAGAAGGTAGTGGAATGATTGTATGTTTATCGAGTGTTATGTTGTATAGTTACACTATTGTTTTTTCTTAAAAGTATTTGAATGTATATGTTGAATGGTACCAGCAACCATGTAAGGTTATTCAGATATTTTTTTAAAGTATATGATATGCGTATAATGAAGGAATAAGAAGATAATGAGATGTTTGATTGTATTCATGAGCTCATGATTGATATAAGGACTAAGTGATATCATGGTTTGAGTATATAGAATTTTGAGGGTTTTGGTATGTGGAAAGTTTTAACTTTTTACTGCATTCGTGTTTTCAATAAGGTTGAATGGGTATTCATTTTTCAAGATAATACATGATTAAGGACTTTGAATGTTTGGAATGTGACCAACAAGACATATGATATGATATATGGGGATCAACGATGGTATTAAATCTCTGGTAATCATTTTCAATATATTATGAGAGTGGACTGCAATATTATGGATAAGCCTAAAGATTGGAATGGATTATGTTGGACATAAGTTAGTATTGTTTAAGGATAGAAGTTTTTTCGATATTATTGATGGGATGTTATATTAATATAGTTTTAGAAAAAGGATAACCTGCAGGACGGGCGACAGCCCATTGCGTTGGACAGGGCTATGGGAATCGAACCCACAACCGAAGTGCAACTGTCCTTTATCGCCTACCACTGTCCTACAGGAAGTCCCTGGTTAGTAGAAACTAGTTTTATTTTATTAAGCGGTATGATATATGAAGTATAAGTTCATTTTTGGAACCATATACGATTAATCTAACCATAAGATGGACTTATAACTTTTGCTAACCTTTTGTTTTAAAGAGATGGAATGACCCATCATTCTATCACATGATCTGCTAACACATCATAACTAACAAATTCAACTTCATTTATTTAAGGGATGAAGTGGAAATTTTTCAATTCACGAACAACAGTGAGATTGTACCAAAATCATGTAAGTATTTCTTTTAATTCATCAACTTTAGGAAAATGATCTTGAAAACCAAAAATTTTGTCCTAGTTTCCTTATATCTGATGAATTAGATGGTACCTTAGATCATCACAAATCCATAACTTTGTGATTGTTGGCTTTTTCATAGCCATGTTCTCTACCACTCTCCATCAGAACTTGATGGTTAGATTTTTATTCCATATCCATATTTTCACCTATGTTCTCCTACATGGAAACCCAGTGATGAGTTAATTTGGGTAACCGTTACATTTCATACTTTAGTATTTAAATCCATGTTTTGGTATTCCTTTTTACGATTTGGGTTTCTATTAAACAAACTTTCGAGTAGTAAACCATTTATAACCCCGACGAATTTCGAGGGTGAAATTCATTTTAAGGGGGGTAGAATGTAACACCCAGAGATTTTATGAAAAATATTATTTTAATGTCATTAATGTCTTGTGTTGTATGCTACACCAATATTACCTTGCGCTATACGCAACACCGTATTAGCTTGCAGTATACGCAACACTATTCTTGGATCGTGTTACACACAATTTTGATAATAGTTATTCTACGCAACATTGAGTATATATATATATATATATTCAATGTATAAATGTAATATGGTTGGATTCTATTATATGAAACAACGAAGGATTCTTGCACAACACGCAACCCTGACTTGGCTTGCATTACACGCAATCATGACCTTTCTCGATAGCGTGTGTTGTACGCAATACCGGGTTTTGCTAAACAACGATATATTATTATAATATTATTATGAACTAGCCGTTATGAATAGTATTAACTTAATTTTTAATTTTATAACATTATTATTCATCTTACACATTTTCTAGAACAGGGTATAAGAACAAAATAAATTTTTCGGGTAAAATAAGTATTTTTCAAAAAATGCAGTTTTGTCGCCTTTTGATGGCGCACCCACATTAAATCTAGTTTTTGACATGTTTATAAGTACAATTTGAAAAATTAAAATTTTTCCTTGGAATCAAGAAATAAAAATTTACCTTGGATAAATTTTTCATATTATTCTGGTAACTTTCATATTTTGATGAATAGTAAAAACACGCAATATTTTAATTAAAAACAACTTTTTCATCGCAATAATTTATATGGTTAAATTATAATATTGAATGTTTTTAAAGTATAAATAGAATATATTTTTACCGTTTAATATAATTTATTTCATTAGCATTGATTTTACATTAAATTTGTAGGTTAAATCAATTCAATCTTTTGCAATGTTTTAAAGAAAAACCCGTTTTCTTTCGACAACCGGATAAATTTGAATTTAATTTATGCAAGTTTTGTGTATTGAATTTTGAAAAAGGGATTCCATATTTGGAATCAGTGGGTCCAAATTATGTTAATAAGCTACTTTTTATTTTTGGGAATTATGAATAGTAACTACGGTAAAGTTTATTTGCCATAGTTAAAGGTAAATCGTGTAATTAAGGGTAAATATAATATTATAAAATTACCATAACACATGAAAAAATTCTATTGGATGGATAAAAGTAGACCCATATAACCTAAGGGTCGTATCATAATCATTTTATGGACTTTTGACATTGAAAATAATTTAATTATTATTAAAACCAAAGAAAGTGACAACATGTCACTCTCTTAAATCGTATAAGTATAGTAATTTTAATTGAGTGATAAACATCATAAAACTTCGAACATGAATAGTCTCTAGAAATCTAATAAATGTATCTAAATCATGATAATTTATTTAGAATTTTTATGGATTAAATAATTGTCATTAATGGTGATACATTAATGATAAAGAAATTATTTATTAAGTGAAAAATAAGTAATATAGTTTTTATTGAAGTAATAATACCCATTAAAAGGCCCAAAAACCTGACCAAACCTTATTGTTAGTGTATATCTACACCTTAATCATCCAATTACCTAAAAAATAACCGTTTGGATCCTTGTAATAGTGATTATGAAACTTATATTATTTTATTTTAAATGATGCCAAATTTGTCACCTTCATAATTTAATAAATATAACAATTTAAATATTGTGATTTTCAGATGATAAATTCAAGTAAAAGTATTATTGTAAAATTTAATATATTTATATTCATCATAGGATTTTAGTTTTAATTTCTATGCAACAAATAAATATATTAAATAATTATACAAAAATGTTGTAGTAATTATTTTATTAAGAGCTAAACCAAATAAATGGTTTTAAAAATTATAAAATAAATATTATATGAACTATTTAATGTGATCCAATAATTTTATAGATACATATGACCTTTTATGAATCTATTAACGCTTTTAGTTTGAACATATCTTATGTATATTTTGTATTTAAATTCAAATAAATCAATAGTGTCAAAATTGACACTATTGTTATTTTATAAAAATAACATATTATAAAATTGTTTAAAAATCACAAAAATATCTGGAAATTATAAATTTAAAATTATATGGTCTATAATGTTATAAAGTAACAGGTTATTGAAAATTCATAACAAATAAGTAATTATTTGTTATAATTTAAAATTTAGAATTTTATTACCACAAATAAACTTAAATAGATTAAATAAGGATAAATCAAAATGATAAGGTTTAAAATAATATCCAAACATGTCTAAATTTGATTGGTTGATGATATTACAAACCTATATCATCTAATATTAGAATATGAGTCATTTTTGGATGTTTTTAAGTGGGGTTAGATTTATTATAAATTAATATTTTTAAGAATTCCAAAGGTGCCCCTCTCCTCCCTTATAAAAGGGAACCTCCTCCCTCTCTTCCACACACCACATTGAGCCTTAATGCTCGGAGAAACCCTGAACAATTCCCTTATCCACTTCCCTAGAAACATCTAAGAGTTCCTGGTTTTCTTCAAAGACCAATTTTAGTGCCCTAAGAGGAGGTCTCAAAGAGGTGCTTCAAAGAAGAGGTAATGTTCGTTACCGATTCTTTCAACTTTATTTCTTCTTCTACTTCTTCTTCTTTAGTTGTTTAATTATAAAGTAATAACATCAGTATCACTCATATACTGATATGTTATTATAAGTATGTAACAACCCTATTTCACCATCTATCCATCCTACGGAAAACGAAATCACCGCGCGTGCGTACGTACGGAATACCGTCTCTACGCCGTGGTGTAATCTATTTTCCACCATCACCTTACTTGGATGGGTATAATGGTGTAAATAATTATTATATATGATTATTGTAAAGTGATATTGATTCTGAAATATTATACATACACTCGAATACAATTCCACGATCAGGGGAATGATATCATCGCTCGTGCGTACGTATGGACTACCGTCTCCACGAATGTGATGAGATTCATTTTCCATGATTAAACATTCAAGAATGATTATAAATTTTATATAATGAATAATAATGAAATATATGGAATAATAATTCTACTGGATTTATTTATATATATATGTCATCTATTTAATTTCATTCAACTCAATAAGGAAACGAAAACAGCGTTCATGCGTACGTACGGCCTACCGTCTCCATGAACAGTGTATTTCTTTCCATTTATTGATCTATTATATATATGTATATACTGAATATATATTATATATAAACCATGTTTTATATTTTGGAATTAAGTAATCATGATCTAAGTAATCATATGAATAATTACAAGTCAAAACACGAACGACAAATGAAACGATTTTAACCAAAACGCTCTTTAACATGGAATTTACAAAAGAATGGGTAATATAAAGTCATAAGTGAACCATATATGATATCATAACAATGAATATTATTATTTAATAAGTCAATAACATTATTTAAATCATTATACAGGAGGTTCGGAACTTACAAATCAAATCAGACCTAAGGTAAGGGATAATTTTGCAAATCTCATTTTTATCCGAGATTGCTTATTCGTAAGTATTTACTGGGGTTATTTATATCATCCATGTCCTTGTTTTATAAAAGTGATTTCATGTATGTTTAATATCCTTTTTACACATTTTTTACTTTTACTACATGGTATGTAAGGAATATTTCTTTTTTTTTACGTTACGAGGTACTTTTTTACTTTTCCGGCAAAAGTACAAAAAGAATGTTTTTTGTAACTTATATGACACAGACGGATTTTTATGGTTTTATAAAGCCTTATTTTCATGAAGATTCCTACAAAAGATTTCATGACTATTTTCAAAAAAATCCTTTTCTTTTAAAATTGCATGAAATTTTGTGAAAAGAAAATGATTTTGAAGAAAAAAGGATATTTTCCTCAAGAATTCATTTAAAGTGTTTTATCAAAACCATTTTTCATCTAAGATGACATTATTTCATATATGTTTGTTTCAAGTATAATGTATCTATGGTTTTCATGGATTCACTTTTCTTATTATGAAATGATATCCATTTCTTTTATATGGATTATGTGATGATGGGATGATATTTACGAAACCCATTTTATTCGTTGGGTTATTATGAATGATGTATGTTTATTTTGTGGCACAAGTAAGAATGATTTCATTATGAGATGGGTGGAAATATATCTCCATACAATGCACTGGGTAAAGATTTATATCTCATGAGATAGACATGGATGGAATGGCAAGTTAAACCGGTTCAGTAATACAGGACTGGAACGAGGAGTGAACTCGATTCAGAAAGGGACTTTGTCCACTAAGATGGTCTTGGCAGCAATGCCTTGGCTACTATTGAAATCATATCATGTGCTTAATGGTTGACACAATTACATGTTTTATTCCCATGATATTTTATCATTCTTAATGTTTCTTTATGATCTATGCCTTACATACTTCCATATTTTATGTCATTGTTCAAGATTTTGATGTTTAAACATTATGTTCATGTTTTTAAGTTCAAATGTATATGGTATTTTTTATTTTATCCATGATTACCCTTACTGAGCATTTGAGCTCACCCTTTTTCTGTTTTCTTTTCCCCAGGATATAAAGAAAGGTTTTAGGTAAGAAAAAAAAGGGGAAGATCTTTATGGGAGATGTTGAAGATCTTTCAACATGATTAGAAGATTACGTTCCAAGTTTCCAAAGACACTAAACTATTACGGTCCCTGTGTGTCTGCTTTTGTTATGTATTAAGTATTCCGCTAAAGTATTGTAATGTCCATGTACGTCAATCTTTGGGTCTCTACAATTAGGGTGTATAAATACATGACATCACTCTGACCATTTTGTTTCCACCATGAAAAATTTTATACTACATGACATGTACATGAGTTACATTCCATGTAATTTGGAAATTCATGTGCTATCATAGCATGGTCAACACACGATGTGTAATGATATTGCATGAAAATTTCTTCATATAAAGCATATAAATTGACTTGATGCTTATCCTGGTGTTAGGAACCTATATAAATGATAAGTAACTTCATACCACACACTGTGTAATATATGTTATTTAGTTAGAATACTTAGAATCGATGGATGTGTTATTGCGATGTTCGTAAAGTTTTTTAAATTTTCTCTTGTTTATATAAAGGTGAAGAAAGAATAAATATCGACTTTTGGAAGAAATAATGAATTAACTAGAAATAAAAACTAACAAAAAATCTATAAATAAATCCTTGATTAATAAATAAATTTAAATATAAATATAAAAACTTTGATACTACTAGAAGATTCCATGGAATAATAGAATTGGTTGGGCCCATGCCCAACAATAGTTTTTTGTCGACTTATTTGAAATAAATAGAAAAAATAGAAGAATAACAACACCTAAATCCATAAAGATAGTATAATCACAAACAATTTTTAAATAATTTATAATAAAAAGATTAACTGTGTCTTGGAATTATTTATTTGTTGAAGATTTAATTAACCACTTGTTGTCATCCCATCATTGTGTCTTTGAATTCAAGGGTATAATTCCACTAGTGATGATCCACACATACTCCATATTCCTTGTAATGTTTCCATGTTGATCTTAGGGAGCTAGCACAGATTATCCGAACACTTGTGTTGTTCATTGTTGATCACAATAAGAATTTCTTTGAGGATGGAATAATTCTCACGGTTCTCTTTGGGACTAGAGAGGGTGTAGGAGTATTCTTTCTCGCTACTCTTGAGATCATTATCAATAATTTTTTCTCTAATATTGATATAATCATATTATATTTTTTATTACTCAAAATTACATCCCACCATATGAAATAATATAATTAGGTATTTATAGAGCTAGGTTAGAGAATAAATAATTACTCATAGGTCCTTTATTGTTATTTTAGTCTCTAGATAACCCCATGTATAATAATAATAATTTTAATAATAATAGTTATAATAATAGTTATAATAATAGTTATCATAATAATAATAATATTTACTTGAAATGTGCTAAACTCATGAATAAAATAAATACCATTTCTAAAATAAATAAATATTTATTTATTTAAATTATATTTACTATATCATATCTATTTTACCATTAACTCATTATATCTTCTATCATTTCTATTTATAAAACCATTAATAATAACTATTTGTTTAAATAAATAAATTCCATTGTATAATTCACTAATAAATAAATAAATATTATATTCACTAAAATAGTGAATTAATATTTATTAATATTAATCACACATATTTATTCCATTAAATAACTGAATACTATATATTTGGAATCAACTAAACCTAAATAATCATTTTTCTTGTAAATAGAGAATAATATTTAGTTGAAGTACTTAGTACACGAAATGTGTGACCCTCGAGGCCTCATTCTCAGTGGCATTAAACCGAACATGCCTAAAGTCATAAATTAGAATCTTACAACATATACAGGTATCCAAATACAAGGAATTTAATTTATATAATTAAAATAACCACATATAAACACTAACTATTTATTATAATCCCTTTTCTCAAAATCTCTTTGCAAGAAGGGTACATCGCATGTGTCATCAACCAATATGCTTGAATATATTTTATTAAATTTCTATAATTTAACTTGATGATAAAACTAACATGTACATATACTTAAAGTGGTTGTTCTATTACCATAAAATGGATTGAGATATGAAATTACATTCAAGATATGGTATAAATCATTTCTTAGGATATTAATTAATTCCATTTAAATCTTGATGAACCTAAAATTTCCTACCTCTCTATGAGAATATATCATAATGGTTTTCATCCATACAAAGAAGTATAAGACTAGTGATATGTATTTATAACAATCATAAAGTATATGGATTATTAAAAACATCTTCAGATTAAAATGTCCCATGATAGATAAAACATGTGAAATTGCTATGGGTGGGACTTTTTCTCATAACCTTCTCTCATAGAGATTACTAATTAGAAAATTAATTAGATGAATTCTCAATGACTTATGAACCTCTAACCTATAATAGATGGTATCATCTATGTCATTCTAGATAAAATCTTTCAAATATAAAAAATTTATTTAATAATTCTATCATAGAAAATCAAGTTTCTTTTCATAGTTAGGAACTTATATGACAATTCAGTGTGATAAGTAACCTTACGAAATTATCACATATGATGTAACATAAAATAATGGTCATATTGAGATAAAAAGGTTAAAAATATTTAGAAACCATGAATTTATAGGTAATAAATATATATTATTAGTTGTTTCTAGTGAAACAACTCCAATACTTTTCCCCACCAATTTCTCCACACTTTTAATCCATACTAACCATAGTTCATAAATTAATTGGTTTTATAAATAAATAGATTTTATATTATTAAATGACCAATATACCATATTTTTGGAAAAATTTATAAGAATTTTATGGGTAGATAGTACGAGGAGGAGGACACACATTAGAGACGATTTAGACTAGTATGCTAGGGCACTCTCTATGTAGTGTTTAGTAGAGTTTGAGTAGGAGGAAAAAGGAGATATCACCAGAGAAGCTTCTTTATCTCATTTAATATTTCTTATATACCATCTTTTGGTGTTAATATTTAATGACAGTGCTTTTACTATTTATTCTATGTGTATATGAATTGTTTAGGGTAATTTAATTAGATGAATTAAAATATATTTTACCTATTATTGAGTTGGTTTTAATCATATATGTCTATTGATTATTATATCTAAAGTTCACTTATTCTCTTATTAATGAGAATCATTTTTAATATACTCCCAAAACTGATTTGTGAGGATTATAGGTTTTCATTTCCTTTATAGATGAAACTGAAATACTAATTAGAAAATATTTCAATTCTTGTTTTCTCTATAAAGATTCAAATACTTCCCATGTTTTGTTAGGAATTTTTGTTTTTAAAAGATTTAATGGGTTAGGTTATCTCTATAATGATATTTAGGTGTATCAATTGACTTTTTACACTTATTCAAAATATTCTAGTCAGTCATATTCCCGGAGAAGTGGTTCTATTAGTCATTTCTATCTAATCTACTTACCCTAATTTTATCTACTATTTAGAAATCCTCTATCCTTCTCATATTATAATTATTTTCTCACCTTCATCATTTTTTCCACAACATCTTCCATTTTTCATTTCCCAAACATCACTTTTCATTTCTATTTTTGTGATTTTCTTGTCTATTTTTTTCTTTTTTTTCAAACACTTGGACTTTACCTTGGGTTCAATACCTACTTACTATAGTTCTTGTAGTTATTATTTGGTGTAAAAAAATAATTTAATATTTTTAAATAACCCATATATCGAATATTTTGAACTATTTTTGGGGAAGTAACGTGTGAATAATTCAAAAAAACATTAAAAACACAAAAATAACATGTAATAAAATTTCTTCAAAATTTGAAAATAAAAAAATATTTAAATACTTTACAATCTTGTGTTTAATATAAAACTATTTGAAATCAAAAATATAGCACAATAATGAATATAAATATTAATTATTTTATTTTATCCCGAAAATGAACAAACATTATAGTTTCCCTAGTAAAAAGAAATATGAAATCAAAAAATCAGATGTTTGAATAGATTAATCTTAAATAAAAATCTTGTTCCACCTCAAAAAATAAATTATAATGTATAAAGATATATAATTATCGATTTCTAACATAAATTTTTCAATTAAATTATCTTGTATTCTTTTATCTTCTATGTCATTGAAATAAAAAAAAACAATACCATATCTGTATGTTACTCTCCATTAATGTCCAAACCAATAAAGATTCACTTGATTTAATTTTAGATTTTTAATGTTACGTTCAATAGTTTCCTCAATAATGATATTAGTGAGTATGTTCTTAGATTTAATGTGTTTCCATTTTTTATTAATGTGTTGGTCTATATGTTGGTTTCAAAATTTGTATGGTGAAAGTTTTTCAGTTGGGACAATGTCTTCAATTCCTTTGTTGTTTACTTTTATCATAAAAAGAAAACAATTTAATTGAGGCATAAAATTATAGTATTTTTAAATTATTAGAAGTAATTATTTCATGAAACATGGGATAGTTTCAAAGCTCTACTTAAGTATTCCCCAAACCACCAAATGGATCCCCATATTTTAATGGACAGTATCTATAGTAGTCTCACTCATTTAAATTAAAATAACATGGATCAGTCCTGTGGTGGTGATTTCTATGTCATGAATGTTTAAAAACTCAATAAATCTTTAAATTTTTTTCTAAAAAGTCCCATCACATGTTCTATAAGAAGATAACTATTTATTACATCAAAACAAATCCACAAGTAGCTAGTTTTTTCAATAATATCTCACTTAGAGAACAATGCAATCATTTTGGAATGTTTGTGAACACTAAGATATATTATCCCATATTTGATCATCCATTTAAGATTTATTAAATGATCTATTTTATGGATTATATCTCTCAGAAACCAAGGAACAATCACCCCTTTTAAAATCATTATTATACTGGCTATAAGAATCACTTAAATATATCTTTGAGAAACAAAGGGGTTATCAAACAAACTAATATTGTACCTAGGTACTCAACTAAACCTTGAAATTAGATTCAAAATATATATTAAGACTATATTTACATTATTGAATGAAAAGTTATAGTTAGGTATCTGATCAAAAAGGTTGACACCCAACAAACTAGTATTGACAACCTATAAACCATAAAGGGCCAAATGTGTAACGACACAAACTTTTATTAATGAAAATTCCTCTTGATCTAATTAAATATATTATTAAGTAATGTTTTCTTATAAAATATATTCAATTTCTTGATTTTATGTTTTTGGATATTAAAATACCGTTAAATTTTTTTATAATTCCTAATATAGTCATTGAACAGTGATCACATGATTAGTATAAATATAAGGATTTCAAAAATCCATTTTACCCAGACAAAGGAAGTGATGGCCTCATCTAGTAGAATTTCTCTATACAAAGCCCATTTTTAAAAGCTCGAAAAGGATTTAGCATCATCGGGCTTCACTCTTGACCAATCTCTAGCTGATCTTCAACATGTTAAGCTTGAACGAAATCACCTACGGGAGAAGTGGGTGTTAATTGAGATTACCACCTGATCGATGTTATCCAAGCCTCCCCATGAGTATGTCATCATTTCACACCATATCCTTAGGTCTTATATGGGTGTTATAAGGGGTTACATAACAAGGCCTTAACACTATGATTATGTGCATTAGTTTTTTATAGAATAAAGAATATATATTCATTTTATTATTATTTCTTTGTAAATTGTTTTTCAAAAAAAACTGTACATTTAGTTAATATTAAATTAAGAAATCTATTTTGATGAATTAATAGATTTTTGAATTAAATAATATTTTATTAAAATATTATTTTTAAATTAATTATTATTAAATATAAATGTTCGTACAATTTTTATGCAATTGTAATTTTTATTAAGGTTTGAAAGTTGTTTTTTCAAAACCCGTGAATTTTTGATAAATGTCATTTTTTATTTTAAAAGTAAAAATTCACATATTAAAAAAATTATTTATATAAAATTAATATTTTTTTGGAATCAGGATGTCGAAATTATGTAATGGTTAATTTTTTATAATTTTCAGATATAGTCAAATTATTTGGTAAAAAATAAATACCATTCAAATATATAATTTGTTTTATGACATCATAATGTACCAATAGTGATGTAATAAAACAATATAAAATGGATATTCAGCCAATATATGTTTTACATTTAAAATAATGTTATTTTAGATTTTTTTTATTAATTTTATGGTGCCTTAGTGGGCCCTGCAAGACTTATAAAATATTTTAACTTTTCAAAATGATTTTATGGAGAGTGTGACTCATCTCCACATAAGAAAGCCTAATATTTTAAAAATTTCGGCTATTGGAATTATAAAATAATGTTTTACATTCCCCTTTTGCAAAAACCATGGGCAAAAACCATGGGTTTGTTTGTGGTTTTTAATATTTAAATATATAGATTTCAAAACCTATGTTTGTGAAATATTAAATAATTCCCCTCTCTTATCCTATATAAACCCACCCAAGATCCAACTTTCCTTCCCTAATAACCCTTATAGCACGTCTATACTCTTCCCACATCTCTCTGGAGTCCTCCAAAGTTTCTTCAAGATCTCAAGAATCCCCTCGTCAATCTCTTGAATACACAAACTTCCGAGTAAGGGATTCTGACTTTCCTCCCTTCTTATTTATGTCCAAGTTTCCTTATATTATCATTCCATTTTATTTTCAATTAAAAAATTTCAGGTATTATTTTTAACCTCCTATATACTACCTTAATTATTTTTTAATTATTATATACCCATTTATCTCTCGATAATTCTCCACATGTACACTCATTACCATGCTGAAATTCCATAACCGATTTCTCTCTCTTCATTTACATTCAAGAAATTATTTTATATTATGCATATAAATCCAATTAAAGTTGTTGGGATATAAAATTACATGACCCCCTTAGTTTTAATTTCATTTATAAATTATGAGAGTCCCATTTATCTCTCATCAACTCATTTTACGATTTCTATTTGACATTGTTATGCTGCCGAAGTTACACCAAAATTACTGTACCAAAATCATCATGTAAGTGAATATCATGCCCATTTATCTATCAAGGGTATTCACATTTATGATAATGTACCTATTTATTGAGTAATTACATTTATTTATTTAACATATTTTATTCATGGAATAAATTATGATGTTTAATGAATCCATGTTGTATGATCTATGTGGAACACTTATGCATGAAATGAAATGATTAAAAAGGGTGCGCCCTGATAGCGCTCCAATGCATTGGGTGAAGAATAGTATCATGATATGCCAAGTGAAATTCGGGGTTAATCGTGATAATTCATGTAAAATGAGGGTTTACTCATGCTAATTCAACTGAAATTATGGTTTACTCATGCTCCATCTGCAATGAACCTTGGCTCAAGCTAATATCATGCTAAATGTTGTTGCCACATCTCCACATTATGATAATCATGCTATATCAAGCCTTGATGTTCATGTTTTTTTATGCTCTATTTATATTCCTATTTCCTAACATGTATTTTATTATTCATTTTATTCCTTGTTTACTCCCTTACTAGGCTTTATAGCTTACCATTTTCTTATGTATGTCCTCAGGTTATCCCATGCCATGTTAAGTACGAAGGAATGTTGTGGCCATGTAAAAGAAGTTTCCAATAAATATGTTATATTTTTATGTCTTAAGTTGTAATGTAATGTTTCTAATTTCCAAATACACTATACCTCTTGATCCTCATAGTTTTATTAAGTGCAAGTTTATGTAATAAATCATTTTTAAGTGTGTAATAAAGAGCAGGGTTGTTATAGTTGGTATCATAGGATAGGTTTAGTTATTTTTGGGATTAGGATTAGAAAACCCTAGTGATAGCCTTTGGGATAAGACTAATTATAATAAAAACATCGCTAATTTTTTTTATTATAGAGTTAGTGGTTTATCAAGTAGATATATCCATGACTGGATACGAACAAGTAGAGGTGGATTTGGCATACATGTATCTAGAGGTAAAACCCAAAAACACTACATTGAGATAGACTCGAATAGGAACTGGTGCACCACAACGGGCCTTGATTCACTCTTGGTTCAACACTCCTTGGGGATATGCTTTTTTAAGTTCATAAGATTAGTATGAACAATTATTAAGGGAATAAAAAAATTCCCCTAAGAATATATATTGGGAAGTAGATCGTGGATAGTATAGATTGAAGCCTATAAATTCCTATGTTAAGGACATAAATGTAATTTATAAATTATCCCTTTTTATTTGGATTCCTATTATGTGTTACACATAAATTTCCTTTTATTCTAACCAATGGTCGGTAATAGGAAGACTCGGGCTAACAACCGATGTGAAGATCAATGTGATGACTATTCTAATGAGATGATAAATCCGATGGGAGTGTGAATCACAAACTTTATCACGATACTCTATTAGTTAACTCATGTTTTGAATAGAAACATGGTTCAAGAGGAATGTCCACCCCCCCCAAGAACAAGATGCAATTGAGAGCTTCACGATACAAAGGCCTCCTACTTTAAATGAATCATCTGATCCCTCAATCACCAAATAATGGATCAAATCAATTGAGAAGATCTTCTCTATCCTTCAATGTTCTGAACAAGAAAAGGTTATTCTGACTTCTTATCGTATGGAGGGTGAAGCTAATCAATGGGGGACATTGATAAAAAATAAAAAGCACGAGGAAGATATTGAGGTGTTATAATGGAAGGATTTTGGGAAAATGTTTTTTGATAAATATTTTCCTCGCACCCTCCGACTTAAGATGGGAAGGGACTTCCTTGACCTAAAGAAAAAAAGATGATGAATCCATTAGATTTTATAAGGAAAACATCACAAGGCTGGAATAATATGCCTCCAACATTGTAGTTACATCTAAATGAAAGGTTGAGCTCTTCTTTGGTGGGTTGAAACCTAGCCTACAGAAATCCATAGTGATCCGTGACTTTGAGAGCTGTGAAGAAATTGTCTGATTTCCCTCAAAATTTAAATTGAGATTGGTGAATATTAGGGGTATCCTGAGTATAAGAAGCAGAAAGTGTAATTTAATTATGGTGGTCCGATGGATAAATCCAATGGTGCTATGAAGTTCTAGCACCCCACTTTCCAAAGGTGCGGAATGAAGCACCTCAGAAATTGCCCGAAGGAGACGAGAAAATGATTTAGGTGTGGAAGAGAGGGGAACCTGTTTGTTAATTTTCAATAAGAAAAAACCATTGTTGTGAAAGAGGATAGGAACACTCCATTAAACCCTCAATGCATTGTTCATTTATTCAACTACACAGAACCATGGTACTTTTAAAACTAGTTCCCCAAGACAAGGGTTTTTTGAGGCAACCAACAACCTCTAAGGTAACAAGGGAGAGCTTTTTCCATCTCTACTACCAAAGAAAACCCCCAAAAAAAAGTGGTGATAGGTACTCTTATTATTCATTCAATAATAGAAAACATACTTTTTTATTCTACTTCTACCCATTCTTTTATATCCTGAATGTTTAGTATAACAATCCAAACACCACCACACATCATGGAAGTAGAGATGTCAGTAAGAATGAAAACTGGGGGAATCATTTCATCCCATGAATATAACTCCTCCCCTATCATAATATTTGTATTGAACTTCTTAGTGAACCTCTTCACACTCCCTTTAGTGAAATTTGATGCAATTCTTAGCATGTATTGTCTTTCCCTATATAGATCCAACATAAATTTCCATGATAGGGAAATCACTCTCCATATGGAGAATCGACACTTGATTATGTACAAGTTCAAGGAGAAGGATGGCTATTCTTTTTCACCATAATATCAAACATGGATAAAATTTCCTTATGAGAACCCTTATGTTTCTTAGATGATTGAGTCTATAGAAACAACCATCTTTTAATAAATTCCTATTATGAGGGAATTTTCTAAAGTGTTTCCCGAGGAATTGTCTGGTCTTTCTCAGAGATGAGATATTAAATTCTTGATTGTTATTATACTTGGGGATTTTCCAATATCCAAGACTCTATATATAATGGTTGTTGTGGAGCTTGAGGAGATAAAGAAACAACTACAGGAGAATCTTTATAAAAGTTTTATATGCCTAGGTCCTTCACCATGGGGTGCACTAGTTCTCTTCATCAAGAGGAAGGATGGGTAAATGCGCCTTTTCATTGATTATCGTGAGCTCAAAAAAATCATGATAAAGAACAAGTATCCTCTACCACGAATTGAAAACTTGTTCGATCAAAAAGGTGGAACACATTACTTCTCCAAAGTGGATCTGAATTTGGGATATTACCAAGTAAGGGTGAAGAAGGGGGATATCCCCAAGACATCTTTTCATACAAGGTGTGGGAACTAGGAATTCTTGATATTATCTTTCAAACTCACTAATTATCCAAAAATATTCATAGACATGATGAATAGAGTCTGTAGTGATTACCTTGAAATTTTTTTGGTGGTCTTTATAGAAGATATTCTAATATACTCCAAAATAAAGGAGGAGAATGAGGATAATCTAAGAATTGTACTATAGACCTTGTAAAAGGAGTAGCTCTATGAAAGTACAACAAGTGTGAGTTCTATTTAAAAAAAGTCTTATTATTGGGTCATATCATCACAAGTAATGGGATATCTATAGATCCCTCCAAGGAAAATGAAATTGAGGTATGGTCGAGACCAACATCTATGACGGATATCCTTAGCTTCCTTCGGATAGCTAGATATTATCGCAGATTTGTGATAAATTTATAATGATTGTCAAAAACTCTTACCAAGATAACTCATAATGGATTCATGTTTACACAGAGTGATGAATGCGAAGAGAGCTTTAAGGAGTTGAAAAAGAGGCTTATCATTGTGCTCGTGCTCACAATACCCCCTAGCGGATAAATTTTTGTGGTATTTAGTTATTCCTTCAAGAAGGGTATGGGCTGTGTGTTGATGAAAAATGAAAAAGTCATTACCTTTTCTTCAAGTCGATTGAAAGTTCATGAGAAAAACAATCCAACACATGATCTGGAGTTGGCTATATTAATCTTCACTTTAAAAACTTGGTGAAATTACCTTTTTGGGATAAGTGTGAAATATAATGGATCAAAAAAGCCTCAAGTATATATTCACAAAGAGAGAGTTGAACATGTTCCAGTGAAGATGGTTAGAGCTGATCAAAGACAATGACTGCTCAATCTATTTCCACCCTATGAAATCAAACATGGTGGCATATACTCTATGTTGAAAGGACCCGGTGATTCAATCATTGATGAGAATTAAAAAGGATCCAATCTTCTTATATTTGATAAAGATGGACATGGGAATCATAAAGAAGGTAACATCATCAATTCTTTCACAAATGATTTCTCACCCGTCTCTTTTGGAAAGGTTAATGGATGCTCAAAAGGATGATGTGGGAATTCGGAAGAAATTTGAAACTATTAGAAAAGGGAAATACTTGAAGATCAAGGTTAATGAAGAAGGAATTGTGATTTGTAGGTCAAGACAATGTGTTCCATCAAATTCGGAGTTAAAGAATGAACTTCTGGATAATGCACATAGTTTGAATTTCCCCATTCACCTAGGAAACACAACAATGTGTCAAGATCTCCGAGATCTTTATTGGTGGGATAACATGAAGAAGGAGATCGTTGAGTATACATCAATGTGACTTGTATGTAAACAAGTGAAGGATGAGAGGTATAAGTGTAAGGGGATGGTGCATCCATTACCCATACCAACATGGAAATGGGAGAAAATCACCATGGAATTTTTCACGAGACTTCCGAAGACATCCAAAGGAAACAATGCTTGCTAGGTTGTTGTGGATCGTCTTACAAAGACTGCACACTTCATTGAAATTTGGGAGGATTTATCATTGGGTCAAATGGCATGGATATACATCATAGAAGTGGTGAGGTTCCATGGAGTACCACTATCGATTTTATCTGATTGAGATCCAAGATTCACCTCTATGTTCTGGAAGAGTATCCAAAATTCTTTGAATACTGAGCTGAACATCAGTATGACTTATCGTCCTCAAATTGAAGGACAATCTGAGCAGACTATCCAAACAATTTAGGACATGTTTAGAGCATTCTCAAAGGACATAAAATGAGGTTGCGGTCAAAAACTTCCTCTGGTTGAGTTCTCTTAAAATAACAGTTTCAACTCAAGCATCCAATTGGCTCTTTATGAAGCCTTTTGACGGAAGATGTGCAGAACACTGGCATGTTGGGATGACGTTGGGGAGTGAAAACTACTAGGTCCATAAATGTTTAAAGTAGTGGTGGAGAAGGTTAAGGCCATCCAGCAACACATTAAAGCTACTCAAATTTGACAAAAATTTATGCTAATAATCATCAACGATACCTATATTTTGATGTTGGAGACATGGTATTCCTCCACATATCACCGTGGAAGAGAGTTATGAGATTTCGGAAGAAGGAAAATCTTAGTCCAAGGTATATCATCCCTTTTGATATCCTTGATCACATTATGGTAGTGAGCTATCAACTAGAACTCCCACTGAACCTATCTCAAGTACATGATGTATTCCATGTATCATTCTTAAGGAATTAGATACCTAACCCATCACATGTACTCAATCTAGAGGTGGTACCATTGGATAATGACTTCTCCTATGAAGAGAATCCAATAAAGATATTATATTAAAGGGAAAAGTTCTACCAAATAAGACAATACCCCCTCATCAAATTGTTGTGGAGAAACCACAAGTTTTGAATAAGAAATGTGGGAATCAGAGGATGTGATGAAGTAGAGTTACCCTCATCAGTTTTAGTGTAGTAAAAGGAAAATTTGAGGGAGAAATTTCTTAAAAGGGGAAGATTGTAATGATCCAAACTTTTATTAATGAAAATTCTTCTTGATATAATTAAATATATTATTATTTAAAATGGATACATAAAACATATTCACTTATGTGGTTTTATGTTTTTGGATTTTAAAATATTGTTAAGAATTGTTACCATTTTCTAGAATAACCATTGAAAATTTATCACATGATTAGTATAAATATAAGTCTTTAACAAATCCATTTAACTTAGAAAAAGAAACAGATGGCCTCATCCAGTAGAATTGATCTATACAAAACCCATTTTTTGGGGCTCGGAAAGGAGGTAGCGTCACTGGGCTTCACTCTTGACCAAGCCCAATCCGAGCTTCAATATGTTAATCTTGAACCGAATCGCCGATGGTAGAAGTGGAAGTTAATTGAGATTACCACATGAGTGATGTTATCCAAGCCGCCCCAAGAGTCTCTCACCATCACACACCTTACCTTTAGGTCGTATGTGGGTGTTATAAGGGGTTATGTAATAAGACCCTAGCACTATGCTTATGTGCATTAGTTGTGTATATAATTAATAATATACATTCATTTTATAATTGTTACTTTATAAATGGTTTTTAATAAAAAAATAGTATTTTTAGTTAATATTCAATTAAGAAATCTATTTTGATGAATTAATAGATTTTTCAATGAAATAATATTTAATAAAATATTTTTACTAAATTAATTTTTTTAAAATATAAATGATTGTACAATTTTTGTACAATTGTAATTTTTATTAGGGATTGAAATCTATTTTTTTCAAAACCCATGAATTTTAAATAAACATTGGTTTTTATTTAAAAATTATAAATTTAAATATTTAGTTAATTATTTAGAAAAAATGAATATTATTTTTGGATTCAAGATGTCAAAATTATTTAACAGTGAATTTTTCATGATTTTCTAAGATAGTCAAATTTTTGTGTAAAAATTAAATACCCTTTAAATATATAATGTGTTTTATGACATCATAATGACCCAATAGTGATTTAACAAAATAATATAAAAGGTAAATTCGGAAAATATATGTTATACATTTAAAATAATGTGATTTAATATTTGTTTGATTTATTTAACGGTTCCTTAGTGGACCCTCCAAAATTTATAAAATATTTTAAATATTTAATATGATTTCCTTGAGAGTGTGACTCACCTCCACACAAGCAAGACTAATGTTTTAAAATTTTCTATCATCAAACATATAAAATAATTTTTTCCACTCCCCATTGGAAAAAACCATGGGTTGGTTTTTGGTTTCGGATATTTAAATATATAGATTCCAAAACCTATGTATGTGAAATATTAAAGAATTCCCCTCTCTTTTACTACATAAACCCACCCAAGATACCACTTTTATTCACTAAAACCATTGGAACACATCCCTACTCAGACCTACTCTCTCTATAATCCTCCCAAGGCACCCCGAGATCTCAATAATTCCCTCCCCAATCTCTTGAAGTCACACACTTCCAAGTGAGGGATCCTCACTTTATTTCATTTTTTTGTCCAAGTTTCCTTATACTGTTATTCCCTTTTATTTTAAATTAAAAATGTTGGAGTATGATTTTTCACCTCACCTATACTTCCCTCCTTATTGTTTAATGATGAGAGACCCTTTTATCTATCATTAATTCCTCCCATGTACACTCATTACCATGCCAAAATTCTGTAATGGATTTCTCTCTCCTAATTTACATTCAAGATATTATTTTATATTATTCAAATAAATTACATTAAATATGTTGGGATATTATATTCCATGACCCACGTACTATCAATTTCATATATAAATGATGATATACCCAATTCTCTCTCATTAACTCATTTTATGATTTCTATTTTATGTTGTTATGCTACCAAAGTTACAGAAAAACTTCCATGCCAAAATCATTGTGCAAGTGAATACCATTCCCATTTCTCTATCAAGGGTTTTAACCTTTATTCACATGTAATTATTGATTGAGATATTTAATTTATGTATTCCACATCTCTTATTCATGGAATAAATTATGATTTTTAAAGAATCCATGTTGTATGATCTATGTCGCACACTTATACATGAAATGAAATGATTAAGAAGTGTACACCCTGACAGTGCTCCAACACATTGGGTAAATAATAGTATCATGATATGCCATGTGAAATGAAGGTTTAGTGGTGATAATTCAAGTTAAATAAGGGTTTAATCATTCTAATTCAAGTGCAATGAGGTTTTACTCATGTTCCATGTGCAATGATCCTTGGCTCATTCAAATATAATGTTAAATTTTGTTTCTATATCTTCAAATTATAATAATAATGCTATATCATTAATTTATGTTAATGTTTCTCATATTCTCCATTGATATACCTATTTCCTAACATGTATTGTATTATTCATGTTATTCCTTTTTTACTCCCTTACTGGGCTTTATAGCTCACCATTTTTTAATGTATGCCCTCAGGTTTTCCCATGAAATGCTAAGTACGAAGGGATGTTGTGGTCAGGTAAATGAAGTTTTCAGTAAATATGTTGTATTTTTATGTCTTAAGTTTTCATTTAATGTCTGTAATTTCACAAGAAACTATTCCTCTTAATCCTTGTAGTTGTATTAAGTGAAATTTTATGTAATAAATCATGTTTAAGTGTGTAATAAAGATAAGGGTTGTAATAAAATGTATAGGGTTCATAGTTTTAGAGATAGGGGAAAGCTAACTAGTAAAATTATAACCAATACTAGATAAACTTTAATAAATTTTACAACTAGATAAAGTTTGGAAACTCAAGAAAATGTTATACTTTAGACTAGTGAAGATGAGATAGAGGATTTGACTAAAAATGAATATCAAAATATAGAAAATTATAAATATGTAAAACTAGACAAAAAACTCTAAAATAAAGAAAACCATGAATCAATAATTGAATAATCAAATAAAAAAAGAAAATAAAATGGGAAATAATTAAATAAGGTAATAAAGAGGTTGGGTTTATGGAGAAGTGTAAAAATCAATATATTTTAAAACATAATACCCTACAAATTCCATTCCCTTAAAGGGTAAAAACGTTTAATGGTGAACTTGACCAATTTAAATTACTTTAGGTGTTTAGAACATTTAGCTTCAAAATTTCCTTTGTAGAAGCCTTAAAAAATCCCTTCCTTTGTCAAATTTAGTAATATATTTATAGCTAATAAAAGGGACTAGGAAGAGAATTTCAACCTAAAAATCATTGGGGAATAATTTTTTATCCTTCAAAATAAGTTATGGCCTAAATTTAAGGAACATGGTATCTTGTTCATAAACTAAAGAGTATGATAAAGTGGGGAAATATATTTATTATATTACTTAGGATCTATTTCCAACATGATTTCATACTCCTTATTTAAGAATATCTGTCTATGGGTGATTAAATAAACCTCTATTTCTCTTTAGTTGGATGATATGTCAATTTCTTGTCCCCATGGGGGTTTAAATTAACTTTTAGTCAGTGATAGAAACATTACATTTACCATTTATTTTCTTTTTTTATAAATTAGGCGTGTGATGGTCAAGTATCTATAATTTTTGTAAGACCTATCCTAACTATTGGTGGGGATATTATAGACTTTTCCAAAGGGTAAAATGACACTCTATAATGGTTATGATTAAGAAATTTTTCATATTTTAAAGGGTTCTCCACTAAGGGTGAGTTGTAAACCAATTTATGTTTCTGAAGAAGTGTTTAGGGTTGATATTAAGAAATAAAAAATTGATCCTAAGGTTATAATGGTAATGATATGTCTATACAATGGGTGTTGGAAAAATTGGTAGGTAATTTTAACCCTTTTCGTCTTAGTTTAACCCCCGAAAAACCTATTGTTCCTTAACCAGAGTAATTAGTTTTTACTATGTTTACAATTTATTATTGTCTAAAATTTAGTTGAAATTATTATCAATTATAAATTATTATGATTTGAAATATTTAATCCATTTTTCAAATTCAATTCACATAAGTGAAAAAAATTAATTTTAAATTAATCTTGCATACACGATGAGAAAGAGTTGTTTTAAAGAGAAGAGGTTCAAATGCTTGAGATGTTTGAAATGTTTTTATATCAAAATTTAAAATAAAATTGATTACAAATAACTAAATTGTATTAATTGATATAAAATTGAACTAATTATACTTTTAATCAATTTCAAAATATAATTTATCTTTATAAAAAAATTGACAAAAAGGAAGTTTTCAATTAAAATTTATCATTTTTCACGTTTCATCAAAAAATGAAACTTTTAAAAAAAATCCCAAAAATTAACATTAAGAAAATTATGCAGTTATGATATCAAAAATAATTTTATTTTAAAAAATTAATTTTCTAAAAAATTTAGACATTAATTTAATTAATATTAATGAAAATAAACAAAAACATTTTTTTGAGAAAAAATTGTTCTTTCGAAACGTTTGACAACTTTACCAAAAAGTAAATACTTATTATCAATATGCTTCCATTATGTAAAACCATTATAAATAATATTTAAAAATTATTTATTACTACTTATACATCTAGGTTTTACAGCTAGTTTATAATGTCCCCAGTTGAAAAACTACATTAATAATATCATGGTTTTATTAAAAATCAGTATTGTGTGTAACACAAGTTAACTCAGTGTTACATGCAGCTCAATATTAACTTCTTGTTGTGTGATGAACTATAAAATAAATATCATTTTTAATTAAATAAAAATAAATAAAATATATTTTTTATTTGAAAAAAAACATTTCACAAAATATTTGGGTGTTATAATTAACATGGCTTAAGTTATTAATCTTGACTCGAGGTAAATGATTCATCAGAATAATTTATTTTTAGATCCCAGATTCTATCATTTTAGTAAGAACATTCTTTTTATTCTCCATAACATCTGTTATTTTTAAGAGTCATACAATTTCCTAAAATTTTATCTAGAATAATAAAACCTATGTGAGAAATTTCTTACGATTGAAAATGTTATAATAACTCTAATGGAATACTTAATCATAATGTTTTATAAAAACACACATCTAGGATGATATAATTTAATCTTAATGAAAATAAATTATCTATATATAATTCATAATGGTTTGTAATAATCTTTTGATCATCCGAAGAATACCCCCAACATCAAACCAAGTGTTCATCAAGGCCACTTTAACATAAAATAGGTATATGTCCAGTTAATAGACAACATTCCCATTTGGGGTTATTTCCCCAAGGTAAATTTGTACGAGAGCCACATCCACATGTAGTATACATATAATTATTTCATTTCTTTAAAAACAATGAACTTGTACTTTACTAAAATTTCGGGAGGCTATCATATGTTTGTACTTATCCTTGTGGTTTATAATGATGTTTTCTAGTCATAATTTCCTTGAATATCTAAACATCACCTTTGACACTAACTATGATTACCCATCATTTTAAAACATGATTTTTATCATAATTTAGTAAAAAAATATTACATTAATAACATAGAAGGATCATTTAATATTTATCTCCATGTAAAGTTTGTACATAATATATAAATTATATATGGAAAACATAATCATAAAATTTATTTAATCCTCTTGAAGGACTACTTTATTATCACATCCCAGGTAACCTCACTATATGTTATTTCTTGGGGACATACATCAATAAAAAAGGATGATCAAAAATCCATGTATGGGATAAATAATGAAAATGGAACATAAACTATTAACATGGAAACAAATATGAGGTATACCCAGAGAGAATAATTGTAATAATGTGATAAATAAAATTGAAACATGGTTACAATATAAAAATTTTATATTCATAAAAATATTAACAAGGTTCAATACTGAGGTGTCATAAACCATATTACCAAAGTAATTCACAAAGGTATCATAAAAAATATCATCCATATAGATTAATTATTTACCCATTTCATCAAATAATTATCAATGAAAACCCTTTATATATCTTAATTCATCTATTCCACATTGATAATAATAAATCACATCATTAAAAACCCATGAAAAATAAATAATTGGTGTCGTATAAAATAATTGACTATATAAATTTTTAATGACTTGAACTTTTCATCATTTTTATACCGTGTGAATGGAATTAGAGTTTCATAAATATAAAAACCCAATTAATGAAGTATAATTACATATATATGAATATCCCCTAAGGAAAATAATGTCGGGTAATCAAAATCATGGAAAATAAAAGGATGATTTTTGTCGCATAATGATCATACAAAGTTGTTTATGGAATGATATTAATGAGATATAATAGAAGAATATCATTTTGAGAGAAACATTTGAACATTAATGGAATGATAGTAATTTCATGAGAATAGAATACAATTAGAATTGGAAAAATAACTATAATGGAAGTGCTTGAATAAAAAATATGAGAGAAAGACAATACATTACAAAATGAAACATTCTCTTAAATAATGATGAGTTTTCCTTGAAATCATAGAAACTACATGGAAATGCTATATATAGAAAAATTAGGGTCACATAACGTTTAATACCTTACGAGTGAATGCAATGTGGTGGAGAGGTGGGTATTTATAGCAATTATGGGAGGATTGTTTATTAATTTTAATATATAGACCTTGGAAATATTGGTTGTGGAAGATACAAAACCATTAGATTACCCATAGTTTTTGGATCACGTTTTATAGCATTAGAAAGGTAGTTTTTTAAATATTTATGTTTCATAAATGAAAAAATATATTTTAAATTACTTTTGGAATGAAGAAAATAAAATTTTCACAAAAAATATTTTTTAAACATTAATTTCTATTTTAGGATTTGTAAAGGTATTTATTAGATTGGAAATTAATTTTAATTTTTTAACATACATTATATTTTAAAAAATAACTATTTTTTATTCATAGATTCTGTTTTATTAATTTTTACATAAAATTTATATATTTATGAAGTCATAAAACATACCAAAATCACAATACTATATTTTTATTTTTTTATGAAAATAATATGTTTTAGGAAATTCTCTGTATTATACTATAATATAATTTTATGTGATGATTTAAAAAAATGATTATTTTTAAAAAATAATTTTTTAAAAATGATAATTTTAACATTTAAATAAATCATTATTTATAGAAAAGTATTAGATTTTATGACATAATCAACTTCTTGGTCCTTTTAAAAATTACCTGAAGAATTATAATATTAAATTATCGTTTATATTTAAAAAATATCATTTTATAATACTATATAATGAAAAAAATAATAATTAAAATTATATGTTTTCTAAAAGAAAATTTATGTTTTCTTTGTATCATATTCATATTATATTCATATTTAATTTTTTTAAGAAAATATCAATGAAAATATTTTTGAAGAAACCATTATTTCTTAAAGAAAATTAATCTTTTATAATATTTTGGTCTAGATACATAACTGTTGAATAACCCGACACATGCACTAAGGGTAAGGTTTGTGATGGTGGTAATTTAATTTGGTGGATCATATAATATTAATTTAGTGGTGATCTCTACGAACATACACTTATCCATTGGTAGATTTATCTTGAGCATTATATGTTGAAGAACTATTAAGGAGTGGTCAAGTGAAAATCCCAGTGATGCTATCTCACTCCCATGTTTTGATAAATGGGATTAAAAATGCATAATCCTACTTGTTATAAAAATAATTTCTCCCTTAGAGATCAATTATATTATTTCATTTCCCTTTATATACACTAATTATACTAGTAACATTATTAAAAATGATCATGATTACCAGTGTCCATACTAACCAATGATTAGATAATGGTCAAATCATAACAGTCACATTACCGACTACATATATATATATATATATTCCAAAATTCTAACACCTCGTCATTCATTATTTCACTTTAAAATGATATATAATTCCCTTCATAATTTATATCATATTCCAAAAACTTATATTTTTTAAATGTTTTATAGTAATAGAAATCATTATTAATGAATTCAAGCCTGTGGAGTTTACATTAATGTGTGTATTTTTATTTTTTATTCATCACCCTGTATTGTATTTGGATGACATAGTAAATATAATTTCATGATATGTAATGAAATTTAATATTATTTCAATGTTCTCATAATAAAATGGTTTTTGTGAATTAATATTTGTTAATAACAAAAATGATTTTTTTGGATATTAGAAATGGAGAATGTTATATTTGAAGGACTTACACATTATCAATAGATGTATTCTATATAGTGGTATTATTATCCATCTTCATCTTCATTTATAAATTTATTTTCACAAAAAATTATATGCATGTTTAATTTTATTATGTTACAAGCATTAATTATAAATCTCTATTAGAATATGTCTTATGTGAGTAAAAAATCCCAAACAAAAGACTTTATTTCTGAAGGATAAATGGACGAAATGTTGAAGAATTTTTTCTCAAAGTATTTGTATAGTATTGAGACATTTTTCAATAAATTTAGATGCATTAATGATGTTAGAGATCAATTATAGTTATAAAATAAATTATAAAACTCTCCTATGTTAAGATATAATGTTTTGAAAATACACACAATTATGTTGACACAATTCAATAACAATGACTCATACTACTAAACTAAAAAGACACCCTCCCTAGTTACCTAGATTTGGTGGTTAATTTATTACATTTGTGCGAGATAAAAACTATCATATCCTATAGAACTAAATATTTTAATAGTCTGGGAAAACTACATACATACTTGAAACTCACATTACATTTGAGAACATAAAATATATTATATAATTTTCATTAAGAACACTATTATTACCATTATCCTATCTTTTTATATCAATCATAATACACTTCCAATAATCCTGGGGAATAAAAATTTAATAAAGGGGTAATATATAATGCTCAATAAGGGTATGTGTGCAGTGGAAGATATCATGAAAAAATAGGCATAATCATTATGTCATGGTAAATAATTGAAACACATTATATTTAATCAATAATATAAACATGAAGAATACAATTTTTGGAATAAATTGTGATCAAAATTACACTATATAAATCATCACATAATCTTGAAAATTATCCAGGGATATTCTAACTAATCAAATAATCACATGGATATCAATAACTAATATCATAATAAAGAAATTCATAATGTTAGATATCATAACCATACCATTAAATCCTCTTTCAAAGACATCATGCATAAATGGATAATGAATCATCTAAATACCTAATCTATTTTCTCACATGAGACTTACCCATGCATCGAGTGGTTATAGTTTTCCTTGACAGTCAATTACTAAGTCTAATACATTCGTCATTTGAAAGGGGAGATGTAGACTCAAAATAAAAAATCGTAATGAAAAACTAGACTATGAAATGTTACTAATTTTCCTAATTAGTAAACATAATCAACATAAACATTGATATTCTAAATCAAGTAGATAAATGTTAACACTTCCCCAATCAATAAAAATAATCCTAAATTATATAGAGTACTATGGAGAATGGTATCAAAATAGTAAATCCCAATAAACTAATTATAATAAATCTAAACAAATAATAAGGATGGTATCATTACATCATATTCACAATGGATAATAAATTAATATTATGGTTGTTTTTTTTTGAAAATAAATACAATAAAAATTCTATTGAAAACAATCCAGAGGAAAATATAATTTAGAAATTGAGAATTACCTTAAAAAATTATATAATTCAGGAAAAATACTTTCTTAAAAAATAACCCTATAAACATGTAAAGGAAACATCAAAATTGTGTGTGGTCATGATAACAGTAAATTCTGTACATACCGTATAGGTTAAAAAAATTCCCTTCACACTATTGTAAAAAGGTTAAAATGTACTTCATCTTGAAAATGAAAATAATATTCCTTTTAAACCATTTTTTAAAAATTAAAACATGGGTAGTAATTTATTTAATAAATTATTTGGATAATGATAAAAACATTTCTGAAAATATTTTTATAAAACATGGATATGGATTAAAAAGTATTTTCGATCGAAGAGAGGAATAAAGTTGGTTTTTCCTAGAAAACATTCTCAATAATTTCATATACATAAGATTGAAAAACTTTATTATTACTTGAAATTATAATTAAAAACAAAATAATAATAATATGTATTGGCTTTAATATAGAAATTTTAATATATAATGGAATTTAGTATTAAACATAAACAATATCTAATTATGATGAGATTGTGAAATAAACCTTTAACACATTGGAAAATTTTAAATCATAATCCATATGAAATAAATAAATTAATATAAAAAATTTAAATACCATGAATAAAAATACTTTTATGATATAACATATCAAATGTGTAGTATATACACCACATAAAACAAATTAGTGGTGAATATATCGTATGTATGGTTGAAGTAAAAGTGAGACAAGAAACTCTTACATCCGTTTTGATTTCCTTTATACAAATACAATAATACTTCATAATAAATAGATATTTATTATAAATCTATTAAAAAATAACCATCACATATTTCATAACTTATATTATTCTCCTATATCTTTTTATGTTATGTTTATTATCAATTTTTTTTTTCAAAAACACTATTCCATGTGATAACTACATTGTTTTTCATATATGTTTTTTGGATGTTTTGATCCTTATATATTCATCATGGTTATATATTCTCTATAATTTTAAATATCATTTATATTTATTATATATGTATTTATAATATTCCGAAAAAAATAGAGGTAGAAAAATGAGTTTCACTATTCATGGAGATTGTAGGTCGTGCATACGCCTGAACACTGTTTTTATTTTTTATTAATGGATAGAATGAAATAATGATAAATAATATTTTTAATTTTAAGAATAATTATTATATAATATATATCATATATATTCATTAAATCTAACCCAATTCCGTACATGTCAAAAGAAAATGAATAACTCTTTACATCACTTTGTAAAGGTTGTAGTCCACATGTACACATGAATAATGTTATCATTTCCAAAGAAATTGGAAGGTAAGATGGTATATGTGATATTATAAATAAATAAGTATAATTACATCATACATATTATAGATATAAATTAATTATATCGTTATAACCTGCTCTGATAGGTGGTTTTGGAAAAACAATTACATCCGTTTGTGAGGTGGTAGTCTACCGTACACCCAATTAACAATTTGGTTTACCATTTGATGGTAGAGAATATAGATATATGTTTTTTACATTAAAAATAACATATAAAAATATGAAATATATTTTTTATCATGGTTGACGGATATTTTATGGAGTTAATGAATGAAATAAAATGAAAATGCATGGTTAAAAACTATACCTCTTCTTCGTAAAATCACTTTATGATTATACCTGAATCCTTCCATGATTGATTTTCTGATAAAACCATGGAATATAGGTAATGGGGAGGAATTTAATGAATTTATTTGAGTTTTTATTGGCTGATACACATGGATTTGTATGTTTGAAGATAAGTGGAGATGGGGTTCTATTATATAAGTTTCGGGAAGGATATAAATTTTTGAAAAGGATAAATTAATACCCTTTTTTATAGCACACAAGGATAAAATTTGATAATTATCGAACCCTTAGATTACATATGGTCGAAATGTGTCTATTTAATTGTAATTGTAAAAGTGTTCAGGTTATTTAACCCTCATATTCTTTGTTTAACTCCCAGTAAACACATTTTAACCTTAAATGTAGTAATTATTTTTTACTATTTTACTATTCATTGTGACAAAAAATTATATTGAAATTATTCAATAAAATTAATTATGATGATTTAAAATATAAAATCTATTTTTACAAATTCAATTAACTGAAGTGGAATATTTTAATTTAATGTTAATTTTACAGATGTGATGAATAAATGATTTTAGAAAGGAAAAGTAATCATAAGTATAGAAAGATTTGATAAATTGTATGAAATGTTAATGTAAACACTTAATGTTTAAAAAATATCATTTTTCAATAAAAGTGGTTTTTATTTATACATTGTTTTTTCATTTAAAATTTATATAGATAAATTTTATAATCTAAATTATATAAATATAAGTTAGTTTTTTTGATTTATAATTTAAAAATGATCTTATAATAATTTTTTTATTTTTTATAAAATAATTAAAAAAATTAGTTAAGTTGTGAAACATACTGATTTTATTAATATTCTATCGGTTATGACATTATTATACTCGAATTAAATGAATTTTTTAACACTTTTTAATATAAAAATTTAAATTTTATTTTGTTAAATTAATTATTTTAAAATAATATTATGATATATAAAACCTATGCTAATGATTTTAGAAAATTTAGGTATTGTTTAGAGAAAAAATGTTTTCCATCTGTTTCTGTGAATAAAATTTTCCGATTATTTAATTAGGCTTTTAGATTATATTAATGTTAATAAAAGCTTTATTCAATAAAAATAAACATTTTAAATGTTATATAATCAATAAAATTTGTAATTTTATCCTAAACATAAAACTTTTTCTTAAAGATAAACTTTTTATAAAAGTGGGTTTTTGCACATTACATGCGCTAATGTTAAAATTAGTTTTCCCTTTACATATAAATTTTATAATATAAATTTTATTTAATATTTATAATCATATTTTTAAAATTATTTAATAAGGATCATTTTATTTTTAGTCATTAAAAATAAATTTCTTTGCAAAAAAGCATATACCTCTGTAAACACATAAAATGGTAAAGGAAAAATCCAAGAGTAAATGTCTTTAAAAATGTTTAAAACATGTGTGTAAATGTGTACTTGAAGATTTATATACCTTACCCATATAAAAATCTATTATTTTCCACTTTTTCTTTACATTCAATGTAAAGAATGTGCTCCCTTTTAATTAAAGTATCATATGTGCAAAAAATGACATTCTTTTCAATTATAAAAGGAACCACCATCCCTGCACCTCTCTACACATCCAAATACCCTTAGTCTTAACCAAAAAGCTAACCTATTTTCTCCTAAAACCTCTCAAAAAGTTATATAATATATTTTTTTCTAGAATACCAAGCTAATATAGCATAATGTGTTCACTAAAGGAGAGCATCCAAAGAGAGAGGTAATAATTTCCATGTGAAATTCTTAATTAATTTATAATTATACCACCCAAAACCTATTATATCCATGAGAGTGTGATAACACTAGTATTTTTAATATTATAATATTTTTAATACTAATGGAACATCCATTTCATAACATCCTATAAAATCATTGAGAAAAATGTAAGGGTCGTCATGCTTATGGGGACTACCACCTCCGTGGATAATGTATTCAATTTTCCATCACTTCCATTAATGTATGGTTGAAAAACAATATTTAGATAGATAATATTATATTAATAACATGTTAATTATTATAAAATTATAATTTATATTATCTTATACTTCTTTATATTCTGTAAAAATGAGAGTGTTGTCTGTTTGTATGTGCAGACAAACACCTCCACATAATGAGGTTTCCCTTTAGTTTTCTATATTCACTATAATGAGTAGAATAAAAAATTTATTTAATGTATAATTTTTTTATATAATATAATATTAACATTATTTAATTATAATATAATACATTATATATGTAATATTAATAGTAAAGGGTTGTAATAATTTAACTTCTAAAAACGATCTATCAGAGTACCTTTTCTAATTTGAGTCCATTAATGGAAAAAATGTTTTCATATATATATTATTTTATAAAGGAATAATAAAGGACATAATAATAAAAAATTATAGTGATTAGGAAACTATTTTACAAGACATTGACCATGGTCATCATATTATGAATGTTTCTAAGAACGTGACTGAAGAATATCAAGTTACCTACATAAGAGAAAATGGTGTAATAAATTTGGGATACGTCATGATATTAATTATAAAAATAACTATATTTGGATAATGTTTATGATTTTTTTAATAAAACTAGTTTTATTTTTCATGAAGTTAATTGAAAGTGTGGAGAAAATTCTGACATAAGGTTTCTGCCTCAATCACCTTTGATTGAGTCATTCTTTGATTTAATTCATAAATAATCATTTGTATACTATAATTATATAACCTTTTATTTTTAATATAATTAATTATTTTTTAACTATTAAAATCCAAATTAATTCATGTTCTTCCTTTGTGTGGGTTACGATTGATGTCTTCCCTAGAATATAAGGATATTTTTTAACTGGATTTTATATCTAGAGTTATAATGTTTATCCTTGCGTTTCATATTTCATTTCTTATGGTATACCCTATTACTCTCTTGGGATATAATTTTTTTATAATAATATTCTTTATTTATAAGTTCTAATCCTTATTGAAAATTCAACTATTTTAAGAATAATTTGGATCCTCTTAAACTATGCTTTCCCCTCCTATTCCATAATTTCCCTTCCCACCAATGTTCTCCTATTTAATTGGAAACTTAATTATGTTTTATCTCATGTTAAATTCATATTCATCTTCTTTTATTTTCAAAATAAAGTTCAATTATTATTTTTATGATTTGAAATTTTAGAAAATGTATTTTAAACCATAAAAAGGGATCATTCATACCCCCTTTATGACTTGATAGTTATGAATTCTCTCTCATTTTATCATTTTTTTGTGAAATATTATTCTCATATACATATTTTATTTTTGAATATATTTACATTAAATATATATCTAGTTAAATATAAATTTCATTTTTTGGGTTATACAAGTTTTTAGTTCCTTTTAAAATTCCCACTTTCAATTAAACCTGGATTAAGGGAACTTTCCTATTTATTGTCTCGCATTAAGCATCACCCCCATTAAATGTTTTTAACCCTTAATAGATTATAAAACCATAATTTTTTATAGATAACCCTCTTTGTTCAATTCTAGTTTTATGTAAAATAATAATTTCTTTCCTTTTTTAAAATGATCCTTTACTTATTTTATAAATATTCAACCATGTGGTACACCTTTATTATGTATTATCTTAGATCCTTCTCTTGAAATCTCAATATTGGGCCTAAATGATCAATACAAATGTTTAGTTTAAAAATATAAAAATACAAATGTTTTTATTCCTTTTTATCTTGGGAATCCTTATGATTTATCCTTTGATTTTGTGTTGAATCCTAATTATGAAACCCACTTCTTTATCATGGGATTGATAATTCTTGTTATTTATGTATCATTTAATTTAATTATGTGTCATATATATGTATTATTTTAATTTATTTGATGCGTGGTATTAAAATTATATATCCCTCAAATGCATTGGTAAATATTTATATCTGATGAGATTTTATGTAAGGAATTGGGGGGTGAACCTAATCCACCAAAAAACTTTTTCCACTTTATGATGATGGTATTGGGAGTGACCCTTGACTTATGTTTATGATATCATGTTTATTTTTTTTCACATGTTTAGGATCTTATTTTATAATTTTTTTATTACGTGTCTCCATTATTATGTTCATCCTCTTTGTGATATCATGTTACACATATTGACTCTCTTGTTAGGCTCCAGTACCATGTTTATTCCCATACTAGGATTTATAGATCAACCTTTTCCATATGAATTTTTTCTAGAATATACTATGTTGTTTTAGAAGATATATGGTATTAGGGAGAATGATAAGAAGTTTTTAATAATGATGAGGTTTTTATGTTTAAGATGATGTATTTTTATGTCTAATATTCTGATGAAACTAGACCTCCATGTCCTCTACTTGTATTTGTTGGAAAAGTATGTTAATAATTAGGAAATAATATGTTTTTAAGGATTGGTTATCTATATTTAGTATCAAAGGAAGTTATAGTTATTTTTGGAGGATGGGATAAAAAACCTTAATGAAAACCCTAGGGAGAATAATAAGAGATGAATCTATGTATAGGATAATGTCCTAAAATTTTGGTAAAGTAGTGATTGTGTGGGTTTCATTATAATTAAATTTCTATCTAGATACATGAAAGTTGATGTAGGCTTTGGTATAGTTGTACCTATGGGTAAAAACCTAGAAGAGGGTGTGTTTTTATTAACTCAACTATGACACGGTTCACAACAAATATACATAACTACACACTTTTCTATATAATCCTTGGGGATATTCATTAGTTAATTATTTCTTTCATTATGAACTACTATGAAGGATTGATATTCTAGTTAATTTGAGGTACTTGGTTGAAAAGTATAATACAACCCAACATTAAGTCACATAGGTTAAAGAAAGATTGATATAGGTTAAACTAAAGTAATTATGGGAAAATATGATGATCAAATGGGTAAAATTTTATAAGGTTGAATATGTTTTATATTATTGATTATGATAATACCCCTATGATATAAAATGTATGTCACTCATGTTAACCCTTTTGGTTTTATTAATGGATGGAACCAGAAGGAACTAATCTAACCACAAGTGTGAGGGACAATGTGTTGATTACCTCAGTGATCAACCCATTCAAATAAATGATAGACTAACAAAACTAGTGATTAGGCTAAACCAAATATTGTAAAACATGATTAGAAATATAACCATTTTTGAAATATTGAGTGCACTAAATAAGAGAAAGGTGGAGGATCATAAAAATTCAAGAAATTAAGATGATTAATAAATGGATATTCAACCACAGATATATCAAAAATGTGGTAAGTGGAACCAATTTAATTTCCCTAAGGGGACTGTAAAATTTTTTAGTTGTAGAAGAGATATTCATCAAGCATCAAACTGCTACAGGAAAATGAAGAGGCAGGTTAGCATGATGGTAGTGGAAACAATGCATCCAAAAACAACAATAATGGTTTAATTATATAAGTACTGAAAACATAAACACTACCCAGGTCAATTTAATAAATACAAGGATGATAATAATAATGTACATGAACAACCACCTTAACTGCCGAAATAATTTGGACCTTGTTCAATGACTATGGATGAAGTGAATTGTGGTAACTAAATCTTCCAAATCAGAATTATTAAAATGGGATCTTTATTCTAGCCACTCTATGTTTCTTAGAGATTTTTCAAAATGTACTAACCTAATGTATATTTTATAAAATAAAATATCGAGTTATATGATGGTTGTATTTTTAAATTTAATTTTATGGGAATATAAATATTATTATTGATATTTTATATGGATTCGACATGATTCTAATAATAGATTAACTATTTCAACATAGATTCCTTATTCACCAATCATGCTCAGATTACCCACAATATACTCAATATTAGAAAAGATGGTTGGGGTAGAGAAAACATCTATAAAATCATATGGGTTGATCTTAATGTCACTTTAATAGTAGAAAACTATAATGGATCATCTTCATCATCATTCATTAACACAATGCCACCATGTTTAGGCCCCAATGTTTATAGAGCTATTGAATGAACTATACCAATGATATATTTATCCAATAACACACTAGAACCATCATTGGTGCAACATGAAAGAATATTTAGGAGAAAAGGGGGAGGCTTACAAATGACCTTGAGGCTAAGAGTAGTTCAAGAATAATGTTTTATACCTTAGAGCAGACAATCCCATGAATCATATGTTTTAAAAAATCCATGTCTTAGAAGGCCATATTTAGGCACAAGAAGAACCACCCAAAGAATATGCGGCAGAATATCCGTCCCTCACCAACATTTAGCTCATAGGGATTTAAAGAGTGATAAATGATGAGACCGGTGCATCATCCAGGGGAGCATATGTGTAGTTACTTGTTGAGGCTGGTCATGCAAGAAAGATATAAGATGGAAAGGGATAAGACTGGTGTAGCAAAGGTGGCTACACTAAAAAATGGTGGGAAGGGTTTAATGTGGATCTTAATGAGCTTTATATGTAAGAGGATCAATCTTAATCAACTTTATTATTCGACCTCAAATTTCTATCAGCACTACCATGTTGAAGAACAACGATGGATGAGAGATAAGTGTGTGTGGTGGACCTATTATAAAAAAAGAGAATCACATTTCATACCTTGGAAAAATTTATAATAATCTATCACTGTAAGTTTGAATTTGATCTTAAGGAAAAATAAAATAGTTCTTAACACCAATCCTTGATTTGTATTTGACTCAAATGATTAGGAAAAAACATAACATATAGATTATTCTTATTACAAGTGAATAGATATGATTATTAAGTGTTTAGAAAATGAAATCTCGAGTCACCTTATAGATTCTCTTATCTAACTTCATTAGTATGAAAAATTTAAATTGAAAGGATGCAATTTATTTAAGGGGTATAATGTTACTTCCCTATGAATAAGAAGCTATTATTATTATTATTATTCTTATTATTATTAATTATGTCTATAATGTTAATGAAATTTTCACTATTATTTAAAAATTATTGATACATGATTATAAAATTTTCCCTAGGGGACATGAACCAAATTAAATATAATTTATTCATTTATGTGTTGGATATTACAAAAAAAATCACATAAGAATAAGTATTACACACCATTGATTATTGATCTCCATTGATGAAGTACATCGATCAAAAGTCGCTATGGGAAAATGACCTTTTGTGATGGGCTATTTGCAATCACAATAAATCTCGTTGCAAATGGTCTGTCGAAAAGATTATTTGCGGGGTGACTTGGGGCCCTGTCGCAAAAAGTTAGGTGTGGTTTGTGCGTCGAATCGCAGGAAGGGTATTTGCGATGGAGAGGCACCCCCGTCGCAAATACCCGGAGGCGGTAAATACGATTTGCAATGGAGAATTTCCCCATCATAAAAAGTTCATCTACGGGTCACTATTTACAACGGGAACCGTCGCAAATACCCTGCGGCGGTAAATACCATTTGCGACCAAATGTTACCCCATTGTAAATAGTGTATCGGCATGCCAATATTTGTGACGGGTCCCATCGCAAATACCCTTTTAACCGCCGACAATGATTAATGAGGCCAGAAGTATTGGCAACGGGACTCCCATCGCAAATAGTATTGTCGCAACTAATCTAACCAATATATACCCTCCATCCATTTTTTCATTCTTCCCCGCAATTCCTACTCACTCTCTGAACTCTAATTTTAGAGTGAAAATTTCTCTGAGTTAATTTTTTTTACGA
The DNA here is from genome assembly GCA_963277665.1 of Viscum album. Taxonomy (NCBI): domain Eukaryota; kingdom Viridiplantae; phylum Streptophyta; class Magnoliopsida; order Santalales; family Viscaceae; genus Viscum; species Viscum album. Next base: position 1,597,349,490 of record OY728141.1, read on the forward strand.
AGATATTTTTGAAGTCGTCTCTACCTATAAGAGATCAGGTTTTTATGAATTTATGTTTTATTTAATTTAATATTTATTTTATTTTTTTATATTATTTTTAATTATTGTTAATTAGTTGTAAATATATTAGATTTAGATTGTTTTGTCATCAGTATTTTTTTGCCATAATAAATTTAAATTATTAGTACTAATTATTAATAATTTGTAGCAATTAGGAATTATTAAAGATAATTAATAATGAAAATAAATAATTAGTGGTAATTAGTAATTAGTAGCGGTAATTTTCAGTAATTAATAATAATTGAAGCTAATTAGTAATAATTTTGAATAAATAGGAATAATTAGTAAAAAAAGTAATAAATACTAATAAATTGTAATAATTAGTAAAAAATAGTAATAAATACTAATAATTAGAAATGAATACAAATAATTTGTAACAAATACTAATAATTAGAAATAATTCGTAATAAATACTATTAATTAGTAATAATTGTTATTAATTAGTGATAAATAGTAATAAATAGTAATAAATACTAATAATTAGTAAAATTTAGTAAAATTTGTAACAATTAGTAAGAATTAGTAATAATTAGAAAGAATTATTAAGAATTAGTAATAAATACTAATAATTAGTAATAATTATGAATAAATTCTAATAATTAGTAATAAATACTAATAGATACTAATAAATAGTAATAAATAGTAATAAATAGTAAATAAATAGTAATAAATAATAATAAAATAGTAATACATTTGTAATAATTAGTAATGAATTAGTAATAAATAGTAATAATTAGTAATAATTGGTAATAATTAGTAATAAATAGCAATAAATAGTAATAATTAGTAATAAATAGTAATAATCTGTAATAAATAGTAATAAATAGTAATACATAGTAATAAATAGTAATAAATAGTAATAATTATTAATAATTTGTAATAATTAGTAATAATTAGTAATAATTAGTAATAAATAGTAATAAATAATAATTATTAGTTATAATTAATAATAATTTGTAATAATTAGTAATAATTAGTAATAATTAGTACTAAATTATACTAAACAAAACTAAATAGTACTAAATATTAATAAATAGTACAAAATAGTATTAACTAGTAAAAAATAGTAATAAAAAGAAATAATTGGAAATAATTTGTAATAATTAGTAATAATTAGTAATAATTACCAATAATTAGTAATAATTATTAATAATTAGTAAAAATAGTAATAATTAGTAATAAATAATAATAATTACTAATAATTACTATTAATTACTATTAATTACTAATAATTAGTAATAAATATTCATAGTTGCAAATAATTAGTAATAAATAGTAATAAATATGGATAAATAGTCATAATTAGGGACAAATATGGACAAATAGGGAAAAATAGGCATTATTAGGTATAATTTGGGATAATTACTGATAATTAGGGATAAATAAGTCCTAATTAGGGATAATTAGCGATAATTATTGATAATTAAGGATAATTAAGGATAATTAAGTATAATTAATAAAAAATTAGCAAAAATTAGCAATAATTAGGAGAAATTAGCAATAATTATGAAAATTAGCAATAATTAGGAAAATTAGCAATAGTTGGCAGTAATTAGGAAAAATTAGTGAAAATTAGGAAAAATAATGAAAAATTAGGAATAATAAGAAATAATTAGGAATAATTAGAAATAATTAGGAATAATTAGGAATAATTAATAAATTTAGTAATAATTAAGAAAAAATTGTATTAATTTGGAAAAATTAACAATAATTAGGAATAATTATGAATAATTAGGAATAATTAGGAATAATTTAAAATAAATAGGAATGGTTAGGAATGATTAGGAATAAATTGTAAAAAATTGTAATAAATTGCAAGAACCTGGCTCAATTTCCAGAGGATTTTTGGCACTCCTTTTGTTCGATGATTATTCTCCTTTTAACTCTCACTGACTCAAAAAATTATGAAAGATGTGCTTTGATGTAGGAATATCCAATATCGTATGCACAAGATTGGATATTCATTTATAGAAAAATATTTTTCATACTGTTTTCGGGCAGTGAAAGTTGGAAGAAGGTGATTCATCAACAAAAAAGTGGATCTTTTGGTCTGATGGCTCATTTACTTGAATCTTTCTCACACTAAAATCACAATTAAGAATCTGGTCGAAGGTACGCTTATGCATTCTTGTATTCACATGAATTGATATGCGTACCTCCGAGGAGATTCTTTGCTGTGATTTCCGTGTAAGAAAGTTTCAAGTAAATGAGTCGTCAGACAAAAGATCCATCATCAATCTACTGAAAATTATATCACCCGTAATTAGCGGTAATTGGTAAGAAGTATCTGTAATTATTTATCTTCTCATTTTTGGATAGTGTTTTTATTATTTAAAATTATTCAACAATAGTAATGATTTTATATTTTTTATAAAAATATGGAATAAGGAAGTTGACAAAAGTCATTATTAGATGACCACTCCTGGATAAATCAGTGCAGAAATACAAACGGTTCTGGTTTAAATCCTATATTTATTGAGGGTGTTGAAGCTTTATTATCATCTGCATCATCAAAACCAAAAAAAATCAGAAGGCACAATTAACTGTCCTTGTAAAAAATGTTCTCTGAGAACATTTGACACATTTGACAACATTGGGGGACATCTCTTGCGTTTTGGTTTTTAACTAGATTATGTTTTTTGGAATCAACATGATGAACGCAGTTCCAGAAAAGATAATAATAATTTTATTCCAGATCCATCACAGTCTCAAAATTTAGTAAATGATGTTGTAGTTCCATCTGTTCAACAAACTAAAACTCAATATGATATTGATTTAACTCCTGAGTTGGAACCATCTAAATTTTATGAGTTGTGGAGGTCTATTGAGGATGCATTATATCCTGGTTGAAAGATAAGAAGATTATAAGCAGTTACAAAATTTATGGATTTTAAATTAGATAATTTAATGTAAAAAAACTACTTTGATCAGATATTTTCTTTGGTTAAAACATTGTTACCTGAATGAAGTGTGTTTCTTGCAAATTACTATGAGAGCAAGAGGCTAGTTCGTAATATGGGCCCTAGTTATCAGAAGATTCATGCATGTGCAAATGATTTCGTCTTATATTCTGGTGAGAATGAGTCGTTGAATAGTTTTCCCACATGTGGATAGTGGATGTATAAAAAAGCTCAACCAAGGAAATTTGGATTTATTCCTGTAAGGTAATTGAGATATTTTCCGCTTACACCATGGTTACAGCATTTATTTATGATTTAGAACACAAAGACAATGATGTCATGGCACAAAACCTAGATTTCAAATGGTAAAATCTTGAATCATCCATTTGATGGTGTTTTATGGAATTATTTTGACCGAGTGCATCCGTATTTTTATTTAAAAGACCAAAATGTGCTATTGGGGTCTTTCTACTAATGGTTTCTATCTTTTTGGTTCTTATGGTAGTCCGTATTCACGTTGGCCTGTCTTTAAAACTCCGTAAAATTTACTTCTATGGATGTTGATGAAGAAGCCTTATATATTTTTGACCTTATTAATCTCAGGACATCCAAAAAAGAATATTTATGTTTATTTGAAACCATTTATTAATGAATTAAATTCATTGTGGAGTAATGGTGTGAGTACATATGACATTGTTGTGAAAAAAAATTTCCTGCTAAAAGTTGCATTAATGTGGAAAATTAAGGACTTCCCGGCATATGACATAATATCTGGCTCGAGTACACATGGTCCAGAATCATTTCCTTGCTATATGGGAGACAAAAAATCATTTATAATTGTCAATAGAAAAAAACATTTCTATTTTGACTATCATCGCAAATTTATTCCAACTGATCATCATTTCTAGATGAAAAAATCTCATTTCATAAAAGGCCCAATTGAAAGGGATGAAACTCCAAAAATGATCTTAGCTATAGAGTTAAAATCAGTTGTATTCTCATTAACTCCATCACATTTGAACCAACAAAAAATCAATAGAAAATTCATGGCTTTGGGAAAGAACATAATTAGACAAAAAAAACATTTTTTTTGGGATCTACTATATTGGTTTGATTTGTTGGTCCACCACATGTTGAATATCATGTATATCGAGAAGAACTATTTTGATAATTTATTTCATATCGTTTTGGATACACCACATAAGACCAAAGATAATGTAAAGGTATGATTAGATATTTCCCAAATTTGCAGGTGACCAGAACATGAACTATTTGAAAATGTGAGATCATATAGGTTAATAAAGCCAAAATTATCTTATAGACTATCTAAAAAGATTCACTTATTATTTTAATAGTGGATTGCATATTTGAGACTTCCAGATGTCTATGCTTCCAATTTGGGAAGATGTGTTAATAATGGTCATATTACCGGATTGAAAAGTCATGATTTCCATGTTATAATAGAAAGAGTTATGCTGATTGAATAAAGAGGTTTGTTGAATTATATGATTTGGGATTCGATAACAGACATATCATATTTTTTTCTAGACATTTATATGGTGACAATAGACTATGATGCACTAATAAAACTATAAGAATATGTTGTTTTAATTATATGTAAACTACAAAAAATCTTCCCACCCTCTTTATTTGACTCAATGGACCATTTGATATTACATTTTTCCCCTGAAACAAAATATGGAGGTCCAGTGCAGTTTCAATGGATGTACCCATTCGAGAGATGCATGCAGAAATTGAAGAAAAAAGTACATAACAAATCCTTAGTTAAAGGCTCAATTGTTGAAGCTTATTTACAACAAGAAATTTCTTTTTTCTGTTCTCATTATTTTAAATCTGAATATCCTTAAAAAAACCACATAGGAAAGAACGAGGGGAATTATGATGATGAAATGGACAATAAATTATCAGTTTTTAATCATCCATAGCTTCTCTTCAATAGAGATCATGAATGATGGCCTTCAGATAATGAACATCACAGAGCTCATACATATGTTCTACTCAACTGTGAAGAAATGAAATCATTTTTTCTATGAGTTATTCTATCACTTATTCTATTATTTATGTTATAGTAAGTAAACTTATTTAATTTATCGGCTATATGATAATCATATCAAGAAACAGCTTCCACAAATTACAACACATGCTCTTAAATAATGCCACAAAAAGAATGTTCTCAATGGTTTCAAAAACTGGTAACATAAATTATAGATGTGTTATCATATCAATTAAGTTTAGTATTTATTATATTGATAATTTTTTTTAAAAAAATTAGGTGTCTCAACATGCTGATAAAATTGATAAGAGACTATGTATATTGAGTAACCCACCATCCAAAATGGTTAAATCTTATAATGTATATGTGGTGAATGGTTTTTGATTTCATACACGTGCATATGGGGAATCAAAAAAATGAACAATGGATTTTTCTTGAGAGGATCTCATCATAGAGAAAATGAAGTAGACTTCTACGTTATGTTGGATGAAATTATTGAACTGTGTTATCTAAGAAAAAATTATGTAACTATGTTAAAATGTAGGTTGTCAGATACTGAGAGAGGCTTTAATGTTCATCCGACTCATGGAGTCACCGATATTAAATATAAAAGTCTTCTTATGGTAAATGAACAATTTTTACTGGATTAATAGGCACATCAAATTTATTACGCAAAGTATTGTGCTACTTTAAGAGAGCTGAGTGATTGGTTGAGAATAATAAAAATTAAATCTCAGGAAAATCAGTTTTCTCAATGTGAATGTGTTTATGCTAAATTGCAAGTAATTGAAATTTTTCAAGAGACTGATCAAAAACCATCTTTTTCACAAAGAGACATGAATATTGATGATGACACCCCAAAATTAAGGGTTAATAGTGACGATGATGTTAATGATGTTACAAATGAATTCTAAATGAAAATAGATGATGAAACTAAAACTCATATTGATATTGATGATGCCGAGGAGGAATATGAAGACATTGACATCGTCAGATAAGAAGATGATGATGAAGGTGAACATTGACACAGTTAAATTGTAGTTATAATCATAACTAATATATATCTATATATAATAGTTATTTATATCTTTTTGATGACATTAATCATTTTTGATTCATATGAATGATGATCTATTTCATGAGTTGCTGGAGGATGAGCTACCTTTGGATGAGGAGTATTTGTCATCATCTGACCCTCAACCAATTGGCGGTTTAGGGGTTATATGGAGGGGGCACGGTCTTGTGTGACGAATGATTCCTAACCCTATCCCCGAGCGACGCCCACGTCTTGGATTCGTTCCATGAATTTGGAGGTATGGTAACCTATGTATATTAGTTAGCTTTTATTAATTTATTTCTATACTAATTGAACATGTCGAGCTGCACATCAATGGTAATCTATTCCCATGTGATCCCTAGCTGATCAAAATAATGGCACAAGATAGTGCACCCCTGTCCAATAGCAACATATGAAAATTTGTTAAAAAATAATAAATAATAAAACAATTAGTATAGAAATAAATTAATAAAAGCTAACTAAAATACATAGGTTACCATACCTCCACATGCATGGAACGAATCCAAGACGTGGGTCTCGCTCGGGGATAGGGTTGGGAATCATTCGTCACGCAAGACCGTGCCCCCTCCTTGTTCCCCCTAAACCGCCAATTTGTTGAGGGTCAGATGATGACAAATCCTCCTCATCCAAAGGTAGCTCTTCTAGTTCGTAGTAACAGGAGCAGCTACGAGCTCAGAGTGAGCGTATGGAGAGTTTGCAGAACCATCAGGAAGAAATGCTTCAGCAGTAGTAGCTGGAGAAGCAGAAGTATGAGGATGATATAAGTTGATGGAAGCATTAGCAGCAGCAACAACATTAGGAGGATATGTGTCGATGACGGTAGTAGCCACATCAGCAGATGGAGTGCATGCGCCGTCTGAGGCGTAGTTTTGGGATGATGTTTCATCCACCGTCTCCTCCACCTCCTCCACCTCCTATAGAAGACTATCCACCTAGTGATTTTTTTTATGTTAAAAACATTTGAATTCATGATTTATTGTAATTTGAACTATTTACAGTTTATGCCTTTTATATTGGTGAGAATATTGTATATTTTTTTTTTATTTTTTTAAATATTTTCTTATTATTTTCTTTGTTATTAGTATTATATTTTTTAGTTTTTTTTACTAATAATAATAATAATAATTTATGATTTTTTATATGTTTTTTTGAATATTGAAAATATTGAGAATATTAATATATTTTTTATTTTAATTTATTATTTTAATAATATTAATATTATTTTTTGATTAATTTATCATAATTTTATTATTTATATATTTTTTATTTTATTTAGTATTTGTGACAGGACTTTTTGTGATGGGATCCCATCTTAAAGAGTTTATATTTTTTAAAATAAGTATTTGTGATGGGAAAAAGGTCATGTCACAAAGGGTTTTTCTATATATATATAACATATATAAACAAAGAACTATTTGCGATGGGAAATAATGGCCCGTCACAAATACTTTTTGTGACGGGCCCATCGCCACAAGTTTTTATAAATATAATTTATATAATCAGAGAGGTATTTGCGATGGGATGGTTTCTCATTGAAAATTGTATATTTTTGCAACGAGATCATCGCAAAAAATACTATTTGTGACTTCATTTTCTACAACAGCCTATTTGCGACGAGACCCCATCAAAAAATCTCATTTGTGACGGTATCCCTTCGCAAATAGGCCATTGAAAATTCTTAAAATTCGAGTAGTGAGTGCATTAATCAATAAGGGATAATATATATAAAAGAATAAAATCTTAATGAACAAAAAGTCTACTAAATTATATTCAACCTCAAGGATCACCAATAGCCAAACAAAAACTATAATGAGGAAGAGAACCATGAAAATAAAGAGCATTATGAAAAATCTATAATAAGAATTAGGAATTGTGCCTTGCAAAGTGGGAGTGGAATGAACTAATGATTTACTAAGTCTATATATAAAAATGAAATATGGTTGTTATAAATATAGTCATTAAAAATATGGTTGTTATAGATATAATTGTTGGTCAAATATTAAATAGGCATACTAAATTATTGTATTGTAAAGTATAAAATTTAAAATAATATAACTCACAATGAAATAAAAATATTACATTAAAATATTATATATATATATATATGTGTGTGTGTGTGTGTTACATATAAATATTATTAAAATTATAATTCACATATAAGATGATATATAAATAAAATTAAAGTCAATATTTTAAAATCCATGGTGTAGTAAAAATAAAATTTGGAATCTGGGTAATTATTTTTGTTATAGTGTATTTATTATAAAGGTAATATTTTTTTCAAATAACTATTTTTTTAAGTACTGTATATTTTTCTTATTAGATTAAATTAAACACATTTAATATATTATATTTTAAATAACATAATAACCCCTTCTAAATTATAAATTTCTATGAACTGATATTATGAACACTTTATGTTTAAAAACTGTCATTTTTGAATTAATGCATTTTTCATTATATTTTGAGTTTTCATTTAAAAGATAAATTTATAAATTCTAGAATCTGAATTAGATAAATATAGTATACCTTTTTATTTATAATTTAAAATTTAGTTTTGAATTAATTTTTTTATCTCTATAAAATAATTGATATTGTGGTCAGTAGTGAAAAATAACGATTTTACTGATATTGTCACTTGTATGACATTATTATAAGATAATTCCATTAAAGTTTTTGAAAACCTTATTAATATAAAAATTATATTTTATAAATATGAATTAATTATCTTATAACACTATATTTATATATAAAACACATTCTTAAAATCTTAGAAAATTTAGGCAATGTTTTAACGAAAACTGTTTTTCATCTTTTTCTCTTAATAAAAGTTTCTCATTATGGAAATTATTTTTAATCCTATTTTAATATTAATTAAATATTATTTTAAAAATAATACATTTATTAAATTTTATAGAAATAATTACATATATAATTTTATATTAAACTTAAATCGCATGCTTAAAGATATAATTTTTATAAAAATTGGTTTTTGTACGTTACATGCACTAATGTTTAAATTTATTTTCCTTACAGATAAAAAATTTATTTAATATATTTTATTACATATTTATAATTATTATGTTCAATTATTTTCTAATTTAAATTTTATTTTTAGGAATTAAAATTAAATTACTTAGGTAAAAACTAGTTATATGTGTAAAAAAATTGTAAAAGTAAAAAATCTAAGAGTAAATTACATAAAAAATGTGTAAAACATGTTTGTATGAGTTATTATCAATATTAAATCTTTTCAAACTATATTATTTTTTAATTTGGATTTAAATTATATGTCAAACATGTTCTTCATTTTAATTAAATAATTATATGTGCCAAAAATTACTTTCTCTTCAATTATCAAAGGAAACATCACCCCACCACCTACCCACACTTATAAATCCCATTAGGATTGAAATAAACTCTATATTAGTCTATAATGAAACCTCTATACATGTACAATAAAAGTTTTTCTTTCCAAAATACCAAGATAAGGTTTCTTAAGGTGGTAACCAAAGGAGAACATCCAAATCGATAGGTAATATTCCCCACTACACCATTATTAATTATTCTTTAGTTTTGTAACCCAAAATCTTTTATATCCATGAAATAATGATACTTTCAATATTATTAATATTAATTTATGTTTTCATACTAATATAACATCAATATTATGCCTTCCTCCATAATCATTGAGTAAAATGAAAATGTCAATATGTGTGTGTGGACTACCTCCTCCGTGAATGACGTATTCAATTTTCCATCACTAACATTAATGGATGGTTGAAAAAGTTTATTTAATAAGGTAATAATATATTTATAACATTTTAGTTATTTTTAAATGAAAATATATATTATTTTATACCTTTATTTTATTCTTCAAAAATGTGTGTGTTGTCAGTGTTTACGTGAAAACTACCGCATCCACATGATGATGCTTCTCTTTCATTTTAAATATAAAATAAAATTGGTGGAATTAAAAATCTATGTAATTTATGAAAAGGTTAATTAAAAAACCATTAACATTTTTTAATTATAATATTATACATACCATAAGTAATATTAATAAAAATTGGTTATAGGAAATTTAACAGCTAAAAAGGACATATCAAAGTACCTTTTATAATTTGAGACCATTCATGGAAATCATATTTACCTGTATAAAGTATGTTTTATTTTAATAATAACGGAAATAATAATACACAATTATATAGATTATGAAACAATTTAACACCACTTTTACCTTGGTCAAAATATCATTAATGTTTCTGAGAAATTGACTCGAGAACTTCAAGTAAGTGACATAAGTAAAAATGATGTAATAAATTAGTGAAAAATTATTAAAAATAGACCTTATAAAAATAAATATTTATGTATAAGGTTTTATTAATGTTTTTAATATACTTAATTTGATTATTAATGAATTTAAGTGCATGTTCAGAGCACATTCCGACAAGTGGAATGTGTTTTAATCTAAATCACCTTTCACCGAGGTATGCTTTGATTTTATGCACCGATATTCATTTATATGGTGTAACTACTACCCCGTGTCTTCTAATATAATAAATTATTTTTAAACTGGTAAAATTTATTTCAATTCATGATATTCCTTTATATGGTCTAATATAGATGTCTTCCCTATTATATAAGGGTCTTTCATAATTCAATTTTCTTTCTCGAGCTATAATATTTCTCCTTGAGTTTCATCTTTAATTTCATATGGTATTCCCTATTTATGTATTTTGAAATCACTTTTTATTCAAATATTCTTTATTTATTATTTATACTACTTTATGGAAATTTAAATATGTTAAGAATAATTTTTGTCCACTTAAATGATTGTTTATCGTCATAGTCTATAATTTATCTTCCCACCAATGTTATCTTATTTATTAGAAACCTAATTAAGCGTTATCTCACGTAAAATTTATATTTACCATATCAAAATTTAAAAATAATATTTTGTTATTATTTTTTTGATGTGGGATTTTGACAAAGATGCTTGGAAAAATATAAAGGGATCTCCAATAGATTTATAATGACTATTCGATTAGTCATTATCTTTATTTTTATCCATTTTAATAAATATTATTCTCATGTAACTATTACATATTTTTATATTTATATTAAATATATTACTAATTAAATATTCATTCCATTTATAGGGTTATACAAGTTTTTAGTTCCCTTTGGAATTTCTACTTTTATGTAGGCCTGGTTTAAGGGAACATTTATATTTCTTCTCTAATGTCGAGCATCATAACCATAAAATGTTTCTAAAATATTCATATCTTATAACAACACTCATTATTTTACAAATAAACCTCTTGGTTAAATTATTTTCATATGTAAAATAATAATTCATTTACTTCTTTAAAAATATCCTCTACCTATTTCATAAAGATTCAACCAAGCGGTACTTTTTATTATTTATTCCCCTAGGTCATTATCATGAAATCCCTATATTGAAAATTTATTGTCAAGGACTATGTTTAATTTTAAAATATAAACATCAAAATTATTCAATTCCTTCTTCTCTTGTGGATCCTTATTATTTATCCATTTTTTATTCCTTGAATTATAATTATAAAACTCACTTCCTTCTCATGGGGTAAACAATAAAAATGATTTATGTGTGGGTTATTTTAGACATTTTGCCCACATATGTATTATTTTAATTTATGTGATGTGTGTTATCGAAATTATATAGCCCTAGATAAAATGTATTAGTTAAATCTTGGGATGTTATTTCAAGGATTAGAGAGTGATCCTAATCTTCCATAAGACATTTTCCACTTTATAATGAAGGTCATATAAGTGACCCTAAACATAGGTTTATGATATTATGTGTTATATTTTTTCCACATATTTTTTATCTTATGATATAACTTCCTTATACAACTTTTTAATTCTTATGATCATCCACTTTATGATATCAGGTTATGCCTCTTGACTCTCATGCTATGCTTTATTGCCACGTTTATTCTTTTACTGAGATTTCTACATCACTGCTTTCCTTATGTATTTTCCATATGATATCCTATAATGTTTTAGAAGATATATGTTATTTAGTATAATTATTTCAAGTTTTAAATAAATATGATATTTTTATGTTTAAAATTATGTATTTTTATACCTAATCCCTCAATTACTCTAAGCCTCTAGATCCTCAGCTTGTATTTATTAGAAAACTATGTTAATAATAATGAAATAATAGGTTTTTAATTCTTGGGTCACTATAATCATTGAACCATATTATTTATCCATAAAATATTATTGAGGGATATATAACATCAAATGATAAAACATGGACCATGGCATAAAGGTATAAGAACAAGATACAATAATCATGATCTAGGAGCATAACATATGTATGTGACATTAAAATGAAATTTGGAACAAAAATAGTAATAGAAACCATATTATATTTCAAGTTTAAATATAAATACTATCACAAAAATGTGGATCAGGAACCACTAGATGTTTCCCATATCATAGTTGACCAGGCATCACTAAATATTTCCCATGGTGGACTAAGAATCAAAAGTCATTTCCCATAATTGTCTTGTGAGATATATAAAGATTTAATTAATGAATTGGAGAACTATACATGTCCCATTCATCAAATAATTATATACCATATATATTTTTCCCATAATAATTTTGAAACATTCATCATTCCATCACAGATTAATTAACCATTGGAAAAATAGGTTTTATGAAAACTTTGTTATAAGACCATCATAAGCCATCCAAAGTAATAAAGTGAATTGTGTCATTAGATAATATTCCCATTGAAGCATAATAAACATTAAAATATGTTTATATATATGAAAAAAGTATTTTATAAATACATTAGAAACATGATATAAAAAAAGAACAAATATAATTTCCTTTTGGTAACTTTTAAAAAACAAAAAATCACCAAATAATGGGAATATGGTTTTATTTGAAAACCCATGTAACTTTAGAAAGGAATTTTTTTTAATGAATAATTTGAATAAAATCAGTAAAATATGATAAAGTAGTAAATGATAAAAAAACATTCTTTTTACGCCTTTATAAATAAAGTAAAAAATTACCCATATAGAAAATTTAAAAATATTACTTTATAAAACCTTATAAAAGTTAAAATATATTTTAAAAATGAATTTAAAAGAATTTTAAATATATATAATAACATTCTTGAAATATTATAATGATTATAGATATTTAATAGAAATATTTGGGTAAAATACTCCAAAACTTATAAAATAAACTCCCTCCCCCTTGAAAGAGAGAACATGTGAAGGAACTTAAAATACAATGAGTATAAATATGTTGATGATATAATATATAAAAAAGGTATTATATACACTATATAAATGAATATAGGTTCATAATATGAGGGGCGTCTCAATAATTTTAAATTGAGATGAAAACCCTTACCTTAGATTCTCAATTTTTCATAAATGCTCTAAAATCCTATATAATAATCATAAATACCTTAATAAAATATTTTAGAATGTTATTAATTTCTATTTCCTTTTATAACCATCATTTATAATCACTAACCTCGTATATATTTGTTATTAATAGTTTATTTTAATCATTAGATGATAATTTCTTTGTTTCATAAGTTTCATATTGATGATATTGATCATCCTTATTTGACAGAAATTTCATCATTTACAGATTACTCAATGTAATTTAATAATTTTAAAAAATTATTTATGAAGTCTCAATTTATTTTGATTGAAGGATTGGGTATTGTTTGTGAGAATAGAATTCATGACGAGCATGTTTTAATAATTTTATTATAAACATAAGGTGGTATATCAATAATGGTCTAGATATTAATATTATCATTCCAAAAAAATAGTTATTTAATTATTAATATTCAATATTACCCATAATGATGTTTCCATATTCATATATGGTGAAAATTTATGGAATCATTTATTTTGGTGGTTAAAATGACTTAAAGAAGAACATGTTATAATCAATGGATAAGTTTGATTATGAAGTGATATAGTTATAATATCACTATTTAATAAGTATAATGACCTTATTACATGCTATTAATGTTATAAATTATAATTGTGAAGAGTTATAAAGAAAATATAAATGAACAATAATGATAAGAATAAAAAAATTTCCTCTTGGTATGCTCCGTTTAGGCGAAAAAATTTACATTGATCATTTATTATTAATATTATTAATAAAAGGCCTAATATACCTTTGAATAATTATTAATAATGTCATAAATATAAAATTTATTTATTAAATACATTATTATAACCATTTATTTAATGTTGTGATAAAATATTAAATACTCATTCATGGAAGTTGTAGTCTACACAATACATGGGAAATGATTCCATTTTATAATCGATGAGAAAAAGATAGATAATGGTTTTTTACCAAAATATAATAAAATATTAATATAATAATGATACTAATATCATTATACTAGGGTGAATAGAAAATTTTTTAGGATGGAATATGGAAAATATAGAGAATAATATTTTAAAGAGTTGATAATACTCACATTTAGGACTTAAATATTCTCTTGAAAGAATTTTTGGAAATATAAGGTCTAAGAAATTTTTTTTGATCAAAAGATCAAGAAACCGGGTGAGGATTATTAAGAAATGAAATATATTAAAGTAATGGTAGGGATTTAAAAAAATTATTTGGCATTGAAGTGGTGGAGGGGGGATCATTTTATAATTTAGATGAGTTTTATTTTGTAAATATTCATTACTTTATATTAAATACATGTTTCATTAAAACGAATGTGGATAAAAAGGGGGAAATATGTATATATGGGATAGTTATTGGTCAACAAATCCCTCAAATACACATTTATAGATATATTTTTATTATATTTTTACAATTTATAACATAGTTTTACCCCTTTTTATTCATTTTACCTTTACTGTAGTAATTTAATTTTACCATCGTAACCTATTTTATATGATTAAAAATTATATGGAACATATCTCAAAATTTTAATATTTTAAATTAAAATGTGAAAATAACTTTCCAATATTAAATTATTAGAGGAGGTAAAAGTTAATTTTAGTAATATTGTTTTTAATGTAATAAAAACATATTTTTTAAAATTACCCTTTATGAATAAAAATAAATTTATAGAAAAAACATATATATTAATGATTTCCCTAAAATATATAGGTTTTTTTATTTAATTTATTTTTACATTCAAATAAAGACTAATCCAATTGGAATATTTTTTATACTTAATTAAATTAAAATAACTAAATTATTTATCTTATTATAATAAAATATAACTTTGGTTCCAAAATTTAAAGCATGGATTTATAAATTCAACATATTAATTTTATTTAAATTATTTTACTCATTAAATGAATTTTTAGTCAATAAAATGGTTTCATATATTTAAAATCCATTTTTATATTATAATAATGTTATAAAAGTTATAGTATTTTTAAAAATTATAATTTCACCATTAACATAAAAATAAACTATTTTTGAAAAATACACAAAAGTTATCTTATGATAAATTTGATTTGATGAATCAAAATATTATGTTCATTTTATAAAATTTAAATATGGATATAAATATAAATTAGTTTTTATTTAAGAACACATAATGTGGGAAAATTATTTTTTCAAAATTTATTTTTAAGCATAAAATGAATCTAAATGATTAATTATGAAAATAATAATTTATTGCATTAATAATTCCTTGTTTATATCATCATTTTTTCTTCTTAAAAACTCTCATGACCTATGTATAAAATCTAATTGTAATTTATGCCTTGGTGGAAGCCTCGGGTGGTCATTCATTTAGTATGGATACTTTAGTTATTTCCATCATCTTGAACTTATACCACATGTGTTTTTATTCAAACTGTACTTATTGAATATTGTCTTGGTCTTCCTATAGAGAGAAACCTAGTGATGTCACCTCCATTCCAATATTATAAAAATAATACTCATAAGGAAGAAAATAAATTCTTAATTATACTATTCTAGATATCATAATGTGGTTACTTCTATTTATACCCTCTAATTCAATGGATATATTATAATTGTCATATTTAATACTTATAAAAAGTCGACGGTTTTGTTTAAGTTCATTATTACATGTGAAACAAGCTATTCAACAAAATTTATTTAAGAAACAATATACTAAAAATATGGGTTGTTGCATTCTACCCCCCTTAAAAATAATATTATACTCAAAATTACATTACTTAGAAAACAAAGTGAGGATATTTTTATCTCATTACATTCTCAAATTCCCATGTAGCATCCTCATACTTATAATTTTTCCAAAAAACATAAAATAGGTTTGTTGTATTATTCTACAACACAATATTTATTGAATATGGGAACTCCAGTATTTGTTCCTCTTAAGAGAGATTGGGTTTAATTTGATTGATTCTTAAATTTGATACATGTGATGGATCTGATATATACTTCCTCAAAAGTGATACATCGAACACATCATGTACTTTTAATAGATTTGAAGGTAGTCCTAAGCGATTTATAAAATGATGAAATGATCATGAATCTCAAAGGAACTGATGTTACTAGGGCTTAGCTTCCCCATTTTCACAAATATCCTAACACACATCCATTGACATACTTGAAACAATGACTTTTATCCAACATAAAACTATAGATTCTGTTGATGATAATCATTATAACCCTTCTTTTGACTTATGGCTACTTTTATATCCCATTTAATGGTTTAAACCTAAGATTCATTTCTCATAAAAGATCATGTCCTAATAGCTTCCCATCCCTAAAAGTATCCAAGCATGTTGAATTTATATATCTATTCTCATATAGATCCTTTTACGATGACATTTGGAATATAGAGTAGAAACTATTATTATATGAAAACTCATCCAATGGATGATGTTAATCTCAATTTCCTTTAAATTCCACTGAGTGAGATCATAGTGTATCCTACAATATTAGAGTGATAATTTTATATTTACAATTAGTTCAAGGGTGATAGGTAGTTCTATAGTTTATCTCTTTATCATGTTCTTATTATATAATCCCCAAAATGTTTCAGGCGAACCTTGGATATCAATTAGATACAATTAAAAGTGGTACTCCTTGAATCCTTAAGAATTATTTATTTAAAACATGTAATGTTGATAGAGTGATAAATCCTCTTAGATGGAAATAAAGTTTGTTGAATTTGTGAGTAAATCCACCGATACCCATATGGGATTTTTTTTCTTTTTATGGGTCTTAGGGATGCTAATGACAAAATATATGTGTATGTTCTCCCACTTCCATAGTATTATAGAAATATTTTCCATCATCCCCTTAGATTTCTGATGTTCATCTTTGACTTGTGGACATACCAACCATTGAGATACATATTATAAAATATCTCTCTTTATTTTATCCCACCAGAAGTGTAATCTATGATATCTATAAATATTCATTCTTCCAAGTTGAATAGATAATTATAAGTTATGATGATCATCCAAAAGTTACTTCTTCAATTTTAATTTCAATGGGACACGTGTTTGGGTTCAAAACCATATATGTATATCTCTATAAATGTTTATCTCTAGAATAGTTAATACATTTTTATATAATTATATATCACCATTTTAGGTTCCCTTAATCTTTACATAAATAGTTTCTTGAGAAATCATTTGATAATGGTAGGATTTCATCCCATCCTATATTATTTCTATATTCATCCTCTGAATATCCATAAAGATTAGGTCGATTTCTATCCTCATCAAGGATAGGGTATCATGATCAGTTCTTCTTAGAGCTTATCCACCTTGTTTTACTTCCCCAGATAATAATGTATTGGGAAATCATTATATTTGATCAATTATAACCATCCTATTTGGCACATGTTCAACTTGTTTTATGTGAACATATAATTTAAGCTCTTATGATCAGTATAGTTATCACACTTTTCACAATATAGATAATTCCTATAAATATTTATTTCAAAGATAACTATCACAAAATATATATCAAGTGTTGGATAATTTTTATCATGGTTCTTTAATTGATGCAATGAATATGTCATTACCCTATAATTTTTCATGATGAATGATATAAAAACATTTTTTAAATCATCATTATAGATTAATATCACATATACATTTTTGGATAAAATAAGTATAGGTAGTGTGACCAACATTTTTTATGAAACTAAAACGTTCTTCACATTCTTCCATAGAGAGGAATTATACTCCCTTCCTCATTAAATACATTAGCAGATTTTATAACTATGAGAAATTTTTCACAAATATTTTATAGTATCCAAATCACTCATGAAAACTATAGATCTTGGTTATAGTATTCATACTAAGAAATTTTTCAATAACCTATTTCCTTTAATGATCTATAAATATACCCTCACTTGTGATTACATGACCCAAGAATAATACTCTTATAAACAAAATTCACTCTTCCAAAAATTTTCATATAGTTTTTCCTTCCTCGAGGTCTTTAATAAAATCCTCAATTGATCTTTATGATCTTCCTTACTCTTGTAATATATATTAATATCATCTTTAATGACTACAAAAAATCAATTATGTTTGTTTTTAAAGACTATATTCATCAAATCCATGGATATTATAGGGTAATTTTTATGTATTATAGGCATTAATATAAATTCATAGTGTTCATATGATTCACACCTATCATAGGTTCTATAAAAACATTTTATTTATTTTTCATAGTGCAGTATAGTGGCTAACCAGAGTCATCAAAGTTCAGGATATTTGGTAACTAATCACTCACTATCCTAATTCACATATAATATTTTTTGTGTTTTCTATTTTATTAAAGAAAATAAATTTTTATGGTTCAGTAATGTGGACTAAAAATGTAGAAACTAAATATGTAGATACAATACAAACCAAATTTAATTAGTAAAGATAATGGAATTATTCCAAGGAATAATTTATAAAAAAATATTCATTGTCTTTTTATATGTTTTATAAATAAATAATGAACATACTATATTAAGTGGGAACATCCTATTATACCCTAATTGTGAATACACATGGGACTCCATAGATTTCACTGCACATCCACCTCCTTGAAAAAGGTAGAATATTTTTGAAAGAATAATCTAGACATATGATGTAATTTTGAGACACAAAGACACATTTACCGCAAAATATCCTCCTCAACCTAATGTTATGAAAATAATAAATGTTAAGAATTAATGTGTGAAGAATTTTTTCTAGCACTAGATTAATCCCTTCGGAGATCCCTTGGGTTAAGTACTCGAGATAATAAGCATAAGATATTATAGTAGAAGGAATGAATGGGGAGAAAAACAAGATAAAAGATAGAAACATAGAAACAATTAAAGATAAATGAGATAACTATATTGAAGCGTGAAAGTGAAAATTATAGAATAAAAGAAATATATACTACAATATAAAAACTAAAATAAAAGATATAGAAATTTTATTGGATTTCTCATTATAGGGGTTGATCCCATAAACAATAGAATTTGGCTGGATTTATAAATATATACTTTCATTTTTATTTTATTATTGAAATACCATCAAGATATTCTCTTTTACAAATCCTTATCATTCTTTTCCCCCTCTTGAGTTTCCTTCTTTATTACAACATCAAACAAACATATGACTAGTCTTACCAAAATACGCAACCCTCTTTTTTTGGTGTTGATACAAATAATATATATATACTATTTTCCACATGGGAGATTCTATGTAATTTCACCTATACGGATTTGGTAGTCCAAATACATGGATTGAAGTGTGGATGAGTCCCTTGAAGCATTCTCTTGATCAACCATAAAAATATTTTTTTCAAAGTCTTAGATTGAATATAAAGTAAAGGGATCACATGTCATTCAATTGAACGCATGACAAACAATCCTTATTTTAGGTTCAGTACATGGTCAATTGGAATCAATTTTTGTTCAATTAATATCACTTCTTGTGGTTGATCTTCATATGGTCACTCTTGGAAGGAAACAGTAAATCATCTACCATGATTGGTTTTGATTCACGATCAGTCGATGACTTGCATAGCTAAGGTAAAACACACTTACACTAGTGATAAAGGACACCTTCAATGGGGTCAAATAAAACCTACACCTATGGGATTCACACATACACCTAGATGATGGCACTAACACTCATCTTCCTTCTCCATGTATCCTTCCATGGGAACTAGGAGTAAAACCTACACAGTAATGTGATGACACATATGTAGGGTATCTTTACACTTATACTCGGCTAAAAAGACATATAAAACCAGATTTTTTGCCATTTTTTTAGTATCCTACTATAGTAATTTTAGGATATAATTTTTATAGAGAATCACATTGATTATTTACAACCAAATTTAGCCACATTAAATAAATATAAAATCATTAAATATTAAAAGTAATTTTTTCTATTAATTCTAAACATTGATAAAAAAATTAAAACTGAAAATTTAATCCCACCCCATAATTGAACCAAAATAATCATATATAATAAATATATAATAAATACCCATATAAAGAACAAATTGGAGGGATTTAAATCATTAAAATATCATGAAACAATGTATTAAATTTTTTCTTATCAATTAATCCACACTTAAACATTACAATTTGGGAAATCATCTTATAACATGGTTAATTAATAGTTGTGAATAAATTCATGAAAAAAAATTCAATTAAAACAATAAAATAAATATAATACAACCTTATTGGGTTTCAATTATACATTTCATCATTGATAATATAATTTCATTCAATCTCTTATAAATTTCCATTTTCATTTTGTGCGTAACTTTAATGATCCATGCCTTCCTGACTTATTAATTTGTTAATTTTGTGGTTGGAGAGTGTTCAGAAAAGGATAGTGCAGGTTCTTTTGAGGTTAAAATGTAGCTGTGAAATATTATAGCTTTTTACATGATAAAAATGGATTTACATTGTATGTTGGTGGTTTATAGCATATGTGTAATGTGGTTTATGGATTGTTTGTGGTGAGGGGTTGGGCATGAAAATGGGTCTTACATTGTAAGAATGGAATTTAGGAATATGTTATTTCTGGACCAAAGAACCATGTTTTTCAGCTAAAGTTTATGTTTTTAGTGTTTAATATCCTAAAAGTTGATTTTACATCATACTTTTTCTAACCCTGGGTTTTACATCATAAGAGTGTGGTTTATGTCATAATATGGGTGATTTATTAATAAATAAAGTTTGGTAAATGTTTTATACATTCATCCAATCTTCTCTCTCCTATTTTTGATGAACCCTAGTTTTCTTTGAGATATCTCTTAATCTCATTTCCTTCTATATAGATCCCTTGTTTAAGTGGTTATATTTTGGTGGTTTGAGGTGAGTTCTCATCTTTTCCCCATTGTCCCTTGAATTTTTCCTTATAGATCCATTACAGGGATCTTTCTTTGTTACATGTATGTTTTGGGGAGTGTTTTGATGATCCCTTTATGTGGTACATGTTGATTCATGGTTTCCCCTGTGCATTTGTGAGTTGAGGGTTGTTTCTTCTTCACTCTTCTGTTCACAATGAGATTGGAAAGCTTATTTGAGGTAGGAGATACTCATTCTCTCCCTATTTACATGTTATTTGTTAGGAATGAATGATTATTCTTACCTTTGGGTGTATGTTAAGGTTTGGTGAATTAGATAATTAAATTTTCATAATTGGAATTGATGGGTATGAAGAGGTATTTCATGATTTACTACTTTGATATATATTTTTGATGTTATTCTTCATTCTTATTACTAATATATAAAATAGTAGTTGTTGGAATCCTTGCTTACATTATAGATGATATGTGTTGAGACCCTTCCAATATTTTTATGTCATTCCACCCTAAAAAAAGAATAAGAAACATTTATATGTCCAATAAAATTGTTACCCATGGAATCTGGTTTGTACAATAATACCCATTCTAAATTAAAAATAAAATGTGATGAAATACCTTGAATAATTTATATTGGTTGGGATGTGTTATTTTTTTGTTTGTTCTTTTTTTTGTTTCATTACGTGGTTTTGGATATTATATAGTAACTGAGGTGACCAGATGACCTATGTGATGTGTGGTACTGTGATATCATGTGGTTAGTTAGGATGTATGAAATGTGGGACGTTATGGGATGTGGTTTGGATGAGAAGAGGTTTTTAGGTAATGTTTTGGTGTGCAATGGAGATGACATGTGGTGGTGATATGTGGTTTTTGTGCGTTTTGATTGTATTGTGATGTGTAGTTGATATGTGAGACATGTGGTTGTTGTGGTGAGATGGTTTGCTTGGTGTGTTGTGGAAACAATGGTGGATGTGAGGTGTTGTTGTGATGGTTGTGTGAGATAGGCCAGTTTTTTCATGGAATGGTTTTTTTAGTTTCCTAGTTAAATGTGGAGTAAATTGTGAAGATAAAAATAAATTAAATAATATGGTAAATATAAAAATTTCTATAAATTCATGTGTGGTAAAATGGATTTAATGAGTTGAGTGAATGAACGAGTAATGTAATGTAAAATGGAATGGATACAAGAATTACAGTGGTTAAATCTGTAATTAAAAGTGGTAAATGTTGTGTTCACTTGTGCGGTGGTGTGATGTGTTGTATATAGTGGTGGAAATGGTTCTAATGGTTATCGTTTGGTGTAGCAGTGGTGGTGGGATGTGTGCTAGTATAGTTGTTGTGAACCCATAGGTTGGGGTGTTGTATTATATATATATATATATATATATAATGTATCTTTATATTATTTATATATACCCCCACCCAAGTAATATAACCATACCAATGCTTATAGGTTTTTGGCTTCAGGTGTTTTACCCAACATCTTTAATGGAAGTGATATAGATAGTTGGCCACCCTCTCCCCCCACTCTTTCTTTATCAGCAATGATAATATGGGTTGGTGTTGGAGATTACCAAGTTTTTTTGGATCATTTTTCATAAGAAATATGTGATGTGATGAGGCAATGATGTGGTGTGATATGTTTTAGGGATCCTTCATAATTTTAATAGGGCTTAAGGTTGATTTTCTTCATGGCCATGATACCCTACTACTTTGGTTATGTGATTATATGAGATGTGATGGCTCAGGTGTCTTTGGGAAATATGTGGTGTGGTGATTCCCTATGCTAGCACAAAATATTGGGCCTTGTGATGGAGGGGTTGGTAGGGATGTGTTCCAATCCACATTTGGGATGGCCCAAGTTTCTTCATGTGAGATGCATTTGATGTAGTTATGATGTGATATGTATGGAAGAGATGGGATCATAGGATGTCGGACGTTGGGGTGTGAGAGTATAAAATTAGTGGGGAAATAGTGTTGAGAAACATTTCTTTTTTATGATATAGATTTTAAGTTATTATATTGTATGTGTGATTTGGTTATTGAGCCATGGTGATGTAGGGTTTGGTTACATGACCTGTATAGGTGGTTATTAGTTTTGTTCTTTGTTCAAAGGCACATTAGTATTCTCTGTTCACATGTGCACTTGCGATCATGGTTATATCCCTATTGAGTATAATTGTATAGTTACCACATATATATAAAATAATTTTTTCATTTTCTAGGATGACTTTGAGGACCGAGTTAGACATTACTAGCTAGGATGGAGCTATTGTTAAGTCTCTACTATAGAATATTTTTTTGATTACTTTGGAGACTTTTATATGTTTTGGTTTATTTTATTCATGCATTGTGGGTTGGTTTTTTATTTACATTTATATTTTTTAGAGTTTTTTGGTGTTTCTTTATCCTATATATTGATCCGATTTAATTAATATATGGTAATCCATCCCATTAAATGATATTTGTATACCCTTAGTTATAGTTTCCAACTTGGGGCCAATTGGAAGTGGGACTCAGAGGGTCATTATCTCTCTACCTTCATTGCGATATATTTAGAGGGAGGGGGTCAAGAAAGAATAACATCAAAGCATAATGGTTGAGTTATAGGTTGGAGTTTGGAGTTAGAAATGGTGAAGATTTCATGGGTTGTTAGGGAAATAGTATCAATAAATCTAGGTGTATGACATAGGCCATGGGAACTGGATAGGAGACTAGATTTTAGAGCTCCCCATAGTCGATTACATATACTTTGATCTTATTGAACAACCAAGTGATTTGGGCCTATTTTCTATTTAGAGACCTAGGATAGGTACATGTATCGTGATAAACAATTTTCATGTTTGAATTAGGTTTTTTTGTAAAATAGAATGAATTAAATAAAAAGTTTATTTAAAATTTCATGTTATATGGATTATAATTTTCTCCTTACTTTTTAGTAATGGATCATGTTCATATTCTACAAGTATATTAGAATTTTGAGGTTGAAAATATGACTTGATTGATCATTGGAGGGTTAACTCGATTGAAGAGGATGTGGCTTGGTAAAGATATTTTCATTCCTTTTAGTGGTAGAGTTTAAGAAAGTGTGTGGTGAGAGTATTAGATCTAGAGATAGAGCACTGGTTTGAGGATATCATTATCTCTTCTAAAATTATCTAAGAATGTTATAACTTCTTGGTGTCATTAGCTACAATAAAGATGTGGGGATCTATGTGTTAGTGGTAGACCTTATTTATTAGTGACCTAAAGGAGGAATATGTGTTGTAGATGTACTTTCAGAGGGAGTTTTGGGTGGAGTTCTTATTGTTGATGATGATGGAATCTAAGAGGTAAGAGATGATATTCCATCAGCAAGCGAGTCTAACTGTGTAGGATGTTGGGATCAATTTCAAGGACAACATAAACTTTTCTATAGATATTTTTTCTGAATGAATGGTCTAGAGCACAAAATCTAGAGGATACTTTTCACCCAGTTATTAGGATTTTGAGTCACTCTGTTTATGATCTTGGTGAATTTAGAGGTATACAAAAGGGATGAGGTTATCAAAGGATATTTTTATGGGTGTTTATCCCTAAGAGTGTGTCCAGTAGGGTATTTCGAGGAGTGGATCATTAGGTAGTGGGTTGTGGGTATTCATGAAATCAGGTTTTTGGCCTGTGGAAAATTCAAAATGGAATACATCTACTCATTTTTCCGTGGAAATTGGATTTTGATCACTTATTATAGTATTTTAATTTTCATGTTATGACTATGGAGAACATGGGAATCATCAGGATCAATGCTTGACCTATAAGTGATGACAATATCATGTGGGTATTCATGCATCTTTTTGACAGTAGTAGCAGTTTACTCTGAGGTAATTTCCATAGGAGGGACCACAATCATTTATTTAGTAGCCACGATATGATGGATTTGGTAGAGTATAGCCTTGTGAATTTCCCCATCCATAGGAACCTAGGTTAGAGAATGATTGTGGAGGTCGAAATTGGAGAGGCAGATGAGTTGGGAATATTCATATACATGTGTTAGAGGTAAGAGAATCATCGGGGTCAGGGGTTTTTTAAGGTGTTATTTTGTTATCAAGTACCCTTGTGTGTGATTTTCTTGATTTAGGAGCCTCACACTCATTTTCCTCTGATTTGTCATGTGTTTTGAGACTAGATAGGGAGAGACTTCTAGTTCCCCTAATATTATCCATGCTGGATGGAGGTTATGATTTTTTATTTGATGTATGATGAGGATGCATACTGGTGATGGGGGTAGCACCACTCAGTGGGAGACTTATTCTTACTATAGATGCATCCATGCAATGTTATTCTTATCATATGTTGGTTGTATGTTGTGTGGGTAGTCATTAAATATTTTTTGAGGAGGGTTTTTCTCCATTGTGGAGGTCCAGTGAGTGTCATTCATTGCAAAGTGAGGTTATCAGATATGTGGTAGGAATGTAGAGCCTATTGTTTCTCAGTTAGCAGATATTTCCATTGAAACTCATGTTAGGGGAGTTCCAAGAGTTTTGGTGGAATTAATTGATTTTTTCCTATAGGAGGTTATGTAACTACCCAATTGACATAATGTTGAGTTCGGTATTGAGTTTCTTCTGGGAACATCTCTAATTTTGATGGATCTCTATTAGATTGAACCTATAGATGTGGGTGATCTGAGGTTACAGGTGGATGATCATATGTAAAGGGGTTTAATATTACCTAGTTTTTCATTGTGAGGTGCTCTAGTGTTGTTCGACAAGACGGAGGACTGTATTTAGAGGTTTTATATAGACTACTGGAATTTTAATCTAGTTAAATTCATGAAATGCTACCCAATTCCATTGATAGATGATATATTTGACCTATTGAGATGATTCAACTAGTTTTATAATATTTATCTATAGTCTGAATATCACCAGTTGAGGGTGAAGGATGTGGATATTCCAAAACCTTTTTTAGGTGTAGATATGGATACTTCAATTTTGTAGTCATTTCATTGAGTGATAAAAATTAACCATCCTTGTTAATGGGCCTCATGAACTCTGAATTCCATGAGTTCCCATACTAATATATCATCATATTCATCAATTAAATTATAATCAACTTGAGGCCTAATGAGGAGCATATTGAGCATTTCAAAGTTATTTTCCACATCCTTCAATGTCACATTATCTATGGGAAGTTGTTCGAGTGTGTGTTCTAGAAGTGAGAGGTGAATTTAAATAGAAATTCGGTGTCTTAGTATGGTGTATAAGTGGACCTATCCATGATTGAGGTATTTTTTTCTTGCGCATCACTCTAGAAAGTGGACGAGGCTTGAAATTTTCTTATTCTGGCTGGTTATTATCAGAGGTTTGTTCCCTATTTCTCTCAATTTTTGTCCCCGTTGATGGTGTTTACCAGAATTTATCTAGCTTTTCTGTGGAATGATAATTATCACATATATTTTGGTTACCTAAAATAGAATTTGTTCATTGCTCTAGTGATTTAGTTTCCTAAGGAGGGAAATTGTTTGATCTTTTCTGTGATGCATATGTCTTAGGCTTGGGATGAATGTTGGTGTAATGGAGTGAATTTTTCTCCTATGGGTCGAGGATGTTATTTCCCAATGAGTGTAACAATTCCACCCATTACATAGAGATGGTTGAATTCTTGTTTTTGATAATTTTTTGGTGGTATTACCTTATCGGTGAGCGCTTTGTTGTTTTCATGGACCACACGAGCCTATAATATATTTTCTCTCGATTAGATATAAATCTCTACTAGTGGAGGCCGATGAAGTTTCATCAGGATTAATATTTTTATATCTATTACAACCAAGTAAAGTGGAATATGGTTTTTGATGTGTTGAGTCATAAGTCTTAACAAGTTCTGTTCCAAGTTTCTATAAATGGTTGGAAAGGGTTGGATGAGCATACAGTGATGCATATTGGCTTTAGAGAGATAAGTGGACATGGTTATATCTATAATATTATTGTGGAGTCATCATTGATGTTGCAGATGTAAAATTATTACGGTAAGACTCAGAGGAATAGATGATGTGTGATCATGTTAGCCATGGTGATACTCCTAAGGTATGGTGAGGGGATGGTCAGAATCAGGTGTTGTTTGAGGTCATTTTATTCATTCCACATAAATTATGGGAGGGGGTTATCTATGTGTTTTATAGATCATCTTTATCAGTATGTCCTAGTGAGAAAAAAGATGTATCGTGGACTATGGAGACAACTTTGGTGTTAGGGTTGAAACAGCCAGTCATAGATTTTGTAGTGAGGTGTTTAGTTTGTTAGCAGGTGAATGAAAAGAACAATGTTCCTAGAGGTTTTTTGTAATACTTGGATGTTACCAAGTGGAAATCTGAGAAAATATTATTGGGCTTCATCATAGGGTTACCCTGAGCTCCGGGATGTTCTGATGTGGCTTTGGTGAGAATAGAATGATAGATGAAGTCAGATTATTTCTTGGAGATCCATGAATTGAGTGTCCTGGATGTTTTAGTGCGGCTATATTTGGATGGTGTGGTTAATATTCATAGTGTTCCAAGGACCATCATCTCTGATTGAGAGAATCATATTACCTTTTGGGTCTAGAAGGTATTATAGTATGATTTTGGATCTCATTTATGCCATATCACTGGTTTCCACCCTTAGATAGAAGAATATATGGAGCCAACCATCCAGAAACTGGGGAAATGTTTTAATCTTGTGACTTGGACATTAAAGGATCAAGGGTAAGGAGCTTTACTTTGGTCTAGTTTTCTTTTATTTATTTGTTTTTGGTTTGAGATTTTGATGAAGTATCTTGGTATTTTATGATATGTTTTTTATGATGTGTGAGGTGTGATAATCCTTCCAACATAAGAAAAGTAGAGTACTGAATCTGAATCAAGATATGTTATATTCAAACATGATTAAAACTATGCAGGTGAGTTAGTTCTAACGAAATGAGATAATATATTTACATGAAGATTAAAATTTTTGATTTTTGTGATTGGGGTAGTTTTGTGTTTTGGTTATAGAAGTGGTTGGTTTAGGCTATGTGGAGAATGATATGGTTCTATAATGATGTGGTTGTGTGATGATGTAGATATATAGGAAGTAGTGGTTTTTGGCTGGTGTCAGATTATTTGGTATTGTACCCAGTGAGAGGTTTTGGTTTGGTTGTACGGTGATGTGGTTGCATGGGATATTTTTTAGGTATTCTGGATAAGATGTTTTTTCGAGTAGTAGTGTTGAGATGTACAATATCCTTGAGAGGTATCTCACAAGGGTTGTTCAGACCATTTCCTTTTCATCAGGATTGGTTTTGATTCTCAAAGGATATCATCATTTGAGAGGTATATAATGTTATAGTTTATGCCTTAACATCCCATTAATTTACATGTTTTGTGGTTAGATATTTTTTGGAGAAGACTGTATGAGGTCATGTGGATTTGGAGATGTAGTTGTTCAATAAGAGGGAGGATTACAACGTAATATATCTATTTACACTATATTTTGGTGTCCTGCGGATTCTTTGTCCCTTCGATTACAACTTATATACGACAAGGGGATATGAATGAAAAAGGGTTTTATATTGTAAGATTTTAATTTACTTTATAAGTTAATTATGGCCTGAATCATCATGTTTTTTTAATTTTAGGTTTTAGGGTTTTTACAGTCTAATGGTTTATTTTACGGTGTATATTTTCAGACTCATGTGTTTTTCATCATAAGAGTGTAGTTTATGATATAATTTGGGTGAGTTAAAGGTTGTTTATAATCCAAATTTGGAAAAAAATTTATTTATTCAAATTCTCATATATCTCTCATTTTGGATAAAGTCTATATGCTCTTGGGATCTACCTTGCTTCCTCCGATTTTGATAATTGGTTCTGGTGGTCAAGTTTTTCAAATATGAGGTGACTTCTCCTCTTTTTCCAAGTTATTTCCCTTATTTTCATCACTATAGATCTATAGTGGATATGTTTCTTAGGTTTACTTTTTATTGGGGTTTGATTTAATGGTCCCTTGATGCAATATAGGTTAATCCATGGTTTCCCTTGTGCGGTTGTGATTTGAGTGATGTTTCTTCTTCTCCCAATAGTGCATAGAGAGATTACAAGGATACTTTGATGTAATAATTCCCCTTTAACTCCCTATTTATATGATATGTGTGAGGATTTCATGGTTTTACTTATCTTTGGGCTGATATTAAGGGTTTGTGAATATGATAATTGAATTATCATAATTAAAATTCATGGGTATAAGGGGATTTCACATGCTTTACTTCTTTGATATATATTTTTTTATGGTATTTTTGCATGCTTGTTGTCAAAACGGAAAATAATGGATGTTTAAAGCCTTGTTTTCTTTTTAGATGATAAATTATGAGACCCTTGTTTTGTTTTTTATTGCAACCAAAATAAAATGAAAATTTATATTTGGATAATAAATTGGTTTCCCATGGAATCTGGTTCATGTGATAATACCCATGATAAATTAAAGAAGTAATCTGGTAAAAAACATTGAATAATTTGTGTAATCCACAATGTATTATTGTTTTATCTTTTTCTTGTTGCGTTTCCCTTCGTGGTTTGGGTTTTTATGTAGAATGGAGGTAACCATCATGGTTTTGGGATGTGTGGGGTTGTGATTTGATGTGGTTTTTTGTCATGGATGCTATGTGGGTAGTTGTGTAATGTGGTGTGAAGTTGAAAAGGTTGTGATGTGTGGTTGTGGTGCATAGTTTTTGAGGCGTGTAGTTTTGATTATGCATGGTGGTGATATGTGGTTTTTGTGTGTCAAAGTGGTGGTGTGCTATGAAGTTGGGATGCAAGACATGTGGTTATTATGGTGAGATTTCTTGATTAGTGTGGTGCAATGATGATAGCGGATGTGAGGTGTTGTGGTAATGGTTATGTGAGAAGGTCTAGTTGTGGTGTTGTATGGTTGTGTTAGTTTAACATATATCCATGGGAAAAATTTATGATAAAAACAAATGAAATAGGCTGGTAAATAAATGAGATAGGAAATAAATAAATGTGTGGTTAAATGGATTAAATTAATTGAATGAATTAATGGTTTTTGTAATGTGAAATGGAATTCCAAAATGAATGAGAGTGGTGGAATATGAAACTGAAAGTGGGAAATGTTATTTGGTGGTGTGATGTGTTGCATATAGTGGAGGCAGCTGTTATGACAGTTGATGTGTGGTGTAGTGGGCGTGATATGGTGTGAACTAGTAAAGTTTATGTGGATCTATAGGTTGGGGTGTTGTGTGCTAAATATATATGATGTAACTTTATGTTATTTTTATATGTTTCCCACCCAAGGTGGATTACATTACCAACAATCATATGTTCTAGGTTTTTGGTGTTTTCCACAATATTCAGAGTGGTGGTTATAGGTATGGTCGGTTACACCCTATTCCATGCATTTCCATTAACAATATGATGATATGAGTTAGTGTCAAAGATTACCTAGAATTTATGGCCTATGTATTTTGGGATTTATTTAATTTGATGAAGTGGATTTGTGATGTGATATGTGGTGCGGTTCATGTGTGTTAGGATTTGGGTGTGAAGTTGATGTCTTTCATGCTCATGATATCCTGTTGCTCTATTTATATAATAATATGATATGTGATGGACCAGGTTTCTTTTGATGAGATGTGGTGTGGTGATTCCTGATGATAACTTGTGTCCCGACCAACATTAGATATAGAGTAGTTGTATTAGGGTGATATTTGATGGAATGTTCTTGTGATGTGATATGTATGGAAGGGATGGGAGTATATGATATTTGATGTTAGTGTGTGAGAGTGTAAAATCAATAGCGAAGTGGTAATGGGGAATCATTATTTATTATTATCTCAATGTTATATTTTTATATTGGATTCCTGATTTGGTGAGTGATCTATGGTGGGGCTGATTTTGGTTAGATGACCTACAATGGTTCTTATTGGTTCTGGTGTTTTTTCACTGGTGCATTGGCATACACTATTCACATTTTCACTTGTAACTTTGGTTATGACTCTACTAATTATACTTTTATGATCACCCAACATATATAAACTATTCATCAGGTTTTTGGGAGGAATTTAGAGACTGAGCTGAACATTACTATCTAGGTTGGAGCTATTATTGAGTCATTTCTATAAACATGTCTTTTGGTATCTACTTTGGAGACTTTTATATGAATCAGTTCACTTTATTTATTCATTGTGAGATTGTTTTTGGTTTACCTTTATATTATTTTCTGGATTTTTTGTGGCTATTTATCATATTTCTTGATCCTATTTTATTTATAGTGGGCAATGCCTTCAATATATCGAGTTTTTTTATACCTTTAGTGCTAGTCACCAACCCGAGCCCTATTAGAGGTGGAACTCAGGGGTCATTATTTCTCTTCCTTCATTGTGGAATCCTTGGAGGGATGGGTCATGATATCTCCTCCTTGGATGTGTTTCTCTCTTTACTCAATAATTTCTATTTGGGATTTTTTCTCATTCTCAAAAACATGTATGTTTTTTATAGTCTTGATGCCTTCATAGAATCTTTACTTCATAGTATCAAAAAAATAATAATCATGATTACTTAACATGGATTTTTTTAGGATAAAGTGTTTATAGGATTAAATTATAAAAATGTTGAGTCTGAATGAGTGGGTTTGGCTCTAAAATGAAGTAAAATTCATAAATAAGTTTATGCTCAAGAAGAGATCCTCACTTACTCCTATTTTGAAAATAGTTAACCTCCAAACTCCAATTTATTTTATTAGGAATACCACTACTTTGAATTTTAGCATCAATGAGTAGATTTATTATCTCTTCTATCCTTTTTCATATTTTTTTCCTGTATTCAAATCTAATCCTTACATTTCATTTGGGAATTCTTGTTCATATTTGTGTTTTCAGAGGGACATAGTAGAATACTTTGATCTATAAGTGTGTTGAACTCATAAACCAACTTTGAGTGTCATTTATAGTCACACTCATATCTTCCCAGTATTCATTTATTTCCCATAATCTAGAAAAAAAGTGTACAAAAACTCATAAAATAGTCTTGAATGTTTTTTAAAGTAGTAATATTCTCTCTCATACATACTCTAGTACAACCATATTTATGTAATTAACTTCTATAGTAGGTATATTGTGATTTTTGGTTTGTAATGTGTCTATATAATAAGGAATTTCATGGATACTAGGCGATTAATACAATATTCAGATATAAGTAAAGGCTGGAAAATGGATTTTAATGTAAAAACGGGCTTTAAAAATGGTACCTTAATAACATTTAACATAATTCATGAAATCATACATCAATTAATAATATTAAAATATAAATTTATAGATTTTATATCATACCTAAATCCTCTTTAGATAAATTTAATGAGAAATAATATTTCAAACAGAATTAGAAACCTATAGGTTTTGGGAAAAATAAAACATTGGAAAACACTTGTGAATATTTTATTTAATAATTTATCAAAATTAATTAATTTATAAGATCGAAAATCATGAAAAAATTCTAATTTTAGAAATATGTTTAATCTTTTAGACATTAAAATCATGTAGTTTTTTAAAAAAAACATCAATATTACCTCAATTTTTTCAATGTTTTCAATGATGCTCAAGTTTCCCAATATTAAAACACATAAAAAGTAAAAAAATAGAAAAGGAAAAATTTATGTGCTAAATATTTTAGTACCACTCCTCCATACATATACATTCATTACCCCTTTTTGATTTAAATTTTTTTTCCTTTTCTGCATATAAAAATGAATTGGGTAGATAACAAATCAAGTTATGAGAGGAGTAATTAAACCTTGTTTGTTAACTGGGAAGCATTGATAGAATGTCATAAGTGATTCGCACTGAAAAATAAAAGTGAAAAGTAATAAAAAAAGATAAAATAGTGAAGTAGATTTAAATAAAAAATAGAAAGGGAGACAAAAAAACATAATTCTTGGTTTGAATCCCAAGTGGGTACTTGGTTTTTACTATCCCCAGCCAAGTAGTTATAGTGGTTTTATATATTCTGAGGGTGGGTGGTGTTTCATTGAGATAAACCAACAAATATATTCTCTTTAATATTGAATTCCTCCACACTAGATATAGAGGATCCCATGGATATAGTGCATCAAATATATCCCCTTGTAAATAAATTAAAACTTTTATAATGGGGGTAGAAGAAAGAATGAGTCCTTTTAATTTTCTTCATTCACTACATCTTTGGACTCTTGTTCATACTTTGAGCTTGCTAGTATGATATTGTATCAAAAGTTTCAACAAGGTGATGTTTATACAATAATTAAAGTTGAATGTAGTTGAAACAAGATTCATCAATATCAAAATACTCCCCATTAATGTGGAAATCTTATGACTCAATTTATTTAAGAAAATATGCTATAATTTAATCTATTAATTCCTCTAAAAATGGTTCAATATGATTGAGGAGTTGTATATGTTACACATCAAGTTCATTATCATCTTCTTATTTATCCTATGATACATCCCATTAAATGGATGAATCTAAAAATTTAAAAAAAATGGAGTTCTTTTGAAAAGAAGGTGGATAATATTAATGATGAATATCAGCAGCAGTACATAAGCAGAGCTGAGAAGGGAAGTTTTCCAGCCATATCTGGTTGAAATTGAAGGGGCCTAAGGCCGCCAGCTTATGGGCCGCATTATTTCCTTCCCTTTTGGTAAAGGAGAAGGTGCAGCAAGAGAAGCTTTGGCGCAGCGAGCAGATTCTCCTGACGATGAAGCCAAAGGCTTGAAGTCCAGCGCCATTGTGGTTAATGGAATTGATAACTGAAAGGTAGTCCGACTTGATGTTGATATCATCCCATCAAAATTCCACAGCAATCATCATCCCTGCAAGAATGGCATAGGCCTCAGCAACTACAGGTTCTCGGAAGGAATGATTTGGTTCATATTTTGTTGCAATAATCTGCCCTAGATGATTTCGAGCCAAGAGGCCGAGAGCAACAGGCCCATCCTTGGGGAGAGAAGCGTCCACAATGAGCTTCAGACTCCCTTCCTTTTGGGGGGTCCAATGAGGGGGCCAAGAGGAGGTAACATCTGGAAAAAGGTTTCCATTGCGGTCCATCCAGTCAATAATACATGAATTGGCTCATTCAATCTAGAACTCGGGGGGGTGATGGACATGGTGGAAAATCACATCGTTGAGCCGAACCCAAATGATCCAGTCCAGGGTACAATGATCACTTGCATTATCCTATGAAAGAGATTAACACCTGTGCATCAGAAGATCAGGGAGGTCAGAGGAAATGTCCGGTGAAGCATCCGAAGCTGAGCCCCATTTATTACGAATTTCCTTGGCTCTCGGGCAGTGCATTATGGTGTGCCAAGGAGTTTTAGGAATATTTGGGCAGAACAGGCATGAATCATCACTGGCCATATGTCGGTAAACAAAGAGGATCATGGTAGGAAGGGTTCCTGTGCATACCTACCACCAAAATTGGAATATTTTTTGGGGGACGTTGAGCTCCCAAAGCGCTTTCCATGGTCCCTCATCACGGTCATGAGAGTGAATTCCAAGAGCCAGTCTGTACACAGATCTCACTGTGTACTCTCCTGAAGAATCATTGATCCAAAAAAGATGGTTGGGACCTACATCAGGGACCTAGGGGATTCTCAGGATAATTTTTTGGTCATTCTCATTAAACCATTCCTAGATCTTTTCCACACACCATCTCGGGCCCTAGTCTAAAAAGAGGCAGTTGACTGTGGCGTCTTCTAGACCAGGTTGGGTGGGGGATGTGGCCCACATACCATCATTATCTAAAAGATAGGGATCGGTACAAATGTTGACAGAAGATCCATTTACAATCCTCTATCCTAGTCCTTTTTCCAGGAGTTTTTAGGCCCCCCAAACACTTCTCTAGAGGAAGCTAGGGTGGGGGCCTAGACAGGAACCACGGAAGTCCGTGTGGGGAAAGTACTTGGCCCGGATTATTCGTGCACATAAATATGATAAACGATTAAGAGGATCCAAACTTTCTTTTCCAACAGAGTGTCATTGAACAGAAGAAGATTCTATAATCCCATCCCTCCCTCCGCCTTGGGTTTGCGGAGCTTCTCCCAGACCAAGCATTGGGGTCGATTTCTTCCATCATTTTTTCCACACCAGAAGTTGGCAGTATGTGAATGGATCAGGTTAACGATGTCCATCGGGAGCTTAAATATTGACATACTGTAGAAGGGGATAGACTGAATGACAGCTTTAATGAGGGTTCCCTTTCAATCTTTGGAGATTCTTTTTGGGGCCCAGTCTTGAATTGTTTTCTCAATCCTGTCTACAAGAGCTGCACATATTTATTTTTTAGAATGGCCAATCACCATAGGGAGTCCGAGATACTTCTGGTGTTTATCGACAAAACGGATGCATGTAGATGCACAAATCTCGGCTCTCTTGTAAGGAGGCACCATTGGGCTGAAGGAGATTTCCAATTTTTCATAATTAACAGACTGTCCAGGCACCCGCTCATATTTATGGATTGCTTGGCGGATCACCCGACATTCATTAATAGTGGCTCTGGAGAAAAGTAGGCAGTCGTCTGCGAAGAAGAGATGTGACACTTGTGGTCTCTCATGGAAGACCTTTTCACCATGAATAGACTTAGAGGATGTATCCCTGGAAATAAGATTAAAGATAACAGAAGACACCAAAATGAAGAGAAAAGGGGAGAGCGGATCTCCCTGGAGCAGGCCACGAGTTGGGGTGAATCTTCTGGTAAGCTCCCCATTGACCTTTATTCTGAAGGAGATGGTCGAGATGCAGTGCAAGACAATTTCTGTCCATTTAGTGCAGAATCCCATTATAGGTATCACATCTCTAAGGAACTGCCATTCCACTTTATCCTAGGCTTTGGTCATATCTATTTTCCATGAAATGGTTCCTCTTTTCCCCATGGAGCACATTTTCATAGAGTGGAACACTTCATGGGACACAATTTCATTATCAATAATCAGCCTCTTGAATATGAAGGCACTCTAGTTTTTGGTGATAATATCAGGAAGCCAAGGACGTAGCCGATTGACAAGGATTTTTTAGAGGAGCTTATACGAGACATTGCAGAGACTAATCGGTCTGAAATTAGGGATCACCTGGGGTTTTTTGATTTTGTGGATGAGGACGAGGACTGTTTCGTTGATGGAGGATATTCATGTATTCCCTGCCCAAATGTTTTTTTATCATTTTGCAGATATCGGGACTGATAATGTGGCAGTATTGTTTAAAAAATAGGGCGTGAAAACCTTCCGGTCCCGGGGCCTTAGTGGGGTGGATATTCTTCAAAGCTCGGTGTATCTCATCATTCGTCACATCTTTTGTGAGATGTCGGTTGATCTCCTCGGTGATCACAGGTCTGATGCATTCTTCCACATCATCAGACATGAAGGGAGTCCCTGTGGAGAAGAGGTTCTAGAAATAGCCTACCAAAGCTTCATGAATGTAGAGACCCAAAGCCCGACGTACATGGACATTACATTACTTTTTCCGAATAATTAATACATAAAAAAAACATACACACAAGGATCGTAATAGTTTAGTGTCTTTGGAAACATGGAATATAAACTTCTAATCATGTTGAAAGATCTTCAACAACTCCCATAATGATCTTCCCCTTTTTGTTTCCTTACCTAAAACCTTTCTTTATTTCTTGGGGAAAATAAAACATAAAAAGGGAGATCTCAAATGCTCAGTAAGGGCAAACATAGAGAATATAAAACAATCCATAAACATTTGAAAACAAAAACTTGAACATGAAATTTAAACATCAAAATCTTGAGCAAAGACATAAATCGTGGAATTATGTAAGGAATATATCATAATGGAACATCAACCATGATAAAATATAATGGGAATAAAACATGTAATTGTGGAAACCATTTAGCACATGTTATGATTTCCATAGTAGCCAAGCCATTGCTGCCTAGACCATCTTAGTGGACAAATTCCCTTTCTGAATTGAGTTCACTCCTCGTTTCAGTCCTGTAACGCTGAACCAGATTAACATACCATTCGAGCCATGTCTATCTCATGATATATAAATCTTTACCCAATGAATTTGAGAGAGATATTGGTCCCACCCATCTCATAATGAAATCATTCTTACTTGTGCCCCAAAATAAACATACATCATTCATAATAACCCAATAAATAAAATGGGTTTCATAAACATCATCCCATCATCACATAATCCATATAAAAGAAATGGATATCATTTCATAATAAGAAAAGTGAAACCATGTAAATCATAGATACATTATACTTGAAATATACACATTTGAAATAATGTCATCTTAGATGAAAAATGGTTTTGATAAAACACTTGAAATGAATTCTTGAGGAAAATATCCTTTTTTCTTCAAAATCATTTTCTTTTCTCAAAATGTCATGCAATTTTAAAAGAAAAGGACTTTGTTGAAAATATTCATGAAATATTTTGGAGTAATATTCATGAAAATAAGGCTTTATAAAACCATAAAAATCCTTTCATGCCGTATACGTTAAAAAACATTCTTCTCGTACTTTTGTCGGAAAAGAGAAAACATACCTTGTAGGGTAAATAAAAGAAATATTCCTCCCATACCATGGGGTAAAAGTCAAATTGGGTAAAAAGGACTTTAAAAATACATGAATACACTTTTATAAAACATGGACATGGATGATAGCAATAACCCCAGTAAATACTTACGAATAAGCAATCTTGGATAAAAATGAGATTTGCACAATTATCCCTTACCTTAGGTCTGATATGCTTCGTACGTATCCAAACCACCTATATAATTATATAAATAATGTCATTGACTTATTAAAGAATCAAATTCATTGTTATTATATCATATATGGTTCACTTATGACTTTATATTACCTGTTCTTTTGTAAATTCATGTTAAAGTAGCGTTTTGGGTAAAATAGTTTCATTTATCGTTCGTGTTTTAACTTGTAATTATTCATATGATTACTTAGATAATGATTACTTACATACATAATGTAAAACATTATTTATATATAATATATATTCAGAATATATACATTATAGATCGATAAATGGAAAGAAATACACCGTTCAGGGAGACAGTAGGCTATACGTACGCATGAACGCTGTTTTCGTTTCCTTATTGAATTGAATGGAATTAAGTAGATGACATAAATATATATATATACATAAATCCAGTAGAATTATTATGTCATATATTTCATGATTACTTATTATATATACTTTATAATCATTCTTTAATGGTTAACATGGAGAGTGAATCTCATCGCGTCGTGGAGACGGTAGTCCGTACGTACGCACGAGCGATGATATCATTCCCAAGATCGTGGAATTGTATTGGAGAATATGTATACTATTTCAGAATCAATAACACATTACAATAATCATATATAGTTATTTATTTTCACCATTATAACCATCCAGGTATGGTGGTGATGGAAAATAGATTACCCCACGGCGTGGAGACGGTATTCTGTACGTACGCACACGCGGTGATTTCATTTTCCGTAGGATGGATAGATGGTGAAATAGGGATGTTTCATAATTATAATAAAATATAATTATATGAGTGATACTGATGTTATTAATTCATAATGAAACAACTAAAGAAGAAGAAGTGGAAGAAGAAATAAAGTTGAAAGAATCGGTAACGAACATTACCTCTTCTTTGAAGCGCCTCTTTGAGACCTCTGCTTAGGGCACTAAAATTGGTCTTTGAAAAAAACCAGGACCTCTAGGATGTTTCTAGGGAAGTGGAGAAGATAATTTGGTAGGTTTTGGATGATCTTGAAGGCTAAAAGTAGTGTTAGGAAGAGAGGTAGGAGGTTCCCTTTTATAAGGGAGGAGAGGGGCACCTTTGGAAATATAAGAAATATTAGTTTATATTAAATCCCAACCCCTCTTAAAAACTTCCAAAATGACTCATATCCGAACATTAGATGAGATAGTGTTGTAATCTCATCAACCAATAAAATTTAGACATGTTAGGAATTTATTTTAAACATTATCAACTTGATTTATCCTTATTTCATCAATTTAATGTTTTTTGTGGTAATAACATTCTAAATTTTAAATTATAACAAATAAATAATTATTTGTTGTGAATTGTACATAATTGGATAATTTATATAATTTTAGACCATATAAATTTAAATTTGTAATTTTTAAATATTTTTGTGATTTTTAAACAATTTTATAATATGTTATTTTTATAAAATAACAATAGTGTCAATTTTGACACTATTCATTTAATAGAATTTAAATAAAATATATAAAGAAGATATGTTAGAAATAAAAGATTTAATAGATTCATAAAAGGTCATATGTATCTATAAAATTAGTTTATCACATTAAATAGTTCATATAATATTTATTTTATTATTTGTAAAAACATTTATTTGGTTTATCTCTTAATAAAATAATTACTACAACATTTTTTTTATAATAATTTAATATACTTATTTGTTGTATAAAAATTAAAAATAAAATCCTATGATGAAGATAAATATATTAACTTTCACAATAATACTTTTACTCGAACTTATCTTCTTAAAATCCCAATATTTAAATTGTTATATTTATTAAATTATGAAGGTGACAACTTTGGCATCATTTAAAATAAAATAATATAAGTTTCATAATCGCTTTTATAAGGCTCCAAATGGTCAAATATTCGAAAATTGGATGATTATGGTTTAAATATACATGACCAATAAGTCTCGGTCAGGGTTTTGTTCCTTTTATGGTCACTATTAGTTTAATAAAAACTATATTCTTGATTTTTTCACTAGATAAACAATTTCTACATCACTATTGTGTCACAATTAATGATAATTATTTAATCCTTAAAAATTATAATTAAAATACTATGATGTAGATAATTTTATTATCTTTCTGGAGACTATTCATTTTCGAGGTTTCATGAAGATTATCACTAAATTAAAATTAATATACTTATAAGATTTTATAGAGTGACATGTTGTCACTTTCTTTGGTTTTAATAATAATTAAATTATTTTAAAGGAAAAAAGTCCATTAAATGAATATAATCGGACCCTTAGGTGATATGGGGCGACTTTTAGTCATAAAATAGGATTTTTTCAGGTTTTAGGGTAATTTTATAATCTTATATTTACCCTTAATTACCCGATTTACCTTTAACTATGGTAAATAAAATTTATCGTAGTTACTATTCATAATGCCCAAAAATAAAAAATAGCTTATCAACATAATTTGGACCCACTGATTCCAAATATGGAATCTTGTTTTCCAAATTCAATACACAAAAGTTGCATAAATTAAATTAAAATTAATGTCGTTGTCGAAAGAAAACGAGTTTTTTTCTTTAAAACATTGCAAAAGATTGAATTGATTTAACCTATGAATTCAAAGTAAAACCAATGCTAATGACATACATTATATTAAATGGTAAAAATATATTCTATTTATACTTTAAAACAATTCAATATTATAATTTAACTATATAAATTATTACGATGAAAAAAGTTGTTTTTAATTAAAATATAGCGTGTTTTTACTATTCATTAAAATATGAAAATTATCATAAAAATATCAAAACGTTATCCAATGTAAATTTTTATATCCTGATTCAAAATTATAATTTTATTTTGTAAAATATAACTTATAAACATGTCAAAAACTATATTTAAAGTGGGTGTGCCATCAAAAGGCGGCAAAACTGCATTTTTTTTAAAATACTTATTTTACCCGAAAAAATTTATTTTGTTCTTATACCATGTTCTAGAAAATGTGTAAGATGAATAATAAGGTTATAAAATTCAAAATGTAGTTAATACTATTCATAACGGCTAGTTTATAATAATATTATAACCATATATCATTGTTTAGTGAAACCTGATATTGCGTGCAACACACACTATCGAGGAAAGTCACGATTGCGTGAAAGCCAAGTCGGGGTTGCGTGTTGTGCAAGAATCCTTCGTTGTTTTGTATAACAGAATCCAACCATATTTAATTTATACATTTAACATATATATATATATATACACTCAATGTTGCGTAGAATGACTATTATAAAACAAACTTGAAATTGTGTGTAACACAATCTAAGAATAGTGTTGCCTATACTACAAGCTAATACAGTGTTGCATAAAGCGCAAGATAATCTTGGTGTAGCATACAATAGAAGATATGAAATAAATTAAATAAAATATATCTTCTAAAATCTTGGGTTGTTATATTCTACCCCCCTTAAAATGAATTTCTCCCTCGAAATTCGTCTGGGTTATAAATGGTTTAATACTTGAAAGTTTCTTTAGTAGAAACCCACATCGTAAAAAGGGAATACCAAAACCTATCTTTAAAAACTGAAGTATGAAATGTAATGGTTACCCAAATTAACTAATCATTGGTTTTCCACATAGGAGAAAATAGGTGAAAAAAATATGGATACGGAAGAAAAATGTAACCATCAAGTTCTGATGGAGAGTGGTAGAGGACATGGCTATGAAAAATCCAACAATAAAAAATCCATAAATTTGTGATGATCTAAGGTACCATCTGATTCATCGGATATAAGGGCACTAGGACAACATTTTTTGTTTTCAAGATCATTTCCCTAAAGTTGATGAATTAAAAGAAATACTTACATGATTTTGGTACAATCTCATTATTGTTCATGAGTTGAACAATTTCCACTTCATCCCTTAAAGAAATGAAGTTGAATTTGTTATTCGTGATGTGTTAGAAGATCATGAGATAGAATGATGGTTCATTCCATCTATTTCAAACAAAAGGTTAACAAAAGTTATAACTCCATCTTATGGTTAGATTAATCATATATGGTTCCAAAAATGAACTTATACTTCATATATCATACTGCTTAATAAAATAAAACTAGATTCTACTAACCAGGGACTTCATGTAGGCCAGTGTTAGGTGATAAAGGCCAGTCGCACTTCGGTTGTGGGTTCGATTCCCACAGCCTTGTCCGACGTGATGGGTTGTATCCCGTCCTGCAGGTTTTCCTTTTTCAAAAACTACATTATAAATAATATCGGAAAAAAATCTAGCCTTAAACAATAATAACTTATGTCCAACATAATTCATTCCAATCTTTAGGCTTATCCAAAATACATATGTCCAATCTCATAGTATAAAGAAAATGATTACTTGAAATGTCATCAACCAAGCATGTGAATACCATCATTTATCCCCCATATATATTGTTGGTCACATTCCAATCATGTGAATACCTTAATCATGTATTCTCTTGAAAAATGAATACCCATTGAACCTTAGTGAAAACATGAATGTTGTCAAAAGTTAACTCTTTCCACATACCAAAATCCAAAAATTCTATATACTCAAACCATGATATAACCTTCTCCTTATATCAGTCGTGATCTCATGAATACTATAAACACATTTAATTTTCTCCTTATCCCTTCATTATGTGCATATCATCTACTTTCCAAAAATATTTGAATAAATTTTCATGGTTATTGGTACCATTCATCATACACTTTCAAAACTTAAGGAAAGACAACAGTGTAACAATTCTAAGATGTCTCTTTATTCCATAGTACCATGAGATTACTTATACAACATTACACTTGATAAACATATAATCATTCCACTACCTTCTTAAACCATTGACCGAGCTTCAACGATTCTTTCATCTCAGATATCATTTGTAGTTTCCTCATCATCATCCACATAAATACTACCCATATGACCATGCTGATTCTCTTCATGAGATTTTCCCATAGGGCATTTAATTTCATAATGCTCATACATTCCACATTTAAAACATTTAACCATTTTTGATGTCGTAGCAATACCATTATCCTCATCCACGGTGTTAACTGAACCTTTTCATTTTCACTTACTGGCTTTGTGTCCTTCATTTCCACACCCAAAGCATCTTCCAGTTCCTTTGAAACATTTTCCCTGATGCCTCTTCCCAAATGATTTACATAGGGGAAATTGAACTTTCTTTCCTCTATGATCATCATGAAACTTCATCTTTCTCTTATTAGCCGAGTCAGGAAACTTACCAAATTGGAGTTTATTGATCATATTATGAGATTGCTAATTCGGCATAATAATGATGTTTGGACTTCCAAATCCCATTTCATTTGGTTTCTCATGAATAATATCATTCCATTGTCCATCATATCCTCCATTATCGTGAATCATATTGTTTCCAACCATTTTCTAAAACCCAAAAAGAATAGTGTGAGAGGCAAAAATCATGTTAGGGAAAACAACATAGTAAAGGGGGAGTACCCTCAATATATAACATCTTTGGTTAAATTCTAATATCGTTACCGTAGTTCTAGTACTATATCCTATACGTATACTTATCCTTAGGGACATCCCTAGACATACCTTAGAAATATCTCTAGGGATCTCACTAATGTTTTTGCATCCCAGTTTCCAAAGGATGACTAAACCTTTCCTCTAATACCAACTGTAGAGACCCGAACCTTGACATACATGGAAATTACAATACTTTTGAGGAATAATTATAACATAACAAAAACAGACACACAAGGATCATAATAGTTTAGTGTCTTTGGAAACATTGAATATAAACTTCTAATCATGATTAAAGATATTCAACAACTCTCATAATGATCTTCCCCTTTTTGTTTCCTTACCTGAAACCTTTATTTATTTCCTGGGTAAAATAAAACATAAAAAGGGTGATCTCAAATGCTCAGTAAGGGAAAACATAGAGAACATAAAACAATCCATAAACATTAGAAAACAAAAACTTGAACATGAAATTTAAACATCAAAATCATGAGCAAATACATAAATCATGGAAGTATGTAAGGCATATATAATAATGGAACATCAACCATGATAAAAACTAATGGGAATAAAACATGTAATTGTGGCAATCATTCAACACATGTTATTATTTCCATAGTAGCCAAGGAATTTTTTCCAAGACCATCTTAGTGGACAAAGTCCCTTTCTAAATTGAATTCACTCCTCGTTTCAGTCCTGTAACGCCGAACCGGATTAACTTACCATTCCAGCCATGTCCATCTCATGAGATATAAATCTTTACCCAATGAATTGTAGGGAGATATAGGTCCCACCCATCTCATAATGAAATAATTCTTACTTGTGCCACAAAATAAACACACATCATTCATAATAACCCAATAAATAAAATGGGTTTCATAAACAGCATCCCATCATCACATAATCCATATAAAAGAAATGGATATCATTTCATAATAAGA
Source organism: Viscum album (assembly GCA_963277665.1). Taxonomy (NCBI): domain Eukaryota; kingdom Viridiplantae; phylum Streptophyta; class Magnoliopsida; order Santalales; family Viscaceae; genus Viscum; species Viscum album. The sequence continues at coordinate 1,597,394,129 of OY728141.1, forward strand.
AAATTAAGACCATTTAAATAATAGAGACATTATACTTGAAACATACATATGAAATAATGTCATATTAGATGAAAAATGGTTTTGATAAAACACTTGAAATTAATTCTTTGAGGAAAATATCCTTTTTTCTTCAAAATCATTTTCTTTTCACAAAATGTCATGAAATTTTAAAAGAAAAGGATTTTTTTGAAAATATTCATGAAATATTTTGGAGTAATTTTCATGAAAATAAGGCTTTATAAAACCGTAAAAATCCTTTCATGCTGTAAACGTTAAAAAACATTCTTCTGGTACATTTGTCGTAAAAGTCAAAAAAGTACCTTGTAGGGTAAATAAAAGAAAGATTCCTCCCATACCATGGGGTAAAAGTCAAAATGGGTAAAAAGGACTTTAAACATACATGAATATACTTTTATAAAACATGTACATGTATGATAGCAATAACCCCAGTAAATACTTACGAATAAGCAATCTCAGATAAAAATGAGATTTGCACAATTATCCCTTACCTTAGGTCTGATATGCTTCGTACGTATCCAAACCTCCTGTATAATGATTTAAATAATTTCATTGACTTATTACAGAATCATATTCATTGTTATTATATCATATATGGTTCACTTATGACTTTATATTACCTTTTCTTTTGTAAATTCATGTTAAAGTAGCATTTTGGGTAAAATAGTTTCATTTGTCGTTTGTGCTTTAACTTGTAATTATTCATATGATTACATAGATCATGATTAATTACATACAGAATGTAAAAAATGATTTATATATAATATATATTCTGAATATAAATAATATATTGATAAATGGAAAGAAATACACCGTTCATAGAGATGGTAGGTTGTACGTACGCATGAACGCAATTTTCGTTTCCTTATTGAATTGAATGGAATTAAGTAGATGACATAAATAAATATATATACATAAATCCAGTAGAATTATTATATCATATATTTCATTATTAATTATTATATATACTTTATAATCATTCTTGAATGGTTAACATGGAGAGTGAATCTCATCGCATTGTGGAGACGGTAGTCCGTACGTATGCACGAGCGATAATATCATTTCCATGATCGTGGAATTGTATTGGAGCGTATGTATACTATTTTAGAATCAATACCACTTTACAATAATCATATATAGTTATTTATTTTCACCATTATACCCATCCAAGTATGGTGGTGATGGAAAATAGATTACACCACGACGTGGAGACGATATTCCGTACGTACGCACGCGTGGTGATTTCGTTTTCCGTAGGATGGATAGATGGTGAAATTGGGCTGTTTCAGACTTATAATAATATATCAGTATATGAGTGATACTGATGTTATTAATTCATACTGAAACAACTATAGAAGAATAAGTGGAAGAAGAAATAAAGATGAAATAATCGGTAACGGACATTACCTCTTCTTTGAAGCGCCTCTTTGAGGCCTCCGCTTAGGGAACTACAATTGGTCTTTGAAGAATACCAGGACCTCTAGAATGTTTCTAGGGAAGCGGAGAAGATAATTTTTCAGGGTTTGGATGATATTTAAGGCTCAATGTGGTGTGAGGAAGAGAGGGAGGAGGTGCCCTTTTATAAGGGAGGAGAGGGGCACCTTTGGAAATATAAGAAATATTAGTTTATATTAAATCCCAACCCCACTTAAAAACTTCCAAAATGACTCATTTCAAAATATTAGATGATATAGGGTTGTAATATCATCAACCAATAAAATTTATACATGTTATGAATTTATTTTAAACATTATCAACTTGATTTATCCTTATTTAATCAATTTAATTTTATTTGTGGTAATAACATTCTAAATTTTAAATTATAACAAATAATTACTTATTTGTTGTTCATTTTCCATAATTGGATACTATATAACATTTTAGACCATATAAATTTAAATTTATAATTTTTAAATATTTTTGTGATTTTTAAACAATTTTATAATATGTTATTGTTATAAAATAACATTAGTGTCAATGTTGACACTATTCATTTAATTGAATTTAAATAAAATATATACATGAAGATATGTTCGAAATAAAAGAATTAATAGATTCATAAAAGGTCATATGTATCTATAAAATTAGTGGATCACATTAAATAGTTCATATAATATTTATTTTATTATTTTTAAAACCATTTATTTGGTTTATCTCTTAATAAAATAATTACCACAACATTATTGTATAATATTTTAATATAATTATTTGTTGCATAAAAATTAAAAATAAAATCCTATGATGAAGATAAATCTATTACCTTTCAAGATAATACTTTTACTCAAATTTAGAATCTTAAAATACCAATATTTAAATTGTTATATTTATTAATTTATGAAGGCGACAACTTTGGCATCATTTAAAATAAAATAATATAAGTGTCATAATCTCTTTTATAAGGCTCCAAATGGTCAAATATTAGACCATTGGATGATTATGGTTTAAGGTTACTTTCCCAATAAGTTTTGTTCAGGGTTTTTTGCCTTTTATGGTCACTATTAGTTTAATAAAAACTATATTCTTGATTTTTCACTAGATAAACAATTTCTGCATCACTATTGTGTCACAATTAATGATAATTATTTAATCCCTAAAAATTATAATTAAATTCATATGATGTAGATAATTTTATTATATTTCTAGAGAATATTAATGTTCTAGGATTCATGAAGTTTATAACTAAATTAAAATTAATATACTTATAATATTTAAGAGTGACATGTTGTCACTTTCATTGGTTTTAATAATAATTAAAATATTTTAAAGGAAAAGAGTCCATTAAATGAATCTAACCCAACCCTTAGGTGATATGGGTCGACTTTTAGTCATCCAATATGATTTTGGAAGGTGTTATGGTAATTTTATAATCTTATATTTACCCTTAATTACCCGATTTACCTTTAATTATGGTAAAGAAAATTTACCGCAGTTATTATTCATAATGCCCAGAAATAAAAAGTAGCTTATTATCTTAATTTGGACCCAATGATTCTAAATATGGAATCTATTTTTCCAAATTCAACACACAAAAGTTTCATAAATTAAATTAAAATTAATCCCGTTGTCGAAAGAAAATGGGTTTTTTTCTTTAAAACATTGCAAAAGATTGAATTGATTTAACCTAAGATTTCAAGGTAAAATCAATGCTAATGACATACATTATATTAAATGGTAAAAATATATTCTATTTATACTTTAAAACCATTCAATATTATAATTTAACTATATAAATTATTATGATGAAAAAAGTTGTTTTTAATTAAAATATAGCGTGTTTTTACTATTCATTAAAATATGAAAATTATCAGAAAAATATCAAAACTTTATCCAATGTAAATTTTTATATCCTGATTCAAAATTATAATTTTATTTTGTAAAATTTAACTTATAAACATGTCAAAAACTAGATTTAATGTGGGTGTTCCATCAAAAGGTGGCAAAACTGCATTTTTTGAAAAATGCTTATTTTACCCGAAAAAAATTTATTTTGTTCTTATATCATGTTCTAGAAAATGTGTAAGATGAATAATAAGGTTATAAAATTCAAAATGTAGTTAATACTATTCATAACGGCTAGTTCATAATAATATTATAACCATATATCATTGTTTAGTGAAACCTGATATTGCGTACAACACACGCTATCGAGGAAAGTCGCAATTACATGCAAGCCAAGTCAGGGTTGCGTGTTGTGAAATAATCCTTTATTGTTTCGTATAACAGATTAAAACCATATTTCATTTATACATTTAATATATATATATATATATATACACTCATTGTTGCGTAGAATGACTATTATAAAACAAACTTGAAATTGTGTGTAACACAATCTCAGAATAGTGTTGCCTATACTGCAAGATAATAGGGTGTTGCGTAAAGTGCAAGATAATCTTGGTGTAGCGTACAATATAAGAAATGAAATAAATTAAAAAGAATATATCTTATAAAATATCGGGTTGTTACAGTGAATGCCGCAAGTGTTATACACTTTTCTTCAATCAGGTTGTGAAAGGCTTCTGATAGAGTTTTTTCATTGCCTAGCTGATGCTTTCAGGTGGAAATATCTTGTATTAGCTTCTCCCTCTTTAATATGGATGTCACGCTCCCGCATAGCCCAAAATATTTCCTTAAAATGAAGGGCCCCATCCAGCTCTCTTTGAGTGGCACCAATCCTGGAGATGTTGCCATTGGATGGGGGTTTCCAGAGAAAGTTTTGAAACTTCTTTTCAAGGGTATCACAATTCCTATCTAGTTGGTGGAATTTCTTGTTGCTCCAATATCTCATACCAGAAGAAACATGTTGGAGATTGAGGCTATCATTTTTCTGGGAACTCTTCCAACTTGATCTAACCACCTCTTCGCACTCCTGGTCTTTTTCCCATAAGCTCTCAAACCTGAAGGGTCTGCTAAATTGTCGATTTCGTTCACCTTGCAAATAGTCGATGAGAATTGGGCAGTGATCTGAACAGTTAAGGGCCAAGTGGCCAACATGAAACATGTTGAACCGATTGATCCAATCAGCAGAACCCAGAAATCTATCAAGGCGTTCAGTGATGCGAGTACATTCGGTGTTACCACAGAACTGAGTAAAAGGGTTATCTGTGAACCCCAGATCGACCAGGTTCGCCTTAGTGACTGTGTCTTTGAAGTTATACATAGAGGCTGAGTGTTGAAAACTCATGCCTCTCTTTTCCTTGTGGAAAATGATCTCATTGAAATCACCTCCGAAAATAATAGGACTAGGTAAATCATGTCACAGCTTGCAGAGAAGGTCCCATGACTTCCCCTTATCAGAATGGGATGGCCAGCCATAGAATCCCACAAAGTTCTAGGGTGGGTGAAAGTCCATTTTAATAGTCACAGCCATGTAGTGGATGGATAAAGACAGTATTTTTATATCAATATTTTCCTTCCAGAGGAGACAGAGGCCCCTAGAATGGCCTTGTCTAGGCACCAAAAAGCAGCATTGGAAGCCACACTTTAGAGCAATCCCATTGGTGTCCTTGTTTTCTAGAATGGTTTCAGATAGGAAAACCATATCAGGGCGACTTTGGGTGCAATTGCACTGAATCATGTGAATGGTTCGTGGGTTTCCAATCCCACGACAGTTCCAGCATAATACAATCATTTCTCTATGCGGGGATGGGTCTCACCCGCCTCCGCCTTTGGTTCCTCTAGACTCATTTCGTCACTTGTCATTTTCCCTCTTTTGGTGGGATTCCTCCCCAATTGGCTTGTTTCCGTTTGTCTTTTCCTAACCCCGGGGTTGGGGTCTTCCGTGTGACCATCTCTTCTTCCACGTTGCACCCTTTTCCACATGCGATGGGTGGTTGGGCCCAGCATTGGAGTTCTCGTCATTCCATGGGACTCCATTGGGGTTTTATCAATTACAGACGATTGTGGATCTGGATCCGGGTCAGGTGGATCAAAGTGCTTCTGCGTTGGCGTTGAGCATTTCCTTGGTGGTTCTTTTTTCCTCATCCCCGAACTTGTGGATGCTTGAGTTTTGTCCTTCAAGTAGTTAATATGAAATATATCTTTTCTCTGAGTTGGATAGTCAACTTTGGAGAAATCCAGGGGTCCTAGAAATATGGATTTTCTATCTGTATGTTCCACCTATCTGGTATGTGCCAATGTGAGACGGTCGCGGTCCTTTTGTTTTTCCGTCTCAGGGATGAAAGCAGTTTTATTCATTTTTTCACGAAGATGAGGGCCATATTGGAGGGTGATGTCGCCTGATCCAGTCTTAGGTTTTTAGGTACATGTTCTTTCCTGGTGGCCAAGACGACCACAAAAAAATCAGAAGAGTGGGAGTTTCTAAAATTCAAATGATATCCAGGTTTTGGTGTCTTCGACTTTCAGGAACATTCCCCTCATCAAGGGCTCTAACACCTCAATTCCTGCCTTTATCCGAACCTTGGGCCCCATTGTATTGGGTCTGAGCTGTCCCATTCAATAAAGTGTCCTAGACTGTCCCCAATTTCCCTCATTATGCGTTCTGTTCTAGCGTGCAATGGGATTCCTTTAACTTGTATCCAGAAGGGGGAGCGGGTTAAGGTCACTCACTGGATATCATCTCCCCTTTGAACTCTTCCATGAGAAGAATTTGGTTATCGATGGACCACAGTCTACCATGCACGATTTTGTCCTTATATCTCTCATTAAAAAACTCGAACATGATGCAATTAGTCCCCGCCTCCCAAATAGCCACTCCTGCCTCACGTTTCCAGATGGACTGGAGGGTGTTTTTGAGAGCCCCCTGATTAACCAAAATGTTTTCAACAAACTATCCAACAACGAGCAGAGACATGAGTTTTTTCAAGAGTGGGTCTTCATTTCTCCATGCCTCAATCGCCGCTTTTTCTTTTTCTGTTAGGTACAACCCCTTCTACTGATTAATTAAGTCTGCTTCCATAACACATGTCAAAGGGTGTGCGCACAATCCTCCAAAAGGGACAGCGCCCTTGCGGATCACAAACCACCCTCACTTCCAAGGACCCAGTCCAACCAAGGGGTCATTGGACTGGAAACCTTTTCTCAGCTCCTTGCGTGGTCATCCCACCTGAGACAGCCTCCGTGCCTAAGAAATCAAAACAACCAAAATTTGGCCACGCCCGAGACCCGCGTCGCACGCCCCCCAGTCTTTGCGGAGCAACTCTCAATGGTAGGCCTTCGCGGATTCACCAACGAACGATCAGGCAACACCGCTGACCTTCGCGACTGGTTAAAGAAACTCATCCTCAACACAAACACACTTCGCAAACCAGAAACATGCGCTCCCGGTGCCACCACCCTTCGCGAAAGATGCTTCGCGAAGCAAACACAGAACGCACACACAAACGCTGCGAACCTTCGCGGTTGGTGCCTCGCGATTCAAGACTCCTTTGTGGATGGAACCTCGCGATTTCAGATTCCTAACAAATCGGCCTCATAACGGAAGATGCTTCATGACTCGTCCTCTATGCGATTGCACAACCATGGGGAATCAACATGGAGGGTGCTGCACGAGTCAAAACCCAGATCGACAAAAACTTCACACATGCGTGGGAAAAAGAACACGCCCCCAAACAGTTCATTATCTTTGCGAAGAAGGATTGATGACCAAAGGGAAAGGAAATATGCAAGCAGATCTGGCACTGACAAGGATGACGGCGTCGGGAAGGAAAACATAGTCCCCTGGTAGCCCGGAACTGCGCCAGGGGGTGAAAAACGAACAGAAAAGGAGCGGCGCAGTGACTTCACCATGGAAGGTTAAGGAGACTCCCATAGGAAGATGGAAGTCGTGACTTCGCCGCGGAAGGTTGAGGGGCGGAGCAGAAGAAGGGTAAAAAACAGCCGCAAAACTCCACAGATCCACCACTCCATGCGGACGCAGAAGGGGAGAACGTGTCGCCGCAAACCCGGAACTCCGAGGAAGGAGACGCTGGCCCTAGGAAAACCCTAGGAGGCAGGTTGGAAAGCTCTTCTAATATCTCTTCAAGTGCCACTACTATGGTGTTTTCTTCTTCTATGAAAAAATAAATATAAAAAGGTATGGATTCTTCAAATAATGGAGAATCATGTAATATTTCAATACATGAAATTTCATTTCAAAATTAATCTAAATATTTTTAATCCCCAATATATAAATCATCATGTATGTTTTCTTCATGAATTACATCTATCCATAGATGAATGAGGTATGATGATAATAATTCTTCATTTAACTCATTATTTTCCTCCTCTAGTTCTTTAATTTGGAAGATTATTTGGGGTTACTTTTACCTCCATTGGTTTTGGTTCTTGGGATAGTTGTCACTCCTAAAATGAAAGGATGTATTTTGTTAAAAATTCAATTTTCACACTAGGTTTTATATGTATTCTCTATTTTCATGTCATTAATATTTTATTTTATTTATAAATTATTCTTATTCTTATTGATTCACCTATGAATAGTTTTTATATTCATAATAAGTATAATTCAAATACATCATGGAAAATATTTTTGTTTCGTCAAATTTTTTATGAAAATAAGAAAAATTTATTCACAAATGTGAAAAATAAAGAGTAAGTGGAGAACACTTGGATCCTCGAAAATGGCACCAAGTTTTTATGAAGACCTATTCTGGAGGGTGGAAAAATAATTTTTATTTGAATAGAATAGTGGAAGACTGGGGTCATCTCACTTGAAAATATCTTATAGTCTAATACCCACGATCCTAATTCACTTATTATATTTTGTAGTTCTCTATTTTTTTGAAAGTATATAAATATGGATGTTTAGGTAATGTTGGATGAAAATATAGAAACTAAATATCTACATTAATAGTAGAAAAAATTTTATTAGTGAGAAGAAAATAATTCCCTCAGAGAATCATTTAGAGAAAAAATTTATCATCTTATAATTTACATCCTCAATATTTAATGAACACACTCTATCAAGTGGGAGAATCCTAAAATTCCATAGTTGTGAATATAAAGTGAATTCCATTAATTTAACCTCACATCCACTTCCTCGAACATGGGATAAAATTTTATAAAGAAGAATAAACCCTCATGTGAAATGTTGAGAAAAAGAGAACATTTTCCACTAAATAACCCCCCATCCCAGCCCTATGAAAATAAGAAATATTAAGAATTAATGTGTGAAGACTTCAATATGTCACTAGATTAATTTTTTAAGAGATTACTTAATTTGGTTACTCAATATCATGAGTGTAAGAGATTATAGTGGAAAGAATAAATGTACAGGGAAAATGAGAGAGAAGAGATAAATGGTGAAACAATGGAACTAAAATGAGAAAAATTTATTAAAAAATTAATGTTCAAATTATAGAATGAAATCAAAATAAAATAAAATATAAAAAATAAATTAAAAACAAAAAATATTCATATGAATTTGATTGTGTATTAGATGATCCCTTTAATATTATCCTTTATCATAGATTTATAAACATGTATTTTCTTTATTATTTTTCTATAGTCAAAGCTCTAAGATTCAGGCTTCCTTATTTATCTTTGATTCAAATTTTCATGTGATTTATTCTTCCAAAAAATCTGAATCCTTCTATATTTGGTGTTGATTGAAATAAAATGCACATTACTTTTCATGTACCATCCACCTAGTGATTTCATGAGTACTGATGTGGTATCTCAAAATATTTCTCTAAAGTGTAGATGAGCCCGATAAAGATGGATTAAGATATTACATAAATTTATTTTTGAAATATTTTGGACTAACTATAAAAAAAAGATACCGCATGGAAGTCAAGTGACTATCTGATAGAAAAGCATCTTAGTAAATTCAGCATGCAGTCGATTGTAATCATTTTGTGTTTGCTACAAATATCTTTTTGTGATTAATCTCCTCACAGTCACTCCAAGAAGTGTATGTTTGATCATATTCCATGGTCAATTATGGCTCATATTCAATTAAATAAATACACAATAGAGGGGAAACACACCTACGTGGGTGAACAATCAAACATATGCTAGGATTAAATAACACTTACTCCCATTATCTTCACACATATTCCTATAATATGATACCTACATTCATATTCCTTTATCATTTATCATTCCATATGTTATAATAATGAAACCTATATAGTGCTATGATGACACATACATAGGATATTTTCACACCTACACTGTACTTAGAAGACACATACTCCCAACTACCTTTGACATTTTTAGACTGTTGATGTAGTAATTCTAAATTCTCATTTTAACATAGAATCATCTTGATTTCTTAATAACCAACTTCAACCACATGATATAATTATGAAAACATTAAATATTAAATATAGGATTTATTTTATTAATTCTAAGGATATATAAAACAATTATAACTCATTAATTTATCCATTTCAATAATTTACTCCAAAATAATCCTATATAATATATTTGTTACAATTACCCATAAAAGAACAAATTGGTGGGATTTAAATTATATAATATAAAAAAATGTATTAAAATATTATCTTGTCATGAATCTATGTATGGAAGGTTGTCTATGGTATATTTTCTCTTTTAACCCTTAATTGATGATATCCAAATCGAAATTCAATCTTCAAGAAGTACTGAGAACCTCAGGGATATTCAAATTGGTCATTAATGTTAGGTAACTGATACTTTTTCTTGATTATGATTTTTTAATATTACAATAATCAAAGCATAGATTCATTTATTCATCCTTATTTTTTGACGAGGACTAGTAAAACCCATGGTAATATATCAAAGCATAAAAAACCCTTATAAAGATTCTGTAAAATTTGATTGTTAACATTTTTAAATTTGATTGGTTCCATTTGATAAGGAATATTTGATATAAGCATGAAAATGGGTATGATTTAAATTAAAAACATAACTTCACTTTCAGGGGGAGACTAGGAAGTTCATCAGGGAAATTTCATCCATTCATTGATATTTTATTACGGGATAATTCAATATATAAAATAAGACTTCCTTATCTCAAAAATTAATAAAACTTATATACAGGTAAATCTAATCCATTCCTAATACCACATTGAATTCCACTAATAGAATAGGAACTATATTTTTATGTTGTATCTTCCCACAATCCATGATAAAATAAGAGTTATGTAATTTAGATGCAATCGATGCACCACCAGGTGTTTTCACTAATAATTCAATATAAAATGTTTGTAGTGATGAATCAACATTCTTTGAAACATTAAATGATATAAAATAATTAGTAAAACCAAAATCAAATAATACATTAACTTTTTTATAATGGGGAGTAAGTGTATCTTTCACCACTTCATTATCATGATCCAATTCGACATTAGTGATTTCATAAAATCTTTCTTATTCACTTAGTTTAGGTGGTGTTTACTTATCATTATTCTTATTAACCCTTGGATTGGGGCATTGGTTTTCATAATACAGAAACTCTATGAATTTGAAGCATTAATGTTTGTGTGGTGCATTAGTTGGGGCTATCTTTTCCTCTATTGCATTGACTGACATCTTTATCCCCTTTTGATGATCATAATATATATGGTAAACCCTAACACACATGAAAACCCATATATTTCCATTTAATAAATTTCCTTGGTGACTCATCTCGTATTTTTTTCATACATTTGGTATATTTTTCTTCTTTCCCTATTTTTAATCATTCAAGTTTCCATAAATCTCTATTTTTCTTTTCTTATCACTAGATCCATGAGAATATTTAGAGTATATTATTTCTATTTTCATATTTATTTCACATCAAATAATTTATTTATAACTGTTAAAATCAATTATAGATAATTACCTTTAAAGACTTGGTTGTAGGATACTAAAGAATTGATCGATATTTCCTTCAGTGTCAGTAATTAAAATGGAGGTGTATCGTATGAGTCTCATGAATTTTAATTCATAGTTTCTAATGGATTCAACCTCATTTTATACAATCTTTATGAATTATCACTCAATATTTAAGAAAATAGTTTGGTGAAAATATTTAATGAAGAATATTTTATCGTACTCCTCTATATCTGTTGAGTCATTTTTTTTATTTTTATTCGTATTCATAATGAGGGACCAAATTTGACTAGTCTAACCTTCTAAGTGATAGGTTTTTAAAAAAATTCATGGACTGAGCACTAAAGAATGTAAAATATCTTCTTTGTTGAATTAATCGAATGCTTAATAATTAGTTTGTTTAATGACCCACTAAAGGAAGGTGGGTGTTTCTGCATGATAGAATCTTTAGAAAGTTTCTCCTTCTATATTGTGTTTGAGGTATCAACATGGTTATCATTATAATTCATTTCTCAAGACTATTAGGTGAGAATTTACATTATATTTTTTATTACAAATTTGATCCCATTTCGTTTCCAAGGTTGAAATTCACAACATTTTCCTTCACACCCATTATTAACATGGTTACTCCTATTTTTATCTATTTAATATATCTGAAAGTGGTTAATGTGAATAATAAAAAATAATATCAAAAGATAAATACAATGAAAACTATATAAATTTGAAAATTCTATCTTAAGAAAGTTTTATTCAAAGACACATTATTCTTATACATGGATATTTTTGGTTCAATTTTGATTAAACCTCTTTCAGTTTTGGTTTATCCTTGGTTTCCTAATATTGGTACTATTATACTTATTAAACGAATTCTAAAAAATGTAAACCATTTTATGATTCCAACTATGTTTACCCAAGCTAAACATACATGTATTTTATAAAATTTTCATGTTTAAACATTACATATCATAAATAATATCACAATAACATAACCCAAAGGTTTTGGGTATTTAGTGAGTACATACATAAACAACATATTACAAATTATTTCTTCAACATATACCAAAATATATCTATATAAAACTTCCTTCAACACATAGTCTTATATAAAATTCCCTATATAAAATGTTAAACAAAAGGAGTCAGCTAAAAAGATTAATAATGGAAAAATATCAATGATTCATAAAGGGTTAGATCATAAAAAAATGGGGAACCATGAGCATGGGAGAAATATATGACTAAAAAAGATCATGGAACCATAATATATACCCATAAAGTACGATAGAAGGACAAATAAACTTAATGATCAAACATATACCATTGCATAAGGGTGAGGGAGTAAGAGATAATAATCATGATCCATGGAGAATGAAATAATCATTTGAAATAACATAAGAAATGTGGCACAAAAAATTGTATTGAAACCATTTCATATGTCAATATTAACCACCAATACCACAATAATTAAGTTGATTGGGCAACACAACATTTGTATTAAATCATAGTGTATCAAATGTGACTACATATTTTCCATGATGGATTGAGAATCATAAATAATTTCCAATAATTATCTAATGAGATATATACTTATTTTATTAATGAATTAAAGTAATATATATTTCGCAACCATCACATCATTATATACTACAAATATGTTCAATAAGAATTTATAAATATTCATCATTTTTTTATAGCTTAATTAACCCATGAAAAAATAGGTTTCATGAAAACTTCATTAAAATAACATCACAATCCATATAGAGTAATAATTTGGATGTTATCATTAGTTAATATTACTAATGAAACATAATAACAATTAAATAATTTTTGTATTAATGGAAAAAATTTTATAAAATCATAAATATTCTTCGAAATATAAGAATAAATATTATTTCCTATTGGTAGCTTTTAAGAAATGAATAATTCAAAAAATAATGGGAATTGGATTTAATTTTATAAAATATTTAAACATGTAAATACATTTTTATAATCAATAATTCATATAATGTTGGGAGAAGGATATCAAGAAAAAAATATTAAAAACATTATTTTTATGCCTTTATAAAGAAAGTAAAAATTTACATGTACAAAAAATGTAAAAAAGATTCATTTTTAACCTTTGTAAAAAGGTAGGGGGTAGTTGAAAATAACCATATATAATAATCTAGATATATACAATATCATTCCTAAACTAATATAAATAATATGTATATTGAAGTGAAATATTTGGGTGAAAGACTTCAAAACTTAAAAAATGATTTTAAATAATATACCTTATGGATTTTAAAATAAAAAACCCCTTGATAGATATAACCTAATAATAAAATTAAAATAACATTATTATAAGGATATTAATTATATAATATGTAAAATAGGAAGTGTATAAATAATATAAATGAAAATAGTTGCACAATACGAAGCTTGTCTCTATGAAGTCAAATTGAGATGAAAACCCCTCACCTTGGATTCTCATTTGGTATAACATGCTATAAAATCTTTTATAATAAATGTAACTATATGAATAAATTATTTAATAAATTTATTCATATATATGTATATCCTTTTATACAATTAATTTAAAATAATTCTTAACATGTATATTAGTTAGTTATAGGTTATTTTCTTCATTAGATGTCAATAAGTTTTCTCATTTCATACTAGTTTTGTAATGGTGATATCAATCCCCATTCTTTGAAAAAAATGTCATCATTCCCATATTACTCATGGTAATGGAATGATTTTTTTATGTTATTTATTAACTCCTATTTTCATTTGATGGAAGACATGAATATAGTCTGTGATAATGGAATCCATGATGAGCTTATTTTGGTAAATTTTTATGAACAAAAGGAGGTATGTTAATAATGATTTAGATATTCATATTATAATTATAAAACAAAAAAATCACCATTTAATTATTAATATAAAATATTATGATTAATTATGTTGACATATTCATCCATGGTGGAAATCTATAGCATCGTTCATGTGGGTGGTTAAACCGACCTAAACAAGAACATGTTATAGTCAATTGATTAATAAGATTATGATGTCATTTAGTTATAATATAATTATTACATTTGTATAATTATCTTATTTATGTGTTATTAATGTGGTAAATTATAATTGGGAAGATTCATAAGGGTAATATAAATGTGAAAAATGATAAGAACAAATTGTTTTTCCTTTTTAGATGCTCGGTTAAGGTAGTTAAGTTTATAATGATCATTTATTGTTAATATTATTAATATAATACATAATTTACCATTAAATAATATTTATAATGTCATAAATACAATTTTATTCATTAAATAAATTCTTATAACCATCCATATAAGTTGGTTATGGAAAATGAAATATGATGTTCATGGAGGCGGTAGTTCCCACATAACATGGGTGACGTTTCCATTTTCCAATGGACGAGAAAGAGGTAAATAATGGTTGTTAAATAAATATAAAATAGTTTTAGTGTTATAATGATACTTATTTAATTATATTATTATGGGTAGAATAGTTTTTGAGGATATTATATGAGAAATATAGAGAAAAAAATGGTTAGGGAGTGGATAATACTCACATTGAGGACTTGAATCTTCTCTTGAAAGGATTCTTGGAAATGAAATATTTGAGACTTCTTCTTGGGAACATATGCTCAAAAAGTGGGAGGGGTTTATTAGGGAAGGAAATATGGTAGACTAATTATAGGTATTATAATTTTTTGTGGCTTTGAAGGGGTGGAGGATGGCTCCTTTTATAAGTGAGAGGAGTGACAATTTTTAAATACTCATTACTATATATTAAATGCATATAAATTTCAAAGGAAAAGGGATCTGAAGTTGAAAATAATGAATATTGAATATGTATTGGTATTTAAAGATCTCAAAAACACTTTTATATATATGTTTTCATGGTATTTTGATCTTTTTCACTTAGTTTTATCCCCTTTTACCTCATTTTACCTTTACCATGAAAATTCAATTTTACCTTGGTATATTATTTTATATGAATAAAAATGAGATGTTTCTGATTACCTAATGTGAATATGTTGATTAAAAATAAAAAAAAACATTATATTTCTACTAGTGGTAAAAATTAATTTTAATAAAATTATGTTTAATGCAATAAAAATAGTTTATGGACAAATGTACTTTTCAAGAAAAAAGAATTTATACCAAATTAATGTATAGTGTTGACTTCCATATAATTTACTATTTTATAAATAAGAAAGTTATATATTTGTAAATTTAAAGTAAATACAAAACTGAATAGATTAATTTGAATGCATAATTAATGGAAAATGTCCAATTTTTTTTATTAGAATAAAGCATAATGTAGTTTCTAAAAATTAATGAATGTATTTTTAAATTCAAAATATTAATCTAAAATGAATTATTTTACTCCATAAATTCATTTTTTATCAAGAAACATGTGTCATATATTTTTAATTCATGCCTATATTATAATAATATCATAAAAATTATTTTATTTTTTAAAAACCATATTTTCATTATTTACATAAAAATCAATTTTTAAAAAAACCTAAAAATTTCGTCCTATAATAATTTTGACCTTATAAATTCAAGAATTAAGTTAATATTTTGAAAATAAATTTATAATATTAATAAAATTTAATTTCAATAAAATAATTCATAATGTAGAGATTTTTTTTGAAAATTTATTTTTAAGCATATAATGAATTAAGATCCTTATTAATAAAAAAGAAAATTTTATTACATTAATAACTACTTATTTATATTAGCCTAAATTATTATTAAATAGCCACTTATGACCTCGATATAATAGCATAGGGTAATATATGAATTGGTGTTTATCACGGGTGACAGTTCAGCTAACATGGATCTCGTAATGATTTCAACAAGCTTAAACATCCCAAGAAAGTATTTTTTATAAGAAAGTGTTTTTTATCAAGCTATACTTTCTGAATTTCTCCTTGAGCTTGGTCTATAGAAGAACCATGTGAATCCACCCCCTTTAAAATCTTATACATATGATCCTCACAAGGAAGACTAATACTTATTGATTCCATTTCTATAGATTTCATAATTTAGGTACTTATATTTATAACTATTAATTCAATAGCTATATTATAATAATTAAATTTAAAAATTAAAAAAATTATAAAGTTTTCATTAATTTTGATTTTTTGTGTGAAACAATCAATTCAAAAAAAATTATTTAAAAAAATATATTAATTTTTTGGGTGGTTATAGTGTGAACCCTATGGTTGATCTCATAAGGATGTCACTCCCACAAACTGTCTTTCTATTATCACTATTATTTTCTAAAATATAATAAGAAAAATAAAACCTAAAATTATGGGGGTTTTGGAAATTTTATAGGTTACAAATGTATATATAATATAAAATTATAGGAAAATTGAAATAAGACAGAAAATAAATAGCGTAAAAGTTTGCTACTGTTCTTGAAAGATTATAGTGATTATATCATTATTATTTAAAATATAATTTTCTATATTCTATTCAATATTGAGATTAATACCTATCAATCAATGCCCTCTTATTTAAATGGATATGACCCTACACTATGACCTCTACATACAGGATAATACTCATTATAAATCAACTATGAAGCAACTTCACTAATAGAAACTATCTAAGTCAGATTGCATTGTATGAATGAAATAACTAGTGATGTCAGGAACTGTCCCCCGGGGCCATTTCGTGACTACCCCAAGGCCGACTTCCATAGTCCAGGGGCTGGTGACTAGCACCAAAGGCATAAATCCCTAAACTGAGAAGGAATTTTCATTTTAACTATAAACAAACACATCAGAGTATATAACTGGAAGCAAAGCACTAAGTAAAACTATATATAAAAGAAGTGTTGGAATGTAAAAGGGGCCAGAAATACATGCCCAACTGGAAAGTACAAGTACAACTGAAAGCAAGTACAACTGAATAAAAGTAAAGAAGCTACTAGGTTGTCCTCTGGGGTTCCTACCTGAAGGGTAGGTATATATGGCCTCCTCATCACTCCACGTATGTCTATCTCCTCTGTGCATTGTCACACCGAGTGATCCACCTTCGGGTACCATCCAGTCCCGCTACTCTCTGCCTCAGTCAGCGTTGTCTGTTGTCTGAAACCAACACAACAAGGTGCGGGCATAACCCATGTATGGGTGAGTATAACGATACTCAGTAGGGACCCCGAGACCCTCAAGGTCTCACTAAATCCAACTAGGATAAACCACAAAGTATGAAATCAATAGATAACCTTTACTTAGATATATTCCCATATATATATATACATAAGTTATCTAGTAACCCATCTCAATCATGAGGAAAACAAAAAAGTCATTGGCTCAGCTCAAACCAGGATTTTTATTAATCTGAACCCTCAACTGCTGGGGAACTCCTTCTCTATCGATTACAGTGGGTCTTCCACGTCACACAGAGGCACTTCCCACTAACTTGGACTTCTAAGGTACTCCTGTAGAGTATCATGGATCTGTTGTGCTCACACAGAGGCCCTCCCCACCATGGGTCTGCTGCGCTCACACAGAGGCGCTCCCATGGTATCTTTCTTAGGTACTCCACGTGTCGAGTACTGTGGGTCTACCATGCTCACATAGAGGCACTCCCCACTGGGTTAGTCGAATCACTCCAAGTCGAATCGGTCAGTAGTCATCAAGTCTCATCCAGCTACTAGGTTCTTTCACAAATTCTTGGTCATATCTAGAAGATATGCTCCACAATCTACTGGCCGATACTCCAACTATCACTAAGTCCCATGTAGAAGTATCTCAAAGTTGTGTCATGTCATAAGGGTCTCAACGCAATAGACGGCACGTCAATCAGATGCACGATCTGTTAGTTATTAACCTTTTAGTCCCGAGGGACCGGTTAGATTCGTGTACAATCCAACCTGACCATATCTCAATTATACCCCAAACTCCGGTGGAGTATTCTCAAAGGGACATCTTTGCTCCAAGAATATTGGATCCGCTGACGGTTTGTCAAATGGACGTCTGGTGCTAAAGATATGGTCCAAGAAGGTAATGGGTCAGTAATGGGCCCGAGTCCGGTCCGACCCGGTCGGACTAACTAGGCTCAACCCAATCTGGGCCGACCTCGTCTCGGTTGACCCGGTCAGACTTGTTGGGTCTGACTCGGCCCGTTGGGCGGGTCAGCCTGCTATGTTTTGGCCTGGTTCCCTGGGACCGGCCTATTGGACTATGATGGCGGTTCAGCCCGAAGGTCACCACATAGGATACTCGGCCCAAAGGCTAGGGCCGGTTCAGCTAGGGCTGCGAGGGGAACGACTCGGGAGACTCGTCCCTGAAGGTCGGCGAGGTTGGGAGACCAGCGGGCAGGCTGCGCGGAGCGCGGGCTAGCAACCGGTGCACCGGGTAGGGCGCAAAAGGAGCCGGGCAGGCCGCAGGGGATTCGGGTAGGCTGCGGGGGCACCAGGCCAGCTGCGATAGGGGCCGGGCAGGTTTGGGGGTGCCGAAAGGGCGTCGGGCAGGCCGCGGGGGCGCCGAGCAAGCCGCGGCAAGGACCGGGCAGGTCGCGGGGGCACCTCAGGGCGCGAGGGCGCCGGAAGGGCGCCGGGCTTGGCGCGGGCAGGCAAGCGAAGCGCAAGGTAGGGTGTCGGGAGGCCGCGGGTAGGCAGACCAGGCACCGCTCGAGCCGGAAAGGGTCGTCCAGAAGCTTCGGTGCACCATGGGGGCGGCGCGATTCACAGACGCCGCGGGTAGCGCATCCTTCGTCGTCGTCGCCTCATCGCCATGTCGTAGAACTCCAAAAGAAAGAAGAATCGATGGGGATTGTTGGGCCATGTTATGTAGGCTCATATCCTCCGTATTTAAAGTGATATCAATTGGTTCATCGAAAATAGGAAAGATGAACATCAATTATTTACAACCACGCAACGATTTCCTTTCAAACAATGACGAGAAAAGAAAAGGGTTAAAAGACAAGGTAAACCCCCAACCTTTGATTCGTCGATCAACTTTCATCGTTTGTTTACAGTGTTGCGGGAAGAAGACGATAAAGTTCATCATTCACCGCGTTCTTCACGCACTCCCAACCCCAAGCTTCTTTGTCCGTGGAAGACACTCCACATCAGTAGGATCTGAGGGAGGAAGTCGATGAAGGTTGTTGGCGGCGTTCTTCGCATTCTTCATTCTTCATTGGGAGAACATTTTTTCTTCCAATCTCTCCTCTCAAATTCTTAGAAAATAAGAATTTCCAAGCCAAAAATAATATAAGTTATCTATTATTTTATTGGCATATCAATTTAAAAATGGAGGGATAAATTAAGAGGATCCCCTTAATAAATTTCATACATTGGGGCAATTGATTAATGGGGAGGTTAAGAGGCTCCCTTTAATTAAATTACATGCGTTGGCACAATTAATTAAAATGGAAAGGTGACACGAATTAATGGTAGAGGAGGTAAAGGGATTCCCCCCTCGTTAATGAGGGGAGTTGGGAGATTTTCCACCATCCCATTAATTGGGGGGTTTTAGTTTTGTGTGGTCCCCACAACGTAACCTCTAACGGTTGGTTATGTTTGGGTGGGCCCCACCACCATAACCCCTCATGGGAGGATAGGGTGTGGAGGTCCCACCTCCAACTCCCAAGTGGAGGTTTTAACCAACAACCACTCACACTCATGGAGGCTCAAAAATAAAATAAAGTGTTGTACACTTTATTTTTTTTTATAAAAATCCAAAATCTAACTTTTATTCTCGACCATCCGCTATCAAGGTGAATGTTTTATTAAGAGAATACTATCACTGTGAGTTTAATGGTGTCATTAGATTTCAATTCCGAGCACTAGTTCAAATGTTATAAAATCCGCCTCGTATGTTTACTGAACGTACCCGAACAAAACTTCATAAATTAATTCCGAGCACACCAGACCTCATAATCAAGCGCCATAAAATTTCGCGGACTCGTAAAAATCCATTGTATTTAAGAAAAAAATTTCCATGAAATTTCCGAGTCTTTACATTCTCCCAACCTCATGGATTTACGTCCCCGTGAGCTACAACTCGAACTATGAAAAAATGGGTGTATTGAGCACAAATCTAAGCCTCCCGCTCCAATGTGCTCTCCTGGAGGTTCCCATGCTGCCAGTGTACGCACACCAGAGGTATCGACTGTCCATGTAGGACCCGCTTGTGTTGATCCTCAATTTCCATTGGAACCTCCATAAAAGTTGCCCCATCATCGACGTCCATCTCTCCATGGTCGATGATGTGGGAAGGGTCATGCACGTATCCCCTCAGCTGAGATACGTGGAAGACGTCGTGCACCCGGTGCAACTGAGGTGGAATAGCTAAGCGGTAAGCCACCTCACCTACTCTACTGAGGGCCTAGAAATGTATAATGAATCTCGGATATAACATGCTGCCTTGTCCAAATCTTCATGGATCTCGTCAAGTTGAGACCTGTAAAAAGACGTGGTCACCATCCTCAAACTCCAGAGGTCTCCATATCCTCCAAGTATAGGAATTCTGCCTGCTCTGTGTAGTCTTCATCCACTCCTAGATGATCTGTACCTTCTCTGTAGTAGCTCATACCATCTCTGGTCCCACTAGTGATGACTCCCCAGGGTCAGTCCAGCACAAGGGTGATCTGCAAGGTCGCCCGTACAAGGCCTAAAAAGGTGCCATCCATATGGTGGAGTGATAGCTGTTGTTGTAATAAAACTCCACCAAAGGAAAGTGATCCTACCAGCTGTGACCGAAGTCAAGGACACATGCTTGTAGCATGTCCCCGAGGGTCTGAATGGTCTGCTCAGTCTGACCATATATATGAGGATTGAAGGTGGTACTCAAGCGAAGCTGTGTCCCGAAAGCCTCCTGCAACCACTTCCATAAACAAGAAGAATACTGTGTTTCACGGTCAGAGACAATAGAGGAAGTTACTCCATGTAGTCTCACAATATCCTGCACATAGAGGCATCCCAAACTCTCTACTGAACCCTACTCTCTGATCGGTTGGAAGTGGGCCGACATGGTGAGACGGTAGACGATCACCCAAATCTAGTCGTGACCCCTGGATGTATGTGGAAGATTCGTCATGAAGTCCCTGGATATCGCATCCCACTTCCACTCTTGGACCTCTAAAGTATGAACCAAGCCTGCTGGAACCTGGTGCTCTACCTTCACTTATTGTCAAGCGAGGCATCGAGAGACATACTCCACTACTACCTTCTTCATACTGGGCCACCACTGTTGTCGTCGAAGGTCCTGGTACATCTTCACCACACCTGGATGTACCACTAGAGGAGATGTGTATAACTCCCTCAACACTTCCTCCTGAAATGCCACTGGTACCATGGTACATCCTCTGAATAAATGATGTGCTCCCCACCTTCATAGAATCCATCAGGTTCCTACCCTGTGGATATCTGAGCACATCATTTCTCGCATTCAACATCCCAATGTAGTGCCTCCCTGACTTGCTGAAGAAGAGGGGGAGTGATTGTAAGAGAATCTAGAAAGGTTGTTGTGTCTCTATCCACAAAGGATATCTGTAAAGCAGCCAGCTACTCTGTCGCCTCTCCTAGCAGTTTTATACCATTCCTCCTGCTAAGTGTATCTGCAACAAAGTTCCCCATCCCAAGAGTATAGACTATCTCAATGTCATAGTCATGGAGGAACCCAAGCCAAAGTCACTGTATTAGGTTCAGGTCCTTCTGAGAGAAGATATACCTGAGTCTCTTGTGATCAGAGTACACGGTAAAACGCTCGCCCATCAGATAGTTCTTCCACATCTTCATGGTGAAGACCACTGCTGATAACTCCAGTTCATGGGTAGCATAGCTCTGCTCGTGTTTTCTCACCTGTCGAGAACAATAAGCAGTCACTTCTCACTCATGCATTAGGATACACCCAAGTCTGGTCTCTGATGCATCTCAGTAAACTACGTACCCTACGCCCTCCCATGGAAGCCTCCAGATGGGGGCACTAGTCATCCTCTGCCTTATCTGATGAAAGATCTTCTAGAAACTCTCAGACCACACGAAGGGTTTCCCCTTTTTTGTCAAGGCTGATAGTGGTGCTGCAACTTTCGAGAAGTCTGGTACGAACCTCTGATAGTATCCAGCGAAACCCAGGAAACTTCGTACCTCCGTCACACTCCTAGGTGGCTCCCAAGCATGTACCACCTCATTATTCGTTGGATCCACTAGAACTCCAGCCTCCAAGATAAAGTGTCCCAAGATATGAACCTCTCGAATCAAAAACTGGAACTTCGAGAGCTTACTATAATGCCAGTTCTCTCGGAGTGTGTCCAGTACTACCTGCAAATGGTAGGCATGATCCTCCTTAGTAGTCGAGTAGATCAGAATTTTGTCGATGAAGACTATGACAAAGTGATCGAGGTAAGGCGATAAGATCTTTTTCATGAGACTCATGAACACTTCTGTAGCGTTGGTTACACAGAAGGTCATAACCAAGAACTCGTAGTGGCTATAACGACACCTGAAGGTCGTCTTCTGCACATCCTCATTTCGAACTCTAAGCTGTTGATAGCCTGATCTGAAGTCTATCTTCGAGAACCATCGTGCTCCCTTCAGATGGTCAAAGAGGTTTTCAATCCTCGAGAGTGGGTGCTTGTTCTTTACAGTCACCTGTTTCAGGCAACGGTAGTCAACACAGAGCCTCAAGCTCCCATCCTTCTTCTTGGCGAATAGAATCTTGGCTGCCTGGGGAGAAACACTGGGCCTGATGAATCCCTTCCCCATAAAGTTTTCTAGTTGTACACTCAGCTCGTGAAGCTTAGCTGGAGCCATATGATATGCATGAGTAGATATCGGTGTCATCTCAGGGTACAAGTCTATGTAGAAGTCCAACTCTTTGCGAGGAGGTGGTCCTAGAACATCATCTGGGAAAACATCCACGTACTAGTCTGCCAAAACAGGATAACTCGGACTCTCCACATCAACTACTCTGACGGTAAGGCAAGCCAACTGGTGAGTGATCAGCTACACCATCCTCTAAGTAAGTATGTCATGTGATTCAAGGGATCCCTTCTCTCTAGTGAAGGTAAAACTGGTCCCATCCGTGCAGACACACAACACTTTTTTCCTAATACAGTCAATTTGAGCATGGACTATAGATAACCAGTCCATACCCAAGATCACATCGTAAGGCATCAACGCCACTACTCGGAGATCCCAGTCGAAGCTCTCACATCCTAGAGTAAGCTCTCACTGCCAGAACTAGTGCGTAATCGTCAAATATTCTCCCTTATGAGTCCCAAGATGTAAAGAGCAAGCCAACGGATCTGTTGGAATCTCCGAGCTCCGAACGAGGGCAGTGGAAATGAAAGAGTGACTGGAACCTATGTCTATAAGAACTACAACAAAGGTGGAGTAGACAGATATTGGACCACAAATCATTTCTAGAGCACCGTGATCATAGGCATCAGCTGCCTGAAGCTGAGCTCTCCCATGTCCACCTGCTCCCTACAGTCGGGGTGGGTCTCCTGGTGGTGGTGGTGGTAACACCTCATAACATCTTCCACCACTAGCTACACGTCCATATCTTCTTCCACATCCACCACCTCCCTTTGAACTGCCTCATTCGAACCTCTGCCTCTACCTAAGAGGTCCCTCAACTATCTCGTGGTCATCTGAATGGCGGGTCAGACAGTCACGACCCATGTGACCCTACCCGCCACATGAGTAACCCTGCCTGCTACTGGAATGTCTAGCTCTGTCTCCACTCTGGGTGCCCCACACAACCGATTTTGAGTCGTACGGTCATCCACCTATAGGTATGGTCCTCTTGGACCTCTACAACATCTGTCTACTTCCAGCTACAGAAGACTCCGCTACCTGTCAGCTAGTAGTGGGTCTCGCTGCTGGTGACTGCTCAACAAGGAAACTCTCCACTATGGGGGGCTCTCTCTAACACCCCCACCTACATCGCGGTGCTGAGTGAGATCATTGATGCTCTGATCTCCCGTATGAGCCCTTGATCGGAGGTTAGGGACTTGAAGAATGAGTCCTATACCATATCTTTGGAGTAGCATGAGAGGTCGGTGAACCTCACTGTGTACTATGCCACTGTAATGCTACCCTATTGTAGATGCAGTAGCTTTTGTATCTGCACCTCACGAAGGGTGGATGGTATAAACTCCGCCTGGAACATGCTCTAGAAGTCTGCCCAGAGTAGGGTTGCCTCATCATGAACCTAGAGAATCAGGATCCACCATCTACCGGCTGCTGCCTAAAGGAGACTCGCGGCTAGGATCACCATGAATTTTTCTGGTGTCCTTACTAGCCTAAAGACTCTCACCACAGCCTCCAGTCAATCTTCATCCACCTATGGGTCCATATATCCACTAAACCTGAGTGTCCTCTAGTGCTGGAACTCATGAAACACGCTCAAGCGGCGTTCATCGTCTGCAGCTGGGGCTGGTGGCATCGGTGGACCAACGGGAAGTAGTACCGATGGTGCCTCCACTAATAAAGGGCCCTGCACCGAGGCCTCGTTGCTCGGTGGGCTATCAGTACGTATGACTCTCGGGGCTCTAACTTGTCATCCATGAGGAGGTATCATGAAATAAACAGATGTGACACTGTCAAAAGATTATACCTAGTGAGCTGACCTGGTTGAGCTAACTTAAAGAAAATTTTTGGAATTAAGCACGCAATCAGTTTTTTTGTGCACTAAGTTAGAAATCAGAAGTCAGGGTCCTGGTGTATGGATACGTCACTCGCCCGCACCAACACTGGACTCCCTGAACTGAAAACCACACTTATTACCCTTAACATTATTGCTTCACAGAAAAGAAAGATCATAGTTCTATGTTATGTGGTAGAACCAACTCCTCTGATACCAATTTTTCATGACCCATCCTCTGGGGCCCGTATCGTGTCTACTCTAAGCCTGCATTCCATAGTCCAGGGGTTGGCGACTATAACCAAAGGCGTAAATCCCTAAATTGGGAAGGCATTGCCTTTATAATAATAAACAAACACATCAGAGTGTACAAATGGAATCAAAGCACTGTGTAAAACTGTATACAAAAGAAGTGGTGGAAAGTAAAAGGGTCCGAAAATACAATCCCAACTGGAAAGTACAAGTACAACTCAAAGAAAGTACAACTGAAGAAAAGTAAAGTAGCTACTGTGTCATACTATGGGGTTCCTACCTAAAGGGTAGGTACAGATGGCCTCCTCAGCACTCCACATATGTCTATCTCCTCTGTGCACCGTCACACTGAGTGATCCACCTCCGGGTACCATCCATTCCTACAACTCTCTTCCTCAGTCAGCATTGACTGTCGTCTGCAATGAACTCAACGAGGTTCGTGCATATCCCTTGTAGGGGTGAGTATAACGATACTCATTAGGGACCCTGAGACCCTGAAGGTCTCACTAAATCCAACAAGGATAAACCACAAAGTATGAAATCAACGGATAACCATTACTTAGGTATATGCCTATACATATACCTAAGTTATCTAGTAACCCATCTCAATCATGAGGAAAACAAAAAAGTCATTCACTCAGATCAAACCAAAATTTTTACTAATCTAAACCCTCGACTGCTTGATAACTCCTTCTCTATTGAGTACAGTGGGCCTACCGCATCACATATAGGCGCTTCCCACTAACTCGGACTGCTGAGGTACTCCTCTTGTCGAGTACTATGGATCTGTTGTGCTCACACAGAGGTGCTCCCCACCATGGGTCTACTGCGCTCACACAAAGGTGTGCCACTAGTAGCCTGCTGAGGTACTCTACGTGTCGAGTACCATGGGAATTCCATGCTCATAGAGAGGCGCTCCCCACCATGGGTCTACCACACTCAAACAGAGGCTCTCCCCACTTGGCTAGTTGAATCACTCTGAGTCGAATATGTCAACAGTCGTCAAGTGTCATCCAGCTACTAGGTTCCTGCACAAATTCCTACTCATCTATGAAGATCTGCATCACAAGCAATTGGTCGATACTCCAACTATCATGAAATCCCACATAGAAGTATCTCAAAGTTCCTTCGTGTCATTGGGGTCTCAACGCAATAGACGGTGCATCAATTGGACGCCTGGTCCATTAGTTATTAGCTTTTTAGACTTGGGGGTCCGGTTGGATTCGTGTACGATCCATCCTAACCATATCTCAACTATACCCCAAACTCTAGTGGGGTATTCTCAAAGATATGACTTCCCTTCAAGATACTGGCACCACTGACGGTTCATCAAATGGACGTCTGGTACCAAAGATATGTCCCAAAAAGGTAATGGGCTAGTAATGGGCCGGGGTCCGGTCCGACCCAGTTGCACTGACTCGGCCCAACCCAGTCGGGCCAACCTGGTCTGGGTCGACCCGGTCAGTCTCACTGGGTCTGACCCAGCCCATTGGGCGGGTCAGCCTGCTATGTTTTGGCCCGGTTCGTTGGGCATGGCCCAGTAGACTATGATGGATATTCGGCCCGGAGGTCACCACATAGGAGACTCGGCTCGAAGGCTAGGGCCGGTTCAGCCAGCACCGCATGGGGCGCGGCTCGGGTGACTTGGCCTGGGAGGTCGGGGCAGTCGGGAGACGAGCGGGTATGTCGCGTGGAGGGTGGTCGGGCTGTTGGTGCGCTGGGTAAGGCACGGTAGGTGCCGGGAAGGCCTTGGCGGTACCGGTAGGGCACCGGGCTGGCCACAGGGAACCGTGCATGCCACGGGGGCGCCGGGAAGGCCACGGTAGGGGTCGTGTAGGCCGTGGGGGCGCCGATAGGGTGCGAGGGCACCAGATGGGTGCTATGCAGGGCGCGGGGGCACCGGGCAGGACGCGGGGGCGCGGATAGGGTGCTGGAGGGCCGCGTGCAGGCGGGTCGCACACTGGACAGGGCACCGGGAGGCTGCAGGCAGGCGGGCCGCATGCCGGGTAGGGCGCCAAGAGGCAGAGGGCATGCGGGCCTCATGTCGGGTAGGGCGCCAGGAGGCCACGGGTATGTGGGTAGGGCATCGCTCGGGCCAGCGGTAGTCGGATGGAAGATTCGGTGTGTCATGGAGCCAGCGTGATTTGCGGAGGCCGCGGGTAGCGCGGCCTTCGTCGTTGCCACCTTCGTCGTCTTTGCCTCATCACTATGCCATAGAACTCCACAAGAAAGAAGAATCAATGGAGGATGTTGGTCCATGTTAGGTTTTCCCACATCCTCTGCTTTTAAAGTGATATCAATTGGTTCATCGAAAATAGGAAAGATGAACATCAATTATTTACAACCATGCAATGATTTCTTTTCAAACAATGATGAGAAAAGAAAACGGATAAAACACAAGGTAAACCCCCTACCTTTGATTCGTTGATCTACGTTTGTCGTTCGTTGATAGTGTTTTGGGAAGAAGACGATGAAGTTTGTCATTCGTCGCGTCCATCATGCACTCCCAACCCCGAGCTGCGTCAGTCGTGGAACACACTCCATGTCTATAACACCCGAGAATTTTATAAGAAATATTTTGTTTTTATGTTATATAAATCATCAAAGGGATCTTTCACTACACACAAAACTAGCTTGGCTTTCTTTGCACGCAATCACGACCTTCCTCGATAGCTTGGGTCGTACGCAATACCGAGTTTCACTGTACAACGATATGCTATTAAAATATTATTAAAACTAGCCGTTATGAATAGTAATACCCACTTTATAAAATTTTGTAAATTTTATTTTCCAAAATGGACATCATTTTTGGATTCGGAATATCGAAATTAGCCTAGGGTGAAATTTTTGTATTTTTCTGAAAACTTTCAATTTTTGATGAATAGTGAAAACACTGGGTTACTATTTAAAAACCGACTTTTTATTTAAATAATTATTTATTTTATTTAAATTTATTTTAGGTAAAAATTGATACATAATACATATATAAGTTCAATTCAATTCATTGGAGTCATTTTATAATAATTTTAGATATATAAAATTTTTATTCAACTTTTCACCGTCTTTTACCCACAACCTAGAAAAATATGCAAATTTACATAAAACTTAATTTTACTGCTTTTGTGAGTGAAATTTCGAAAATCCGAGAGACACGGTTAATATCAAGGACTAAAATGTGGTTCAATGAGATGAAAATAATTTTTCGTGAATAGTAACTTTTTATTTATTTTTTACCATGGTTAAAAGTAAATGGGAAAATTAAGGGTAAAAATGTTATTATGATTACCCTAACACATGTCCTAATTCTATTGGATAAGTGTAATTCGACCAAAAACAACATTAGGAATAAAATATGACCATTTAGGCTCACTTGGATTAGATTAGGACATTTATTATTAATTTATTTAAAGAAGGGTTAAAATAGTTAAAATCAAAGTTTAATAATGAAATCATTTTTAATATAGGGTTATACATAAGATAAATTCGACTATAAATATTCATTAGAAATATATAGATATTTCCTACATAATGGTATTTTATTTATAATTTTTAGACATTAAATAATGTAATTTATTTATGACACAAAGATGATGCAGTAATTATCTTACTAATGAAATATTGACGTAATTGATATTATAAATACCCAAATAAATGTAATTTGATACTTTTTATGAATTAAAATAATTTTCTAGGTTAATATGACATGTTATTGTTGATTTAATTAACTTTTTTAGAACTAATATTTCTGTTATGAGATTCACAAAAATCAATTACCAAATAGTGTCAAAATTGACTTAAAATAGTTTTTAAAACAAATATTATATTATTAATTGTTATTTTATTCCGAAAAATCTAAGGTTCAGTCAAATTACTTATATATGGTTATATATATTAATAATAAACAACTTCTGGTTCGTTTTTCTTGTTATAGTAAGTTTATTAACCTTATAGTGTAAGAAAACAAGAAGACATGGTAAAAGTTAAATTATCTAACTTAAAGTTAAATCTAAATGATAAGGTTAAAATAGAAACCTAAACCTGTATAAATTATATTTTATGAGAGTATTTCAACCCATCCCCACCTTAGCTTCAAAATAAATCAATTTAGAGCTATGAAAAGCCGAATATGACTTTATAATAAAATAATATTTTTAGTTTTTCCTAAGGTGACCCTCTCCTGCCTTATAAAAGGGCACCTCCTCCCTCTCTTCCTCACACCACTTTGAGCCTTCAAGATCTTCCAAACCCTGAAAATTATCCTCTCCACTTCCCTAGAAACATCCTAGAGGTCTTGGTCTTCTTAAAAGACCAATTTTAGTGCCCTAAGAGGAGGTCTCAAAGAGGCGCTTCAAAGAAGAGGTAATGTCTGTTACCGATTCTTTCAAGTTTATTTCTTCTTCCACTTCATCTTATTTAGTAGTTTCATTATGAAGTAGTAACATCAGTATCACTCATATAATGATATGTTATTATAAGTATGAAACAACCCTATTTCACCATCTATCCATCCTACGGAAAACAAAATCACCGCGCATGTGTACGTACGGAATACCGTTTCCACGCCGTGGTGTAATCTATTTTCCACCACCACCTTACTGGGATGGGTATAATGGTGTAAATAATAACTATATATTATTATTGTAAATTTATATTTATTCTGAAATAGTATACATACACTCCAATACAATTCCACGGTCATGGGAACGATATCATCGCTCGTGCGTACGTACGGAATTTCGTCTCCATGATGTGATGCGACTCGTTCGACATGATTTTCATTACATAATGATTACATAAATGAATTTAGTGAATAAATATGATATATATTACACTAATACCATTCTGTAAATGAGGTATCTATAACCTAAAAATAATAATAATAATTTATTCGACAAAACACGCATAAGAACAAGAAGTAATAAACACCCGAATAACAAGTAGCAATGAAATATTACTAATAAGAAGCTAATAATATGGCCATATATTATATCATAAAAATTAGTATGATTCTGGAAGATGTCAATGACAATATTTAAATCACTGTACAGGAGTTTCGAACACTTACGAAGCAAATCAGACCTAAGGTAAGAGAAAATATCACAATATCATTTTTATCCGATATTGTTTATACTTTGGTATTTAATGGAGTGTATTTTATCATCCACATCCATGTTTCCTCAATATTTAATATTATTTCCATCCACCTACAATTTTTTGAACCCAATTTTACCCATCGGTGAGTTTTTAGTAAAAGATATGAAAGGAATCTTTTGTCATTTTTCGTACGAGGTACTTTTTGAATTTTCTGAAAAAAGTATGAGAAGAATGTTTTTTAACTTATATGTCATGAATGGATTTTTAAAACATTATTTCCAAGAATATTCATTTACAAGTTTTCATGTTTATTTTTTAATCAACTTCTTTTATTTTAAAATTGTATGACATGTTAAGAAAGGAAAATGTTTTTGAAGTAGAAAGGATATTTTCCTCAAGAATGGAGTTCAAGTATTTTATCAAAATTATTTTCCATCTAAGATAATATAGGGTTCTGTTTCTATCCCTATTATTACATTGATTTGATTATGTTGTGATGGAATTATTTTTTTGATCTCCATTATCTTATATGAATTGTTTTATGATGTCATGATTTTTAAAAATCCCATTTTTATTACATGGGTTATGCAATGATGTATGATTTATGATTTTGTGGCACACATAATAAGGGTATCATTATGAGATGGTTGGGACCTATATCTCCCTCCAATGCATTGGGTAAAGATTTATATCTCATGAGATAGACATGGCTGGAACAGCAGGTTAAACCGGTTCAGTGAAACAGGACTGAAACGAGGAGTGAACTCGGTTCAGAAATGGACTTTGTCCACTAAGATAGTCTTGGAAATGAGTCTTGACTACTAATAAATGACTCTCTAAGATTATGTGTGTATTCCAAAAAGTTTCATGTTTTATGTTATGATTGTTGGGATTACATTTCACTACTATGATTTATCCCATGATTATGAAATTATGATCTCTTTTGTAGGTTAATATCTCCAAAATGTTATGTTCTTATGAATATGATGTCATTGATATTTCTTTGTTTACCCTTAATGAGAATTTGAGATCACCCTTTTGTATGTTTTCTTTACCCAGTTCAAGAAGAAGGTTATTAAGTAGGATATGCCAAAAGGGACTCTAGATATGATGAAATAAATGGGAGACAATGTAGATGCTTTATGAACCAGTTGTTTATGTTTCTCAGTTTCTAAAGACATTATACCTATACTGTCCTTTCATGGTTTTGTTATATGTTGTAATAAGTGTACTTCAATTTTGAAGTATTAACAATGTATGTAATGTATGGGTCGTTATAGTTGGTATCAGAGGAAAGTTATAGTCAACCTTTGGAAACTTGGAAGTGAAAGCCTTAGTAAGAACCCTATGGATAAGTCTAAGCATAAAACACAATCTTAGTGTTTTAGAAATGGCCATGAAAAACCTATGATAAAACCTTAAGTGTGAAATTTTATTCTTGATTATGTGTTTTTTCTATTATTATTAGTGTTGCTCACACTATTCTTCTTGGTTTTAGTCAATGGCTGGAACCCGAAGGAACCGTGTTAATGCGGAATGCGACGGGCAATGCAATGATTGTCCCCCTGAGCAACCAAACGTTATGGGAGCTGAAACGAAAATTATTGTAGCCATGCTCACACAAATTTCTCAAGATATGAATCATGGAGGACTTCCAAAAGAGCAAAAGAAGGAGAAACATTCTTTTGAATCCTTCATGATGCAGCGTCCACCTTCATTCAGTGGGTCTTCTATTTCATTAGTGGCTGAAAAATGGATCAGTACCACTGAAAAGATATTTTCAGTTCTTCAATGTTCTGGACATGATATAGTTATCTTAGCAGTTTATTGTTTGGAAGGAGATGTTGATCAATGGTGGAATCTTATTAAGAATACGAGGCAAAGGGATGAAATTGAGTCCATGGAATGGGACGAGTTCAAGAACTTGTTTTTCAATAAGTACTTCCCTCATATTCTCCGAACAAAGATGGTGAAGGATTTTCTTGAACTAAAGAAAATGGATGATGAATCTGTTAGTACCTATGAAGAAAATTTTATAAGACTTACAAGGTACGCTTCTGGAATTATTATCCAACCTGAGAGTAAAATCGATCGATTCTTTAGTGGCTTAAAACCAAGTCTTCGAAAGGCGTTAGTCATAAGGGACTTCAATAGCTATGGGGAAATTGTTCGATCTGATCTCAAGGTTGAGATAGAGATTGGAGTAACCCATCAGTCATATGTGTTTGATAAGAAGAGGAAAATGGAATTCAAAGGAAAATCTAAAGAGCACACTGAAAAGAAGATGAGTTTTCCCTTATGCTCAAAGTGTGGAAATAAACATGGAGGAAATTATCTTAAGGGGACAAGAAAATGTTATAAGTGTGGAAAAGAAGTTCATCGGGCAATTCAATGTCGAAATAATAGGAAGAAGATGTCTAATGATGCAAACAAAATAAGGGATACACAGAATGAACCTACTTTACTTCAATGTTTCAAATGCAAAGAAATGGGGCATTATACCAATCAATGCCTTAATCCAAGGGTTGATGATGACGATCGACGTCAAAAAACTATTAATACTAAAGACAAAGGAAATTCACATGCAATTTCTATCAGTGATGTGGAGTATGATAACGAAGTGGTGAAAGGTACACTTACCATCCACTCTAATGTAGCAAATGTTTTATTTGATTCTAGATCCACCCAATCTTTTATTTCTGAAGAATTTTCTAAGGGTATCACTATATTACCTCAAAAATTAAATGTTGAGTTAGCTGCGACAACCCCTAATGGCACAACAGTCGCATCAAAAGTTTATAATTCTTCTCCGATTGAAGTTTGTCGGAAAGTGATTCCTGCAAATCTTGTGATCCTTCCTATAGTGTAATTTGATGCGATTCTTGGCATGGATTGTCTTTCTCTATATGGATCTCATATCAATTTCCAAAGAAGGGAAGTAACATTTCATATTCCAGATCAATATATGATCACTTATCGATGCGAGGATGAACATAATCTTCCAGTGGAAATTTCTTCCATCTTATGGGTTTTGATTCCACTAAATGAAGGTTATTTATCTCAAATGGTTGGTGAGAAACTCACGATTAAGAATATTCCCAT
The DNA here is from genome assembly GCA_963277665.1 of Viscum album. NCBI lineage: Eukaryota > Viridiplantae > Streptophyta > Magnoliopsida > Santalales > Viscaceae > Viscum > Viscum album. The sequence goes on from OY728141.1 coordinate 1,597,427,475, forward strand.
TGTACGGGAGTTTGATGATGTATTTCTGGAGGAATTTCCGGGTCTTCCACCAAATAGTGAAGTAGAATTTTCAATAGAACTCGTACTGGGTGCTTTGCCTATTTCAAATACACCTTATAGAATATCCCCAATTGAGTTGCAGGAATTGAAGAAGAAAATCCAAGAGAATCTTGATAAGGGATTCATACACCCTAGTGCATCACCTTGGGGAGCACATGTTCTGTTTTTTAAGAATAAAGATGGATCAATGAGACTCTGCATTGATTATCGAGAACTTAACAAGATCACTATCAAGAACAAATATCCTCTCCCGTGCATTGATGACTTATTTGACCAACTACGCGGAGCTCAATACTTTTCCATGATTGATCTTTGTTCAGGGTATCATCAATTAAGGGTCAAAAGGGAGTATATACCAAAGACGGCTTTCCGTACAAGGTATGGACACTATGAATTTATAGTGATGCCATTTGGTCTTACTAATTCCCCTTCTATATTCATGTATCTGATGAATAGAGTCTTTAGAGACTATCTTGATTAGTTTGTGGTAGTCTTTATAGACGATATTCTTGTCTATTCAAAGAGAAAGGAAGAACATGAAGATCACTTGAGAATTATATTGAAGACCCTAAGAAAGGAGAATCTTTATGCCAAATTTACCAAGTGTGAATTTTGGCTTCAAAAAGTTGCATTTTTGGGTCACATAATCTCAAAATAGGGGATATCTATGGATCCAGCAAAAACAAAGGTTATCGAAAGATGGTTGAGACCAACAACAGTAACCGAGATCCGAAGTTTTCTTGGTTTGGCTGGATATTATCGACGTTTTGTGAAATATTTTTCATGATTATCTAATCCACTCACCAAGTTGACTCGGAAAGGAGTTAAGTTTGTTTGGACGGAGGAATGTGAATAGAATTTCAAGGAGTTGAAAAGAAGGTTATCCAGTGCACCTGTACTCACACTTCCTTGTAGTAGAGAAAGGTTTGTGATCTATAGTGATGAATCCAAGAAGGGTCTAGGGTGTGTTCTTATGAAAAATGATATGGTGATAGCTTATGCCTCATGACAGTTGAAAATCCATGAGCAAAATTACCCAACCCATGATTTGGAGTTAGCTGTGGTAATCTTTGCATTAAAGATTTAGAGGTATTACCTTTATGGTGAAAGGTGTGATATTTATACTGATCATAAAAGTTTAAAGTATATTTTCATAGAAAAAGAGCTGAATATGTGCCAAAGAATATGGTTGGAGCTGATTAAGGATTACAACTGCTCAATTCATTACCACCCTGGGAAGCAAACAAGGTGGCAGATGAATTAAGTCGACAAGACCATGCTAGCTTATTCTTGATGAGGATCAGAAAAGATCCAATATTTATGGATTTAAAAAGGATGGATCTTGGAATTATAATGAAAGGGGAAATCGTATCTTTCTCAATTGAATGTTCAATTATCTATACATGTGAAGATTAAAGAGGCGCATAAAGAAGATGTAGAGTTACAAAAGAAGGTGAGAAATATTCCTGAATTCAACCTTGATTGTGATGGGATAATAATGTTCAGGAATCGGGTTTGTGTTCCTCCCATCCCAGAATTAAAGAAGGAGCTGCTGGATGAGACTCATAGTTCTTCATTCTCTATTCATCCTTGAATCATGAAGATGTATAGGTACCTGAAAGAGTACTTCTGGTGGGATGGCATGAAAAGAGATGTTGCTGAATATGTCTCTCGATGCTTTGTTTTTCAGCAAGTTAAAGCTGAGAGACAGAATTATAAGGGGATGTTACAAGCAATACCCATACCGAAATGGAAATGGGAAAACATCACTATGGACTTTGTCACTGGACATCCTAAAACATCCAAAGGAAATAATGCTATCTGGGTCATAGTTGATCGTCTTACAAATTATGCACACTTAATTTATATTAGAGAGGATTTCTCTCTAGATCAGCTTGCCGGGATATATGTGAAGGAAGTGGTAAGATTGCATGGAGTACCACTTTCCATTATATCTGATCGGGATCCGAGATTTACCTCAAAGTTCTGGAAAAGTCTTCAGCATACTCTGGATACAGAGTTGAGTTTCAGCATTGCTTACCATCCTCAGACAGACGGTCAGTCTGAGAGAACAATTCAAACTCTAAAAGATATGTTGAGAGCTTGCTCTATGGATTTGAAAGGTGGTTGGGATCAAAACATACCTTTGGTGGAATTTTCTTATAATAATAGCTTTCACTTTAGTATTCAGATGGCTCCTTATGAAGCTCTCTATGGAAAGAAATGCAGGACTCCAACATGTTGGGATGAAGTTAAAGAAAGAAAGCTATTAGGACCTGATATTATTGATGAGATAGCAAAAAAGGTCTGATCTATTCAACAACACATTAGAGAATCTCAGAGTCAACAAAAAAATTATGTCGATAACCGAAGAAAAGACCTATAGTTTAAAGTTGGTGATAAATTGTTCTTACGAATATCCCCTTGGAAGAGAGTAATGAGATTTGGAAAGAAGGGAAAGCTGAGCCCTAGGTATATCGGTCCTTTAGAAATACTAGATCATGTTGGGAAGGTAGCTTACCGATTGGCACTTCAACCGAATCTATCCCAAGTTTATGATGTGTTCCATGTATCTCTCCTGAGAAAGTACATACATGATCTTTCCCATGTACTTAGCTCAGAAATTGTACCGCTGGAGCAAGATCTTTCTTATGAAGAACACCTAATAGAGATTCTGGATCGTAGCGAAAAACTCCTACTGAACAAGACCACTCGCTTGGTGAAAGTTTTATGGGGGAACCACCAATTATAATAATCTACATGGGAGCTTGAGGATATGATGAGGGATAGGTATCCTCGTCTGTTTGTTACAGAGTGATGAATTTCAAGTGCGAAATTCATTTTAAGGGGGGTAGAATGTTACACCCGAGACTTTTATGAGAACTATTTTTTTTTTATGTTATATAAATCATCAAAGGGATCATTAACTACACAAAACACTATCTTGGCTTGCTATACACGTAATCGCGACCTTCCTCGATAGCTTGCGTCGTACGCAATACCGAGTTTCACTAAACAATGATATGCTATTAAAATATTATTAAAACTAGCCGTTATGAATAGTAATACCCACTTTTTGAAATTTTGTAAATTTTATTTTCCAAAATGGACTTCATTTTTGGATTTGTAATATCAAAATTATCCTAGGGTGAAATATTGGTATTTTTCTGAAAACTTTCAATTTTTGATGAATAGTGAAAACACTGGGTTACTATTTAAAAACCGACTTTTTATTTGAATAATTAATAATTTTATTTAAATTTATTTTAGGTCAAAATTGATACAAAATACCTATATAATTTTAATTCAATTCATTGGAGTCATTTTATAATAAATTTAGATATATAAAAATTTTATTGTACTTTTCACCGTCTTTTACCCACCTCCTAGAAAAATTTGCAAATTTACATAAAACATAATTTTACCGCTTCTGTGAGATGAATTTCGAAAATCCGAGAGACACGGTTAATATTAAGGACTAAAATGTGGTTCAATGAGATGAAAATAATTTTTGGTGAATAGTAAGTTTTTACTTTTTTTTACCACGGTTAAAAGTAAATAGGGAAATTAAGTGTAAAAATGTTATTATTATTACCCTAACACATGCCCTAATTCTATTGGATAAGTTTAATTAGACCAAAAACAACATTAGAAATAAAATATTACCATTTAGGCCCACATGGTTTAGATTAGGACTTTTATTATTAATTTATTTAAAGAAGGGTTAAAATAGTTAAAATCAAAGTTTAATAACTAAATTATTTTTAATATAGGGTTATAAATAAGATAAATTCGACTATAAATATTAATTATAAATCTAAAAATATTTCCTACATAATGGTATTTTATTTATAATTTTTAGACATTATATAATTTAATTTATTTATGACACAATGATGATGTAGTAATTATCTTATTAATGAAATATTGACATAATTGATGTTATAAATACCCAAATAAATGTAATTTGAGACTTTTTATGAATTACAATAATTTTCAAGGTTAATATGACATGTTAGTATTGATATAATTAACTTTTTTTGAACTAATCTTTCTGTTATGATTTTCACAAAAATCAATTATCAAATAGTGTCAAAATTGACATAAAATAGTTTTTAAAAAAACTATTATATTAGTAATTGTTTTTTTATTCCTAAAAATCTAAGGTTCGGAAAAATGACTTATATAAGGTAATATATATTAATAATAAACAACTTGGGGTTATTGTTTCTTGTTATAGTAATTTTATTGACCTTATATTGTAAGAAAACAAGAAGACACGGTAAAAGTTAAATTATCTAACTTAAAGTTAAATCTAAATGATAAGGTTAAAATAGAAACCTAAACTTGTCTAAATTCTATTGGATGAGAGGATTTATACCCATCCCCACCTTATATTCGAAATAAATCAATTTGGAGCTATTAAAAACCGAATATGACTTTATAATAAAATAATATTTTTAGTTTTTCCTAAGGTGCCCCTCTCCTCCCTTATAAAAGGGCACCTCCTCCCTCTCTTCCTCACGCCGCTTTGAGCCTTCAAACTCGGCCAAACCCTACCAAATTCTCTTCTACACTTCCATAGATACATCCTATATATCCTAGTCTTCTTAAAAGACCAATTTTAGTGCCCTAAGAGGTGGTCTCAAAGAGGCGCTTCAAAGAAGAGGTAATGTCTGTTACCGATTCTTTCAACTTTATTTCTTCTTCCACTTATTTTTCTTTAGTTGTTTCATTATGAAGTAATAACATCAGTATCACTCATATACTGATATGTTATTGTAATTATTAAAAAACCCTATTTCATCATCTATCCATCCTACGGAAAACGAAATCACCGCGCGTGCATACGTACGGAATATCGTATCCACGCCGTGGTGTAATCTATTTTCTACCACCACCTTACTTGGATGGGTATAATGGTGTAAATAAAAACTATATATGATTATTGTAAAGTGATATTTATTCTGGAATAGTATACATACACTCCAATACAATTCCATGGTAATGGGAACGATATCATCTCTTGTGCGTACGTACGGAATACCGTCTCCATGATGTGATGCGACTCGTTCGACATGATTTTCATTGAATAATGATTACATAAATGAATTGAGTGAATAAATATGATATATATTAAACTAATACCATTCTGTAAATGAGGTATCTATAACATAAAAATAATAATAACAATTTATTCGACAAAACACGCATAAGAACAAAAAGTAATAAACACCCGAATAAAAAGTTACAATGAAATATTACTAATAAGAAGCTAATAATATGGCCATATATGATATCATAACAATGATTATGATTCAGGAAGAAGTGAATGACATTATTTAAATCATTTTACAGGAGGTTCAGACACTTACGAATCAAATCGGACCTAAGGTAAGGGAAAATATCAAAATCTCATTTTTATCTGAGATTGTTTATACTTTGGTATTTACTGGGGTGTATTTTATCAACCACATCCATGTTTACTAAATATGTAATATTATTTCCATCCAAATACAATTTTTTAAATCCAATTTTACCCATCGGTGAGTTTTTAGTAAAAGAATGAAAGGAATCTTTTGTCGTTTTTCGTACGAGGTACTTTTTGACTTTTACGACAAAAGTACGAGAATAATGTTTTTTTTAACTTGTATGAAATGAATGGATTTTTAAAACATTATTTCCAAGAATATTCCTTTAAATTTTTTCAAGTTTATTTTTTAATCAACCTATTTTAGTTTTAAATTGTATGACATGTTAAGAAAGGAAAATTTTTTTGAAGTAGAAAGGATATTTTCCTCAAGAATGGAGTTCAAGTGTTTTATCAAAATTATTTTCCATATAAGATAATATAGGGTTATGTTTCTATCCCTATTATTACATTGATTTGATTATGTTGTGATGGAATTATTTTTATGAACTCCTTTATCTTATATGAATTGTTTTATGATGTCACGATGTTTAAGAATCCCATTTTTATTAGATGGGTTATGCAATGATGTATGATTTATGATTTTGTATCACACATAAGAATGGTATCATTATGAGATGGGTGGGACCTATATCTCCCTTCAATGCATTGGGTAAAGATTTATATCTCATGAGATAGACATGGATGGAATGGAAGGTTAAACGGGTTCAGTGAAACAAGACTGAAACGAGTAGTGAACTCGGTTAAGAAATGGACTTTGTCCGCTAAGATAGTCTTGGAAGTGAGTCTTGACTACTAAGAAATGATTCTCTATGATTATGTGTGTATGCCGAAATGTTTCATGTTTTATGTTATGATTATTGGGATTACATTTCACTACTATTATTTATTCCATGATTATGAAATTATGATCTCTTTTGCAGGTTAAGATTTCCAAAATGTTATGTTCTTATGAATATGATGTGATTGATATTTCTTTTGTTTACCCTTACTGAGCATTTGAGCTCACCCTTTTGTATTTTTTCTTTCCCTAGGTCAGGAAGAAGGTTATTAAGTAGGATATTCCAAAATGGACTCTAGATATGATGAAATAAATGGGAGACAATGTAGATGCTTTATGAACTAGTTGTTTATGTTTCCCAGTTTCTAAAGACATTATACCCATACGGTCCTTTAATGGTTTTGTTATATATTGTAATAAGTGTACTTAAATTTTGAAATATTAATAATGTATGTAAATTATGGGTCATTATAATGTCGGTAGGATCCGTGGGAGGAAGTGGAAGAATGTTGTTGGCGGCATTCTTTGCGTTCTTCATTCTTCGTTGGGAGAACTTCTTTTCTCCCAAGCTCTCATCTCAAACTCCCACCAAATGAGAATTTATAGGCCAAAAATAATATAAGTTATCTATTATTTTATTGGCACAAAAATTTCAAAATCGAGGGATAAATTAAGACGCTCCCCTTAATAAATTATATGCATTGGTGCAATTGATTAATGGGGAGGTCTAGAGGTTCCCCTTAATTAAATTACACTCGTTGGCGAAATTAATTAAAAGGAAAAGGTGGCACCAATTAATGGTAGAGGCGTTCAAGGGGCTCCCCCCTCTTTAATGAGGGGAGTTGGTAGATTTTCCACCCTCCCATTAATTGGGGGGTTTTAGTCTCATGTGGTCCCCACGACATAACCTCTCACGGGAGGTTATGTTCAGGTGGGCCCCACCACCATAACTTCTCATGGGAGGTTAGGTTGTGGCGGTCCCACCTCCTACTCCCAAGTGGATGTTTTAACCAACAACCACTCACACTCATAGTGGCTCAAAAATAAAATAACGTGTTGTACACTTTATATTTTTTTTATAAAAAACCAAAAACTAACTTTTATTCTCGACCATCCGCCATCGAGGTGAATGTATTCTTAAGAGAATACCGGAACTACGAGTTCAATGGTGCCCTAAGATTTCAATTATGAGCAATGGTTAAAAAGTTATAAAATCCCACATGTATGTTTACTGAATGTACCTGAACAAAACATTAGAAATTAATTCCGGGCACACCGGGCCTCGAAATCAAGCGCTGTAAATTTTCACAGACTCGTAAAAATCCCATGTATTTAAGAAAAACAAATTCATTGAATTTATGGGTCTTTACAAGTAAAGGGTGGTAATATTGATGTAACGCCCTGACCCCAGTTACCCTGAGCCAGTGCATTATTTTAATACATTGGCACAATTACAAGGAATCAAGTCCCGAAGGACCGATCAGTTAAGCAGTCTTGGAAAATAGATTACATATATTAACTTCACATTACAATTTGAAATATAAAACAAAACATATATAGTTCTTTTATAATTCTATTTTTCCTTGTAGCTTAACCCTGCATATCAATCATAATACACTTCTCGGAATTCTGGGAAAATAAAACATAAGAAAGGGGTCAGTTCAGATGCTCAATAATGGTAAATAATTTAGCAGAAGCTATAAAAATTTAAGGGAAGATGTGTAATAAAAAAATCCTTTTAAACATAAACTTGAACATAATATGGTAAAAAAAATGAAACATTACCATATAATCATGCTCATGGATATTATACTAGTCGAATAATCACATGTAATAACTAATTTCAAAATGAGGGAATGCCTAATACCGGACATCATTACCACATAGTCAAGGCCTCGTGCCAAGACTACAAATAAATATTTTGTCAAGGCCTTGTTCAAAGACACTATTTTGTCGCATGAGACCTACCGATGCCTTGAGGAGCTATATAGGGCTCCACCCATCATTTACTAAGTCCATTTTGTTTCTCATATGAATAGTTGAAACATAACATAAACAATCGTATTAAAACTAGCATACAAAATGTCAATACATTAACCATAAACCATGAATGGTATAAAAATAGAACATACACAGTCAAAAATATCATAACTCATTCAATACAATATGGAATATTTTATTATAATAAATCAACGTCAAACAAAAATAATAACTTGTAAAGGTTGCTGACATAGTTGAAAATTATGATAAAAACTTTTTGAGAGAAATGTCTTTTTTTGTAAAATCATTTAAAAGGCACACATTTATAAAGGAAGTAATTTAAAAGATATTCTTGAATCAAAGTTTCCCATAACACTGTGAAACTTTTGAAAATAAATATCATTTAAAAACATTCATGTCCATTTAAATAAATCCTTAAAATCATTTTGAAAACATGAACATTAATTAAAAGGATTTAGAAAGATAAATCTTTAAAACAATTAAAATTCTGATCTTGATAAAGAGTACCTTTCACAAATCATTGAAATATTCATTTTGAAATCATTTTTATGAAAAATTGACAGGGATGATAAAAATTTCCCAGTATATACTTACACATAAACAATCTCGGATAATAATGAGATTGAAGAATTAACCCTTACCTTGCACTTTTCTCTGGTTAAGGGTACAGTTAACCTCCTGTATGAAGATAGTAGTATGTTATTAAATTATACCATAAACATATTAATATTTATGATATAATACATGATTCATTTATGACTTTATACTACCCATTTAATAATAATTTCCATGTTAAATTAACATTTCGGGTAATAATCGCTTTCTTTATCGTAGGTGTTTTAACTTGTTACTCTTGATTGTATCACTTAGACCAAGATTTAAATACTTCCAGAATATAAAAATTATTTATATACCATATACATTTAGAATATAAATATGTATAATATACAGATATATTAAATGAAAAATACCGTTTATGGAGACAGTAGTCCATACGTATGCATAAACGTTGTTTCCATTTTCATATCGTGTTAAACGAAACTAAGTGAATAAGATATATGTAAGTGTATATATATATATATATCCAGTATCATTATTATTTCACATATTACATACTTATTTGTAATATATATATACTTATAATTGTTTATTAATGGATAAAGTGGAAATTAATCTCATCGCGTCGTGGAGACGGTAATCCGTACGTACGCACGAGCAACAATATCATTTCCCTAAAGGCGTGGAATTGGATGGTATATTAATTTTACAGAGACATTAGCATGTTATTTTAATTATTTATATACATATTACTCATCATTATATCCATCCAAATAAAATAGTTTTGAATAAAAAATTACACCACGACAAGGAGACGGTAAGCCGTACGTACGCACGCATGGTGCCATTATCATTCATAATATTGATAGAATAATGAATAAAGTTTTGCCATATTTATAATAACATCATAGTATATAGAATATATTGGAGTTATTATTTTAGAATGGAAATAACAAAGAAATAATAAATGGAAGAATAAAAGAACTTGAAAGAGGGTGGTGAAATTATTACCTCTTTTTCGGGTTATTCCTTTTGATTTGATCAAAAGGGCTCCTTAGGTTGCCTTTCTGACTAAAGGACGGCCTCTAGGATTAAGGGAGGATAGTTGAGAGAGTATTTGGGAAGAGTTTGGAAGATAAAAATAGCTTTGGAGGGGTGAATTTGGGATAATGGAAAGTTCTCTTTTATAAGAGGGGTGAGGGGAACCTTTGGAAAAACATAAAATATTATTTTATAATAAATTCTTATTCGGTTTATAATGGATCTAAAATGTATTATTTAAAGTCTACGGTGGGGATGGGTCTAAAACCACTCAACCAATAGGTTTTAGACAATTTTAGATTACCATTTTAACCTTATCATTTAGATTTAACTCTAAGTTAAATAATTTAAAATTAATTCTCGTTGTCAAAACAAATAGCATGTTTTTAAGAAATAGTAACTATCAAAAGATTGACACTTGTTTATGTATAATTTCAAAGTAAAATTAATTTCAATGACCAACATTGGATTAAATGGTAAAAATATAATCTAATTATACTTCCAAAACACTAAAATGTATAATTCAACACTATAAATTATTTTGATTAAAAAAGATGTCTTCAGTTAAAATATAGTATTTTTCACTATTCACCCAAATATGAAAGTTATCAGAAAAACAACAAAAATGTATTGAAACTAAATTCTTATGTCCCAATTCTAAAGAAGAAGTTTATTTTGTAAAATTTAATATATAAAAGTTTCAAATAATGGATTTAAAAAGGGTTCTCCATTAAAAGGCTGTAAAATTGCATTTTTTTGAAAAATAATTCTTTTATCTAAAAAAATGTATTTGTTCTTAAATTATGTCTAAGAAACTCATAATATGGATTAAAATTTTTTAATTATTATATAAATTTCATGTTTCAGTTAATACTATTCATAACTGCTTTTGAACGGCTAGTTTGGTAAGTTGTGGTGCGCTTGAACTCGGTGTTGCATGTAGTGAAAGTTATTGAATTATTTTTAAGAAATAACGTACTCTGAAATCATGTGGTGTTACATTATTACCTCATTCAATAAATTGAATCCTTGCAATTTTGAAATTTTTCTTCGAAAATAAAATGTTGAAAATATAAAATACCATTGTGGGAAAACCCACATAGGAAATTGGGTTAATAAAATTTAGTCTTAATAAGAGGACAAGGGGAATGAAAAAGTCACCACCAAATTATGATTTTGATTAGGATAGCATTGGTGGAAATTGGAGACACATAATTTTAGGGAAAACATAAATATTTATAGGGAGTGATTGGGGTCTTCAATCAAAAACTATTGTATAATTGTGGGTCTCAAAGCCACCAATCTATAATTATTTAAAATACCATAGGTTCAACAAAATGTAAGGTATTATGATAACACATTTTTTGTTTTAAGATCCCTTCCCTAAAGTTTAATAATTTATTTATCCATAAAATAAGAGGGAATATATATATATATATATATCTGTGTGTGTGTGTGTGTGTGTGTATACTTGACAAGTAGAGTTTCATCCTTCAACTAATTCCTAACACAAACTCATGTTTCACTCTAAAAGATTTCAATAAATAAATAAATATATATTCAATTTATCCTAATCTTATAGGGTTCCAAGAATGATGAATTTATAATTCAAATATCATACCCTTTAAAAAAACTACATAATTCAATCCAGGAAATCATGTGGGTTAGTGATAGGTGATACACCCTTGCCTCCCTTCTGTTGCGGGTTCAAGTCTTGCGGTCTTCCCAGACGCGATGGGTTGTCGCCCGACCTCCAGGTTGTCCTTTTATGGAAATCCAAAAATAACCTTAACAATAGTATCCAATTTCAAACATAATCCATTCCAACCTTTAGAATTATCCAAAATACTTATATCCAATCTCTCAGTCCGAAGTTTATAAGGAAGTTAAACATAATGAGGATCCTTTATTCCAGGTAATAACATGTGAACGCCTTCATTGTGTATTCTTTTACAACACCGCAGCATCCTGAATTACCAAAATCAACCATCTCTTATTCCAATATTACTACCTTAGTATCAATACCATATAATCTCAAATTCCCAATGAAAAATTACTGTAGTACAATCCTTATTTATCTTCCTAATTCATGTAACCAGTATACCATTGATACAACACTCAAATGAAATAATTCTATAACAACAACATAAGAACACTAGTCATTCCTCTTCATATGAGGTAGTATCATATCATGATTATTATCCAATAACATCATTTGTGGTATACTCTTATGAATGGGAAATTGATTCACATAGTGTCTCAATGCCTAGTAGATGAATCATTTTACATTTGAAAACATTTTCTTACCCTAGAAATCACGTACATGGTGTCCTTTTTCTCCACACATATAAGAAACTCTCATTCCCTTCAAGCAATTATGAAGGTGATTCATTCCAAATTTATCACATATTAAAAAATCATTCGTTCCCTTTATCCATCTTTCTTCCTACCATCCTTTTCTTCTCTGTCTTCCCTTCAAAGCCATAGGATTCAATGAATTATTTACTTAACTTATTAACACAAGATACCATTTCTTCATATGTTGAGAATGTATGGGAGACAATTTCCCTTATAAATTTTGGATTATTACTGTAAAAGATATGACCCTTCTTACTCTTTGGATCATATGTATTGCTGGAGTTCTCATTCCTTCTATTGGGTGCCATTTCTAAATAATGGCATACACTAGGTCAGTTTATGAATCACAATTCATAATTCCGAACATGTAAAATACATAACGTAAATTGAACAGTTTATGGATATAATCTATAATCACAAAAATGTTTTATTTGAAGAAGTATATACTCATAAACCCTTCATAGTGGTTTGTAAAAAAAATGAGAATTATCCTAGGCATATCCACTGGGAGTGTCATAATCAAGAGTGCAGCAAGGCCTGTTATCGTGCACCAGTTCCCGTTCAAGTCTAGCTCAAAGAAGTGTTTTCAGGTTTTACCCCAAGGTACATCTATTCCAGAGCCACCTCTACCTGCTCGTATCTAGACAGGGATGTATTTTCTTGGAAAAATTACAAAATCTCTACATTACCAAAATTCTTGGAAGTCCTTCTATAATAATCCTCAAAGTCTATCTTAGGTCTATGTTCTCTAATCAGAGTTTATCTAAATATAGCTTCCAAGGTTATTGCTAAACTTCCTCTGATACCAACTGTAATGCCCTGACCCCAGTTACCCAGAGCCGATTCATTATTTTAATACAATGGCACGATTACAAGGAATCAATTCCCAAAGGACCGATCAGTTTAGCAGTATTGGAAAATATATTACATACATTAACTTTACATTACAATTTGAAACATAAAACACATTAGATATTTCATTGAGAATTCTATTTTTCCATGTAGCTTAACCCTACATATCAATCATAATACACTTCTTGAAATCCTGGGATAATAAAACATAAGAAATGGGTGAGCTCAGATGCTCAGTAAGGGTAAATAATTTAGCAGAAGCTATAAAATTTTAAGGCAAGATGTGTAATAAAAAAAGCCTTTTAAACATAAACTTGAACATAATATGGTAAAAAATAAATGAAACATTACCATATAAATATGCATATGGATATTCTACTAGTCTAATAATCACATGTAATAACTAATTTCACGATGAGGGAATGCCTAATACTGGACATCATTACCACATAGTCAAGGCCTCGTTCCAAGACTACAAATAAATTTTTTGTCAAGGCATTATTCCAAGACACTAGTTTGTCTCATGAGACCTACTGATGCATCGAGGAGCTATAGAAGGCTCCACCCATCACTTACTAAGTCAACTGTATTCCTCATATGAATAGTTGAAACATAACATAAACATTCGTATTAAAACTAGCATACGAAATGTCAATACATTAACCATAAACCATAAATGGTATAAAAATAGAACATCCATAGTCAAACATATCATAACTCATTCAATAAAATATGGAATATTGTATTATAATAAATCAACCTCAATCAAAATTAATATCATGTAAAGGATGCTGACATAGTTAAAAATGATGAGTAAAACTCTTTGAGAGAAATATTATTTTTTGTAAAATCATTTAAAAGTCACACATTTATAAAGGAAGTAATTTAAAATATATTTTTAAATCAAAGTTTCCAATACCACTTTTAAACTTTTGAAAATAAATATCATTTCAAAACATTCATGTTCATATAAATAAATCCTTAAAATCATTTTGAAAACATGGATATTAATTAAAAGATTTTGAAAGATAAATATTTAAAACATTTAAAATTATGATCTTGATAAAGATTACCTTTGAAAAATCCTTAAAATATTCATTTTGAAATAATTTTTATGAAAAATTTTCATGGATTATAAAAATGTCACAGTAGATACTTACACATAAACAATCTCAGATAATAATGAGATTGTGGAATTAACCCTTACCTTGCACTTTCCTTTGGTCGAGTGTACGTTTAAACTTTTGTATGAAGATAATAGTATGTTATTAAATTATACCAAAACCATATTAATATTTATGATATCATACATGATTCATTTATGACTTTATACTACCCATTTAATAATAATTTCCATGTTAAATTAGCTTTTCAGTTAATAATTTCTTTCTTTATCGTACGTGTTTAAACATGTTACTCTTGATTGTATCACTTAAGAAAGATTTAAATACTTCCAAAATAAAAAAATGATTTATATATCATATATATTTAGAATATAAATATGTATAATAGACATATATATTAAATTAAGAACACCATTTATGGAGACGATAGTCCGTACGTACGCATAAACGTTGTTTCCGTTTTCATATCGTGTTGAACAAAACTAAGTGAATAAGATATATGTAAGTACATATATATATATATATCTACAGTAGCATTATTATTTCATATATTACATACTTATTAGTAATATATATATTTTTATAATTTTCGATGAATGGTGAACATGGAAATGAATCTCATCGCGTTGTGGAGACGGTAATCCGTACGTACGCATGAGCGACAATATCATTTCCTTAAAGATGTGGAATTGGATGGTATATTAATTTTACAGAGACATTAGCATGTTATTTTCATTATTTATATACATATTACTCATTATTATATCCATCCAAATAACATAGTATTGAATAACAAATTACACCACGACGTGGAGAGGGTAAGCCGTACGTACGCACGCATGGTGACATTATCATTCATAAGATGGACAAAATAATGAATAAAGTTGTGCCACATTTATAATAACATAACAGTATATAGAAGATAATGGATTTATTATTTTAGAATGTAAATAACAAAGAAATAATAAGTTGAAGAAGAAAAGAACTTGAAAGAGGGTGGGGAAATTATTACCTCTTCTTCGGGTTCCCCCTTTTGATTTGATCAAAAGGGCTCCTTAAGTTGGAATTCTGACTAAAGGAGGGCCTTTTGGATGAATTAAGGATAGTTGAGAGAGTATTTGGACAGATTTTGGCCAAGCCAAATAGCTTTGGAGGTGTGAATTTTAGAGAAGGGGAAGTGCCCTTTTATAAGAGGGGTGAGGGTCACCTTTGGAAAAACTTAAAATATTATTTTATAATAAATTAATATTCGGTTTATAATGGCTCCAAAATGTATTATTTAAAGTCTAAGGTAGGTATGGGTAAAAAAAACTCAACCATTAGATTTTTTACATGTTTATTTTATCATTTTAAACTTATCATTTATATTTAACTCTAAGTTAAATAATTTATAATTAATTCGCGTTGTAAAAACAAATAGCGTGTTTTTATGAAATTGTAAATATCAAAAGATTGACACTTGTTTATATATAATTTCAAAGTGAAATTAATTCCAATGAACAAAATTGGATTATAGGGTAAAAATATAATCTAATTATACTTCCAAAACATTAAAATGTATAATTCAACACTATAAATTATTTTGATTAAAAAAGTTGTTTTCAGTTAAAATACAGTATTTTTCACTATTCACCCATATATGAAAGTTATCAGAAAAACACCAAAAGTTTATTGAAACTAAATTATTATCTACCTATTCTAAATAAGAAGTTTATTTTGTCAAATTGAATATATAAAATTTCAAATATTGGATTTAAAAAGGGTTCTCCATTAAAAGGCGGTAAAATTTTATTTTTTTGAAAAAAAATTATTTTATCTGAAAAATTGTATTTGTTCTTACATTATGTCTAAGAAACTCATAATATAGATTCTAAAATTATAAGGATTATATAAAGTTCAAAATTCAGTTAATAATATTCATAACTTCTTTTTAATGGCTAGTTTGGTAAGTTCTGGTGCGCTTGAACTCAGTGTTGTATGTAGTGCAAGATATTGAATTACATTAAAGAAATAACGTAATTTGAAATCTTGGGGTGTTACAATTGATGAATATGGAAGACGAAAAATTATGAAAAGGGAAAAGGGAAAACAAAACACCGTAATATTCTTAATAATCACCAAATTACTAGAATAAAATAGAGGATACATAGTAAACTAAAAAAGAAATAAAAACAAACACTACTCAATCCCTCAAATATGAAATGAGGTTAATTATTAATAAATAATGTAGATAAAAAGGAAATATGGAAAATTAAAAAATGAAATGAGAGAATGGATAAAAATAGAGGGATAATAAATATTAAAATTGTTTAAAGTATAATTATAAAAGAAACTCTAACTGATCATGGGTAGATAAAACTAGAAATATTAATACAATGATGGAGAATGGTTTAAATATTAGAGGCATAAATAGTGGTGGGATCTAGTATGTTTGAAATCTTCAACTTCATGCATAGGTAATTACTTCACATACATGATTGAAAATGGATTCTTTTATTCCTCTTTATTTAAGATGGCAGCAGTAGTGTCTCATTTCCACACATGCATGTGATTAATAACATCAATAAATTCAACCTATATTATATAGTACAAATAGTACTTACAATTCCCTCTTGAAATTTGATTTTTAATATTCTCATTTAATAAAGTAGCATGATATTACAATGATATAGAAATACCTGACTCACAAAGACCATATGAGGTTGGAAATAGTCCGGAATTATTTTTCCCCAAAGTGCAGATCCTCCCATTTCTTAGAGGTGTATTTTTCAGATGAAACTTCTTTTTATATTATCATTAAAATATTTGAATGTTGTTTTTATTACACCATGTATAATAAGTTATCTCTATGAAATGGGATTCTTAAAATTGGAAGTATCACCAAAATCCCTTCAAGTCAAATCATGGCATGGCTTGAACTTCCCATATCAGGGGATTTTGATATTTTATATTATGAATAGGATAGAACCACCAAAATGACGTGTTTAATTTTATACATTCTCTCTTTAACCCCATGTAAAATTATTTACTTTTACATATCATTATATATAAATGGGTTTCCTTTATATACCGATTAAATTTACTCCCACATATAATACAACGACTTAATTCTTCAAACATATGTTTTAATTTACTCTTTTGCATCAATACATAAAATTCGTTTACTTTTATGTATTGTGATACTTAATAAAAATTTATCCTATACTAATTGAAGTTACTTCTATATGTGAGAAAATGACTCATATGTATCATAACTTTTCCAAATTTTTTACTACCTATAAAAAAATCAAAAAAAAACTATTTTTATTTTAAAATAAATTCTATAATTAACGAAAACATTAAAATAATTAAAAATAACCAACATAAAATTAATTTTAAAGGTTCTAAAATAAATTCACACCTTTTATAATAATTAAAAAAATGAATAAAAATATTAATAATAAATAATTAGTCCATTTCCACAAATAAATCCAAATTATTTCTAGAACATCAAAATTTGACAATTACCCTTAAAATAATACAATGGTTAGGATTTAAATCAAAAAACTATAAAGTAAAAATATTAAAATATTTATCTTTGTTAATTCTAAAATAATAAAAAATTAACTCCCAAGAAATAATTTTATACTAAGGTCCAATCAAAATTGTAATGTTATTAATTGAAACACTGCATAATTATCACATCTATGGAAAATATCATGCTTCTTGTATAAATTTAAAATTACTTAATATAAAAAGGACCATAAAAGTTCATTTAATCTCATGTTATTACCCATTTTCATGTCATTCCTACCACCCCCTAAATATATTTATCTCTCACCCAAGGTATTTTATATTGAATTTTTATCATTTGCAAGTCATTAATGTTCTCTATAAGCATGTTGTATTACAATATTCACCATTTAATTGAGATAGAAATATATCATTAATGAGGTCTATTACATGGGTCATAAAGTGCATGAAGCTTGACAGGTTTTAAATTTTAAAACATCATAGGAGTAATGAACAAGGTTTGGCTCTATAGTAAGGTAAATACATAAAAATATTTTCTAAAAAATAATGACATGCTCCTTAATCTCATTAAAAATATTTACATTCAAAGAACCACTTAATTTTCATTGGTAGTCCAAGCTTAAAAAATTTCAATAGTAATATTATTTATTCCCTCTACCTCCATTAGAAAGTGCTATTTTTATTCTTTTTCGGTTTCTAATTAAACATATATCTATATTTTTAGAAATAAGGAACACTAATTTGAACTTTAAAAGTGGTTGAACCCCTATACAATCGTTTTAATGATATTTTAGATCATCCTTACTTATTTCATGATCTAATATGTCTCCCCATAAATAGTAGTAAAAGGATAAGCACTTTCAATTTCATCACCTAAAAAATTTCTTAAAAAAGGAACAACAAACCACATCATTTCCATCCCACACAATTGATTTTAATCAATATCATGCATTTGGATTCTACTGAAGGTTTATAAGGGATAAATTTCTTGTAATACTTCTATATAATAAGGTATTTCATGGATATTAGGGGCTTAAAAAATGTAATATTTAATGACATTCCAAAATATGAGTTTAATATAAAAGGGGGGATTTTCAAACTGGAACCACACATATATTTAACAAATCGTGAACATTAATAGCCTTTGAAATGTCAAAAGCAATAAATTATAGATATCATAACATTAATTAGAACTAAATAAAAATAGAAATGTAAAGAATATGTTTAAAATGTATAGAAACAATTTGGGTTGGGAAATATTTTCATTTTGGAAAATACTAGTGCAGATGATTTTCACATTCAAAAAAATTTAACAAATGAAGAAATTAGAAATCAAGAAAGAAAAAACTATTTAATAAATACTTTAAATCCTTAAATTTACAAATAAAACAATGATCCAAAATACCAATATGGTTTGAATTTGGAAAAGTATTCAATGAATTTCAAAATCTCTAAATATAATATAAAAATAAGAAACATGAAACAAATATGCAATCTAAACCTAAAAAAAGAGACACATAAAATTTATAGAAATAGGTTGTAACCCCCCCCCCCCACACACACACACATATTCCATTTACATCATTATTTACTATAGAAATATATTTAGGACAGCTTTTCATGTAGAATTTAAATTGATATACAAATAAAATAATGAAAATAAGTGACATATAAAGATTTATTTGGGTAATGGTAGCCTTGAGTTATGTTTTTGGATTATACTACATGAGAACATATAATAAAATCTTGAGAAAAACATATGTAATTTATTAAAAAGAAAATAAATAAATGGAAATAAAAAGAGAAGTGAGGTCTCAGTTTAAACCGCTAAGCGGGTAATAGGTTTTTATATCCCATAGTCTGGTAGTTCTATTTGTCACACAAAATTTGATGGTGGGTTAATTTTATATGATTTTAACCACCACGATGTTTTCCTTATAATTTGAACTCATTAACACTAGTTTTAGAGGAATACAGGCATGTAGTTGTTTAAGTCCACCAACATATAAATATAGTACGTCTTTTGAGGTGGGTCAAGGAGAAAAAATGGATCCTCTATTTTTCATCCACTACTTTTTTGGCCACCACTTCAAATTTAAATAGGGATTGTTCAATTGTTATTGAATCATAAATTATATAAAAGTGAAAGTTACTGAAAAACTTAATTTGAATTTAATTAAAACAAAATAAATCAATATAAAAACTTCCCCTTTGAGTAGGTCATCTTGAAAAATAATTTATTTAGGCAAGTCTAGTGTGAAATCTATCTCATGATGTATATTTTCATCTTATTCTTAATCTTCTAAGGAAATAACAGTGCTATAAAAATCTGAAAAATAAAATTAGTGGGAGTTAATATATAATTCATTTTCAATAATTTCAGATAAAATGAGTTCAATAAAATATCATCTCCCTTAATTAGCTCAACTTCTATTTATTATTATTTTCTTAATGCCTATTTTATTTGGTTTGTCATGGATGGAGGAAAGTAATAAATTTTATCTATATTTTCCTCAAATTCAACCAAATTTGTGGTGTATTTTTATAAATCCATATAAATATATAGTGGTTATTGTTCTTCTTCTTGAAAAAATAGAGATTCATTATTCAAGTTTCCTTCTAAAAAGACATTGAAAAAATCATCCAAAATCTATTGAGCTCCCTCATTTGTATCAAATACCAAGTGATCTTCATGAATCTCAAATAACAATAGATAATAAAGGTATACTAATAAATAATCCGATACTTACTCTAAATATTCATTAGATTCTTCATCATGAAATGTAGGTTCATTTAGCTAAACGTTTTTTTCAATATATTTTTGTTATTGTTCCAACTTTAGTGCTTTGATTTTTTTTTACTGAAATGGAAAGTATCTCAATTTTTATCCTCACTTCTTCAATAATTCTAAAATTTTATTATACTTTATTCCTCAATGATTCTTCATGGATAGAGTCATCCATTTTTGGTTAATAATCCATGTATAAAAATAATCACTATGAAAATCCATCATGACCAAATTAGTTTAAAAATTATTTTCAATAAATTTATATATTTTGTCTTTGAATTTTTTAAATTTTTTCAGTTTTTTTATTAAAATAGTGTTTACATTCTATTAGCTTCATAAGAAATGACTTTAAATTTATTAGATGGATTTTTCATTAATCCTATCTCAATAATTTTTTCAATGAATATACCATAGGGAATACCCTAGGGTTTATCATGCAAGGAATATACTCACATAAAAACATTTATAGTTTAAATGTTATATTCTAAAATATAATTTAAAAAAAGAACCTAAAATAATGGGTTTTTTTGAAAATAAAGACGATATGTATATAATATAAAGGTATAATAAATTAAAAATAAGACCCTGAGAGTTTAATGAGAAATTGAACTCTTATTCTGAATATTTTATAGTGATACTATAATTTTTCCTTAAAATATAATTCTAAATATTATATCCAATGTTGGGATTAAGACCTATCTTTCAATAATTTTTGGTTTGAATGGTTATTACCCCACAGTAAGACCTCTATATACAGAATAATACTTGTCATAAAATCATCTTGGAGACCTCTTTATTGATGAACACTATCTAAGTCAAACTCGACCATGTGAATGACATTGAAAGTGAAGGGGAGGAATATTTATAAAAATGAAATAAGAAAATCAATGATAGGATAAAAGGGGAGAACACACACATTAATTGGGTAAACTATAACCAAATTCTCATAAAAATAAAGAGAAACATTAAGGCATAAATAACTCAAAACAAACATTTATCCCTCCCTTGATTAAGAAACGAGTTTAGATCACTATAAATAGTGGAGATATTAATGACAAAGGGGGAAAATAAAATAGAAAATTGGATAAGAGAGAGAAAATGGAGAACTAATATATATACAAAATATAGAAACTATGGTTATATTAGACACCCTAACTAATACTAAGTTCGGAAAAAAAAATATCAATACAGTGATGGAAAATAATTTAAATAAGAAAGGCATTGGTAGTGGAAAGCTCTAACAGTTTTTGTGGATTCATCTTCTTACATGGGGAATGATTTCACATACATGGCTCAAAAAAACATTTTATTTATTTATTATAGGTGGAAATAATAGTGTCTTCTATCATGATGTGCATTTTATGTAAAAACATAATAAACTCTACACAGATTCTCTAAGAAAATTATTTCTTATAATTCACCTATGGACATAAATGGTTAATCTACTCATTTAATAAAATCAGGTGATCCATTATAAATATATTCATATCTAACTCAATAATACAATGTAAATTTATCCATGGTCTTAACTTCTAATTCAACAGCCTGAAGATCCTTTTTGTTTCTTATACGTATAAATTTCAAGTGAAAAACCATATGAAATAACCATAGTAAAAATTTAATTCCATTATTATTTCCCCACATAGAAAAAGTTATGTTCATGCCATTGGATTCTCTAAATCAGTAGTAAAACTGAATTCCCTCAAAGTCTCATCATAGTGTGGCTTGAGATTCTCATAGTGTGTGTACGTAATTGGCCTTAAACATTACATATTCTAATGTCTTTTAACTATAAATCACATTAAAACAATAGTGAAGATATTTTTGGTTTTAAGTTTAAAATAATTAATTCATAACTCATACATAAAAAACACATATATTAAAAAGTAAACACTTCTACTCAATATCTATTCTCCCTCCAAACAAATAATTTTTCAGATAAAACATGGTTTCCTTTCCTGAAAAATCTTCAGAACCTAAAAATTGGTTTCTTATTTTATTTTACTGATTCTTAAACCCTATGAAAAACATATTAAAACATATTATAAGCACATAAATCTTAGTAAGGGAAATAAAAAAGAATAAATACATTAGTCAAGTAAAAAAATGAAAACCCATGATAAGTTTACCGTTATCTCAATATTCTTTTAGAGGATTAAATAAATCATTTTTTTTAAAAATCACATACTTTTTTTAAGAAAACCTCTAAAACTAATAGAAAGAAAATAAAAACCCCTTTTGAAAACTTAGATAATAACATTCATAAAACCCTTTTAAAACCCTTTTAATTGGAATAACCATATGACCGGCGCACTATAAAATTATCCAGAGAATATAATCATCACCCAACACATTGGAGATATATAATTGGGATCACCCTTCGTATAAGGTATATTGGGATAACCTATTTTTCATGAGCAATAATGGGGATCATCCCTTCATATAAGCTATATCAAGCTCACCCTTGAGCTATAAGGGATCTCAACCCATTGTATAAGATGTATCGGGCTCACTAATTTTTCATATAATTATCAAGTACCATATAATTATTTTTTATTATTTTTTTACCTTTTAGTCATAAAACCTTTTTTAAAAAATCTTTTAGACCCAAATAAAAACACATCAAAATATCCTTTTCTTTAAAAAATGAATTTTTAAAATCTAAAAACTATGTACAACATGAATATACTATTTTCATTAAAAAAATAGAAACCTATAAAGTAAAATTAAAATAATTTAAGAATAATGATTATAGGGAAAATTTTATCATGTCATATACATTATAAAAAAATATTCTTCCATATTTTTGTCAGAAACATCACAAAGTACCTAGTTTGGGAAACAAAAAAATCCCATTCAAACCATTTTGTAAAAATTAAAAAATAAGTAAAAAATAATTTAAACAATCATCATATAATATTAAAAACCTTATTTAAAAAAGTTTTAGAAAATATGGTTATGGAATAAAAATTTTGTTTTAAATGAAACCTTAAAATAAGATATTTAAAAAAACCTTACCTTGAGTTTGATTCATCATGTACAGTCATTATATTTATTAATAAAATACCTAAAATTTTTTATTTAGTTAATTAAAAACCATTTTCATGTTTACTAGTCTTTTTTATAACTTATTTTCATGTTATATACAATTACATAATCATTTAAGTTCACATCAGATGTTTTGACGATATTCGGGTTATGAGTCAAAAATATATTCGGTTGATTGAAGATAATCAAAAAGATAATTATTCCATCATATGCAGATTAATATTCATGAAATAATTATCATTTTTATACATCAATTATATATTTAAATTAAACCATTAAATATTGATAAGAAAAATTAACTATGTTACAATCATGGAGACGGTTGGTCGTACGTACGCATGTGCAATGTTTTTATTTTTCAATGATCATTATAGAAAGAAGTTAAGTATTGTTTTATATTTACCGAATGATCATAATATCATATATATATATAATATTAATTCTTTAAATATAATTATTTATATCATCCATAATATATGGTGATGAAAAATGAATCACATTACTTCGTGGAGGTGGTAGATCACATGTCCGCACAAACAATGTTATCATTTTATAGTTCATGGAAAGTAAATAAGTTAAATGATATATTATATGTATAATACTTGATTTATTTTTTTATCATGGTTTAATAAGGTTTTAGGTATGTAGACAAAGAAACAAATCTAAAACATGTAGATAAAAACTATACCTTTTCTTTGGAAAAAAATAATTTTCTAACCACCTTACGTTGTCTAAGATTATTATTCTGACTAAATAGAGACCTATTAAATGAGAGGAGGGATTATATAAAGGTATTTGTATTGGTATTTTTGAAAAAAAAATAGGTTTTTATGCTTCACGAAATGATAATAAGAGACGTCCATTAATAAGAGAGGGGATGGGCGCTCTTGGCATTTATTAAATATTAAATTAATATAAATTAATTTTCAAATCCAAATGGTTAAAAAGTGAGTTATATAGAATATAATTTAATTTTCTGTTAAAGTAACCTCATATAATAAACATTATACAGGTTATGACTACATTTATATCATTATCTTTTGATTTTAACCCCTTTAACTCTTACCCTGAAAACATGGATTTTTACTCTTTCAGGGTCAATAAAGTTACTATAAAATAAAAAATACCAATAAATAGATTGTGGTTAGTATTTTAAAAATTATAATAATCAATTGGTTTAATTTAATTTTTTTTTGGAATTTTATATCATTTAATAAAATTTTATTTACTATAAGATATCCATAATGCCATTTTTTAGAAAAATTCATCACTTTGAATTTAAAAATATCAAGAAAATATATAAAAATAATAATTACATAAATAAAATTTCGTGGTCATATATACAATTATTTTATCATCTTATATATCTCAAATTATATATATATTATTATTTTTAATATGGTTTCTTTTATTTTTCCATTAATTAATTAATTACTACATTAGTGTTGTGAAAGCATTTTATGAAATTATTTCTTTACTAAAAAATATAAATAAATTACAATGGAAAATATAAACATTTTATCTTTGAAAAAAATATTTATATTAAAAAATATCATTTTTATATCATAATATTAAACATTTTAGAATTATTAAAAAATAAAGTGTGACATGTTTGACATTTCTTTTAATAAAACACTATAAAGGTCACAATCTTATCTATATGGCCCCAAAAGATAATAAATTATACCATTGGATGATCACATTCAAGATATAATTATAAAATAATATTTAGGTATGTTTTTTTGTCATTTGGTAGTTATAATAATTTTATTTTTAATATAAATTACCTAATTTTCCCTTTATTGTGGTACAACAAATTATTGATGTTACAATTCATATTGTCTAAAAATAAAAGGGTCATATTCACAAAATTTTGACCTACTGATTCCATATTTATAATCCAATTTTTTAAATTTAAAAATAAATATGTTTCAAAATTTAATTTAAAATTAAACCCACAAACACAATGAAAAATAGTATTTTTAAAAAAATGTCTGTTTTAAATATAAAAGGTTTTTATACTGAATTAAAGTATAAAATAAATTTAAAAAACAATAACCTGATTATTTTAAATAAAATGGAACTAATTAAAATTTATAACTAATCCAAAACAAAATTATACTTGTAAATACTTTAATATAAAATATGGTTTTCAATAAAAATCAGTATTTTTCTATATTCCTTAAAAATCAATATTTTACGAAAATTATCAAACATTCATAAAAAAATAATTTTTACATTTTAAATTAATAAATGAAATTATTTTCTTGTAATGAATTTTATAAAATTTCCATAAATTAATTATAATAATCACCCATAAAATTTAATAAAAATAAACTTTGAAGAAAATATTTTTTTTATAATAAATGACTTTACTAAAAATATAATACTTATTCAAAAATAAATCATTAATAAATTATAAATGAGTAGGACCATTATATATTTCATAATATTGTTAAACTATTCATTCCTACCTATTTAACGACTAGTTTATAACGATCGCATTTAAATAATAATATTTTGTTACTTATTTAAACTTGGTGTTTTATATCTTGTACTCTATCAAACATATTATTTACTTTTAAAATATCAAGATGGTACATACCCCAAATTTAATAAATCATGTCCTCACAATTTAAACATGGTCTTGGTGACTAGTGTTCGACTATTAAAAATACCTTTGTTGAAATAGCACATTTTAAAAAGGTTCAATAAAACCTCCACTTAATAAGAGAGAAAAGGGAAGTATGAAGTTAATATAGAATAAAACATAAATATATTTCCAAATAGGAGAAAATAAGTTTAAATAGAAAACATGGATATTGAAGAGAAAAATAACTCCCAAGGTCTGATAGAGAGTGATAGAGAACATGGTTATGAGAAGGTTAACAATCACAAAATTGTAAATATATGATGAGTTAAAAGGTTATTAATATTTTAGAAATAAAAGTAATGGAAAATGTTTTTGTTTTAAAATCCTTTTCCTAAATTTTGTGAAATATTTTACTACCTAGACAAATAACATAAGAATATATACTTATATAACAAGTATGATTTCATCCTTTAATAAATTTCCACAACAAACTCACCATTTTCTCCATATAATGAGTCTTCCAAAATAACTTTTAATGCACAAAGAACTAGAATCAACTGATATAGATCAAAAAACCCACAAAAGGGAAACAAATTCCCCCTATATTTATACAATAACCAAAACCAAAATGGATAGAAAATGATAATATAATTCCTAAAATGAATAAACCTTCATACTAAGAAAAACTACTTTAATATCCAAAATTCATTAGTAATACTCAAATTCACCACCGATCATTCAATAAATAACTATCCTAAAAATTAGTCAAAAATATTCAATAATATGATTGAAACCGATAAGTTAGAAATATTTGACCATATAGTCTTCTAAGATTTATTTTAATATTTATGTACAAATAACATCAATTATTATTGTAGTATCACACCAAATTTGTCATACCCGAAAATATAATATACAAGATATTCTAATCATTTCCAAAAATAAACAGAATATCCACAACTCAACACTATGAAAATATAATTTATCCTTGAATTATCAAATAAAAATACTGAAATATTTTATTTACATTAATCCTATAATATTCCACAAAAATAATAGCTATATTCTTCTGAAATAATATTAATCACTAAAACAACCTAATCATTTTTTCAAACTTATAGTTATCTATATGATAAAATGTATGTTGCACAAAATTAACTTATCATTTATCTATTAAATAGTTTAAATAATTAAAAAATCATAAAAAATAGGACAAGATATAGGCCAGTGGTAGGTGATGCACCCATTTCTCCCTTCAGTTGTGGTTTCAAGGCCAACGACCTTGCTGGGCATTATAGGTTGTCACCCAACCTATGGGTTGTCCTTTTTATAAAACTATAATTTTTTTAACATTACTAGAAATGTGATAAAAATTCTCTTAAAAGAACCATAATATATTATTCCTTAAGAAAAATTAACCTCAAAGGTTATCTCACACCTTTCATTTTGCATCCCAAAATTTAATAACCCCTGATTACCTCAAAATCAAGGATCATATAAACACAAAAGGTTATCCATAAATTTAAAATTAGTTCTAAAAAATTTAAATATATTATTCCAAAAATAATATTTCATATTAAACCTAGTGATTATATATACCTAAAACCAATAAAACATCTCAAAAAATGTCATTAATCCCTTCAAAATTTCATTATTTAAATCCTAAAAATTGGTGTATGAGATACTGAACATATAATCAATTTAAAACTTATAAAAAATAATATTATCAATAACTCTTAAATTAATCTTACATGGAAACATCTTAATTAATAAATTATCTAAAACTTTCTATGATACCAACTATAAGAACCCTACCTTAAACATTACATATTAAAGTGTCTTTAAAATTTAATTTACCTTCTTATATTCTCAAGGATCTTTTAGGTTTATAGTTTTAGTGAATTAGTTAAAAACTCATACAGAACAACTAATATATTTAAAAGTAGACACTTATACTCAATATCCATTTTCAACCAAAAAATATTTTTCAAATAAAATATATCTTCTTTTTAGGAAAAAATTTCAGGATATTAAACTTGACTTCTTCTTTTTATCTACCCATACTTGGAGCATATGAAAAATATTTTAAAGCATGAGATTAACCCAAATATCACTAAGGTACTTAACAATAAATAATCCATTAGTCTAGTGAAAAACAATATTACCCATGATAACTTTACCATTATTTCAAATAAATAATTTATATATGAAAAATCACACACATTTTTTCTCAAATAATACCCTTAAAACTCATAGAATGAAAAAAAATCCTTTTTGTCAACTTAGGGTTTCACATTCCTAAAATAATTTCAAAAAACATTCAATTTGAATAACCATATAGACAACTTACAATAAAATTTTCAAGAGAAAATAATCATTTCCCAGTTAATTATAGATCTATAATGGGGTTCACACTTCATATAAGCTATATTAGGAACACCATTTTTTCATGAGCTATAATGTGGCTCAACCCTTCATATAAGCTATATCGGGATCACTCGTGAGCTATAATGGGGATCAACACATCTTATAAATTATAATAGTCTTACTCTTTTTTCATATAATTCTCAATAACCACATTATGACTAAAATAATTATTATTTCACCTCTTCATCATAAAACCTTTTCAAAAAAATCATTTAAACACAAATAAAAACACATCAAAGTTCTATTTACTTTCAAATGACTGATAAAAATCTCAAAAATTTACACATCATAAAGAAATAATTTTATTTGAATTTAACCATGTAAAATTATAAATGAAACCTCAATTTATTTATACATCATGATTATGGGAAAACCCACTCATTCCATATAAGTTAAAGAAACATTCATTATGTATTTTTTTTCGAAAACGTCACAAAGTACCTCATCTGGAAAATAATAAAAATTAGTTTCAAAACATTTAAAAAAAAAATTCAAACACAGGTAAAAATAAATTTAAATGAACATATTATAATATTTAAAACCTTATTTAATTTTTTTTAGAAAATATAGATATAGAAGAAAAATATAATTTTAAATAAAAATTTATAATAATACTTTTAAAAGAAAGTCTCTTACCTTGAGTTTGATTCATTGCGTATGTCATTAATATTCCTAAATAATAACATTTGTTAATTATTTACTTGATTAATAACCTTTTTAAAGTTTATTATTCCTTTTATATCACTTATTTTTATGTTATATACAATTAATTAATCTTTGAATTTTATGCTAGATGTTTTGATGATACTTTGTTCTTAAGTATAAAATGTCTTCAGTTAGATTACTATTTTTAAAAAGGTCATTATTCCATAATATACAGAATAATATTAATTTCATAATTATAATATTTATACATCCACTATAATATAAAATTTAATCATTAAATATGGTTATGAAAAATAAACTACATAACAGTCATGGAGATGGAAGTTCGTACGTATTCTTGTGTAATGATTCCGTTTTTCAACGATCATTATTGAAAGAGGGTGGGTATTATTTTATTAGTATATAATTATAATAGTATAATATATATAAATTTACTTCTTTAAATATACTTATATATATCATCCAGGTTATATGGTCACTAAAACAATTGCATCTCTTCATGGAGGAGGTAGACCACTCGTACGGACAAACGAAACTATCATTTTATAGTGTATGTAAAGGTAAGAAAGTAAATGATATATTATTTTTTATAATGATAAAAATTAAATAAATATAATATATTAATCTTAATTCCAAAATTATAACCATTATTTAGATATGATAATGGAAAACAAATTACCTTGGTTCGCTATGTGGTAGTATGTCATACACACGAATGACATTTTTTTTAATGCCCAGACCCCTCTAGACCGGAGATGGTGCATTACTAATTACATTGGAATGATTACAATGAATAAAATCCCGAAGGATAGAGTATTTTATTTTTCTTTAAGAAACTATATACATACATGTAACTCATATTACATTATGAAAGGTAAAAAAAATACAACGCATAACAAAAACTAATAGACTTCATCCATGAGAAATAAATAAATGGTCTCCTCTTCATAACCTATTGAAGGTGAAAAATGGAATGGGTGAGCTGAAATTCTCAATAAGGGTTACAAATAGTGGAAGAATGAATCAATAATAACTGAATCATAAACAATTAGGCACATTCAATATGACTTGATGAGTAAATGAAGAACATACACCTTTAATAAACTGAGAATGAAACTACATCAATAGGTTTTGTCATAGTGAAAACCTCATGGATAGTAATAAATAAAAATGATTAATAGAATTATTATTAATTGGATGTCATGTATCGTGCATATGATACCACAATACCATCGAAATGGTTTGTGTTTGTGGGTAGAAACTTTCTGGTTTTTGGAAACAAACTCGAAGGGTTTGTCGCCAACTGATTTTTCTCATGAGACATATCAATGCATCGTGGTTCTATAGCGGTCCCCACCCACTGATATATGTCCAAAGAATTCATTATACATAGTTTTAATGAAAGTACAATATTCTTTCTCAATGTCTATATATATTTGATGATACTGATTCATCAAAGTATGTTGATATAAATAAAGATACTTTTAAATGAGACCATTGAAAAATTCTTGAGGATATAATCCTTAAACATTCCAAAGTGTCACATACCACCTTGAAACACTCAAATCACAATCCCTTATAATATCATGAGATTAAGGACACTATTCATATGATATACCAAAATACAAGAAAGAAATATGTTTTAAATAAGGCATATATCTCAAAAAGTTAAAGTGTGTGGGAAAAAACCCATTTTACTTTGGAAATAAGAGTTCTTTTGGTATATAATTTGTTTTTCCCCTAAATCAGGTTTTAAACATGTATATCCCTTAAAAGAAAAGTTAAGGACATTTATATTACATTTAAGGCATAAATGTTGTCCCATTGAAGTGAAATTATTTAAAAACTGATTTTAAATAATATTTGCAAATAAAACATTTTAGGGAAGTTTCAGGAATTCATTTAACATCCCGGTTCCAGAATCCACCCAGAGGTACCCCGTACCCGATTTGTCACATGGCCTCAAGCGCATTTCCACGAATTCCAGAAGCATCCGACTAGCAGCGAGGGCATTAGGTGTGATAGTGGGGAAACTATTCCCTTATTTGGAAGAGTACACAACGGAAGTAAGAAAACACACAATAGTGGAATTAGTAAATAATCAACAACAGAAAAGAGAAGAATATTGAGATAATAAACAACTAGAGAAATGCATAATAAATGATTCATGATACAAATGTCTAAGAAAATAGTGAAACAAGTAACAATGATGAATACAAATAGTACTGAACCCAAGTACAAAAGAAAAGACAAAAATCTCCTCAGCATCGCAAGCCTAGGATTAGTCACATGCTCTCCAGCTCCATAGCAAGTCAAGTGTCTGAAGAGGAAGGGTGATTGCCCTTATCTATACCTGCAACAATATTGTTTTTTTAGACCAAAAGCATGGACCAAACTGGGTGTGAGACTAAATCCCAGTAAGAAACCACCCAAAGATCTGTGCCTAATAGTCTGTGATTATTTGAAAGTTAAAAGTGCAGAAAGCATTAAATTGGGAATACTCAGCAGTAAACAACCCACAGTTCCAATATCAAGAAACAACTAACAAGAAGCTAAGAAAAAATAGGTAACCCTCTGGAAGTACTCATAGCCATCCCCTCTGGTCCTACCTAACAAGTACCAACAACCCTCTAAGAAGTATAGTCATCCAAACCCCTCTGGTTTGGTCATAAGAAATTCATAAAGACTCTCTGAGGAAGGACTCACAGTCAATTCCCCATATAGTCTAAGGTAGTCAGGGAATCTCTGAAGAAGCTCACATAGTCAATTCCCCTTATAGCCCCAAGGTCAAGGACTCTCTGAGGAAGCTCACTTTGTCAATTCCCCTTATAGCCCAGGTCATTCAAAGACTCTCTGAGGAAGCACTCACCGTTAATTCAACTTATAGTCTAAGGTAATCAAGGTAATCCAAAGTAAAACAAATACTCACTGAGAAAGCTCACACTTTCAATCACTTTATAGTCTAATGTAGTCAGGGACTCTCTGAGGAAGCTCACACAATCCATTCCCCTTATAGTCTAATACACTCAGTTCTCATGGCCCTATGTAGGATAACAACATAACAATGAAATATGGCCAAAGTAAACCTACAGAACTACTTGGTTAATCAATCTACAACATATCAATCATATCAGGATACAACTCTCCATCCTACAACAACAGACATGGAACCAAGAAATGTATCCAAAACTGGTTAAACATGACCAAACGGTCGTAAACATAAAATGCATTGTAAAAACATCCAAATCCTTGAAAAACAAACATATTATTATCCATTTAACCCTTGAACAACATACTAGTATGGTACGATATACAACAGGGGTAAAACACTAAACACGCAATACCTCGTTCAAGGGTATTGGTAAAAATTGCACATAATACTCAGGGAGTTTGAACAAAAGACACAAAACACCTACCACGGGGTTACGAGATCTCTATAAGTCAACCTCAAAGCTTGAATCTCCTTAGAACGTTGAATATCTACAAAAAAAGTCTAAAAATTTGAACCCACGATAACATGGAAAAGAGGAGGAATTGGAAAATGATGCCCTAGGAGAAGGAATAACTCACCTATGTGATTCCAGTTCACCCAATGGTGTTTGATTCGGAGAACGGATGGAGGCTTGGGGGCTCGTCGAACATCCATGGTCGTATGGGTTCTCTTGGATGAACGAGACCTAAAAGAAGACGGTTATTTCTGTCAGACGCGACCCCAGTGTGTTTAATAATGAAAAAACAAAATACACGGCATGTACTTTTGAAGTACATGGCATGTACATACATTTTCTATACTCCTCTTTAGGCGGTCTCCACGTCACCCCACACGACCGTTTGTGTGGCCGGGACATGGCCAGCACACTGCCTCCTACGGCAATGAAGTACACTGTGTGTACTCATAAAGTACCCGACATGTACTTCAAAAATTTCAAGAAACACCTCTTTTCTAAAAAACTCCAGAAAAAGGAAAAACATACCTGAAAATAAGATCTAGGTTCTTACAAACTTTCCCCCTTAAAGAAATTCATCCCTAAATTTCCCTAGTGCGGCGTAGAAGAAGAAACCCCGAACAGCTCTGGACTCTTTGCTCGTACATCAACCTCCCTCTCCAAAGTCTCGTCATGTACTCGCCTGTGCAGCCATAGCACCCATACAAGAGGAACAGACCGACCATGGAGAACCTTCATAATGCGATCAACAATCCGGATAGGATTCTCCTCGAACGACGCATCCACTTCGAGCTGAACCTCCTCGGGTTTAAAGACATGAGACGGGTCTGAAAAGTAATGTCGAAACTGAGAAACGTGGAAGATGTCCTGCATAGCTCGGTACCTCTAAGGTAACTGCAACAGACAGGCAACCAGCCCAACTCTTTCCATCACCTTAAATGGCGCGATATACCTCATTGAAACCTTACACTGTCTCTAAGTCCTTTTGTGTCCCAATCTCAGTGTGACATGCAGGAAAACCTAATTCCTGACCTCAAACTTCAGAGGTTGTCTCTGCTTATCAGCATAAGACTTCTCTCGAGACTATGTAGTATCCATCCTCTTCTGAATCAGCTCTATCAACTCTGTGGTTTCTTGAACAAGACAAGGTCCCATCAAAGCTGTCTCTCCTACCTCCAACAAACATAAGGGTGATCAGCATGTCCTACCGTACAAAGCCTCATAAGGTTCCATCTTAATAGTCGCTTGGAATCTATTGTTGTAAGAGAACTCCACAAGTGGTATACGCTTCTTCCAAGAACCTCCAAAATCCAGAATTCATGCTCGAAGCATGTCCTCGAGCACCTAGATTGTACGATCGGATTGGACATCTATCTGGGGATGGTAATATGTACTCAAAAGTACATGTGTACCCAATGCCTTCTGAAGCCCCGTCCAGACTTGAGAAGTAAAAGGTGCATCCATGTCTGAAACAATAGAGTGTGGAACCCCATGTAGACATACAATCTCTCGGATGTACAATCATCCCATCTCATCAACACTGAATGTCTCTTGGATCGGCAAGAAGTGAGTGACATTCGTACTTCTGTCAATGACAACCCATACCACATCATTCCCTCAAGGAGACCTCAGCAACCCGGTCACAAAATCCATCGCGACGTCGTTCCAATTCCACTCGGGAATGGGTAACTGCTGTAAAAGCCCTACTGGCCACTGATGCTCCACCTTCACCTGCTAACAAGTGGAACACCTCATGAATAAACCAGCAACATCACTCTACATACCTGGCCACCAATACTGACAGTGTAGATCATGATACATCTTGGTGATGCTAGGATGAACTTCCCAAACTGAGGAATGAAAATCCCACATCATCTCCTCACATATGTCTATTGGAACCCACATGTTCCACTAGAAACGCAAGATCTCATCCTTTCCTATGGTCCATCCAAGAATGAAGTTCTCTCTTGAAACACTCTCCCGTAAGACTAGGCCCTCTGTGCCTAATGGCTGCCTCATTCTCACCCGAACGAGAAGTGTAGAGGTAACATCTACAGAAGAAAGAAAAGTCTACCCATGTCTGTCATGCATCTCCAAGTGTATCTCAGAGAACAAATCCATAAGCTTTCACTCACTACTGGCCTCTTGAACTGCCTTTATCTGAGTCCTCCTGCTCAACGCATCATCCACTGCGTTGCCCTTCCCCGGAGTATAGGCAAGCTCAAAATCAAAGGACTTAAGGTACTCAACCCACCTTCGCTGTCTCAAATTCAGATCACGCTAAGTAAAGATGTACTTGAGACTTTTTTGGTCAGTGAAAACAAAAAAAATCTCACCGAAAAGATAATGTCTCAAACAACATAAGGCATGAACAACAGCTTCAATCTCCAGATCGTGCATCGGGTAATTCCTCTCGTGTGACCTCAACTGCCAAGACCCGTACACAATGACTCCATCATCCTGCATAGTCACAACTACTAGCCTGATACCTAAAGCATCACAATAGATAGTGTAGCTCTTTCCTATGTCTAGAAAGACTAGTATCAGTGATGAATTCAACCTCCCTTTCAGATCTTGAAAGGCTGACTCACAATAATTTGACCATAAGAACTTCACACCCTTATTAGTCAGACTCAACAGTGGTGCTGCTAAGCGTAAAAAGCCCTGTATGAAGCATATTTAGTATCCATCCAACCCTAGAAAACTTTTCAGCTCAAATAAATTCTTCAGCTTCTCCTAGGAAAATACTTCTTTCACTTTCTCTGGGTTTACTGATACTCTTGTCACTGAGATAACATGACCCAAGAAGTGAATTTGTTCCATCCAAAAGAGGCATTTTGAGATTTTAGCATATAGCTGATTCTCTATCAGTGTACTCAAAACGATCTCAAGATGTGTTGCACGGTCAAGTCGAGTGTGAGAGTACATCAAGATATCATCCATGAAAACAACCATGATGGAATCCATGTAAGTATGGAACACTTGGTTTATCAGTTCCATGAAAACTACAAGCGCGTTCGTGAGATCGAATGGCATAACTATATACTCGTATAGACCATACCTTCTCCGGAAGGCTGTAAGAGGTATATATTATGGTCTAATGTGAAACTGATGATAAACGGACCTCAATTCAATCACTGAGAACACCCGAGATCCTCAAAGATGATCAAAGAGACCATCAATCCTGGGCAAGGGATATCGGTTCTTGACCATCAACTGGTTCAACATTCGGTAATCCACACAAAGCCTGAGGGTAATGTCTGCCTTCTTTGCAAATAGAATATGCGAACCCCAAGGAGAAGTACTGGGTCAGATGAAACCATTTGCCTACAACTCCTCCAACTGCTTCGTGAGCACCTACAACTCAGGTGTAGCCATCTTATAAGGAGGAATGGACACTGGCACTGCCCTTGGCAAAAGATCAATAGAAAAGTCCACCTCTCGCTCCGGAGGCAAACCTGAAAAGTCTTTTGGAAAGACATCTCTGAAACAATCCACCACTAGAGGCAGGTCTAACTATGAAGTCCCTGATCTTTCAGATATAGATTAGCAATATGGGCAGTGACTCCTCCTAACCCATGATGCTCTGGACCCACTCTGCTCAACTGGACATCCCACTCTCCCTTATGAAGAAAATATCCACCCTATGGTGATATAAAACTCACCCTATGGTGATAATAGTCAATGATTGTCTCAAAGGGAACTAGTCAATTCATTCCGAGAATGATATCATAGAATGTCATCTTTAGGGAATATAGATCCCAAAGGAAGTGACACCCACCAACCTCAAGAGGGAACTCCTTGCATTGATGTACACCAGATGTTCGCATCCCCAACAGAGTGTCTTGTGTCAAAACATTAGCAGAAGAAAATATACATAGCCCAAAGGCATGGTCCCATGCTCTCCAGCTCCATAGAAAGTCAAGTACCTAAAGTGGAAGGGTGCTTTCCCTTATCTATACCTACAACAATATAATCTGTTTGGGCCCAAAAGCATGGCCCAAACAAGTTGTGAGACTAAATCCTAGTAGGAAATCACTTGAAGATCTGTGTCTAATAGTCCGTGAATATATGGTAGGTAAAAGTGCAGAAAGTAGTAAATAGGGAATACTCAACAGTAAACAATCCACGGTTCCAATATCAAGAAAAAGATAAAAAGAAGTTAAGCACAAACATGTAATCCTCTGGAAGTACTCACATCCATACCCTTTGTTCCTAAATAACAAGTACTAACAACCCTCCAGACAGTACACTCAGCCTAACCCCTCTGGTTTGGTCATAAAAAATTCATAATGACTCTCTGAGGAAGAAATCAGAGTCAATTCCCCTTATATTCTAAGGTAGTGAGGGACTCTCTGAGGAAGCTCAGACAGTCAATTCACATTATAGCTCCAAGTTCAAGGACTCTCTGAAGAAGCTCACTCGTTCAATTCCCCTTATTTACCGGGTCGTTCAAAGACTCTCTGAGGAAGAATTCACTGTCAATTACTCTTATAGTCTAAGGTAATAAAGGTAATTCAATGTAAAACAAATAATCTTTGAGAAAGCTCAAATGGTTTATCCTCTTATAGTCCAAAGAAATCAGGGACTCTCTGAGGAAGCTCACACAATCAATTCCCCTTATAGTCTACTACACCCGGTTCTCATGGACCTTTGTAGGATAAAATCATAGCAATGAAGTATGTCCAAATTATACCTAAAGAACTACTTGACTAATTATTCTATAGCATATCAATCATATTAGGATACAACTCTCCATCCCACAGCAACAGGCATGGAAACAGGCAAAGTAGCCAAAACTAGCTAAACATGACCAAGCGGTCGTAAACAGAACATGCATGGGTAAAACATCCAAAGCATATCAAAAAACCTTATTCTTATCCATTTAACCTCTACACAGCATAAAATCATGATAAGAAAAACAACAGGGGTAAAACGGTAAACACGCAATACCCCGTTCAAGGGTATTGGTGGAAATTGCACATAAGACTTAGGGACTTTGAACAGAAAGGCACAAACCACCTACCTCGGGGTTAGGAGATCGCTATAAGTGAACCTCAAAAATATAATATCCTTAGAATGTAGAAGATGTAAAAAAAATTCTAAAACATTCATCCCACAATAACTTGGAAAAGATGAATAATTGGAAAATAATTCTCTAGGAGAAGGAATAACTCACCGATGTGATTCTAATGCACCCGACACTATTTGATTCAGAGGAAGGATGGAGGATCAAGGCCTCGTCGAAGATCTGTGGACATATAGGTTCTATTGGATGAACGAGACCTAAAATAAGATGGTTTT
Source organism: Viscum album (assembly GCA_963277665.1). Lineage (NCBI taxonomy): Eukaryota > Viridiplantae > Streptophyta > Magnoliopsida > Santalales > Viscaceae > Viscum > Viscum album. The sequence continues at coordinate 1,597,465,466 of OY728141.1, forward strand.
TTCCATCAGATGCAACCCCAGTGTGTTTAATGATAAAAAACAAAATACACGGCATGTACTTTTGAAGTACACAGGTTGTACTTGCCTTTTTCGTAATCCACTTTAGGCGATCTCCATGTCACCCCACACGACGATGTGTGTTTCCATGACACGACTAGAACATGGCCTCATGTGACAATGAATTACACGGCATGTAACTCAAAAATTTATAGAAACTCATCTTTTCTCAAAAACTCCAGAAAAAGAAAAAACATACCTGAAAAGAAGATCTTGGTTTTTACAATTCATTAAAGAGATTTTAAAGAGAAAATTTATGTTTTATTTGATAAAACCAAAAATTAACCAAAATATAATTTAAAATGTGTGATTTAAAAAGATAAATAGGGATTAAAACAGATTAGAGAGAGAACATCAAAATAGGTAAGAATTTTAGAAGTTCCTTGAATCAATCTTTCATTTCAGAAGATTTTTTGAAAGATTATTTTAAAACATGAAACTTCCCACAAAATAAGTAAGGATTCTGATTGGTTCATATATATAGGTCATACATACATAATTTATGAGGAGTAAAAATGAATAAATAAGAATTTCATTGAGGTTAATAGAGAATAAGAGAAACTCAAATGAAAATGGAGGTTCGGGTAAAAAAATACTTACGACTTTTTAATCAATTAAACCCTATGCCCCGAAATAAATATTCATAAAATGATACATTTAATATCATTAAAATAAATAAATTCATATTATGAAACATCAATGTGTAGTATACATACACTATACACAAGTAATAGTAGTGAATACGAAATATCTCACAAAGATGGAAGTGGGATGAAGAAACTCATACCAAGAACGTATGATTAGATTGAGGTATAATTAATGACATAATTATGTGTGAAAAAAACCCCATATAATGAAAGTGAATATATATAATAAAACAATCATAGTTAATTCACACATATTCTGGTAAAATACAAAACCAGTGACATTGATTGTAACTCGATGAATGGAAATTGAGTTAAGATATCCCTTACCTTAAATCCGAATGTGTTCCCCTCGTGAAATTAAGGTCCTCGAATATGAAATTATACTAATTAATAAGTTAAATAATAACCTATTAGACATTTATTTAGTTTATCATAGTTATTTTTAGTTCATTTGTGTACTTATTGATAACTTATAATATCAAATTTTGTCGCTCCGGAGTGTTTGTTTTCTTGATTTTCATAAACGGTTCAATTGTTCTTAAGTAATTGAGTTCATGTGGAATGGATGTAAATCTCCAAAATTGAAATTACATATTATTTACGAACATACAAAATTGTTAATTTTCATTTATATAACTTGATCACATGGCATGAGGATGAATTATTATATAGAACTTTAATGATAATAGTTTTAATTAATTTGTCAGTTTTAATTACAACAAACTCATTTTTCATAATAACATGTGTAAAAAGGGATTAAAGAACCTTCAATATGGTATATTAAATATATAATATTTTGGTTCAACCATAAAAGTAATGGTTTAATGACTGTAATTGAGAATGATAACAGAAACCGAAATCCCATCGTCCTTGAATGTGGAAAATTGACACATCTCAGATGGTCTTCTTGCTACTAGTATAAATAATGGTAAAAGGAAGAGATGATGATAAATTATTCAACTATCATGACAACATTATATTACATGTAAGGTACTAGAGTCAACAAAACATTTGGATAAGGAGAGATAATAATAGAAAAAAACAAATGAACTTTAAAGGAAAGACAAAGAATTAAAAAGAGGAATTTACCTCTTGAACCAAACTTCCTTGAGAGCCTCTTTAAGGGAGAGGTTTTGGTATTTTCATGAGAAAAAGGCTTGATGGATTTGAAAGAGGATGTTGGGAGGATATTTAGATATAATTTGGAGAATCCACAAGGCATAAGAGGAGTGAAGATAAGAGGAAGTGATGTGGGGTTTTTTATAGTGGAGGAGAGAGAGAATTTCTCAATTTTATATTCATTATTTTATTATTTCTCCACAAGACAAGGAATAGTGAGTCTTCCATGACCAAGAATAGTAATTGTATCATGTGAATTAGAATAAATTGGTCTTACATCAGCAAAAAATCATATATGACTCTATAATTAGTGTATTTAGCATATTTTGTAAATTATAGTATTTCACTATTCATAAAAATTCAAGTATTTCAAAAAAATCCCAAAAATTCACCCCAACCATTTTTCGACATGTAGAATCCAAAAATGAAGTCCATTTTTCAAAGATAATTTCTTAAATATGATTAATTTATTATTTAATTAAAATAATAATTTATTCTAAATAACAATTTTAGAACATTTATTTACTTATTCCAAAACATAGGTATATCATACTCCAACTTGAATATTATTTATATGATATAATACATAAGGTTAAAATTCATTACGGTATATCAATATTCATAAGGTTATGTTACTATTCATAAGGGTTGGTTAATATTCACCAAAATTAAGTTTTTCTTATCAGAATATAAATAACTTACTCATCGCAACTATGTATGTCATATTTTTGAAATTTGCATCACAAAAGTGACAAAATTATGTTTACTTGGAATGGTTATAATAAAGTGGTGTTTGTAGATACTCAGTGATCCATGTATTCTATAATAAATTTATTGGTAAATTCTTGAGGTGTTACATTATCCCCTCTTTACAAAAAAAATTTCCTCGAAATTTGAAATTGAACTTTGAAATTTAATGGTTGATACTTGAAAATTCTCTTATGGAAACCCCCATAAAAAATAGGGTTAATAAAATATTCTTCTAAATAATGTTAATGGAGATGAGGTGGTCACACCAAAAAGTATGCTTTCAAATGAGGTGACATTAGTTGGAAGAAAAAAACTGGACATGGAAGAAAAATATGACTATGAAGTTCTGATGGAACATGATAGAGGACATGTTCAGATGAATGTTGATTACTACAATACTATAAACTAAAAATAAATAAATTATTTGATATTATCAATGATAATGTTAATAGGAAAATATTTTATTTAATACTATTTTCCTTGATTCGAGGAATTATTCCACTCTATAAGAGTATAAATATACATTACTACATTTAAACTCATCCTTTTATTGTAGCTTAACTATCTATACCTCATCACATGGCATGGGTTAATCCATTTGATGAAGAAATAAATTAACCTCTAAAAGATCCTATAATGATAAACTTAAACTATTTCATAAATGGTAAAAAAATCCAAAATATAATGATTCAACACATTATAATGAAGTCCTCTAGATTTCCAAGATGAACTTATCATTAACCCTTAATCAACAAGAAGCAGCTCTAAAATTCACATTCTAAAAATTTGAATAACATCATCATGTATCATCTTGAAATATGATAATAACTTGAATTACATTAAAAACTATATTGGAAACATGAATTCTTCTATATTCCTTATGTAAGATACTTGTTATTGGATATATTACTTAAATCCAAAAGTACTATAAACTCCATCGGTGAAAGAATATGCCACTTATCGAAAATTCAATAATCAGCTCCAAGGTAGTCAGTACTTATCCAAGTCAATCATTTCTTCATCATCATCTTGACATGGGATATATATATTAAGGGTAGTCTTTCCCTCTATCATGTGTTTTCTAAAAAGTTTATCTTTCTACTGAATCACTTTTCCTTTTACCATTCCCCATATGACCTCAAATCCTTAAATAAAATAGTATTTTAGTATAATCCTTATAATTCCCATAATTCTTAAAACTAGTATAATACTGATAAAATATTCAAATGGCATTATTCTTGACTAGGAATATTAATCATTCTACTTCATCTACAGTAGCATCATAACTTGATCATTGTCCAAAATCATCATTTGTGGTATATTCCTTTGACTATTGGGGAATTGATTCGCATAGTGTTCCATATCCTTGCAGTTGAATCATTTTACAATGGCAACCATTATCTTACCCTTTCAATCATGAGCTTGGTGTCCTTTTTCTCCACACTTATATAAAAATCCCATTCCCTTCAAGCATTTACCATGGTGATTATTTCCACAATTTTCATATGTGGGAAAAATCTCCCTTCCCTTCTTTCCTTTATCCTTGTATTTCTTTTCCATCCTCTAATTCATTTTCTTCCCATCAACTCCATAGGACTCAGTGAAGTCTTTACATACCTTATTAACACATGATATTATTTCCTCATATGATGAGGATACTTGGGAGATAATCTTACTTTGAGAAGATGGCTTATGACCATTAGTTATATGATCCTTCTTACACTTCACATCACATGCATTGGTGATGTTTTTACTCTTTCTAGGTTCCATTTATAATCAATTTCCATAAAATATATTAACTCATTAAATTATGAAGTCTATATAACTCTAAACATGGTATATCACATAACATAAATTTAAGCATCGTAAATCCTAAAACCATATTCTTTGGTCACTTTGGGGATTAAATCCTTCATAATTGTAGTTAAATAAAATGTGAATTATCCTAAGAATATCTTCTGAGAGTGTCAAAACAAGAGTGCAGCAAGGCCCATTTTCATGTACCAGGATACCCTGGGTAAAGCCCAAAACTCCTTGTCGGGGTTTTTACTCCTAGGTATACCTGTGCTAGAGCCACCTCTACTTGTTTGTATCCAGACAAAGATGTATTTTCTAGAAATATCCACATAATCTATTCTTTACTGAAATTATTGGATTTTCCTATTTATTTATCCTCAAATAACATCTTAGGGATCTGTTCCCTAACCTACGTTTTCTAAATATAGTTTCCAAGGTTTCTACTAAACTTCCTCTGATACCAACTGTAATACCCCGACCCCTCTAGAAATGAGTCAGTGCATTACTAATTAAATTGGCATGATTACAAGGAATCAAATCCTGAAAGACTAAGTAATTTAGCAGTCTTTAAGAAACTAGATACATACATGTAACTCATATTACATTTTTAAATATAAAAAATAAAACACATAACAAAAACTAATAGACTTCATCCATGACAACTTAATAAATGGTCTCCTCTTCATAACCCGTTGAAGGTAAGCAAATGAAAGGGGTGAGCCCAAATGCTTAGTAAGGGTTACAAATAGTGGAAGCATGAATCAATAATAACTGAATCATAAACAATTAGGAATAGTCAATATAGCATGGTGAGTAAATGAATAACACATTCCTTTAATAAACTGAGATCGAAACTAGATCCATTGGTTTTGTGATAGTGAAAACCTCATGGATAGTAATAAATGAAAACGAATAAAAATAATGCTTATTAAATAGAAGTCATGTATCTGGCACATGATACCACAATTATATCGAAACTGTTTAAGTTTGTGCGTAGAAACACGTATGATTTTTGGAAACAAACTCGAAGGGTTTGTCTCTAACTGATTTTTCTCATGAGACCTGTCAATGCATTAAGGGGATATTGCGGGCCCAACCAGCCACTGCAAGTCCAAATCATTCATTATAAATATATTTAATACTATTAAAATATGCCTTCTCAATATCTGTATCTATTTGAGGATACAGATTCATCAAAGGATGTTGTCATAAATAATGATACTTTCAAATGAGACATTGAAAAATTCTTGAGGAAATAATACTTAATCATTCCAAAGTGTCCCATACCACCTTGAAACATTCAAATCATAATCCTTGAATGTTATGAGGAATTATATAAATAAAAACTCATCCATAAAAAGTCTCTCCTCATATCTCCTATATAGTTGGGGATGCAGGAGAGTTAAAATTCCAATATCAAATATCATACTGGAGGTCATTCTTAAACTCTAAATATCTTAATAATAAATTTTAAATCAAGTTGATTAGGTTCTTTATCAACAAAATTGATAAGAATATTGAACCCCAATTATAGTACGACAATATCATAATTAGTTTGGATAAGCATAAAATTATGATTCCCTACACTATGAAAGGTAAATAAAATTCAATTATTATTATCGAGTTGACCGACGTACAAACCAAATAGGTATTAAAAATTTTAGACTCCAACCAATCCTTGAGTAATTGAGAATCAAGATCACCCAAAAATAGTTTTAGGTATTTATCATTACAGCACACATACCACATATTTACTATAGGTAGTCATATTCATCTTACTCGGATCGACCATCCAATCTACAAGGAAGATCTACACTAATCATTATTGATGAAGTATCTTCCCTCTACTCATGGTGAAATGATACGTCACAATCCATATTTGAATCAATGATTCATCACTCAACCACGAGAGGCCCAATCACTGGTATGGTCACATCATGACCATGTATTTGAATAAGAGATGAATTTCTATAGGTAGAATCCTATACAAGACAGGAGGGATGAATTTTTTACATAGATATTATCTTGGGTAGATGGAATAGGATATCTAGAGACCCAAAGCTTGACGTACATGGACATTACATTACTTTTTCAGAATAATTAGTACATAACAAAAATAGACACACAATGACCGTAATAGTTTAGTGTCTTTGGAAACTCGGAATAAAATCTTCTAATCGTAGTGAAGGATATTCAACATCTCCCAATAAATATCTTCCCCTTTTTTTCTTACCTAAAACCTTTCTTTATATCCTGGGGAATGAAAACATAAAAGGGGTGATCTCAAATTCCCAATAATGGTAAACATAGAGAACATAAAACAATGCATAAACATTTGAATGCAAAAACATGAACATAAAATCTAAACATCAAAATCTTGAGCAAAGACATGAATCTTGGAAGTACGTAAGGCATATATGATAAGGGAACATCAATCATGATAAAATATCATGGGAATAAAACATGTAATTGTGGAAACCATTAAACACATGTTATGATTTCCATAGTAGCCAAGGCATTGATACCAAGACCATCTTAGTGGACAAAGTCCCTTTCTAAATCGAGTTCACTCCTCGTTCCAGTCCTGTATTACTGAACCGGTTTAACTTGTCGTTCCATCCATGTCTATCTCATGATATATAAATATTTACCCAATTCATTGGAGAGAGATATAGGTCCCACTAATATCATAATGAAATCATTCGTACTTGTTCCACAAAATAAACATACATCATTCATAATAACCCAACAAATAAAATGGGTTTCATAAACATCTTCACATAATCCATATAAAAGTAATGGATATAATTTCATAATAATAAAAGTGAAACCATGTAAATCATATAGACATTATACTTGAAACATAAACATATGAAATAATGTCATCTTAGATGAAAAATGGTTTTGATAAAACACTTGAAATGAATTCTTGAGGAAAATATCCTTTCTTCTTCAAAATCATTTTCTTTTCACAAAATGTCATGCACTTTTAAAATAAAAGTATTTTGTTGAATATAGTAATAAAATCATGTATAGTAAGATTCATGAAAATGAGGCGTTATGAAATCGTAAAAATCCATTCACGCCGTATAAGTTAAAAAACATTCTCCTAGTACTTTTGTCGAAAAAGTCCAAAAGTACCTCGTATGGTAATCAAAATAAAGATTCCTTCCATACGATGTGGTAAAAGTAAGAAAAGGGTAAAAATTCCTTTAAAAATACATGGAAGGAAATTAAAAATTTTATGAAAACATTTTGAGAACATATGGACATGGATAATAAACATAACCCCGGAAAATACTTACGAATAAACAATCTCGGATAAGAGCGAGATTGGAATAGTTATCCCTTACCTTATGTCTGATATGCTTCGTATGTATCTGAACCTCCTGTATAATGATTTAAATAATGTCATTGACTTATTACAGAATCATATTCACTATTATGATATCATATATGGTTCACTTATGACTTTATATTACCCGTTCTTTTGTAAATTCCATGTTAAAGAGCATTTTGGGTAAAATCGTTTCATTTATCGTATGTGTTTCGACTTGTCATTCTTGATATTATTAATTATATCCTGATTTAAATAATTACATAATGTAAAAAATTATTTATATATAATATATATTCATCATATACATATATATTATAGATCGATAAAAGGAATGAAATACACCGTTCATGGAGACGGTAGGTCGTACGTACGCATGAACGCTGTTTTCGTTTCCTTATTGAATTGAATGAAATTACGTAGATGAAATAAATATATATACACATAAATATAGTAAAATTATTATGTCATATATTTCATTATTACTTATTATATATACTTTGTAATCATTCATGAATGGTTAACATGGAGAATGAATCTCATCGCGTCGTAGAGACGGTAGTCCGTACGTACGCACGAGCGATGATATCATTCCCATGATCGTGGAATTGCATTGAAGTGTATGTATAATATTTCATAATAAATATCACTTTTAAATAATCATATATAGTTATTTATTTACACCATTATACCCATCCAAGTAAGGTGGTGGTCAAAAACAGATTACACCACGACGTGGAGAAGGTATTCCGTACGTACGCACGCGCGGTGATTTCGTTTTCCGTATGATGGATAGATGGTTAAATAGGGTTGTTTAATACTTATAATAACATATAAGTATATTAGTTATTATTATGTTATTACTTCATAATTAAACAACTAAATAAGAAGAAGTATAAGAAGAAATAAAGTTCAAATAATCAGTAACAGATATTACCTCTTCTTTGGACACACCTTTTGAAACCTTCTCTTAGGGAACTAAGATTGGTGTTTGAAGAAGACAAGAACCTCTAGGATGTTTCTATGGGAGTGGAGAAGAGAAATTGTCAGGGTTTGGCCGAGCTTGATGGCTCAAAGTGGTGTGAGGAAGAGAGGGAGGAGGTGCCCTTTTATAAGGGAGGAGGGGGGCACCTTTGGAATAACTAAAAATATTATATTATTATAAAGTCATATTCGGTTTTTAATAGCACCAAATTGAGTTATTTCGAAGCTAAGGTGGGGAAGGGTCTAAATCCTTTAATCCAATAGAATTTAGAAAAGTTTAGGTTTCTATTTTAACCTTATAATTTAGATTTAACTTTATGTTAGATAATTTAACTTTTACCGTGTCTTCTTGTTTTATTACACTATAAGGTTAATAAACTTAAATAAAAATCCAAACATACCCCATGTTTTTTATTATTATTATATATAATCTTATCTACGTCATTTGGACGAACCTTATATTTTTAGGAATAAAATAAAAATTAATAATATAATATTTGTTTTAAAAACTATTTTATGTCAATTTTGACACTATTCGGTAATTGATTTTTGTGAAAATCATAACAGAATTATTAGTTGAAAAAAAGTTAATTAAATCGAAACTAACATGTAATATTAACCTATAAAATTAGTTAAATTCATAAAAAGTCTCAAATTACATTTATTTTGGTATTTATAACATCAATTATGTCAATATTTCATTAATAAGATAATTACTTCATCATCTTTGTGTCATATATAAATTAAAATATTTAATTTCTAAAAATTATAAATAAAATAACATTAGGTGGGAAATATTTCTAGCTTTATAATTAATTTTTATAGTCGAATGTATCTTATGTATAACCCTATATTAAAAAGGATTTACTTATTAACCTTTGATTTTTACTATTTTAACCCTTCTTTAAATAAATTAATATTAAATGTCCTAATCTAATCCAAGTGGGCCTAAATGGTCATATTTTATTCCTAAGGTTTTTTTTGGTCGAATTACACTTATCCAATTGAATTAGGACATGTGTTAGGGTAATAATAATAATATCATTTTTACCCTTAATTACCCAATTTTCTTTTAACCGTGGTAAAAAAAAGTAAAAAGTTACTATTCGCCAAAAATTATTTTCATCTTATTGAACTAAATTTTACATAATGACATCATCCATGTCTCTCGGATTTTTTAAATTCCATTCAAAAAAGCGGTAAAATTAAGTTTTATGTGAATTTGCAAATTCTCCTAGGAGGTGGGTAAAAGACGGTGAAAAGTTCAATAAAATTTTATATATCTAAAATTATTATAAAATGAATCCAATGACTAAAATTGAACTTATATAAGTATTATGTATCAATTTTTACCTAAAATAAGTTTAAATAAAAAAATAATTATTTAAATAAAAACTCGGTTTTTAAATAGTAACCCAGTATTTTAACTATTCATCAAAAATTGAAAGTTTTCAGAAAAATACCAAAATTTCACCCTAGGCTAATTTAAATATTCAGAATCCAAAAATGATGTCTATTTTTTCAAATTCAAAACATATAAGTGGAATTAATTAATTTTAAAACTAATTCTCGTTATCAAAACAAATAGCGTGTTTTTAAGAAACAATTACTATCAAAAGATCATCACTTGTTTATGTCCAATTTCAAAGTGAAATTAATTACAATGACCAACATTGGATTAAATGGTAAAAATATATTCTAATTACACTTTAAAACCAATTAAAAATATAATATAGCCATATAAATTATTGCAATGAAAAAAGTTGTTTTTAATTAAAATATAGCGTGTTTTTACTATTCATCCAAATATGAAAGTTATCAGAATAATATGAAAAATTTATCCAATTTAAATTTTTATATCCTGATTCCAAATAAGAATTTTATTTTACCAAATTGAACTTATAGATATTTCAAATACAAGATTTACTGTGGGTGTGCCATCAAAAGGCGGAAAAACTACATTTTTTGAAAAATACTTATTTTACTCAAAAAACTGATTTTGTTCTCATACCATTTTCTAGAAAATGTGTAAGATGAATAATAATGTTATAAAATTCAAAATTTAGTTGATACTATTCATAATGGCTAGTTCATAATAATATTATAACAATATATCGTTGTTTAGTGAAACCTGGTATGGCGTACAACACACGCTATCGAGGAAGGTCATGATGGCATGTAATGCAAGCCAAGTTAGGGTTGAGTGTTGTGAAAGATTCTTCTACAGTTTCGTATAACAGAATCCAACCATATTTCATTTATACATTGAATATATATATATATATATACACTCAATGATTCGTATAATAACTACTATCAAAATTGTGCGTAACATGATCCAAGAATAGTGTTGTGTATACTAAAAGCTCATACGGTGTTGCGTATAGCGCAAGGTAATCTTGTAGTAGCTTAAAACACAAGAAATAAATTAAATTAAAGGAATATTTTTCATAAAATCTGTGGGTGTTACATTCTACCCCCCTTAAAATGAATTTCTCCCTCGAAATTCATTGGGGTTATAAATCATTTACTATTCATAGAAACCCATATCGTAAAAAGGAATACTAAAACTTAATTTTAAAAACTAAAGTATGAAATGTAACGATTACCCAAAGTAACTCATCACTGGGTTTCCATATAGGAGAACATAATTGAAAATATGGATATGGACGAAAAATCTAACCATCATGTTCTGATGGAGAGTGGTAGAAAACATGGCTATAAAAAAGCCACCAATCATAAAGCCATAAATTTGTGATGATCTAAGGTACCATATGATTCATCAGATATAAGAGCACTAAGACAACATTTTTGGTTTTCAAGATCATTTCCCTAAAGTAGATGAATTAAAAGAAATACTTACATGATTTTAGTAAAATATCACTGTTGTTTGTGAATTGAACAATTTCCACTTCATCTCTTAACAAAATGAAGTTGAATTTGTTATTCGTGGAGTGTTAGAAAATCATGTAATAGAATGATGGGTCCTTCCATCTGTTTCAAACAGAAGGTTAGAAAAATTTATAAGTCCATCTTATGGTGAGATTAATCGTATATGGTTCCAAAAATGGACTTATACTTTATTTATCATACCGCTTAATAAAATAAAACTAGTTTCTACTAACCAGGGACTTCCTATAGGCCAATGGTAGGCAATAAAGGCCAATCGCACTTTGGTTGTGGGTTCGATTCCTACAGCCTTGTTCGATGCGACAAGTTGTCGTTCGTCCTGCAGGTTATCCTTTTTATAAAACTATACTACCATAACATTTCATAAATAAAAATTTATATCCTTAACCAATACTATATGATGTCCATTCCAACCATTAATCTTATCGAAAATACTTATGTCTGATTATTAGAAATTTCATCTACCGATCATGTGAATTCCTTCATTTGTCCCCCATATATCATAAGATATATCTTTTTGGTCACATTCCAAACATGTGAATACCTTAATCATGTATTCTTTTGAAACATGAATTACCATAAAACCTTAGAGAAAACATGAATTATGTCAAAAGTTAACTCTTTCCAAATACAAAAATCCCAAATAAAATCTATATACTCAAATCATGATATCACTTTGTCCTTTTATCAGCCATGAGCTCATGAATACTATCAAACATATTATTTTATCCTTATCCCTTCATTATGCGCATATCATCATCTTTCCAAAAATATCTGAATAACCATTCATGGTTACCAGTACCATTCAACATATAATTTCAAATAATTTAGGAAAAATGATAGTGTGACAATATTTAGATGATTCTTTATTCCATAGTACCATACATTATTCTTGATAAACATACAATCATTCCACTAACTTCTTAAACCACTAGCTTAGATTCATGATTTCATTCATCTGATAGTTCATTTGTAGTCTCTTCATCATCATCCACATAAATACTACCCATATGACCATGCTGATTCTCTTCATGAGATTTTCCCTTAGGGCATTGGTTTTCATAATTCCCATACATTCCACATTTAAAACATCTAATCATTTTTGATGTCGTAGAAATACCTTTATCCTTGTCCAAGCTATTAACTAAACCTTTTCCTTTGCACTTACTGGCTTTGTGTCCTTCTTTTCCACACCCAAAGCATCTTCCAGTTCCTTTGAAAAAATCTCCCTGATGCCTCCTCCCACATGATTTACATGAGGGAAATAGAACTTTCTTTCCTTTATGATCATCATAAAACTCCATCTTTCTCTTATTATCTGAGTCGAGAAACTTACCAAAGTTGAGATTATTGATCATATTATGAGATTGATGATTAGGCATAATAATGATATGTGTACCTCTAGATCCAATTTCATTCGGTTTTTCCTGAAGAATATCATTCCATTGTCCATCATATCCTCCATTATCATGAATCTTCACATTCCCAGCCATTTTCTAGAACCCAAAAAAATAGTGTGAGTGGCCAAAATCATAATCAAGGGGGATTACCTTCAATATATAAAATCTTAGATTAAATTCTAAAATCGTTACCATAAATCTAGGACTATAACCTATACGTATACTTATCCTTAGGGACATCCCTAGACATACCTTAGAAACATCTCTAGGGATCTCACTAAAGTTTTTTCATCATAGTTTCAAAAGGATAACTAAACCTTTCCTCTGATACCAACTGTAGAGACCCTAAGCTTGACATACAAGGAGATTACATTACTTTTGTGGAATACTTAGTACATAACAAAAACAGACACACAAGGACCGTAATAGTTTAGTGTCTTTGGAAACTCGGAATAAAATCTTCTAATCGTGGTGAGAGATCTTCAACATCTCCAAATAAAGATTTTCCCCTTTTTTTCTTACCTGAAACCTTTCCTTATATCCTGGGGAAAGAAAAAATAAAATGGGTGACCTCAAATTCCCAGTAAGGGTAAACATAGAGAACATAAAACAATCCATAAACATTTGAATGCAAAAACATGAACATAAAATCTAAACATCAAAATCTTGAGCAAAGACATGAATCTTGGAAGTATGTAAGGCATATAGCATACGGGAACATCAATCATGATAAAATAGAATGGGAATAAAATATGTAATTTTGGAAAACATTAAACACATGTTATGATTCCCATGGTAGCTAAGGCATTGCTGCCAAGACCATCTTAGTGGACAAAGTCTCTTTCTGAATTGAGTTCACTCCTCGTTTTAGTCCTGTATTACTGAACCAGTTTAACTTGTTCTTCCAGCCATGTCTATCTCATGAGATATAAATCTTTACCCAATTCCTTGGAGGGAGATATAGGTCCCACCCATCTCATAATGAAATCATTCTTACTTGTGCCACAAAATAAACATACATCATTCATAATAACCTAAAAAATAAAATGGGTTTCATAACCATCTTCACATAATCCATATAAAAGTAATGGATATCATTTCAAAATAATAAAAGTGAAACCATGTAAATCATAGAGACATTATACTTGAAACATAAACATGTGAAATAATGTCATCTTAGATGAAAAGTTGTTTTGATAAAACACTTGAAATGAATTCTTGAGGAAAATATCCTTTCGTCTTCAAAATCATTTTCTTTTCACAAAATGCCATGCACTTTTAAAATAAAAGTATTTTTTTGAAAATAGTCATAAAATCTTGTAGAGTAATCTTCATGAAAATGAGGTGTTATGAAACCGTAAAAATCTGTTTGCGCCGTATAAGTTAAAAAACATTCTCCTAGTACTTTTGTCGGAAAAGTCAAAAAGTACCTCGTATGGTAAACAAAAGAAAGATTCTTTCCATACGATGTGGTAAAAGTATGAAAAGGGTAAAAATGTCTTTAAACATACATGGAAGGAAATTAAACATTTTATTAAAACATTTTGAGAACATATGGACATGGATAATAAACATAACCCCATAAAATACTTACGAATAAACAATCTCGGATAAGAGCGAGATTGGAATAGTTATCTCTTACCTTATGTCTGATATTCTTCGTATGTATCTAAACCACTTTTATAATGATTTAAATAATTTCATTTACTTATTAAAAAATCATATTCATTGTTATGATATCATATATGGTTCACTTATGACTTTATATTACCCGTTCTTTTATATATTCCATGTTAAAGAGCGTTTTGGGTAAAATCGTTTCATTTTTCGTATGTGTTTTGACTTGTCGTTCTTGATATTATTACTTATATCCTGATTTACATAATTCCAGAATGTAAAACATGATTTATATATAATATATATTCATCATATACATATATATTATAGATCGATAAAAGAATGAAATACATCGTTCATGGAGACGGTAGGTCGTACATACACATGAACGTTGTTTTCGTTTCCTTATTGAATTGAATGAAATTAAGTAGATGACATAAATATATATACACATAAATCCAGTATCATTATTATGTCATATATTTCATGATTACTTATTATATATACTTTATAATCATTCATGAATGGTTAACATGGAGAATGGATCTCATCGCGTCGTGGAGATGGTAGTCCGTACGTACTCACGAGCGATGATATCATTCCCATGATCGTGGAATTGAATTGAAGTATATGTATAATATTTAAGAATCAATATCACTTTTCAATAATCATATATAGTTTTTTATTTACACCATTATACCCATCCAAGTAAGGTGGTGGTCGAAAACATATTACGCCACGGCGTGGAGACGGTATTCCGTATGTACGCACGCGCGGTAATTTTGTTTTCCTTAGGATGGATAGATGGTTAAATAGGGTTGTGTCATACTTATAATAACATATCAGTATATTAGTGATACTGATTTTATTACTTCATAATTAAACAACTAAAGAAGAATAAGTAGAAGAAGAAATAAAGTTGAAAGAATCGGTAACGGATATTACCTCTTCTTTCGACATGCCTTTTGAAACCTCCTCTTATGGAACTAAGATTGGTCTTTGAAGAATACCAGAACCTCTAGGATGTTTCTAGGGGAGTGGAGAAGAGAAATTGGCAGGGTTTAGTCGAGATTGAAGGCTCAAAGTGGTGTGAGGAAGAGAGGGAGGAGGTGCCCTTTTATAAGGGAGGAGAGGGGTACCTTTGGAATAACTAAAAATATTATATTATTATAAAGTCATATTCGGTTTTTAATAGCTCCAAATTGAGTTATTTTGAAGCTAAGGTGGGGGTGGGTCGAAATCCTCTAATCCAATAGAATTATAGACAAGTTTATGTTTCTATTTTAACCTTATCATTTAGAATTAACTTTAAGTTAGATAATTTAACTTTTACCGTGTCTTCTTGTTTTCTTACAATATGAGGTTAATAAACAAACTATAACAAGCCAAACGAACCCCAAGTTGTTTAGTATTAATACATATAACTTTATCTAAGTCATTTGTATGAAACATAGATTTTTAGGAAGAAAATAACAATTAATAATATAATATTTGTTTTAAAAACTATTTTTTGTCAATTTTGACACTATTTGGTAATTGATTTTTGTGAAAATCATAACAGAATTGTTAGTTCAAAAAAATTTAATTAAATAAAAAATAACATGTCATATTAACCTATAAAATTAGTGAAATTCGTAAAAAGTCTCAAATTACATTTATTTGGGTATTTATAACATCAATTATGTCAATATTTCATTAATAAGTTAATTATTGCATCATCATTGTCTCATAAATAAATTAATATATTTAATGTCTAAAAATTATAAATAAAATACCATTATGTGTGAAAGATTTTTATCTTTCTAATTAATATTTATAGTCGAATTTATCTTATTTATAACCCTATATTAAAAATGATTTACTTATTAAACTTTGATTTTAACTATTTTAACCCTTCTTTAAATAAATTAATATTAAATGTCCTAATCTAATCCAAGTGGGCCTAAATGGTCATATTTTATTCCTAATGTTGTTTTTGGTCGAATTAAACTTATCCAATAGAATTAGGACATGTGTTAGGGTAATAATAATGTCATTTTTACCCTTAATTGCCCTATTTACTTTTAACTGTGGTAAACAAAAGTAAAAAGTTACTATTCACCAAAAATTATTTTCATCTCATTGAACCAAGTTTTACATACTGACATCAACCATGTCTCTCGGATTTTTGAAATTACATTCACAAAAGCGGTAAAATTATGTTTTACGTGAATTTGCAAATTCTCCTAGGAGGTGAGTAAAAGACGGTGAAAAGTTCAATAAAATTTTATATATCTAAAATTAATATAAAATGACTCCAATGACTTAAACTGAACTTATATAAGAATTATGTATCAATATTTACCTAAAATAAATTTAAATAAAATAAATAATTATTTAAATAAAAAGTCAGTTTTTAAATAGTAACCCAGTATTTTCACTATTCATCAAAAATTGAACGTTTTCAGAAAAATACCAAAATTTCACCCTAGTCTAATTTCGATATTCCGACTCCAAAAATGTTTTCTATTTTTCCAAATTCAAAACATAGAAGTGGCATTAATTAATTTTAAAATTAATTCCCGTTATCAAAACAAATAGCGTGTTTTTAAGAAACAATAAATATCAAAAGATCATCACTTGTTAATGTCCAATTTCAAAGTGAAATTAATTCCAATGACCAGCATTGGATTAAATGGTAAAAATATATTCTAATTACACTTTAAAACTAATTAAAAATATAATCTATCTATATAAATTATTGTAATGAAAAAAGTTGTTTCTAATTAAAATATAGCGTGTTTTTACTATTCATCAAAATATGAAAGTTATCAGAATAATATGAAAAATTTATCCAAATTAAATTTTTATATCCTGATTCCAAATAATAATTTTATTTTGTCAAATTGAACTTATAGATATGTCAAAAACAAGATTTAATGTGGGCGTGCCATCAAAAGGAGGAAAAAATACATTTTTTGAAAAATACTTATTTTACTCGAAAAATTGATTTTGTTCTCATACCATGTTCTAGAAAATGTGTAAGATGAATAATGATGTTATAAAATTCAAAATGTAGTTTATACTATTTATAATGGATAGTTCATAATAATATTATAATCATATATCATTGTTTAGTGAAACCTGGTATTGTGTACAACACATGCTATCGAGGAAGGTCGTGATGGCATGTAATGCAAGCCAAGTCAGGGTTGCATGTTGTGCAAGATTCTTCTATTGTTTTGTATAACATAATCCAACCATATTTCATTTATACATTGAATATATATATATATATTTATATATATATACACTCAATGTTTCGTAGAATAACTACTATCAAAATTGTGTATAACATGATCCAAGAATAGTGTTGTGTATACTACAAGCTCATACGGTGTTGCGTATAGCACAAGGTAATCTTGTTGTAGCTTAAAACACAAGACATCAATGAAATTAAAAGAATATTTTTCATAAAATCTCGGGGTGTTACAGGATATACATGAAACACCATGACTAATTACTGAATAATTCATTTACCAACTTACTTCTAACTCTAAAATTATTCCTTAGATTTCTTGATTGACAATCATGTTATTTGAGTTTTGTTGAAATGATAGGTCAACCAATATACCTAAGATGGGTTTCTTGGGCTGATACAAAACTTAAGGCTACATTATCATCACTACCCAAATTCCCAAACCAATAATCTTGAGAAAACAAAATTTAAACTTCATCACTAAGATTTGAACTACTCTGATGCCATTTTGACTTAAACAATCCCACTGAGACCCCATTCAGTCTATCAGTAAGTTGAGTTTTCCACTTAAATCATGCCTCCAATAAGTTAGAGGTTGGTTTCTATTACAAAAATGGTTCAACCACGCATGGGAGACCTTTCCCTAAAACAACCTATAATATGAATTCCTAATGACTATATAATAAAATACAAATACACCATCAGATAAATATAAAATAATTTAACTATATAAAATCTGAGGTTGAGATATCAATTCCATGAAAAAATCCATAGAGGATAATTTTTAAAATATATATATATATATATATATATATATATAACCACTAGGTATAACTGAATCAAGGTATTGGATGAAACGTCCTCTCAATAGGATATCCTAGAATAGAATATATTTGAAACTATATCCTCTATGAATCATCATAAACTACTATGTAATATATCCCCTAACTCCACTATATCTTCATCTATAAATGTTATATATTAACTATTAAATATCTATATATACACAACACATGAGGGAAGGGATCCGGTGCAAGGGTGAGTATAAACATATGAAGTAGGAAACCCTGAAAACACACAGTAAATATAATCTAATAAGTTAGTTAATACATAAGACCAAAAAATAATAGAAAGTATCCCAAATAAACCAAATATTTTATAATATAATGACCATCATGGGATAGGGGATAAACCAATCAATTACTGATTATCTCTATAAAGGATCATAACACATTAGAAACCAGGGATACCTAGAATAAAGTAAGTCCATCAATACTCTAATTTTATAATATGGTTGTAATCCATATTTACTAGAAATTCATAATGTTTCATAAGGATACAAACTTCCCAAATACTTCTACATTTCAATATGTCTATTTCCCACATCTCTAAATCTACTAAAATTCCATAACTTATATGCTACCTTTCTGGAAATGTAGTGGGATATTGTGTGTCATTGAGGATTGAGTGTATCAACTGATGGAGTACCTGATCTCTATAGAGGATCACGCCTAAATATATATGGGTTTACTAATTATATGGATGGGGGATCAATCCCAAACACATGATTTAGTACTGACTCTACTTATATAGGAATATTACCTAACACATGGGGGAGCACCTAAAATCCATTTATCATATAGGGGAACATTCCCTATAATATGTATGCATCCATAGGAATACCTAATGATGTACATGGTGGACCACACCCTGATAACTAGGGGTGCCTTAATCTATCTCTACTACAAACATCTCACCCATTACTCATCATTTCTCTAATAAATCTAGGATCCTTGATTTTTCCACATAGTAATGTGAATAATCACCCATGAACAAGGGGTAATTATGTTGTGATATACATGAAACGATACATTAAATAGACTATTCATATGTCTAATAATATTATCTAGGTGAGAAATTAGGATGGATACCATAAATATTCTAGTACATGATGTTCTTAGTAGGGTACACAATGTGTAGGGATCCCATGGAAGGATGATCTTTTACTTCCATACACCAATCTATGTGGAATGAATATATTGAATATAAAGTGGGGTACATGGAATATAACACTATAATACTTGTACATGAATACTCAATAGGATACTCATCATGTAGGTCCACAAGGTCCCTATGCCTATACAACTTATACATGCTGAGATTCCCTACACGCTATTCAAAATGTGTGTAATAAAGGAAAACATCATGGGGTCCATCTCATTATCTAGTAATATACATTGATACCCACTAAAGAACTTGGTCTTGAGATACATGGTGTTTGACCCGGAGTCACACTGTGTGTGAAATTGAAAATATTATGTATTCTAAGTCCAAGAAACGTGGATTGTCTTGTAGCATGAGTTTTGAAAATATATATCATATGCCATTAAAATGTATGTGAAAATCATGGGTAGTTTAGTACAAGGAGTTTGAAATGTAACTACACATCTCATAGTCACAAAATATCTATTAAATCGGGAGTTTCATTATCACATTGTGAATGCCACCATCTACTTTGTTAATAGATGTGACTCCACTTTTTCCTGAAATTGAAAACCTCAAAACCTCCAACGCACCCCTCCAAGTTAATTTTCATCTAACTATTATATTATAGTTCATCATAATTCATATATTCATTCAACCGTACATAAATCATGTTACATTGTCCCTATCATGCACCTAAACTGATGAATTCTTTGATTTTATTCTATTGTAGCATTATGAAATTATAACTAAACTCAAGTTTGAGGGATGATAAAATAATATTAAAGTTTCTAGTGTTTATAGGGATTCCCAACCACCCAAGTATGTGATAATTATTAGTTTTATTGAAGAACTCCATTATGATACAATGTTATAGTGACTATTCATGATGTAAAATGTCTCAATGAAAAATGGATAATTGGCCAATGATATTATTTCTCAAAAAAATATTTTATTAAAGATTGAACTTTATCGATGATAGATATTATTATTTAAATTCAACACAAAAGATAAATATTTTTATAAATATTTCCAAAAGTAAAACACATTATAAAATTCTTCTATAACATAGAGTCCTCATCCACATGTTATGTTAGGAAATAAATAATCAAATTATTAATCTAGCTTGAATAGAGAATAAAATATAATAAAAGCAAAAATATATTTTCTTCATTTTTCAAGTAAATAGTTAAATTTTATAAATTAATCAAACCTCCTTCATTATTTTAATATTGTATTAAAAATCCTCAAATAATCAAATTCATGAAAAAAAAATTAAATAAGATTTTTTTAAATGTGTGTTCTCTGACAGAAAAAGAATAATATGTTCATTTGTTATTATTTTTTAGTACCTTTTTATTTTCCATATATTATTTTCTATTAGGAACATTTTACATTGGAAAAATTCCTTTGAAAATAATGAATTTTAAAAGAAGGATAATTTTTCCTTAAACACTACTAGAACCTATTATAAAAGGGAAACTAATAAATCATATTTTCACTCTTAAAAACTAATTATGATTTTTTCTTTAAAAATAATCCTCGATTAAGTTACCGTAAAATATTTTATAGTCAATCATAATTAAAACCCTTCATGATTTTTGGTCATTTCATCACCATTGAAGTTTTATGTAATTTGATCATGGTAAGAAGTGGGTCAGATCACACAGAATAAACAAGATAAATAATGTAATAAGAATCCCTACCTCAATAGAGAATAGTCATCGCTTGAGGATCTCTCTATGTTCCATGATCTTCATTGATGAACAATAATAGAAAATTTGTGAATAACCTCTTTTGTGAAAATAGAGGGATAAAGAGAGATGAATTCATAATTTCTTACCACCCTGAAGGGGAAAACATTCAATGGGGGAGGGGTTGACTTAGAGTAAAGGTAATTTCTTCCCAAAAAACATCATTATAATTTCCCCTAAATAATTCATCAAAAATTTTTTTAATTAAAATCCCATCATAATATCCAAAAGATACCAATTAATCTTTGTTATCAAATTCTTCATACCATGTCAATGTTACTATTTCATGAAATTTTCATGTCACCAGGACAATTTATCACCTTGTTGTTACAGAAAACAAATTAAAATAATAATTTATTTTTATTCACTTTTAAGGAATGAAAATACTAAGTACAAAGGTTCAAAAAAATGTTCCATCAAAAATATACATCTACTAAGAAAAAACCATTATTTAGAAAATAATCATGGTATTGGATTTTTTTGACTCAATTTAGGAGTTATGAAATGTTCACGCTTACAAGATTAATATTTATTTATTTTATATATATTAAATATCCCCAAGAATTCAACTAGATCAAAATTTGACCAAAATTTATCCCATCGGTAAGTTTTATATTTCGAGTTCAACTAAACCATTAAATTTTTTTGCGGCCACTATTGTAAATTTATCATTTTACCCAATTTAAAAGAATAAACCCATGAAACTCCAAAATAAATTAATTCACACTTCTATAAAATTTAGTTCTCTACATTATGGTTTTCTACTAGATTCAATATCCCTAACCAATTATTTTTATTATTGAATATTATTCCCTTGTTTTAGCTATTTTTTTAGAAAATTAATTTTATGTGTATTTGATTTATATATATTTTTTTCATATTATTATTTATTTTCTATGTTTTATAACAGGTTAAATTTATTTTAAATATATTCCATATCAAATTGATGGTGTTGTAAATGATTCAGTGATAATTTCTTGAGTTTCCCTATAAATTTTCGTTGAAATAATTTTTTATTAAAAGGGTTTAAGGTTTTAATTTTCTAGATAAAATAAGATTTCTTTGTATTGGAAGTTGATTTTAAAATATATTTTATTTTTTTATTTATTTAATATTGTTTTTATTACTTGAGATTTATTTATAGTAATGGTATATTTTTTTATTAGTCTTTTCTTGGTACCATGTGTTCCTTTATATGTATTTTAGTTATTGAAAATATATTTTATTAAATAAATACTTTTTTATGAAGTATTTTTTTCTATATTTTTTGTTTAATTTAATTTAGTCATTTTATAGTTTAGCTTACTATAATTTTGTTAAAGAATATTTTATTTTTATTTGTTTTAAATTTCTTCTATAGTGTTATTTTTAATGATTTTATTATAACCTATTATATTTTATATATTATAATATTTTTTAATCAATTTTATTCATTGTAATTATAATGATTCTTTATTAATTAATTAATTTTATTTTAACTTTAACTTTGTTTATTTAGAGTAATTTTTCTTTTATTTGAGTTGAATGTTGTTGAAGTATATTTTTTAGTGACAATTTTCCAATGTGGTGTAATTTTTATCTTAAATCATAATTTATTTGGGTCTATTTCAAATTTCATATTTTATGTAGTAAAAATTTTCATTTTATAACTTCTATAGCTATTAATTTCAGATGTTAAAATAATAATTTTATGAAATATATATTTATAAAAAAAATTATATTGGAAGTGCCCCATGGATTTTTTAATGGGTTATTTTTTTAAATTGGGGTTAAGAATCATTAGAGGTTTCTGGGAAGTTTTGGTATATATTTTTAATGTTTTTTAGATGATTTGAGAATCCCTAAAATGAATTCATTAGGTTCTATAAATTCTTGAAGAGAATTCGGAATTGTTTTTTGAAGTTGAATTTTGGCCAATTCATTTCCTTTTGAGTCATTTGTATATTCATATAAGTGATATATAGTAGTGTATGAATAATCTGAGATAATCATGATACTTTAATGAGTTGTGTATGAGTCTTTTGATGACTCTTTTTAGGTGAAGGAAGCTATATATGACTATTTTTAGAATTATGTATCAGTCATCCACTCACACGGTGAGCTTTGTACATGCCAGTTAAAGCTACATTTGAGTGAATTAGTCTGTGTATGAGTGATTTAATTGTGAAAAATAGAGAAATATTCTTAATGAATTATTTAGAGAGAAATAATTCCATACAATGATCAAACTGATCTCCACTGCTTCAAATATCACATTTAAAATGTTATTGAAGTTTATTCATGGGAGAAATAAAAAGTGGTGATAACTGCTCAAACTGCATAAAGTTTCAAGTGATGTTTTTATGAAAAAATTTGGTGATTGATGTTGGGTTTGATCTTGAGTAATCCTAAGAAATTATTATTATATTTAATGTTATTATGATGGTGATTTAGTTTTATTAAGTTCAATAAATCACTTAAAATCGATTATGTAGGGATTATAACAACAGATTAAAGTGAATGAATATTCCAAGTACTAAGTTGTTAAGTGTTGAGCTGTGACACAATTCTCCATGCCATGAGAAAACTTAAGATGATGAGAGCTGAATCCATTTGAATTAAACAAAGAATATTCGTATTCATAAATTTCAAAAAAACATCATTTGTGAATTATTTTCAATTTTATTGAGTTGTAGGAGTTTTCTTGAAGAACTTTTATTTTTATTTAATTATTATTTCAAAAATAAGGGAATTTTTGATACTTTATAGTTTATATGTTGTTATTTGGAAGATAGAATGTTCTTCAAATCAAGGTGGATGGTATTGAGCCTAACCAAACTAGGAAAAGAAGGGGGTCATATGGTATGATTATATTAAAATAAGTATCTGTAAGGATGATTTCAAATTGAATATATTGAATTTAAAAATGTTCTAGAGTTATATGTTTTCTTTAATATGCGGATCAGTCTCATAATCAAGGATTTTAATAAAAATATAATGTTGAAGTAGTGGATCAAAAAAGAGTGATCTGAAGTTGTGAATTGAAAAGATCGAAAAATAGAGCCTAAAACTAGTTCTTGGAGAAGAAGAGAAAAATAACTAAATACTAAGTATTCAGTGAAACTATTTTGAGTAAAAAAAATATAAGTATATCTATATCATATTTTTTATGTAGTTAACTTATTATATTTGATTATCTTGAAATGTATTAGAGGAAAATATACATCAATTTTTTCTATAGAAATCAAAAATATGAATGTATATTTCTCATTCTATTTCACAGCATTGTATCTATAGTGTGAATCTTCAGAAAACAATGTGACTCTATAAATGTATAATCTGATGCTATGCACATGCATGAATCTTAGTAATCACTTATTCTTATAGTGAAAAATCTATGGTTGGGGGGACTAACCGACCATGGTAAAGAGTAGGAATTCTGATAAGAATCCAAACCTCTTAAAATTTATGTGTTATTTTATATTTACTCTTATACATGGGAGAGTGATTTTGAGTATTTAAATATGAGTAGATTATATATTAATAGGCAAAAAAGGTTTTTTTAATAAAAGAAATCCAAAAATAGGTCTCCACTGATTTATCCCCCTCCCTTCTCAGTAAAGAACCACCTTATGAGGAACTTCAAATACTATAAAATCATAATTCCTATATTAGATCCAATTAGTTTTTTATGATATAGAATCTGGTTTATGTTAATATAAAGGGTTTTCACACCATTTATGGGAATAATTATCATAGTTAGAATAATATTATGTTTCCTTATATTCTTTCTCTTGATCTAGAAGTGATAGATTTACCTTTTGTGGGATTTACACCCTTTTAAAAGGATTATATAATATCATTTATGGAGAAAATAAATATAAAGTTTTATAGATTGACATAAAATGAAATTATGATATCATTTTCAAAAAATATTTACACCAAATTCATGGGACTTTAGACAATGAAAAAAACATGGGATAATCTTGAAAGTATCTATAAAGGAATTGTTAAAGTCAATAATGATAAATTAAAAATATATAGATGATTATTCAAAGACATAATGATGGCCGATGAAGAAAATATTTATTGTTAATTTACTCACGGGAATTAATTTTTTATCATAATTCAAGTGTTTTGTGAAAATATGGATTACACAATAATTTTCAAGAATATAATGGTAAATTTTATAGACAGGGTTTACATTAAGATATGTTTATGGTAATATAGATAATACATTTCCCTTAATTATTAACATAATATTATCACTATTAATAAAATGATAAAAATATCAAGCTTTAAAAATAATATCATAGATGAATTAAATTTTGAGACCATGAGGAAGATAAAATCAAAGAAGATAATGATGTTACAATATCTGGGACATCTGAGAATTAATAAGATGATGAAGAATATCGATGAATCATTTAACTTAGTTCAAATACTATTAAAAATGGAAAGAGAATTAATAAAGGAAAATTACCACCTAAATGTAATAAATGTATTGAAATTGTTCATTTTTATATAAATTGTTGAAAGAAAAAGGGAGAAGATTTTAAATTTGAAGATGATGAGAAACCTCAAAGAAAGAAGTGGTGAAAAAATTCAATATAAGTATACAAATATGGTGGAATTATGAATATATTTTCTAGAAGTAAGAGAATAAATCAAATGAGAATATATGAGGAAGTTGACAATTCATCTAGAAGTGAATCAAAAAATGAATCTAGTGAAAAAAATTACTAATTTCATGGATCAAGTTGATAAATTATTTGAAACCTCAAGAAGCTGTGAATATGAATTTCAACCAATTGATCTTGAACACATATTAAAATATTTACTCGAGTCTTATATTTATCAAAATAATGATATCAACAAAAAAAATAAATAAGTGATGAAATAAAATATCAAGTTCAAAAATATTTGGGTCTCTACATCATAAAATTAAGATATAACAATGGTAAGGAATATATGGGTAATGAAGTTAAAATTTATATTGATAAAAACAAAATCAAGAATCAATTCATTGCCTCACATACTCCCCAATAGAATGGTATTTCTGAGAGGAAGAATATAAGTATCATTGATATGGGTAGAATAATGTTAGCTAAAAACAAAATCTCAAAATATTTATAGAGAGAAGTTGTGTATACTATTGTACACATTTAGAAAATATGTCTTTTGATACCAAATAAAAATTTTACACCTTTTTAAATATAGTATAAGAATAATCCCACTATTATGTAATTAAAAGTATTTATTTTTCCATTCATTAAAAGATAGAAAATAATAAGATGTAAAAATTTGAAGATAAAGAATATGAATGAGTATTTATGGGAAACATATCTTATATAATTGAGTATAGGTGCAAGAAAAATAGGTTTCTCAAATAATTTGACAATTTTGATGTTAAACTTATTGAAAACCAATGCACATTAGGTAAAATATTTTAAGTATAATTTTAAATTATTATAGTTAATAAGAAGTATATTTTCACCATTAGGTAGAAAAGGAAGTTGAAATTGAACAAAATATTTTTTATATTGATTCAAAACATGCTAGTGATGAATTTCGGGATTTAAGAAGTAAACTAATATATATTTTTAGAGGTTAAATAATCATGTTGAAATAGAAAATATAATTAATAGTCAATAATCTCTATTGCAAATAATAAAAAGAATGAGAATAGAAAATCAAATTACTTTTATCTCACAGATAGAACCACATTCTAAAGATAAATGTCATAAACATAAAGAGTGGATAAGATCTATTTATGATGATATGGATCAAAATGAGAAGAACCTAACTTGGGTGATATTTCCAAGGCCAGAGTAAAAAAATGTTATTAACCCCAAGTGTATCTTTATAAACAAACTAAATGAGAAAGGTGTCATGATATGTAATAAAGTTATATTGGTATGCAATGGGTATTATCAATTAGAATCCATATAATTTGAGTAAATATTTACACTAGTAGAAATTTTTGAAACCATAAGAATTTTCTTTGTATTGGTTACACACAATCATTATGATGTTTTTCAAATATATGTGAAATTAGATATTCTAAATGTTGTACTTGAATAATAAGTGTTTGTTGAGAAACTAGTGGTTTTCACACTAAATTTTTAATGTAGTATGGTGTATATACTAAAAAGGATTTGTATGGCATGAAAAAGTATCATAGAAGATGGAATTCAATACTTGATGGTTTATTATAAAAAATGGGGTTTAAAAAAAGGGAAAGTAGGTAAAAATATGTATATAAAGAGCATGTCCTTGTGTAAAATTATTATCATAGTGTATGCTGATGATATAATAATTTATAGTGAGAAATTGTGTCTTTGTTAAGAGTTTAATAAAAATATAAAAAAGTATTTTGATATTTTTATTCTAGGGGAATTGAAATACTCTTTGGTATTACAAGTTTATCATAATTCAATCCCAAGAAAAATATTTTAGATAATTATTGAGAAATATTTTCATAAATGTGTCTAGATAAGATTCAAGTCCTATTTTAGTAGGAATAAAATTGTGAAATTTTGAATTTGGAATCAAGGTTTATTAAAAGGTGTTTAGAAAAATTATTAGATGATTACTATATTTAAAAGCTTCTAGTACTAATATATCGTATAAAAAGACTTTGTGTTCCAGATTTTAGACCGATCTGAGGGAGTCATGCATTCTATAAGCTAAAAGGATTATGAGATAAATAAAGGTGACAATAAACATTGGGATGTTGAACAGAACTAGTGTATATTTAAAATTATTGGTATTCACACATTTTAATTGGATATGTGACTGTACATAACAAATTTCCACATAATATGGAAATTTATTTCTTGGTGAAGAATTTGTGATCTAATAAAATAAAAAAGATAAAATGATGTCTCACTTAGGATACTTAAATTAGAGTATATGGTTACTACACAAGGATGTGTAATGTTGTTATGGATTCATGATCATCTAAATAATTTGATGTTTGATAATGATACACCACTAAATATAATTTTTAATAATTAGAGGGCTAAAGATATGGAAAAGAACCTAGAAAATTATTCATTATCCAAGAATATTGACATTTTTTATCATTTCATTAATGAAAGGGTGGAGAATAAAGATATCTAAGTGGAATATATTTTTACCAGGAAATATGTTGAATATATATTCAAAAAAGACAATCCAAGAGAAAGGTTTTAATATTTGAGTCTTAAACTCTATTTCAATCCTTATTTTATTACTTAAAGATGTGTAGAAAACACCCCAGCCATAGGGATATAGATTTTGTTATCAATGAGGGAGATAATTGTGAAATAACTCCATTTCAAAGGGGGGAGAAATATTTTCAATATGTAGAGTGTGAGCTACCTTTTTTAATCTGGGGATGTGGTTAATGAAAAATGGGAGAGATTTTTGGATGTGTGAAATGGTTGTATGAATTTAAAGGGAGTTTATCTGATTCACTTGGCCATAATTTATTGACATCTATAACATCCTAAACTAGATCTATCTATAAAAATTTATTATACCATGTTGGTGACATGTCCTCAAGTGTTTCTATACATATTCAAAAATATTATGACTCATAGTGAGATTCTAATGTAACACCCCAAGATTTCATAGTGTGTTATTTCTTCAAAATAATTTAATAACTTGCACTACACGCAACACCGAGTTCAATTTCACCATGACTTACCAAAAAAAAGCCACTAAAAGAGGTCATGAATAGTATTAGCTAAATTTTAAACTTTATAATTTTAGAATCCATATTATGAGTTTCTTAGTCATAATGCAAGAACAGATTCATTTTCAGTATTGCACTTTTATCAACTTTTGATAGTGAAACCTTTTTAAATACAATATTTTAAACTTTTTGACTAAATGGAGACATCAAAAAATTTAAAATGAAACTTCCCAAGCTTCCACTGTACGCTTTCCTTTGAATAAAACAGTAGCGTGTGTTGTACGCAACTTCGAGTTTTAACACACACCACAACCAATCAAACTGGCCGTTATGAATAGTAATACCTAAATTTTGAAATAATATATATTTTATATTTTTAAATGGACTTCATTTTTGGATTCGGAATATCGAATTTAGCCTAAGGTGAAATTTTGGTACTTTTCGGATAACTTTCATATTTTGATGAATAGTGAAAATTACTAAATTTTAATTAAAAACAACTTTTTTAATCAAAATAATTAATAGTGATAAATTATGAATTTGAGTGGTTTTAAAGTATATTTAGAATATATTTTTACAATTTAATATAATGTTGGTCATTAGACAAAATTTTATAATTAAACCGAACATAAACAAGTGTCAATCTTTTGATAATTATTATCTCTTAAAAACACGCTTTTTGTTTTGACAGCGGGAATTAATTTTAAATTAATTTCTGCCACTTCTGTGTTTTGAATTTAGAAAAATGGATTCCATATTTTGAATCAGGATGTTCAAATTGTGTAAATAGATAACTTTTATTTTTAGACATTTTGAATAATTACTACGGTAAATATTTTATTTACCATGGTTAAGGGTAAATCCGGTAAATAAGGGTTAAAGAATAATATTATAATAATACTAAATTACCCTAAAACGTGTCTTAACCCTATTGGTTGATTCATGGTCGAACATGGGCATCTTTGGGTCGATTTTGGGACCCCATGGATCCACTTGTACGTGATAATGATACTTTATTTTAATTAAGTCAAAATGAATACAAAAATGACACAAGCATATATCTTTTAGAAAAACAATTGTTACATAGGTTTATATAAGTTGGATTTTAGATTATAAATATTCATTAGAAAGCTAAAAATCTTTCCTACATAATTATATTTTATTTATAATTTTTAGACATTAAATAATTTATTTTATTTATGACACAATGATGATGCAGTAATTACTATAATAGTGAAAAATTAAAATAATTGATATTATAAATACACAAATAAATATAATATGAAACTTTTAATGAATTAAAATAATTTTATAGGATAATATGATATATTAGGATTGATTTAATTGACTTTGTTCGAAGTAATCAATCTGTTATGAGTTTCACAAAAATCAACTATTGAATAGTGTCAAAATTGACATAAAAGAGTTCTTAAAACAAATATTATATTATTAATTGATATTAAATTCCTAAAAATCTAAGGTTCGGCCAAGAAACTTATATCATGATAGTTTCATCATTAATGTAACACTTGGGGGTCTATTGGATGTATATAGTAAGTTTATTAACCATATTATATAAAAATACAAAGAGACATTGTAAAAGTGAAACTAATTAACTTAGAGTTAATACTTAAAGATAAGGTTAATATAAGTACCCAAACCTGTCTAAATTCTATTGGTTGAGTGGTTTTCGACCTATCCCCACCTTAACCTTTGAATAATAAACTTTTGAGCCATTAGAAACCGAATATGAATTTATTATAAATTAATATTTCTAGCTTTTCCAAAGGTGCCCCTCACCCCTCTTATAAAAGGGCACTCCTCCTACTCATTTCTTCACACCTTGAAAGCCTTTTGGTTCGGCCAAACTCTGCCCAAATACTCTCCCAACATCCCTAAATACAACCTAGAGGCCTTAGTTTGATCAGAAAGCCAACCTAAGGAGCCCTTTTGATCAAATCAAAAGGAAGAACCCGAAGAAGAGGTAATGATTTCACCACCCTTCTCCAAGTTCATTTCTTCTTCCACTTCTTCTTCCTTTGTTCTTACCATTCTAAAATAATAACTCCAGTGTCTCACATATACTGTGATGTTATTATAAATATGGTACAACCATATTCAGTATTCTATCCACCCTTTGAATAACATGTCACCATACGTGCGTACGTACGGCTTACCGTCTCCACGTCGTGGTGTAATTGTTATTCAATATAATATTATTTGGATGGGTATAATAGTGATGTGTAACTCATGTAAATAATAAATATAACATGTTAATGATTCTGTATATATGATATACCATCCATTTATATATTATTTTAATATCAAAAGAATGATATTGTCGCTCGTGCGTACGTACGGAATACCGTCTCCACGAACGCGATGAGATTCATTCTCCATCATATCCATTCAAGTATAATTATCATTTGATGATTTAAAAATGATGTTTAAGGACTAGATATCATTCTGGATATGAATAATATACAACAACCATGGCTTATGTAACAAATCATATAAAAGAAAATGAGTAAGTTAACTCCTGAAACGACGATAATTCTAAGATATTATTAACAAATCAATGTTAAAAGATCATATATGATATCATATTAATATATATGATTCTTGTATAATTTAATAACAACTATTTCACCATTATACAGGAGGTTAACCTACCCCAACCAAGTAAAAGTACAAGGTAAGGGTTTACTTTACAACCTCTTCATTATCCAAGGTTGTTTATACGTAATAATCTACTGGGATCTCGTTATCATCCACATCCATGTTTCTTAATAATGTATTTCAAAACATTTTTATTATTTACAAGAATATGGGTTAAAGTCATTTATATCCTTGTTTTGCTTTTTATAAGAGGAATCTTTCCGTCGTTTTCCAAACAAGGTCCTTTTTAACCTTTTCGACAGAATTAAGGTAAGAATGTTTTTTTTAACTTATACGGCGGGTGCGGCTATTTTCTGCCGTTATAAAATCTTCAAAGCTTCCCTTATAAGATTATAAGAATATTTTCAAAGAAAATGTTTTATTTTATATGTATCTTAAATTATTTCAAAATAAAAGGAGATATTTCTTTAAAAAGAATTTTGATTTCATCTATGTCAACATCCTTTGATGGAATTTAAGATTATTTGAAGTTGATTTATTATGATACAAAACTTCTATATTGTATTGAAGGTTTTGTGATATGTTTGACTGTGGATGTTCTATTCTTATACCATTCATAGTTTATGGTGAAAGTATTGACATTTCGTATGCTAGTTTTAATACGAATGTTTATGTTATGTTTAAACCTTTTCATATGGGAATGCATTGGACTTAATATGTGACGGGTGGAGCCCGCTATAGCTCCTCGATGCATCGGTAGGTCTCATGAGACAAACTAGTGTCTTGGCACAAGGCCTTGACAAAATCTTATTTGTAGTCTTGGCACGAGGCCTTGGCTATGTGGTTATGATAGTCTGGCATTATGCATTCCAACATTATGAAAGTGGTTATTGATTTTGCATGTGATTATTCGATTAGTAGAATATCCATGTGAACAAGTAAATGGCATTTTTTTCATTTTACTTTTGCCATACTATGTTGAAGTTCAAGTTTAAAAGGCTTTTGTTTTAGTAATTCATTGCCTTAAATGTTTATGCTTATTTTTGAATGTTCCGCTATATTGTTATCCTTACTGGGCATTTGAGCTCACCCCTTTTCTATGTTTTATTTTTCCCAGGATGTGAAGTTGTAAGTTATGAATGACCTGCAGGGATATTATGAGGGGATTATAGTGTGGACTGTGGAAACATTATGTTGTTATAGTAGTTTTTCATTTTATGATGTAATGTAAAACTTATGAATATATCTAGTGTTTCCAAGGCTACTAAACCAATCGGTCTTTCGAGATTTGATCTTTCTTGTGATCATGCCAATGTAATGTAATAATGCACCGACTCTGGGTAACTGGGGTCGGGGCGTTACAGTTGGTATCAGAGGAAGTTTAGTACAAACCTTGGAAGCTAGATTTAGATAAACTCTGATTAGAGCACGTAGACCTAAGATGAACTTTGAAGATTAGTATAGAAGAACTTCCTAGAATTTTGGTATTGTAGAGATTTTGTGAGTTTTCCGAGCAATACATCCCTGTCTGGATACGACCAGGTAGAGGCGGCTCTGGCACAGATGTACCTAGGGGTAAAACCCGAAAACACCGCTTTGAGCTAGACTCGAACGGGAACTGGTGCACGACAACGGGCCTTGCTGCACTATTGGTTACGACAATCCCGGGGGATATGCTTAGGATAACTCTCATTTTCTTTACAAATCATTTTGAAGGAATTATGAGTATATACTTCCTCAAAGAAAACATTCTTATGATTATGGAATATATCCATAAATAGTTCAATTTATGTTAAGTGTTTTATAAGTGTGGGATTATGTATTTTGATTCATAAACTGATCTAGTTTATGCCATTGTTTTGAAATGGCACCCAGTAGAAGGAATGAGAACTCCGGAAATGTGCATGATCCAAAGAGAAGGAAGGATCATATCTTTCATGGTCTTAAGCTAGAATTTATAAGAGAAATAGTCTCCCATGTATTATCATCATATGAAGAAATAATATCATGTATTGATAAGATAAGTAAAGAGATTACTGAGTCCTATGGCTTTGAAGGGAAGCAAGAGAAGAAAAGGATAGAAGAGAGAAAGATGGATAAAGGGAAGAGGGAAAAGAAGAATTTTCCCATATGTGGTAACTGTGGAAAGAAACACCCTAGAACTTGCCTGAAAGGAATGGGAGTTTGTTATAAGTGTGGAGGAAAATGGCACAAAGTACGTGACTGCAAGGGTAAGAAAATGGTTTCAAATGTACAATGCTTCATTTGCAATGAGTTTGGACACTACGCGAACCTATGTCCCAGTCATCAGACTATGAAGCAAATGATTCTATTGGATAATAATCAAGTTATGATACTACCACAGATGAAGATGAATGATTAGAGTTCTTATGTTGATTATGTCAATTGAGTGTTGTATCAACAATTTACTTATTATAATAATTATGGAGTATATAAGGATTGTACTGCAGTACTATTTCATTAAGGACTTGAGATTGTGTGGAACAATGAAAAGTGACTCAATAGCAGGATAAATTTTTGGAAAATATATGGTTGAGAGAATGATAAACCATAATATAGTTCTGATACCGAGGCAGTGATTTTCGAATAATACATGATTATTTTGGAAAAAATATATTGGATATTCTTGACTACCTTGGAACTGATTAATGATTTGTATATTCCATCATTGTTGGGGTTTAAAACATTTTTGGATTGATGAAGTATATCCAGCATTCTATATGGAATAAGGGAGCATGAATGTAATCAATAAGGAATATGGTAATACATGATGAAGGTATTCATATGATATTACGGGGTAAAAAGGATCTATATTATGTTTACCTTCCTTATAAATGTTAGACTGTGAGTTTGGACAGAAGTATTTTGGATAGTTCTAGTTTGGATTATTTTGGATTGCCATAAAAGGACAACCTAGAGGTCGGGCGGCAACCCGTCGCGTCCGGCAAGGCTGCGAGACTTGAACCCGCAACCGAAGGGCGAAAAGGGTGTATCACCTACCACTGGACCATGAGATGTCCGGGATTAAATAATGTAGTTTTTATTAAAAGATCATGTAGATGAATTATAAATTCGTTTATTTTGGAACCCTATACGAATAGTGTAAATAGAATTTTTTTTACATTCTATTATCTTTTAGAGTGAAAGATGAGTTTGTGGTAGAAATTTATTAATGGATAAAACTCTAATTATAAAGTAAGTATTTCTCCTTATGATCTTAGCCAATCTCATAAATAAATTCCTCAATATTAAGAAAAGCAACTTTGAACAAAAATGTTTTCCTAGATGGTACCTTAAATCATCACTAATTTTTGGCTTTGGGATTGTTGGCCTTTTTATAGCCATGTTCTCTACCACTCTCCATCAGATATTTGATGGTTAGATTTTTCTTCCATATCCATATTTTCCTACATGGAACCCTAGTATGTGTTATTTTCGGTAATCTTCATACTTTCGACTCTTTATTTTAAATAGAGGCCTCATTAATTCATTTTTCGATGTGGGATTTCAACTAGGATATTTTGAAACGTCAAAAATGTGTTATCCTAATACCCTATGTTTTGTTGAACCGATGGTATTTCAATTCATCATAGATTGATGAATTTAAGGACCTCAATTTTATACTTGTTTGTGATTGATGACCTCAATCACTACGTATAAATATTTACGTTTTTCCTCCGATTATATGTCTCCAATTTCCACCAATGTTCTCCTAATCGAGATCATAATTTGGTGGTGACCCTTTGATTTCTCTTTTCCTCATATTAAGACTAAATTTTAGTAACCCAATTTCCGATGTGGGTTTTTCCACAAATATATTTTCTACTTTCAACCTTTTATTTTCGAAGAACAATTTCAAATTGCGAGGACGCAATTTATTGAAGGAGGGGAGAATGTAACACCCCAAGATTTCATAGTGTGTTATTTCTTCAAAATAATTTAATAACTTGCACTACACGCAACACCGAGTTCAATTGCACCATGACTTACAAAAAAAAGCCATTAAAAGAGGTCATGAATAGTATTAACTAAATTTTAAACTTTATAATTTTAGAATCCATATTATGAGTTTCTTAGTCATAATGCAAGAACAGATTCATTTTCAGTATTGCACTTTTATCAACTTTTGATAGTGAAACCTTTTTAAATACAATATTTTAAATTTTTTGACAAAATGGAGACATCAAAAAATTTAAAATGAACCTTCCCAAGCTTCCACGGTACGCTTTCCTTTGAATAAAACAGTAGTGTGTGTTGTACGCAACTTCGAGTTTTAACACACACCACAACCAATCAAACTGGCCGTTATGAATAGTAATACCTAAATTTTGAAATAATATATATTTTATATTTTTAAATGGACTTCATTTTTGGATTCGGAATATCGAATTTAGCCTAAGGTGAAATTTTGGTACTTTTCGGATAACTTTCATATTTTGATTAATAGTGAAAATTACTAAATTTTAATTAAAAACAACTTTTTTAATCAAAATAATTAATAGTGATAAATTATGAATTTGAGTGGTTTTAAAGTATATTTAGAATATATTTTTACAATTTAATATAATGTTGGTCATTAGACAAAATTTTATAATTAAACCGAACATAAACAAGTGTCAATCTTTTGATAGTTATTATCTCTTAAAAACACGCTTTTTGTTTTGACAGCGGGAATTAATTTTAAATTAATTTCTGCCACTTCTGTGTTTTGAATTTAGAAAAATGGATTCCATATTTGGAATCAGGATTTTCAAATTGTGTAAATAGGTAACTTTTATTTTTAGACATTTTGAATAATTACTACGGTAAATATTTTATTTACCATGGTTAAGGGTAAATCCGGTAAATAAGGGTTAAAAAATAATATTATAATAATACTAAATTACCCTAAAACGTGTCTTAACCCTATTGGTTGATACATGGTCGACCATGGGCATCTTTGGGTCGATTTTGGGACCCCATGGATCCACTTGTAAGTGATAATGACACTTTATTTTAATTAAGTCAAAATGAATACAAAAATGACACAAGCATATATCTTTTATAAAAACAATTGTTACATAGGGTTATATAAGTTGGATTTTAGATTATAAATATTCATTAGAAAGCTAAAACGATTTCATACATAATGATATTTTATTTATAATTTTTAGACATTAAATAAGTTATTTTATTTATGACACAATGATTATGCAGTAATTACTATAATAGTGAGAAATTAAAATAATTGATATTATAAATACCCAAATAAATATAATATGAAACTTTTAATGAATTAAACTAATTTTCTAGGATAATATGATATATTAGGATTGATTTAATTGACTTTTTTCGAAGTAATCAATCTGTTATGAGTTTCAAAAAAAATCAACTATTGAATAGTGTCAAAATTGACATAAAAGAGTTCTTAAAAAAATATTATATTATTAATTGATATTAAATTCCTAAAAATCTAAGGTTCGGACAAGAGACTTATATCATGATAGGTTCATCATTAATGTACCACTTGGGGGTCTCTTGGATGTATATAGTAAGTTTATTAACCATATTATATAAAAATACAAAGAGACATTGTAAAAGTGAAACTAATTAACTTAGAGTTAATACTTAAAGATAAGGTTAATATAAGTACCCAAACCTGTCTAAATTCTATTGGTTGAGTGGTTTTCGACCTATCCCCACCTTATCCTTTTAATAATCAACTTTGGAGCCATTAGAAACCGAATATGAATTTATTATAAATTAATATTTCTAGCTTTTCCAAAGGTGCCCCTCACCCCTCTTATAAAAGGGCACTCCTCCTACTCATTTCTTCACACCTTAAAAGCCTTTTGGTTCGGCCAAACTCTGCCCAAATACTCTCCCAACATCCCTCAATACAACCTAGAGGCCTTAGTTTGATCAGAAAGCCAACCTAAGGAGCCCTTTTGATCAAATCAAAAGGAAGAACCCGAAGAAGAGGTAATGATTTCACCACCCTTCTCCAAGTTCATTTCTTCTTCCACTTCTTCTTCCTTTGTTCTTACCATTCTAAAATAATAACTCCAGTATATCAAATATACTGTGATGTTATTATAAATATGGTACAACCATATTCAGTATTCTATCCACCCTTTGAATAACATGTCACCATACGTGCGTACGTACGGCTTACCGTCTCCACGTCGTGGTGTAATTGTTATTCAATATAATATTATTTGGATGGGTATAATAATGATGTGTAACTCATGTAAATAATAAATATAACATGTTAATGATTCTGTATATATGATATACCATCCATTTATATATTATTTTAATATCAAAAGAATGATATTGTCGCTTGTGCGTATGTACGGACTACCGTCTCCACGAACGCGATGAGATTCAATCTCCATCATATCCATTCAAGTATAATTATCATTTGATGATTTAAAAATGATGTTTAAGGACTAGATATCATTATGGATATGAATAAGATACAACAACCATGGCTTATGTAACAAAACATATAAAAGAAAATGAGTAAGTTAACTCCCGAAACGACGATAATTCTAAGATATTATTAACAAATCAATGTTAAAAGATCATATATGATATCATATTAATATATATGATTCTTGTATAATTTAATAACAACTATTTCACCATTATACAGGAGGTTAACCTACCCCAACCAAGGAAAAGTACAAGGTAAGGGTTTACTTTACAACCTCTTCATTATCCAAGGTTGTTTATACGTAATAATCTACTGGGATCTCGTTATCATCCACATCCATGTTTCTTAATAATGTATTTCAAAACATTTTTATTATTTACAAGAATATGGGTTAAAGTCATTTATATCCTTGTTTTACTTTTTATAAGAGGAATCTTTCCGTCGTTTTCAAAACAAGGTCCTTTTTAACCTTTTCGACAGAATTAAGGTAAGAATGTTTTTTTTAACTTATACGGCGGGTGCGGCTATTTTCCACCGTTATAAAATCTTCAAAGCTTCCCTTACAAGCTTATAAGAATATTTTCAAAGAAAATGTTTTATTTTATATGGATCTTAAATTATTTCAAAATAAAAGGAGATATTTCTTTAAAAAGAATTTTGATTTCATCTATGTCAACATCCTTTGATGGAATTTAAGATTATTTGAAGTTGATTTATTATGATACAAAACTTCTATATTGTATTGAAGGTTTTGTGATATGTTTGACTGTGGATGTGCTATTCTTATACCATTCATAGTTTATGGTGAAAGTATTGACATTTCGTATGCTTGTTTTAATACGAATGTTTATGTTATGTTTAAACCTTTTCATATGGGAATGCATTGGACTTAATATGTGACGGGTGGAGCCCGCTATAGATCCTCGATGCATCGGTAGGTCTCATGAGACAAACTAGTGTCTTGGCACAAGGCCTTGACAAAATCTTATTTGTAGTCTTGGCACGAGGCCTTGGCTATGTGGTTATGATAGTCTGGCATTATGCATTCCAACAATATGAAAGTGGTTATTGATTTTGCATGTGATTATTCGATTAGTAGAATATCCATGTGAACAAGTAAATGGCATTTTTTTCATTTTACTTTTGCCATACTATGTTGAAGTTCAATTTTAAAAGGCTTTTGTTTTAGTAATTCATTGCCTTAAATGTTTATGCTTATTTTTGAATGTTCCGCTATATTGTTATCCTTACTGGGCATTTGAGCTCACCCCTTTTCTATGTTTTATTTTTCCCAGGATGTGAAGATGTAAGTTATGAATGACCTGCAGGGATATTATGAGGGGATTATAGTGTGGACTGTGGAAACATTATGTTGTTGTAGTAGTCATTCATTTTATGATGTAATGTAAAACTTATGAATATATCTAGTGTTTCCAAGGCTACTAAACCAATCGGTCTTTCGAGATTTGATCTTTCTTGTGATCATGCCAATGTAATGTAATAATGCACCGACTCTGGGTAACTGGGGTCGGGGCGTTACATCTAAGGTCTATCATTAGGGAGAATATAAAACCATAACATAGTAATAAATAACAAAAATAACCAAACACCATCTGTAGTAGAAAATAATCCAGGTGTGCAAGTAATAAATATTAACAATTTTTTAATAAAAATAGAATGCAATAAAGGCCCAAATATCCATGTCATATATACAACACTTATTTCCAATAGGTTCTATCAAATATATAGAAGTAAATAAAAGGAAAAGAAATAAAATTACAAGGATCTACTACTAACTCTGGGTTGAACCGCATACCCAATCTCCATGACACATTTGTGGTACTATAACCTGATTATAAGAATCCACATGAGTGACTCCACTCAATCATACAACCCTCAGACTCAGTTCCATCCATTGTTCACCATACACTACTGAAAAGTAGATATGAGGTCTGCATGAACATCAACGTGAACATACAGGGGTGAAAAATAAATATTAGTAGGCCACCCTCAACAGTGAACCTCAAAACTGATTCCATAAGTGCATGATCATGCAATAGTCTCGGCCTAGATGATACACAACTGGAGTGAATAAATAAAATAAATCCATATTCAATCCTTGATTCAAGATCCTAATCGACTGGACATCCTAATACTAGGTCATTGAGTTGGATTTCATACCACTCAAGTTATGTATAATCCCATTGATCCTTGGTTTTGTGATCCCAATCGATAATACCCTCTTTGGAAGATGCTGGAAATGTATTTAAGAAAGATACATCACCATATGGGGATATATTTCCTAGCCCTCGGATCACTCGTACTCTCCTCCAATAACTAAGATAAAGGATTCTATATAGAAATTAGATATCTTACAAATACATCATTATTATGGATATAATAACACTCATTCTATGTGTATTTCAGTATGATGTCAAATTTCTATGTCTTATTCCATGTAAAATCGCAACATTTCAACTCAGATAATCCCAAAATGGATAACCCTAAGGAGAAATGTTAGGAATACTCTCTAGATCTGGTATAACAACTCGAAATCATACAATAATTGGTGCAACCGCCTCATCCCCAGAAAAGTATGAGCAGTGAAGCAAAGGTGGATCCACCAATCCTAGGGATTATCCTATGAATAAATAGAGAATATCATCATCAATCATCAAGTATATCAATATCCCATTCTTGAAGGAAATGTTCCCACCCGGAAGCCTCTGGCATTACCCAGTTCATAGAAAGTTAATCATACACTAGCTGATAATAAAAAAGTTGGGGTTTGAGACGAACTCAATACCCTAAGTCTATATCACTATACATAGAGGAATCCTAGTGAAAAATAGGACTTCTGGTAATAGTAAAACTCAATCAATAAGTCTCATAATTTGAATGCTAGGAAGTACCTCTAGAAATCCCCATCATATAATCAGACCGTATCATGCCCCATGGGATGAGT
The DNA here is from genome assembly GCA_963277665.1 of Viscum album. Classification (NCBI taxonomy): domain Eukaryota; kingdom Viridiplantae; phylum Streptophyta; class Magnoliopsida; order Santalales; family Viscaceae; genus Viscum; species Viscum album. The sequence goes on from OY728141.1 coordinate 1,597,506,742, forward strand.
TCTAGGAAACATGTTTGTAATTGTAGTTGTATAAAAAATAATTCAGGGAAATCATAAATAAACATTGAGGATGTTTGAATTCTTAAAATCATCACTACTTGCATAGCCCCATGGGATTAAATGTTTTCTATGGGTTTTAGGGTGACACCGACAACCATCTCTATGAAAACACATAACACACTAGGTTAGAATCGGTCCAAAACAAGGAACCCAATGGGTCCCTTAGGGTAAATCATTGGAGAGGCATCCTAATTGAGATCCTTTAGGTCCACACATAAGAAAAGGCATTCCTCTTTGGATCATTAGAAATGAAATAAAGAAAAATAATCCCTATTAGGATCCTCATAAAAGAGTAATCAAACATATGCATCCTACATGATATCCTCTAGGTGTCCAACATAATAGAGGAACCACGCATGGGAACCTCTAGGTTAGTTAATAATCATATGTATCCATGTTGAGATCATCAGTTTCAAAATGACCTAATGGGTAAACACAACCCACAATATCATCTTTAACAACTCAAGACCTCCTAGACCAAAAAATATATCTCATGAGGGAGATGGCCTGATGGGAAAATACACATAACAATCAGCCAAATAATATAGATAATAGCCCATCTTGATTTAATTTATCACTCTATGAATATCTTAACACCCAACATATCCACTTCATCATTTCTTAAACCAGTCCTACTAACTAGGAACTATCCCTAGATATACAAGATGAGGATATTAAAACTCTATTTCAATGTATCCCAATCAAACACTTGACACTCAAATGGGTATCATATAAAGTATCACTAATATAAGACAACTTAATTTATGAACTAGCGGAATAACATCTCCATTCAACCTTGTGCACCCCAAAACACCTTTCAAATGTCCTCAAGTCAACCCAAGAGTTCAACTTTTGTATACTTTGTGTAAAATAGTTAATATGGACTCCCCTTATGTATAATACTTACTATAGGGTTTAAAAACATTAAAACCCTCAAAATGGTAGCAAGGGATAAGTACACAACATGTAAACATAATTACATGGCGTGTTCCTTCAAAGCCCCACTCAGTAGTGTAATTCAGCCAGATATGGCATTTCGAACCCAAGTACACAACGTGTAAACTATACACACCATGTGTACCCTACATGGGGTACCTTATCGTGTACCAGAGAAGGCTTTTCCATGTGTTTTTACTTGGTCATGTACTTCTCCACACCATGCATCCAACATGGGGTCTCTCCATATACCCTAAATGGCCAGTCACCCTAATACGTGTTGTTTGGACATGTACCAGAACACATGTTGAGTGAAACTACATGATGTGTACTCTGAATTACATGATATGTACTTATAAAAATTCATCTTCCCTGAATATGAAGAGTATACAAAGTGTGTTCATAGATCCACATGTTGTGGGATTGGTATTTCCAGAATGGGAACATATACAATCAACCCAAACCCTTCTTTTCCCCTGTTTAAGCATAGATCAATCCCTTGGAAGGTCCTTAGTGTTCTTAATAGGGAAATAAAACCAGAAATTGGTAAATCTATAAGGATTTATTAGAAAAAAATGAAACATTCCCTACCTTGGGGTGGAATCCATTTAATCTTCTCTTGTTTCCATGATCTCCTACTACCACAAAATGACCCATATCCTCTCAAACTCTATGATGGAAACTCTATTATTCTCCCTCCCTCTCCCACCCCCTCTCTCAATACCTTTTCAATATTAGTCATGAATAAGGGTATACTACGTTTTTTGTATGTGAGAATCTAGGAAAGTATAAGAAATAAAATTGGAAAAAATGAAGAAATAGAAAAGAAAAAGGAAAAGAAAAAGGGACACGAGCCTATACCTGGCACCCAATGTGAGTTTATGTCTCACCTAGGAAAAACACCCCACTCTAGGATCAATAGTAGAGAAAGAGTCTCAATGCACTATTGAAAGGATATCTCAAAAAGACATGCATGGATAAAATAATAGTTCATTAATTAAATATTAATGATTAATTATTCCAAAAAAATTAAATGGATTTTAATTCCTCCAAACTTCTATCCTAGGGTAAACTCCCTATTTTGGGACCAACGAAGTTATTAGAAAAATTATCCAATATAATATTCTATGAGAAAAGGCAATTTTACCTCTCATAAGGATACAAAATAAAAGAAAAGAAAATTTCTTCTCAATTTCAATCATGAAAAACATAGGTCTTTCCGACCTCCCCACTATAAACCTTCTCATCCCAAAGAATCATTGGTGGTCAAACAATATCAATGATCTCACCCCAATCATGTGAACAACTACACTATCATGAATGAAAAATGAATGATATTACGGTTTCATAACTCTTCAATCATGGAATATGTTCAACCATGGCGGGTCTGATACTCCCCACCATAGAGTACCCTTATCATAGCCTCACAACCAAACTCAAATCTCAAAGTCCCACACTCCATCCATCACTAAATGTGACGATTGGTAGGGTCAAAACCGTTCATTCCCAAGTGAAAACCTGTAACATTGCCTGTTTTTACTTCTTAATAATTGTTTCCATGGAAACAAAAAAAAATCAACTCATAACCAGAGTCGTTACCCTAAAATGACTGATGGTGCACTCCCCGCCATATGAATTTCCTCATATCGGTCCTTAAACACAACCTCAACAACTAAAATGTAAAATTAAAATTTCTCCTAATGATCCACACTCATCATCCTATCAATAGCTAACTAGTGTTTTTCCACATCATTCATTCCACATCACTTGATATATTCACAATGTCTACTCTACCACAAAGTGAAATTTCTGACTTCATCACTACTCCTCAACAACCTTGCCTACAACATTCCTTTTAAAACATCAGTCCTCCTCTCACATGAATCCACTCATTAATTAAGTATTTAATTGGTGCTACACAAAATTTTCATGGATCATTTCTATCCCACATAGCACAATGGGTGTATAATCCCATACCACCCAGTTTAAAACCCAAAACACACTTCTATGATTCATCCGTAAATAAGGTCAAGTTGGTCATGATACATGAAATGTTAGTTTAATTAGATCAGAAAATCCCTTGGAACTCTTATTCAAAATCAAGAACCTTACTTGGGCCATGATTTATTTCCATGATTTTCCATAAGACAGTTTCATATTCCAAAATCAAAGATTAAATCACACAACCACTAGTTAACAAGGGTAGGCACCCAATAACTCATGACCGTCAAATCTAGTCTTGATACCCAATCATTTTAGGTGCTTTATCAAAATCCAAAGGCATCATCGTGACAATATCGCAAAGCCTGAGTACCACCTATGAATCAATCTCAATAAGATCATACAAATAAACCCAATACCTCAAAATGAATTTGTAAACCATGGTTACCACTCGCATTTTTCCATCAATCAAACCAAACACTTACTCACAAGGTTCTAATTCAAAGCTATGGGTATCTAGGTATCCCATTTTTCCCTACTAATCAAGTCTCATAATAGAGTCACTAGGTCCAACCACCTATCCCAAAGATCAAACCTCTCACAAAGGTCACATCTCACAGGGATTCATTCACACACCCATAATAATACACAAGGAATCTAACATGCCTTTCAACCCTTTCAAAGGAAGGTAATGATAACATCGACCTGCATGGGTTAAAACCTATCATCATGGGTTCAATTATATAGGTTTTTAGTTCCAAGTTATTGAGGAAAAAATATTTATGTTTAAATTAGAAACCCATTTAATTGAAACCCATTGATAACTATCAACTTAAAGAAGGATTATAATAGAATAAACTACACAACATCATCCAACAAGGCCTTGATCCTCTCTAAGAATCCTTATAAGGATCATCTCCTTTGAGGGTCATGATGTCAATAAAAAGTATAACAACTGAAACTCAATGGCAATCCATATATAGTAATTCCCCTCAAGGTTCTAGTTCAAAATAATCACTCAGTTTACTATCAACATTACATAAATATGTTCTAATTAGGTAACTGTAAGAATAGGTCGGTTAATTAAAATATCATAGCAAGCTAGATGGGAAAACTCCATGTAGGTTTAGTTAACCATACCTGAAAAAACTATTCCCACAAGGGTATACTAGGAAGTAATAAACTACCAATTATGACCTAATAGGGTCAACAATACACATACATGATCGTCTCAAATGATTTGTGTCATAGAACACTCACATGGTTCAGTTTAGTAAAATTTCATTCCAAGCTATGTGAGAAAAAAATGTATAAGTTATTACTATAACTTTAAATAACCAAAACTATGTAAATACACCCCACAAGGGGTCCAAAACTTGAAAACCATATTCCCTATAGATAATGAACCTCCTATGCGTGAGGAATGAGTCACCATCCTCATCCTCGAATATTTCACTGTAGATCCACATAGCCTACAATCGGAATGATATATAAATATATATATATATATATAATTTGGTATAACTAAGTAGAATCCCACCAAGAACCTATATTAGAAAAAAAATTATTTATGTTATTATTGGAACTTTAGAAATTTGACCTCAATCATCATTAATAATTCATTCACTATCATACCTATAATTCGTAAACCCTACATGTTGAATATGGTGCATGAGACAACTCTTTCCTTTTACGGAAAAGAGTTAAAATTAGTCAATTCCCTCTCACTAGTGGTTTGAGATAAAGAAACCCATTATGAAGTATTAAATAAACATCACATGTGATTTTCTCAAATCATTCTCAATGGTAATATCATAAACCAATAAAATCAATCCCATATCCCTAACAATCAGTACTTCTTACCAGAACATGTGTTCTCAATGAAATAATATGATGTCCATCACAAGTTCAGACACATTCCTATTACTATTTTCTACTATAACCAAAAATATTAATACAATAGTAAATGAACTACTCTGATACCAATTTATGATATCCTAACCCGACTCACAATATAAATAGTAACCAGACTGGTTGGTGACAAGGACTTAAGTGCACCTCCTCATATGTGAGGGGTTGACGACTAGTAGCAAGGGAATAATGTGTTTTAGTGGGGAGACTATTCCCTCATATTAGAGTATTAAATAGACGAAATAACTGAACACTATCCATAGCAGTAAATAATAAGATTTCATAAGAAATAAATAAAAATAAGGCTATACTAAAAAGAAATCTGATAATGGTCCAAACATTAATGTTATTTATACAACATTGATCTCCCACTAATCTTATCAAATATATTAGAAAAAATAAACGGAATACAAATAAAATTACAGGGCTCTAATACAAAAAAAAGGTCGAACCACATACCCTATCTCAAAGACATAGTTGAGATTCTCCAGCCTGATCATAATAATCCTCACAAGTTAATCTGATCGATCATGAAACCCTTTTCCATATCCTTATCCATCATGAAACCATGATAAAACTAATAGTATACATTTGTTATGCATGTACACAATGTTTCATATATAATGGGTGAGAAATAAATCTTAGTTGGTCATCAAAATGGGGATTATATAACTTATTTCCATGAGTTCATGCTCATATAATATGATCATCCAGATCGAGATACAATTGGAATGAATAAAAAAAATCAATCCACATTCAATCATTGAATTTGATATCTGTTCGACTAGACATCCTATGAATTGAGAATTTATTGGGATTTCATCCCACTCAAGTCATATATAATCTTATCCATCCTTGGTTATGTGATCCCAAGTGACTTCCAGTGTTGGTAATGTCTATGAGGAAGCTATGTCACCATAGGGAGATACATGTCCAATCCATAGTATCACCCATACTTTCCTCCAATAACTAAGATGGGGGATTCAATGTATCTGCTAAATATCCTGTAAATAATGTATCACATGGGATGTTATACCACTCATTCAATGTGTAATATAGCCCAATGTTGGATTCCTATTTCTCATCCCCTAAAAAGTCATGAAATTGTAACTCAGATAAGACCTATGGGGGACCCTAAGGTGATATGTAAGGAATAATATCTAGATCTGGTATAACAACTCAAAATCATTTAATATATAGTTCAATAGACTCATCCCTAGACAAGTCCAAGAAATACAGTAAGGGTGTGTCCACCAATCCTGGGGAGTATCTTAGGAATCAATATAGGGGATCATCATTAATCATCAAGGATATCAACATCTCATTCATGGGGAAATGTTCCTACTCACAAACCTCTCGTATCACCTAGATCATAGAAATATATGCATCCACTAGATGAAACAAACAAATTGGATTTATGAGATGAACTTGACAACATACATATGTATACCTATGTAGGGAGGAATCTCGATGATAAATGGGACTCCCAAAAACAATACCCCTTAATCAATAAGGTTTATATGTTAGATCCTTTAAAGTAAATCTTGGTATCCCCATTATAGAATCACATCATATCAGTGCCCATGGGCCGAGTTCTAAAAATCACATCTAGAATCATAATTTCCTCAACTATAACTAATTGAAAGAATAAGAAAAGAGTGGGGGTTTTCCAATGCATAAAACCATCACTACTAAAACATACCCCTAAGATTACATGCTTGGTATGGGTTTTATGGTGCCTCCCATTACCATATCTATTAAAAATCATAATAAACTAGGTTAGGGTTTGTCAAGAAACAATGAAATCATTTGGTCCCTTATGCCAAAACAATAGAGAGGCATCCTACTTGGGATCTTATAGTTCTACACATAATTGAATTAATTCCTCTTGGGATCCTTGGAAATAAAACAAAGAATAAGAATACCTTTTTAATCCTTGAAATGATTAATAAAACAAAAGAATTACACAAGGGATCCTCTAGGATGAAAAAATAATGGAGGAATCTCTCATGGGAACCTCTAGGTCAGGTCATCAGTAGATGCATCCCTCTTTGGATCCTCAATTGTAAACTAACTACATTGTTAAAAACATCCCATAACCCCATCTCTAACAACTCATAGCCTCCTAAGACAAAAAACACATCTCACAAGGGATATGTACTCAAGGGAAAATCCATATAATCATTATCCATGGAATATGGCTCATGTCCCACCTCAGTTCAAGGTCTCACTATAGGTTGGTCTGAACACCCAACTTATTCACTTAATAATGTTGAAAACCAGCCCTACTAACTAGGTATTTTCCCAAGATACACCATATGAGGACACTATAAATTTCATGACATGTCTACCAATCGAACCCCAAACCCTAAAATGGGTCTCATCCCTCCTCTCACTCATATGAGATATATTAATTTATTAACTAGGGGAAGAACATGTTCATTCAAGCTCGCTCGCCCCAAGACACCTTTCAGAAGTCATTAAATCACTTTAAGGGTTCCACCATCGCAATCTATGTGGAAAAATACTCAACATGGACTCATATTATGTCCAATAATTACATTGGAGTGTAAAAAAACAAAAAAAAATGAAAATCCTACAAAAGGGTAGAAAGGGATAAGTACAAGGAATGTATACCTAAGTACATGGCGTGTACACTCAAATCCCCACCTGGGCATGCAATTTAGCTAGAATTAGAAGGTAAAACACAATTAAATGGAGTGTAAACCATATACATAGAGTATACCCTACATGGGGTACCTACATTTGTGCCTCACATGTCCAAACCATGTGTTTTTACCTAGTCGTGTACTTATACATGTTGTGTATCTCACACAGGGTCTGGTTGTGTACCCTATACGTCCAAGTTCCCCTATATGGGATGTTCGACCATGTATTTGACCATATGTCGAGAAAAACTACACAATTTTTACTCACAATTACATGGAATTTAGTTTTAGAAATTCATCATCTTTGAATATGAATATGAAACAACGTGTGTTCATATAACCACACAATGTGTGATTGGGATTTCTTGAATGAGAACCCCTACAATAAACCCAAAACTCTCTTTCCCCCCCATTTAAGTATAAATAGACCCAATGGGGTCCTTAATAGTCATAATAGAGACTTAAAACTAGAAATCAATACATCAATGTTGAATTACGTAAAAACAAAAAATTGACCTACCTTTGGGAAAAATCAGTTGAAGTTTCTCCCATTTTCTGTGATCTGCATGCACCACATGAAGATCAAGATCCTCCCGAGCTTCACGGTGGCTCCTTTATTCCTATACATCTCCATATATCTCTATAAATGTATATTTTCTCTCTAATTAATGTAAATTGGATCCTTGAATGGGATTTATAAGAGAATACTAGGGAGAATAAGAATGAAAATAGGGAAAAAGGAAGAAAAAGAAAAAAGGAAAAGGGACTTCGCCCCGGTGCCCAACATGAGTTTATACCTCAGCTAAGAAAAACCACCCAGTTAAAACTCAATATCAGAGATAAAATATAAGTCATATTATCCATTTAAATTATGTCACCAAAAAATGTGAAAATAAAATAATATTTAATTAATTAAATATTCTATATTAATTATTCTGTGAAAATTCGAACATCATGGAATTATTCCAAACTCTAATCCTAGGGAAAACAACCTATTCCAAGACTAATGGAGTAGCTAGGAAAATTATTAAAGATCATATTATTTGTTAAAATTACCATTTTACCCTTCATGGTCATTTAAAAGAAAAAGATTCACATTTTGGATCAATTTCATAGTTTGGAAGAACATGGTTCTTCACAACACCATGTGATAGAAGCCTCTCAAAAACATTACTATATCTAGTAATATGGTGAAAAATATATTTCATAATAAATGGACTATGATTTAATGATTATAATGAGAATTTATACTTTGGGAACTAAAATAATTGATTGGATTTACCAATAAATCAAATGAGGGAGGATGAAGGGACCCTTTTATTTTTTGATGTGTTTTATTGTTTTCAATCATAGTTGATAATACATGGGGTTTCTAATAAATTTTTGTATCTTTTTTAATTTTTTTTTGATGTTATGACAAATCATTAGATGAATTTAAGAGGTTATATGTGTTTTTAAAGATAATCTATAATTATTTATTGAAGTTGAATTTTATCCAGGTCATTTTCATATGAGTTATTCATATATTAATATGAGTGATCTAGAGTAGTGTATGATTCATCTAATCTATTTATGATTATTTTATGGTCTACATTCAAGTGTTTTTGTTACTTCCTTTGAGTCAAAAAATATACATAAGATTGTTTTGATAATTTCACATAAGTTATCCACTCGTTTGGGGAATTATATATGAGTCAGTTGAAGCTTCATGAAAGTGAATTGGTCTTCATATGATCCACCAATTTATGAAAAAAAAGAGAAAAATCTAGAATGAATTATTTTGGGAGAAATTAATCAAGATTACGCTGAAAATAATATTCATTGGTTTTAGAATCAAAATTAAAATGTGATTTAAGTTGATGCATGGGAGAAATAAAAAGAGGTGACCACCTCTCAGGATGACTAAATCTCTAAGTTCACTTTATCTAAAAAATACTTAAGTGATCAAAGATAAGTTTTTTCTTAAACAGTCTGCATAAATAGTTTTTTAAATGTTATTATTTAAAATTTTGGTGTTCTGAAGTTCAAGAAATCACTTTCAACTAACTATGAAAATATTCATGATGAGGATTAAAGTGTCTGAATATTTAAGTAGTTGAGTTATTAAGGGGTATGTCGTGATATAGTTCTACATAATGTGAGACAACTGAAGAATATGAGAAATAATGTTTTATAAATAAATTTAAGAATATATGTATTACTAAAATTCACATAAATACCATTTATTTATTAGTTTTTGAAGTTATGAGATATAGTATTTTTCTTAAAGTATTTTTATTTCTAGTCAATTATAAATGAAGAAAGAATGGGTAGTTATGTTATTTTATAAGATACATCTAGTTATTTGAATGAGATATTTTTATTATGATCATCTTTCATGGTTTTGAGCTATACTGAATTCGGAAAATAATAGTATTTTATGGTATGATTCTATTGACAGAAGCCTAAAAAGTATGAGCTGGAAATGAGTTTCTTGAATGAAAAAAATTCAAAATCCCATGTTTTCACAAATATGGAAAGAAATCTAAGAACTAATTTTAGTATTAAAAACATAGAGTTTAATCTGTGCATCTAAAAAGACTGAGATGGAGTTTTATATCTAATTTTGGGAAAAAAATCATGAAATGAGTACTTTGAGAAGAATAGAAAACTTTTTGAATCCTTATTGTTGAGTGAATTGAATTTGATTAAAATATTTTAGAAGAAGATCTATATTAGATTATATATAGATTGATTGTATAGTATTTCATCATCTTGAATGCTTATCGAGGATTATCTACATCAACTATAGTTATATAAACAAAAAATATATAGAGATATTTCTCATTCTAATTCATATAATTATAATTTGTAGTGTGAATTTGTGTAGTACACTATTACTCTAAGAAGGAATAGTGTGATTCTATGAACATGTATAAGTTTTTGTAATAACCTATGATTATAGTGAAGAATATGTGGTTAGGGGGACTAAACAACTATGAAAATGAGTAGGAATATTGGGAAGTATTCAAACCTTGTAAAAAATAAATGTTCTTTTCTATTTACTCTTCTATATGTACTACTGAGGCCAAGTCTTTAAATATAAGAGAATAATATCCTAAAATCTCCCAAAGGTTAATTTAAAACAAAATAAATCTTAAAACCAGCATCCATTGATCCCCCCTCTCAATATAACATCACCTTTTGAGGTGCTATAATATTTATGGTGCTGTTTTGTTTCTTTTTTGTTATAATATTGAAATATTTATTTCAATATTGGTTATAATATATTAAATTTATTAATATTATGTAATTTTTATAATATATTTCTTATCACGATGAAGTAAAATATATTTTATAACGTTTTATTTTTAATATTTGAATCATGTTTGACATCATTCTATTTTTGTTAATGTTGGTGATATTAGTAAGTAATGATATGTACTTTTGTTAGATGGTTGATGGATTTCCCTAAGGCATGTTATGATGTCACTCTCATTCTGACTAAATTATTATAACAACCTAACCTTTTAGTATTTATTACTCTATAAATAAATATTTTTAAATATCTTATTTAACACGCACATTAATTAAAATAAAATTGTGATACATTTTGTAAGTATTACATATGGCCTATATAATATAGTCATTCAATTAGTAGGTATAAATAAAATTAATGTCATAATGAAACTTAGGAAAATGGAATCAAGTAGTAGAATTCATATTTATGAGTATCATCTATAAAATCATGGAAAATATACCTTGTCTCTAGGGTTTTCCCTATATTAATCCCAAGATGAACTTTAACCTGTATGTCTTAAGTGAAATCGCATAAAGAAAAAAAATTACTCATGGAAATCATTACAAGATCAATGATAAATGAACCACCATATGTGAATACTGAAAGTGCATACATTACACTTATATCTTATATAGGGGTCATTGTAGGTTTTTTAAATATAATTTATGATAATATAAACATCTAATTATAAATGTAATTAATCATTTTTATACAATTGTACTGATAAAATTAAATGTATACTTAAAAAATACGTTCTATAAAAGTTGTTTTTCCATATTATGTGTTATTATATTAAATTTAATTTTCATCTCATTTTAAATTTTAATAAATTAACTTAATTTTTTAATTGAGCATATCCAAATTATATTAGGGCGATTTTTTTTGATTTGTTCTAAAAAAGTGATTTTTAATGTTGAAAGTGAAAATAAAATTTCTAGAAATACAAAAACTTTTATAAAAGTGTTATAATATAATACTGAGTTAAAAATATATGAGTCATTTTCCATGAAAAATATGAATTTATGGACTAAAATAGTTATTTTAAAATTAATATTTTTTTTATAAATTTATGAATGACTGATTGGAACCTATGATATATTTTATTCTAATAAAAAATATTTTCATATTTTTCTCATAAATAAACTAATAAAACGGATCTATTGGGTTTTGGAGGTATTTTAAATTAAAATAATCCTGTTTTTTATTTACAAACTAATAAATATCACTGGAAACAATACTATACATGATTTCAATACAAACTCATTTTTTCCTAAAAAGATAATTTTTCTAAAAAAATGTTTTTGTTGCTTTTAGAAAAATTTTATTAAAATAAATTTTTAACCAATCTATTAATTGAATCCTATAAATTTATTTCAAATTTTTAATCATCATTTTCAAATTATTTAATATTTTCTATTTTATTTATAAGAAATAATTTACTATAGTAAAAGTGAGTCACCTCGATAAAGGTTTAAAAGGGTAACAAGGGGTTAAATTAAGGGATAAAGCCAGAAATATCAAAAAAAATTCTAAAATTATTTATATGAGTATATTTTCAGAATATACTATCCTATATTTTAAATTATGATATTTTATATAACATTTATTTGAGTGTGGATTTAATTTAATTTTAATAAATGAGTATTTCCAAAAGTGCCACTCATATCATTTATAAAAGAACCCCTTGAGCACCATACTTATCCTCACAAAAAACATTATAGATCAAAAAAATATTCCAAATCCTCTTTTCATAACTTTATAACATATCTAATGGGCTCTATTCTCACCAAAATACCAATCTAAGATGACTAAAGGAGAGGCCCAAAGGAATATATCCATGGAAGATGTGATTTTTTTACCAAGTTCTTTCAAGTTTCTATATTTTTATACCTTCTAAAATATTCTATATCTCTAATAATAAAATGAAATAATTATCATTATTATACATAAATTTATTATGTTTATGAAGTAACCATTATATACCTTCCTCACATATCTTATAAAATTAATGTTTTGCTCATGTTACTTGAGAACTACCCCTCTATGAAATGATGTATTTCATCTTTCAAGTCCAAATTACATGAATGGTTATAAAAATAATTTTATAAACAAATATGATATTTATAATATATTTATTAAAATATAAAGATAATTTTTCAATTATATTATTAATATTAATAATAAATGGTCATTATATATCTAACTGCATAAAAAAAGCATACTAAGGGTATTTTCCTTAATTTTAATATATCTTTAATATGATATTAAATGTATAAGTTTCATGATACTATAATGAATAATGAAATATTTATCTAATTTTATTATATGATTAAACTATTTTATAAACCCTTTGAAAATGGTTAATGAACTAAAGTAGTTTTAGAGTAATTGACTGAACAACCCCAAGTGGTCAAGGAGATAAAAAACTATACAAAAATGAATGGAATATAATACTAAACGGACATATAAAATTAAATATACTTGAAATTTTTCATTAAGATATCATTTAACAAACACAATTTTTTTATTCAAGAGGTTGTACACACGCAGACACTAAGAAAGACTGAACTTAAGGTAAAGGTTTTTTTCAATTTCATGTCATTGAGGCATCTATCTTAATTTTCTCCTAATTTTATTTATATAGTGTATATAATACATCTTTAACATATTTTTCCATGAACCCCTTTATACTCATGTTATTTAAAGTTCCTAACAAATGATTTCTTGTAAAGGGATTTTTATTTTAAAAGTTTTAAGGGTTTTAATTTTAAATAATTTCTTTAAAAGTTTTAAAATCAAGTGAAAAAATATTTTCCCTCTATATCTATATTATTTATACTATTGAAATATTTTTTTCTATATATTTTAATAATTTCTTATGTTAATTTTAAACTATCTATCACCTTCATTGAAATATTTTTAAAATGATTTTTTATCACTTTCTATATGGGACACTTTTTATTTTCTTTATAAAGGTATAAAAATAATATTTTTTAATGTTTACTACTTGATCACTTTTTACTTCCATTATGTATGTTTTTTATTATCAATATTCCTTTTCTATTTACCATGGTTTTTCAAATAAAATTAATTTTCAATTGTTCTATGAATTTTTCATTTTTAAAATAAAGGTTAATATTTTTGAAGAATAAATAAATATATTTCATTCCACTTAAAAATATATTTTATCTTTCACTTCATATTTCATATCATTAACTTCATTTTACTTAGATGTGTTAGTATTTGAAAATATTTTTAAATTAATATTTCAATGACCTCTTTTCACCAATTAGAAATAGATTTTGGAAGTGAATTATAAGTTTTCTTGTTTTATAACCATTTTATAAAAACAATATGAAAATATTTGTGTACTTTTGCTTCAAATATCCTCACTTACTTCAAAATTTATATCTCATATTGTGTAAATTTCAAGATCAAAATCTATGTTCTCTTATAATTTTCTTATTTTGGGAGACTAAATTTTGTTATTGACTCATATACTATGGATTTCTTGTTCTGAAATATCTTTTATAAATGATATGAAACCCATTTATTTCCTTGATTTTTTCGAATATGATATAAGACTGATTTCTTATATAATAGATATATATAGATGGTGATGGGTGGGGTATTATATTTCCCTCTAATGATTTGGTTAAGGTTATATATATCATGATATTTTTATCAAAAATGACTATTGATTATCACTCCACTACGGGAATCAGGTAGTGATTGATTCCCCACTGTACTATAGGAAATAGGTAGTGAAATCTGTTCTAATATGTTATGTTTTTCCTAGGATTATGTTTGGTCAACACGCATATACCTCATCCCAATTTCTTTTTTATCATGGCTTAAATATTATTGACTTATGAATCATTACACTAAAATCTTTAGGTAGTTATTTGATGATATATGATCCATATATTAATGGGTATGATTATATAATGTTATTTCATATCACTTGGATTATATTCTCATCTTCTTCTCTCTTATGATCTTTGAATGATGTCTCCCTTGTTTACCCTTACTGAATATTTGAGCTCAATCTTTTCATATGTTTCCATTCCTTGGGTAATGAAAAAGAATATTGAGTATTATATTTCTAAAAAGGGTATCTTGAGTAAAAATTAATTGTGAGAATTGTTGAATACATTAGAAAATAAGTTGGTTATGTAGTTAATCATGAAAGACCATAAATTTTAGGCTTTTGGATTGTGAGATAATTTTTGGGGTGTAATTTTTCAATTATAAAAAGTATGTAAAATATATTAATGTTATTTTGAGTCACCTCAATTATATCCCACTAAATCAGTTTTAAAATGGGTTCCAAGTGGGTACTCTTTTACATACAATTGTTCCCCATTAATGTAAAATTTTACTTAGAAGAGATTAACCCATGAAGTGGCATTGAAATCAATAGTGTAATTAATTTTTTTTTATTTTTATTCATCATAAAATAACCTTTGATTTTTATAGAAGACTTCATAGAAATAAAAATATTATATGGGATTTAGAATGGTCATTTAATGTATTAGAATGTATTGATCATTCCATACCATGGATATTCACTCTATAAGAATTGGAGTAACCCTTTTGATAAGATATCCAAATCCTTGGAATTGTGTGAACACCTATTCTATAAAGGTATATATTATCTAAATTAATAATTTCCATCAAATTAAAGCTAATGGAATATGTTGTATTGATCATACCAACTTGTGAGTAGATGTGTCTTCTAGATAATTATTGGTTTGAGAAAAGGTATAGATCATACCTATTCAGTGAACTAGGTTGAAGCACTAGATATACTCATTTAGGCCTAAACATGGATATGTAGAACTTATCAATCCATCAATAGAAAATTTTGAGCTTGATGGCAAAGCCATGAATGCTCTACATTGTGGGCTAGACCGTAATGTTTTTGATTGCATTTCTTCTTGCTCTACTTCACATGATATTTGGAAATGTTTAGAGCTAACCTATGAAGGCACTAAGAAGGCTCAAAAGCAAGAACCCGCTCAAAAGCATGGACCCGACGAAAAGATCAAGCCCGTTTGCCCACCTCATAAAAAAAGGGCCAAGAAGAAAAAGAAGAAGGCTTCAAAGGCAACATGGAGTGATAGCTCCACCTCTTCATTCTCCTCCTTCTCCTCGAGCGACCAAGGTAAAAAATGCCTAATGGAAAATCATGAGGTATCATCTTCCTCCTCTTCTGACTCCTCGTCTTCTAGTTCTTCAAATTCTTTGAATCATCTTTCTTATGAAGAACTCTCACACGCTAGAGATCAATTGGAAAAAGGTTTTCATACTTTATCGTCAAAATTTGTTGCTTTAAAAAAGTCTTTCAAAAAACTCTCTTCCGAAAAAGAACAACTTCTCAAAGAGAAGGAGGAGATGTCCCTCAAAATCCAAAATTTTCCAAATGTTGATTCCATGGAATCAACCATCAAGGACCTTAGAGAGACCCTAGCTAAGTTCACCCAAGGGGAACAAAATTTGAACAATATCCTAGGTTCCCAACGAATTTCTAGAACCACCCAAGGGTTAGGATATTCCAATATAGCTTCCTCCTCCCATGCACCCACTGTTTTTGTAAGGGGGAGCTCCGAATTTAAATTTTGTAATTATTGCAAAAAACCCGGGCACATGATATATGAATGTAATTGTAAAAACGCCCGGTATGGTCAACCCAAAAGTTTTTTCTTTTCGGACGAATTCTATAGGAGAAGACCCTCTATGAGACAAGTATGGATTGAGAAATCCCTTCTTGCGAGTCTCTCCGGGCCAAAATTTATTTCCTCTCCCCGGTGACTTTTTGTTTTTATTTAGGGGGAGTTAGGTTTGTTTAAGCTTTTTGTTTCAATTCAAAACTCTCAATTTCAAAAATTTCATTTGGTTTCAAATTTCAAATCTCAATTGGTTTTTGATTCAAAACTTTCAATTCAAACTGTTATTCAAATTTTCATTTCAATTTCAAAATCTCAAATTGATTTTCAAATCTCAATCTTGTTTTTCAAATTTTTTCCCTCAATCAAGTTTTTTGCCCCATTCTATTTTGATAATCACAAAGGGGGAGAAATTTCTTGATTGATTGGGGGAGAATCCTTTTGATCATGCTTTGCTTTAAATTTCATTTTATTCATTAAAGCATGTCTTTAATTTCATTATTACATTGTTTTGGTGATTGTGATCATCAAAATAGGGGGAGATTATTGTACCTCTCGTTCCCCTCATTGTTTGATTTTCATGATCACAATCACTTTCATATATGTTTAACTTTGTTTTTAAGTGTTGTGGATGATAGGCAAAAGATTTCCAAAGGATTGGCCCAAGAATGGACAAGAAATGGACTGAAATTCAGTCCACCGGCCAACCGGTGTGATAGCACCGGCCAGCCGGTAGAACTGGCAGAGGGATTGCCCACTGCCAGGTTCCACCGGTCGACCGGTGGCTCTGTCACCGGTCGACCTGTGGCACCCAGCCCAAATAGTGTTTGCTACTGTCTTGCCACCGGCCAGCCGGTGGCTCCTCCACCGGTCGACCGGTAGAGCCTGGATCAAGACTCTTCTTCTCTACCAAGGCACCGGCCAGCCGGTGGCTCTGGCACCGGTCAGCCGGTGGCCCCTGGACAGGAATCCTATGCCTTTTTTCAAACACCGGCCAACCGGTGGAGCTGTACCGGCCAGCCGGTAGCCCAGTCAAACTAGCCGTTGGGGCTTTGACCAGGCTGCTCCACTTGCCTCCCAACGGCTCCGAAAGCCTTTCCAACGGCTCCAAAGGCCTCCAACGGCCATATGAGGGTTCCCCCTCTATAAATAAAGGAGCTTGAAGCCCCGGAACTATTGCCGATCCATAATTAAGCATTGTGAAGCCAACGAACACAATTCTCCTTATTTGGCAAACCTCCGGCGGATTGCTCCAAGGGAACCACAATAGCTCCAACAACTTCCACATCCAAGGAGCACCTCAAGAAGCTTGGGAGAGCACGCTACATCAACTCCATTCAACCTTTGGCGCCCAAGTCTTCCTCCAATACGGTTTTTATTATTTATTTTATTTTGAGCTTAAAATTGGGTTTGTTCCTACAAACCCCAAACCCTTTTTCTCATCCTCCTTTCTTTTGGGTTTCACATCACCATTAAGGTGTTAAGAGGTTTCTTCAAGCCTTTCCTTTTTAAAAGGCTTGTGTTTCGGTGAGCTAGCCTTCACCCGTTAAAAAGGCTAGTGGGTTCTTGCTATTCCATTGAAAGCAAGTGGGTTCTTGCTAAACCAATAAAAGCAAGCTGTAATAGGTCCTAGTGCTACCTCAAAGCCTAGTGGGTTTCTTGCTAAAACCATTGAAAAGCAAGCGGTAGGAATCTCTCAACGGTTGAGTTGGGAGCGGAGACGTAGGCCGGGTTTTGGCCGAACTCCGTTATCAATTTTGTGTGTTTTGCCTCTTTATTTCTGCTGCATTTCAACTTTGATTTTTAAATTGTTAATCTTTTTTTAAAAGGCAATTCACCCCCCCTCTTTCCATCATTCCCGTGTTTCTTCCGACCCATCAATTGGTATCAGAGGGTGGTTGGTCTCGGGACCGGTGTGGGCTTGGGGGGGGGATGTTGTGTCCTGGGCCCAGGATTGTTGGGCCCCCGCCAGGATTGTTGGCGCCTGTGCCCCGGTAACCAATCCCACATCGGTTGTGGAGGGAGATTGGTGGGTGCTTGAAATTCTCGTGCCTACCTTCCCCTCAGCAACGCGTTTTAAAGCCGTGAGGCCTGGGATAGCAACTGGGCCAGAGCGGACAATATTGCTGGGCCGAGGGATCCGATCCATCAATTGGTATCAGAGGGTGGTTGGTCTCGGGACCGGTGTGGGCTTGGGGGGGGGGATGTTGTGTCCTGGGCCCAGGATTGTTGGGCCCCCGCCAGGATTGTTGGCGCCTGTGCCCCGGTAACCAATCCCACATCGGTTGTGGAGGGAGATTGGTTGGTGCTTGAAATTCCCGTGCCTACCTTCCCCTCAGCAACGCGTTTTAAAGCCGTGAGGCCTGGGATAGCAACTGGGCCAGAGCGGACAATATTGCTGGGCCGAGGGATCCGATCCATCAATCACCACATTGTATGATCACACATATGATTATAAATAGTGTAGTGTACCGTCATGTAGAGTATCATTACCATTATCAGTTTTTAATAGTGATAAATTGTTCACCCTTATAAAGGGTACCTCTCTATAACCCACATTATAATATGTGATTTGAGTCTCCCCCTTCAAAAATAAAAAATAAAAACAAATTTTAAATATTTCTAAAACATAAAAAAGAAAAAATCTTCAAAAAATTTAAAATATGTAAAAATAAATTTTTACAATCAACCATCATACTTTCTTGGAAAGAAATTTTATAAAAAAAATTTATCTCTTAAGTTAATCCTATATATAATAAATACAAATCAATGTTGAATGGAGAAAAAGTTGGACACTTTTAAGAATATACAACTATTATTATTAATAAAATTCATCTTACATAAGTTTATTAAAATTACTTAGTTCTTATAATACTCTAAGATAATATTATAGTTATGTGAAAAATATCCTTTTGTGAAAAATTGAGATCCAAATTCGTAATCCCCCTAGAGAAACCCTGCTTCTACATTTACATAGGTAAACTAAAGAAAATGTTCCCATGTTTTGACACTAATGTTATGTCCATGGTTCATTAATAGTTTTTAAACTCATGCTCTTTTTCTCAATGGTGTTGAACACCATTTTACTAGGATTTAATATACCATTGATATTTCTTTCACACATATGATATAATTTCTTACTTTTAACTTATATATGAAATGTTATCACTTATTAAGTTAAGGCACCATCTTTGATGAATCATTAAAAAGGAATTTAAACCCATCCTTAAGTAATTTTTTTCACTAACTCCCTTGAAAGTCACTTTGATAGTTGATTATCCAAAATTATGACTTGATTTAATGAAGTCCACTATTATGATATAATATGTTATGAATTGTCACACAATGTTATGTCTACAAACAAAGTGTCTTGATTTTTCATTATATTGATTATTATATTCCCTATCTATAATTTCTTGATGATCATCATGTATATAAATTGGACCCTTTTGCATAGGACACAATGGTAGACCTGAAAAAAGTTCTATCCAATTATTTTTCTTTTCTAATATCTCTTAAAGTAGCAAACTCAGAATCCATTTTATAGTCTATTATATAAATTTTTTTTTATCCTTGTGATATCTCTCCACCTCCATGTGTTAAAATTTAACCACTCATAGAAGGGTTATCCTATATATTTTTAATCCACCTTGCATCATAAAATAATTCCAATACCCTTAGGTTTCTATTATAAAATATATAGTAATCCATAATACCCTTAAGATATTTTAGTACTCTTTTAACTACTTTACATTATGCATAAACCCTATTACATGTATATTTTTTCAACCTTCCAATGACATGTGTAATAACATGTCTTTTTCTATTTATATCATATATAAGACACCCAATAATCGTTTCATGTTTCATTTGAGTAACTACATTACCTGTATTTGGTAGAATCCTACTTCAAACTGAATATGAGGAAATGACAAGTGAATAATAAAAATTTTCCAACCAATTTAGGACCTTTTCAATATAATGATATCAAGAAAGAAAAATAAATATATTCTTCCTAATAATTGTTATTTCCAAAATGAAATTTTCTTTACTTAATTATTTCATATCAATATTTCTAGAAAAAATAGACTTATCCTCGTTTACTTGATTTATATCAGTACTAAAAATTAATATTTCATCAACATATAAACAAAGAAAAACCCCAAGATTATTCTTTAATTTATTATTATCACATTTATCATATTTCTTAACTATAAATCGATTTTATAAAATTAATTAATTATATTTATCATCCCATTATTTTGGAAATTATTGTAAAAAATATATGGACCATACCATTTTTCACACATTATTTTATTTTCCCAGAACTATGAATACATTATACTGTTATATATATTTCATCCCCTAACTCAAAATTTGAGAATTATTTTTTGAGATTAATTTGGTAAATTTCAAAATTATATATAGAAGATAATGTGAGAATGATTATAATAGAACAAGTCTAATACATGGGAGTATAAGTACTAAAATATTTTATTCCATTCTTTTTAATAAACCCATTTTCTTCAAATATGGATTTATTTTTTAAATTGTACCATTAAATTTTATTTTCCTTCTAAATACTAACTTACAAACTATTGATTGTGAACCTTAAGGAATACGAATAAATATAAAACTATTTTTCATAGTTATAGAATCATTTTCCTCATTTTTAGTTTCATTATAAAGAGAGTCATTAGAATATAACATAGCTTCTTTGAATTTTTTTAGATCATACTCTATATTAAGAAAAAATAGATGGTATAATAATAATATCATTATTTAAATCTGTAAAGTACATATAAAAATCATATTCATATAAATTATGTATCAATGGTTATTTACTTTTACAAACCCCACAAATATATCTTATAGAAATGATATTTTATTTGAATAAAATTTATTTATTTTAATTATATTAGGTAAATAGTTAAACCAAGATACATCGAAGATAGCATGTCTTGTTTTGATAATTGTATTTATAGCTACTAATTAATATTATTCTAAAACAATCATTCTATATCATTTTGAATGATCTACAGTTTTATAGAATATATAATCAATGCATGTTTTACCTAAACTCTTACTTTTAGGTTTAGGTACTATTACAATTTCATAAAATGCCCAAACATTTAAATAATTTAAGTTTAGTCTCACATGTTTCCATCATTCATATGGTGTAATAGACTTACCCTTTAGGATAACTCTATTTAGGATGTGACACGTGGTTAATAATGACTCTCCCAAAAATATTCTTGATATATTTAAGATATACATCATGGAATTAATTATTTTTATAAATTTAATATTTTTTATTAACTACACTATTATATTGAGGTTTATGGGGGGTTTCACTTTATGTATAATCCCTATGGATTCAACTAATAGGTTATAATATTCTCCTTTCCTGTCATATGTGGTGTAACGTTCAGGACCCAGATTCTACTTCATGGTGCCCTAATCCTGGTTGGCCACAAGCACATCCCCCCAAACACTAGAGGCTACCGACTAGTAGCAAGAGCCATAAATGTGTATATCGGGAGAATATTCCCTCTTATTAGATTGTAACATAGTATATGAAAACATACATATGAAATAACAAAAAAATATAATAGTCAGATAATGGAAAAACAAAAGGAATAAAAAAATGATGAAAGTAATCTCATATAAAATGATGATCATGTCACGTGTCTACAAAGCATACAAAACAGGTATGAATGGAATCATTACAATACATGTATTAAAATTCAAAAAGTACCAAAAAAATTATCTCCCGAGAGAATCATGAGCTTTAACTCGGTCAAATGCTCCCCTGCCCCTAAGCATGAAACAAAATCAACCATTGATCTATGGGTACTTACCCTTGTCCCTACCTACATCCAAATTGTCTATTTTGGTACCCAAAAATAGCCCAATTAGGTTGTGAGATATAATCCCCATTTTTAACCACACAAAGGTCTATAAAAAATCCTAACTGTGAAATATAACAAGCTAAAGTAGAGTATAATACATACCATGGTAAGAAGTAAATAAAAAGTGAGTTTGGCATGGTGGATATACTAAAATTCATGTGATACTTTATATCCCAATAAGGTTACCAAAAAAACTTGGTATAATCTACTATAATAAGGTAGATGAAACAATATCTAAGTAACTAACATGACCTTGACATACATCCATACATATCTTAGCATCCTTGACCTTTCTATATAATCTCTATATCAAACAACCACGACCATGACAAATAACCTGAATTGTCAAAAAAGCCATTTCTGAGCTATATAATAAAGCATATCACATTTACCATGGTCATGCCATATAATCATAGTTTCAGACCACGCAAGGCTAGATCCAAGGTAAAGTAGACCAAGGCATCCTCATCGATTCTTAGGAGCATCTAGATGGAAAGTCAGTTAGGCTAATGTTGCGTTACAAGGAGCATGTCTACCAACCATGTCTACCACCAGCCCAAGAAAAACTAGATCCAATGGGTATCAAGGCCCAAATCTTCCCATAGAATCAGAATCTAAGGAGTATACAGGTCCAATACATTCTGTACTATTTTCATGACCTATGATGTAGCACACACATGGCGTCTTCTGTAATCATTAAATATTCAAATTAGTGTTCCATGAGTATACCCACTAATATAAAAATTCACATTCAAACACATTTAATGAGTTTGCCCACTCAATTCAAAAATTTATAATAATCCATTTAAGTAATTAATGTACCATAAAACCCATACAAACAAAAGAACCAACAAGAAATGTAGGAAATCTATCTCCTATTCAACCAATTCAGTACAAATAAAATATAAATGGGATTCCTCTAACTAAAAAAGATCAAATACACACCCTATGTGTTTTATGACAAATGAAATATCAAAGGCACGCCCCATGGGTGAACTTGGTTGGATGAAACAACCTATAACGAGTCTCAAGGAACAAGTGGAAATCGATAAAAAGTTATATTAAATTAAATTTAATTATTCAAAACATTTTTAGGTCCATTATAGAAATTTTAGAGGGTGGAAAAATATAATATAGTTTAATAAATCACCAAACGACTTGGGAAAAGTATACACCACCTACTGTAAGACTATAGTAGAGTGCTTATCCAGAATCATCTTCTAATTCAAATCAGATCAGAAGAAAAATAAAGAGTGGATGAAGAACCTAGAAATAGAGAAAATTAGATTGTACATAAGTGGTATGGCTAATACAAATAAAAATGAAGAATGGAACAATAGGAATTTAGTAGTCATCAGTGTGGATCCAATAAGATAAATGACTCACAATTCCGAGTATGGATAGTGAATATCTCCTAAATCTCATTTTAGGTGTCAAAGAGGATCTCCTAAATGCCTACAGATTAAAACAAATGATAAGTGAAATATAATTTTGGTTGAATTATATTTTAAGGTAACATTGTTGATTTCTCAAAGAATTCCTAGTTTTCACAGTTTTGATTCATGGTTGGCCAAACTATGCACCAACCATGCACCCACCACCATAAGGAGGGGAACCTCACATAGTATGCATGCAAGGTTTGAATAAATATGCAAAAACGGTGTTTCATACCACTTTCATAAATTCTATGGGACCTTAGATAGACATCTTCCTCCATTTACATGGGTTTTCAAACCGTGGAGGCTACTCAAGCCCATTGTCCAGTCTCACACTGTTTATAGTAACAATGTGACCTTCCCCACATGGTTTCTACTAACAACGTGTCCTATCCTTTTCTTCCAAAAAAATAGGCTATGGCCTTTGAACAAGCCTCATACACCCTTGATTCAACTGTGAACTAAAAGGGTATTTACATTAGGCTGTAATTAAGCATTTAAACAAAAAAAGATATGTTCCTTGTATAAAACCTGAGATATTACACTCTTTCACCCTTAAAGCAATTCATTCCTAAATTTATATCTCAATACTGGTAAATATTCTTCAGATAAAAACTCCTTCCACTGAGTACATACGTCTGCCACCCTCTCCAAAGTCTCATTCTATATACGGTCATACTAATATAGCACATGTACTAGAGGAACTGACTAGCCTCGGAGAACCTTTAAGCTCTTATAAACGACACAAATTGGATTTTCATCAAAATAATCGTCAACCTATAATTGAAACTCATCAGGATGAATATTGTGAGATAGGTATGAATGATAATAGAGCAGATGAGACACATGGAAGACATTGTGTATGACTTAGTACCTCTGAGCTAACTAAAACCCATAGGTTCCTGACTCTATCCAGAATCTCAAACGACCTGAAATATCATGGTAAAATCTAACACTATCCATTGATCCATCTATGTCCCAATCTCAATGAGATATGTAAAAAGACATTATCACAGATGTTTAACTCTTGATGTTTTTATAGTGATTGACATAAGATTTCTATTGAGGCTTTGCATTAACCATATGTTTCCTAATAAACTAGACTTGCTCAGAAGTCTTGTGCATAAGACACAGTCCCAGTAAACCTATTTTACATGCCTCTAACCAACATAGGGTTTATTGGAATATCCTACTATACAAAGCCTCACAACATTCCATTTTTATCATCTCCTGATAACTATTATTTTAGGCGAACTCAATTAGCGGTTTATGCCTCTCCGAAGAGCCCCAAAAATATAGGATGCATGCTTGTATCATGTACTCAAGCACCTATATCATACGTTCGGACATAACATTAGTATTAGGGTGGTATGGTGTTCTCGGAAGAACCTATTAACCATGTTACATCAACAAACTCTTCCAGAAATGTGATGTACACCAAGCGTCCTTATCTAAAACAATAGTGTGCATGAACCAATGAATTAGTACTATCCTAAAAATGTACAACTTTCCAACCTCATCCACATTGAAATTATCCTTGAATTGTATGAAATGATAAACCTTCATGATACTATCAAAAAAACCCATAAAACATCGCTACCTCAAGGCTAACATGGTAAAATGATCATGAAATACAACATGATGTCTTCCCATTTCCACTCAAGAATAGGTAACTAATGTAAAAGTCTGACTAGTCACTGATGTTCCACCTTCACCTACTGATAGGTGGAACATCTCATAACAATTCTATTTTCGTATTGGGCCACTAGTATTGAAGGCATAAGTCACGATACATCTTGGTAACTTTGAGATGCACTATCCAAACTGAGTCATGAAACTCCTACATCGTCTCTTCGTGTATGTTCACTGGAACCCAAAAATGGCCATAGATATGCAGAATCTCATCCTCACCTACAGTCCAACCTAGAGGTGGGTCCTAACCAACCACTCTCTTTTATAGGACCAAGCCCTCTGAATCCAATAGTTTCCTCATTATCACCCTATTAAAGAGGGTATATGTCAGAAATAAGTATAAAAGATCATTCTTCCCCTGACTATCATGCAACTCCAAGTGCATCTCAAAGAACAATGTTATAAGTTTTCACTCTCTACTAGCATGTTGAACTACCTGTATATGTTTCCTCATACTTTGTGCATCTGCAACTGCATTGTCCTTCCTAGGAATGTAGGTAAGTTCCATGTCAAAAGACTATAGGTACTCGACTCACCTTTTCGACCTCAGATATAGAACATGTAGTGTAAATATATACTTAAGAATTATTTGGTCTTTGTACACCACAAAATTCTCTCTCAGTAAATATTGTCTCCAATATCACAAAGCATGAACAACTATCACAAACATGAGATCATGCGTTAGATAATTCCTCTTATGTGGCCTTAGCTATCGAGACCCGTACTCCACAACTCTATCTCCCTGCATTATAATTTCTCTATGCCCAATACTTGATACACCACAATACAAAGTATAGATTCTTCCCTACTCGGGAAGAACCAGGATTGGTGATAAAGTAAATATCTGTTTTATCTCCTAAAAGGATTTCTCACAAGTATTTATCTATACAAACTTCAGACGCTTCTTTGTAAATCCATTAAATGACACTTTTAAGCATGATAATTACTCTAGGAAACACTTGTAGTATCTAGTTAGCACTAAGAAACTCTGTATTCCAAATACATTCTTTGACTTCTCCCAGGAAACTACAACTCTCAACTTATTCTGGTCTATTGATACTCTTGTCACTGAGATAATGTTACCCTATAAGTGAAAATGACCCATCCATAATTTTCACTTTTTGAGCTTATCATATAACCAATGCTCACTCAGTGTATCCAAAAAATATCTTGAGATTTTTTCCTTGCTTTGAGGATTGTGACAATACACCAAGATATCATCCATGAAAACCACCACAAAAAAATCCAGATAAGGATAAAGAACTCATTTCATCAGCTCCATTAAAAACTGATGGCTCATTCATGAGACCGAATGACACTACCAAATACTCATACAAACCATACCTATTAAAGAAAATTGTATGAGGTATGTATGTAGGTCAAACATGCACCTGGTGATATCCTGATCTGAAATTAATTTTTGAGAACACTCGATCTCCTCATAACTGATCGAAAATGTAATATATTTGTGGAAATGGATACTAGTTATAAAAATTAATTGGTTCAATTTTTGGTAATCCACACATAGCCTAAGGGTACCATCTACCTTTTTCACAAAAGGGATCGGTGGACCCGAAAAAGAAGTACTAGGTCATATAAACCCCTTTGACTCCAAATACTCTAGCTGCCACTAGAGCTCTTATAACTCCATCATAGTCATCCTGTAAGGAGGAATGAATACTATTGTAGGTTTTGGAACTTGCTAAAAATAGAACTCAACCTATCCCTTATAAGGTAGACAAGAAAGGTCATCCAAGAAGACATCTCTGAAAATATCAACCACTAGAGGAAAGTACTTTTGACACGATTCCTAATCATCTAGATAAAAAATAGCTATATGGGCTATCATCTAGAACAACTGTTGATTCTCTGGTTCATCTCGGCTCTCCTGTACATCCCATTAACCATTGTGAATATAAAATTTTCCCTATGGTGATGTCAAAGTCACATTTTGGAGATAACAATCAACATAGGATCGGTAAGACCATATCTACTCCATCCCAAGTATCACATAAAAACCATTAATCTTAAAAAGGGAAAGATTCCAAATGAAGTAAAACCAAACAACCTCAATGGGGGACTTCTTTAACTAAATTCATCCTCTATTATGATCCCCAATGTAGTGTCTAGCACTATAAAAACCTTATAAAATTGAATCATGATCCCAAGGGTCTTCACAATAGGTACAAATATAAAACTCTATGATGAACCTATATCGAAAAGAGAAGATACAATAGTTGAGGCTATGAAGATCATAAATCTCAACACAGATGGTCCAACACCCTAGCAATTAGGGGTAGACTATACAGAATAGATCTGTCCTGAACTACGGCCATGTGACCCAACCTCACTACCTGAAGTAGGCTCACTCCACTACCTCAGTACAACTGGTTTAGGGATAATTCAGAAATAACCACTACCACCTTGTCTTAATTGACCAATACTGCTACATATCCCTACTTAGCATGGAGCTGAGAAAACTCACTCATAAACCTTATGTTGGAGCTGACCCCATACCATTCACTGATGGAGGGAATGTCCTGAAGAAATATTGCACATGGCCCATCATGCCATAACTTGGCACTTGACTCGGTCATGGTCAAACTAATTTCTCATGTTTCCCCATCTTCAATACTTAGGATAAAAAACTGAGAAATCATTACTCACAGCCTAACCAATACTCATCTCATGGGAAGACTCAAAATGGAGCTTCCTGCCTGAAGACGTTGAACCACTAGGTCGAGAGATTATACTGCTCTGCTATGCACCCCTATATCCCCTTAGTTTCCGCTATGTAATTAGTGCCTGATTCAAAATATTAGTAATAGAGTTCAATCCAAACATATTAAAATGATATTGAATGGCATATAGATACCTTCCTTGAGGTGTATTTCCCTTGATAACTCCTCGATAAGGTACATTGGTGAATAACACTTCCTATCTATAAAGAATATTGAGTCCTCCATAACCATTATTGTTCCATACTCTAGACATATGAAATCACTAGGCCACTATGCCCTCAGAGTATCAGGTTAAAATTAGTTGTGTAACCTAGTCTAGAAATCAACCCAAACCATATCTGGTAGTATGTCAGCCTAGTTCAGAACATCCCACCACTTATTTATTTTTCCTCAGAGCATATAAGTTGTGAACATCACTATACTCTCATGGGGTGTCTTTAGATACTAGAAGATTGATAGAATAGTCTCAATCCATATCTCATTAACTTGTGTACCACCATCCACTAAAAATGTGGGAGGATGATACTACTGGAACAAACATTTCACCTCATCCATAGACAAGGCAGGCGGCAGTGCTCCCTGAAAAGTCTACATGAAGCAAAAAAACTCATAGTGGAACTATAGTATAACAATTTTACTTGGTAATACAACTGGTTCTTCATCTAGAAATAAATGAGGATCCATTGGTATCACATGTCCCACCACCTCTAGCACATGGTCATTTCTACCCTACTGGCGTACGACTGGAGGTCAGCATAGTGGCATGCATCTATAATGCTAAAAGAACACCTTGTAAAAGAGCGGTACCAAAGTTCAAAACTAAAAATCCTTGTAAATGTCAAAACCTTCCTATAAATATGTCATAACATATATCCTACTCCTAAATCTAAGACTGTATAAAAATAAAAATTTGAAAAATTCACTAGAGACACTTCCCCTTTCCCACTAAGAAGTTGGGTCTACATCAAGTTCTATGTTTATCATTTCAGTTTTTCTATTTCATTTTCATATTTACTTAACATTAAAATTTAAATGGTTAAACCAAATGGTTCACCAATTCTGATCTATAATGAACAATACTCCTCATGAAACAAATATGGATTCCACCTAATTTACACCATAACTTGTTCCGGCCCATGCAACTCATGGTCCATGACTCAACGTGCCATAATTGGATTCTTAGGGTGTCTAATGTAGCCTAATTAGGAAAACATTACTTAGGTTACAACATACACTCTAAGTACCATCTATTTTTCTCAATCCACTACACATATAAACTATCAAAAAAGAAGTAATATCTGTCATTGTTCCATCACAACATCATTCAAACAAGAAATTCATCATATATTGCAAGGAATAATGCATGACATGTGATTTTTGTAAGGTACCTAACATGATGCATGTGATGGAATACCCTCATATCACCGGGTTGAGACAAAATTTAACCCATAATAATATCAATTATTACATCACAATTCATGTTCATCACCCAATAGTAGAATAAAAATAAATTTTAATATCCAAAATTTAGTAAACAAAATTTTCCATTTCAGACAATTTGGATTTTTCTTGTACATGGGTTAGCTAATCCTAGGCACAACTCATTACCAAATTGTAATAACTTATTATCACTATCTATTGTATCAAAATAGTAAATAAAAACAGAAAAATAACACTTATGATACCACCTTTTAACATCCCCAAAACAGATTCCCTTGAATGATGACATGATCTTGGTTGGCCACATGGCCTCAAGCGCATCTCCCTAAATGCCAGAGGATTCCAATTGGTAGAGAGGGCCTTGGGTGTGTTTTTGTGGAGACTATGACCTCTTATCATAGTGTAACACAACATAAGAAATAATATAGAACAAATAGCAGAATAAGTATAACAGTCATACATTAGATAAACATCAGAAATAGATAACAAACAACAAATATCAAAAGTAATCTCATATACAATGATGATCATGTCATGTGTCTACCAAGAATCCAAAATAAGTACACCTGGAATTAGTATAATAAATGTATCAAAATAACAAAAATACAAAAAAAAATGTCTCTCGATATAATCATGAGGCTCATCCCATTCTTGTTCTCCCCTTCTCTTGAGCATGCCACAAAATCAACCATCTAACTATGGTCACTTTCCCCATTCCCTACCTATATCCAAATAGTCTGTTCAGGTGCCCAATGGCTACCCAAACAGGGTATGAGATACAATCCTATTAGGTAACCACCCAAAGGTCTATAAAAAATCTTGGCTTTCAAATATAACAAGATAAAGTAGAGTACAGTACATACCACATTAAGAAGTAAATAAAATATAAAGTGACCAATGTGAATATACTACAAAGAAAGTGATACTGTATATCCCAACAAGGATCCTTAAAAAACATGGTTCAAGATCCTAAAACAAGACAGCTACAATAATACATAGGTTTCTAACACGACCTCTCCATAAATCCATTCATATCATGTCAACCACATCCTTACTGTATAATCTATATATATATATAAAAACTCACAACCATTCTATATAACTAAAAGTTTCAGAATAACCATGTTTGAGAAATATAATAAAGAATATCACATTTACTATGTTTGTGACAAATAATCATTATTTTAGACCTCAAAAGGTTGGATCTATGGTATAGTGGTCCAAGGTATCCTCATATAGTCCCAGGAGCATCTTGATGGAATCTCAGATAGGCTTGAGTTAGGGTACACGGATCATTTCTAATGACCATGCCCTCTATGAGCCTAAGACAGTTCAGATCCAAGGGGTAGCAAGGTATGATGCATCCCACAGAATCAGAATCCAAGGATTATATAGGTCCAATGCATTCTCTATCATTTACATGACCCATGGCATTGCAAAAATATGGAATCATATATAATCATTCAACATTCACATTCAAGTTCCATGAGTATACCCAATCATATTGCAATTTCTAATAATCCTTTTAAGTAATTCAAGTACAATATAACCCATTAAATAATAATCATAAACATGAATAGGGGAAAATTGTCTCATATTCATCCAATTTAGTTAAAATAAATTATAAATGTGATTACTCTAACTAGGAATGCACAAATACACACCCCATGGGTGTTATGACAAATGAAACATCAAATTCACACCACATGGGTGACCTTGGTTTGGGTAAACAACCTATAAATATTCTTAATGAACTAGTGAGAGTCCCTAGAAGTTTTCATTATGTTAAATTTAGTTATTAAAATATTTTTTGGGGTTCATCCATAAATTATGGCAGGATACGCAATGGAAACAAGCTTTATAAAGAACCAAACCACTCATTAAAAGTATATACCACCTACTTTAAGTCCTTTGTAGAGAGCTCATCCAATATAATCTTTTTATTTGACTTAGATCAGAAGAAAAATTGCACAATGGATGAAGAACATGGAAATAGTGAAAATTATCTTTCACCTAAATAGAGTAGTTGATACTAAGAAAAATGAATAATGACATAAAAGGAATTGAGTACTCACCGGTGTGGATCCAAAAAGATGAAAAAATTATGATTCCAATTTTGGATGTAGAAGATCTACCAAATCCTAGTTTAGGCATCAAATAAGAGATCCCAAATTCCCACATCTTCCAATATATGAGAAGTGAAAAATAAATTTTGTAAAATTAGATTTTAAAGGAAAATTGGTAATCTCCCAAAGAATTCATTGGTCGCATGGTTTAGCTACATAGTTGGACAAAATGTTCACTTACTATTCACCCACTACTATAAGTAGTGGAACCTCACAGAATTTTCATGAATGTATTGAATAACCATATACATGAAAATTCTCAACCCACTTTAAAAAACTGTAGAGGCCCATAGATGGGAATGCGCCTCCATTCGCATGATTTATCATGTCATGCAGACTCCTACATCCCATTGTCCATCCTTGAATAGATTGAAATAATCGTTTGATATTCCTGTACAATATATAATAACCATAAAACCTATCATTTTATTCCAAAAATATGGGTTTTAGGCTCTTAACAAGCCCTAAACACCCCCAATACACTTGTGACCTCAAAGGGTATTCACACTAGGCTGTAATTAATCATTTAAACTAAAAACAATATTTTTTGTACCACGTACGAAAACCTAGGATATTATATCTGGGGTAATTAAGTATAATATCATAATAGTTTTAAACCTATTTTTTATAGATATTTAATTTTTCTATTACTTGAACATTATAATGTAAAATATATACATGGAAAATCAATAATAATAATTAATAATAGTTTCAAAGTACATTTTAATACCTATGGTGGGTGTATCATTAAAAACACATCCATCACTATCTATTAATTATAAAAGTTTTCTATTCCTTTATATAGTTGTTAATGGTTTCCAAAATATTTTAGATTTTAGAAAAGTTATACATTTAGGATCATTTTATTCATTTAAAGTTAATATTTTCATTTTTACATATCATTCATTTTCTTAAACTTTATATCGCCTAAATAATTATGAGATACATTAAATGACTCTAAAAGGTAAATTGAAGAAAATTTTATATTTAATTTAAATAATTCATCACACTAGTGACCCATTTTAAAAAAGATCCCACCCTTAGAAATAAAAAAAATTATCTTCCTCAAATACAATCTTAAAACCATTATTGTTTAAAAATCTCCACAAAACTAATTTCATGAAATATTTCATTACATATATAAACTCAAGGTCAATACCGCCCTTCCCTTTTAGTATTTTTTGAGTTATCCATATAGACTCACAACCCAATATTGACTAATTACATCTTATAGAATATAGATTTTTTATTGTACACACTTCATGTAACTCTGAAATAAACCCATTGAGAAAAAATATCTTTGATCACATTTTCTTTAAAGATCATGCCCTAAAATTTCCCCTTAGGATTATTATTTTTATTATATTTCTTATTATGGAGACAAAAATCTGATTTTAAGTGTCCATACTTTCCATATAAGTAACACACCCCTTTCATATTCTTGAATTTTATCATTCCTTTTGAAGGTTACTTTAGATTTTTTCCCCTTTGAGGACCCAGAAGGACCAACATTCTCCCAAAAAAGACCTTATATTTATCATCCTTAGGTTTATTTCCATGATGGTATTTTGATATTCCTCCTCAATTTATAGGTGGTTGAGTTACTCATTGAGGGAAATATCTTCCTTATTATTCTTTAGAGAATATTTAACATTCTTCCAAGAATGGGTTGTTTATCAATGATGTATGTGGAAATAATGGAATCATCTATGTTTATCTGTTTTTTCAATATATATTGTAATATATATTATATTTAATAGAATATCCCTATTATAAATCTATTATATACCATTTTTTATGAAATTAATTTACTTATTAGTAATTTCTTTCTCACTATATCCTCAGGGATGTATTATTTTCCAAAGAATCTTATATATCCTTTTATATCATGGAATGTTGGTAAGAGTCAAATAGATCATAAATTAATGCTTTTTGTATTTGTTCTTGACACATGAGATCATTTTATCCCAATTTTTCCTAATAAGAAAAAATTGGAGTGTAACATATTTGAATTGGGGTTATTGGAGTTGAGATCATGTATTCCACATTGTGAGTAGCAAGTAGAAAATACACTTGCTTTTATCACATCATGAAATAGTTTTCATATACATACTCCACATTAAATATATTTTTTATCATTATGATATAATTTTTGGTTGAATTTAATTTTAAGATTGTTGGGGATATTAGTTGGTAAAGATATAGTCTTTTCTTTTATTGTAGTAAATGGAGATCTCTAAAACACATTATAATGTCAGTCTCCTTAATAATAGATTATCCTCAACCAAAATGATATTACAATGGATTTAAAGTGAATTAAATTTAGGATACAAAGGTGTATAATTACTTTTAACATATACTTAGTGGAGTATAAACCTCGAAAATTCTGTGTCATTAATTGTGTAATTAGAGGTGTTTTCTTTTGTGCATAAAAATATTTCCTTTAATTCCTATATAAAACAAGAAAGAAATCACCTTTTCATAGGGTCTTTGAAATTGGAATTTAATTTCATTTAATTGTATGGGTTTTATATCATATTGATCTTCCTTTTATAGGCATTAGAGGTCCCATTTAGATAATATATCCTACCCATTAGAATTGGTAAACACCTACTATGTAAATACATTTCCAATTTGGATTAATGATATCCATCGGATTTTCTATGATTAACTAAGTATCCTAGATTTCACCAGCCTATGAATGAATGGGGAAGTTATATTACTCTATATCTAATCAAAATTCTAAATCATACCCAATTTGATAAGTAGTTTTACCGTTGAAACATACTCATTTGGAACTAGGATTAAACCAGTATAACCTTCCTATCCATATAGAAAATTAAAGGTTCCTATAATCACCAATGAAACATACAAAGTATAAATTGTATCATCATAACACAATATTAAAAGTGCACACACCTAGATGGTTTGGTTCACTTTCTCCCAAAATATTATTCTCTTTATCAATTTTGAATAGTGATAAAGTGCTCCCCCTTATAAATTTTACCTCACTCCAACCAACTTTCCAATGTGGATTTCCAAAAAGTCTTCCCCTTTAAAATGAAAAAATGAAAAAAATAATTAAATATTTTTAAAACATAAAAAGCTAATAGAACCTAATAATTTTGAAATATTTAATAACATATTTTTAAAATCAGAAAAAAAAATAGTCACATGGAAATAATTTTCATAAATAAAGGTATCACTCAATTTGAATCTTTAAATAGTATAGATAAATCAAAGATAAATATAGATATATGGTAACACATCCTATGAAATAGAACTTTTATTATCAATAGAATTTTTCCTATAAAATTCATTTAAAACTCATTAGTTCTTCATCGAATCTTAGACCCCATTATAGCTATGTGACACTTATCCTTTAATGAAAATTTTAGATCCAATGTCATAAGCTCTTTGGAGCGACAATAGTCTTAAATTCACATGGGTGAACCAAAAAATGGTCTCATGTTTCTACATTGGTTTGATTTCCTTGTATTAAAAAGTGTTTAAAACTCACGATTATTTTCTAATAGATACAAAATACCATTTTTATAGGATCTAATATACCTTTGGTTTTCCTTCGCACATATTATACAATTTAATACATCAAACGTATACATATGAAGCTATGACATGTTAAATTGAGGTTTTTTCATTGTTTAATCTTTAACCAAAACATTATACACATCCATATAAAAGTTTTGGAAACAAAATCCCTTGAAAGTATATATGTTATTGGATTAAATAAATTTTTACTCATTCTATAAAATTTCATAGTTATGATACTATCTTGTATCAATTTCCCCAAATAGCTATGTCTGAAACCAATGCATCTCAATTTTCCATTAAAAGTATTTCTAAATTCACTAGCCTATATTTATTGACTATTACCATTTATATAAATTAGAGACATTGTAAAGAGACAAAATGGTATATTTTTTATGATTATTTTCTAATAGCTACTAAAGTAATGAAATCAAAATCCAATATGGTGTCTATTATACAAATTTTTTTCATTGATCCCAATGATATTGTTCCACATATAAGTGTAAAAATATAACTGATCATAGAAGAGTGATCCTACATATTAGTAATAAAGCTTTTTTGGAAAATTCTTATAATACCCATGTGTTTATAAATAAAATAAACATATCATAATTTACATTCTTTATATCAATTCAAAAAATTAGTATGTCATCAATATATAAACAAATAAAAATTCCTTGATTATTCTAAAAATTACTTTAAACACATTTATCTATATGGTTAACTATAAAATAGATTAATAAAACCACTACATTAAATTTCTCATGACTTTATTTTTTAGAGATTTTTTTAAAAAATACAGGGGTCATAGAAATTTTCAAAAAAATTCCTTTTTTAGGTTATATAAATCCTTTAATTTATTATATATATATTTCATAATCTAAATAACCATTTAAGAATGTTTTTTTGATATCCATTTAGTGAATTTAAAAATTATTTATTTAAACTATGCTGAGAATTATTAAAATAGAAGTAGTCCTAGATGAGGGAGTATATGTATCAAAATAATTTATGCCTTACATTTGAGTAAACCTTAAGGATACAAGTCTATCTTTATAGTTTTCAAGTATATCGTCAACTTTCCAATTCCTTCTAAATACCCACTTATAACATATCAGTTTTGAAACTTGAGGAAGACATTATAATGTTCAATTATTATTATAGGTTATAAAATTCATTTCTTTATTTTTTGGATTCATTCTAAATAGATGAATCAACAACTGAAATATCTTCTTTGAATTATTTTATGTTGTATTCTCTACTAAGAAAAAGTGAAGTTCGTGTAATAATGATATCATTAGTTCCTTCTAAAAATACATATATAAATTAGATCCATATTTTTAGGTATATGAAATTATCTATTTTTAAGAACCCATTGGTCATATCTTCTTAAAATGTTATTTTATTTAAACTAGATTTTTCGATTTGGACATGCTTTCATAAATAGGAAAACATATATTCATCAAAGATATCATATCTTGATTCAATCACTATATTAAAAAAAATATTAAATAATCAGATTATATAACTATGAATCTATAATCTTTTAGTTCTTAAGATATCAAAGAAGTATACAGTCAATAAATTTTTTACCTAAAGTTTCTATTTTAGTTTCAGATACTCTTTCAATTTCATGATAACCAAAAACCATTAAAAAATATAGGTATGGTTTCTTATGTATTTATAATTCATATGGATTCATTGACATATATTTTTTGGGAACTCTATTTAGGATGTGACACAATACTTCCAATTCCTCTCCCTGAGATCCACTTGAAAGAATCGATACATACATAATGAAATTAACCATTCCATTAATTCTGTATTCTTTCTCTCAACTACATCATTTTATTATGTTGTATAGGGATTTCAAACATCATGTATGA
Source organism: Viscum album (assembly GCA_963277665.1). Classification (NCBI taxonomy): domain Eukaryota; kingdom Viridiplantae; phylum Streptophyta; class Magnoliopsida; order Santalales; family Viscaceae; genus Viscum; species Viscum album. The sequence goes on from OY728141.1 coordinate 1,597,543,990, forward strand.
TCTATAGTGACGAAAATAATTATGGACTATAACATTCTCCTCTCTAGTTATATATTAGGTATTTAATTACAATCCCATATTAGTTATAAATATCATTTTTATAGATACAAAATTTATATATAACTTTATCTTTAGCATGGAAAACATATACATTGAAAATTATATAAAAATCATCAAAAAAATTTAAAAAGTTATTTTTATTGACTATAGTGAGTGTATTCATCATTATGTATTTCTTTAGAAAAATTAATTTTCATTTTTATAGATGGAAGTGGTTTCCTAACCTTTTTTTGAATGAATTTGAAACATTTAAGATAATTTTTATCATTATTACATAATAATTACATTTTTTATATATCATGAATTTTCTTATAATTTATGCATCTTTAATGAATATTAAATAAATTAAAATACGCAAAAAAACTAATCAGAAACAAAATATTTATTTAATTTGAATAATCATTATTATAAGTGACACTTTCCAAAAAAGATCCATTTCCTGGATATAAAAAAATTTATCTTCCATAGATACATGCTTAAACCAATGCTTGTTTAAAAAAACTCCCTAATTCTATGTTCCTAAAAACATCAACAACATTCAAGGTTTCATTGAAAATGAGAATATTTCCCACGGTAAAATTGAGATAAAATAAATTTTGTCCCTTGTTCATTTATGATTATAGAGTTACCAATATGGAGTGAAATCCCATAATTGATTGATTTCATCCTATTTATGAGAGAAATTTTGTTTAACATGTGTCATGTATCAACATAATAAACCCACTAAGAAATAATATCTTTAAGATTATTATATTTGAATATCATGGTTATTATGTGTTCCTTAGGAGTATTTTTATTTCTATATTTCTTATTATAGAGACAAAATCCCCATTTAAAGTGTCTAAGATTTCCATAGAAGTGTCATGTCACTTTCTTCTTCTAAAATTGTACCTTTAATTTTGAAGGATGATTTAAAATATTTTCCCTGCTTTTAGGACCTAGATGGATCAACTCTATTCCATGAGGACCATGTATTTATCATCCTTAGGTTCATTTCCCACTTTATGATTTTTATATTACTCCTCGATTTAGAGGTAGTTTAGTAACTCATTGAGGTAAATAAATTTTTTATAATGTGTTATAGATTTTTTAACATTATTTTAATAAAGGTGATTCTAAGATGATGGATTTGAAAATGATGTTACCATCCTTGCTCATGTTTTTTTTGCTTTAGATGTTGTAAGGTACATTTTATTTCATAAAACTGATCTATGAAAGATTTATTGTCTATCATTTTGTATGAAATGAAATTTATTACTTGGAATTTTGTTTGTAGAATCTTTGATGAAGTATTTTTACTCTAGAGTATCCCAAGTCCCCTTTTCCATCAGGAAGTGTTGTTAGCTATTGAATATGTCATCGGTTAAGTAATTAATCATGTGTTCTAAACACATTAGATTGTAGTTATCATATTTTTTAAAAATACTAGAAACATAGAGTATATCATCTTCAAATGTGGAGGTATTTGTATTTGAAAACACATAAATGAACTTTAGAGTCTCAATATTCAAGTGTATCATATGTTTTCACCTCTTGAGATTATTCCCATAAAATTGCAAAAACATCACCATGTTGTTGATAATTGTAGTATCCCTGTTAATCAAATCTAATATTAATATTGTTTAAGATATTAGTGGGTAATGATATATAAATTTCATGGATGGTAATAGATGGTTCTCTATATGGAATGTTACTATATCACTCTAATTAATATTAGATTCACCCCTGCCAAATCTATAGTACAATGGGTTGCAACAGAATATTAATTAGGAAAAAATGATTGTTTATACTCCACACATATACTTACTAGAGAGTAAACCCTGATGAGGCTTTGTAATAAAAGCATAATTAAAGTTCATTATTTTTTAAAATTAAAAATGATACTTTTATGACTATAGAATACTTGAGAAAAATAAAAAATTTATTGTATTTTTAATGGGAATTTAATTTCTTGGGATTAATTAATTTTTCTATCTCATAGATCTTCATCTTATATGAATTGGTGTACCCCATAAGAAAACGTATCCAACCCCTTGAAATTGGGCAGACATATATCCTAGAAAGGAATATATTATCTAGATTAATATTATCTACTGAATATCACTCAATAAAATAAGTTTCTTTGATTATACTCTCTTTTGAATAAATGTGTCTGTATGATCATTAGTTATCTAATTGATTCTCTATATCATAACTATTTAGTGAAATAGGTTGAAAAAATTTCTATACTCGTTTGGGCTTGGAATATAACTGGTACTACATAATTATCCATTAGGAAAAGTAAAGGTTCCACAATGAACTAGTGGTATGTGAATTACAATGTGTGCCATCAAATAATCACATTTCATGATGAAAAGTATGTGTGGATAGTGTAGTGTATCATACCCCACAAGATTATTCCTTTTATCAATTTTTAATTGTGATAAAATGTTCTTCCTTATAAAGGATTCCCCACTCCAACCAATTTCCCAATGTGATTTTCCAACAAGTCTTCCCCTTTAAAAACTAAAAATAGAAAATATTAAATATTTTAAAATTATAAAATAAAATAATTTAAATCTATTTTCCTTTAGAGATATGTTTTAATTGTATTTTATTTTATAACACTATAATATGATTTTTTTTCTCTTTATAAATTTGGAAATTTTGAATGTAAATTGAACTAAATTTTTCTAAATTTTCACTTTTGAAATTGTTTCATTATAGAAATGTTGAGATTTTATATATTTCTAATCTTTTTTTCATTATATATATTGTAATATATAAAAACACTTTTCATAAGTCATTTTCCTTGTATTTAGTAAAATGTTTCTTTTTATAACTTATGTAGATATATTGTTTAGAAGTTTTAATGTGGATTTTTTAAAATCTATATATTTTTAATTTTTTAAATTATATAAATATATTTTAGGTGTTATTTTCTTTAGTTTTAAATAGGTCATATTTCTTACTAAATATTTTATCATTCTAAAGTGTCTATGTAAATGGTGTACCACTAAGAGGGGGTTCAATAAATGGTAAAGTTATTTATAATTTCAATTTAAAATACACCTTTTTGACTTATTGAGTCTATGATCCACTCTTCTTTTGAGTCTATTTCTCCCTTGTATGAAATAATTATGTAAATGAAAAGAACTTAATAATTTTTATAAGGTTCGGTCACAATGTGGGAACTTTCTCGTTGTTAGGATTATGTTTATTTTTGAGACCTAGATTTTGATTATAATTTTTAAGTGAGTATAAGAGTGCAGTAATGTTCTTCCTTAACTCTTGAAAAGCTTTCTATATTAATACAAGATAAGGGAAAAAACATCCTTGAATTTTTATAGAGCGATGGAAGCTATAATGATGTTGTTTAAACTGGAACCACCAATATTCAAAAAGATCATTTTCTCTTTGATGTGAGCAATTTATTATGTATACTAATATATGCCTCTTCCTAAAATGAATGATATTATTATTATGGTTGGATATTTTACTGTGAGAATAGTATCAATGAAGTAGTATGAATGTCAGTCCTCTATTATAAACTATTAGAATTATAAAATTTTGTATGAGAGAATTAAAACACACATTATACTTATTTATCCTTAATATAAATCCAATAGATGATAAATATATTCCTATGTTTCCTCATCATAGATGATCATCATGAATATTGTTCTTTTTAGTCTTTTTTCTCTTCAATAAAAAAGATATTCAACACAAAGAGGATCTGATTATCTTATCAATTTTTCAATTACATTAATTTTACTAATTTTATCCTTTTTTATACATAGAATCATGTTAATATTATTCCTATAATTATTTATGGAAATTTCTCCTTGATTCCTAGTAACAACATTAACCTAGTAACATCTCCTAAAAATATTTACATATTGATTATTATAATGAATTTAAAATATATTGATTTGAAATATCTATAAATATCATTATGTTATATCCTCGTTCAATAATCATCCAAACTCCCATGAATCTTGGATAACATCATTTATTTGACCAGTGACCTTTGATTTTTAAGATCTCAATCTAGTTAAGTATCATCAAATTTAAATCATAAACTCATTGATTTACACAAAGTAAGATTCCTTATGAAGAAATACAGATAACCTTATTATATTTTATATGTAATCCTATTATATTCTATGGATAACTTGATGAATTATTTTGGAAAAACATATGAATTCCTATAGTCATACTTATAAATTTAGGAAGTTATCCTTATAAATTCATATAGTAAACCTCAAAAATTTTTGTTTCAACCCTATAAACTCATGAATTTTCCATTTTCTCAATAATATGAACATGGTCAACCTTACAATGTCTATAATAAAACTTATAAAGATTTCAAGTTTACCTTATAAAAAATTTATTATTATTACTCACCTATGTTAACCTTATAAATACTGAGTGAACCTTGTAAATTTCTAAAATAAACCATATAAATTTAATGCCTTCTTCATTTTCAAAGACTTCTACCCAGAGCCAACATTAATAAGTTTTTAGTATCAACCTTAAAAAAATTGGTAGTGTTCAAGACTTTATCCAATTCACATGTAATTAAAAATTATATAATTAATAAAACATAACTGGAAACATCCTAGAAAATTATCAAATACTTCATATTAACTCAAAAACAATTCTAATTACCCCAAATGTTTTCCAAAAGTTTGAAAAAAATAAAACCTTCTTCAACAATTTTATCAGTTACATCGATACCCCCTTTGGATTTGTTTTCAATTTTATAAAACTCATTACAAAAATAACTAGTGCACTCTAGATTCATCTAACCTTATCCATTATCAAGTGAGAAGAATATTGAAAATACACTATATAATAAATAACAATATTTTTTTGAATTTTATCTCTCGGTGAAAAGAATATTTTTTATATGTAATATGGATGCTCTTTCCCACAATCCAAAAACCCATTCAACTCATTATCTCCTTTTTTCCAATAACACCATCTCCATGATATCAATGTAAAATTTAAATAGTTGTTTTTCTACCCATTTGAAAATAGAATCCATACATGGTGTGAGTCTACCTGAATCCTCTTATGATAAATGGAAGGGTTGGAGATTCAAATTCAACATCAATGTCTCAAACCTATCCTTGTGAAATATCTTATGACATAAATAATTTTTTCTTGATTTGGAATGAATTCCAAATTTATATCACCATTGAAAACTTTTTCTATAGTGAAGTGAAACATGATATCAATGTTCTTAGATATGGATTGTTGCATAGGATTTCTAAAAATATCACTAAAACATTGATTATCACATGAAACTTTAAGAGGTCTCTCTATATTCATAATTATGTTTTTAAGATACTCTTTCATATAGATCATATGGGTATAATCACTATATATGTCCCAGATAAATATTAATTAAATAATACATTAACATAATTATTTAAATATTATATCTCACAATATAAGAATAACTAAAGGACTTATTGGTTTTTTTTATTAGAAATTAACTACATAAACATCTTATTTTGTAACACTTGTTAAAATTTCTCTATATTCATGCTCCTTTATAACCTTTTCTAGATATCTCACATGAGATAATCAACTTCATAACCTAGGTATTGGAAATACAAGAAAGGTGTGTGATTAAATACTCACTTAGGGAAAACATATCATAACATGAATTAAAACATATAGGATACATAAATATCATAATAAGTTACCAAAAGACCTTATATAGTTATTATAATATAAGTTAGAGTCAAATAATCTATTAAAAATATCATTAAAGAAAAATAAAGGATATAACCTAGAACAAAACATATAACATGTTAACATGCCATAAAAGTGTGGATACATAAAAAAAGGTATAATCTTGAAAACATGAAATTTCCTAGAAATAAAATGAATCTTGAGAATTTAACATATCTTGATAAAAAATATAGAATTGTCAAACAATAATAAGCATAAGAAAAATTATGGGAGAAAAATAATTATTCCCATTGTTATGTGGAAAAAATAATTATTTTCACTCCTAGAAATGTGGGAAAATCAATAATTCCCACACCTGTGTAAATAAACTCATTGTGTCCACACCTAAGTATCTAATAAGATATTAACATAAATCAATGCATTATAGGGAGATATAAGACCCCACCCTTCATCATCTATACATATGTTTGACACAAAAAATAACCCATCAACATAACTTAAATAACCCATGGATTAAAAAATGGGATTCTTAAACTTACAAAGGAAAATAATTCACTTTATATAAATAAATCGTTAAAATAAAATGGCATTCATAAAACATAGTAATGGCATAAAATAACATTAGGAATTAAAACAGCTTATACTGAAAACATAAACATAAAAAAAGGATCACATAACAATATAAAATATGGGGTGAAACATGAAGAAAACTAAATTGGAGATAGATTATTTTGAATATATAGTGTAAAATAAAAACTAAATCATAAGTGATCTTTATTGAAAACATTTTGAAATCATTGTTGTAAAATACATACTTATGAATCCCTTTTTAAATAGAAATTTTTTTAAATAAATTGTAAGGGAAAAATTTTATGAATGTTTATTTAAATTAAAATAAACTCCTTTTCCCTAGAAATAAAATTAGGATATCATTCCAAACAAATTACTTTGAAATATTAGTTCAACAAGAAATTTTATAAATAAAATAACAGAGTTTGAGTTACCAAGTCCCTTACCTTAACCCTTAATTTCCATAGAAGTTATTTAAACTCGTGTTTCATAAAGTTAAAAATCTTAATTAACTATTTAATAACCTTATAATATACAGATATATATATATTCCCTTTATTAATTACAATTCACTTTATGTATAAGATTGTTCTAATCTCTTTTCAACATCAGGCGTTGATATCCTTAACCATTTTCACAAGATTTGTAATATTTATATCACTAACCACATTTTAATGAAATTTTATATCATATAATATACGCTAATATATAACTCAAATTGATTTAAAAATAACTTATATTTCTCTATAAGTGTTTTCATCACACTATGTGAAAATGGAATCAGAGTTGGCTTATTTCAGTGATTTTAGATAATGGAAAAGATATGTTAATAATAATTTAAATATTTAACATAATTTTTGTATAAAAATAAAAAAAATTATTATTATATTTTAATAATATTTTTCAGATTCCTGTATTCATTCATAATATATTTTTATATCATTATTCATATAGGTGGTTAATTTGACCCAAACATGAACACACTTTAACTCGATTTGTGGGTATTGTTAAGGAGGTGTTTATTTTGACAGAATAGAATTATAGAATAATCATAATGGTATTTTTTACATTTTTATTATTTTAAAACATTTTCTAATATTTTGGGATAAAAAAATAAATACTAGAAGAAAAATGAAAAAATTGATTATTTGGGGAGGTGGAGGTCCTCACACACACAATTGATGTTCATGTTTTTTGATAAGTTGATGGAAATGAATAAATAAGGTATGTTAAATTAATATAAAACATATAATTATAATAAGGATAACTAATTATTCATATAATTATGGTGATAATATATTTTTAATTTTAATATTAAGAAAAAAAACTTAAGAATGAGATAATACTTATGTTGGAGACTTAATCTTTCCTTGGAAATCCTCTTGAAATTGAAGGGATTTGGATAACAATGAATTAACATAGGATTATGTTCATAATATAGTTTTATAAAGATATGAAAATTGAATATTTTCAAAGAGGAATCTGAAGAATAGGTGATACTTGATGTGGTTGAAGTGTTACCTTCTTATAAGTGAATAGAGATGTAGTTTTGGAAATACCAATTGAATTTCAATAATTTAATTTCAATATTAAATTTTTGTGGGACTAAAATGGGAAAATTTAGGAAAGGGGGTAATTTTTAGTTTATTCACACCTCAAACTTCCATTTTGAAGAAAATAAATATTTTTTGGATTTTCCCCTTTGTAAAAGTCTTTTTAACATTTTCTCTTTTTATCAGGGTAACTAATTTTCTACCCTGGTAATTATTTTTAATGATAAAAATTAAAATTTTATGGATAAAATAATTTAAACCTTATTATTTAATATTTTAAATTAATTTTATCAAATAATATATCTACAATCATGAAAGGATAATTTTAAAATAAAAACACTTAAATACTATAATCCATTTGTTTTCGAAAAATAATGTTACTAATATTTTAAATCTATATATAATAAAGTTTTCATGGATATTGATTTTAGATCCATATGTTGATTTATTATGAATTTAAAAAATGTTATTAGGCTTACAAGGTAATCCAAAACTGATCCTCACCTTGAAAATACATGGTTTAAAGAGAGGACCAAAAACAATTTCTTTTAATATTAAATTAACATTTTTCTTTACTTCCAAAATTTTTTAGCATAGGTTTTCTATGTAGAATATTTAAAAATTAATAATTTTATTTATTAATTTTATATTTTATTTTGTTAATATTTTTTAAATTTGATAGTTTATTCTAGTCTAGTGGTAAAATTATGGAAATTATAATATTTTTAAATCCCATATTTCTCAACTAAAAAAACCCTTTTTAGAAAATAATAAAAAAAATTCATAATAAGTAAATTTTAATATTTTGAATTAAAAAATGAGGTTTATTTTTTCTAATTATAATTATAAAATTTGAAAATTTATCTTTTAATCGAAAAAATGAAAAATATAAAAAATCACTTTTATTGGAAATACCCTTTTTCACCATTAACTCATATTAACTATTTATCCTCTAAAGGTATATATTTTTAATTTATTATCATATTAGGTTAATTACTAAATTTAAATATGTTTTATCATGTTTACATTTGGTTTTGTGATAAAGAAAAGTTATCAAACACTTTATTATTATTATGTTTACAAGATCTAAAATCATGGGTCATTACATTTTACCCCCTTAAAATAATTTCATCCTTGATATTCCATTACGTGGATGAAAAAAGTGAGGGTAATTTTCTCTAAAAACTGTTTTATTTTCTTATATAACCTCCTCAAACTCATAATTTAACCATAGAATCTTGACCAAGTGATTGGTCTTGTTCCACAATACTTTATCTCTTCAATCCAAAATCGTCATCAGTTGTTCCTCATATGAGAGATCATGATCCAGTTTCTCAACTTCTAATATTAACACATGTGAAACGTCTAGTATGTACTTTTTAAAAATAGATTCATGGAACACATCTATCTCTAATACTTTCTAAAGACTTCTCTATAACCCAAAGGTAAACCTTGGATCCTGCAATGATAAACTTGATTTTGTTATTCTATAAAACCTCACAACTTCCATTATGTATAACTTGAAATGCTTTTTAGGGGAGGAATATATTTTGATTGAAATAAAATGTGATAAATTGGTAATGTAATGGACTATAACCCAAATAGAATTATGGCCTTTATAATTTTTGGGGAGCCCTAAAAAAATTCCTTGGTGATGTTTTCCCATTTTTATACTAGTATAGGTAAGGGTTGTAGTATATCCATAAAATATTTTCATTTAGAATTAAATTTTTTCATTACAAGAATTGAGATATGTATTCTATAATATCTCTCTTCATACTATCCCACCGTAATTTTTTTAGATATTTATACATCTTCAAACTTCTTGTATTTATATAGAAGGATTAGCTATGTGCATCATCCAAAAGTTCCTTCTTCAATTTAAGATTTTATGGGACACATATCTTGGTTCCAAACCTTATAAATCTTTATTTATCAAATTTTATCTCTAAAATTTTTACTACCTTTTTCTATAGCTCTATATCATCTTTCTATGGTACCTTGATCTTTATATAAATTGAGGTTTGAGCAGTCACATGGGATAGATAAGATTTATCTACCCCCATTATGACTTCAAGATTCATTCTCTAAAAATACATGACAATTAGGTCTTTTTAAAACCTCATAATGGATAGAGTATCATGGTATTTACTAGTCATAGCACTTCCCACCATATTTTCTTTCCCTTGGAGGTAATTTATTGATAATTCATAATATTTTGTCAACTATAACCATATAATTTGGCGCATATTCAATTCCTTATGTGGGAATATATATTTCAATCTATTATAGTCAGCATATATATTATAATTTTATTTATACAGATAATTTCACCAAATCGTCAATAAAAATATAATTGTGGCCAGTTCAAAAACACGTGTAAGTTAATTATAATCATGCGTCTTTAATTGGAATAAACCATAATCAATTACCTTATCATTATTCTAGAGGATTTACCCCCAAACACTTTTTTAAGAATCATTGTATACTAAAAAACCCTTATCCAGTATAGGGTAATGTAAGTACATGCAATGAATCAATCTTTTATAAATGAAATTACCTTTTAAAATGAATAAATTTATTATTAAATAATATAGTTGTATAAAACACACGCACTACTTTAGTTATTATGGACTATTATAAAATATGACATGTTAGATTTAAAAGACCATTAAGAATCATAAATGATGATGATATAGTCATTGAATAATGAATGATAAGATAAATATATTAAGGATTATAAAAACTTCCAATTGACATGGATGGAATAAGTGAGGGACACAACCTGTGGGATATTATCCTATGAATCCCATTTATTAGAGATTTATAGGGAAATGGAATCACTGGGATTTTCCCTTGACCAAGCCCAATCCAAGACTCAATAACTGAAGCATGAACAAAATCATTTACCATATAAGTTCAAGTTTATTTAGAACAATACCCAAACCATGTTCCTTGAACCACTATAAGAAAATGCAACCATCGCACAACATACCCTTAGGGAATACGTTGGTTTAATAGGGGGTTATATATCCATACACTAGTTGTACAAATTTTTATACTTTATTTTAATTAAAATTATGATTATATTTATTCCTATTTTATTATTACTATATAAATGATTATATAATGAGTCTGATAAAAATTAGTTTTTTATATAAAGAATTAAAAATTTTATTTTTTCGTAAATATATAGCTTCAATAAAGAAAAATTTTGATAGATTAAATAATTATTTATTAAATTTTATTTTAAAAAAAAATATTCATATTAAATAATATTTATTGAAATATAAATTATAAAATACTTTAAGGAATTCCAATAAAATTTTAATAATGGTCAAAAAGTGGTTAGTGTTGTAAAAATAGTATTTTTCAGTAAAAAAGTTTTTTACATAAAAGTATAAATTAAAATTTATATGTATATATATATATTATTAAAATAATTATAATTTTTGAAATCATCTAATAAAAATTATCCAATGGTGAATTTTTCATAATTTTCTTATATAGTTAATTTTTTGGGTAAAAACTAAATATGGTATAAATATACAGCCTCTATTATGACATCATAAAATCCTAAAAGTGATTTATTAAATTATATGAAAGTCATACATGAAAAAATATATATACCCTTTAAAATAATGTGTTTTGGAAGTTATTTAATTAATTTTATGAACCCTTAATTAATCCTTAAAACATATATTATATTTTGAGGTTTTTAAACCATTTCTTTATGAACATGACTCACTTCCACATGAACAAGGGTATTATTTTAATATTTTTGGTTATTTTCTATATAAAATATTGAAAATCACTTCACATTTTCCAAAACCATGGGGAAAATCAGGGGAAGGTTTGTACTTTTGATTATTTTATTATATAGAGTCCACACCCTATTTTTAGAAATTAAAAAATAATTCCCCTCTATTTTGATATAAATACCAACCTAGCCTCCCATTACTCTTCACATAAAACCCATTTATCATGAATTTACTCTCCCTATAACTATTGAAATCCCTCCCAATTTGTTAACAATCTCTTAAGTAGCTCCTCCCAATATTTTAGAAGCACTCTCTCAGGGTAAAGAGATTATGTCCTCCTCTTTATTCAAGAACATTATTTGAGTTATTCCTTTTGATTTCAAATGTTTTATATTGGAATATACTTTTTCACATCCCTTTACTTTCTTTATGATACCAAATTTATAAACTACCTACTTTTACTCTCATTAATCCACTCTATAAACCTTTATTTACACACATTATGCCTTCTAAATTATGTCATGATTGTCCATGTCAAACATTTTTTTTGTATATACCCATCCAAATTTACACTTAAGGTTATTCAACTAGATGTAACTATCCTTAATTTATTAGAGACTTCCATATATATAACCTTTACTCTTTAATCATGGGATTTACAGTTATAAAAGACTTCCTTATGTTGTATGATTTATGTGGCACACCAATGCATGTACATGATATGAATTTGGTGGGTGGGCCAAGAATTTTATTGCCCTCTAATGCATTTTGGAATGTTATAATCTCATAATATACCACATATGGTACACAAAAGGATATCATAATCACACTATGTTATGATGTCTTGATTGTTATCCTTTAATTATACTTATGATTCCTTGTTTTATATTCTTTTAAAATTACAATGATGACATTATATTATCATCTTATATCATGATTCATGTTCAAATATATGATTATAACACATTTTATTTTACCTTTATATTTCTCTTAGATCACATTTCTTATATTCATCATGTAATTTTTTTATTATTCTCTTACTGGGATTTATATCTCACCCCTTTCTTATCAACATCCTATTTTATCCAGTGTATTTTTAGAAGATCAAGGGAATTTAAGTTCATGGTATGGGTTTTCTAAATAATATTGTCGTATCCATATTTTAGGTTATGGTGGTATGTATCCAATTACAAAAAATACACTAGGCCTTTAAATCTTTTTTTTGGATTTTACTAAGTGTATCATTATTTAATAAATTAGGAAATAAAGTGTGTTAAAGATATGGGTTATCATAGTTCATATTAGAGAAAGTTCTAGTTATTTTAGGGAATTAAGATTATAAAAATTTAGTGAAATACCTAGGGATAATACAAATCATATTAAAACGTTATTAAATTATGGTAAAGTATTGAGTAAGTGGTTTCAAATAAATAAACTCATTTTATGGATTCTACAAGTGGATGTGGCTCTAAAATAGTTGAACCTATGGGTAATAACCCCAAAAGGAGTGCATTTATTATTAACATGGTCATCACCTAATGCAAGATAAAGAGTCCTTGTTGCATACCAAGCTTTACACACTCGAGGGATATGATTTGGTAAATTAAAATTCTCTTTACAAACCATCATGAAGGGAAAAATTCCTATAAAATTTTATATTGGAAAATAGACCACAGATAACTTAGATTGAAACCTATAAATTCGTATGTTAATGAATGTATGTTTTTTATGAGTTATACCTTAAATTTTCATATTTTTTCTTATAAATGATTAATAGTTTGAAAATTATCATCCCTAATATTCCCTTAATTTTATCAAATGGCTAGAAATTAGAGGAACTAATTTATCATCCAATGTAATTTTTTAACATAATGACTACCCAAATGAGATGATCAACCTTATGGGAATAGGAGATAGGAACTTCATAGAAAAATTTCTCAATTAACTCAACTTTTTAATATAAAATTAATAAATCTAAAACCCATATCCACATAAGAAATAAAATTTTGAAATTAATACCTTTATGGGACAAGGGACTCCAACATTTAGTGGATCTTCATAAAATTTAATTATAGAAGAATGGATCATCGACATTGAGAAAATATTCTTCATCTATAAATTCTCTTAGAAAGGGAAGGATGTACTAGCTCTTCATCATATTGAATGACAATCTAATCAGTGGTGGACTTTAAATAAAAATACAAATCCCTAGGAGATATCGAAGTGATGGAGTAGAAATAATTTCAAAAAATATTTCTTGATAAATATTTTTCTCACATTCTCTAACATAAAATGAATAAATATTTCCATGGACTCAATAAAAAGTATGAATAATCCATTAGGTCGTATGAGGAGAAATTCCTAATACTTCCACGACACGCCTATGGATTTTTAATTACCCCAAAAATTAAATTGGGCCACTTATTTGGCCATAGAAATACAAGTATATGAAAATACATAGAGATTAAATACTTTGAAATATATGAGGAAATTAGTCTATGTTCCCTAAAAGTAAAAATAGAGATAAGTGAATCTCAAGGGTCTCATATTTCTATAAATAGGAAGTGGAGAATGTAGTTTAATTTTGGGGGAGTGATGGATAAATCCCATTTTAAAAATATATTCATCATCCCACTTATCAAAAATGTAGGAAGAAGTATCCTAAAAATTACTTGAATGGGTCATGGAAATGCTTTAAGTGTGGGAAGGAAGGTCACCTAGCTAGCAAATTTCGATGGGAGAAACTCACCAATGTGATAGAAGAAATTAATCCTCCGGTAAACACATTTCCTATTTTTCAATGTTTCAATTAAAATGAACAAGGACACTATGTGAGTCAATGAACTAATCCAAGGGTTATCGATGATAATTAACAACAACTACCTTCAAGGCCTTAAGAGAAAGGGAGAGTTTATTCCATCACATTTTTTGGAATGTATCTTAACAATGAAATTTTGGTATGTATTCTAGTTATTCATCCAAGGATAGTAAACTTTATATTTGATTCTAGTTCTATGTATTCCTTCATATCATGAAATTTTATTAGAAATATTCAAACACCACATCAAATAATTGATGTAGAGCTATCAGTGAAAAAAAAATGTAGAAATCATTTCATCCAAAGTATATAACTTATCCCTTATTCATATTTGTTGTATGAACTTCCTGAGTAAACTTATGATACATCATTTAGTGGAATTAAATTCAATTCTAGGTTTGTATTGTCTTTATTTATATAAATTCAATGAAAATTGTTAAGAGAAGGAGATCATCCTTCATATTATGATTCACCCCTTAATTCTATATAATTTCATGGTGGAGGATGTATCCCCTTTAGAAAAATCATATCAGGAATGGATATTATGGACTTATGAGAAATTATATCTAAATCAAATGATCGATAATAAGGAAAAGATCATCATTGATGACATGCCCATAGTATGGTAAAATGTTGAAGTGTTTCCTAACGAATTTTCTAGTATTCCTCCAGGTCATGAGGTTGGGTTCTTAATCATGATTAGACCTATATATTTTTCAATATCCAAGATTCCATATATAATAGTCACTTTTGAACTTGATGATATAAAGAGAAACTATAGTAGAATCAGGATAAATGATTTATATTCCCAAGTACTTAACCATGGGGTGTGTCGGTCCTCTTTTTCAAGAATTGGGACGGAATAATGTGCCTCTATATTTATGATCATGATCTCAAAAATATCATGATAAAAAATAGGTATCCTCTACTATAGACTGATGAATTTTTCTATCAGCTACATGGAGCCTCATACGTTTCTAAGGTGGATCTTCAATCAATACATTATCAAGTAATGGTGAACAATGTAGATATCTCCAATACTATTTTTCATATAAGGTACGGGTACTATGAGTTCATAGTGATTCCATTTGGACTAACTAATGCTTTAGATATCTTCAAGGACTTAATGAATATAGATTTAGGGATTACCGAAAAAAATGGTAGTCTTTATAGATCACATTCTAATCTAATCCAAAAGAAATGAGTAGCATGAGGAACATTTGAATGTTGTACTAAAAACCTTATAAAAGGAAAATTAATATGTGAAATATAGTAAATGAGATTTTTGGATGGAGAAAGTAACATTACTAGGGAATGTTATCACCAACAAAAGATTATTTATGGATTCTTTGAAAACAGAGGTAGTAAAGGAGGACCTAGACTAACATCTATGATAGTGATCTATATTTTCCTTGGATTATCTAGGTAATATCATCAATTTTTTAGAAACATATCATTGTTTTCAAGATCATTAACCAACATCACTCATAAGTGAGTGATTTTTTTTAGATTTTGGAATGAGAGAATAAATTTAAGGAGTTAAAAGAGAGGATAATAACTGCACATATACTCACATTACCCACCAATAGTGAAGTATTTTTTATCTATAGTGGAATGTCAAAACAATGATTAGGTTGTGTACTCATGAAAGATGAAAATGTGATACATTATGCCTCATAAAATTAAAAGATACATGAACAGAACTACCTACCATATCAACTATAATTGGATGAAGTGATATTCACATTGAAGATTAGGAAACCTTATCTAAAAGAGGAGAATTGTGGCATATATATAGACCAAAAAGGCCTCAAATATATATTAACACAAGATGAGATCAATTCCACGAATAAAGGTGGTTAGATTTGATCGAGTATTATGATTGTTCAATATATTAACATCATAAGAAGGTAAAAAAAGTGGAAGATGGTATGAGTATGAAGGATCCAAAACCCTATCCATGATGACGATTTCAAGGTATCTTAACTTCTTTAACATTAAAAGGAAAAACAAGGGGATAATAAAACTATATTCATCCTACCTTTCTCAAATAAATTCTGAACTATCTATTCTTGATAGGATCAAGGGTTCCCAAAAAGAGGATGAGGAGCTATATATAAAGGTAGTTAATATTCTAGAGTATGAATTTGAAATAGATGGAGTTATCAGATTTGTAAACTAGATATGTGTACAATAAAAACCGGAGTTGAAGAGGGAAATTCTGGATGATTAAAAAATGATCATATTTCACTTTTCATCTAAGAAGTGCTATGTTGTATAGAGTTCTAAAACAAAAATTTTGGGGGGATAAAATGAAGAGGGAGATTGTATAATTTGTATCTTGATGCTTAGTATACCAAAAAGTTAAGTCTAAATAGAAAAAATCTAACGGTATGATGCAACCATTTCTTATAATAGTATGGAAATGGTAAAAAATAACCATGGATTTTTTCATAGGACTCACTAAGACATATAAAGTATATAAAACCATATTGGTTGTAGTATATCTCCTTATAAAGACTATATATTTCATTTCTATCAAGTAATATTTGTCTCTTGACTAACTTTTGAAGATATACATATAGTAACTGGAAATACTACATACAGTGCCACTCTATTCTATCTGATCGAGATCTAAGGTTCACCTTTAGGTTCTAGAGAAACCTTTTGAAAGAATTGGATATAGAGATGATTTTTAGTAGTGATTATCACCCTCATATGGATTATTAGTAAAAAATAAAAATTAAAACTCTAGAGAATATTATGGGATCATATTCAATGGATTTCTATGGATTTTGTGATCAACACCTTCCCCTAGTAAATTTCTCATAAACAATAGTTTCTATTCAAGCATTCAAATGGGACCTTATGAGGAATAATATGGGAAGAGGTGTCAGACTCAAAAATGATAAGATGTAGTTGGAGATTTTAATCTTATGGGACTTGAACTTATCAAATATAATATATAGAAGGATTAAACAATTCAATTTCATTTGAAATATTCACAATGTCCATAGAAAATCTATGTATAAATTCATCAACAAGACTTGGAGTTTGAGGTATATGATAAGGTGTTCCTTCATAGATCATCATGGAGGAAAGTTAAGAGGTTATGGAAGAATGTAAAGCTTATTTCATGATACATAATCTCCATTGATATCCTTGATAGCATATAAACTATGGCCTTTTGATTAGAACTCCCGCCTATTCTATCCCAAGTACATGATGTGTTCCACATATCCATCTCGAGGAAGTACATGTTAGACCCATAACATTTACTAAATCAGGATGTGGTAGCCTTGGAGAATGATCATTCATATTAGCAGTGTCCAGTGAATGTCCTAGATCATATAGACAATGTTTTATGAAACAAGACAACTCACCTAATCAAAAAATATTGGTGGAACCATAAGTTTTAGAAAGCAACATGGGAACTAGGAGTGGTGATTAAATATAAGTACTATCATATATTCTAATGTATAAATTGAAATTTTTATATAGAAATTCCTAAAAGGGGGGATAATTTAATGACACAACCATTTATAAATAAAATTCCATTTTAAAATGAATAAATTCAATATAAAGTAATTTAGTTATAGAAAACGCATGCACTACTTTGATTATTCTGGACCGTTATAAAATATAGCATGTTAGATTTAAAATACCCTTAAGAATCATAACTATTTATAATATAGTCATTGAATAGTGAGAATTCAAATTAATATATTATGGGTTATGATAAATTCTAATTGACACGGACAAGAGAAGTGATGGCCTCAACCAGTATGATCATATCCTATGAGGAGCATTCATCGAATCTTCCAATGGAGATGATATTACTGGGCACACCTTACCCTTAAAGAGTATACTAGTGTAATAAGGGGTTGTGTATCTAGACCCTAGTAGTATTATTTTTTTATATTATTTTAAATAAATTAATTATTATATTTATCACATTTCATTATTACTTTATATATGATTATACAATGAGTTTGATAAAAAAATATTTGAATGTTTGGGAAATACAATGTTTTAATTAAGAAACCCTTTTGATAAATTCATCAGTTTTTTAAATAAAGGTTTTTAATAAAATTTTCATATAAAATAATATTTATTTAAATATAAATGATAAAATAATATAATTAAGTATGATATAATTTTTATATGGGTCAGAAAATGGTTAGTGTCCTAAAAATAATTACTTTCTAGTAAATAAGGATTCTTACTTAAAATTGTAAAATATCATATTTAGAAAATTATTTAAAAAAATAAATATCCTTTTTTTAAATCATAGTTTTGAAATCACCAATGGTATATTTTTCATAAATGATAAAACATTTTAATTTTTAGGTAAAAAATATATACAGTATAAATACACAGTCTTTATTATAATATCACAATAGCATAAAAGTGATGTAATAAATGATAAAAAAGTAATATATGACCAAATATAAATTCACCCTTTAAAATAATATTTTTTTAATTTATTTTATTAATTATATAAACCCTTAAAGATTCCTCCAAAACCTATAATACATTTTAATGTTTTTAAAATCAAATTATTGTGAACATGTCTCACTTCCACATCACCAATGGTATTATTTTGATATGTTTAGTTATTATAATTATAAAATATTGAAAACCACTCTATTTCGAAAAAAACCATGGAAAAATCATGGTAAGGTATTTGGTTTTGATTATTTTATTTTATAGAGTCTACAACCGAATATTAGAAATTAATAAAAAAATCCCATCCCTTATGATATAAAAACCCACCCAAAATCCCACTTTTATTTAATAAAAACCCATTTATCAAGAATTTACTCTCCATATACCTCCCTACATACCTCCCAATATTTTCCTAATCTCTTAATAACCTCCTCGCATGCTTTTAAATATTCCCTCTCAAGGTAAGGAGGATCACTCCTCTTTATTCAAGGATTTTATTTGAGTTATACCTTTTGAATTAAAATTTTTCATGTTGAAATATATTTTTACACGTCAATTTACTATGATTAAGATTAATGGGTAATGATAAACATCCTTTCACTCCCATTAAAAAAAATTCATAAACCTTTATGTACACTCCTCATACTGTTGAAATTATCTCATTATGTTCCATTCCATACATTTGTGTTGTGTATACCCATCCCCCTATACACTCAAGGGTATTCACCTAGAAGTAACTATAATTAATTAATTGGGGAATTCCATGTATATATCCCATACTTCATAACTTTGGTGTTAAAATTGATGAAATAATTCCTTATGATGTACAATCTGTGTTTCATTCAAATACATGTGCATGATATAGATATGGTGGGTGGGACTAGAATTATATAGTCCTATAATGAATTTGGTAATATTTTTATCTCATGATATTCCATGTATAATGAATGGAAGTTTATACTAATAAAACTATGTTTTGATTTCTTAGTATTTAGACTTAACTTATTCTTATGATATCATGTTTTATGTTTTTTCCATATTCCTATTTTACCTTGATGTTGTCATCATATATCATGTTTCATTGTTCAAGTTTCTAATTTTCACCCCTTTTATGTCACCTTGATATTCCTCTTAGATCACATGAATTATTTCATCATGTTATTATTTTATTATTCTCATACTGGGCTTTATAGATCACCACTTTCTAATCTACGTCCCTTAGTTATCCTATGTTGTTTCAGAAGATCAAAGAAATTTATAGGCATGTAATGGGATTTTTAAATAACGCTTTTGTATCACTATTTCATGTTATAGTGTTATTTATATAATTACCCAAATACACTAGACCTTTTTATCTTTTGGGGTTGTATTAAGTGTATCTTTATGTAATAAATTTTAAAATAAAATGTGTTAAAGATATGGGTTGTCATAATATAGGAGCAGCGACCAACCTCTTCTTAAGTTACTTAATACTTTATTCACATTACTATTTCAAAAAAAGATTTAATCCCTTCTATGAAATATTGGTTAATAGATTTGATATCCATGCTAAATTTCTCAAAAAATTATCAGTAATATCCTTCTAAACTATTAAAACTATGGATCTCAGTAACATTGGTCATTCCAGACCAATAATCAATAACATTAATATTTTATATATACACTAATATTCACTTTATTGTCATTACATAACCCAATAATGTTAACTATTATACCTAATTTCATATTTTTTTATTTGGAATAAAAATTATTTTTTCTCGAGGTCTCTAACACAATTTTCAATTGATCTTCATGCTCTTCATTACTCTTTGAATATATAATAATATCATCTATAAAGGTAGCTACAAATTGATCTAGGTTATTTCTAAAGACTCTATTAATATTACCCATCAAAATATCATGGTAATCGGTATGTCCAAACAATGTCACTATAAACTCGTAGTTTCCATACCTCATTTGAAAATTTATCTTGGAAATTTCCTCTCTTTTTACCCTTAATTAATGGTTTCAAGATCGGAGGTAAATCTTTGAGAAGTATTAAGCTTCTAAAGGTTGATAGAATATATCATAGATGAGGGTATTGGATACTTATTTTTTATCATGATTTTATTAATATCATGACATTCAATGTAAATACACATCGATCCATCATTTTTTTTGAAAATAAAAATGGTGCACCCCATGGAGAAACATTGGGGAATATAAAAACCTTTTCCAAATTTTCTTAATATTTCTTTCTTAACTCCACTAAATCAATAGTATCCATTATATATAGACTATTTGAGATATTAATGTATCTATGTATGAGTTTTATTGAAAACTCAACCTCAAATTCTAGGGTAAGATTAGGTATTTCATATGTAAATACATTAGTATGTTCTTGTACAATCATCATGTTATAAATTTTGAATCCATCCCTGGTAATTTGAGCCAAAAGCCCCTAATAATTGGGTACCATAACCCATATTATATAAATTTCATCCACAAGGAGTTCTTAATCATCCTTGTATCGATACATGATAATAGGATGATTTGGGATATGAAATGAGACTTCATTATCTCAAAATATGATATGTGATTTATGAATGTAAATAAAATCTATACCAAATATTAATTCAAAATAGACCAAAGGAATAAGAATTAGTTTCATATGAATTATACTCCCATAAATCTCAATCAACATAGAATTTTAAATCTTAGGCATGATCATTGTGCCGCCAGGGGTTTCACCAATTATTCAATTTCTATTGTTTAGTTTGGTGATTCAATATTCTTTCAAAACAAATGTGATATAAAATAATACTACAAACTAAAATAAAATAAAGTTCTTATATATCTAGAATAGTGATTAAGTTTAACTTATATCACTTCATTATCATGATCTACCTCAGTGATAGTGATAGAAAATGACCTTCTTTTTTCCCTTAGTTAAGGAGGTTTTGGGGGCTTATTTTATTCATTATCTTGAGGATTTGAGAATTGATTGGAATAGTGTATTAAATCATTTAACATGAATAATTTATCATGGTTTTATCATTATAAGCTACGTTCTTCTATTATATTCAGTTAATCAAACTCTTAGCCTTGGTTTGAAATTTGTGAGCCTAGTTTCTTGCTTTACCACATTTAAAAAACTTCCCTAATCCATTAATAAAATTACTTAATTGATGTCTCCCACATTTATTTCATGTTTGAAATTTGGATTTTTTCCACCATGTGTCTTATCATAGGTTCTTACTTGATACTCCACTTTCAATTTATTTTCCCTAGAATACTAAAAGGTTCTGGTTTCTATATAAACCTTAAGATAACATTAATCATTCTCTAAAAATATTTTGAGTTCCCTAATGGATAACACCCTTGAAATACTAGTCTTAAATCCAGTAAAGAAATGATCTATTTTACTTTTAGTATCAGAAATAAAACTAGATTCATAACTTCCAAGACTTTTAAAATTAGAATTATATGATCTAATAGAATCATCCTCATTTTCTTCAATTCCAAGAATTCATGCTCCTTCCTATGCTAAGTGTCTGTTGAAAATATTTATTAAAAATATATTCTTCAAATCTTACCATTTCATAGATTCTATGTCATCTTATTCCACGGTATTCTTAATGATACTCCACCCCTATTTAGAATCACCATCCAAACCACAGAATACAAAAAATGCTCTTTATGGTATGAGCACTGAAGTAGAGAAAATATATTTTCTGTTTTATTGACCCACTACTTAGTAACTATTGGATTATAAGACCCACTAAAGGTGGGTGGATTTTTTCACATAAAGGACACTATAGTGAGATGATCCCACCTTGGGGTGTTTGGGAGCTTAATATGATTTGGGTTTCTTCCAAGAAATTTAGATAGTTGGGTGATAATTACCACGATATTTTTATTTTACCCCCAATCTCATTAGGTTTTCCATTTGTAAAATATCTAAATTGTCTATTTCACCCATTGTTAACTCAGTTATTTGGGGGTCACACCATTACCTTAACTAAATAAAAGTTATGAATTATTATAGTTAAATAAATGATTGTGAATAAATGGAAACTATAAACATTGATGATATTTTTCATAAATTACATGAATACATTAGCCTATGAATCTCTATGTTTTAATATAGGTTATCCATAATTTACTTTATAACTGAACTTGTCAAATATTTTCAAATATTTGATAATGGTATATAAAGATAATGTAATTAACCAAAGCATAACCATTGGGAGTGTCAAAACATGTTTGTAGTAAGGGTTCATTGATCATGCACCAAATTGATGGTAAAGATATAATCTACCAACTCTTTGCAGGGTTATTACCTCTAGATACATATTTTCTAAAACTACATCTACTTGTATTATCTAGATACAGATGTATTACTAGGAATGACTACATAATCCAAATTTACAAAAATATTAGGATTTTATCTTAAACTAATCCTTAGAGTTTTTTATAAAGTTATATAAACTAATCTCAAAAAATAAATCAACTCTGCTCTAATACCAACTATATAAACATAGAATAAACATGACTCAAATAATACATTAATCACGTGATTTAAATATTATATCTTATATTAGTCACATATTATGAGGACTTAAAGGTTTAGAGTATTGAAAATTACTACATAAACATATATATTTATAACACATTCAAACATTTCTCCATAGGAATGATCCTCTAGTCCCTTTTCTAGATTTTTCATATAATCACCTTTATAACGCGGTGATTGGAACATAATAAAAGGATTATATCAGATTCTTAGTAAGAGAAAAAACAATTCATAACATGGAGGAAAACTTAATGGAGATATAAATATCATAATACGTTATCAAAATACCTTATATGGTAATAATAAAACATGTTAGAGTCCCATAAGATCATTAAAATATAATTAATAAAGTATAAAATTTATGTCTTGGCTCAATTGAAATCTTAGTAGTCATATAACATCTGATCATGACATAAATGTATGAAATACATAAAAAAATATAATCATGAAAACATGACATTTCATGAAAAGTAAATGTGACTTGAAAAATTAATATAACTTGATGAACAACATGGAAGTGTGGAACAAAAATATTCATAGGAAAACCTATGTGAGAAAAATAAATATTCCCATGCTTGTGTGAAAATAAAAAATATATCCATGGATAAAAATTTTATCAAACCCCTCATTCCCACACATGTGTGAACAAACTCATTATGTCCATGCATGACTATCTCATGAGCTATTTACTTAAAAAAATCATCAGAGAAAGATATAATACCCCACCCATCATCATCTGTATGTATGTGTGCCACTTAAAATAAACCATCATCTAATTTTAAATAACTCATTGAAAAAATAGTGGGCTTCTTAAACATAAAAATCTAAATCCTTCTATTTATATAAAGAACCCATGGAAATAAAATGAGTTTAATAAAACATCCAAATAGAATAAAATGAAATCATGAATTGAATCGTTTGATACTCAAAACTTAATCACCAAAAATAAGAACATAATAATAGAATATATATGGTGAAACATGAAGCATAACTCCTTTAGAGAAAAATAACTTTGAATATAGAGAGTAAAAACAAAATCAAATCACAAAAAACCATTCTTAAAACATTTTGAGATCATCGATGTAAAAGTCATAGTTATGAATCTATTTTTAAGAAGTCCCATTTTTTTTAAAAAAATAATGGGAAACAATTTATGAAATTGTATTGTAATTAAAAAAACGGTTTTCTCCAAGAATAAAAATATTACATCATTCAAAATTAATTACATGGAAATCATATTTCAACAAAAAATTCTATACCACAAAGAAAAAAGTTTGAGTTTCCAAGTCCCTTGCATTAAACTTGGATTTTGAAATAAGTTATTTAACCTTATGTTTCATAAATATAAATCAATTAATAACCGAATATAAAACCTTATTCTTATATATATCTATTTATATCCTTTTATTAATAAAAAATTACTTCATGTATATAATTTTTGAAATCTAGTTTCAACATCGGCTGTTAATATCTTTAACAGTTTACGCATGATTTATGATATTGATATCATTACACACTATTTTATTAAATGTTATATAATTTAAGACACTATAATATATAAATTAAATTTATTTAAAAATTCATTATATCATTCCATAATAGTTTTAGTTTTTCTATGAGAAAATGGAAGCGATTTGGCTTATTTCACTGACTTTAAATATAAGGGAGACACTTTAATAATAAGTTATATAATTTAAAAAATATTTTCAGAATAATATACCAATCCTGAATTTATTATTATTTTTATAATAATATTATTTTTCATCTTCCCAAATTCATTCATAATAGAGTTGTATATCGTCATTCATATGTGCGGTTTAACTGACCCAAACATGAACATTGTTTAACTCAATTAGTTAGTATAGTTAATGAGGTGATTATTTTGATAAATATCATTATAATATAACAATAATTTTTTAAATTTTTTTGATTTTTTACAATATTTAAAGAAGTTTTTGTTAATAATGAAAAACTATATGAAAAATAAAAACAGTTCTTCATAGAGGCGGTAGTTTGTGCACCCATGCGATTGAAGTTTAGTTTTTTTTCTAAGTGGATAGAAATGAGTAAATAGGGGTTATACCATTAATTTGAAAAAAAATATTAGTATAAAAGCATTACTGAATTCATTATATTATTATGGTCATAACATATTTTTAAAAGTAAGATGAAGAATACAAACTTAAGAAGGGGATAATATGTAAATTGGAAACTTGATCTTTCCTTGGAAGTACCCTTGAATCTGACTAGATTAGGATAAATATAAGTTACCAAGGGATTATTTTATTAAGATAGGGATATAGTTAGATTAAAATAGAATATTTTCATGTTGGAATTTGATATAATGGTGAGCATTGAAGTGGTGTAAGTGTTGCCTTTTTATATGTGAAGGCAAAGGTTGTTTTGGAAATACCCATTGAATTTCACTAATTTAATTTCACTATTAAAGGGTCAAGGGATTAAAAACGGAAAATGAGAAAATAGTCCGATTTTTGGTAGATCCACACGTCAACCATCCATTTGGAAACATTTTTTACTGTGTTTTGGTCTTTCACCCTTATTAAAATACTTTTTAACATTTATTCTTTTTAACAAATTAACTAATTTTTACATTAGTAATTAATTGTAACAATCCATATTAGAATTGAAATGATTACCTAAATTGGACCTCGTGATTTAAAACTTTAAATCCATTTTATCAAATAAAATTTCTATAGCTATGAAAACTTAATTTGAAAATAAAAACACTTAAAATTTAAACCTTTTTTTTGAAATATAATGTTATTAAGGTTTTAAATTTATATATGATAAATTTATCATGGTTAATATTTTTAGACCCATAAATTGATTTATTATGAATTTAACAAGATTTATTAGGCTTATAGGTAAATTCAAAACAAAACATCACTATTAAAATAATTGGTTTAAAGAGAAGAGTAAAATAATATTATTTATATTAAAGTAACATTTTTCTTTAGGTCTAAAAATGTTTAGAATAGGTTTTAGATGTACTAATAATATTTCAAAATGAATAGTGTTATTACTTAATTTAATATTTTATTTCTTTGATGGTTTTGAAATATTATAGGTCATGTATACATAGTGATAAAAGCATTGAAATTGTAATTTTTTTAAATCCCATTTTTTCCAGTAAAAATTAACCTTTTTAAAAAATTCTCGAAAATTCATAATAAGTATATTTTTATATTATAAATTAAAAAATTATTTTTATTTTGTTTAATTTAAATTCTAAAATTTTAAAATTTAATTTTTAATGTAGAATGAAAATATAAAAAAAATATTTTATTAGAAATACCCTATTTCATCATTAACTGATATTAATAATTTATCCTCTCAAGGGAGTTATTTTTAATTAATTACCATATTAGGTTTACTACTAATGATATTATAATATTTTGAGGATCATTTTCATTGAGTGTTTCATTAAATAAATGTTATCTAACATTTTGTTAATATTTTTTTACACGATCTAAAATCTTGGGTCATTACATGAACTGGTAAAAAAAATATTATGCATGTTTGGTGGTCAGTATTAATAAGTTATATTTATTGCAACTAAAAATAATATATATTTTTTATAGAAGAAATATTCCTCTTGAAGTTGAATTACCATCATCACATTAAACTAATCAGTCTGTATTGGTGAATCCATAAAAATTTAGGTGCTCTCCTCTCTTGTACAGTAATCCAAAAATCAAAGTCACTTTTATAAATTTAAGGACTCTTTTGGAATTCATTAAATGGGATTATTTTGGTTCATTTTTATATTTGGAATACATGGTCACTTGTAGTCAATGTCAGTTCTAGATGTAGTGAGGTAAATTAAAATTCCAATAAATCTTCTATTTTTTTGATTCATACTTTCCTTTTCAATATTATTTAATAGTTTAGTTGTAGCCTATATTGGTTTGGATATCAGTTTGGATTAATCTATTATAATTTTATTCAACAATTATCCTTCATACTTCTCTTTTTAAAGAAAACTAAATCCTTCAACTTTCATCACATAAAATATCAAAATGTATCTCATTTATCTCGGTATGGAAATATAAATTTGATTCTTTATTTTCTCATAAAACACTATACAAGAACTCTCTTTATAACATAAAAATAATATTGTTGACATATGAACATTAAAATGAGAGTACCTTCCTTAATTTATTTGAAATACAAGTTATTTTTAACTCTTCCCTTTTTGGAATTCATACTACTTAAGTAACCATATATCTTTTAATACCTAGATCTAAGAGAATGTTTATGTCCATAGAGGTACTTCTTCAATTCACACACCAATCTTTCATTATTTTCAAGAATATAACCTCTAAGATTCTCAATATATATTTCTTCTTATATCTTCTCATTTAAGAAGGAAGATTAGACATATATTTGATAAATTTTGTACTTATTATAAGATGTTACTACTTGGAATATTAGCATGGATTATACTAATGAAACTTGAGAAAAATTTTATTAATAATAAACTCACCCAACCTATAAATAACATTTATATAAAATTATAGACTTGTTCCTTATAACTACTCCTTTTTCATTTAGTTGATTATTGAATGCCTACATGTTCCTAGTAACATTTTTTCTCTTGGTTTTAGAATAAGTTCCCAAGTGAAATTATTTTATTTTTTATCAAAATCCTCATCCATAGATATATTCAACTATTTTTGTTTGGAATATTTATCCATTTATTGTTGTTCAATTTGACAGATAAGAGTTGTTTAGTTCTCCACTTTGGATCTTTTCCATGTCTGAATAGGTGCATACTAATTTCTAGAATTGTTTTCTGGTTTCACAAGATTATTTTACTTATAATACCTCTATTTATCATTATCATTATCCTATTATACATCAAAAGTATTATTAGAGTCAGATTTAGATACATTTGGTCTATTTTCAACCAATTCATCAATGATTTTCTCTGGATTATATTCTTTCTTCATCTAAATTTTTAGAATCTTCTTCATTTGACTCAATAAGATTGGATCAATTTTCTTTTCATTTCATTTTATAACATTCTAATACATTATGAATCACATTTTTTCAATATCAATATCCTTTTACATTGGATATGTATCCTATAAAGATACCTTTCTTAGCCTTTTTATCAAATTTTCTGAGCATTGAGCTTTTAATTTTCATAATATAGATATTATTGAATACTTTGAAGTAGTCCACAATAGGTTTGTTTTTTTAACACATATCATAAGGGTATATATTATATTATATAATTAAGATAAATTTAATTTTAATAAGAACATGTAACATCCCAATTTTTTAAAAAATAAATACTATGTTCGATAGCATAAATGATATTCCATATAGAGCATAAACAGACAACTAAATATTATTATTTAAAGGTTATAATTATAAGCTATCTGTTAGAATAGAAGGTATGAACAAGGTTAACTTAATTATGAAAAAAAAATAACACATGTATATATAAATCTTTGAAAAATAAATTATAAATGAATTTATTATAATTTTTAAAATAAAAAGAAATGTTTTTTCTGAAAAAACTATTTAAATGTGCACAAGTTTTTTTATACCAATAAATAAAAAAATTACTATTTTTGTATTATATTAAGGAAATATATATATATATATAATCATTAATCTGACATTTAATCTTAATCTTAGGTATATTCTTGATATGATATAATAATAAATAAAATTTTACACATAAAAGGAGTATTTCCAAAAAGGGAGTTTTACCTCCTTTTGATGGCATGCTTGTTTTAAATCTATTTTTTGGAACATTTAAAATTTATATTTTAAAAAATACACCTTTTATTGGAAATATATGTATAAAATTTAACTTTTTTGGATTTTTTTTTATTTTAATGATAAATTCATTTTTTGATTAATAGTAAAAAATACTACATTTTAATTGAAAACTTATTTTTCATCAAATATATTTATAGTGTTAAATTTTATTATTGAATGGTTTTAAATTTTAATTAGATAATTTTTTTCATTTAATCCTATTTAGGTCATTGGAATCAATTTCACATTGAATTTGGATATAAAAACTTTTCAATCTTTTGAAGGTTTTTTACTTTAAAAACTTGTTTTCTATTTCCATCAATGGGATTAATTTTTATCTAATTTCTGAAATTTCTATGTTTTTAATTTTCAAAAATGGATTCTATATTTGGAATCTTATGTTAAAAATTTATTATATAGTTCCCTTTTATTTTTTGACATTATGAATAGAAACTTTAGTAATATTTTTTATTTTCATGGTTAAGGGTAAATTAGGCAATTAAAGGTAAAAATAATATTATACGTAATATAAAGTTACCCTAAAACTTTTCATAATTTAATTTGATGAATTATTATTGTACAAAATCATCCATGGTCCTATTGTATGAGGTCTTTGAGAAACTTGGGTGACTTTAATCCATTTATAGAATTTAATTCAAATAAAAGTCAATTTTATCATACTTTTGTTTTTAACCAGTGAATTATTCTTAATATGTGGTTATATAAGGGTTATTTTTTACTATAAATATTAATTTTAAAGAAAAATTTTTTATATTAATAATGATAATTTATTTTTACTTTTTAGGAAAGAAATAATTAAATTAAAGGCTTACACAATGATGATGCGGTAACTATTTAATTAATAGAAATATCAAATATATGATGTTTAAAATATTTAAATAAATAGAATTTGATATAATGAATGTAATACATGAATTTTATAAATTACTTTAAAATGTTAAATATGGAAAAATGTCTTTTTGCAGATATCATGTTATGATATGTTAAAAAAGTCAAGTAGTGAATAATGTCAAAATTGACATTAATGATATTTCAAAATAAATAATACTTTATTAAATGATATAAAATTCATAAAAATATAAAATTTGGTAAAATTATTGTGATAAGTCTATAAATTTTATCTATGACTCATTTATTTGTCTTTTGGCATTTTATAGTAATTATATTAACCCTAAAATAGTAAATTACATTATAACATCGTTAGAATTAAAAGGTTAAGTAAGTGTTAATTCTAAAATATAAGGATTAAAAAATAGTCAAAAATTCTATAATTTTAATTTTATTAATTATTTTATACCCATAATTATCTAATATTCTATATAAATCCTTTGGGATCCATTTAGAAAATAAAACTAATTGATATTAATTTAATTGTTTGAAGAATTCCAAGAGTGCCCCTCCCCTCTCCTATAAAAGGGAACTCATTCTTCTCTTCCATTAACACCTAAAATATATATATATATATATATATATATTTAGAACATATATACTAAAATAACTTCTTATTATCCCTCCCCACAATCAATATCTCTTATTTTAGGCAGAACACTCACCTTAGAGGTGTTAAGGTATTAATCAAAAGAGTTTGTCTAAATAAAATGTATTGTTTCTAAGTAAGTGTTTTTTGTTTCGTTTCTTCTTCCACATACCTAAAATATTCTTCAAACATGATGAAATTATAACTCTATTATCCTAAATATAGTGATATATTATTAATTTAATTTAATTATCTAAATCCATTTTCACTTCCCTCAAATGGGAAAAGAATTATCGTTCGTATGTACGGAGAACTACCACCTCAAAGACTGATATATTTTTTCCCCATCATTGTCTCTCAAGACTGGTTATAATTATGGAATTAATGTCTTTATATGATATTAATTACGTATTTATAATTATTAAATAATAATGTATCATTTAAATTTTTACATTTCCTTACATATAAAAATGACACTACTAGAATTTGGACTTATAGCTACGGATCTACAGCTACGAACAACAAAAACTATGGCTATAAATCGCTTATACCCACGACTATTTTTGATGTCTGTGGAAATAGTTCCCCACACGATCCCTTCCCACCCCCCTCGCGAATTTCCCATCCCCACTACCCCCGCGATCCTCCTCCCTCTCATGATCCTTGTCCTCTTTCGACGTCTCTGACGTGGCCACCCCACCTCCCCGCAACTCTCCTTCTCCAACTCGGCTCCGGCATGGTTCCGATGCGGCTTCGACACGGTTTCTGTGCTCCCTCCTTGAATCTCAACCCTCCCCTCACCCCATTCCCGTCGCACCCTCTCACCCTACCTATCTATATCATCATGCAACCTTATCTCCCGTCCCCACCTACTCAGGTTGCACCTGACCGACGTCCCTTCCGATGAAGCTCTGGTGTGAAGCCCCTACCAGCCTTCCTTCCAATGTCGTGATCCCCTACCAGCGGTGCGACCCCCTATCAGTGACGTAATCCCCCTTCCAAAAAATCCCTTTACAGTGCACAACCCAACCAACTGACCTCCTCTCCGGTGGATGCGACCTAACCGGCGTCCTCCTCCTCCGGTGGCTTCCTCCTTCTGGTAGTTTCTTCCTCCTCTTGGTTGGTGTTTCCTTTTTCGGAAGATATGGTTTCATTTTAGGCGTCCAATTTTTTTATCTAGTTTTAATGTCTGTGTGTAGGGTTAGAGGTTGGTTTTATTGGGTTCATCTAGGGTGTTATTGGTGATTCACACCATGTTTAAGGGTTTTGACCCCAATGGTAGGTAATTCTGTTCTTAACCATTAATTGATGAATTTTTATTCTTAATAGTTTAATTTTTCATGTTTATTAAAATATATGTGGGGTTTGTGAGTGGTTTTTGAAGATATTTTCAATGGGGTTTTGTGAAATTGAATTTTTTACAAGTGAAATTGGGTATATTTTTGTAGTAAACCCCAGTTGTGCATCTTGAAATGTTTTGTGAAATGTGAAAATAATTTATTAAACCATGAAAGTGATTTATTAAGTTAAATAAATTATGTGATGGGTGCATGTAAAATGTTCTACTGTGTGTTTTATTTCAAAGATAAAATTTTGAGTGTATTTTGTTGTAAGGCCTTGTTGCACAACATATAAATTATTTTAAAATATTTAATAGGCTTATTAAA
The DNA here is from genome assembly GCA_963277665.1 of Viscum album. NCBI lineage: Eukaryota > Viridiplantae > Streptophyta > Magnoliopsida > Santalales > Viscaceae > Viscum > Viscum album. The sequence goes on from OY728141.1 coordinate 1,597,576,402, forward strand.
TTATATAATTGGTGAAAAAGTAGTTTTTGAAAAGATTTGATTTGAAATTGATTTTAAAATGGAAATAACATGTGAAATTTGTGTGTTCTTGATGTAATCCATTATTGTTCTCTTTTGAAATGTTTTATTAATTGAGTAAAATATTTTTTAAATTAATCATGTGATGTGAATCAGGATTGAAATGGGGTTTGGAGTGAGTTTGGGTTTAAAGATAGGATGTTGGGTGTATTTTGAGTGTAAAGCCTTATGGGGGTTTCTTGAAATGCTTTTTTTATAATTAGTTTAAATGATTTATTAAATCATTAAGGTGGCGCGTATCATGCTTTGAAATGTTTTTTGGAATGCCTTTAGTTTTTAATAAAGGATTTAGTTATGAAAATGGTGTCTTTGGTATGTGTAGTATATTTTTTGGCATAAAAAGGTGTAACTAATATATTATGTGATCTTGGAACATGAATGAGCACTAAGGGAAGCTTGAGTAACTAGTTGGGTAGACTAGGACTAGTGTGCTAGCGATTCAAGGTTTCTTCGACCTAGTTTCACATTGAATGGTTGAACTCTACAACATTAACTAAATATATGAAAGACGGTTGGAGACCACTATAGTTAAATGGAGAGCTTTGATTTCTAAATCAAACCCACATTTTTATGCATTATTTAGGAATCATGTGGACTTAGAGTGGAATAATTGATGGCGCATTACTTGATTATGAAATGATACCATCATATCTCCTATAAATTTTATTTTTTTATCAATAATGGTGAGATAAAATAATGAGAAATTAAAATTTCTAGGTACGCTCTACTACAAATTAGGGCTATAGCCACATAACTATAGCCATAGTTTTATAGGTCCATGGCTATAGCTTTTATATTTCCACGGTATAATTCATTCACCATGGCTAAATGAATATTACACTTGCGCGTCGTTTTTCCCCCAATTTGTATCGGGCTCCTCCTCCCCCGATCTGCAGCCCTCCTCCTCCTCCCCTGATTTACACACTGCTCCCTAACGACATCTCCTCCTCCCCACATCCCTCCTCTCCTCCCCCGATTCGCAGCCCTATCACCGTGCAACCCTCCTCCCCGACGGCGACTCCTCCGCCCCACAACCCTCCTCATCCTCCCCTAGTTCACAGCCATTTCACCGTGCAGCCCTCCTCCCTGACGACATATCCTCCTCCTGATGATCTCCCCAGCGATCTCACCGTGCAGCCCTCTCTTACATCGGTGCCCTCCTCCCCGACGAACTCTCCCACAGCGGCGCCCTCCTCCCCAACGACCTCTGCTCAGCGGTCTCACCATTTTCATGTAGAAGCTTATCACTCTTCACAACCCTGGCATACTGTCTAAGTTCTAGAATCTATCTTTAGCTATGATGAAGAACTTTTGTAAATAGAGGAGTCTGTGACTGCCAGACAAGATAGGTATTGGCTTTCTAAATTGGAAAAATGCAACCCCTTTTGGTAATCTTCTCATCTTTTATTGGTTTTTCTTATGAAAAATTAAATTAAATATTGGTTTGATTGTATGTTGCACTTCCGGGATGCATACTAAGCTTAAGTATTGGTTTAATTTTTTTCAATCTATGCTTCTAATCAGCAAGGCTGGGAAAAAATTGTTGGATGTCAATATTTCTTAATTAAGTTTCACGTGAGAGGCTGACTTTATCATTTTGAATTTATGAGCTCATGCATTGAGTGCCGGCATTATGCGCTCAAAGTGGCCTACAAGTTAAGTTTGTATGGAGAACATTTCATGAACATACCTCTTTACATCTTATGTGATGAAGTGATGTTTTTATTCCATGTAAAATTAAAACACAGATATTGATCTCTGTGCTGGGTGAGCTGGAGAGAAATCAATACATAGAGTTTTTGTTGATCCTAGTGGGAGCCATTGTATTGTGACCATACATGGTGATGGGGTTATTGATACATACTATATGCATGAAAAATGAAGCAAAACTCACATTCTGACCAAATTGAAAGGTCTTGTGGTGAACTCTGTTGCTTAGAATAAGCATCAGATCACTGAAGGAATGTTTTTTTAAATTATTATTTTTTCCATTTTCTGGTCATTGTAGTTTAAGAAAGATTTTGATAAAATATTTTCCTTCGGTATATATGTCGAACACAGCTTCTATAAAAGAGACAATTCTTGGCACCGATAATGGACAGCTATATGAGATGGTCGTGGATGAGAAGGAGAAGAAGGAGAAGTACATAAAGTTTCTCTTTGAATTGCAAGAACTTCCACAGGCTTTTATGGGTCTACAGGTACATCTTCCTCAACCCTTATAATTTGGGTTTACAGTTTTCCTTCATATAAAAAGAATTATTTAAGAGAGTTTTGTCAAAAGTGGTTTGTATAGGTGAGATAGAAACCTGTGAATAGTAGAGGATAACCCATTAAAATTTTGAATATAAGTTGAGGGGATCTAAGAGGGGATGTTTGGTACACTGGAGAAACCCTTTTAGGAAGAGCTGATTCCAGGGGTTTCCTGTGAATATATGCTTGGTTTGAAGGAATCACATTTCCATAGAAAGACTACTTCTAGAAAGGGATAAAAAAGTGCTTCCACCATTGGATTTTGGAAAGGTTTTTCTAGTATATTCCCATACCCACTCCGATTCCTGCTTTCCTAGTCCCCAGTTTTGTAGACCACGCATGCCCTTAGTGCAAGGGAGCTTGATGCGTAGGCTGTGGCTATCTAGATAGGTTTGGATGTCGCTGGAAAATCCATACCACGTTTACAATTTTGAGTAAACTTTACACTTCTATTTTTCATTCTGTGTCATTTTACAGATGGAAACAGTTGTTTTCACTGATGGAAATAGATATTATGTGATGGGTGTTACTCCTACACGACTATATTCTTTCACTGGGATTGGATCTCTGGAAGTAAGTTCTCTTCTGAGTATCCTCTCCATGTGGGACCTGGAATTTGTTACTCTTGTTTTAGAAAATATGAAACATTTCTGTCATACCATACTATACATCACTCTGAAGATATTAAATGAAATTATCATGTTATTCTTGCACTGTTATTTATGCAATGCAACCTTTCCATGAAAATCTAATGTTTTATGAGAATGGAAGCAGAACATGTTGCACTTCCGGACCTTTATTTCTAATATTTGTCCATTCCATCTAAAATATTAATGCTTATTGATGGCTGGTTGATTTTCATACTCTTTTTCTAGTTATTTAAACTGAGATGTTCATTTCATGGAACTTCCTGGTGAAATACCAAACATTTAGGTTTGTTGATTTTTTTTTGGTCTCAAGGAATTAATAATCATAGATATTTAAATTTTAGTAGCTTTAAGTTGAAATACATGTTTGAATTGACTAGAATTTTTTTAAATGGTTCATGTTTTATAAATTGGAAACACCCATTTATAAATGTGAAACACCCTTTTTTTGAATGCACATGAAAATTAAGGTAGTTTAAAAGCCGAGGTTTCCCACTCAGAGTGGATTACCTAGTTTTTTTATGCCCATAATATTACTTATAGTGAACTTCATTTCTTTATCAAGAAAAGAAGGGCTGTGCATTTTTCATGGCTTTCTGGTGCAGGCATATACCATGGGAACCTGAAGATGGTGTCCCGTGGATGTCACTGGACCGGGCCAACACGCCGCAGTCACGCCGCAGTCACGCCGTGATTTGGCCCCTGCTCTAGGAAGACACCCTGTGGAGGTTTGCAGTCTTGTCAGGATACTTCTCCTATCCCTAAGACACACTTCTCCACACCCTCGGCGCCAATCCCATACTCCTCTTGTCCTCACCGCCACTCCCATACCGACCACCCCTTGCTGCCGCTCCCATCCCAACCACCCCTCACCGCTCACCGATCGCCGCTCCTAGCTCGCCGCTGCTCTCTAGGGTTCTAACTCTAATTTCCAACTGGTCAACTTATCTTTGATTCAAGTATTTTTTGTTCATTCACTTTAAATAAGTATGTATGCCTTTATTTGTTTTTGATTTTTTTGGTTCCATTTTGCTGCAATGTACTATCTATTATGATCCCCTTATGAACACAAGCAATATATCATTTTAGGTTGCAGTTTTGTTGTAATTTACCTATATAGAATCATTTTTATTGATATTGAAGAGGTCAAAATGACATGGGGAGGAGGGGGGATGTGTTGGAGGGGGGGATGGGAAGGGGTGAGGTGAGGAGGAGGGGGTTGGAGGTGGCTGTGCAGGTGGGGGAGAGGGGGAGGGGGCTGGGCAGATGAGGGATGGGGGCTAGGCAGGGGGGTTGTGCAGGTGGGGTAGTGGGGTGGGTTGGGTAGGTGGATAAGTATAGAGATGAACTTGAGTTCCTTGAACCCAATTAGGGAACTGCATAACGATTTCGTAGGACACGAGTATATCGGATAAGGAAGATTCGTGGAAGAATCTATAATTCTATCCATGTCCCTACTTAGACTATCAGTGTTGTAGAAAACCATGGAAGACCCATTTAGTGAGTCTAGTAGGAGAAGGAAAATCCCCATGCATAATACAACCAGGTACAATTACTATGGAATTTAATAATGTTATATCCATCATAGATCAATATTAATACGTCATTATGTTGAGAAACATCAGACCCTTGTACTTGTATTTAATGATAAATGTTATCAATATTTGAAAATATTACATTGACTATGATTTTTGATTTAATATCATTCAAATGTTGACATGACCACCACAAATTATCAGTCCAATGGGAGTGACTAAATGATGATATTGTGGTATTAATAGAATGGAATTATAGAATCTATAATGGTAATGGATTCATGTATCATTTATCATCACTGATCACATATATATAATAGTTATTATATCTCATTTCCATTCCCACTATTTTCTTGCAGGTGGTTTCTTATGATGAGGTTTGTTCTATCCACCACCATCGATGACAATGAGTTCATCATTGGATTTGGGTAAGATTTATTTCGTTTTTATTCTTTGGCCAAATTTTAATTAGGCCATTTATGATTTTTGGGTTCTTTATATTTTTGTAGTGCTTTCTGGATCTTGTTGAGGTGGATTCGAGTTGCTGTTGACAAAGGCTTACATGTGTATGCATAGGTAGGAATATAAATATATAAGTTCCCCCTTTATATATATTCACTCATGGCAGTATGAATATATATATTTGGGCTAGGTGTACTTATATATAGATATGAAAAATGCATACATGTGTAAGTGTAAAGGGTTATATGCAAGTATAAACATATATCTAAGGATCCCCTTGTGCATATTTGGCCATGAAAATATGTACATAGGGGGTAGGTGTCCTTATATATATGTGAAGTTTCATATGCGTTCAAGCAGGAAAAAAAAGGAATATTCGAGTTGTCGTTAAAAGAAGCGCCTTGAGGTTGAGGTAAGTTTCCTTTTCCTAACCCTTTAATTTGAATTCTATAATTTCTAGAGTATTTTAAAAACTTGTTTTCATTATTATATAATCTATATATGCTATTAAAATTGGTTGTGGCTCTTTATAATGACATTTGCACCTATTTTACATGATTTCCCTAAGCCTTCAACGTGGACTAGTAGAAAGTTTCAGCCAACTCAATAGTAGAAAAAGAAATTTATTTCACTTTAGAGATGACAGTGTCCTCATTTTGAGAAACAATCAACCGAGAATTCTCATAAAAATCTAAAACTTAAAGAAAATATTTGTTTTCATTTCATCAAACACAAAAAAATCGTCTTTGAAAACTTGATACTTTTTTCAGTAACATCATTATGAAACACTTGACCCAGAAAAAGACAGAATTTAAATATTCTGAGAAAACAACCTCTCATGTCGCGGTCACGCCGCAGTAATGACGTGATTTGGCCCTGCTCCAGCCACATCCAGCCCACACCAGCCCCCTTCCACCTTCATTTCATCCCCCGCTACCACCAGTATTCTAGCCCGCAACAGCCCCCCTGCCACCTTCGAATTAGCCCGCACCATCCCCCCAGCACCTGCAACCAGCCCCCTTCCACCTGCATTCGAGCCCTCACTGAATTAGGTATATCAGGGGTCATCCAATCATCTAGTCATCATATATTATCATTCATTTCTTTAAATATTCTGAGAAAACATCCTCTCATTCCATCCATATCATCCTATTTGAAACTAAGTGGAAGATGCTGCCCCGCAGATGTCACTGGACCGGGCCAACATGATGCGGTCACGCCGCGGTCAGGCAGTGGTCACGCCGTGGTCACGCCACGGTAATGCCATGATTTGGCCCAACTCTAGCCACATCCAACCCACACTAGCCCCATTCCACCTTCATTTCATCCTGCTTCCACCAGCATTCTAGCCCGCAACAGCCCCCCCCCCCCCCCCTACCACTTTCTAATCAGCCCACACCTTCCCCCCAGCACCTACAACCATCCCCCTTCCACCAGCATTCGATCCCTCACCGAATTAGGTATATCAAGGGTCATCCAATTCTCTAGTCATCACATATTAGCATTCATTTCTTTAAATATTCTAAGAAAACATCCTCTCATGCCATCCATATCATCCTATTTGAAACTATGTGGAAGATGCTGCCCCACAGATGTCGTTGGACCGGGCCAACACGCTGCGGTCACGCCGCGATCACGCCGTGGTCATGCCGCTGTAATGCCATGATTTGGTTCTGCTCCAGCCACATCCAGCCCACACCAGCCCCCTTCCAACTTGATTTTAGTCTACTTACACCAGCATTCCATCCCGCAACAGCCCCCCTGCCACCTTCAAATCATCCCTCACCATCCCCCAACACCTACAACCAGCCCCCTTCCACCGGCATTCGAGCCCTCACCAAATTAGGTATATCAGGGGTCATCCAATCCTCTAGTCATCACATATTATCATTCATTTCATTAAATATTCTGATAAAACATATTCTCATTCCATACATATCATCCTATTTGAAACTAAGTGGAATATGGTGCCCCGCGGATGTCGCTGGACTGGGCCAACACGCCGCGGTCACGCCGCGGTCACGCCGCGGTAATGCCGTGATTTTTCCATGCTCCAGCCATATCCATCCCACACCATCCCCCTTCCACCTTCATTTCAGCCCACTGCAACCAGAATTCCAACCCACAACAGCCCCCCCTGCCACCTTCAAATCAGCCCGCACCATCCCCCCAGCACCTGCAACCATCTCCCTTCCAACAGCATTCAAGCCCTCACTGAATTAGGTATATCAGGGGTCATCCAATCTTCTAGTAATCACAGATTAGCATTCATTTCTTTAACTATTATAAGAAAACATACTTTCATGCCATCCATATCATACTATTTGAAACTAAGTGGAAGATGTTGCCCCGCGGATGTCGTTGGACCGGGTCAACACGCTGCGGTCACACCGCGTTCACCCCGCGGTCACGCCGTGGTCACGCTGCGATCACACCATGGTCACGTCGCGGTCACGCTGCGGTCATGCCGTGATTTGGCCTTGCTCCAGCCACATCCATCCCACACCAGCGGCCATCGGCCTCGTGGTGCGACCACGGGGAGTCCTTTATTCAACTGTTCTTCTTTTTTCCTACTGTAAATTCTGCTCGTTATTGTAGTAGAAATAAATATAAACTCTTATTTTTATTCTCTATCTTACTTGAACACCTATCACTAACCACTCATACCAATATCATGTATCAACAAATGGACAGATTCAGTCCTCCAATAAGTCTCTATCGAATAAGTAGTAGAAGATGGTTCAAAAATAGAATAAGTCCTTGATGGACAAGATCCTACATGATTTATGGGCTTACCATACCACCATGTCAACTACTACCCAAGATACATCGTACACAAAACTGAGCTAGTTTTTCCCATTGAAGTCCAGTTTCCATCGCTATAAATAGATGTCTGTGGAAAACTCTACATTTGGGCCAGACCTATATAGGGAACAACCCGTTCATGAACTACATGTGGGTTTAATTCTCCCATGACATGATACATAGTGACACCCATATCTATTGTCTTTGGTCCAGCCAAAATATTTCATTTTCATGCTATGGAACCTACATCCTTTATGTAGGGGGTAGGGGTAGGGGCAGGGGGGAGGGTCGGGGGCAGGGGGGAGGGGCAGGGGGCAGGGAGCAGGGGGCAGGTCTGCAGGGGAGGGGGCAGGGGGCAGGGGGCAGGTCTATAGGGCATGGGGCAGGGGGCAGGGGGAGGGTGGAGGGGGGCAGGGGGCAGGGGTAGTTCTGCAGAGCAGGGGGCAAGGGACACGGGGAAAGGTGTGGGTGGAGGGGGGCAGGGGGAGGGGGGAGGGGGTAGGGGGTAGGGGTAGGTCTGCAGGGCGGGGGCAGGGGGCAGGGGGGCAGGTATGCAGGGCAGGGGGAAGGGGGAGGGTGGAGGGGGGAAGGGGGCAAGGGGTAGGGGGCTGGTCTGCAGGGAAAAAATGCAGTGACACCTAAAGAGCATTCTACCAAGCAATTAAGAAAATCTAAGGACGGAAAGAATTCTGGAGGTAACAAAAACAAGGGGCCTAGCCCCAAACGTAAGTATAAATGAATATTTTATATTTGAACTATACCGAGGGAGTGGTTTTGTATGTTTTACAGGTTATGGTGTTATGGAATCTTGTCTATCTGTTTTAGTATGTTTGGTTTGTGTCTTAGCCTGAACAGGCTTTGGACTAATATTAGGACTCCCAGAATTTATAGGATAGCTAGTGGTCTCCATCTCATTAGGAATGTTGATAGATTTAATGTGATTAGGGTGAGAATTATTTAGAGTTGATTCCATAGGGGTCAAATTACATGGAATCAAGGGATCGGTATAGTCTTTTCCTACATATTGAGTAGCTGAATGAGGAAAAGTTTGAAGTAGCGTACCTGGAATCACCTCCACAGCAGAAGCAGCTGATACATAGGGTTCCTGGACTATATCTAAAGCATATGTGGGAAACTATTTCTGATCACCATAGTCACTGTTATCCTGCATTTGTAGAGTAACTTTCACCACAGGTGTGTTCTCATTTACGGATTTAAAAGATTCTAAGGATTTAGTACCAGAATTAACCATGGCGATATTTGATTATGTCATTGTTTGAACAGAGGGAAGGGAACCTAAGCCATTTGTCTGATTGCTGGTCCTATTTATTATCTCTTGAGTAGCAGTAGAAGTCAGTAGGGAGGGTTTTTGGTTCTATCCAGAAATCATATCTGAGCAGCTGGGTTCAACCACAGCTTGTATAAAATGATCAAAATTGTGCTTAGTTGCAGTGCTTAAGCTGTAATCATTGCCTTTTCTATGAACAGGTGGATATATTGTATCCCTCCTACCCAGTGTGGGTTCAGCATTTTTGGTGAGGTTAGAGTTGGGTACCTGCTTGGATGGACAAGTACTGAGTGAAATAAACTTGCATGATAATAATTTCTGTTGTACTTTTGTGTATTCCTACAATAAATATCAAGACAGAAGAACCTTATGGCACAAGATATCCTCCCTTAACAACACTATTCAAGTTCCCTGGGTCATTATCGGCAATTTCAATGTTATCCTTTGAACTAGTGAAAAGCTATGGCCCTTGCACTCAAACACTTCCATTAAAGATTTTAATCACTGTATTGATGATAATAACCTTGTTGAGATTAATCTGGTTGGGGCTAAGTATACCTGGTATAAAAGGCAACATTATATAATTTTAGAAAGTAAACTTGACAGAGCTTTCACAAACTTCAAAGCTCTCGATAATTGGAATAACATCTCTAGTATTACTTTACCTAGGATTAATTTTGATCATCATCCAATTTTGGTGAGCCTCAAGACTGGAGACAACAAACATATTCTTCTTTTTAGATTCAATAATTCTTGAAACACTGTAGATTATTGTAATAAAATTGTAAAAGACACTTGGAATTCGATCAATTCGAATGATTCCTTTGTCTGTCCAGGGGGTGTCCAGGAGGGATGGGGGGATGTCCAGGGGATTTATCAGGGAGGGGGGTCCTTCCAGGAAGGAGATGGGGTGTCCAAGAGGGGGGGTCTGTCCAGAAAGGAGGGGGGTTTGTCTAGGGGGGATGGGGGCTTTCCAAGGTGGATGGGGGTGTCCAGGAGGGATGGGGGGCTGTCCAGAGGGGGTCTGTCGGGGGGGTGGGGGTGGGTGGGTATATCACACAGCGGTCACGCCGCGGTCACGCAGCGGTCACGCCGTGGTCACGCCATGGTTTGGCCCTGCTTCAGGAGGACACCCTGTGACAGTTCACAGTGCTAGTATTCCTTGAGTCTTGTGATCAATGTTGAGACTGACTAATCACAATTTCTTCCGGTAGGGTGATGACTGGAATGTTGCCCCGCCTCCTCCCGCTCTCCTCGCTCTTGGATGGAAGATGCTGCCCCGCGGATGTTACTGGACCGGGCCAACACACCGCAGTCATGCCGCGGAAATGCCGTGATTTGGCCCTGCACCTGGCCGGAAGATGCTGATGTTGTACAACAACAAACAAAGGTCTCACAGTTGTCTCTCTCCTTGATCGGGTACTCACAAACAGCTTCCAAAGTAGTCCACTAACTGTGTATTCCTAAGATGTCTATATTTCTTGATAAAAAAAGATATAACAACCTTCCTGCCCAGATCATGACTAAAGATCCATCCTTTACTTATATGTGGCAAGCAAAAAATTCCCTCACTTCCAGAAATGAGAAAGATATTTATGGGATTGTCTAAATATACAATGTAATTGAAATTCTAGTAAACATTGATCATTAGGTTGTCACCATGATAAGGAATAAAGTGACATTATTAACCAATGTCCATATAGAGATTGAATCAAGAACAAGATTCATGGGAATGTGTTAATTATATAATAGAAACTATTGGATTGGTGTTGCCCGATCCCGTTGGGTCGAATGCTTGTGGCCCGCAACTGTCGCGGGTCAAGCTCCGCGGTGAGCTCGTTGGGGGTTGCAGGGGGAAACACGCCCTTGTATCACTTTTGACAAAGAGGTCATCGTTCACTGTAGCGACGCGGGCTTATTTTTTGGAATAGTGATCGTCTTCTCCAGTTTATAACCCATTTTCAGGCTAGGGTTACCATTGGAAAAACTTCTTTCATTGCACCTCCGAATGATTCTGCAACAAAAATATGGACTGGGAAATGAAAACCATAAAGATATGTTTTAAACTCCCATCCTCCCATTTCAATGAAGGGTTCCATCGTCATCACTCTTGTGGTGACATGCTGACTGCCTTAAAAAATTAGGCATGTGAGACAAGGATCATGACCATCCTAGTGTAGTCTAATACAATGGTCTTGAAGTAAACCTACAGAAAAAAATTGATGAAACTAAGATGAATTTATTCTCCTTCAACATATAGAGGATGAGTATCATTGGGCATCAACTTCAGGGATTGGTGAACCCGTTAAGAATTTTGTATCCTTAAAAAATGATATAATGAGTAACATAGGGGGGGTTGCAATGTGTTCTATTTTAGTTTTTGTTTTTGATTTCAAATTGCATGGAAAACTGTATTAGCATTCCAGGGGGGTTTTCAATGTGTTCTGTTTTAATTTTTGTCTTTGATTTCAAATTGCATGACGTAATGTATTAGCATTCCAGGGGTGGGGGTGTAGTGGAAGGGGGGGCTTTGCAATGTATTATGTTTTAGTTTTTGTCTTTGATTTCAAATTGCAAGGACAACTGTATTAACATTCCAGGGGATTTCTGTCCAGGGGAGGGGGTGTCCAGGAGGGAGGGGGAGGAGAGGGTCTGGGGGGTGTCTGTCCAGGGGAGTGGGGGATGTCCATGAAGGAGGGGGAGTCTCCATGGGGTGTCTGTCCAGGGGAGGGGGTGTCTATCCAGGGGAGGGGGTGTCTGTCAAGGGAGGGGGAGTGTTCTGTCCAGGGGGATGTCTGTCCGGGGGAGGGGGTGTCTATCCGGGGGGTGTCCGTCTGGGAGTATCTGTCCAGGGAGGGGGGTGTCCAGGGGTATCTGTCTAGGGAGGGGGGTGTCCGGGGGGGGGGGGGGGGTCTATCCAGGGGAGAGGGTGTCTATGGGTGTCTATCCAGGGGGGTGTATGTCCAAGGTGGGGGGGGGGGTGTCTGTCCGGGTGGGTCTGTCCAGGGGAGGGGGTGTTCAGGGTTGTCTTTCCAGGGTTGTCTGTCTATCTAGGGGGGTTTCTGTCCTGGGTGGGGGGTGTCTGTGTGGGGGAGGGGGTGGGGGTGTGTCCAGGGGGGTGACAGACAGGGGAGGGTAGTGATCATATTTTCTCACTTCATCTTTAAGATGGTTGTTGTATATAACTGCAATATCCTTCTCTCCCTCCATAATAGCATTATCTGGAACATGTAGGAGCTCCTTCAAGTGCAGTGCTTCTTAAAACATTATTTCCTTTCATCCACCAACATCCCGTGTAAAAACAAATAGTTTTTTCATAGATAGCCCAGCTGTAATGGAATCCCAATTGTAGCCTTTATTCACCATTCCAAAAACCAAGTGCTGCTCATCCATAGTCTATTTTTCCCACCTAAGAAAACCTTACAGTACTCTGACAGGATTCTGATGTGTTGCTACTTTGAAAAACTCCAACATATGTACAGCAGGGGTGTCCAGGAAAGGGGACTAGCAGGGGCAGGGAGACTAGCAGGGGGCAGGGGGACTAGCAGGGGTAGGGGGGGACTGGTAGGGGTGGCAGGGGGCAGGGGGGATTGGCAAGGGGACTAGTAGGGGGAAGGGGAAGGGGGACTAGCAGGGGACTGGCAGGGGGCCTAGAAGGGTGCAGGGGGGGACTAGCAGGGGGTAAGGGAGACTGGTAGGGGGTGAAACGGGGGGACTAGTAGGGGGAAGGGGGACCATCAGGGGTGGCAGGGGGCAGGGGGACAGGCAGGGGGACTAGAAAGAGCAGGGGTAGGGGGTAGGGGGACTAGCATGGGACTGGCAAGGGGCCTAGCAGGGTGCAGGGGGGACTGGCAGGGGGGACTAGCAAGAGAAGGTGGACTAGTAGGGGCAGGGGGGACTGGCAGGGGTGGCAAGGGGCATGGGGGCTGGTAGGGGGAAGGGGGGACTGGCAGGGGGTGGTAGGGGGGACTAGCAGGGGAAGGGGGGACCATCAGGGGGTGGTAGGGGGCAGGGGGGACTGGAAGGGGGACTAGCAGGGGCAGGGGGGACTGGCAGGGGGGACTAGCAGGGGCAGGGGGACTAGCAGGGGCAGGGGGGACTGGCAGGGGGCAGGGGACAGGGGGGACTGGAAGGTGGTGGAAGGGGGTACTAGTAGGGGAATGGGGGACTGGTAGGGGTGGTAGGGGGACTAGCAGGGGGTAGGGGGACTAGCAGGGGCAGGGGGACTGGCAGGGGGGACTAGCAGGGGCTGGGGGGCTGGCAGGCCTGCTGTGTTTTTTATTGAACTTTGATCTATAGCCACAGTTTCTAACCATGGATATAAGGCTTGTTTGTGTTTTACCTTCTGCAACAGTTTGAAACCATGGCTATAATGCTTTAGCCACAGTTTAAAACAGTGGTTATAGGGATTTATCCACGGTTTGAACCGTGGCTATAGACTTTAGCCACGGTTTTAAAACGTGGCTATTGGAGTTGGCCTATATCCACGCCAATACTAGCCACGGTTCATTGAATCATGGCTATAACCTATAGCCACAGTTTGAAACCGTGGCTATATCCTAAATTTCCAGTAGTGTGAGAACATCGTTCGGGCATTTGGGTGAATTATCACCTACATGATGCGATGTGATTCATTTTTCAACAGCACATCACATGGATGATATATATAATTATATTTAAATTATTAATATAATATTAATTATATTATTATAATTTTTGAATGATAAAATAATACTTACCCTCTTTTCATAATGATAATTGGAAAATGGAAATATTACTCATGTGTATGTACGACTTACCGTCTCCATGATTTTAACGTAGTTCGTTTTTCATATACATACATAATGGATGGATTTAAATTTATAATTTATGTATAAAAGTGATTATTATTTCCTGAATATGATTCTCATGATGATGTACTTATGACCACTTTTACTTTTGACATCATTAAAAATTTATTTTGGACTCATGTCTCTAATATCATTAAACCATATGACATGAACTTGAATAAATAAGTAATTGTTATAACGTGATAATAAGTGATATAAAAGGAATAATAAACTCTAATAAGTTTATAGAAAAATTAGATAATTATTCTAATTTTATTATTCATAATTTTAAAGATTTTACGTGATGATTCTGACTCAAGTTAAGGGACTTCATCTCAAATTTCTTTCATTGAGGTGTATTTTAATGTTATACACCTATGTTATTCTTATAGGTGTATATAAATTTCCATTGAAATTTTATATAATTAATTAATTTATTCTCATTATATTTAATGTTTTTTTAAATGTTACACTTTCATGTGGAATATGATTCGACTGATTACAAAGTAGTAAGTAAATTCTTAACTCAATTTCCATCCATTAGTTTAAACTACTATTTCATTGATTATGTAATTATATGATTATGTGGGAAATTAATTTTGAATATATTATATTGTATTTCCACTTGTTTTATGTGGATTTACAGTGGATATACAGAATCAATTCATTTTATTAATGATCACTTCAATGATATGATATTTATATGGGGCACTTTAACTAAAACATCATTTTAAGAGTTTTAGATATTTATTCTTCTAAATACCTCTCTTTCATGTCCACGTTTTCAAAATAATTTTTATGAATGTATTTATATGGAAATGAATGTTTTAAAATTTAAATTTTCTAATTACTCTCAAAATTTTCAAAGTGGTATGGGACACTTTGATTTAAAAATCCATTTTTAAATGTTTTATATAGGTTTTGAAAATGGATTGTTTATTTAAATAAATTGAAATGTTTTATTATATGTGAAAATGAAATTTTATGAGTTACATGTTGAAAATTTAAATCTTTAATCATTTAATATTATATAATGGTACTTTTAAAATTGACGGGAGGTTACGTGATAAACCAATGATGGGTGGTATTTGACCATATAGTTATTATATTTATAAGATTGACAAGTATGGAATTATACTACATGGTTATTTAATTTATATGTATTAAAAGTATAATTATGTTTCAAGATACCAATATGATTTATCTATGATTTTTATTGGTTTTTTGGTAATATCATGATTACCAAAAAGATAATAAAAGAGGTTATTTTTTAAGGAAATTATTTTCTACTTTTTAAGGGTGAAAAGTATTTCTTTATGATAAAGTCTTCATGGGTTTCATGTTTTCACAGGACTATCAATTTTTTCTATTTGTTTATCCCTTGATGAGATTTATTTCTCATCCCAAATTTTAAAATGTCTTTCACAAGGTTTAATATGGAATATAGACAATGTTGAGATCATGGAGATAATTGTGAATATTTTCCACAAATAAAAATAATGTTTTATTTTAAATATTTTTGTTTTGTGGGAGGAAATTGATATTTATTGTAAGTTTACACTTATAATTTATAGGTTAACTTTTTAAGATGTTTTCATAATTTTGTAAAACTATAAACCAAAAATATCCTTTAAAGTTAATTATAGTTCAATAACACTATAATATGTAATGTTTATGGTCGGGTCCTTACAGTTGGTATTAAAGGATGGTTCAGACAACTTAGGAGATTATGAATTCTTCTTAAGAGATATGGATAACATCATAGGTTTATAATATTATGGTTGATCATAATTTCATTTTCTTGGAAACCCTTTTTAGGATTTAACTAATGAAATTGTAAGGTGACTAATGATATTTTTGGATACATTTTTTTTTTGAAATGATTATGGGTAATTACTTTTTTGAATAAAAATGAAAGGTATGAGATAAAATTTGAGGTTAAAAAAGGTTGTCATTATTGTTTAGGTCTTTATCATATTTTTTGAATGTTATAATAATTATATAGTTTTATAAAAGGTACAACCCATAGTAAGGGTAATAATATAGAGACCTTACTTTTATTACATGACTAATTCATCAATATAAAGATAAATAACATAAAATCATTACAAAACATGGATCCCATGGTTTAGTGTCTTGGGAAAATTAGTACCATACACATCCGTTACATAACAAGACATAAATTTTATTTTAATTCCTTCTTATCTATCTTCATAGTGTCCATTATTTTCTCCTTAGTAAAATTAGTCACTTGAGGATATACATCAAATAAAGGGGAGATCTAAAATCCAAGTAAGAGGATAAATAAGAACATGAATCAATATAACATGGTTGAACATAATCATCACAACATTAGTATCGTATCATCATAATAATAATGATAGGAAACATTATATAATGGCATGGAATGTGGTGATGCACAAAAATGAAACATCATGTCTTATTGGCCAAATACCACACATAGTTGTGAAAAAAGCTAGCATCATGTTCATGCATAACATATGTGCATAAAAAATCATCATTATGACCAAATACAGCAACATGTTCATGCATATTTCACATTATCTCATGAGATAAATTACATCACCCAATGCATTGTATCTCTATATAATTTCAAGTTCACCCATCACATCAGGACATTTACATAATCATTCTTACCACATAGAACTTATAACAACATATTCCATAAAATAACTCATAGAAAACGAAATGGGTTTCATGATAATTTCATAAAGAATAAAATCATGAACAAAAACTATGGTTCCAAAAATAAAAATCGAATAACATACTTGGTATAAGAATCATTAATCTTGAGTTAAGGAGAAACAGTCTCAAGAGAAGTAAAATATGTGTTTTTTAGAAAGAAGAGTTCTTTTGGAAAAATATTTTTTATTCGTCACATAATCAGATTAGAAACTTATATATCATAGAACATAAAAGTTAAGAATAATGAAATTCAATTTTAGTAATATTAAAATAACATACATGCTAAAATTTTTCATGAAATATGAATAGCCCAAAGGAAGGAAATTGTGTTTGACAATACCCTTACATTATATTTGAATGTTATCCTCGCATTAGTATACTAGATAATAATATTAGATTCATTAATTACTAAATCAAGAAACTGTTTTACATGTATTTAATTCATTATAATTTAATTAAGTTAGTTTATGGCCATTGTGATGAGTTATAGAGTTCAATTTCATTGTTTCGGAGTGTTCATGTTCTTGGTTTTCATGATTGGTCCGCTTATATATATGTATGAAAGATCATGTAAAATGAGAATAATCATACAGAATTGAAATTATATGTTATAAATGAACATAACAAAGTTTAAAAGGTAATATATTTATTTTCGGGTATTGGGATGATTCATTAGATAAATCATTCATGATAATCGTTTCGATTAATTTGGCGGTTTTTCGATTATCATGAACTAGGTTTTATTATTATTTTGTATTATGTATATATGTTAGTTCCAGAACCAAAAAATGGTTATAAACAATATTTTAAAAATATGTTTCAATCATTATAATGGATTTATTACCAAACATGAAGGAATTAAATGAAAATTAAAACTTTTCATCCTCGAAGGTGATAAACTAACACCACACGGACGATGTTTTCATTTTTAGTGTAAATGGGAGAGGAGAAATTGTTTGATGAAAGATTATTACATTAACATAAAATAATTCAATTATATATAATATACTATTGTTATCATTACAATTGGATAAGGGGATGTGATTATAGAATGAGAAAAAAAATTGAAAAAAAAATTAAATGAAAAAGAAAGTGGATTTTACCACTTGAATTCCTCTCCTTGGGAACCTCTTTAGGGAAATTCGATTTGGTATTTTGTTGAGAGTAAAGGCTCTTGGATGAGGGGGAGAGGCTTGGAAATATTATTTTTAATAATTTTTAAAGTCTTAAAGTCTTTGGAGTTGTGAGGGGAAGAGGTGGTGAGGGTGGTATTTATAGGGGAGGCGAGCGATGTTCATTATTATCTTATTCATTATTTTATTATTTTGGTTCAAGACTATAAATATCTTGAAACTTATCACTAAATATATTAAATGAATAATTATTGTTCTAGATTATAGTTCTTACATAAAAAATGACTCAATAAATAGTTTATTTAACTTATAACGTTATATGTCGTACATTACCATATTTCACTATTCGACAAAAATTTAACAATTTAAAAAAATATTAAAAAATAACCCTAAACATTTTCTGATGTGTAAAATTAAAAAATGAACTTATTTTTATAAAAAAAATTATATATATGAAAATTTTAAATTTTAATTAAAATCATCATTTATTCCAAAAATACCGATTTTAAAATTATAACTCATTTTATGATACTTTAAAAAATTATTTATGGTCTCATAAAAATAAATTATAATAATATGAAAACAAAATATTAATTTATTAATAAATTTTATGAAGATAAATTTTCTTTTAAATCATTATATTAATTATAAAATTTTTAGTAAACACTTATGTTTTACAAAAATAGCAACACTTATTTTTTCAATTTTAAAACACTTATTAACTCTTAATATGATATATATATATTTTATTTTTATTTATAAGATGGATAACACATGTTTCATTATTAATTAAAGAAAATAATGTTTTTATTCATCTATCTATTTTATTTATGTGTTTAATACCATATAACATAATTATAAGAAGGGAAAATTTTCATTGATAAAAGTTTGGGTTGTTGAATTTTTCCTCCCTTTTGAAATTTCAACCTCTAAATTTCATTTTACATACTAAGATGAGAAAATTTTAGGGTAATTATCTTTAATTTCTTCCTCAATTACCATATTTCCTCTTCGTACTTATGGTTCTGCTAGAGAACTTTGACCAGGTGAGTAGTCTTTTGTGAATAACTTTATCTCTATGGTCCAAGATCTTCATCAGCTGCTCCTTGTATGAGATATCATTTTCCAACTGTACCACCTCTAAATTAAGTACATGTGAGGGACTTGGTATGTATATGTGGAATACACCATGTACTTTAGACAATGTTTTTGGAAGTGTTAGTTGATATTCCAAAGCTTCAACATGTTCAATAATCTCAGAGGGGCCGATGTACATGGGACATGTCATTCATTTATTCCCAAATCTCATAAAACCCTTATATAGATATATTTAGAAGAATACCATGAATCAAACGATAAAATCTAGGTATCGTTAATTATTTTCTGCATAGATCTTGTCAAATTTGGATTTCCTTGATGTGATTCAGAATGTCTTTCACTTTTTATACAATTTCATCGGCCATTTTAGGTCCTAAAAGTTTACATTCACTGACTTCATCCCATAATTCTAGTGTTCTATATTTTTTACCATAAATTTCTTCATATGGAGTCCTTGGGATTCTCAAGTGGAAATTTTTATTGTAAGATAACTCAACAAAATGTAGATATTTTTCCCATCCTCGTTTGAAGTCCATAGAACATTCTCTCAACTTGTCTTCCAGTGTTTGAATATTCCACTCAGATTATCCATCTATTTGAGGATGGTAATATATACGAAATTTCATTTCAGTGTTTATAGAATAATGGATAATTTTCCAAAACATGGAGGTGAATCTTGTATCTCGATCATATATAATTTATAGTGGAACTCCATTCATCCTTACCAGTTCTCTAATGTATATCTGTGCAATTTGATCCAGTGGTAAGTCCTCTCTAATTTTTATAAAGTAATCCATCTTTGTAAGACAGTACATAACAACCCATATATCATTGTTTCTTATAGATGTATTTGGAAGTCCTATGACAAATTATTTGGTGATGTTATCTCATTTCCATGTTGGTATGGGTAATGGTTTCATCATACCCTTATACATTTTCCTTTCAGCCTTTACTTTTTAACATACCAGGCACTTTGATATATATTCAGTGATATTCTTCTTCATATTTTCCCACCAATAGTGATCTTCAAGATCTCTATATATCTTTTTGATTCCTGGGTGAATATGTAAGTTTGAGATACGTGATTCACTTAGAATCTCTTTCTTTATCTCTAGATTGGATGATACCTAGATTCATGTCCCAAATCTTATAACTCCTTCCACATAAATTTTGAACTCTGAGGATTTCTATTTTTTGGGATATTCCACTTTCTTCTGAATTCTCACATTATTTCATTGATAATCCATTATTTTATCTATGAGGGGTGGTTGATCAATCATTTTATAAATGATTTATTATATTCCTTCCTTAATTATTCCCTTTTATATCCTTTTAAAATATAAGTATATTGGATCCTTCTCAACTCTCATCATTTATAACATTCTAGGATCCCTTATACTTAATGGTGTCAATTCTATATGGTGTCTTTGATATAGGTATTTGTCCAAGAATAAGTTCAACTGAGAACTCAACCTCTTGTTCAAGAGGAAAGCCATGGAATTCTTCAGGGAACACATTAGTGTAGTCCCTCACAATGGGAATTTCTTTGATCATGATTCCCTCTATTATATCAATCATTTGAGCTAGATATGCTTGCTCATAAGAAAATAATATCCACAATTGAGATAATGATTTTAAAAGATATCCATCTTCCTTACACTTTTATAGAATTTTATTATGCCTTGAAATCTGAAGAGTGGTCAACCTTTATCGACAGTTGGTGTTGGATTTATATAAATATAGAAAATCAATGCCCAATATAGCATCAAAATCTACCAAAAAAATTATGAAAAAATTAGGGAGGTTTAATTTACATAAATTAACAAGGAAAGAGTTATATATATTGGATGAAATAATTACCCCATTTTCTATTCTCATAGATAACTCAACCTCTGTATTTTGATCTGGTGTTTGAATTTTTCTACTAAACATGAAACATATAAAAGAATGTGTTGAAATAAAATCAAATAGTACATAGTATATTCTTGAATGAATAACCATAATACCTATCCCCACATCATTTCAAATATCTACATAAACATTAGTGATTGAATAATATTTCCCTTTATTCTTTGGATTTGTTGGCTGTTGACACTGATTAAACTCAATGAGTCAAGGTTTAGTGAACTAGCTTGCGTAGTTCCCTTTGTCCAAAAAATTGATGTATTGTAACATTGGTGATTATTTCTTTTCCTCTATCACATTGGCAAGATTATTCAGGTCTCTCTAACATTCATGATCTTGGTGATATTCTCTCTCACATTTGAATAATTTACCCATCCCTTTGGGGTAATTCCCATGATATTTCTTCCCACATTTTTGATATGTGGGTGGTTGATTTTTCTTTCCAACATTCTCATTAGATTCCCCATCTTGAAACTCTATATTTATTTTATTATCTCTATATTCATGGGATCATTCTCCAAAATCCATATCCTCTTTGAGATCACATCCAAAAACTTCCTCATAAGTCTTAAATTCTTGAATTTAAAGATCTTTTTGAAGATGTGCTTTTAAACCACTAAAGAATATATCAATTTTCCTATCATTATTTATAAGAAAAACCAAGGCATACCTTATGAGCCTAATGAAATTTTCTTCATAAGTCATGAAAGATTAGCCTTCCTTTTTATTCAGCTCTATTAATTCTCTCTCCATCTTTGTTCAAAGAGTTAGAGGTAAATACTTATTAAGAAATATTTTCTTAAAGTCTTCCCACCACATCTCTTCAATTTCGTCCTTCATCTTGGTATTTTTAATCAACTCCCGAAATTGATAATCTTATCCATCTAAATAATAAATGGCTAGACTCACTCTCTCAATCTCAGAACAGAGAATAATAGAAAATATATTATCTATTTTTTTAACCCATTGTTCTGTGACTAGTGGATCTGAAGATCCACTAAACATTAGTGTTCGATCACTCTTAAATGAATCAATTTCCAATTTATCCATCTTAGGGGAATGAGGATGTTCAGTACTATTTTTCTTATTTTTCACAGCTTGTGACAGGTGGTAAAGCTTCACCATAAAATTTTGAACTCCACCTCCCATGGAATTGGGGATGTCATTTGGATAATCACTACATTTTCCCTCATATGGTTTTTTGGCTTAGTTTCTCCCAGTTCCCACCATTTTCTAAAATATAAAAGTTTTGAACAAAACATAATTCAAAAAGTTATGAATAAATAATTTATTCCCGTGAGAAATTAACTCTAAAGGAATATCTTGTGGGTTCCCTATGTTTAGTATTTTTCTAAATCAAAGATTCTTGGATGCTTACATATACGTAGTCTCATATAATGGGTTTTGACCAATGTTCTATAATCATAATTCCTAAATTAATTAAACTGTGCTCTGATACCAACTATAGAGACCCTACTCTTCTTATATGACTATTACATTAATCTAAAGATAAACATCATTAAATCATTATAAAACCAGAATCTAAAGGTTTTGTGTCTTGGGAAAATTAGAAATTTGAAAAAAAATTATATAATAAAACAAAATAATTATTTTAGTTCATTATTGTCTAGATTCTTAGTGGACCTAGTTTTCACCTTAGTATAAGTAGTCACCTGAAGATATACATAAAAGAAAGGGATGATCTAAAATCCTAGTAAAAGGATAGATAATAACATGAATCAAAATAACATGGGTGAGATTAATTATTATAACATAAGTATTAGATCAATATTTTAATCATGATAAGAAGCATTATATAAAGTCATGGAATGTGTAAATGCATAAAAATAATACATCATGTCTTATTTTTCAAATACCGCACATTTTTTTGAACAAATATAGAATCATGTTCAAATATAACATATGTGCATAATCATAACATCATTATTATGAACAAATATAGAATCATTTACATGCATATTTAACATTATATCATGATATAAATCATATTACTCAAAAGAGTTGGAGTGATATATAATTCAGGGGACACCCGTCACATCATAACATTTACATAATCATACAAGCCACATATAAAGTATAACAATATTTTTTATAAAATAACAGATGGAAATGAAATGGGTTTAATGATAATTTCATAAATAATACTTTCATGAATAAAAATTAGGGTTCCGAAAATAATAATGGAATAACATACTTTGTATAATAACCATCAATCTTTAGTGAATGAGAAACAATCTCAATAGAAGTAAAAGATGAGATTTTTAGAAAGAATAATTCATTTGAAAACAACTTTTATTTTTTCAGAAAATCATATTAGAAATGTGTATATCCAAAAAAATAAAAGTTAATAAAAATAAATTATATTTTAGTAATATTAAAATAACATCCTCACTGAAATTTGTTATAAAATAGGAATAACCCAAAGGAAGGAAATTGGGTTTGAGAATCCCCTAACCTTATATCTAAATGTTATCTTCACATTAATATCCTGGATAAAAAAATTAGATTAATTAATTACTAAATAAGAACCTGTTTTACATGTATTTTATTCATTATAATTTTATTTTGTTTTTTATGGCCATTGTGTTGAGTTATAGAGTTCAATTTCATTATTTGGGAGGGTTATTTTTCTTGGTTTTCATGATTGGTTCTCTTGTATATATGTATGGAAGATTATGTCAAAAATGAGAATAATTATACAAAATTAATATTATATTTTAATAACTAAATTATAGATGTTTAAATAGTGTTGTATATTATTTTTTGTTTATATAATAGGTTGATTCATTAGATAAATCATTGATGATAATCATTTAGATTAATTTGGTGGTTTTTTGATCATCAAGAACTATTTTTGTGTTTTTATTTAGTATTACGTATATATGTTAGTTCCAGAAGATAAAAACTGTTATAGAATAAATTTTATGATTTGTTTCAACCATTATAATTTTTTTATTACTATACATTAAGTTAGTAAATTAAAATGAAAGCTTGTTGTCCTCGAAGGTGATAAATTAACATCCTTACAGACAATGTTTACATTTTTTGAGTAAATGGGAGTGGAGAAGAGTTTTAATGATAGATTATTGCATTAACATAATATCATTAATCATTAACTAATATAATGGAATTATCATTCCACGTGGATAAGGGTAGGGGAGGAGATAATGATAACATAAAATATGTTGAAAATAAATTAAAAGAAAAAGAAATAGGATTTTACCTCTTGAATTATTCTCCTTGAGAACCTCCTTATGGAAATTGGATTTAGTATTTTTTGAGAAAATGTAAAGACCCGTAAAAATTCAAGGGAAATTTTTTTTTCTAAATTTTCATTTGGATTTTACAAGAATGCAGTTTCTGACGGTAACTGATTCTGAGGCCCGGTGTGCCCGAAATTAATTTCCGAAGTTACGCTCGGGTACGTTCAGTGAATGAACGAGCGGATTTTTCTAACTTTTGAACCGGTGCTCGGAATCAAATTCTGAGGGCACCGATGGAACCGCAGTGCTGGTAATTGCTTAGGAAAACCTTTTCCGTAGTTTCGTTTTCTCGGGTGTGTTTTTTAAATTTTTGGGGTTACGTTAAGAAATAAAATAAAGGTGGTGCGACAATTTATTTTATTTTACTTAAAGCGGCATAACCTAAGTTAAGCGGATAAGTTGGGACCCACAATATCCTACCCACTTGGTAGGATATTTCAGAGGTGGGGCCCGCACGAGCCCCACCGTTTCTTTCCTTATAAGTAACGCACCCGCACCCCCCCCCTTTTTAATGAAGTCAACTGTGCATTTATTCTGGGTAAGAAACGCCTCATTAAATTGGGCGGTTAAATCGTTACAATTAATTCATTGAATTAATTGTTCGTTTTGTTTCATTTGAATTCAAACGTGTCATGTGCATTAATAAAATAAGATAACTCTTATTTTATTTATGTTGGAACTTGTGGCATGGAGGGGATTTGGAAGAAATCGTTCTTCTTCGACGAAGAACGCGAAGAACGCGAAGAACGCACCGATCTCTGACGAAGAACGCCAAATCCTCGAAAATCAACGATGCTCCTTCCACAACAATCCTTCTCTTCCGCGACGATCCTCTTCTTCCGCGATGGTTAATTCCGCGACAAACGCTCGTTCGACGACAACGTTGAGGTAGGGAATTATGTTTGAGAATAATTATATTCCCTTGATTCTTTCATTCTAAAGAAAACAAAGAACACAGATTAACTTATTACCTAGTTTATCCGCGAACGTTCTCCTTGAGGGTTGGGAATATTATGTCACGGGAAGTTGTGGGGGATTATTTTGTTGTTGGTCATGATCTCATCTGTCGCCTTTATTGGTTTCATTTTTGGGGCTGCCTGTTATCATACTAACGGGAGGAGGTTGGACCACACGAACACAGCCGACCCTCCTCCCCCCCCCCCCCACTTTGTTTGTTTGAATTTGTTGCGTCACGTGAAAGGCAGCACGGTGTCGTTGCACCGCGCGAAAATGAGAAAGAATGCGGCGAAGAAGCGCGGAACCGTCGCGCCTCGCCGTTGAGGCCGAACAAAACCGCAGGCGGAGTCAGGGTCACGAAGGCGATTCGAAGACCCCGCAGTTTGTTGTCGAAGTGCGGATTGAAGGACAATGGTGAGAGGATTGGCGGGCGGTGACAAAGCAGGACGCACAGGCGATGTGAGGTCCTCGTAGTGAATGACGGGCCCCGGTAGGGCCTTTGGCGAAGACGGCATGCAATTCCGACCACCAGAACTCGTCCGGTGGTCCGTGGAGCGGCCCGCCGGCGCGCCTCGCCGACACGGCGGTGCTGGCGACAGGTGGCGGCGGCGCCCGGCGCGCCGCCGCAACTGAAGCCACGGTGGCAGGCTGCGGTCCCTCGACCGCGCGGGACCAGAGGGAGCGGGACGCGACAACCGACCGCATCTGCCGGCAAGGGCGGCCCCACGTGGGGTCGCGGTCTCTCCACGCGGGGGCAGCGCGCCCCCTGCTTCGCTTGGCCGTAACGGCCGAGCCGACACGTTGGCCACCCGGCCAGCGCCAGCCTGGTCATGCCCAGGCCAGGCTGCGCCGTGCCGGCCGGGCTAGGTTGCGCCATCCGGGTTAGACCCGGGTCGGGTCGCCCCGGTTCGGGCCGACCCAGGGGGGTTGGATCGGGTCGGTCCGGGCCCAGACCCCCCGTTTTCGGACCTCTTTCGGTCTTTTGCCTATATCTTGGGCTACGGACCTCCGATCGATGCACCTTCAGTTTCGTAGCAATCCTTGGATCGAGAACGTCGTTTTGGTATATTACACTCAAGGTTATGGAGAACTTTGAGTTCGTCCAGGTTGGTTCGGATACGAAAACAATCGAGCCCTCGGAGCGGAAATGCTTATATCTTGAGTTCCGGACATCTGATTGACGTGTCGTCGACTTTGTTGGTTTCCTCTTGATGAGACAGAACTTTTTTCTTACTCCTCTCGAGGTTTGGACACCGTCGGAGTGTGGTCGGGTTGGTTTGCACACGAAACCAACCGGGTCCCTAGAACGAAAAATCCAATAACTCACAGACCGGGCGTCCGATTGACGCGTCGTCTGTCTCGTTGAATTCCTCTTGATGAGACAGAACTTTTGGCATACTTCTCCTGAGTTTTGGATGTAGTTGGAGTATGGTCGGGTAGAATTGTACTCGAAATCTAACTGGGACCCTGGAACGGAAAAGCTGATATCATTCTGACCGGATGCCCGTTTGACGAACTGTCAGCGGCGTTGGTGATCACGTTGAGAAACGGACCCTATGAGTATACCCTATGAGAGTTCGGGGTACAGTTGAGATACATCCGCATTGGTTCGCACATGAAACCAACCTGGCCCCTGGGACGAAAAGGCTAATAACTCACAGACCGGGCGTCCGATTGACGCGTCGTCTGTTGCGTTGAGACCCCTATGACGGGGCAATCCTTTGAGATACTTCTTCATGGAACTTGTGATATCTGGAGTATCTACCTTTATCTCGTGGAGCGGACCCTCCTGGAGACGAGCATACAGAGTACGGAGACCGTGTAGCTGGTTGTGACCGATGACTGCTTGTCCGATTCTATTTGGAGTGACTAGAATAGCCTAGCGGGGAGCACTACTTTGTGAGGTGGAAGACCCATGGCGGCGGATCACTACTGTGTGAGGTGGCAGTCCTGCGGTACTCGACAGGAGGAGTACCTTTGTAGGCTATGAGGGGGAGTACTACTGTGTGAGGTGGCAGACCCATGGCGGAGGAGCACTACTGTGTGAGGTGGAAGACCCGCGGTACTCGACTAGAGGAGTACCTCAGTAGTCTTAGGTTAGTGATCAGTATCTCGGAGTTGTGACAGGATCACTGTACACTCCAGAGACGGACTCATCAGCAGTTACGGTTTCGATAATGAAAACCCTGGTTTGAGATGAATCTTTGACCTTTGTTTTTACCTCATGATTGAGAAGGGTCACTTGATAACTTAGGTATATGTATGGGAATATACTTGGGTAGTGTTTATCCGATGATTTCATAATCTTGTGTTTCCTCATGATTGAGATGGGTTACTTGATAACTTAGGTATATGTATGGGCATATACCTAAGTAGAGGTTATCTGTTGAGATCTTCTTTGTGGTTATCCTTGTTGGTTTTAGAGAGACCTTGAGGGTCTCGGGGTCCCTACTGAGTATCATTATACTCACCCCTACAGGGGATATGCCCGCATCTTGTTGTGTTGGTTGCAGATGACGGACAGTGCTGATGGAGGCTGAGTGTTCGAGGACTGGATGGTGCTCGGAGGTGGACCACCCGACGATTCAGTATCCGGAGGTGGACTTCACGGTGAGACGACATGCGGAAGGGGTTAATGAGCGAGAGCGTTGAGGAGTTGCGCTATCTATCCCTACCCTTCAGGTAGGATTCATGGTGGACGATCCAGGAGCTGCGCTATTTGTACCTACCCTTCAGGTAGGATCTGAGGAGGAAGACCCAGGAGATGCTTCCTTTCTTCCAGCTACTATCTTTTTCTGTTGTATTTTTGTTCAGTTGTAGCTGTATTTCAAGTTGGGTTTGTATTCTGGCCCATTTACTTTTCGTCACTTTCTTTGTACTTAGTGTTTTACTTCCGCTTTTACTCTATGGTGTTTTGTTACTTTTATAAAGGCAATGCCTTCCCAGTTATCGGGATTTATGCCTTTGATGCAAGTCGCCAGCCCCTAGCCGATGGAAGGAGGGCTTGGGGTAATCACGGCATGGGACCCGAGGACGGTTCGTGACAGATTGGTATCAAAGGAGTCGGTTCTACCGCATAACTTATAACTCTGATATTTTCTTTCTGTGAAGCAATAGTGTCAAGGGTATCGAGTGTGGTCTTCAGTTCAGGGATTCCAGTGTTGGTGCGGGCGGCCGACGTATCCATACACCAGGAGCCTGACAACTGATTTCCGACTTTGTGCGCGAAAACACTGATTGCGTGTGTGTTTCCAGAAGTTTTTAAATGTCAGCTCAAACCAGGTCAGCTCACCAGGTATAATCGTTTGACCATGTCACGTTGTTTCTTTCAGGATGCCTTTTCACGGACGAACAGCTAGAGCCCAGAGGGATGTGCGTACTGACAGCCTGCCGAGCAACGAGGCTTCGGTACAGGGCCCTCTTGCAGTTGAGGCACCAGCGGTACTACCATACGTTGGGACACCGATGCCACCAGCCCCAGCAGTAGGCAATGCACGCCACTTGAGTGTGCTGCATGAGTTCCAGCGCCAGAGGCCACCTAAGTTCCGGGGAGAGACGGACCCACAGGCGGCTGAGGATTGGTTGGAGGTAGTGGTGAGAGTCTTCAGGCTAGTGGGGACGCCTACAGACTTCATGGTGATCTTTGCTTCCAGCCTTCTTCAGGCAGCAGCAGGAAGGTGTTGGAGCAACTTGTTCCAGTTTTGCGATGGGATGACCTTCACATGAGAAGACTTTGAGACCTTCTTCAGGGTGGAGTTTGTGCCAGTAGCTCTACACCCTGAGCGTGTACAGAAGCTTCTGCATTTGCCGCAGGGTTTTCAATCAGTAGTTGAGTCCTATTTGGGTAGTAGACAGATGATGCAGAGGTCCAAGAGGACCAGAGCCATCCGTACGAGGAGAAGGATGTGTTATGAATGCGGCTGGAAGGGTCACATGGCACGTGACTGTCCGACTCCTCGTACAGTTGATCCACAGGCTTTGGAGGAGCCACCGAGGCAGAAGCAGCGACGGGTGCTTGAGCAACAGCCGAGCAGTTGACAAGGCAGTAGAGCTCCGGGAGCAGGTGGGCAGGAGCGGAACTAGTGGATACGTCCCTTGTACTTCTAGTTCCATGTTGCTGTTGTATTAGTGTCTTTGTACTATGAGCTGCAATAATGAAAAGACACTTATCTTTGTGATGTTTTCCTTCCTGTCCTTTTGTTTGGTTGATACTGAGTGGTCCCGGTTAAGACTGTTGACTTGACCCTCACTTCTGATATTTATACTAGAGGAGACCGAGTGACCTCACACTGATGCCGATAGTGTGACTTGACCCTTGGAGTCGAGAGTGACGGTTGGATCTCTTGGTAGTTATGTCAAGGCCTTACGACGTCATCCATGGCATGAATGCATCATTCATGTCATGATTGACTGTATTAGGCAATGGGCGTGGTTCGTCCAGGGGATGAGACCGAGTTTCTCTTTTCAGCAAAGGAGAAATTTTAGCAGCTCTTTCAGATCGTAGGCAAAGAAGGTGTAGATCATCCAGGAGCGGATGAAGACTGCACAGTGCTGTAAGAAATAGGAAACTGGCACCAGTCTTAGAGACTCGGTCATGTTAAATGTTTCAATAAGTGGAAGATTTAAGGATAGATGAGTCTGCGAAGCAACAGACGTGGAGGTAGAGCTAGGAGCAGCATGTGGTGGTGTACGTTTTAACATACTACAACCACCCACAATAGTTTTCCCCGTCAGGATCAGGGAGCTGGAGGGCAGGGGAAGATAGTAGCTGCTTGCAGTCAGGGAGAGTGACCCGATGGCTCTAAGAATGATTCAAGGGATAGTCTGTATCCACTACTAGTTGTCATAGTAACAGACGTCGATATTAATCATTCCTTCCTTCCACGAATCTTTTTCCAGACCTAGAGTTTCCGGTAAGCCGTAGACTTGACCCTCACGTCTGGAGATACCTTGGGAGAAGACTCGATAATCACATTTAAGCCGACAGTGTGGTCAGACCCTCGAGGCGAGAGTTTTGGTTGGAATCTCTTGGTGGAAGCGTCGAGGCCTTATGACGTTGGTTTGAGTATCATAGTTCATACACAAATTGATAGTATTAAGCAAAAGGTTGTGGTTTAACTACGACGTCGGGATGGGATTTCCTTGGTCGGCAATAAGGAAACCTGAGGCATCACAGGATAAACTCATTCACAGGAGGGTGCGACCGATCACTATTGATTCGGTCAAACTTACCCTCGTGGCAGCAGTCGTTTTGAGTTCCAGTTCTAAACATTAATTGGAGACCTCTAGAGTTCGAGGATGACGATCAAGTCCTTATACGGGTCTCACCTCGACGAGGATTACGGAGATATGGCCAAGGCGACAAGTTATCTCCGAGGTTCAGTGGACCTTCTTAGGTCATCAGCTGGGTAGGCGGGGTGGTTTACCGCTTGACCCATCCACCTCAGTTGCACCAAGTACACGACGACTTCCACGTATCTCAACTGAGGAGATACGTGCATGATCCTTCACATATCATCGACCATTGGGGAGCTGGATGATCACGATGGGGTGTCTTTCATGGAGGTTCCAGTGGTGATCAAGGATTGACAGGAGCGGGTCCTATGAGGATGGTCGATTCCTCAGGAGTAATTTCACTAGTAGTACGAGAACCTCCAGGTAAGCACATGGGAGCGGAAGGCTCATAAGCGTTCTTAGTACCGCATTTTTAACCATAGTTTGTGTTAAATCTTTACGAGGATGTAAATACCTGAGGTAGGAGTAATGTAAAGACCCGTAAAAATTCAAGGGAAATTTTTTTTTCTAAATTTTCTTTGTGATTTTACAGGAACGTAGTTTCTGACGGTGCCTGATTTCGAGGCCCGGTGTGGCCAGAATTAATTTCTGAAGTTAGGCTCAGGTACGTTTAGTGAACGAACGCGCGAGTTTTTCTTACTTTTGAACCGGTGCTCGAAATCGAATTCTGAGGGCACCGATGGAACCGCAGCGCCGGTAATTGCGTAGGAACACTTTTTCCGGAGTTGCGTTTGCTCGGGTGTGGTTTTTAATTTTTTGGGGTTAAGTTAAGAAATAAAATAAAGGTGGTGTGACAATTTATTTTATTTTACTTAATGTGTCTTAACCAAAGTTAAGCGGATAAGTTGGGACCCACAATATCCTACCAACTTGGTAGGATATTTGAGAGGTGGGTCCCGCACAAGCGCCACTGTTTCTTTCCTTCTAAGTAATGCACCCGCACCCCCATTTTTAATGAAGTCAACTATGTGTTTATTCTGGTTAAGAAACACCTCATTAAGTTGGGCGGTTAAATCGTTACAATTAATTCATTGAATTAATTGTTCGTTTCATTTATTTTGAATTCAAACGTGTCATGTGCATTAATAAAATAAGACAACTCTTATTTTATTTCTGTTGGAACTTGTGGTGTGGAGGGGATTTGGAGGAAAGCGTTCTTCTTCGACGAAGAATGCGAAGAACGCGAAGAACACGAAGAATGCACTGATCTTCAACGAAGAACGCCAAATCCTCAGAAATCAACGACGCTCCTTCCGCAACGATCCTTCTCTTCTGCGACGATCCTCTTCTTCTGCGACGGTTAATTCTGCGATGAACTCTCGTTCGACGACAACGTTGAGGTAGGGAATTATGTTTGAGAATAATTATATTCCCTTGATTCTTTCATTCTAAAGAAAACAAAGAACACGGATCAACTTATTACCTAGTTGATCCGCGAACGTTTTCCTTGCGGGTTGGGAATATTATTTCGCGGGAAGTTGTGGGGGATTATTTTGTTGTTGGTCGTGATCTCATCTGTCGCCTTTATTGGTTTTATTTTTTGGGCCTCCTATTATCATACTAAAGGGAGGAGTTTGGACCACATGAACACGGCCGACCCTCCTTCCCCCCCTTTGTTTGTTTGAATTTGTTGCAGCACGTGAAAGGCAGTGTGGTGCCGTTGCACTGCGTGGAAATGATAAAGAATGCGGAAAAGAAGCGCGGCGCTGTCGCCCCATGACGTTGAGGCCGAACGAAACCGCGGGCGGAGTCGGGGTCACGGAGGCGATTTGAAGACCCCGCAATTTGTTGTCGAAGTGCGGATCGACGGACGATGGTGAGCGGATTGGCGGGCGACGACAAAGCAGGTCGCACAGGCGATGTGAGGTCCTCATAGTGAAGGGCGGGCCCCAGGAGGGCCTTTGGCGAAGACGACACGCAATTCTAACCACCGAAACTCATCTGGTGGTCTGCGAAGCGGCCCGCCGGCGCGCCCCGCTGGCACGGCGGCGCCAGTGCCAGGTGGCGGCGGCGCCCAGCGCGCCGCCGGGAAGAGCCATCGTGGCTAAATCCGCGGCGGAAGGTCGTGGTCCCTCGACCGCACGGGACCAGAGGGAGCGGGACACGGCAACTGGCCGCGTCCGCTGGCAAGGGAGGCCCCACGTGGGGTCGCGGTCTCTCCACGTGGGGCAGGGCGCCCCCCGCTTCGCTCGGCCGTAACGGCCGAGCCGACCCACTGGACACCCGGCCAGCTCCAGCTGGGTCGCACACAGGTCGGGCTGCGTCGCGCCGGCCGGGCCGGGTCGCACCATCCGGGTCAGACCCGGTTTGGGCCAACCCATGGGGGGGTTGGGCCGGGTCGGTCCGGGCCCAGACCCCCTGTTTTCGGACCTCTTCCGGTCTTTTGCCCATATCTTGGGCTACGGACATCCGATCGACGCACTGTCAGTTGCGTAGCAATCCTTGGATCGAGACGGTAGTTTCGGTATATTACACTCAAGGTTACGGAGAACTTTGAGTTCGGCCGAGTTGGTTCGGATACGAAACCAACCGGGCCCTCGAAGCGGAAACGCTTATATCTAGAGTTTCGGACGTCCGATTGATGTGTCGTCAACTTTGTTGGTTTCCTTTTGATGAGACGGAACTTTCGGCTTACTCTGCTTGAGGTTTGGACGCTGTCGGAGTGCGGTCGGGTTGGTTCGCACACGAAACCAACCGGGCCCCTGGAACGAAAAAGCCAATAACTCATAGACCGGGCGTCCGATTGACGCGCCGTTTATCTCGTTGAATTCCTCTTGATGAGATGGAACTTTTGGAATACTTCATCTGATTTTTGGATGCAGTGGAGTATGGCCGGGTTGGATTGTACCCGAAATCCAACCAGGCCCCTGGAACGGAAAAGCTGATATCTTTCATACTGGATGCCCGTTTGACGAACCGTCAGCATGGTTGGTGATCACATTGAGAAACGGTCCCTATGAGTATACCCTATGATAGTTCGGGGTACAGTTGAGATATGGCCGGGTTGGTTCTCACACAAAACCAACCGGGCCCCTGGGACGAAAAGGCTAATAACTCACAGATCGGGCGTCCGATTGACGCGTTGTCTGTTGCGTTGAGACCCCTATGATGAGGCGGTCCTTTGAGATAATTCTTCGTGGGACTTGTGATACTTGGAGTATCAACCTGTAGCTCGTGGAGTGGACCCTCCCAGAGACGAGCATACAGAGTATGAAGACCGTGTAGCTGGCTGTGACCGATAACTGCTTGTCCGACTTGATTCAGAGTTACTAGCATAGCCTAGTGAGGAGCACTACTTTGTGAGGTGGCAGACCTATGGCAGAGGAGCACTACTGTGTGAGGTGGCATACCCGCATTACTCGACAGGAGGAGTACCTCTATAGGCTCTAAGGGGGAGCACTACTGTTTCAGGTGGCAGACCCATAGCGGAGGAGCACTACTGTGTGAGGTGGCAGACCCATGGCGGAGGAGCACTACTGTGTGAGGTGGCAGACCCGCGGTACTCGACAGGAGGAGTACCTCAACAGTCTTAGGTTAGTGAGCAGTACCTCGTAGTTGTGACAGGATAACTGTACACTCCAGAGATGGACTCATCAGCAGTTACAGTTTCGATAACGAAAATCCTGGTTTGAGCTGAATCTTTGACCTTTGTGTTTACCTCATGATTGAGAAGGGTCACTTGATAACTTAGGTATATGTATGGGCATATACCTGGGTAGTGGTTATCCGATGATTTTAAAATCTTGTGTTTCCTCACGATGGAGATGGGTTACTTGATAACTTAGGTATATGTATGGGCATATACCTAAGTAGAGGTTATCTTTTGATATCTTCTTTGTGGTTATCCTTGTTGGTTTTAGAGAGACCTTGAGGGTCTCGGGGTCCCTACTGAGTATAGTTATACTCACCCCTGCACGGTCTATACCCGCACCTAGTTTTGTTGGTTGCAGATGACGGGGAGTGCTGACGGAGGCCGAGTGTTCAAGGACTGGATGGTACCCAGAGGTGAACCACCTGACGAGTCAGTATCCAGAGGTGGAGTTCACGGTGAGACGACACTCGGAGGGGGTTGACGAGTAAGAGCGTTGAGGAGCTGCGCTATATGTACGAACCCTCCAGGTAGGATCCGTGGTGGATGATCTAGGATCTGCGCTATCTGTACCTACCCTTCAGGTAGGATCCGAGGAGGATGACCCAGGAGCTGCTTCCTTTCTTCCAGCTGCTGTCTTTTTCTGGTGTATTTTTGTTCAGTTGTAGTTGTATTTCCAGTTGGGTTTGTATTCTGGCCCATTTACATTTCATCACTTTTTTGTACTTAGTGTTTTACTTCCTCTTGTACTCTGTGGTGTTTTGTTACTTTTATAAAGGTAATGTCTTCCCAGTTATCGGGAGTCACGCCTTTGGTGCTAGTCGACCGCCACTGGCCTATGGAAGGCGGGCTTGGGGTAGTCACGGCACGGGCCCCGAGGACGGTTCATGAAAGAAAAAATGGTAATGGACTTGGGGAGAGGTTTTGGAAGATTAATGGATAGAATTTTGACAATATTCAATGCTTTGGAGGTGTGTGGGGAAGAGGTGGTGAGGGGTGGTATTTATAGGGGAGGAGAGGGGTGTTTTTTGATCATTTTATTCATTATTTTATTATTTTTGATAAAGATTATAGATAGTTTGAAACTTATTACTAAATATATTAAAATAATAATTATAGTTCAAGATTCTAGTGCTTACATCATCAATGAAACAATAAATAGGTTATTTAACTCATAATGTCATATACAATAAATTACTCGATTTCATTATTAAAAAAATATCAACTATTTTATAAAAACAATTAAGAAATAAACATAACAATTTTTCAATGTTTATAATTCAAAAATTAACTCCATTATATGAAAATAAATTTCTAAATATAATAAATTTAATTTTTATTTAAAATCATCATTTATTAAAAAAATACTGATTTTAACATTATAACCGATTTTATGACACTTCGAAAAATTAATTATGGTCTCAAAAATATCTTATAATAATAATATAACAAGATATTAATTTATGAATAAATTTCATTAAAATAAATTTTATTTTAAATCATTATATTAATTATAAAATTTTAAATAAACATTTATGTTTTACAAAAATAGAAACACTTAATTTATCCAATTTTAAACATTTATTTACTCATACTATGATATAATTATATCATATTTTCATTTATAAGATGGATAAATTTTATCTATACTTTCATATGTGAGGTTACTATTTTATTACATGAATTTATATTTCTAATGGTCATATCACCATTTAGAATGTATGTTACTATTATATTGGTATATTTTGCTTAATTTTGATTAATATAGCTTATTTAATTCTTAATTCATGGAAATAAGGTTTTTATTTATCTCTCTATGATATGAATGTGCTTTATACCACATAAAATAATTATAATAAGGGAAATTTTTCATTTTTAAAAGTTTAGGTTGTTACAGAAAACTTGTTATGTTCAGCAAGGCCATGGGAATCGAACCCACAACTGAAGGGTGACAAGGGTGAATCACTTACAACTAGCCTATGTGATGTCTCTGTGTATTATGAAATTTTCTTTTTAGTTCAATGATTTAATAGATGAATAAAATTTTTATTTTGGCAACATATGTCTTATCAAATAGATAACATGGGATTGGAAAATGATTTGGTGATTAAGTGATTAATGTTATTTCGGAATACATTACCTATTTTGGGAACCCTATATGATAAAGGTAAAAAGAATACTATGAGATTTTATTTGATAAGTAATGGTTTAATTTTATTTTATAAAAATAGATGATTTTATTTTAGACTTGTGATGATTGGGTTATTTATGAAAATAATTAACATATCTTGGAGATTATGTGATTTCAGATATATTAAGAGTGATTGATGTTATTTGGGGATAAATGATAAAATTTATCTTGGAAGACTATATGGTCAAATCCTTCTAAATTTTGGGTGTCAATCTTTGTTTTTTTATTTTGAGGAATTTTAAGGATAGTTATTTTCTGAATGGTCTATGTTGAAATTTGGATATTACTGTTGAATTGGGGAGATTAGTGTAGTTTTTCATCATATAAAGGGTTATTTTTTTGGGGGAATGATCTTATATTATCCTAAAAATTTTGGTTTTTTTATGTCTAAATACAGTAGGAATATATAGTAAATCTTTCATCTATTATGTGATTCTCTAGAAGTTGATTCTAGTGCTTCATGCGTGAAAAATTTATCTTTAATAGTCGTTGTTTGGAGAAAAAAATGATTTTGGGGTGAGAGTTGTTTAAAGGATGAAACTCTACTTTTCAAGTAAGTATATTTCCTTATGTTATTATTCTTGGTAGTAAAATAATTCCTCAACTATATGAAAAGAATCTTGAAATAAAAATGTTATTCATTTAATTTTCTTACTCAGAAGTCAATGACCTTCTTAACCCATAACATATTTATGGTTTTTTTATTGTTAACTTTATCATGACTATTATATCTATCACAATTCATCAAAACATGATTGTTTGTATTCACTTCCATGGCCATTTTTTCCTACATGGAACCACAGTGTGTGTTATCTCAAGTGACCTTCGTATTTCCCTTTATTTATTTTAATGTGGAAGTTTTATTAATCCTTTTTCTAATGTGGAATTTAAATAAAGTTAATATGAATAGTTGAACCCTGGTTACCATGAGAAAATTTAAAATTGTGAGGAAACAATATAAAAAATGTAGTTAGAATGTAACATCCTGATTTTTTTATAAAAAAATATTGTGTTTAATAGCATACATAATATGCCACATCGAGCTTAAATAAACAATTAAATATTATTATTTAAATGTTATCATTAGAACCTAGTTGTTAGAATGTCATGTGTGAATATGATTTAATGAATTATGAAAATATTGTTCACAAATGTATATATAATTAGTTGAATAATTAATTATAAATTAATGTAAAACCCTTTTTAAAGTAAAATGAAATGTTTTTCTGAAAAACAATATTTAGATGTGCACAGGTGTGTTTTATACCAAAAATATAATAAAAACTCTTGTTGGATTATATTAATGAAATATATATATATATATATATAATATTTAACATAATGTTTAAAATTCATATTATGTGTTTTCAAGACATGATATAAGAACAAATCCAATTTTACACATAAAAGAATAATTTTTCTAAAAAGGAAGTTTTGTCGCCTTTTGAGGGTGCACTTATTTAATATCTATTTTTTTACTCTTTTATAGATTATATTTTATAAAATAAACTTTTTTATTGAAATAATAATATCAAAATTTACTTCGGTCTAATTTCTCGTATTTCTATGATAAGATTTGTTTTTTGATGAATAGTAAAAGACTGCATTTTAATTGAAAATTTCTTTTAGATCAAATTTATTTTTAGTGGTAAATTAAGTTTTTTAATTATTTAAAATTATAATTAGATCAATTTTTTATCATTTAATATAATTTAATTCATTATAATAAATTCTACATAGAATTTGGATATAAACACATTTCAATTATTTGAAGGTTTTTTACTTCAAAAACTAATTTTCTCATTCTGTCGATGGGATCAATTTTTAATTAATTTATTAAATTTATATGTTTTTAATTTTAAAAAAATGGATTTTATATTTGGAATAAAAATTTCCAAATTTAGTAAATAGGTTCCTTTTATTTTTGGACATTATGAATAGTAACTTTAATAATATTATTTATTACCACGGTTAATGGAAAATCAGGTAATTAACAGTAATAATAATATTATAAATAGTATCAAATTAACCTAAAAATAGTAAAAATTTTATTGAATGAGTTATTATTTACCAAAATCATACTTTGGACTATTTTAGGAGCTCTTGGATCCACTTGGATTACTTTAATCCATTTATAGTATTTAATTCAACGAAAAGTCAATTTTGTCATACTTTGGTTTTTAACAAGTGAAATATTTTTAATTTGGGGATATATAATGGATATGTTTGAACATAAATATTATCTTAAAGATAAAATTATTATATTTATCATTAAAAATTTTTATACAGAATAAATAGTTAAATTAAATGCTTACACAATGCTGATGTTGTAAATATTTAATTTTTGGAAATATCAAATAAATGATATTAAAAATATTAAAATAAATATAATTTGATACAATTATTATCATAAATGAATTTTATATATTATTTTTATATGTTACTTATGATTTAAAAGAGTTGGTTTGAAGATATCTTGTTTTTATGATATTTTTAAAAAGTCAAGTAATGAATAGCGTCAAAATTGATATTAATGACATTTTAAAATTAATAATATATTATTAAATGATATAAAATTTATAAAAATATAAATTTGGAATCATTATTGGTATAAGTCTCAAAACATAATCAATGGATCATTTATTGGTCTTTTTTCATTGTATAGTAATTATATTAACCCTCAAAGTGTAAATAACATTATATCACGTTTGTAATTAAAAAGTCTAATTGGGGTTAAATTTGTAAGATAAGGATGAAAAATAGTAAAAATTTATATAAATTTCATTTTATAATTTTATTTACATCCAACTTCATCCTATATTTTAAAAAATTAATTTTTTATCCGTTTGGAATAAAAAAATAATTTATATTAATTTAATATTTTGAATAATTCCAAGAGTTAACCTCCCCTCTCCTGTATATGGGCACTCATTTTTATCTTTTATTCACACCTAAAAACCTATTTGGTTCAAAACATATCTACCCAAATACCTTCTTATAATCCATCCCCCACATTCTAGTGCACTTAGTTTTTGGCATAAAATAACCTTAGAGGTGTTAAGGTGTTAATCAAAGAAGATTGTCTGAGGAAAAGGTATTGTTTTTAATCAAGTGTTTTTGTTTTGTTTCTTCTTCCACATACCTCAAATATTATTCAAACATGATGAAATAATAACTCCATTATCCTAAATATACTTATATGTTAATATTTGAATATCATCAGTTAAATCCATATTCACTTCCTTCAAATGGGAAAAGAATTATCATTCATGTGTATAGTGAAGTACCGCCTCGCAGACAGATATAATTTGTTTTCCATCATTGTCTCTCACGACTGTTTATAATGATAGAATTTATTTTTATATATGATATTAATTACATATTTATCATTATTAAATAATAACACATAATTTCCTTTCTTACCTTTCCATTCACAAAATAATGATAACACCGTTCGTGCGTACGTGTGAACAATCACCTCCACAAAGCGATGTGACTCATTTTTTAGCACCACGTCACATGGATGATATATATAAGTGTGTGTATTAAAATGATTAATATTATATTAATGATATTATTATTATTCTTAAGGATAAAATAATACTTACCTTCTTTCTATAATGATCATTGAAAAATGGAAATGTTACCCTTCCGTACGTACGACTTACCTTCTCAATGATTGTAACATAGTTCAATTTTCATCTATGTATGTAATTGATGGATTTAAAAGTAATAATGATTTATACAAGTGATTATTATGTCATGAATATTATTCTGTAGATTATTTAATTATAACCACTTTAATTTTTGATATCACACTAAGTTCATTTTGGACTCAAGTACCAAATATCATCAAAACGACGTGAACATGAATAATAAAGTAATTATTATAACATTATAATAAGTGATATAAAATGAATAATAAACTTTAATAAGGTTATAAATAAAGTAAATAATTAACCTAAGTTTATTATTCATAAATATAAAGAATTTATGTGATGATTTGGACTCAATGTAAGGGACTTCATCTCAATTTTCTTTCGTTGAGGCATATTTTGATGTTCTGTAACTATATTCTTTTTTAAGGTGTATATAACCTTCCATTGACATGTAATATTATTAATTTATTTATTATCATGATATTTAAAAAAAATTAAATGTTAATCTTCCATGTTTCATACGATTTGACTGATTACCAATTAGTAATAGAATTCTTAACTCAATTTCCATTCATTGGGTTAAACTACTATTTCATTGATTATTTCATTATAAAATTATGCGTGAAATGAATTTTGAAAATATTAGATTGTATTTCTAATTTTTTAATTGTATTTATATTGGATTCACATAATCAATTCATTTAATTAATTATCACTTAAATGATATGATATTTATAAGGGACTATTTAACTAAAACGTCATTTTAAGTGTTTCTAAGATTTATTCTTCAAAATACCTCTATTTCATGTCCGTTTTTTTAAAATCATTCTTATGAATGTATTTATGTGGACATGAATATTTTAAAATGTTCATTTTTGAATTTATCTCAAGTTTTTCAAAGTGGTATGGGACACTTTGATTTAAAAACTATTCTTAAATGTTTTATATGGGTTTTGAAAATGGATTGGTTATTTAAATAACTTGAAATGTTATCTTATGTGTGAAAATGAAAATTTATGAGTGAAATTTTGAAAATTCCAAGATTTTATCTATTATAATTATATAATAGTACTTGGACATTAAATGGGTGGCTACGTGATAAAAAAATTATAGGTGGTTCCATGATAAACCATGTATAAGGACTCGGCCTTAAACATTACATAATCTTGAATTAAATGAATAATTCACATTGAGGATCTTTTACAGTTTAGAGTTTTAGAGAATTAGGCCCTAACTATTACATTACATCTCAAAAATTACAAGGTAGACACTTCTACTCAGTTTCAATTTCATTATATAATAAAAAGTCTTGAAAAAAAGATTCATTTCTAGTCACATGTTTTAGACAGCATGACTATTCCTTGATCCCATCCTTGACCCTATTCATCTTTAGGTCATGTTAAAAACATTTCAAAACATGGGATGAGCATAAAAAGCTCAGTAAGGGTTATAAAACAAAGAAAGAAAACATTATTACATCATTTCATATATAACATAATCTCTTTAACATACCTCATGAAATCATAATATTTATGAACAACACATATAAAACATAAATCATAAAGGAAACTTATGGAATCCATATCATAGTTACATTATAGCTATCACAACTACATAGGGAGTTACATTTGGAATACCAATCACATTATATTCCCTAAATCTATTAGGTGGAAAATTCATGTTTACCTCCTTCACGTTACCCAATGCATTGGAGAGCTATCAAGGGATCACCCGCCCTAGGTTTATCATGGAACCACCCATATACATAATAATTCCCAAGACCCATAACATATTCGTAACACATAAAACAGACATAATGGAAAGATAACATTTCCACATATCAATCACAATATATCATTTAAATATATTGACATAACAAATCCATTATCAAAACCATTTTCAATACCAAAATACATAAAAGAGTATATGGTATTTATTTTCCTTTTAAAAACATTACGGCTTGTTAAGGAATCCAAAGATCAAATCATACTCGTGGCGGCAGAAAGGTCGTTGTCACCGCTTACATTAAAAGAAACCTTTTTTTGTCATTTAGTAAAACGCTTCGTGGAAAAAGATTCCCTTTGAATGAAATGAAAATTCAAAGGTGTTTAAACATCTTATAAAAGAAAATCATGTATTAAAAAATATGCCTCAATGAAAGGAGATTGTGATGAAGTCCCTCACCACGTGTCCGACTTGACCCGTTCGTTCTTTAATCTCCTTTAATTTGGGTAACTCCCTTTGGTTTGAACCAAAAGGACTTATTGAAGTGAATTCTGCCTAAGATAAGGCTTTTAGGTGGAAGAGAGAGATGTAGGGAGATTAATTGGGAATATTTTGGAGGAGACAAAAGGCTTGATAGGTGTGAGGAATTGGTTGGAAGTGAGGGTTTTTTATAAGGGAGAGGAGGGGCTCTTTAGGAAATATTGAAACAATAATTTTATTATAAACATATATTCGGTTTTAAAAGGTCCAAAAATAATTAAAGTAGAAGATAATATGACTCATGGTAGAAATAAAATCATCCAATAATAATTGGACAGGTTTTGGATGTTGTTTTAATATTTATGATCTTATTTATTTCAATCATTTATTAATGAGGTAAATACTACATAATTTTTGTGTCCTAAATAATTTAATTTATTTTTTGCCAAAAAATTATAAAAAATACAATAATGTATGAAATATTTTTATCTTTCCAAATAATATTTATAGTTGAAAAGATAACTTATATAACCCTATGTGAAAATTAATTTACTAAAATATATCTGTTTATGTCATTTTTGTCTTTACTTTAAATTAATTAAAATAAAGTGTCATTATCACTCTTAAGTGGATACATGGGGTCCCAAAATAGACCCAAGGATTCCCATGGTCGTCCATGACTCATCCAATAAGGTTATTACAAGTTTTAAGGTATGTTTGTATTATAATGATATTATTTTTTCCTTGAATTATGCTTTTTACCTTTAACCGCGGTAAATAAAACTCAAAAGTTACTATTCAAAAAAATTATTTTCATCATATTGAACTGAATTTTACTTACTAATAACAACTATGTATGTATATTTTTTAAAATTATATTCACAGAAGCGGTAAAATTTCATTTAAATGAAAAGTCAGTTTTTTACTACTACTTAGTGGTTTCACTATTCATCGAAAATTGAAGTTTCTCAAAAATATACCCAAAATTCAGTATAAGCTATATTTTATATTCCAAATTCAAAAATGATGTCTATTTTTCAAAATTCAAAACATAGAATTTGGATTAATTTAAATAAA
Organism: Viscum album; assembly: GCA_963277665.1. Classification (NCBI taxonomy): domain Eukaryota; kingdom Viridiplantae; phylum Streptophyta; class Magnoliopsida; order Santalales; family Viscaceae; genus Viscum; species Viscum album. The sequence continues at coordinate 1,597,619,398 of OY728141.1, forward strand.
AGTAATTTCCGTTGTCAAAACAAAAGCTGTGTTTTTAATAAATAATAACTATCAAAAGATTGAAACTTGTTTGTGTCCAATTTCAAAGTGAAATTAATTTTAAGGACAAAAATTTGATTAAATGGTAAAAATATAATCTAATTACACTTTAAAACCAATTAAAAATATAATCTAACCATATAAATAAATTAGATTAAAAGGTATTTTTGAATTAAAATGCTGCATTTTTCACTTTTCATTAAAAATTGAATTTTATGAGAAAAATAAAAAAATTACCCAATGTAAATTTTTATGTCCTTATTCTATATAAGAATTTTATTTTTTCAACTAGATCATATAAAAGTGACCAAAACTAGATTCAAATAAGGTTCTCCATTAAAAGGCGTTAAATCAACCTTTTAAAGTAAATTATGATTAAAATTAGATACATTAAAATTTTAAGCCTATAAATTTTAGTGGATAAATGTAAAAATATTTAACAAACATGTATAATCATATTTTAGTTAGTTCAGTTCATTCCCTCCAATACAACGACTAAGAGTTAACTACCATTTAAAATAATACTATTATATTATTATTGCGCAACGTAAGATTTCAAAGAAACTTGTTGCTGCATATCGGGTACACCATCGAGCGTATTGACCCCTTTAAAGTAAAATTAATATTTAATTCAAAAATATGAATAATTATGAAAATGTATTATTTCTTTATTTACCTGGGATGTTACATCCTTCCCCCCTTTTTGAAATTTTTTCCTTTCAATTTTATTCACTTATCAAATAAATGGGGGTATTTATCCCTCATAGCATATTCTGATCCCCACGTTGCCTCCTAAACCATATAATTTTTCCACAAAACCAATACCTAGTGAATTACTTTATTCTGTAACACTTGCTCTCTTCGGTCAAGAATCTAGAATGGTTGTTCCTCATAGGAGAGATTCTCTTCCAACTGAACTACCTCTGGACTTAAAACATGAGATGGATCTGGAATATAATTTCTCAATATTGAAACATGAAAAACATTATGAACCTAGGATATATATGGAGGTAAATCCAATCTGTATTTAACTGATCCAACTTTATCCAGGATTTTATAGGGTCCAATGAACTTCGGACTCCACTTTACCTTCTTACCAAAACCCATCACACTTTTCCATGGAGAATCTTTGAGAAAGACATGATCACCTACCTCAAAAGATATATCCTTCCTTCGGTTATTCGCATAACTTTCCTACTACTATGAGCTGCTCTAATGTTCTTCTGAATAAACTGAACCTTTTCTACCATCTCTTCTACCAATTCTGGTCCCATTAGCTTTCTTTCACCTACTTCGTCCCAAAAAATTGGAGTTCAAAAATGCTTTCCATATAATGCTTCAAATGGAGCCATCTGTATACTGGAATGAAAACTATTATTATATTAAAGTTAAACCAAAGAAATATGTCGGTCCCAACTTCCCTAGTAATCGAGTGAACAACCACGTAGCATATCCTCAAAGTTCTGAATTGTTCATTCTGACTTCTCATCTGATTGAGGATGAAAATCTATACTAAAATTTAATTCAGTACCCAATGAATTCTGAAGGCCTTTCAAAAAGTTAGAAGTAAACCTAGGATCACGATCAAATACAATAGAGAGGGGAACGCCATGAAATCTGACTATCTCTTTAACATACAACTGAGAAAGTTTATCTAGGGACAAAGTATCTCGAATAGGAAAGAAATTAGCAGATTCAGTCAACCTATCAACAATAACCCAGATTGCATTATTACCTCGATATGTGTTTGGTAATTCCACAATGAAGTCCATGGAAATATTTTCCCATTTCCACTCTGGAACCGGTAAACACTGAAGCATCCCTTTCGGTAACTTCCGCTCTGCTTTAAACTAATGACAAGTCAAACACTTCATAGTAAAATTAGCAATATCTCTTTTCATTCCATCACACCAGTAATACTCTTGCAGATCTATGTATGCCTTAGTATATCCAGGATTAACTAAAAATGGAGAACTATGAGCTTCATATAAAAACTAATTCTTTAACTGTGAATTACAAGCCATATATAATCTCTTCCCAAATCTCAAAAAACAATCATTATCAACATTAAAATCAGGCAACTTACCCTTCTGAACCAAATCTGCCTTTTTCTATAAATCACTGTATTTGTTTTTTCTCTTGCTTAATTCTATCTAATAAATATGGTTTCACTAAAACCTGAAACAAAACAGATGAATTTTTTGCACCAACAACTTCTATGCCAAAGTTCATCAAATAAAAAACCAAAGTATCGCATTCCAAATGTATCATGGTCAATGAAGCATTAATTTTTCGACTCAAAGCATTAGCCACATTATTTTCCTTTCCTGGGTGATAATGAATTGTGAAATGATAATCCTTGATTAATTCCAACCATCTCCTCTATCTCATGTTCAATTATTTTTCAGTGAATATATACATTAAACTTTTTTGGTCAGTATATATTTCACATTTTACTCCCTACAAATGATGCCTCAAAATTTTTAAAGAAAAAACAACAGTAGCTAATTCCAAATCATGTGTAGGGTAATTTAACACATGAGGTTTCAACTGATGTGAAGCATAAGAAATAACATGATCATTCTGCATAAGGACACAACCAATTCCTTTCAATGAAGCATCACTGAAGATAACAGCCTCCAACTCCAGATCATGTGTGGGAAATTTTTACTCATGAATTTTCAAATTCCTTGAAGCATATACAATAAATTTATCATTTTTCATCAACACACAACCTAAGACCATCTTGTAATCATCACTATATACCACAAATAGTTCCCTACTTATCTGATTTGTGAGTAATAGTGTTGTGATAAGCCCCTTTTTCAACTCTTTTGAATAAATCTTCACATTTACTAATCCAGAAAAACTTCTCTCACTTCCGAGTCATCTTGGTTAGCTGGTTTGAAAATAATAAAAAATTATTTCCAAATCATCGGTAATACCTCTCTATACGAAAGAAACTATAAATCACCATGAATTTTTTTTCTTGGGCCACTCTTAGATCAACTTTATCTTGTAAGGGTCTATAGATATTAATTTACTACTGATAACATTCCCCATGATTGAAAATTCCTCCATCTAGAGCTCAAATTTACTATAATTTTCATATATCTTCTCCCTTAAAAATATATTTATCATAGTATTTAAATTCTCCTCATGTTCCTCCTTAAACTTAGAATATATTAGAATATTATCAATAAATACTACCACAAATTTTTTGATGTAATATCTAAAGACTCTATTCATTATGTCGATGAATATTGTTGGATCATTGGTGAGTCTGAAAGGAATCACTATGAACTCATAGTTTCTATACCTCATTCGAAATTTATTCATGGGAATATATTCCTTTCTCACCTTGAATTGGTGATATCCCAAATAAAGTTACACCTTAGATAAATATTTGTCCCCACAAAGTTGATAGAACAAGTGGTCTATACATGGAAGGGGATACTTTTTCTTTATCATTATTTTGTTGATCTCAATATAATGAATTCAGATTCTCATTGATCCATCCTTATTTTTTGAGGAAGAGAACTAGAAAACCCCATGGTGAAGCACTCAGGCATATTAAACCCTTGTCAATATTATCTTGTAACTAATTATTTAGTTCTTATAACTCAATGGTGTCAATTCTATATGGTGTCTTTGATATAGGTAGTTTTCCAAGAATAAGTTCAACTGAGAACTCAACCTCTTGTTCAAGAGGAAATCCATGGAATTCTTCATGGAACACATTAGTATAGTCCCTCACAATGGGAATTACTTTGATCACGATTCCCTCTATTATATCAATCATTTGAGCTAGATATTCTTGCTCATAAGAAAATAATATCCACAATTGAGATAATGATTGTAAAAGAGATCCATCCTCCTTACACTTTTATAGAATTTTATTATGCCTTGAAATCTGAATAGTGGTCAACCTTTATCGACAGTTGGTGTTGGATTTATATAAATATAGAAAATCAATGCCCAATATAGAATCAAAATCTACCAAAGAAATTATGAAAAAAATTAGGGAGGTTTAATTTACATAAATTAACAAGGAAAGAGTTATATATATTGGATGAAATAATTACCCCATTTTCTATTCTCATAGATAACTCGACCTCTGTATTTTGATGTGGTGTTTGAATTTTTCTACTAAACATAAAACATATAAAAGAATGTGTTGAAATAAAATCAAATAGTACATAGTATATTATTGAATGAATAACCATAATACCTATCCCCGCATCATTTAAAATCTCTACATAAACATTAGCGATTGAATATTATTTCCCTTAATTCTTTGGATTTGGTGGCTGCTAACACTGATTACACTCAATGAGTCAAGGTTTAGTGAACTATCTTGCGTAGTTCCCTTTGTCCAAAAAATTGATGTATTGTAACATTGGTGATTCTTTCTTTTCCTCTATCACATTGGCAAGATTATTCAGGTCTCTCTAACATTCATGATCTTGGTGGTATTCTCTCTCACATTTGAATAATTTACCCATCCCTTTGTGGTAATTCCCATGATATTTCTTCCCACATTTTTGATATGTGGGTGGTTGATTTTTCTTTCCAACATTTTCATTAGATTCCCCATCGTGAAACTCTATCTTTATTTTATTATCTCTATATTCATGGGATCATTCTCTAAAATCCATATCCTCTTTGAGATCACATCCAAAAACCTCCTCATAAGTCTTAAATTCTTGAATTTAAATATCTTTTTGAAGATGTGGTTTTAAACCACTAAAGAATATATCAATTTTCCTATCATTATTTATAAGAAAAACCAAGGCATACCTTACGAGCCTAATGAATTTTTCTTCATAAGTCATGAAATATTAGCCTTCCTTTTTATTCATCTCTATTAATTCTTTCTCCATATTTGTTCAAAGAGTTAGAGGTAAATACTTATTAAGAAATATTTTCTTAAAGTCTTCCCACCACATCTCTTCAATTTTGTCCTTCATCTTGGTATTTTTAATCAACTCCCGAAATTGATAATCGTATCCATCTAAATAATAAAAGGCTAGAGTCACTGTCTCAATCTTAGAACAGAGAATAATAGAAAATATATTATCTATTTTTTTAACCCATTGTTCTGTGACTAGTGGATCTGAAGATCCACTAAACATCAGTGTTCGATCACTCTTAAATGAATCAATTTCCAATTTATCCATCTTAGGGGAATGAGGATGCTCAGTACAATTTTGCTTATTTTTCATAGCTTGTGACAGGTGGGAAAGCTTCATCATAAAATTTTGAACTCCACCTCCCATGGAATTGGGGATGTCATTTGGGTAATCACTACATTTTCCCTCATATGGTTTTTTGGCTTAGTTTCTCCCAGTTCCCACCATTTTCTAAAATATAAAAGTTTTGAACAAAACATAATTCAAAAAGTTATGAATAAATAATTTATTCCCCTGAGAAATTAACTCTAAAGGAATATCTTGTGGGTTCCCTATGTTTAGTATTTTTCTAAATCAAATATTCTTGGATGATTACATATACGTAGTCTCATATAATGGGTTTTGACCAATGTTCTATAATCATAATTCCTAAATTAATTAAACTGTGCTATGATACCAACTATAGAGACCCTACTCTTCTTATATGACTATTACATTAATCTAAAGATAAACATCATTAAATCATTATAAAACCAGTATCCAAAGGTTTTGTGTCTTGGGAAAATTAGAAATTTGAAAAAAAATTATATAATAAAACAAAATAATTATTTTAGTTCATTATTATCTAGATTCTTAGTGGACCTAGTTTTCACCTTAGTATAAGTAGTGACCTGAAGATATATATCAAAGAAAGGGATGATCTAAAATCCTAGTAAAAGGATAGATAATAACATGAATCAAAATAACATGGGTGAGATTAATTATTATAACATAAGTATTGGATCAATATTTTAATCATGATAAGAAGCATTATATAAAGTCATTGAATGTGTAAACGCATAAAAATAAAACATCATGTCTTATTTTTCAAATACCGCACATTTTTTTGAAACAATCTAGCATCATGTTCAAATATAACATATTTTCATAATCATAACATCATTATTATGAACAAATATAGAATCATTTACATGCATATTTAACATTATATCATGATATAAAACATATTACCCAAAAGAGTTGGAGTGATATATAATTCAGGGGGCACCCATCACATCATAACATTTACATAATCATACAAGCCACATATAAAGTAGAACAATATTTTTTATAAAATAACCCATGGAAATGAAATGGGTTTAATGATAATTTCATAAATAATACTTTCATGAATAAAAATTAGGGTTCCGAAAATAATAATGGAATAACATACTTGGTATAATAACCATCAATCTTTAGTGAATGAGAAGCAATCTCAATAGAAGTAAAAGATGAGATTTTTAGAAAGAATAATTCTTTTGAAAACAACTTTTATTTTTTCAGAAAATCATATTAGAAATGTGTATATCCAAAAAAATAAAAGTTAATAAAAATAAATTATATTTTAGTAATATTAAAATAACATCCTCACTGAAATTTTTTATAAAATAGGAATAACCCAAAGGAAGGAAATTGGGTTTGAGAATCCCCTAACCTTATATCTAAATGTTATCTTCACATTAATATCCTGGATAATAAAATTAGATTAATTAATTACTAAATAAGAACCTGTTTTACATGTATTTTATTCATTATAATTTTATTTTGTTTTTTATGGCCATTATGATGAGTTATAGAGTTCAATTTCATTATTTGGGAGGGTTATTTTTCTTGGTTTTCATGATTGGTTCTCTTGTATATATGTATGGAAGATTGTGTCAAAAATGAGAATAATTATCCAAAATTAATATTATATTTTAATAACTAAATTATAGATGTTTAAATAGTGTTATATATTATTTTTTGTTTATATAATAGGTTGATTCATTAGATAAATCATTGATGATAATCATTTAGATTAATTTGGTGGTTTTTTGATCATCAAGAACTATTTTTGTGTTGTTATTTAGTATTACGTATATATGTTAGTTCCAGAACATAACAAATGTTATAGAATAAATTTTATGATTTGTTTCAACCATTATAATTTTTTTATTACTATACTTTAAGTTAGTAAATTAAAATGAAAGCTTGTTGTCCTCGAAGTTGATAAATTAACATCCTTACAGACAATGTTTTCATTTTTGGAGTAAATGGGAGTGGAGAAGAGTTTTAATGATAGATTATTTCATTAACATAATATCATTAATCATTAACTAATATAATGGAATTATTATTCCACATGGATAAGGGTAGGGGAGGAGATAATGATAACATAAAATATGTTGAAAATAAATTAAAAGAAAAAGAAATAGGATTTTACCTCTTGAATTATTATCCTTGAGAACCTCCTTATGGAAATTGGATTTAGTATTTTGTTGAGAAAATGTAAAGACCCGTAAAAATTCAAGGGAAATTTTTTTTTTCTAAATTTTCATTTGGATTTTACAAGAATGCAGTTTCTGACAGTACCTGATTCCAAGGCCCGGTGTGCCCGAAATTAATTTCTGAAGTTAGGCTCGGGTACGTTCAGTGAATGAACGAGTGGGTTTTTCTAACTTTTGAACCGGTGCTTGGAATCTAATTCTGAGGGCACCGATGGAACCGCAGCGCTGGTAATTGCTTAGGAACACCTTTTCCGTAGTTGCGTTTTCTTGGGTGTGGTTTTTAATTTTTTGGGGTTAAGTTAAGAAATAAAATAAAGGTGGTGTGACAATTTATTTTATTTTACTTAAAGCAGCATAACCTATGTTAAGCGGATAAGTTGGGACCCACAATATCCTACCCACTTGGTAGGATATTTCAGATGTGGGGCCCGCACGAGCCCCACCGTTTCTTTCCTTCTAAGTAACGCACCTGCACCCCCCCTTTTTAATGAAGTCAAATGTGCGTTTATTCTGGTTAAGAAATGCCTCATTAAATTGGGCGGTTAAATCGTTACAATTAATTCATTGAATTAATTGTTCGTTTCGTTTCTTTTGAATTCAAACGTGTCATGTGCATTAATAAAATAAGATAACTCTTATTTTATTTATGTTGGAACTTGTGGTGTGGAGGGGATTTGAAAGAAATCGTTCTTCTTCGACAAAGAACGCGAAGAACGCGAAGAACGCGAAGAATGCACCGATCTCAGACGAAGAACGCCAAATCCTCGAAAATCAACGACGCTCCTTCCACAATAATTCTTCCCTTCCATGATGATTCTCTTCTTCTGCGATGGTTAATTCCACGACAAACTCTTGTTCGATGACAATGTTGAGGTAGGGAATTATGTTTGAGAATAATTATATTCCCTTGATTCTTTCATTCTAAAGAAAACAAAGAACACATATTAACTTATTACCTAGTTGATCCGCGAACGTTCTCCTTGCGGGTTGGGAATATTATGTCGCGTGAAGTTGTGGGGGATTATTTTGTTGTTGGTCATGATCTCATCTGTCGCCTTTATTGGTTTCATTTTTGGGGCCGCCTATTATCATACTAACGGGGGAGGTTGGACCACACGAACACGACCGACCCTCCTTCCCCCCCCCCCCCCCTTTGTTTGTTTGAATTTGTTGCGGCATGTGAAAGGCAGCGCGGTGCCGTTGCACCGTGCGAAAATGATAAAGAATGCGGCGAAGAAGCGCGGCACCGTCGCGCCGCGCCGTTGAGGCCGAACAAATCCGCGGGCGGAGTCAGGGTCGCGGAGGCGATTCGAAGACCCCGCAGTTTGTTGTCGAAGTGCGGATCGACGGACGATGGTGAGTGGATTGGAGGTCGATGACAATGCAAGACGCACAGGCGATGTGAGGTCCTCGTAGTGAAGGACGGGCCCCGGGAGGGCCTTTGGTGAAGAAGACATGCAATTCCGACCACCAGAACTCGTCCGGTGGTCCGTGGAGCGGCCCGCCGGCACGCCTCGCCGACACGGCGGTGCTGGCGACAGGTGGCGGCACTGCCCGGCGCGCCTCCGCGACTGAAGCCACGGCGGCAGGCTGCGGTCCCTCGACCGCGCGGGACCAGAGGGAGCGGGACGCGGAAACCAACCGCGTCCGCCGGCAAGGGCGGCCCCACGTGGGGTCGCGGTCTCTCCACGCGGGGGCAGCGCGCCCCCTGCTTCGCTTGGCCGTAACGGCCGAGCCGACACACTGGCCACCCGGCCAGCGCCAGCCTGGTCATGCCCAGGCCAGGCTGCGCCGTGCCGGCCGGGCCAGGTTGCGCCATCCGGGTCAGACCCGGGTCGGGTCGGTCCGGGGCCAGACCCCCCGTTTTCGGACCTCTTTCGGTCTTTTGCCTATATCTTGGGCTACAGACCTCCGATCTATGCACCTTCAGTTGCGTAGCAATCCTTGGATCGAGAAGGTAATTTCGGTTTATTACACTCAAGGTTACAGAGAACTTTGAGTTCGGCCAGGTTGGTTCGGATACGAAACCAACCGGGCCCTCGGAGCGGAAACGCTTATATCTGGAGTTCCGGACATCTGATTGACGTGTCGTCGACTTTGTTGGTTTCCTCTTGATGAGATAGAACTTTTTTCTTACTCCACTCGAGTTTTGGACACCGTCGGAGTGCGGTCGGGTTGGTTCGCACACGAAACCAACCGGGCCCCTGGAACAAAAAATCCAATAACTCACAGACCGGGCGTCTGATTGACGCGTCGTCTATCTCGTTGAATTCCTCTTGATGAGACAGAACTTTTGGCATACTTCTCATGAGTTTTGGATGCAGTTGGAGTATGGCCGGGTAGAATTGTACTCGAAATCGAACCGGGACCCTGGAACGGAAAAGCTGATATCATTCAGACCGGATGCCCGTTTGACGAACTGTCAGCGGCGTTGGTGATCACGTTGAGAAACGGACCCTATGAGTATACCCTATGAGAGTTCAGGGTACAGTTGAGATATGTCCGCGTTGGTTCGCACACGAAACCAACCTGGCCCATGGGACGAAAAGGCTAATAACTCACAGATCGGGCATCCGATTGACGCGTCGTCTGTTGCGTTGAGACCCCTATGACGGGGCGGTCCTTTGAGATACTTCTTCATGGGACTTGTGATATCTGGAGTATCTACCTTTATCTCGTGGAGCGGACCCTCCTGGAGACGAGCATACAGAGTACGAAGACCGTGTAGCTGGTTGTGACCGATGACTGCTTGTCTGATTCGATTCGGATTGACTAGCATAGCCTAGCAGGGAGCACTACTTTGTGAGGTGGAAAACCCATGGCGGAGGATCACTACTATGTGAGGTGGCAGTCCCGCGGTACTCGACAGGAGGAGTACCTTTGTAGGCTATGAGGGGGAGTACTACTGTGTGAGGTGGCAGACCCATGGCGGAGGAGCACTACTGTGTGAGGTGGAAGACCCACGGTACTCGACCGGAGGAGTACCTCAGTAGTCTTAGGTTAGTGATCAGTACCTCGGAGTTGTGATAGGATCACTGTACACTCCAGAGATGGACTCATCAGCAATTACGGTTTCGATAATGAAAACCCTGGTTTGAGATGAATCATTGACCTTTGTTTTTACCTCATGATTGTGAAGGGTCACTTCATAACTTAGGTATATGTATGGGAATATACTTGGGTAGTGTTTATCCGATGATTTCATAATCTTGTGTTTCCTCATGATTGAGATGGGTTACTTGATAACTTAGGTATATGTATGGGCATATACCTAAGTAGAGTTTATCTGTTGAGATCTTATTTGTGGTTATCCTTGTTGGTTTTAGAGAGACCTTGAGGGTCTCGGGGTCCCTACTGAGTATCATTATACTCACCCCTACAGGGGATATGCCCGCATCTTGTTGTGTTGGTTGCAGATGACAGGCAGTGCTGATGGAGGCCGAGTGTTCGAGGACTGGACGGTACCCGGAGGTGGACCACCCGACGAGTCAGTATCCGGAGGTGGACTTCATGGCGAGACGACACGCGGAGGGGGTTGACGAGTGAGAGCGTTGAGGAGTTGCTCTATCTATACCTACCCTTCAAGTATGATTCATGGTTGACGATCCAGGAGCTGCGCTATTTGTACCTACCCTTCAGGTAGGATACGAGGAGGACGACCCAGGAGCTGCTTCCTTTCTTCCAGCTGCTGTCTTTTTCTGTTGTATTTTTTTTCAGTTGTAGCTGTATTTCCAGTTGGGTTTGTATTCTGGCCCATTTACTTTTCATCACTTTCTTTGTACTTAGAGTTTTACTTCTGCTTTTACTCTATGGTGTTTTTTTACTTTTATGAAGGCAATTCCTTCCCAGTTATCGGGATTTATGACTTTGGTGCTAGTCTCCAGCCCCTAGCCTATGGAAGGAGGGCTTGGGGTAGTCATGGCATGGGCCCCGAGGACGGGTCGTGACAAATTGGTATCAAAGGAGTCGGTTCTACCTCATAACTTATAACTCTGATATTTTCTTTCTGTGAAGCAATAGTGTTAAGTGTATCGAGTGTGGTCTTCAGTTCAGGGATTCGAGTGTTGGTGCGGGCGGCCGACGTATCCATACACCAGGAGCCTGACAACTGATTTCCGACTTTGTGCACGAAAACACTGATTGCGTGTGTGTTTCCAGAAGTTTTTAAATGTCATCTCAAACCAGGTCAGCTCACCAGGTATAATCATTTGACCATGTCACGTTGTTTCTTTCAGGATGCCTTTTCACGGACGAATAGCTAGAGCCCATAAGGATGTGCGTACTGACAGCCTGCCGAGCAATGATGCTTCGGTACAGGGCCCTCTTGCAGTTGAGGCACCAGTGGTACTACCATACGCTGGGACACTGATGCCACCAGCCCCAGCAGTAGGCAATGCACGCCACTTGAGTGTGTTGCACGAGTTGCAGCGCCAGAGGCCACCTAGGTTCCGGGGAGAGACGGACTCGCAGGCGGCTGAGGATTGGTTGGAGGCAGTGGTGAGAGTCTTCAGGCTAGTGGGGATGCCTGCAGACTTCATGGTGATCTTTGCTGGCAGCCTTGTTCAGGCAGCAACAGGAAGGTGGTGGAGCAACTTGTTCCAGTTTTGCGATGGGATGACCTTCACATGGGATGACTTTGAGACCTTCTTCACGGTGGAGTTTGTGCCAGTAGCTCTACACCCCGAGCGTGTAGAGGAGCTTCTGCCTTTGCCGCAGGGTTTTCAATCAGTAGTCGAGTCCTCTGTGGGTAGTAGACAGATGATGCAGAGGTCCAAGAGGGCCAGAGCCATCCGTACGAGGAGCAGGAATTGTTATGAATGCGGTTGGAAGGGTCACCTGGCATGTGATTGTCCGACTCCTCGTACAGTTGATCCACAGGCTTTGGAGGATCCACCAAGGTAGAAGCAGCGACGGGTGCTTGAGCAACAGCCGAGCAGTGGACAAGGCAGTAGAGCTCCGGGAGCAGGTGGGCAGGAGCGGAACTAGTGGATACGTCCCTTGTACTTCTAGTTCCATGTTTCTGTTGTATTCGTGTCTTTGTACTATGAGCTGCAATAATGAAAAGACACTTATCTTTGTGATGTTTTCCTTCCTGTCCTTTTGTTTGGCTGATACTGAGTGGTCCCGGTTAATACTGTTGACTTGACCCTCACTTCTGATATTTCTACTAGAGGAGACCCAGTGACCTCACACTGATGTCAATAGTGTGACTCGACCCTTGGAGTCGAGAGTGAAAGTTGGATCTCTTGGTAGTTACGTCAAGGACTTACGACATCATCCACGGCATGAATGCATCATTCATGTCATGATTGACTGTATTAGGCAATGGGCGTGGTTCTTCCAGGGGATGAGACCGAGTTTCTCTTTTCGGAAAAGGATAAATTTTAGAAGCTCTTTCAGATCGTAGGCAAAGAAGGTGTAGATCATCCAGGAGCGAATGAAGACTGCACAGTGCTGTAAGAAATAGGAAACTGGCACCAGTCTTAGAGACTCGGGCATGTTAAATGTTTCAATAAGTGTAAGCTTTAAGGAGAGATGAGTCTGTGAAGCAACAGACGTGGAGGTAGAGCTAGGAGCAGCATGTGGTGGTGTACGTTTTAACATACTACAACCACCCACCTTAGTTGTCCCCGTCAGGCTCAGGGAGCTGGAGGGCAGGGGAAGATAGTAGCTGCTTGCAGTCAGGGAGAGTGACCCGATGGCTCTAAGAATGATTCAAGGGATAGTCTGTATCCACTACTAGCTGTCATAGTAACAGACATCGATATTAATCATTCCTTCATTCCACGAATCTTTTTCAAGACCTAGTGTTTCCGGTAAGCCGTAGACTTGACCCTCACATCTGGAGATACCTTGGGAGAAGACTCGATAATCACACATAATCCGATAGTGTGTTCATACCCTCGAGGAGAGAGTTTTGGTTGGAATCTCTTGGTGGAAGTGTCGAGGCCTTATGACGTTGGTTTGATTATGGACTGGGCAATCACAGTTCATACACAAATTGATAGTATTAAGCAAAAGTTTGTGGTTTAACTACGACTTCGGGATGGGATTTCCTTGGTCGGCAATAAGGAAACCCCAGGAAGCACAGGATAAACTCATGCACAGGAGGGTGCAACCGATCGCTATTGATTTGGTCAAACTTACCCTCGTGGCAGCAGTCATTTTGAGTTCCAGTTCTAAACAGTAATTGGAGACCTCTAGAGTTCGAGGATGATGATCAAGTCCTTATACGGGTCTCACCTCGATGAGGATTACAGAGATGTGGCCAAGGCGGCAAGTTATCTCCGAGGTTCAGTGGACCTTCTTAGGTCATCAGCTGGGTAGGCGGGGTGGTTTACCGCTTGACCCATCCACCTCAGTTGCACCAAGTATACGACGACTTCCACGTATCTCAACTGAGGAGATACGTGCGTGATCCTTCACATATCATCGACCATGGGGAGCTGGATGATGGCGATGGGGTGTCTTTCATGGAGGTTCCAGTGGTGATCAAGGATTGACAGGAGCGGGTCCTACGAGGATGGTCGATTCCTCAGGAGTACTTTCACTAGTAGTACGAGAACCTCCAGGTAAGCACATGGGAGCGGAAGGCTCATATGCGTTCTTAGTACCGCATTGTTAACCCTATTTTGTGTTAAAGCTTTACGAGGATGTAAATCCCTGAGGTGTGAGTAATGTAAAGAACCGTAAAAATTAAAGGGAATTTTTTTTTTCTAAATTTTCTTTGTGATTTTACAGGAACTCAGTTTCTGAGGGTGCCTGATTTCGAGGCCCGGTGTGCCCAGAATTAATTTCCGAAGTTAGGATCAAGTACGTTTAGTGAACGAACGCGCGGGTTTTTATAACTTTTGAACCGGTGCTCGAAATCGAATTCCGAGGGCACCGATGGAACAGTAGCGCCGGTAATTTCTTAGGAACACCTTTTCCGGAGTTGCGTTTGCTCGGGTGTGGTTTTTAATTTTTTAGGGTTAAGTTAAGAAATTAAATAAAGGTGGTGCGACAATTTATTTTATTTTACTTAATGTGGCTTAACCTATGTTAAGCGGATAAGTTGGGACCCACAATATCCTACAGACTTGGTAGGATATTTGAGAGGTGGGGCCCACACAAGCGCCACTGTTTCTTTCCTTCTAAGTAACGCACCTGCACCCCCCTTTTTAATGAAGTCAACTGTGTGTTTATTCTGGTTAAGAAACACCTCATTAAATTGGGCGGTTAAATCGTTACAATTAATTCATTGAATTAATTGTTCGTTTCATTTCTTTTGAATTCAAACGTGTCATGTGCATTAATAAAATAAGACAACTCTTATTTTATTTCTATTGGAACTTGTGGTATGGAGGGGATTTGGAGGAAAGCATTCTTCTTCGATGAAGAATGCGAAGAACGCGAAGAACACGAAGAACGCACTGATCTCCGAAGAAGAACGCCAAATCCTCAGAAATCAACGACGCTCCTTCCGCAACGATACTTCTCTTCCGTGATGATCCTCTTCTTCCGCGACGGTTAATTCTGCGACAAACTCTCATTCGACGACAACGTTGAGGTAGGGAATTATGTTTGAGAATAATTATATTCCCTTGATTCTTTCATTCTAAAGAAAACAAAGAACATGGATCAACTTATTACCTAGTTGATCCGCGGATGTTTTCCTTGAGGGTTGGGAATATTATGTCGTGGGAAGCTGTGGGGGATTATTTTGTTGTTGGTCGTGATCTCATCTGTCGCCTTTATTGGTTTTCATTTTTTGGGCCGACTATTATCATACTAACGGGAGGAGTTTGGACCACACGAACACGGCCGACCCTCCTTCCCCCCCCCCTTTGTTTGTTTGAATTTGTTGCAACACGTGAAAGGCAGTGTGGTGCCGTTGCACCGCGTGGAAATGAGAAAGAATGCAGAAAAGAAGCGTGGCATTGTCTCCCCGCGATGTTGAGTCCGAAAAAAACCGCGGGCGGAGTCGGGGTCGCAGAGGCGATTTGAAGACCCCGCAATTTGTTGCCGAAGTGCGGATCGATGGACGATGGTGAGCGGATTGGAGGGCGACGACAAAGCAGGCCGCACAGGTGATGTGAGGTCCTCATAGTGAAGGGTGGGCCCCCGGAGGGCCTTTGGCAAAGACGACACACAATTCCGACCACTGGAACTCGTCTGGCGGTCCGCGAAGCGGCCCGCCGGCGCGCCTCGCTGGCACGGCGGCAGGTGGCGGCGGCGCCCAGCGCGCCGCCGGGAGGAGCCGTTGCGGATGAATCCGCGGCGGAAGGTCGTGGTCCCTCGACCGCATGGGACCAGAGGGATTGGGACACGTCAACTGGCCACGTCTGCCTGCAAGGGAGGCTCCACGTGGGGTCGCGGTCTCTCCACGCGGGGCAGGGCGCCCCCCGCTTCGCTCGGCCGTAACGGCCGAGCCGACCCGCTGGCCACCCGGCCAGCGCCAGCTGGGTCGCGCCCAGGCCGGGCCGCGCCGCGCTGGCCAGGTCGGGTCGCACCATTTCGGGTCAGACCCTGTTTGGGCCAACCCATGGGGGGGTTGGGTCGGGCCGGTCTAGGCCCAGACCCCCTGTTTTCAGACCTCTTTCGGTCTTTTGCCCATATCTTGGGCTACGGACATCAGATCGACGCACTGTCAGTTGCGTAGCAATCCTTGTATCGAGACGGTCGTTTAGGTGTATTACACTCAAGGTTACGGAGAACTTTGAGTTCGTCCGAGTTGGTTCGGATACGAAACCAACCGGGCCCTCGAAGAGGAAACGCTTATATCTTGAGTTCTGGACGTCCGATTGATGTGTCGTCGACTTTGTTGGTTTCCTTTTGATGAGACGGAACTTTTGGCTTACTCTGCTCGAGGTTTGGATGCCGTCGAAGTGCGGTCGGGTTGGTTCGCACACGACACCAACCGGGCCCCTAGAACGAAAAAGCCAATAACTCACAGACCGAGCGTCCGATTGACGCGCCGTCTGTCTCGTTGAATTCCTCTTGATGAGACGAAACTTTTGGAATACTTCATCTGATTTTTGGATGCAGTTGGAGTATGGCCGGGTTGGATTGTACCCGAAATCCAACCGGGCCCCTGGAACGGAAAAGCTGATATCTTTCAGACTGGATGCTCGTTTGACGAACCGTCAGCATGGTTGGTGATCACGTTGAGAAACGGTCCCCATGAGTATACCCTATGAGAGTTCGGGGTACAGTTGAGATACGGCCAGGTTGGTTCGCACATGAAACCAACCGGTCCCCTGGGAAGAAAAGGCTAATAACTCACAGACCGGGCGTCCGATTGACGCGCTGTCTGTTGCGTTGAGACCCCTATGATGAGGCGGTCCTTTGAGATACTTCTTCGTGGGACTTGTGATACTTGGAGTATCAACCTGTACCTCGTGGAGTGGACCCTCCCGGAGATGAGCATACAGAGTACGAAGACCGTGTAGATGGCTGTGACCGATAACTGCTTGTCCGATTCGATTCAGAGTGACTAGCATTGCCCAGTGGGGAGCACTACTTTGTGAGGTGGCAGACCTATTGCGGAGGAGCACTACTATGTGAGGTGGCATACCCGCGGTACTCGACAGGAGGAGTACCTCTATAGGCTCTGAGGGGGAGCACTACTGTGTCAGGTGGCAGACCCATGGCGGAGGAGCACTACTGTGTGAGGTGGCAGACCCGCAGTACTCGACAGGAGGAGTACCTCAACAGTCTTAGGTTAGTGAGCAGTGCCTCGTAGTTGTGACAGGATAACTGTACACTCCAAAGATGGACTCATCAGCAATTACGGTTTCGATAATGAAAATCCTGGTTTGAGCTGAATCTTTGACCTTTGTGTTTACCTCATGATTGAGAAGGGTCACTTGATAACTTAGGTATATGTATGGGCATATATCTGGGTAGTGGTTATCCGATTATTTCAAAATCTTGTGTTTCCTCACGATGGAGATGGGTTACTTGATAACATAGGTATATGTATGGGCATATACCTAAGTAGAGGTTATCTGTTGAGATCTTCTTTGTGGTTATCCTTGTTGGTTTTAGAGAGACCTTGAGGGTCTCGGGGTCCCTACTGAGTATCATTATACTCACCCCTGCACGGTCTATACCTGCACCTCGTTTTGTTGGTTGCAGATGACGGGCAGTGCTGATGGAGGCCGAGTGTTCAAGGACTGGATGGTACCCGAAGGTGAACCACCCGACGAGTCAGTATCCGGAGGTGGACTTCACGGTGAGATGACACTCGGAGGGGGTTGACGAGTAGGAGCGTTGAGGAGCTGCGCTATATGTACCAACCCTCCAGGTAGGATCCGTGGTGGACGATCTAGGATCTGTGCTATCTGTACCTACCCTTCAGGTAGGATCCGAGGAGGATGACCCAGGAGCTTCTTTCTTTCTTCCAGCTGCTGTCTTTTTCTGTTGTATTTTTGTTCAGTTGTAGTTGTATTTCCAGTTGGGTTTGTATTCTTGCCCATTTACTTTTCAGCACTTTCTTTGTACTTAGTGTTTTACTTCCGCTTGTACTCTGTGGTGTTTTGTTACTTTTATAAAGGCAATGTCTTCCCAGTTATCGGGAGTCACGCCTTTGGTGCTAGTCGACCACCCCTGGCCTATGGAAGGTGGGCTTGGGGTAGTCACGGCACGGGCCCCGAGGATGGTTCATGATAGAAAAAATGGTAATGGACTTGGGGAGAGGTTTTGGAAGATTATTGGATAGAATTTTGACAATATTCAATGCTTTGGAGGTGTGTGGGGAAGAGGTGGTGAGGGGTGGTATTTATAGGGGAGGAGAGGGGTGTTTTTTGATTACTTTATTCATTATTTTATTATTTTTGATAAAGATTATAGATAGTTTGAAACTTATTACTAAATATATTAAAATAATAATTATAGTTCAATATTCTAGTGCTTACATCATCAATGAAACAATAAATAGGTTATTTAACTCATAATGTCATATACAATAAATTACTCGATTTCATTATTAACAAAAATATCAACTATTTTATAAAAACAATTAAGAAATAAACCTAACAGTTTTTCAATTTTTATAATTCAAAAATTAACTCCATTATATGAAAATAAATTTCTAAATATAATAAATTTAATTTTTATTTAAAATCATCATTTATTCAAAAAATACTGATTTTAACATTATAACCGATTTTATGGCACTTCGAAAAATTAATTATGGTCTCAAAAATATCTTATAATAATAATATAACAAGATATTAATTTATGAATAAATTTAATGAAAATAAATTTTATTTTAAATCATTATATTAATTATAAAATTTTAAATAAACATTTATGTTTTACAAAAATAAAAACACTTAATTTATCCAATTTTAAACATTTATTTACTCATACTATGATATAATTATATCATATTTTCATTTATAAGATGGATAAATTTTTTCTATACTTTCATATGTGAGGTTACTATTTTATTACATGAATTTATATTTCTAATGGTCATATCACCATTTCGATGGTATGTTACTATTATATTGGTATATGTTGCTTAATTTTGATGAATATCGCTTATTTAATTCTTAATTCATGGAAATAAGGTTTTTATTTATCTCTCTATGATATGAATGTGCTTTATACCACATAAAATAATTATAATAAGGGAAAATTTTCATTTTTAAATGTTTAGGTTGTTACAGAAAACTTGTTATGTTCAGCAAGGCCATGGGAATCGAACCCACAACCGAAGGGTGACAAGGGTGAATCACTTACCACTAGCCTATGTGATGTCTCTATTTATTATGAAATTTTCTTTTTAGTTCAATGATTTAATAGATGAAGAAAATTTTTATTTTGGCAACATATGTCTTATCAAATAGATAACATGGGATTGGAAAATGATTTGGTGATTAAGTGATTAATGTTATTTCGGAATACATTACCTATTTTGGGAACCCTATATGATCAAGGTAAAAAGAATACTATGATATTTTATTTGATAAGTAATGGTTTAATTTTATTTTATAAAAATAGATGATTTTATTTTAGACTTGTGATGATTGGGTTATTTATGAAAATAATTAACATATCTTGGAGATTATGTGATTTCAGATATATTAAGAGCGATTGATGTTATTTGGGGATAAATGATAAAATTTATCTTGGAAGACTATATGGTCAAATCCTTCTAAATTTTGGGTGTCAATCTTAGTTTTTTTTATTTTGAGGAATTTTAAGGATAGTTATTTTCTGAATGGTCTATGTTGAAATTTGGATATTACTGTTGAATTGGAGAGATTAGTGTAGTTTTTATCATATAAAGGGTTATTTTTTGGGGGGAATGATCTTATATTATCCTAAAAATTTTGGTTTTTGTTGATGTCTAAATACAGTAGGAATATATAGTAAATCTTTCATGGATTATGTGATTCTCTAGAAGTTGATTCTAGTGCTTCATGCGTGAAAAATTTATCTTTAATAGTCATTGTTTGGAGAAAAAAAATGATTTTGGGGTGAGAGTTGTTTAAAGGATGAAACTATACTTTTCAAGTAAGTATATTTCCTTATGTTATTATTCTTGGCAGTAAAATAATTCCTCAACTATATGAAAAGAATCTTGAAATAAAAATGTTATTCATTTAATTTTCTTACTCAGAAGTCAATGACCTTCTTAACCCATAATATATTTATGGTTTTTTTATTGTTAACCTTATCATGACTATGATATCTATCACTCTTCATCAAAACATGATTGTTTGTATTCACTTCCATGGCCATTTTTTCCTACATGGAACCACAGTGTGTGTTATCTCAAGTGACCTTCGTATTTCCCTTTCTTTATTTTAATGTGGAAGTTTTATTAATCCTTTTTCTAATGTGGAATTTAAATAAAGTTAATATGAATAGTTAAACCCTGGTTACCATGAGAAAATTCAAAATTGTGAGGAAAAAATTTAAAAAATGTAGTTAGAATGTAACATCCTAATTTTTTTATAAAAAAATATTGTGTTCAATAGCATACATAATATGCCACATCGAGCTTAAATAAACAATTAAATATTATTATTTAAATGTTATCATTAGAACCTAGTTGTTAGAATGTCATGTGTGAATATGATTTAATGAATTATGAAAATATGGTTCACAAATGTATATATAATTAGTTGAATAATTAATTATAAATTAATGTAAAACCCTTTTTAAAGTAAAATGAAATGTTTTTCTAAAAAACAATATTTAGATGTGCACAGGTGTGTTTTATACCAAAAATATAATAAACACTCTTGTTGGATTATATTAATGAAATATATATATATATATATAATATTTAACATAATGTTTAAAATTCATATTATGTGTTTTCTAGACATTATATAAGAACAAATCCAATTTTACACATAAAAGAATAATTTTTCTAAAAAGGATGTTTTGTCGCCTTTTGAGGGTGCACTTATTTAATATCTATTTTTTTACTCTTTTATAGATTATCTTTTATAAAATAAACTTTTTTATTGAAATAATAATATCAAAATTTACTTCGGTCTAATTTCTCGTATTTCTATGATAAGATTCGTTTTTTGATGAATTGTAAAAGACTACATTTTAATTGAAAATTTCTTTTAGATCAAATTTATTTTTAGTGGTAAATTAAATTTTTGAATTGTTTAAAAGTATAATTAGATCAATTTTTTATCATTTAATATAATTTAATTCATTATAATAAATTCTACATAGAATTTGGATATAAACATATTTCAATTATTTGAAGGTTTTTTACTTCAAAAACTAATTTTCTCATTCTGTCGATGGGATCAATTTTTAATTAATTTATTAAATTTATATGTTTTGAATTTTAAAAAATGGATTTTATATTTGGAATAAAAATTTTCAAATTTAGTAAATAGGTTCCTTTTATTTTTAGACATTATGAATAATAACTTTAATAATATTATTTATTACCACGGTTAATAGAAAATCGGGTAATTAATAGTAATAATAATATTATAAATAGTATCAAATTAACCTAAAAATAGTACAAATTTTATTGAATGAGTTATTATTTACCAAAATCATACTTCAGACTATTTTAGGAGCTCTTGGATCCACTTGTATTACTTTAATCCATTTATAGTATTTAATTCAACAAAAAGTCAATTTTGTCATACTTTGGTTTTTAACAAGTGAAATATTTTTAATTTGGGGCTATATAATGGATATGTTTGAACATAAATATTATCTTTAAGATAAAATTATTATATTTATCATTAAATTTTTTTATACAGAATAAATAGTTAAATTAAATGCTTACACAATGGTGATGTTGTAAATATTTAATTTTTGGAAATATCAAATAAATGATATTAAAAATATTAAAATAAATATAATTTGATAAAATTATTATCATAAATGAATTTTATATATTATTTTTATATGTTAATTATGATTTAAAAGAGTTGGTTTGAAGATATCTTGTTTTTATGATATTTTTAAAAAGTCAAGTAATGAATAGCGTCAAAATTGATATTAATGACATTTTAAAATTAATAATATATTATTAAATGATATAAAATTTATAAAAATATAAATTTGGAATCATTATTGGTATAAGTCTCAAAACATAATCAATGGATCATTTATTGGTCTTTTTTCATTGTATAGTAATTATATTAACCCTCAAAGTGTAAATAACATTATATCACGTTTGTAATTAAAAAGGCTAATTGGGGTTAAATTTGTAAGATAAGGATGAAAAATAGTAAAAATTTATATAATTTTCATTTTATAAATTTATTTTCATCCATGTACATCCTATATTTTAAAAAAAATAATTTTTTATCCATTTGGAATAAAAAACTAATTTATATTAATTTAATATTTTGAATAATTCGAAGAGTTACACTCCCCTCTCCTATATATGGGCACTCATTTTTATCTTTTATTCACAACTCAAAACCTATTTGGTTCAAAACATATCTACCCAAATACCTTCTTATAATCCATCCCCCACATTCTACTGCACTTAGTTTGGGCATAAAATCACCTTAGAGGTGTTAAGGTGTTAATCAAAGAAGATTGTCTGAGGAAAAGGTATTGTTTTTAATCAAGTGTTTTTGTTTTGTTTCTTCTTCCACATACCTCAAATAGTATTCAAACATGATGAAATAATAACTCCATTATCATAAATATACTTATATGTTAATATGTGAATATCATCAGTTATATCCATATTCACTTCCTTCAAATGGGAAAAGAATTATCATTCATGTGTACAGCGAACTAACGGCTAGCAGACTGATATAATTTGTTTTCCATCATTGTCTCTCACGACTGGTTATAATGATAGAATTTATTTTTCTATATGATATTAATGACTTATTTATCATTATTAAATAATAACACATCATTTCCTTTCTTTCCTTTCCATTCACACAAAAATGATAACGTCGTTCGTGCGTACGTGTGAACAATCACCTCCACAAAGCGATGTGACTCATTTTTAGCACCACATAACATGGATGATATATATATATGTGTGTATTAAAATGATTAATATTATATTAATGATATTATTATTATTCTTAAGGATAAAATAATACTTACCTTCTTTCCATAATGATCATTGAAAAATGGAAATGTTACCCTTGCGTACGTACGGCTTACCATCTCAATGATTGTAACATATTTCAATTTTCATATATGTATGTAATGGATGGATTTAAAAGTAATAATGATTTATACAAGTGATTATTATGTCATGAATATTATTATGTAGATTATTTAATTATAACCACTTTAATTTTTGACATCACACTAAGTTCATTTTGGACTCAAGTACCAAATATCATCAAAACGACGTGAACTTGAATAATAAAGTAATTATTATAACATTATAATAAGTGATATAAAATGAATAATAAACTTTAATAAGGTTATAAATAAAGTAAATAATTAACCTAAGTTTATTATTCATAAATATAAATAATTTATGTGATGATTTGGACTCAATGTAAGGGACTTCATCTCAATTTTCTTTCGTTGAGGCATATTTTGATGTTCTGTAACTATATTATTTTTTAAGGTGTATATAACCTTCCATTTACATGTAATATTATTAATTTATTTATTATCATTATATTTAAAGTTTTTTTAAATGTTAATCTTCCATGTGTCATACGATTTGACTGATTACCAATTAGTAATAGAATTCTTAACTCAATTTCCATTCATTAGGTTAAACTACTATTTCATTGATTATTTCATTATAAAATTATGCGTGAAATGAATTTTGAAAATATTAGGTTGTATTTCTAATTTTTTAATTGTATTTATATTGGATGCACATAATCAATTCATTTAATTAATGATCACTTCTATGATATGATATTTATAAGGGACTATTTAACTAAAACGTCATTTTAAGTGTTTCTAAGATTTATTCTTCAAAATCCCTCTATTTCATGTCCATTTTTTTAAAATCGTTTTTATGAATGTATTTATGTGGACATGAATATTTTAAAATGTTCATTTTTGAATTTATCTCAAATTTTTCAAAGTGGTATGGGACACTTTGATTTAAAAACTATTATTAAATGTTTTATATGGGTTTTGAAAATGGATTGGTTATTTAAATAACTTGAAATGTTATCTTATGTGTGAAAATGAAAATTTATGAGTGACATGTTGAAAATTCCAAGATTTTATCTATTATAATTATATAATAGTACTTGGACATTAAATGGGTGGCTACGTGATAAAAATATTATAGGTGGTTCCATGATAAGCCATGTATAAGGACTCGGCCTTAAACATTACATAATCTTGAATTAAATGAATAATTCACATTGAGGATCTTTTCCAGTTTAGAGTTTTAGAGAATTAGGCCCTAACTAACATCTCAAAAATTACAAGGTAGACACTTCTACTCAGTTTCAATTTCATTATATAATAAAAAGTCTTGAAAAAAAGAGTCATTTCTAGTCACATGTTTTAGACAGCATGACTTTTCCTTGATCCCATCCTTGACCCTATTCATCTTTAGGTCATGTTAAAAACATTTCAAAACATGGGATGAGCATAAAAAGCTCAGTAAGGGTTATAAAACAAAGAAAGAAAACATTAGTACATCATTTCATATATAACATAATCTCTTTAACATACATCATGAAATCATAATATTTATGAACAACACATAGAAAACATAAATCATAAAGGAAACTTATGGCATCCATATCATAGTTACATTATAGCTATCACAACTACATGGGGAGTTACATTTGGAATACCCATCACAGTATATTCCCTAAATCTCTTAGGTGGAAAATTCATGTTTACCTCCTTCACGTTACCCAATGCATTGGAGAGCTATCATGGTCTCACCCGCCCTAGGTTTATCATGGAACCACCCATATACATAATAATGCCCAAGACCGATAACATATTCGTAACACATAAAACAGACATAATGGAAAGATAACATTTCCACATATCAATCACAATATATCATTTAAATAAATTGACATAACAAATCCATTATCAAAACCATTTTCAATACCAAAATACATAAAAGAGTATATGGTATTTATTTTCCTTTTAAAAACATTACGGCTTGTTAAGGAATCCAAAGATCAAATCATACTCGCGGTGGCAGAAAGGTCGTTGTCATCGCTTACATTAAAAGAAACATTTTTTTGTCATTTAGTAAAACGCTTCGTGGAAAAAGATTCCCTTTGAATGAAATGAAAATTCAAAGGTGTTTAAACATCATATAAAAGAAAATCATGTATTAAAAAAATATGCCTCAATGAAAGAAGATTGTGATGAAGTCCCTCACCACGTGTCTGACTTGACCCGTTCGTTCTTTAATCTCCATTAATTTGGGTAACTCCCTTTGGTTTGAACCAAGAGGACTTATTGAAGTGAATTCTTCCTAAGATAAGGCTTCTAGGTGGAAGAGAGAGATGTAGTGAGATTAATTGGGAAGATATTGGAGGAGACAAAAGGATTGATAGGTGTGAGGAATTGGTTGGAAGTGAGGGTTTTCTATAAGGGAGAGGAGGGGCTCTTTAGGAAATCTTGAAACAATAATTTTATTCTAAACTTATATTCGGTTTCAAAAGGTCCAAAAATAATTAAAGTAGAAGATAAGATGACTCATGGTAGAAATAAAATCATCCAATAATAATTGGACAGGTTTTGGATGTTGTTTTAATATTTATGATCTTATTTATTTCAATCATTTATTAATGAGGTAAATACTACATAATTTTTGTGTCCTAAATAATTTAATTTATTTTTTTCCAACAAATTATAAAAAATACAATAATGTGGGAAATATTTTTATCTTTCCAAATAATATTTATAGTTGAAAAGATAACTTATATAACCCTATGTGAAAATTAATTTACTAAAATATATCTGTTTATGTCATTTTTGTCTTTACATTAAATTAATTAAAATAAAGTGTCATTATCACTCTTAAGTGGATACATGGGATCCCAAAATAGACCCAAGGATTCCCATGGTCGTCCATGACTCATCCAATAAGTTTATTACAAGTTTTAAGGTATGTTTGTATTATAATGATATTATTTTTTCCTTGAATTACCCTTTTTACCTTTAACCGCGGTAAATAAAAGTCAAAAGTTTTATTCAAAAAAAATTATTTTCATCATATTGAACTGAATTTTACTTACTAATAACAACTATGTATGTATATATTTTAAAATTCTATTCACAGAAGCGGTAAAATTTCATTTAAATGAAAAGTCGGTTTAGTGGTTTCACTATTCATCGAAAATTGAAGTTTCTCAAAAATATACCCAAAATTAAGTATAAGCTATATTTTATATTCCGAATTCAAAAATGATGTCTATTTTTTAAAATTAAAAACATAGAATTTGGATTAATTTAAATAAAAGTAATTTCCGTTGTCAAAACAGAAGCCGTGTTTTTAATAAATAATAACTATCAAAAGATTGACACTTGTTTGTGTCCAATTTCAAAGTGAAATTAATTTTAAGGACAAAAATTTGATTAAATGGTAAAAATATAATCTAATTACACTTTAAAACCAATTAAAAATATAATCTAACCATATAAATAAATTAGATTAAAAGGTATTTTTGAATTAAAATGCAGCATTTTTCACTTTTCATTAAAAATTGAATTTTATGAGAAAAATAAAAAAATTACCCAAAGTAAATTTTTATGTCCTTATTCTATATAACAATTTTATTTTTTCAACTAGAACATATAGAAGTGACCAAAACTAGATTCAAATAGGGTTCGCCATTAAAAGGCGTTAAATCAACCTTTTAATGTAAATTATGATTAAAATTAGATACATTAACATTTTAAGCCTATAAATTTTATTGGATAAATGTAAAAACATTTAACAAACATGTATAATCATATTTTAGTTAGTTCAGTTCATTCCCTCCAATACAACGACTAAGAGTTAACTACCATTTAAAATAATACTATTATATTATTATTGTGCAACGTAAGATTTCAAAGAAACTTGTTGTTGCGTATCGGGTACACCATCGAGCGTATCGACCCCTTTAAAGTAAAATTTATATTTAATTCAAAAATATGAATAATTATGAAAATGTATTATTTCTTTATTTACCTGGGATGTTACATCCTTCCGCCCTTTTTGAAATTTTTTCCATTCAATTTTATTCACTTATCAAATAAATGGGGGTATTTATCCCTCATAGCATATTCTGAACCCCATGTTGCCTCCTAAACCATATAATTTTTTCACAAAACCAATACCTAGTGAATTACTTTATTTCGTAACACTTGCTCTCTTCGGTCAAGAATCTAGAATGGTTGTTCCTCATAGGAGAGATTCTCTTCCAACTGAACTACCTCTGGACTTAAAATATGAGATGGATCTGGAATATAATTTCTCAACATTGAAACATGAAAAACATTATGATCCTGGGATAAATATGGAGGTAAATCCACTCTGTATTTAACTGATCCAACTTTATCCAGGATTTTATAGGGTCCAATGAACTTCGGACTCCACTTTACCTTCTTACCAAAATGCATCACACTTTCCATGGAGAATCTTTGAGAAAGACATGATCACCTTCCTCAAAAGAGATATCCTTCCTTCGGTTATTCGCATAACTTTTCTACCTACTATGAGCTGCTCTAATGTTCTTCTGAATCAACTGAACCTTTTCTACCATATCTTCTACCAATTCCGGTCCCATTAGCTTCCTTTCACCTACTTCATCCCAAAAAATTGGAGTTCAAAAACGCTTTCCATATAATGCTTCAAATGGATCCATCTGTATACTGGAATGAAAACTATTATTATATGAAAATTCAACCAAAGAAATATGTCGGTCCCAACTTCCCTAGTAATCGAGTGAACGACCACGTAGCATATCTTCCAAGGTCTGAATTGTTCATTCTGACTTCTCATCTGATTGAGGATGAAAATCTATAATAAAATTTAATTTAGTACCCAATGAATTATGAAGGCCTTTCAAAAAGTTAGAAGTAAACCTAGGATCACGATCAAATACAATAGAGAGGGGAACTCCATGAAATCTGACAATCTATTTAACATACAACTGAGAAAGTTTATCTAGGGACAAAGTATCTCGAATAGGAAAGAAATTAGCAGATTTAGTCAACCTATCAACAATAACCCAGATTGCATTATTACCTCGATATGTTTTTGGTAATTCTACAATGAAGTCCATGGAAATATTTTCCCATTTCCACTCTGGAACCGGTAAACACTGAAGCATCCCTTTCGGTAACTTCCGCTCTGCTTTAACCTACTGACAAGTCAAACACTTCATAGTAAAATCACCAATATCTCTTTTCATTTCATCACACCAGTAATACTCTTGCAGATCTATGTATGCCTTAGTATATCCAGGATGAACTAAAAATGGAGAACTATGAGCTTCATATAACAACTAATTCTTTAACTGTGAATTACAAGCCATATATAATCTCTTCCCAAATCTCAAAAAACAATCATTATCAACATTAAAATCAGGCAACTTACCCTTCTGAACCAACTCTGCCTTTTTCTATAAATCATTTTATTCCTTTTTCTCTTGCTTAATTCTATCTGATAAAGATGGTTTCACTGACACCTGAAACAAAACAGATGAATTTTTGGCACCAACAACTTCTATTCCAAAGTTCATCAAATAAAAAACCAAAGTATCGCATTCCAAATGTATCATGGTCAATGAAGCATTAAATTTTCAACTCAAAGCATTAGCCACATTATTTTCCTTTCCTGGGTGATAATGAATTGTGAAATGATAATCCTTGATTAATTCCAACCATCTCCTCTATCTCATGTTCAATTATTTTTCAGTGAATATATACATTAAACTTTTGTGGTCAGTATATATTTCACATTTTACTCCCTACAAATGATGCCTCCAAATTTTTAAAGAAAAAACAATATTAGCTAATTCCAAATCATGTGTAGGGTAATTTAACACATGAGGTTTCAACTGATGTGAAGCATAAGAAATCACATGATCATTCTGCATAAGGACACATCCAATTCCTTTCAATGAAGCATCACTGTAGATAACGTACTCCCCATTTCTGGAAGGCAGTGCCAAAACTGGAGCATTCACCGATCTTATTTTCAATTCCTGAAAACAATCATCATATTCTCTTGTCCAAATGAACTTAACACCTTTTCGAGTTAACTTATTCATTGTACTAGATAACTGTGAAAAATTCTCAACAAACCTCTAGTAATAACCTGGAAAACCAAGAAAACTATGAATCTTGGGTATATGTGTGGGTCTTGGTCATTCTTCAACAAATTTTGTTTTAGAAAGATCAACAGTTATTCCATTTTTTGAAACAATGTGACCAAGGAAAGAAATTTGTTGTAACCAAAACTCACACTTGATAAATTTCCCAAATAGTTTTTTTTTTCTTTTTAAGGCTTGCAAGACAACACTTAAATGACTTTCATGCTCCTTTTTACTTTTAAAATAAACCAAAATATCATCAACGAACACAACCACAAACTTATCCAAGAACTCAGGTAAAATTATATTCATAAGATCCATGAATACAACAGGTGCATTTGTTAACCCAAAATTCATAACTATAAATTCATAATGGCCATATCTAGTATGAAACACAGTCTTCAGAATTTATGCTTCCTTTACTTTCATCTGATGGTACCCTGATCCCAATTCAATCATCAAAAAATACTGAGCTCCCTGGAGCTGATCAAACAAATCATCGATATATGGAAAAGGATACTTGTTCTTTACAGTGATATTATTTAATTCTCTATAATAAATGCAAAGTCTCATTGAACCATATTTATTTTTAACAAAAAAGATAGTAACACCCCATGGTGATGTACTAGGTTGAATAAAACCTTTATCTAATAACTCTAGTAATTGCTTCTTTAACTCTAAAAGTTCAATTTGAGTCATTCGATAAGGGGGTTTTGAAATTTTCTTAGCATCAGGAACTAAGTCAATAGTAAATTCAACTTTATGATCAAGTATAATACTAGGAAACTCATCAGGAAAAACATCAAGGTACTCATTTACCACTAGTACATCATTAATCTGAAAAGTTCCTTTGTTTCCAACAATATGTGAAAGGTAACATTCATTTCCATCTTTTACTAGTTTCTATGCTTCCTGATATGTTATCAAAAGTAAGGGTTCATTCTTGTACACGAAATGAAAATATTTCTAAAAATAAACCTCTTTAGCTCTACAGTCAATATTAGCATGATAAACAGAAATCCAATCCATACCCAAAATAACATCAAACTCTACTTGAGGAAAAACAATAAGGTTTGCAGGTAGATTCTTCTCGCAGACAAGGACAATAAGGTTCTTATGTTTTCTTTAAGTCTCAAGAATTCCTCCGGGTGTTTTTACCATAAGTTACATATTCATATCTTGAGATGGAATTCCCAATTTAATAGAAAACTTATCAGAAATGAAAGAGTGTGTAGACCCTAAATCAAACAACACATTGGCATAATCTGAACAAACAAACAGTGTATCTGATACTACTTCATTTGATGGCCCAACATCTGCTGAAGTAGTTGCAAAGGATTTCAACACCCCTTTCAACTTGTAGTTTGGTTGCTTTCCCTTAGTTATGTCCTTTGTTGGACACTCATTTTCATAATGACTCATTTCATTGCACTTAAAACATTTTACTGATTGTAAATCAGATTTTGTCTTACCATTACCCTGATCTTTTTTAGTGTAATTATGATCCTTATGTACTATTTTACCACATCGGTAGCACTTACCTAAATTCAAAATACATTCCCCAACATTATTTTTATCACCATTTTCACAGACTAAAAACATAAGTTTCTTACCATCAAGCTTTTTTGTAGAGTTCTTCCATTTTTTCTGCCACCTCGACATCTTATTCTGCTATTTATCAAAGAACACATGATCATCGACAAACTCCATTTCCACCTTCTCCACACATCAAACAATTTTTTCATAACTTTTATACTCATGAGAATATAATTCCCTTCGATACATTTTCTTTAATCTTGAGTAAAATGGTTGATTTTACTATCAAGATCTCATATGAAAGTTGGAGAATACATTGTCAGTCGAGTGAATTTTTCTTCATAAGCAGCCACTGAGTCATCCTCCTGCCTCAATTATAGGAATTTTTTTCTACCCTTAGAAGAACCACCATAGAAAAATATTTCACGAGGAACATACCTTTGAATTCATCCCAATCAAGGGCATCAATCTCCTCACTATCACTGATATTTTTCACCATCGACCACTACTGATCAGATTCACCTTCAAAATGGTAAACAACAAGGCTAAACTTTTGATGTTCTGAACACCACATGACATCAAATATATTCTCCAGTGTTTTAATCTACCCTTCTTCTAGCACATGGTCAGATGATCCTATAAATTATGTGGGATTTTGCCTCATGAAATGCTCTACTAATGACATGTTCTTCTGTGGTTGATCAGGCTAATCTCATGAATGGATACCACCACCATTTATATCTTGATTCAACTGTGTCACCACTATAAAAAACTGTTCAGTTCTGATTCTGACCATCTCAGGTTTCTGATTTGGAAGGTTTTCTTCCTCTTGATGTCATCCCAACATAGCTTTCCGGTTTCCTCTATAGAAAACCATTCTGAACATAGAAATATCTAAGGTGAAGCAACATGGTAATCTAAAAATGCTATATCATTTCAATATTAACATAATGTGATTTGTGGATATTAATTTAACAATACTCTAACTCCTAAAGTTATCTAAATCGACCTCTGATACCAAGTATAAGTATATGGACTTAAAAATTAAATAATATTGAATTAAATGAATAATTCACATTAAGGATCTTTTCAGGTTTATTGTTTTTGAGAATTACGGCATAACTATTACATTACATCTCAAAAATTACAAGGTAGACACTTCTACTCATTTTCAATTTTTTTATACAATAAAAACTCTTGAAAAATTGAGTCATGTCTAGTCCCATGTTTTAGATAGCATGACTTTTCCATGATCCCATCCTTGACCCTAATAATTTTTAGGTCCTGTGAAAAACATTTCAAAACATGGGATTAACATAAAAATCTCAGTAAGGTTTATAAAAAAAAAAGCAAACATCAATCCATCATTTCATACATAACATAAGCTCTTTAACATACCTCATGAAATCATAAGATTTATTAATAACATATAGAAAACATAAATCATAAAGGAAACTTGTGGAATCCATATCATACTTACATTGTAGCTATCATAGCTACGTAGGGAGTTACATTTAGAATACCCATCATAGTATATTCATTAAATATGTTAGGAGAAATATTCATATTTACCTCTGTCGCGTTACCCAATGCATTGGAGATCTATCTCGGGATCACTCGCCCTGGGTTTATCACAGAACCACCCATATAAGTAATAATACCCAATAACCATAACATATTTTTAACACCTAAAGGAAAGATAACATTTCCATATTTCAATCACAATATATCATTTAAATATATTGACATAACAAATCCGTTATCAAACCATTTTGAATACTAAAATACGTAGAAGAGTATATGGTATTTATTTTCATTTTAAAAACATTACGGCTTGTTAATAAATCCAAAGATCAAATAATACTCGTGGTGGTGGAAATGTCATTGTCACCACATACGTTAAAAGAAACATTCTTTTTTCTTGTTTAGTAAAATGATTTGTAGAAAAAGATTACCATTGAATGAAATGAAAAGTAAAAGGTGTTTATACAGAGTATAAAAGAAAATAATGTATTAAAAAAATATACAGCAATGAAAGGAGATTGAGAAGAAGTCTCTTACCTCATGTCCGACTTGACCCGTTCGTTCTTTAATCTCCTTTAATTTGTGTAACTCCCTTTGGTTTGAACCAAAATAACTTCTTGAGGTGACTTATGCCTAAGATAAGGCTTCTAGGTGGAAGAGAGAGATGTAGGGAGCTTAATTGGGGAGAGTTTGAATGATCCAGAAGTCTTGAGAGGTGTGAGTAATTGGTTATAAGTGAGGTATTTTTATAAGGGAGATGTGGGGATCTTTCAGAAAGTTTGAAAAAATTATTTTATTATAAACTTATATTCGGTTACAAAAGGTCCAAAATCATTAATGTCTAAGATAATATGACTCATCGTCTAAATAAATTCATCCAATAAGAATTGGACAGGTTTTGAATGTTATTTTAATATTTATAATCTTATTTATTTAAATCCTTTATTAATGAGGTAAATACTGCATCATTATTGTGTCATAAATAATTTAATTTATTTGATATATAAAAATTATAAAAAAAATACCATAATGTAGGAAATATTTTTGTCTTTCCAAATAAAATTTATCTCTAAAAAGATAACTTATATAACCCTATGTAAAAATTAATTTACTAAAAGATATTTGTTTATGTCATTTTTGTATTTACTTTAAATTAATTAAAATAAAGTGTCATTATCACTCTTAAGTAGCTCCATGGGGTCCCAAAATCATCCCAAGGATGCCTATGGAAGGATATGACTCATCCAATAAATTTAGGACAAGTGTTATGGTAATTTTTTATTATTATGATATTATTTTTACCTTGATTTACCCTTTTTACATTTAACCGCGATAAATAAAAGACAAAAGTTTCTATTCCACATCAATTATTTTCATATTATTGAACCAAATTTTACTTACTAATAAAAACCAAGTATGTCATATTTTTGAAATTCAATTCATAAAAGCGGTAAAATTTCATTTAAATGAAAAAGTCAATTTTTTAACAATTACTTTGTAGTTTAACTATTCATCCAAAATTGATGTTTTTCCGAAAAATACTAAAAATTCATTCTAAGCTATATTTGATATTACAAATTCAAAAATTATGTCTATTTTACCAAATTAAAAACATAAAAGTTGGATTAATTAATTTAAAATTATTTCTCGTTGTCAAAACAAAATGCGTTTTTTTAAGAAATATTAACTATCAAAAGATTGACAATTTTTTATGTACAATTTCAAAGTGAAATTAATTTCAATGACCAAAATATGATTAAATGGTAAAAATATAATCTAATTACTCTTTAAAACAAATTAAAAAGATAATCTAACCATATAAATAAATTATATTAAAAGTCAGTTTTGAATTAAAATACAGTATTTTCACTTTTCATTAAAAATTGAATTTTATGAGAAAGATACCAAAAATTTACCCAAAGTAAATTTTGATGTCCATATTCTAAAGAAGAATTTTATTTGGTCAAATAGAATATACAAAAGTGACCAAAACTATATTTAAAGAGGGTTCTCCATTAAAAGGCGGTAAATCAACCTTTTAAAGTAAATTATGTTTAAAATTAGATTCATTAACATTTTAAGCCTATAAATTTTATTGGATAAATGTAAAAACATTTAGTAAACATGTATAATCATATTTTAGTTATTTCAATTCATTCCAACCAATACAATGTCTATACCTTAACTACCATTTAAAATAATAAATTTATATTATTATTTCGCAACGTAAGATTTCAAAAAACCCGTTGTTGTGTAAAGGGTACGCCATCAAGCATATTGACCACTTTAAAGTAAAATTAATATTTAATTCGCAAATATGAATAATTGTGAAAATGTTTTATTTCTTTATTTACCTGGTATTTTACACCAAGGATGGGTTGTTACATTATAAACTCTAATGCATTGGGTATGGAAGTCAGCCGTTTGGTTCTTCCATTTGCAAGGGTGATAAGTACGGAAGTTGACCGCATGGTTATTCCATTTATATGCATGACATGTATAATTATGTTTCAGATACCTTTATTTGTTATCTACTCTTTCTATGGAATTTCTATTAATCTTTTCATTACAAAAAGATAAGAAATTAGATTATTTTCAAAGTAAATTATTTAATACTTTTTAAGGGTGAAAATTATTGCTTTAGGATAATGTTTTCATGGGTTTTCATGTTTTCATAGGACTAATAGTTTTTCCTCTTTGTGCATCCCATAAAAATATTTTTTTTGGTCATCCCAAGTTTTAAAAATTATTTCAGAGATTTTAAGGGGGAATAGAGACAAGGATGAGATCAAGGGAATAATTGTGAGGATTTTTCATAAAGAGAAATCATGTTTTATTTTGAATATTTTTGTTTTACGGGAAAAAATGGATACTGAGTATTTGTGTGAACTTATAATATATGGGGTTACTTTGTATGATTTTTTCCTAATTCTAAAAAAATCTAAACCAAAAAGATCCTCAAATTTTAATTCTACTTCAAAATAACTATAATATTTAATGTTTAAGGTCGGGTCCTTATAGAACAACTATTCATACAGCCACCCTCAAGTAAAATTTTTATTTTTTTTTGTTCTACAAACATAGTTCACTCAATATTAACTAGGATTATGTTATTTCTCTCTACTATTATATTTTTATAGTTTCTATAAAGAGTAATATATTTATGATTAATTCCAAGATTATTAATATAGGATTCAAAGGTACTAGTTCTAAACTTCCTTTCATTGTCATATCTGAATTTCTTGGATAAAACACCCAGTTCTTTCTTAATATTTATTCTAAATATATTAAATATCTCCACTTATTTTTATTTCTACTTAATGAACAACACATTTTTAATCCTTGAAAAATAGTTAATTAAAGTGATAAAATAAAGAACACGTTGAGTGTATCTATGTACATAGGTTCACAAAATAACCAAATAAATCAACTAGAGTGGCTTGGTGGATTATATTTCCACTCATTTATTAAATCACTATATTAATTTACCTTTTGTAATGTTTCAAGAATTTCTTTTCTTTTTATTCATAGATGTGTAAGATTTATTACCACATCTCCCTTATAAATGTTTCTCAAAATTATCGAATAAAGGTGGCAAAATCTCTTATGTCATATTTTGTTTTCATCTTTTGAACTCGGGTGGAAGGATTTTCTTAAGGACCAAATTTAAAAGATATTATTACTAGTTATTTCAACTCTAGTGATAACTTTCCATATTTTATCCTATTTATGATACAAGTATCACTCATAAAAATGGATTCATTACAATCACCTCATAACTAACTCACACTTAACAAATTTTTCTTGAGCCTATCAATGTACAAAACATCTCCTGAATTCATTATTTGTTGTTATATATCTACTGTTTCAATTCATCTTATCTTCAGGGAGCATTACTTCCCAAAGGTCACAACACCACCATCATTCCATTAAATATTTTTCAATATTACTCTATCACTGGACATATGAGATGATCATAAACTCTGAAAAATCCATGGTTGTATCTTTTTTCTAGTTTCAAATTCTACTTCGAAAATGAGTGACTTCACATCATTGTTCCACTTCCGAGTCTTCTACCCTTAAATGACCTATTGTTTTTTTCATAGAAGTAAGGTCATAAATTATAGTGAACTTACTAGTCACACCACCGATATATTTTCTCTAAAACAACAAACCTATTTTAAACATGTATCTTAGATTAATTTTTATTCACTATATACTTATTCCCAACCATAATTATTTTGTTCACTAGACTTATCCCCCTCAACTCTTTAACTATTAAATTCCATGGATGTGATGTATTTTACTCGAATACATATTCTTTATTCCCTAAAATCAATAGCACTATAATTATCCCTTAACGTTAGTCCATCCACGAAACTAATGAGTCTACCTATGATAATATACTTGTTTTCTTGGTACTTTATTTACCTATTTTTTCATTTATTTATGTAAACATTTATTTTTTTACTACTCTCAACTTCCTTCGATGCTAAAGTAACCTTATTTGAATTTTTATCTACCCATTATTTCTCATATTTGATTTTAAAACTTGTATTATTAGATGAAAATTAGTTCACATTCTTATGACGTACATGTGAAGTTTTTACTTGAGAATGGGTACAACACTTATCGACACTTTGTGATGAATCTTCCTTAAATTAAAAAGACTTATTATAGTAACTGTTAAACTGTCCAAGATCCTTCTCATCCTTAAGAAACCTTGAATATTCAATATTTAATTCATTTTCATTAGCATAAATTTTATCCTCAAGAACTTTTATAACTCTATATTTTTCAACCAATTTCACCTTAAGAAGGTTGATTTCACAAAAAAAACCCATTTCCATTCATATGGTTATTATATTTATCTTCACTAAACTAATAATTTTTTTATTAATAGATTTTAGTTCACTTTTGTTTTGAGTATTTATTTCAAGGTACACTTCAATCTCATCCTTCATCATATATTCCATATAGGAAACTTCTCTTTATTCCTCACCTCCCAAGATTAGTTATTATATCTCAATATATTATATAAATTTGGTAACTTTTATAGAATATTATTCATCATAATGAATGTTTTAGGTAAAGTATTGGTCCTCTTACTTACTCAAAATTCTCATGTTTTTTCTTATTTGAAACTTTACCTTCAACTCATTTGACTTTTTTATCTCTTTTTTACTTCATTGTTAATAATTTTTTCAAGGAATTTCTTCATACTCTTTTTATTTATACTCCACACCATTTTTCTTTAGATGCGATATGGAAAAAATTCCAATTCCATTCACACCAATATAACATTAGTGGGAGATTATCTTTATAATCTCTTTTCCATTTTTTAGATTTTTAGAGATAAGATCCATTTTCCTCTGGAAATCCTCCTATTTTTCATCATTCCCATATGATTCACTATAGGACTCAACAACCACCTCCTTATTATTGATGTTGTTGAAGTATTTTAATTCAATTTCCTTCTTTTATTTCTATATGAACACTGATGCCTTTATCATATCATATTTTTGGATATTATTGTACTAATCATCTGGATAAAGGTTTTCCTTTTTCTCTAAATTATAAATATTTGGAAAAATTTATGAGAAAAATTATTCATTAAATTATTAAAAATAGTTGAAACTTCTATATTATCTCTAAATCCATTGATATGATTTATTATCTCATTAACATTATAGAAATATTCATCAAAAGGCTCCCATTTATCCATTCTGATGATTTTAAATTTTTCTCTCTATTTTTTCAATTTGGATTCTTTGATTTTGGAATTCCCATTACACATGATCTCAATCTTATCCCACATATTCTTGGTTGTTTAGAGAATAAACACGTTATTATATACTTTATTAGGTAGGGATGATAGAGTATACTTTTATCCATCCCGTATAATTTTTAAATTTCTCTTGTTAGTGAATATAATTAGAGAATA
The DNA here is from genome assembly GCA_963277665.1 of Viscum album. Lineage (NCBI taxonomy): Eukaryota > Viridiplantae > Streptophyta > Magnoliopsida > Santalales > Viscaceae > Viscum > Viscum album. The sequence continues at coordinate 1,597,657,595 of OY728141.1, forward strand.
TTTTGTAAGGGGTGAAAACTCACATTCAGGGGATCCCTCACTTTAAGAAATTTTTATAATAAATATAGATGTATCATGTTTTTACATCCATGAAATTTATTGAAATTTAAAATAGGTTCACCTCTATTATTTATAGAATTGATACCCTTCAAAATTTATCTTTGAATGAATAGGATCTTAGAGGAAACCTGGTTATCTATGATACAACATTATATTTCCAGGTAAAAATGTTTCCCACAAAGATATTGGGTGAATTGGAAGTATAAGTCTATATAATTTCTATTTAAAATAAACCTCTATTTCCTATTAAGGTTATGATCCACTCTTGTTTTATTCTCTCTCTCCCTCAGTCTAAAAAAATTATTTAAATGAAAGCCACATTAGAATTTTTAAAAGGTTTGTTTCTAATGTAGATGAATACTCCTTTCTAGTTCTAGGTGGATTTATAATACCTCGATTATCAGTATAATTTTCATGTGATTACAAGATTGGTGTAGTGTTCTTACTTGATTATTATGAGGTTGTCTATGTTATTATAAGATTAGATCATAATGCATCCTTAAATCTTAGTAGAGAAATAGAAACTATAACAAAATTGAGTATACCGAAACCACTAGTCTTCAACAAGTTCCCATACTCTTGGATGAAAACATAATATTCAGTATTCTATCAGATAACTTTTTATCAAAAGAAATATATTCTTCCTATGGTTTTATCTTTGACTACCAAAACAGTATAAGTGAAACAGTATATACATGGGTCCTCTCTTCTCAAACTATAATAATTATCAAACTATGTGTGAGGTTATACACACATATGTTATTATTATTCCTTATTGATAGTAAGAAAATAGATGATCAATAACTTCCCCTATTTTCTTTACATACATGATTATCATTAATGCAGTTCTTATTGATATTTTTTCACTTTGATATAGAATTTGATCAACACAACAGAGTATCACCTTCTCTTATAAATACTTTAATCACATAAATTATCTTCATTTTATCTTTTTATGTTCATATAATCAAATAAATATTATTACCATAATTATTTATGGAAATTTATCCTCAATTGTCATCAATTCCATTAACCCTTATCAATATCTCCCAGAAAACCCTCTAGCTTGATTGTGATGATGAATTGTAAATATTTTGATTTGAAATATATATGAATATCATCAAATGATCTCTTCATTAAATTTTAATTCAAACTCCCATGAATCTAGTTATCATCATGGCATAGTGACTTATGATTTTAAAGATATTTGGTCCAGCTAAGAATCATCATATTTAAATCTTTGGTTCATAGATTTACACAAAGTAAGGAACCTTGCATGTTCTGGTTTACAACCTTAAAAATTAAATTTATAAAACCTTTTAATTTTAATGGAAACCCTTATGAATTTATGTAGACAGCCTTATAAAGTCCTGCATTAAACCTTATAAATTTTTATAGTTATGCTAATAAAGTTCTATATTGAACCTTATGAAGTTTTGTGTCAATACTATGAACTCATTATTTTTTCATTTTCTCAATACTCTATATATTTTCAACCTTATTAAGTATCAAAATAAACCTTATTAATATTCAAAAATAAACTTCTGAATATTTTCTTTTCCATTTTTTGACACCTTTGTGAACCTTACAAAGACTGAGTAAACATTATGAAGTTAATTACTTTTTGATTTTCACAAAATTATTCCCAAATCCAACCATATGACATATTCAGGATCAACCTTATGAATTATAGTAGTGTTTAGGTCATTTTATATTCATCAAAAACTATATATTCTAAAATTGATCCAATTTACCTCAAAACATCCTAGAAACTTCTCAAACCCTTCAGATCTACTCAAACCCATTTCAGATCACACCCAAAAAAAATTATATCATGGTTGAAAACAAATACAAACTCTGTAAAGAATTCTATTGTGTTTATAATATTCATTAAATTTAAAAATATTAAGTTTTATCTATGGTATATTTTTAATATACTTATAATGAAATTTTTTTCTAAAGTTATAACTTTATAATGAGAATTGTGCTTAAAGTTATCTTAGTTTCATTAAATATATTTTTATTTCTAAATAAAATTTAGTTAGAAATGTTTTAATCAATATATTTTTTTCTTCATAAATGTGGAAATTCTAAATAAGAATTATAAATATTTTTATATACATATTAATTTTTAAAATTATTGGGCCATAAGTTTTTATTTTTTCTAGAGTTATAAATTATATATTTTTATTATCTTTTTATAATATATTTATATTTATTTTTAATATGTATATGATTTTGTAATTATTTAGCTGTATAATTTTTAATAGTTGTATATTAAATGTTTATTTTAAAAATTATCTTATTATTTAAAATTGTGTAGTACTAGTATTTTCCTAATTTATATACTATTTTCTTTGGTATGTTTTTCAAAAACTGAATTTTTGGTGAGTCTAATTTGTTTCTCTTATAAAATTAGATATGTTTTTTTCAAATAGATTTTACTACTTCTCTAGTTGATCACTTATGTTTTATTTTCTAGTATAATCTGTGTGTTTCAATCTTTTATAGAAACTTGAAATTATTTAAGATGTGATGTATAAGATATGTATGAATTTAAGATATAATTTTATTTTTTAAACTTCAATGAGCTTTAATTTTGAGAATATTATGTTTTGTTTTTTATAAAAATTTTCAAACATTAAATTTTTATTTTTAGGTCTTAGTATTTTCATAGAAGAAACTTCTCTATACTTTTTTAGGAATCTATTTTTATATATAGTGATTTTTTTATATTTTTTTATTATAAATTTAAAAATTATAAATTTATCTTACATCATAAATGATGTATTGGGTGAAATTGATACACGTCTCTAGTGTTGTTTTGGGAACTAGGGCTCAAACATAAAAAAAACTTAGGTTATAACTATTGGAATAATTATGTCTTAAACAAATTGATTTATATTTTAACATTTATATGCTTAATGGGAGACTCCTTAATATCATTAAACAACATAAAATGATATTATTATAACATTTTATAGTATCATAGAGAAAAAACATAATAAAATAAAATATCTCGTATTAAAACATAATTTATATTGAAATATACCTATATCATTACTAATATTATAGTGAAATTCAAAATATCATATTAGAAAATAACATGTAAAGTAATATACCCATATGCAGGTCAAATTTTAGTTCTTATATCTTCATTAAGTGCACACATAGGGTAGTTTATTCTTTAAGTTATGACATGTTTTTACCCATGCACATTTAAAATCATTATACGAAATAAAAAACAAGGTTTAAATGTCGTAGGTAAGTCAAGTTGTGTTTCTTATTTTTTTTCATTTCCCCGCATTTTCATTTCCCTCATGAATTTTATTTTATAAAACAATGTCCAACTATAAAATTAATTTACCCTATATGACACTCATTAATTAAAATTAATACCTTTTAAAAAAATATAAATCCAAAAAATTTAGTCATACCCAAAATTAAATTAAAAAATTACCCGGTTAATTAATTAATTATATTTTTGGGGTTACAACATATAAAGAAAAGAGTTTCATTAAAATAATTTTTTTACAAATTTATTAAACATGAAGTAAGTGGTTTAGAATAAAATTACATGAACGAAAAAAATGATTGAACAAGAATTATGGATTGAAAGTGTGTTGTTGTCATTGATGATCCTTTTATAGAAACCCAAGTTTTTTTATTACACTAAATACAAATTAACAAAATCAAAAGTAAAATGGTTGGTATTTTTGTGACTCGAAACAACAAGATCAAATATATTGGTGGTTTCAAGGTTGATCTATAATTTTTCATAGTAGAGAATGATGATATTAATTGATAGGAATTGGTAAATTTGTTATAGTAAATTAATATTTAATTCTCAAAACATTGGAAAGTTTGTCATATCATGTTTGATTTAATATTTTCATCTCTCACCACTCCATTTCTATGTTTGATACTATGGGGAACTTGATCAAGTAAACCATTTCAACAAGAAAAAGTATATTGGTTCTATGACAAATAACATGAATTGTAATCAATACACTACAAGGAACACATTTTTCCTGATGAGTTAATCAGGGCTTGTTATTAAATATATAACATAACTCTTTATGGGAGACTAAGGGAATATATGAAAGGTATAATTGAAGTGAAATTTGATTTACAATATTATATAATATTGATAAGAAGAAAAATAATGAATTCAGTATTAATGATAATGTGTCTAATTGAATTTAGTGTTACCACTATAGATAAACCTTATAGAAGTATGTTTCAATCAAGCATAACTTTTTCATGAAATTAATAAATCAAAATAGAGTTTTCATAATGTGCGTCATAGACTAAGACAATAAATATTTTAAAATTAACTCATACATATATTGAAACTTTATAACTAAGAACTTGAATAAGGAAAAATATAACAAAGAAACATTGATGTTAGAAATAATTAACTAATATTAAAGGATTAATTTGTGATAATCTATATTTTTCATGTGGTTAATAGTGAAAAAAAGAGATGAATATTAATTTTCAATAATTGGATGTAAACAATGGTATTTTAGACACATCACACATTGAAATAGTTTAACTCAGTTTTTTTATGGTGACTAACCAATAAATGAAACAAATCAATATATATATTACATGTTCCAATCCAAACAACATGATGTGTGACTGAAAAATAATTTTTTCCCACAACTTCCCTCATCCTTTTTTCAATAATTTTTAATTTAATAAATATTACCCCTAAAATTGATAAATCTAATAAATATTATATTTTAATTAAGAAATATCAAAAATTTAATACATAAACATTTTTATTAGAAAATATTTTTTCTAAAAAATTATTAAATTTTAAATATATTATAAACACTACAAAAATATGAAATTGTAACATTTAAATTTTAAAAAATGTAGAAAAATTAATAAATTAAATAAATTAAAAACTAAAAACTGTTAAATTATTAATAAAAATAAAAAAAATTAGAGAACATATATATTATAAGTTAAAACAAATGAAAAATGTTTTAAAATTTTATGTAGTAAAATTCCTTAAAAAGTTAAAAAAAATATTTAAAATGAAAAACATATGTTTTATATTAAAAAACTAAATCTCTGAATATAAATTTTGAAAAAATATATATAAAGAAATTATAAAAAAATACAATACATATATTTTATGATTTAAAAGAAACTAAAAAATTAACAATAGAATAATCATAAATTAGGACATAGTATATATATATATATAATTTGGTAAGATACCTATTTTCTAGGTGGTACCTAAGATTTGTTCCCAATTTTATTCATACCCTCATTTATGGAGAGGCATAATATATCATTGTTACATTTTAGAAAATATGGAGAAATCATATGCTTTTGTTTCTATAAACATAATTTATAAAGGAAGTAAGCATAATAGTATATGCAAAGATAAAACAGTAAAAAATCATGAAATAAAATCACAAAAAAATAAAAGAGTAACCTTTATCTTTATTCCTAAAAAATAACAATTAATTTTAGAATCCTAAAAAAACCGGGACAAAATATCATTTTCACCTTTGGGATATTTAGAAATTTTGTTAACTAATCCACTAGTATGATACTCATACACTAACAGAAATTCTTACCATCTAATTTTTTTCTAATTAAATTTATTAAGTAAAATGATTTATTTCTCATAGTACCAGTTTTCATATATAAAAACTATATCAGTATGAATCATTCTATAATTTATTCCAACATCACAAAAATACAAATCATCATAATTAATGTGACTTAAATGACATCTTTTGAGTGTATCATAGGTTCCAAAGAAATGAATGTTTGAGGTTTATCATAGGTAGTATCATTCCCTTTATTTTTATTAGGATAATTATTTTTAAAAACTATTTAGGGATCTTGGTTATATGTATTGAATAATAATCCTTATTTTACTTAAATTTCTTATGTGGACCAACATTGAATATTTATTAATAAATAATAGGTATTTTTACGTTTTTTGGAGCTTGAAAGGAAGAGTCTATCAATTTTTTTTATTATTTCTCTTCTGTCAAACCTTTAGAAGAGATGTCTTCGTCATCTTTACTAATCATAAGGGAATGAAAGATCTATAAGTGGAGATTCTAATATCACCCCTAGCCTAATGAGTTCCTTGTAATTTGACTGATCTAGAAGATCATCCATTAATTAAGGATAAATAAAGAAGGTTTATTTGATCTAATTAGAGTGAGTTGATATAAATAATAAAATGATAAGGTCCATAGTGGAAGAGATAATAGGAAATATTATTAGAGAGATTTATAATAATAGATATTGAATTATAGTGTAAGTTTCTAGTTTTTCATACAAGGTATAAATCACTTTTATTTTGGGTTAAAAGATAAATTATAGACTAATGTGAATACCCTTTGAGGCCATAGGAGTTTTAGGGGTGTCTGGGGCTTGTTCGGAGCCTTTAAACCATGTTTTTTTAAAAATAAGGTTGAAAAAAAGGTTATAAACCATGTGAGATAGGTCATAGGGTTACTAATAACTATGTAAGGCTAGAAAATAGGGTCCTAAAGGTGATATGGATTTATCAAACCTTGTGGATAGAGGTTCAAGCCCATGCGGGAGAACCTATACTTTTTTCATAGGTATTTTTCACAGTTTTGCATGGTCAAATAATGCACAATGACCATGTGGGTGCCCCCTTAGCATAGTAGAGAGTTGAAAGTTGGAACCCGGTTTGGCCAACTGTGTAGTCAAACCATGAATCCTAGTTAAAAATAGGTAAATTACCGTTTTCCCTTACTTAATATTTAAACCTAATTTTTATATTTCTTCTCCATAGTGAATATCATGATGTCTTAGAGAGCTCCTCCTTGAGCTAATTTGTAGACTTTGATCTTAATTCTCTATCTAAATTAAAAATTGACCATCGTCAATCTCATTGGATCTGTATTGGTGAGTTCTTTATTTCTTTTGTATCATTATTCATTCTTCTTGATATCAACAATGTTGTTTGGGTGTAAGCTAATTTTCTTTATTTCCATGTTCTTCATTTGTTCTTCATTTTTATTCTGATTTGAGTCGAATTAGAATATGATAATAGAAAATAAATCTACTATAGAACTATAGTAGGTGGTTTATAATTTTCCTAATTGGTTTGGTGATTTATCATGCTAGTTGTTGTTGTTCCACCCACTGGACTTTTCGGTGTGGCCCCAAAAATTAATTGAATATATGAATTAAATAAAATATGACATATTAGGGGTTCTCATTTGTTATTTTGAGTCATGTTGGAGGTTTTTTCCCAAACCAAGTTCACCCATGGGGTGCACAATGTAAACATCCTTTACCCAAGCCTTTTTTAAACCACCCATGGTGTGATTTAGTGATTCCCTAGTTAGAGTAAGCCTATTAATTAATGAATTGAATAGATTTTACTTAATTGAATATGGTCTCCTATTTTTCATGTTGATTCTTTTGATTAAATGGTTTATATGAATTTCTGATATGAGTGGGAAGCTTGTTAAATGTGAATTATTGATTGATAAATGATTTTAATGATAAATGTTTACACATGACGATATGGGTGTGAGACACCATGGGTCATGATAGTGGTAGAGAATTACTTGGACCTATATACTCCTTATAACTTGATTTTTTGGGATTCCTTGGTCCTTGCGGCCCCTTGGATATGGTTTGGTCGGGCTAGCGATGGACATGGTCTATTTACATGCTCCTTGGACCCCAATTCAAGCCTAATCGAGTTTCCATCGAGATACTCTTGGGACTCGATCATGATGTCTTGGTCCACTATACCTTGAATCTAGCTTGAAGAAGCCCAACATTATTAATTATATGATATGGTCATAGTAACTGTGACTTTATTTATTATATGTTATGGTCATGGAAAATTTTACATTATTAATTATACAACACGACCATTGTATATATGACACTTATAATTATACGGCTCGACCATGGTTGTTCTGGCACTTCTAGTTATACGGAAAGGCCATGGGTGGTATGATATGTTGTGTATACGAAGAGTCCATGGTGTTTACTTCTATTTAATTTATTATTACCTTGTTATAGGATATCGACACATGTTTTGTAGGGATCCTTATTGGGAAATACAATATTACTTGTTTTAGTATATATTTTATGGGCAATTTACATTTATTTAATGTTTAACTATGATATAGATTAAACTATTATTTATCGTATATTTATATCCCATATTTTTTATAGCCACTTTGGGTGGTGACCTGCTAGGATTGTGTCTCACACCCTATTTGGGCCGTTTTTTGGTACCCGAACAGACTATATGGATAGAGGTATGGAGGGGAAAGAGACCATAGTTAGATGCATGACTTTGTTCCATGCATTGGATCATGGGAACACATGACTGAGATGAGGCATGTGATGCTATCTAGATATAGTACTTTTTTGTATTTTGGTGTTTTGACATATGTATTGTACTAATTCCATGTATACCTATTTTGGATTATTTTTAGACATGACATGTTCATCAATGTATTTCAGATTCCTTTTGGCATTTGTTGTATATATCTTTTATATGTATTTTTATATATTTTATGATTGATTTACTTCTTCTATTGTTCGATATAGATGAGTGATACCGCTTTGTTGCACTCTGATAAGAGGGAATAATATCCCCATAGACACACCCAAGGCCCTTGATTCTAGTTGGTTGCCTATAGAATCTATGGAGATGCACTTGAGGCCATGTGGCCAACCTGGCTCGAGGAATCATTTCGTGGAATCTAGGTTCGAGATGTAATAAAGTGGTATCAAAACATTCTATTTATAGTTAACTTTACTATTTTGAGATAATTTAAATTGATGAGAAGGAATTTAAATTTGGTAATGAGTTCTTCCTAGCTGTAGTTAGCCCATGTATTGGAAAAAGCCAAATTTACTAGATTGAAAAGTGATGTTTGCTAGATTTTGGCTATTACAATTTATTTGATTCCATCGTTTGGTGATGCACTTGATTTTTGATTTTATTATTGATACAATTAAGGGTTTTATTTTGTTGTGACCCAATGGGATAAGGGTAATCAATCTCAGGTATCGTTTTAGGCACCTGCAAGAATTCAAATTCAATGAATTATACCATGTTGTATATGATGAATTTATTATTTTTCATGATGTTGTCATAGGTTTTGTGGTAGATATACCTACCATTTTGATTGTTAATCTATGAATTGGATTGAGAAACATGGTTAGTTCTTAGAGTACCTCCCATAACCTAAGTAGTGTTTTCTTGATTTGGATACAACAGACACCCTAAGAAGCCAAGTATGGAACATTGTCTTATAGACCATGAGTCACATGGACCAGAATGTGTTATTGTGTGGATTAGGTGGATGTTATATTTTGGTTCATAAAGAGTATGTGCCCTTATGGATCAGAAGTGGTGATCTATTTGGTTTATCCATTTTAAATGAAATTTGAAATGAAATTTAAAATGAATGGAAACTAAAAACTATGAAACTGATACTTGACCATGACATGACTTATGAGTGGGCATAGTTAAGTGTATCTAATGATGTTTGTGGATTTTAATTTTTATATAGTCCAAGATTTAGGAGAAGTTTGTATGGTATGACCTGTTTGTAGGAAGTTTTTGACTTATACTACACTTTTAGTTGCGAAATTTGATATCATTATTTTCTAAGGAGTGTGTTTTCCATCCATCCAAAGGCCCAAAGGCCTTCAACTTTTTTATTATTATAAGATACCCCTTTTAAGGAAATAAGGGGAGAACCCAGACATCAAGGACTTAAGACATTAAAGACCCGAAGGTCAAATAGATAAAATCCATACAAATAGCATGGAAATGCCCCAACCCAGCATATGAACGAAATGAAGCCATCCACCTTTGCATGACAGTCCAGCGGGCAAGTGTCCTGTGTCAAAGCACAGGCCCGATCCGATGGCTGACATCATACCCTCTCAAACAACCAAATCCGAAAAGCCCTGTAAAGATGAACTTCCATCTCTAAATTCTCATATTGGGTCATTCTATAAGGTAAGTCAGCTGTTGCAAAACCCTTCTAAGAGAACAGAACAGAAACCTCCAACAAACTTGTCCTGGACCAACCTTGACAACCACCTTAGACCCTCACCACCGCAGCCACAGAAGCCCAAAAGACAATCCGAAAAACATGAGTTCAAGCCAACGTCACCTAAAACTGGATGGCCCAAACCTGTGCCAAGGGACTGCCACCAATTAGGGAATCAAGGTCATCCTGAAACAAAAACGCCACTCTAAGAATGGATCTGCTCCGATCAGAACTGTTGATGCACCTTCACCATATTCCGACCAAGCCACGATGGCAAGAACAATAAGGACCATCAAGTAGCACCAAAACAAAAAAAAACATCCAGACAATAAATCAACAAATCACCAAAAAAACCACCAGAAAAAACTCACAAAATCTAAAAATGGAGAACCTCCCCCCTCCTTAGCACTGAAAATCTGACCCAAATCCACATCGTGAGTTCTCTTGAAGAAAACCATCTCGCCAGACAAGCCAAACAACCCGGATTGGTAGATCAGGAAACCCCTTACCTTGACGTCGTCGGAGGAGGAAGACCATGCTGGTCCAACCACCGAAGCACCGCCGAGAAGTGGTAAATCCATCCCACGACGACGTGCGATCTACACTGAGTCGGCCACCGAAGAACCTCCGAGATGCACTACCACAACATGCTGCACCACGCCTAGTAAAACCTGAGTCAAGCCGACCGCCGGAGCTCCTCCGAGATGTGACGCCACCACACAAGGATCCACACTACGCCGAGTCAAACCCACCACCACCGTGATCAGATCTCGGCCCGAAGGGGGGAAGAGAACGAAGCTACGATAAACCCTAGATCTGTGAGATGGGGATGACCACACCGCTCCGAGGCAGAAATTTTGTCCAAGGATTGAGGAGTTTGTTTGGATTTATAGAGGCATTCCCCCATGAAGAGCACCCATTGTATGCCATGAGGGTGGAGATGACCATGTTCCAGAGGTGGTGGTCCATGGGATACTAGTGGATCATCTTTTAGTGATAGCTACAAACCATAAGCTTTTCTGGACATAGGTGTTGAGGCACAGTTCTGGGAGGGGTTTTCTGCTACATGTCATCTTTTCAGGGAGCATTGCAGCCTACCTTGTCAATCGATGAGCTGAGTGGGTGTTCCAACAGTAGCATCCTCCCACATTTTGGGTGTTTTTTTGTCTATAGGATGCTTATTTGTGGTTTTAGACTACAGTATAGATATTTGAGCATCTTGAGACACCTCATAAGAGAAATTGAAGATTAAGACTTATATGCTTCGAAGGCTATCGAAGCACTGGTAGGATATTCTGAACCAGGCTGACAGGTTGTGAGATATGGTTTGGTTTGATTTCCAAAATATGTTATATGACTATTTTTACCTTGATACTATGAGAGTAGAGTGGTCTATTTTGTTCCTGAATATGGGGCAGGGTGTTATGATGTTTATAGTGTACTCGGAATGCTTTACAGGGTTGCACCTTTTTGTGGTAACATACCTTGCTGATGAGTTATCGAGGGTGAGATTCATTGAAGAAGGTCTCAAAAATTCCATTAAATATCAGGAAAACATTTTTAGATTGACCTCTTTTACTAAAATTGTGAATCAGGTGCTCATTATAGAGTGGAACTTGAGGGAATCTAGGGGGCATAGAGCATAGCAGATTAGCCTCTCGACCTAGTGGTCCATGATATTTAGGTAGGAAGAACCATTTTGAAGTATCCCATGAGATGACTACCATCCCAAACTCTAGTGATGGCAGTACATTTTTCTACCATCAGTGTGGAAGATGAGGAAACATGAGTAATCATTGCAATCGTGACCTAGTCGAGTGTTGACCTTGCGGCAGGATGGGGCACATGTAGCCTTTTTGTAGGAATATCCCTCTGATAGTGAGTGGTAGGGGGTCAGCTCCAACCCCTAATTTGATAGTGGGTTTCAATGATCCATGTCAGGTAGGGAGATGGAGCAATACCCTTAGATTAGGACAAGGTAGTTTTGGTCATGGATGAGGCATCCAGGAACCAATTACACTGAGACAACAGAGTGGGCCAACTCTAAGTAGTGAGGTTGTGTCACAGGGCTGCAGTTCAGGAAAAATCTATTTTTTACATCCTACCCCCAATGGGCATGGTTCTAGAAAATCTATGGTGAGAGGTATGATATTACTATCCTAAAATCTTGTATCTTCTCTTTTCGAGACATTTTCATCCCATATTTTTATATCTAAAATTGTTTTGAAGAGTCTTGGCCTCATGGTTCAGTTTTATGAGGGTGTTATGATACTTGACACTTTGTTTGGGATCAGGACAGAGGATGTACGTCGGTGTAGGGAGTTCCCCCTTGAGATTTATGGGTTTCACTTCATATGGAATCACTTTTCCCTTGGGATGACCGGTGTGACATTATACTCAGGATAGAATGGATAATAGATTATCAGGCCTAAGTTTACTGCTATTGCTGGAGGGTGACTTTCACATCACCCAAAGAAACATTTTATACTCGAAAATGGTGAATGAGATTTCTACGTTAGCCAAGCTAGATTATAGCATCATGGGATAGGTGAGATAACATCCTAGATTTCTAGTTTTTATATGGATAATTAGGGAGTTCATCATGTGAAATTTCTTCTAGTATTTGATCATTTCAAAGATTTTTTCCAATATTACTTCTCTAGTTTACCTCGTGAGATATAGGTTGAGTTCTCTATCGAGCTAGTTTTCGGAGCTGTACAAGTATCCATTTCTCCTTAAATCATGGATACGATGGAGTTGTAGGAGCTCAAGAGGTAGCTAGAGGATTTGGAGGTAGAGTGGTTTATATAACCCAGTACTTCTCTATGGGGTTCTCTAGTCCTTTTTATGAAAAAGGAGGATGTTAGCCATAGGATCTGAATGGATTACCAGAAATTCAACTAGGTAAGAGTTAAGAACATGTATCCCTTGGCATGGATAGTTGACTTGTTTGATCAGCTTTGATGATCCTGGTTTTTCTCAAATATGACTTGAGGTCAGGATATCACCAGGCACATGTTCAGCCTATAGACATAACTCATAAAAAATTTCATACCAGGTATGGTCTGTATGAGCATCTCGTTATGTCATTTTCTCTCATAAATTCATTGGTAGTTTTCATGTCTCAAATGAACTGAGTTTTCCATCCTAATCTTGATTCCCTTATAGTGTTTTTCAAGGATGATATCTTGGTGTATTCTCACAATCTATATGACCATGCCAAGAATCTTTATATCATTTTTTATACACTAAGAGAGCATCATTTATATTATAATATCACAAAGTTCTACTTATGTATGGACAAGATTCACTTATTAGGTCCTATTATCTCATCGATAAGAGTATCAGTTGACCCAGAGAAGGTGAGATCTATAGTTTCCTTAGAGTAAATAAATAACATCTTTAAAATCCAAAGTTTATTAGGCTTAGATAGATATTATATGCATTTCATACAGTGACTATCACACCTAGAAACACCACTTGTGGGCTTGAATAAGAAGGGAATTAATTTTATATGGTCAGAAACTTGTGAGACAACCTTTTAGGAGCTCAAAGGGATATTGAATTTAGCTCTGGTACAGATTTCTCTAGAGCAAGGTAGAAGCTACATTGTGTATTGTGACGCATCATAAATTAGTCTTGGATTAGTTTTAGTGTAGGGAGATAAATTTTTGACATAAGAGTCTTGGTAGTTGAGGCCACATGAGAGGAATTACCCGATGCACGATCATGAGTTAGCTACAGTTATTCATGTTTTGTATTGTTGGAGACACTATTTACTATGACAACGTTTTGTGGTGTAAACGAACCCCAAAATCCTCAAGTATGTTTTTACATAGTATAATCTAAATTTGAGTCAGTGGTGGTGGGTTAAATACCTACAGTCTTTCAATTTTGATATGGCCTATATTCCTGGTAAAGGAAATGGAGTTGATAATGCACTAAGAAGGATGAATCAGATATATGAAGTTAAACAAACTAGTAGTAAGTGACATTGTAACATCCCACCCCATACCATTGGCTTGAGAGGGCGGGGGAATGCTACTTGTCCTTAAGTGACATTACCAATGCGCCAAAGGATGGTAATAAATGTCAAGGGCTTTGAGAAACAATTTGGGAATGATTTTACCTTGATAAAAAACTAACCAACCAAATGATCCACTATCAATAAACTACATTATGCATGTCAAAAAGACAACCAACTCATACATTACCAAAAAGGAACAACACTATTCCACAATACAACCAACAAACCAATAAAATATCAGAGTACTATGAGGAAGACAAAACAAGATACCCAAAATAAACCAAGACACACTCCATGGATCCACACCAATCTCCACGCTCCAAGAACCACCACATCTCCCATGTATCGCCACAAACCACTAGCAATGAGATGATTTACCTTTACATGTGTCCTGGAATATGATATCTGCAAAAGCACCAAAGTGAAAAAGGAGGGGGTGAGTACTAATACTTAGTAGGTTTTCCCCAAATGAATTCCCTGCACACAACACTAGGATAAAAATGTTAGCATGTTTATATAAAGCAGTTTATATAAAATGATCACAAGTGAAACCATTATAATAATCCAGACACTCCCTTACCAAGACACCTCACCAAAACCAAGCATCCAAGGGAAAACCAAAAAAACATGCCACAAGCCATTTCATCATTTACACATTATCACAACAATTTCCATCTTGCAAAGCTATAGACAACAAGGAAACCAAAATGGTGGAACTTTCATCCAACCGGTTCACCCCTTCCTACTAGTGGTACTTCCTTTCCACTTATCTTTTGATGGTGGTCCTTCCATACACTATTCATCCCCTTTTTATAGTGGTATTTCTCACCCACTTCCACACAACATTCCAACAATCCATAAAAAATCATATAACCCACCAAGGCAACACGACTTGCAAATAATAACTTCCACCACATGTAAATTCACTTCAATAAATCACTCATTTATTGAAATCACCATTCACATCATTTTTCATTCCAAAAAATATTTTAATAAAACAAAATCTTTTTTGAAAACCATTTTCATCAACCATTTCAAAAAATCAATCCCATTAACCCATTTTAAAATATCCATTTTAAAATCCAGAACAAGAGCATTTCACCACAACAACCCTTTTTCCCAAAAATCCCCCAAAACATTACCAAATAATTTCCAACCAATTTCGCACATAAAAACACAAATAATTTCAATCAAACCAAATTAATTGTAACCAAAAACAAATTTTTCTTACTAGGTGGATTTGAGAGAGAATCCACCTACCTTTAGGGTTCTGGAAAATTCAACCCTCAAGTAACCGTACCTCAAATACGGAGAACGCATCCCCGAAACCACTCTAGATCTCATTACCTAACATCCACAGGCCTTAAAATTAACACCTAAGGCAACCCCAACCCTAGATCTACATTCAACGTATGTAGATCTATAAAACCAAGAAAGAGGGAAGAGTAGTTCTATAGATAAACCAAAAGAAGACTAGAGGAGAGACTTACCCGGAAGAAACCACTTTCAATCCACCAAGAAACCTCTTCAAAACGCTTCCAAAACGTGTGAGAGAGAACCTAAAGCCACTGAGAACCCAAAATCCTGAGTGAGGCTTGAGTGGGATAATAATTAGAGTGAAAATAGGGACCCCTGAAGGAGCTTGGATTTAAGACCCCTATTTTTAAGTGGCTGCACGGTTAGCCCACACAGTTTGGAAAACCGTGTGCTAACCATGCACAAGACACAACCTCGAGAGATAGGAGTCTGCACGATTTCCTCGCACATTATGGAAAACTGTGTGCAGGTCATGAGAAGGCTACTATCTCCCCCTGAATGGTTTCCTAGAGAATCCGCACAGTTTCCCCTAACCGTTCTCAAACCATGCGCCCTTAGAAAAGCCTCCAAACTTATTCAAACCCATTACAAACTCTCCCAACCTCTTCCCAAATCAATACATGCACTTTAAACACATAAAAAACATAAATATAGGCTATATAACTCAAATCAGTGGTGCTACATTCTTCCCACCATTGGGCATTCCATCCATGGAAAGTTGGAAACCATTGATTTGCCGAAAGAGATTGGGTCATTGCTCGACCATCTCTTTCTCCCGCTCCCAAGTCTCCTCTTGAATCTTACCATGATGCCACAAAACATGAACTAAACCAATGCTTTTACCACCCCTAGACTTTTTCCTGCCTATCCACAATCTTCACTAGAACGTGCACCCTGGAAGCATCCAGTTCTAGCTCAACATTAACCCAACGAATCACATGGTAACGATCCGACTGATAATTTTTCAACTATGACACATGAAACACAATGTGAACCACACTAAACCGTGGTGGAAAATAAAAATTATAATCCACCTATCTAATCCTCTAAAGTATCTCAAAAGGCCAAATATACCTTGGGGATAATTTACCAAGCTTCCCAAATCGACGATGTCCCAACTGATTCTCAAAAACACATGATCACCCACCTCTAATGGCAACGGTCGTCGACGATGGTCTGCATACGATTTCTGAAGACTATGAGTCATATCTGTCCCCTTCCTAATCAACTTGATCTTTTCCATAGTTTCTTGGACAAGGTTTGGGCCGATCAACGAAGTCTCGCCCGTTTTCACCCAACATTGTAAAGAATGACAAGGAAGCCCATACGAAGCCTCAAATGGAGCCATATGTATCGAAGGCTGATAACTGTTATTATAGGAGAACTCCAACAACGGTAAGTTATCCTCCAATGAACCCGCAAAATCCATCACACAAGCCCTTAAAATATCATCCAAGGTTCGTATCATCCACTCATATTACCCATATGTCTGATGATGATATGTCATGCTCATAGTCAACTGTGTTTCAAGGGCTTGCGGTAAGGATTTCCAGAAACGAGATGTGAAGCTCGGATCTCTATCTGATACAATCGAAACTAGAACACCATGCCTTTTTACCACCTCCAAGATATAGATTTTTTACAGATCCTCCACCGTATGAGATTCAAGAATCGGGATGAAATGGGCTGACTTTGTGAGTTGATCCACATTCACCCATATAGAATCGTGTTTACGGATCGTTCATGGGAGACCCATCAAAAAATTCATTTCTATCTACTCCCATTTCTACACAGGGATAGGTAAAGACTTCAACATGCATGTTGGTCACTAATGCTTTACCTTGACTTGCTGACAAGTCAAGCATCTTAAAACAAACTCGGCCACATCCCTTTTCATTTCTAACCGCCAAAACTGTGCCTTCAATTCCCAATACAATTTATGAATTCCAGGATGGAAAACCCACCTGGAATGATGATAAGCCCTGAGAAGTTCCTCTTGACAAGACACTAGTACCACTATCGGATTCCGAAAACACAAGACTGAATTTCCATTCAGTTCCCAGTTCTCAATGGTCTCCCCACCATTATTTTTCGACCTCATCGCCACACATTTAGAATCATATTATTGTGCCTCTTTAACCAAACCAACCAAGTCAAGGACCAACGAAACTGGAAAGAAGACTTCTCTGTCACCCCATTCCTCACATTTCAACTTCATATCAGCTATGAATGACATCAACATCCACTGATATAATGTTTGTTTCACTACTTGAGCATATGATTTCCTACTTAATGCATCTACCACAAAATTTCCCTTACCTGGTGTGTACATTAAGTCTAAATCAAACATCTGGAGATATTCCATCTGTACCCTTTCCTCATGTTCAAATATCTCTGTGAGAAGATATGATTTATGCTCTTGTGATTGGTAAACACTATAAATTTATCACCGAAGAGATAATGACACCATATTTTTTAAGCATGAACCACTACCACCAACTCCAAATCATGTATTGAGTAGTTCTTCTTATCAAACTTCAACTACCATGACATAAATGCAACCACGTGAGTCTCTTGCATGAGAACACACACAAACCCTGATCCCGATGTGTCACAATACACCACGTACCCTTTGTCTAGTTCTGGAAAACCCAAAATTGGTGCTAATTTAAGGTGACCCTTTACCTCTTCAAAACATTTTTGGCATTTCCCATCCCATTGAAATGGAATGTTCTTCCTTGTCAAAGTTATCATCGGTGAAGATAGTCATTAAAAATCACGAACAAAACGTCTTTAATACCCTGTTAGACCAAGGAAACTCTATATCTCGAAAACATTCTTTGGAAGTTGCCATGAGATAACAACCTCTATCTTTTCCAGATCAACTGAAACACCCCGCTTAAAAATAACATGGCCAAGGAAATGAACCTCCTATATCCAAAAGTCACACTTTGACAATTTGGTATACAACTGATGATCCCTCAAGGTACCCAACACTATCGCCAAGTTCTTCTCATGATCCACCCATATCCTCGAATACACCAGTATATCATCAAAATATACCACCACAAAAGAATCCAGATATCTCTGAAATATATGATTCATAAATTCCATGAACACCGCTAGTTAATTTGTTTTACCAAAGGGAATAACCATATATTCATAATGGCCATATCTACTTCTGAAAGTTGTATTTGGAATATCCTCCTTCCACACCCACAGCTGATGATACCCTGATTACAATTCAATCTTGGAGAACCATTGATCTCCCCTCAACTGGTCAAACAGATCATCAATGCATGAAAGTGGATATCTGTTCTTTATTGTAACTTGATTTAGACAATGATAGTCGACGCATAACTGCAACGTTCCATCTTCCTTCTTAACAGACTACACCGACACTGCCCATGGAGACGTACTAGGCTGGATGAAACCTTTATTCTATAACTCTTCCAGCTGCACTTTTAGTTCCCACAATTCTTCTGGTTCCATCCGATAATACATAATTCAGATAGGACTGGTCCCTGGAAGGAGATCAATTGTAAACTCCACTTCTCTCATGGGTGGTAACCCTGATAATTATTTGGGAAAAAAATCCATAAACTGATCCACGACTACTAGAAGAACACTCTGCTAAATACCTTCCACTACTTCCAATGAAAAATCCTCTAACTAATATGATATCATTCCAACAATTGGTTCCAACAAATCTGATGCACTATGATTTTCACTCTTCACCCCTTTAAAGAGATGTCTCACTCCATCATCTGTCACAAAACAAACCGTTCACGCATAACAATCGATGAGGGAATTAAACATTATCAACCAATCCATTCCCAAGATTATATCATACACATCCATCTCAAGCACTGAGAATTCCCGCATCAACTCAACCTCATCCAGAAGTACATGACATGCTCTACACAGGAAGCCACGACACTCTTTTTCACCTAGAGGAGTTTGAATTTTGAGAACCATAGGAATCATTTATACCATTAAACCCAAAAATAAACAACACCAGAATAAATAAAAGAATGGGAAGCACCCATATCAAACAACACTTTCATCAATGTGGAATTTAAAAAAACTATACCTCACACCGTGGATGGTCCCGAATGATCATCCACCACAACCTACTTACCTCCAAACAACTGTTTTCTTTCCACAATCTTCTCTTTATTTCCCTACTGAGGTGTCATGGTATTTCGAGAATCACCATGACCCACTTTACCATATTATCGAGGGGTATGCTGCTTCCCCCATCCTATCGAGGTATAAGACCTCTACGACCCCTGAGGAGTGTCATGGACACCCGACCTCAGAGCATTCTAAAAATACCACTAAAGGTGCCCCATCTTCTTAAAATTATGACATGCTTGAGGATATTCCATACAATCCCTATATGGCTCACAGAACCACACTGAAAACATCTCAACTTACTCTAAGGCTTCAGAGGAAGATTCACTGATCATGTAGTTCGATTCTGAGTCATACTCCCACCCTGGAAATAAGTGTCCCTCTTCCGCTTGAACCTAGCATTTGATTTCCCACTATTCCCCACAGGTACTAGTACATTTCCTCCACTTGCAGCCCCCCAAGAGATCCCTTTCATCCATCAAGGCTCTATTCACCATATCCGTATAATCATCTATACAAAACACTCATATCTTGGACCAAATGTCCTGCCTCAAACCATCTTCGAATATACAATATGTTAACAATGTACTACCCTCCACCTCAGGTGAAAACCGTACTATGTTCATAAAATTAGTTGTATAATCCATTACCGAAAGGTTCTCTAATTTCAAATGGAAATAATACATTATACACTGAATTATGAGTGTATGAGGGTAAAATTATTTGTTAATCAATTCCTAAAATCCATCCCATGTCATACCTTGTTCCAAACCATCTTGGACCGCCAACTCACACCAATGAAGGGCCATATATTCCAACATATACGTGTCCATATTCACTTTCAACTCTTCCAGTGTTCCAAATAATTTGAAGATCTTGTTAATTATATTCAACCATGATTATTCCCTCTCTGTCTCTGAATCACCACTAAAGATGGATGGATTGTACCATTAAAACTAAACCGCATGATCCACATGCCTTGTTCAATCCTCTTTATTAGCACTTCCTGCTGCTTGGAAGGCAATCACTTTACTCTGCACTAGCTGCTGGTTCACATGGGGCTCAGGTGAAACCACATTTTTAGCCGCCTCCTCTAGTTGGTCTCTAAGATGCCTACCTAGTGCCATTTCTATCAATACAAAAACAACCATAAGTCCCTCTATTTTTTCAATACATGATTCAAAAATTCCAGTTCAATTATACAATAACTATCACAATAAGGATTTTCCACAAGTTCACATTTCCAATATTGCACTATTTTGAAAAATCCACCATGTTTTGAAAATCAGCCCATTTTCAAAATACCACCAGTTTCCACATTTCAAATCCTACCATTTTGAAACCGAATATAGATTTTCAACATCAACACATTCATATCACACCATAATTAATTATACCCCAATAAAATATGCATCCTAGTGGTAAGTCATTTCTATCATGCATTCCATGCTCATCTCATTGGATACACCCACGACAATGAGATATACAATTCCTATAAGTGTCTCCAACCACTTATGTACCCAACACCCTGATAACTTGATGTTCAGAATAAAAGGGTTAGCTACATCCTTTTATGTCATAAATTCCACATTCTGAAAATCCTACACCTTATTACCATCCTGACTTAAGGAATAAGCCAGGAATGAATGTCAACACCAAGACCAATGATCAACAATAAGGATTGAACAACTGTCCTCATTTGAAATCCAAGGACCGAACAAACTGATACCACTTGTAACATCCCTCCCCATACAATTGTATTGAGAGGGAGGGGAAATGATACTTATCCTTAACCGATGTTCCCAAGGTTCCAAAGGGTGGAAATAAATGCCTAGGGCTTCAATAAGCAATTGGGGAATGATTTTCCCTTGAGACAAAACCTACCAACCAAACGATCCACTATCAACAAACTACATGATGCATATCAACAAGACAACTAACTCATACATTACCAAAAATAAACCACAATATTCCACAATATAACCCACAAACCAATACAATATCAGAGTACTATATAGAAGACTAAACAAGAGACCCAAAATACACCAAGACATACTCCACGGCTCCACAACAAGCTCCATGCTCAAATCACCACTACATCTCCCTAGTATAACCATGCACCACTAAAAATGAGATGCTTTACCTTTACCTGTGTCCTGTAATACGACATCTGCAAAAGCACCAAAGTTCCAAAGTAGGGGGTGAGTACTAATACTCAGTAGGTTTTCCCCAAATGAATTTCCTACACATTCCACTAGGATTATACTGTTAGCACATTTATATAAAGCAGTTTATATAAAATAATCACAAGTGCAACCAATACTATAAGCAAAACACACCCTCACCAAGCCACCTCACCCAACCAAGCAACCAAGTGAAAACCAAACAAACATGACACAAGACACTTCATCATTTACACATTAGAAAAACAATTTCTATCTTGAAAAGAAATGGATAATAAGGCAACAAAAATGTTGGAACTTTCATCCAACCTGTTCACCCCTTCCTACTAGTGGGACTTCCCGCCCACTTATCTTTTGATGGTGGTCCTTCCGTCCACTATCCATCCCATTTTTTTAGTGGTACTTCCCACCCACTTCCATACAACATTACAACAAGCCATAACCAAGAATATAACCCACCAAGTCCACACAACATGCAAATAATCACTTCTATCACTTCTCAATTCACTTCAATAAATCACTCATTTATTGAAATCACCATTCACATCGTTTTCCATGCCAAAAAATATTTCAATAAAACAAAATATTTATTGAAAACCATTTTCATCAACCATTTCCACAAATCAATCCCAAAAACCCATTTTAAAATCCACAACAAGAGCATTTCACCACAAAAACCGTTTTTCCCAAAAATACCCAAAAACATTACCAAATAATTTCCAAACAATTTCACACATAATAGCACAATAAATTTTTTAAAAAACCAAATTAATTGTAACCAAAAACCACTATTTATAACCAAGTGGAGTTGAGAGATAAGCCACCCACCTTTAGGGTTCCGAAAAATTTGACCCACAAGAAACAACACCTCAAATCTAGCGAATGCACCACCGAAACCACTCTAGATACCCTTCCCTAACATCCACAAGCCTTAAATTCAACACCTAAGTCAACCCCAACCCTATATATACATGAAACTGATGTAGATCTAGAAAACCAAGAAAAAAAGAAGATTATATCTAGATAGAAACCAAAAGAAGACAAGAGGAGATACTTACCCGGAAGAAACCACCTCCAATCCACCAAGAAAAATATTCAAATCACTTCCAAAATGTGTGGGAGAGAACCTCTAGCCACTGAGAATCCAAAGTCTCGAGTGAGGCTTGAGTGGGAGAAGAATTGGTGTGAAAATAGGCACCCTTGAGGGATCCTAGATTTTAAAACCCTATTTTTAAGTGGTCACTTGGTTTTGAAAATTGTGCAATAACTGTGTACAAGCCACTACGTCAAGAGAGGGGGTTCCACATAGTTTCCTCGCATGGTTTGGAAAACTATGCATAGGTCGTGTGAAGGCTACTATCTCCCCCTGCACAGTTTCCTGGAGAATCTTCATGGTTTCCCCTAGACGTGCTCAAACTGTACACCCTTAGAAAAGCCTCCGGACTTATTCAAAACCATCCAAACTCTCCAAAAATCTTTTCAACTCATTCCATGCACTTTAAATACATAAAAAGGAATAAATACAGGCTACATACCTCAAATTGGGGTGCTAGATACATCTTATGGACTTTTTCTCTGATATGCATGTCGAGGTGCAGGGCAGTCATGGTAGGACATTTATTTCATCATTAGATGTGACCTCTACCCTACTGTATAGAATAATGATGAGGAAGCTCTCATATTTAGAGATCATAGTCCTACGAGAGAGCGTGGTAGGTAAGGACCCACCTCCTGGTTGTACTATATGCAATGATTAGATTTTTTGTATCCATGTTCATGTATGGGTTTCGAAATACATACATGAGTTACTGATATGGGGGTTCCATGCCTCATTTTTTTGTAGTGAATCCCAATTTTACCGAGATGTATCAGGACTTAAGACATCATTACTGGTGGACAGAGACAAAACATGAGGTAGCTGGTTTTGTTTTGAGTTGTTCTACCTATCAGAAGGTCAAGAAGGAACCTCAGTGAGTAGCCATAATTTTACAGTATTTAGCTATTCCTAACTAAAAATGGGATGATGTTTCAATGGATTTCCTGACAGGTCTATCAAAGTCACCATGAGGTAGAGATGGATTTTGGGTTGTTGTTGACAGCATCATAAAGGCTTCACATTTCTTGCCGATCAAGGAGACCTTCAGTGTAGATAATCATAAAAGGTTTTATATGCATGATATAGTACAACTTCTCAGGGTCCCTCACACTATCATTTTAGATAGGGGTTCTTAGTCTAAATATCATTTCGTGAAGTTTTTTTAGAGGGAACTAGGTATATAGGTTCTTCTGAGAATATATTACCACCATCAGACTAATGGCCAATCATATCATATGATATTGGTTCTTTAGATAATGTTGTAAGCATGAGTCCTAGATTTTTTGGGCTCTTGGGAGAGAGATATACCCTTGGTTGAGTTCTAATAAAATATTACCTATCAGGACATGATATATATGGAACCTTATGATGATTTTAATAGTAGGATATTCTGATCACCCATGTGTTGGTTAGAGGCAGTTGAGGTAGCTTTAATGGGATAGCATCTTATGTAAGAGACATCTGAGTAGGTCTAGTCGATCAGGAAGTGGATGGCTACTACATATTCTCGACGTAAATCTTACATCAATTACCTCAGATGACCTTTAGAGTTAGATGTCAAGGATTGGGTCTTTTTATATATCTCACTGATTTTGGGACACATACAGATCAAGAGATAGGGTAAACATTTCCCATGATATGTTATGTCGTTCAATAGTCTAGAGAGATTTGGATCGGTAGACTATTGATTTCAGTTACCTCATTGGTACTAGGATATGCATGACATCTTCCATGAATCATTTATGTGTAGTTATTACTCAAACCCCTCTCATGTTCTAAATCCTGAGGAGGTGGAGTTATAGTTTGATTCATACTTTGAAGAAAATCTTATTCATATTCTTGAAAAGAGAATAAAGGTTATTCGAGGCCGGTTAGTTCCTCTAGTATGGGTGTTATAAAAACATGGACATTTATAGGATGATAATTTGGAGCATGAGTCTGACGTGTGTGCTCAGTGGTTGGAGTTAATCTAAAATGAATCTTGAAAAACCTAGAGAGTGAAATTTGGGGACAAATTTCTTTAAAGGGGGAATATTGTAAGATCTTGGGTTTTCATACGACATATGTATTTTTTTATTACAGTTTAAATTCTTAGTTATGGCATACTATTAATACCCTTATAGGTCACTGGTGTTTCGGGGGGGTGTATGGGGATTTTTCGGAGCCAAGAACCAGACTTTTTAGAAAACTTAGGTAGGTCACATTATAACATCCCATACTTTACATACATTGTTAATACTTCAAAATTGAAGCACACTTATTACAACATATGACAAAACCACAAAGGACCGTATAGGTATAGTGTCTTTAGAAACTGGGAAACATAAACAACTGGTTCATAAATCTTCTACAGTGTCTCCCATTTATTTCATCATATCTAGGGTCCCTTTAGCATATTCTACTTAATATCCATCTTCCTGACCTGGGGAAAAGAAAACATAAAAGGGTGAGCTCAAATGCTCAGCAAGGGCAAATAAAGGAAATAAAAATCATATCATATCTTTTTGAAAATCATAACCTGCAAAAGAGATCATAATATCTTAACATGGAACAAATCATATAAGTGAAAATGAGATCCCCATAATCATAACATAAAACTTTAAACTTCGTGGCATGCACACATAATCATGGAAAATCATTTCTTGTTAGTCATGACTCATTGCCAAGACTATCTTAGTGGACAAAGTCCCTTTCTGAAGGGAGTCACCCTCGTTCCAGTCCTGTTTCACTGAACCGGTATAACCTACCGTTCCAGCCATGTCTATCTCATGAGATATAAAATCTTTACCCAATGCATTAGAGGGAGATATAGGTCCCACCCATCTTATAATGAATCCTTTCTTATGTGTGCCACATAATCATAAACCATACATCATAGCGTAACCCATGTAATAAAAATGGAATTCTTAAACAACATGACATCATAAAACAATTCATATAAGATAAAGGAATTCATAAAAATATTTCCATCACAACATAATCAAACCAATGTAATAATAGGGATAAAAACAGAACCCTTTTATTATCTTAGATGGAAAATAATTTTGATAAAATACTTGAACTCCATTCTTGAGGAAAATATCCTTTCTACTTCAAAAACATTTTTCCTTTCATAACATGTCATACAACTTTAAAATAAAATAAGTTGATTAAAAATAAACTTGAAAACTTGTAAAGGAAGTTTCTTGGAAATAATGTTTTAAAAATCCATTCATTCCGTATAAGTTAAAAAAAACATTCTTCGTACTTTTGTCGGAAAGTCAAAAAGTACCTCGTACGAAAAACGACAAAAGATTCCTTTCATACATATTACTAAAAACTCACCGAAGGGTAAAAATGGATTTAAACAATTGTAGGTGGATGGAAATAATATTACATATTGATGAAACATGGATGTGGATGATAAAATACACCCCAGTAAATACTTACGAATAAACAATCTCGGATAAAAATGAGATTGTGATATTTCCCTTACCTTAGGTCCGATTTGCTTTGTACGTGTCCGAATATCCTGTATAATGGTTTAAATAATGTTATTGACTTATTCCAGAATCATACATATTGATATTATATCATATATGGTCATATTCTTAGCTTCTTATTACTAATATTTCATTGTTACTTGTTACTCGGGTCTTTATTGCCTTTTGTTCTTATGCGTGTTTTGTCGAATAAATTCTTATTCTTCTTTTAAGGTTATAGATACCTTATATCCAGAATGGTATTAGTGTAACATATATCATATTTATTCATTCAATTCATTTATATAATTACTATGTAATGATGATCATGTAGAACGAGTCGCATCACATCGTGGAGACGGTATTCCGTACGTACGCACGAGTGATGATATCGTTCCTATGATCGTGGAATTGTATTGGAGTATAAATATATATTATTTCAGTATCAATATTACTTAATAATAATCATAAATAGTTACTCATTACACCATTATACCCATCCTTGTAAAGTGATGGTGGAAAAATAGATTACACCACGGCGTGGAGACGGTATTCCGTACGTACGCACGCGCGATGATTTCATTTTTCCGTGGGATGGATAGAAGGTGAATTAGGGTTGTTTCATATTTATAATAACATATAAGTATTTAAGTAATACTTATGTTATTACTTTATAATGATACAACTAAAGAAGAAGAAGTTGAAGAAGAAAGAAATTGAAAAGATCGGTAATGGATATTACCTCTTCTTTGGAACGCTTCTTTGAATCCTCCACTTAGGGAACTAAGATTGGTCTTTGAAGAAGACCAGGACCTCTAGGATTATTCTAGGGAAGTGTAGAGGAGAAAATGGCATGGTTTGGACGAGCGTGAGTGCTCAAATTGGTGTGAGGAGGACGGGGAGGAGGTGCCCTTTTATAAGGAAGGAGAGGGGCACCTTAGGAATATCTCAAAATATTATTTTATATTAAAGTCAAAATCGGTTTATAATGGTTTCAAAGGGTCTTATTTCGAAGCTAAAGTGGGGATGGGTCGAAATCCTATCAACCAATAGGATTTAGACAATTTTAGGTTATTATTTTAACCTTATCAGTTCGATTTAACTCTAAGTTAAATAATTTAACTTTTACCGTGTCTTTTTGTTTTCTTACACTATATGGTTAATACACTTACTATAACATGCCAAACGAACCCCAAGTTGTTTATTAATAATATATATATCCTTATCTAAGTCATTTTGCAGAACTTTAGATTTTTAGGAATAAAATAACAATTAATAATATAATATTTGATTTAAAAACTATTTTGTGTCAATTTTGTCACTATTTGATATATGATTTTTGTGAAAGTCATAACAGAATTATATGTTCGAACCAAGTTTATTAAATCAACACTAATATATCATAGTAACCTGTAAAATTATTTGAATTCATAAAAAGTTTCAAATTTCATTTATTTGGTCATTTATAACATCAATTATGTTAACATTTCCTTAAAACGGTAATTACTGCATCATCGTTGTGTCATAAATAAATTAATTTATTTAAAGTCTAAAAATTATAAATAAAATACCATTATGTAGGAAATATTTTTATCTTTCTAATGAATATTTATAGTCGAATTTATCTTATGTATACCCCCATATTAAAAATGATTTACTTATTAAACTTTGATTTTAACTATTTTAACCCTTCTTTAAATAAATAAATGTCCCAATCTAACCAAGTGGGCCTAAATGGTCATATTTTATTCATAAGGTTGTTCTTGGTATAATTACACTTATCCAATAGAATTAGGACATGTGTTAGGGTAATAGTTATATCATATTTACCCTTAGTTACCCTATTTACTATTAACCGTGGTAAAAAAAAGTAAAAAGTTACTATTCACCAAAAAATTATTTTTATCTCATTGAACCACATTTTACTTACTGATATCAACCGTCTCTGTTGGATTTTCGAAATTCCATTCACAGAAGCGGTAAAATTAAGTTTTATGCAAAATTCAGTTTTTAACCTACCACTTAGTGGTTTCACTATTCATCAAAAATTGAAAGTTTTCAGAAAAATACCAAAATTTCACCCTAGGCTAATTTCGGTATTCCGAATCCAAGAATGAAGTCCATTTTGAAAAATAAAATTTATAAAATTTCAAAAAGTGGTTATTACTATTCATAACGGCTAGTTTTAATAGCATATTGTTGTTTAGTGATACTCGGTATTGCGTACGACGCAAGCTATCGAGGAAGGTCGTGATTGCGTGTAAAGTAAGCCAAGCAAGTGGGTAGTGAAAGATTCCTTTGATGATATAAAAACAAAATATTACTCATAAAAATCTCGGGTGTTACATTCTACCCCCCTTAAAAAGAATTTCGCCCTCGAAATTCGTCACTTTGTAACAAACAGATGAGGGTACTTCTCCCTCATCATATCCTCAAGCTCCCACGTAGCTTCTTCTAATTGGTGGTTCCTCCATAAAACTTTCACCAAGCGAGTGGTCTTGTTTCGTAGGACTTTTTCGCTACGATCCAGAATCTCTATCGGCTGTTCTTCATAAGAAAGATCTTGCTCCAGCGGTACAACTTCTGAGCTGAGTACATGTGAAGGATCTGGTATGTACTTTCTCAGGAGAGATACATGGAACACATCGTGAACTTGAGAGAGATTCGGTGGAAGCGCCAATCGGTAAGCTACCTTCCCAACACGATCCAGTATTTCGAAAGGACCGATATATCTAGGGCTCAACTTCCCCTTCTTTCCAAATCTCATAACCCTCTTCCAGGGAGATATTCATAAGAACACTTTATCACCCACTTCAAACTCTAGGTCTTTTCTTCGGTTTTCGGCATAACTTTTCTGTCGACTCTGAGCTGCTATTATGTGTTGTTGAATAGATCTAACCTTTTCTGCCATTTCATCAATGAGATCAGGTCCTAATAGCTTTCTTTCCCCAACTTCATCCCAGCAAGTTGGAGTCCTGCATTTCTTTCCATAGAGAGCTTCATAAGGAGCCATCTGAATACTGGAGTGAAAGCTATTATTATAAGAAAATTCCACCAAAGGTAGGTGTTGATCCCAACCTCCTTTGGAATCCATAGAGAAAGCTCTCAACATATCTTCTAGGGTTTGAATTGTTCTTTCAGACTGACCGTCTGTCTGGGGATGATAAGCAGTGCTGAAACTCAACTCTGTATCCAGAGTATGCTGAAGACTTCGCCAGAACATCGAGGTAAATCTCGAATCCCGATCAGATAAAATAGAAAGTGGTACTCCATGCAATCTTAGCACTTCCTTTACATATATCCTGGCAAGCTGATCTAGAGAGAAATCCTCTCTAATAGCAATGAAGTGTGCAGACTTTGTAAGATGATCAACTATGACCCAAATAGCATTATTGCCTTTGGATGTTTTAGGAAGTCCTGTGACAAAGTCCATAGTGATATTTTCCCATTTCCATTCGGGTATGGGTAATGGTTGTAACATCCCCTTAGACTTCTGTCTCTCAGCTTTAACTTGTTGACAAACCAAGCATCGAGAGACATATTCAGCAACATCTCTTTTCATGCCATCCCACCAGAAGTACTCTTTCAGGTCCCTATACATCTTCGTGCTTCCAGGATGAATAGAGAATGAAGAACTATGAGCCTCATCCAGCAGCTCCTTCTTTAATACGGGGATGGGAGGAACACAAACCCGATTCCTGAACTTTATTATCCCATCACAATCAGGGTTGAATTCAGGAACATTTCTCACCTTCTTTTGTAACTCTACATCTTCTTTCTGTGCCTCTTTAATCTTCACATGTATAGATGGTTGAACATTCATTTGAGAAAGATAAGATTTTTCCCCTTCCATTATAATTCCAAGATCCATCCTTTGTAAATCCATAAATATTGGATCTTTTGTGATCCTCATCATGGATAAACTAGCATGGTCTTGTCGACTTAATGCATCTGCCACCTTGTTTGCTTTCCCAGGGTGGTAATGGATTGAGAAGTCATAATCCTTAATCAGCTCCAACCATCTTCTTTGACGCATATTCAGATCCTTTTGTGTGAAAATATACTTTAAACTTTTATGATCAGTATAAATATCACACCTTTCACCATAAAGGTAATGCCTCCAAATCTTTAATGCAAAGATTACTCCAGCTAACTCCAAATCATGAGTTGGGTAATTTTTCTCATGTATTTTCAACTGTCGTGAGGCATAAGCTATCACCATATCATTTTGCATAAGAACACACCCCAATCCCTTCTTGGATGCATCACTATAGATCACAAACCTTTCTCCACTACAAGGTAGTGTGAGCACAGGTGCACTGGATAACCTTCTTTTCAACTCCTTGAAATTCTCTTCACATTCCTATGTCCAAACAAACTTAACTCCTTTCCGAGTCAACTTGGTGAGTGGATTAGATAATCGTGAAAAATACTTTACAAAACGTCGATAATATCCAGCCAAACCAAGAAAACTTCGGATCTCAGTTACTGTTGTTGGTCTTGACCATCTTTCGATTACCTCTGTTTTTGCTGGATCCACAGATATCCCCTCTTTTGAGATTATGTGACCCAAAAATGCAACTTTTTGAAGCCAAAATTCACACTTGGTAAATTTGGCATAAAGCTTCTCCTTTCTCAGGGTCTTCAATATAATTCTCAAGTGATCTTCATGCTCTTCCTTGCTCTTTGAATAGAAAATAATATCGTCTATAAAGAATACCACAAATTGATCAAGATAGTCTCTAAAGACTCTATTCATTAGATCCATGAAGATAGCAGGGGCATTAGTAAGACCAAATGGCATCACTATAAATTCATAGTGTCCATACCTTGTACGGAAAGCCATCTTTGGTATATCCTCCCTTTTGACCCTTAATTGATGATACCCTGAACGAAGATCAATCTTGGAAAAGTATTGAGCTCCGCGTAGTTGGTCAAATAATTCATCAATGCGTGGGAGAGGATATTTGTTCTTGATAGTGATCTTGTTAAGTTCTTGATAGTCAATGCAGAGTCTCATTGATCCATCTTTCTTCTTAACAAATAGAACATGTGCTCCCCAAGGTGATGCACTAGGGCGTATGAATCCCTTATCAAGATTCTCTTGGAGTTGCTTCTTCAATTCCTGCAACTCAATTGGGGCCATTCTATAAGGTGTCTTTGAAATTGGCAAAGCGCCCGGTACGAGTTCTATTGAAAACTCAACTTCACGATTTGGTGGAAGACCCGGTAATTCCTCCGGAAAGACATCATCAAACTCCCGTATGATGGTCATATTCTTAATCGTAAGTTTCTCACCAACCATTTGAGATAAATAACCTTCATTTAGTGGTATCA
Organism: Viscum album; assembly: GCA_963277665.1. NCBI lineage: Eukaryota > Viridiplantae > Streptophyta > Magnoliopsida > Santalales > Viscaceae > Viscum > Viscum album. The sequence goes on from OY728141.1 coordinate 1,597,689,265, forward strand.
AGACCCATAAGATGGAAGGAATTTCCACTGGAAGGTTATGTTCATACTTGCATCGATAGACGATCGTATATTGATCTGGAATATGAAATGTGACTTCCCTTTTTTGGCAATTGATATAAGATCCATGTAGAGAAAGCCAATCCATGCCAAGAATCACATCAAATTCCACTAAAGGAAGGATCACAATATTTGCAGGAAGCACTTTCCCACAAACTTCGATCGGAGAAGAATTATAAAATTTTGATGCGACTGTTGTGCCATTAGGTGTTGTCACAGCTAACTCAACATCTAATTGTTGAGGTAATACGGTGATACGCTTAGAAAGTTTTTCAGAAATAAAAGAGTGGGTGGATCCAGAATCAAATAAAACATTTGCTACTTTAGAGTGGATGGTAAGTTTACCTTTCACCACTTCGTTATCGTACTCCACATCGCTGATAGAAATTGCATGTGACTTTCCTTTGTCTTTATCCTTAAGAGTTTGTTGACGTTGACCATCATCATCAACCCTTGGATTTGGGCATTGATTGGCATAATTCCCCATCTCCTTGCACTTGAAACATTGAAGTGTAGTAGGTTCATTCTGTGTATCCCTTCCTTTGTTTGCATCATTAGACATCTTCTTCCCATTATCGCGGCATTCAAATGCCCGATGACCTTCCTTTCCACATTTAAAACATTTACTTGTCCCTTTAAGACAACTCCCTCCATGTTTCTTTCCACACTTTGAGCATAAGGGAAAGTTCATCTTCTTTTCAGTGTGCTCTTTAGATTTTCCTTTGAATTCCATTTTCCTCTTCTTATCAAACCCATATGACTGATGGGTTACTCCAATCTCCATCTCGACTTTGAGAGCACATCGAACGATTTCCTCGTAGCTATTGAAGTCCCTTATGGCTAACGCACTTCGAAGACTTGGTTTTAAGCCACTAAAGAATCGATCGATCTTACTCTCAGGTTGGATAATAATACCAGAAGCGTACCTTGCAAGTCTTGTAAAATTTGCTTCATAGGTACCAACAGATTCATCATCCCTTTTCTTCAGTTCAAGAAACTCTTTCTCCATCTTTGTTCGGAGAATACGAGGGAAGTACTTATTGAAAAATAAGTTCTTGAACTCATCCCATTCCATAGACTCAATTTCATCCCTTTGCCTCGTATTCTTAATAAGATTCCACCATTGATCAGCATCTCCTTCCAAACGATACACTGCTAGGATGACTTTATCATGTTCAGAACATTGAAGAACTGAAAATATCTTTTCAGTAGTACTAATCCATTTTTCATCAACTAATGGATCAGTAGACCCACTGAAAGAAGGCGGACGCTGCCTCATGAAGGATTCAACAGAATGTTGCTCCTTCCTTTGCTCGTTTGGAAGTCTTGCATGATTCATAGCTTGAGAAAGTTGTGTGAGCATGGCTACAAGATTTTTCATTCCAGCTCCCATATCGTTTGGTTGCTCAGGGGGACAATCATTGCATTGCCCATCGCATTCCGCATTAACACGGTTCCTTCGGGTTCCAGCCATTGACTAAAACCAAGAAGAATAGTGTGAGAAACACTAATTATAATTAGGAAACCCACATAATCAAGAATAAAATTTCACACTTAAGGTCTTATCCTAGGGTATTCATGGACATTTCTAAAACACTAAGATTGTGTTCTATGCTTAGACTTATCCTTAGGGTTCTTACTAAGGATTTTACATCCTAGTTTCCAAAGGTTTACTATACCTTTCCTCTGATACCAACTGTAGCGGTCTAGAATTACTTCCAGTGGACTATAATTGATACCTATCAGGGCACTCCATGGGAAGCTACACCCCCTGGGTGGGACACACCACCATCCCCAGTGGCATCCATTTCCTCATGAAGCCCTTGGGCGGAGAGCCATGCTTCGTCCAACGCTCACATGTGAGAGTTCCCAAGGATCGGATACATTCCTACCTCCTTTGCCTCTGATACCAACTATAACGTCCCATACTTTACATACATTGTTAATACTTCAAAATTGAAGCATATTTATTACAACATATGACAAAACCACAAAGGACCGTGTAAGTATAGTGTCTTTAGAAACTGGGAAACATAAACAACTGGTTCATAAATCTTCTACAGTGTCTCCCATTTATTTCATCATATCTAGGGTCCCTTTAGCATATTCTACTTAATATCCATCTTTCTGACCTGGGGAAAAGAAAACATAAAAGGGTGAGCTCAAATGCTCAGCAAGGGCAAATAAAGGAAATAAAAATCATATCATATCTTTTTGAAAATCATAACCTGCAAAAGAGATCATAATATCTTAATATGGAACAAATCATAGAAGTGAAAATGAGATCCCCATAATCATAACATAAAACTTGAAACTTTGTGGAATGCACACATAATCATGGAAAATCATTTCTTGTTAGTCATGACTCATTGCCAAGACTATCTTAGTGGACAAAGTCCCTTTCTGAACCGAGTCACCCTCATTCCAGTCCTGTTTCACTGAACCGGTATAACCTACCATTCCAGCCATGTCTATCTCATGAGATATAAAATCTTTACCCAATTCATTGGAGGGAGATATAGGTCCCACCCATCTTATAATGAATCCTTTCTTATGTGTGCCACATAATCATAAACCATACATCATAGCGTAACCCATGTAATAAAAATGGAATTCTTAAACAACATGACATCATAAAACAATTCATATAAGATAAAGGAATTCATAAAAATATTTCCATCACAACATAATCAAACCAATGTAATAATAGGGATAAAAACATAACCCTTTTATTATCTTAGATGGAAAATAATTTTGATAAAATACTTGAACTCCATTCTTGAGGAAAATATCCTTTATACTTCAAAAACATTTTTCCTTTCATAACATGTCATACAACTTTAAAATAAAATAATTTGATTAAAAATAAACTTGAAAACTTGTAAAGGAAGTTTCTTGAAAACAATGTTTTAAAAATCCATTCATTCCGTATAAGTTAAAAAAAACATTCTTCGTACTTTTGTCGGAAAAGTCAAAAAGTACCTCGTACGAAAAACGACAAAAGATTCCTTTCATACATATTACTAAAAACACACCGAAGGGTAAAAATGGATTTAAACAATTGTAGGTGGATGTAAATAATATTACATATTGATGAAACATGGATGTGGATGATAAAATACACCCCAGTAAATACTTACGAATAAACAATCTCGGATAAAAATGAGATTGTGATATTTCCATTACCTTAAGTCCGATTTGCTTTGTACGTTTCCGAAGCTCCTGTATAATGGTTTAAATAATGTTATTGACTTATTCCAGAATCATACATATTGATATGATGTCATATATGGTCATATTCTTAGATTCTTATTAGTAATATTTCATTGTTACTTGTTACTCGGGTCTTTATTGCCTTTTGTTCTTATGCGTGTTTTGTCGAATAAATTCTTATTCTTCGTTTAAGGTTATAGATAACTTATATCCAGAATGGTATTAGTGTAACATATATCATATTTATTCATTCAATTCATTTATATAATTAGTATGTAATGATGATCATGTAGAACGAGTCGCATCACATCGTGGAGACGGTATTCTGTACGTACGCACGAGTGATGATATCGTTCCTATGATCGTGGAATTGTATTGGAGTATATATATATATTATTTCAGTATCAATATTACTTAATAATAATCATAAATAGTTACTCATTACACCATTATACCCATCCTTGTAAGGTGATGGTGGAAAAATAGATTACACCATGTCGTGGAGACGGTATTCCGTACGTACGCACGCGCGAGGATTTCATTTTTCCGTGGGATGGATAGAAGGTGAATTATGGTTGTTTCATATTTATAATAACATATCAGTATGTAAGTAATACTGATGTTATTACTTTATCATGATACAACTAAACAAGAAGAAGTTGAAGAAGAAAGAAATTGAAAAGATCGGTAATGGATATTACCTCTTCTTTGGAACGCTTCTTTGAATACTCCACTTAGGGAACTAAGATTGGTCTTTGAAGAAGACCAGGACCTCTAGGATTATTCTAGGGAAGTGGAGAGGATAAAATGGCAGGGGTTTTCTGAGCTTGAGTGCTCAAATTGGTGTGAGGAGGGGGAGGAGGAGGTGCCCTTTTATAAGGGAGGAGAGGGGCAACTTAGAAATATCTCAAAATATTATTTTATATTAAAGTCAAAATCGGTTTATAATGGTTCCAAAGGGTATTATTTCGAAGATAAAGTGGGGATGGGTCTAAATCCTATCAACCAATAGGATTTATACAAGTTTAGGTTATTATTTTAACCTTATCAATTCGATTTAACTCTAAGTTAAATAATTTAACTTTTACCGTGTCTTTTTGTTTTCTTACACTATATGGTTAATACACTTACTATAACATGCCAAACGAACCCCAAGTTTTTTATTATTAATATATATACCCTTATCTAAGTCATTTGACAGAACCTTATGTTTTTAGGAATAAAATAACAATTAATAATATAATATTTGTTTTAAAAACTATTTTGTGTCAATTTTGTCACTATTTGATATATGATTTTTGTGAAAGTCATAACAGAATTATATGTTCAAACCAAGTTTATTAAATAAACACTAATATATCATAGTAACCTGTAAAATTGTTGGAATTCATAAAAAGTCTCAAATTACATTTATTTGGGCATTTATAACATCAATTATGTTAACATTTCCTTAAAAGGGTAATTACTGCATCATCGTTGTGTCATAAATAAATTAATTTATTTAAAGTCTAAAAATTATAAATAAAATACCATTATGTAGGAAATCTTTTTAGATTTCTAATGAATATTTATAGTAGAATTTATCTTATGTATAACCCCATATTAAAAATGATTTACTTATTAAACTTTGATTTTAACTATTTTAACCCTTCTTTAAATAAATAAATGTCCCAATCTAACCCAAGTGGGCCTAAATGGTCATATTTTATTCATAAGGTTGTTTTTGGTCTAATTACACTTATCCAATAGAATTAGGACATGTGTTAGGGTAATAGTAATATCATATTTACCCTTAGTTACCCAATTTACTATTAACCGCGGTAAATAAAAGTAAAAAGTTACTATTCACCAAAAAATTATTTTTATCTCATTGAACCACATTTTACTTACTGATATCAACCGTGTCTGTTGGATTTTTGAAATTCCATTCACAGAAGCGGTAAAATTAAGTTTTATGCAAAATTCAGTTTTTAACCTACCACTTAGTGGTTTCACTATTCATCAAAAATTGAAAGTTCTCAGAAAAATACCAAAAATTCACCCTAGGCTAATTTCGGTATTCCGAATCCAAGAATGAAGTCCATTTTGAAAAATAAAATTTATAAAATTTCAAAAAGTGGTTATTACTATTCATAACGGCTAGTTTTAATAGCATATTGTTGTTTAGTGAAACTCGGTATTGCGTACGACGCAAGCTATCGAGGAAGGTCGTGATTGCGTGTAAAGTAAGCCAAGCAAGTGGGTAGTGAAAGATTCCTTTGATGATATAAAAAAAATATTACTCAGAAAAATCTCGGGTGTTACATTCTACCCCCCTTAAAAAGAATTTCTCCCTCGAAATTCGTCACTTTGTAACAAACAGATGAGGATACTTCTCCCTCATCATTTCCTCAAGCTCCCACGTAGCTTCTTCTAATTGGTGGTTCCTCCATAAAACATTCACCAAGCGAGTGGTCTTGTTTCGTAGGACTTTTTCGCTACGATCCAGAATCTCTATCGGCTGTTCTTCATAAGAAAGATCTTGCTCCAGCGGTACAACTTCTGAGCTGAGTACATGTGAAGGATCTGGTATGTACTTTCTCAGGAGAGATACATGGAACACATCGTGAACTTGAGAGAGATTTGGTGGAAGCGCCAATCGGTAAGCTACCTTCACAACACGATCCAATATTTCGAAAGGACCGATATATCTAGGGCTCAACTTCCCCTTCTTTCTAAATCTCATAACCCTCTTCCAGGGAGATATTCATAAGAACACTTTATCACCCACTTCAAACTCTATGTCTTTTCTTCGGTTGTCAGCATAACTTTTCTGTCGACTCTGAGCTGCTCTTATGTGTTGTTGAATAGATCTAACCTTTTTTTCCATTTCATCAATGAGATCAGGTCCTAATAGCTTTCTTTCCCCAACTTCATCCCAGCAAGTTGGAGTCCTGCATTTCTTTCCATAAAGAGCTTCATAAGCAACCATATGAATACTGGAGTGAAAGCTATTATTATAAGAAAATTCCACCAAAGGTAGGTGTTGATCCCAACCTCCTTTGGAATCCATAGAGCAAGCTCTCAACATATCTTCTAGGGTTTGAATTGTTCTTTCAGACTGACCGTCTGTCTGGGGATGATAAGCAGTGTTGAAACTCAACTCTGTATCCAGAGTATGCTGAAGACTTCGCCAGAACTTCGAGGTAAATCTCGGATCCCGATCAGATATAATATAAAGTGGTACTCCATGCAATCTTACCACTTCTTTTACATATATCCTGGCAAGCTGATCTAGAGAGAAATCCTCTCTAATAGCAATGAAGTGTGCAGACTTTGTAAGACGATCAACTATGACCCAAATAGCATTATTGCCTTTGGATGTTTTAGGAAGTCCTGTGACAAAGTCCATAGTGATATTTTCCCATTTCCATTCGGGTATGGGTAATGGTTGTAACAACCCCTTAGACTTCTGTCTCTCATATTTAACTTATTGACAAACCAAGCATCGAGAGACATATTCAGCAACATCTCTTTTCATGCCATCCCACCAGAAGTACTCTTTCAGGTCCCTATACATCTTCGTACTTCCAGGATGAATAGAGAATGAAGAACTATGAGCCTCATCCAGAAGCTCCTTCTTTAATACGGGGATGGGAGGAACACAAACCCGATTCCTGAACTTTATTATCCCATCACAATCAAGGTTGAATTCAGGAACATTTCCCACCTTCTTTTGTAACTCTACATCTTCTTTCTTTGCCTCTTTAATCTTTACATGTATAGATGGTTGAACATTCATTTGAGAAAGATAAGATTTTTCCCCTTCCATTATAATTCCAAGATCCATCCTTTGAAAATCCATAAATATTGGATCTTTTGTGATCCTCATCATGGATAAACTAGCATGCTCTTGTCGACTTAATGCATCTGCCACCTAGTTTGCTTTCCCAGGGTGGTAATGGATTGAGCAGTCATAATCCTTAATCAGCTCCAACCATCTTCTTTGACGCATATTCAGCTCCTTTTGTGTGAAAATATACTTTAAACTTTTATGATCATTATAAATATCACACCTTTCACCATAAAGGTAATGCCTCCAAATCTTTAATGTAAAGATTACTATAGCTAACTCCAAATCATGAGTTGGGTAATTTTTCTCATGTATTTTCAACTATCGTGAGGCATAAGCTATCACCATATCATTTTGCATAAGAACACACCCCAATCCCTTCTTGGATGCATCACAGTAGATCACAAACCTTTCTCCACTACAAGGAAGTGTGATCACAGGTGCACGGGATAACCTTCTTTTCAACTCCTTGAAATTCTCTTCACATTCCTCTGTCCAAACAAACTTAACTCCTTTCCGAGTCAACTTGGTGAGTGGATTAGATAATCGTGAAAAATCCTTTACAAAACGTCGATAATATCCATCCAAACCAAGAAAACTTCGGATCTCAGTTACTGTTGTTGGTCTTGACCATCTTTCGATTACCTCTATTTTTGCTGGATCCACATATATCCCCTCTTTTGAGATTATGTGACCCAAAAGTGCAACTTTTTGAAGCCAAAATTCACACTTGGTAAATTTGGCATAAAGCTTCTCCTTTCTCAGGGTCTTCAATATAATTCTCAAGTGATCTTCATGCTCTTCCTTGCTCTTTGAATAGACAAGAATATCATCTATAAATAATACCACAAATTGATCAAGATAGTCTCTAAAGACTCTATTCATTAGATCCATGAAGATAGCAGGGGCATTAGTAAGACCAAATGGAATCACTATAAATTCATAGTGTCCATACCTTGTACGGAAAACCATCTTTGGTATATCCTCCCTTTTGACCCTTAATTGATGATACCCTGAATGAAGATCAATCTTGGAAAAGTATTGAGCTCCGCGTAGTTGGTCAAATAATTCATCAATGCGTGGGAGAGGATATTTGTTCTTGATAGTGATCTTGTTAAGTTCTTGATAATCAATGCAGAGTCTCATTGATCCATCTTTCTTCTTAACAAATAGAATAGGTGCTCCCCAAGGTGACGCACTAGGGCGTATGAATCCCTTATCAAGATTCTCTTTGAGTTGCTTCTTCAATTCCTACAACTCAATTGGGGCCATTCTATAAGGTTTCTTTGAAATTGGCAAAGCGCCCGGTACGAGTTCTATTGAAAACTCAACTTCACGATTTGGTGTAAGACCCGGTAATTTCTCCGGAAAGACATCATCAAACTCCCGTACGATGGTCATATTCTTAATCGTAAGTTTCTCACCAACCATTTGAGATAAATAACCTTCATTTAGTGGTATCAAGACCCATAAGATGGAAGGAATTTCCACTGGAAGGTTATGTTCATCCTTGCATCGATAGACGATCGTAGATTGATCTGGAATATGAAATGTGACTTCCCTTCTTTGGCAATTGATATGAGCTCCATGTAGAGAAAGCCAATCCATGCCAAGAATCACATCAAATTCCACTAAAGGAAGGATCACAAGATTTGCAGGAAGCACTTTCCCACAAACTTCGATCGGAGAAGAATTATAAACATTTAATGTGACTGTTGTGCCATTAGGTGTTGTCACAGCTAACTCAACATCTAATTGTTGAGGTAATACGGTGATACCCTTAGAAAATTTTTCAGAAATAAAAGAGTGGGTGGATCCATAATCAAATAAAACATTTTATACTTTAGAGTGGATGGTAAGTGTACCTTTCACCACTTCGTTATCGTACTCCACATCGCTGATAGAAATTGCATGTGACTTTCCTTTGTCTTTAGCCTTAAGAGTTTGTTGACGTCGACCATCATCATCAGCCCTTGGATTTGGTCATTGATTGTCCTAATGCCCCATCTCCTTGCACTTGAAACATTGAAGTGTAGTAGGTTCATTCTGTGTATCCCTTCCTTTGTTTGCATCATTAGATATCTTCTTCCCATTATCGCGGCATTCAAATGCCCGATGACCTTCCTTTCCAAATTTAAAACATTTACTTGTCCCTTTAAGACAACTCCCTCCATGTTTCTTACCACACTTTGAGCATAAGGGAAAGTTCATCTTCTTTTCAGTGTGCTCTTTAGATTTTCCTTTGAATTCCATTTTCCTCTTCTTATCCAACCCATATGACTGATGGGTTACTCCAATCTCCATCTCGACTTTGAGAGCACATCGAACGATTTCCTCGTAGCTATTGAAGTCCCTTATGGCTAACGCCCTTCGAAGACTTGGTTTTAAGCCACTAAAGAATCGATCGATCTTACTCTCAGGTTGGATAATAATACCAGAAGCGTACATTGCAAGTCTTGTAAAATTTTCTTCATAGGTACCAACAGATTCATCATCCCTTTGCTTTAGTTCAATAAACTCTTTCTCCATCTTTGTTCGGAGAATACAAGGGAAGTACTTATTGAAAAATAAGTTCTTGAACTCATCCCATTCCATAGACTCAATTTCATCCCTTTGCCTCGTATTCTTAATAATATTCCACCATTGATCAGCATCTCCTTCCAAATGATACACTGCTAGGATGACTTTATCATGTTCAGAACATTGAAGAACTGAAAATATCTTTTCAGTAGTACTAATCCATTGTTCAGAAACTAATGGATCAGTAGACCCACTAAAAGAAGGTGGACGCTGCCTCATTAAGGATTCAACAGAATGTTGCTCCTTCCTTTTCTCGTTTGGAAGTCTTGCATGATTCATAGCTTGAGAAAGTTGTGTGAGCATGGCTACAAGATTTTTCATTCCAGCTCCCATATCGTTTGGTTGCTCAGGGGGACAATCATTGCATTGCCCATCGCATTCCGCATTAACACGGTTCCTTCGGGTTCCAGCCATTGACTAAAACCAAGAAGAATAGTGTGAGAAACACTAATTATAATTAGGAAAACCACATAATCAAGAATAAAATTTCACACTTAAGGTCTTATCCTAGGGTATTCATGGCCATTTCTAAAACACTAAGATTGTGTTCTATGCTTAGACTTATCCTTAGGGTTCTTACTAAGGCTTTTACATCCTAGTTTCCAAAGGTTGACTATACCTTTCCTCTGATACCAAATGTAGCGGTCTGGAATTACTTCTATTGGACTATAATTGATACCTATCAGGGCACTCCATGGGCGGCTACACCCCCTGGGCGGGACACACCACCATCCCCAGTGGCAGCCATTTCCTCATGAAGCCCTTGGGCGGAGAGCCATGCTTCGTCCAACGCTCACATGTGAGAGTTCCCAAGGTTCGGATACATTCCTACCTCCTTTGCCTCTGATACCAACTATAACGTCCCATACTTTACATACATTGTTAATACTTCAAAATTGAAGCACACTTATTACAACATATGACAAAACCACAAAGGACCGTATAGGTATAGTGTCTTTAGAAACTGGGAAACATAAACAACTGGTTCATAAATCTTCTACAGTGTCTCCCATTTATTTCATCATATCTAGGGTCCCTTTAGCATATTCTACTTAATATCCATCTTCCTGACCTAGGGAAAAGAAAACATAAAAGGGTGAGCTCAAATGCTCAGCAAGGGTAAATAAAGGAAATAAAAATCATATCATATCTTTTTGAAAATCATAACCTACAAAAGAGATCATAATATCTTAACATGGAACAAATAATAGAAGTGAAAATGAGATCCACATAATCATAACATAAAACTTGAAACTTTGTGGCATGCACACATAATCATGGAAAATCATTTCTTGTTAGTCATGACTCGTTGCCAAGACTATCTTAGTGGACAAAGTCCCTTTCTGAACCGAGTCACCCTCGTTCCAGTCCTGTTTCACTGAACCGGTATAACCTACCGTTCCAACCATGTCTATCTCATGAGATATAAAATCTTTACCCAATGCATTGGAGGGAGATATAGGTCCCACCCATCTTATAATGAATCCTTTCTTATGTGTTCCACATAATCATAAACCATACATCATAGCGTAACCCATGTAATAAAAATGGAATTCTTAAACAACATGACATCATAAAACAATTCATATAAGATAAAGGAATTCATAAAAATATTTCCATCACAACATAATAAAACCAATGTAATAATAGGGATAAAAACAAAACCCCTTTTATTATCTTATATGGAAAATAATTTTGATAAAATACTTGAACTCCATTCTTGAGGAAAATATCCTTTCTACTTCAAAAACATTTTTCCTTTCATAACATGTCATACAACTTTAAAATAAAATAAGTTGATTAAAAATAAACTTGAAAACTTTTAAAGGAAGTTTCTTGGAAATAATGTTTTAAAAATCCATTCATTCCGTATAAGTTAAAAAAAACATTCTTCGTACTTTTGTCGGAAAAGTCAAAAAGTACCTCGTACGAAAAATGACAAAAGATTCCTTTCATACATATTACTAAAAACTCACCGAAGGGTAAAAATGGATTTAAAAAATTGTAGGTGGATGGAAATAATATTACATATTGATGAAACATGGATGTGGATGATAAAATACACCCCAGTAAATACTTACGAATAAACAATCTTGGATAAAAATGAGATTGTGATATTTCCCTTACCTTAGGTCCGATTTGCTTTGTACGTGTCCGAAGCTCCTGTATAATGGTTTAAATAATGTTATTGACTTATTCCAGAATCATACATATTGATATGATATCATATATGGTCATATTCTTAGCTTCTTATTATGAATATTTCATTGTTACTTGTTACTCAGGTCTTTATTGCCTTTTGTTCTTATGCGTGTTTTGTCGAATAAATTCTCATTCTTCTTTTAAGGTTATAGATAACTTATATCCATAATGGTATTAGTGTAAAATATATCATATTTATTCATTCAATTCATTTATATAATTACTATGTAATGATGATCATGTAGAACGAGTCGCATCACATCGTGGAGACGGTATTCCGTACGTACGCACGAGTGATGATATCGTTCCTATGATCGTGGAATTGTATTGGAGTATATATATATATTATTTCAGTATCAATATTACTTAATAATAATCATAAATATTTACTCATTACACCATTATACCCATCCTTGTAAAGTGATGGTGGAAAAATAGATTACACCACGGCGTGGAGACGGTATTCCGTACGTACGCACGCGCGATGATTTCATTTTTCCGTGGGATGGATAGAAGGTGAATTAGGGTTGTTTCATATTTATAATAACATATCAGTATGTAAGTAATACTTATGTTATTACTTTATCATGATACAACTAAAGAAGAAGAAGTTGAAGAAGAAAGAAATTGAAAAGATCGATAATGGATATTACCGCTTCTTTGGAACGCTTCTTTGAATCCTCCACTTAGGGAACTAAGATTGGTCTTTGAAGAAGACCAGGACCTCTAGGATTATTCTAGGGAAGTGGAGAGGAGAAAATGGCAGGGGTTGGCCGAGCTTGAGTGCTCAAATTGGTGTGAGGAGGAGGGGGAGGAGGTGCCCTTTTATAAGGGAGGAGAGGGGCACCTTAGAAATATCTCAAAATATTATTTTATATTAAAGTCAAAATCGGTTTATAATGGTTAAAAAGGGTCTTATTTCGAAGCTAAAGTGGGGATGGGTCGAAATCCTATCAACCAATAGTATTTAGACAAGTTTAGGTTATTATTTTAACCTTATCAATTCGATTTAACTCTAAGTTAAATAATTTAACTTTTACCGTGTCTTTTTGTTTTCTTACACTATATGGTTAATACACTTACTATAACATGCCAAACGAACCCCAAGTTGTTTATTATTAATATATATATCCTTATCTAAGTCATTTGGCCAAACCTTAGATTTTTAGGAATAAAATAACAATTAATAATATAATATTTTATTTAAAAACTATTTTGTGTCAATTTTGTCACTATTTGATATATGATTTTTGTGAAAGTCATAACAGAATTATATGTTCGAACCAAGTTGATTAAATCAACAATAATATATCATAGTAACCTGGAAAATTATTGGAATTCATAAAAAGTCTCAAATTACATTTATTTGGGCATTTATAACATCAATTATGTTAACATTTCCTTAAAAGGGTAATTACTGCATCATCGTTGTGTCATAAATAAATTAATTTATTTAAAGTCTAAAAATTATAAATAAAATAAAATTATGTAGTAAATCTTTTTAGCTTTCTAATGAATATTTATAGTCGAATATATCTTATGTATAACCCCATATTAAAAATTATTTACTTATTAAACTTTGATTTTAACTATTTTAACCCTTCTTTAAATAAATAAATGTCCCAATCTAACCCAAGTGGGCCTAAATGGTCATATTTTATTCATAAGGTTGTTTTTGGTCCAATTACACATATCCAATAGAATTAGGACATGTGTTAGGGTTATAGTAATATCATATTTACCCTTAGTTACCCTATTTACTATTAACCGCGGTAAAAAAAAGTAAAAAGTTACTATTCACCAAAAAATTATTTTTATCTCATTGAACCACATTTTACTTACTGATATCAACTGTGTCTGTTGGATTTTCGAAATTCCATTCACAGAAGTGGTAAAATTAAGTTTTATGCAAAATTCAGTTTTTAACCTACCACTTAGTGGTTTCACTATTCATCAAAAATTGAAAGTTTTCAGAAAAATACAAAAATTTCACCCTAGGCTAATTTCGGTATTCCGAATCCAAGAATGAAGTCCATTTTGAAAAATAAAATTTATAAAATTTCAAAACGTGGTTATTACTATTCATAACGGGTAGTTTTAATAGCATATTGTTGTTTAGTGAAACTCGGTATTGCGTACGACGCAAGCTATCGAGGAAGGTCGTGATTGCGTGTAAAGTAAGCCAAGCAAGTGGGTAGTGAAAGATTCCTTTGATGATATAAAAACAAAATATTACTCATAAAAATCTCGGGTGTTACATTCTACCCCCCTTAAAAAGAATTTCGCCCTCGAAATTCGTCACTTTGTAACAAACAGATGAGGATACTTCTCCCTCATCATATCCTCAAGCTCCCACGTAGCTTCTTCTAATTGGTGGTTCCTCCATAAAACTTTCACCAAGCGAGTGGTCTTGTTTTGTAGGACTTTTTCGCTACGATCCAGAATCTCTATCGGCTGTTCTTCATAAGAAAGATCTTGCTCCAGCGGTACAACTTCTGAGCTGAGTACATGTGAAGGATCTGGTATGTACTTTCTCAGGAGAGATACATGGAACACATCGTGAACTTGAGAGAGATTCGGTGGAAGCGCCAATCGGTAAGCTACCTTCCCAACACGATCCAGTATTTCGAAAGGACCGATATATCTAGGGTTCAACTTCCCCTTCTTTCCAAATCTCATAACCCTCTTCCAGGGAGATATTCGTAAGAACACTTTATCACCCACTTCAAACTCTAGGTCTTTTCTTCGGTTGTCGGCATAACTTTTCTGTCGACTCTGAGCTGCTCTTATGTGGTGTTGAATAGATCTAACCTTTTCTGCCATTTCATCAACGAGATCAGGTCCTAATAGCTTTCTTTCCCCAACTTCATCCCAGCAAGTTGGAGTGCTGCATTTCTTTCCATAGAGAGCTTCATAAGGATCCATCTGAATACTGGAGTGAAAGCTATTATTATAAGAAAATTCCACCAAAGGTAGGTGTTGATCCCAACCTCCTTTGGAATCCATAGAGCAAGCTCTCAACATATCTTCTAGGGTTTGAATTGTTCTTTCAGACTGACCGTCTGTCTGGGGATGATAAGCAGTGCTGAAACTCAACTCTGTATCCAGAGTATGCTGAAGACTTCGCCAGAACTTCGAGGTAAATCTCGGATCCTGATCAGATATAATAGAAAGTGGTACTCCATGCAATCTTACCACTTCCTTTACATATATCCTGGCAAGCTGATCTAGAGAGAAATCCTCTCTAATAGCAATGAAGTGTGCAGACTTTGTAAGACAATCAACTATGACCCAAATAGCATTATTGCCTTTGGATGTTTTTGGAAGTCCTGTGACAAAGTCCATAGTGATATTTTCCCATTTCCATTCGGGTATGGGTAATGGTTGTAACATCCCCTTAGACTTCTATCTCTCAGCTTTAACTTGTTGACAAACCAAGCATCAAGAGACATATTCAGCAACATCTCTTTTCATGCCATCCCACCAGAAGTACTCTTTCAGGTCCCTATACATCTTCGTGCTTCTAGGATGAATAGAGAATGAAGAACTATGAGCCTCATCCAGCAGCTCCTTCTTTAATAGAGGTGCACGCCCATGTGGGATCACCTATAGCTTTTTACAGAGGTTCTATTCCTGGTTTTTCCACAGTTAGTCAAACTGTCCATAGTTTCCATGCAGGTTCCCCCTTAGCATAACAGAGGGTGCACAGTTGGCACATAGTTTTTCCAATCATGAATCCAAAGCATGTGAGCCAGTTAAAAATATGGAAATTACAATTTTTTATTAATTAATGTTAAAACCTAATTTTCCAATTTCTTTTCCTCTATGGATAGTAGGGATTCATGGGGAGCTTCTCCTTGATCCAATTTGTATAATTTGATCTTCATTCTCCATCTGAACTCAGAATGAAACGTCTTCAGTCTCGTTGGATCCGCGTTGATGAGTACTCAATTCATTTTGTTACATTATTTTTTCTTCTAAGTATCAATGGTGTTATTTGGGTAAAATATAATTTTACCTCTTTCCCAGATCTTTATCCCCTCTTAATTCTTCTTTTGATATAAGTAAAATCAGAAGTTTATACTGGATGAGAACTCTACTACGGACCTACCATAGGTAGTATATACTTTTTCTATGTGGTTTGGTTCTTTATAAATCTAGTTGTTGTTGTGCTTCTCACTGGACTATCCAACATGACCAGAAAAATTAATTGAATAAATTTATTAAATGAAATGAAGCATGTTAAAGATGACATTTAGTTCCTTTGATATGTTTTGGAGATTTTCCCCCCAACTAAGTCCATCTATGTGGTGCACCATGTAAATTTCCTTTACCTATTCCTTTGTTAAACTGACCATGGGGTGAGTTAGTGCTTTCCCAGTTAGAGGAAGCCTTTTAATTAATGAATTCAACTGACTTGGTTGAATTGGAGATAGTTTTCCTTCTTCTCATATTGATGCTTTTAATTGGATGGTTTATATGTATTTGTGATATGAGTGGGTAAATTCATTGAATGTGAATTGTTTATTATTGAATGATTTAAATGATTAATGTTTACATAGGATTCCATTAGTGTCATGCACCATGGGTAATGATAGTGGTAGAGAATTTCATGGACCTATATGCTCCTTGGATTCATGTTCTATGGGATGCCTTGGGCCTTGCTACCCCTTGGATCCAGTTTGGTTTGGCTCACAATGGACATGGTTTTTTTACATTCTCCTTATACCAAAATTCAAGCCTAATCAAGTTTCCATCGAGATGCTCCTAGGACACGATGATGATGCATTGGTCCACTATACCTTGGATCCCACCTCAAGGGGTATGAAATTATTGATTATATGGCATGGATGTGGTAAATGTGACATTATTTATTATATGGAATTTTCAGGGTAAATGTGAAATTATTGATTATATTGCATGGTCGTGGTATATATGGAACTTCAGATTATATGGATAAGGTGTGGTTGTTTTGACACTTCTGGTTATACAATAAAGTTGTGGGTGATATGATATATTGTGTATATGGAAATTCTACAGTGTTTACTTATGTTTACATTATTGCTACCTTTTTATAGGAGCCTAACCCATGTTTTTCAAGGATCCTTGTTGGGGTACACAGTATCACTTGTTTTATAGTATATATTCCATGAACAATTTTATATTATTTTCTGCTTAATTGTTATATAGATTTCACATTGCTTTAGATTATATTACACATCCAGGATTTTTTATAGACACTTAGGGTGGTGACCTACTGGGATTGTATCTCACACCCTATATGGGCCACTGTTTGGTACCCATACAGACTCTATGAATATAGTTAGGTACAAAGGAAAGTCCCCATAGCTCTATGCTTGAATTTGTTTCATGCTTAGGAGAAGTGGAGAACATGATGGAGATGAGTCATGTGATGCTATCTGAAGATAGTACTTTTTGGTATTTTTGGTATTTTGAAATATGTATTGTATTGATTCCACATATACCTTTTTTGGATGTGTTATAAACACCACATGATCATCATTGTATATGAGATTCCTTATGGGATTTTATATATATATATATATATATATGTTATCTATATGTTTATCAATTGTCTGGTTGATTTAAATATTCTTAAATTTGATCCTGGTGATTTATACCGCTATGTTAGAATCTAATAAGATGGAATATTCTCCCTAGAGACACACCCAAGGACCTCTCTAAGAGTCAAAATCCTTTGGAGTTTGGAGATATGTTCTTGATTCAATGTGTACAAATGGTCTGAAGGCACCGTTCATTGGCATCTGGGTCTAGGATGTCACATATAAGAATGTGTCTCAGATTGAGTTCTAATAAAAGTGATATAAGGGTTTTATGTCAGGAGAACCTCCTAATAAATGGAAGGTTCTCTGAGATTCAAAAATGTGGGAACAATCATGGGGTAATGAAACCAAGGTATAGTATAAAGAAAAAATATTTTACTTTCTGGTCATGATTAGAGGATTTCAATTGACATTGAGCCATGGGTAAAGAAAAATAATGTAATAAATCTTTATTTTTTTCTAGAGGACCATTTTTTTCAATATATTTAGATATTAAATGACCAAGATCTAAATAAGGGGTTTAAAACATGGTATGGTTTTCAATAAAATATTTTATGAAAATCCTTTCTAACTATTAATAATCTATATATAATTGGGTAACATTTTGGAATCATCCACCTAACTACAGATACACGTGACTAAATAATGAGAACCTATGACTATGGTAGGGTAAGAATTGATAGGATGAATGGTTATTTTTTTAATCTTCAAAAGTATTTATTCACCAATAAAGTAATCCAATAAATATTTCAATGAGGATCAGATAGGAAAAAATTAATTCATTGGAAGGGGTTTAAATTTATATATCATTTAATAATATTTATTGAGAATTAATAAAATATCTGGATTTTTTATCCAATAATAATAAAAATATTCATCCACTATGGAAAAATTATGAAACACATAGGGTGAGTTTATCAAACATATAGTAAACCCCACAAATTTAAGGTCTCCTTGGGTTTTTTTATCATCATTCGATGTTTTCAACATGCAAGGAACTTACTAATAAGTACAAACCTCAATATTGAGGTAGGTATTTAGACATCATGTATGGACAAGGAAAAAGTGTAGTGGATATTTTTTTATATATTTCTTGTTATGTTTTTGGTTCACCAACAAAAACAACCCAAGACTTTTACCATGGATATTACTACATGTGTACATATTATTCCATTAGCAACCATGGGATTTTTCAAAAGTATTGTTGGGTTTAGGTGTGAGTTGCAATAAATTTATACTCCTAACACCATGACTATTTAAGGAGGTCTAGGATATACTTCCACTAATAGTTCAAAGATATAGATCTCATTTAATCCTTTAGATATCCCTGAGATCTCTATGTAGAGAGAGATGAGAGGTGTAGAGAGGGATTTTTTGTAAATATACATCCATTTAAGAATAATGGTAAAATTTCCCATCCATTATATAGCCTCTATGATCAATAAATCACACTAAGTGGTATTAGAGCCATTTTTTCAAAACTTTGGTGATCATTTTATGTGTTTTAGTGAACATAACATTCAAGTTGCATGAATTTTTGTTTTAAATACAAATTCTAAAAGTTAATTTTAAGATAATTTCAATAGGGAAAACATCATTAAAAATATATCTAAAAATGTTTACTATATTTGACTGTATTTTTGGTTAAAATCCGGTAGTACATTACCCCCTTACAAGAGAAGAATTAATTGTTCCAACACAATTTACATTTTCACAGACATTCCTCCAGCTACTTCGATATTCTAGGTCATCAACAAATATAGACCATTGATACCATTTAGATCATATATTGATCAATTAGAGTCCATTTTTGATGATATAGAAGTTTATTAATTCATTTATAACCATTACATATACAATTATATACTCCTCTTTTTAAATTATGCTTGAATTTCCACTAAATTGTAATTAAATGGAGGGATCTCCCTTAGGATTTGTGATCATGTTGAATTAATTAAACTATTCCATTTATAATTTTTAATGAAAGATCTAATTAATACTAAGTATCACTTCATCCACATTGAAAATAAGGGAGTTAGCCCTGATTCCACTAAGGAAGCTGAGTGGAATAATTTGAGTAAGAAGATAATCATTCAAATATTCCAATGGATCAATCATAGAATCTACCACACTATTTCTCAAGATATTATCATATGAAAACTCTAGGTAAATTTGATGAATACATACCAATCATAAAACACTCAAAACAAAAACATATTCTTAAATCAGTTGATGTATCTTTAACTATAATTTGGTAGTACTATAACTGAATGCACTCATGAGTTCT
Source organism: Viscum album (assembly GCA_963277665.1). Classification (NCBI taxonomy): domain Eukaryota; kingdom Viridiplantae; phylum Streptophyta; class Magnoliopsida; order Santalales; family Viscaceae; genus Viscum; species Viscum album. The sequence continues at coordinate 1,597,709,021 of OY728141.1, forward strand.
TGATCATGGTGAGTTAATTTTTTATTGTAGGTAAGACTTTTAATAATAAAGATCAGGAAAACCACATACCATTCATGATTTCCAGTAATTGGGATATGCTAGTGGTATGCCTCTATAACTCAGTTACTTAAGGAAAACATTCCATGTAAATGGAAAAGGATATCAAGAAGTAAATTAATACTCGCTATCATTGGATATGAAAGATGATGGATCGATAGATGTTTGGACTTGTAAAGATCCACATGAATGATAACCTGAAAGACATGCTGAGAATGGTGGAATCCTGAAAGAATCTAGACCATTGTAGAGGCTTGAGTAGACTATATCTAGAGGGTAAAATTGATAGTGATTTATATCTATGTGCCTTGGTAATTAGCTAGTTCACTAACCACACCATCCCAAGACTTCTAACATATATTCTATTTTATATTTAGATACTATTAATATGGAAGTATTATAATTTTTCAAAGGTACTATTGGGTTTACATGGGAGTTGTGTTAAATATATAATCCTCCTACCATGGATATTTAAGGAGGGATAGAAGAGCCTTCCAACATAAATTTCAATTAAAATATCTCAATCATACTTAAGATAATTTAGGGAGCTCCATATAGAGAGAGAAAATATATGTAGAGGTAGTTTTTTACAAATCTTTTTTATGATGAGATAATGGTAAGTTTCACCCTCCATTATTCTTTTTACACGATCATTGAATCAAGAAATATTTTTCAGGCCTTTGAATCATAATTTTCCTTTAAAGTGAATTGAGTTCACATTGATCATTTAAGTGAATAATATTGGGGAAACTACTCATTCTTGGGAAATCTATAGGGACCTAATCCTTAAATAACCCATAATTACAATATTTATAATAATGGGTGTACTTTATTATATTTTAAAGAAATTTTGGTTTATATTTTTTAATAATTTAGAAAAAACTCTTTCATATCAATCCCATATAATAAAAACTGGAAAATATCACTCAATGTATAGTTTTTTCATAAAAATAAGTTCTTATGTTTACACTCCAGTTTCCTTCAGGTCCCTTTTTCTTCTTTCAAGACATGTCACTATTGATGTTTTTATAATACCTACACTTCCTTAAGCATAGTGAATTTCTTAAAAAATATTGGATGAGAAAAAAAATCTTTGTAAAGGATATAAAAAGAAATGAAACTTTTTAAACCATTTTTAATTCATGAAATCTCATAAGGAAGTTTTCATTTTACATAATAAAATTTAATGCTAAAAATAATCATTTTCTAACTTATAAAATTAACTTGAAATCTAAAAAATTTCATAAAACGTTTATCAAGAAAACAAGGAAAATTCATGATTCCTAAAATATTTGTAATGAAAACAAACCATTCAACTTTAGAAGATCAGAAACATTAATTTAAAATTTAAAATATTTTTTTACATTTTTAAATCAAAATATTTCAATGAAATCCCATTTAAAATCATAGAAAAAACATGTAGGAAACTTAGGGTTCCATATTTTCATTAAATAATAACCTAACATGATAATTCAATTACTCCATTAAGAGTAACTATTATCATGGTTAACTCCATAATTTTATTAAAATAATAAACTCTTTATATATTGACTTTGGAGTAACATAAAATAGTAAACCGTATCACTTCATTAGATTAATTAAATTCACCCACCATTCTCTTTAGAGTAACTTATAGTAGTTAGATCCTTTGTTTTACCCTTTTAATTAGAGGAAGTTAATAAAACCACTCATTACAAAATGAATATAGTCCTATAAGGGTTTGGGTTCACTTACCACTCCCACATTAATCAGTAAATCCAAGGTATCCTATTTTAAAATAAAAGCATTTAATAACATTAAATTCTCATCCTAAAAATAATAAAATTGTTATTTCATACCATAATCAAAACCACCTTCATTTATCTCATAAAAATGAAAATAAATATCCTTTTATTTTGAAAATATTTAAAAATTAAAAATTCCCAAAATAATAGAAAAAGTATCTTCTTTTAAAACCCAAGGAAAATTACATAGAAATCTTGAAAATGAATAAAGGACATGATGGTGGGAAAATATTTTTATATTTTATACGTTAAAAAAACAATCTTTTATACATTGGAATAAATTTTTAAAAGTTACCCTTATAGAAAATGTTTAAAATATTTCTTTTAGAAACATTTATAAAAAGAAAAATATAGTTAAAATGTCCTTTGAAAATATTTTAATAATTTTTTTTAGAAATTTTAAAGAACATGGACAAGGAAGAGGAATATCTTGATAATATAACATTTAATAAAGGTTTAAAGGAAATCCCTTTTTTACATTGGTAACTTTTAAATCAAAAGGATATTAAAGAAGACAACATCAAAAGGATATTTATAGCACTATAATTTTATTAAATATAAAAAATTATATGCATATAGATATATATGCACCACAATAAAGAAAAAATGTGGTGAAAATTGAATAAGTCCCAAATAAAGTAAATTGAAATGAGGAATCTCTTTCCTTGAGTCTTGAATCATTGCATGCCTTCTATAACTCCTAAATGATATAATTATATTAATTTTATCCTTGATGAATAAAATATTTCAGGTTAATTTCATTATAATTATTCCTTTTAGTTTATTTATTACCTTTACTTATTTAGTTACTGAATCAATTAGGTTTACATCCGACATTTTGAGGTCATTGGTTCGTTTCCTCAAAATAACATTGGTAAATTGACTGTGATTAAAGGGGTCCTTTTTCAGTCATCTAAATAATATTAAACATGTTATAGTTATCATTTTTATACGTCAAAAAAATTTAATAACCATTCATAAAAGTTGTTCATGAAAAATGATTCACAGCGGTTCCTAGAGAAGGTAGTTTTTACATACACATGAACAACATTTTCATTTTTTTGGGTAAATAAAAATAAATTAGATAATATTTTAATATTATAAAATAACTCATATTTTAATTTTATAGAATCACTAATCTATTATAAACATCATATATATTCATTTTATCTATTATTTTAACCAACCATAATAGCCAGTGATGAAAAATGATACACGTCACTTCGTGGGGGTGGTGGTCTACATATACATATGAGTGAAGTGTTCATTTAAAACTGGATGGAAAAATTAATGTAAAATGGTTTAAAAAATAAAATAATAAAATTTCAATATATTATATATATTTATTTTTTATATAAGAATAGTTATGACAGTTTTTAAGGAGGTATACAAAAAAATATTCTTATAAGTAATCAGTTAAGACATATACCTCCACTTTTGATTTCCTCTTTTTTATTAATATTAAGGACTATAAAAGAGAGGTTTATGATCACTCCAAGGGATTTGGGACATGTAAATTGGTGTTTATATAGGGTTTTTATATAATATTTAGATAAAACCTAACTTTAGTTTTGTTTTGAAATGGCTGACATGAGTCCGTTTTTATAAAAAAAGTCTATGGAATTTTTAAAACAATCAATATTTAAGAGTCACGAAAGTAATTTTAAAAATTTCATGTGGAACATACATGAACCATGAATTATAGGCTCAATAATTTACCTTAAAATTTAGTAATTATAGTATATTTATGATTTGATAATTATTTTAAAATAATTTTTAAAACTTAAATACCATTTAAGGTCTTTTTCTAGACTATTCAAAAACATTGACATTAAACATATCATGAAAAAATGAATTAGAATTAAAACACATAAATAATAACTTATAAATAATAATTATATGTAAAATTCATGTAAATCTACAATTAATCTAAATAATATTATTTCTAATGTTTTTAATATCATTTATTGATTTTTCTACTGATTTCCCAAGCGTTGTGTCAGTGTTGTGTAATGATTTTGGGTAATAATAACTTGGATAAAAAATAAATTAATATCATTAATATAGTTTAATATTCATAAAATTTATCATAAATAGTTTTTCATGTCTTATTTTTATCTATATACATACGATGATAACAAAAAATGTGAGAGAGAGTGACTTTTTGTAATTACTCTTAACATAAAATAATATAAAGGTTGTAATCAATGTAAAGTGAAAAAAAATGAAATATATTTATAATAAACGATATTTATGGTCAAATTACAGTCATCTAATGAAATAATTTCATGTTTTATATTTATTTTGTGACCATAACCCATGTTTGTAACCTTATTTTACTGATTTTACCCTATAACGTGGTAACAAACATATACCATGGTTACTATTCATGAAGACTAAAAATGAAATGGACCATATTACACAATTTTAATATATTTATTCTAAATATTATGTTTATTTTTTGATATTAAATTTCCAGAAGTTGTTGAAATTAATTTTAATATAAGTTCCCAAAACGCAGTGAAAACTTGTTTTTAGAAAAATGCTTGTTTAAAGCGTAAAAATGATTATAGACCAAAATACAGTATTATGTTGAATTTCATGGAATTAATTAGATTGTGTTTAATAAAATTAAAATTATATTACTTTAAATAAAATCCATAATCAAATGGAGCATTTAAATGAATTTGATTATAATGAAGTAAATCACAATTATTTTTCAAAATCAGTATTTTTTTCACAATTCTCCCAAAAATCAACCATTTAATAGAAATCATTAAATTTATATTAATATTGTTTGAAAAATATGATTTTAAATATGATTTCTGTTTTTTCAAATAAATGTTTTAAAAGTTTCATCATGCACAAAAAGCAACAAAAACCATTTTTAAAAAAGATGTATTTTTGAAGTATAAAAAGAAATTATACTCATTCCTTATCTAGTAATAACCAATACATGAATGTTAATTTATTTTAATAAATATATTATCTATAAATTTCATTAAAATAATTGATCTATAAATATTAACTTAATTTATTTTGATACAAATACTTTGCACATATAAATTAGTTTTTTGAAAAATATATCCCTTAAACTTATATGATTTTATTTAAAATTTATTTTTTGTTTTCAAGGAATTAATCAATACATTTGAATTAAGGAAATATTTTCTAAATATATTTTATAATGTGGTTACTTATTTTCATACCATCTAATCAAATGGATAGGTTATAACTAGCATACTTAAATAAAAAAATTAATAGTATTAGGTAGTTCATTTTAAGCTTGATAGTGTGTGAAGTATAAGAAATCAGAGATAATATTATTTTAATACTAAAATATTTGGGTTTTACACTTAAACCCCATTAATAATTTTTTCTGTCACAATTGTACCTTATATATGATAAAAAAGGTTTGAAATATTCTTAAAATCATTTCCAAGGGATGAAAATATATATATATAAACAGAAATAAATATCTTTTTAATCCACATTGATAAAATTTCTTTTTTCAAATAACATTAATGTTAGTATTTACAAATAAATTTATCATTTCTTAAATAATTCTTAAACCACTAATTTTCCATAATAAGACTCATTCGAGAGAATTATTTTCATAAATAATACCTCCATAGTCGAGTGATATTTTCCACATAAGTCTTGATAGATTTATCTTCCTCTTACTTGAGTTGAATAATTATTTAACCATCAATATAGAGAATAATATAGAACATACTTAATTCATTTCATTTAATACCATATGTTTAATTTTTTCCTACAATTTTTTTTACATGAGTTATCCTTCTTTTCTTCATCTCATATTATAAAAGTTAAATAACCATGATGAATTTTTCTTGCATGAAGTATTAAAATTAACTTTCAATGAATCATATGAATCAAAAAATAATGACATGTTATTTATCATTTTTCTATCCATTAACCAAAACCAAAAATTGTTTGAAAAATATATGATTATATCCAATGTGAATAAATACTACATTAATCCTTGGATCCTTATCAAATAACACCAAAAGATAAAATTAAATCATTCCATAAATAACTAACCAAAAAATACTATGAAAAATTTGAAACCAAAATATTATAATGATTTTATCACATATTCTCCCAATATCAACTCAAAATTTATCTTTAAATAATACGAATCACTCCTAAAGTCACATAACAAAAATTTATATGCCCTAATAATCTAATCTATAAAAATGGTTAAAATTTTACATAAATAAACTAAATCATCATAAAGACATAATAAAATCATATATGATTCAAAAATATAATTTAACCTTGATTCCTCAAATAAAATCCCATCTTAAGTAATAATATTTTGGTTTACCTTAACCATATAATGTTCCTATTATAGAAAATTTCATCAAAAATAACTTTAATAACTTAGTCACCAAATCAATTTGCAGTCCATAGTTATCTATATGATAAATGATATTCTCCCAAAATTTATTAACCACTAATACCAATTATATATAATTAACTCAACATTAAAAAATTTATTAACCAAAAAGGTTATAAATACCATTCAATTTAGGTCAAAAAAAATAAAAAAATATATATTCTTGTAGCATCCTAGCCTCTAGAAACCTAGAGTTATAAGTTAAAATAAATTATTGGTAAAAAATAAAAGATTTATCATAGGATATGTCATCTTAATATTATTGGAAAATTAGATATATACATAAATTACATTTGAAAACATAAGATAAAACATGAACAGATTTCAAGATCATAATTTTCCCTCCCATAATATCTTTGAAAATTACACGCAGTTCTCCACTATGTTTCTTGGGAAACGGAAAACAAATAAGGTTGAACTCGGAGTAAGTATTATAATATATTAGATGTTATCATAATATAATCCTATAATAATTGATATGATATAAATAAATTTAAAATATATATCCATAATCAACTAAAATTGAGGTCATGTTATATAGAGGATAATAAATGAAAAAATGGATGGTAATAATCATTGACCATAAACTGAGGGAATGCATAATGATGTACATAATAACATATCATCAATGTCTTCTTCCAATACATTATACTAATATGGAAAGTGGTATACACCAAAACCCAAGCAATTTTATCGCATGTGTCCTATCACTGCATCAAGGGGTGATATAATTCTGAGGCTCACCCATCACCTGATTTAGACCAATTCATCAACCATAAGAATCATCATGACCATTCATATCATTCCCTACGGAACCTATGGGTAAATATAAAATCCTATCTATATAATGATAAATATATAAATAAATACTTCACCATTTAATAGAATATTTTTTTATTTCTATGAAAATATATTTTAATCAAGTTAAAATCTATGGGGTATCATCAAATTAATAGTAATTCACCTTATTAAAGATATATAAGGGTGATGGTATTTTCAATGTACTAGTTTATCCATGGAAGATAATAATTGGGATCAATAGTTATCACTAGTTAGAGACCAATTATATTGTAGGAAAAATCCTTCATAATGGTCTATTAAGAGTGTTTGAATATTCTAAATCATATCCCTAAAGAGTGTCTAGCCAGTTTTTCAGTCTTAGTCCCACTCATCGTGTATTAGGGTGGTCATTTAGTTAGTAATCAACCAACCATTTTCTAATTGATTACCCTTGGTGCATTTTTTCTACAACCACATTCACTTTATTCCATCTAGAGAGGGATTAATTCTCTAAGAAAATATACAAACTTTTACATTACCAAAACTTATGATGGTTTTCCACCATGGAAAAGATTTATTTTTTTAACATTTTTGGTTACTCTTGAATAAAATGAATATGAGAGAAGGATAATAATATAGACTTTTAATTCCCTTAAATTACATGATAATTATTATACAAATTATTCCATGGAAATGTATTTACCACACAAAATAAAATAAGTTGTGAATATAACATGATTCCTAAAGAAAAAATTGAGATGAAATAATTGAACTTATTGATTGTGTAGCAATTCAATAAAATCATATTGAAAGGGAGATATTAAATAGATATTTAAATACTACGAATAAAGAAATTTCATGATATAACATATCATATAGGTAGTTTACACACCATATAAATGAAATTAGGTATATGATACCAAACATATCCCAAGAGTGGAATTTGACTTGGAAAACCCTATCCTCTCATCCTAACCTCATAAAAAATACTTTATATATTACAAAAATATATATATTAATCACTTAATTCATTACCTTAATCATATCCATTTTCATTTATAATCTTTATAAATTATAGTGACCCACACTTTTCATACATAAATATTAAACCTTATTATATGAATATTCAATACATAAAATATTAGTCCATGATAGAATCATATTGGTTTAGTTCCTTTAGGAACATTTATAAATAAGAAAAAAGTTCATAAGAGATCTAATTAATCTTCCACCAAGTTCTTAATAACCAAAAACCTTCCAAAACATATCATAATTAAAACATTTCTTCATAACCTGGGGAAGGGAAACGTATGAAATGGTGTTCTCATATGCTCAATAATTGTGACAAGGGAGATATAAATGATCACTTAAATATTTCCTTAATAGTAGGGTATGATAACATGATATAAACATTTAAAAACTATACCATTCATATCTAATATAATTATATTGAGTCACGGAATAAATTTGGGTAGATCATAACACATGAATCCTAACGGAATCAAAGAACAAGAGACATGAGAGCATAATATTGCTATAAGACATAAGTTTTTGGAATACACATAATTATAGAAAATCATTTCCTTGGTCAAATATTGCTTCCAATACTTTCATAGTGTTTTGGGTTCACTCCCCATTCCATCTTATCCTTTTTATTGGTTCACTCGCATGACTATCATAGTGGATAGAGTCCCTTACTAAATTGGGTTCACAATGCATTTTAGTCCTTATTATCTCATGATATATTCATATTTACCCCATGAATTACAGGTATATATAATTTTTGGACCACCACTCACATAATGAGAACCATACATATATGTGCTATAAAATCATAAAACATTAATTATAAAATAACGTATGGAATAAAAATAGGTTTAACAAACATTTCATCATTTTTGGATAACAAAACCCATAAAAAAGAAATAGATTTCATAAAGGTTTCATCATAACATAATTAACACAAGGGAAAGAAAAAGTTTTATTAGAATCATACTTAAATAAAAAAACATTATAATACATCCAAATAATGAATGTTTATGGTATCATTGGATCACAACCCTAATAAATAATAAGTAACACTAAAGTATGTTATCATAGATGATAAAATCCATTAAAATATTACTACAACATTTATTGGGGAAAACACCCTTTTCACTTTGAAATCACTTATATAAAGTCTAAAATTTTCCCAAATATTAAATAAAACATTTTAAAATTAATAACTTGGAATTTTTGAAAGGAAGATTAAAATTATTAAGTAGTCATAATGTTGGGATATTTAATTCATGTTTTGTGCATTAAATCAAATATACATTTCACATTTTCAGTAAACAGTAACAATTACCTCATTTGGAAAGTGAAAAGAAGTTTCCTTTTAAATGTTTTTTAAAAAATTAAAACATAGGTAAAAATGGATTTAAAAATAATAGGATAATATTGTAACATTATTGAAAAAAAAAATTAAAATATTTCTACATGGAAGAAAAAAATTCGATCAAAGAGAAAAATAAAATTAGTTTTCTTTAAAAATATTCTTTTGGTATCTTGAATACTTAAAAATAGGAAAATGAGTACAAAATGTAATATATATATAAATAAATATAAGAGAAGAAAATTAATGATATTATTGAGAAGAATATCATGTAATTTCATAATTAGGATCTTAATCATAAACAATCCTGATAAATAATTAGATTGTAACCTAAAATTCTTACATTATGTTCCACTTGTTTCAAAATAACTCTAAACTCAAGTATAATAAATTTTAATTTTTTATAATTTTGAAAGAGAATAATTTATATACTTATAATATCGTAAATGATACAATTATAAAATTTCAACACACATTTATCAATAATTCTTTATTAAAATCATTATTTCCAATTGTTGATTGTTTCATTTTTTTGGAATTTTTTGGTACTATAGTTCGAGTCCTTGTACATTGATTATAGTTAAAAAATATCCAGAATGTTAACCATGATATAAATATAATATATATTAATTATTTATATTTATATTTATCCATAAAATTTAGAGATAGAAAAATAGATTATACTATTCATAGAGACAGTAGACTATACGTATTCAGGAACTCTATTTCCATTTTTCGACGACTCGAATGAAAGAAAGGTAAATAATAATTCACATTTACAGAATAATTAATATATCTTATATATAATATATATTCATTAAATTTATTCTTATTTTCATTCACATAAATCATCAATGAAAAAATGAATCTCATAGCTCTGTGGAGGTGGTAGTCCACACGTACCCACAAGAGACATTATCATTTTCCAATGGATTTGGAGGAGGTATATAATGGTTGTCACATCATAAAAATAGAAATTAATTATATTTAAGATACTGAAATAATTATTTTAAATAGATACCATATATTTTGAGTAGTTAAAAGAAGAAATAAGATTGAAAATGATCGGTTACAATTTATACATCTTCATTGAGAAACCACTTTTGTCTTACACCTTAAGCCTTGAAAGGGTGGTATTTTGTCAAGACCAGAAGTAATAGAATGTGGGGAATGAATATAGAAATTTATTTTGCTTAGTATTTTCTGATCTAGAATACTAATTCATTTTAAATAATAACGGAGGAGAGTTTCTCATTTATAAGTGAGGGGAGGGTCACTCTTGGAATTATATAAAGTATTAAATTAATATAAATTAATTTTCAGAGAAAAATGTATCTAAATTTCCATAATTTGAATATAAGAGGATTATGAGTCTATTTAATCTCATAAAATAAAATTTTACAATTATTGGTTATATTTTCACCCTTATCTCTTAGTTTTAACCTCAGTTAACCCTTTTTGACAATTATTGTGATAACAAATATTTCTACACTTTAAGGGTCAATAATGTTACCATAAAATGAAAATTTTTCTTTAAATAGACCATGTTTGATATATATTCAAACAAATACCATTAATTTGGTATAATATGGTATTTTATAAATTTTAAATCATTTCGTAAAATACTTATTATTATAAAATATCATTAATGTCATTTTTGGAACTATTCATTGACTTTGAATTTGAAAAAAAACATGACAGAAAAAGAATTCGAATATAATAATTTCATACACAAATAACATATTATATTTATCTATAAAATTCATTTAACATAATAATTCACCCAAATTTTATTACTTTTAACATTTTTAAAATCAATTATTTAATTTTTCTATTAGTTGAATAAATACCGTGTTGGTGATAAATAAGTGTTTAAGGTAATTATTCGATCACCAAAAAATAAAAATATATTACTATGATAAAAAAATATTATCTTTTAAATAAACTTTTAGAAAAAAAATAACCTAATTTTATACTAATGTAAACAATTTTATAAATATTAAAGTCAAGAGAGTGAGATTTTTTATTTATTATTTTCTAAAAATAATATAAAGGTCATGATCAAATAAAAATGGAACCAAGTGAATATATTTTAGATAATTGGAAGATAAGGTTCAAACTAAATTCATCCAATAAGATAAAGTCAAGATTTAGAGAAATTCTAAATCCTTATCCCAAAGTTTTCACCTTGTTTTACACGTTTTATCCTTAGTAAGGTGAAATATATTTAAAAAGAATACTATTGATAATGACCACAAATAAAATAGAATTATTTACCATATTTAATCCTCCTAATTATAAATATGGAATCCATATTTCAGGATTCAATTCCTATAATTTTGAAAAAATCATTTTAAAATAACTGTGCGAAACATGATGAAAATTGCTTTTTTTAGAAAAATATATCTTTAAGTATATAAATGGGTTAATTCTTATCCCATGACTAGTAAAAACATTAGATGAATTTAAAAACATTTCATTGAATATATAATATATAAATTTTGATAAAATTATTCACCATTGGTGATTAATATAATTTATTAAGATAAAAACACATTACGTGCATCAATACAGTTTTTCCAAAAAGAAATCTCTTTTACTTTCAAAGGTTATTCATTTTCATATCTAATAAATTGATATCCAATGAATTCATTTTTTTCATGTATTAACCATAAATTGTTCATAATTTATTTACTCATATTCATATAATCCAATCCAATGGCTAGGTGGTAACTATCACATTAAATAATAATATTTCAATAGTATAATAGAGTTTGTTAAAAATCAGTATTGTATGCATAGTAAGATGTCAAATAAATTATAAATATTAAAAGAAAAATATCCAAAAAAAATTAAGGTCTCACATTCTAACCCAATTAAAATTAATTTTTCATTTTAAATTATATTACTATAACGTAAAAAATTAGGATATCTAAATTTAATCACATTCTTAGGTTCCTAAGTAGCTTCTTCAAATTATTGATTCCTCTAAAGAACTTTAAACAAGTGATTAGTCTAGTTCCATAGATCTTTATATTTATGACCCAAGAATTTTATTGATTTTTATTTATAGGAAATATCATGCTCTATCTATACAACCTCTATGTTAAATACATGTGAAGGATCAGGTATGTACTTTCTCTAGAGTGGCACATGGAACACATTTTGAACTTGAGAGAGGTTTAGTGGAAGCTCTAAGTAGAAAGCTACCATCCCTACTTGATCAAGAATCTTAATGGGGCCAATATACCTAGGTCTCATATTTCACTTCTTTAAAAATATCATAACCTATTTTAAATAAAAATTCAAAGAAATACATTATCACCGATTTCAAATTAATGATTTCATCAATGATTTTCAGCATAAATTTTCTTTTGAATATGAGATTCCTTGAAGTGATACTGAATATATCTAACATTTTCTTCAATTTCTTCAACTAGTTTAGGTCACAATATATTTCCTTCTCAAATTTTAACCCCCCACATTTTATTTCTATACCTCCCTCCATTGATGGGATCATAAGGACACATTTGAATTCTCGAGTGAAAGCTATTTTTGTAAGAACATTTTACTAAAGGAAGTTATTGCTCCCAACCACCTTTAAAATCCATAGAACATGATCACAATAAATTCTAGAGGGTTTTAATGGTTCCCTTATAGTGACCATCTTACAAAGGATTAGAGTAAGTACTAAAACACAACTTTAAATCCAAATCTTACTGAATAATACTCTATAACTTTGAGGTAAACCTTGTATCCCGGTCCAATATAATATATTATGGTACTCTATGAAATCTTACCAATTAATTCATGAATATTCTTGAAATATGACCAAGATAGATATATTCTCCGGTATCAATAAACTGTGTTTCCTTCATAAGGTGATCAACTACAAACTGAATATCATTATAACCTTTAGACATTTTGGGGATTACAATAAAAAATACATGGTGTTGTTTTACCATTTCCATTCTGGTATAGTTAATTATTGTAACATCTCCTTAGACTTTTGTCTTTTGGACTTAACATTCTGGTATTCTTGTCACTGAGATACATATATTACAATATCTTTTTTCAGATTTCCCCATGAGAATTACTCTTTTAGATCTTTATATGTCTTCATACTTTTAAGATAATGAAAATATTCTCGTGAGAGTAACTATTATCAAATAACTCTATCATTACATTAGATTAATAAAATTATTCTATATTCTCTTAGTGATAACATACAATAGTTAAATCTTTTACATCATAGGAGTAATTAACTTTTCCCACATTATCATAGTATTAACATACATTAGTTAAATCCATAATTTTTTCCAATTCCTTGAAGGCATTTAATATACCCTCTCATTATATAATGGATATAGACCCATAAGGGTTTAGAATCAATCCAAATTCCCACTTTCATCAATAACACCACAGTCCCCCATTTTAAAATCAAAATATTTAATAACTCGCACTTTTAATCCTAAAAACACTAATATTTGAATTTAATACCGTAATCAAAACCAATTTTAGGTATCTCATAAAAATGATAATAAATATTATTTTCTTTTGAAAATATTTAAAAATTAAAAATCCCCAAAACAATAAGAAAAGTATCTTATTTTAAAAACCATGGAATATTATAGAGGAATATTGATAATTAAGAAGCTACATGATGGTGGGAAAATATTTTTATACTATGTATGTTAAAAAATACTCTTTTTTACTTTGGTAAAAAGAGTCAAAAGTGACCCTTATGGATAATATTTAATGAATTAATATTAAAAACATTTATAAAAAGTAATATATAGTTAAAAATTCCTTTGAAAATATTTTAATAATTATTTTTTAAATATGTTAAATAACATGTACCTAGAAGAGGAATATATTTATAAGAGAATATTTAGAAATGTTTTAAAGGAAATAACTTTTTTACTTTGGTAACTTTAAAAAAAATAGACATTAAAGAAGAGAGATTTAAAAGGATTTTTATTCCAATTTAATTTAAGTAAATATATTATTAAATGCATAAATATTTCTCTATATTAACTAAATAAGAGAAAAAATGTTGTGAAAATGGCATAAGTCCCAAATAATGGAAATTTAGATAATAAATTCCTTACCTTGAGTCCTAAATCATTTCATACTTTTTATAACCCTTGAATAAAAAAATTATATTAATTTTATAATTGATTAAGAAAAATTTTCAGTTTCATTCCATTATGATTATATATTCTATTTCATTTATTACCTTGGATTATTTAGTTAATAAATCAATTTAGTTTACAAAAGACGTTTTGAGGGCGTTGGTCCATACACTCAAAATAACAGTGGTACATTTATCATGGTCAACGAGGTCATTATTCTATCATCTAAAGAATATTATACATTTTAAAATTGTAATTGTTATAAATCAAATATTCTTTTATAACCATACATTTAATTTGTTCATGAAAAATGAAACACATCGGTTCTTTGAGATGGTAGTCCATATATACGCATGAATAACTTTCTCATTTTTCTTTTCTGTGGAAAATAAATAGAGTGGATAATATTTTACTTTTATAAAATCATATTTGTTTTATAAATATCATATATATTCATTTTATCCACTATTTTATCTATCCATAAGATCCATTGATGAAAAATGAGACACACCACTTCATGGTGGTGGTTGTTTAGACATACACTTGGGCGAAGTGTTCAATTATCATTGGATGGAAAAGTTGATTGAAAATTGTTTATCATTAAAATAATAATTTTTAAATATATTATAGATATTAATGTTATTTTATAAGAATGGTTATGATAGATTTTAAGGAGGTATAAAAAGACATATTTCTAGAAGTAATCAGGTAAAACTTATATCTCCTCTTTTGGTATCCTCTTTTCATTGATATTGGGGCCTTTGAATGACATTTTTCTAATAAATTAAAGTAATTGGGGATATGGGAATGTATTTTTAGATATTTTTTTATATATTATCAAGATAAAACCTAACTATATTTTTTTTTTGAAATTTTTGACATGAGCCTTTTATAAACAAAAATCAATAACATTTTAAAAAAAATAGATATTTAAGGGTCGTAAAAGATATTTTAAAATTTTAATGTGGAACATACATCAACCATGAATGATATTATATATAATTTACCATAAAATTTAGTAATTATGGGATATTTATGATTTATAATTATTTTAAAATAATATTTAAACATTAAAGACCATTTAAGATAATTTTATGGACTATTCAAAAACTTTGACATTAAACATATCCAGAATGAAAAATAATTATAGTTAAAACAAATGGATCCTAACTTATACTTAATATTTATCTATAAAATTCATTTAATTACTCAATTAATCAAAATAATATTGATTTTAATATTTGTAAAATCATTTACTTATTTTTTTCTACTACTTGCAAAAGCGATGAATAGGAATTGTGTAATGGTTCTTGGTAATTAGACAACCACTAAAAATTAAAAAAAAATCATTAATATAGTTTATTATTCATAAACTTTTTCATATATATTTTTTCATATATCAATTTTTTCTATATCTATACAATGATAAGAGAATAAGTGAGAGAGAGGGATATTTTGTAATTACACTTAACGTAAAATAATATAATGGTTATAATCAAAGGAAAGTGGAAAAATAAAATATTTTAGAATATATGATATTTATGGTATAATTAAACTCATATAATGATAAAATTAAGGTTTTCTATTAATTTTGTTCCCTTAACCCATGGTTTTAACCTCATTTTACCGATTTTACCCATTACTGTGGTGATAAACTTTTACCATGGTTACTATTCATAAAGAAGAAAAATGAAACATTCTATATTACCTAATTTGAAAATATTGATTAAAAATATGAAATAATTTTTTAATATTTATTTTCCCTAAGTGGTAGAAATTAATTTTAATATAAGGATTCAAAATTTAGTGAATAAATGTTTTTAGAAAAATCTTGTTTAAATCATAAAAATTATTTTATAAAAAAAGTATTATGATGAATTCAAGGGAATTAATTATAATATTTTTAATAAAATTAAAATTATATTACATAAAATCAAATCCAAAATAAAAATGAACATTTAAATTACTCTGATTATAAGAAAACAAAAGATAGTTATTTTTTCAAAATCTGTATTTTTTCACTATTCACCCAAAAATAAACCTTTTCAGATTTATCCCTAAATTTTAATTTATATTATATTTAAATGATGATTTTGAAAAATATTTTCATTTTATAAAATCAAATTTCTAAAAGTTGCATAAATTACTCATAATATTCATGCAAAAAATGCAATAAAACCCATTTTTAAGAAAATGAACTTTCAAAGAATAAAATGAATTTATAGTCATTAATTATCTACTAACCACCATTATATGATTTTGTATTTATTTTAATAAATATATTATTTATAAATTTCATTAAAATAATTCACCTATAATGATTAACTTAATTTATTTTTATAAACATATATTTAGTATATAAATCAATTTTCAAAAAAAATATTTTATTTAATCATATATGATATTATTTCAAACTGATTTCTTATTTACAAGGCATTAAACAATGAATTTTTATTCTGGGAAACCTTTCTACATATATTTCATAATGCGGTTACATTTTTCATACCTTCTAATCAAACACCTATTTTATAACTATCATATTTAAATAACAATATTTTAATAGTGTACTGTTGTTCATTTTAAGTTTGGTGTTACTTGTAGTATAAGAAAACACACATGGTATTATTTTTCAATTCAAATCTAGTTGTGTTATATTTTAACCCCTTAAAGAAATTAATTCCTTACAATACCTTTTGTGTGATAAAGAATGATTAAAATATTTTCACAATTAATTCCCAAGGGTGAAAGATAAATATATATATATAAAGAGAAAGAAATACCTTTTATCCCACATTGATAAAATTTCCTTTGGAAAATGACTTTAATTTCATGGTTTAGTCTTAAAAATATATAATTTATTAAATATTTCTAAAACCAAAAAATTAACATAATGAGAATCATTGTAGAGAAAGAGTTTCATAAAGAATACCTTTATAATTGAGCGATATTTTACATATAATTATTGAAAGATTTATATTCCTTTTGCTTTAGTTGAGGAATTATTTTACCATCAAGATAGAGAATAAGATAAAATAAACTTAGTTGATTTCATTACATACCATAAGCATAGTTTTTTTCCTTCAGTTGTATTTATAGAAATTATCCATATTTTCTTCATCTCATATTCTAAATGATAAATAACCATGATGATTTTTTCATTCATGAAGAATTAAAATTAACTTTTAATAAAACATAGGATTCAAAAAATAATGACAAGTTATTTTCCCTTTTTCTATACATTACCCAAAACCAAAACTGATTATCATAAGATAAGATAATATCCAATTTTAAGAAATACTACATTAATCTACTAATCCTGATCAAACAAAACACATATATAAAATTAAATCATTCCACAAATTACTAACCATAAAACTCTTAAAAAAGTATTATCACAACATTGAAACACAAATATTAGAATTATTTGATCACATATTCTCCCAAGATCAACTAAACATTTATCCCTAAATATAATCAATCACTCCTAAAGTCACATACCAAAATTGTATATTCCTTAATCTTATAATATCTAGAAATTGTTAATATTTTCCATAAATAACATTAATTTCCATAAATCCACAATAAAATCATATATTCATCTTAAAGATAATTTAATGTTTATTCCTCAAATAAATTCCCATCTTTTCTAATAATATTTTATACCTTAATCATATAATTTTCCCAATATAGTGAACTTATTAAAAGATAAATTTAATCACTTATTCACCAAATCACTTTATAATCCATATTTATCTATATTATAAAAAATATGGTCCCAAATTGTATTAACTCATTATCCTAATTAATTATAATTACCTCAACATTAATGAATGTATTAACACTAATGGTTATCAATACCTTTGAATTTATATTAAGAAAATAAAAAAAACATTCTTAAAACATCATCAACTCTAGAAGTCCAGAACCGGTAGTTATATTACATTATTAGTATATAATACAATATTTTCCACATGATCCATCATCTTATTAGTCTTAAAAAACTAGATACATATATACATTTCATTTGAAAATATAAGATACAACATTTTTTTGAGTAAAAGATGGATTCATTAAAAATGGAGATCAGCAGAAGTACAAGCACGAAGCCATGACAGAAAGTGGTCCAGCCAGAGCTGGTTGTCATCAAGAGGGCCAGAGGCCGCCATCTGATAATCAGTATTGTTCCCTTCCCTTCTGATGACAGATAAGGTACAGGATGTGAAACAGTGATAGAGATAGTGGATTTTCCATATGAGGGGGCCAAAATATTGAAGTTCGTCGTCGTTGAGGTAGATGGCATTGATAATAGTGATACAGTCCGACTCAAGGTGGATTTTATCCCATCCACTATCTTTGGAAAGAATCAGCTCGGCGAGGATGGAAGCAGCTTCGGCAATAATAGACTCCTAAATAGAATGATGAGATTCATGTTTGGCTGCAATGATTTGACCAAAATGATCCATGGCCGGTAGACCAAGGTCGACAGGACCATCCTTGGGGAGAGATGCATCAACATTAATCTTGAGGATCCCTTCTGGTGGAAGACACCAATGGGAAGAAGGGGAAAGGAATCTAAAGGTCTTATGTTGTCCAGAGTGATGCTGTCAGCCCTCAATCCAGAATTATTCCCATTAAATCCAGAAATCATGAGGCTTGATGACACAGTTGAACACAACATCGTTACGACGAACCCAAATGATCCAGGCCATGATTCAAAGTGAGCCCATAGTGGTCGGTGAAGAGGAAGATCACCAACGCCTTAGGAGTGAGGGGAGGTCAAAGGCCAAATCCAGTGAATTATCCGCGAATGAGACCCCTTTGTTCCAAATTTCCTTTTTCCCCTGGACATTGGATGACATCGTGGAGGGGAGATTCTAGGACGTCCGGGTAGAAGGGTCAGAACATGTCACTTGAAAAATGTCGGAAGGAGAGGAGGCTCATAGTAGGGAGGATTCTCGAACACACCTGATACCATAAGTGGCAGATTTTTGGGGGGACGTTGAGCTTCCACAGCGAATCCCATGCCCCCCCTCCCTAACGTGTGACTGAGTACAAAGAGAAAACCAATATCCATATTTCACCATATAGGCTCACGAGATGTCATAGATCCAGAAGAGGTGGTCGGTGCCTGTGTCCGGAACACAGGGGATACTCTGGATAATCCTTCTATCTCTTTCATTAAACCAAGAGTGAATCTTCTCCATGCACCACCCATTACCATGATCAGCAAAAAGGCACCGGACAGTGGCACATTCGAGACCTAGTTGGGCTGCGGATGATGTCTGCATGTCTTCCTTATCAATCGTCCAGGGATCCGTCCAGATATGAACAGATGAACCATTCACAATCCTCCACCCCAACCCTCTCTCCTGAAGGATTCGGGAACCCCAGATACTTCTCCAGAGGAAGCTGGGTTGGGGGCCAAGAGAGGAATCCTGGGAATCCTTGTGGGGGGAAGTATTTATCACAGAGAACTCATGCATAGAGAGAGTACGGGTGATTAATAAGGCGCCATCCTTTCTTTTCCAATAGTACATCATTAAAGTGAGAGAGGTCCTGGAAACCCATTCCTACCATAGATTTTGGCTGGAAGAGACTTTTCTAGGTGATCTAGTGGGTTTTATTCCTTCCATTGTATTTTTCCCACCATAATTTTTCTATTCATGAGTGTATCTAGTTGACAAAAACAGTAGGAAGCTTAAACAGGGACACAAAGTAGCTGGGAATAGATTGTAGGGAAGCCTTTATGAGGGTTTCCTTGTAGGCTTTAGAAATTCTTTTTGGGGTCCATCCTTGGATTTTTTTTTCTCTATAATATACAGCAAATATGCAAAGATTTATTTTTTGGATCAGCCGATCACCGTGGGTAGCCCGAGGTACTTCTTATGCTTCTCGACCATATGAATGACTGCAATGGCACAAAGCTCTTCTCTTTTGGCAAGTGGGACCCCAGAGCTAAAGGAGACTTGCGACTTTCCATGATTGATTGTTTTCCTAGAGGCCCGCTCATACTGTTGGATCACATGGCCTATAGTGAGGCACTCATTATGGGTTTCTCTGGAGAAAAAATACAATCATCGGCAAATAAAATGTGTGAAACAGGTGGGCTTTCATCTTTGCCCCATGATTTGAATGAGAGGAAGTTGCACTAGACATGAGGTTAGAAAAAAAATCAGCCACCAAGATAAAAAGAAATGGGGAAAGAGGGTCTCCCTGAAGAAGGAATCGAGTTGGGGAGAAGCCATGGGTGAGCACCCCATTGACATTAATTCGTAAGGAAATAGACAAGACCCAATGCATGATCATCTCCATCCATTTAGAGAAGAATCCCATTTTTGGAATCACGAATCTGAGGAAATGTCATTCCACTTTATCGTGGGCCTTGGTCATGTCCAGTTTCCACGACATGGTTCCTCTTTTCATGGTGGATCGTGTTTTCATTGAGTGGAACACTTCATGGGCTATAATGGAATGATCAGTAATCAGTCTCTTGGCCACAAAGCACTTTGATTTTCTGAGATGATATCAGGAAACCATGGGCGCATCCTATTAACAAGGATCTTTGAGAAGATCTTGTAAGAGACATTACAGAGGCTAATAGGTCTGAAATCAAGGACCACGAGGGGTTTCTTGATTTTGGGTATGAGGATGAGGATAGTTTCGTTAATGTCGGAAAGGCTTTTTATCCCAGCCCAGGTCTTCTTCATCATATTGCATATGTTAGGGCTAATAATGTGCCGATATTGTTTGTACAAGAGGGTGTGGAAGCCATCCAGGACTGAGGCCTTAATAGGGTGGATATGTTTTAGGGAAAGATGAATCTCGTCGTCCGTCACATCTTTGGTAAGTTGCCTCTTAATTTCTTTGGTGATCACAGGTCTGATGCAGCCCTCCACTTCAGTAGAGATGTTGAGACTTCCTAATGAAAATAGATTTTGGAAATTATTAGAGATATCATCTTGGATTTCATCATTGTCTAAGGCTTTGGTACCGTACGGATGCGAGATACAGGAGATAAAACTTTTTTGGCGCCTAGCTGAGGCTTTCAGATGAAAATATCGGGTGTTAAAGTCCCCTTCATTAATGTGGGTATCATGTGCCCGCATAGCCATAAGCTTTCCTTGATTCGCAGGGCTGCATCCAAATCACTTTGAATGGTGGTGATTTTGGAAATAGTGCAATTGGATGGGGGTTGGTTGAAAAGTTTGCACAGTTTTCTTTCGAGGAAATCACAGTGCCTGTCAGGTTGACAGAATTTGTTATTGCTCCACGTCCTAAGATCGGATGCTATCTGTTGGAGATTGGACCCAATGTCTACATGTCCACTCTTCCAGCCTGATTTTATAATATCTTCTCATTTGCGTTCATTAGACTAGAAGCTTTCAAATCTGAAGGGTATTATGACTTTATTTTTGCGGTCTCCTTAGGTGCATTCAATAACAATCGGAAAGTGGTCCGAGAAATTGAGCGACAGGTGATCAATGTGAAACATTATGAAAACATTCATTCAATCTGTTGAGCCCATAAATCTATCAAGCCGCTCCGCAATATGGTTTTTTCCATGTTTCCCCGAAACCAAGTGAATGGATTACCCGTGAATCCCAGATAGACCAGATCCGCCCTATTAATTGCATTCATAAAGTCAGACATCAATGAGGAGGGTTGAAGAGATCTGCCACTTTTTTCCTTCTAATAAAAGATCTCATTAAAGTCTCCTTCAAAGAGAAAAGGGCTTGGAAGATCACATCGCATATTGCAAAGAAGATCCCATGACATCCACTTCTCAGTGTGGGATGGCCAGCCATAGAAACCCACAAAGGTCCACGGCAGGGTTTGGGAATCATGAATAGCCGCCTCTACATGATGCGAGGAGAATTAAAGGATCCTAACTTCAACATTATCCTTACATAGGAGACATAGGCCCCCTGAGTGGCCTTGTCGGGGAACCGGGATGTATCCTTGGAAGCCGCATTTCAGTGCAAGGCCAGTGGTGTCCTTGTTTTCCAATATGGTTTCAGACAGGAAAACCATATTAGGGTGACTTTGAGTGCAATGGCACTGGAGCATTCGAACCATTAGTGGGTTGCCAAGCCCACGGCAGTTCCAACATAAAATGATCATTACTCTAGGTGGGGCTGGGACATACCCGCCTCCACCTTTGATTCCTCCGGGATCATTTTGTCACCCGCCGCTTTCCATCTTTTTGGGTTGTTTTCAGCTGAAGTACTCATTTCAATTAATCGTTTCATATCCCCAGGTTTTGGATTAACTACTTTTTCTTCTCTGTTATCATAGTGCGCCCTTTTCCAAGTTAGAAGAGTAACGGGGCCTGATGACATTAATCCTGTCATCCTAGAGTCACCTTGTAGAAAGATGTCTGAGGGGTCCATTTCTAGATCAGGGTCGGGATCTGGTGGTTCAGTGCACATTTTCTTTGGGTTCAATCTTTATTCTGGTGGGTTCTTTGGTTTTGGAAATAGCTCTGTTGATGATGGGAAAGTGTCTTTTAGGGGGGTAGAATATGTGCCCGATTCGATGTCTTGCTTCTTCATTTGACTCTCCTAGTAAACCTCATTATTTCACGTGGTGATTATGATATGGTATTTTCTACCTGCTTCCCTATGGAAAATTGGGCTACCTTCAGGGAACTCTGGAGGTCCAAGTATGATGACTTTAGTGTGTTCATTTTCCGCCCACCTCATGTGATCCATCGTGAGATGGTCATGATCCTTTTGTTTTTCCACCTCAGGGATAAATGAAATTTTTGTCATTTTGGCTCATAGCCAGGGACCTTATTGTAAAATGATATTGCCTGATTCATTCTTTTTTTTCATCACATGTTCTCTATAGATGTCCAATACTTCCACATAAGAATCGGAAAACTGGGAGTTTCTCAAACTCAAATGAGATCCAAATGTCATCGTCATTGAGATTCAGAAACATGCCCCTCATCAAAGGCTCTGACACTTCGACCACGGCTTTAATCCGAACCACGGGTCCCCATTGGATTGGGTCCAAACAGTCCCACTCGATGAATTGGCCAATGAAATCACTAATTTCTCTCAGAACCCGTTTTTTTCTCCCTTTAAATTGGATTCCTTTAATGCATATCCAAAAGGTGGATCGGGTAAGGTTAATGTTCGGGATATTATCCCCACCTTTAAATTCTTCCATGAGTAGGAGCTAGTTGTCAAAGGATCATGGAATCCCTTTGAGGATTTTATCTCTATATTTTTCATTGAAGAACTCAAAAACTAGGGGATTGTTCCCCACTTTCTGGATGTCCACTCCTGCTTCTAGTTTCCATAAATTCTAAAGAGTGTTTTCCAGGGCCCCCTAGTTGACTGTGATTTTTACCACAAATCTTCTGACAACCAGCAGTGACATTCATTTTTCTAACAACGTATCTTTATTTCCCCGAGCCTCAATCCATGCTTTTTATTTTTCCATCAAGGTAAACTCCTTCCATTGGTATACAAGTTCCTCTTCCATGGTGTGGGTCATGTTGATTCTTATTTTCAGTTCCACTCCAAGGATTAGCGACTAGTATGTCCATACACACCCTATGACAATGTCATACCATCAAAACCTGGCCCAAATTCCCTTAAGTATAGGAGCGGCCCAAAATACCTCTGACCAGGCGCGGCCTGAGGGTCGCCACGTTGCAATCTACAACCGCGGCTAGACCACGCAGCTAGAGTACGCAACTGGTCTTCGCGACGAGGCTTTGCGAAAAAATGCCTCTCACGGTAAGCCCTTCGCAAAGCAGGAGGTGACGACCTCTTAAACAAGGCCTTCGTGATCCTGCTTCCTCCCCTCACTGACTTACTATGAGAAAGAACTCACGAACCAGTGTTCACACCACGACGGTGGATCAGCACCTGTGTCTCCGCGGATCTAGCTGGAAAACCACCCGCGTGTGCAGATTCAAGAGACAAACTTGAACGCTGGCTGCAAGACCCAATGAGGTTCGTGGAATCCATCATAATATAATCAATTAATAATTTATAGTATGGAGTAGAATATAGTATAATCCACCATAATATAATCATTTAATAATTTATATGACATAAATAAATGTAAGACATGAATCTATAATTAACTGAAACTTAGGGAATGCTATATCCATAATAATAAATGAAAACATGGATAATAATAATTATTGACCATATACCGATGGAATTCATAAATACAAACATAATAAAATGTTTTCAAGGCCCTATTTGAAGACATTATACTGGTATATGGAGAGTTATACACCAAAACCCAAGTTATTCTACCTCATCATACCTGTCACTAAATCAAGGGTCTATATAATTTAAAGCCTCGCCCATTACCCAATTAAGTAAAATGATTTCACCATAAAAATCATAATGGAAATTAATACCATTCCCTATGGAACCTATGGTTTAATAAAATAATATCTATCAATATAATTATAAATATAGAAAAAATACTTTCCCATTCAATTGAATATGTTTTATTTCTAGGAAAATATTTCTTAATCAACCTAGAATCTATGAGGAATCATCAATGTAACAGGAAGTACCCTTATCAATGAAATATTTTGGTTAGGGTACCTTAAATGTACTTTTTTACCTATGGAATAAAATAATTAGGTTCAAATGTTATCACTGGTAAGATACCAATGAAATAGTAGAAAGAATCTTTCATCATGGTCCATTATGATTGTGTGAATATTCTAAATCATATCCAAATGGAGTGTCTATCCAGGTGTAAATTCATATCCCCACTCCTTAAGTATTAAGGTGATGATTTATTCAATGATTAACAAACCCTTTTATGAGTGATTACCCCTCAGTGCATCTATGACACAACCACATCCACCAACTAGCATCCAAACAGGGATGTATTTTCTAAGAAACTACACACACTTTTACATTACCAAAATAATAGATGGTTTTTCAACCATGGATAAGATTATATTTTACAATGGTTTTGGTAACTCTTGAATCAAAAGAATATGAGATAGGGATAATAATATATATTTGTAAATCTATTAAATTTCATGATTATTAAGGTAAAAGGTCTTTGGATGGAGAAGAATGGCGCCACACTCTCTTGACTCTTCCAACCCTCCTAATTTCTTCTTCTTCTCAATGGTTTCCCTTTAATCTACTCGCAGTGGTGGCCTTCCCAAACCTCTCACAGTAGTGGTTGGTTCCCATTACTCCCCTCTTACGGCTTTCGAATCGAGATCTTATGGAGTTTTTCTAAGAAAATATTTTGTAGATCTTCACATATTTCTATGAATTTTCGGGATCTCATGATGCATGCGCTCTTCGGGTGTTTTCTCTCGGATTCTTATGGTGATTATGGTTGCAGCATCCGTCTGTGGTCACTTTTTTTTCATGGTTAGACCCATGTCTTCTAGATATTGAGGATCATGGTTGCTTTGTGTTCGTAGGTGACTGGAGGTGACTTCAGTTTATGTCGTTTCTATGTTTGGAAAGTGTTGTGGGATCAAAACCTCAGTGGTTTGGGGTTGTGGGAGGCTGATTCTGGTGATGTGGTGGTGTGGGATTTAGATTCTGATCATAGATAAAAATCCTAGTGTGATGTGGATGGGGTTCATTTGGATTTTAGAACAACTCCTGTGGTGATGTGGAGTAGATTTTTATATGTCAGTGGTGGAGATGTTCTAGTGAACATTGGTTGTTGATGGTTTCTTTTCACTGGGAAGTGTGAATTCTTCTGGTTTTTCTCTTTTCTGGTCTATTTTTCAGGTTTTATTGGTTCTTCTGGTTCTTAAGGAGTATATTTCTTTGCGGAAACTAGTTTTACTTGTTTCATTTAGTTGCATCACTCCATATTGCAGGTGTCATCGGGTGGGAGGCCTTAAAATATGGATGGGTGTGATGACACCAATCATCCAGCTATATTTCATCACTTTAATGGATAGATGGGTACCCCACCAAGACATTTTC
Source organism: Viscum album (assembly GCA_963277665.1). Lineage (NCBI taxonomy): Eukaryota > Viridiplantae > Streptophyta > Magnoliopsida > Santalales > Viscaceae > Viscum > Viscum album. The sequence continues at coordinate 1,597,735,522 of OY728141.1, forward strand.
TCAGTGATTTCAGTCTTATTTTTCATTGCATCAGGTTGAAATTGTTGGGAGTTCCTTTCATTCTTTGTCGGGTGGGCATCTTGAAAGAGATAAGGGTGTATTGGAACCCTTCCTCTGGATCTCCTCTACATTCAATGTTGTTTGGAGAGGTGCTCTACCTTGTTTTGATACTAGTACGGTGAAAAATCTTGGCTGAGGGGGTGACACATTTTTTTACTTATATCACTATGGAAATATCTAATGAGGTGGGTGATGATGATTTCCGGTTCCTATTCATACATTTTCTTCTTTTGGACTTGTTCGACCTTTTTTTCAATTTTTTTAGGAATTTTCCTTTCTTGGAATGGGTTCCCTATTTCCCAGACTGAAATCAGGTTCTATCTTTTTTATTCAATTAAGGGGGATTGGCCTTCAACCTTCTCTAAAAGAATGGTAAAAGTTATTTAATGGAAATGTATACACCACAAAATAGAAAATAATTGGAGAATATAAAATGAGCCTCAAATAATGAAAAATGAGATGAAAAATCCCAAATTATGGATTGGGAACAAATTTAATCCAAAAATATTAAAAAGATAGTGATTAAAATTAATATTTAAATACTATGAATAATGGAATTTCATGATATAAAATCCCAAATAGGTTGTGTATAACCTATACAAATTAATTTAGATACATGATAATAAACATTTATCAAGAGAGAAATTTGATATATAAAACCCTTACCTCTTGTTAGCACTTCTACAAACATAATTTAACCTCATATATTACAAACATATATATCATAATCACCTAATTCATAACCTTAATCATAACCATTTTCATTTATAATATTTACAAATTATAGCAACCCATACTTTTCATAAATAAATATTACAAATTATTAGATGAATATTCAATATATAACATAATGGTCCAGGCTAGAATAATATAGGTTTAGTGTCTTTAGAAACTTTAATACATAAAAACCCGGTTCATAAGAGATCTACATTATCTCCCACTAAGTTCTTCATAACTAGAATCCTTTTTATACATATCATACATAAAACCTTTCTTTAATAACCTAGGGAAATGAAACATAAGAAATGGGGAGTTTGTATTCTCATTAAGGGTAGATAAGGGAGATATAAATGATCAATTAAACATAACATGTGCATAAGGTCATGATAACATTATCTAAACATTTGAAAATAATACCCTACATATCAAGGATCGTAATCTTGAGTCATGGGATAAATCTTGGCAGTTTCTAAGAAATAAATCATAAAGGAATAAAATAATATAATCCATGAGAATATAACATTGGTATAAGACATAAGTTTATACATTCATATAATTATAGAAAACATTTTCTATAGTAAACTCTCACTTCCAAGACAATCATAGTGGATTGGGTTCACTTCCCATTCCATCATATCCTTAGTCATGGTTCACTCTCAATATTATCATATTGGAAAGAGTCTATTACTAAACTAGCCTCACTCTCAATTTTATTCCTTATTATCTCATGATATACTCATATTTACCCAATGCATTGTAGGGATCTATAATTATAGACCCACCTATTACCTAATTAAAATCATTAATATTTGTGCTACAATATCATAAATCATTCATCATAACATAACCTATGGAAATGAAACTTGTTTTATAAATATTTAACTATTTCATCAAAGCTTAACCCATAATAAAGAAATGAGTTTCATAAAGGTTTCATGATAACTTAATTAACCCATTGGAAATAAATATGTTTTATAAAATCATCCTTAAATAATAATCATTATAAGATATCCAAATAAATAAATTGGATGGTATCATTAGATGATAACCTCAATAAATCTTATGTAATATCAAAGGATGTTATCATAGAAGAAAATTTCATTTAAAAGATTACTAGAACATTTATTGGGGAAGATACCATTTTCAATTTAAAATCAATTATTTAAAATGTAAAAAATTTCAAAAGATTTTGGAAAATATTTTATTTAAAAATAAACTTCGAAATTAGTAAAGGAGGATTCAAAGAATTGATCAGTCTTGATAGAGGTAAATTTCTTTTATTTTATGTACGTCATAACAAATATTCCTTTTATATTTTCAATAAAAAGTTAACATGATATGTTTGGAAAATGATAAAAATATTAATTTTAAACTATTTTTTAAAAAAGTCAAAAATCATTAAAAATTACTTAAACCAATAATATAAGCATATTAAAGTATTCTTGAAAACCTTTTTAGAATACCCAAACATGGGATAAAAAACATTTTCAATCGAAGAGAGAAATAAACTTAGTTTCCCTTAAAAAGATTATTTTGGTCTCTTGAGTATTTAAAAAGATGAAAATGAAAATAAAAAAATGTAATATCTATATATTATGTGAATAAAATAAAATTAATGAGATTATTGAGCGGTACATCCTAAAATTTCATAATCTGGAGCTTAAACATAAATAATCCTAGTAAAAAAAGAGTTTATTACATAGATTTTTTTCCTCAAGTTCCCTTTCTTTAAAAGTATATAAAATCATGTATTATAAATTTAAATTTATTATAATTTTTTTAAAAAAAAATTACATACTTATAATATTATATATAATCTATTTATAACACTTCAATATCCATTTATTAATAACTCTTTATTAAAATCGTCATTTCTAGGTGTTGACTATTTTTTTTTCATGGAAGTTTCAGTACTGTGTTTCAGGTTCTTTCACTTTGATATTGATTAAACAATTATATAATTTTAATCATGATATAAATATCATATACATCTATTATATATATATTTATTTATTTATTTATCCATAAAATTTAGATATAGAAAAATGGATTACACCATTCACAGAGACGGTAGTTTGTACGTACGCATGAACTCTATTTAAAATTTTCAATAGATAGAATGAAAGAAGGTTAAATAATAATTAACCTTTATAAAATCATTATTATATCTTATATATTATATATATTCATTAACTTTATTCTTATTTCCCTTCGTGTAAATCATAAATGAAAAAATGAATCACACCACTTCGTGGAGGTGGTAGTCCACACGTTTTTCAACAGAGTAGAAGGAGGTGTATAATGAATGTTTCATCATCATAATAAAAATTAAATATATTTAGGATAATGATTTCATTATAATGGGTGACCTAAATTTTTAGCTGGTATAAAAAGAAATAAAATTGAAAACATTAGGTTAATAGTTATACAACTTCATTAATAAACCACTTTTGGCTAACACCTTAAGCCTTGAAAGGATGGTATTTTTTCAATACCATAATATCTATAATATAGGTAATGAATCTAGTAAGTTATTATGTTAAATATTAGATAATTTTTAAGGCTCAAATGTTTTTAATAATGAATCATAAGAGCTTCCCTTTTATAGGTGAGGGGAGGTGAGCTCTTGGAATTACATAAAGTAATAAATTAATATAAATTAATTTTCATCAAAAATGGATCTAAATTGAAAAAAATTTAATATAATATGAGTATTAGTTGATTTACTCTCATAAAGTATAATTTTTACAATTTTTGGTTATGTTTTTCCCTCATATCTTAGTTTTAACCTGAGTTAATCATTTTTGACAATTACTGTGACTATAATTCTTTTAACTCTTCAAGGGTTATGAATGTTTACATAAAAGGACAAGTGACTTGTAGATCAACCATGATTGATATATTCAACCATATACCATTAATTTGTCCGGATATAATATTTTAATGAATTTAAAATAATTTAATAACATATATTTTATTATAAAATCTCATTAATGAAATTTTTAGAACTATTCATTTACTTTGACTTTGAAAATAACATGAAATAAAATGACTTAAAATATAAACTTTTCACATATCCATACTATTTTATATTTATCTATATAATTTATTTAACATAATCTTTCACTCAAATTTTATTACTTTTTATATTTTTAAAATAATTTATTTTACATTTTAATTAATTCAATATATAATGTGTCGGTGATGCATAAGTTTTTAAAATAATTATTCCATCAATAAAAATTAAAGATAAATTTCTATGGAAAAAATTATTTATCTTTCAAATAAAATTTTAGAACCAAAAAGAACCTATTTGTATCCTTATGTAAACCAATTAGGGATATTAATGTCTAGAGGTTGACATTTTGTATTTATTTTTTTCTTAAAATAATATAAAGGTCATAATTAAATAAAAATGGAACTAAGTGGCCATATTTTAGAGACTTAGAAGAGACTAATATAACTACACTCATCCAATAGAATAAATTCAAGTATTATAGAAATTTTAAATTCTTTTCCAAAAAATTTAACCAAGTTTTACTTGTTTTACCCTTACTATGGTGACAAATATTTACCAAAGTTATTATTAAAAATGTAGAGACCCAAAGATTGACATACATGGATATTACATTACATTAACGGAATACTTAATACATAATAAAAACAGACACACAAGGACCGTAATAGTTTTGTGTCTTTGGAAACTTGGAACGTAATCTTCTAATCATGGTGATAGATCTTAAACATCTCCCATAAAGATCTTCCTCTTTTTTTTATTAACTAAAACCTTTCATTATATCCTGGGGAAAAGAAAACATAAAAAGGGTGAGCTCAAATTCTCATTAAGGGTAAGCATGGAGAAAATAAAAAATACCATATACATTTGATCTTAAAAACATGAACATAATGTTTAAACATCAAAAGATTGAGCAATGACATAAAACATGGAAGTACGTAAGGCATAGATCATAAAGAAACATTAATAATGATAAAATAGCATGGGAATAAAACATGTAATTGTGGAAACCATTAAGCACATGATATTATTTCCATAGTAGCCAAGGCATTGCTTCCAAGACCATCTTAGTGGACAAAGTCCATTTCTGAATCGAGTTTACTCCTCGTTCCAGTCCTGTATTACTGAACTGGTTTAACTTGTCATTCCAGCCATGTCTATCTCATGAGATATAAATATTTACCCAATGCATTGGAGGGAGATATAGGTACCACCTATCTCTTCATGAAATCATTCTTACTTGTGCCACAAAATAAACATACATCATTCATAATAACCCAACGAATAAAATGGGTTTCATAAATATCATCCCATCATCACATAATCCATATAAAAGAAATGGATATAATTTCATAATAAGAAAAGTGAATCCATGTAAATCATAGAGACATTATACTTGAAACATACACATATGAAATAATGTCATCTTAGATGAAAAATGGTTTTGATAAAACACTTGAAATGAATTCTTGAGGAAAATATCCTTTTTTCTTCAAAATCATTTTCTTTTCACAAAATGTCATGCAATTTTAAAAGAAAAGGATTTTTTTGAAAATATTCATGAAATATTTTGGAGGAAGCTTCATGAAAATAAGGCTTTATAAAACCGTAAAAATCTGTTCGTGCCGTATAAGTTAAAAAAACATTCTTTTCGTACTTTTGCCGGAAAAGTCAAAAAGTACCACGTAACGTAAACAAAAGAAATATTCCTTACATACCATGTAATAAAATGTCAAAAATGGGTAAAAAGGAATTTAAACATACATGAAAACACTTTTATAAAACATGGACATGGATGATATAAATAACCCCAGTAAATACTTACGAATAAGAAATCTCGGATAAAAATGAGATTTGCAAAATTATCCCTTACCTTAGGTCCGATTTGCTTCGTAAGTGTCTGAACCTCCTGTATAATGATTTAAATAATGTTATTCACTTATTAAATAATCATATTCATTGTTATGATATCATATATGGGTCACTTATGACTTTATATTACCCGTTCTTTTGTAAATTCCTTGTTAAAGAGCGTTTTGGTTAAAATCGTTTCATTTGTCGTCCGTGTTTTGACTTGTAATTATTCATATGATTACTTAGATCATGATTACTTAATTCCAAAATATAAAACATGATTTATATATAATATATATTCAGAATATACATATATATAATAGATCGATAAATGGAAAGAAATACATTGTTCATGGAGACGGTAGGTCGTACGTACGCATGAACGTTGTTTTCGTTTCCTTATTGAGTTGAATAAAATTAAATAGATGACATATATATATACATAAATCCAGTAGAATTATTATTCCATATATTTCATTATTATTAATTATATATACTTTATAATCATTATTTAATGGTTAATCATGTAAAATGAATCTCATCGCGTTCGTGGAGACGGTAGTCTGTACGTACGCACGAGCGATGATATCATTCCTGTGATCGTCGAATTGTATTAGAGTGTATGTATACTATTTTATAATCAATATAACTTTCCAATAATCATATATAGTCATTATTTACAACAATATACCCATCCAAGTAAGGTGATGGTGGAAAATAGATTACACCACAGCGTAGAGACGGTATTCCGTACGTACGCACGCGCGGTGATTTCGTTTTCTGTAGGATGGATAGATGGTTAAATAGGGTTGTTTCATACTTATAATAAAATATAATTATATGATTGATACTTATTTTATTACTTCATAATGAAACAACTAAGGAAGAAGAAGTAGAAGAAGAAATAAAGTTGAAAGAATCGGTAACGAACATTACCTCTTCTTTGAAGCGCCTCTTTGAGACCTCCTCTTAGGGCACTAAAATTGGTCTTTGAAGAAAACCAGGACCTCTAGGATGTTTCTACAGAAGTTTAGAATAGAATTGGGCAGGGTTTGGCCGAGCTTTAAGGCTCAAAGTGGTGTGTGGAAGAGAGGGAGGAGGTTCCCTTTTATAAGGGGGGAGAGGGGCACCTTTGGAATTCTTAAAAATATTAATTTATAATAAATCTAACCCCACTTAAAAACCTCCAAAAATGACTCATATGCGAATATTAGATGAGATATGGTTGTAATATCATCAACCAATCAAATTTATACATGTTTGGATATTATTTTAAACCTTATCATTTTGATTTATCCTTATTTAATCTATTTAAGTTTATTTGTGGTAATAAAATTATAAATTTTAAATTATAAAAATAATTACTTATTTGTTGTTAATTTTCCATAATTGGTTACTTTATAACATTATAGACCATATAAATTTAAATTTATAATTTTTACATATTTTTTGTGATTTTTAAACAATTTTATAATATGTTGTTTTTATAAAATAACAATAGTGTCAATTTTGACACTATTGATTTATTTGAATTTAAATAAAATATATACAGAATATATGTTCGAAATAAAAGAATTAATAGATTAATAAAAGGTCATATGTATCTATAAAATTAGTGTGTCACATTAAATAGTTCATATAATATTTATTTTATTATTTTTAAAACCATTTATTTGGTTTAGCTCTAAATAAAATAATTACTACAACATTTTTGTATAATTATTTAATAAACTGATTTGTTGCATAAAAATTAAAAATAAAATCCTATGATGAATAGAAATAAATTAACTTTCACAATAATACTTTTAATTGAATTTATCATCTTAAAATCACAATATTTAAATTGTTATATTTATTAAATTATGAAGGTGACAACTTTGGAATCATTTAAAATAAAATAATATAAGTGTCATAATCACTTTTATAAGGATCCAAACAGTTATATATTAGGTCATTGGATGATTACGGTGTATATATACACTACCAATAAGTTTTTTTCAGGTTTTTGGGCCTTTTAGTGGGTATTATTATTTCAATAAAAACTATATTACTTATTTTTCACTTAATAAATAGTTTTTGTATCATTAATGTATCACCATTAATGACAATTATTTAATCCCTAAAAATTCTAAATAAATTATCATGATGTATTTAATTGTATTAGATTTCTGGAGACTATTCATGTTTGAAGTTTTATGATGTTTATCACTCAATTAAAATTATTATACTTATAAGATTTAAGAGAGTGACATGTTGTCACTTTCTTTGGTTTTAATAATAATTAAATTATTTTCATGGTCAAAAGTCCATAAAATGAATATAATATGACCCTTATGTTATATGGGTATACTTTTAGCTATCCAATAGAATTTTTTCATGTTTTAGGGTAATTTTATAATATTATACTTACCCTTAATTACCCGATTTACCTTTAACTATGGTAAATAAAATTTACCGTAGTTACTATTCATAATTCCCAAAAATAAAAAGTAGCTTATTAACATAATTTGGACCCACTGATTCCCAATATCGAATCCATTTTTCCAAATTCAATACACAAAAGTTTCAGAAATTAAATTAAAATTAATCCCGTTGTCGAAAGAAAATTGGTTTTTCTTTAAAACATTGCAAAAGATTGAATTGATTTAACCTAAGAATTTAATGTAAAATCAATTATAATGACATACATTATATTAAATGGTAAGAATATATTCTATTTATACTTTAAAACCATTCAATATTATAATTTAACCATATAAATTATTGCGATGAAAAAAGTTGTTTTTAATTAAAATATAGCGTGTTTTTACTATTCATCAAAATATGAAAGCTACCAGAATAATATGAAAAATTTATCCAAAATAAATTTTTATTTCTTTATTCCAAATAATAATTTTATTTTGTCAAATTGAACTTATAAACATGTCAAAAACTATATTTAAAGTGGGTGTGTCATCAAAAGGTGGCAAAACTGCATTTTTTGAAAAATACTTATTTTACCCGAAAAATTTATTTTGTTCTTATACCATGTTCTAGAAAATGTGTAAGATAAATAATAATGTTATAAAATTCAAAATTTAGTTAATACTATTCATAACGGCTAGTTCATAATAATATTATAAAAATATATCGTTGTTTAGGAAAACCCGGTATTGTGTACAACACAGGCTATCGAGGAAGGTCGTGATTGCGTGTAATGAAAGCCAAGTCAGGGTTGCGTGTTGTGCAAGAATCCTTCGTTGTTTCGTATAAAATAATCCAACCATATTTCATTTATACATTGAATATATATATATATATACTCAATGTTGCGTAGAATAACTATTATCAAAATTGTGTGTAACACGATCCAAGAATAGTGTTGCGTATACTGCAAGCTAATACGGTGTTGCGTATAGCGCAAGGTAATCTTGGTGTAGCATAAAACACAAGACATTAATGAAATTAAAAGAATATTTTTCATAAAATCTCAGGGTGTTACATTTACCCCCCTTAAAATGAATTTTTCCCTCGAAATTCATCGGGGTTATAAATTGTTTACTACTCGAAAGTTTGTTTAATAGAAACCCACATCGTAAAAAGGAATACCAAAACATTGATTTAAAAACTAAAGTATGAAATGTAATAGTTACCCAAATTAACTCATCACTGGGTTTCCACGTAAGAGAACATAGGTGAAAATATGGATATAGAAGAAAAATCTAACCATCAAGTTCTGATGGAGAGTGGTAGAGAACATGGCTATGAAAAAGTCAAAAATCACAAAGCTATAGATTTGTGATTATCTAAGGTACCATCTGATTCATCGGATATAAGGGAACTAGGACAACCTTTTTGGTTTTCAAGATCATTTCCCTAAAGTTGATGAATTAAAAGAAATACTTACATGATTTTGGTACAATCTCACTATTGTTCATGAATTGAATAATTTCCACTTTATCCCTTAAAGAAATTAAGTTGAATTTGTTATTCGTGATGTGTTAGCAGATCATGTGATAGAATGATGGGTCATTCCATCTCTTTCAAACAAAAGGTTAGCAAAAGTTATAAGTCCATCTTATGGTTAGATTAATCGTATATGGTTCCAAAAATGAACTTATACTTCATATATCATACCGCTTAATAAAATATAACTAGTTTCTACTAACCAGGGACTTCTTATAGGCCAGTGGTAGGCGATAAAGGCCAGTCGCACTTCGGTTGTGGGTTCGATTCCCACAGTCTTGTCCGACGCGATGGGTTGTCGCCCGTCCTACAGGTTTTTCATTTTTCTAAAACTATATTACTATAACATCCCATCAATAATATCAAAAAAACTTCTATCCTTAAACAATACTAACTTATGTCCAACATAATCCATTCCAATCTTTAGGCTTATCCATAATACTGCAGTCCACTCTCATAATATAGTGAAAATGATTACCAGAGATTTAATACCATCGTTGATACCCATATATCATAAGATATGTCTTGTTGGTCACATTCCAAACATTCGAAGGCCTTAATCATATATTCTCTCGAAAAATGAATACCCATTGAACCTTAGTGAAAACATGAATGTAGTTAAAAGTTAACACTTTCCACATACCAAAACCCTCAAAATTCTATATACTCAAACCATGATATCACTTAGTCTTTATATCAATCATGAGCTCATGAATACAATCAAACATATCATTATCTTCTTATTCCTTCATTATGCGCATATCATATACTTTACAAAAATATGTGAATAACCTTCCATGGTTTCTCGTACCATTCAACATATACTTTCAAATACTTTTAGGAAAAACAATAGTGTAACTATACAATATAACTCTCGATAAACATACAATCATTCCACTACCTTCTAAAACAACTGACTGAGCTTCAACACTTCTTTCAGCTCATATATCATTTGTAGTCTCCTCATCATCATCCACATAAATATTACCCATATGACCATGATGATTCTCTTCATAAGATTTTCCATTAGGGAATTGGTTTAAATAATGCCTGTACATTCCACATTTAAAACATCTAATCATTGTTGATGTCGTAGCAATACCGTTATCCTTGTCCATGTTGTTAACTGAACCTTTTACTTTGCACTTACTGGTTTTGTGTCCTTCTTTTCCACACCCAAAGCATCTTCCAGTTCCTTTGAAACAATCTCCCTGATGCCTCTTCCTACATGATTTACATGAGGGAAATTGAACTTTCTTTCCTCTATGATCATCATGAAACTCCATCTTTCTCTTATTATCTGAGTCGGGAAACTTACCAAAGTTGAGATTATTGATTATATTATGAGATTCCTGATTAGGAATAATAACGATGTTTGGACTTCCAGACCCCGTTTCATTTGGTTTCTCATGAAGAAAATCATTCCATTGTCTATCATATCCTCCATTATCGTGAATCTTCCTGTTTCCAGCCATTTTTTAAAACCCAAAAAGAATAGTCTGAGAGGTAACAAATATGCTAGGGAAAACAACAGAGTAAAGGGGGAGTATCCTCAATATCTAACATCTTAGGTTAAATTCTATGATTATTACCGTAGTTCTAGGACTATATCCTATATGTATACTTATACTTAGGGACACCCCTAGACATACCTTAGAAATATCTCTAGGGATCTCACTAAAGTTCTTGCATCCTAGTTTCCAAAGGTTGACTAAACCATTCCTATGATACCAAATTTAGAGACCCAAAGCTTGACGTACATGGACATTACATTACTTTAGCAGAATACTTAATACATAACAAAAACAGACACACAAGGACCGTAATAGTTTATTGTCTTTGGAAACTTGGAACGTAATCTTCTAATCGTGGTGAAAGATCTTCAACATCTCCCATAAAGATCTTCCCCTTTTTTTCTTACCTAAAACCTTTCTTTATATCCTGGGGAAAAGAAAACATAAAAAGGGTGAGCTCAAATGCTCAGTAAGGGTAAGCATGGATAAAATAAAACATACCATATACATTTAAACTAAAAAACATGAACATAATGTTTAAACATCAAAAGATTGAGCAATGACATAAAACATGGAAGTACGTAAGGCATAGATCATAAAGAAACATTAAGAATGATAAAATAGCATGGGAATAAAACATGTAATTTTGGAAACTATTAATCAAATGATATTATTTCCATAGTAGCCAAGACATTGCTTCCAAGACCATCTTAGTGGACAAAGTCCCTTTCTGAATCGAGTTCACTCCTCATTCCAGTCCTGTATTACTGAACCGGTTTAACTTGCCGTTCCAGCCATGTCTATCTCATGAGATATAAATCTTTACCCAATTCATTTTAGGGAGATATAGGTCCCACCCATCTCATAATGAAATCATTCTTACTTGTGCCACAAAATAAACATACATCATTCATAATAACCCAATGAATAAAATGGGTTTCATAAATATCATCCCATCATCACATAATCCATATAAAAGAAATGGATATAATTTCATAATAAGAAAAGTGAATCCATGTAAATCATAGAGACATTATACTTAAAACATACACATATGAAATAATGTCATCTTAGATGAAAAATGGTTTTGATAAAACACTTGAAATGAATTCTTGAGGAAAATATCCTTTTTTCTTCAAAATCATTTTCTTTTCACAAAATGTCATGCAATTTTAAAAGAAAATGATTTTGTTGAAATAGTCATGAAATATTTTGGAGAAATCTTCATGAAAATAAGGCTTTATAAAACCGTAAAAATCCATTTGTGCCATATAAGTTAAAAAACATTCTTTTCATACTTTTGCCAGAAAAGTTAAAAAGTACCTCGTAACGTAAACAAAAGAAATATTCCTTACATACCATGTAGTAAAAGTCAAAAATTGGTAAAAAGGACTTTAAACATACATGAAAACGCTTTTATAAAACATGGACATGGATGATATAAATAACCCCAGTAAATACTTACGAATAATCAATCTCGGATAAAAATGAGATTTGCAAAATTATCCCTTACCTTAGGTCCGATTTGCTTCATAAGTGTCCGAACCTCCTGTATAATGATTTAAATAATGTTATTGACTTATTACATAATCATATTAATTGTTATGATATCATATATGGTTCACTTATGACTTTATATTACCCGTTCTTTTGTAAATTCCATGTTAAAGAGCATTTTGGTTAAAATCGTTTCATTTGTCATCCGTGTTTTGACTTGTAATTATTCATATGATTACATAGATCCTGATTAATTAATTACACAATATAAAACAAGATTTATATACAATATATATTCAGAATATACATATATATAATAGATTGATAAATGGAAAGAAATACACCATTCATGGAGACGGTAGGCCGTACGTACGCATGAACGCTGTTTTCGTTTCCTTATTGAGTTGAATGAAATTAAATAGATGAAATATATATATACATAAATCCAGTAGCATTATTATTCCATATATTTCATTATTATTCATTATATATACTTTATAATCATTCTTGAATGGTTAATCATGGAAAATGAATCTCATCTCTTTCGTGGAGACGGTAGTCCGTACGTACGCACGAGCGATGATATCATTCCCGTGATCGTGGAATTGTATTGGAGTGTATGTATAATATTTCAGAATCAATATCACTTTTAAATAATCATATATAGTCATTATTTACACCATTATACCCATCCAAGTAAGGTGATAGTGGAAAATAGATTACACCACGACGTGGAGACGGTATTCCGTACGTACGCACGCGCGGTGATTTAGTTTTCCGTATGATGGATAGATGGTGAAATAGGGTTTTATTCATACTTATAATAACATATCAGTATATTAGTGATACAGATGTTATTACTTCATAATGAAACAACTAAATAAGAAGATGTAGAAGAAGAAATAAAGTTGAAAGAATTTGTAACGAACATTACCTCTTCTTTGAAGCGCCTCTTTGAGACCTCCTCTTAGGGCAATAAAATTGGTCTTTGAAGAAAACAAGGACCTCTAGGATGTTTCTAGGGAAGTTGAAAAGATAATTGGTCAGGGTTTGGCCGAGCTTGAAGGCTCAAAGTGGTGTGTGGAAGGGAGGGAGGAGGTGCCCTTTTATAGGGGAGGAGAGGGGCACCTTTGGAATTCTTAAAAATATTAATTTATAATAAATCTAAACCCACCTAAAAACCTCCAAAAATGACTCATATTCGAATATTAGATGCGATAGGGTTGTAATATCATCAACCAATCAAATTTAGACATTTTTGGATCTTATTTTAAACCTTATTATTTTGATTTATCTTTATTTAATCTATTTAAGTTTATTTGTGGTAATAAAATTCTAAATTTTAAATTATAACGAATAATTACTTATTTGTTGTGAATTTTCCATAATTGGTTACTTAAAAACATTATATACCATATAAATTTAAATTAATAATTTTTAGATATTTTTTTGTGATTTTTAAACAATTTTATAATATGTTATTTTTATAAAATAACAATAGTGTCAATTTTGACACTATTGATTTATTTGAATTTAAATAAAATATATAAAGAATATATGTTCAAACTAAAAGATTTAATAGATTAATAAAAGGTCATATGTTTCTATAAAATTAGTGGATCACATTAAATAGTTCATATAATATTTATTTTATTATTTTTAAAACCATTTATTTGGTTTAGCTCTTAATAAAATAATTACTACAACATTTTTGTATAATTATTTAATATACTGATTTGTTGCATAAAAATTAAAAATAAAATCCTATGATGAAGATAAATCTATTAAATTTTACAATAATACTTTTAATCTAATTTATCATCTTAAAATCACAATATTTAAATTGTTATATTTATTAAATTATGAAGGTGACAACTTTGGCATCATTTAAAATAAAATAATATAATTGTCATATTAACTTTTATAAGGCTCCAAACGGTTATATATTAGGTCATTGGATGATTAATGTGTATATATACACTACCAATAAGGTTTGGTCAGGTTTTTGGGCCTTTTAATGGGTATTATTATTTCAATAAAAACTATATTACTTATTTTTCACTTAATAAATAATTTCTGTATCATTAATGTATCACCATTAATGACAATTATTTAATCCCTAAAAATTATAAATAAATTATCATGATGTAGATAATTTAATTATATTTCTGTAGAATATTCATTTTTGAGGTTTTATGATGTTTATAACTCAATTAAAATTATTATACTTATAAGATTTAAGAGAGTGACATGTTGTCACTTTCTTTGATTTTAATAATAATTAAATTATTTTCATGGTCAAAAGTCCATAAAATGAATCTAATCCAACCCTTAGGTTATATGGGTCTACTTTTATCCATCCAAAAGAATTTTGGAATGTGTTAGGGTAATTTTATAATATTATATTTACCCTTAATGACCCGATTTACCTTTAACTATGTTAAATAAATTTTATCGTAGTTACTATTCATAATTCCCAAAAATAAAAAGTAGCTTATTAACATAATTTGGACCCACTGATTCCAAATATGGAATCCATTTTTCCAAATTCAATACACAAAATTTGCAGAAATTAAATTACAATTGATCCCGTTGTCGAAAGAAAACGGGTTTTTCTTTAAAACATAGCAAAAGAATGAATTGATTTAACCTACGAATTTAATGTAAAATCAATGATAATGACATACATTATATTAAATGGTAAAAATATATTCTATTTATACTTTAAAACCATTCAATATTATAATTTAACCATATAAATTATTGCGATGAAAAAAGTTGTTTTTAATTAAAATATAGCATGTTTTTATTATTCATCAAAATATGAAAGTTACCAGAATAATATGAAACAGTTATCCAAAGTAATTTTTTATTTCTTGATTCCAAAAAAGAATTTTATTTTGTCAAATTGAACTTATAAACATGTCAAAAACTAGATTTAAAGTTGGTGCGCCATCAAAAGGTGGCAAATCTGCATTTTTTTAAAAATACTTATTTTACCCGAAAAATTTATTTTGTTCATATACCATATTCGAGAAAATGTGTAAGATGAATAATAATGTTATAAAATTAAAAATTTAGTTAATACTATTCATAACGGCTGGTTCATAATAATATTATAATAATATATCATTGTTTAGTAAAACCCGGTATTGCGTACAACACACGCTATCGAGGAAGGTCGTGATTGCGTGTAATGCAAGCTAAGTCAGGGTTGCGTGTTGTGAAAGAATCCTTCGTTGTTTCGTATAACAAAATCCAACCATATTTCATTTATACATTGAATATATATATATATACTCAATGTTGTGTAGAATAACTATTATCAAAATTATGTGTAACACGATCCAAGAATAGTGTTGCATATACTGCAAGCTAATACGATGTTGTGTATAGCGCAAGGTAATCTTGATGTAGCATAAAACACAAGACATTAATGAAATTAAAAGAATATTTTTCATAAAATCTCGGGGTGTTAAGAAAAATGACCAAAAATAAAAAATCATATTTACCAAATTTAATATTCTTGATACTAAATATGGAATCCATCATTAAATATTCAATTCTTATAAGTGGTAGAAATTTATTTTCAAATAATTTTTCAAAACATGATGAAAATAGTTTTTATAAAAATACATTTTTAAGCATATAACTCATTTTAATATTATCCCATGACCATAAAAACATTAAATGAATGTTAAAACATTTTATTGAAGAAATAATATATAATTCATTAAAATTATTCACCAAGAGTTATTAATTTAATTTATTAAAATAAAAACACACTTCACACATAAAAAATCCGAAAGACCTTGATTTTACTTTCAAATTTTTTTGTTTTAATTTATAATCAATTGATAGACAATGAATTAATTTTATACATTTTTAAACCATAAATATATCATAATTTAGTTTTTACTATTCATATCCACCAATATAACAGAAATATGATAAATTTCACATTAAATAATAGTATTTCAATATTATAACGGGGTTTGTTTAAACTGATTGTTGCACAGATAGTAAGATATCGATGATATAAAACTTATTCATAGAGAAAAATCATAAAATATAAAGGTGTTACATTCTATCCTAATTAAAATGAATTTTCCCTTAAAATTATATTACTTTAATATAAACAAATCAGGATATCTCTTTTTCATCAAAAGATTTAGTTCCCTAGTAGCTTATTTGAATTTTTTATTTCTATGGAGAAATTTAACCAAGTGAGTAATCTTGTTCCTTAGAATTTTACCATTATGATCCAAGATTTCTAATGGTTTTTCTTTATAGGAAATATAATTCCCTAACTATACAACCATTGAGTTTGTTATATTTGAAGGATAGGGTATGTACTTCTTCTGGAGTGACACACGAAACACATCATGAACTTGATATGTCATGAACCAACCCAGGTCATCCCTAAACCAGTCACCTAAGCTGATCTGTGGCATGGCCTGAAGGGAATTCCCAATCCCCATGGGTTTGAAACTAGTTTCGGGCATCAAGAGAGTACACAAGGGAATGATTTCTCCCAAATAAATAAATAAATAAGCAATAAAAATTGCAAAACTAGTTAAATATATAAATGAAACTGGTCCAAATATCATTTATACAAGAATCTGAAAAGTACAAAAAAATAACAAAACTATACCAAGTGAACCTGATGACCACACTATCTCCATGTGACCCAGTGGTTCACTCTCCAACACAAAGATAAACGGTGTCCCAAGAAGAATGAACTCAAGCTGGAACCTGCACAGGGGATAAAAATAAGGAAAAAACTTTAGGTGTGAGTATTAAAACTCAGAAGGCTAGCCCGATAATTTATTCCGAATGCACTTACTTTACAATAAAATAAACATCAATTTCAAGTTTGAACTATAATATATAAAAGTATGATTTTCTACACATTTTTCTTAAAATAATGTATAACTTATTTCCCTTATTCATTTCCAAAACTAGGTTCATTACATTAGTGTGACATTAGTATTTTCAAGGTGAAAGTGATGTCTAAATATTTCAAATTGTATAAAGGGGATAAAATAAATTCTTGAAAAATAATTTTTATAATCATTATTAAAATAAACACATCACTTTCCAAGAAAAACATTACACATGAAGGAACTATAGTAATCACAGAACAATGGCAATAGAAATAATCTTATAAATATCACATTCATCACTACAAGAAACTAAGATCCAGTAGACATGGGTGGACTTAAGGGATCAATAAAAATCTAGAAGATACTAAAATATGATATCCCATCCTCGGTATCATACCAAATATGATGAAATCAAAAAATCTCAATACCCTCATCCACCCTAAATCAGGACAGACTGAGGAAAATCCCATAGTAATAAACCCAAATACATATCCACCTATTATAGTCCACTAGTTAGTGCATCAACTACCAGTGCAAAAATAATTCTTAGATAATTATCTCAATATATCATTTTCTCATGTCTCATGTATATAATGGGGGTGATCCAACCGATGTCATCTGAGCATCCAATCACAAGTATATATATAATAATAAATCAACAACATGTATCACCCTGAGCCACCCTAAGGAACAATCTCATCCTATAGAAATAATAGAACACAAAGAGTCCAAACTGAGTAACTTTGATAATGGATCACAAGGATTCCATAGTGAGTACATCCCTTCCATTATTCAAAAACAAGTCATGAGAAACATCCAAAGGAGTTTTTCATAATAAATATTTTCAACATTTTCACAATGTCTCTAAATGGGCCTTTAATAATTTTACCACACCAACGTTTACCAATGATACAAAATCCAATTTTCATAAAAAGGTCTAAACCCACCAATTTCCACATTAAAACAATTATAAACTCCTTTAAAACATTCAGGTTACACATTTAATGAATAAAACACTTTTATAAAAATTCCAAATGGGCCATTCATTGGCAACACATGTCTCAACACCTTAAAAACCAATTCACCTTCTTTGTAAAAAAATAAAAAACAATTTGGAAACTCATCCAATGACCTAATATCATTTCTCATGCTGAAAATAAATTAATAAATATTAATTAATCATTTTATATCAAATTTAACTCATAAAATACAATCAGGCAATTTATCGAATACCATGCATGCAATAATTCAAAAAACAATTTCTATTCAACACCTAAGAAGGAATAAAACACCAATTTTCATGCCTCCAATTTATTCAAATTGTTGAACCATGTTTTAAATATAATTAAATTTGTGAAAAATATAACAGATCATTTTATTAACCAAGCGGTGTGCACATTTTTAACAAAGAAACACCATTTAACACAAAATAGGGCATGGAACGCTACTTTTCACACAAAAAAATTTAACCAAATATCATATAACAACATTAATAATATATAGATGATTTGAAAACCATGAAATAAAATATTCTGATATTATAAAGGAAAGCTCTTGGAATACCTACCTCAAAACCATGGAGAAATGACAATGCACTTCCCAAATCACTCAATGAGGGTTAAAAAACCCTAAATCTATGAAGAAAAACAAAAAAACAAAAAAACCATCAAAATAATTGAAAAACAGAACCCTAGGTTGATAATGACTAGGAGATAAAAGAAAACTAAGAAAAAATGGAGGAATAAAGAAGAGGTAAGGTAAAGGGGAAAGAAATTACCTTGAGAATCAAGACACATCTTGAGGGTTTCTTAGATCTACATAAAAGGAGAAATAGGGGAGGCTTGGAGATCATTGGAGAGGCCCTCCTAGGTTTGGAGGCACCTGTAGAAGCAATTTTGGTCATATTTGAGTCTAATATCCCATGGGGGGAAAGTTGAAAATTTTTAAAAAATTATTTCTGGGAAGACTTGCGTAGTTATAATGCATGGTTTATTAAAACAATTCACCAATATCACGCAGCATACACAGGAGAGACTTCATGGTTTCTCCTAAAAATTTTAATTCCCATGTTCCAACCATGTGGTAGGTTTTATACCTATTGGACGGTTACCGGGGTTCGGCCGCATAGTTTATCAAACTATGTGTTAACCATGCATAGGTCTTTTTTAAGCTAAAATTCTCTATTTTCTCCAAAAACTCCCAAAAAACCCAAGGATCAACCTTTTGAAAAATACTATACAAATAAAACACATAAAAATTCAACACCCATCACACTCAGTACCCGAGAAAAGACTAGGATTCCCAACTAACCAGAACATAAACCAAAACATGAAAAACCGGATGTGACATGATAGAGGTTTGGTGGAGGCACTGAGTGATATGAAATCATCCCTCCTTGATCCAGAATTTTGAAGGGGAAATATAAATGGGTTCATCTTTTAATTATTTCCAAATATCATAACCTTATTTGAAGTTAAAAAATCATATAAATTCCTTCTCACCAAGTTCAAATTCTATATTTCCCTGAAGAATGTTAGCATAACTTTTTTTCTAACAATCTGATGACCTGATGTACTGCTGAATGGATCTGAATTTCTCTTCCATTTCATCAATTAGTTTAGGTATGAATGGATATATTTCTTCGACTTCATCCCATCAAATTTTACTTTTATACTTCCTTCCATAGATAGCTTAATAAGGATCTATCTGAATGCTCAAGTGAAAGCTATTGTTGTATGAAAGCTAGAATAAAGGACGTTCTTGATACCATCCAACTTTGAATTCCATAGAATAATATATCAATATAACCTATAGGGTTTGAATAATTTTTTAGAAATACCTTTTGTATGGGGAAGATAAGCAGTACTAAAACACAACTTTGAATCTAGATCTTACTAAAAACTTCTCTATAACTTCGAGTTATACCTCAGATCCCGATAAGATATAAAATAATGTGGTACTCCATGAAACCTTAACAAATAATTAATTTATATTCTATAAATTTAAACATGATATAAATATTCATTGATATAAATGTAGTGTTCTTCCTTTATAATTTGATCAACTAAAACCCAAATAACATTATATCCTTTAGACATTTTGGATATTCGGATGAAAAAATCAATGGTGATGTTTTCAAGATTCCATTCTATTATGGGTGATGGTTGTAAAATATCCTTAGAATTATGTATCTCATACTTAACTTTATGATATACTAAGAACTATGATGCATGCTCTACAGTATAACTTTTCTTGTTTTCCCACCACAAAGACTCTTTCAGATCTCTCTATACATATTCATACTTCTAGGATAATCCCAATATTCCTTTAAGAGTAACCATTATTAGTTAACACCATCATTTCATTAGATTAATAAACTATATCCATATTCTCTTAAAAGTAACTTGCAATAGTTAAACATGTCACTTCATAGAAGTAATTAAATTTTCCCACATTCTCTTAGGAGTGAGTTATATTAGTTAACTCCACTGTTTTACCCAACGTATTGGAGGAATTTAATGGATCACTCATATATAATGGATATAGTCCCATTAGGTTTTGGGTTCACTACTCATTCCAAATTTCATAAATAACACCTAAATATTCTATTTTAAAATCAAAACATTTAATAACATGCCCAATTCATCATAAAAAACCTAAAATTTGAATTTCCTCCCATAATTAAAACCACTTTCAATTATCTCATAAAAATGATAAAAAAATCATGTTCTTTTAAAAAAATTAAAAGTCGAAAATTACCCAAAAATAATAAATCTATATTCTTTTAAAATTCATGTAAACTTGACTATAAATCACTATATAAAAAAGGACATGATTGTGGGAAAATATTTTTATACCATATATGTTAAAAAAACATTCTTTTGTACTTTTGTAAAAAGAGTAAAAAGTTACCCATATGGAGAAAATTTAAAATATTCATTTTAAAAACATTTATAAAAATTAAAATATAGATAAAAAATTCCATTGAAAATATTTTCATAATTTTTTGGAAACATTTTAAAACACATGAATATGTAAGAGGAATATTTTTAAAGGAGAATATTAAGAAATGTTTTTAGGAAATCTATTTTTACTTTTGTAACTTTTAAATAAAAAGAAAATTGAAGATGAATGACTTTTATATCACTTGAATTTTAGTAAATATATGATAAAATAAATCCATATGGTTGAATATTCTCTATGGAAAAGAAAACATGTAGTGAAAATTGCATTAGCCCCAAAGAAAAGAAATTGAGATAAGAGGTTCATTACCTCGAGTCTTGGATCATTTCATATGCTCTATAACTCTTAAATAATATAATTATATTAATTTTTCCTTTGATTAAAAAAACTGTTTAGGTTAATTACATTATCATTATTCATTTTATTTCATATTTTACCTTGACTTATTTAGTTACTAAATCATTTTATTTTACATAAGATGTTTTGAGGTTGTTGGTTTGTAGCCTTAAAATAACTTTAGTGCATTGACTGTGGTCAAAGGGATAATTGTTACATAATCTCCATAATTTTAAAAAATTTAAAATTATCATTTTTATAAATCAAATATACTATTATAACCATCCATTAAAGTATCTCATGAAAAATGAATCGCATTTCTTCATAGAGACGGTAGTCTATACGTATATATGAACAATGTTTTCATTATGATATTGGGTGGAAAAGAAATAAAGTATATAATATTTAAATTTTATAAAATAATAAATATTTTATAAATATCATATATTTATCCATTATTTTAACCATCCATAATATCTGTTGATGAAAAACAAAACACATCACTTTGTGAAGGTGGTAGTCTACATGTATGTATGAGCAAATTTTTCATTTACTATTGGATGGAAAAGATAATGAAAAATGATTTTAACATTATAATATTAACATTAAAAAATAATAGATATATTTATATGTCTATACAATAATTGTTCTAAGTGTTTTGAAGGAGGTATAAGAAGAAATATTATTAGAAGTGATTATTTAAGACTTATATGTCCTCTTTTAATATCTTCTTTTTAAGTGATATTTTGGACTTTGAAGAAGTGTTTTATGATCCCTTAAATGTATTGATGACATTGGAATTTATTTTTAGAGAGGGATTTGTTTATAGGATTCAAATAAAACCTAACTTGAGTTTTTTTGAAATAGATGATAAGATTATATTTTTATAAATAAAAAGCAATTGAATTTTTAAAATATTTAAATACTTAAGGGTCGTGTAAGTGATTTTAATATTTTCAAGTGGAAAATAAATGAAACATGAATGATATTATCAATAAATTACCATATAATTGATTAATTATATGATATTTATGATTCTATAATAATTTTAAAATAATTTTTAAACATTAAATACCATTTAAGATCATTTTGAGGACTACTCGCAAACATTGACATTAAACATGTCAAAGAAAAATGTAATTAGAATTTAAACACATATATCATATATGATATTCAATAATTATATATATAATTAATTTAGTTCCACAATTAATCCAAATAATATTACTTTTTATGTTTTTAAAATCATTTACTTTATTTTTCTACTGCTTGCACAAGTGTTGTGTCAACATTGTATAAAAGTTCTAGGTAATTATACTCTCACTAAAAATTAAAAATAAATTTATATAAATAATATAGATTATTATTCATAAAATTTATCATATATTTTAGTTTATATATCATTTTTATTTATATCCATACCATAAAAATAAATAAGTTAGAGAGGGTAACATTTTGTAATTACTCTTAACATAAAATAATATAAAGGTTGTAATCAAAGGAAAGTGGCACAAAAATGAAATATTTAAAATATATTATATTTATGGTATAATTAAACTCATCAAATTAAATAAATTAAATCTTTATATTTATTTTGAGACCCTAACCCATGGTTTTAACCTCATTTTATCGATTTTAGCTGTTATTATAGTGATAAACTTTTACTATGATAATTATTCATGAAGAATAAAAATTTAATAGAACATATTATATAACTTTAAAACAATAATTCAAAATATTAAATAATTTTATAATATTAAATTTCTATAAGTTTTAGAAAATAATTATAATATAAGTCTGGTAATTGTAGTGAAATGATGTTTAGAAAACATCTCGTTTAAAGCATTAAAATGATTTTATACCAAAATTGAGTATTATATTGACTTTAATGGAATTAATTGGATTACGTTTAGTAAAATTAAAAATATATTACTTTCAATCAAATAAAAAATAGAAAGTAACATTTAAATTACTTTTATTATAAGAAAAAAATGACAGTTATTTTGAAAAATCGGTATTTTTCACTATTCACCAAAAAAATCAACATTTTCATAAAAAAAATAAATTTATCCTAATATTATTTCTGAAATAAGGTTTTAAAAAATGAAATCCATTTTATCAAATAAAATTTATAAAATTTTCATAAATTAATCATAATATTCACGCATAAAATGAAATTAAAACCATTTTTGAAGAAAATATGTTTTCAAAGTATAAAATGAATTTATACTCATTCATTATCTAGTAACCACCATTAAATGAATATTAAATTATTTTAATAAATATATGATCTATAAATTTAATTAAAGTCATTCACCTTAATGATGAACTTAATTTATTTTGATAAAAATACTTTTCATATATAAATCAATTTTCGGAAAAATATCTCCTTTATTATTATATGATATTATTTAAAATTGATTTCTTGTTTACTAGGTATTAATTTTTATACTTGTATTAAGGAAATATTTTCTAAATATATTTCATAATTTGGTTTCTTTTTTTCATATCATCCAACCAAACATCTAGGTTATAATTATCAGATTTAAATAATAATACTTCAATAGTACACTATAGTTCATTCTAATATAGGTGTTGCATATAGTACAAGAAATTCGACATTGAATTCTTCCTAAAATAAAATCTTAATGTTTTTCATTCTACCCCTTAGATAATTTTTTTCCTCACAATTTTACCTCATGTATAATAAAAAAGGATTAAAATATTTTTAGAATCAATATTAAGAGGTGAAAGATAAATAAATAAATATATATGTGTGTGTGTAAATAGAAAGATATAACTTTTAATCCATATTGAAAAAATTTTCTTTTTAAAATTACTTTAATTTATAGGTTTAGACTATTAAATTTATCATTTCTTAAATATTTCTTAAACCAAGAATTTACCATAATGAGACTCATTTTAGAGAGAGAGTTTCATAAAGAATTCCTTCATAACTGACCAATATTTTCCATATAATTATCGATACATTTAAATTCATCTTCCTTGAGTAGAATAATTATTTTTCCATCAAGATAGAAAATATGATAAAATAAACTTACTTTATTTCATTCCATACCATAAGCATAATGTTTTCATTCAATTTTGTTTCGATATGTTCTCCATTTTTTCTTCACCTCGTATTCTAAAAGATAATTAATCATAATGATTTTTTCATGCATGAAGCATTAAAATTAAATTTCAAAAAATCATGGGATTTATAAAATATTGAAAATTTATTTATCCTTTTTCTATATATTAATGAAAAATAAATATGGTTAGAATAAGATAAGATAATATCCAATATGTATAATTTCTAAATTAATATCTGAAACCTTTTCAAATAACATAAAAAGTAAAATTAAATCATTCCACAAATAACTAACCTTAAAACTCTTCAAAAAAAATACTATGCTAAAATTTAAACCCAAATATTACAATTATTTGATCACATATTATCCAATTATCAACTTAATATTTATCTCCAAATAATATAAATTACTCCAAAAGTCACATACTAAAAATTTCTATTCCTTAATCATATAATCTCTAAAAATTGTTAATATTTTCTAAAAATAACATGAATCACTAAAAATAAATAATAAAATCATATATGCTTCCATAAGATAATTAAACCTTTATTCCTCAAATAAATTTCCATAATAGTCAATAATATATATTTTTTTCTTAATCATATAGTGTTCCCATTATAGTGAACTTCTTTAAAAATAAATATAATAACTTAGTCACCAAATTGCTTTATAATCCATAGTTATCTATACGATAAATGATATGTTCCCAAAATTTATTAACCCTTTATCCCAATTGAAAAATATTTCCTTAATATTAAATAATGTATTATCCCTAAAGGTTACCAATTCCTTTTAGTTTATATAAAAAACATTCATGTAACATCATACACTCTAGGTAGTTATGTTACATTATTGGTACAAGATACAAGAGTTGGCATCAGATCTAGTAGGTTAGTAGTCTTGGAAAACTAGAAACATACATGCATTACATTTGAAAACATAATATTTATCATGACCACATTGTCAGAACATAGTTTTCCCTTCAATAATATCTCTTAAAATTAAAAATAGTTCTCCTATAGGTTTCTTAGTAAAGGAAAAAATAATTTTAGATCAGAGTAAGGAGTTTCATATAGTAGAAGCTATCATAATATAAGCATGACATAAGTGCTATAATAGAAATAAATGAACAAGATGAATCCATAATCAAATGAAATTGAGGAAATTCTATATCCATGATAATAAATGAAAACATGGACAACAAAAATCATTGACTTTATACTGATGGAATCTATAATAATGGACATGATAAAAAAATTCAATACCTTTTATTGATACATTATACTAATATGGGGAGAGGTATACACCAAAACCCAAGGTATTTTATCTCATGAGACATGTCACTACATAAAGGGTATATATAATTATGATCCTTTACCATCACTAGATTAATTATAATTCATTCACCATAAGATCCATGAAGACCATTCATACCATTCCCTACTAAACCTTTGGCTGAATAAAAACAAGTCTATCTATATAATGAGAAATATAGAAAAAAATACATCCCAATTCAATATAGTATTTTTGGATATCTTGGAAAATATCCCTTATCAACTTAGAATCTATAGGGTATCATCAAAGTAAAAGGAAGTACCCTTATCAAAGAAATATAGGGGTAAGGATGCATTCAATGTACTAGGTTATCCATAGAAGATGGTAATAGGTTTCGATAGTTTTCTTTGGTTAGAGACCAATGTAATAGTAGGAAAAATATTCCATAATGTTAAATTAATAGTGTGTAAATATTCTAAATTGTATCCCCTAATAGTGTATAGTTAGGTGTGCAGTCCTAGGCCCACTCATCGTGTATCAGGGTGATGATTTAGTTAATAATCAACCAACCCCTTTCTATGTTATTACCCCACAATTCATCTATGATGTAGACACATCCACTTTCTAACACCTAGATGAGGATTTATTTTCTAGGAAAATACACACACTTTTAAATTATAAAAACATAGGACAGTTTTTCAACCATGGAAAATATTTATTTTTACAATGGTTTTGGTTACTCTCGAATCAAAATGAATATGAGAGTGGGATAAAAATATATAATTTTAATTCCATTAAATTATATGAGTGTTATGGTAGAAATTATTACATGTAAATGTATTCACCGAACAAAATAAAATAATTATTGAACATAAAATGAGTCCCAAATAATTAAAATTTAGACAAAAACACATAACTTATGGGTTGAGTAGAAATTCAATCAAAACCTGTTAAAATATAGGGATTAAAATCAATCTTTAGAAACAACGAATAATGAAATTTCATGATATAACATCTCAAATAGATATTTTATACACCTTAAAAATTAATTTTGGTTTATGATACCAAAACATATCCTAAGAGAAGAATTTGAGATGGAAAATCCTTACCTATTATCTTTAATTCCACAAAAAAAATTAACCTAATATTTTACAAATATATATATCTTAATCACTAAATTCATAACATTACTCATATCCATTTTCCTTTATAATATTTATAAATTATAGTGACCCATACTTTTTATAAATAAATATTAAATCTTATTTTATGAATATTTAATACATGACATAATGGTCCACGCTAAAATCATATAGGTTTAGTGTATTTAGAATCTTTGATACATAAGAAATTGGTTCATAAGAGATCTAATTCATCTCCCACTAAGTTATTTATAACCAAAAACCCTTCCTATAAATATAATAATTAAAAAATGTTCTTTATAACCATGGTAAATGAAACATAAGAAAGGGTGATCTAAGATTCTTAATAAGGTTTGAAAAGGAAGATATAATTTATCACTTAAAAACATGAAAATAAGAGTATAAGAACTAGATCTTAACATTTGAAAATCATACCTTGTATATCAAATATTTTAATATAATGTCATGGAATTAATCTTGTTATTGCATGAGGTTTAAATCATAACTAAATTAAAGAACATAAACCATGAGAGCATAACATTGGTTTAAGACATAAGTTTGCAGCATACACATAAGTAGATAAAATCATTTACTTAGTAATGGATCACTGCTAATATTATCATTTTGGATTGGATTAATTCACAATTCCATCATATCCTTAGTAATAATTAACATTCAAGACTATCATAGTGGAAAAATTCTTTTACTGAACTGATTTCACACCCCCATTTTAATCCTTATTAACTCATGATATATACATCTTTACACAATTCATTGGAGGGTTATATAATTATTGGTCAACTTATCACATAATTAAACTCATAAATATATTTTCCATAAGATAATAAAACATTAATAATAAGAAATATTTTTGAAAGGAAATGGTTTTTATAAAATTTTCTTCATTTCGTCATAGCAAAACCTATAAAAATGGTTTCATAAATGTGTCATCATAACTTAATTAACCCATGGGAAAGAAATTGGTTTCATAAAATCATCCTTAAGTAATCATAATCATAAGACATACAAATAATTAGAGTGGATGGTATCATTTTATCATAACCCTATTAAATCATAGGTAATGTTAAAGGATTTTATCATTTTTGAAAAATTCCTTATAAAGATTATTGGAACATTTCTTGAGAAAAATACGATTTTCACCATGAAATCACTTATTTAAAATTTAAAAAAAATCCAAATATTAATGAAAACATTTTATTTAAAAATAACCATGTAAATTTTTAAATTAATCTTCGAATAATTTATTGGTTGTGATGGTTGAAAATTTCTTTCATGTCATGTGCATTAAAACAAAGATTCATTTCACGTTTTCAGTAAAAATTCAAAAGTTCATCATTTGAAAAAAAATTAATGACGATTATTTTTAAAATGTTTTATAAAAAGTAAAACATGGTTATAAATATTGTTAAAAAATCATAAAAGAATATTAAACAATTCTTGAAAACATTTTTATAAAACCTGGACATGGAAGAAAAATATTTTTTTATCAAAGAGAGAAATAAAGTAAGTTTTCTTTAAATATATCCTTTCAGTCTATTGAGTTTTTAAAAAGAAGAAAATGAAATGAATAATTTTAATCTCTTAAAATAACTTGAGGATAATAAAATTCTTAATATTATTGAGATGTTTAACATGAAATTTCATAATCATTAGCTTTATCATAAATAATCTCGGTAAACAATGAGATTGTAACATAAAACCCTTACCTCAAGTTCCAATTTCTTATAAGGAAAACTAACCTCTTGTATAATAAATTTAAATTTTATATGATTTTATAATAAAAAAATTTACATAATTATAATATCATATATGATCAAATTATAAAATTTCAACACCTGTTTATTAAAAAATCTTTATTAAAATCACTATTTATTGGTGTTAACTGTTTTGTTTTTCACAGAAGTTTCAAATATATTATTATGGTCCTTGTACTTATATCTTGGTTAAAACGTCTCCATAATGTTAAAAATTATAAAAATATCATATATTTATATTATTTATATTTATATTTATCTATAAATTTTATAGATAAAAAAATTTATTACATTGTTCATGGATACAGTAGTTCATACATACTCATGAACTCTATTTCCATTTTTCAACAGATAGAATGAAAGAAAATTTAATAATAATTAAACTTTATATAATCATTATTATATCATATAAATTAATTAAATTTATTCTTATTACAATTTATGTAAATAAAAAATGGAAAAAAATATTTATATTGCTTTATGGAGGTGGTAGTCCAAATAAACACACGAGGGACATTATCTTTTTCCAATGGATTGGGAGAAGGTGTATAATGGTTATTCAATCATCATAATTACAATTGAGTATATTTAATATTATAAATTAACTATTTTATAATAAATACCAAATATTTATATGAACTATAAGATGAAATAAAATTGAAAATGGCTGGTTAGGAGTTATACCTCTTCATTGGGAAACATAAATTGGCTTAAACTTTAAGCCTTGAAAAGATGGTATTTCATCAAGACCAAAAGATATAAAATATGGTGGTTGAATCTATAAAGATATTATGATTAGTATTTCGTAAGATAGAAGTCTCAAACATTGTTAATAATGAAGAATATAAGGTGACCTTTTATAAGTGAGGGGAGGGGCACTCTTGGAATTACATAAATAATTAAATTAAATTAAATTAATTTTCATAGAAAAAGGGATAAAAATTAATATAATTTTCATATAAGATGATTATTAGTTGATTTCATCTCATAAAACAAATTTTTTATAAGTTTTGGTTATTTTCTCACCTTTATCTCATAGTTTTAGCCCTGGTTAACCGTTTTTGACAATTATTGTGATAACAGCTTTTTCTACTATTTAAGGGTCAAGAATGTTACCATAAAAAGAAACTTTTACCCTTAAATATATTATGGTTAATATATTCAACTATATACCATTAATTAGGATGAATATAGTATTTTTATGAATTTGAAATCATTTAATAAAACATTTTTACTATAAAATGTCACTAATGTATATGTTGAAACTATTTGTTTATATTGGATTTGAAAACAACTTGATAGAAAATAAATTTGAAAATTAACCTTTAAAACATTTATAATATGTTATATTTATCTATAAAATTAATGTAACACAATAATTTATCCAAATTTTATTAATTTTAATATTTTTAAAATAATTTAATTTATTTTTCTATTAATTGAATAAATACGGCATCGATAATGCATAAGTGTTTAAGGTAATAATTGAATCACTAAAAATTTAAAAAAAATACTATGATAAAAAATTTAATTTTTTATCAAATAAACTTTTATAACCAAACATACCCTATTTTTATACTTATGTAAAAAGTTTAGAGATATTAAAGTCAAAAAAGTGCCATTTTTTATTTATTCTTTTCTTAAAATAATATAAAGCTCACAATCAAAGAAAAATGGAGAAAAGTGGCCATATTATAGATAATTTGAAGACAATGGTATACCTTCACTCCTCCAGTAGGATAAATTCATATTTTAGAGAAAGTTTATAGCCTTTTTCCAATATTTTAACCCTATTTTTCCTTTTTTACCCTTACCGGGGAGATGAATATTTACGAAGGATTCTATTCGAAATAAAAAAAATTAAAGATGAATATTTACCAGATTTTATAATGTTGATTATAAATATGGAATACATATTTAAATATTCAATTTCTATAATTGGTATAAATTAATTTTAAAATAATTGTGCAAAACACTATGAAATTTACTTTCTTTTAGAAAAATACATTTTA
The DNA here is from genome assembly GCA_963277665.1 of Viscum album. NCBI lineage: Eukaryota > Viridiplantae > Streptophyta > Magnoliopsida > Santalales > Viscaceae > Viscum > Viscum album. Next base: position 1,597,766,609 of record OY728141.1, read on the forward strand.
AAGCATATAACTGGGTTTATTCTTATCCCATGCCTAGTAAAAAAATTAGGTGAATGTTAAATACAATTATTTATTATATAAATTTCATTAAAAATATTCAACAATAATTATTAATTTAATTTATTAAGAATAAAACACATTGTGAACATAAAAACATTTCTTCAAAAAGAAGGCTCTCTGATTTTCAAAGGTGTTTTATTTTCATTTCTAATCAATTGATAGAAAATTAAATAATTTTATAAATTTTTAAACCATAAATGTTTCTTAATTTTTTTATCCCTATTTATATTCTCAAATTTAAAAATTATTTGGTAATTTTCCCATTAAATAAACATATTTTAATAGTATAACACAGTTTGTTTAATCTCAGTGTTGCATGCATAACAATATATCAAAGAAATAAAATATTTTAAAATATAAATATAATAAAATATCAAGGTGTCACATTATACCCAAATTAAAATTAACTTTCCCCCTAAAATTTTGTTACTCTAATATAACCAAATGAGGATATCTTTTTTTCATTGCATTCTTGATTTCCCAAGTAGCTTCTTCAATTTTTTGATTCCCCTAGTAAACTTTAACCAAGTGATTAATCTTGTTCCATATAACTTTATCATTATGATCCAATATTTATAATGGTTTTTATTTATAGTAAATATAATTCTTAAGCTATACAACCTTTGAGTTCATTACATTTGAAGGGCCAGGTATGTACTTCCTCTAGAGTGATATATGGAACACATCATGAACTTGAGAGAGGTTTGATGGAAGCACTAAGTGATAAGATAACATCCCTAATTTGTTGAGAATCTATAATTGGGAAATATAACAATGTATTGTTTTTAACTTCTTTCTAAATATTATGACAATATTTTGTGGAAAATTTTATAGAAATTCCTTCTCACTAATTTCAAATTCCAAGTTTCACCATTGATTGTCATCATAAATTTTCTATCGAATATGAGATTCCTTGATGTGTTTATGAATTGATATATATTTCTACTATATTTATTTGAATAGTTCACATCATAATATATTTATTTCTCTATCTTTATCCCAACAAGTTGGAATTCTATACTTCCTTCCACAGAGGACTTCATAAGAAGCCATCTAAATACTCGAGTAAAATATTTTGTTGTAAGAAAACATGACTAAAGAAAGTTTTCAATCCCAAACACCTTTAAAATACATAGAAAAAATATTAGTATATCCTCTAGGGTTTTAATGGTTCTATCATACTAACCATCAATGTAATGATGGTAATCATTACTGAAACACGACATTGAATCCACAACTTACTGAATACTTCACTCTAACTTCGACCTAATCCTCAGATACCATTTAGATATAATAGAATGTGGTACTATATAAAACATTACCAACTCATTAATGTATATTCTAGAAATATTAATAGGATATAAATTTTATTTGATAGAAATGAATTTTTTTCCTTCATAAGGTGATTAACTACAACACAAATAACATTATTTCCTTTAGATTTTTTGGGGATTTTGATGAAAAAATCCATGGTGATGTTTTTTCAATTCCATTATGGTATGGGTAATGGTTGTAACATATCCATAAACTTTTGTCTCTCAGACTTAACTTTTTAACATACTAATCACTGAGATACATACTCTACAATATCTATTTTCATGTTTTCCCACCTAAAATACACTTTCAAATCTTTATACATCTTAATACATCCAATATGAATAGAGAATTTTAAACTATGAGATTCATCAAATAGATCCTTATTGAAGTATATTATGGATAGGATGTATACACAGTTCCTAAACATTATCATTTCTTCACAATCATAGTTGAACTCACGAATATTTCTTACATTCTTCTTTAATTCTATATCTTCCTTTTGTGCCTCTTTAGTCATCAAGTGGATAGATTGTGGAATATTCATTTGAGAAAGATAATATTTTTTCCCTTCATTTAAGATTTCTAATTCCGTCATTTAAAGACCCAGAAATATTGGATCTTTTATGATCCTCATCATAGATAATATAGTATTATCCTTATAACTTAGAGAATTTTCAATATTTTTCTCCTTCCCAGGTTAGTAATGTTTTCAGCAGACATGATATTTAATCAACTCTAACCATCAAATGTGGTTCATTTTAAACTCTTTTTGTGTGAATATATACTTTAATCTTTTATTATCAATATATATATCACACCTTTCTACATAAAAATAATTCCTCCATATCTTAATGATAAAATTACTACATATAGCTTCAAATCATGAGTTGGTTATTTTTCTAATGAACAATAAATTTTCATCATAAATAAGATATCACCATATCATTCTACATGATAACACATATCCATCACTTATTCAATGCATCACTATATATCACAAACCCTTCTTCACTCGAGGGTTGTGTGAGAATAGCTATGTTGACTGACCTTCTATTTAGTTACTTGTAATTTTATTCACATTCATATGTCTAAAGGAACTTTACTCCCTTCCGAGTAAAATTGGGGATTGGATTAGGCAACCGGGAGAAATTATCCATAAAGAACTAATAATATCCATACATAATAAGAAAACTAAAATTTTCAATTAATTGGTTGGTCTGGACTAATTTTCAATAACTTTTGTATTTCATTAATTCATGGATATACCCTCTCCTGAGATTATATGACACAAATATGAAACATTTTGTATCCAAAATTAAGACTTTGTAAATTTTTCATGAAAATTATCCTTCCTTAAAGTCTTCATTACAATCCTTAAGTGATCTTCATGATCTTATTTTATCTTAGAAAATATATGTATATCATCTTTAAATACTACCACAAGTTGTTAAAAAGTCTCTAAATACTCTATTCATTAAATCCATTAATATAGTGGGGGATTAATAAGAATAAATGGAATCAATGTAAATTAATAATGCTCATACCTAATATGGAAGGTCTTTTTAGGTATGTATTAACTTTTGACCCTTAGTAGATAGTATCCATATTGGAGATCAATATTATAAAATTATTGAGCTCATCGTAATTGATCAAATAAATCATTAATATGAGGTAGAGGATAATTATTATTGATTGTGATCTTGTTCAGTTCCCAAAAATCAATGAATATCTCCATTCATCTACATTTATTCTTAATAAAAATAACAGGTGTACTCTATGATGATTTACTTAGCTGAATTAATCCATTATCAGGATTCTCCATGAGGTTTTTATTTAATTATTTCAACTCAATCAGGGTTATTCTATATGTATTATTTAAAATAGTTGTATCACAATGTATGAGTTCTAATGAAAAATCATGTTAAATATATTTTGGAATAAATGGAAACTCTTCTATAAAAACATAAAAAAACTCATGTACAATGGGAATATCATTGATTTTGATTTCCTCACCAAACATCTGAGATAATCACCCCTTTGTACAAGAATAAAAACCTATATATTGGATGTAATTTCCATTATAATTCACATTTATCATAGAACAAATAGATGGTCATAAGTTAGTTCAAAAAATAAAATGTAAATTCTATTCCTCATCAATTAATGTGGGATTTATGTAAATAAATCCAATCCATTTTTAAGATTACATAAAATTCAACAAGAGTGAGAATAGTGATATTTCCAAGAAGAACATTCCCACAAACTTCAATTAGATAAGAATCATATACATGAGATTTGATCATCACACCATTAGTGGTTTTCACTGCTAATTCTATATATAATTGATATAGTGACATTACGATACCCAAAGAAAATTATGATAATATAAAATAATGGGTAGATCTAGAATCAAATAATACATTAGCAGTTATAGAGTGGATCGTAAGTGAAACTTTCACCACTTTTTTATCCACATCAACAATATTGATCACGTGATATTTCCTTATTTCTCTAGGATAAATAGGTTTTTAATTTTGATCATCATCATTAACATTAATATTTGATCTTTATTCATCATAATTCTCATAATCCTTTCATTTCAAACACTGGAGTGGTGGTGGGGCATTTTTTGGTGCTTTTTCTCTATCATTATCTAATTTTTCCTCTCATCACTTTAGTATTTAATTTTATTATGACCTTATTTTCCACACCTAATTCATTTACCAGTCCCCTAATGATAATTTCCTCTATGTTTCCTTACCCAATTTGAGAATAAAGAAAAACATCACATTCTTCTTTCCATGATTTTTAATTTTAGAACTTCCATTGAATTCTATCATTATTTTCTTATAAAAACATGAGATTAATGGGTAAATCCAATCTCCATCTATTACTTGATATCACATAAAAAAGGTTCTTTATGGCTACAAAATTATCTTATAGATAATTCCCTTTTGTAACTTTGTTTTATATTATTTAATAATTAAATAGTCTTACTTTTTAGTTGAATGATAATACCAGAAGCATACCTTGAAAGTCTTGTAAAATTTGACTCGTAGGTACTAATAGATTCATCATCCTTATACTTTAGATCAAGGAATCACATCCCAATTTTCATAAAAATAATATTTGAAAATTACTTATTTAAGAATAATATCTAAAACTCATCCCACTCCATGGAGTCAATTTCTTCCCATTGCCTCATGTTCTTGATAAAATTCCACTATTGATCTTATCCTCCTCCAAAATGATAAACAACTTAAATAATGTTTTCATGTTATGAACACTAGATATTGGAAAATATATTTTTAGTGGAACTGATCCATTTCTTAGTAACTATTGGGTCAATGGACCCATTAAAATAAGGTGGGTGTTTCTTCAAGAAGGACTCAACATAACATTGTTCCCGGTTTTTATCATTTTGAATCTCATCATGATTTGTATCTTAATAAAGTTGTGTAAGCATAGAAACAATATTTTTCAATCCATCTCCTATAACATTTTTCTTATTATGATAACAATAATTTATTTTTCTATTTCATTTTGTATTAACACGGTTCCTTCTGTTTCATTCGTTGAATAAAACTGAAAAATAAAGTGTGACAAACAATAATCATAGTGGGATACCACATAATCATGAAAAAACAATTATAGGATTTCTAAATAAATATACCTTATTCCCAATTTTTTATACCTTATGTTTAACCTAGTTCATCCATGAACATTACCAAAACTATAGGATGTAAACTTGTGCTTATACATATCCCCATATTTTTCACTAAATTTTTATCATCCTAATTTCCAGTGGTAATTAAACCTTAATCTAATACTAAATATAGCGGCCCATACATTTAATGCATAAATATTAAATATTATTATATGAATATTCAATACACAATATAATAATCCACACAAAAATCATACAGGTTTAGTGTCTTTGGAAACTTGGATACATAAACATCTATTTAATAAAATATCTAAATCATACCCCACTAAATTATTCATAAATAGAATCCTTCTTAGAAATATCATACGTAAAAATCTTTATTCGTAACCTAGGTAAAGGAAACATAATAAAGGGTTAGGATAGATTCTTAGTAAGGGTACACAAGGTAGATATCAATGATCACTTAAGCGTAACATGTGCATAAGGTTATAAGAACATGTGATTAACATTTTAAAACCATACCTTTCATATTAAATATCATAATCATGAGTCATGGAATAAATATTGGCAGTACATAAGTCATAAATAAAAAAGGAATAAAAAAACATTTTCCATGAGAGCATAACATTGGTATAAGACATAAGTTTTTTCATGCATATAACCATAGGAAATCATTTCCTTAGTCAAGGATCATTGTCGAGACTATCATCGTGTATTGGGTTCACATTCTATTCCATAATATCTTTATTCATGGTTCACTCTCAAGACTATCATAGTGGACAGATTCCCTTACTAAACATGGTTTACTCCTCATTCCAGTCCTTATTATCTTATGAGATATCTATCTTTACCAAATGTAATAGAGAGATATATAATTCAGGAACTACCAATCACATAATGAAAATAATACATATGTGTGTCACAATATCATAAAACATTCATCATAATATAACCAATGGAATAAAGTGGGTTTTATAAACAATCCATAATTTTATTATATCATAACCCATAGAAAAGAAATAAGTTTTATAAAGGTTTCATCACAACTTAATTAACTAATGGGAAAGAAATAGGTTTCATTGAATAATATTTAAATAATCATCATCATAATAAATCCCAAGAATAAAATTATATGGTATTATTGGATAATGACCCTAGAAAATCATAAGAAAAATCAAATTATGTTGTCATGTATGAAAAATTCCTTTAAAACATTATTGTAATATTCTTGAGGAAAATACCCTTCTTCCATTGAAATCACTTATTTATAATATAAAAATTTACCAAATAATAAGGAAATTATTTTCCTTTAAATGAAACATGGAAATATGGTAAGAAATATTCATAGAATTTAGTGGATGTGATTTTATGAAAAAAAAAATCATGTTGTGTACGTTAAAACAAAGATACCTTTCACATTTTTCTTTGTAAAAAATCAAATGCACCTCATTCAGAAAATGATAAGAGTATTCCCTTTAAAACATTATTTAAAAAGTAAAACAAGGTTAAAATGAATTTAAAAAATAATAAGATAATAGTAAAACATTACTGAAACATTTTTATCAAACATGGACATGGAAGAAAAAATATTTTCATTTTATAGGATAAATAAAGTCTGTTTTCCTTAAAAAAAATATTTTGTTATCTTGAGTATTAAAAGAGAGGAACATTAAGGTAAAACATGTAATATCTAGAAATAAAAATAATATAATAAATTTCAGGATATTCAGGAGTTAGATCATGAAATTTTATTATTTTATACATAATCATAAAAAATCCCACTAAACAATTATATTTTCATATAAAACTCTCAACTCAAGTTCCACTTGATTCGAAAGTCCTCTGACGTCCAATATAATAAATTTAAATTTATTATAATTTTATACCATAATAATTTAAATGATTGTAATATCATATATTATCAACTTGTAACATTTAAACACCCATTTATTTATATTTCTTTATTAAAATTGTCTTTTCCAGGTGTTTACTATTTCCTTTTTTATGGAAGTTTCAGTTCTATAGTTCTTACCCTTATAATTTGATCATAGTCCCAACACCTCCAAAATTATAAAACATGATATAAATATAATATATATTCATTATATATTTATATATTTATCCATAAAAATTAGATATATAAAAATGAATCACATTGTTTATGGAGACAGTAGGTCATACGTACGCATGTACATTGTTTCCATTTTTTGAAAAATAGAAAAAAAGATAACTAACAATTAAAATTTATAAAATAATATTAAAACATATATATAATTTATATTCATTAAATTTATCCTTATTATCATTCATGTAAATTGGAAGTTAAATAAAATTAATCACTTTTCTTCGGGGAGATAGTAGTCCATACGTATGGATGAGCGATGTTATTATTTTCCAATGGATTGGAAAAAGATGGATAATGGTTGTTCTATAATCATAATACAAATTATGTATATTTATTATAATTAAATAATTATTATAGAATGGATACCATTAATTTATAGTAGTTATAATATGAAATTAAATTAAAATCACTAAATTAAGAGTTAGACCTCTTCATTTAGAACCCACTTTTAGATTACACCATAATCCTTGAAAATTTGGTATTTTAGAAAGAACAGAAACTCTAGGATGTTGTAAAGGAAGATATAAATTTATTATTTCATGTATTGTTTGAGACATAAGGAACAAAAATTATGAATAATGATAGGGAGAAGGTTTCCTTTTTTAAGTGAGGGGACACTCTTGAAGTTACAAAAAGTATTAAATTTATGTAAATTAATTTTCAAATCAAAATAGATCCAAATTGATATAATAAAAATATAATATTACTATGAGTCTAAATAATATCTTCTAATAAAATATGAACAAATTTTGGTTATTTTTTCACCATTATCTCTTAGTTTTAACCCCCATTAACCCTTTTTGATAATCATCGTGATAACAAATTTTTAAACTCTTTAAGGGTTAAGAATGTTACCATAAAATAGAAATTGACCCATAAATGGACTATGGATAATATTTTAGACCATATAAATTTAATAGGTATGAATTTAGTATTTTTATGAATTTTAAATAATTTAATAAAATATTGTTTATTATATAATATCATTAATGTCATTTTTAGAACTATTTATTTACATTGACTTTAAAAAATAATTTAAAGAAAATTAATTTGAATATAAGACTTTTTCACATCACTTATATGTTATAATTTTCTATAAAAATTCATTTAACATAATAATTCATCCAAATTTTATTACTTTTAATATTTTTAAAATCATTTATTTTATCTTTTTATTAATTAATTAAATATTGTGTCGGCGTTGCATATCTTTTATAGTAATTTTTCAGTCACTAAAAATTAAAAAAAAAATTAATATGATAAAAAATAGAAATTTTAAATACACATTTATAAATAAACATAACCCTTATTTATACTTACGTAAAGTTTAGGTATATTAAAGTTAAGAGAGTGACTTTTGAATTTATTCTTTTCTTAAAATAATATAATGGTCATAATCAAGGAAAAATGGAACCAAGCGGCAATATGTTTGATACTTGGATAGAAATAGTTTGATTACACTCGTCCAAAAGGATGAAGTCAAGTTTTATTGAAATTTTAATGCTTTATCCCAAAGTTTTTACCCAGTTTTACCCATTTTATCCTTACTACGGAGACAAATATTTACAAAGGTTATTATTCATAATAAACAAAAATAAAATAGAATTATTTAAAATATTTGATCCTCCTGATTCCAAATATGAAATTAATTTTTATGATTCAATTCTTATTAGTGGTGGAAATTTATTTTAAAATAAAAGCGCAAAACATGAGGAACCCCATTTTTTACAAAAATACAATTTTAAACATATAACTGGATTTATTCTTATCACATTACTAGAAAAACATTAGATGAATTTAAATATATATATATAATATTTAATATATAAATTTCATTAAAATCTTCACCAAAGTTATTTATTTAATTTATTAAGATAAAAATACATTGCATGCATAAAAATATTTTTTTCAGAAAGAAATCTATTATACTTTCAAAATATTTTCATATTTATTTATAATCAATTGACAAAATATTAATTAATTTTAATAATGTGTAAACTGTATATTTTACATAATTTAGTTAGTCTTATTCATACCTGTCAATCTAGCGGCTAGGTGATAACTGACACATTAAATATTATAATTTAAATATTATAGTGTAGTTCTTTTATACTCGGTGTCACATGTAGATAAATATATCAATGAAATTAAACTTATTTGAAGATAAATATCACAAAATATTTTATTTTTAAATAAATATTCATTCTCTATATGAATTATACCTATTTTACACATCAGGTATTTAATGTTTTTATCATTTGTACTAGTTTCATAATAATAGTGTTTGTAATCATTATTATTCCAAATTTAATCATTAATAGGTCATTAAAGTTACTATTATGTGTGTTTTATAATTATTTATGATTTTTATATTTCCTTTCATGAGTTCTTTAGTCTTTATCATTGAATATGAAATAAATAACAAGCATGTTTCGGTGATTCTTGTCTATCAAATAGTGTTTTCTTAATTGATGAATTAATTGATAAAACATCTCCTAAATAAAAAATATTTATTTAAATATTTATATTATATTATACTAGTAATTATTTTCCAATAGTAATTCATGATAAAAATTCATAGTATTGTTCAAGTAGGTGGTTAAGCCAACCCAAATATGAACATACCCTGTTTTAATGAATAATTATGAGGTGGTTCAGTTGTAATTTCATTATACTATAATCATAATGATATTATTTAGTGTTTATTAGTGTGATATATCAAAATTATAAAGTAATTAGAAGAAAAATTAATGAATATAAAAATATTACTTATCTTCAATAAGATGATTTCTACTTAGCACGCTTGTTTTAGATGATTGAATTAACGATGATCACTTATATATCATATTATTAATAGGTTATCCAATTTTTTATACCAAAACCTTAATGATATCATAAAATAATATTTACTCGCTAATTCCATTCTAGGGACCATCAATTATGGGTGGGGATGAAAAATTAATTTTTTTCTCATGGTGGCAGTAGCCATCAGGTGCATATGAACGAAGAATTTGTTTTTCTTAATGGATGGGATAAATGAATAGACAACGATAATACCCTTAATATATTAGCATTATAGTATATAAATGATACTAATATCATTATATTAGTGTTTCTAGAGTAAATTTGAATAAATATATTTAAGAATAAGAGATAAGTAATTGATAATACTCATGTCGGGGACTTTGAATTTTCTTTGGAATTATCCTTGGAAATGAAGGCCTCATGAAAACTAATGTTGAACAAGAGGCTCCCCAGCTTTCATTGTTTCCAGTGGAGCTTAATGGTACCTCTGATCTTTCCAAGCTTACAATGGTGGCCTGATTCCGTATCTAGCGGACTTCGATCGAATCTTTTGATCGATTCATCTCTGAGTCTTGGAAGCTACAGGAGTGTGCGGTCATCAGTTTTCTTGACTGAAAGCATTTCATGATTCACTTTGGATCGGATGAGGATTTAATCTATGCCTGTTCCAAGGACCCTATAAGGTGAAATGTAGTGTCTTTCTACCTATTCTTCTGGAGTTTTAACTTTCACATACGGCATGAACCTTCGACTTTCGTGGCCTGGGTAAGTCTTCTGGGGTTGACTCTCTTATTTTAGAATCCTTCTATCTTGTGTGCAATTGGGAACATGATTAGTAGGTATCTTTTCTCGGATTGGCATACTGAGTTTGTTTTTCATCTTATCTGCCCGAGAATTTGTGTAGAAGTTGATGCTACACAGTTGCTGGTCCGATGCGTTTGGATTACAGATGAGCAGGAATTTCACTGGAAACAAGAGGTGGTTTTTGAGTCATGGATGCATTATTGTGTGTCTTGCAAACAGTGTGGTCACCTAACACTGAACTGTCATAGCGGGAGGGTGAATGGTTACTCAAAAGTTATGGGGGAGAGTCACAAAGGAGGGTGAGCTGCTAATGGTATGGATAAGGACTTGAGAGTGGGTCACTTTGGTGATGGTTTGACAGTAAGAAGGGGTGAGGCGGGAGGTAAGCTGACTGTTGAGGAGGGCGTGGGGTGTGTCAGGTGTGAAGTTGTTTCTGAGCAGGCTGTTGGGATGGGAGAACCTACAAATGGCAGTGCAGAAATAGAGGAGACAGTGGCATCATCTCTCATGAAGGGGGTGGTCTGAGAGCTTGTGGCTGGAAATGTAGTGGTAGATGAGACAACGTCAATAGTGATGATGCAGGGGATGACCCGGAATGGTGCTGAGGTGGCTCATGTTTTCCCTTCTGAAGAAATGTTTGGCATCCAGGTGTGAGAACATTCTACTACTGCAGATCAGGCTGCCGATTCTGGTCCTGAGAACACAGTCCAGGGTAACTTTATAAAGATAGTGGATTATAGGCCCCAGGATCCGACGGTTAAGCAGTTCTTTGATCATTTGAAGTGTGATCTTGGCATTGAAAATGCAGATATAGTGGATGGGAAGGAATTGGATACTGGAGGAAGGGTAATCATGGTATCTACTAGCAATAGATTCCTTGAACTTGAAAATGAGGAAGAACTGCATGACAAGGAGAATGATGTAAAGGAGGAAGGTGGCCTCCTACAGCTTTCTATTTCTCCACTGGTTGCTACAGCTGAGGAAGATGTGCAGAACCTTGTGGATCAGCCACAACGTCGTGTTGTAGTGGATTATAATAGTCAGGTCCAGCAGGAGAATGGTATTGGCATTGCAGTAGTGGGGGAGCAGCAGGATCCAGTTATTTTGCAGGGAGTGAGTCGTTCTGCTGCTATTATGGTGAGTTCTGGACAGTCTGTGGTTGAGGGTGTAGGGTATACTGGCCATGGGACTAAATTGCAGGAGGTGGCTTGAAATTCCTTGCAGTCAGAGTTGGTGACTGGCTCTTTGTTGGAGGATGGTTATCAAGATGTGAAAATATTGGGAGAGTGGGGTGATATCTCAGATAGTGATAGAGAAAAGGATAGTGGTGTGGTACGACCTTATTACAGTAACATTGTTCAGGGTGCAAGGTTGAAGGAGCAAGGAGAGTAAGGTGCTCAGACCGCCCCACCACAGCGTAGAGTGAAGAAAGATTATTCTTATCTTCCAAGGCCAGTTTTCACTAGATCTTATGTTGGGAGTTAAAACTAGGCTATGCAATCCTTAAAGGAATTTCTGGCCTTGGAGAAGCTGAATCTTAGAAGGAATTATGCCAAGGTTCTTAAACACTATCAAAGATCAGAGTGGGAAACTGATAACGTAGATGATTTAGACTCTAAAGGGGGTGGTGATGAGTATGATCTCTATGATATGTAGTTTTTATGGACTTCTTGTACCTGTTATGCTTTTCTTTTATTAATAAATGGTCAGAGGCTTGCCTCTGGCTGAGCGTTTCTAGTAATGTTAATATTCAAGGTTCAATGACCATAAAATAAAAAAATGAGGGTAAATATATTTTAATCAATAAAATCACCTCAAAAAATCCTTTTTGATATAAACTTGAGTGTTTTAGGGATTTTGTTTTAACTTTTTATCTTTTACCTGAATGTTATAACTTGGTAATTAATTTTTTATTTCAGTAATTAATTTTAATGGTAAAAATTATGATTCAACCATTTACCTAATTCGATACTTATAAATTAAAGTTTGAAAATAATTTTATCAAATAAAATTTCCAAATGTGTGAAATGTTAATTCTAAAATTAACACACCAAATCATCTAATTTTTTTTAGAAAAATAACATTTTTAATCTTTAAATTTATATATAAGAGAAAATTTTACTGGATGCTGATTTTAAATGAATCAATTGATTTATTACAAAAAACTATTAGACTTTCATGTTAATAAAAATATTAATCTAGTCTTAAAAATACTTTATTCAAAGAAAAATAATTATTTATGTAATATTTTAATTATAACACCCCAAGCTTCCACGGTACGCTTCTCTTTGAATAATACAATAGCTTGCGATGTACGCAACTTCGAGTTATAACACACCACGACCAATCAAACTCGCCATTATGAATAGTAATACCCACTTTTTGAAATTTTATAAATTTTATTTTTCCAAATGGACTTTATTTTTTGGATTTGGAGTATCAAAATTACTCTAGGGTGAATTTTTGGTATTTTTCTGAAAACTTTCAAATTTTGATGAATAGTGAAAAACACTGCGTTATTGTTTAAAACCGAATTTCTATTTAAATAATTAGTTATATTATTTAAATTTATATTTGGTAACAATATATACATAATACCTATATATGTTCAATTTAATTCATTTTATTAATTTTATTATAATATTATATGTATAAAATTTTATTGAACTTTTTACCATCTTTTACCCACCTTCTAGGCGCATTTGAAAATTTGAATAAAACGTAATTTTACCACTGTGAATTGATTTTAAAAAATATGGTAAACATATTTGACATCAATAAGTAAAATTTGGTTCAATAAGATGAAAATATTTTTTTGTGAATAGTAACTTTTGACTTTTATTTACCACGGTTAAAAATAAATAAGGTAATTAAAGGTAAAAAATGATATTATACTTACCCTAACACATGTCCTAATTTTATTAGATAAGTTTATTTCGACCAAAAACAACCTTAGAAATAAAATAAGATCCTTTTAGTCCACTTGTATTAGATTAGAAAATTTATTATTATTTTATTTAAAGAAGAGTTAAAAGTGTTAAATTCGAAATTTAATAACTAAACCATTATTAATATAAGGTTATACATCAGATAAATTCAACTATAGATATTCATTAGAAATATAATAATATTTCCTAAATAATGGTATTTTATTTATAATTTTTAGACTTTAAATAATTAAATTTATTTATGACACAATGATGATGCAGTACTTACCTTATTAAAGATGGATTAAAATAATTGATATTATAAATATCAAAATAAATGATAATTGAGACTTCTAATTAATTAAAATAATTTTATAAGTTAATATTACATTTTAGGGTTTATTAAAAAAAATTAAGTGAAAAAGTTCTTATGACTTTCACAAAAAACAAAATACAAAATAGTGTCAAAATTGATATAAATGAGTTTTTAAAAACAATTACTATATTATTAATTGATATAATATTTTTATAAATCTATGGTTTGGCCAAAGGAATTCGATAAGGTTAGATATATCAATAATTAACCAATTTCGGATCTCTTCGCTTTTTATAGTAGGCTTATTAACCATTTATTATAATAATACAATAATACATGGTAAAAGTTAAACTATTTAACTAACAGTTAAATCAAAAATATAAGGTTAATATAGAGACCTAAACCTATCTAAAACCTATTGGTTGAGAGGTTATCGACCCATACCCACCTTATCCTATGAATAAATACTTTTTGGGCCATTATAAAAAAAATATGATTGTATAATAAAATAATATATCAAGCTTTTTCTAAAGTGACCCTCGCCTCTCTTCTAAATGGGTACTTCCCCTTCACTCAAAATAACACCTCCAAAGCCATTTGGATCAGCCAAACCCAACTAAAATGTCCTCAAAACTACCCTAAATTTTACCTAAATTCCTTACTTTGATCATAAATCCAACCTAAGGAGCTCTTTTGATCAACTCAAAAGGAAACACATGAAGAAGAGGTAATAATTTCACCATCTATTCCAAAGTTCTTTTCTTCTTCCACTTCCTCTTTATTTGTTGTTTACATAAAAAAATAATAAATACATTAAATTATACATAATTTTATGTTATTATAAATATGGTACAACCATATTCATTATTCTATTCATTCTATGAATGACAAGTCACCATACGTGCGTACATACGGCTTACCGTCTCCATGTCGTGGTGTAGTTTGTTATTCAAAAACTTCATTATTTGGATGGGTATAATAATGATTATAACTTATGTAAATAATAATTATAACATGTTAAGGATTCTATATATATGATATACCATCAAATTACATACTATTTCATCATCAATAGAATGATATTTTCGCTCGTGCGTACGTACGGATTACCGTCTCCACGAACGCGATGAAATTCATTCCTCATCATAACCATTATATAATAATTTTCATTTTATGATTAAAATAATTTTTAAAAACTTAATATAATTATGGATATGAATAAAATACATCCTATTCATAAAAAACATGGCTTACATAACCAAGCATATAAAGGAAAAAGAATAAGTTAACACCCGAAATGATGATACTACTGAAATATTATTAACAAAACAATATTAGAGGATCATATATAATATCATATTTATGTATGTGGTTCTTGTATAATTTAATAACAATGATTTAAATATTATAAATTAGGTTAACTTACCCTAATTTAAGGAAAAGTACAAGGTAAGGGTTAATTCTACAATCTCTTTATTATCCGAGGTTGTTTATACGTGAGTATCTATTGGGACCTCTTTATCATCCACATCTGTGTTTCTTAAAAACTTATTTCAAAACATTTTTACTATTTTATAGACTATAGGTTAAAGTCACTTATATCTTTTTTTGACTTTGTATAAGATTTTTATAAAGGAATATTTTCTCCATTTTCCAAACAAGGTCCTTTACAACCTTTTCGACAAAATTAATGAAAGAATGTATTTTAAAATTATATGGGGGTGTGGATATTTTCCTCCATTATAAAACCTTAGAAGCCTCCCATAAAATATCATAAGAATACGTTGAAAATAAATTTTTTCTTTTATAATTATGTGACTTTTAAATGATTTTAAAATAGAAAGATATATTTCTCTTAAATAGTTTTGATTTCAACTATGTCAACATCCTTTGATGGATTTTACTTTGGTTTGAAGTTAATTTGTTATGATATAATCTTCCATATTGTATTGAAGGTTTTTTGATATTTTTGACAATGAATGTGAAATTTTTATACCATTCATGGTTTAGGTTTAAAGTGTTGACATTTTGTATGCTAGTTTTAAAATGAATGTTTATGTTATGTTTCAACCTTTTCATATGAGGAATGCATTGGACTTAGTAAGTGATGGGTGGAGCCCACTATAGCTCTTCAATACATCAGTAGGTCTCATGAAACAAACTAGTGTCTTGGAACCAGGACTTGAAAAAATATTATTTGTAGTCTTGGAACAAGGCCTTGACTATGTGGTTATGATGTCCAGAATTATGTGGCATCCCGCCTTTTTATTACATAACTTATCATTACATTTTACAAACTGAGGATCTTTAGAGTCTAGTGTCTTGAAAATAAGGGATATAAAACATGAAAACAAGATAAAACGTTCTTATAATACACTTTTTAGGATTCATCATATGTTCATCCTATGTACAATTACTGTGTCTCATATCCTGGAGACATACATCAAAGTAAAGGGTGAGCAGAAGGCCTAGTAAGGGTCAACAAGGGAATCAATGTACTTTTGATATCAATAAGAACTTGAATAAAAACATAAAGACATGAGCAATGGAAGTATAGGCATATCATAATGAAAATAACTTGAAACATAACTTGAATATGTGTCTAAAACATTTAATTTAGACATTAATGAACATATTACCAAGGTCCATCCCCAAGGTGTCATAAAAAATTACCAAGGTTATTCACCAAGGTATCGTGAAACTTGTCATCTCTAGAGATTAATTATTTACCCAATGCATTGGAGCAATATCAGGGCGCACCCTTAATATGTATTTACATTCATGTGATCCACATGGATCATAATCAGACATTTCATAAATAATCCATGGAGAATAAAAGAAATTGGTTTCATTTCAAGATCGTGATATTTTAAAAGTTCTTAAAAATAAGAGCATTATGTCATTTATAACCCATAGAAAGAGAGTGTGGGTTATATGTATGTAAATTACAGAATCACATAGATCAGTTTTTTATAAATATGAACACCCATATAAATATAATAGGTATGGGTATTCACACATATAAAATAAGTGAATTTCTTGAGAGAAAAAGAGAAATTTTGAGATGAAATTTCTGCATCATAACGGCTATATAACTTAGTTTTAGAAAATAATAAAAGAACAGGTAAAAGGGTATCCCATCCATAAATGGATAATTTTTTAGAATAGGTACATAATAAAAAGAAATAAGATCATGGTGTGAATATTTTAATGACACAGCACATGAAAAAGAAACTTGAAAAGAAAGAGAAAGCTCGATTTCTTTTATGAAAATTTAGCAGCCTAATGGCGTCACTTAAAAATTAAAAAAATCAATTGATGAGAGAAGAAAGGGTCTCTCATAATTTGGAAACGAAATGGAAAGTAGTAAAGATATATAATAAAAAACACCCACATCATAAAATGGATCTATAAGACATAACATAAAGGAAGTCATGACTTAAAAGAGGAGGGTGAAAGGATCCCTTACCTTGAAGAGTAACTTCGATAGCTTGAAGTTTGGGACCTTGGGAGGCTTGAAGGAACCTTGGGAGGACTAATTGGGAGGTAAGGAGACCTGAAATTCTTTTAGGAGGATTTTGGAATGAAAAGGATGATGTAAATGCTTGGTATTTATAGGGGAAGTGAGGGAACAAATCATTAATTTCCAAGGGACACCTCATCAATAGTATTGGAAAAACCATGGGCTTGACCATGGTATTTGCCCATGGTATTATCCACTTAAGACACCTCATACCTTATATTAATATTCATAAGTCTACCAGAATTATTATATAATTATTATATCCTTAATGATGTCATTAAACACCTGAAACTAAAAACTGTATTTTCACTATTCACCGAAAATTCAACTTTTTCAGAAAAATCCCCAAAAATCACCTTAACCTAATATCAATGCTCTGAATTAAAAAATAAAATCCATTTTATAAAAATAATTTTCTAAATATTTTTTATTTAATTTTAAAATAAAAAACACTATTCACCTGAAAATACTAATACTTAACCAATAATTTCTGAAATAGTTATTTACCTATTTTATTGAATCACAATACTTAATCAAGGTGAATAAATTATATTAATACTTTCTTAAGTGAGGTTACTTAATCCATTTGGTCAAATTACTATTCATTAGCGTAAAATTACTATTCGTAATTTACTATTGATCAAAAATTAAGTTGATCTTATTAGACTCTAAATTTCTTACTGAACACAATTGTAGAAGACCATATTTCTAAAATCATTACACATTATTAATTATTTAAGGTTTATATAAATATTTTAAAATATTCTTTTTCTTCAAAATTAATCAATAATATACATCCTATATTTATCCGGAGATTTGAAAATTCCCAAACTTCACCATAAGAAGAAATCACCATTTTATTTATCTCAAATGATTACAAAAGGAAGTTACAGTCTCGTTACATATCCCCTTATAACACCAAGATATAACCTAAGTGTAAGGTGTGATAGGGTGATAGAATCTTGGGGCGGCTTGGCCAACATTACCCGAGTGGTGATTTCTATCAGCTTGAACTTCTCCTGAAGGTGATTCCATTCCAACTTCACGCGATGAAGTTCGGCTTGGGTTTTGTCCAGAGAAAAGCCCAGTGGTGCTACCCCATTCCCAAGTTCTATCAGATGGGCTTCAAATGGACTGAGACTACTGTATGAGTCCATCGAATCTTCTTTCTATATTAGTTAACCAAGATCACTTGTATTTAGAGACAACAATCGCAACATTTAGTTTCCAGTGGTCATATTGACCAACAGTCATATAACAGTCAAAACCCAAAGGTCTCATTCTAATTATACTCATTTCATTAAATGAAATAGTTTTGTTGAGTATAAAATAAAATAACACACAAAATAGGAAACAAAAATTATAAAAAAGTTTGGGTCGTTACACATTATGCATTCCATCATTATGAAATTGGATATTGATATTACATTGATTATTAGACTAGTAGAATATCCATGTGAATAATTAAATTGAATTATTTGATTTATATTTTCCATATTATACTGAAGTTTATGTTTAAAAGTCTTGTGTTTTAGTCTTATACATTACCTTAAATTTTTATACTTATTTATGAAATTTTAGGCTATATTGCTATCCTTACTGAGAACCTAAGATCACCCCTTTCTATGTTTTGTTTTTTCCAGGATGCGAAGAAGTATATTATGACTGACCTATAGGAATAGTTTAAGGGAGATAAATGTGTCAAAAGGAGACAAAATGTTGTTGTTTTTCATTTCATATTGTAATGTAAAACTTATGTTTGTATCTAGTACTTACAAGGCTACTAAACTGATCAATATTTCAGTATTTAATACCTTGTGATCATTCCAATGTTATATAATAATGCTCTGACTTTTGGTAACTAGGTTCGGGGAATTACAGTTGGTATCAGAGGAGGTTTATAAAAAACCTTGGAAACTAGATATAAAAAAACTCTGATTAGATAACATTTCCCTAAGATAGACTTTAAGGGTTAGTATAGAATAACTTCTTATAATTTTCATAATGTAGAGATTTTGTGAGTTTTCCATGTAAAACATCTATGTCTTAATACGATCAGGTAAAGGCAGCTCTTATATAGATGTACCTAGGAGTGAAAAATCTGACAAGGAGTTTCAGTCTTGACCTGGGGTATCCTGGTACACGACAACGGGCCTTACTACACTCTTGGTTATGACACTTTTGGGGGATATGCTTAGGATAATTCCAATTTTCATTACAAACCATTATGAAGGATTTATTAGTATATAACTCCTTAAAGAAATTTTTTTTATGATTATGGATTATATCCATAAACTTTTCAATTTATGTTAAGTTTTTTACAAGTTTGGAATTATGTATTGTGATTCATAAACTAATCTAGTGTATGCCATTTTTTAGAAATGGAACCTAGTAGAAGGAATAGAAATTGTATCAATGCACATAATCCACGTAGGGATTTCCCTCTTACTCAAGATTATTATAGTGGAGAAAGTGATGCAACTATTGTTGATCATCTTATCACCATACTGGGACAACTCACTCTGGTTATGAATAATAATCGTACCCGTTTGGAACACCCTTATCCACAACATGGAGGATCAATGTTAGACCTCTTAATGAGGAAAAACACCAATATTAAATAAGACTACAAATCCATTTTTAGCTGAGAAATGGATAAGTTCCTTAGAAAAAAATATTTCATGCTTTGGGGAGTAGCGAAAGGGAAAAAGTTTTCATGGCAGTTTATCGTCTCACAGGAGATGCAGATCAATGGTGGTCATTAATTAAAAACACAAAGGAGGATGAAGATGTATCAAATATGAAATACAGGGATTTTAAAGAGATTTTCTTAGTAAAATAATTTTCTCGTGAACATCTAGCGGATATGGAAAGATAATTTCTGAGTCTGAGGAAAAAGGAGGATGAGAATGTCGCAAAGTATGAAGCTAACTTTACAAGGATAGAAAGGCATGCACCAAATTATATACTTAACCCAAAGAGTAAGATTGATCAATTATTTTATGGGTTAAAACCATTTCTCCATCGAGCATTAGTCTCAAAATCCTTCTCATTGTACGAAGATATTGTCTGATGTGCTATCGAGACAGAAAAGGAATTATCTAAGTCTTACGACTTTAAAGAAAAGAAATGGAAGAAGAGATCTTCTAAACACTATCGAAATGGAAATAAGGGGAAGAATGGAAAATTTTAATTTCCATAATGTGGTAAATTTGGGAAGAAACACTCTGGTACTTGCCTAAAGGGAATGGAGTCTGTTACAGGTGTGGTCAAAAAGGCCATCAAGATCGTGATTGCAAGGGAATGAAAGAGTCTTTCAATGTCGAATGATATAATTGTAGAGAAATGGGGAATTATGAAAATGAATACCCTATTCCCCAATGGAAATTACCTTAGAAAAGTCCAATGGAGCAAGGCCAAGCTTATGTGATCACTACTGCTGAGGTTGAAGCTCTGAAATAAATGGTAGTGAGTAATTTAATGGTTTCCTCAAGTTTATCCAATGATTTATTTGATTCTGGATCATCTCATTGTTTCATATCTTCCTGATTTTCTAAGAAAATTAGATATTTTCAATTTGATTTAACAAGGGAGTTGTCAGTCAAAAATCTTAAGGGAAGTATCATTACAATAATGTTTTGTGAATTAGTTTCCATTAGGGAATATAAATTTTCTTTATCTGCTGATCTCATCATCATACCCATGATTCAATTTGATATAATACTTGGTATTGATTGGATTTTGGACCATGATGAAAAAATTTATTATAAGAAGAAAGAGGTTACAATTTTCGATGATGATTAAGAGTACCTTATTTTTAGAGCAGAAATGTCACCATATGATTCATATCTAGATCCACCCCTAGTATCTCTACTAAATTCAATTATTGGGGAGGAAGAGAATGAAATAACTATGGGTGAGTAAAATAATTTTCGAATAGGAGACGTACCTATTGTACATGAATATGTTGATGTGTTTCTAGAGGATTTACCTGGATATTCTTCAGAATGAGAAATTGAGTTTTCCATTAATTTA
This sequence comes from Viscum album, assembly GCA_963277665.1. Taxonomy (NCBI): domain Eukaryota; kingdom Viridiplantae; phylum Streptophyta; class Magnoliopsida; order Santalales; family Viscaceae; genus Viscum; species Viscum album. Next base: position 1,597,788,188 of record OY728141.1, read on the forward strand.
ATTCCTGGTTCAAGGCCCATATCGAAGACCCCTTATAGAATGTCCACTGTAGAATTTGTGGAACTAAAGAAACAACTAGAGGAATTGAATAATAATGGATTTATTCTCCCAAGTGTTTCTCCATGGGGATCCCCTATTCTTTTTGTTAAGAAGAAATATGGATCTATGATGTTGTGCATTGACTATAGGGATATCAATCCTATAACAATAAATAACAATTATCATCTACCTCTCATTGATGATTTATATGATCAACTTCATGAACCTCAATATTTTTCAAAGATTGACCTTCTATTTGGATATCATCGGTTGCATGTGAAGAAGGAAGACATTCTGAAGATAGTATTTCATACTAGGTATGGGAATTATTAGTTTACAGTAATGCCTTTTGGACTAACTAATACACCCTCTGTTTTCATGGATCTAATGAATATATTTTTCAAAGAATATCTTGATGAAATTGTAGTATTATTTATTGATGATATCTTGGAATACTCAATAAGCTACGAAGATCAGTAAAATCACTTGTTCACTATTCTGAAAACCCTCAGAAGAAATGAATTATATGGGAAGCTTAGCAAGTGAGGTTTGCAGTTTTATTGGTTTAATAGGTTATTATCGGCATTTCATCCAGAATTTTTCTTGATTGGAAAACCCATTAACCAAGATCACACGTAAAGGGGTTAAATTTGTTTGGACAAAAGAGTGTGAATAATTTTTTGAAGAACTAAATAGAATATTTTTCAATGAACCTATCTTGAATCTACCATCAGGGAATGATGGGTTTGTTATTTATAGTTATGTTATAAATAAAGCACTTAGTTTTGTCTTTATTCATAATTATAGAGTTATTTCCTATGAATCACGACAGCTAAAAATTCATGAACAAAATTATCCTACTCATGATATTGAGTTATCAGCTATAATCGTTTCATTGATGATATGGAGACACTATCTCCATGGTAAAAAATTTGAGATATATATAGATCACAAGAGTTATAAGTATATATTTCTCACAGAGAGAACTCAATATGAGGAAAAGAAAATGGCTTGAGCTACTCAAAGATTATGATTTCACTATACACTACCACCCAGGGATGGGGAATAAGTTGGAAGATGCTTTGAGTAGAAAGGATCAAGGAGTTTTGAACAAAATGAGAGCTGAAAGGGATCCTATGTTCATGGGTATAGTAAAGATGGATATAGGAATAATCATTGAAGGTGAAACATCAATACCTTTTCAAATGGTTTCCAATACAACTTTATTAAAGAGGATAAAAAGTTCTCAGACAGATGGTAAGGAGTTTCAAAAGAAAATTAAAGCTGTGAATGATGGGAGATTGATTGACTTCGTATATGAAGATGGAATTTTGAAATTTGGGAAGAGACTTTGTGTTACTGATATACCTGATCTAAAAAGGGAATTTTGGGGATGATTCTCATAGCTCCAATTTCTATATTCACCCTAGTGGTACTAAGATGTATAGTGATTTGAATGAAAATTTTTGGTGGGACCACATGAAGAGGGAGATTTATGATTATGTGTCAAGTTGTATGGTTTGTCAACAGGTTAAGGCTGGAAGACAACATCCTAGAGGATTCATGCAACCTCTTCTCATACCTGATTTGAACTGGGATGATTTTACGAGGGACTTGGTCATGGGGATACCAAAGACTCCTAGAATGAATGATGCAATATGGGTCATTGTTGGTTATCTTACCAAGTCATCACATCTTCTTGATATAAGAGGAGATTTAACACTTGAACATTTAGAAATACTATATATTAATGAAGTTGTAAGACTTCATGGTGTACCCCTATCGATTTTTTCTGATCGTGATCTCCGTTTCACATCAAGATTCAGGAAAAGTCTTCAGAAGGACCCAGATACTGAACTTCATTTGAGAACAGCCTACCACCCTCAAACTGATGGACAATCAGAATGGACTATTCAAACCTTAGAGGACATGTTGAGATCTTGCTCACTTAACTTTCAAGTTATGTGGGATCAATATTTACATGTGGTAGAATTTTCCTATAACAATAGCTTCCATTCAAATATTCATATGGCACTATATGAATCGTTATAATGAAGGAGTGTCACACACCAACTTGCTGGGATGATATCAGTGAAATAAAACTCGTAGGCCCAGAACTTGTTGAGGAAAAAATGGAAAAGGTGAAGGTTATACAAACCCATATCAAAGTAGCTCAAAGTAGGAAAAAGTATTATGCTGATAACCAAAGGAAAGATTTGGAATTTTAAGTAGGAGATCATGTTTTCTTGAATATATATCCATGGAAGGGTGTTATAAGATTTGGTAAGAAGAGAAAATTATATCCCATGTACATCAGACCTTTTGAAATTCTAGAACGAATTGGAGTTGTAGCTTATTGTTTGGAAATGCCGCCAAGTCTCTCTAAAGTTCATGATGTGTTCCACGTATCACTGTTAAGAAAATACATGCCTGACCCAATGCATGTACTCACTTATGAAGAAATAGAACTAGAAACCGATATTTCTTATTGTGAAGATCCTTTCAGGATTCTTGATACTAGAGAACAAGTGTTGAGAAACCAAACAACTCGTCTGGTGAATGTTATATGGAGAAACCAAAATATGGAAGAGGAAATGTGGGAACCCGAGGAACTTATGATAAAGAACCACCTGAATCTTATTATTCTCTAATATTATAGAAATTTTGAGGATGAAATTATATGAAGGAGGGAAGAATGTAATACCCTAACCTTCCATGGTACTCTTCTCTTTGAATAATACAATTGCTTGCATTGTACACAACTTTGTGTTCTAACACACCATGACCAATCAAACTAGCTGTTATGAACAGTAATACCCAATTTTTGAAATTTTATAGATTTTATTTTTCAAAATGGACTTTATTTTTGGACTTGGAATATCAAAATTAGCTAAGGGTGAATTTTGGGTATTTTTTTGAAAACTTTCAATTTTTGATGAATAGTGAAAACACTAAGTTATTATTTAAACCCAAGTTTTTATTTAAATAATTAGTTATATTATTTAAATTTATATTAGTTAAAAATATATACATAATACCTATATATTTTAAATTTAATTTATTGGAGTCATTTTATAATAATATTAGATATATTAAATTTTATTGAACTTTTTATCGCCTTTTACCCACCATCTAGGCGCATTTGAAAATTTTCATAAAACGTAATTTTACTGCTTCTGTGAATTGAATTTTAAAAATATGAGACACATGGTTGACATTAGTAAGTAAAATTCGGTTCAATAAGATGAAAATAATTTTTAGTAAATAGTAACTTTTGACTTTTATTTACCACAACTAAAAGTAAATAGTGTAATTAAAGGTAAAAAATGATATTATAATTACCCTAACACATGTTAGAATTCTATTGGATAAGTATATTTCGACCAAAATCAACCTTAGAAATAAAATATTATCCTTTTGGTCCACTTGGATTAGATTAGGACATTTATTGTTATTTTATTTAAAGAAAAGTTAAAAGTGTTAAATTCAAAGTTTAAAAAATAAAACATTTTTAATATAGGATTATACATAAAATAAATTAGACTATAAATGTTCATTATAAATATAAAAATATTTCCTACAGAATAGTATTTTATTTATAATTTTAGATATTAAATAATTAAATTTATTTATGACACAATGATGATGCAGTACTTACCTTATTAATGAAAGATTAAAATAATTGATATTATAAATACCCAAAAAAATGTAAATTGAGACTTCTAATGAATTACTCTAATTTTATAGGTTAATATTATATGTTAGGGTTTATTAAATAAATTGTTTTTGAAGTGATAAAGTTTTTATGACTTTCACAAAAACAAAATACCAAATAGTGTCCAAATTAACATAAATGCGTTTTTAAAACTAATACTATATTATTAATTGATATAATATTCCTAAAAATATAACGTTTGGCCAAATGAATTATATAAGGTTATATATATCAATAATTAACCACTTGGGGTATTATTGGATTTTTATAGTATGTTTATTTACCATTTATTATAATAATACAATAATACATGGTAAAATTTAAACTATTTAACTAAGAGTTTAATCTAAAAGATAAGGTTAATATGGTGATATAAACCTTTATAAAACCTATTGGTTGAGATTTTTTATACCCATACCCACCATATCTTATAAATAAATTCTTTTGGAGCAATTATAAACTAAATATTATTGTATAATAATATAATATTTCAAGCTTTTCCTAAAGTGACCCTCACCTCTATTATAAAAGGGTACTTCCCCTTCACTAAAAATCACACCTCCAAAGCCATTTGTCTCAGCCAACCCCTACTCAAATATCCTCCCAACTACCCTCAATTCTACCTAGAGTCCTTAATTTGATCATAAATCCAACCTAACGAGCCCCTTTGATCAACTCAAAAGAAAACACCCGAAGAAGAGTTAATAATTTCACCACCTCTTCCAAAGTTATTTTCTTCTTCTACTTCCAATTTCATGGTTTTTCCATTAAAAATTAATAAACCCAATACCTTATACATAAATTTATGTTATTATAAATATGGTACAACCATATTCATTATTCAATCCATCCTATGAATGAAAAGTCACCATATGTGGATACGTACGGCTTACCGTCTCCACGTCGTGGTGTTGTTTGTTATTCAAACACTTCATTATTTGGATGGGTATATTAATGAGTATTACTGATGTAAATAATAAATATAACATGTTAAGGATTATTTATATATGATATACCATCCAATTACATATGATTTCACCATCAATAGAATGATATTGTCGTTGTGCATACGTACGGATTACCGTCTCCACGAACGCGATGAAATTCATTCCCCATCATAACAATTACAGAATAATTTTCATTTTATGATTAAAAATAATGTTTAATAACTTAATATAATTCTGGATATGAAGAAAATAAATCCTATCCGTAACAAACATGGCTTATGTAACCAAGAATATAAAGGAAAATGAATCAGTTAATACCTTAAACGATGATACTACTAAAATATTATTAACAAAGTAATATTAGAGGATAATATATAATATCATATTTATGTATGTGGTTCTTGTGTAATTTAATAATTATTATTTAACTATTATACATGAGGTTAATATACCCTCATTCAAGGAAAAGTACAAGGTAAGGGTTAATTCTACAATCTCTTCATTATCCGAGGTTGTTTATTCGTGAGTATCTACTGGGACCTCTTTATCATCCACATCCGTTTTTCTTAAAAATGTATTTCAAAACATTTTTACTATTTCATAGACTATGGGTTAAATTCATTTATATAATTTTTTTACTTTTTATAAGATGTTTATAAAGGAATATTTTCATCGTTTTCCAAACAAGGTCCTTTACGACCTTTTCCAAAAAATTAAGGAAAGAATGTTTTTTTAACTTATATGGCGGGTGCGGCTAGTTTCTGCCATTATAAAACCTTTGAATCATCCCTTAAAATATTATAATAATATTTTCAAAATTAATTTTTTATTTTTTAATTATGTGACTTTTAAATTATTTCAAAATAGAAAGATATATTTCTCTCAAATAGTTTTGATTTCATCTATGTCAACATCCTTTGATAGATTTTACATTTGTTTGAAGTTAATTTGTTATAATACAATATTCCATAATGTATTGAAGGTTTTTTTTGATATTTTTAACTCTAGATGTGATATTTTTATACCATTCATGGTTTATGGTTAAAGTATTTACATTTCGTATGCTAGTTTTAATACGAATGTTTGTGTTATGTTTCAACCTTTTCAAATGAGGAATTCATTGGACTTCATAAGTGACAGGTGGATCCTGCTATAGCTCATTGATGCATTAGTAGGTCTCATGAGACAAACTAGTGTCTTGGAAAAAGGCCTTGAAAAAATATTTTGTTTAGTCTTCGCATGAGGCCCTAACTATGTGGTTATGATGTCTAGCATTATGCATTCCATCATTATGAAATTGTCTATTGATATTACATGTGATTATTAGACTTGTAGAATATCCATGTGAATAAGTAAATGGAATTATTTGATTTATATTTTTCATATTATGCTAAATCTTAAGTTTTAATGTATTGTGTTTTAGTCTTATACATTACCTTAAATTTTTATGCCTATTTATGAAATTTTCCCCTGTATTGTTATCCTTACTGAGTACCTGAGCTCACCCCTTTCTATGTTTTCTTTTTTTAAGATGTGAAGAAGTATATTATGACCGACCTCTAGGGATAGTATAAGGGAGATGAATGGGTCAAAAGGAGACACAATTTTGTTCTTTTTCATTTCATAATGTAATGTAAAACTTATGTTTGTATCTAGTACTTCCAAGGCAACTAAACAGATCGGTCTTTCATGATTTGATCCCTTGTGATCACACCAATTTTATATAATAATGCACCAACTTTGGGTAACTGGGGTCGGGGCGTTATAGTTGGTATCATAGAAAGTTTAGTACAAACCTTGGAAACTAGATTTATAAAAACTATGATTAGAGAACATTATCCTAAGATAGACTTTGAGGATTGGTATAGAATAACTTCCTCGAATTTTGGTAATGTATAGATTTTGTGATTTTTCCAAGAAATATATCTCTTTATGGATATGAGCAGGTATAGGAGGCTCTGGCACAGATGTACCTAAGAGTAAAAACTCTGACAAGGAGTTTCGGGCTTGACCTGGGGTATCCTGGTACACGACAATGGGTCTTGCTGCACTAATTGTTATGAAACTCCTGGGGGATATGCTTAGGATAATTCACATTTTCTTGAAAATACATTATGAAGGATTTATGAGTATATTCCTCCTCAAAGAAAATATTTTTATGATTATGGATTATATCCATAAACTTTTCAATTTATGTTAAGTGTTTTATAAGTTTGGAATTATGTATTTCGATACATAATCTAATCTAGTGTATTCCATTGTTTATAAATGGTGCCTAGTGTAAGGAATGGAAACCATATCAATAGATGTAACCCATATAGATATTTCCCTCCTACTCAAGATAATTATAGTGTATCTAGTGATGAAACTGGTGCTGATCATCTTATCACCATACTGGGACAACTCGCTCAGGTTATGAAAAATAACCTTACCCATATGAAGCACCCTGATCCACAACACGGAGGATAAATGTTAGATCGCTTCATGAGGTAACAACCACCAACATTTAATGGGACTAAAAATACATTTGTAGATGATCAATTTATAAATTCCTTAGAGAAAATATTTCATTCTTTAGGGAGTAGTGAAAGGTAAAAAGTTGTTATGGAAATATATCACCTCACAGGAGATGTAGATCAATGGTGGTCATTAATTCAAAACACAAAGGTGGATGAAGAAGTATCAAATATGGAATGGAGGGAGTTTAAAGATATTCTCTTAGAAAAATACTTTTCTTTTGACCATTGAGCAGACATGGAAAGATAATTTATGAGTTTGAGGAAAATGGAAGATGATAATTTCACAATGTATGAGGTTAAATTTACAAGGTTAACAAGTCATAAGGCTGATTATATACGTAACCCAAGGAGTAATATTGATCCATTATTTAATGGGTTAAAACCATTTCTCCGTCGAGAATTAGTCTCACAATCCTTCTCATTATACGAAGATATTGTCTCATGTGTTATCAAAATAAAAAAGTAATTATCTAAGTCTTACGACTTTAAAGAAAAGAAAGAGAAGAAGAGATCTAATAAACACTCTATAAATGGAAATAAGGGGAAGAAGAGAAAAGTTGAATTTCCATCCTGAGGTAAATGTGGGAAGAAACACCTCGGTACTTTCCTAAAGGTAATGGGAGTCTGTTACAGGTGTGGTGAAAAATGCTAACAAGATCGTGATTGTAAGGGAAAGAAAGAGGATGTCAATGTCAAATGCTACAATTATAGAGAAATGGGGAATTATGAAAATGAATGTCCTAATATCCAAGGAAAATTACCTCAGAAAATGCCAAGGGAGCAAGGTCAAGCTTATGTGATCACTACTGTTGAGGTTGAACCTCTGGCAGATGTGGTGGCCAGTAATTTAATGGTTTCCTCATGTTTAGACAATTCTTTATTTGACTATGGATCATCGTACTCTTTCATATCATTCCAGTTTTCTAATAAAATCATGTATTTCTAATTTGATTTAACAATGGAGTTTTCAGTCAAAACTCCTTAGGGAAGTATCATTGCAACAAAGTCTTGTGAATCAGTTCCCATTAGGGTATATAAATGTTCTTTATCTACTGATCTCATCGTTATACCCATGATTTAATTTGATATAATCCTCAGTATAGATTGGATTTCAGACCATGATGTGAAAATATATTATAATAAGAAGGAGGTTACAATTTTTTATGATGATAGGGAGTACCTTATCTTTAGATAAGAAACGTCACCATCTGGTTCTTGTCTAGATCCACCCCCAGTAGCTCTACCTAATTCAATTATTGGGGAGGTAGAGAACGAAATAACTATGGGTGAGGAAAAGAATGTTTAAATAAATGATATATATATTTTACAAGAATAAGTTGATGTGTTTTCATAGGATTTACCTAGACATCCTACTGAATGAGAAATTGAGTTTTCCATTGATTTAATTCCCGGTTCAAGGCCCATATCAAAAACCCCTTATATAATGGCCACTGTGGAATTAGTGGAACTAAAGAAAAAACTAGAGGAATTGAGTAATAAAGGATTTATTCTCCCTATTATTTCTCCATGGGGATCCCCTATTCTTTTTGATAAGAAGAAAGATGGTTCTATGAGGTTGTGCATTGACTATAGGGATATCAATGATATAATAATAATGAACAAGTATCCCATACCTCTCATTGATGATTTATTTGATCAACTTCATGGAAATCAATATTTTTCAAAGATTGACCTTTGATCTGGATATCATTAGTTGTGTGTGAAGAAGGAAGACATTCTGAAGACAACATTTCGTACCAGGTATGGGCATTACGAGTTTACATTAATTCCTTTTGGAATGACTAATTCACCCTCTATTTTCATAGATATAATAAATAGAGTTTTCAAGGTATATCTTGATGACTTTGTAGTATTATTTATTGATTATATGTTGGTATACTAAAAGATCTATGAAGATCATGGAAATCACTTGCGCACTACTCTGAAAACGCTAAAAAGAAATGAATTATATGGGAAGTTTATCAAGTGTGAATTCTGGCTTCCAAAAATTTCTTTTCTTGGCCATATTGTCTCTAATAAAGGAATATTTTTTGATCCTTCTAAGACAAGAGTAATACAATAATGGCCAGCACCGAAGAGTGTAACTGAGTTCTGCATTTTTATTGGTTTAGCAGGTTATTATCGGTGTTTTTTCTATAATGTTACCTGATTGGAAAACCCATTAACCTAGCTCACATGTAAAGTGGTGAAATTTGTTTGGACAAAAGAGTGTGAATAATGTTAGGAATAACTGAAGAGAATATTAGTCAATGCTCCTATCTTGACTGTACTATCAGGGAATGATGTATTTTTTATTTATAGTGATACTTCAAAAAAAGGACTTGGTTGTGTCCTTATGCAGAATGATAGAGTTATTTCCTATGCATCACGATAGCTAAAAATTCATGAACAAAACTATCCTACTCATGATCTTGAGTTAGAAGCTATAATATTTTCTTTGATGATTTGGGGACACTATCTCTATGGTGAAAATTTTGATATATATACCGATCAAAAGAGTTTGAAGTATATTTTCTCATAGAAAGAACTTAACATGAGGAAAAAAACGATTGCTTAAACTACTCAAATATTATGATTGCACTATACACTACCACCTAGGGAAGGGAAATAAGGTGGTAGATGCTTTGAACAGAAAGGATCATGGAGTTTTGAACAAGATGAGAGTTAAAAGGGATCCTATATTCATGGATCTAGTAAAGATGGATATGAAAATAATCATTGAAGGAGAAACATCAATACTTTTTCAAATGGTTTCCAATCCAACTTTACTTGAAAGTATAAAAAGTTATCAGACTGATGATGAGGAGTTTCAAAATAAAATTAAAGTTGTGAATGATGGGAGATTGATTGAATTTGTATATGAAGATGGAATTTTGAAATTTGGCAAGAGACTTTGTGTTCCTGATATACCTGATCTAAAAAAGGAATTGTTGGATGATGCTCATACTTCAATTTCTATATACACCCTAGTAGCAATAAGATGTATAGATATTTGAAGGAACATTTTTTGTGGGACAACATGAAGAGGGAGATTTCTGATTATGTGTCAATATATATGGTTTGTAAATAGGTCAAGGCTGGAAGACAATATCCTAGAGGAGTTATGTAACCTCTTCCCATACCTGAGTAGAAATGGGATGATATTACGATGGACTTTGTCATGGTGCTACCAAAGACTCCTAGAATGAATGATGAAATATGGGTTATTGTTGATTGTCTTACCAAGTCAGCACATTATATTGATATAAGAGAAGATTTACCACTTGAATATTTAGAAAGACTATATATTAATAAAGTTGTAAGACTTCATGGTGTACCCCTATCGATTGTTTCTGATCATGATCTCCATTTTACATAAAGATTCTGGAAAATTATTCAGAAGGCCCTGGATACTGAACATCAATTGAGCACTGCCTACCACCCTCAAACTAATGGACAATAAAAATGGACTATTAAAACCTTAGAAGACATGTGGATATCTTTATCACTTGACTTTCAAGGTATGTGGGATCAATATTTACCTCTAGTAGAATTTATCTATAACAATATCTTCCATTCAAGTATTCAAATGGAACCATATGAAGCGTTATATGGAAAGAGATGTTGCACACCAACTTGTTGGGATGATGTTGGTGAAAGAATACTTTTAGGCCTAGAACTTGTTGAGGAAATAATTTAAAAGGTGAAGGTTATCCAAACCCACATCAAAGTAGCTCAAAGTATGGAAAAGAACTATGCCGATAACTGAAGGAAAGACATGGAATTTCAAGTAGGATATCATGTTTTCTTGAAGGTTTCTCCATGGAAGGGTGTTATACGATTTGGTAAGAAGGGAAAATTAAGTCCCAGGTCAATCGAACCTTTCAAAATTCTAGAACGAATTGGAGTTGTACCTTATCATTTGGAAATGCCGCCAAGTCTCTCCAAAGATAATGATGTGTTCCACGTATCACTATTTGGAAAATACATTCTTGAGCCAATGCATGTACTCACTTATGAAGAAATAGAACAAGAAACTGATCTGTCTTATTGTGAAGATCCTGTCAATATTATTGATACGAGAGAACAAGTTCGGAGAAACCGGACAACTCGTCTGGTGAAATTTCTATGGAGAAACCATAAGATGGAAGAGAAAATGTGGGAACACGAGGAACTTATGATGAAAAAGAACCTGAATCTTTTTATGCTATAATATTATATAAATTTCAAGGATGAAATTATTTGAAGGAGGTAAGAATGTAACATCCCAAGCTTCCACGGTACAATTATTTTTGAATAATACAATAGCTTGTGTTGTACGCAACATTGAGTTCTAACACATCATGACCAATCAAACTAGCCGTTATGAAGAGTAATACCAACTTTTTGAAATTTTATAAATTTTATTTTTCAAAATGGACTTCAGTTTTCCATTCTGAATATCAAAATTAGTATAGGGTGAATTTTGGGTATTTTTCTAAAAACTTTAAATTTTTTATGAATATTGAAAAACATAGCATTATTGTTTAAAACAAACATTTTATTTAAATAATTAGTTATATTATTTAAATTTATATTAGGTATAAATAGAAACATAATACCTATATATGTTTAATTTAATTCATTTATGTCATTTTATAATAATATTAGACATATAAATTTTTATTGAACTTTTTACCGTCATTTACCCACCTTCTAGGGGCATTTACAAATTTGCATAAAATGGAATTTTACTGCTTCTGTAGATTGAATTTCAAAAATCTGAGAGACACGGTTGACATCTGTAAGTAAAATGTGGTTCAATAAGATGAAAATAATTTTTGGTGAATAGTAACTTTTGAGTTTTATTTACCACAGTTAAAAGTAAATATGGTAATTAAAGGTAAAAGATGATATTATAATTACCCTAACACATGTCCTAATTCTATTGGATAAGTTTATTTCAACCTAAATCAAACTTAGGAATAAAATATGATCCTTTTGGTCCACTTGGATTAGATTAGGACATTTATTATTATTTTATTTAAAGAAGAGTTAAAAGTGTTAAATTCAAAGTGTAATAACTAAACCATTTTTAATATAGGGTTATTCATAATATAAATTAGAATATAAATATTCATTATAAAGATAAAATTATTTACAACATAATTTTATTTTATTTATAATTTTCAGACAATAAATAATTAATTCTTTATGACATAATGATGATGCAGTAATTTCCTTATTAATGAAAGATTAAAATAATTGATATTATAAATATCCAAATAAGTGTAAATTGAGAACTATAATGAATTCCACTAATTTACTAGGTTAATATGATGTGTTGGGATTTATTAAATATTTTTTTTTCTAAGTGATAAAGTTGTTATAACTTTCACAAAAACAAAATACCAAATAGTGTCCAAATTGACATGAATGAGTTTTTAAAACAAATACTATATTATCAATTGATATAATATTCATAAAAATCTAATTCTTGGCCAAATAACTTAGATAAGGTTGTATATATCAATATTTAACCACTTGGGGTTCTTGTGGCTTTTTATAGTAAGTTTATTAACCATTTATTATAATAATACAATAATACATGGTAAAAGTTAAACTATTTAACTAAGAGTTAAATTTAAAAGATAAGGTTAATATGGTGACCTAAAACTGTCTAAAATATATTGGTTGAGAGGATTTTGACCCTTACCCACCTTATCCTTGAAATAAATCCTTTTAAAGCCATTATAAACCGAATATGATTGTATAATAAAATAATATTTCAATATTTTCCAAAAGTGACCCTCACCTCTCTTATAAAAGGCTACATCCTCTTTACTCAAAATCACACATCCAAAGCCACTTATCTCAGCCAAACCCTACTCCAAAATCCTCCCAACTACACTCACTTCTACCTAGATTCCTTAATTTGATCAGAAATCCAATCTAAAGAGCCCCTTTGATCAACTCAAAAGGAAACACCCGAAGAATATGTCATAATTTCACCACCTCTTTCAAAGTTCTTTTCTTCTTCCTCTACATATTTCTTTGTTGTTTCCATAACAAAATAATAGATCCAGTACCTTATACATACTATGATGTTATTATAAATATGGTATAACCATATTCATTATTCTATCCATCATATGAATGAAAAGTCACGATACGTGCGTATGTATGGCTTACCGTCTCCACATCACGGTGTAGTTTGTTATTCAAAAACTACATTATTTGGATGGGTATAATAATGAGTATAAGTGATGTAAATGATAAATATAACATGTTAAGGATTATTCATATATGATATACCATCCAATTACATACTATTTCAACATCAATAGAATGATATTGTGGCCCGTGCGTACGTATGGATTACCATCTCCACGAACGCGATGAATTTCATTCCCCATCATAACCATTCAAGAATAATTTTCATATTATGATTAAAAATAATTTTTAAGAACTTAATGTAATTCTAGATATGAATCAAATACATCCTATCCATAACAAACATGGCTTAGATAACCAATTATATAAATGAAAATGAATCAGTTAACACCTGAAATGATGATACTAATGAAATATTATTAACAAAGAAATATTAGAGGATCATATATGATATCATATTTATATATGTGGTTACTGTATAATTTAATAAAAATGATTTAACTATTATACAAGAGTTTAACATACCCTCAATCAAATAAAATTACAAGATAAGGTTTAAGTCTACAATCTCTTTATTATCTGAGGTTATTTATACCTGAGTATCTACTTGGACCTCTTTATCATCCACATCTGTGTTTCCTAAAAATGTATTTCAAAACATTTTTACTATTTTCTAGACTATGGTTTAAAGATATTTATACCCTTTTTTGAATTTTTATAAGATTTTTATAAAGGAATATTTCCTTCATTTTCCAAAAAAGGTCCTTTATGACCTTTTCGACAAAATTAAGGAAAGAATGTTTTTTAACTTATACGGCGGGTGCAGCTATTTTCTACTATTATAACACCTTTGAAGCTTCCCTTACAATATTATAAGAATATTTTAAAAATAAACGTTTTTATTTATAATTATGTGACTTTTAAATGATTTCAAAATAGAAAGATATATTTCTCTCAAATAGTTTTGATTTTATCTATGTCAACATCTTTTGATGGATTTTATGTTTGTTTGAAGTTAATTTGTTATGATACAATCTTCCATATTGTATTGAAGGTTTTGTGATATGTTTGACTGTGGATGTGCTATTTTTATACCATTCATGGTTTATGGTTAAATTATTTACATTTCATATGCTAGTTTTAATACGAATTTTTATGTTATGTTTCCACATTTTCATATGAGGAATGCATTGGACATAGTAAGTGATAGGTGGAGCCCTCTATATATCCTCGATGCATCAGTAGGTCTCATGAGAAAAACTAGTGTCTTGGAAAAAGGCTTTGACGAAATCTTATTTGTAGTCTTGGCACGAGGCCTTGACTTTGTGGTTATGAAGTCCGGCATTATGCATTCCATCATTATAAAATTGGCTATTGACATTACATGTGATTATTCAACTTAGATAATATCCATGTGAATAAGTAAATGGAATTATTTGATTTATATTTCCCATATTATGCTGAAGTTTGTGTTTAAAAGGCTTGTTGTTTAGTCGTATACATTAACTTAAATGTTTATAATTATTTATGAAAGTTTCCGTTATATTTTTATCCTTACTGAGCACATGAGCTCACCCCTTTCTATGTTTTATTTTTCCCAGGATGTGAAAAGTATATTATGAATGGCCTGTAGGGATAGTCTAAGGGAGATAAATGTGTCAAAAGAAGACAAAATTTTGTTGTTTTTTATTTCATAATGTAATGTAAAACTTGTGTTTGTATCTAGTACTTACAAGGATACTAAACTGATCGGTCTTTCAGGATTTGATCCCTTGTGATCATGAAAATGTTATATAATAATGCACTGACTTTGGGTAACTTGGGTTGGGGTGTTACATTAATTAGTTCTAAAAATGATGGAGATGGGATTTATAATTTCAAAGAGTATTTTATAATGAATAATGTTATTATGTAATTGAATATTTAATTTAATTAAAGTTTTAGTTTATGTTTTCTTCATAGTGATGTCATTAGAGTTGTTGTTTTAACAAAACAGGTATTTTCACTATTCAAGTAAAAATCATTCTTTTTGGAAGAAACCTAAAATTTCATCTTAAGATAAAATATTAATAATGGATTATAAAATGATTTTTATTTTTTAAAAATAAAATTAAAACACTTAGAAATTAAACTTTTAAATATAATCATGAATAAATACTCTTTAAGGAGTTATAATATAGGATTTGGTGTTTACCTTCTACAGTAGGGTCTCAAGTATTTACATTCTCCCTCCCTTAAATAGTTTTTTCTTAAAAATTAGGGTATATATAGGCTATTGAACAAAGTTGGATATTACTTCCCCATATATTCTTTATTATCACGGGATTCCTCTTCGACTTTGTGATTTCTCCAATGGGATATCACCAATCAAGTTTTCTTCTTATACAACACTTTCAATCTGATGTCAAGAATCTAGATAGGATCTTCATTATAAGAAAAGAAAGGATACAAATATAATCCATCATATGTGAGAACATGAATTGGATTTATCATGTTTTTCATTATTAATGAAACATGGAATATTTTGTTTACTTTATAAAGGTTTAGTGACATAGCGAATCGATAAGATATAACACCAATTATTTCATGTATGTCAAAATCCCCAATATATCTAAGGATTAAATTTTACATTTTAAAAAATCATAAAACTCCCTTATATGGAGAAACCTTCAAAAATACATGATCCCCAACTTCATATTTAATGTATTTACTTTAATTATCATCATATCTCTTTTATCTTCTCTAGGATGTTATAATATGGCATTGAATATTTCACAATTTAACAGTCAACTCCTCCACAAGATCTAGGCCAACTATCTTTCTTTATCCAACTTATTACCAATAGGTAATAGTAAAACACCTCTTCTCGTATAATTTTTCATATGATACCATATAGATGCTCTAATAGGAGCTATTAATTTATGAAAATCCCACCAAAGCTTTATATTGATCCCACATGCCTTGTAAGTCAAGAGAACATGATCTTAGTATGCCTTCCAAAGTCTGAATAGTTCTTTTAGACTTCCTAGAATTTTAAATATGATAAGTGGTTCTTAAATGTATATGAGTGTCGACATCCCTTTAAATAAACCTTTATAATTTCAAGGTGAATTGAGGTTCATGATAAAATACAATCAAAATATGTTCCCCATAAAACCTTATGATTTCATTAATATATAATTGGGAAAGGTGCTCAAGGCATAGATCTTATCTTATTATTAAGAAATGATAAGAATTAGTAAGATGATCAAAAATGACACATATATCATCATTTTCTCTTGGATTATTGGGGAGTGTAGTGAAAAATTATATTTTAATATTATCCCACTTTTATATAGGTATAGGAATAGGTTTCACGACTCCCATAAGATGATTTATTTTAGCCTTTACCAAATGGAATACTAAGTATTTGAACACATGGTCTACAATTTCATGATTTATTCCATCCCACTAGAAATGTTCACATAAATACTTATACATCATTTTGCTACCAGGGTGTATAGAGAAATTTGATCCGTGTGTTTCATCTAACAGTTCCCTCTTCAACTATGGTATGAATTGAACATATAACCTCTTCCCAAACTTCAACACTCCATATATATAGATTAATTATATCAATTTACCATTATTTAATACTTTAATATTACTTTTTTAGTTCTAATAATCCTAATAAGACTTATTTATCTATTAAAGTTATAATGGTTTAACAATTTATTGAGAAAATAAAGATGGATCCCCGCACCTTAATATCACCATATCCATCTTTACTATATCTCTATATATAGGATCCTTTTTATCCCACATAATGATAAATACTCCATGGTCCCTCCTACTCAATGTATTGGCCACCCTTTTTTCCTTCCCAAGGTGGTATTGTATCGAGAAATAAAATTCTTTAAGTAGTTCTAACCATCTTATTTGTCTCATTTTGATCTCTTTCTAAGAGAAGATGTACTTAAAACTCTTGTGGTTCATATATCTATAAAATCATACACTATATAGGTAGTGTATCTATATTTTCAATGAAAATATTATGAATTCCACCTCAAGGTCATGATTTTGATATTTTTTATTCATGTATTTTCAATTTCCTTAAAGTATATGAAATCACTCTATCATTTTTCTCATAAGGATACAACCAAGTCATTTAATTGATGAATCACTATATATTGTAAATACTTCCTTACCTGATGGTAAATTTAATATCAGTTCATTAATTAGTATCCTCTTAAACTCTTTAAAACTTTCCATACATTCCCTTGACCATGTTAATTTAACCTCTTTGTGTGTTGACTTGGTCAATGAGTTGGCCAATCTGGTAAAATCTTGAACAAACTACCAATAGGAACCTACTGATCCTTTTAGATCTTAATTATTTTCATTGGTGAGGTTATTATTTTACTAACTTCGTATTTTAATATTAAATATATATTCCATCCTTATAGACAATATTGATAAGAAAAAAATTAATTGATACAAAATTCACACTTTCTATATTTCCCATAAAATTCTTTTTTCTGAGGGTATCCAAAAACATTTATAGATTCTTATCAGGATCTTTATAGATCTTGGATTATATCAATATATCATCAATTAATACCATTATAAAGTTATCAAGATACTCCTTGAATAATTTATTTATCTAATCCATAAATACAGAAGGTGTATTAGTTAATCCAAAAGGCATTACTATAAACTCATAATGTCCATACATTATTTTAAATGTCATATTTGATATATCACCCTTATTTACCCTTAGTTGACGATGACTAGAGAGGATAATTATTTTTGAAAATTATTAGGCTCCTTGAATTTGATCAAATAATTCATCAATGTGTGTTAAGGTATAATTATTATTTATAGTCTTGGAATTGATCACCCTTTAATCAATGCACATTCTCATGGAACCATCCATATTTTAGATGGAAAAACATGGGATCCCCATCGTGAAACACTAGGATATACAAATCTCTTATCACACAACTCATATAGTTATTTATTCAACTAAACCAACTTTATTGGTTCCATTCTATGTAGAGTTTTAGATATAGGTCTTATATCAATAATGAGGTTAATGGATAACTCAACTTCGTACATTGGTGGATGATTATGTAATTATTCTGTAACAAAATCAATGAGTTATTGTACCATGGGTCCATCCTCTATTCTGAGGATATATTCTTTATACATATATCACACCTGATATTCCTCTCTTCCTATAATTTTATTAAGGAGATATATTATTTTATGGTCTGGGATTGTTTTAGATGGTGAAGACTCCCTTATAAAGATAATATATTCCATCTCCCCTTTTCTAATAATAATATCATTATCTTGGAAATATTTTTTCATTATACTTTGATATCCAATTCATAAAAAGGATTATATAAAAGTAAACCATAGGTATAAAACTATGTTTTAAAATAGGTTACACCCATGAATCATAATTGGAACTACCTGATGCATCTTTTTTTAATAAGATTCCCACTCTGTGACTTAATTGATAACTCACTTACTTGGGTTATATGGAAATATCTAATGTTTTTTTGAAACCAATATATAAAAGAGTGTAAAGATCCATAATTAGAAAAGCATTATCTAACATTGATTATATGATCATTGTACCTACCACCACATCATTGGTAACTTTTACATTAGCAATGGTAATCACAAAATCTTGTCTTTTCTCCCTTGGAATATTCTAAGGTAAATTCCCTTGGAGGTTAGGGAATTGGTTCATATAATTTCCCTTCTTCTTATAGTTAAAGCACCAATAGTTTATATGTTTCCTTTACATTTGAGATATTGAAGGCCTTTTTCTCTATACTTATAAAAAACTCATGTTCCCTTCCTAGAATCCCTAATTTGTTTCTTCCCATAGTTATCAAATGTGGGAAATATTGTCCTTCCTTTTTTAACATTTTCTACATTATGATTCCAATCATTCTTAGTAGGTCACTTATTCTCTTGATTTCCCTTGAATACATACATCTTGGATAAATACTTTTCTATATTAATGTCACTTGAGACTATATCCTCATATGATGAAAATTTTTAATAGACCAATTCCATTTGAAGTCTCAGTTGTAACCCATAAAATAAATTATCAATCTTTTTTTCTGGTCTACATACATAATTTATGACATGCCTAACTAACACAGTAAATTTAACCTTATGTAAAGAAAAATTTACTCATCCTTTTGTCTATTATTGAGGAACATACTTTCCATTTATTTACTTTTCTCCTAAGGAAAGTATTTTTCATTGAATACCACATTAAAATTTCCCAATTCCATGCACATTATCTCATATTCCACTTTGGTGTTTTGAATTAGTGCCCACCATTTGTCTCCATCTGCCTTTAGATCATAGAGTTACATGATGATTTTCTCATTTTATTACTTCCCAAAGAGAGAAAGATCTTTTCTATATACTTTATCCATTGTTCAAATACTAATGGATTAGTAATTCCACTGAATAATGGAGTTTTTTGTTTCATGAAGTGGTCCAACATATTTACACCATATTGTGGTCCATTGGGTTGCACTATGTAGGAAAGTTTTTTAGTTATAACCCGGAACAAAGTCCCTAATATGGTTATGATCTGATTAGCATAAACACTAGATTTATTTAATTTTTTATGGGGAACATCCCTAAATTGAATATGGGTTCTGATATAGTTCATATTCCTCTTTTTAGACTCCATCATTCTACAATGGAAAACACATAATTAGATCATGATATTTAATTGTAAAGTACAATTACTATTATTTTTTATATATTTTTTATTAGAAATATTGAGTATTTTTTATTTTACTTGTGTTTTATAACTAGGTTCTTCTAAATATAGTCTCCAAGCTTCTTACTAAACTTTCTTTGATTGAAGATGTAACATTTTGGACTCTAGAATCATTGAGTCGGTAGTTATATTACATTATTTCAATAAAACGTATGAGTTTTCATAGGGTTTAGTAGAATAATAGTCTTGGAAGACTAGATACATACATATAATACATTTGAAAACATAAGATACAACATGAACACATTGTGATAACATAATTATACCTTCCATAATATCCTTGAAAATTACACATAGTTCACCTAAAAGTTTCTTAGGGAAAGGAAAACAAATAAGGATGAGATCATAATGTTAGTAAGGATTATCGTATAGTGAAACCTATCATATCATAAATATGGGAAATGTAATATGGTAGGAATAAATAAATAATATGAATCCATAATCAACTGAAATTGGCAGCATGTTATATCCATGAAAATAAATGAAAACATGGATAACAATAATCATTAATCTCATATTGATGGAATGCATAATGTAAAAAATTATAACATGATTTCAAGGTATTTTTCTAAGACATTATTCTAATATGGAGAGAGTTATAACCCAAAAAACATGTTTTTCTTGTCTCGTGAGACTTGTCGATTCATCAAGAAGCTATATATTTACATGCCTCATTCATAACCTAATTAAGTCAAATGCATTCACTATAAGTGTCATCAATACCTTTAATACAATTATATAAGGACCCTATGGATTAATAAAAACTATTTTATACATATAATTAGAAATAGGGAAAATATTTCCCTATTTAATAGAATATTGTGGATGTTTAGGAGAAAATTACTTAATCAATTTAAAATGTGTAGGGAATTTTAAAAGAAATAAGAAGTAACTGTATCAAAAAAAAATATGGTTGAGGGTACTTATGATTATTTAATTATATATGGAATATATTAATTGGGTTCAATATTTTTCATTAGTAGGAGACCAAGGAAATGGTTGTAAAAATCCTTCATCATGGTTTATTAATATCATGTGAATATTGAAAATAAAATCCCTTGGTAGTTTCTAGTCATGTATGAAATCTTAGGCTCACTTATTGTGCATCAGGGTGACGATTGAATTAATACTCAACCAACCCTTTCCATGGTGATTAACACTAGGTTCATCGATACCACAATCACATACATTTTCTAGTATACAAATGTTAATGTATTTTCTATGAAACTACACACACTTTTAATTTACCAAAACTTAGGATGGTTTTTCCACTGTGGAAAAAATTGTTTTTTAAAATAGGTTTGGTAAGCCTTGAATCAAAATAATATGAAATGGGGATAAAAATATAATTTTAAATATATTAAATTTCATGGGAAATATGGTAAAAATTATTCCATGTAAATTTATTCACCATAAAAAATAAAATATGTGGTGAATATAACATGAGTCCCAAAGAATGAAAATTGAGATGAAAAGATCCCACTTATGGCTTGGGTATAAATCCAATAAAAAACATTGAAATAGAGTTATTAAAATTGATATTTAAATTCCTTGAATATTTTAATTTCATGATTTTACTTCTAAACAAGGTTTTTTGTATACCACATAAATTAATTTAGATGCATAATACTAAACATGTCCCAAGAGAGAAATTTGAGAGGGAAACACTTACCTCTTGTCCTGAATTCCATGAATATACTTTAACATCATTTATCAAAAAAATAATAATAAATTAATTAAAAACCTTAATCAATTCCATTTTCATTTATACTCTTTATAAATATTCAATCACTATATTAATTCTACTTATTTTCCATATTTGTGTTTTATAGTTTTGATCATTTATACTAGTTTCAAAATAATGGTGTCAGTATTCACTGTTATTCCAAATTGAATGATTAATAGTTCATTAATGTTATTTTCAGTGATGTTTTATAATTATTTATTACATTTTAAATTACTTTCATGAGTATCATATTTTTTATCCTCAAATATGAAATCGATAATAAGCATGTTTTAGTGATTCTTGTTGATCGATAATCATTTTCTTAATTGATAAATTAAATATTGATATAACATATAAATAATAAAAATAATAATTATTTACAAATTTATATGGTATTATACTATTAATTATGATACCATATTCAATCATTATAAAAAGTCATACTATTGTTCAAGTGGGTGGTTAAACCAACCTAAACATGAACATATACAGATTTAATGAATAATTATGAGGTGGTTTTATTATAATACCAATATACCAAAAACCTAATGATATTTTTTATTTTTTATTAGTGTGATATATCATAATTATAAATTAAGTAGAGTAAGAATTAATTAATAAGAAAATATTACATAATTTGAATAAAATATTTTACTCTTAACACCCTTATTCTAAATGATTGAATTAATTATGGTCGTATATTGATCATATCATTAATAGGTTCTCAAATTTGTCATACCAGAATCTTTATGATATCATAAATATCTTTTTTAATCCTTAAATTCATAATGGTAACTATAAATGATGGGTGGTGATGAAAAATGAATTTTGTTGCTCGTGGTGGAGGTAGCTTCGCGTACGCACGAACAATGATTTTGTTTTTCTTGATGGATGGGATGGATGAGCATAAAATGATAATAATTTTAATATAGTAACATTAATGTATATATGTTATTCTAATATCATTATATTAGTGTTTATAGAACAAATTTTAATAAATATATTTGAGAACAAAAGTTATGTAGTTGATAATATTCACATTAGAGACTTTCAATTTTCCTTGGAATTACCTTGGGAAATGAAGGCCTTATGCTAACTAATGGTGACCGAAAGATTTTTAATTTTGGATAGGGTTTTATTTATAGAAATTATTAGAGTTTTAAGTATAAATTCCAAGGTAAGGTGAGTCCTTAATTGGTAGGGATGTTACACTTTCATAAGTAAATACAAGGGTAGTTTCAGGAGAAAACCTTATATTTTTAATAATGTAATATTACTATTTAAGGGTAAATAGCTAAAAAATAAAAAAAGAGGAGGGATAAGTGTGTGTGGGTCAAAACTCACAACAAAAACACCTTTTTTATAATAATTTTAGGGTTTTAGGTATTTTTTTATTTAACTTTTTAACTTTTACCCTAATTTTATTTTATCATGGTAACTAATTTTTAACTTTAGTATTTAATTTTAATGAAAAAAATAAGATTTACCATTTAAAATAATTTTATAATTCTAATTTAAAATTTTAAAATAATCTTATCAAATAAAATTTCTAAATGTGTGAAATGATAACTCTAAAATAAACACACTTAATCGTGTAATTTTTTAAAAAAAATTAACATTTATATGATATATATATATATATATAATAAAATTAACATCGATACTGGTTTTACTGACATAAATTGTTTTATAATAAAAAAATAAAAGGTGTGAGTATTTTGAGACATGATAAAACTGAATCTTGCCTTGAAAATACTTGATTCAAAGAAAAGACCAAAAACAATTTTTTATTAATGGAACATTTTAATTATTTCTAAAAATATTAGACATAGGATTTATAAGTTAAAATAATATTTTAAAATGAATAATGTTTTTAATTAAATAAAAATTTTATTACTTAAAATTTTATTTGAGTTTTATTTTATGATTACGTCCTAGAAATTTCTTAAGAGTCAAAGTTGAAAAAAAATGGTATTCTCACTAGTCCCATAAAAATCAATCTTTTTGGGAAAAACCAAAAATTTCATATTGATATAATATATTTATGAGGATTTAAAATTTTAATTTTATATTTTTAAAATAAAATTATATCATTCAAAAATTAAACTTTTGAATATACTCATGAATAGAGGGTTTTTAGAGTGTGACAGTCCAGGATATGGTGTTTTTCTACTACGGTAGGGATTTGGGTATTAAAATTATTCCGCAAATAACATTTTCACTAAAACACACACTAAACCTATGGGTTTAATTCTCATAACATTATACCAAGGTAACCTTTAATATATTAAATTCTCATCACATAAAACTTTAAAAAGGACATCTATGCCTTTAAACTTATGATTAGACTCAGAATTATTAACTCGTTAAGGTATCTAAAACTCTTAAAATATCCTCATTTGGATCATCCTAACCTATAAAGTTATCTAAAACTTTCCCTTCATACCAAATATAAGGAATAATTCCATAAAAACCCATATTTACATGATTTATAACAAGGGTTTCACTTTCTAATATTTCAAGGATCTTTTCAGTTTAAAGTTATATAGAATTAAAAAAACTCTTACAAATCTAACCCATACAATAAAAAGTGGAAACTTCCACTAAAAGTCCATTTTTTCACAAAACTAGGTTCCTATTACTATAATATAGTTTTATTCATGATAATTGTTCTTAATTCATGATGTTTCACCATTGACCTTACTATAATTCCTATAAATCCTTAATCCTTATGAAAAACATTTGAAAATTGGTATAACAAAAACAAAGATTAGTAGGGGATAAAAAATAAAGGAAACTTGTTTATCCATTTGAAATTCCCAAAAAAATCATAAGGATGATTTCATTTTACATAATAAATTATTGACCTCAAAATAATCATTTACCTACTCATGAAATAAACATCAATGACCAAAATTTTTATAAAATATTTTTTAAGAAATCATAAATAAATAATCATAATTCCTGAAGTTTTTTCCATTAAAACAAAACTTTCACCTTTAAAAGATCAAAAAAATCCTTTAAATAATTACCTAATTTTTAACCTTTTGAAATAAAATATATTTCAATTAAATACCCTTTGAAATCATAGATAAAACATTTAGGAAACATAGGGAATCATACTTTCATCAAGGAATCACCTAACATGGTAATTCCAATATTCTCTAAGGAGTAACTATTATCAACTAACACCATAACTTAATATGTGTAATTAAATATGTCCACAATCACTAAGGGGTAACTTACAATAGTTAACTCCATTGCTTCATAGGATTAACTAACTCTGTCCACGTTATCTTAGGAGTAGTGTATATTAGTTAAAATTTTCACTTTACATAATACATTGAAGGGATTTAAAGTACCCACCCATCATATAATGAACATATTCTCATAATGGTTTGGGTTCAATACATATTACCAATTTTGTAAATAACACACAAGTTTTGTTGTTAAAAAAAAATTAATAACTTTCTCGTTTCACCATAAAAACTATTAAATTATAATTTCATCTCATAATGAAAACCACTTTCATCAATCTTAAAAAAATGATAAGAAATATCCAATTATTTTAAAAATATTTAAAAACTAAAAATTATTCGAATAATGTGAAAATTTCATTCTTTAAAAACCCACAGAAAATTTTAAATAAATATTGATAATGAAGAAAGGTAAAGATAGTGGGAAATCTGTTTTATACCGTATGAATTAGAAATATTCATTTTCATGTTTATAGAAAGAGTCAAAAGTGACCCATGTGAAAAATAGTGAAAATATTAATTTTAAAAAAAACATTTAAAGGGTTAAGGATAGTTAAAAATATACTTTGAAAATATTTTAAGAACATTCTTGAAATATTTTAAATAATATAGAAGTGGAAGTGAAATAGTTTGATAAGACAATTTTGGAACAATGTTTTAATGTAAACTAATTACCACTTTGGTAACTTTTAAATAAAAAATGACATTAAAGAATAGAAATTTAAAAGGATTTATATTCCACTTTAATTTAAGTAAATGAATAATATATATATATATACATATATATATGGAAGTATGTACATCACACAGAAAAAACATGGGGTGAAAAAGGAAAAAGTCTCAAAGAAAGGTAATTGAGACTATAAATCCATTACTCAGAGTCTTAACTCACTTATTACATTATATAACTTATGAAAAATAAAATTATATTAGTTTTAAAATTTATTAATAAATTTAATTATAATTATATTATAATTATTCAATTTATTTCATTTATTATCAATACTTATTGAGTTACTAAATCATTTAAGTTTACAGTAGACATTTTGTGGTCGTTTGGTTCATAACCTCAAAATAACTTTGGTACATTGAATGTGATCGAAGGGGTTATTTTCCCATAAATACCGAAATATTAAAAATGTTATAATTATTTTTTTATTCATAATATATATTTTTAGAACCATCCATGTAAGGTTTTTTTGGAAAATGAATCATATTGATTCATGGAGACGGTAGTCCATACGTATGCATGAATGACGCTTCCATTTTTTAACTGGGAGGAAAATAAATAAATTATATAGTATTTTAATTTTAATAAATTATAAATATGTCATAAATATCATATATATTTAATTTATACATCATTTTAACCATCCAAAATATTCGGTGATTAAAAACAAAACACGTCATTTTGTAAAGGTGGTAGTCTACACATAGGCGTGAGCGAAGTGTTCAATTTCCATATGATAGAAAATTTGATGGAAAGGGGTTTTAACATTAATATAATAAAATTTAACTTTACTATAAATACTTATGATATTATATAGTTATTTTTTATTATTTGTTTTTATGGAGTTATAAGAATAAATAATATTAGAAGAAATTAGTTAAGACTTATACCTCCTATTATGATATCCTCTTTTGATTGAGATTGAGAATTTTAAAGGAGAGGTTTATGATTAATCCAAGGGATTGAGGAAATGGGAATATAATTTTATATATTTATTTGTGTATAAAATTGAGATAAAACCTAGAATGAGTTTTCTTTTGAAATAGTTGACTTTAGTCCCTTTTTATAAATAAAATCGATGGCATTTCTGTAATTTGTCCATCTTTAAGGGTTGTGAAAGTAATTTTAAGAATGAAAAGAGTAAAATAAATGAAACATGAATGGTA
The DNA here is from genome assembly GCA_963277665.1 of Viscum album. Classification (NCBI taxonomy): domain Eukaryota; kingdom Viridiplantae; phylum Streptophyta; class Magnoliopsida; order Santalales; family Viscaceae; genus Viscum; species Viscum album. Next base: position 1,597,815,239 of record OY728141.1, read on the forward strand.
GGATATATAATTTAGCATAAAACTTAGTTATTAAATTATTTTTATGACTTTATAATTATTTTAAAATAGATTTTAAATATTAAATACCATTTAAGGTCATTTTTTGGATTATTCACAAAATTTAACTTTGAAAATGTCAATAAAATAAATGATTTTGAATTTAAAAAAATATGAATCACAACTTATCATTCATAATTACTTAAAAAATTTATTTAACACCATAATTAATCCATATAATATTAATTTTAATTTTTTTAAAACTATTTACTTGATTTTTCTACTACCTACATAAGTGTTGTGTCGGTGTTGGGTAAATATTATAGGTAATCCCACCATTAATAAAAATTAAAAATAAATTACTATAACTAATATATTTTATTATTCATAAAATTTATCATCTATATTCATTCATATATCATTTTTATATATATTTATATCTTAACAAAATAATAAGTGAGTGATTGACATTTTGTAATTACTCTTGACTTAAAATAATATAAAGGTTATAATCAAAGTAAAGTGGTACCAAAATGATATATTTTATAATATATTAGGATTATAGTATAATTAAACTTTTCATATGGAACAAATTAAAGTTTGGGATTGATTTTTAGACCTTATCCAATAGTTTTAACCTCGTTTAACCCATTTAACCCTTTACAGTGGTGAAAAACTTATACCATGGTTTTCATTCAATATAACAAAAAATGTAATGGGATTTATTTAATAATTTGAACCTAATGATTCCAAATATAAAATCCTTATTAAAGATTATATTTCCATAGCTGGAAATAATTTCTTTTAAATAGTGTAAAAACCTGATGAAAACACCTTTTAGAAAAATGCTCATTTTAAGCATAAAAATGATTTTATACCAAAGTTAAGTATATTATTGAATTTCATGGAATTAATTAGATTATTTTTAATAAAATTAAAATTATATGACTTATTAAATTTAATATCAAAAGAAACATTTAAAATTTATTGATTAAAAGAAAAAAATGACATTTATTTTGTAAAATTCATATTTTTCACTATTCACCCAAAAAAAAATCCTCTTTAGAAAAATCCAAAACAATTATCATATAATTATTTTTAAATGGTCATATCAAAAACTTATTTCAATTCTATCAAATAAAATTTCTGAAAGTGGTATAAATAAATCGTGATAATCATGCATAAAACACAATAAAAACATTTTTGAAGAAAATATATTTCCAAAGTACAAAATAAATAATACTCATTACTTATCTATTAACAGCCATTAGATGAATGTTAATCTATTTTAGTAAATATATTATCTGTAAATATCATTCAAATCATTCATCTGTAGAGATTAACTTAATTTATTTTGATAAAAATAATTTGCACATATGAATCAATTTTCTGAAAAAATATGGCATTTAACCTTATATAATCTTATTAAAAATTGAGTTCTTATTTATTAATAATTAATTAACACATTGGTATTCTAAAAAACTTTTAAACATTTATTTTATAATGTGGTTACTACTATTTATACCTTCCAATCAAACAGCTATGTTATAACTTCCTTATTTAAATAATAATATTTAAATAGAATGTGGCAGTTCATTTTAATATTAGTGTTATATGTGGCACATTAAATTGGCCATAGTATTATTTTAAACTAAAATATTGGGGTGTTATCGTCTACCCCCCTTATAAGAAAATTTCTTCCTCGCAATTTTAACTCGTGTCCAATAAAAAGGGTTTAAAATATTTTTAGAATCAATTCTATGGGGTGGAAGATATATATATATATATATAAGTGTTAATAAATAACTTTTAATTAATAATGGTAAAATTTCTTTTGGAAAATAAATTTAATGTCTAGGTTAAACTAGTAAATTTATCATTTCCCAAATATTTCTTAAACCATTCATTAACCATAATGATACTTGTTCTAGATATTGACTTTTATAAATAATATATTCATAGGTAATTGATATCTTCTATATAAGTCTCAATAGATTTATAATCATTTTTCTTGATTTGAGAAATTATTTTACCATAAAGATAAATAATAATATAAAATATACTTACATGATTTCATTCTATACCATAAGCATAATTTTCCATTCATTAGTTGTTCAAGTATTTTTTTCACCTATGTTTCATCTCATATTCTAAATGATAAATAACCATAATTATTTTTTCATTCCTGGAGCACTAAAATGGACATTCAATGGATCATGGGATCTACAAAAGGATGACATGTTATTTCTCCCTTTTATATGCATTAACTAAAACCAAAAATGATTATCATAATATATGATAATATCCAATATTAAAAAATAATATATTAATATCCAAAGCCTTATAAAATATACACAAAGCTCAACTCAAATCATTCTAAAAATAACTAACCTTAAAACTCCTAAAAAAAGTACCGTGACAAAATTTAAACCTAAATATTAAAATTGTTTTCTCACATATTCCTCCAATATCAAATTAACATTTATCTCGAGATAAAATCAATCAATACTAAAGTCTCATACCAAAAATTTTATACCCTAATCAAATAATCACCAAAATATATTAATATTTTCAATAAAAAAACCTGAATATCCATAAATCCACAATAAAGTCATATATACTTCAAAAATATAATTTAACCATTATTACTCAAATAAAATCCCATCTTATCCAACAATATTTCTATTTTACTTAATCATATAATGTTCCTGATGTATTAAACTTCTTAAAAAATAATTTTAACCACTTAGTCACCAAATCACTTTTCAATCCATGTTTATCTATAAGATAAAACAGATGTTCCCAAAATTTATTAACCCTTTATCTCAATTAACCATAATCACCTCAATATTAAAGAATGTATTAACCTTAAATGTTATCAATAACTTTAAATTTATTTCCAAAAAATAAAAAACATTCTTCCACAAATAACCTTTTCACTAAAACACATACTAAACTCAAGGGTTTTATTACAATAAATGCCTCCCAAAATATCCTTAATCATCTTAAACTCCCATCACATAAAACAAAAAAAGTGGTATATGCACCTTTAACATTATGATGAAACATATACTTATAAACCCATTATGGTATCTAAAACTCTTAAAATATCATCATTTGAATCATCTTAACCTAAAAAGTTACCTAAACCTATCCTTTAAAAGTCAACTATATGGACCAGTTCCTTAAACAAACCATAATTCCATGATTTATAATAAGGGTTTCAATTTATTAAATTTTGAGGATATTTTCATTTTATATTTTTATATAATTTGTAAAAAAAACTCTCACATATCAAACCCTTATAATAAAAAGTGGATAATTCCACTCAAATTAAATTTTTACACAAAAATAGGTTCTCACATTTACAATCCAATACCATTTATGAGACTTTTTATTCATTCAAGATGTGTCACCATTGACCATTATATAATCCATGCACATATTTATGTCCTATGAAAAACATTTACAAATGTGGGGTGAGAATAATAAATCTCATTAAGGGATATAAAAATAAAGAAAACTTGTTGAACCTTTTCAAATTTATGAAAGCTCATAAGGAAGTTTCCGTTTTTACATAATATAATTTTGATCTCAAAATAATAATGTACCTATTATTGAAATAAACTTAAATGACCAAAGTTTTCATAAAATATTTTTTAAGAAAGTATATAATAAATATAATAATTCATGAAAGATTTACCATGAAAACAAACCTTTCACCTTTATAAGATAATAAATTTTACTTTAAATCACAAACTAATTGTTTACATTTTTAAATCAAATAAATTTCTAAGAAATATAATTTTCAATCATAGATAAGACATATTTTAATATTAGGGAATCATACTTTTAACAATGAATCACCTAATAAGATAATTATAATATTCTCTTAGGAGTAACTATTATTAGTTAACTCTATAACTTAATATGATTAGTTAACTAAAAATAAATTCTATTAGGATTAAATTACAAAAATTAACTCTATCACTTCATAGGAGGAGTAAAACTCACCAACATTCTCTTAGGATTGTCTTAGATAAGTTAATACCATCGGTGTACCTAATGTATTGGAGGGATTTAAAGGACTCACCAATCACATAATAGACATACTCCCATAAGGGTTTGTGTTCAATCTGCATTCCCACTTTCATCAATAGTTCCCATGTGTTATGTTTTAAAATAAAAAAAATTAAAAAATTTCACTTTTTATCATAAAAACTCTAAAATTGGAATTTCATTCCATAAGTACAATAACTTTTCGTTATCTCAAAAAATGAGAAAATATCATTTTCTTTTGAAACAATTTAAAAACTAAAAATTTCAAAAAAAATGGGAAATTTATATTCTTTTAAAAACCATGTAAAATTGTAGATAATAATTGATATTTAATAAAGTATGTGATAGTGGGAAAATATTTATATACCATAAATGTTAATAAAACAAATCCTATACACTTTGGTAAAAAGAGTCAAAAGTGTCTTGTATGGAAAAAAGTTTAAAATATTCTATTTTAAATCTTCTCTAATTAATCAAGGATAGTTATAATTATCTTTTTAATATATTTGTATAATATTCTTGAAATATTTTAATTAACATGGACATGGAATAAAATGGTTTTTATAAGATAATTTTCAAGCAAGGTTTTAAATAAAATCTCTTACCACTTCGGTAACTTATAAATTAGAAGCATAGTAAAGAAGAGAAAATTAGAATGATTTTTATACCACTTTAGTTTCATTAAATTAGTTATAAAAGACATATATATAGTATTATATACACCACATAAAATAAAACATGTGTGGAAAATAGAATTAGTTGCAAGGAAAAGATATTAAGATAAGAAATATCTTACCTCAAGTCCCGACTCATTTCATACATTCTATAAATACTGAATAAAAAATTATATTAGTTTTATACTTTATTAAGAACCTTTTTCATGTTAATTAAATTATAATCATTCATTTTAATTAATTTATTACCATGAATTATTTAGTTACCAAATCATTTAAGTATACATCAGACATCTTGAGGATGTTTGGTCCATATTCTCCAAAATAACTTTAGTGCATTGAACTTTCTCAAAGGGATCACTGTTAAATAATCTAAAAAATACTAAAAACGTTATAATTATAATTTTTATACATTAAATATACATTTATAACCATCTATGTAAGGTGTTCATGAAGAATTAAGAACATCAGTTCATGGAGATGATAGTCTGTACATACTCAAGAACAGCATTTCCATTTTTATATTGGATGAAAAATAAATAAATTAGATAATATTTTAGTTTTAAATAATCATAAATATCATATATATTCATTTTATCAATCATTTTAACCATTCATAGGATCCAAATATGATAAATGAAACACATCACTTTGTAGAGGTTGTAGTCTACACGTACACATGAGAAAAGTAGTCATTTTATATTGGGTGGAAAAGGTTATGGAAGATGGTTTTACCATTAAAAAAATAAAATTTTATAATATTTGATATATTTATGTTATTATATAATAATGTTAATGATATATTTTAATAATTTATAAAAATAAATAATCTTATAATAAATTGGTTAATACTTATATTTCCTCTTTTGATATCCTCATTTTGATTAAGCTTAATGCCATTAAATGATAGTCGTTTGATACCTATAATTTATTTGGTATATGGGAATAGAAGTTTATAATTTTATTTGGGTATATTTATGAGATAATACAAAACATTATTTTTGTTGTTAAATGGTTGTCGTGAGTCCCTTTTATAAGGAAAAAATCAATGGTATTTTCAAAAAAATCAATCATTAAGGGTCATGAAAGTAATTTTAAAAATTACAGGTGTAAAAAATAAACTATGAATTATAGGCTGAAATATTTTCCATACACATAATTTATGACATTAATTTATTTAATTTATAAAAAAAATAATAAAAATTAAATACCATTTAAGGTATTTTTTGGGACTCTTCACAAACATTAACTTTAAACATACCAATAAAACAAAACAATTTGAATTAAAACATATAAATAATCACTTATCCTTAATAAGTGTCTATAAAATTCATTAAAAACCATAATTCATATAAATATTGTTAATTTTAATGTTTCTAAATTCATTTACTTGGTTTTTCTACTGTTTGCACATGCACTGTATTGGCATTGTGTAAATGATTTAGATAATTATACCATCAATAAAAATTAAAATTATTTAATATCATTAATATAGTCTGTTATTAATAAATATTTTCATCAGTATTTGTTCATATATCATTTTTATCTATATCCATATCATGATAACATAATAAGTGAGAGTAACATTTTGTAATTACTCTTAATTTAAAATAATAAAAAGGTTGTAATCAAAAACATGTGGAGAAAAAATAACATATTTTAATATATAGGATGGTTAATGTTGAATTAAACTCATGAAATGAAATCAATTCATGTCTTTTATTGATTTTGATACCTTATCACATTGTTTTAACCCTCTTTTAACCATTTTACTCTTTACCGCGGTGATAAACTTTTACCATGGTTATTATTTATTATGAATAAAAATGTAATAAACCATATTACCTAATATTAACCTCATTATTATAAATATGAAATAAATTTTTAAATATTAAATTTCCATAATTGGAAATTTTGATTTTAATATAACCTCACAAAATGAAATAAAAATTGTCTTTAGAAAAATGCTCGTTTTAAGCATAAGAATGATTTTATACCAAAAATCATGTATAATTTTGAATTAAAAGGAATTAATTACAATTTTAAATAAAATTAAACTTATATGACTCCAAATAAAATCCATAATAAAAATGATATTTTAAATTAATTTGATTAAAATCAAAGAAATGACACATATTTTGCAAAATCGGTATTTTTCACTATTCACTCAGAAATCAAACTTTTTCAGAAAAACCCAAAAGATTTATCTTAATATCATTTTAAACTAATGATTTTAAAAAATAATTTTTTCAAATAAAATTTCTATAATTGGCCAAAATTAATTATAATATCCATAAATAAAATATAATAAAAAATCTTTTTGAAGAAAATGTATTTTTAAAGTATAAAATAAATTTATACTCATTACTTATCTAGTAAAAACTGTTATATGGATGATAATTTATTTTATTAAATATATTATACATAAATTTCACTAAATCCATTCATATATAGATATTAACTTAATTTATTAAGATAAACATACTTTGTGCATATAAATTAGTTTTCTGAACACAATCTCATATAATCTTATATGATCTTATTTAAAATTGAGTTCTTATTTACTATGCATTAATTATAATGAACCACATATTTCCTTATTTAATAAAAAATATGTTTCATAGCTTTCCCCACATACAACACTGAAACTATACAAATATAGACTGTTTTAAGGTAGATTTATAATTGGTAAATATAAATTGTGCTAATAGAATTATGAATATATCTATATATATATATAAGTTCACTTTAAATATTAACTCAATTAGTAAAAATAATAAAATAATAATTTTTTTCCAATTTTAATTATTTCCAAGTATAATATATTTTTATGTGAATTAAGGATTAATACTTGATTAATTATTAATTTATATGAAAAATAAACATTAATATAGAAAAAGTTGTTTTCGTATCAAAATAGTTTTTCTCAATATTTTATATATCAATTAAAAATAAAATATATAAATTTTAGGATGTGAATATGAAAAAAATTAAAATCAAATTTTTATTAATCATTTTAATATAAGTATAAATTATTTTTTTTGTATTTTTCTAAAATATTTTATTTATAGGTGAATAGTCTAATATACCATTTTTACTAATATTACAGCTTTTATGAAATTATAAGTATATAAGTATGAATTTAAAATTTATAGAACCTTTTTCTAAAAACATATATGTTTTTTATATGTTACTTTATAATTTTTTTAAAAAAATTAAATTTATTAACCCATATTTAACATTTTAAAATTTGAGTTATATTTTTCAAAAATAATAATTCATTATAAATTTAGTATTTTAAAATTCATTTTTATCACTTTATAAAAATTGAATCAAATAAAATAGATTTAAAATTTTGAATCATTAGTTCTAAATTATATAATAATGAATTTTTTATTTTTTGTCACAAGGATAAATTAGCTCAGTAAAATCTAGTTACCATGGTGAAAAAAATGTTAAAAAATGAGTGAACTAAGAGTTAAAGGTCAGAAAATATTAAAATCATGTTTCAATTGTGTTTTTTAGGTGTTTATTTACTTTATATCTTCTCCAATATATTATTTCTCAATTTTTGAGATATTTTTTATGATATTGACATCTTGTTATTGAAATGTTTTGGGTATTTATGAAAATATCACTTCTTTTCACTTATAAAAGGGGCACTCCTTTCATCACTTACACTTATAAGAAAAACCCATAATTGTGTCCCAAAATCTACCCAAACCTCTCATACACACTCCTGTACACCTTAATTAGGTTTTGGTCTCCTCAAAAACCACCCTTATGAGGTTTAGTTCCCTTCATAAAGGAGAAAATCAAAGAAGTGAGGTATAAGTTCTTAACCTCTCCTCATCTTTTCTATTTATTTATGCACTTTTATTCTTCCTCAATTTTCAATTAATAAAATTAAAATTATAACATAAGTATAATTATTCTGATTTATTTTATTATAATGATGTTACAAGCATTAATCACCCTCCATTAAGAAAAAAACATGAATTGTGCGTTGTGCGGACTACCACCTCCATGAATAAAAGTTTTTTTTTCACTCACTTACAAACAATCCTATTTTTAGTTTATATTTTATTATTATATATTATATATAAGTGATTTATTTCATTAATATATTTATTTTTTCATATCATAATAATTAAGGATCTTCATAAGTTAATTGATTGATATTGGTAAATAACCTAAAACTAGTTCAACACTAATTTTATATTCCATAAATGTGACTAAAACTCACATTTAATGGAATTTTAAAATTATAACCCTTTCTAAAACATTAATTATTTTAACTTTAATTCTTTTTAAATTATTATACTTGGGAGAAAAATTAATACCAACACTAATTTTATAAACCTAGTTCAAAATGGTTAAGATTATAAACACCTGAGGTTGAAAAGAGATTACAACAATCTAATACCTGAAGATAATTATTATTAATTAATATTTTAAATGAAAATATATATGAATAAGTTTGTGAAATAGGTAATTATGTTTTTTATATTTATGATACATTACATTAAAGTACTTCTTTGGAAATCAAGGGTAAAGGTAAGGTACTTGGTAACTCAAATTCCTTTCTTTGAGTTATGCAATTTCATATTGAAATTCATTTTCCTAGAGTTTCCTTTTTGAATGATTCTTTATTTATATTTATATGGAAAAAAAATTTAATTCAAATCTATTTTCCTGAAGTTTTTTTTTAATTTTATAAGAAAACAAAGGGTAATGTTTTAAAAGAGACTCGTGACTATGAATTTTACATCGATGATTTGAAAATTTTATTAATAAATATATCTTATGATTTGTTTTCATGTTACTCTCTATATTCAAAAATATATATCTCTAATAAAGTTACATTTTATGTTTCACCCTCTATTCTTTTATTAATACGTGTTTATTTTTGGCTGATCAAGTTTCAATTCCAATCTATTTTATTCATGCTGTTATACTATTTAGAAATGTTATGAAACCCATTTTTATTTCCATGGGTTATTTATAAAAAGTGAATGGTTTCCATTAGGATTTTTTATGAAACATATTTTATTTCCATGGGTTCTATATGATTGGAAAAGTGAATAATTTTTTATGGAAGATGTAAGTATGGATGTTTTATGGGTGGGTTCCTATATCACAATCCAATGCATTAGTTAAAAGTTGATATCTCATGATAAAAGTATTCATGGGTATATTTTAGTTGCTCGTAAGTGTGGGGACTCATAGTGTGGATCGTGAAAGTAATGTTCCATATAATAATGTGTGTTCTATATTTGAAAAAAAAACATTGTTATCTAATTCCCTCATGATGTGGCCCATGAAATTAATGTTCCCCAATTATAATGTTTGTGCTGCATTCTAGGGATTATATTCATCATGATCTTATAATCTCATCATTCATGGTTTATATTAAATGATTCTAATCCATGTTCTACCTATTATGTTTCCATATTACTTTTTTTTTTCTTTAATTTATAATTACATGTAATTTAAAGTTCACTTATTTCTTATTGTTATCACTTATCATGTTATGATATTTCTCTTATAATAATGTTTTTATATATTCTTATTAACTCATCCTTTATGAAATGTTTAATCACCAATTAATAAGCGTTTGTGTCCCCCCCCCCCTTTATTAGGTTTTTATTCCCTAGTTTATGAGGATGAATCTTACTAATGATATGTACAAAATATGTTCTATTATAGTTCCTTTAAGAAGAAATGATCATGAGTTTTATAAAATAAGGTTATTATGTAGATAATTTATACAGACACTAAACATATCAATCCTTGCGATATTATAATTTATGAAATGTAATATTCATATCGTGTAAAAGAAGTAAACTAAAGGTGTGTTCAGTTTAGGTCACTATGGTTAGTATCAAAGAAAAGGTTTAGTTATTTTTGGATATTAGAGAATATATTTTGAGAATTATGTTTATATAACCTTAGTGGAAAACCCTTGGGATGAGTCTAAGTATAAAATGATATCCTGAAATATTGGTAAAGTCTTGAGTATACGGTTTTACTAGAAAATATATCCATGTATAGATATTGGAAAGTTGATGAGGCTCTAGAACAGTTTTACCTAGGGGTAATAATACTTAAGAGGGTGTGTTGGGAATTAACTCAATAATGACCTAGTTCATGAAAAAGGACTAACCACACACCTTGCTAGACACTCCTAGGGGATATTATTTGGTTGATCACATACTCTATAGAAACCATTTTGAAGGATCAATTTTATTATTACTTTGATGGATTAGGTTAATAATTATAAGAAACAATGAATTAAGGTTTAACCAAGAATTATATAGGTTGATCTAAATGAATTATGGGCTAACATGATACTATAAAATAATAAGTTTTTCTAAGTTTGATTTTTTTATTATTATTCCGTTATGATTTTAATTGTTTATCGCTAATTTAAACTACTTTTTGGCTTTATAAATGGTTTGAAGTAGAATTAATCTAGTTAACAATGAGTGTGAGGGATAATGAAATAGTTACCAAAACAAATAACCCAATGTAATGGAAATGGATTATAATGTTGTCCTAAAGAATGGATAACTAAAAACTAAAGAGGGGGTGAATTGAGTTCCTAAAATTTTCTTTACAGAAAACCTCTCTCTTCAAGTATACTCAATCAAATATTTTTCCATAATAAGAAAAAACAATATAAACACTACTAGAATGGAGGGCTATACCAACACTTGGATTTCAACGGTTATAGAAAACTGTTGGTATATGTGGAGTACACACCTTTTTTCCAACAGTTTTATCAAACCGTTGGGATATCTCCCAATAGAACCCATTTTCCCCAACGGTTTGATAATACCGTTGGGATATCTCCCAATTCCACCACCTTTACCAACAGTGAACCGTTGGTAAAGCATAGTTTTCCCAACGGTTTTAAAAACCCGTTGGGGAAAAGTTCCTCCAAATACACAGATCCCCCAATTCTCTGTTCTCCCAACTGCAGCCCTGAAATTGAAGAGCTCCTGACGCTCTCTCGTTACCCAGTCTCCGAAACTCCATCCATCCTCTTCAATCAAACAATTTTTCTTTTCTACACTTCAAATCTGTAAGTTCTACCTCAGTTATAATGTTCTTCATCTATTTTTTTTATTTTTTATTTTGATTTGACCTAAATGTGAGGGATCTCTCTATAAAAAGACTCAGAAACTCGTTCTACTCATAGATCCATATTAAATCAAACAATTTTTTAGTTATATACTCTAAATATGTAAGTTCTACCTTAGTTTTAATTTTTTGAATCTATTTTTTTTTTATGTTTTAATTTGGTATAAACTAGGTTGTGTTGTTTATGACATGCGAAGGTTAGTGATATTGAGGATGAATTGGATGTTGGTTGGGTGGTGGATTGGAATTGTGATGTTTTTTGGATTAAGTTTAGTTAATTTTCAACGAATAATTTGGGGATTTCCTCCCTTTAACAGAGCCCCCACTCCTTATGGACCCTGGATACCCCCCCTCTTGGACCCTGGACAGTCCCCCCCTCCTGGAACTTGGACAGCCTGCCCCCCCTCTTTCCTGAAACCAGGATAGCCCCCCTTCTGGACCCTGGACAACCCCCCTCCACCCTCCTCCCAGGACCGTGTATAGTCCCCCCTCCTTCCTGGACCGTAGGAATCCCCCCACCCTCCACCCTGGACCCTGGATAGCCCCCCTCCTCGATCGACCCTGGACACCCCCCCCCCCTCCTTCCTGGACCATCGACAGCCCCTTCTCTCCTTCTCCTTGACCCTGGACAGCCCCCCACCCCCCTTCCTGGACCCTGGACAGCCCCCCACCCCTCCTCATAGACCTTGGACATCCCCCTCACCCCCCTCCTCAACCACCAAATACCCCCCCACTTCAAAACATTGACCACAAAACTTGGACATGCTGGATTTTCTCTAAAAATATAGATTTGATCCTCAAACCACCTCAATAATATCCTAAACAATGCTTATAATGTGTTTTTCACCACATAACATCCAATTGTATGCCAAGTCACTAGTCTATCCTCCCTTAGCTAGATTTTACAAAAAGCGCTCAACCTTAAGGATCCAAATAAAAATAAATTGATATAAGACATTTGATAATGGATTAAAATTTCAAATTGGGATCCAATGAGGAATATTTGAGATATTATGCATCATGTCCATGAGTAAATCCATTTTTATATATCTGATAAGTTATTTTTCACAATTTTCACACATTAATTGTTTGTAAAAATGGGAAAAACATTTATAAAGGTTCTAATATATAAAAATGAATCTATTTGTGGATGCAGCTTAACCAACAATGTCTAGCTTGTCTGCCTCTTCCATGATCATTGATGTGCACGTCCCGTCTCCATCTGACCTCGTACGACGGGTGACTCTGCGTCTGGCTAATGACAAGCTCCAGATTCTCATACTTCCACACCAGATTCATGCTCTCTATGCTCCTGAAGTGATCAATCCCACTAAGCATCCATATGAGATTGATGACACGGCCACCAGTTCTTGTAAGAGGTAGAGGGTTCTGATCTGATGGACCAAGACGATTGACCAGTGTCCATCCATCTGGATGAAGACGTAAAACTTAGCGCTTCTTGGGAGGCAACCCATGTTCTAGAGTTTCATCATTTTTCTTTCTTTACTTTGTTTTAGGAAATAAACATGGCATGTATGCAACAATTTTTTAGCTGCTTCTGATCTGTATGTTCACTTGTCATTACTCTGCATGACTGCTTCTATTTTGTCTGATCCTTGGTGTTATTGTTTATGACATGATGTGGCTATGTGATGTCTATGTGTAGATTTTGAAGGTACATATGTATGTGCACTTTTCATTATTCCATTATTTTAGTGCTTAGGCTGATGGTACGAGGGAGGTTCGTACCAGAGGTAGACGAGCATCTTCGCGTACCTAACTAGACCCTTCCCCTCCCATTGACATGTCATCCTCCTCCCTGGACCCCGTACATCCCCCCTGACAGCCCCCCACCCTCCTCTTTGGTCCCCGAACTACCCCCCAGATAGCCCCCGAATAGCCCCTCCACCCTCCTCCATGGTCCCTAGACAGCCCCCCGGACACCCCCCCCCCCCAGATAGCCCCCCTCACCCTCCTCCCTGGACCCCGGACAGCCCCCGACGCTCCTCCTTGGTCCCCAGACAGCCCCCCGGACATCCACCCCACCCTCCTCCCTGGACCCCGGACAACCCCTCGGACACCCCCCTAATGTTACGTGTATGATTCAACCCCGCCTCAATACGAGGCTTGGTGTGGCCGACACCACTCAAAATACCTCTGTTTTGTTAAAAATGGACTTAATTTTAAGTGAAATCAACAACTCACATATGGTAAACTGACCAAACACATTTTTATTCTATTGATACTACAAGAAAATGATCCATGGGTCATATATGATGTGTACGAGTCAACCCCGCCGCAATTCGAGGCGTGGTGTGGACAGTACCATTCAAAATGTCTCTCTTTTGTTCAAAATGACATTAATTTTAAGTGACAACAACAAATGGCATATGAAAAACCATCCAAATGCGTTCTGAATCTGTTGAAACTATATGAAAACAATAAATGGGTCACATGTGACGTGTACGAGTCAACCCCGCCTCAATCAGAGGCGCGGTGTGGCTGGCACCACCCAAACTGTTCCTCTTTTGTTTAAAATGGAAAATATTTTACGTACATATGCCAAACCAATAAAACGGCTTCTGATTGTGTTGATAATTTTTCACAATGATCCATAACTCATATTTGACGTGTATGAGTTAACCCCGCCTCAATCCAAGGAACGGTGTGGCTGAAACCACTCAAGGTGCCTCTGTTTTGTTAAAAATGGACTTAATTTTAAGTGAAATCAACAACTGACATACGACAAACCGAACAAACACATTCTTATTCTGTTGAAACTTAAGTAAAATGATCCATGGGTCAAATGTGACGTGTAATAGTCAACTTCGCCTCAATTCGAAGTGCGGTGTGGCCGGGACCACTCAAACTGCCTCTCTTTTGTTCAAAAATGGACTTATTTTTAAGTGAAATCAACAACTGACATACAAGAAACCGACCAAAAGCCTTCTGATTGTGTTGAAACATTAGTACAACGATCCATGGGTTATATGTGATGTGTGCGAGTCAACCTCGGCTCAATAAAAAGTGTGGTGTGGCTGGTATCACTTCAAGTGTATGTATTTGGTTTAAAATGGACAATATTTTACGTACATATGCCAAACTAATAAAACGGATTCTGATTGTGTTTCTACTTTTGAACAATGATCCATGACTCATATGTGACGTTTACAAGTCAACCCCGCCTCAATCTGAGGTCCGGTGTGCCCGACACCACTCAAAGTGCCTTTGGTTTGTTAAAAATGGACTTAATTTTAAGTGAAATCAACAACTGACATACGACAAACCAACCAAACGCATTCAGATTCTGTTTAAACTTAAGGGAAACGATCCATGGGTCAAATGTGACGTGTATAAGTCAAACCCACCTCAATAAAAGGCACGGTGTGGCCAGGATCACTCAAACTGCCTCTCTTTTGTTCAAAATTGACTTACTTTTAAGTGAAATCAACAACTGACATACAGGAAACCAACCAAACTCTTTCAAATTGTATTCACACTTTAGGAAAAAGATCCATGGGTCATATGTGACATGTAAAATTCAACTCCTCATTAATCTGATGTGCAGTGTGGCCGGTATCACTCCAAGTGTATGTATTTTGTTTAAAATGGGAAATATTTTACGTACATACTCCAATCCAATCAAACAGCTTCTTATTGTGTTGATACATTTTCACAATTACCCATGACTCATATGTGATGTGTAAGAGTCAACCCTGCCTCAATTAGAGGCCCGGTGTGGCCGATACCACTCAAAGTGCCTCTGTTTTGTTAAAAATGGACTTAATTTTAAGTTAAATCAACAACTGACATTCGGAAAACTGACCAAACGCATTCGGATTCTGTTGAAACTTAAGGAAAACGATCCATGGGTCAAATTTGACGTGTATGAGTTAACGCCTCCTCAATAAGAGGCTCGGTGTGGCCGACACCACTCAAAATGCCTCTGTTTTGTTAAAAATGGACTTAATTTTAAGTGAAATCAACAACTGACATACGGTAAACCGACCAAACGCATTCAGATTATATTAATACTATAGGAAAATGATACATGGGTCATATGTGACGTGTACGAGTCAACCTCACCTCAATCTGTGGCGTGGTGTGGACAGTACCATTCAAAATGTCTCTTTTTTGTTCAGAATTACTTTAAGTTTAAGTGAAAACAACAACTGGCATACGGAAAACCGACCAAATGCATTCCAAATATGTTGAAACTTTAGTAAAATGATCCATGGGTCATATCTATTGTTTAAGAGTCAACCCCACCGCAATCCAAGGCACGGTGTGGCCGAAACCACCCAAACTATCCCTCTTTTGTTTAAAATGGATAATATTTTACGTGCATACGCCAAACTGATCAAACAGATTCTGATTGTGTTGATACTTTTGAAAAACGATCCATGACTCATATGTGATGTGTACGAGTCAACCCCGCCTCGATTCGTGGCCCGGTGTGGCCGACACCACTCAAAGTGCCTCTGTTTTGTTAAAAATGGACTTAATTTTAAGTGAAATCTACAACTGACATACGGAAAACTGACCAAACGCATTCGGATTATATTGAAACTTAAGTAAAACGATCCATGAGTCAAATTTTACTTTTACGAGTAAACCCTGACTCAATATGAGGGTCAGTGTGGCCGACACCACTCAAAATGCCTCTGTTTTTTAAAAAATGGACTTAATTTTAAGTGAAATCAACAACTGACATACAGTAAACCAACCAAACGCATTCGGATTCTGTTGATACTACAGGACAACGATCTATGGGTCATATGTGACATGTATGAGTCAAACCCTCCTTAATCCGAGGCGCGGTGTGGATGGTACCATTCAAAATGTCTCTCTTTTGTTCAAAATGACTTTAATTTTAAGTTAAAACAACAACTGGCATACGAAAGACCAACCAAATGCATTCCTAATCTATTGAAACTTTAGGAAAACGATCCATGGATCATATGTGACATGTATGAGTCAACCCCGCCTCAATCTGAGGCATGGTGTGGCCGAAACCACCCAAACCGTCCCTCTTTTGATTAAAATGGACAATATTTTACGTACATACGTCAAACCAATCAAACGGCTTCTGATTTTGTTGATACTTTTTCACAATGATCCATGACTCATATGTGATGTGTACGAGTCAACCCCGCCCCAATACAAGGCTCTGTGTGGCTGACACCACTCAAAAATGCCTCTATTTTGTTAAAAATGGACTTAATTTTAAGTGAAATCAACAACTGGCATACGGTAAACCGACCAAACGCATTCGTATTCTGTTGATACTATAGTAAAAATATCCATGGGTCATATGTGACGTGTACGAGTCAACCCCTCCTCAATTCGAGGCGCGGTGTGGACAGTACCATTCAAAATGTCTCTCTTTTGTTCAAAATGAATTTAATTTTAAGTGACAACAACAACTGGCATATGGAAAACCATCCAAATGCATTCCAAATCTATTGAAACTATAGGAAAACAATACATGGGTCACATGTGACTTGTAAGAGTCAACACTTCCTCAATCAGAGGTGCGGTGTTGTCGGCACCACCCAAACTGTCCCTATTTTGTTTAAAATGGATAATATTTTACGTACATACGCCAAAAAAATCAAACGGCTTCTGATTATGTTGATACTTTTTGAAAATGATCCATAACTCATATGTGACGTGTACGAGTCAACCCCGACTCAATCTGAGGCCTAGTGTGGCTGACACCACTCAAAGTGTCTCTGTTTTGTTAAAAATGGACTTAATTTTAAGTGAAATCAACAACTGACATACGGCAAACCGACCAAACGCATTCGGATTCTATTGAAACTTATAGAAAATAATCCATGGGTCAAATGTAACTTATACAAGTCAACTTCTCCTCAATCCGAGGCGTGGTGTGGTTGGGACCACTCAAACTGCCTCTCTTTTGTTCAAAATGGACTTATTTTTAAGTGAAATCAACAAATGACATACGGGAAACCGACCAAATGCCTTCGGATTATGTTGAAACTTTAGTAAAAAGATCCATGGGTTATATGTGATGTGTAAGAGTCAACCATGACTCAATAAAAAGTGTGGTGTGGTCGGTATCACTCCAAGTGTATGTATTTTGTTTATAAAGGACAATATTTTACGTACATACTCCAAACCAATAAAATGGATTCTAATTGTGTTGATACTTTTGAAAAACAATCCATGACTCATATGTGATGTGTACGAGTAAACCCCACCTCAATCCGAGGCTCGGTGTGGCCGACAGCACTCAAAGTGCCTCTGTTTTGTTAAAAATGGACTTAATTTTAAATGAAATCAACAACTGACATACGGCAAACCAACCAAACACATTTGGATTGTGTTAAAACTTAAGGAAAATGATCCATGGTTCAAATGTGACGTGTAAAAGTCAACTTCGCCTCTATCCAAGGCACAGTCTGTCCGGGACCACTCAAACTTCCTCTCTTTTGTTCAAAATGGACTTATTTTTAAGTGAAATCAAAAACTAACATATGGGAAACAGACCAAAAGCCTTCGGATTGTGTTGACACTATAGGACAACGATCCATGGGTTATATGTGATGTGTATGAGCCAACCCTAGCTCAATCTGAAGCGCAGTATAGCCGGTATCACTCCATGTGTATGTATTTTGTTTAAAATGGACAATATTTTACGTACATACGCCAAACCGATCAAACGGCTTCTGATTGTGTATATACTTTTGCAAAATTATCCATGTCTCATATGTGACGTGTTCGAGTCAACCCTGCCTCAATCCGAGGCCCGGTGTGGCCTACACCACTCAAAGTGCCTCTGTTTTGTTAAAAATGGACTTAATTTTAAGTGAAATCAACAACTGACATACGACAAACTGACCAAATGCATTCGAATTCTATTGAAACTTAAGGAAAACGATCCATGAGTCAAATGTGACATGGACAGACAGCCCCGGACAACCCCCCCACCCCCCTTCCTGGACCCTAGATAGCCCCCCCCCACCCTCCTCCTTGGACCCCAGACAGCCCCCGGACATGAATAACATTTTCCTTTTATACCACTATGTATGAAAGTAAATGAGACTCGTATGCCTTATGTATAATTCTATTACAATTTGATTAAATGTTATACACCATGGATGATATGTAAATGTAGGAATGTTGATTTCACATGCCTTTTTTTATTTCTTTGATCATGCAATGTTATTTGGTATTATTCCATTTTTGTATGTCTTGAACTATATGAATGACTTGGTAAGCCTATTAACTCATGCTCATCAAATGCATGTGATGATATTATATAATTTGAATACAAATCCTTGTTGCACATTCTCCATGACCCCCATACTCGCTCCCTAGAAATCTCCCCTCCCCTCTTCCTGGACAACCCCCTCCCCTCTCTGGACATCCCCCACATCACATTCAATGCAAGTCATGCATCACTCTAGATTATGCACAAATATTAACCACATTGTTAATTCACTTTATCACACATACCCCTCATGCACCAATTTCTATCATAATCATCACTTTTTTGAGTATGAAAAAATTGATATGTGTGAACCCAATAAATTGAAATAGGTTAATTAGAAGAGTTGTTGTCATATGAAGATTGAAATGGGGAATTGTAGTACATGGCATGGTTGGAAGAGTGATGTTTTTATGTGTTTTTTGTGCTATTTTCAATGTTTTTTGTGGTGTTTGAAGTCTATTTCTAGATGTTATTTGTGATGTTTTTTATGCAGGTGTACCAAGTGGAGGAATCTCTATGCAGGCTACTTGTTTTTTGTGAAAATACCCAATACCAACGGTTTAGAACCGTTGGTATACTTTGAGAATATATGAATATATACCAACGGTTTATCTAAACCGTTGGTAAAAAGCTATACCAAAGGTTTAGAACCATTGGTATGCTTTGAGCATATATGAATATATACCAACGGTTCATCTAAACCATTGGTAAAAAGCTATACCAATGGTTTTGAACCATTGGTATAAGCTCAAAAATATGAATTTCCCAACGGTTTTAAACCGTTGGTAAATCCTTTTGCCAACAGTTTAGATGAACTGTTGAGAAATTAAAACTTTCACCACCTTTTGCCAACGGTTTTCCTTAAACCGTTGGTAAAGGGCTTTCCCAACGCCTTACTTCCCTACGGTTTGGGAAACCATTATTATATCTTATACCAACGGTTTTCCAGCCTATACCAACGGTTTTGAACTGTTGGTATTGTCTATATTTCCAGTAGTGAAATATAAAAACATATAGGAAAGAAATTGAACATAGGAGATTTATAGTGGTTTGGAGAATAGAAATCCCCTAGTTCATTTCACTAACACTCTACTTCATGAGTTTGGTGATATTCCCTATAACAAGACTTTTATCAGGGGATCCCATATTAGTACAAGTATATTTCACTTAATAAAAAGTTCCAAGATATTTCAACCAAGCCCTCAATCGATATGACCTATCATTGGTCTAAATTAACACTATTACAATATGTTTAAAAAAATACAATGAATAAAATTTTGAAATAATGGTTGCAACACACAGTTGTCAGTAGCAACTGACAGTAGTGGAAGCTACATTCTAATAAGATGATAATATTCAAAGTTATAACTCAGAATGATATTCAATGAAACTGATAAAATTTTTAATAACAACACAAGAATTTATGTTTTATCTCTTCTATGTATATTCATTTAGAGTATTTGTATGTACTCACATTCTAATTGTTCTTATTATCCCTCTATATACATGAAGTTTCTAAATATTCCTTTTATATATCATTATCATGAGATAATCATAATGTTTTAGTGATTCATGCATTGAGAAGTTGATAAGATAGGATATTAAGGACATGTATCTATTCTTTCCAAATATAGAAATCACTCTTTTAGTAGTGATGTCATAAATATTTTTGTTCTTCAGATATTCACATTCATGTAAAAGCAACATGTTTTACAGATCTATCTTTATATAAATAGATAATCCCTTTTCTGATATACTCTAAAAGAAAGAAATGAATTATAAAGATATTATCAATGTAATCATGAAATTTTAAATAATAACTATATCTTAGTAATATATTTAACTAAAAGTATATTTCATCATAATATAACTTATTGAGAGATTTCATAAGACAAATAAGGTCTTTGAATTAAACTAATCATAAAATAAACTTACTTAAACATTTCATAGGATAATTATTTAGAATAATATAAAATATGTTACTACAATTGAAACATAGATTCTTCAACTTCTTCTGGATTTTTTAAGATAATATTTTATGAATATCCTTTTCATAAGATAAATTATTCTTGTTAACTTAATTATATCTAAAATATATGACTTCAGAAAACTCAATCATTCTTTTTTTAATATAAAGGCTAATGTAGTAAGATAAACTTTTAACATAGTGCTTTTTGATTCTGAGTAGTTGAATGATAAATACTCCTTACATCATAGGATAATTACATATAGAATAATTATAAGATGTTTTATTTTGATAGATACAATCGGAAACACTTAAGGAAAACTTGTTAAAATAAAAATTGGGATTTTTTTAGTCATCAAAACACATAAAAACTTATATATGTTGGAACAACATAATTCTGTCAAAAAATATCCCCATTTTTGATGATCTCAAAACCCATATAATATAAAAACAAAATTTTGAAAGATAATATTAAAAAATATTCTCCCTTTAGAATAAAATATATTTTTTCTTTTTGTTTTACTATATCATTTTCTTATTTATAGATTGACAATTTTAAATATTAATTTTTTCTCATTTTCCCATTTTGAAAAATAGGAATAAAATTTTAACACTTTAAATTTTTGTATTCTCATTTTCTTCTCCAAAGTTTTTATATAAAAAATAAGTAAAATAAAGGATATAATTAATATTGCAGATAAGAAATTTTGAATAGTTAATGCTACTGATTTTGAACAGAATTTTACATAAATAAATTAATTTATTAGTGAGTAATAAATCATATAGATCATAAAGGAAAAGTAAAAAATTGGAATTAAGTAAAAAAAGATGATGTGAATAAACATATTCACAAAAAAAATATAAAATAAGGATAGAAAAATATCACAAGATAATAATAGTGAATAAATATAAAATAAATAAAATCATATTAGGAAAAAAATACTTTAGTGTGGAAAATAAATTTATTGAGAGCATGTAAACTAAGTATTTAGATCACCATTCAAAAAAAATATTAACCAAACATGGATAAAATGTTTATAAAGATCATTCTAATGATAAAGAGAATGTCATTCATGAAATAATGATTCAAATGTTTTTAAATTTTCCATCCACTAAGAAATTATAACATAAATAGGAAACTGTGAGAATTTTTAAATCCTTCAAGATCAAATGACTTTTTAGGGGTGTCTTTTTGAATGATATGGGTTGGACAGTAGTTAGAGAGAATATAGGAATAGGAGTGTCATCCATCTCTCCAAAAAAACATCTAAATATGAGTAAGGATGATCCAAGACCTCCTTGATCATATCTAGTGATCCTTAAAGATGTGGATTCGATGTTGGGAAAAACTTATTGAGATCTCACTAATTCAAACTTATCTATAGGAAAAAATGATAGTTTAGAAAAAGTTTCATGTTCTGAGAAATACATTTCTTCAACAAATATTTGATTTTGCTTATGATAAATTTTAGTATGATCAAATATTTAATTCATTGTTTATGAAGATAATGCATGGAGATCAGTTATGGGAGGTCCTGGAAGGCATCTCCCACTAATTTGAAACATGGAATCTATACAAGAATCGATTATTTTCACTATATCATGCTTTAAAAAGTCTAAAATTGTTGTAAACCCATTCAATGTCCTATAAAAAATCAAAAAATGTTTTGAACATCTCCTTTATTTTCACAATTAATTATCAACTTATTTAGGGTTTTAAACTAATTATCTAACATCCATATCAATTGATCAACTAAAACAATTTCTTTTTCTTTCACTAATGTTGGACATTTCTAAGGATCAATAAAAGAATTATCTTATTCAGCTTTTTCTTAATCTTAATATGATTTAGGCTTTATACTACTCACAAAAATCTGATTTAAATCTTCAAATTTATTATCTAATACAATAAATTTTTTAGCTAGAGATCCAACCATATTTTTTAAACCGTTGATGATGAAACTTACATGTTTTTTCACTTATGACATAATCTATTAAACTATAGGAATATTCTCGTTTAGCAGGGTTTTAATTTCCTTCTTACACTAATCATTTGATATTAGAAAATTCTGAGGAAACATAAACATCCTTCTGATTTTATCTGTTAAGTGGATTTAAAGATCCTAAATTACTTCATTCAA
The DNA here is from genome assembly GCA_963277665.1 of Viscum album. NCBI lineage: Eukaryota > Viridiplantae > Streptophyta > Magnoliopsida > Santalales > Viscaceae > Viscum > Viscum album. Next base: position 1,597,838,462 of record OY728141.1, read on the forward strand.
TAGTAATTTATACTATATAGAGGAAACTATAGAAGTAATTGTGTCTAACACTATATACCCTTCTTCTAATCTTGATAAAACATATTCTTGATTTAATATTTCCACTAAGGTTTCTATTTTCATTTTCTCAATCATATATTTAACTAACATCTTTACTTATTTAACATCCACTCATGAAACAAAATGATCATAAAGAGTTTGAATTTAATTTATTTATTTGAATAACTAGGTTTTTAGAGATTCTAATTTGAGTAAAAACATATACTAGCTCACTTAATCTCTATTCATATTATCTCCACCAACTTCAGATACTTATGAATTTCTATAGTCGTCTTTGATAAGAGAGAATTTGTCTTGTTGAGATATATACTTTCATAATGATCCAATTGAATTTCTCCAAAACAAGGTAACTCTTCAACATGATGATATTCATGAGACTTGGATGTAATTATTATTTCATATAATTAACCCAATTTCTCCTAATGAGAATCAATGATAAGAGGTTAAGTTCTTGGTCTTATTTAGATGGTCATCTCTGGACCAATAAGAAATAATAGAGAGACTGCAAAGTCTAGTATTTCTCTATTGAATGGAATAGAAACATGAGAAGGAGGTGAACTCTCTTGATTATGAGTTCATTATATATATATTTAATAACAAATCTAACTATCTTCTTTTTTCAGCAATAGTCTCATCATTATCAAGAATTTCTCTTACATCAGAACTCTGAACTTGTATGTCTGCAAAAAATAGTCTTTCTTGCAGGAAGGATAACTCCCCATGAGTTGAAGTGAGATTGACTTATTATTTTGAAGTTATCATCACCAAATTTTTCAAATAGTAATTCCAAAAAAACATTTTTTATCAACAAACATGCACTTAATGTTGTAAACCCAAGACAATGGGTGGTTTTATTCTCATCTAAACAAATAATAACTTTTCATAATACCATGGTTAATATTATTCCAATAGAAAATAAATTCATAGGCTTATTTTGTACATTCCACATATATTTAATTATATAACTTGAAATATTAATATAATTTTAAACCATAAACACATGTAAAAAAGAAATGTCTTTAAATAAAACTTTTTTAAAATATCAATTTTTCTGAGTGATGGTGGATTGGACTAACTTGATAAGGACTTATTTTCTTGTTCAAAACACTTTATTGGATTCTTTTCTATATCATAAGAGACGAACAGAGACTTCATAATCTCTGGTATACTAACTTCATCTATGGAATGCAACAAAGTACTGAAAACTTCATCAACTTCATGTGGACACTTAAAATATTCATCTATTACCACTATGGTTAGAAAAAAACTTTTTAAGTTCATGGTTATGGTGATAAAGTCAATATTATCTCTGAAATGAAACACTCTTGTATCATAAAACTATCAAAATTACCCTTACAACACAAAATAAATCCACTTTTTTCGAACACACATTCTCATCCTTGATGATTGATGAATTTCTTGATCAGCATATCAGTTCCATCGAGCCATGAAAAATCAATTTCCCATCCACCGAGAACTTTTCTAGATGTTTTATTTCACTTAGATATTCTTGAGGTAGATCAATTGGTTATCTTATTTTTTACCATTATTGTAGGATTTTGTTGGTTTTAAGGATTTTATTATAAGTTTTGGGTAGTATATAGAATGAAATAGTTTGAAATATTACTAAAATGTTTCATGTATAGGATTTATGCACTCTCTTTTGTTTCACAGTAATTTAAGGGTCACGTAGTGATGTGCAAGGTAATCACTACAAAATCTAGGTGACTTGAATTTTTTTAATATGCCTAATAATCAAATAAGTTGCCATAAAAATATTAACTCAAAAATTTCAAAAATAATAATTCAAATTTTTCAAAAAAGGAAAAGTAAAAAGATTCACTAAATTATATAATTATGTTACCTAGTAAGTAAAATTAAAATTAAAAAAAATAAATAAACCTAATTAAGATCTAATGAAATAAAATATGTCAGTAGGTGGAGGTTTATTAAAAATTTCAACTAATTTATTTTATGACAAATGAATTCTAAAGATATATCATTCTTTTATGCATTAACTCTTAAGAAATGATATATTAAATCAATGTGATTTGTTCTTGAATGGTTTTTCAAACTATGTGAAATAATGATAGAACTTTCATTATCACATTTTATTGGAACACATTTGAAATTAAATCCAAATTACACTAAGGTGTGTTTCATCCACAACACTTGCACATGAAAACATTTTCTTGCAATATATTCAGTTTCAAATATTGATAATGTTTCATAGTATTGTTTCTTATTTGGCCAAGATACTAGGGATTTACCAAGAAATGGATAGGTCACTGAGTTTCTCTTATTATCTACTCTAAATCTAAAAAAAATAGCATCTAAATATAATGTTAAATTAAAGTCATAAGTTTTTGGAAAAAGAAGAGAAATATATATAGTTCCTTTCAAATATCTTAAAATTATTCTGTTAGAATTTAAATGAGATTCTTAAAGTTTGGATTGAAATCTTGTACAAAGACATACTGAAAACAAAATGTATGGTCTACTTATAGTAATATACAATAAACTTCCAACTATTACTCTATACAACTTTTTTTCAAATGGTTTTCTAGTTTAATCCATATAAATTTTAATATTGGAGATCATCAGAGTTGAGTATGTCTTGTTGTTTTCAAGTCCAAACTTCTTAAGTAAATCAAGTATGTATTTTATTTTATTTATAATTCAAAAAAATATATTTTTTTGAAAACCTAGAAAATAATTTAACTCACCCATTAAACTTATTTCAAATTCCTTTTTCATAATTTTTAAAAGTTAATTACATAATTTTTGATTTGTTGATCTGAAAATAATATCATTAACATAAATTTTTACTAACAAAATATATGAGGATGAATTTATCTTAAATAGTGTAGGGACTTACATTCCTACTATAAAACATTCTGATAAAATAAAAGAACTTAATCTTTCATACCATTCTCTTGGTGCTTTTTTAAGTCCATACAGATCTTTGGTAAGATTAAAAACTAAATTATTAAAGTGAGGGTCTTCAAAACCAAGAGATTGTTCTACATAAACTTCCTCCATTAAATATACATTTATAAAAACATATTTAACATCCATCTAATATAATTTAAAATTCATCTACTATGTGTATTCTAGAAGGAGTTTAATAGCTTCTAACATAGCTACAGAAGAAAAGGTTTCTTCATAATATACTTCTTCTTATTTATTGTATCCTTTAGACATTAATCTATATTTGTTTCTATTTATTACACCCTAATCATATTTCTTGTTTATAAAAACCTATTTTTTTTTTAATTATAAGATTTTCATAGGTTCTTTCAACTAATTTTCATACTTGGTTTCTTTTGAAATGATTTAACTCTTCTTACATAGCCAAGAACCATCTTTCATCAGATAAAGCTTATTCTACATATTTAGGTTCTGTTTGGGATAGAAAGGTAGAGAATTATACTAGTTTTAATATATTTATTAGAGTTCTAACTCTTTTAACTGTGATTTATATTAATATTTCTAGTGTATGATATTTAAGAGTTATAGGTTTTCTAGGAAACACACTTTTTGGTTCACTAGTATCAACCCTTACTATATTTGGTTTAAATTAATCAAGTTCCAAATAATCACCCTTGTTATTATTAAAGAGGGGTTCAGGTCTCATATACTTGAGAAGATGACTTTTTTCATTTTTATAAGTTATTTTATGATCAAAAGGATCACTTTCACCAAACTTTACATGAGATGATTATTCAAAAATATTTGAACTTTTCTTGAAAACTCTATAGAATTTTTAAGTAGTAAAGTAACCTAGGAAGATGCCTTCATTAGCCTTTGGATAATATTTTAAAATATTATCTTTAGTATTCAAGATATAAACCTTACATCTAAATATATTTATGTATCATACCTTTGGTTTTCTATTATTCCATAACACATAGGGTGTTTTCTTTAAGATAGGTAATATTATAACTCTATTAATAACATAACATGTTTTATTAACAGATTCAACCCATAAATGAGTGGGAATGTTATATTCACATAACATAGTCCTAGAAATTTCTCAAAAAGTTCTATTCCTCTTTTCAACAACACCATTATTTTGAGGTTCCCTAGGGGAAGAGAATGTATGTTTAAATATTTTCTTGGGGAAGTATGAATTAAATTCATTATTCTCAAATTCAACACCATGATCAATTCTCAAAGTCGTGATTTTAGTATCTTTTTCATTTTTCCCAAGCTTATAGAAGGTAATAAAAACATAAAAATCTTATCTCTTAAGTATTAAAAATTAAACCCATATAAATTTCAAAAAAATCATCAACTAACACATAAACAAATTATTTTACAGGAATTATTTAAGTTCTAATAGGTTTAAATATATCCATATGGATAATTTCAAGAGGTCTAGATGTAGAAACCTATTTAATTATTTTAAAATGTGACTTTTGTTTCTTTCCCATTCAACATTCCATACATAGATTCTATTTATTTAATTTAAGGTTAGGAAAGTTGAAAATCATATTTTTTTTCTAGATATCTTTTTCAAAGAATAAACATTGTAATATCCAATCCTTTTATAAAAAAATCTATGATTTGTCAATTTTATCATTTAAGAAATTTATATTTTTTCAACATAAAGAATTTAGATATAGTGTATAGACATTATCTGTTCTAGGTGTTATAAGCTTGATGGATTTATATTTGATTAATGAACATCCATTGTTAGAAAATAAAACTGAATAAGAATTATCAGAAATTTGAGAGATATTTATCAGGTTTTTCCTCAGGCCTTCAACATAAAGAAATTTTTTATGAGAATTGAATGAGGATTTCCAATGGATCCAATTCCAAATATTTTTCCTTTTCATTGTCACAAAATTTTATATAACCTCTATAAATCTTGGATAGTGAGTGAAAATTTGAGAAATCTCTACTCATATGTATTGAATAACCACTATCTATAAACCATTTTTCACTATTGTTCTAGCAGTTTTTTCCTTAAAATAACAAATAAAACAATGTATTTTTTTGGTACAAAAACTCTTTTGGGTCTAGAAATGTAAAGACCCAAAAATTCCAGGAATTTTTTTTTCTTAAATTCATGGGATTTTTACGAGTCCGTGAAAATTTACGGCGCTTGATTATGAGGCCCAGTGTGCCCAGAATCAATTTTTGAAGTTTTGTTCAGATATGTTCCGTAAACGTACGAGTGGGATTTTAAAACTTTTTAACCGGTGCTCAGAATTAAAATATGAGGGCACCTTTGAGCTCGCAGCACTGGTATTCGCTTAAGAATAATTTCACCTCGATGGCAGCTGGTCGAGAATGGAAGTTAGTTTTTAGAGGTTTTAAGAATAAAGTTAAATAAAAATAAGTGTAGCTTATTTTTATTTTGGCGGTTAAAATCTCAAAGGGGAGGTTAGAGGTGGGGGCCACCACACCATAACCTCCCATGAGAGGTTATGGTGGTGGGGCCCACCTGCACATAACATCCCTTGGGAGGATATCCTTGGTGGGTCTCACACTGGTTTTAAACCCCCCTTTAACTCCCCATTAATTATTTGAACACCACCCTTCATTTAATTAAAACTCTCCACCTCCCCTAATTTGAATTTGAATCAATTACACACCATTAATTATATTATTTGTATCATTTAATTAAAAACAACTATTTGTGTTTTTGTTCCAACAAATAATAGACAATTCCTCTATTATTTTTGGTTAGCATTTTAGTGGAGCTTGGGGAGGAGAAGAACTCTTCAATGAAGAATCGTCGCCCACGAAGAACGCCTCTTCATTGTCCACCGAAGAATGAATAACTCTTTATTTGAACTTCGACCGAGAAAAAAGAGAAAGAGCTGATCACGAAGAATGTCGACGACGCATATTCCTCAGTTACCTACCTCAGACGCTTCCCGGTGTCTCCCATTCCTCTCCTTCCACTATCAACGATCGACAAGAGAGGTAGGGGATTTGAGTAGAATTTATTCCCGTTCTTCATCATTCAATTTATGGTTTGAGAATTTCCGATTGATATCACCATAACGAGGAGGGCTTGGACCGCACGAACATGGCCCGACCCTCCCCCTTTTTGTTCTCATTTGCTGATGATGGAGGCGGAGCAACGACGGTCGGCGTTGGGCTGACCGTAAAGGAAACCAGATGGCGTCGGGATGAATGCAAAAAAACCGGCCAGCGTCGGGCCGGTCGCGAAGGAAACTGACGGCGTGAAGGCCGCTAGGTCATCGGAGAGGCGCAGCACCATCGCACCACGTAGAGAATCAGGCCATGGCCAGGTGGGTTGTGGCGGTGCCGGAGGGGCATGGTGTCATTGCACTGCACCGGAAGGATCCGTAGCCACGTAGGCCGTGGCGGTCAGAATGGCTGGGCGCGGCGTCGTCGCACCGCTCCAAAGAAGAACCGTGGCCATAGGCCGCGGCAGACAGAGGAGGGAATCTGGTTGAGTTGGCCGCTGGTGCGCACTACAGGTGGGACCCGAAGGGTCCTGCAGTGACAGGGCCGACGCCACTTGCCGGATGTTGCGGAAGACAGGGGTTGTACCCCCCCCCCCCCCATGCGTGGCCAGCCGGGCCACACCGGCCAACCAGCCGGGCCACATGAGCCACCTAGCTGGGCCATGCGGGCTAGCCATCCAGGCCATGTGGGCCAGCTAGCAGGGCCGCCAGCCAGCCAGACCACGCGGGCCGCCAGCGAGCCGGGTCGGGCCACCCCCTCGGGTCGGGCCAACTTCGGGTCGGGCCTCCCACTCGGGTCGGGCCACCCCCTCAGACCGGGTCATCCCCTCGGACCGGGTCAGATTCCGGTCCGAACCCGGTTCAGTCTGACTGGGTCGGACCTGACCAGGACCCACTTTGGCCTATTTTCACCTTTTTTTCCCATATCTTAGGCTATGGGTGTCTGATTGACGAACAGTCTATGGTGACGGAAATCTTAGAGAGAGATGGTTCTTTTGAAATACCCCACTTGATGTTTGGACATATTTGGGATACGTTCAGGTTGGTTTGAACCTAAAAATCAACCGGGCCCCTAGAACGGAAATGCCAATAACTCACAGATCGAGCGTCCGATTGACGCTCCGTCTATTGCGTTGAGACCCCTATGATGAGGCGGACCTTTGAGATACTTCTACATAGGACTTCGTGACAGTTGGAGTATCGACCATTAGTTTGTGGAGCGGATCCTCCCAGAGACGACCGAGCGGAGTGCGGAGACCTAGTAGCTGGCTGAGACCTGACGACTGCTGACCTTTCGACTAAGAGTGTTTCAACTAGCCCAGTGGGAAGCACATCTGTGTGATGCGGTAGGCCCATGGTGGGGAGTTTCTCTGTGTGACTCGGTAGACCCACGGTACTTGACAGGAGGAGTACCTCAGCAGGCTATGAGGGGGAGCACCTCTATGTGATGTGGCAGACCCACAGTGGGGAGAACCTCTATGTGACGTGGCAGACCCACAGTGGGGAGCGCCTATGTGTGACACAGTAGACCCACGGTACTCGACAGGAGGAGTACCGCAATAGTCTAGGACAGTGGGAAGCGCCTCTGTGTGATGCGGCAGGCCCACTGTACTCGATAGAGGAGGAGTACACCATCAGCCGAGGTTCCGATAGTGTGACTGGGGTTGTTACTTGATACTACCCCTTAGAAAACAATCATGGTTTTGAGCTTATTCAATGATATTAGTGATTTCCTAATTATTGAGATGTGTTACTAGATAAATTTGGTATATGTATGGGAATATAGCTAAGTAATGGTTATCCATTGATTTCTTTACTTTGTGGTTATCCTTGTTGGATATTGTGAGATCTTGAGGGTCTCAGGGTCCCTACTGAGTATCATTATACTCACCCCTACATGGGATATGCCGGAACCTTATTGTATTGGTTGTAGACGATGGAAAGCGCTGACTGAGTCAGAGAGTAGCAGGACTGGCTGGTACCTGAAGGTGGACCACTCGGAGTGATGATGCACGGAGCGAACGGACGGACGTGGAGTGATGAGGAGGCCATCTGTACCTACCCTTCAGGTAGGAACCCCGGAGGACAACCCAGTAGCTACTTTACTTGCTTTCAGCTATTTGTTCCTTTTTAGTTGTACCTATACTTTACTGTTGGGCTTGTATTTCTAGTACCTTTACTTTCAGCACTCTCTTTTGTATACAGTTTTACTTAGTGTTTTACTTCTAGTTGTGTACTCTGATTGTGTGTGTTTACTTTTTATAAAGTCAATGCCTTCCCAGCTTAGGAATTTATGCCTTTGGTGCTAGTCACCAGCCTCTGGCCTATGGAAGGTGGGCTTAGGGTAGTCACAGCACGGGCCCCGAGGATGGGTCGTGAGAAATTGGTATCAAAGGAGTCGGTTCTACCGCAGAACTTAAAAATCTGATATTTATTTCTTTGATGAAATAGTGTCAAGGGTAATAAGTGTGGTTTTCAATCCGGGGAGTTCATTGCTGGTGTGGGCGGATGACGTATCCATACACCAAGACCCTGACTTCTAATTTCCGACTCAATGCATGAAAACACTGATTGCGTGTGTGTTTCCAAAAGTTTTTCTTTAAGTCAGCACAACTAGGTCAGCTCACCAGGTATAAATATTTTGACCGTGTCACATCTGTTTCTTTTAGGATGCCTCCTCGTATATCCTTGAGAGTTGTACGCTCTAACAGCCCACCGAGCGACGAGGCCTCTGTGTAGGGCCCTTTACCAGCGGAGGCACTAGCAGTACCACTTCCCGTTGGGCCACCGATGACACCAGCCCCAACAGCAGACGATGCAAGCCACTTGAGCGCATTGCATGAGCTCCAGCACCAGAGGCCACCCAGGTTCTGAGGAGATACGGACCCACATGTGGCTGAGGATTGGCTGGAGGCTGTGGTGAGAGTCTTTAGGCTGGTAGGGACACCAGCAGACCTCATGGTGATCCTTGCTGCCAGCTTCCTTCAGGTAGCAGCAGGTAGATGGTGGAGCCTGATGCTCCAGGTCCACGATGAGGCGACACTTCTCTGGGCAGACTGCGAGAGCTTGTTCCGGGTGGAGTTTTTTCCAGAGACCCTACGAGCAGTACGGATATAGGAGCTATTGCATCTGCAGTAGGGTAACATGATAGTGGCGCAGTACTCAGCGAGGTTCACCGACCTCTTGCGCTACTACAAAGATATGGTGCGGGACACATTATTCAGTTCTCTGACCTTCGATTAGGGGCTTGGGCAAGAGATCAGAGCCTTGATGATCTCCCTCAGTATCCCAACATAGGTGGGGGTGTTGGAGAGAGCCCTCCTCGTGGAGAGTTTCCTTGCTGAGTAGTCACCAGCAGCGAGACCCACTATTAGTCGGCATGCAGTGGAGTCTTCTAAATCTGGAAGGGGATAGATGATGTAGAGGTCCAAGAGGACCAGACCCATGGGTGGACGACCGCATGACTCAGGATCAGTTGTTCGGGTCACCTGGGTCAGTGACATATTTTCCAAGAGCAGACAGTTCTACTCATGTGGTGGGCAGTGTCACATGGATCGTGACTGTCTGACCCGCCATTTAGTTGATCAGCAGACAGTTGAGGGACCTCCCAAATAGAGGCAGAGGTTCGATCAAGGCAGTCTGCGGGGTGCAGGCAGACGTGGCATAGGAGCTGGTCGAGCAGCTAGTGGTGGACAATGTTATGAGGTGCTACCGCCACCACCACCAAGAGGACCACCCCGACCCCAGGGAGCTGGTGGACAGGGGAGATTTTATCTTCAGGCAGTATAGGAATACGACCATGGTGCTCCGGAGATGATTCGAGGTATGATCTGTGTCTACTCCACCTTAGTTGCAGTTCTTATAGACACAGGTGTCAGTCATTCTTTCATAGCCACTTCCCTCGTTCGAAGTTCGGAGATTCTGACAGAGCCGTTGGCTCAATCCTTACGGCTGGAGACTCCTACGAGAGCAGAATCGACGATTACACACTGGTACCAGTAGTGTGAGCTTACTCTAGGAGGCTAGATCTTCGGCTGGGATCTCCTCATAGCGGCGTCGAGGCCTTACAACATAATCTTGGGTATGGACTGGTTATTTACATTCCATGCTCAGATTGACTGTATTAGGTAAAAAGTGTGGTGTGTCCACATTGATGGGACTAGTTTCACCTTCACCAGCGAGAAGGGAACCTTTGCAGCACAGGACGAACTTTCTCAGAGGAGGGTGCATCCGATCACTCATCAGTTGGCTCGCCTTACCCTCAGAGTAGTTAATGTGGAGAGTACGACTTATCCTATTGTGGTGGACCAGTATACGGATGTTTTCCCTAACGTTGTTCCAAGACTACATCCTCACAGAGAGGTGGACTTCTACATTGACATATACCCCGGGATGTCACTGATATCTACTCCAGCATATCGGATAGCTCCCGATGAGCTTCGTGAGCTGAGGGTGCAGCTAGAGGAATTGTAGGGGAAGGGATTCATCCAGCCTAGTGTTTATCCCTGGGTAGCCCCGATTATGTTTTCCAAGAAGGCAGATGGGATATTAAGGTTGTATGTCGACTACCGTCACCTAAACCCAGTGACCATGAAGAACAAGTACCCACTCTCGAGGATAGATGGCCTCTTTGATCAGCTCAATGGAGCACGATGGTTCTCGAAGATAGACCTCATATCAGGTTATCACCAGCTCAGAGTTCGAGACAAGGATGTACAGAAGACGGCTTTCATGTGTCGGTATGGCCACTATGAGTTCTTGGTCATGACCTTCGGCATAACAAATGCTCCAGCAGTGTTCATGTGTCTCATGAACAAGATCTTCGAACCATACCTCGATCTCTTTGTCGTGGTCTTCATCGACGACATTCTTATCTACTTGACTACTGAGGAGGATCATGATTACCATTTTCAGGTGGTACTAGACACACTCCGAGAGCACCATCTTTATGGTAACCTCTCAAAGTGCCAGTTTTGGATTCGAGAGGTTCACTTCTTGGGACACGTCATCTCATAGGCTGGAGTTGCATTAGATCCAATGAATATTGAGTTGGTACTTGCTTGGGAGCCACCCAGGAGTGTGATGGAGGTATGAAGTTTCTTGGGATTGGTTGGATACTAATAGAGATTCATTCCAGACTTCTCCAGAGTTTCAGCATCACTATCATCCTTGATGAATAAGGTTCAACCCTTCATGTGGTTGGAGAGATGTCAGCAGATCTTTCAGGAGCTTATGCAAAGGTTGACTAGTGCCTACATCTTGAGGCTTCCAGAGGAGGTCGTAGGGTACGTAGTTTACTATGATGCATCAGGGACCGGACTTGGGTGTGTCCTGATGTAGGAGCGAGCAATGATCGCATATGGTTCTCGGCAGCTGAGACAGCGCGAGCATAACTACACTATCATGACCTGGAGTTAGCATCATTGGTCTTCGCCTTGAAGATGTGGCGGCACTATCTGATGGGAGAACGTTTTACCATGTACTCTGATCACAATAGTCTCAGGTATATCTTCTCCCAGAAGTAATTGAACCTGATATAGTGGCGTTCTCTTGAGTTCCTCTAGGATTATGACTTTGAGATAGTCTATACTCCTTGAAAGGGGAATGTTGTTGCGGATGCGCTTCGCAGGAAGACTGTTATTCAGCTACTAGGAGAGGAAATATAGTAGCTTGATGCCTTGAAAATATCCTTTGTGGATAGGGATAGAGAAGCATTCCTATAGTCTCTTACAGTCACTCTCCCACTCCTTCAGTGAGTCAGGGAGGCGCAGCATGGGGACAATGATTGTGAGACGCGACGTGCTCAGATATCCACAGGGCTGGCACCTGATGGATTTTCTAAAGGTGGAGAGAAATTAATCTTTTTCAGAGGATGTACCTTGGTACCAGATGCACTTCAGGAGGAAGTGTTAAGGTAGTTCCACACTTCCCCTTTAGTGGTACATCTAGGAGTGGCGAAGATGTTCCAGGACCTCAAATGACAGCACTGGTGGCCAGGTATGAAGAAGGCGGTAGCGGAGTCCCTCTCATGATGCCTCACTTGTCAGCAAGTGAAGGTGGAGCACCAGGTACCAGTAGTCTTGTTACAGCCCTTAGAGGTCCCATAGTGGAAGGGGTATGGGATATCCATGGACTTCATGACGGGTCTTCCACATACATCAAGGAGTCATGATTCAATATGGGTGATCATTGACCGACTCCCCAAGTCGGCGCACTTCCTACCAATCAGAGAGCAGGGCTCAGTATAGTGTTTGGGATGCCTTTATGTGATGTAGATTGTGTGTTTCCATGGAGTACATTCTTCTATTGTCTTCAACTGTGATGCACGGTTTACTTCCCAACTATGGAAGGGGTTGAAGGAATCTTTCAGGACACAGCTTCGCTTGAGCACCACCTTCCATCCTCAGACAGATGTTCAGACCGAGCAGACCATCCAGAACCTCAAGGACATGCTCCGCGCATGTGTCCTCGACTTTGGTCGTAGTTGGGAGGATCACTTGCCTTTTTTGGAGTTCTTTTACAACAACAGCTATCACTCCACCATCGGTATGGATCCTTTTGAGGCCTTGTATGGTCGACCTTGCATATCGCCATTGTGCTGGACAAACCCAAGGGAGTCATCACTAGTGGGACCAGAGATGGTACACACTACCACAGAGAAGGTGCAGATCATCCAAGAGCAGATGAAGACTGCGCAGAGTAGGAAGAAGTCATATGCCGACAGGAGACGGAGACCTCTGGAGTTCGAGGATGGAGACCATGTCTTTTTACAGGTCTCACCTCGACATGGTCTATGGAGATTTGACCGAGGCGGCAAGTTATCTCATCAGTTCATCAAACCTTTCCAGGTCCTCAGAAGAGTAGGTGATGTGGCTTACCACTTAGCTCTTCCACCTCAGTTGCACCGGGTGTCAAGAACCAGTCCGAGTCGACCCTGAACCGGTCACCAAGGCCAGCCCTTGACAAGTCCCAAGAGACATTCCTGATCTTCCCGGGATGGCAACAAGCACCAAGGGCATCAATAGAGTACACAAGGGAACAATTTCTCCCATATATGAACAATCAATCAAATAGCGGACAGAAAATTACAACCCAAAATACATTTATATAAAAATTGAACATAACATTATTTGTACAAGGAACTGAAAGTACAACTAAGCCAACAACTCTACTGACCAAACCCAATAACCAACTAATTCCATGTGACCCCACTGGTAAATCTCCAACAAAATGATCACACATCGCCCAAGGTGATCGAACTCAACCTAAACCCTGTACAATGGTTAAAAAAGAAGAAGACAATAGGTGTGAGTATTAAAACTCAGTAGGTTTTCCCGATATTCTATTCCCAATGCACATCCTTTAACATAAAATAAACATCAATTTCAAGTTTTAAATACAAATATAATGTTATGTCTTCCAAATGAGGTCTCATTCCATAAAAAAAATATCAGACAAAAGCATGCATGTTTTATTAACAAGAATGCAAGTAACAACTTTCAAAGCAGTGGAACATCAAAAAAAATAGTTTTCAAGAGGGATTCTTTAAATAATTTTAACTTTTAAATAAATCACACACACTACTTAATTTACCAACAAAACACACCATATTCCGATGGTGTGTACAAAAGATCCAATGAGCACAAGTCATTGGAACACCCTTAGGCACTAGTTAGTTGTGAGCCCCAGGTACCTCGTATCTCGGTGAAAGTAACCATAATAAATATATATTCTCATGCACACGAGCCACTAGTAGGGAGAATACCCATAACCTAGTGGTCCCCCAACATCATCATCATCATAGTTTAGTTAGTATTTTAATCGTCAAACTTGCTACGTGAAATAGGGTCCAAATCCCATAGGATAACTAGCATACTAGTACACGTCCGCCCACCTAGATACCCAGGATTCCCTTTAGTGCTCAATCAAGTCACACATATTATCAAATACACATTTCACATAAAAAGTATATTCCCAAACCATAAACACACAAAAAACCCACAAACTTTCTTCACATTCCTTTCACGAATCAACAAACCGCTAAATATTTTTGTAACACAATTTCAAGGAGTGTATTAAGGCTTTGCACATAAAACTCATTCAAAAACACTCTTTAAATTATAAACACACAGCAAAACCATACCGAAACATATTTTTCAGCCCAAACAACATTTAATAAAATCATTTCATGGACCATAAAACAATCCTAATTTCACAACTTGGTATATACAAGTAAAATACTCATTCTTCATTTTTAGGAAAGGCCAAACGAGCCTTTTAAACATTTTCTGAAAACTAACATTTGATAAAATTATGAATTTTAGTTTTATTAAGTAGGTTTGTACACCCCATTTATAGAATAAAACCACATTCATAAATCCCTTAAAACACTTAGGTGACATATTCAAAACACAACCATTTTTATAAGAATGTGAAACAGACCATTTTTCGGCAACTCGGGCCAAAACATGTTGTAAAAAAAACCAGTTGTTTGTAAAACCAAATCCAAATTTTAAATCCATAAAAGGATCCCAAAATAATTTTATTACATGCTACCAATATATTTAAAAATCAAAACAAATTATTTTAAATTTCACTAGACACATAAAATCCAATCGGGCAATTTACCGAACACATGACATGCACTCTTTAACAAAACAATTTATGTTAAGCACTTAAAAAGAGATAAAACAAAATTTTAGTGCCATAAAGTTATTAAATATACTGAGAAATATTCAAAATACCATAAACCAAGTGCAAAATATCATGGAATAATTTATCAAACAAGAGGAGTGCACATTTATACCAAAACAACTATATTTTTGACAAAATAAGTCATAAAACATAATTTTCACACAAAACCTTTAGAACCAAAGTTTCACAGCAGAAAATATTATATAAATAAAGTTATAACAAAATTAAAATGATGAAACTTAAATGATAAGGGTTTTTGCAAGGGATATCCTGCCTCAAATCCTTGGCGTAATGGAAACGCACACACGAAGTCACCCGTCGCGGGTTTATAAAACCTAAAACTATGAATACCAGACCTAAATGAATATAAAATCAATAAAAAACCATGGTATAATAGAAACCTAGGTTGATAATGACTAGGGGAGATTATAAAACAAAGAAATAATGAAAGGAGAAAGAAGAGGGAGGATAAAGGAGATGGAATCTCACCTTTTCCACTAGAATACTCTTCATATTCCATTAGATCCGCGCCCCTAGAGAAAAGTTAATGGGATGAAACTTCTTGGAGAGTCTCCTAAGTACTGTAATAAGTAGGGAAATAATATTTTTTCTAAAAGAATCATGAATTTAATGAGTTATGTATAAAACTATTTACCTTATCAATTTTGGGCGATTTGAGGTATCCTGAGAACTTTCTCCCTAAAATGTGACCCATATGAGCTGCAAAGAGGGTAAATAGATTATGAGGGTGAGGATAGGGTTATTGGATTCGAGGTGGAGTTAGAATCACCGAGAAATATTAAAAAATGAAAAATATATAAAAGAAACGAATTAGTTTTTAAAAACAGGAAATGGGCCAATGGGCTGGCCCAATACCTAAATAAGTAACCCCAATTCACCATGATTATGAATTTATATGTGTTTAAAAAGGATAAGGAAGTTTTAATATGTCATTATAGGACAATTGGGAAGTGTAATGGGTGAAAAATGATGAAAAAAAGGAGTTATAAAAGAAATAAATTCGGTTTTTTTTAACTGGAAATGGGCTCACTGTTGGCCCAAATCATGAAATAACCCCCCTTTCTTCAAAAACTCCTAAAAACAATGGGGAACCCAAATTAGGGTGATTAGACATATATGAAACTTTAAAACTCAATATTCATCACACAAAATACCCATGAAAAGTATCGGGATTTCAAATGGACCGAATCAATACAAAGACAAAAAAACGAGTGTGAGAATTCTCCCCACCATTAAAGCTTTCCGCCCCCGGAAAGCCATAACACTTTCCAGTTGAAAGATCAACACCTAAGGATTCCTTAACAACATAATCCATCCTATAAAGATAAGGAAATATAAATCAACAATAATTTAACTTAATACTCTTTCCCAAAAAAAACACAACTCATAACCACGTCTGGAGAATCAACGGAAAGATGAAGCCACCACCTCCACAACCAAGACAAGAACTAGATTGTCAGGCCTTCTCCCAATGAACCCAATGATCAATCAAACCATAGTTCACTCACAATATCCAATTAATTAGTGTGGATTCATGAATTATATCCCAACCATTAAATTACAACTACCATCCGACAAATCCAAAAGGAAAGATCTTCGAGACCCGTAGTGGGTCTCCCCACCATTAGAGACCAACTAGAAATGAATGAAAAAAAATAATTCAAAATGAACTAGAATTGGGACTCACATTCATAGTACCATTATGACTCTCCCAAAAAACCTACAAACCCAAGTTAATAGGGTTACAATATGTATATCTAAACCACCCACTTTCGAACGGAGGGGACAAGAACTGGGCCAAGACTTTAAGCACAGATCCGAACCCCCACCACTCGAGGAGGGGGGGAAGGGGAACCAATAATTAGTCCACTGAAACCACAAAAGAAACAAAGGAACTACCAAAAACTCTACACCTATGAATAGGTAACACCATGACCGCACCTAATTTTACAGGCGGTCTACACAGGGACATTGATTGAAAACCCACATCCATGAAGGCATAACCATAGACACTGTGTGAGGTGTAAGTCCACCACGCTTGTTGCGACAAAGGGAAATTCAAAAAAAATGAGGAACCAAAACATTGAAATAGAAACTAACTTACCAAAATAGAGTAGGAAGGATTCTAATCGAGCACTCCACACCTCTGGTGATTTCCTGACTACGTGAAAAGCTTCACTCTGAGGCCTATGGCTGGAGCCCTGATTATTAAAGCATTTACTGCACCGTAGTCAGGTGATAAGGATCAAACCACTCAAAAAAACTCACTTTCTCACCAAAAAAACCTTCATGTAAATAGAAACTCATATATAATTATCAAAATTATATCTCGCTCCGAACAAGGGGCAGAATAGACAAGGAATACAGCGATACACATCAACATCACCGAACACAATAGCTATGTGAAAAAAGAATTATCACGACCTAGAAGCACTTTTAATCGAGCCCAAACAGCTCTCTATTCCAACAAATAAGTTGATGCATCATCCAAAGTGGTGGATTTAACATTTTAAATTAATCCTTAGGTTGACCAGCAGGAAATATTTCCAACAGAGAACTATCCATGGCCACATCACAACATCAAACACATCTTTAGGAACCCAATAAACATTACTCCAAAATTGAGCCACCAACAAGATCTCATCTCAAGATACAACAAGAGTATGCCTTCTAGATCACAAGGAAGCTTAATGAATAAAAAAAATATTCTAATACATAGAAAAATCAAGACACATAACCATTGGTTTAAAAAAAGGCCACAATTTTTCATCTCAAAACACTTTTGAAAAACAAACTAACTTGGTGGGATTCCACATTCACCAATGGTGTTTCATCAAGTCTCACCCACATGCACATTTCCATGCCACCCAAGGAACCCAACCACCATTCCATATAGGCCATCCTTCTAGATATCAATAAAACCATGCATGTGAGCACCCATAAAAACACCAAAGGCTAAAACAAAACAACATCATTCCAAAAATCATTTACCTTCAAAAGGAACACCAACCACCAAGTCAAAAACCCTTTTCATATTTCACAAAAAAAAACCACAATTCATTAAGAACCATTTTCTTAAAAACCTACCCCTTTCATTTTTAACAACTTTTAAAATAACCAACCACTCCAAACAACCCCTTCCCATTTTTTTAAAATTCAGCAAGGTATATTTTCATAATCCGAGGTCCATTGAGACCAATAACCTTTCCAGGGAAACACCAACCGATCAAAACCAATTTCCAAAACATATTGATTAGATTCAAAAACTTTTCAACAGCCCAAAACACCCCATTTAAAACAAAGTTTTTTAATTACTTTAAAATGACTCACACTTTCAAAATATATTATTTCAAAAAACCACAAGTTTATATTAGGGAAAATCCAATCCCGTTAAATCATTTCCACTTCCTCCCCAAAATTTATTTAAAAAAACACAACCTTCTAAAACCATTATTATATTTAATTTTTGAAAAGCCCATTTTCTACTTTTCCAAATCCAACCATTCCTTTCAAAAACATTTCCATAATTCTCACACAAGGATTTTCAAAACAAAAATTATGAATTCATGAAAGGTCTAAGAAACCAACAAAAGGGAACTAGTGTTGGTGGGTGACTTGACCATATGGTTGGAGGCCATATATCAAACACAACACCAACATGGAGAGAAATATTAGGACCATGCCCTGGCTCCACATGTCTTTCCAAGACCTGCGAGCTCACAGATGCCATTAGTCAGACTCCCCTTGTCATATCCCAACACCAAACAATCAGCTAGAACAAAGGACACTAATAAAACCATACTTCCCATGGAAACCCGAGGATCAGAACGAGAAAGATTTCGCGACACTCTTCCAGGACTTACCCCCCAAGTCCATACAATCCTACTCCATCTACCTTGAAATCCCCAAATAACAAGGGTGCTCTAAAAGAATTTCCTGCTAAGAGTCGACCTCATCAGATACCATTTTGTCACAAACCAGTCTGAGTCGACCCTAAACCGGTCACCCAAGCCAGTCCTTGACAAGTCCCAATAGGCATTCCCGATCCTCCTGGGATGGTGACAAGCACCAAGGGAATCAATAGAGTACACAAGGGAATGATTTCGCCCATATATTAACAATAAAACAAACAGCAGAAAGAAAAGTACAACCCAAAACATATTTATATAAAAATTGAACAGAAAATTATTTGTACAAGGAACTGAATGTACAACTAAGACAACAACTCAAATGACCAAACCCAATAACCAACTAATTCTATGTGATCCCACTGGTCACTCTCCAAAAAAATGATCACACATCCCCCAAGTCAATCGAACTCAAGATGAAACCTGCACAAGGGCTAAAAACATAAGAAGACTATAGGCGTGAGTATTAAAACTCAGTAGGTTAGCCCAATATTCTATTCCCAATGAACATCCTTTAAAATAAAAGAAACATAAATTTCATGTTTTAAATACAAATATAAAGTTACATATTCTAAATGATGTCCCATGCCATAAAAAATTATCACACAAAAACATGCATGTTTTATAAACAAGAGTTCAAGTAACAACTTTCAAAACGATGCAACATCAAAATAAATAGTTTTCAAGAGGGATTCTTTAAATAATTTTAACTTTTAAAAAAGTCACACACACTACTGAATTTACAAACCAAACACACCATATGTCGATGGTGAGTACAAAATATCTAATGAGCACAAGTCACAGGAACACCGTTAGGTACTAGTCAGTTGTGAGCCCCAGGTACCTCGTATCTCAGTGAAAGTAACCATAATAAATATCCATTCTCATGCACACGAGCCACTAGTAGGGAGAATACCCATAACCTAGTGGTCCCCCAAAATCATCATCATCATATTTTAGTTGGTGTTGTCATCTTCAAACTTTCTACGTGAAACAAGTGTCAAACCCCCAAGGATCACTAGCATACTAGTGCATGTCTGCCCACCTAGATACCCAAGATTCCCTTTAGTGCTCAATTAAGTCACACATATTATCAAATACACATTTCACATAAACATTCCATTCCCAAACCATAAACACACAAACATCCCACAAACTTTCTTCACATTCCTTTCACGAATCAAAAAATCGCTAAATATTTTTGTAAAACAATTTCAAGGAGTGTATTGAGGATTTTCACATAAAAATCATTCAAAAACACTCTTTAAATTATAAAAACACATCAAAAACACACCAAAACATATTTGGAATCCCTAAAAACATTTAATAAAATCATTTCATGTACCATAAAATAATCCCAATTGCACAACTTGGTATATACAAGTAAAACACTCATTCTTCATTTTTAGGAAAGGCCAAACGGGCCTTTAAACATTTTCTCAAAACTAACATTTGACAAAATTATGAATTTAAATTTTATTAAGAAGGTGTGTACGCACCATTTACAGAATAAAACAACATTATAAATCCCTTAAAATAATTAGGTGACATATTCAAAAAATAACCATTTTTATAAGAATGTGAAACGGGCCATTTTTCGTCAACTCGGGCCAAAACATGTTGTAAACAAAAAACCAATTGTTTGTAAAACCAAATCCAAATTTTAAATCCATAAAAGAATCCCAAAATAATTTTCTTACATGCTTTCAATATATTTAAAAATCCAAACAAATTATTTTAAATTTCACTAGACACATAAAAGCCAACTGGGCAATTTACCGAACACATGGCATGCACTCTTCAACAAAACAACTTATGTTAAGCACTTAAAAAGTGATAAAAAAATTTTCATGCCATAAAGTTATTAAATGTACCGAGACATATTCAAAGTACCATAAACCAAGTGTAAAATCTCATGGAATAATTTATCAAACAAGAAGAGTGCACATTTATACCAAAACAACTATATTTTTGACAAAATAAGTCATAAAACATAATTTTCACACAAAACCTTTAGAACCAAAGTTTCACAGTAGCACATATCATATAAATAAATTTATAACAAAATTAAAATGATGAAACTTAAATGATAAAGGTTTGTGCAAGGGATATCCTACCTCAAATCCTTGGCGTAATGGAAACGCACACCCAAAATCACCCACCACAGGTTTATAAACCCTAAAACTATGAAGACCAGACCTAAATGAATAAAAAATCCATCAAAAACCATGGGATAACAGAACCCTAGGTCTATCATGACTAGGGTAGATTATAAAACAATGAAATGATGAAAGGAGAAAGAAGAAGGAGGATAAAGGAGATGGAATCTCAGCTTTTCCACTAGAAAACTCTTTGTATTCCATTAGATCTACACCCCTAGAGAAAATTTAATGGGATGAAACTTCTTGGAGAGTCTACTAAGGTCTGTACAAACCATGGAAAGAATATTTGTTTGAAAAGGAGCACTAATTGAATGAGTTATGTATAAAACTATTTACCTTATCAATTCTGGGAGATTTGAGGTATCCTGAGAACTTTCTCCCTAATATGCGACCCATATGAGCTCCAAAGAGGGTAAATAGATTATGAGGGTGAGGATAGGGTTATTTTATTAGAGTGGGAGGTAGAATCACTGATAAATATTAAAAAATGGAAAATATATAAAAGAAACGAATTAGTTTTTAAAAACAGGGAATGGGCCAATGGGCTGGCCCAATACCTAAATAAGTAACCTCAATTCACCATGCTTATGAATTTCTATGGGGTCAAAAAGGATAAGGAAGCTTTAATATGTAATTATGGGACAAGTGGGAAGTATAATGGGTGAAAATTGATGAAAAAAAAGGATTTATAAAAGAAAAAAATTTGGTTTTTTTAAAATTGGAAATGGGCTCATGGTTGGCCCAAATCATGAAGTAACCACCCTTTCTTCAGAAAATCCTAAACAAGCAATGGGGAACCCAGATTAGGGTGATTAGACATATATGAAACTTAAAAAACCAATATTCATCTCACAAAATACCCATGAAAAGGATCGGTATTTCCAATGGACCGGATCAATACAAAGACAAAAAAATCGGGTGTGACACCGGGTCCACGACGTCTTCCACGTATCTCAGCTGAGGAGATGCGTGCACGAACCTTCCCACATCATCGACCATGGGGAGCTGGGTATAGATGATGGGTTGACTTTCATGGAGGTTCCAGTGGATATTGAGGATCAACAGGAGAGGGTTCTATGTGGACGGTCCATACCTTTGGTGCACATACAATGGCAGCATGAGAACCTCCAGGAGAGAACATGAGAGCGGGAGGCTCAGATGTGTTCTCAGTACCCCCATTTATTCCCTTAGTTCAATTTGTAGCTTATAGGGACATAAATACCTAAGGTGGGGAGAATTTAAAGACCCATAAATTCCGTGATTTTTTTTTCTTAAATTCATGGTATTTTTACGAGTCCGCGAAAATTTACGGCACTTGATTCCGAGGCCCGGTGTGCCCGGAATCAATTTCTAAAGTTTTGTTTGGGTACATTCAGTAAACGTACAAGTGAGATTTTATAACTTTTGAACCGGTGCTTGTAATTGAAATCTTAGGGCACCGTTGAACTCACAGCGCCGATATTTTCTTAAGAATACTTTCACCTCGACGGCAGTTGGTCGAGAATGGAAGTTATTTTTTGGAGTTTTTAAGAATAAAGTTAAATAAAAATAAGTATAGATTATTTTTATTTTGGTGGTTAAAATATCCAAGGGGAGGTTAGAGGTGGGGCCACTACACCATAACCTCCCATGAGAGGTTATGGTGGTGGGGCCCACCAACACATAACCTCCCTTGGGAGGATATCCTTGGTGGGGCCCACAGGGGTTTTAAACCCCCCTTTAACTCCCCGTTAATTATTTGAAAACCTCTCTTCATTTAATTAAAACTTTCCACCTCCCCTAATTTTAATTTGAATCAATTCCACACCATTAATTAAATGAGTTGTCTCATTTAATTAAACAAAACTATTTGTGTTGTTGTGCCAACAAATAATAGACGATTCCTCTATTAGTTTTTGTTAGCATTTTGGTGGAGCTTGGGGAGGAGAAGAACTCTCTAACGAAGAACCATCGCCCACAGAGAACTCCTCTTCATCGTCCACCGAAGAATGACAGCTTTCTTCGATCTTCGACTGATCCAAAAGAGAAGGAGCTGATTGCGAAGAATGTCGACGATGCTTCTTCTTCAGTTTCCTACCCCGGACGCTTCCTGACGTCAACGAATCGACGCCCTCCATTCCTCTCCTTCCACTGTCAACAATCGACAAGAGAGGTAGGGGATTTGAGTAGAATTTATTCTTGTTTTTCATCGTTCAATTTATGGTTTGAGAATTGCTGATTGATATCACCATAATGAGGAGGGCTCAGACCGCATGAACATGGCCCGACCCTCCCCCTTGTTGTTCTCATTTGTTGACGACGGAGGCAGAGCAACGGCGGTCGGTGTCAGGCTGACCACAAAGGAAACTAGCCGGCGTCGGGCCAGCTACGATGGAAACCGGCGGCATGAAGGCCGCCGGGTCACCAGAGAGGCGCAGCGCCATCACACCGCGTAGAGAACCGGGCCACGGCTAGGCAGGACGCGGCGGTGCCAGAGGGGTGCGGTGTCGTCGCACCGTGCCGGAAGAAGGAGTCGCGGCCACGTAGGCTGTGGTGGTCGGACGGGTTGGGTACGGCGTCATCACGCCACTCTGGAGAAGAACCATGATCATAGGCCTTGGCAGACAGAGGAGGGCAGCCGGCTGAGCCGGCCGCCGGTGCGCGCTACAGGCGGGACCCAAAGGCTCCCGCGGTGACTGGGTCGACACCACGTGTCTATTTTTGTGGAAGATAGGTGGGGTGTAACCCCCCCCCCCCCCACCCCCCACACACACACACGCGCGCGCGCGCGCGCGTGCGTGCGTGGCCAGCCAGGCCACACGGGCCACCCAGCCGGGCCACGCGGGCCACCCAGCCGGGCCACGTGGGCCAGCCCGCCAGGCCACGCGGGCTTCCATCTAGCCAGGTCGGGCCGGGCTGCCCCCTCAGGCCCGGCCGCTTTTGGGTCGGGCCACCCACTCGGGCCTGTCCTCCCCCTCAGACTGGGTCAGACTCTGGTCCGGACCCGGACCCACCTTTGGCCTATTTTCACCTTTTCACCCATATCTTGGGCTACGGGTGTCCGATTGAAAAACCTTCTATGGAGAAGGAAATATTAGAGTGATATGGTTCTTTTGGAAAACCCCACTTGATGTTTGGACATAGTTGGGATACGGTCGGGTTGGTTTGAACCTAAAAACCAACTGGGCCCCTAGAACGGAAATGTCAATAACTCACAGACCGGACGTCCGATTGGCGCACCGTCTGTTGCATTGAGACCCCTATGATGAGGCGGACCTTTGAGATACTTCTACATGGGACTTCGTGACAGTTTTAGTATCGACCAGTAGCTCATGGAGCGGATCCTCCAAGAGACGAGCGAGCAGAGTGCAGAGACCTAGTAGCTAGCTGAGACATGATGACTGCTGACCTTTAGACTCATAGTGTTTCGGCTAGCTCAGTGGGAAGAGCCTCTGTGTAACGTGGTAGTCCCACAGTGGGGAGTGCCTTTGTGTGACACGGTAGACCCATGGTACTCAACAAGAGAATTACCTCAGCATGCTACGATGGGGAACGCCTCTGTGTGACGCGGCAGACCCACAGTAGGGAGCATCTCTGTGTGACGTGGCAGACCCACAATGGGGAGCGCCTCTGTGTGATGCAGCAGACCCACAGTACTCGATAGGTTGAGTACTACAGCAGTCCAGAATAATGGGAAGCATCTCTATGTGATGCGGAATTCCCACTGTACTCAATAGATGAGGAGTACACCATCAGACGAGGTTTTGAGAGTGTGACTGGGGTTGTTACTTGATACTACCCCCTAGAAAAAAATCCTGGTTTTGAGCTGAGACAATGATATTAGTGATTTCCTCATGATTGAGATGGGTTACTAGATAACATAGGTATATGTATGGGTATATACCTAAGTAATGGTTATCCGTTGATTTATTTTACATTGTGGCTATCCTTGTTGTATATTGTGAGACCTTGAGGGTCTCGAGTTTCATACTGAGTATCTTTATACTCACCCCTGCACGGGCTATGCCTGCACCTCATTGTGTTGGTTTCAGACGACGGGCAGCACTGACTGAGGCAGAGAGTAGCAGGACTGGACGGTACCCGGAGGTGGACCACTTGGAGTGATGGTGCACGGAGCAGATGGACGGACGTAGAGTGATGAGGAGGCCATCTGTACCTACCCTTTTGGTAGGAACCCCGAAGGATAACCCAGTAGCTGCTTTACTTGCTTTCAGTTATTTTTCCCTTTTCATTTGTACCTATACTTTACTGTTGGGATTGTATTTTTGGCCCCTTTACTTTTAGCACTCTCTTTTGTATACAGTTTTACTTAGAGTTTTACTTCTAGTTGTGTACTCTGATTGTGTGTGTTTACTTTTTATAAATTCAATTCCTTCCCAGCTTAGGAATTTACACCTTTGGTTCTAGTCGCCATCCCCTGGACTATAGAAGGCGGGCTTGGGGTAGTCATGGCACAGGCCCTGAGGACGGGTCATGAAAAGAAATATTAGCTATATTAGACATAGGTATCTAAATTTTCTTTTGTTTTATAGAAAACTTAGAAACTTTTTCCAATAAAAATTTTATAATAAATGAATTTTTATGCCAAAAATTTGAGGATTCTTCAAATTGTAGATATTTTTATATTGTCCATTTTCTCCACGATAAAAACAAATAAATTTAGAAATGTTTTTTAGAACTAGGTACAAAATATTTTTTATAGAATTTGGGCTTCCCACCTTGACTTCCTATTCTAATATTTTCTTTATTAATTTGATTTTTTCCAATACTTTGGATTATATAATCTTCTACTTTTGTAAAAACAATTGTAGCATCTTTAAATTTTTAAACTCCCTTCTATAAATTTTTCAATTGTATTGGTTTGTTTAGTGCATGATGCTACATATTTTTCAAATTTATTCTTTAATTATAAAATTTAATAATTTAGGTTCTTCTCTTCCTTGAAAATATTATTGTAAGAATTTTTGAGGGACTTATTCTTATTTTTTAATATTTCATATTTTGTTTCCAACATGGTACAATATTCATTTAATTCTTCATATGAGCAATTTTCATTTTCCGATTTATGCTCATGATCATAAGAGTAAAAATAATTTACCTCATTAAAATGTTCCATAAAGCATATGTTTTCCTTTGGATTAATATATTTATCTTCTGATTCTGATGATTTTCACTCACCAGAATCTTTAAAATCACTTTAGGATGAATTCATAGCTTTATTGGGTTTCTTATTGTAAATATTTTTTTAAAGTGTTTTTTTTGTCATTTACTCATCTTTAATCTGAAAAAAAATCAGGTTTTATATATCCTAACTTCTTACACACATTACATCTTGATTCTTTAGATTTTTCACCATGATTTCTATTTTTATTGAAGATTATTCTAAATAATATTCATTTATTGTATAATTTTTTAAACTTTAAAGAAAACTGTGCAAGCTATCCATTTGATCTAGAGTTTCTTCAGGAGTCTACTTATTCATATGTTTCGGTGATTTTTATGCTTTTTTCCTTTCTTTTATCCTTAGAAGTAGAAACCTTAAAGGAAAAATTTTCTTTCTTGATCACCTTATAGTCTCAACCTTTAACTTCTATTTCAAATTCTTACACCATGTGAGTTCTAGTGAGGTATTTTATTTTAAATTTCCTAACTTCTATATATTTCTGATAGTATCTAAGATTATACTCAACATGGGTGGTAATACTTAAGAGCTTCCATTGATTGTTCGGGATCAGTGATAGGTTCTCCTAGAGTAGAAATATTATTAAAAATCTCAGTAATCCTTCCATTTAGTTGAGTAATAATTTCCCTTTCATCCATTTTGGAAGTATTATAATTAATCTTGGATGTGTCATATCTAAGAGCCTTAAAATTTTTGGTACCTTCATATGACACTATTATAGTGATCCATATTTCATGTATTGTTTGACATTGAGAAACTTTATTGAATTCATCTTATCACAATCCCTAGATTATAGAATTTATAGCTTTGGACATCATATCAAACTTTTCTTCAGTTGTAGCATCCCATGTTTGGGGTTCTATCTTATTAAATTCATAATTCTCTACATTTTTTAGATAAACTTTCAAGACATTATTCTTCATATAGATAGTCATGCGAGCCTTCCAACAACCATAGTTTTCACCATTAAATTATTTATCTCTAACCATTGCATACCTTTTGGTTATTAGCCATGGAATCCTTTTAAAATAAATATCTTTGGAGTTCAAACTTTTATAGATGTGAACTCAAGATTCAAAATCTCTGATGCCAATTGTATTCCCAGAGAATGGCTAAGTGAAAACACAAGTGGGGGTGAATTGAGTTCCTAAAAAAATTTATAGAAAAACTTCCTCTTTAGGTATAATCGATCAAATATTTTTCCTTAATAAGAACCAATTTTTGAAATATAAAAACATAAAGGAAATAAATTGAACACAGTGGATTTAGACTAATTTGAGGAATAGAAATCCCTTAGTAAACTCTACCAACACTCTACTCCATGAGTTTGGATATTTTCACTATAACAACTGTTTTGCTGAGGACTCCCTACTGAGTAAAATTATTTTTCACTTAATATAATGGTCCAAGAGATTTCAATGAGTCTCTCCCTTTACAAGACCTATCCTCAGTCTCAACGCACACTTTTACAAATAGTGTAAACAAAATATAATGAATAAAATTTTGATAGTATGGTTTTAGCACACAATTACGAGCAGCAACTTACAATATTTTGAGATACATTATGAGAAGATGATATTCTTCAAAGTTATAGCTCAAAATGATCTTTAGTAAAACTGATAAGACTATTAAGAATAGAAAAATCATTTATATTTGATCTCTTCTATATACAAGAATTCAGAGTATTCATATATATGTGGTTTCTACTTGTTCTTCTTATCTATATATATCCATGTAGCTGGTAACTATTCTTTTTATATCTCATTTTGAAATAAATAATGAGATAATCATGATTATCAAGTGATCCATGCATTGATAAGTTGATAAGACAAGATATTAATGACATGCATTCATTTTTTATAAATATAAAAATACCTTTTTTAGTAGTGATGTCATAAATCATCTTATTCTTCAGATCTATCCATTCATGGAAAAGTTACATAGTGATAAGATTCATATTTTCTTAAATAGATAACCCCTTTTCTGATATTATCTAAAAGAATTAAATTGATTATCAAGAGATTAGAAAAGTAATCATGATATCCTACATAATAGCTAAATATTCATAAGATATTTAACAAAAAGTATTGTTCATCCTAATATAACTTCTCAAGAGACTTCATAAGAAAAATCAGGTCACTGAATTAAATAAAGAATAAGATAAAATGACTTCATAATTTTATAGGATAATTCTTTAGTGTAAAATAAAATATGTTACTGTAATGTGAAACTTAGAATCTTTAACTTCTTATGGATTTCGTAATATAATATTTTACAAATATCCATTTCATATGATAACATCTTCTTATTAACTTCATTCTTTCTGAAATATCTAACATGAGATAACTCAATCATTCTTTTAATTTGATAAAGTCTTACATAGTAAGATAAACTTTTAACATGAATATTTTTGATTCTGAGTAGATGAAATATAAATACTCCATCAATCATAGGATAATTACTTAGAGAATTTCCATAAGATAATTTATTTTGATAGATATAATCTAAAACACTTAAGGAAAATTTGTTCAAAGAAAATAGGTATTTTTTGAATTATCAAAACACAGAAGAACTGAGATATGTTAGAATAACATAAGTCTATCCAACATATAAGACCTCATATAAAATTTCACTCAACTGTATTAATCTATGAATAATAACATGAAATATATTGATCTCTTGAAAGCACCAAGGAGGTATCAACTTGATATTAATCATTTTATATAGTAATGTATGTACTCTTTCATTGCATCTTCAAATCAACTTATCATTGATAAATGGATCAATGAAATTAAAAATATATTTTCCATTACAAAATGATCATAACATGATAAAGTTTTTTAGTTATTTACTGTCTGGAATGTGAGGTTTTCCAATTGTGGATGATTATTACTAATATAATGAAGAAATAATAAGTAAACTCAATGTAACAATAAAAAAATTGTTCTTTACAAATTATTTTCCATGAAATAATTTCATGAATATGGAGAGGAAATTATTGGAGTTAAAAAATAATGGTGAATTCATTGGGTCATACAAAGAAAACTTCAAAATTCTTATAAGATACACCTATGGTTTTATCTCTAATTCAGAAAGTAAAATTGATCATTTGTCTAGTGGATTAAAACCTTGTCTTTGAAAGCCCTAGCCCTAAAAGACTTTTGAATATATGAAAATATTTTTTATTTGCATTGAATATGGATATAGAATATGGGGTCTCATAATAATTTAGATAAGGAAAAAAGGAATGTCGAATACTAAGGGAACCCTAATGGTAAGTGACATGGG
Organism: Viscum album; assembly: GCA_963277665.1. Lineage (NCBI taxonomy): Eukaryota > Viridiplantae > Streptophyta > Magnoliopsida > Santalales > Viscaceae > Viscum > Viscum album. The sequence goes on from OY728141.1 coordinate 1,597,867,728, forward strand.
GGAAGAAATTTCAACCCCATAATTTCCAAAGTTTTGGAGGAAGAAAATGAGTAATTTACTTAAAGGATGGGGTAAGTGTATTAATTTTATAAAATTAAGCCACCAAGATGAAAATTTCCAAAGTAAGGCTAAGAGGCTGATTAAAATAATAGAGTAGAATAAGGTCCCAAATAATGATTTACCCACACTATAATTCATTAAATTTAAGGATTTTGGAGGTAATTAAAATCTTTTCCCCAACCCTTAGGCGAATGACAAAAATTGGCTTCAGTGGGATCCCAAACAAATAAAAAAATGAATGGTATTCATGATCACTACTGCTAAGGTAGATCAGGGTAACAAAATGATACAAGGTAAATTTACTCTTTATTCTAGATCTATAAGTACCTTATTTGATTTCAGTTCATCACATTCTTTCATATCACATATGTTTTCTAAGAATGTGGAATCACCACCTTAAGTGATGGATATCAAACTGTCCATAAAAACATTTGGTGGTACAATGATCATGTCTAAGACATATAAATCTTCTCCGATTGATATTTGTGGGGGGATAATTACTTTAAATATAATTCTTCTACCCTTGGTTGTATTTTATGTGATTTTGGGTATATATTGGATATCCCTACAAATTTTCCATATCAATTATTGGGAGAGGTATATCTAATTTTGTCTTCCAAGTCATCATATTCTCAAGAATCAATATAAGAACAATATCTCCTTATAATAAAACACTATATTATGGGTTTTGATACCCAAAAATATGGGACTGTTGACTCAAATGATCATAGTGGAAGTCAACATTGATGAAATGTATATTGTACAAAAGTATATTGTTGTATTTATGAATGAACATTTAGGTCATCCCATAGAGAGTGAGGTTTATTTATTGATTGATATTATAACTAGATCTATGCCTATATTTTGGATGCCATATAGAATATATCCCATTGAATTTTAGTAATTAAAGAATAAGATAAAGGATAATTTGTACAATGGTTTTATCTACCCAAGAACTTCACTCTAGGGAGCATCAGTCCTCTCTATTAATAATAAATATGGATCAATGTGACATTTCATTGACTATCATGATCTTAATAAGATCAAAATTAAAAATAAATATATTTTACCCCGTATCGATGACCAGCTCAATTAACTCACAGGATCTCAGTACTTCTCAAATATTGACCATTTATCTAGATATTATCAGTTTAGGGTCAAAATGGATTTTATTTCAAAGACATCTTTCCAAATGAGGTTTGGAAGCTATAAGTTCAAATGGATACCATTCATATTGACTAATTAACCCTCTATATTCATTTATATAATGAAAGGAGTCCTTATGGACTATATGGATCATTCTATGGTTGTATTCATAGATAATTTTCTTATATAATCAAAGAGAAAGAAAGGCCATGAAGATTATTTTTAGATTGTGTTGATGAACTTAAGAAAGAATAAGTTGTATGCCAAATTTAGTAAATGTGACTTTTGAAAAAACAATCATTTGGGTTATGTAATCCCCAACAAGGGAATATCGTTACATCCTTTAAAAAAAATTTGAACAATGCCTCAGATTTACCACTTTAATAAGGATCAGTAGTTTTCTGGGGTTTGTAGGATATTACGGATCCTTTGTGGGAAATTTATCATAGCTATCAAATCTATGAACCTATTTAGTACATAAGGGAGTAAATTTCCTTTAGATAGTGGAATATCAAGAAATATTTATGGAATTGAATTAGACGTTGGTCACTCCTCTTGTACTTACATTACCCTATAGAGGGGAAGGGTTTGTAATATACAATTATGCCTCAAGTAAGGGATTGGGATGCGTACTCATGAAAAATGAAAAGGTAATTACTTATTCCAAATAATAATCAAAATCCATGGGAAAAATCACTAGATTAATTATTTGGAATAGAAGTGGTGATCTTTGTATTGAAGATTTGGTGGCATTAACTCTATTGAGAAAATTTTTATATATATACTAATCACAAGATCTTGAAATATTTATTCATAGAGAAGGAAATGAATATTCACAAAATAAAACGGTTAGAATTGATAAAATATTATGAATACTCAATACATTACCACCATGGGAAAGAAAATAAGGTAGATGATGCTCTGATTAGGATTGGACATACTACTATATCCATGATGAGGATTGTAAATGATCCAACACTTTTAGATTTATAGAGGATGAATCTTGAATACATAATGGGAGGATGTAAATACAATATTTACCAACTGACTTCTCAACCTTCTAATCATGTAACGATCAGATATGACTAGAAATATTATTTATATCTATAAAAAAGTTTATAAATATTTTAGAGTTTAGCTTTGATAAATATAGGGTTATAAGGTTTGGATCTCAGATATGGGTCCCATAAAAACCAAAAATGAAGAGGGGGATTTTTTATTATATTCACATACAATCCTTATTTAATTCATCTAGGAAGAATAAATATGTATATAAATATAAAGAAAAACTTTTGGTGGGATAATATGAAGATAAATATTGTAGAATACATATCTCAATGCTTGGTATGCCGGTGGGTTAAGGTTAAATGATAAAATTAAAAGGGTATGTTGCAATAATTACCCATATAAGTATGTAAATGGGAAAACATCACCATAGATTTCATCATAGTACTCCCTACAATTTCTAAATTCTATAATGTTATTTGTGTTGTAGATGATCACCTTACAAATCTAGAATATTTAATTTCCATTAAAGAAGATTTATCCCTTGAAAAACTCACCAAGATATATATAATGTAAGTGGTGAGGATATATATCATACCACTGTCCATTGTATCTAGTTAAATGAAAAGGTTTACCTCTTGGTTTGAAATAAGTATTAAAAAATAATTGGATACAATGATGATTTTTAGAACTTTTTATCATATTCATACAGATGGTCAATATAAGAGGACAATTCAAACTCTGGAGGATATATTGAGATCTTGTTTGATAGATTTCCAAGGATTTTGGTATTAACACCTTCCCATGGTAGAGTTATTATATAATAATATTTTCTATTTTATCATTAAAATGGAAAAAATGAAGCATAATAGTGGAATATATATAAGACTAAAACATACTGGGATGAAGTTGGAGAGAGGAAGTTGATAGGTCCTCGCCATGTCTAAGAAAATAAGGAGAAGGTTCAAACCATTCTGCAAAATATGAAAGTGGTACAAATTTGAAATAATAGTTATGTCGATAATCATTAATGATATATATAGTTTCATATTGGTGATAAGGTGTTCCTTCAAAATCTCTTTAGAGTCACATTATGAGATTTGGGAAGAAAGGAAAGTTGATCCCTAGGTATATAAATGCCATTAAAATCCATGATTTTTTTGGGATATATATTATCACTTAGCACTTATAACTTGCCTCTTCCAAGTACATTTATATTCCATGTATCTCTTTTGATGAAGTATATATCAAACCCTTCACATGTAATGAACTCAAAATTCATGAAATTAGAACATTCTCTCTCGTATTAGGACTAACCAATAGAAATAATAGATCAAAGTAATAATGTCTTGCAGAACAAGGAAACTTTTCTGGTAAAAATTCTATGGAGAAATCATAAGTTTTAAGAAGATTTGTGGGAACCTATGGATTTAATGAGGATAAAGTACAATTAGTTTTTTTCTTCCATGTAATAAAATTTCAAGGATAAAATTCTTTTCAGGGGTAGAATGTAACGACCCATGTTTTTCCTTCTTAAAAAACTATGTTTTATAGCTATCTCCACACAAAAAACTGAAACCAAAAATATATATATTAATTTAAGGTACTTATGGAATTGGTAGGTATAAATAGTGGTAATGAAATTATGAATATATATATATATATATATAATAAAGTTGGCTTTAAATATCAACAGAATTGGTATAATTAAGAAATTAATATAAAATTTTTATAAAATTTAATTCTTACCAATTATAATATATTTTGGTGTGAATATAGTATTTACACTAGACTAATTAGTAATTTATAGGAAAAATAATAGTTAATATAATAAAATTCTTTTTCCTATAAAAACTATTTTTCACTATATTTTATGTAATTAATTAAAAATAAAATTTATAAATTTTTAGATGTTAATTTTATAAAATTAATTTAATTTTTTGATTTATCATGTCCATATAATATTAATATTAATTTTTAATATTTTTCTAAAACATTCGATTTGTTGTGAATAGTGTAATGCACCTTTTTTACTAATATTGCACCTTTATGCCATTATTCATACATAAGTATTAATTATAAATTTATGAAAACTTTTTATAAGAACAAGTATTTATTATATAACTTAATTTATAATTTTTAAAAAAGAATTTATAAAACCATATTTGACATTTTAGAATTTAAGTTATATTTTAAAAAAATGTTTTTAGGCATTATACATTTAGTATTTTAAAATTATTTTTATCAATTTAAAAAAATTGAATAAAATAAAATGGATTTAAAATTTATAATTATTATTTCAAAATTATATAATAATGGCCACTTTATTTTTGAGCATAAATGATAAATTACCTTGGCAAAACTAGTTACCATAGTGAAAACTAAAATGGTAAAAAATGAGTAACCTAATAGGTAAATAGAAAAACTTGTTAAAAAATGTGTTAATTAAGTTTTTTAGGGTTTTTTTTGAACTTATATATTATCCTCTCTATTATTTATCAATTTTGGATCCATTTTCCTTGATAGTGACTTTCCATTATTAAAATGTTGTAGGTGTTTACAAAAATTCCATTCTTTTTCACTTATAAAAGGGGCACACCTATCCTCACATACCCTCACAAAAAAACCATTAATTTTGGAGAAAAATATTCCAAAAAATATCTTACAAACTCATATACATATTAATGTGGTTTTATTATTCTCAAAATACCATATTCAAAGGTTTAATCTCCTTCGAAAAGGAGATAATCCATGAAGTGAGGTATACGTTCCCAACCTTTCTTTCCATTTTTTATTTATTTATGTGCTTTTATTCTTCATGAAATTTTATTTCAACATCTTAAAATGATAAAATCATTATAATTATTATAATTTTATTTAATTATAATGATTTGACAAGCATTAACCACCCTCCCCTTTTTCATTAAGTTAAAAAATGTGAATCGTGTGTTGTATGGACTATTGCCTCCACAAGTAAACATGTTTCATTTTCCTTCACTTACAAAGATGGATGGTTTTATTTTATATTTGATGATTATATATGTTATTTATAATTAATATATATCATTAATATTGTTTTTTTATAACATAAAAATTATTGATCGTTATAAGGTAATCCATCAATATCGGTAAATAACATAAAACTAATTTAACACCAATTTCATCTTTTTTTTAAAAATGGCTAAAACTCTAATGTAATGGAATTATAGAATTATAGGTCTTTATAAAACATAAATTGAAATTCATTTAATGGTTTTTAAATTATTATCCTTGGCATAAAAATAAATGTTGGCACCACTTTTACAAACCTTGTTCAAAAAGGTCCATATTTTTAGCACATAATATTGAAAAGATATTACAACAATATAATACATGAAGATAATTATTATTAATGAATATTATAAATAGATATGTTTATGAATAATTTTATTAAATATGTAATTAATATTTTTATATTTATGATATCATAGGTTAAATAACTTCTATGGGAATCAAGGGTAAAAGTAAGGGACTTGGTAACTCAAACTCCTTTCTTTGAGTTATAAAATTTCTTATTGAAATTCATTTTACAACATTTTAAATTTTTAATGATGGCCAATTTATATTCCTATGTAAAAGAGTTTTTAATTCAAATCCACTTTAATGAATTATTTTATTTTCATTTTTTTAATAAAATAAAGGATACATTTTTTAAAGAGACTCATAACTATGACTTTTACATCGATGATTTAAAAATGTTTTAAAGAAAACTATTTTGTAATCTAGTTTTCAGTTTACTCTCTATATTTAAAAATATCTATCTTTATTGAAGTTACATTTCATGTTTCACCCTCTATTATTCTATTAATATATGATTATTTTTGGGTGATCAAGTTTTTGATGACAATCAGTTTATTTCATGTTGTTATAATATTTAGAAATGTTATAAAACCCATTTTTTATTTACATGGGTTCTTTATGAAAAGTGAATGATTTTAAATTGGATGTTTTATGAAACCCATTTTATTTCCATGGGTTATTTATGTTTTCAAAAGTGAATAATTTATTATGTAACATGCAAGTATATATGATTGAAAAATTGGGTCTTATATCATCCTCTAATGCATTAGTTAAATGTTTATATCTCATTAGAAAAGTATTCATGAGTACATTTTAGTTCCTTAAAACCATTGGCACTGATGGTGTGTCTCAGGAAATTAATTTTCCTTATACTAATATATGTTCAATATTTGAAATATGTTCTGTATTTTTATCTTATTATATCATGATGTGGCTCATTAAATTAATGTTTTCATGTGCTAATGTTTTTCCCAGAGTTAAAGGATGTTATTCATTTTTATATTATGATATTATGATTCAAGGTTTATGTTAAATAATTATAATCCATGTTATAACTATTATTCTTTCATGTTGATCACTTATTTCATTAAGTTATTATACCATGTACTTTTAATCTCACGTATGTTTTATGGTTGTCACTCATTATGTTATGGTATTTCTCATATGCTCAGGTTTTTATGTATTCTTATGAACTCATCCTTCATGAAATTCTTATTCACTCCTTACTAATAATTTGATATCACCTCTTTATTATGTTTTCATTACCCAAGTTATGATGATGATTCTTACTAATGATATTTCTAGAAAATGGTCCATTGTGGTGCCTTTAAGAATAAATGATCACAATTTATATAAAATAATAATATTATGTAGATAGTCTCCAAAGACATAGAACCTATCAATTCTTGGGATATTATTATATATGAAATTTAATGTTTATATCAGGTAAAATATATAATATAACATCATGTTTAGGTTGGGTCACTATATTAATCAGTATATTTATATTAATAAAAGATTTTCTACATATATTTCATAATGTGGTTACTCTTCTTCATATCCTCTAATAAAAAAGCTAGGTTATAACTTTCATATTTAAATAATAATATTTTATTAGTATGTCACACTTTTTTTTAATCGCGGTTTTTTGATTAGTACATGAAATCGGAAATTGTATTCTATTAAAACTAAAATATTGGGGTATTATAATCTACCCTTTAAAGAAATCTCATCCATGCAATTTTATATTATGTCTAATAAAAAAAATTTAAAATATTTTCAGAATAAATTACATAGGATGGAAAAATACCTATATAAGTGGAATGAAATACCTCTTAATCCACATTGAAAAATTTTCTTTTTGAAAATAACTTTAATATATAGGTTTATACAATGAAATTTATTGTTTCTTAAATATTTCATAAACCGTGCATTTACCATAGTGAGACTCATTTTAGAGAAAGAGGTTTGTAAATTGTACCTTCTTAACTGATTTATATTTCTCATATAAGTCCTGATAGATTTATCTTCCTATCACATATGTTTAGGAATTATTTTACCATCAATAAAAAGAATAATATAAAATATACTTACTTGATTCCATTCCATACCATAAGAATAATTTTTCCCTTCAATTATTTTTTAAATAGTTTTCACCTCAACTTAAACTGATATTCTAAATTATAAATAACCATGATGAATTATTTATTCATGAAGCACTAAAATTAACTTTCAACAGATCATAGGACCCATAAAAGGATGAAAAGTTATTTCCCATTTTTTATCCATTAAAAAAATAAAAAATGGTTAAAATAAGATTAGAAAATATCCTAAGTGAAGTAATACTAAATTAATATCCAAATCCTCATTAAATAACACACATATTTCTACTTAAATCATTCCATAAATAAATAATCTTAAATCTCTTGAAAAAAACATGAGGTCAAAATTGAAACCCAAATTTTAGAAATATTTGATCACATATTCTTCAAAGAACAACATAATATTTACGTATAAATAAAATAAATTTCTCCTAAAGTGGAATCATAAAAATAAATATGCTCTAATAATATAATCTCTAAAATATGTTAATCATTTACATAAATAATTAGAATCACTATAAAACCATAATAAAATCTTATATGATTCCAGAAGAAAATTCAAGCTTTATTACTCAAATAAAACCCCATATCATCCAATAATATTTCCTTTTATCTTAATTATATAATTTTCCTAAAATATTTAAATTATTTAAAAATAAATTTAATTAGTAAGTTACCAAATCACTTTTTAATCCATGGTTATCTATATGATAACAAAAATGTTACCAAAATATATTAACCCTTTATCCAAATTAACCAGAAATACCTTCACATTAAAGAATGTATTAACACTAAAGGTTTTCAATACCATTCAATTTATGTACATAAAATGTAAAATTATCCTTCCTCTAATAAAATTTTCATTAAACCAAATACTAAACCCTGGGGTTTTATTCCCATAAATTTCATAAAAAATTCTTTAATCATCTTAAACTTGCATCACATAAAACCTCAAAAGGGTTATCTATGCCTTGAAACTTATGATCTAATATAGAAATATTAACCCACGATGGTATCCAAAATAATTATAAGATCCTCATATGAATCATCATAAACAATAAAGTTATATAAAACATTCCTTTGATACCAGTTTTAAGGACGCATGCCTTAAATAATCCCTAATTAGAAAAATTTTAACAAGGGTTTCACTTTCTTACATTTCAAAGATATTTTTAGTTTAGAGTTTTAGATAATTAGGAAAAAACTCTTACGTATCAAACCGTTTAAATAAAATGTGTACATTTCAACTCAATGTCCATTTTTACTACACAAAAAAACATGTTATTATATTTACACTCCAGTTTCATTCATGAAACTTTTACTTTATTTAAGAAGTCTCACCATTAACCTTTCTATAATCTCTACACATCATTAACACCTATAATTTTTATTAAAAATGTGTGATGGGAAAAACAAATCACAATAAGGGATATATAAATAAAGGAAACTCATTGAACCATTTTAAATTCATGAAAGCTCATAAGTAAGTTTTCCTTTTTACATAATAATCTTTTGAGTTCAAAATAATCATTAACCTAGTTAAGAAATAAATTTTAAAGACCAAATTTTTCATAAAATATTTTATAAGAAATCAAATAATTCATGAAATATTTACCCTAAAAAAATCACCATTACAATATCATAAAATTTTCTTTAAATAAAAAAAAATCATTGTTTACCTTTTGAAATAAAAATATTTCCATGAAAACCTATTTAAAATAATAGATAAAATTGTAAGAAACTTGGGGCATAATACATTAATTAAGGAGCCACTGAAAAATATAATTTTAATATTTTATTAGGTTTAACTAGTATTAGTTAACTCTATCACTTTATATGATTAATTAACTCTATCTGCATTCTCTTAGGAATAACTTACATCATTTAACTTTTTCACTTACCCAATGCATTAGAGGGATTTAATGGACCCACCCATCAGATAACGTGAATAGTCCCATAAGGGTTTGGGTTCACTCATAATTCCCAATTTAATAAAAAATTCTAAAGTTTCATATTTTAAAATCAAAACATTTAATATCATTCACTTTTCATCATAAAAACCCTAAAATTTTAATTTTAACCCATGAGAAAAAACACTTTTAGTTATCTCATAAAATGTGAATAAATATCATTTTATTTTGAAAACATTTATAAAAATATTTGGATAATAGGAAAAGAATCATATTTAAAAAAACATAAAAACATTTAGACTTAGTTTGATAATGAATAAAGGACATAACAATGGGAAAATATATTTATACCATATACATTAAAAAACATTATTTTTCAATTTGGTAACTAGAGTCAAAATTGCCTTGTATGGAAAATTTTTAAAATATTCGTTTTTAAAAATTTGGTAAAAAGTGATGGATATTTAATATTTTAATTTAAAAACATTTTAGAACATTCCTAAAACATTATAAATAATATAGACATATAATATATATGTTTTTATGAGAAAATTTTATAATAAGGTCTTAAAGAAAAACTCTTACCACATTGGTAACTTTAAATCAAAAGGAAACTGAAGGATATAACTTTAAAATGATTATTATACCACTTTAATTTTATTGAATTAATAATAAAATACATCTATGTGTTAGTATTTACACGTCATAAAATAAATCATGTCATGAAAATGGAATAAGTCTCAAATTAAAGAAATAGAGATAATATATCCCTTATCTTGAGTTCGAATGCATTTCTTGCATTCTCTAGCTCCTAAATTATAAAATTATATTATTTTTCTAATAAATTAAGAAAATTTTCATGTTAATTAAATTATAATTATTTTTTTATTTCATTTATTACCAAGGATTATTTAGTTACTAAATTTGTTAAGTTTACGTCAAATGTTTTGAGTTAGTTTGGTTTGTAACATAAAAATAACTTCAATGTATTCAACGTGGTCAAAGGTTTCATTATTAAATCATCCTAAAAATATTAAAAAAATTATAATTATTGAATTTATAAATAAAATAAACTTTTATAACCATCCTTGTAATGTGTTTATGAAAAATTAAGTATATCATTTTATTGAGACGGTAGTCTGTATGTATGCATGAATGACATCTTCATTTTCCTATTAGGTGGTAAATAAGTAAATTAGATAATATTTTGATTTTTCATAATAATAACTATTTCATAAATATCATATTTATTAATTTTACCCATAATTTTAATCATCCAAAAGATTTGGTGATAAAAAACACATAACTTCGTGTCGGTGGTAGTTTACATGTATGCATGAGAAAAGTGTTCATTTTACATTGGATAGAAAAGGTAATGGAAATGGGTTTACTATTAAAATGATAAAATTTAAGTATATTTTATATAAATATTTCATTAAATAAGAATGGTTATGAGAGGTTTTAAGGAGGTTGTAGAATAAATAAACTTAGAATAAATTGGTTGAGACTTATACCTCATCTTTTGATATCCTCCATTCAATTGAGATTATGTCCTTTTAAGGAGAGGTTTATGATCCCTAAAAATTATTTGAGTTGTGTTAATGGAATTTTATAGAGGTATTTGGGTATATTTATGAGATAAAAACTCACTTAATTTGTGTTTTGAAATGGTTGATGTGATTCACTTTTTAAAACCAAAATCAATGGCGTTTTCAAAAAAATGTCAATATTTAAGGGTCATGAATATAATTTTAAAAATTAAAAGTGGAAAATAAATGAATATATAATTATAAGATATAAAATTTACCATTAAATTGATTAATTGTAGTATTTTATGATTTTCCAACAATATTAAAATAATTTTTAAACATTAAATACCATTTAAGGGTATTTTCAAACTATTCACAAACTTTAACTTTAAACATATCAAGACAACAGTGGATTTCAAATTATAAAAAATAAATAATAAATTTTTATTTATAATTATCTCTGAAATTTATTTAAAATCATAATTTATCCAAATAATATTACTTTAAATGTTTTTAAAATTCATTTAGTTAATTATTCTACTACTTGTACAAGTGTTGTGTTGGTGTTGTGTAAACGTTCTAGTTGATTAAATCATAACAAAAAATTAAAAAGAAATTATTATAATTAATATTGTTTATTATTAATTAAATTTGTCACTAAATATATTCATATTTTATTTTTATCTATAACAACATCATGATAATATAATAAGTGAGAGAGAGTGACATTTTTAATTACTCTTAACTTAAAATAATATAAAGGTTGTAATCAAAGGAAAGTGGATCACAAATTCCATATTTTAGACGATAGGATGTTTATGGTAAAAAATAATTCATAAAATAAAATAAATATATATATATGTTTTTTATTGATTTTTAGACCTTATCAAAAAAAAATTAACCCCATTTAACCCATTTTATCCTTTATTGTGTTGATAAACTTATATCATAGTTACAGTTCATTATGACTAAAAATGAAATGTACCATATTAAATTATTTGAAACTTCTTATTCAAAATGTTAAATCCATTTTTCAAGATAAAATTTCTGTAAGTGGAAGAAATTACTTTAAATATAAGTGTGAAAAATGTAATGAAAACCCCGTTTTTTGAAAAATGTTCACTTTTGCATAAAAATTATTTTATACCAGAATCAATTACAATGTTGAATTACATGGAATTAATTCTATTATTTTTATTAAAATTAAACTTATATAACTTTAAATAAAATAAAAAATCAAGATTAATATTTAAATTACTTTGATTAAAAGAAAATAAAATACAGCTATTTTACAAAATTAGTATTTTTCACTATTCATCCCAAAATCAACTCTTTTTGAAAAAAACAAAAAAATTATATTAATATTATTTTGACATGATGATTTCAAAAATTATGTCTATTATACCCAATGAAATTTCTAAAACTAGTATAAATTAATCATAATATCAGTACAAAAAATGTAATAAAACCCATTTTGGATGAAAATGTATTTTCAAATTATAGATTGAATTTATACTCATTGTTTATCTAGTAATAACCATTAGAAGAATTTTAATTTATTTTAATAAATATATGATCTATAAATTTCATTAAAATCATTCATCTATAGAGATTAACTTAATATATTTTGATAAAAATAATTTGCGTATATAAATTAGTTTCCTGAAAAATATATCTTTTAATCATATATGGTCTTATTTAAATTCATGTTCTTATTTCCTATCCATTAATCATAAATTTTTTATTAAGTGGAAAATTTCAGTATATATTTCATAATTTGGTTGCTCATGTTCATACATTCCAATCAAATGGCTAGTTTATTATTGTAATATTTAAATAATAATGTTTTAATAGTATATTATAGTTTGTTTTAAGCTCAGTGTTTCATGTGGTTCATGAAATAAAATAGAGTATTGTTTTAAAACTAAAATTTTGGGGAATTATATTCTACCCCTTAAAAAGATTTCATCCTCTAAATTTTATTTTGTATCTAACAAAAAATTCAAACATTTTCAAAATTAGTTCCAAAGGGTGGAAGATATATATATATGTGTGTGTGTGTGTGTGTGTGTGTGTGTCAAGAAACACCTTTTAATACACATTGATAAAAATTATTTTTGAAAATAAATTTAGTTTATGGGTTTATACTAGGAAATTTATCATTTTCAAAATATTTCTTAAACCATTAATTTACTACAATGAGACTCATTTTAGAGAGATAATTTCATAAATCACAGCTTTATAACTGGGGGATATTTTCTATATAATACTTGATAGATTTATCTTCCTCTTTCTTGAGTTAATGAATTATTTTACGATCAAGATTGAGAATAAGATACAATATTCTAACTTTATTTCTTTCCATACAAAAATCATAACTTTTCCCATAGACTTTGTTTTGAATAGTTTTCCACCACTTATTCATCTCGTATTCTCACTGATAAATAACCATGAATAAATTTTTATATCTAAATCAATAAAATTAACTTTCAACAGATCACATGATCTACAAAATGATGGAATGATATTTCTCATTTTTATACCCATAAACCAAAAACAAAAATATTTATCATAAGATGAGATTATTTATAATATGAAGAAAAACAAAATTAATATATAAATCTTCATCAAATAACACCCAATGTTCAAATAAAATAATTCCCTAAATAATTGACCTTAAAACTCTCAAAAAAATACTAGTCTAAAATTTAAATTCAAAGATTAGAATGATTTGATCACATATTTTTCTAATATTAACTAAACATTTTTCTCTAAATAATGTCAATCTCTCCTAAATTCACATACCAAAAATATATATCCCCAAATCATATAATCTCCAAAATACATTAATATTTTCCATAAATATATTGAATCGTCGTAAATCCACAAAAAATCATATATTCCTCCAAAAGACAATTCGACCATTATTTATAAAATAAAATTCCATATTATATAATAATATTTATGTTTCCATTAATCATATAATGTTCTAAATATAGTGAACTTCATAAAAAATAACTTTAATCACTTATTCACTAAATCACTTTTCAATCCACAGTGATTTCTACGATAGAACATATATTCCCAAAATTTATTAACACTTTATCCCAATTAACCATAGTTTTATCAACATTAAAGAATATATTAACCCAAAAGGTTATCAATATATTTTAATACATGTCTTAAAAATAAAAATAGCATTATACCTCAAATAACATTTTTACTAAAATTCATAATAAACCCATTAGTTCTATTTCCATACATTTCACCAAAAATATCCTTAATCATCTTAAACTCTCGGCACATAAAACCTAAAAAGGGGTATCTATTCCATTAAACTTATGATCAACCCTAGACTTATTAACCCATGATGGCATCTAAAAATACTAAAATATCCTTATATGAATCTTTATAACATTTAAAGTGATCTAAACCTTTCCTTTCATACCAACTATAAGGGAAGGTTCCTTAAACAACCCATAATTACATGATTTATAATAAGGGTTTAACTTTCTTATATTTTTATTATCTTCTAGGTTTCAAGTTTTATAGAATTAGTAAAAACAATTGCATATCAAACCTTTACTATAAAAAGTTTACACTTACCCTGAATGTATATTTTTTCCACAAAAATAGTTTCTTATATTTACACTATAATTTTACTCATTAAACTTTTGTTTCATTCAATACATGTCACCATTTACCTTGAAATAATACCCACATATCATTAATCCCTATAACAAACATTTGAAAATGTGGGATGAGAAAAAAAATATTGGTGATGGATATAAAAATAAAGGAAACTCAATAATCCATTTTAAATACATGAAAACTCATAAGGATGTTTTCCTTTTACATAATAAACTTTGGATATAAAAAATAATCATTTACCTACTCCTGAAATAAACTTTATGGACCAAATTTTTCATAAAACATTTTGAATGAAATTATAAAGTAAAAAACCATAATTCATGAAATATTTACCATGGAAACAAACCGTTCACATTTAAAAGATCATAAACTTTTATTTAAATAATAAAATCATTATTTAATTTTTAGACTAAATATATTTCAATGAAAACCCTTTGGAAATAATAGGAAAAACTTGTAGTAAACTTGTGGATCATAATTTCATCAAGTATTTACCTAACAGGATAATTACAATATTCTCTAAGGAGTAACTACTATTAGTAAAATCCATCACTTCATATGAGTAACTAAATCCATGAACACTCTATTAGGATTATCATAAAATAGTTAAATCTATCACTTCATAAGAGTAATTAAATCTTTCCACGTTCTCTTAAAATTAACATATATCATTTAAATAGGTCACTTTACTTATTGAATTAGAGGTATTTAATGAACCCTCTATTTATATAATGAATATAGTCCCCTAATGGATTGGGTTTACTCCCCATAACCACTTTTATTAATAACACTCAACTATCATGTTTTAAAATCAAAACAACTAAAAATAATCATCTTTCATTATAAAACCCCTAAAATGGAATTTCATTGCATAAGTAAAACCACTTTCAGTTATCTCATTAAAATGAGAGGAAATATCATTTTATTTTAAAAACTAAAAATTACTAGAACAACAGGAAAATTTTATACTTTTAAAAACCATGGAAATATAGAGAGTAATTTTATTAATGAAGAAATTAAATGATATCAAGAAAATATATTTATATCATATATGTTAAAAAACATTCTTTTGAACTTTGGTAAAAAAATTCAAAAGTGACCAGTATGGAAAAGTTTTAAAATATTCTTTTTTAGAACCTTTATAAAGAGTCAATAATTGTTAAAAATTTACTTTGAAATTATTTTAATAATATTCCTAAGAAATTTAAACTACATAGGTATGGGAGAGAAATATTTTGATGAGAGACTCTTAAAAAAAGGTTTTAAAGGAAATCCCTTACCACTTTGGTAAATTCTAAATCAAAATGAAATTGAAGGAGACAAATATAAAATGATTTCGATATACCACATTAATTTCATTGAATGAATAATAAAAGACATGTCCATGTTATTATATGAACCACATTAAATAAGACACATAGTGGAAATGGAATATGTCTCAAAGAAAGGAAATTGAGATGAGAAATCCCTTACCTCAAGTCCCAACTTATTTTTTACATTCTCTAACTCCAAAATAATAGAATTATATAAATTTTATACATTATTAAGAATAATTTTCAATTTAATTCCATTATAATTATTCCTTTTATTTCATTTCTTCCCATAAATTATTTAGTTACTAATTCAGTTATGTTTAGATAGTATGTTTTGAGGTTGTTTGGTTCCAAACCCCTATATAACTATGGTGCATTGATCGTGGTCAAAGGGGTCATTGTTACAAAATATTAATAATCTTAGACATGTTTTAATTATACTTTTTATACAAAGAACAAAATTTTATAACCATGAATGTAAGGTGTTCGTGAAAAATGAATCATATCAGTTCATAAAGATAGTATTCCATACATACGCATGAATGTCATTTTCATTTTTATACTGGGTGGAAATGAAATAAATTAGAACATTTTTTAGTTTTATATAATCATAAAAATATCCTATATTTCATATATATTCATTTTATTAATTTTATTCATAATTTTAACTAACCATAAGAGTCAGTGATGAAAAATGAAACACATCACTTCATGGAAGTGGTAGTCTACACGTACGAATGAGAAAAGTGTTTATTTTCCATTGGATGGAAAATGTAAAGAAAAATGAACTTAACATTAAGATAATAAAATTTTAGTATATTAGAGATAATTAAGTTATTATATAATAATGGTTATTATAGTATTTATGTAGGTGGAAGAATAAATAATCATAGAAGAAATCAATTAAGAATTATGCCTCCACTTTTGATATCAGCCTTTTGATTGAGATCAAGGCCTTTAAAGAAGAGTTTTATGACCACTTCATGGGATTTTTTATGTGATAATATAATTTTATATTGGTACATGGGTATATTTTTTATAGAAAACCTAAATTGGGTTGTTTTTTGAAATGGTTGATGTGAGTTCCTTTTTATAACAAAAAATCAATGGCATTTTCACAATTTTTCAATCTTTAAGAGTCATAAAGTACTTTTAAAAACTATAAGGAGAACATACATGAATAATTCATGATATTATCTATAGTATCCCATGAAAAATAGTAATTATAGGGGTTTTTAAGATTTTATATTTATTTTAAAATAAATTTTAAACATTAAATACCATTTAATGCCATTTTAAGACTTTTTACAAACATTGAATTTAAACACATCAAGAAACCAAAGGAATTATAATTAGAACACATAAATCAAAATTTATCCTTAATAATTATATATAAAATTAATTTAAAACCATAATTTATCCAAATAATATCACTATTAATGTTTTTAAAAATTATTTACTTTACTTTTCTACAGCTACTATAAGAACTGCGTCAATGTTGTGTAAAAATTCTAGGTAATTATACCACTTCTAAAAATTATAAAAAATTATTATAATTATTATAGTTTATTATTAATAAAATTGTTCCTCTATATTAATTTATATATCATTTTTATCTATATCCATATCATAACAATGTAATAAGTGAGAGAGAGTGATATTATGTAATTACTTTTAACTTAAAATAATATAAAGGTTGTAATCAAAGGAAAGTGGCACTAAAATTCCATATTTTTTAATATATTTTGATTTTGGTTTGATTCCACCCATATAATTAAAAAAAATTAAGTTTCAAACTGATTTTAAGACCTCATCTCAAAGTTTTAACTATATTAAAATAATTTTACCCATTACTATGGTGATAAATTTATACCAAGGTTACTATTAATTATGAATAAAAATGAAATAGTCATGTAACACACCAATATTTTATGAAAAAAAATAAAATAAATTTAATTTATTCAATATCTTATGTTACATGCAACACCAAGTTTAAACAATCTATGATATACCATTAAAATATTATTATTTAATGTGATAGTTATAACCTAGTCATTAAATTCATGGGTATAAATAAGACTAACTAAATTATAAAAATTATATAGTTTATGAAGGTATAAAATAAATTCATTGTTTATCAATTTATTTTAAATAAAAATGAAAATAATCATTTGAAAGTAAAAGAAACATTTTCTAAAAAACTATTTTTATGTGTGCTATGTGTTTTTATATTAATAAAATAAGTTAATAATTATTTTTTAATATATTTTAATGTAATTTATATATTATATATTTAATCAAATGTTTTATAATTTATCTAATATTTTTTCTAAGCATGGGATATGAATATATCCATTTTTATGATTAAAATTGTATTTTTTTTAAACAGTTTCATCGTCTTTTTTGCACATATTTTAAAATTAATTTTTTTCAATATTATAAAAAAATTAAAAATTAAATTAAATTTTTAAATTAACATCTCAAAACTATCTTATATTTAATTTTTTATAATTTTCTAAAAAGATTAATTTTCTAATAAATAGTAAAAAATACTGATTTTTACTAAAAACAACTTATCTATTTAAAGAATTTACAAAGTTCCATTTTTTAAATAGTTTAAAATTAAGATTATTTCAATTATATTTTTATTAATCTATTTTACTTCATTTTAATTGATTTTATGTTCAATTTTTATATGTAAACTTTTATTCTTATGAAAACGTTTTCTTTGGAAAATTATTTTTTTGTTGCATCTCCTAGTATAATTTTAAATTAAATTCTTCGACTTATTTCAATTAAATTTGGTAAAATGGATTATATATTTGGAATAAAAATAATTAATATTATTTAATAAATTTAACTTAATTTTTTCTAAAATTAATAGTAAAAAATTTAAAAATTAATTATCGCGATTAAGGTTAAAACGGGTTTATTAGGGGTTAAACCAAAATATAAGGGTAAGTTTACCAATTAAACTTGTATAAATTCTATTTTATAGACATATTTAAACCTTATATTATCCTAAGTTTGAATCTATTTTAATTTAAAATAATTTTTCTTTGGAATTTCTTTATCATTTATATTCTTTTTTGGAATTTCCAAGCAGTTTCCTATTGGGTCCTTTCCCCTTCTTATAAAAGGAAACCTCATCTCCTCTTCTATCCACACTTAAAAATTCTTTTTTTTTGTCAATACCTAAACAAATAACTTCTTTACTTTCCTTACCATGTCCTATAAGCATTTTTTTATTAGTAAACCCTCTTAAGAAGGATTTTGGTGAAAACCTAAAGAGGTTGTCTGAAGAAGAGGTATTGTTCTAAACCGAGAATTTTTAATTTATTTCTTCTTACACCCCATTAAAATATTATTCAACCATTATATTATAATAAAATAATTATACACCATATAATTAGATTTTATTATGTTAATTTCATAACCTAAACCCAATCAATCTTCCATTAAATGGGGAACAAAACTGTCGGTCGTGTGAACAGCGGACTACCACCTCACGAACTGATGTAATTCATTTTCCATCAAGGACAATCACGGATGGATAATATTATTAATTTAACATATTTATTTTATATTTATGACATTATTATAATTTTTTAATTATAATATCATATATACCTTCTTACCTTCCAAACCATTGAAAAACGATAATGCCGCTTATGCATACGTGTGGACTACCACCCCCACGAAGAGATGAGATACCTTTTTCATTTTATTTTGATAAAAATTGTAATAAATATATATTTAATTAATATATATATATATGAAATATATTATATATAAATTATTCAATAAATTTGAATTAATATTTACCTTTCTTTCCTTCCATCTACCAAAAAATGGAAACAACATTCATACGTACGTCTACCATATCATCTCCATGAATGGTGTAATCCATTCTTCAATATATAACTTATTTATATGATTATAAATATGTATATAATTAATTATTATTATATTTATATCATGATTAATATTTAGGATATGATGGAACTATAATAAAAGTACATGGACCAAAACTTTCGAACCAAAGCATACCTAAAAATAAAGCACTTATCACCCGAAATAATGATTTTAATAAAGAATTATTAATAAATGGGTGATAAAAATTTATTATTAAATAATATATGGTATGATATATATTATTATAGTTCTTTAATATATTAATAATAAATTTATAATTTTTATACTGTAGGATCGAATGTGTACAAAGAAATTAAAGACTTTAGGTAAGGGATTTCGGTCTCACTTTTATCTCTATGAGGAACATGTTATATTCACCACTTGTTCCTTTTATATAGTGTATATTCTTAACATTAATTTCATTTATGATTATTATCATAATAATTATATGATGTATATATATCCATCTAATATTATTTCTTTTATGGGGATTATGATTCAAAAGTTTCCAAAGTGGTAAGGGTTTCATGATGTAATCTCATTGTTTATCTAGATTGTTAATGATTAAGTTTGTGATGATGAAAAAATATTATATAACTCTCAAGAAACTCATGAATTTTATTATCCTCTGGTTATTTCTTTAAATAAATTTTTTTCTTCCACTTTCTCCCCTTAATAACTAAATATATCGAAAGAACGTTTTTAAGGAAAACTAACTTTATTTATATCTTCGGTTAAAAATTATTTCTCTTCCATGTTTTCTAAAAATATTTTAAATGATTTTTTTAATATTAAATAATGTTTTTTAAATTATTTTTTCCCTTTTTTAATTTTTAAAAATTGTTTTAAAATGATTCTTCTTATAGTTTTCTAAATGAGTTAATTTTGAATATTTACCGAAAATGTGAAAGAAGTATTTTTTTTAACATGTATGGTATGAATGGTATTTCTCTCCATCATGAACACTCAATGATTTAAATATTACCTTACAAGTTTATAAAGTTATTTTAGAAAAAAAATTATTTAATATTTGTTAAATTTTTAGATTTTAAAAAGTGATTTCAAAATGGAAAATATGTTTTACTCAAGAATGTTTTAATGGTACTTTTAAGGAATTTCTATTCATCAACATAAACAACCTTTTGTGTTACTTATGTTTTACTATAGATACGATCCAATGGTTCCATCCTTATTTTTATCTATATTTTTTATTATTATAATGATGAGATTTTTATGAAACAAATTTATTTTCATGGTTTATACTATGTTTAATTGAAGAAATGTTTATGAAACTTGTTTTCTTTACACAGGTTATGATGTGATGTTATGGTGAATGTTTTATGATATTCAAGCACATATATGCATGGTTTTCATTATTTGATGGGTGGAACCTATATTATATATCCCTATAATTAATTGGGTAAATTATTATATCTCATGAAATAATTATGGGAAACAAGTGGATTTTCTTTATCTGTTATGGGAAACAAGTTGATGTGGTTTATCTCTTATGGGAGAAACGTTAATGGGATTGATCTATTATGGGAAACAAGAAAATGTGGTTGATCCACTATATGAAACATGTGTTGATTCTTGATATGTTATGATTTTATGGTCATGTACTTGATATATGAAATGGTTTAAATACTTATGATGGTGCAAAAATTTTATTACATGGACTTATGGTTCATGATTTATTTATGAATATTTTTCAGTATTATGATTCATATAATTTGAAATGATAAATCTTTATGCCATGACTCATATTTATGGTCCATGATATATTGGGAATTTACTTTTTAAGTTATGTTTATGATATAATATCATTATTCTTATTTTAGGCCTTTATATGATTATCAATTGATATATCCCATGTTTACCCTTACTGAGTATATAAGATCTACCTTTATTATGTTTCATTTACCCAGGTAATGAAGAAAGGTTTTAATTAGGGTATGTATATGAAGATTAATAAATATTGAAATATTGGTGGGAGATTATTAACGTCTTTTACGAAATAAGAAGATTTTTTTATCTAGTCTTCAAAGACGTTAAACCTTTATGCTCCTCAGGCATGTATTTGTGATATTTATTAAATATTCATAAAAAAATGTAATATATATGTATGATAATACTAGGATAATATAGTTAGTATCAAAAAAAATGTTTAATTAACCTTTAAAAGTTAGGATGAGAAAAACATTAGTGATAACCCTATGGATAATTCAATATATAGGAAAATGTACTAGAATTTTGGTGAAGAATAGAGAAAGTGGTTTCCAAGTAATTAAATCCATTTCTAGACACTATAAGATTGTGTGTATCTACCATATTTGTTCCTAAGGGTCATCAATTTTAAAAGGTATCATTGATATATGACTCGATCATCACATCATGGATGAAAACAAGCCTTGTTGTACACCTATTTTGACACTCCTGGGGGACATGTTTTGGAAATTCAAAAATGCTTTACAAACCATCATAAAGGATTTTAATAGATGACAACCATGAATAACACTACTTAAACCTAAGGTGTCATATATTAAGAGGAATCTTTCATGATTTGGATATCTTATAAATGATTTTTAATGATTATGTGGTTTCCCACTATTGTATTATTTCTCGCACTTTTCTTTTTGGTTTTTGTAAATGACTAGAACTATAATGCAACATGATAACAATCAATGTGATGGATAATGAAATGATTTTCCACCTAATAAACCAAATTTTGTAGGATATATAATGCGGGATATTATTTCTATGCACACAAAACTTTCTCAACCTATGAATCATTTTGAGCTTCAAAATGATTAAAGGAGGGAACAATGTATTTTTGATTCTTTCATTAGGCACTATTTCCCTCATTTTAGTGGGTATTCTGATACAATAGTAGCTGAGTGGTGGATCATCACCATTGAGAATATATTTTCTATTCCTCAATGATTAGAACATGAAAATTTTGTCTTATCTATTTATCATTTAGAAGGAAAAGTATATCAATGGTGGAACCTTATTCAGAATATGAGACAAGTGGAAAAATTTGAATATATAGAATGGGATGGTTTTAAGAGGATATTTTTTAGTAATTACATCTCTTTTATTATATGTACAAAATTGATAAATAATTCCTTGATCTTAATAAAAAGTATGCTTCTGGTTTAATCATTATCCCTAAAAGAAAAATTGATCGATTCTTTGGTGGATTAAAACAAATTATTCAAAGTTTTTTAACTATAAGAAACTTTAGTTTCTATGAATAAATCATTTTATTTTCACTCATGGTATAAATATAAATTGTATATTCCCACCATTCTCATGGTTTTATAATAAAAGTAAGAACTAGTATCATGAAAACTCGAATAAATCACATGGTGGAAAGAAAATCCATCCTTTAAACATGAAAGAAATGTGGGAAGGCACATAAAGTGAATTTATTTAATATAACTAGGAGTCTCTTTAAATGTGTAAAGGAAGTTAATAAAGCCCATTAATATGGAAAATAAATGAATGGTCTAGTTAATGTAATGGAAGAGGATAAGATTCCCACTAATTCACCATCCACAATCCAATTATTTAAATATAAAGAGTATGGGAATTATACCAACTAGTGCATGAATCCAAAGGTTTATGATGATTATCATTGTTATAAAACTCTTAATATTAAATACAAAGGAAAATCTCAAGTGATCACAACTTCGTAAGTGTTTTCTAAAAATTATATGGTGAAATTTACACTCATTATCCACTCTATAGTAGCTAATCTCTTATTTGATTTTATATCTACCCACTCTTTTATATCAAAATAATTTTTCGGGGGTATTGAATTACTAGATCAATGATTAGATATTGAGTTAACAGTGAAAACTTGTTAGTTCCACTAGGTCGAATACCCTGAGAGGTGGGGTGAATCAGGGTATGACAAATTTTTCTCTTTGAGTCTTCTTTCATTGTTAAACAAAACTCAATTATCTCTTCCTTATGTAGTAATATATGAACAGATATTAAATCATGCACAGAACATAGTGATTTTTACTTGGTTCACCCTCACTGGGCTATGTACAAGGAGAATACAATGATGATGTGCCAATGTACCAAATTCACTAAGGCTTACTGCCAATAATGAGTACAATGTTCATGCTAGATCTTCTATGCCCAAGCTCACTACCTTTAAAAATCTTAGGGTCTTATCACTGCATTCCCAAGGGTCACTCCCTATTCCTCTTTCTCTAGATCACTACCGATGGAAAGGGTCATCGTCTTCATCTTCTTTTTCTCACTACTCTTGGAAAGGAATCCACACACATTTTATTAACTTGTAGGTCAAATATAGTTTATGGAAATTTAGGTCCCTTCATTTTCATGAATTACTACATCCTCAACTACAGGTAGATGCTCTGTTGAAGTTCCTTTTTCACCCACAGATGAAGTCCGCCTTCCTGAGTATTGCAAGATACCGTAAATTACTTTCAAAAGGCTAATTTAAACCTTTCTCAATATTCCTTGTAAAAATAGCAAACCACCTTGTTACTCTATGTAATATGTACCAGGAATGGTATGTGGACCACCTACTCCACAGACTGCTGCCTCTTCTGTGAACCTCCTTTGTCTGCGGACTGTCTCTTCCTTTGATGTCGCATACCACATCCGTGTACTGACTCTATGAACCTCCTCAGCAAACTACCCTCTTTCCTCGAACTATCCTTTTTCTCAAACTACCTTCGCTAGCTACCTGCATATTGTGCCTTCTTCCTCCACGTACCGTATTCTTTGCGGATTACAGTTCTCCGCAAAAGCCTTCGGTGGAATTTCTTCTGCACGAACCACTTTAGCTTTCGTGGAATTCTTCCTCACAAACCTCTTTTGGACTTTTCTGAAATACCGAAAAAAAAATATGTTCTCTAATGATATTAGGTATCAATAGTAATTGGTGGGATTAGATATTCTTATATAGGAAAAGATATCTGCAAAATCTACTAACCCAAGATTTTCCAAATCTTCGATCCAGCCACTACCACATACCGATCCTCCTACAACTGTGAACCGTAAGCCTTCCAGCGAACCACTTTTCATAAGCACTCTATGTACTTCCTTTTCTATTACATGGTAAATCTCCTTTACCGACGACAATCCATCTACGTACAGCACTGCCTTCACTGTAAACCATCTCTGCGAACCGTTTCTGGTTTCGTGAACCGCTCCAGCATACCATTCTCGCTGCTTCACGTATCATTCCAGGAACATGGTATGTGGTCCATGAATTGTGGTACGTGGTTCTCATCCATTGAAAATTTTCTTCAACATTATTCATATTATTTCCTCATATGAATAAATCCTTCCTTTTCCAACATCAAACTCCCGATTTTAAGGCCCAAAAATTTGGAAAACACTAGGAAACAGCGCCACCATAAAAACCTATATTCGAAAAACACCAAATATTCTCATTTTTTATCATCTAGATTTTCAAAAAACACAATCATACCCAAAACCTTCTAAC
This sequence comes from Viscum album, assembly GCA_963277665.1. NCBI lineage: Eukaryota > Viridiplantae > Streptophyta > Magnoliopsida > Santalales > Viscaceae > Viscum > Viscum album. The sequence goes on from OY728141.1 coordinate 1,597,893,192, forward strand.
GGGACACCTTGAGGGATTTTTCACCAACAATCTCCCCCTTTGAGTTTGTTCACAATGCTTCTCGTAACAATTCTTTTCATTTTGATATCTCGTTAAAGCTCCTTCCATCTTCAACCATCATTCACTTCATATAATTAAAATAGAGATCAAGGATTAACTCAATATATACTATAAGACCACATGATCCATGATTGGTGTGAGAAACAAGAGTATAATTCAAAGTTCATTAATGAACCACTTCATTTCTAATCACCAATTCATGATACCATACCGATACCAATGAACTGCTTTCATCACAAACATCATCCATCGTGATATCTAATCATTGATCGATCACTTATAGAATTATCTGATTTAGTGATCCACCTATATTATAGCTCTTCCAAATAGATTCGTCTCAGCTTCAAATCCCCCTATCTTGCTGCTTCACTTAACAGCTTCTCCCTGTGTCTTTTCTCCCCCTAAAATAGTCAAGATTTCTCCCCCTTTGTCAACGAACCTGAAGTTCACTTCAAGGTTGTTTTCAATAGGTTAAAGAACACATATCATCTCATTAGGGAAAGACATATCAAACCTTGAGGATAGGGGGACCCACATCCACACTTTTTCAAGTGCGGGAAATCGACTGGGCTTCCAGATCTGGTTGATGCTTTTCAAACGCTTCTTTGGGTAAGGATTTTGTAAGAATATCTACAACTTGTTATTCTATAGGCACATACTCTAAAATGACAATCCCTTACTCCACTTTCTCCAAGATAAAATGATATTTGACTTCAATGTGCTTTTTCCTTGAGTGATGGACTAGATTTTTTTCTTAGATTTATAGCACTTGAATTATCACAATGGAATTCGATCAGATATTTCACTTCAATTCCCATTTCTTCAAGTTATTTCTTAATCCACAATAGTTGCGTGTAGGCTTGAGTAGCCTCAATATATTCATATTTTGTAGTTATCAATGAAATGCAATCTTATTTCTGGATCAACCAATAAATACACAATCCTCCAAGATAAAATGAACCTCATGATGTATATATCATGTCATCTATTGATCTGGCCCAATCCGCTTCTATATATCCCAACAACTATGGCAGAGTTTTTTCATTATAAATTAATCCAAAGACCATTTTCCCTTTATATAACGAAGTGTTCTTTTTTACTTCAATCATGTGTCTCTAATTTGTATTTCTCTGATACCGTGATACTTGGCATGTGGAATATACAATATCATGCCTTGTCTTTGTCAGGTACAACAGAATTCCAATTATTTTCCTGTATTCTTTGATATTAACTACCATACATTCATCATCCTATGATAGCTTCAATAGAGTAGCAAATAGAGTCTTCATTTATTCAGAATTATCCATTCCAAACCTTCTCAAAACCTCCTTTGTATATTTATATTGAGAAATAAAAGTTTCATTCCTTCCTTGCGTCACTTGTAAGCCAAGGGAAAAATTCAGATTTCCAATCATTGGCATTTCAAAATTTCATTTCATGAATTCATAAAATGGTCTGCATTGTTCTTCATCTAATCCACCAAAGATAATGTCATCAACATAAACCAGCACCATCATCTTTTTATTGTTTCCATTTTTGAAATATAGATTGTAGTCAACTCCACCACACTAAAAATAGAGCTTCTTTATAAATTGATCAATCCTTGAATACCATGCTCTTGGTGCTTGCTTCAAACCATATAAACCATTCTTCAGCCGATAAACTCTATTCTCCTCTTCATGAACGAGAAAATTATTGTGTTTCTCAATGTAGACTTCTAATTCTAGAACTCTATTCAGAAATTCTGACTTGACATCCATCTAGAAAATGTTAAACATTCATTTCACAACTATGGACAAGAATAATATTATTATCTCCAGCCTTGATACATGTGCAAATTTCTCATCAACATCAATACCCTCTATCTGGGAGTACCCTTTGCACACAAGTTGTTCTTTGTTTCAAATCACAACACCATCTTCATTTATTTTGTTTCAAAACACCCATTTTGTCCCTATGACATTCTTATCTTCTGGTCTCGAAAAAATTTCCCACATTTGATTCTTCTCAATTTGGTCAAGTTCTTAATTCATTTCCTAAATCCAATTCTCATCTCCAGCTGCTTCATCAAAGCATTTAGTATCCACTTGTGATAAGTATGATGTTTGCGGTATATACTTCATCCTTCTTGTATGAACTAGTGTTTTATGATCACCAATTATGTTCTACCTATCAATTGCATCTCTTATTTTTGGTCTCTAGGAAGAAACTGATTTATTCTCATCATCTGAGTCTTCTTCTGAATCAATCTCTAGAGCTAGATCATCTCTTGATCTACTTATCTCTTTATCACTATCCTCATAAGTTTGATCTAGTATTTGCTGAAGATTCTTTTTATTTTATAATATAGTCACATCATGACTTTCAACTATCTTTCCCATACACTTATCGAAGCATTTATATGCATTTATTTTCATTGAGTGGCCAAGAAATATCCCTTCATCCCCATGGGATTCAAATTTCCAATGCTTCTCCTTCTTGAGAATGAAAAATTTACTTCCAAATATTCAAAATTACTTAAATGATGGCTTCTTTCCATATCATAACTCATATGAAGTCTTCTCCTATTTTGGAAAAATTAAAGAATTATTTGAAGTGTATACTGCTATCATCACAGCTTCTTTCCATAATTTATCTGAAAGGTCTTTCTCAATGAGTATTGTTCTGGGAATGTTATTAACAATCCAATTTATTCTCTCAACTACTCTATTCTAATATGGAGTTATTATTGATGAAACTTGATGCCTTATCCCATGTTTTTTATGATAATCCTACACTTGGCTATTTTTGAACTCTGTTCCATTATATGTTCGAATCATTCTAATTTTCTGACCAAGCATCTTTTCACATCCCTGTTGATATCTTTTAATTAAATTGAACACTTCATATTTGTGGGTGATTATTGAAACCTATGCCATTCTACTATAGTCATCAATGAATAGAACATAATATCTCCTCTGATAAATATCCCTTAGAGAAATTGGACAACATACATCAATATACACCAACTCAAAAAAATTGTTGACTTTTGCTCCTCTGGCTTATATGTCTTTTAAATGATCATCCCCTATTGGCAGGAATCGCACGTATGAGTACGATCATGTGATAATCTAGGGAGATTTTGAGTTGCATCATATTTCACCAGATATTCCAAGGAACCTTGGATTTTGTGGCCAAGATGATTATGCCATAACTTTTTTTCTTCATCCTTGGACAGAAAGAACATATCTTCTTATCCACTCACAAGGTAGAGATTCCCTTTTGTACGCTTTCCTTACAACACAAAAGCACCATCCTTTTCCTTGATGATACGTAATTTCTAGGAAAACTAATGGAATTCCCTGAGTCACATAATTAACCAACAGTAAGAAATTTGTGAATAATCCCCTTAACAACCAAGACATATGTTCGTCTCATGTCTTTTCTTCCAAACTTGGATTTTCTTGAACCAATAATTTTCAAGTCCTCTTCATTACCAAATCTTATGATACCTTATTTACTATACCTAATTCCAGTCACTAGATCCTTAATTCCTGTTATATGGGACATGCATCCACTTTCAGTGATCCATATCTCAGTGCGATCTGATGCCTTGAATACAATTTCTTCTACAACTGCTTGCTCGACCCTTTTCTTTTTGACCCAAGTCATTGACTTCATACCTCTCATGGAATGATAATCTTGATCATCATTAACATATGATGGACCAGCTTCAACTTGCAGAGCTTCAAATTGATTTTAAATTTCTAGATCTCTTGATGATACATTTGGCTGCTTCTTATGAACAAATTTGTTCTGCCTCAGCACGTTCCTCTCTATTTTTTATGTGTCATATTTTCCCATATTTCAGAATATTTTACACCTGAAAGAAATACCATCAGATGATGACCTATAATTTTGAGCTCTATATGACCACATTTATTGGTCTTCTTCCCTTTGGTACCTCTTTGCTATGGAATATACATTTTAAGAGTGTCTAATATTACTACAATAATAGAATCTTATGTGATATACATTTCTGTGTGGAAATAATGCACCAATAGTTATACCTTGGGTTCTATGAATCTTATGATTATTCCTCATACCCAATTCCATCATTAATCTTGGAGTGAGTGATTGTTGCCTGAATTGAAACATGATTGCTTTCTATTTTAGATCGGTCCATATACCAACCTTATCATTCATAATTAGTTTTTTCTTATATTCTGATGGACCACTCTGCTCAAATATCATCTTCTATGTTGCTTGTATGATCTACTTTACTAGAAGTTTCTCCTGATCTTCAATTGTTCGTCATAGAATGAAAAATTTCTCTTCAAGTTGTTCGATACATTTGATTTGATCTTTTACAGTTTCAGTCAAACTATCAATTGCTATTTTCTATTCTTCAATTTTGATTTTGTACTCAACCACCTTTTCAGAACTTTCTGGCATTAAATATCTTAGCTTTTCAATTTCTGTATTCAGCTCAGAATTCTATTCTTCCTGCTACGGCATAAAGAATTTGGAATCACAAACAACATTTTTAGATTTATTTTTTTTTATCTCAAAATATATACCTCTTCAAGGGAAGCTTTTAATTCAGCCTAAAAATCAACTCTTCCTTAAATTTATCCCTCTTTATTGTCACTTTCTTCTGTTGTTAATGAAATTATGAAAACTGCTACCAAAGCATCTATTTTATGATCATTGCAGTCCTCCAACTCTTTTGCCTCATATTATTCTAAACTTTCATCTTCTTTTGAAAGAAGATTCTTCTTTTTGAAGAACTTTCTTCTAATACTTCTCCTCCCTTTCTCATTTGATGAATACTTCTTTTGGGTAAATTCATCATTTTCTTTATTTTCATCATCAAACTTCTTAGGATATTTTGCTGTAAAATGAGAAATCTTTCTACATCGAAATCATGAAAATGGAATTTTAACTTTGAACTTCCCTTTTCCCATTTACAAATTTGAGGAGATAAATTACATGAAATCATCCATATTTTCCTCCTCAGGACTATCTTTAATAGAGAGATTCTTCATGGACTTGAATGCTACTTCTTTAGACTTCCCCTTTTCCACTGCATCATTATCATCATTTCTCATTTCATTTGTTATAAGGGTATTGTGTAGGTTATCTAGTACCAGGACATTTGGGTCTTTTTCTTCCAACACTGAAACTTTCGGATTCAAATGTGGTGGAAGTTTTCTCAAGATATATTTCATAGTCTTTAAATCTTCAATGACTTCTCCAATACCCCGCATGTATTCCAAAATAATATTTATCATGTCATAGAATGCATCGGTACTATCATTGGGATTAATTCTAATATCCTCATACTTATTCCATAAAACATGAAGCTTTTCTTCTCGGACTTTTGTGTCTCCCTCATAAATGATCAAAAAAAATTCCATATTACATGTGATGTTTTACAGGACATCACTTTCGAATAAATTTCATTTGATAAGGCTCCCCCAAAAGCATTGATCCATTTAGAATCAGAATCCAATTCCCTTATTTCAGCTTTTAATAAAGCACCAATATTAATGAAAGCTTATGTTTCATGCATAATTGTTGTGAAGACATCCATCCCTACTGATCGGAAGTAGTTATGAATCTGATTCTTCCATAGTTGAAAATTATTTCCATCAAGGATTGGAATTCCTTTATGACTGACCACCTTCATTTATTCTTCTTGAGAGATAACCTCTGAATTTAAACCTTTTCCTCTGATACCAATTGTTAGGTCCATGAGGTTGAATACCCTAAGAGGGGGGGTTAATCAAGGTATTACAGATTAAAAAAACTCCCTTTGGATCTTGTTTTGTTGTTAAATAAAACTAAATTCTCTCTTCCTCCCATAGAAATATATGAACAGATACGAAATCATGCATAGGACATAGCGATTTTTACTTGGTTCACCCTCACTGGGGTACATCTAAGGAGAATACAATGGTGATGTGTCAATATACCAAATTAAATAAGGCTCACTTCCAATAATGAGCACAATGTTTGGGCTAGATCTTCTACACCCAGGCTCACTACCTTTACAAAGTTTAGGGTCTTCTCACTGCATTCCCAAGGGTCACTCCCTATGCCTCTTTCTCTAGCTCACTACCAGTAGAAAGGGTCATCGTCTTCATATTCCTTTACTCACTGATCTTGGAAATGAATCCACACATAGTTTATCAAATTTTAGGTCAAACATAGTTTATGGACATATATGTCCCTTTATTTTTATGAATTCATACATCCTCAATTATTGGTAGATTCTCTATTGAAGCTATTTTTTTACCCTCAGATGAAGTCCACCATCCTGTGTACTACAAGATACCATAAGATACTTTCACAGACTAATTTGAAGATTTTGCAAGCTTCCTTGTGAAAATCGCAAACCACCTTGTTCCTCTACGTACTGTGTACTGGGAAAGGTATGTGCACCGCCTTCTCTGCGTACTGTTGCCTCTTCCATGAACCTCCTCTATCGGCACACTACCTCTACCTTCACTGTCACGTAACTCCTCCATGTATGAACTCTATGAACTTCCTCAGTGAACTACCCTTTATTCAGAAACTATCCTTATTTTTTAAACTACCTTCTCTTGTAACCTACGTATCGTGCCTTCTTCCTTCGCGTACCGCGTTGTTTGTATATTATAGTTCTCTGCAAAACATTTGATAGAATTTCTTCTACGTGAACCACTTTAGCTTTCATGAAATTCTTCCTCATGAACCTCCTTCAGACTTTGTCAAAATCCCAAACCAAAAATATGTTCTATAATGATATTCGGCCTCAATAGTAATTGGAGGGATTAGCGATTCTTATATAGGAAAAGATATCTGCAAAATCCGCTAACCTAAGATTTTCCAAATATTCAATATAGCCTCCACATCATACTGATCCTCCTACCACCGTGAATCGCAATCCTTCCAGAAAACTGCTTTTTATATGCTCTCTGCATACTGCCTTTTCTCCTACATGGTCGATCTACTCTTCCGACGACAATCCATCCACGTACCGCACTACCTTCACTGTAAACAATCACAGTGAAACATTTCTAGTTTTGTGAATTGCTCTATCATACCGTTCCCACTGCTCCACACACCATTCCTAGAACATGGTACACGGTTCTCATCCTTTGAAAATTTTCTTTAACGTTCTTCATACTATTAACTCCTTTGAAGAAATCCTTTCTTTTCCAATATCAAACTACCAATTTTGAGGCCCAAAAATTTGGCAAACACTGGGAAACAACGCCACCTTAAAAACCTGTCTTCGATAAACACCAACAATTCTCATTTGTGATCATCTGGCTTTGTCAACAAACACAATCATACCCAAAACCTTCCGAGGGGAAAACTTGATGGATTTTTTCACAAAAAAACTTATAATGGTACTATAGTCTCATCTCAAGTCTATAGTTCCTCTATGATTAAAGTTTGTCGCAAAGTTCTTACTATAAATCTTATAATTCACTCTTTAGTTGAATTTGATATGGTTCTAGGAATGGATTGGATATCTTTATATTCCTATATCAATTTATGAGGGTGGGAAGTCACATATCATATTCAAAATGAAACCATGTTCATTTATCAATGCAAGGATTGATAGAAACTTCCCATGGAAATTACATCCATTTTATGGGTCTTGATTCCTATTCCAAAGGGGTGTTTATCTCATGTGGTTGGGGAGATTCTCAAAATTGATGATATTCCTAATATGTGGTAGTTTTTTATATATTTTAGGAATATTTTCCTAGTATTCCATTGAAACATGAAATTTAGTTCTTAGTATAACTATTACCTGGTGCTACACCTATTTCAAGGACTCTCTATAAAATGGTCTCGATTGTGTTGTAGGAATTGAAGAAGAAACTCTGGGAGAATCTTAACAAGGGATTTATTTGGGAAAGTATGTGACCTTAGGGTGCAATTTTTTTGTGTTAAGAAGAAAGATGGATCAATTCAAATATGCATTGATTATCAGGAACTAACCAAGATCAAAATCAATAAAAAGTATCATCTACCCCATACTGATTACTTATTTGATCAATTTTGAATAGCTTAGTACTTTTAAAAGATTTAACGTCATTCTGGATATCATCAATTGAGGGTTAGGAAGGATGATATACCGAAGATGGCATTCCATGAAAGGTATGAACACTATAAATTTATAGTGATTCCATTTTTTCACTACTGGAAAATGGACCTATCCCCAAAATTTTCCCCAAAACCATAGGGATAGGTACCCTTATACCCACGGTTTTGGAAAACCGTGGGTATAGGTGACTTTTTAAGACCTATACCAATGGTTTTCCAAAACCGTGGGTATAGGGGGGTCTATCCCCACGGTTTTCCAAAACCGTGGCGATAGGTCCTGAAAAGTGACCTATACCCACGGTTTCCCAAAACCCTGGGTATAGGGGTACCTATACCCACGGTTTTGGGGAAAACTGTGGGGATAGGTTTCCCGTGTGTGCGCGGGAAAAAAAATTCCACGGGAAGGAAATTTTTTTGGCTGGAATCCTATACCCACGGTTCTTCCCTCTATACCCATGGTTTTTATAACTATATTTAACTATATATATATATATATATATATATACATATAGGTGATGTTAGGGTAGTGGTTAGATGCGGTGTTTTTAGCGAAGAGGTTACGGGATCGAAACTCAGCGCCTACATTATTTTAGGACCTATACCCACAGTTTTGAAACCATGGGTAAAAGTTGTTGACACCATGGAAATTGGATGTGTTTTGGTGACACGATGGAAGGACACCAATACCCACGGTTTTGGAAAACTGTGGGTATAGGCTTGGGACCTATACCGGCGTCGTTCCAGCCTATGGTTCCCAAAACTGTGGGTATGGGCTATACCCACGGTTTTGGGGGCTATACCCACGGTTTTGAACCGTGGGTATAGGCCATTTTTTCAGTAGTGTTTCTTATTAATACCCTTTTTATCTTCATGGATTAAATGAATAGAGTCTTCAGAGATTACCTTGATCATTTTGTGGTTATAACACCCCAAGATGGTAAAGGGATAAAAAATGTTAAATGTTACTACCCATGTTAACAAGGTGAACTTTTCTTCTCAGGATACTACCTGATTAGAACTCCATAGTTAATTGTGCTTGGCCTGGAGTAGTAGTTAGGATGGTTGAATTCTTAGTATGTTTCTTGGGATGTTTGTGAGTGAGGAAAAAGAACACTAAAAATAAAATGTGTTGTCCTATGGGGAAATTAATTAGTCTGATGACCCGTTCTGGAATTTGGTTGGGTCTCGGGTAAGGGACTAATTGTATAGGTAGAAACTGATGGTTCCGGGAATGTTAGGACTTGACGACCATGTTATGGCGAGGTATATGTGTTGTCATTAGGGCCTAGTTGTTACATTGGTATCATAAGAGGAACCCAGTCAGAAGTGTGGTGGCACGGCTTGGGTTTATATGTAGGGCCCACAATGATGAGGTTTTACTCTAAGGGGGTGAATGTAACACCCCAAGATGTTGAAGGGTTAAGAATTCTACATGTTATTAACCACTTAACCAAGTTTAACCCTTCTTTTTGGGAGCCTACCTGATTAAAACTCCACTGTTAAGAATGTTTTTCCTAGATTAGTGATCAAGATGGGTGACCTTACCAAACTTTTACTAGGATGTTTATTCGAGTTAGTAAAAAAGAATTAAAAAAGAACATATGTTGGACTATGGGGATAGTCATTAGTCTCGAACATATTATATGAAACCTGAGATTTTGTTTGTTTTTTCTTGGAAATATCAACTTGTATTCCTATTAATCCCCTATTGGTGTAATATTTTTACACCTCATGCTTGTATTATAATTTCTTATTTTAATAAATTCCTATGTGGCATTAATTAGGTGACCAATTCAAGTCACCACTTTTTTTAAAAGAAATTAGGGAACCAAATGTTTGTAGGATGACTGGTGGTTCCTAGAAGGCTGGGACCAGATGACCATATTATGGTGGGGTGCATATTCTATCAGTGGGGCCTAGTTGTTATGGTGGTAGTATTTATAAATGATATTATTTTATATCTAAAGAGTAAAAAAGAGCATGAATATAACCTGGGAATTGTACTAAAGACCGTGAGGAAGGAAACTTTTTCTGAAAAAATCACCAAATGTGAATTTTGGATCCAAAAGGTTTCATTTTTTGGTTATATAACCTCAAGATATAGTATATCTATGGATCCATAAAAGATTAAAGTTATTGAATTTTAGACCAGACCAACCACTGTGATGGAGATCCAAATTTTTATTAGTTTGTCTAGATATTATTGATAGTTTTTTGGATAATTTCTAATGATTTTTTGATCCACTCACCAAGTTAACTTAGAAGGGATCCAAGTTCCTTTAGACAAATGAATGTGAATAAAATTTCAAGGACCTAAAGGTAAGGTTATTCAATTCACCAATGATTACATTTCCTTGTAGTGGAGAATTATTTTTAATTTAAAGTAATGCATTAAAAAGGGTATTCAAATGCATTATAAAGTAGAATTAAATTGTTATAGCTTATGCCTCATGAAAATTAAAGATCCATGAGAAAAAATAACTAAATGATGATTTAGAGTAAGTTGCGGTAATTTTTACATTAAATATATAAGTACATTATATTTATGAAGAAAGTTGTGATATATATAGTAGTCATAAAATTTTAAAGTATAATTTCACATAGAAAGTGTTGAATATGTTCCATAGAAGATGCTTGGATCTGATTAAATATTATGACTGCTCAATACATTATCAAAATTGATAAGGTAAACAAGGTGGTTGATGATTCAAGTTGAAAGGATCTTTCTAGATTATCTACAATGAAAATCAAAAAAGATCCAATATTTATGGATTTATAAAGGATGGATCTATAAATCTTGAATAAATGGGAGAAATATTATCTTTATCAAATGGATATTCAAACATTTATTCAAGAGAATATTAATGAGGTGCGGAAGGATGATGTAGAGCTGTAGAAAAAGGCTAAAAATGTTCCTGATTTTAACCTTGATTGTGATGGAATGATAATTTTTATGACCCATGTATATGTTCTATCCATACCTAATTTAAAAGAGTTATTATAGGAAGCTCATAGATTTTATTATATATTCATCCTTAAAGTATAAATATGTATAGATATTTGAAAGAGTATTTCTAGTGGGTTGGATTGAAGAGAGATGTTGAAAAGTTTGTATCTTGGTGATTAGTATGACATCATGTCAAGTTTGAGTGAAAAAAATATAAGGGGATGTTACAAACATTACCTATACCAATATGGAAATGGGAAACATCACCATGGATTTTTTCATCAAACTCCCTAAAACATCAAAAGTTCATAATTATATTTGGGTTATAGTAGATCGCCTTACAAAGTTAGCACACTTCATTGTTATTAGAGAATGAATCTCCCTGGATCAGTTTTCTAGGATAAACATTAAGGAGGTATTAAGGTTACATGGAGGACCACATTCTATTGTATATGATCAGGATCCTATGTTTACCTAGAATATTTGGAAAATTCTTCAACAGGATCTAGATACAGAGTTATGTTTCAGTACTGTATATCGTCCTCAGATAGATGTTCAGACTAAGAGAAACATTCAAACCCTAAAGGATATACTAAGATATTTTTATATGTGTTTCAAAGTGTTTTGGAATCAACACATTTCTCAAGTTAATTTTTCTTACAAAAATAGCTTTCACTAGAGTATCTAGATTGCACCGTATGAATCCCTTGATGGAAATAAGTGTAGAAGTGTAATGTTTTGGGATGAATTTGGAGAAAGAAATTTTTTGGGACATAAGATATCTAAAAAATGGTAGATAAAGTTAGATCTATTAAACAACATATCAAGGTGTAACACTCGAGACTTTTATGTGAAATATTTTTTTTTATGTTATATAAATCATCAAAGGAATCTTTCACTACACACAACACTAGCTTGGCTTGCTTTACACACAACCACGGCCTTCCTCGATAGCTTGAGTCGTACGCAATACCGAGTTTCACTAAACAATGATATGCTATTAAAATATTATTAAAACTAGCCGTTATGAATAGTAATAACCACTTTTTGAAATTTTATAAATTTTATTTTTCAAAATTTACTTCATTTTTGGATTCGGAATATCGAAATTAGCCTAGGGTGAAATTTTTGGTATTTTTCTGAAAACTTTCAATTTTTGATGAATAGTGAAACCACTAAGTGGTAGTTAAAAACTGAATTTTTCATAAAATTTAATTTTACCGCTTCTGTGAGTGGAATTTCAAAAATCCAAGATACACGGTTGATGTCAGTAAGTAAAATGTGGTTCAATGAGATGAAAATAATTTTTGGTGAATAATAACTTTTTACTTTTTTTTACCACGGTTAAAAGTAAATAGGGTAATTAAGGTTAAAAATGATATTATTATTACCCTAACACATGTCCTAATTTTATTTTACAAGTGTAATTCGACCAAAAACAACCTAAGGAAAAAAAATATGACCATTTAGGACCACTTGGATTAGATTAGGACATTTATTATTAATTTATTTAAAGAAGGGTTAAAATAGTTAAAATCAAAGTTTAACAAGAAAATAATTTTTAACATAGGTTTATACATAAGATAAAATAGACTATAAATATTCATTAGAAAGATAAAAATATTTCCTAAATAATGATATTTTATTTATAATTTTTAGACATTATATAATTTAATTTATTTATGACACAAATATGATGCAGTAATTATCTTATTAATGAAATATTTACATAATTGATGTTATAAATACCCAAATAAATGTAATTTGAGACTTTTTATGAATTAAAATAATTTTCTAGGTTAATATGACATCTTAGTATTGATTTAATTAACTTTTTTAGAACTAATCATTCTGTTATGATTTTCAGAAAAATAAATTACTAAATAGTGTCAAAATTGACATAAAATAGTTTTTAAAACAAATATTATATTATTAATTGTTATTTTATTCCTAAAAATCTAAGGTTAGTCCAAATGACTTATATAAGGTTATATATATTAATAATAAACAACTTGGGGTTTTTTTGGCTGCTTATAGTAAGTTTATTAACCTTATAGTATAAGAACACAAGAAGACACGGTAAAAGTAAAATTATTTAACTTAATGTTAAATCTAAATGATAAGGTTAAAATAGGAACCTAAACTTGTCTAAATTATATTTTATGAAAGTATTTCGACCCATTCCCACCTTATCTTCTATATAAATCAATTTTGATCTATTTAAAACCGAATTTGACTTTATAATAAAATAATAGTTTTAGTTATTCCAAAGGTACCCCTCTCCTCCCTTATAAAAGGACACCTCATCCCCTTCTTCCTCACACCACTTTGAGCCTTCAAGCTCGTCCAAACCCTACCGATTTTTCCTCTACACTTCCCTAGAAACATCCTAGAGGTTCTAGTCTTCTTCAAAGACCTATTTTAGTGCCCTAAAAGGAGGTCTCAAAGAAGCACTTCAAAGAAGAGGTAATGTCCGTTACCGATTCTTTCATATTTATTTCTTCTTCCACTTCTTCTTATTTAGTTATTTCATTATGAAGTAATAACATCAGTATCACTAATATAATGATATGTCATTATAAGTATGAAACAACCCTATTTCACCATCTATCCATCCAACGGAAAAAGAAATCACCGCGCGTGCGTACGTACAGAATACCGTCTTCACGCTGTGGTGTAATCTATTTTCCACCACCACCTTACTTGGATGGGTATAATGGTGTAAATAATGACTATATATGACTATTATAAAGTGATATTGATTCTGAAATAGTATACATACACTCCAATACAATTCCATGATAATAGGAATGATATCATCACTCGTGCGTACGTACGGAATACCGTCTCCACGATGTGATGCGACTCGTTCTACATGATCTTCATTGCATAATGATTATATAAATGAATTTAATGAATGAATATGATATATATTACACTAATACCATTCTGTAAATGATTTATCTATAACCTAAAGAGAAGAATAAGAATTTATTCGACAAAACACGCATAAGAACAAAAAGTAATAAACACCTGAATAACAAGTAGTAATGAAATATTACTAATAAGAAGCTAAGAATATGACCATATATGATATCATTATAATAATTATGATTCTGGAATAATTCAATAACATTATTTAAATCATTATACAGGAGTTTCGGACACTTACGAAGCAAATCGGACCTAAGGTAAGGGAAAATATCACAATCTCATTTTTTTTCCGAGATTGTTTATACTTTGGTATTTACTGGGGTGTATTTTATCATCCACATACATGTTTCCTCAATATGTAATATTATTTCCATCCACCTACAATTTTTTAAATCCAATTTTACCCTTCGGTGAGTTTTTAGTAAAAGATATGAAAGGAATCTTTTGTCGTTTTTCGTACGAGGTACTTTTTGACTTTTCCAACAAAAGTACGAGAAAAATGTTTTTTTAACTTATACGGCATGAATGGATTTTTAAAACATTATTTCCAAGAATATTCCTTTACAATTTTTCAAGTTTATTTTTAATCAACTTTATTTAGTTTAGAATTGTATGACATGTTAAGAAAGGAAAAGTGTTTTTGAAGTAGAAAGGATATTTTACTCAAGAATGGAGTTCAAGCGTTTTATCAAAATTATTTTCCATATAAGATAATAGAGGGTTCTGTTTCTATCCCTATTATTACATTGATTTTATTATGTTGTGATGGAATTATTTTTATGAATTCCTTTATCTTATATGAGTTGTTTTATGATGTCACGATGTTTAAGATTCCCATTTTTATTACATGGGTTATGCTATGATGTATGGTTTATGATTTTGTGACACACATAAGAATGGTATCATTATGAGATGGGTGGGACCTATATCTCCCTCCAATGCATTGGGTAAAGATTTTATATCTCATGAGATAGACATGGCTGGAATGGTAGGTTAAACCGGTTCAGTGAAATAGGACTGAAATGAGGAGTGAACTCGGTTCAGAAATGGACTTTGTCCACTAAGATTGTCTTGGAAATGAGTCTTGACTCATAAGAAATTATTCTCTATGATTATGTGTGTATGCCACAAAGTTTCATGTTTTAAGTAATAATTATCGGGATTACATTTCACTACTATGATTTATCCCATGTTACGAAATTACGATCTCTTTTGCAGGTTAAGATTTCCAAAATTTATATTCTTAAGTATATGATGTGATTGATATTTCTTTTGTTTACTCTTGCTAAGCATTTTATCTCACCCTTTTGTATGTTTTATTTCCCCAGGTCAAGAATAAGGTTATTAAGTAGGATATTCCAAAAAGGGACTCTAGATGTGATGAAATAAGTGGGAGGAAAAGTTGATGCTTTATGAACCAGTTGTTTATGTTTCCCAGTTTCTAAAGACTCTATAACTATACGGTACTTTCCTGGTTTTGTTATATGTTGTAATAAGTGTGCTTCAATTTTTGATGTACTAACAATGTATGTTTAGTATGGGTCGTTATAGTTGGTATCAGAGGAAAGGTATAGTCAACCTTTGGAAACTAGGATGTGAAAGCCTTAGTAAGAACCCTAAGGATAAGTCTAAGCATAGAACACAATCTTAGTGTTTTAGAAATAGCCATGAATAACCTAGGATAAGACCTTAAGTGTGAAATTTTATTCTTGATTATGTGGTTTTCCTATTATAATTAGTGTTTCTCACACTATTCTTCTTGGTTTTAGTCAATGGCTAGGACCCGAAGGAACCGTGTTAATGCGGAATGCAACGGGCAATGCAATGATTGTCCCCCTGAGCAACCAAACGTTATGGGAGCTGGAGTGAAAAATATTGTAGCCATGCTCACACAACTTTCTCAAGCTATGAATCATGCAGGACTTCCAAACGAGAAAAGGAAGGAGCAACATTCTGTTGAATCCTTCATGAGACAGCGTCCACCTTCATTCAGTGGGTCTACTGATCCATTAGTTGCTGAACAATGGATTAGTACTACTGAAAAGATATTTTCAGTTCTTCAATGTTCTGAGCATGATAAATTTATCTTAGCAGTGTATTGTTTGGAAGGTGATGCTGATTAATGGTGGAATCTTATTAAGAATATGAGGCAAAGGGATGAAATTGAGTCCATGGAATGGGACGAGTTCAAGAACTTATTTTTCAATAAGTACTTCCCTCATATTCTCTGAACAAAGATGGAGAAAGAGTTTTTTGAACTGAAGCAAAAGGATGATGAATCTGTTGGTACCTATGAAGCAAATTTTACAAGACTTGCAAGGTACACTTCTGGTATTATTATCCAACCTGAGAGTAAGATCGATCGATTCTTTAGTGGCTTAAAATCAAGTCTTCGAAGGGCGTTAGCCATAAGGGACTTTAATAGATACAAGGAAATCGTTTGATGTGCTCTCAAAGTCGAGATAGAGATTGGAGTAACCCATCAGTCATATGGGTTTGATAAGAAGAGGAAAATGGAATTCAAAGGAAAATCTAAAGAGCACACTGAAAAGAAGATGATATTTCCCTTATGCTCAAAGTGTTGAAAGAAACATGGAGGGATTTGTCTTAAAGGGACAAGTAAATGTTTCAAATGTTGAAAGGAAGGTCATCGGGCATTTGAATGCCGCAATGATGGGAAGAAGATGTCTAATGATGCAAACAAAGGAAGGGATACACAGAATGAACCTACTACACTTCAATGTTTCAAGTGCAAGGAGATGGGGCATTATGCCAATCAATGCCCAAATCCAAGGGTTGATGATGATGGTCAACATCAACAAACTCTTAAGGCTAAAGATAAAGGAAAGTCACATGCAATTTCTATTAGCGATGTGGATTACGATAACGATGTGGTGAAAGGTACACTTACCATCCTCTCTAAAGTAGAAAATGTTTTATTTTATTCTGGATCCACCCACTCTTTTATTTCTGAAGAATTTTCTAAGGATATCACCATATTACCTCAACAATTAGATGTTGAGTTAGCTGTGACAACCCCTAATGGCACAACAGTCGCATCAAAAGTTTATAATTCTTCTCCGATTGAAGTTTGTGGGAAAGTGCTTCCTACAAATCTTGTGATCCTTCCTATAGTAGAATTTGATGTGATTCTTGGCATGGATTGGCTTTCTTTATATGGAGCTCATATCAATTTCCAAAGAAGGGAAGTCACATTTCATATTCCAGATCAATCTATGATCTTCTTTAAATGCAAGGATGAACATAACCTTCCAGTGGAAATTCATTCCATCTTATGGGTCTTGATTCCACTAAATGAAGGTTATTTATCTCAAATGGTTGGTGAGAAACTCACAATTATGAATATGGCCATTGTACGGGAGTTTTATGATGTCTTTCCAGAGGAATTACTGGGTCTTCCACCAAATCGTGAAGTTGAGTTTTCAATAGAACTCGTACCGGGTGCTTTGCCTATTTCAAAGACACCTTATAGAATGGCCCCAATTGAGTTACAGGAATTGAAGAAGCAACTCCAAGAGAATCTTGATAAGGGGTTCATACGCCCTAGTGCGTCACCTTGGGGAGCACCTGTTCTATTTGTTAAGAAGAAAGATGGATCAATGAGACTCTACATTGATTATCGAGAACTTAACAAGATCACTATCAAGAACAAATATCCTCTCCCACGCATTGATGACTTATTTGACTAACTACGAGGAGCTCAATACTTTTCCAAGATTGATCTTCGTTCAGGGTATCATCAATTAAGGTTCAAAAGGGAGGATATACCAAAGACAGATTTCCGTACAAGGTATGGACACTATGAATTTATAGTGATGCCGTTTGGTCTTACTAATGCCCCTACTATCTTCATGGATCTGATGAATAGAGTCTTTAGATACTATCTTGATCAGTTTGTGGTAGTATTTATAGATGATATTCTGGTATATTCAAAGAGCAAGGAAGAACATGAAGATCGCTTGAGAATTATATTGAAGACCCTAATAAAGGAGAAGCTTTATGCCAAATTTACCAAGTGTGAATTTTGGATTCAAAAAGTTTCATTTTTGGGTCACATAATCTCAAAAGAGGGGATATCTGTGGATCTAGCAAAAATAGAGGTTATCGAAAGATGGTCGAGACCAACAACAGTAACTGAGATCCGAAGTTTTCTTGGTCTGGCTGGATATTATCGGCGTTTTTTGAAAGATTTTTCACGATTATCTAATCCACTCACCAAGTTGACTCGGAAAGTAGTTAAGTTTTTCTGGACGGAGGAATGTGAAGAGAATTTCAAGGAGATGAAAAAAAGGTTATCCAGTGCACCTGTGCTCACACTGCCTTGTAGTGGAGAAAGGTTTGTGATCTACAGTGATGCATCCAAGAAGGTATTGGGGTGTGTTCTTATGCAAAATGATATGGTGATAGCTTATGCCTCACGAAAGTTGAAAATCCATGAGAAAAATTACCCAACTCATGATTTAGAGTTAGATGCGGTAATCTTTGCATTAAAGATTTGGAGGCATTATCTTTATGGTGAAAGGTGTGATATTTATACTGATCATAAAATTTTAAAGTATATTTTCACACAAAAGGATCTGAATATGCGCCAAAGAAGATGGTTGGAGATGATTAAGGATTATGACTGCTTAATCCATTACCACCCTGGGAAAGCAAACAAGGTGGCAGATGCATTAAGTCGACAAGACCGTGCCAGTTTATCCATGATGAGGATCACAAAAGATCCAATATTTATGGATTTACAAAAGATGGATCTTGGAATTATAATGGAAGGGGAAAAATCTTATCTTTCTCAAATGAATGTTCAACTATCTATAGATGTGAAGATTAAAGAGGCACATAAAGAAGATGTCGAGTTACAAAAGAAGGTGAGAAATGTTCATGAATTCAACCTTGATTGTGATGGGATAATAAAGTTCAAGAATCGGGTTTGTGTTCCTCCCATCCCAGAATTAAAGAAGGATCTTCTGGATGAGTCTCATAGTTCTTCATTCTCTATTCATCCTGGAAGCACGAAGATGTATAGGGACCTGAAAGAGTACTTATGATGGGATGCCATGAAAAGAAATATTGCTGAATATGTCTCTCGATGCTTGGTTTGTCAGCAAGTTAAAGCTGAGAGACAGAAGTCTAAGGGGATGTTACAACCATTACCCATACCCGAATGGAAATGGGAAAACATCACTATGGACTTTGTCACAGGACTTCCTAAAAAATCCAAAGGCAATAATGCTATCTGGGTCATAGTTGATCGTCTTACAAAGTTTGCACACTTCATCGCTATTAGAGAGGATTTCTCTCTGGATCAGCTTGCCAGGATATATGTGAAGGATGTGGTAAGATTGCATGGAGTACCACTTTCTATTATATCTGATCGGGATCCGAGGTTTACCTCAAAGTTCTGGTGAAGTCTTCAGCATACTCTGGATACAGAGTTGAGTTTCAGCACTGCTTATCATCCTCAAATAGACGGTCAGTCTAAGAGAACAATTCAAACTCTAGAAGATATGTTGAGAGCTTACACTATGGATTTTAAAGGTGGTTGGGATCAACACCTACCTTTGGTGGAATTTTCTTATAATAATAGCTTTCACTCCAGTATTCAGATGGCTCCTTATGAAGCTCTCTATGGAAAGAAATGCAGGACTCCAACTTGCTGGGATGAAGTTGGGGAAAGAAAGCTATTAGGGCCTGATCTCGTTGATGAAATGGCAGAAAAGGTTAGATCTATTCAACAACACATAAGAGCAGCTTAGAGTCGACAGAAAAGTTATGCCGACAACCGAAGAAAAGACCTAGAGTTTGAAGTGGGTGATAAAGTGTTCTTACGAATATCTCCCTGGAAGAGGGTCATGAGATTTGGAAAGAAGGGGAAGTTGAGCCCTAGATATATCGGTCCTTTCGAAATACTGGATCGTGTTGGGAAGGTATCTTACCAATTGGAGCTTCCACCGAATCTCTCTCAAGTTCACGATGTGTTTCATGTATCTCTCCTAAGAAAGTACATACCTGATCCTTCACATGTACTTAGCTCAGAAGTTGTACCGCTGGAGCAAGATCTTTCTTATGAAGAACAGCCGATAGAGATTCTGGATCGTAGCAAAAAATTCCTACGAAACAAGACCACTCGATTGGTGAAAGTTTTATGGAGGAACCACCAATTAGAAGAAGCTACATGGGAGCTTGAGGATATGATGAGGGAGAGGTATCCTCATCTGTTTGTTACAAAGTGACGAATTTCGAGGGTGAAATTCATTTTAAGGGGGGTAGAATGTAACACCCGAGACTTTTATGTGAAATTTTTTTTTTATGTTATATAAATCATCAAAGGAATCTTTCACTACACACAACACTAGCTTGTCTTGCTTTAAATGCAACTGCGGCCTTCCTCGATAGCTTGCGTCGTACGCAATACCGAGTTTCACTAAACAATGATATGCTATTAAAATATTATTAAAACTAGCCGTTATGAATAGTTATAACCACTATTTGAAATTTTATAAATTTTATTTTTCAAAATGGACTTCATTTTTGGATTCGTAATATCGAAATTATCCTAGGGTGAAATTTTGGTATTTTTCTGAAAACTTTCAATTTTTGATGAATAGTGAAACCACTAAGTGGAAGTTAAAAAACTGAATTTTTCATAAAACTTAATTTTACTGCTTCTGTGAGTGGAATTTCAAAAATCCAAGAGACACGGTTGATGTCAGTAAGTAAAATGTGGTTCAATGAGATGAAAATAATTTTTGGTGAATAGTAACTTTTTACTTTTTTTTACCACGGTTAAAAGTAAATAGGGTAATTAAGGGTAAAAATGATATCATTATTACCCTAACACATGTCCTAATTCTATTGGACAAGTGTAATTCGACCAAAAACAACCTTAGGAATAAAATATGACCATTTAGGCCCACTTGGATTAGATTAGGACATTTATTATTAATTTATTTAAAGAAGCGTTAAAATAGTTAAAATCAAAGTTTAACAAAAAAATAATTTTTAATATAGGGTTATACATAAGATAAAATAGACTATAAATATTCATTAGAAATATAAAAATATTTCCTACATAATTATATTTTATTTGTAATTTTTAGACGTTATATAATTTAATTTATTTATGACACAAATACGATGGAGTAATTATCTTATTAAAGAAATATTTACATAATTGGTGTTATAAATACCCAAATAAATGTAATTTGAGACTTTTTATGAATTCAAATAATTTTATAGGTTAATATGACATGTTAGTATTGATTTAATTAACTTTTTTTGAACTAATCATTCTTTTATGATTTTCACAAAAATAAATTACTAAATAGTGTCAAAATTGACATAAAATAGTCTTTAAAACAAATATTATATTAGTAATTGTTATTTTATTCCTAAAAGACTAATGTTCGAACAAATGACTTATATATGGTTATATATATTAATAATAAACAACTTGGGGTTCGTTTGGCTGCTTATAGTAAGTTTATTAACCTTATAGTATAAGAACACAAGAAGACACGGTAAAAGTAAAATTATTTAACTTAATGTTAAATCTAAATGATAAGGTTAAAATAGGAACCTAAACTTGTATAAATTCTATTTTATGAGAGTATTTAGACCCATCCCCACCTTATCTTTGAAATAAATCAATTTGGGGATATTTAAAACCGAATTTGACTTTATAATAAAATAATAGTTTTAGTTATTCCAAAGGTACCCCTCTCCTCCCTTATAAAAGGACACCTCCTCCCCCTCTTCCTCACACCACTTTGAGCCTTCAAGCACGGCCAAACCCTGCCAATTTCTCCTCTCCACTTCCCTATAAACATCCTAGAGGTTCTGGTCTTCTTAAAATACCTATTTTAGTGCCCTAAAAGGAGGTCTCAAAGAAGCACTTTAAAGAAGAGGTAATGTCCGTTACCGATTCTTTCATCTTTATTTCTTCTTCCACTTCTTATTATTTAGTTGTTTCATTATGAAGTAATAACATCAGTATCACTCATATAATCATATGTTATTATAAGTATGAAACAACCCTATTTCACCATCTATCCATCCTACGGAAAAAGAAATCACCGCACGTGCATACGTACGGAATACCATCTCCACGCCGTGGTGTAATCTATTTTCCACCACCACCTTACTTGTATGGGTATACTGGTGTAAATAATGACTATATATGACTATTATAAAGTTATATTGATTCTTAAATAGTATACATGCACTCCAATACAATTCCATGATCATAGGAACGATATCATCACTCGTGCATACGTACGGAATACCGTCTCCACAATGTGATGTGACTCGTTCTACATGATCTTCATTGCATAATGATTATATAAATGAATTGAATGAATTAATATGATATATATTACACTAATAAAATTATGTAAATGAGGTATCTATAACCTAAAGAGAAGAATAAAAATTTATTCGACAAAACACGCATAAGAACAAAAAGTAATAAACACCCAAATAACAAGTAGTAATGAAATATTACTAATAAGAAGCTAATAATATGACCATATATGATATCATAACAATAAGTATGATTCTGGAATAAGTCAATAACATTATTTAAATCATTATACAGGAGGTTCGAACACTTACGAAGCAAATCGGACCTAAGGTAAGGGAAAATATCACAATCTCATTTTTATCCGAGATTGTTTATACTTTGGTATTTACTGGGGTGTATTTTATCATCCACATCCATGTTTCCTCAATATGTAATATTATTTCCATCCACCTAAAATTGTTTAAATCCAATTTTACCCTTCGGTGAGTTTTTAGTAAAATATATGAAAGGAATCTTTTGTCGTTTTTCGTACGAGGTACTTTCTGACTTTTCCGACAAAAATACGAGAAAAATGTTTTTTTTAACTTATACGGCATGAATTTATTTTTAAAAAATTATTTCAAAAAAGCTTCCTTTAAAAGTTTTCAAGTTTTTTTTAATCAACTTCTTTTAGTTTAGAATTGTATGACATGTTAAGAAAGGAAAAGTGTTTTTGAAGTAGAAAGGATATTTTCCTCAAGAATGGAGTTCAAGCGTTTTATCAAAATTATTTTCCATCTAAGATAATAAAGGGTTCTGTTTCTATCCATATTATTACATTGATTTTATTATGTTGTGATGGAATTATTTTTATGAATTCTTTTATCTTATATGAGTTGTTTTATGATGTCACGATGTTTAAGATTCCCATTTTTATTACATGTGTTATGCTATAATGTATGGTTTATGATTTTGTGGCACACATAAGAATGGTATCATTATGAGATGGGTGGGACCTATATCTCCCTCCAATGCATTGGGTAAAGATTTTATATCTCATGATATAGACATGGCTGGAACGACAGGTTAAACCGGTTCAGTGAAACAGGACTGAAACGAGGAGTGAACTCGGTTCTGAAATGGACTTTGTCCACTAAGATAGTCTTGGCAATGAGTCTTGACTAATAAGAAATGATTCTCTATGATTATGTGTGTATGACACAAAGTTTCATGTTTTAAGTAATGATTATTGGGATTACATTTCACTACTATGATTTATCCCATGTTATGAAATTACGATCTCTTTTACAGGTTAAGATTTCCAAAATTTATGTTCTTAAGTATATGATGTGATTGATATTTCTTTTGTTTTCCCTTGCTGAGAATTTGAGCTCACCCTTTTGTATGTTTTATTTCCCCAGGTCAGGAAGAAGGTTATTAAGTAGGATATTCCAAAAAGGGACTCTAGATATGATGAAATAAGTGGGAGGCAAAGTTGATGCTTTATGAACCAGTTGTTTATGTTTCCCAGTTTCTAAAGACTCTATACCTATATGGTCCTTTCATGGTTTTGTTATATGTTGTAATAAGTGTGCTTCAATTTTTGAAGTACTAACAATGTATGTAAATTATGGGTCGTTATACAAGGAATCTAAAAATCGATAGAAAAGTTATGTTTAAAATAATTGGTGTGATCTATAATTTAAAGTTTGTGAGAAGGTTTTTTTATGAATTTCCCCCTAGAAGAAGGTTATGATATTTAGAAAGAATAGAAAGATAATACATAGTTATATTGTCCCTCTTTATATTCTTGATCGAGTGGGGATGGTAGATTATTACATGGTTCTCCCACTGAACCTCTCTCATGTTCACAGTGTGTTCCATGTATCTCTCTAAAGGAAGTGTCACAAACCAAGATAAGATTCCATCCAACCTAACACCTGGCCTGATTCATGGCATAGCTTGTAGGGCGCTCCTGATCCCTGCGGGTTGGAAATGAGTGTCTGTGTATCATTATTATGATTTGGGGACAATTTTCCCACTTTTATAAGCATAAAAAACAATATATTTAAACAAAACAATAATAAATAATCAAGTCGAAACAGGGCATAACATTTTCAAATTCAATATTTAAAACTTTAACCAAAAAAACAAGAAGTATAAAACAATAGGGAATAACCAAAATATCACAAAACAAAACCCACACAATAAGAGGGTCATCACCCTTAAGTCACCACCGCCGATATTTTCAATAAGTGGAATTCTAGCAACTAGATCAACCATCTCCATGCCACATCTTTCCTTTACATGGGTCATACATAAAAAAAGTTGCATATAACCAAAGCTGGATACAGGGTGTGAGAAAAATCCCAGTAGGATTACACACAAATAAAACGTTCCATGCTATAACATTAAAAGAAAAATTAATATGTACATTAACTTAAAAACGTTTGAGGTATTTCTAGGAAAAAAATTTAAGAAAAAAAATTAAAAGAAAACACTTTTAATGAAAAAACTTTTTCCAAATAAGCTTTCTTGAAATAAAAATTTGAGAAATTTCTACTCTATAACAATGGCTAGGACCACATATCATAAGTGTCATGCCACAATAAAGTTCCATGGGTAAATCCCTATAGGTAACTAGCTCTAGAGGGACACTAGAAACCCCACACCTCAATGAAAAATCCTCCACTAAACTACCAACATTGTCCCCATGCATGATTTATTATAGGAGAACATATACCATAGTCCAATGGTCTCTAAAACAATATTCCTATGAACAATCCACTAGAGGGGAACTCATCCCAAGGTTTAGTAGTCTTTGATCATATTATATGTTTATTTAGTGTTGTCATTTTAAATCCTTCTAGATGAATTTGATCCTCAGCTATTTCTAAGTCAACTAGTATACGAGTTCTAGTTCACCCACCAAGATACTCTAGATTCCCTTTTTTTCTCATGTTCAATTTCATATATCATAAAAATCAACACTTTTACACATACATGCCAAGAATCATAAGCACACAAAGAAATCAACACTTTACATAATAAAACTATTTGGAAATATAAAAAAGAGAATAAATATGCAAGCCAAAATATCTCCATGGTAAAATCCCCTTTTAAAATCATATTCACATCAAAACCACATTTATAACATGATTCACAATTTAAAAGGAACATTAAAGATGCACAAAAAGAAATCTAATATACACAAAACTCATTTTACATGGAAAATACACTTTTATCACATTTTCACCTTTGGATCCTTTTGAAAATACATCTCACACCTTCCACAAATACATAGAACATTTTAATAAACACCATAAAAAGGCATACAACAAAAAATATAATTTCCATTGGAAAACCCCTTTTAATCACATGTGAATCGGAAATATTTTCAAAAAAAATGATTTTCACCTCATAAAAAATCCATATAACACATTTTAGAATTCATGCAAGAAAGTTAAACTCATCTGATAATGTAAAATCATGTTACCACCGATCTCTCAAAGGGAAACTTCCCAAAATTGGTGTGAAACTACAACGGAACCACCAAAAGGCCCTAAAAAGGAAATATTGAACAATAAACATCAATACCTCCCCCAAGATCACAAGATAAAACCCTATTTTTGGTCAAACAACCACTGTAAAACAAAACCCCAAAGAAAGAGGAAGAGAACCCCTAGAAAAGAGGAAAATCAAGGGATAAAGGCACTTACTTGGAGATTCTTAGAGAAACCACACCAAATCCACCAAAAAAATAATATATAAATGATCAAGTAGGTAGGGAGGAGGATATTAGGGTTAAGAGTCCTAAATGGGGAGGATTAGGGGTGTTTAGGGTTAAAATTAAAGGGGGGAAATAATAAAACTCAATTTTTAATGACCTAGACAAGTTGTACAATTTTTTCACATGGTTTTTCAAACCATGTTGTAACCATGAACCCCTCACAATCCAAGAGGGATATTCCACATGGTTACCCTACATATTTTGACAAACTATGCGGAGACTATATATTTTCTTACTATCCAAAAATTCCAAATGGACGCATAGTTTCCTGGGTATGGGCGCATAGGTTTCCAAACCATGTTCCAACCATGTGCCACCTTCTTTCATTCCCATATTCTCCATTTTCACCAAAAAAATCCTAGGAAAACTCAAGGATAAACATAGGATCAATAAAAAATATAATAATATATCAAAATAAAATCACGTATGTGACAATTCACCCCACTATAAAAAAAATATTCCTCATAAATTCAACTTGAATCTTGATCAGAGAATAAAAACAGATACTCTTACTCAACCCACTACTTCCACTCCCAAGTCTCATGTAAATAATTTCCATTTTTACAAATAATTTAGACCAATTTAATAGACTTCCCATGAAGCACTTTCTCTTGAAAATCTACAATATGTACTGGTCATTTAAACATGGGAAAATCTTGTTCCAATTCTAGATTATCCTAATTCAACACATGATATAGTTCTAGGTTATATTTATTCAACTAAGAAACATGGAATTACTCATGGATTGAAACCAACTAAGAAGGAAATGCTAACCTATATTCCACTTTACCAACCCTCTTGGTAATCTCAAAATGTTAGACATACCTTAACATTAGCTTTCCTTGCTTACCCAAATGACGATGACCTAAGAGAGGTTTCAATTTTAGAAACACCCAGTCACCTATAGAAAACTTCAAATATCAGTACCTATAATTAGAGTAAGACTTGTTATGACTCTAAGCTGTCAACAACCATTTTCCGATCAAATTAACTTTATCATATTTTCTTGCACAAAGATCTATCCCAACAACAAGGTATTACCTACCTCATCCCAAAAAAATGTAGACTAACATGGATGAACATAAATCAACTCAAAAGGATCCATTATTATGAGGATTGGTAACTATTGTTATATGAAAACTCAACCAATACCAAATGGTTATCCCTTGAACCACCTAAATCTATTACGCATGCCCATAGCATGTCTTCCAAAATTTGATTTTTCCACTCCATCTGTCCATCCATTTGAGGATGGTATGTCATGCTCAATTTGACCTGTGACCCCATTGACTTTTGAATACCTTCCTAGAACTATGAGGTAAAATATATATTCCTATCAGAAACAACTTTTGACAGCACACTATAGAGACTCATAACCTCCTGAACATATAATCGGACCAATTCACCCACCTTGGTTGAATCCTTGATTGGAATGAGATGGGATGACTTGGTCAAATAGTTAATTACTACCCAAATAGATTTCCTCCCTAGGATTTATGAGGTAGGAAAAAAATAAATTACATGACGATCTCATCCCACTTCTAGGCAGGAATGGGTAGTGGCTAAAGTAAACTGGAGGGCATCTAGTGCACTTCTTTAACCTAATGTCACATATAACACCGCGATAAAAAGATATCTATGTCCCACCTCAAACCTAGCCACTGAAATTATTGATGTAAATAATAGTACATTTTGGTGGAACTAGGATAAATGGACCATTAAGACTGGTGACTATCCTACATCACCACCTTCCTCAATGATAATGTCACCACAAAGAAACCCTTGAATCATAAAAATACCTCGAGATACAATGACCAATCACAAGGCATATCCCCAGCATGAAGGAATTTCATAGACTACTGGCACAACCCGTCATTATTATTCTCCCACTGAGTTAGCTCTAAAATAGAATGTTTCAACTAAAAACTTTCCAAGAATTCACCTCCACTTTGCTCCTTAGTCTCCTAGTGCATCTTAGAAAATAGCCCCATCAATTTCCATTAATCATTGGACCTTCTCAAAGCTTGAACTGAAATATTTCTTCTCAAGGAATAATCCACAACATTACATTTACCTGGGGTATAAACTATATCAAAATCATACCCCAGAAGGTACTCAACCCAATGATATTTCCTCAAATTCAGATCTTTCTAGAATAAAATTTAATCTAAACACTTATAATCCTAATACATGACAAAATTCTCTCCAAAAAGATAATGGAACCATGTCTTCAAATCATGAATCACCACCACTGAATCAAGTTCATGGGTTAGGTAATTCTTTTCATATGGTTGGAGCTGGAGAGAACCATAATCCACCACATAGTCACTTTACATAAGGACACACCCGATACCCATACCTGAGGCATCAAAAATAAATTTATTAAAACCACCTCGCCCCCATAAGTTGGTTAAAAAGTTCATTAATTTGGAGAAAATGGTACTTATTCTTGATTTTCACTTTATTTAGCTTCTGTTAATTGACGCACAACCAAAGAGATATATCAACCCTTTTCAAAAATAGAACTAGGGTGGACCAAGGAGAGATTCTCAGGAAAATGAATCCATTAGATTCCAAATATTCTAGATGTAACTTTAATTACCTTAACTTAGTGGGGGTCATATGGTATGAGGGAAGAGATATAATTTGTGTTCCTAAAGCCAAATCAATGTAAAACTCCATATCCCATTCCAGAGTAAAATATAAAAAAATAATCTTAGAATACCTCTAAGAACTCATCCACCACAGCACGTAACCCACCCTCAAGAACACCATCATCTTCCTCCAATGAGAGTGACAGTATCTGATAAACAAGATTGACTAACTCCAGAAGTGGAGGTCTAGCATGACATAATCGAGGATCTCATTCTCCCTAAAAAACTAGGGTACTACCATGAGGTTCCAAAAAATTAAACTGCCACATATAACAATCAATGTGTTCCTAAAAATGAACATCTAATCTATACCAAGGATCACATCAAAGAGTTCTATGTTTAAAACCCTAAAATCTCATTCAAACTCAACCCCTGACATGGTGAGTGCAAAAAATAGACACCTAAAACCCTTCTCTCACTTCTTACCCAGCAGCATTACCAACTCTATCACATATGCCATAAGATTAGTTGATAACATTAACATATCAACTAGGAAAGAAGAAATAAAATGAACTGAATCATCGGTGTAAAACAAAAAATAGCAATAGATGATGCAATGAGAATGGTACCTCAAACTGTCGCATTCCATGAATTTTATTCCACTAGTACTCGATGAACTACATAAAGTTTTCTTATCTTAGCCTAAGCCTAAGAATAACCACTAGCTTGTGGCTCAACCCTAAACTGAATCTACCTAAAATAGGAACCCTTCATGCCACCACAACCTCCAAACTAGGAACCCACTAACCTAGATGATTTTGGATGAGTTGTCATCCCATTCGAAGTCGCAGATCCTACACCACCCTGATATGGGTGCGCAACCTTGAAAAATAACTACAAGTGTCTCATAGATCCACACCTATGATAAGGTATGGGTGGAAATGTACATGCTGGTTACGTGTGACCTGCCTTCCCACACCTATGGCATACAACTGATCCAACATTGGAAGCCACGGATGATGAAAGCCAAGAAGGATGACCTGAACTACAACTTCCTTTATTCCTATTCTTTCCCCTCTTCCTCTTCTTCTCAAAAGAACTGCCACCGTCTATTGGTGATACTTATCCTGAAGAACCAAATAGTCCCTTATTATCAATTTCCACCATCATAGCATGATCAACCACCTCCACATATGTTTTTATCTTGAAAAAAAATACATGTGATCATATTTATAGATGTAACCCCTTTTCGAACATCTAATCCTTCATCAGCTCATTAGAAAGGAGGTCGGGTGTGTACTGAACTAGCTCGTCAAAACGGTTGGCATAATCCACTAAAAACCAGTATCCATGGTTAAGACCCATAAACTCCCAGGATCTAGTGAAGATCAACACCATATAAAAATACTACTTGTTGAAAACAACCTTGAAGTCTTTCCAACCCATTTTCCCATGCTTTCCAACATGCACCACTGAGTCCCACCAATTTCAACCGGGAACTTCTAACAAGAATGAGGAACATTTCACCCTGACTACCTCAAGAGTATCAAGAAACTCAAACATCCTCAATATCTTCTCAATCCACTCCTCGACCTCCTGAGGTTCCATGCTACCATAGAAAGAAGGAGGCTTGTTATTGAGGAACTCATTAGATAGGTCATTACCATGACCTGGTTCAGTTTCCCTAACCTGAGTAGGACTAAATCCCACTCATTTTCCTAAATCTTAGATAATAAAAATCGTGATTTCCACTAATCTGTGATCAATTAGTGAGGTATAAATCTCTCTATCCTCTTCCCACTATTGCACAGGAGCTCTTTGAGAAGGCATTTTACTACAACAAGAAACAATGTGGACAAATAATCAATAAAACCTTTATGAAACCCTTCAACATTAACAAAAAATATCAAATGATTCCATGAATAAAAAGAAAAACTAAATTAATCACAATAACAAGGTAATAAAAATCAATCCAACCCCATCTAGCTTCCATATATAGTTTTTATCTGGTACATCTCACCTAGATGAGAAGTAGAGACAAATCCCAACATCCCATGGTGACTCGAGTCCTGTCACAAGGTGTGTTAGCCATGAACCCTACACACAACCAGAACCTCAAAACCCAATATTCCTAGCCCCATTCTATCCAAACTCATCCCAAATAACTTAACCTAAAAAGAGTGTGACATGCTATGATACCATTTTGTTATGAACCAAGCTGAGATTCCATCCAACCTATCACACGAACTGATTCATGGTATGACCCAAAGGGAATTCCCAATCCCCACAGGTTGGAAACTAGTTCATGGGTATCAATATTATGTTTTGGGAATGATTTAACCCACTTGTATAATCATAATAAATCAACATAAATAAACAACACAATAATAAATAATCAAATCCAAACAAGGCATAAAAATTTTTAGATTTAAATTTTACTACTTTAACCAAAAACCAAGAAGTCTACAATAAAAGGGAAAAACCAAAATATACTAAAAAATCCATGTAACAAGTGTATCATCACCCTCAATTCATCACCACCGACACCTTTAAGAAGTGGAACTCTAGTTACCCGATCCACCATCACCATAACACATTTTCCCTTTACTTGGGTCATACATAACAAAATCTAAAAACACCCAAATGTGTATGTAGGGTGTGATCCAAAGCCCTATAGGATGCCACCCAAAGAAAAGGTTCCATGATATGAAATTAAAAGAAAAATTAATATGAACATTTCCTTTAAAAAATTTGAGGTATTTATAAGAAAACATTTTAAGAAAAACATTTTAAAGGAAAACACTATTAAAAGAAACACCTAATCAAAATAATCTTACTTAAAATAAAAAGATACAAAAGGACTACCATATATCGAAAATTAATTCCACATCTCATAAGTTTCATGTCATAAGAGAGAACCATGGGTAAATCCATATAGGTAACTAGATATAGTGGGACACTAGAAACCCCATACCTCAGTGACAAATCCTCCACTAAACTACCAACAACATCCTCATTCACAATCTATTAGAGGGGAATGTATCCCAGCGTCTAATGGTATAAAAAATAGTGTTCTCATGCATGATTCACTAGAGGGGAATTCATTCCAAGGTTTATAAGTCTTAAACCATATCATATGTTTAGTTAGTGTTGCAATCATAAATCTTGGTAGATGAATCCAGGATTTAGCCACTTTCAAATCAATTAGCGTACTATTTTTAGTTCTCCCACATATATACTTTGGATTCTCTTTTTGTGCTCAAGTTAAATTTAATATATCATACAAATCAACACTTTCATATATGCATGCCCATAATCATAATCACACAAGTAAATCACTACTTTCCATAATAAAACCATTTGGAAATACAATGAGGAGAATACATGTGCAAGCCAAATAATTTCCATTAGAAAAGCCTATTTCAAAATCATATTCACATAAAAACAATTTTTATAACATACTTCACAATTTCAAAGGTATATTAATGGTGCACAATAAGAAATCCAATATACACAAAACTCATTTTACATGGAAAATTTACTTTTATCACATTTTCACTTTTGATTCCTTTTGAAAATACATTTCTCACATTCCACACAAGACATATAACATTTTTAAGAAACATTACAACAAGGCATATAAGGAATAAATATAATTTCATTTGGAAAACCCATTTTAATCACATGTGAACCAAATATATTTTCAAAAAAAAATTCAGACCTCATAAAAAATCCATAGAAAACATTTAACAATTCAATCAAGTAAGCTAAACTCATATAATAATGTAAAATCATGGAACCACCTACTAATCACTAGGAAACTTCTAAAAATTGGTGTGAAACCACAAAAGCACAAGAACAAGGCCCTAATAAAGAAATATTAAACAATAAACATCAATATATCCCCAAATATTACAATATCTAACCCTATTTTTGGTAAAACAACTGCTGGAAATAAAACCCCCAAAAGAGGAAGACAAAACCTATAAAAGAGGATAAATCATGGGATAAAGACACATGATTAAAGATTCTTAGAGAACCCACACAAAATCCTCCACAAAAATTAAGGTACAAGGGATTAATGAGGTAGGGAGGAGGTTTTTAGGGTTAAACATGTCGAATGGGGAGGATTATGGGTTTTTAGGGTTAAAAGTCGAAGGGGGGGAAACGGTAAAAATTTAAATTTTAATGACCTGGACAAGTCCCACAGTTTTCTTGAATGGTTTTCCAAACTGTCTGAAAACCATGCACCCCTCACTATTTAATAGATACACACCACATAGTTACCCTGCATGGTTTGATAAACTGTGTACCAATTATGAGGTTAACCATTGTCCAAAAATGATAAATGGTCACACGGTTTCTTGGTAAAGGGTGAATAATTTTCCAAAACGTGCATCAACCATGTACCACCATCTTCTATGACAAAATTATCCATTTTTCACAAAAAAAAACTCACATAAAAACTCAAGGATAAACATACGATCAATAATAAATAGAATAATACCT
This sequence comes from Viscum album, assembly GCA_963277665.1. Taxonomy (NCBI): domain Eukaryota; kingdom Viridiplantae; phylum Streptophyta; class Magnoliopsida; order Santalales; family Viscaceae; genus Viscum; species Viscum album. Next base: position 1,597,926,413 of record OY728141.1, read on the forward strand.
CAAAATAAAATCATGAATGTGATGGGAAGCACATACATGGTTCTTCACATGTACTGAACTCAAAGATCAAGCCACTGAAGAAAGATCATTCTTATGAGGAATAATTTATGGAGATTTTTTATCACAGAGATAAATTTCTAGGAAATAATACCACCCACCTGTTTAATGTTTTATGGTTAAACCACCAAGTTGAGGAAGCTACATGGGAACCTGAGGATATGAGAAGGAAAGAGTATGCTCAGTTATTTACATCAAAGTAATAGAATTTCTTAGGGTGAAATTAATTTTAAGGGGGGTATAATGTAACACCCCTATATTTTATGAAAAAATAAATAAATTTAATTTCTTTGATATCTTTCATTACACGCAACACCGAGTTTAAATGAACCGTGATATACTATTAAAATATTATAATTTAATATGATACTTATAACCTAAACATTAAATTTATGGGTATGAATAGGACTGACTAAATTATGAAACTTATATGATTTATTCAAGTATAAAATAAATTCATTGTTTATCAATTGATTATAAATGAAAATGAAAAAAATAAAAGTAAAAGATATGATTTTTAAAAAAAAAATTATGTACGCAATATGTTTTTATCTTAATAAATTTAATTAATAAATATTTTTGAATTATTTTTAATTAAATTTAAATATTATATATTCAATCAAATTTTTTATTATTCATATTATATTTTTTCTAGACATTGGATAAGAATAAATCTAGTTTTATGCTTAAAACTATATTTTTCTAAAAAGTGGTTTTGTCGTGTTTTATGCACCTATTTTTAAATTAATTTTTTCTAATTTTATAAGACAAAGGAAAAAATGAAATAATTTTTTGAAATAAAAATTTGAAATTTATCTTAAATTTAATTTTTGATAATTTTCTGAAAATATTAATATTTCAATGAATAGTAAAAAAATATTGATTTTTATTGAAAACTGCATGTCTATTTAAAGCATTTGAAAAGTTTTATTTTGTTTTTAAATAGTTTAAAAGTAAAATTAGTTCAATTATATTTTTATTAATCCATTTTAAGTAATTTTAATTAGTTTTATATTCAATTTTTATATGAAAACTTTTATAATTTTGAAAACTTTTTCTTTGGAAAACAGTTTTTTCATCACGTCTATAGGTTAAATTTAAAAATTATATTCTTCCACTTCTCTAAATTGAATTTGTTAAAATATATTCCCTATTTGGAATCAGAATAATTAAAATTATATAATGTTTTCAAATTATTTTTTTCCATAATTAATAGTAAAAATTGTACCATGGTTAAGGTTAAAACGGGTTTACTGAGGGGGTTAAACCTAAGGATAAGGGTAATGTTTCTAATTAAACTTGTATAAATACAATTTTATAGCCATATTTCAACCTTATCTTATCCAATATTATAATATATGTTAATTTTTAACCATTTATCTTAGCAATTACTTTATCATTTTGTATTATTTTGGGAAATTTACAAGTTGTTTCCAAGTGGTTCATTTACCCACTTATAAATGGACACCTCATATCCTCTCCTCTTTATACTTCTAAAGACTTTTTTGGACAATAACTTCCCAAATACCTTACTTAATTCCCTTACCATTTCCTATATTATTTTTTTTATTAGTAACCCTCTTAAAAATTCATTTGGTGCTAACCTAAAGATGTTGTCGGAAAAAAGAGGCATCATTCTTAACCGAGTGTTTTTAATTTATTTCTTCTTACACGATTTAAAATGTTATTAAATCATGAATATATAATAACATATTTATTTTTCATATACTTATATGTTATTATGTTAATTTAATAACCTACACGCATCCCCTATTTCATCAATTGGAAATGAAATCATTGATCGTGTGTACGGCAGACTACCGCCTTGTGAACTGATGTAATTAGTTTTCCATCACCACCTCTCATTACTGGATATAATGATGTATTTAATATATTTATATTATATTTATGAAATAATTATACTTCTATAATTATAATATCACAAATACCTTTTTACTTTCTAATCTACTGAAAAATGATAACGTCGCTCGTGTGTACGTGTAGACTACCACCTCCATAAAGTGATGTGATATGTTTTTCATTTTATTTTTATGTGGGAGGAAATAAAGATATATTTAATGATTATATATATGACATATATTTTATAAAAATTATTCTATAAGGTTTATTTAATATTTACTTTCTTTAGTTCCATCCATTGAAAAATGGAAACATTATTCATGTGTACGTGTGGCATACTATTTCCATGAACGGTGTAATCTATTTTTCTCTATATAAATTTTATGGATGAATATAGATATTTATATAATGAATTTATATTATATTTATATCATTATTAAAAAAAATTATATGATGTAACCATAATCAAAGTACAAGAACCAAAACTACCAAACCAAAGTATACCTAAAAAACAAAGTAGTTATCACTCAGAATATTGATTTTAATAAATAATTATTAATAAATGGGTGATAAAAAGTTGTAAGTAAATAATATATTCCATTATATATACTATTATTTTATTTTAATTTATTTATAACAAATCTATAATTATTATATAGGATGTTCAAATTTGTACTAAGAATGTTGACACTTCAGGTAACATATTTTTATCCCAATTTTATCTTTGTGGGGAACATGCCATATTGACCACTTGCTTCTTTTGTGTGGTGTATATACTATACATGAATTTATTTTTTTATTATTATCATTAAGATTATTAGATATTTATATCCATATAAGTTTCTTTCCTTAATGGGGATTATGATTCAAAAGTTACCAAAGTGGTAAGGGTTTTATGATACAATCTCATTGTTTATCGGGATTGTTTATGATTTAGTTTCTGATAATGAAATATTATGATATATCTATCAATAAACTCATTAATTTTCTTATCCTATGGTTATTTGTTTAAATCACGTGTTTTCCTTACATTTTCCCCTATTTAATAACTAAATAGACCAAAATAATATTTTTAAGTAAAATCAACATTATTTCTCTCTTATATCAAAAATCATTTCTCTTATATGTCCACGTTTTCTAAAAATGTTTTAAATAATTTTTATAATATTTTCCAATTATTTTTTAAAGTTATTTTTACCCATGTTTAAATTTTATAAAAATGTTTTAAAATGAATCTTATTTTCATTTTCAAAATTAAGTACTTCTTACCTTTTACCAAAAATGTGAAAGGGATCTTTGTTTTAATGTGTATAGTATGAATGAAATTTCCTTCCATCATGACTACTCAATGATTTAAATCTTATCTTAAAATTTTATAAGGTTATTTTAAAATAAAATTTTTTATTTAATAATTGGGAAATTTTATATATTAAATAAGTTTTTTCAAAATGGAAAGGATATTTTCCTTAAGAATGTTTTAATGATATTTTTATAAAATCTCTATTTATCAATGACAACAACCTTTGGTGTTGGTTATGTTCTATTTGGGATGTGATCCAATGGTATCATCCTTGTTATTTCTTTAGATGGTTTATGATTATAACGATGAGATGCTTATCAAACCCATTTATTTTCATGGTTTTTACTATGTTTAATTGATAAAATTTTTATTAAAATCGTTTTCTTTTCATGGGATATGACATGATGTTATGATGAATGGTTTATGATTTTTTTTCACACACATGTATGGTTTTCATTATGTGACGGGTGGGCCTAGAATTATATATCCCTCCAATATATTGGGTAAAGTATTATATATTATGAGATGATTATGTAAAACATGTTTATGTGCTTCATATATTATAGGAAACAAGTTGATGTGCTTGATATTATAGGGGAAACATATTGATGGGATTGATCAGTTATGGGAAACAAGTTGATTTTCTTGATCCACTGTGGGAAACGTCTGTTGATTACAAATATGGTATGATTTGATTGTCTCAGTAGTTAAAATTGACATATGAAATGGTTTTTAAACTTATTGTGGTACCAAACTTTTATGACATTTACTTATAGTTCATGATTGATTTATGATGATTTCTCACTCTTATTATTCATGTCTTTTAAATGATAAATATTATGCCAGGTGTAACACCCTAATATTTTAAAAGAGTAACATCTTGTTTGATAGAATTTATGACATGAAAAACCAAGATTAGAAGATAATATGAAACCCTAAGACTTTAAAATGTATATTTATTTTTAAATATATTAAATATCTTCAATATCTTGTGATACATGTAATACAATGTTTAAAAAAAATGTGATACTTTATTAAAATATTGTTATTTATACATAACCATTATAACCTAGACATTAAGTTGGTGGGTCTGAATATTAATAAATAAATTTTTAAAATTATATGGTTTAAATATGTATAATATAAATTCAATGTTTATCTATTGATTATAAATAAAATAAGAACCATTTGAAAAATATAGAAAGTTTTTCTAAAAAACTACAATTTTCTGAAAGGAGGATTAGTCACAATTTGAGCACATAATTTAAAATTAATTTTTACCACTTTTAGAAAATTTATTTGAAATAAATAAACATAATTTTTTAAATATTCATGTCAAAATAATATTTGTGTTAATTTTTTAGAATTTCCTTCAAAGATAAATTTTTTGATAAATACTGCAAAATATTGATTTTTATTAAGAACTGTCTTTTCGTTTAAAATATTTACAAAGAAAAATTATAATTTAAATTTGTTTTAAAGAAAAAATAGTTCAATTATATTATAATTTAACTAATTTATGTCATTTTAATAAATTTTATATTGAATTTTGATATTAAAACACTATATACTTATTAGAATTTTCACTTTGAAAAATTGTTCTTTCATCGCATCTACAGTTTCATTTTAAATTAAATTCTTCCACTTCTATGAGTTGAATTTGAAAAAATTGATTCTTTATTTATAATAATTATAATTTATTTCACATAATAAGTTCAACTTAATTTTTTACCATAATTAATTGTGAAAATAATAAAAATTAATTATTCTGGTTAAGGTAAAATTGGTTTACTGAGGGGGTAAAACACAGAATATAAGGGTTAAAAATGACCTAAAACTTGTTAAAACAATTTTATGGACATATTTAGACTCTATAATATCTAATTTTTGTTAATTTTTCTTTTTATAGTATTTTTACTAAGAAAAACATGGGTATCACTTTATCTTTTCAAAAATTCCATGTGTGTCTTCTCCCCACTTATAAAAGGGAACCCCCTCTCCTCCCCTCTTCACGCTACCAAAACACATTGATTCGGAAAATAACTAACCAAATATATTCCTAGATTATATCCCTATATCTTAGAGTCTATAGTTTTATCATTAATTCCTCCTAATAATGATTTAGGTATAAACCTAAACAGGTTATCCGTCGAAGGGGTAAAATTCTTAAATGTGTGTATTTATTTTATTTTTTCTTACACCTCCTTAAAACCTTTTTAAAATATTATTTTATAATAACACTATTATATATTATATAATTAGATTTTATAATGTTAATGTAATAACCTAGATCAATCTCCACATCCATAAAATGGGAAAGGAAACCATCAATTGTGTGTACAGCGGCCTACCACCTCGTGAACTGATGTAATTCGTTTTCCATCATCACATTTCAAGGGTGGTTATAATGATGTATTTAATATATTTATATACTATTTATGACATTATTATACTTATTTTATTAGTATATCACTTAAAAATTCTTAATTTTCATTCCATGTGGGATATGATAACGTCGCGGGTGTCTACGACAGAATACCGCCACACGAAGTGACGTGATTCATTTTTTGCTTACATTTTACATGAAAGGTATTAATATTAGAGTTAACTAATATATTTTATATTTATGATCTAAAAATAATTATGAAAATATAATATCACATCTAACTTATTACCTTCAAATCCATTGGAAAATAATTGTGTCACTCATGTGCACGTGTGGACTACCGCCTCCACTTGGCGATGTGAAATGTTTTTATTTTTATTTTTACATGGATGGTAATAAAGATTTATTTGATAAATATAAATTATATATATAAAATAAAAATTATTTTTAAAATATTTATTAATATTCATTTTCCTTTTATTCCATCCATCAATAAAAATGGAAACAATATTCATGCGTACGTATGGTCTATTGTCTCCATGAATAGTGTAATCCATTTTTTATCTCTAACATTAATAGGTTTATATAAATACATATAAAATGAATATATATTATATTTATGTCATGGTTAAAATTATTAAGATTATTTAACTATGATCGAATTAAAAGGACCAAAATCACCAAACTAAAACATACATGAAAAACGAAGCAATTATCACCAAAAATAGTGATTTAAACAAATAATTGTTAATAAATGGGTGATAAAAGACAATAAGTAAAAAATATATGGTATAATATATTTGAGTATGGTTCTTTAATATATGTATAATAAACCAATATTTATTATTTAGGAGGTTCATAAATATACGAAGGAAGTTGAACCTGAGGTAAGGGTTTCTCATCTCACTTTTACTTCTATGAGACATACACCATATTCAACACATATTACTTTGTGTAGTGTATATACTACCACTTTTGACATTTTATATAATGAATCTATTTATCTTCATTTCATTTAATGTTTCATTTGAAATTATTTATTTCATGGGTCTTATGATTCAAAAGTTACCAAAGTGATAAGGGTTTATTTTCACAATCTCATCATTATTCAGGATTGTTTTACTTTAATTATCCCTTGGAGAAATTATTTTATATTTATATCTAAAAGTAAATATATTTTATTATAATATGGTTATTCATAAAAATTTTCAATTAATGGTACTATTTTTTCACAATTTGGTAGTTAAAAGTGTTGAGAATGTTTTTAAGAAAATATGATTTTATTTCTCTCTTCGGTCAAAAATCATTTTCCATCAAAGTCCATGTTTTCTAAAAATGTTTTAAAAAATATTTTTAACCTTTTAAAAATTATTTATTAAATAATTTTTTACCTATTTTTAATTCTTAAAAAATTATAATTAAACTTCATATTGTATTCAAAATGAGGCTCGTTTTGATTTTACTAAAAATGTAAAAGGAATCTTTATTCTAGAATGTATGAAATAGATGGAATTTTCTATTTTTTATGACCAATCTATTTTAAAGATTATTTTACAAGTATTAAAAGGTTATTTTTTTAAAAAAAATGGTGAAATTTTTTGTTTTAAAATTTTATTTTCAAATTACTAAGGATTTTTTCCTTAAAAATGTTTTTAATGAAATTTTTATTGTATTTATATTCATCGATAATATTAAATCTTTATTTTACTTATGATACACTGGAGATATATTGTATTTATATCATCCTTATTATTTATTTGTATAGTTCAAGATTAGTTTTACTAATAATGTATAATTTTATTATCATTCACTATATTATTCTGGATGGTTTATGATTATGTTTATTTTATTGGGTTATATATGAACATTTCTTTTGTTGTTTTTTTAATATGACTTTTTATATTGATTATGTTTCACCCCTTTTATATTAGGAATTATTTATACATAGTGAGTGATGGGTGGATCAGGTTATAAATATCCCCTCAATGCATCGACAGGTCTCATGGGACAAATTAGTTGGAAAAATTAGATGGGTTTCTACCCATAGATTTAAATTATCATGTGAAAGTCCTTGACAGTATGTTTTAGATGTTTGAAATTATTCATTACCTCATTATGAGATCATTTATTAATGTTTATGTGATTATTTTATTAGTTATAATATCCATGGAAATTTTCAATCTTATGTGATTATTTATATGGATTTATTTGATCATCATTTATTTCAGCCATATTATGCTCAGTTTATTAATTAAATGGAATGTGTTTCAGGTATTTACCATTCCGTATTGATTATGATTATTTATTCATAATAGTGCCATAAGTATTCTTACCATTATTGAGCATCTGATATCACAACTTTCTTATGTTTTATTTTCTCTAAGATTCCAAGAAGTTTTTTGTGATTGATATGCATGGATACACTATGAAGAATAATGTAATTCTCAAAAGAAACGAATTTTTTGTATTTTATGTTTTAAATTGTAATGTGAATTTCAAGTATGTATCTAGTTTACCAAGACTAATAAACTATATTGTATTTCATTATGATATTCATTTAATCTTATGATAATTTAATAAACCACTTACTCTAGGCTAATAGGTTTGGGGTTGTTATAGTTGGTATCTGAGGAAGTTTAGTATTAACCTTAGTAACTAGATTTGGAAATCATATATTAGGAAATATAACCCTACATCTAACTTTAAGTATATGTATAAGTATATTATAACATCCTAAAGTGTTTATAAGGTATAAATTATGTGGTTTTCCAAGAAATGCATCTCTGTATAGATACTACAAGTGGGCATGGTTCTGGAACAAATGTATCTAGGGGCAATAACTCAAAAAAGTCATGTCAGTCTTGACTTGGGCATTACCTGTACATGACAATGGCCCTTGCTACACACATAGTTTGACACTCCTCAAGGATATTCATTAGTTAATTTAAATTTTCTTTACAAACCATTATGAAGGATTTAAAAATATTTTTATGATGTAAAAACCTTCCTAAAGAAACCATGTTTATGATTATGATATTTTTTATAATTTTTTTTCAATTTATAATAAGTCTTTCACTAGTATTGGGATTAGACATTATTTTTCATAATTTTATGTTCTAATATAGTGTATTTAATTATTTAGAAATGGTACCTAGTGGAAGTAATTGTAACCATATCAATGCACGCACCCCATATAAGAATTTACCTCCTAGGAAAAATAATGAAGAAAGAGATGGAGTTACAACTGGAACTGAAGAAATTATAACAATATTGGGGAAACTAACTTAGGTTAGGAGTAATAAATTTTACCATATGAATTATTCTACTTATACACCATGTGGTGTAATATTGTTAGGCCTCTTCATGAGTTAGAAACACCATCATTCAATGGGACTAAGAAATCCATTTTTAGCTGAGAAATAGATAAGTTCCTTTGATAATATACTTCCCAATTAGGTAATAAATGAAACATAGATATTTTTTATTGTATTTTATCATCTTTTGGGAGATACATATCAATGGTGTTCATTGATTCAAAACACTAATGATGAATAATAAATAGAAAACATATAATGGAAGTAAGTAAAGATATTTTATTTGAAAAGAAATTTCCTTACGAGCAATGAGAGGATATGGATAGACAATTCCTGAATCAAATAAAAATGTAAGATAAAAATTATTCTATGTATGAAGCTAACTTTACAAGGTTTATAAGGTGTTCTAAAAACTACGAACATAATCCAAAGAGAAATATTAACTGTTTATTTGATGGGATTAAGATATTTCTCCAAAGGAAACTAGTCTCCCATGATTTCTCATCATATGAGGGCATGGTATCATGTGATATAAAAATAAAGGAAGAATTATCCAAGTCTAATGGCTTCAAAAAAAATAAATAAAATAATAGGATGGTATAGAAAAATATAGATAAAATGAATAAATGAAAGAATTATTTCCCCCCATATTGTAATTGTGGGAAAAAACCCATGGTACTTGCTTGAAGGGAATGGGAGTTTTCTATAAGTGTGTAGGAAAATTCCACCATGATTGTGATTTCAAGAGAAATAAAGAAGTTTCCAGTTTCCAATGCTTCAAATGTAAGGAGATGGGGCACTACACAAATGAATTACCCAAGAATTAAGGGAATATACCTCAGAAGAAGCTAAGGGATCATGGTTAAGCTTATGATATTACTACAGATGAAGTGGAATGATTAATGTACTTGTGTTTGGATTAAATAATTATGTTATAGGAGTATTATTATCAATGATATTCTGGTTATAAGAATTATGAAATGTATGAAGATTGTACTGTATTACTTTTTATTTAAGGAATTGAGAGAAAATATTGAATGGTACCAATGACTAAGGAAAGTGGTTCAGTGGAAGTTGAACTCCTTGGATAACACATCATTGAGGTAAGATAACCTTTAATATGTTATTTATCTTTATATAATAACCATAAAGAGATTTTTATATGATAATATTGGTGACATTAAAGTTGGTTAGTGATTTTATATTTTATGTTACCTTTTTTGGAGTGCAATGCATTGTTTAATTAAGGATTTATGGTGATCAAGGAATTCACACATTTTTAATGTGGCATTAATAACCACTTTATATTATCTTTGGAATATAATTTTTATTTAGTTACCTTCCTTATAAATATTTTTACTTTGAATTTAGTCATACATATTTTAGATGAGTATTATATTTAACCAATTATAAAATGGATTAAGTTTAATTTTTAGAGTTATTATTAAGGTAATAGAAATTAATTTATTATATTGGACAAATTTTTCTAATAATTTTGATTTTATTAAATATAGAAAGATATATTTTTACTCTTTTATGGATCATATGATCCATTGAAATTTAATTTTAGTGCTTCAGGATTTAAAAAAATAATATTTGATATTGATTTATTGGATTAAGAAATGAAGTGAAACAAAATGATGAAATTATGATTAAAAATATATTAAGTAAGTATATTTTATAGTGTTATCTATCATTATAGTAAAATAATTCCTCAACATTAGGAAAAGGATCTTGAAACAAAAAAAAATTCCCATTAACATCAAACCTAATGACTAAAATGGTATTTTAACACATCATAGGTTTATGGTTTTTAGGTCCTTAACTTTCCATATATCACTCACTTTATTTTGAATAATTACCTCTATCACTCTCTATAATTATTTATGCTTTTCTTCCATGTCCATATCTTCACTTCCCATAAATGTTCTCCTACTTAGAAACCTAGTTATGTGTTATTCCAAATGGCCTTTGTAATTCCATTTATATCTTATCAAGAGGATGTTTTATTAACCCTTTTTATGATGTGGGTTTCCCAAAAAGGTATTTTCAAATGTTAAACCCTTAATTTTCGAGATCAAGATTAAATTGTGAGGATGCAATTTATTTTAGGTGGTATAATGTGACACCTCGAAATTTTAAAAGATGAAAATCATGTCCAATAACATTAATGGAATGTAAAACCAAACTTAGAGGAGAGTATAATTCTCTCATACTTTATGATATATATTTACTTTTAAATAAATCCAATCACTTTGATATCTTGTGATTCAAACAACACTGGGTTAAAATGAAATCTGATACTCTATTAAAATATTATTATTTAAACATGACCATTATAACTCAGTCATTAAGTTAGTGGGTATGAATATTAATAACAAAATTATTAAAATTATATAGTTTACACATGTATAAAATAAATTAAAAAGTTATCTAAAGATTATAAATAAAATAAAAACCATTTTAATAAGAAAGAAATATTTTCTAAAGAACTATATTTTTCTGAAAGGTGGATTAGTCACACTCTACGCACATAATTTAAAATTAATTTTCACCAATTTTGAAAATTTTAATTTAAAAAATAAAATTTATTTTTGAAATCTACATGTCAAAATTATCTTTGGGTGAATTATTTAGAATTTTCTAAAAATATTAATTTGTTGATGAATAGTGAAAAATACTATTTTTTATTGAAAACTGCCTTTTCATTTAAATTGTTTACAAAGTTAAATTATATTTTAAATTAGTTTTAAAGTAAAATTAGTTCAATTATATTAAATTTTAACTAATTTATTTCATTAGAATCAATTTCATATTTAATTTTTATATTAAAACATTCAATACTTATGAGAATTCTCTCTTTGAAAACCCGCTCTTTCGTTGCGTCTATGGTTTAATTTTGAACTGAATTATACCACTTATGTGAGTTAAATTTGAAAAAATTGTTTCAATATTAGGAATCAGAATAATTTATATTATATAATATGTTCAAATTAATTTTTTACTATAAATAATATTGAAAATATTAAAAATTAATTACCGCAATTATGGTAAAAATGGGTTTACAGGAGGGTTAAACTAAGAAGATAAGAGTTAAAAATGGCCTAAAACTTTTCCAAAACCCATTTTCTAGCCATATATATACCATTTAGTCTCTTAGTTTTGATATTTACTAATTTTATAGGCTTTATTCATGATAAAAATGTGTTTTCACTTTATCTTTTCAAAACTTCCATGGGTTATCCTTTCCCCCACTTATAAAAGGCCACCCCCTCTCCTCCCTAATTAAAACTTCCAAAACACTTTGGATAAAAAAATATCTGCACAAATAGATTACTTAATTTTCTACCCACATCCTAGAGTCTTTATTTTTATTATTAATACCTCTAGGATTGATTTATGTATAAACTTAATGAGGCTCTTTGAAAAAGAGGTAAAATTCTTAAAAGTGTGTATTTGTTTTATTTATTATTACACCTCGATAAAATCATTTTAAACTGTGATAATATAATAAAACCAGTATATAATATAAAATTATATTTTATAATGCTAATATAATAACCCATATCCATCTCAACATCCATCAAATGGAAAATGAAATCATCGATCTTGTGTACAGCGGACTACCGCCTCGCGAACCGATGTAATTCATTTTTCATCACCACCTTTAAATGCTAGATATAATTATGTATTTAAAATATTTATATTGTATTTATGAAATTATTATACTTTATATAATTATAATATCATATATACCTTTTTAATTTCCATTTCATGGGGGATACGATAATTTCGCTTGTGTGTACGATGGAATATCGTCTCGCTAAGCGGGGTGATTCATTTTTCAATTACGCTTTACATGAAAGGTAGTAAGGTTAAATTTAATGAATGTATGTGATATTTATGATCTAAAAATACTTCTTAAATATAATATCTCATATAACTTCTTACCTTCTGATCCATTGGAAAACAAGTGTGTATATGTGGACTACAACATCTATGTAGCGATGTGAAATGTTTTTCATTTTATTTTTACATGGATATTAATAAGGATATATTTGTTCAATATAAATTATATGTAAGAAATAATAATTATTCTAGAAATATGAATTAATATTTATTTTCATTTTATTCAATCCATCAAAAAAATGGAAACAATGTTCATGCGTACGTACGGTCTACCGTCTCCATGAACGATGTAATCCATTTTTTATCTCTAAATTTAATAGATTAATATAAATAAATATATAATGAATATATATGATATTTATATATTGTTTCAACTTCTATAGATTATTTAATAAATATCAATTAAAATTATCAAAATTACCGAACTAAAAAATTGATGAAAAATGAAGTAATTATTACCTGAAACACTGATTTTACCAAATAATTATTAATAAACAGGTGATAAAAGACTATAATTAAATCATATATGGTATGATATATATGAGTATAGTTCTTTAATATATGCATAATAAACATATATTTATTATAAATTAGGTTTAGAAACATATAAAAGAATTTGAACCTAAGGTAAGGGTTTCTCATCTCACTTTTACTTATATAAGACATACGCCATATTCACCACTTATTCCTTTGTGCAGTGTATATGCTAACCATTTTGATATGTTGTATCATGAATATATTTCTCTAAATGTAATTTAAATTTTCATTTGAGTTTATTTATTTTATGGTTATTATGTTTAAAATTTCACCAAAGTGGTGAGGGTTTATTTCACAATCTCATCATTATTCAGGATTATATTTGTTTAAGTCTCCCATGGGGAAATTATCTGATATATTTATATTAAAATAAATATATTTTATTATAATATGGTTATACATGAGATTTTTTTAAGTAATATTACCTTTTTTCACTCTTTGGTACTTAAAATTATTGAGAAAATAGTTTTAGGAAAATACGACTTCATTTTTCTCTTTGATGGAAAATCCTTTTTCATCAAAATCAATTTTTTCTAAAAATGTTTTCAAAAATGTTTTAAAAATTTTAAAAATGAATTATCAAAGGCTTTTTTACCTATTTTTAATTTTTAAAACATGTTTTGAAATGAATATTTATGTCATTTTCAAAACAAGGCTCATCAGGATTCTACCAAAAATATGAAAGATTCTTTTTCTAACATATACAGAATGAATGGAATTTTCTTCCATAATTACTAATCAATGTTTTAAATATTATTTTACTAGTTACCAAATTTTATTTTAAAATAAAATTATTTTTAAATTTTTTTTAACATTTTGTTTCAGAATGTGATTTACAAAGTGAAAATCTTATTTTCCTTTAGAATGTTTTTAATAACATTTTTATAATATTTCTATTAATTGAAGACATCAAAACTTTATTATACATATTATAAACTAGGGATATACTATGTTGATATCATCATTATTGTATCTTTTGGTCGATTATTATTAGTTTGATTGAGTATGTAAATTTTTTTTACCATTCACCGTATTATTTTAGATGGTTTATGATTATATTTATTTGATTTGGGTAAGTATTAACATTTTATATTTTAGTTTTTCAATATGAATATCTATATTTATTATGTTTCACCACTTTAATATGAATAATTCATTATACTTAGTAAGTGATGGGTGGGACTTGGTTATAGATGTACCCTTGATTCATCGACAAGTCTTTTGAGACAAATCAGTTTTCCAAATTAGACAGGTTTATACCCACAAATTTAAACTGTCATGTGAAAGGTCTTGATATTATGTTTCTGATGTTCCAAATTTTAAATTCAATCATTATGAGATTATTTATTAATTTCTATGTGATTATTAAATTAGTTATAATATCCATGGATAAGTTTCAATCTTATGTAATTATTTATATGGATTTATTTAATCATCATTTATTTTTACCATATTATGCTTACTTTATTGATTAAATGGAATGTGTTTTAGTTATTTACCATTCCATATTTATTATGCTTATTTATTCATGATATGTTTCAGTGTATGTTTAGCCTTACTGATCATTTAAGCTCACCCCTTTCTGATTTTCCCTGGGATATCAAGAAGTGTTTTGTGATTGATATACAGGGATGATCCATAATGAATAATGGTGTTCTCAAAGAAAAAACTTTGTGTATTTTATTTTTTAAATTTTAATGTGAATTTAAAGTATATATCTAGTTTACAAATACTAAAAAACTGTTCAATCTTTTGGGATATGAATACTTGTATCTTATTCCAATATAATAAAGTAACCACTAACTTTGGGCTACTAGGCTCTAGTTATTTACACCATGACTCATATTTATGATCCATGATAGATTGTGTATGAGATCTATAAGTTTTTTTTTCATGATCTCATACCAATGTTATTATCTTATACATTCATATGATCATTGATTGATATCTCCAATGTTTACCCTTTTTGAGCATTTGAGCTCACCCTTTCTTAGGTTTCCTTTCCTCAGATTATAAGGAAATGTTTTAAGTAGGGTTTATCTATAAAAGTATTAAATTAAGAGATATTTGTGGGATATATTTAAGGCCTTTAATGAAATAATAATATTGTCTATATAGTCTCAAAATACACTAAACCTTTATATTCCTTAGGTATGTATTTATAAGATGTGTTGAATATTCATCTAAAAAGATGTAATATTTATGTACGATAAGACTGGGTCACTATAGGGCCATATTACCTAATTTTAACATAATTATTCCAAATATGAAATATGTTTTTTATTATTAAAATTATATAATTAGAATAAATTAAATTTAATATAAGTTTACAAAATGAAACAAAAAACTTTTTTCTGAAAATTTCTTTTTAAATCATAAGAATGATTTTATACCAAAAATCAAGTATAATGTTTCATTCAATGGAAATAATTGAATTATTTTAATTAAAATAAAACTTATATGAATTTTAATCAAACAAAAAATAAAATTAACATTTAAACTAATTTGATTAAAAGAAAATAAATATCAGTTATTTTGCAAAATCGGTATTATTTCACCATGCACCCATAAATCAACATTTTCATAAAAATACCAAAAAATTACCTTAATATTATTTTAAAAAAATGATTTAAAATTTTATTTCTATTTTATCATATAAATTTTGTAAAATTTCCATAATCTAATCATAATATCCACACAAAAAATGTAATAAAAACCATTTATAAAGAAAATGTATTTTTGAAGTATAAAATGAATTTATTCTAATTTCATATATAGTAACCTCTATCATATGAATATTAATTTATTTTAGTAAATATAATATCAATAAACTTAATTAAAATCATTTATCTATAGAGATTAACTTGATTTATTTTTATAAAAATACTTTGTGCAAATAAACTAGTTTTCTGAAAAATATCTCCTTTAAAATTAAATAATATTTTTTAAAATTAAATTATTATTTACTAGGAATTAATGTATAATTTTTTATTAACAAAAACTTTTCTACATATATTTCATAATTTTTTTTACTCATGTTTATACCATCCAATCAAATGGTTAGGTTATAACTGTCATATTTAAATAATAATATTTTAATAATGTATCACAATTCATTTTGAGTTCCACGTTGTGTGTAGTACACATAATAGGTCATATTATTATTTTTAAAATGAAATATCATGGTGTTACAAATCTATATAATAGTATTTTGTTGTAATGGGACTTCCCACCCCTACCCCCACCCCTCCCTTATGATCAAGGAAGAGGGATAGACTAGGGCAGTGGTGGGAACTGGTGTGAGTATAGCATGTGATTAAGAAAGTGGGTCAGACTATGGTAGTGATGGGAACTAGTGTGTTCATAGCCTAGAGAATGTGGTTTCCAGGAACTTTGAGGTCTTTATTCTGAGTTTGAGTCTCATGTGTGTCCCTTGACATCATTTCTTCCAAAGTGTGTGCATTTAACTTGATTTGTAGGGGAACCCACACCCTTCAGTCCACTATATAAATATAAATGTATAATGCACATAGCATTTGTTATGAAAATTATACTAAATTATAAAATATAAAAAAATATAATTCGCATAATATATGTTCTATCCATTATATAAATATATAAATATATATATAAATGTTTTGTTAACATAACAAACATTTTTTTAAAAACAAATTAAAAACAATTGTTTTGTGTTAAAAACTAAATATTTAAACATTTGTTCAAACACACACACACACACACACACACACACACACACACACACACACACACATATATATATATATATATATATAGTGAGAGAGTCAGATAGATACACACACACACAACTAGTACTCTATTTTTGTTTTTTCTCTATAAACCATTTTTTATTTTTTTTAAAAGTCACATTTAGGGTCTTGGGAGACCTAAACAAGACCACAAAAGGGTTGTAGAGCCCATCATGAAATTTGGTTCAAGAATATAATGACCCAACCCACTAAGTCCTTCCTAGTCGGTGGAAGGCTGATCCACCGCAACCACAATTACACCTCTATAGGCTAGAGGAAAGTGATAAGCATTGAGAATACTGATAGAAAACAAGCTCACGCCCCACGGGCTTTGCGGGTTTGGGGTGGATGCGAGGCGAGGTGGGCCTAAAAAGTTTGAGCTTTTAGAGCATGGGCCAATGTGGGTTGAGACCGCATGAGTGTGGATCAATGCGGGTTTAGCTAACGTGGGTACAATCTTACCCACGAGCTTGATTGAAAAAAAGTTATTTTTTTACAATATATGCTTCTTTAACATTTTAGTTTTTTTAATAAAAAAACATGTGATTAGACCATGGAATTTTATTTCTCATCATAATGTTTATACTAATTCACCATTCAATTACATGTTAATTTTCAATAGCTCTATATTTGTTGTGTTAATATGATATTGTATTATTTATATAGTAATTATTAACCATATTTACATGGTGTGTCATCTTGTTCCTCCAATGGCCTGAAGGCCTTCATTTTTTACGGATTTTGATAATCCACCTTTCAAGGGGTGAGGTGGAACCCTTACAAGGCCTGTAGGCGTAAGTATTACATGGATCATAGGCCTTAGAGGAATTCATTTCCCGTAGTCTCCAAACATTACATACAACCCAGACTAACTACTTAGAACTGCTCCTCCCTAACATCTTCATTGTGAAATCAGCTCTCCACCTTTGCATGGATATTCGGCTAGGAATTCTCGTGCACTCACAAGCTTATCCCGATGGTAGGTGCCATACCCTCTCATTCTTGCAACCCGTTTAGCTTCTATTAACATGAAAGCTCCTTGCTCATCCTCCTAGAACAAAATTTTGTATACTTTATGATAACATGTATTCATAGTTTTTAAATATTAATAAACATATTATCACATCATGATTTTTCTTCTGCATAACATTGTATGTGATAATGGCCCAAGAGTAGTTATCACAATAAAATGTCATAGTAGTTCCCCGCTATGATAAGAACTCGGAAGTGCAAAAAAACTATTCTTAATATATTTTATATATCTAGATGATATCATTTTAGGAACACAAATGATACAGGCTAACAGGGGTGGAGACTCATAGGACTTTGAGGTACCTTCTCATGGTGTACTCACTTGGTAATATCCAGTAAGATATTATGAGAGTGAGAACATCCAGTGGGATATCTACATTTATATGTGTCATTGGATGTTATTATATGTGGATGTGTGTATTAGTCCTTAGAATTTAATATTGTTATTAATGAGTATTTTGAGTCATATAGTTCAATGTATTGATGAAAACCGTGACGGAAAATGTTCGCGGTGAAGTAGGATATGTTGGGTGTATCACGAGTAATATTGGATTAATAAATAATGTGATAAAGGATATATACCTTCTTTTATTTAACATAATTTGATATCATAGGCCCTTTTATGGAAATTATGTATCCTAAATAAATCCATGGTCATGGTGCTCTATAGGAAATTTCTATTTTCATGAAGTCAAAAAAAAAAGTGACATAGAGCACATAGGTTGATGGCACCAGCATTCAACCTGCTTGATTTGAGACATCAAGATAAAAGGATTATATTATATAGTAAGAGTCCACTAAGAGAGAGGCCTAGAGGGTCACATGCTAAGTGTATCCAAAATCTCAGCTAAATAATATAATTATTATTCATTATTTAAAATTTTGAATAAATATTATTCCCACATGTGGTTTAATAATTATTCATGTTTTCTTGATCGCATTTATTCTATCTCCAGTTATTCGAGAGAATATAATGTGAGTGGAATATTTAATAAATTATTATTTTTTATTTAGTGAATATAATATTTATTTATTTATTGGTGAATAATGCAGTGGTGTTTATTTAATAAATAAATAGTCATTATTCAAGGCCCGATAAATATTCTCAAGGAATGACGGACCAAGTTTAAATGGTACGGTGATAAAATAATAAATATTGAATAATATTTGATTAATTAATATTTGATTTTAATTTTAAAATTAATAACATATCGAGAAATAATATTATTATTATTATTTTACATGGGGTTTTTGCTGGGACTAAATAAATAATTAAGGGCACTTGTGCAATTATTTTATTTTAACCCTTGTGATATATAAACCCAGTTATGTTATTTTATCATCAAAATAATTATTTTTTTTAGATTGTGCAAAATAGATTTGGATAATCCTCTCAAGTCTAGAGCGGTCCCCTCTCCAAGAACACTCTCAATAATGGAGAGCAATCTTCCTCCATTGGATCATGGAGAATGCTTTGTAAGTGTTTCTCGAAGCAATCAAACGCGGATGACACAAACTTAAGGATATGTTGTGTTAGAACCCATAGATTCCTTCAGTGGTGTATCGAGATTCTTGGAACATGTGTGGATTACCACTAGAGGGAATCTACCCTTGATTCTTAAAAATTCACAATGTAGTAAAACAAATCTGTTAACAGATTCATCAACAACAAAAAAACCAAAAAAGGTCATTCTTAATTAATTAAATCAATTATAATTAATAATTGATGATCCAACCTATGGTTCTAGAATAATTTATATTATCTGATTATTTGATTTAATTTCATTGATCATGACATTCAATGTTGTGTCAAATCTTAGATTAATCATCGATCATGGGAAAAGAAGAGTTGGGTACCACCCATTCCGTTGTGCCCAGAACCTACAAGTGTATCATAATAGTCACATAATTATTTATAATTATTTAAAAATCATTGTTTATTTATGAATTTGTAATTTAGTTTTTCAATTCAATTTTAATCATTATTTTAATCTGGATTCTGAGATCTTCTTCATCCCCCTTAATTTCTCATATATCTAATCAAAATAATTAATTTTATGATTAAAATAAATTTTAGGAACTCATCCAGAGGCGCCGAGGTTTCTGGTCAGGCAACAGAGGAGTACATGTTGTGTAACTGGCATTACACTTCGTGTACTCAAGTTCAATGCACCAAGGGTTAATTCAGCAATTACTACAACCATCTGAATTGATGACATGCGGTATAGCTAATTCTTACACCATGTGTTGACCATGATAGACTGGTGCACGGTCAGCTATAGTACATGCCATGTAGCCTATGTATATGGAATTTAAACCCTTTGAGTCAAAGATGGGTCATGTATTTCAATAAACAACCTACTTGACTAGTGACCATGTAATTCAGAGATAACACTACATGAAGCCCATTGGAAAGGTCATATACTCTAGTTTCTGAGGTACGATTTGGAAGCCGAGTCCCTAGGCGTGCACCTTAGATAGAAGGTGAGATATATACACACTGTGTAGCTCGAAATCACACATCGTTTACTTATACCGAGTTACATAGATTTAAAATTTATTTATTATATTATGTAAACCTTGAGACATGTTCTTGCGTTTGGACATTAAATTGATAGGAAACACCATGTGATGAGTTTTAATATTTATATATATAAATAAATGTTTAATTAATATCTACATAATGTTCAAGATATGAACATCATGTATGATTTGTATTACAGTTGTTACTCTACGTGAATTAAAGCATGAAACATTACAGAAAATTCATGTAATCTGTATAATCAATAAGTTGATACTACACAACATGAAAGTGTGTAATAAGTCGTGTATGCTATATTTCACAATGAATAAACTGTATATGAGTATAATACTTTTTAGGTAGATTTGGATGGATATTCACCATGTTTTCTCTGAGGTACATTTATGTACATAGTTAATTTTAAATAAATTTATTTAATTTGTTTAAAATTATAATAGATGATAATCTCAATGAAATTTGGATGAGAATTAAGATGAAATAATTTATTAATTATAGATGATAATTAATTGATTTGAGAATGATTTATCTTGAATTATAATGATTAAAATTTGATTTCTAGTTTTATTAAATGCATAATTTGTTGCATGTTTGTAGATGGTCATGATTGTAGACCAGACCTTTGTATGAGATCGGTTTACCTTTTAATTTATTATTAAATTAAATTGTTAGTCTACATGCCCTCTCTCCTACTAT
Organism: Viscum album; assembly: GCA_963277665.1. Taxonomy (NCBI): domain Eukaryota; kingdom Viridiplantae; phylum Streptophyta; class Magnoliopsida; order Santalales; family Viscaceae; genus Viscum; species Viscum album. The sequence continues at coordinate 1,597,947,810 of OY728141.1, forward strand.
TATGTAGGGCTTGCATTCCATGGTTTCTTTTATATAAAACCCTTTTTCCCTCACCTGTGTGTGAGTAAAAGCATATGTAATGGATAGAGATCCCAATATAGTGGATGTGGTTCAAGTTTGGAGATGAGGAAAAACCAATCTAAGAGAGATACATAGGTGGATAGGTGGAAATCTTCAACATGAAACTCAATTGGTTCATGGTGTTTTTTCTCTAGGTCAGCAGTTAGTTTATCAACAGTCAGATAAACTAACCATTAGTAGACACTTATGATTGTACCACTTTATTATTTTATTTCATTCAATTTCATGGTTATTTCATTATATATATTTTTTACGATCACATAAATTAATGAAATTAATGAGGATGCAAGATAGAAAAAAAATAAATTGGATTATGCATAAATATTATGTAATACATATTTAATCACTTAAGTAAATCTACTTAATATTAAAAATCATTTGATAAAGAAAATAATTGTAATTTTATGCATAAAAGATAAAATCCCTCAATTAAATATATGAAGTCGATATAGACTTACACTACTTCAGTTAAAAGAGAACCATAGTTCAAAGTTCATGACTAACTAATGTTGGGGTGATTTCAATTATAGGGGAATTCTAACTTGAATTTTTGGGTTGACTTAACTTAGTTCACATCAAGGGTTGGCTACTAAAGAAGGGCATAGTGTAAATGATAGCCAAGGTTTAGGGAAATCTAAATTAATGATTTCAGGATTAGGGAGTCCACTCAAAAGATCTAGGAACTATGAGTTAATGGAGTTGGAATTTGTAATACCTGCCTAAAACCATTCAAGTTTCTTGACCAACCAAAGTTGGGGTAATGAGAAGGGGAATATAGATACTTTCCATTATAATATACAAGTAATGGGATATTCTGACGTCAATGGTGAGGGCTATTGGGTTTCGATAAAATAGTGTGATACTAAAAAATATTTATTTATTTATTTGTCTAAATTTTATTAGATAAAATACTCAAATTATAAACATATTATTTTGTAAAATCAAAAATAAAATGACATCAAACATATCATTGTGATCCATACTTGAGAAGGAAAAACTTCTCACTAGAAAAAAAATCCATGAATGGAAAAGGTGAATATGTGTCATCCTTCACCACAAAAGGAAATTATATGTGTTGGAAGAACCTTTTCTAGTTGAACCTAGTAGTAAGGTAAGTGGTGAAGAACTGTCTATCTATGAGAAACATCTGAATGATGTTACAAATGTTCAACTCTTCAGGTTTCCATCCATGTCAAATGATCTTTTAAAGCAATATTAGAACATGGATGCATATACCATGATGTCTCACCTTTGGGATCTCTGTCAATATAAGGAGAGAAAAGAGAGTTACAAGATGTCTAATGCTTTTTTCACAATGAACTTTGAGATTCTACGCTATTTGAGCCTCATGTAGTCACAATTTTTGGCTATATTGAACTCTTATACACCTTTGGGATTAAATTCATAGATGAGTTGCATACAGATATCATACTTTCATCATTATACTAGCCCTTATCTAGGTTTATTATCAATTATAATATGATCAATAATAAGAAGAGTCTTTCCAAACTTATGACCTTGATTTTCCAAGTAGATAAGGACATGGGGTGGGATAAACCTATGGTTCTTATGGTCAACAAGAGAAGGAAGAACAAGAAAAAGTGGCCCAAGACCTATAAAGAGTCTAAATCTCCCAAGCACCATCCTTCCAAGAAGAGGAAGATCCAGAGGTAGGGAAAATAAAATGAGGAAGTATGTTTTTCATATGGCAAGTCAGGCCACTAGAAGAGGAACTACACCTAAAAGAAAGGGGAATCTGAAGGTGTTTTCATTATCAAGTGTAATTTTTCAATATCTACACATTGGTTATTAGATACATCTTGTGGTTCTCACATCTGTATGAAAATTCAAAAACCAAGTAGATTTCGAAAGATTTCTAGAGGAGAGGTGGATCTGATAGCTTCCAATAGAGAGAGTATATTTGTCCTATCCATTGGTGACTAACACCTTTCATTTCCAATAGGAATTATTTTGGTTTTAAAATATTTTTATTATACACCTATGGTTACCAAGAATATAATTTATATATCATGCCAAGATAAAAATGGGATTATTTTCAAATTTGTAAATAAAAGTTTTTCCTTTTATAAGGAAAACACAAGTTATGGTATAAAACATTTAAATAATAGACTTTATGTATTAAATTACAAAAACCAAGTGTTGGAAATTGATAATGAATCATTTTCACATGTCTCATATAACACCCAGCTATGGCATCACCATCTTGGTTATGTAAATGAGAAGCATTTGGAAAAGCTCTATCAAGATGGTTATTTAGAATATTCTAAGCTAAAACCATTTTAAATATGTCATTTTTTTTACAATGAAAAATGAACAAACCACCATTTGATGGAAAGGGTTAAAGGGCCATGGAGCTTCTATGATTGGTAAAAACATATGTATGCATACCATTTCTAGTAGAATCTAGTGGTGGATATTCTTATTTCATAAATTTTAATAATGACTTGAGTAAATATGGATATGTGTACTTGATGAGGTATAATTCTTAGTCCTTTGAGAAATTCAAGGAATTCAAGAATGAAGTAGTGAATCAGTTTGGTATGAATATAAATAATCATATATCGGATCGAGGTGATGAATATCTTAACCAAGAGTTAATCAAATTTGTATAGGAGTTTGGGATACTACCTCAGCTCACTCCACCATATACGCCATAGTGGAATGGTGTTAGTAAAAGGAGGAACTATACCTTATTAGGCATGGTGATGTCAATAATGAATCATACATAACTTTCATTATATTTTTGGGGATATGCATCACAAATTTCAATGTACACATTAAACTGAGTACCAACTAAAGTGGAAAATAGAATTCCCTTCTATAAATGGAGTGAAAAGAAACCCTTTTTATTTCGTAAATGCATATGGGTTTGTGAGGAATTTCTTAAGGCCTTCTCAAGAAACAAACTAGCACCCTAGTCCATGAAGTATATCTTCATAAGGTATCCTAAGGAAAAAAGGATATTACCTATACAACCCCTCAGATAAGAAAATTATTGTTTCCAGACAAGCCATATTTATTGAGAGGTATCTCATCCTCAAAAATGATAGTGGGATAAAGATTTACTTTTATTAAGTTGATGCTCAAGATATACAAGAGTTGGTATAGGAATATTTTTCACAGGTCCCCATGGAAGAAGTAGTTTCTGAAACAAAAGTATTACATTGGAGCATAAGAGGGGTAAGAGAACCAGAGAGATATTGTTTTCTAGTAATCAAGGATGGTGACTCATTATTGGTTGAAAAAGATAAACCTATCTCCTACAAGTAGGTAGTAGAGATTTTAGAAGCTTCAATATGGAAAGAATCCAGGAATTCTAAAATGGATTCCAAGTATCAGAACCAAGTTTGGTTTCTGATAGATCCATCAATTGATGTAAATTCTATTAGGTTCAAATGGGTATTCAAGAGGAAACTAGACATGGAAGGTAAATTAAATACCTATAAAGAAAGGATATTGGCTAAAGGATTTAAATAGCATCGATTAATTGACTATGTTGAAAAAAAATCACCAACTTCCATGTTTAATTTCATTAGTATTCTAATTTCTATAGTATCTTACCATGACTATGAGATTTAGAATATGGATGTCAAAACTATATTCCTTAATGTTAACCTTCAGGAAGATTTCTATATGACACATCTAGAATGATTTGTGACTCCATGTGATTCCAAACTAATTGGAAAGTTGAAAATATACATTTATGGATTGAAGTAAGCATCTAGTTCATAGAACATTCAATTCAATGAATCCATAAAAGAATTTGATTTCATTAAGAAATAATGTGAGCTATGTGTTTACAAGAGGTTTATTGGAAATTAATTTTTTATCCTAGTAGTATATGTTGATGACATATTACTTATTGGAAACAACATACCAATCTTAAAATATGTTAAGGGATGGTTAAAAAAGTGTTTCTCCGTGAAGGACTTAGGTGAATAATCCTATATTCTAGGTTCAATATAATTTTTTATATATCCAATAGGCTGGTTAGATCTAAGTCAAAGTACATATTTTGATCGAATACTAAATATATTTATTATGGAATAATCCAAGAGGGGATTAGTTCCAGTGTCACATGGTTTACATATTTCTAAGAAAATGTGTCGTCAGACACAACATGATAAATATAGAATGAGTAAGATCTCATATGCTTCAATGATAGGATCAATCATGTATTCCATGTTATTTACTAGACTTGATATTGCCTATGCATTGATCATGGTAGGAAGATATCAAGATAATCTAGGAGAACGTCATTAGACTGCTGATAAGGATATCCTTAAGTATCTAAGAAGACCTAGGGATATGTTCCTAGTGTATGGAGGAGATGAGAAGTTGTTCATCATAGGTTATACTGATTCAAGTTTTCATAAAGATAAGAATGATTTAAAGTTGAAATCATCGTATGTTTTCTTTCTCAAAAGAGGATTTGTGAGATGGAAGAGTTCAAAGTAGCCAGTTTTCACTATTTTACAGTGGAGTCTGAGTTTATAGCAGCTTCTGATGTATCTAATTAATCCATTTGGATTTGTAAATTTTTCAAAGAGATTTATGTGGTACCCAACAGTAAAGACCCAATCACATTGTATTGTGATAATAATACAGTGGTAGATCTTTAAAAAGATCTAAGTTTAAACCAACGAACAAAACATATACTTCATAAATATCACCTCTTAAGGGGTTTCTATTAGAGGGGTGAATTTGTAGTAAATAGAGTACCCTAAAAAGAGAACATGTTGTACCCCTTAACTAAAGGCTTATCTCAACAGAAGCATAAGTATCATGTGAGAGCTAGCGGACAGAAGGTTATTATAAGTTGGCTCTAGTGAAAGTGGGATTCTACTTGATTTGGTTTCCTATAAACAACTTTTGGGTACTTTATGATAATGTGTATTCATAGTTTTTAAATATTAATAAAATTCTTATCACATCATGATTTTTCTTCTACATAAAATTGTGTGCAATAATGTCCGAAGAGTAGTTGTCACACTAAAAGTTCCTAGAAGTTCCCTACTATGATGAGAACCTAGAAGTGCTAAAACACTATTCTTAATATATTTTATATAGATGGATTATTGTTAGGTCCAAAATGGGCCTATATAACCTGAGAGGGGGGTGAATCAGGGTATGGATATTATTTTTGTAAATTATTCCTCCCCCACTAGATATTGGTCTATTTATTACAAGGGTCACTTTTTTTTCACTTGTGTGTTTATTATGATCACTTATTTTCTTCTTTATCTAATTATGATTCTTTGTATGCAATGAAAGGAAGAAAATATGTGACACAAATATTTTTACTTAGTTAACCCTCACTGGGATACATCTAAGGATCATACACTGGCAATGTTCTGATGTACCAAATACACTAAAGCTCACTGCCAATAATGTTTAGAATAGATCACTTCTATGCCCAGGCTCACTGCCTTTACAATGTTTAGGGTCATATCACTACTTTCCCAAGGGTCACTCCCTATTTCTCTCTCACTTGCTCACTTCTGATAGAAAGGATAACCTTCTTCCTCTTCCTTCTCTCACTACTCTTGGAAGGGATCCACTCACAGTTTATAGACCTGTAGGTATCTTCATTATCACTAATGAATGCATCCTTCACTGTATGTAGATTCTCTATTGAAGTCCAAATTTCATCCACTGATGAATACCCCTTTTCACCTGACCACTGAGAAAAAACCTTTGGGAAATACCTTTGCAAAGCACCCTACTTCGTGAAGCTCTCAATTTTGTAAAGCTCAAACAAGCCTTCGCGAAGTCTCGGCCTCTTCACAAATCACACACCTTCAGAGAGCTCGCTGCCTCATAGAGCACACTGCATTGCAGATCTAAAAACTTCACAAAGATCAAGCCTTCATAGAGCTTAGGTTGTGGCATATCTCAAGTCGTCGCAAAGTGACTTCCTTCACGAAGCTCATTGAGCCAATGCAAAACACACCACTTTTGTGGAGCTAGATTAGCCATCGTGAAGATCCTTCTTTCACAAATCACACTGCCTCCGTGAACCTCCTTCACAATTTGATAGAAAAATTTCTTTCTTGTAAAACTCTCTTCTTCTCTTGAGGGGTTCGAGGTGTATTTATAGGTTATTCTACCAACCCTCGAACATTCTGCACGAAGTCAGCGCCACATCGGCTCAAATCATGAAGCTCCGAGATTTAAGCCGAAATTATATCTATTTTGAGAAGCACCATGAAAATGTTTGGATAGCGAAGCTCATTATAATCACAGAGAATTCCATCAATTCCTTTTTTCCTTCTCCATGAAGCTCCACTCACAATTCCCTTCACTACCGCAATGCTCTTCAACACTGCCGATCGCAAAATTCATTATAATGACGAAGAACACCATCAACTTTCTTCATGTCTTTGAGAAATCCACATCATGAAGCCCATCTTTGTGAAACTCATTCCTTATCCATATTTTGATGAGATCTTCAAGGAAATCCACTTTTTGCGATGCTCACCAAACTCAAAATTTTGGACCCCAAAAATTTGGCAAACACTACAAAACGGTGCCACCTTGTATCTGTTCTTTTTATACCGCCACCAGATCATAAATTCCTTTGTCATGGTTCTTTTGCAACATGGATTGTGAAAAAAATCTCTAGAACTCGAAAATTCATCATGGAAACCTTCATTGTCAACAAGAACAGGAAACCCAAAAATGATGAAATGTTACCTTCAGGGATTTTTGACCAACAATGATATAATTAGAGGGACAAAAATGATGTAGGATATCAAGGGTGGAGACTCATAGGAATTTGATTCTCCTTTTCATGGTGTACTCCATTGGTAATATCTAGTAGAATATTATGAGAACGATATATGTTAGTAGGAAATCCACATTTATATGTGTCATTGGATTTTCCTATATTTAGATGTGTGTATTGGTCCTTAGGCATTAAAATTACTATTAATGAGTATTAAGAGCCTCATACATTGATGTATTGACGAAAACTGTGATGATATATGTTCGGGGAGAAGTAGGATGTGTTGGGTGCATCATGAGTAATATTGAATTAATGAATAATATGAGAAAGGATTTATCTCTTATATTATTTAATAGAAGTTGATATTTGAATACATTTTATGGAAATTATATAGCCTAAATAAATCCATGGAGATGGTGTTTTATAGCCAAGTTTCATTTTTGAGAATTCAAAGAAAGAGATATCGAGCACATAGGTTGATGGCACCAGCATGCAAAAAAATGGAACTCATCTACCCTGCACATGGTTTCAATTCTAAAAGATTTATTATAATCATTATATTTTTTGGTTCGATATGATTTTTTATTAATTAATTTTATTTTCTTATTAAGAAAATAGGAAAGGACCTCATGGGAACCCAAATATCCTCCTCTGAAATCAGTCATTACCTAGAGAGTCATCGTTCATTCGTAGGTCTAGACATTCACATCACCACACAACCAACATCATCATTCATATCTCATCACTGATCACTCACCTAATTTACATTACAATAGTTCTCCACCACATCGACATCATCGCATGCCACTATTAACCCATATAAAAATGTTTCATCACTTCCCTTAAAACTCTATCTATTTTCAATCCATAATTCTCCCCACAACTACCATTAATAATGAGAAAAAATACATCATTTAAATGATTATAAATTGTGTATTTTTATTAAAAATGTGGGAAAGACTATGGGAAACCCATTGGATTATGTAAATCAGGGAAGAATTTAAATAATTTTTCACATTATATGCAGGGTTTTGTAGAAAAACTCGTGTGGGCTTGGTCTGTCCCACCTTGGCCTGCCCATTTCACATTACTATATGTGAAGTCATAACTAAAATGAGAGGAAATTTACAAATGTACCTATACACATTAACCCAACCATATCCATATAAAAGTGAAAAGGAATAATAACAAAATATTGTAACATCTAGAGTAAAAACCATGCATGTAATAACCTCTAGGGAATACAAAATACTACAACAGGATAAACTGAAATGTTATGGGGGGAAATACATGCCCAACCAAAAAATATGTCCCATCCTAACAACAACTAGAAATAATGAAAAATGAGAGAACCCGAATCCTGATCTATGTGCTCAACCACCATATGCGGTCAATGAACCTAGGAACCACCATGCTCCATCTTAATCATCATTGATTTACCTGTAATCTTCATAAAACATGACATGTTCAGGAAAATCCTATATAGAGGTGATTATATACATACACAGTAGGAATCACCAAAAACTAAAAAGGGGTAATAGAGACATATAAAAATGGAAGTAGTAATATCAACCCAATAAAGTTATGTCAATCAGAAACTGAGACAAAAACCATAAACATCCAGATACGATCAACAAAAATCCCAAACAAAATAGAAAATTATCTCAATATCCATGGCCTAGCTAAGAAAAAAGATTATTCTTGCAACTCTAAAGTTCCATCTCTGATGCTCAGTGTCATGCACAACAGCATGAGAAACCATGTGGAGGGTCCCACACCTTGCCACTATGTCGCACAGTCGGGGGGGATCTCTATTAGAAGACTCACGCCCTAGTTTTCCAAGGGGTTCCACTTAATAGGTAGAGGACATGTGATCTAGTGTGTTAGGGGGATGCCACTCAGTTGGTAGGGGGCCCATGACCTAGTATGATAGGGGGTTCAACGTAGTAGATAAAGGACCCATGCACTATTTTGTAAGGTAGATTCCATTTAGTAGGTAGAAGACCCATGTCCTAGTCTGTTAGTGGGTTACAGTCAGTAGATAGAGGACTCACTCCCTAGTGTGTTGAAGGGGTTTCCAATCAGTAGATAGAGGACCAACACATGTGTAGGGGAGTACCATCTCCATATGTGTAAAGAATATGTGGGATATGGGCCCTGGAAAATTAAGGGAGTATCATCTGAATATATAGAGGTGTTTCACTCTAAATATGAGAGTACTATCTCTACCTACAGTAAAGATATAGTGACCCTAACCCTAGTAGCCTGGATCCAATTATTCTTTATTACATTGGCATAATATACTAGGAATAAAATCATGAAGGACCAACTAGTTTAGTATTTCTAATAAAATAGATATATATATGATTCACATATAACATTTGAATACACAAATTATAACATTAATATTTTTGAGAATATCACTATTACCTATAACATATTTTTTTATATCTTTTATAGTATGTTTCATGTATTTATGGGAAAATAAAAAAATAAGGGTGAGATCAAATTCACGGTAAGGGTTAGGTATAGTAGAAGATATCATGAATCAATCATCGAAATTAAAATTTAAAGTTAAATAAATGGACACACATGTCATTTAAATAACTTTACTATCATGGTGAGATAAGGTAGAATCAATATGGAAAGGTAAATAATTGAAAACACATTCCATTTAATCAATAAACTGAGAATGAAATACATCCATAGATTATATCATATAAAAATATCATTGATAATAATAAATAAATTCTCAATGAAGTAAATGATTAATTATTGGACATCATATTTTCCAGGCACATGATACCACTACCATCAAAATCTATCCTCAAGACTATTTAAAACTAATGGGTAAACCCCCATTTAACTAAGGCTAGCCAATTGATTTTTTCCATGAGACTGTTGATTCATTGAGGGGAAATATATAATGGGCCTCACTTGTGTCTTTCATGTCTAAATAATTCTTCATATATCAAATAATCAATTTAATTTTTAAACAATATGCCTTATCATTAAATATATGCATTAATTAAACAAAGAAAATTTATCAATATTTACCCAGATAAGTAAATGACTTTCAATGTAGAAAATTTTATTTATAAATAGTATAAGGCCAAAATATTAAACATATCAATGATAAATAATATGAATATTTAGGAAAAATTTAATGTCTAGCGATAATAGGTCTGTGAATGTTTTAAGGGAAAATTAATGACTACAAAAATGAATAAAAAAAGTGAATGTCACTAATTTTATCAGTAAAAATGATCATAAACCATCTATATAAATAGTAAGTATGGTATCAATACAACATATACTCATTGGAGTAATAATTAAGGATTTTAATTGTTGATTAATAGAAATACCATAAAGTATATTTAAAAATATTTTTGAGGAAAATATCGTATTCATTTCTAAAATAACTTTTTAAAACTAAAAGTTCAAAAAACATTTTGAAAATAATTTTATTTTAAAAATAATATTTTAAACTTATAAAGGAATATTTAAAAAAATTGAGTGGTTATGACAGCTAGAAATTTTGTTCATGTCATACACATTAAACAAATATTCCTTTAAATTTTTTAGTAAAATCCAAATGGGAATAGTTTTGAAAATTACGTGAAAATTCCTTTAACAATTTGTAGAAATTAAAAATGGGTAAAAATTTATTTAATAAATCGTTTTTATAAGGTTAAAAAAATTAAAACATTTTTAGAAAACATGGTTTGGGAAGAAAATGGATTTCTCACTAAAGATAGAAATTAATTCAGATTTTATTTAAAATATTTTCTCAATTATTTTAAGTACCAAGGAGTATAAAATGGTAATATTACTTAAAAAAATTAATTAACAAATATAGGAGAATAAAATTAATGGTTTTATTAGATAATTATCAAATAATTTCATTCAACTTATATTCAAGAATAAACGGTCTCGATGATAATGAGATTGTGAAATAAACACTTACAATGATCATAACATTGAATTGATAATTAGTCAATGAATCGGTTATGTGTATCAACTATAAATCCACATAAAACAATATTAACTATAAAATAAAATAATAAAATGTAATTATAAACATAATCTTATAATATCAAAGACAACGAAGTATTAATATAACCTAATGAAAATAAATTGAGTAATGAAAATATTTACCAATTGGAAACTTTTAATTCAAATCCACTTAGATAAAATATTAAAGTTAAAACTTAAAATAAAATTAATAATGATGTTTTCATTAAATTAAATGTAAAATGGGTATTATATAAGCCGTATAAAATAAATTAGGTGCATAACATTACAATATTACTCAATTAAATGAAATTAAAGAAAAATACCTTACCTTATGCTTCCTTTTGGTTGAACGTAATTTAAACTCCTATATAGTGGTTTTAAAATTTTAATTAAAGTATAAAAGATCCATATTAATATTTATAATATCATATATTATCGTTTTATAATATATTATCTCCTTTTCATTAAAAATATTTCATTATTTTCATTGTTTCATGAGATAATTATCTTCTTTTATCATGCGTGTTGTGTCATGAAAGATCTGGTTATTGCACATATTATATAGTAAAATAATATAAATAATTATAATAATTAAATAATTATAATATTTATATATCAATTATACATTTAATACCAATCCTGAATGATTGTTTTGAGAAATGAAGTATATTACGATCATGGAGATGGTAGGTCATAGGTACGCATGAGTAACATTTTCATTTTTCAATGATCATTATGGAAAAGATGTAAGTAATATTTTAAAATTTAATAATGATAATAATATCATAAATTAAATATTATTTATTTAAATATACTTGTATATATATTCCATGTATTTTGGTGATGAAAATAGAGTCACATCGCTTCGTGAAGGCGGTAGTCCACACGTACACAAATGATGTTATCATCTTTCAATGTAAAAAATAAAATCGTATATTATCATTTCATAATGATAAATACATAATAAATATAAAAATTATTTCATTTATATTACATATATTCATTAATTTTATTCTTATTACCATCCATATAAAGCCTTAGTGAAAAACGAATCGCATCGCTTCGCGAGGCAATAGTTTGCCATACACACGAGCGACATTATCGTATTCCTTAAAAAATTGAAAGTAAAAAGGTATGTATGATATAATAAATAATAAGGTATAATTATATTATAAATAATATATTTATATATATATCTAACATAATACCCAATCATGAGAGGTGATAATGGAAAAACGAATGACATCGGTTCACAAGGCAGTAGTTCACCGTACTCACAAGCGATGATTTTGTAAGTCATTTGATGGAAGTGGGGATTGTTATAGGTCAATAGATTATTATAAAAACATATTATTATATTTAATATAAATATTTTATTATATCTTCATGTTTTAAAATAATTTAGGGAGTTGGAGGAAGAAATAAAATAAAAATGCTCTTTGAAAAACGCTACCTCTTCTTCAGGTATCCTCCTTAGGTATGTACCAAAATCATTACTAGGTTAGTTATATACCCAAAATAAGGATTATAGTATGAGATAAGGTAATTTATAAAGTTATTTGGGAAGTTATTTTCTTAAAAAAGTAGTTTTAAGGTGTGAAGAATAGAGGAAAGGGGTGGCCTTTTATAAGTGAGGTGACTAGAACACTTGTAATTTTTGGAAAGAAAAAGGTGTAACCATTTTTTTCACATGAGAAGTGTAAAAAATGGAGTAATATGGATACATAGACATTATATTGTCTAAATATGGCCAAAAATATATTTTATAAAAAAAATAGGTTAATTTAATCCTTATCTTTCTAGTTTAACCCCCAGTAAATCCATTTTTACGTTAACCGTGATAATTAGTTTTTATTTTTTCACTATTATTTTGTTAAAAAATTATATTGGACTTATTATAAATTATAAATTATAATTATTCCAAATATGTAATCTATTTTTACAAATTCAATTCACAAACTTGTAAAATTATAATTTAAAATTAATCATGCATACACGATAAGAAAGCAGGCTTTCAAAGAGAAATTTTTTAAAAGTTTAGAAAAGTTTTTATATAAAAAATTAAAATTAATATTATTAAAATGAAAAAAATTGGATTTACTGATATAAAATTGATCTAATTTTACTTTAAAATTAATTAAAAAAATAATTTAACATTATAAATAATTTAAACAAAAAGGAATTTTTCAATTAAAATTTAGTATTTTTCATTATTCATCAAAAATGAAACATTTCAAAAAAAATTACCCTAATATAATTTTGATATTATGATTCCAAAAATTAAGTTTATTTTATGAAATAAATTTTACAAAAGTGCTAAAAATTAATTTTAATTATGTTTGCAAATCATGACTAATCTTTCTTTTAGAAAAATATGGTTTTTTCAGAAATCATTAATTTTTCTTTTAAATGATTATTATATTATTTATAATCAATAAATAACCATAATTTTAATATTTTATTTACTATTATTCATGACCTCCAATTTATTTACAAGGTTTTAATGGTATACTATATTACAGTTCATTTAGACTTGGGTTTTCATATTCTGTAAGCTTTAGAAGAGATTAAATTTAAATAAATATATGTTGTAGGTTATTTTATCTCCATATTGTGTATCGCATGTGATATCAAATAAATTATTCTTATTTTATAATTTTTGGGTGTTACATTCCCCCCACCTTAAATAAATTTCATCCTCATAATTTAAAATTGATATCGGTAATCAAGGTTTTGATATTTGTAAATTATTTTATTGAAAACCCACATCGTAAAAAGGTTAATAAAATATACTCTTAATAAAATAGAAAGGGAAGTAAAAATAACATATGGAATAACACATAACTAGGTTTATAAGTAGGAGACTATTGATTTAATGTGAATATATGGATATGGAATAAAAGTGTAAATAATTATAGAGAGTTATTGAGTTCATTGATCACAAGTGAATGATAAATGGATAATTTGGGGCCTCAAAACAATAAATATATAATAGTTTAAAATACCATAAGTTAAATGTAAATTAAGTTATTAGGATAAAATTTTGATTCAATACCCTTTTCCAATAGTTGATGAATTATTTTATTTTATAAGAATATAAGGAAATAAACTTTCTTGATATGTTTCTATTTGATAAGAACAATTTCATCACATGGTTGTGCTTTGATCAATTTATAATTCATCACTTACTCAAATAAATGAATATCCAAAAATGAATTTTTTATTCTTAAATCACTAAAGTTAACTTTTAATGGTTCATAATATCTATAAAATAGTGACAAGTCTTTTTGTATGTCTCTAACTATTTTCCAAATCCAATATGGTTTGTACAACTTATCCAATATAATAAATTAATCTATAAACCTTAAAATTAACACCACTAGTTCAAAATTAATATTTACTCATCAAATAATTTAACTAAAAATAATGACATATTAACCAGGAAATCACATAGGCTAGTGGTAGGTGTTAAACCCTTATCTTCTTTCGATCATGGGTTCAAGCCCTGCGGCCTTACTGGACATTATGGATTGTCACCAAATATAAGGGTTATCCTTTTTCTAAAAAATATTAATATAACTCACATAATGTTCAATAAAAAATATGATGTACATCCTTGGAATAAATTTTATCATTAAATAACCTTTTTACTAAGGTTTTTAATATAATCCTTTTTTCACAAAGTATAATAATATTATTTGAGTATTATAATGTCATTAATGATCATATTAACCCTAAAGGTTATCAATTACTCTAAAATTACCTATATATAATGAAAATTAATTATTCCTAAAATAAAGTTTTCACTAAAACATATACTAAACCAATGGGTTGTATTTCCATAAATTTCTCCAAAAATATCCTTAATCTTGGTAGACTCTCATCATATAAAACCTAAAAAAGGTATTTAATAATTTGAGATTATGATCAATTTTAAACACCCTAAACCCATTATGGTATCCATAACTACTATGATAATAAATAAACAAATTATTATAAAATTTAACACAATACTTATATGTTTCATAATTCATATTACCAAAATACCATTGGTAAAAAAATAATTCTACAATTTAATTCTTAAACCCCAATACATAAATACTTCATCCATTTTATTTTCACATAAGTGCTTATGTTCTATAGGGTTTATCCTTTATGATAGGGACTTTAATTGGGTAATTCCTAGGTACTTTACATTTAAGAAAACAAAATATAAATGGATCCCTAGGATAAGAATTATTTCCTTCCATTGTATTATTCATTATTCCTAGGAAATTCTTTACTTTATATCCTTCCTTTCTACACATAAATAATTTTCTCGGTCTATTAAGACACTTTCCTAGGTGTCTCCCTCCACATTTCTTACATAATGAAAATTAATCATTCTTTCCTTCATAGTATCCATCACTCAAGATCTTGGTTAACTCCATCCTTCTCTTATTTGGTGAGTATGGGAGTTGTTTCAAGTATAGGTTGTTAATCATATTTTGAGGAAACTGATTAGGCATAATCACAATATCTTTCAATCCAGTCATCATCCCATTTTTTCTCATAATAAATACCTTTAACTTCATATTAAATGCTAACATGAACCCTAGGGTTCCATCCATTGACTAAATCCATAATTCATAGTGTGAGACAATAATAATAGTGGGAAAATCATATAATCATTTATAGGATTTTTAAATCATGACACATATTTTCCTTAATATATAACACCTTAGTCTTAACCTAGTTTATTCATTGTCATCATATATTCAAATACTTCATAATGGTTTTTAAAGAAAATTGGAATTATCCTAAGAATATCCCCCAAGAGTGTCAAACCAAGTGCGCAGTAAGGCCCATTATCATACACCAGGTTATGATCAGGTCAAGCCCAATATTCCCTTTTCAAATTTATTACCACTAGGTGCATTTGTGTCAGAACCCTTTCCACTAGTAGTATCAAGATAGAGATGTATTATAAGAAAAAACCACATAATATCTACCTTAAAAAAACTTTAGGATATTCTTCTAAATTTTTCCTCAAAGTATATCATAAGGTTATATTCCCTAATCTATGTTTTCCTTAATCTAATTATTAAGGTTTATATTAAAATTCCTCTTATACCAACTATATCAACCTTGACCCACATAGACTATAGTTAATTACTTCTTTATTATATTGGCATAAGATATAAGGAATTGCATCTCGAAGGACCAAATAGTTTAGTAGTCTTGGTAAACTAGATACATATATGATTCTCGTATTACATTTCAATACACAAATTTCAACATAATTGTTTTTCTATAATATCACCATTCCCTTTAGCATATTATTTTATATATTTCATAATACACTTCATAGATTCCTAGTAAAGCAAAAAATAAGGGTGAGATAAAATGATCAATAAGTGTTAAGTACAACAGAAGTTATCATGAATCAATGATCACAGTTAACATGGAAAGTTATATTACTAAACACACATTCTATTTAAATAACTTTACTATCATGTTAAGATAAGTTAAAATCAATATGATAAGGTAAATAACTAAAAACACATGACATTTAATTAGTAAACTGAAGATTAAATTAATTCATAGATAATTTCCTAGAGAAAATATCATGGATAATAATAATAATAATTAAATTTTCAGTAAAGGGAAGGCTTAATTACTGGACATCGTGTTTTCCAAGCACATGATACCTTTACCCCGAGATCTATCCTGAGGAAAGTTTAAAATTGATGGGTATGAACTTTATTAACAAAGGTTATCCAACTAATTCATCACATGTGACTACTAATTCATCAAGGGGTTGTCTATAACTTTTCCCCACCCATGTCATGTATGTCTAAATAATTACTTATATATCAAATAATCAATTTAATTATTAAATAATGCGACTTATCATCAAATATATGTATTTAGTAAAGAATACATATTTATCAATATTTACATAGATAAAAAATGAATTTCAATTTAAAAAATCATATGTAGAAATGATATAAAGTTAAAACAGTAAACATAACCATGATAAATAATATAGATATTTAGGGTAATTTAATGTCTAATGGTCACAGGTATGTGAATATTTTAATGGAAAGTTAATTAATACAAAAATGAATCAATAAACTGAATGTTAATACTTTCCTTGGTAAATATTATCTTAAACCATCCATAGAAAGAATAATAATGGTATCAATACAAAATATACCCATTTTAGTAAGAATGGAGTTTTGTTTTCCTTGATGAATAGAAATACCATAAAATATCTTTAAAAATTTGAGGAAAATATCCAGTTCATTTTGAAAATCACTTATTAAAACTAAAAGTTCATAAAACATTTTGAGAATAATTTTCTTTAAAAATAATCTTTGAATGTTATAAAGTAGTATTTAAAATATTTGATTAGTCATGAAGGTTGGAAATTTTGTTCATGTTGTACATGTTAAACAAATATTCCATTCAATTTTTTGGTAAAATCCAAATAGACATTATTTTGAAAAGGACACGAATATTCTTTTAAAAACATTTTGTAAAAAGTAAAGATGGGTAAAAAATCATTTAATAAATAATTTTTAAAGGGTTAAAACGTTTTTGAAATTTTTTTTATAAAACATGTTTTTGGAAGAAAACAAATTTTCAACCGAAAAGAGAAATGAAGTCAAATATTATTTAAAGAATTCTCAAATATTTTAAGTATCAAGGATTGTAAAAAATGGTAATTCTACTTGAAAAAGTTCATAAATAAAGATTGTATAATAAAATTAAAGGTTTTATTTAACAATGATCAAATAATTTCCTTTAACTAAAATTTAAGAATAAATAATCTCGATGAGAATAAGATTGTGAAATAAACCCTTACAAAGATTATAACATTTAAGTGAGAATTATTCAATGAATAGATTATGTTTATCAACTATAAATACAAATAAATCAAGTAGAAATAAAAAAAAAATATAATAAAAATTCATTATTCACATTATCACATAATATCAAATACAATGAAGGAGTAATATAGTTCAATGAAAATAAATTGATTAATTAAATTCTTTACCACTTGGTAACTTTTAATTCAAATCCCCTTAAATGAAATAATTCAAATTAAAAATTAAAACACCATGAATAATGAATTATTCATGATATTACATGCAAAATTTCTATTATATACACCGTATAAAATAACTTAGGTGCATAACATTACAATATTCCTTAATGAAATGAAATTGAGACTAAATCCCTCCCTTGGGATTTATTTTGGTCGAATGTGCATTAACCTCATGTATTGTGGTTTTAAACATTTCATTAACTTATACCAGAACCATATTAATATTTATAATACCATATATGATCCTTTTATAACATATTATCATCTGTTCATTAATAATCTTTCATTATTTTCATTGTTTCATGTGTTAATTGTCTTGTTTTCTCAAGCGTGTTTTGTCATGAAAGATCTAGTTCTTTCACATATTATATTATTAAATGATATAAAGAATAATAATAATGAAATAATTATAATATTTATATATTAATTATACTTTTAATACCAATCATGAATGATGATTTTGAGAAATGAAGTATGGTAGGATCATGGAGATAGTAGGTCGTATGTACGCATGAGTAACATTTCTATTTTTTCAATGATAATTATGGAAAGGAGGTAAGTAATATTTTATAATTAAATAATTATAATAATATCATAAATAAAGTATTATTTCTTTAATTATAATTATATATATCATCCATGTGGTGTGGTGATGAAAAGATAGTCACGTCGCTTCGTGAAGGTGATAGTCCACACATACATAGATAATATTATCATCTTTCAATGTAAGAATTAAAATGTTATATTATATTTTAAGAATAAAAAATATATCATTAATATCATAATTATTTAATTTATATCACATAAATTCATTAATTTTCTCTTTACTAACTTCCATGTAAAATGTTAGTGTAAAATGAATCACATCGCTTCGTGAGGCGATAGTCCGTTGTACACACGAGTGATGTTATCATATCCCTTACGGAATAGATAGTAAAAAAGTTATATATGATATAATAAATAAATAGGTTTAATTATTAAATAAATATCATCTATATACTTTATATCCATCACCATACCCAACTGTGAGATATGGTAATGGAAAAATGAATGACATCAGTTTGTGAGGCAGTAGTCCTCCTTACACATGAATGATGATTTCATGACCCATTTTATGGAAGTGGGGATATTTTTAGATCACTAAATTATTATAAAAACATATAATTATATGTAATATACTCATTTTATTATATCATCATAATTTTATAAGAATTTATGGAGGTGGAGGAAGAAATAAAATAAAAAAACGCTCGTTGAAGGACGTTACCTCTTCTTCTGGTATCCTCCTTAGGTTTGAACCAAAATCCTTCATATGTTAGATTTCAAAGAAAAATAAGTGTTATAGGATGATATGAGGGAATTTTGGAAGTTATTTGGGTGGGTATCAGAAGAACCAAAATGGTTTGAAGGTGTGATGAAGAGAGGAGTGGGTTGGCCTTTTATAAGTGAGGTGAGTGGCACACTTATAATTTTTGAAAAGAAAAAGGTGTACCCACATTTCTCAAATGAAAAAAGAGTAAAAAATGGATTATTATAAATAATTAGACATTATATGGTCAAAATAAGTCCATAAAATATATTTTATAAAATATTTTAGTTCAATTTAACCCTTATCTTTCTAGTTTAACCCCCTGTAAATCTATTTTTACCTTAACCGCAGTAATTAATTTCTACTGTTTTCACTATTTATTTTGGTAAATAATTAAGTTGAACTTATTATAAATTATAAATTATTATTATTAGAAATATTAAATCCATTTTTCAGATTCAATTCATAGAAATTGAAAATTTTAATTTAAAATTAATCATGTAGACGCGATAAGAAAGTGGGTTTTCAAAGAAAAAATATTCAAAATTTTACAAAGTTTTTATATCAATATTAAATATAAAATTATTCTAATAACCTAAATATTATTAGTTGATATATAATTAATCTATTTTTCCTTTAAACCCAATTAAAAATATAATTTAACATTATAAATAATTTAAATGAAATGGCAGTTTTCAATTAAAATTCAATATTTTGCACTATTCATCGAAAAATGAAACATTCTAGAAAAATTTAAAACATTCAAACTAATAAAATTATTCATATTATGATTTTAAAAAAATATATTTTATCAATTAAATATTCTAAAATTGGAAAAAATCAATTTTAATTTCTATATGCAAAGGGTGACTAATCCGTCTTTTAGAAAAATATATCTTTTCATAAAACATTTAATTTTATTTTAAATGATTATTATTTTATTATAAATTAATAAATATGTAACACTCTAATATTCCATGGTATTCTTCTTTTTAAATAATTCAATGGCTTGTGTTGTACGCAACCCCGAGTTCAAACACACCACGACCTATCAAAGTAGCAGTTTAAAAAGCGGTTATGAATAGTACTAACCAAATTTTGAAATTTTATAAATTTTATATTTTAAAATATACTTTATTTTTTAATTAATAATATTAAAATTAGTTTAGGGTGAAATTTTGGAAATTTTCTGAAAAGATTCAATTTTTGATGAATAGTGAAAAATACTGCATTTTAATTCAAAACTGCATTTTCATCTAATTTATTTATATTTTTAGATTGTATTTTTAATTTTTTTTAAAGTGTAATTGGATTAATATTTTATCATTTAATCCAATTATATTCATTGGAACTAATTTCACATTTAAATTTTACATAAACACGTGTCAATCTTTCGATAGATATTACTTCTTAAAAACCTGCTTTTTGGTTTTGACAATGGGAATTAATTTTAAATTAATTATTGAAAATTATGTGTTTTGAATTTGAAAAAATGGATTCTATATATGGAATCATAAGGTATAAATTTTTTAAATAGGTACCGTTTATTTTTGGACATTGTGAATAGTAACTTCAGTAATTTTTTTTATTTACCATGGTAAAAGGGTAAATCTGGTAAAAAAGGGTAAAAAATAACATTATAATAATAATAAACTACTCTAACACATGTAATAATCATATTTTATGAGATATTTGTGACCATTTGCATCCTTGGGTCGATTTGCTGACCCCATGGAGCCACTTGGGTATGAAAATGACATTTTATAAGAATTAATTTAAAGTATAGAAAAATATATCATAAACATGTATCTTTTACTAAAACAATTTTTATATGGGGTTTTATAATTTATCTCTTAGAATATAAATATTAATTATAGATCTAAAAATATTTCCTACATCATGGTATTTTATTTATAATTTTTAGAATTAAATAAAAAAATTAATTATGACAAAATGATGATGTAGTGATTGCTTCTTTAATAAAGGATTCAAATAAATGATATTATAAATGTTAGAATAAATGTAATTTAGTTATTTTGATGTCATAGAATAATTTTATGGATGATATGGACATATTATCTTTGATTTAATTCCTTTTTTTTGAAGAAATCAAATTTTTATAACTTTAACAAAAATCAATTCCTAAATAGTGTCAAAATTGACATGAATGAGTTTTTAAAACAAATACTATTTTATTAAAAGATATAATATTCCTAAAAATATAATATTAATCCAAATGACTTATATAATTTTAAAAATTTCATTAATGATCCACTTATTGTTCTCTTGGAATTTTATAGTAAATATAGTTACCATATATTATGAAAATCAAAGAAGACGTGGTAAGAGTTAATGTTTTTAACTAAGGGTTAAAGATAAAATATAATGTTACTTTTGTGACCTAAACTTGTCTAAAACCTATTATTTTAGAGGTTTTAGAACCAAAATAATATTATATTAAAAATAAATTAGTTTGGGACCTTTTGAAACCGAAAATCAATGTATAATAAAATAATATTTCAATACCTTCCTAAAGTGCCCCTCCTCCCTCTTATAAAAGGGAACTGCCTCTAACCACTTATTCACACATCCAAAGCCCTTTTTCTTGGCCAAAACCTACCCAAATATCCTCTCAAATTCAATAAATACATCCTATAGTCCACTCTTTGGGCATAAAACCAACTTAATGAGTCCTTTTGTGCATATCAAAAAAAGACACCCAAAGAAGAGGTAACAGTTTTATCCCTTCTTTCAAAGTTTATTTATTATTATACTTACTATTAATAAGTTGTTACCATAATAAAATAATAAATACATCATCCAGTATATTCTGAGATGTTGTTATGCTTATGGTACAACCATATTCCTCTTTTACCCATCCTATGAAAAATAATATCATCATGTGTGCGTGCGTACGGCTTACCGTCTCGACGTCGTGGTGTAAACTATTTTCCATCTATACTTTATTTATATGGGTATAATGATGAATAAAAATGACTTAAATAATAAATATAATATGATATTATTTCTTTAAAATTCATATTCAATCCAAATCTATGCCTTTAAACCATTAAGTTAATGATATTATCACTCATGCGTACGTATGGCTTACCGTCTCCACCATGCGATGAGACTCATCTTCCACATTAACCATACAAGAATTATTATATAGATATATATTATAAATAATTATTAAATATATAACATAATAATTCTACTGTAATAATATATATATATATACTTATATTTCATTCACTTACTTATATTCATACGATAAGAAAACAGAAACTGTGTTCATTCGTACGTACGACCTACCCTCTCCATGAACGGTGTATTCCTATCTATTATATATATTTATATTATGAATATATATGATATATAAATCATATTATACATTTTGGAAGTAATTAAATCATGATCTAAGTAATATGATCAAGAATAACAAGTCAAAACATATATGATAAAATGAAGCGATTATTACCTGAAATGTTGCATTAACTTGGAA
The DNA here is from genome assembly GCA_963277665.1 of Viscum album. NCBI lineage: Eukaryota > Viridiplantae > Streptophyta > Magnoliopsida > Santalales > Viscaceae > Viscum > Viscum album. Next base: position 1,597,970,563 of record OY728141.1, read on the forward strand.
TTGTTAATAAATAGGTAATATAAAGTCATAAAAGAATCATATATGATATCATATATATTATTATGATTATAATATAATTTAATAATACCATCATATAAGATTTTATTACAAATACGGAGAGTATTAGACTTAAGGTAAGGGATTTCATCGTAATTTCATTTCATTGAGGCATATTGTAATGTTATGCACCTAGTTCCTTTTATATGGTGTATATTCTAACTTTTGACTTATTATCATGAATATCATTATTGTCATGATATTATATTATTTCCTTCATGATAATTATTTATAGATCCATATTACTCATTCAATATGGTTATTTGATAAGGCATATTATTTATTTTGATTATTCATGAGAAATACTTTGGATTGGAAATGACGGGTGGAGCTAGGACTTTATATATCTCCTCGATGCATCAATAGGTTCTCATGAGATAAATAAGTTGTCCAAATGGGTTTCTACCCTTAATTTTAAAACGTCTTGTGAAAGGCCTTGATGGTAATAGGATTTCATGTTCCTGAGACATGACATCCTTAAATAATGTATTTCCCTCATTTAATTTTAGTTATTATTTATCCATAAGATTTTGCATCGACATATATATGTAAGTAGTTCATTCTCAGTTTATTTATTTATGGCATATGTTTCAGTTCTTTACTTTCCATATTATTTGTTCCTTATCTAGTTTTATAAATAGAAATTGTTCTCATATATTTACCTTTCCATATAGATTGATCATTACTTCTGTTGTATATAACCTTACTGAGCATTTGAGATCACCCTTATTATGTTTCTCTCCCCATGTTATGAAGAAGAGAACTTTGATTAAGCTTTCAAGGACATAGTTTATTTCAGTTATTGTGTGGAATGTTTTATTTTGTTTTCCCAATGTATTATGGGTATCATGTTTGTAATCTGGATTTCCAAGATTGCTAAATTGTACGGTCCTTTAGGACATTATTCCTTGTAATCATGTAAATGTAATGTAATAATGCACCGGATTTAGGTTATCTAAGGTCGGGGCGTTACAATATAACCATTATTTTAATATTTTATTTAGTATTATTCATACCCCCCAATTTAATATCTAAGTTATAATGGTATATTATATTACGGTTCATTTAGTCTCGGGGTTGCGTGTTCCACAAGCTTTCGAAGAGATTAAATTTAAAGCAATATATATTGTGGGTTATTTAAGTTTGGTGTTGCATGTCACATATTCTATCAAATATAATGTTCTTATTTTATAATTTTGTGGTGTTACAAAATATTATGGGGGACCTGCACCCTGGGGAAATAAGGGAGTACAATCACCATAGATAGAGGAATTGCACCCTGAAAATCGGAGTACTGTCCCTACCTAGATTACCAAGTATGGGGGACCACACCTTTGTTAAATAGGAGAGTATCATCCTTATAGATAGAGGACTCATGCCCTAAATAATAGAGTAGTATCTCTACCTAGAATCTCTCAGATGATTCTGTTTGATCACTGCCATCATCAAGCATTTCTTAAAGAAGAATCCCTCTCAGAATATTCCATTTATTATATTTAAATACACTATGAAGGATACAGTTGTGTTCTACATGAAAAAATGCTTGGGATAGACTACTTGTGGGATAAGATCTCATTCTATCCAAAATCTTGGTGGGTGCATGAGGCTCATCATCATCCCATCAATCTAAAACATCAATCCACCAATATGTTATCATAAAAAACCATGAATGGTAAAATGGATCACACAGTTGAAATCCTCATAGAAAAATATTCATGATAGTATATTCACTTTCCCAAATCGATACACCCAGTGAAAAAACATATTTAACTATAAAAATTATGTACGCCACTTCATGGGGCCAAGACATGGATCCAAATTAAATATCTATCTTTGATCATGAATCGACCGCCTCAATACCACGATTGCAATGTCATAGATGGAGCTCCAATATAATGTTTCATGGAGAATTTATAACTGAATAAAGGTTTCTAAAAAAATAAATAATAATATTTTATATTATTATTTTTCAAAAAAAAATTGTTTCAAGGAGGGAATTCCATGCATCAATCCTCCTTCAATAAACCTACAGCGGCACCTCTTTCTTTTATTATAAACTCACCATTTTAATATTACTATTATTATAAAATTTATTCAATTTGTAAGGGTGGAAAGCCACATAAAAACCCCCTCCCCACATTTCACATGTTTATAGGTGGTATCCTCTCCATTTCATTAAAGTAATCCTAAACATAAATAATATTAAAAAGCAATGAGATTGTTTCAATAAGCTCTTATAACTTGGTAACATGGGATCATATTATCCATATATGAAAAGGAAATTAAAATAAGCTTAAAATATTATTAAAATAATTAAATTCATGATATAACATGTAAAATGTAAGTATATACACCTCAAAAAAAGAATTTAGGTGCATAAAAAACATGAGTCTCAAAGAAGGCAAATTGAGACAAAACTATTTTACCGATTTGGTAACTTTTGAAACTTAAACCCCATGAAATAAAGATCATAAAATGGATATGTAAATAACCATAAATTTAATTATAAGAATAATTTAATATGTACATGGGGAGTATACATACCACATAAAAGGAATGGGTGGTGAATAAAGCATGTATCTCATGGAAATAAAAAATGAGATGAAATCCCCTTACCTTGTATCTTGACTCTCTTCGTAATCATACAAGATTTCTGTATAATAAATGTAATTTTATTATGAATATTTTAAAAAATAATATTTTTATATCTAATACTATATATGGTTTTATTATGACCTTATATTACCTACTTATTGATAATCCTATGTTATGGTTTCACTTTGTGTTATATTTTCTTTGTTCTTCGTATAAGTCTTAATTTGTTATATCTTTAGCCCATATACTTATATCATGATTTCTAGAATATAAAACATGATATAAATATAATTTATATTCATTATATTTTTATTATTATAATTTATATAATATAGAAGTATGATATGGAATACACTTTTCATTGAGATGGTAAGTTGTACGTACGCATGAACATTGTTTCCGTTTTTATTGTCATATTGAAAGAAAGAAAGAAAATGACATATATGTATATATATATATTATAATTATAGTAGAACTGTTATTTTATATATATAATATAATTTTAATAAACTAATCCTTAATACATTCCATGTAGTGTGTGGATGAATCACATCGCTTTGAGGGGAGGTATTCCACACTTCCTCAAACAAAATTATCGTATTTACATAAAATGGAAAGTATAAATATATGTGTGATAAAAAGATTATAGAAGCTTAAAGTCTTAATAAATATAATATATAACATATATAAACATATTTTATATCATAATTTTCACCATGATAGGTGGTAAAGGAAAAAATAAACAATCATCATTTTGTGAGGCGGTAGTTCACCATACACGTAAACAATATGTTTGTTACCCATTATATGGAGGTGTGTGTGAGTGTAGATAAAAACATTAGCATAAATAATCCTAGTATATTTAGTATAATTTTTTTTTATACAATAATTTAATAAATAGAGTGGAGATGGTGGAGAAAGAAAATAAAATAAATCATCTTGAGAGAAGATGTTACCTCTTAATCAGGTAACTCCTTTTGGTTTGTGCCAAAAGGATTACTTGGATTGATTTATTCACAAGGGGAATCTTCTAGGAGGAATTTAGGGATTTTGGAAAGTGTATTGGGAATATATCGGCCGATCCATAGTGTCTTGAGAGGTGTGAGGAAGTCATAGGAGAGGAGGCCTTTTATAGTGGAGGAGGAGTGGCACTCTTGTAAACATATGAAGAGAGAATTTCACCCATGTTTTTCATGTTGAAAGTGGATATAATAATGAACTAAATTAAATAAAATGGAGTATATGGTAGAAATATGTCCATAAAATGGATCTTAGACAAGTTTATAGGTCTTTTGGGTATTAAATTTAAGGTTTAGTCCTTAGTTGAGCTTAATTTTACCTTAATCGATATAATTAACTTTAATTACATTCACTACTAGTTTTTGTCAAAAAATAAGATGACCTTATAATAAAATATAAATTATTATAATTTTAAATATTTAATCCATTTTTTCAGATTGAAATCATAGAAGTGGTAGAAATTAATTTAAAATTAATCCCATTGAAGGGAGGACACTACGTGTTTTTAAAGTAAAAATGATCATAAGTTTCCTAAGTTTTTATATCCAATTTTAAATTTAAATTGGTTATAATGACCTAAATTGGATTAATTGATAAAAAAATATCTAATTATACTTTTAAAACAAATTAAAATATAATTTAACATTATAAATAAATTAGACAAAACGGAATATTTGAATTAAAATATGGTATTTTGCATTATTCATCCAAAAATGAAGTTTCTCAGAAAAATCTCAAAAATTCACCCTAATCTAATTTCTAAATTATAAATTAAAAAATGAATTTTATTTTATCAAGTTAAATTTTTAAATTTTTCTAAAATTAATTTTATTACTTTTCACATAAGGACATTAAAATCTGTTTATTTGAGAAAATTGTTTTTTTAAACATATATGGACTTTATCAAAGATTATATCATTCATTATAAATAGGTTTTATTTATATAAAACCATTATAAACCATATTTGAAAATTATTTATTACTATTAATATTACTAAGTTTAATGGATATGTTATAATTATCTCATTTAAATAATTATAACAATAAAATGATACTTCGTAGAAACTCGGTGTTGTGTGTAACGTATGCCAAGTCGGTGTTGTGTGTAGAGCAAGAAAAGTTGGTTCCCTATGAAAGGAATTTTTTACTTAGTGATATATAAAAAAACTATTTTCATTGTTGTGTGAAATAAAAAATATCAAAAGATTAAATTAATTTGAAAAAAAATCACAAAATCTCAGGGTATTAGATTCTACCCCCCTTAAAATGAATTATCTCCCAAAATACATATGGATTATCAAAGGTTTAATACTTGAAAGTTTATTTCATAAAAAACTACATCGTAAAAATTAATACTAAAACTTTCTTTAAAAACAAAAATTTGGAACCACAATGGTTACCCAAAGTAACATATAACTAGGTTTCCACATAGGAGAACATAGGTTGGGAGTGAAGATTGGACATAGAGGAAAAGTGTAAATATTTATAGGTAATGATTGAGGTCATAAATCAAAAATAATTGAATGGTAAAAGAAAAGTTGAGGGAATTAAATTCATAAATCGGTGATGATTTATAAGGCCATTGGTTCAACAAAAATTATGGTATTAAGATAACATTTTTTTATCATTATCCTTTCTTTGAGTAAGTTTTTTATTGAACAAAAATATAAGGAAATATACATACTTTATATATTTATATAAACAAAATTTCATTCTTTGGTTATACTTTTAACTATTTCCAATTCATCCATTACTTCTAGAAATGGATGTCTAGAAATTAATTTTGATGCCTGAAGCACTGAAATAGACTTTTAAAATATATTAAGGTCTATAAAAGAATGAAAAATATAACTATTTATCTATAGATATTATTAAAAATAAATATGGTTAATAAATTAATCTATAAACATAAAAAGTAACACTATTATTTCATCATAAATAATTATTTATAAAAAATAATTATACATTAACCAGGACATCGTGTCGGTTAGTGGTAGGCATAAAACCCATTTCATCCTTTTCGGACTTGATTGGTTGTCACATAACATACGTGATGTCCTTTTCTAAACCACGCTAATATAATTTCCAAAATAAATAATATAGGAATCCTTCAAATAAGTTCAATCGCTAAATAGCCTTTTAACCAAGGTTTCCAATACAAACTCAGTGCATAAATACTTCCTCTGGAGTTTAACTTATACTTTTCATGAATGGTTAAACTTATTACCCTTTTGAAAGATCAAAATACAAAACTTTATTAATAAATTCATGAAATCATCTTTAACATTGATTCCCACATATATCACAAAGTATCTCTTGGTTTCACATTCCAAACATGTGAATACCCTCATCATATATTCTCTTAAAACATGGTAATAACCTGAATTTCCATAAATACTTCTAGAAAACATGCATGATTAATTATTCCATATATTACTAGATATATTCCATAAATCCAATAAGTTTAAAACTTCATCCATGATAGCATAAAATACTTGTCAACAAGTCCTTAAGTAGTTCCAAGGTAATCAGTACCATCCAATTTACTTATTAATATCCCACATATATTTATCCAACAAAATTACTATAACATAAGAAATGTATCAGGGGTTATCTTTCCCTTAATAATGTGTTTTACATGGACATAACCTTTCTATTATATAAATTTTTTATTCCATAATTTTAATTCAACATATTCTTGTAAATTTGTAGAGAAAAACATAAACTGAACAGTCCTTATATATTTCACCATTCATATAACATAATTCTTGAATCCAAATACATAAAAAAAATTATTATTCCACTTCATACTTATTCCATTAATAAGGATACCTCATCCTATTACAAAATACCTCTTTAATTTCACATTTCATTTGTAGTCTCATCACCATACGCAATGTGACTATTACTCACACCACCTTACTGATTCTCTTTATGATCTTTCCTCTTGGAACATTAAGTTTCATAAAGACCATTTATTCCACACTTAAAACACTTAACCTTCAATGATTCCTTATGGATACCAATATTATCATCCATTTCCTTAATTGAACTCTTCATTTTTTCCTTACAGTCACTTTCTTTGTGTCCTTCTTTTCCACAGTCAAAACACATTCTTGTTCCTCTAATAGATTAACTTATGTGGTTATTTATAAATTCTTAACATAAAGGGAACTCAATATTCCTTCTTACATGGTCTTTATTACCTAAACTCTAAACAAACTCCTTATTTATCTTCCTTGGTGAGTCTGAGAGTCGGTTAAGGTACACATTGTTAATAATGTTCCTTGAAAATAGATTAGGTGTGATCACAACATCTTTCACTCTAGTGATCATCCCACTTGACTTCTCGTCATAAAATTATCCATCACATTCAACATTAATATAGTTACTTATGGTTCCCACCATTGACTAAAACAAAAATCATAGTGTGATCATTACTTATCATAGAATAAAAATACATATTTATGAAAATAATTACTTATAGGATGTCTAAATCATGACACCTTCCTTAATCTATGACACCTTAGGTTCATCCCAGGTTATTCATAGCCAAATTATACTTAAATTCTTCATGATAGTTTGTGAAGTGTTTGTGAATTACCATAGAATATTCCCCATGAGTGTCAAACTAGGTGTACAGTAAGGCTCGTTGTCGTACACCAGATTACCCTGAGTCAGGACCGGAACATCTTATTAGAGTTCTTACCCCTAGGTACATCTGTGACAGAGCCACATCCACTTTTAGTATCCAAACATGGATTTGTTTCTAGGAAACCACTAACTCTATCCTTTACCAAAATTATAGTACATTTTCCTATAGATTTTATTATCAATATACTTATCCCTAGATATATCCTTAGGGTTATCACTATGGTTTTCTCATCCTAGATTCCAAAGTTTAAATAAATATTTTCCCTAATACCAACTATAGAGACCCTCACTTTTCATACATTAACATTACATAACTTTTATGAAAAATTTAAAACATTATACAAACAAATTCCCAAATATCATATTAGTCTAGTGCCTTTATAAACATGTAAATATAAACACTGGTATATAAATGAGATACATCATATCCCACTAGGTTCTTCTTGACTAGAACCCTTCTTATACACATCAAACATAATACATATCTTCATAACCGGGGGAAGGAAACATAAAAATGGGTGAGATCAGATGCTTAGTGTGGGTAAATAAGAGATATATGTAAGTATAATCATGAGCATAAGGCTATGATAACATGATCATGAAAATAGAATATTATACCTTATATATCAAAGAATATAAACATAAATCATGGCATAAATCTTGGAATTTCATAAGACATTAATCATAATTAAATAAATAATATAATCCATAAAAGTGAAACATAGGAATAAAACATGGAATTGTGGTAGACACATAAGAGTATATAATGATTTCCATAGTAGTCAAGGAATTTATACCAGGACCATATTAGTAGAAAAATTCCTTTACCAAACCAGTTCCACACCCTGTTCCATCCTTGTATTACTTAACTGAGTTCACTCCTCATTCCAGCCCTATAATACTGAATGGAGTTCATTTCTCATTCTAGCCCTATAATAATGAACTTAGTTCATTTCTTATTCTATACCTATAATAATAAGATGATGTCATTTCTCATTCCATCCATTTCTATCTCATGAGATATAAATCTTTACCCAATGCATTTAAGGGAGATATAAGTCCCACACATCTCATAATGAAATAATACATATATATGCCACAATTTTATAAACAATCATATCATAACCCAAGAAATGAAATGGGTATTATGAACATGTAATCATATCACATCTGATAGACAAATACAGGTTTTATAATCATTTCATCATATACATAACCCATGAAAATAATCGTGTTTCAAAATCATATAACCCGTGAAAGATAAATGGGTTTCATAAACACCATTCTATCAAAACATAATCCATTCAGAGAAATAATATGAATGGAAAAATTGAATAATTTTCCCATGAAGGCATGAGTAACACCTATGTATGTTATCTTAGATGTGAAATAATTTTGATAGATCTTTTAAAAACAATTCTTTAGGAAAATATCCTTTCTGTATTGAAAAATACTTTTTAAAAAATAAAACATTTTTTAAAAAACTCTTTGAAAATATATTTCAAAACTTATAAAGGAGGATTTTAAAACTATAAAACATTTTTAAAATACCTTTTCCTTGAAAATGGACTTCAAGTATCATTTGAAAACATGGTTTTTGAAATAAAACAGATTTCCAATCGAAGAGAGAAATATGGTTAGATTTTCCTAAAAACATTTTATTAATTATATTAAGTATCAAAGAGTTAGAAAATGGTACTAATATATGGATATATATTGAATAAAAATAGGATAAGGGAAATAATTAGTGTTATTTAGAGTTTTATTATAATATTTCATCAAAGTAAGCATAAACATAAACAATCTTGAAAAGCAATGAGATTATTTAAATAAGCTCTTATAACTTGGTAACTTGGGATCATATTATCCATGTTAGAAAATAAAATTAAATGAGTCTTAAAATATAATTAAAAGAAGTAAATTCATGATATAACATGTAAAATGGAAGTATATACACCTCAAAAAAATAATTTAGGTGTATAACAAAACATGAGTCTCAAAGAAGGAAAATTGAGACAAAACTATTTTACCAATTTGGTAACTTTTGAAAATTAAATCCCATGAAAGAAATTTCATAGAATGTATATGTAAATACCAATAAATTTAAGTATATTAATAATTTAATACATCCATGGGAAGTATACACACCACATAAAAGGAATGGCTGGTGAATAAAGTATGTATCACATGGAAATAAAAAGTGAGATGAAATCCCTTTACCTTGTGTCTTGAATCTCTTCAAACTCATAAAAGATTACTATATAATAAATGTAAGTTTATTATAAATATTTTACAGAATAATATTATCATATCTAATATCATTTATTGTTTTATTATGATCTTATATTAACTACTTGTTGACAATCCTATGTTCAGGTTTCACTTCAGGTAATATTCACATTGTTCTTCGCATGAGTCTTAATTTGTTATATAATTAGCCCTTATACTTATATCATGATTTCCAGAATGCACACCATGATATAAATATAATTTATATTTATTATATTTTTATTATAATAATCTATATAATATATAATTATGATATGCAATACACTATTTATGGATATGGTGAGTCGTACATACGCATGAATGTTGTTTCCGTTTTTATTTTTGTATTGAAATAAAGAAAGAAAATGACATATATGTTTATATATATATATATATATATATTATAATTATAGTATAATTATTATTTCATATATATCATATAATTTCACTAAATTCATTGTTAATACATTTCATGTAGTGTGTGAACAAATCACATCACTTTGAGGGGGCGGTAGTCCACACTTCTTCAAAAGAAATTATCGTATTTACACCAAATGGAAAGTACAGAGATATGTATGGTAAAAATATTAAATAAGATTAAATACTTAATAAATATAATATATAACATATATAAACATATTTTTCATCATAATTTCCACCATGAGAGGTGGTAAAGGAAAAATGAGCAATCATCGTTTCGTGAGGCGGCAGTTCGTCGTACACATAAACAGTGTGTTCATTACCCATTAGATGGAGGTGTGTGAAAGTTTAGATTTAAACATTATCATAAAAAATAATAATATATTTATTATAATATTTTTTTATATAATCATCTAATAAATAGAGTGGAGGGGTGGAGAAAAAAATAAAATAAAGGAACTTGAGAGAAGACGTTACCTATTAATCGAGTAAGACCTTTTGGTTTGTGACAAAAGGCTACCTTGGATTGATTTCTACCAAATGGAGGGATTATATGATTAAGTTAGGTATTTTGGGAATTTTATTTGTTAGGTAATTTCCAAGAAAAAGTGTATTGAGATTTGTGAGAAAGTGGGAGGAGAGGAGGCCTTTTTATAATGGATGAGAAGTGACACTCTTGTAAATATTTGAAGAGAGAATTCTTCCCACGTTTTTCATGTTTCAAGTGGATACAATAATGAAAAAAGTTAGATCCAATTGATTATATGGTATAAATATGGCCATAAAATTGAACTTGGAAAAGTTTCTAGGTCATTTTGGGTCTTAAATTTAAGGTTTAGTCTATAGTTATGCTTACCTTAATCGGTGTAATTAATTTTAATTACATTTTCTAATATGTTTGGTCATAAACTAAGTTAAAATTATTATAAATTATAAATTATTATGATTCCAAATATTTAATCCATTTTTTAAAATTAAAATCATAAAAGTGGTATAAAATAATTTAAAATTAATCTCGTTGACGGGATGACACTGCGGGTTTTTAAAGTATAAATGATCAAAAGTTTACTAAGTTTTTATATACAATTTCAATGTGAAATTAATTCTTATGACCTAAATTAGATTAATTTATAAAAATAATATCTAATAATACTTTTAAAACAAATTAGAATATAATTTTACCTTATAAAATAAATTAGACAAAAAGGAAGTTTTGAATTAAAATCCAGTATTTTCATTATTCATCCAAAAATGAAGTTTCTCAGAAAAAAAACTCAAAAATTAACCCTAATATAATTTCTACATTATAAATTAAAAAATTAAGTTTATTTTAACAATTTAAATTTTTAAATGTTTCTAAAATTAATTTTATTACTTTTCATATAAAAACATTAAAAGTAGTTCATTTGAGAAAATAATATTTATAAACATATAAGGACTTTACCAAAAATTATATCTTTCATTATAAATTTTTTTATTTATATAAAACCATTATAAACCATATTTTAAAATTATTTATTACTATTCATATTACTAAGTTTAATGGTTAGGTCATAATTCTCATTTAAATAATTATAATAATAAAATAATGCTTTGTAGAAACTCAATATTGCATGTAATGTATGCCAAGTCGGTGTTGTGTGTAGTAAAAGAAAAGTCAATTCCATGTGAAATTAATGTTTGACTTAGGGATATATAAAAAATATTATTTTCAGTGTTGCGTGAAATGTAAAATATCAAAAGAGAAAATTAATTCAAAAAAATATATTTCACAAAATCTCGAGGTGTTGCATAGGTTTAGGTAAAACTCTTAACATAACAACATATAAATATATTTATGATACAAATTTTATTATATAATAATTTAATAGGAATAATTTAATTGGTGGATAAATAAATAAAACATAAATTTATATTGAAGAATGTTACCTCTATTTCAGGTAACTCTATTTGGTTTGCACTAAAGGGATTCCTTAGTTAGACTTATTCCCAATTTGAGGAATATAGGGTGAGGTGAGGGATTTCAAAAGATTATTTGGTCAGTTTTTTTACGATATATATGTCTTGATATGTTTGAATAAATGGTGGAGGTTGAGTGCCTTTTTATAGTGGAGGAGGAGTGGCATTCTTGTAAATATAAAAAGGTAAACACTGTTGGGAGGTCTCTCTTACAACATGTGCCTCCAATAATGATCCCAATTTTATAAAATAGGGTATATGGTTGAATAATTTCCATAAAATGGGTTTTGGACAATTTTATAGGTCATTTATACTCTTAAGATTAAAGTTTAACCACTAAGTAAACACATTTTTACCTTAATTGCGGTAATTAATTTTAATTACTTTCATTAATATTTTTTGGTCAAAAACTAATTTGACCTTATTAAAAATTATAAATTATGATTATTCCAAATATGGAATCCATTTTTCCAAATTCCAAACACATAAGTGGCAGAAAAATTATTTAAAATTAATCATGTAGACGGGACAACAAAGTGGGTCTTTAAAGTGAATATGTTCAAAAGTTGGCTAAGTTTTTATATCCAAATTCAATGAGAAATTGATAAAAATAACCTAAATTGGATTAATATATGTAAAATTGAACTAATTATACTTTTAAACCAATTAAAAATATAATTTAACACTATAAATTATTAAGATGAAAAAATAGATTTCAATTAAAATTAAATATTATTCATTATTCATCAAAATATGAAACTTTTGAGAAAAATACCAAAAATTCACCCAAAGTTAATTTTTATATTAATATTTAAAAAATAAATTTTATTTTTTAATATTAAAATTATAAAACTATCGAAATTTAGTTTTACAATATGTACTCCCTTTAAAGGTGATAAAATAGTTTTTTAGAAAAATAGAGCTTTTAAGTGTAAAACTGGATTTATTCTTATCTTATGCCTATAAAATCTATTATATGAATGTAAAAACATTTTATAAACATATGTAAACATAATATAGTTATTCCTATTCATTACCACTGGTAAAATTTCTAGTCTATAACTTCTAAATTAAGAAATAATATTAATATTATATTATTTTTAGGTATAACTCAGTCTTGCATGAAATGTAATATTTTGAAGAAACTAATTGTTGTGTGTCATGTATGATATTAGAAATAGAATCCATTTTATTATAAAATTATTTTTTAATTAATAAATATTAATAAATATGAAAAACACTTATTCTATCATTACATGGGTTGTTATAGTTTTACATCTGGGATAGATATGTTTCTTATACAGGATATATTTTTTGATTTATTATTTTAGATTGGTCATTTATTTTTCTCCTACATCTTAATATGAGTCATTGATAACTTCTTATATGATGGTTCTAGATCTTACCATGAGTGTTTTTTCATGACTTGATCCATTCCATTTTCAACAATTCCATTTGTAGCCTCCACGTGTCTCCTATCACAATCCCTTGGATGTAATGGGGTTGCAATTGGATTAATCATATTCATCCACCAACACCGTTGTAGATGCCGAAAAGTGATTAAGTGCCGGAGGAAGTTCCAAAACGAAAAATTGAAGTCATATTCGGACCCTTAGCTCCAGTCCGGAGGGCCCAGAGGTGTTGCGCGAAAAAAAGGGTGAAGTGTGAAAAAAAAATATGTCCCGCGCGCAAAGTACCAGGATTCACGAAAAGTCCCTGGAGCCGACGCAAAATAATTTCACGTCTGCGCCCCGCGCGGTTGATGTTTTGTGTCGTCACCTCTATCACGTAATAATTCCATGCCACCCTATATTTTGTGCCCTGGGTTTCCTATAAATAGAAGGATACCCCCTTCCTTTTTGGGGATGAAGAATTCAAACCGCCTCTCGTGCGCGTAATTGGCATTCCGTGCGCGTACAATATGGCCTCCAGGTATGGTTATTTTTCACTCCAAGTCACCCTGGGATCCGCCTTCATGTGAGATCTACGTGGCTTAGACTAAATTCCAACCCCTTCGGGGTCTTCCCCTTGTGCGCAATCCCTTATGTGGCATGCAAGTCGGCCAAGCTGCGTGCAATCCTTCCTTCGTGCGCACACCCCTTCCTTTGCACGCAATCATTTACCTTGCGTGCAATTCCTCCTAGTCGTGCGCAAAACCTCATCCCCCTTATTTCGTGCAATAATCATTGATTCCGTGCAAACCTGGGGCTTTTCATGCCGGACCCATTTATTTCGTGCAAACCCCAAGGGTTGCACGCAATCCCCCGGGGGCCCTTCGCCTAGGTGATATCCGGGCGTCCCCTTGTGCGAACGCCATATGCCCTTCTTCCGGGTGTCATTCGCAGGCGCCTTTTTCACCCCGGGCATCTGCATCATGCATGGTTTTCCCGTACAACCTTCCAGGCTCATATGAAGTAACTTCAAAGTCCCTTGGACAATCCTTCCCGTTGCCTTACTTCGCCTCATGCTTCTTCACATAGGCACGCTAACGGCTATTTCTTCTTCGCATAGCCACGTTAACATGGACCCCTTGATGGTTCGCTTCGTGACACCCCCTTTGTATGGACTTTCTAATTCCTTCCCTTCCTCAAGGGGAAGAGGGTACCGGTTATGTAATTCCTAGGGGTGCAGAGCCAACTGACCTCATCCGAGCTGCAGGACGTTAAACTGCCAAGCATCTCATCCTCAACACATGACGTTAAACTGTGATCTGACCCCATGCCTCGCACGCAGGTTCCCCCTGCCTCATACATTCTCCATTCCCACTCATCTTCATGGGGATGGTAGGGTCATCCCTCATAGGGGGTGATTTATTGGAGTGGTGTTTGTCCGCGGGGAAGGGCAGCCACCTTGGTGTAAGCCCTTAGCTTTTCTTGTAGGAGGCAGCACCCCTGTTCCTCCTCACTTCCTTGGTGTCAGGGCTAGTGGAGGGCATGATAGGGAATACGACTCCTCCTCTATTACTGTGTTCCAAATCCCTCTCCCATTGCGTTTTTTCACCCTTGAGCCTCCATCCTAGAGTAAGTCCCGGCACCATGGGTTGTTCAACGCGTAAGCCCCTCCTCACTTCCCACGGACGCACCCTTCGTGACGTGATCATCAGATCTCTACTGCCTCTTGTTTCTCACACTGAGCACTACTCTCGTGATCTTAGAGTGGGCACCGGCCATGACATACCATGGGCCGCCTCAGAGCCTAAGCCCCAAATTCCCTCGTCCGCACTGCAGGACGTTAAACTACCAAGCACCCTCATCCCGCATGATGTTAAATTGTATACCCGAACTATGGGGACTTTGATCAATACTAAGGCATGGTATGTAGGAAGCCTCCACAAGGTTCAAGACCCACCACTATAGGCCATATTAGAGCATAATCCCCATCCAACCCGAACTACAGGGACTTTGATCCGTGCTAAGTCATGGTACGAAGGAAGCCTCCACGATGTTCAAGCCTGACAAACCATTGGCCCCGACCATCTTTGTGTCAGTGTGCCAAGCCCCGTTTCCACCTTGGGCCACCTCAGTGCGTAAGCCCCAATCCATATAGACCCCAGGTTCCTCTTCACGTTAGTTCACCAACTCCAAATTTGGGCCACCTCAGTGCGTAACCCCCAAATGCCCCTGTCCCGCATGACGTTAAATTGCATTCCATCCCGAACTACATTGAATTTGATTTGTGCTAAGGAATGGTATGTAGGAAGCCTCCATGAGGTTCAATCTCACAACCCGGTCATTCCTACCCCATCCACGTTGGTTCTCCATCACCTTGGGCCACCTCAGAGTGCGAGTCCCATACCCGTCCTGCATGAAGTTAAACTCTATTCACCACCTGAACTACGTGGTCTTTGATTCCCTTCCATGGGGATACATAGGAGGACTCCATGAGGCTCAATCCCATCACCCATGTCTCATCCTGATCTCTCCCTCAATCCCACATGTCTCGGGAAGCTCATTCCCTAACCCA
The DNA here is from genome assembly GCA_963277665.1 of Viscum album. NCBI lineage: Eukaryota > Viridiplantae > Streptophyta > Magnoliopsida > Santalales > Viscaceae > Viscum > Viscum album. Next base: position 1,597,986,499 of record OY728141.1, read on the forward strand.
GAGGTTCTACTTCCTCTGGGTCCCATCCACGCGTTCATTCTCACGGGTCACCTCTTCAGGTGTCCCACCGTATCATCGAACTATGCTGACTTTGATTCCCTGCCGCGATTATATGTAGGAAGTATATTTGAGGCTCAATCCCCAAAACCATCGCCCATCCCGATCCTTACCCAGGCCACCACATCCCGGTGGGATCATGCCACTTCATTCCCCATTCCCTTCAACATCATTCGGGGAGCTGCCCACGTGCTGGCCCCAATATCAGTGTTCCCTCCAGGGGGTTTTTTAATTTGATCCACTCTAGTTAGTGTTCTGATCAGTCTGATCCATCTTTGTTGGACGTTAAACTTGCGGCATACCCTGTGTTAAACATGGGAAGCTAAGGAAAACCTCATATTAATGCCTATGGCATACAATTCTCCACGTTCGATGTGGGATTCCACGGGCTTCCGCACCCTCGAGAATCCTTATGATAAGGGACAGAAGAAATACATTCCAATCCCCAATGTCAAGACATGCCAGTGATTCCCAGCGCGACTACTCTCCTAACCGAAGGTTTCTACCCTGATCAGACACCTTGGAAGGTCCTGAAAAAATAAGTGTAATTAACTAGTGTCCATGAAGATATGGAATCAGGAAGAGCTTCACTAACTACATTATAAATCTATAAGGGATACCCGGACTAGGTGACGAGATCCGAGGAGGAATCCATGGAAGGAAGAACCGACATCCCATCATTCCATTTTGATCAAGGAGCAGACATCCCTAAATAAGGAACGGATGCCGCCCGCCTTTGGAAAGCGTGAATGTGGGGTAATAGTTGTGTGTCCTCTACGTGACGGATGTGCGCGCCATGGATAAATAATCGGAAACAGAAAATGGTGAACCTTATGTGAAAATATTCTCCTCATCATGGAGGATAGTAGCATTTAGAGCATCAGTGGATAAGCATATCACCTGACCTTGTCATCTGGTACCAGGTCCCACCAAGAAGGCCTGACGTGAAAACTCGCCAGAAGTTGGGATAGTCAGGATGTTGAGCCTTCCGTTCTGTGATGTTGTCAATGTGGATCCCTCTTACCAGCCATAGAAGATGAAATGGTGTTGGGGAACTAGTTTTCAATTCCTTTTCCTAGCATTATTAATGAGCTCATCTCCCTGCTTTCAAGAATCAAGTTGTTGCATCCGAAGCTCGTTCACCTACACACTGGCGCAGGGGAAGGGGCAATATCGATGCGGCTACCTCGCGTGGTTCTACCTCTTCCATGACGGCCATGATATCCACAACTGTTGGGCGCCCACACCCCCCCCCCCCTCCCCATTAGAAATTATCCAGTGAAGGGTAATCAATGACCTTATACGCAGGTACGAGGAGGGGGTCATCCCCACTAGGGATATGGCCTGCCTGGATCTCGAGGCAGTCGTGCCTCGCCGTCAACGCCTCCCATGAGTGCTGCGCAAGGAGCCTCTACTCCCCACCCCAACATTCAATCACATCGGGAGCTTGTCCCCGGAGCGCCTTGACAGATCCCTCCCCTACTTCGACAAAGTAGGAGGTATCCGGACCGGCCCAATCAGAGTCCCGCTTCAAGGGCTCCCAGTGAGGGCCCCCACTAGGCTACATCAGCACCGCCGCCTAGTTCCCTAAGCCAAGGAGAAGGAAATCCACGCACCTACACCACCAACTCCAGTCCACCTGACCGGACACCAGCATCGGGCATGAGCAGAAGAAAATGCTCGCTGTGGGGCATCAACATCAGCGACTAGTGTGGCCCGAGTCACCGCTAACCCATACCTCCAACTCCCTGCATACGTTGAGCAGGGGCAGCTATACACCCGACCCTGATCGAGGCCCCAACATCCCCACGGGAAGTTTTGGTCGACTCTCCTAGTCACCGGCATAGGCGATGGCCACTGCAGACCAATCCGCAGTAGTGCCACCCAGCGCGGAGGCTCACTCCGCACCACTACTACAGAAGGTGCAGGTCCTCCCTGCTCTAGACCTCGGCTTGGAGGTCTACCTCATGCCACCTTCAACCCAGGTGAGGGTCTTTCCTGTGATAGAAACACTCTGTGTGGGGGTCTCTCCTCTTCTCACTACACTGGGTACGGGGTCACTCCCCCTACCATGGGCCGCAAGCATGGAGACATTTCATGTCCGATCACTCACCAACATGGAGGTACTCACCATGTCCTTGTGCCGATCGGCTAAGGTCCTCCTCTCCCCATCAATCGGAGAGGTGGAATCCAACCCCACTTCACCAATGCCCAGCACGGAGGTCCTCCCCGTGCCCCTTTCGACATTTGTCCCAGTGCTCCTTACACCCCGGCCTCCTCGGGTGGAAATTATCTCCGCCCCAGCACTAGTGCATCCAGAGGACCCCATGTGGGAAATCAACCCTTCCCTGAAGAACTATCCAGAGGTAGGAAATCATGTCGCTTCCGCCGCAAGAGGAATCCTGGGGAAGGCCGGGCAAGAATCAGGACAGTCCGCTTCTCAGACTCTGAGGCGGATCACGATTCAGCGCAGGAGCCCTCCCCTTAGTCCCCTGAGTCAAGGGTTGGGGCAGGAACGAGGCGCATCAACCTCATGCTCCCGGAATCTGAAGCCCGTAGGATCCATGTCTCCCTCCAAAGGTATATCCAAGAGGAAGAGACTCTGGCATGTCTCCAAGGGCCGACCACGCAGTCACCACCATCTTTTTCGAAAGCTCCCTCTGCCTCGGAGCTATTTTGGGGGTCAATGATGGAAGAGTCGGGGCATAACCCACCCCTGGAAGACATTGTTGTTGTGTCAGGGGCTCTGGTCGCTGGTCCATCATATCGTGATATGGCGTCCAGGTCGCTACAACCCTCAGAGGAAATCCCAAGATTTGGTGGCCAATCATCCTGCTCGCTGTATTCTCCACCGGCCATCCTTCTATCTCAGTGGTCTTCCTCAGTGTCGCCGATAGTTACTCAGACACCCTCAGTTGACGAGTTGGGAAATCAAAGGTCAAACCCTGGATCTGAGCCAAGGAACTTCTAGACCATCCTCGCAGTGGGCCACTTCCCTGAGAAGTTTTTTCCGATCGCAGGACCGAGTTTTGGTACGCCAGAATCGCTCACCCTGGAAGAGTTTGAGTGTTTCCTCACGGACCCTTTGGGCGACTCACCTCCGTCTTTGCCATCGGCGAGTGACTTATCCCAGGAGCCAAGAACACCTAGAAAACATTAGCGAACAATGTAGATTGGTTGACCTTGCCACACTCCCTGCAGTCTGGAACCCTGAGTCACCTGGCCGCCATAGGGACCTCCAACAACAATGCGTTCAGAGTTTCCAAGTACTCCGAAAAAGTTATCGAGGAGGCTACCCCCCATGTTCAAGTCTGTGGATGGGGGGAGTACGCTGCCCTCCTCTTTAGTGTGATTCGCTGGCAGCCTGACTTACTTGGAAGTAGTGAGGACATGCCCCCAAGAAGAGTGGAATTCAACATGACCAATCTTTCAGGAGCAGAGAACGAGTTGGGAATTCTCGATGGGGACGTCCCCCCTGAGGATGTGCCACCACTGGACCCATCAGGAAGGGTTACCCGCCAACAGAGGAACCTCCTAGGTCTCCCTTCACCCACTGAGGCATTGGTACTGAGCCGGAATGTCAGTAAAGGCTAAGAGCACGTTGCAGCAGTCAAGCTATCCGACTCATCAGCCTCAGTGAAGAAGATGGGAGAGGACCCTGAGAAGGTCGCGCTGCACCAGCAGCTTGCCGAATAGAAGAAGTTAGTCGATGAAATTCTGGCTAAGTGCATTGCAGAGAACCGACCCGACTATGATGACCCTAGGCCAGGGAAGTAGGGGCGGGAACAACTACCCCTCAGAGAGATTCTCCCAGGAAACCCTGATCATGCCGTATTTGCTGACAGGACAGAGGCCGGAGCCCATGGTAAGAGGGTGCGGTATGTCTCTCCAAACCCTCCTGAACGATGCAACCACCTAGGGAACCTCGTCCAAGCTTCTCTAGCCACCCCAAGGTTCCCTCCACTAGCCTCTCCATGAGCCGCTGAGTTTGAATACCGCATTGAAGATCCTGGAAACGCGCTCATGATTCGGGATCCCTATCAGAACCGGGACCCCCATCTGGATGATCCAATGGAGGCGCTCATTGCCTGGCTAGAAGCATTGGAGACACGATAGGTGGTCATCCCGCCTGATGGAAATCCATAACCGGCATGGGTGTATGACATGATGGCACCCCCAGGATTTGGGAATCCCACTTTCTCCCCCTTTAACGGGATGGGGGAGCCACCGCAGCACCTGGCCCACTTCAACTCAAGGTGTGGGCCTATGTTAGGGACCCCAGCACAGCAGGAGGCCGCCAAGCTCTGTTGCTTTGTTCAGACCCGGGAGGGGCCGACATTCGTTTGGTACAGCCAACTCCCTGTTGGATCTGTGACTAGTTGGGAGGACCTTCACAGGTAGTTCCTTTACCAGTTCAGCTCTACCACCCAGAAGATGAACATCGCAGACCTCTTCGGGTGCAAGAAAAGGCCCGATGAGAGACTTGAGGACTTCATCACCCGGTGGAAGGGGCTTACATACTCCCTTGACATGCCGCTGACTCAGGATAAATTATTGATGATGTGCGTGTGGATTTCAAGATAGAACTAGTTCCCTCACAGATCACTCAAAATTATCCCAGAGGATTCTGAGACTTCTCGGATAAGGCCAAGAGCCTCGAAGAAGCCCTGCAACAGGCTATCCAGGCACGCCTGCAGCCCCCTATAATCCCAGAAAGGAGAGATTCCAGAGCTGAGCATGCCGCCATGGCCCAGATAGAGGCCCCCAGGTAGCTAGAATTGCTACCAGTGGAGCCATCTCTACAGCCTCACAGAGGCCCTTTACCGCGGGAACAGTTTCCAGCCTAGCAGCGCCCACCCCAGAATCGGTAGGCACCCCCACGTAACACGTCGTCGCCGCCTAGGAGAGATAATCAAGTTCAGCCCCCTCAGAAGGCTCCTCCGCCCCCCCCCCCCCCCCCATCAAGGTCAGGCTCTTAGAGCCCCTTTCTGGATAGAAGGAATCAGACCTACTCGTTCGATGAGGCTCAGGTCCTCGGTTACTTCTGCAGCGCCTTAGAGTAGAGAATCATACGAATACCTGAGTTCTGAAATCCAGAAGAGGCGCATCTCACTGATCACCCCAACTACTACCCTTATCACCGGATCATGGGGCACACCATCAAGTAGTGCTATGTGTTCAAGTACTGGCTCCAAGACCAGATTAACAACAACATAGTTTGGTTGGGCCTAGCCCTGGCACAAGTAGCGGGTGTCTTTGTGAGATCAGATAGCAGTAGCGACGACGGAGGCGAGTGGCAGTAGGTTCTTGATCGTGGGTCCCAGAAGTATAAAAATTGGATGGCTTGCAAGAAAATTTCCCGCACCCATGGTATTATCTGTGCACGCCTGAATCAGCCAGGGCCTTTAGAAGTTGCGGCCACCACTTCTGCATCATCATCCTAGTCGGACTCTTCCCAGAAGAGCAAGGACCGGCGGCACAGGAAGAAACAACGTGCCCCGCCACTGTCATCGTCATCCCACACTCTCGGTGACTTCATGCCCCCAGAAATGGGCATCCCTCCCAAAATCCACCCAGTGGTGGATGATTATTCAAGTGATGATCAAGGGTATGCTTTGGTTAACACCGTCGAGTTGGAAAATCCCTATATGACTCCTGATGAGGGGGAGCACCAGACGAACCTCCCCAATGTCCCCAGCTGATGCCAACGTTGGCAGAGCCGTGACCATATGGGTCATCAGGGAATGTCTGTTGGCACCTCCAGCCAGGCCGTGCATGCCGCTGAGAACAGATAGCAGGCCCAGTGTAGAAATTTGTATGTTCAACCTCTTCATCTGGTGTCGACAGGTCCGCCTCCACCACTATTTGTGCTACTGGATCAGGCAGAGCCAGTTTGGTCGTACCGCGACCAGCTTCACCCCGATACAGGTCCATCTCACTCATCTAGTCCTCATCTGACATCTACTCTCCAAGATTCGACTAGTGATCAACAGGATGTCCCCAGCACCAGTCAGCCGTTGGTCTAACCAGCAGGGCCCTCCATGCATTCTATCGCAGAGCGGCCTCCTGTAAGTAGAAGTTCGCACCTGGTGTGAAAGTATGATGTTCTGAAGCACCTTGTCGGCATCCCAGCGAGGTTATACATCCTTGAAGCCCTTAACCTTTCACCAGATATGTGTGAAGCACTCGCCAAGGCTTTAAGAAGCCCCCTCCAGTTTGAGACAGAGATAGCAGCTACAGAGACCTTCCATGATGAAGTAGTTGAGAATGACGAATGTCAGGCCATTATCTCATTCTCGGGAGAAGATGAAGGCTCTCCCATATAGGGTAACATCCTCCCACTGTATATCACCAGCCAATTCAATGGCGTAGAGGTTTGTCGCAATCTCATTGACACTGGCTCCGGGATCAACCTTATCCCGACACGGACACTACGGAAGATAGGGCTATTCGAGGATGACCTTACTCCCTTTTATTTAAGGATCTGGGGATATGACAGGACATAGAAGACCCCGGTCGGCAAGATCCATTTGAAGACCCAATTCTATGGCCTAATTGCCAGTACTAAATTTATGGTTGTCTTCTAGGACACCGCGTACAATGCATTGATGGGCCGGCCATGGCTCCACCTGCACGCAGTGGTCCCCTCGTCATATCACCAATGCCTCAAGTACTCCCTTAATGGTCAAGTAGGCGTACTCCAAGGTGATTCATCTCCTTTCACCTCTTGTGAAGCCCGCTACATGGATGCTGATTATTACAAGAGCAAGGATAATCAAGTATAGAAAAGTGAATTGGAGCCTGTCATTGCTATGACCGACCCTTGGACAGGCTTGAATGACACCTACGTCTTCCCGATCCATCGGTTGGAGGCCAAAACCCCCGATGTGGGGCAGTGTTTTTTCATTTCTGGGGCAAGAAGGAACCACACTCCCAGATCCAGGTGACGTCGGAAGATCACTTCGTATTATTATATGAACCAGGCTCTAGTGATCCCGGATCCTCCCACTCCCGTCAGGTATCGAGACATCCGGCTCATGGTGAAGGCAGTACATCATACTTGTCTGTTTTGCTGGGCTGGAATAAGTCGGCTCCGGACGACGTGCCACTACTGCTTTGATATTGTCAAGCATGGACCCTTGGGCTGAAGACCAGATGGGATCAAGTCGACAGCCTTCATATCCATAGTCTCAGCAGTGCCGGAGTGTCCCAATGTAATGACCACAACTTCACAAGCTGGTATCAGCCTCCCATCAGTGTTTGGTAGCTTGGAAGCAGCTTCCCCCGTGGAGGATCCCTCCATAATTGGAGAAGAAGATATAGAGGATTCTCTCCCTGCCTTTGAGGAAGGCGTCTCAGCCACGGTTGACGAGTTGGTACAGGTGAACCTCGGAAGTGAGGTCGATCCGAGACCAACATTGATCAGCACTGCTATGTCCCTTGAGGAAAAGCAGTGGTACATAGGCTTCCTCAAATAGCACCGTGATGTATCTTCCTGGAGTTATGATGAGATGTCAGGACTAGATCCTCAAGTATCCTTCCACCACCTCGGTCTTCCGGTAAATCATTTCGGGTTCAAGCAGCCTCCCATAAAGATGCATCTGTCTCACGGTGCCATGGTTGAGGCCAAAGTTGACAAGATTATCAAAGCCAACTTCGTCAAGGAGGTTCAGTACCCCAAGTGGCTATCCAACATCATACTAGTCAGGAAGAATAACGGGCATATCAGAGTCTTCATCGACTTCCGAAATCTCAATTGTCACTATTCGAAGGATGATTTTCCCCTTACAGTGACAGAATTGTTGATTGACGCTACGGTTGGGTTCCAAACCCTCTCTTTTATGGATGGTTACTTTAGATATAATCAAATCTGGATGGCCCCTGAGGATGAGGATTCTACTGCTTTCAGGGAACCCCAAGGTACTTTCTGTTACCAGGTTATGCCCTTTGGCCTGAAGAATGCAGGTTCCACCTATCAGCGGGCCATCCACTGCATATTCAAACCCATCCGGTGAACATTGGTGGAATGCTATGTGAATGACCTGGTAGTCAAATCTCACCAGCGCCAAGACCATCTCAGGGACCTTGATAAAGTGTTCATTTTCTTCCATTCTTACCACCTGAAGATGAACCCGTTGAAGTGTGCCTTCAGGGTCACTTCCAGTAAGTTCCTTTTCTTTTTTTCCAGTACTAGGGCATCGAGATTGACCCATAAAAGATCAAGGCCATCATCCAGATTCCTCCCCCGAGCAATATCCGGGATCTCCGAGGTCTCCAAGGCCACTTAGCCTACATACGCCGATTCATTGTGAATCTGGCCGGCAAGTGTAAGCCCTTTTCTCGTCTCATGAAGAAGGGAACCGCTTATGAGTGGAATGAGGATTACCAGACCGCCTTTGAGGAGATCAAGCAATATTTTCTCCAGCCTCCGGTCTTGATGCCACCCATCTCCGGCAAGCCACTGATTCTCTATGTCACCACCCTGGAACGATCCCTTGGCTCCCCTCTCACCCATAAGAACAATGAGGGGATGGAGAACAGCATCTACTACCTCATCTGTATGCTCCTCGATACGGAAACCAGATACTCCTCCATAGAGAAGATCTCCCTTGCGCTTGTATTTGTTGTGCCGAAACTGCGGAATTACCTGTAGAACCATGAGGTGCAGCTGGTCTCTCGGGTAGACCCGCTGAAGTATATTCAGAATCACCCAATGTTGATTGGAAAACTAGCACAGTGGGAAGTGATCCTCCAGCAGTTTGACATCAGGTTCATGCTCTATAAGGCTATCAAGGGGCAGGCATTGGCAGACTTTCTAGCTGCCCATCCAACCTCTACGAACCAGTCCCTGGACCTGGATTTTCTTGATGAGGAAATCCTCTCAGTCGATCAAGTTGTACCATGTTGGCAGATTCACTTTGATGGTGCCTCCCAGATCCCCACCGGTAGGAGACTCAATGATCCTAGGCTTAACAGAGTAGGTCTGGGTATCGTCTTTATCACCTCAGATCAAGCCGTCCTGCCTTACTCATTCCTATTATCGGAAGGTTTCACTAACAATGAGGCAGAGTATCAGGCCCTCATTATTGGTCTCGAGCTGGACCTTGATATTGATGTGCCACATTTTCATGTGAAAGGGGACTCTGAGCTAGTTATTAGGTAGGTCAACGGTGACTATGTTGTTAGGAATCTAGATCTCTTACCTTTGTTCGAATGTACTCTCCAGCTAATGGCCCGGTTCTCTTATCGGTCAGAGGTTATCCATGTCCCTCAGTCACATAACGGTCAAGCAGGTGCTTTGGCTAGCCTGGCCGCGTCGCTTACAGATCCCAAGAAGGATGATCTGATCATCCATGTGGAACACCGGAGAGTCATTTCCCCTGTCACCCCAGAGGATGACGATGGCCCGCGGGTGATCCATCTTACCGTCGGAGCTTCTGCGTCAGGAACCCCAGGTTCTTCAGATTCAGTGGTCGAAGCAACTCCCAACTGGAGAGCCCCTTTTGTCGAGTATCTCCGAAATGGGTGCCTCCCGGCTGACCGGGCCGAGCGTGAATGAATTCGATGTTAAAAAATGTATTTTACTCTATAGCATCCCGTCTTTTTATAACATAACTTTTCATTCCATTACACGGAACTGAGGATCTTTAAGGTTTAGTGTCTTGGAAACAAGGAACATAAAACATGAAAAAAAAACATTCTTCTTAAACACTTGAAAGGCTTCTCTTCATGTTCACCCTAGGCTCATTACTGCATCCCATAACCTGGGGACATACATCAAAAGGAAGGGTGAGCAGAAGGCCCAGCAAGGGAAACAAGTGAAACATTTTACATATGAACTTGACATACATCAATAAAGTCATGAAAAGAACTTTAAGGCATGAAAATGAAATCATGAGGCATATCATAATAAAAATAAAACTTTTTCATAACTTGAAGATGTGGCTACATCATTTAACATAGAAAATCATGAACATATCACCAAGGTCCATCCTCAAGGTGTCATTTTAAAATTACCAAGGTTATTCACCAAGGTATCGTGAAAATTGTAATCTCTAGTGGTTACATCATTACCCAATGCATTGGAGCGCTATCAGGGCGCACCCTTAAATTTGCCTTTATTATCATGTGAGCCACATATATCATCATCAAACATTTCATAAATAACCCACATAGCATAAAATAAATGGGTTTCATTTCATAATCATAACGTTTTAAAAACTGCTTTAAAGACATGATCTTTACGTCACTTTAAACCCACGGAAAGGGAAAGTGGGTCTCATGTATGTAAATCCCAGAATTTAAAATGGAACATTTTGATATATATGTGAATACCCTTGTAGAAATAAGAGCTTTGAGTATTCACTTTATATAACATAAAATAATTTTTGAGAAAAGAGAGAGGCATTTTGAGGGGAAAATTCTGCAGCATAACGGCTAAGTTTCGGGGTTTTAGAAAACATTGAAATGAGAGGGGAAATGGGTCACCCTCTCATAAATGATCCATAAAACAGTAGGGTGAAAGAATAAGAAGGACATATGGACATGGTAATGAAATTTTAGGGACATACCATTTGAAATGAAAACATGGAAGGAAAAAAAATTAGATTTCTCTTATGAAAATTCGGCAGCCTTACGACGTCACATAACTTCAAAAGAAAATGATTTGACAAGATCAAATAGGGTCCCTCATCATATGATCATAAGAGATCAGTATGATAGATATAGAGATAATTCCCCAACATAACAAAAAGGAACTTGAAAGAATTGACATGAACGTAGAACTTCAAAACGAGAAGGGTGAAGAACCACTTAAAAATTCGGCAGCCTAACGGCGCCACTTAAAATATCAAAATACTGAATTGAAGAGATCAAATGGGGTCTCTCATCATATGAAAATAAGAGTCCAGTATGATATATATAGAGATCATACCCAAATATAACAAAAAGGAACTTGAAATAATTGACATGAAAGTAGAACTTCAAAACGAGAAGGGTGAAGAACCACTTAAAAATTCGGCAGCCTAACGGCGCCACTTAAAACATCAAAATACTGAATTGAATAGATCAAATGGGGTCTCTCATCATATGAACATAAGAGTCCAGTATGATATATATATAGATATCATACCCCAATATAACAAAAATTAACTTGAAATAATTGACATGAAAGTAGAACTTCAAAACGAGAAGGGTGAAGAACCACTTAAAAATTCGGCAGCCTAACGGCGCCACTTAAAACATCAAAATACTGAATTGAAGAGATCAAATGGGGTCTCTCATCATATGAACATAAGAGTCAAGTATGATATATATAGATATCATACCCCAATATAACAAAAAGGAACTTGAAATAATTGACATGAAAGTAGAACTTCAAAACGAGAAGGGTGAAGAACCACTTAAAAATTCGGCAGCCTAACGGCGCCACTTAAAACTTCAAAATACTGAATTGAAGTGATCAAATGGGGTCTCTCATCATATGATCATAAAAGATCAGTATGATAATTTAGAGATCATACCCCAACATAATAAAAAGGAACATGAAGGACTTGAATGAGAATAGAACTTGAAAACGATGAAGGTGAAAGAATCCCTTAAAAATTCGGCAGCCTAACGGCGCCACTTAAACATTCTTAAAACGAATTGATGAGAGCAAGGGGGGGTCTCTCATCATATGAACATGAAATAGGAAGTAGGATGAATATAAAAGAACATCCTCCAACATAAGAACATGGAGTATAAAATAAATGACATAAAAGAGATTACTTGAAAAGAAAGAGAGGGGTCGGATCCCTTACCTTAAAATGTAACTCTTAAACCTCAAAGGTTGGGACCTTGAGGGCTTGGGGGCACCTTGGGAGGACTCCTTGGGAGGTAATGAGACCATAAATTCGTTGGGAATGAGTGGGGAGTCGAATGGATGAGAGGAGGGCTTGGTATTTATAGGAAAAGTGAGGGGACAAGGCATTAATGGCCAAGGGACACCTCACTGGAGCTTTTCTCAAACCCATGTGCTCTCCCTTGTCATTTATCATGGAGTTAGGCCACATGGGGCCCCCAAAACAATAATTCATCACCCTTGTCCGGCCAACCCTCAAAAGATCTCATGATATCATCATGACACCGTTATGATGTCATTAAACATATCGAAACCCTAAAACTGTATTTTTACTATTCACTGAAAATTCAACTTTCTCAGAAAAATCCCAAAATTTCACATTAACCAAATATCAATGCTCTGATTTCAAAAATGAAATCCATTTTATAAAAATAATTTTCTAAATATTTTTAATTTAATTTTTAAATAAAAACACTATTCATCGAAAATTCATTTTTTCAGAAAAAACCCCAAAAATTACCATAACATAATATCGATGCTCTGAGTTCAAAAATAAAGTCATTTTTATAAAAATAATTTTCTAATTATTTTTAATTAAATTTTTAATTAAAAAACACTATTCACCTGAAAAAACTAATACTTGAATAATAATTAATGAAACCATTATTTAACTATTTTATTGAATCACATTACTTAATCAAGGTGCCTAGATTATTTTAAAACTTTCTTTAAGTGAGATTACTAATCCATTTGGTCATATTACTAATCCTAATCATAAAATCACTATTCATAATTTACTATTCATCAAAAATCAAGTTGATCTTATTAGACTCTAAATTTAGTACTAGACATAATTGCAGAAGACCATTTTTTGAAAATCATTACACATTTTTAATTATTTAGGGTCTACATAAACATATTTAAAATATCCTTTTTCTAAAATTCATCAAAAATATGCATACTATATTTATCCGGTCATTTCAAAATTCATAAACTTCATCATAAGAAGAAATCCCAATTTTTATTTAAAACAAGGATTACACAAGGTAGTTATGGTCTCGTTACATAACCCCTTATAATACCAGAATAGGACCTAAGAGTAAGGTGTGCTAGGGTGATAGAAGCTTGGGGCGGCTCAGTCAACATTGCCCGAGTAGTAATTTCTATCAGTTTGAACTTCTCACGAAGGCGATTCCGTTCCAGCTTCACATGATGAAGTTCGGCTTGGATTTAATCCAGAGCAAAGACCAGTGGTGCTACCTCCTTCCCAAGCTCTGTTAGATGGGCTTCGATCGGTCCAAGACTACTAGGTGAGGCCATCGAATCTTCTTTCTATAATAATTAACCAAGATTACTTATATCAAAACATTTTGTTCACAGCGGTCATATTGACCGATGGTTATATAATAGTCAAAACCCACTGATCTCATTTTAATTATAATCATGTTTATCAAATAAAACGTTTTTGTTGAGTATAAAAATAACACATAAAATTAGGAAACAAAATTTATTTAAAAAATTTCGGGTCGTTACAATCTTCCCCCCTTAAGAAATTGCGTCCTCGCAATTTTAAAATTGGGTTTTCAAATTTCATTGAAAGTCCCACATCGGAAAAGGAGTCAGTAAAACTATTACTTTAAAATAAAGAAAGGGAAGTACAAAGGTCACCCGAGTTAACCCACACTAGGGTTCCATGTAGGAAAACATGGACATGGAGGAGAAAACAAAGGGTCAAGTTCTGAGGGAGAGTGATAGAGAACATGATTAGGAGAAAGTTAACCATGAGAAAATCCCAAACTTATGATGTGTGTAAACGGTCTTTGATTACCTAGTAGGAAACGTAAACCAACATAATTTTTGTTTTACGTTTCTTTTCATAATTTTGAGGATTTCATTTACTACATAGAACAAAAACATAAGAAAATATACTTACCTTCAAGTAGAGTTTCATCCTTTAACAAGTCCCTACCAACACTAATATTTTCTCCAAATGATGAGAATTCAAAAACACTTGGTCTCATAAAAGCACAAGAATCATCTTCTATAGAATCACATAATGTACAAAAGATTAACTATCTATTTCTTCTATCTTTAAACATTATCCCAAAAACAGAAAGGTTAAGGTAAAACAACTCTTCAAAAAGAAAGAATCCCATAGGAATGGAAACTACTTTTAAATCATCAAAGTTCCATGGTACTACCCAAATTTCATCATAGACCATTCCCTAAATAACGGTCCTTAAAATTCCTCAAAACAAACCAAACTAAGATTGAAACCCAAATACAATAAGGATTTGATAACATAGTCTTCCAAAACAACTTCATTGTTCATCTCCAGAAAACATCAACCACTCCTAACATCTTATAAAAAAAGTAGCTAACCTAAACATATTTTACCCAAGATAGGTTAGTCATTCCCATAAGTAACCTAAATTATTATAAGTTCACCTTAAATTCATCGATTCTTCAAAATATAAGTCAACCTTACTCTTCAATTAAAATACCGTAGTAATCTATTTACCTCGATCAAATATGGTTCCCAAAATAATGAACGTCTTCCAAAATAATAATCATATTTTAATCCCCTAATCATCCCTGACATATTAATACAAAAATCGTCGCATTTCCTATCACATTGGTTGTCGGAACATGTTCTTCCATTTCCCACCATTAACTAAGAAGAGAAAGCATAATTAGGGGCTTAAGTACTTAGCTAATAATCATGAAAAGGAACTGAAAGCATATAAGGATAACTTGTATATGAAAGGTATACCCTAACTTGTGATCTCCTAGGTTCCCATATAGGTTATGAATGATCATATATTCTTATGTGAACCTTTATTTTATTTTATCTTTGTTCCTTTAACAATGGTTCATACCAAGCATATGAATTAACCAAAGCATATCCCCCGGGAGTGTCGTAACCAAGAGTGCAGCAAGGCCCGTTGTCGTGTACCAGTTCCCGTTCGAGTCTAGCTCAAAGCGGTGTTTTCGGGTTTTACCCCTATGTACATCTGTGCCAGAGCCACCTCTACCTGCTCGTATCCAGACAGGGTTGTATTTGCTTGGCAACCCCTTACTCAATACTCACCAAAATACCAGGAAGATTTCCTATATTAAACTTTCCTATAGGGTTCCTCCTAGAGTTTTCATATCCTAATTTCCACAAATAACTAAACCATCCTTTTATACCAACTATAGCATCCCGTCTTTTTATAACATAACTTTTCATTCCATTACACGGAACTGAGGATCTTTAAGGTTTAGTGTCTTGGAAACAAGGAACATAAAACATGAAAAAAAAATCTTCTTAAACACTTGAAAGGCTTCTCCTCATGTTCACCCTAGGCTCATTACTGCATCCCATAACCTGGGGACATACATCAAAAGGAAGGGTGAGAAGAAGGCCCAGCAAGGGAAACAAGTGAAACATTTTACATATGAACTTGAGATACATCAATAAAGTCATGAAAAGAACTTTAAGGCATGAAAATGAAATCATGAGGCATATCATAATAAAAATAAAACTTTCTCATAACTTGAAGATTTGGCTACATCATTTAACATATAAAATCATGAACATATCACCAAGGTCCATCCCCAAGGTGTTATTTTAAAATTACCAAGGTTATTCACCAAGGTATCGTGAAAATTGTAATCTCTAGTGATTACATCATTACCCAATGCATTGGAGCGCTATCAGGGCGCACCCTTAAATTTGCCTTTATTATCATGTGAGACACATATATCATCATCAAACATTTCATAAATAACCCACATAGCATAAAATAAATGGGTTTCATTTCATAATCATAACGTTTTAAAAACTGCTTTAAAGACATGATCTTTACGTCACTTTAAACCCACGGAAAGGGAAAGCGGGTCTCATGTATGTAAATCCCAGAATTTAAAATGGAACATTTTGATATATATGTGAATACAATTGTAGAAATAAGAGCTTTGAGTATTCACTTTATAACATAAAATAATTTTTGAGAAAAGAGAGAGGCATTTTGAGGGGAAAATTCTGCAGCATAATGGCTAAGTTTCGGGGTTTTAGAAAACATTGAAATGAGAGGGGACATGGGTCACCCTCTCATAAATGATCCACAAAACAGTAGGGTGAAAGAATAAGAAGGACATATGGACATGGTAATTAAATTTTAGGGACATACCATTTGAAATGAAAAACATGGAAGGAAAAAAATTAGATTTCTCTTATGAAAATTCGGCAGCCTTACGACGTCACATAACTTCAAAAGAAAATGATTTGACAAGATCAAATAGGGTCCCTCATAATATGATCATAAGAGATCAGTATGATAGATATAGAGATAATTTTCCAACATAACAAAAAGGAACTTGAAAGAATTGACATGAAAGTAGAACTTCAAAACGAGAAGGGTGAAGAACCACTTAAAAATTCGGCAGCCTAACGGCGCCACTTAATACATCAAAATACTGAATTGAAGAGATCAAATGGGGTCTCTCATCATATGAACATAAGAGTCCAGTATGATATATATAGATATCATACCCCAATATAACAAAAAGGAACTTGAAATAATTTACATGAAAGTAGAACTTCAAAACGAGAAGGGTGAAGAACCACTTAAAAATTCGGCAGCCTAACGGCGCCACTTAAAACATCAAAATACTGAATTGAAGAGATCAAATGGGGTCTCTCATCATATGAACATAAGATTCCAGTATGATATATATATAGATATCATACCCCAATATAACAAAAATGAACTTGAAATAATTTACATGAAAGTAGAACTTCAAAATGAGAAGAGTGAAGAACCACTTAAAAATTCGGCAGCCTAACGGCGCCACTTAAAACATCAAAATACTGAATTGAAGAGATCAAATGGGGTCTCTCATCATATGAACATAAGAGTCCAGTATGATATATATAGATATCATACCCCAATATAACAAAAAGTAACTTGAAATAATTGACATGAAAGTAGAACTTCAAAACGAGAAGGGTGAAGAACCACTTAAAAATTCGGCAGCCTAACGGCGCCACTTAAAACTTCAAAATACTGAATTGAAGCGATCAAATGGGGTCTCTCATCATATGATCATAAAAGATCAGTATTATAATTTAGAGATCATACCCCAACATAATAAAAAGGAACATGAAGGACTTGAATGAGAATAGAACTTGAAAACGAGGAAGGTGAAAGAATCCCTTAAAAATTCGGCAGCCTAACGGCGCCACTTAAACATTCTTAAAATGAATTGATGAGAGAAAGGGGGGGTCTCTCATCATATGAACATGAAATAGGCAGTAGGATGAATATAAAAGAACATCCTCCAACATAAGAACATGGAGTATAAAAGAAATGACATAAAAGAGATTACTTGAAAAGAAAGAGAGGGGTCAGATCCCTTACCTTAAAATGTAACTCTTAAACCTCAAAGGTTGGGACCTTGAGGGCTTGGGGGCACCTTGGGAGGACTCCTTGGGAGGTAATGAGACCATAAATTCGTTGGGAATGAGTGGGGAGTCGAATGGATGAGAGGAGGGCTTGGTATTTATAGGGAAAGTGAGGGGACAAGGCATTAATGGCCAAGGGACACCTCACATGAGCTTTTCTCAAACCCATGTGCTCTCCCTTGTCATTTATCATGGAGTTAGGCCACATGGGGCCCCCAAAACAATAATTCATCACCCTTGGCCGGCCAACCCTCAAAAGATCTCATGACATCATCATGACACCGTTATGATGTCATTAAACATACCGTAACCCTAAAACTGTATTTTTACTATTCACTGAAAATTCAACTTTCTCAGAAAAATCCCAAAATTTCACATTAACCAAATATCAATGCTCTGATTTCAAAAATGAAATCCATTTTATAAAAATAATTTTCTAAATATTTTTAATTTAATTTTTAAATAAAAACACTATTCATCGAAAATTCATTTTTTCAGAAAAAACCCCAAAAATTACCATAACATAATATCGATGCTCTGAGTTCAAAAATAAAGTCATTTTTATAAAAATAATTTTCTAATTATTTTTAATTAAATTTTTAATTAAAAAACACTATTCACCCGAAAAAACTAATACTTGAATAATAATTAATGAAACCGTTATTTAACTATTTTATTGAATCACATTACTTAATCAAGGTGCCTAGATTATTTTAAAACTTTCTTTAAGTGAGATTACTAATCCATTTGGTCATATTACTAATCCTAATCATAAAATCACTATTCATAATTTACTATTCATCAAAAATCAAGTTGATCTTATTAGACTCTAAATTTAGTACTGAACATAATTACAGAAGACCATTTTTTGAAAATCATTACACATTTTTAATTATTTAGGGTTTACATAAACATATTTAAAATATCCTTTTTCTAAAATTCATCAAAAATATGCATACTATATTTATCCGGTCATTTCAAAATTCATAAACGTCATCATAAGAAGAAATCCCAATTTTTATTTAAAACAAGGATTACACAAGGTAGTTACGGTCTCGTTACATAACCCCTTATAATACCAGCATAGGACCTAAGATTAAGGTGTTCTAGTGTGATAGAAGCTTGGGGCGGCTCAGTCAACATTGCCCGAGTAGTAATTTCTATCAGTTTGAACTTCTCACGAAGGCGATTCCGTTCCAGCTTCACATGATGAAGTTCGTCTTGGATTTGATCCAGAGCAAAGCTCAGTGGTGCTACCTCCTTCCCAAGCTCTGTTAGATGGGCTTCGATCGGTCCAAGACTACTAGGTGAGGCCATAGAATCTTCTTTCTATAATAATTAACCAAGATTACTTATATCAAAACATTTTGTTCACAGCGGTCATATTGACCGATGGTTATATAATAGTCAAAACCCACTGATCTCATTTTAATTATAATCATGTTTATCAAATAAAACGTTTTTGTTGAGTATAACAATAACACATAAAATTGGGAAACAAAATTTATTTAAAAAATTTCGGGTCGTTACAATCTTCCCCCCCTTAAGAAATTGCGTCCTCGCAATTTTAAAATTGGGTTTTGAAATTTCATTGAAAGTCCCACATCGGAAAAGGAGTCAGTAAAACTATTACTTTAAAATAAAGAAAGGGAAGTACAAAGGTCACCCGAGTTAACCCACACTAGGGTTCCATGTAGGAAAACATGGACATGGAGGAGAAAACAAAGGGTCAAGTTCTGAGGGAGAGTGATAGAGAACATGATTAGGAGAAAGTTAACCATGAGAAAATCCCAAACTTATGATGTGTGTAAACGGTCTTTGATTACCTAGTAGGAAACGTAAACCAACAACATTTTTGTTTTACGTTTCTTTTCATAATTTTGAGGATTTCATTTACTACATAGAACAAAAACATAAGAAAATATACCTACCTTCAAGTAGAGTTTCATCCTTTAACAAGTCCCTACCAACACTAATCTTTTCTCCAAATGATGAGAATTCAAAAACACTTGGTCTCATAAAAGCACAAGAATCATCTTCTATAGAATCACATAATCTACAAAATATTAACTATCTATTTCTTCTATCTTTAAACATTATCCCAAAAACAGAAAGGTTAAGGTAAAACAACTCTTCAAAAAGAAAGAATCCCATAGGAATGGAAACTACTTTTAAATCATCAAAGTTCCATGATACTACCCAAATTTCATCATAGACCATTCCCTAAATAACGGTCCTTAAAATTCCTCAAAACAAACCAAACTAAGATTGAAACCCAAATACAATAAGGATTTGATAACATAGTCTTCCAAAACAACTTCATTGTTCATCTCCAGACAACATCAACCACTCCTAACATCTTATAAAAAAAGTAGCTAACCTAAACATATTTTACCCAATATAGGTTAGTCATTCCCATAAGTAACCTAAATTACTATAAGTTCACCTTAAATTCATCGATTCTTCAAAATATAAGTCAACCTTACTCTTCAATGAAAATACCGTAGTAATCTATTTACCTCGATCAAATATGGTTCCCAAAATAATGAACGTCTTCCAAAATAATAATCATATTTTAATCCCCTAATCATCCCTGACATATTAATACAAAAATCGTCGCATTTCCTATCACATTGGTTGTCGGAACATGTTCTTCCATTTCCCACCATTAACTAAGAAGAGAAAGCATAATTAGGGGCTTAAGTACTTAGCTAATAATCATGAAAAGGAACTGAAAGCATATAAGGATAACTTGTATATGAAAGGTATACCCTAACTTGTGATATCCTAGGTTCCCATCTAGGTTATGAATGATCATATATTCTTATGTGAACCTTTATTTTATTTTATCTTTGTTCCTTTAACAATGGTTCATACCAAGCTTATGAATTAACCAAAGCATATCCCCCGGGAGTGTCGTAACCAAGAGTGCAGCAAGGCCCGTTGTCGTGTACCAGTTCCCGTTCGAGTCTAGCTCAAAGCGGTGTTTTCGGGTTTTACCCCTATGTACATCTGTGCCAGAGCCACCTCTACCTGCTCGTATCTAGACAGGGATGTATTTGCTTGGCAACCCCTTACTCAATACTCACCAAAATACCAGGAAGATTTCCTATATTAAACTTTTCTATAGGGTTCCTCCTAGAGTTTTCATATCCTAATTTCCAAAAAATAACTAAACCATCCTTTGATACCAACTATAGCATCCCGTCTTTTTATAACATAACTTTTCATTCCATTGCACGGAACTGAGGATCTTTAAGGTTTAGTGTCTTGGAAACAAGGAACATAAAACATGAAAAAAAACATTCTTCTTAAACACTTGAAAGGCTTCTCCTCATGTTCACCCTAGGCTCATTACTGCATCCCATAACCTGGGGACATACATCAAAAGGAAGGGTGAGCAGAAGGCCCAGCAAGGGAAACAAGTGAAACATTTTACATATGAACTTGAGATACATCAATAAAGTCATGAAAAGAACTTTAAGGCATGAAAATGAAATCATGAGGCATATCATAATAAAAATAAAACTTTTCCATAACTTGAAGATGTGGCTACATCATTTAACATAGAAAATCATGAACATATCACCAAGGTCCATCCCCAAGGTGTCATTTTAAAATTACCAAGGTTATTCACCAAGGTATCGTGAAAATTGTAATCTCTAGTGTTTACATCATTACCCAATGCATTGGAGCGCTATCAGGGCGCACCCTTAAATTTGCCTTTATTATCATGTGAGCCACATATATCATCATAAAACATTTCATAAATAACCCACATAGCATAAAATAAATGGGTTTCATTTCATAATCATAACGTTTTAAAAACTGCTTTAAAGACATGATCTTTACGTCACTTTAAACCCACGGAAAGGGAAAGAGGGTCTCATGTATGTAAATCTCATAATTTAAAATGGAACATTTTGATATATATTTGAATACCCTTGTATAAATAATATCTTTGAGTATTCACTTTATAACATAAAATAATTTTTGAGAAAAGAGAGAGGCATTTTGAGGGGAAAATTCTGCAGCATAACGGCTAAGTTTCGGGGTTTTAGAAAACATTGAAATGAGAGGGGACATGGGTCACCCTCTCATAAATGATCAATAAAACAGTAGGGTGAAAGAATAAGAAGGACATATGGACATGGTAATGAAATTTTATGGACATACCATTTGAAATGAAAAACATGGAAGGAAAAAAAAATTAGATTTCTCTTATGAAAATTCGGCAGCCTTACGACGTCACATAACTTCAAAAGAAAATGATTTGACAAGATCAAATAAGGTCCCTCATCATATGATCATAAGAGATAAGTATGATAGATATAGAGATAATTACCCAACATAACAAAAAGGAACTTGAAAGAATTGACATGAAAGTAGAACTTCAAAACGAGAAGGGTGAAGAACCACTTAAAAATTCGGCAGCCTAACGGCGCCACTTAAAACATCAAAATACTGAATTAAAGAGATCAAATGGGGTCTCTCATCATATGAACATAAGAGTCCAGTATAATATATATAGAGATCATACCCCAATATAACAAAAATGAACTTGAAATAATTGACATGAAAGTAGAACTTCAAAACGAGAAGGGTGAAGAACCACTTAAAAATTCGGCAGCCTAACGGCGCCACTTAAAACATCAAAATACTGAATTGAAGAGATCAAATGGGGTCTCTCATCATATGAAAATAAGAGTCCAGTATGATATATATATAGAGATCATACCCCAATATAACAAAAAGGAACTTGAAATAATTGACATGAAAGTAGAACTTCAAAACGAGAAGGGTGAAGAACCACTTAAAAATTCGGCAGCCTAACGGCGCCACTTAAAACATCAAAATACTGAATTGAAGAGATCAAATGGTGTCTCTCATCATATGAACATAAGAGTCCAGTATGATATATATAGAGATCATACCCCAATATAACAAAAAGGAACTTGAAATAATTGACATGAAAGTAGAACTTCAAAACGAGAAGGGTGAAGAACCACTTAAAAATTCGGCAGCCTAACGACGCCACTTAAAACTTCAAAATACTGAATTGAAGCGATCAAATGGGGTCTCTCATCATATGATCATAAAAGATCAGTATGATAATTTAGAGATCATACCCCAACATAATAAAAAGTAACATGAAGGACTTTAATGAGAATAGAACTTGAAAACGAGGAAGGTGAAAGAATCCCTTAAAAATTCGGCAGCCTAACGGCGCCACTTAAACATTCTTAAAACGAATTGATGAGAGCAAGGGGGGGGTCTCTCATCATATGAACATGAAATAGGCAGTAGGATGAATATAAAAGAACATCCTCCAACATAAGAACATGGAGTATAAAAGAAATGACATAAAAGAGATTACTTGAAAAGAAAGAGAGGGGTCGGATCCCTTACCTTAAAATGTAACTCTTAAACCTCAAAGGTTGGGACCTTGAGGGATTGGGGGCACCTTGGGAGGACTCCTTGGGAGGTAATGAGACCAGAAATTCGTTTGGAATGAGTGGGGAGTCGAATGGATGAGAGTAGGGATTGGTATTTATAGGGAAAGTGAGGGGACAAGGCATTAATGGCCAAGGGACACCTCACATGAGCTTTTCTCAAACCCATGTGCTCTCCCTTGTCATTTATCATGGAGTTAGGCCACATGGGGCCCCCAAAACAATAATTCATCACCCTTGGCCGGCCAACCCTCAAAAGATCTCATGACATCATCATGACACCGTTATGATGTCATTAAACATACCGAAACCCTAAAACTGTATTTTTACTATTCACTGAAAATTCAACTTTCTCAGAAAAATCCCAAAAATTTCACATTAACCAAATATCAATGCTCTGATTTCAAAAATGAAATCCATTTTATAAAAATAATTTTCTAAATATTTTTAATTTAATTTTTAAATAAAAACACTATTCATCGAAAATTCATTTTTTCAGAAAAAACCCCAAAAATTACCATAACATAATATCGATGCTCTGAGTTCAAAAATAAAGTCATTTTTATAAAAATAATTTTCTAATTATTTTTAATTAAATTTTTAATTAAAAAACACTATTCACCCGAAAAAACTAATACTTGAATAATAATTAATGAAACCTTTATTTAACTATTTTATTGAATCACATTACTTAATCAAGGTGCCTAGATTATTTTAAAACTTTCTTTAAGTGAGATTACTAATCCATTTGGTCATATTACTAATCCTAATCATAAAATCACTATTCATAATTTACTATTCATCAAAAATCAAGTTGATCTTATTAGACTCTAAATTTAGTACTGAACATAATTGCAGAAGACCATTTTTTGAAAATCATTACACATTTTTAATTATTTAGGGTTTACATAAACATATTTAAAATATCCTTTTTCTAAAATTCATCAAAAATATGCATACTATATTTATCCGGTCATTTCAAAATTCATAAACTTCATCATAATAAGAAATCCCAATTTTTATTTAAAACAAGGATTACACAAGGTAGTTACGGTCTCGTTACATAACCCCTTATAATACCAGCATAGGACCTAAGAGTAAGGTGTGCTAGGGTGATAGAAGCTTGGGGCGGCTCAGTCAACATTGCCCGAGTAGTAATTTCTATCAGTTTGAACTTCTCACGAAGGCGATTCCGTTCCAGCTTCACATGATGAAGTTCGGCTTGGATTTGATCCAGAGCAAAGCCCAGTGGTGCTACCTCCTTCCCAAGCTCTGTTAGATGGGCTTCGATCGGTCCAAGACTTCTAGGTGAGGCCATCGAATCTTCTTTCTATAATAATTAACCAAGATTACTTATATCAAAACATTTTGTTCACAGCGGTCATATTGACCGATGGTTATATAATAGTAAAAACCCACTTAACTCATTTTAATTATAATCATGTTTATCAAATAAAACGTTTTTGTTGAGTATAACAATAACACATAAAATTGGGAAACAAAATTTATTTAAAAAAATTCGGGTCGTTACATACTCTCCAGAGTGGTCCCAGCCTTGAGCCAATCCTCTATAAGAACGGGTTTGAGGGTATTCTCTTCTGTTACCTTCAAGGAATGGAGATTCCACAGGTCATGTAAGAGGTTCATGTCGGTTCAAGTGGTTCCCACCAGGCCAGGCCAAAATTGTCCCACCATATTCTGAGACTAGGATATTTTTGGCCCTCCATGATCCACGACTGCATCGAGTTCGCCAAGAGGTTCCATGTGTTCCAAGTTCATGGTAACTTTGTGCATCGGCCCCCGGAGCCTCTCCATACTACCAAATACTCTTGGCCCTTTGCAGTCTGGGGGTTAGATGTCGTGGGACCATACCCACCGGCAACAGCTCGCCAATGCTGATTCATTCTGACTGCTAAAGATTTTTTTTCCAAGTGGTAAGAGGAGATTCTAATCAAGGAAGTTAAAGCTCGTTCTATTGTTGACTTCATGAGTTCCAATATCATCCATCGGTTTGGGGTTCCTCATGCTATCCTCACCGATAACAGTACCAACTTCTGAGCAGCCGAGATGAAGAGATTGTACTCCACGTACAACATTCACTCCAACCATACCCCCCACTATCACGCGCAAGAAAATGGATGGATTGAGGCGTTCAATAAAACCATATCTAATATTCTGCAGAAAATGGTTGGTCAGAACAAGAAGAGCTGGCCGGATAACCTCCCCAACACCCTATGGTCTTATCAGATGATGACTCTTAATTCCACCCAGGTGACCCCATATTCCCGTGTGTACGGAACGGAGGTCGTCCTACCCATCGAGATTCAATTTCCCTCATTGCGCATAGAAGTCTATGACCAGAAAGCTCTGAATAGAGTGGTTGAAATCCGTCTAACTGAATTGGAATCACTGGACGAGAATAGCCTTCATGCCTTGCACAACCTAGAAAGGCATAAGAGTAGGATGGCTCAAGCTTTAAACAAGATGGTTCGCCTCCGCTCTTTCATGAAAGATGATTTGGTATTAGCTCTCAGGGCACCAATGATTCCCGATAGGAAACCACCCAAGTTAGAGCCCAAATGGGAAGGACCTTTCATTGTTCATAAGGTTTATCCCAATGGAGCATACTCTTTGGTGACCATGAATGGTGAGAATATATCTCCTCCCACAAATTCCAAGTTCCTCAAGCAGTACGTTGCCTGACCATTTGGTCCTACACGACCCTAAATTGCATTGGGTCCTATATGACCTTAAACTGCAGTAGGTCCTCCTTGATCTTAAACTGGACTGTGGTCTTTCATTACCTTAAACTACATTGGGTCTTACATTTTGGCCTCATTTGGTCTTTAATGACCTTAAACTGCGTTTGGTCCTACATTCGGGCCCCTACAGTCCCGAATGACCTTAAACTGCACGCTCATCCCGCATGATGTTAAACTACAAGCTAGTCAGGCCTTCCTGACCGAGGCCCAGCCTCATACCACTTGGTCTTCTTGGAATCCATCCCAAGTTCTCCCCGGATTGTACGGTGTGGTGTGGGATTATTTCCTCATTCACGTCGGGTTGTTCTCCATGCCGTACACCCCCCTTTGATAGGGTATCTTACCCCCAGGTGTCTTCAAGAACTATGTATGGATTGATTCCCATTCTTATGGGATATGTAGGACCGCTTGAACATCTAGATTTTAGGTCAAGCCCCATCTCTTAAGAGATATCACCGATCTCCCGGTCACCTAGGCCCCTTGGCATGTATCTCTCCACGAGGGGGATATATAGGTGTGGTACAGGGTTTTTGGCACCATGCCCCCCCTTATCCCGGGAATCTGCCATCTCTTGGCTGCTCTCAAATTGAGCCCCTCGACCCTTTACAGTGGTCCACAAATGTGTTCAGAGTACTCTAGTCTAGGACCTGGAGTGTCAGATTCAACTTAGGCAAGTTCCTTACACTTGTCAAGCTTCGTGTTCCTCTTCATTCGGGCCCTCGTTATCTTTCACACCTAAAGGGACCCCCAAAACGGCATGGGTACCACGCTTAAGGGCTCTCCTACCATTACGGTCCAATACCCCTGAAGGTATTGGACAAAAAATTGATACAAATCTTTCATTGCAAACATGGTCAGTGGTTGATGCTCATTTGTTTGTCCCCATTTCAGGCTAACACGATAGGATGTTGTGCTGCGAACATGGTCAACAGTAATCCTTCGTCATCATGCTAGCCCCTTCAGGCCTTGAATGTTGGTTTCATGATTCACATTATGTTCCACCACCATTGTGTCCAGGTGGAATCTCAGCACTCTTTGCACTAACCCTCAGTGCACCTCATGTCAGGCAGACAAAGCTTCAATATGGAGTCTCTCGGGGCTCCTACGATTCGAGCGCTAAGACTATAGGCTAGGATCATCTCTAAGAGTCATGCGCATCTTGACCCTCATCCCCATGGGATATGTGGAGTCACCCGGACATTGAATTTAGGGTCTATCTCAACTAGAAGCTAGTGTCTCCTACCCCTTATCCTCTAACCCTCGTCGGCCCCTTGGCCTGAGGCTCCTCTCCCAGAATCGCACATGGTGATGGTGTGGACATCGTCCTCATTCATGTCGGGTATGATTTATTATGTCATTCTCATTACCCTAGGTCTAAGCCATATGACTTTAAACTTTGTTGGTTGGTCCTACCACATGACCATAAACTGTGATGATATCGTCCCGGCCGCATGACAAAAAACGGCACTACATTGTGATGACCTCATCATAGAGGTAATCACATTGGGTGTCAGTCATTTACCATACCATTTTTCAACACCCTTATGCAGATTTATTATTGTGGCGATTCCAAGAATTTCTACCCTAGGTCGGTCGCTCCACAAAATAAAAATTGTTCGCCTTAAAGGAAAAACAAGATACATCAAATGCCGCTTCTTTTGGTGCGAGGGATAGACCCACACACCCCTTTTATCCTTTGCACTAGTACCTTACCATGTCATGACACCCTCCAAGAACTATGTATGGCTTGATTATCATCCTTATGAGATACGTAGGAGTACTCGGTCACTTCCCTGTGGGCCCATCCTAACTCTCGTGTTTGGTCCCTTAACCTAAACACTTTTCCATGGAGCACATGGTAAGTAAGGATAATGTCCTCATTCACGTCAAGTTTTGTAATCACCTTACCATGTATCTCCTGCCCTCATTACCAATCCCTGGTCCGAGTTCAAACACCTTAAACTAAGACCCTTTCCAGAACTACGTGCTGCTTGATTCTCATCCTTATGAGATATGTAGGAACACTCGGACATTTTGTCTTGGGTCCAACCCCGGGGATCACAAATATCATCCCTCCTCACTATCGTCCCCTTGTCCTCACTTCTCGAGAAGTTGTGTAACTGTATAATTTGCCCCGAATAAGTTTGTAATGCCCCATAATGACATTGGGAAGCGACAGTTCCCTCACCAGAGAGGTCCTGTCTAAAAGTAGGGATGATCCATGATCAGATTGTTGTGTCCGCCTAATGTTCTTCTACCATGGTGGCGTAATCTTGGGAGTGTTGGATTCTGTTTGAACAAACCACCACTTCACTTTCCATGCTTTGTGTTCCCCTTTATTCGGATCTTCATCCTCTTTCACGTTTGGAGGGACCCCCTGACAGTATGGATGCTTGACCTATGGTCCGCCTGCTGTCCTGGGCCAACGTTCCGGAAGATTGATCACGTTTGGAGGGACCCCCTTTATAGTATGGATGCTCAACCTATGGTCCTCCTTCTATCCTGGGCAAACATTCCAGAAGACTGATCGGGGATATTTGAGTTAGGCCCCATGTTGAGAACATGGTCAGCGGTCGGCCCTCATTTATTATCCTCATTTCAGGCTAACGCAATAGGGACACTGTGTTTCGAACACGTTCAATAGTCATCCTTTATTGAAACACCCCTCTCATAGTGTTCCAAATTTGGGTAACATGATTCACACTTTTCATCTCCCTTTGTTTGAACTGGTTCCAATGCCCCTGGTATTGCCCTGCTCGTGCGCTAGAGCACATTGAAAAGACAATACATCGATTGGTCTGAGGTCCTCTTCCTTTGGATGGGCCTCCCTCTTCTCCTTGGAAATACATATTTGAATTTCGAATTACTAAATCATGGTTGATTCTCCCACGATCGAACAAAGTGATAGTACGATCCACCTTTACTTATCACGGCTCGCGTGAGTTTAGTGATGGATTGCTATTTATTTCGAGATTATGGTTGAGAATGTTAAACTAAAGGGAAAAGTATGTTAAGCAAAGGGGAAAGTAAGTAAATTTGTCCATACATACAGTTCAAGAGAACAAGAAGTAGTAAGAGTGGGGAAAGTGTATGGGTATGGCCAAAACAGGGCCCCTAAGGGTCGGCTGCTTGGATAGATCTCTCCAATGCTGCTACCTTTTCGATGGTGGCCCCCAGGACTACCTCTCGTACCCTGAGGACCCTTTCTTCATCGGCAGCTGCGGAGAACAGCTCGCCAACCTTGGCTCGTACCCCTGCATGTTCAACTTGGAGCTCGGTTATCTAGCGACTCGCTTCTATGAGTTGATCTTGAGAATCCTCCAGCTGGACCCACGGTGGATTTTATAGGCTAAGTCGGGGTTTCGCACCTGCGTGAAAAGAGAATTCCGCGCATGACCAAATTTTGTGCACCTTTTTAATTTTTTGCGCACCAGGGGCCCACAAGGCCTTGCATTTCGGTGTTTCCCTCAGAATCTGATCGTTGCGACTCCTCGCCGATCCAATTCCGAGGGGGGAATTTGTAGACACCGAAAAGTGCTTAAGTGCCAGAGGAAGTTCCAAAATGAAAAAGTGAAGTCATCTTCAGACCCGGAGTCCCGGTATGGAGGTCCCATAGGTGTTCCACGAAAAAAAAGGTGAAGTGCGAGAAAAAATATGTCCCGCGTGCAAAGTACCGGGATTCGCGAAAAGTCCCCGGCACCGGCGTGAAATAATTTCAAGCCTGCGCCCCGCGCGGTTGATATTTCACACCGTCGCCTTTATCACATAATAATTTCATGCCGCCCTATATTTTTCACCCTAGGTTTCCTGTAAATAGAAGGAGACCCCCTTCCTTTTCGAGGATGAAGAATTCGAACCGCCTCTCGTGCGCGTAATTGTCATTCCGCACGCGCAATATGGCCTTCAGGTATGGTTATTTTTCGCGCCAAGTCACCCTGGGATCCGCCTTCACACGAGATCCCCATGGATTAGACTAAATTACAACCCCTTCGGGGTCTTCCCCTTGCGTGAAATCCCTTACGTGGTGCGCATGCTGGCCAAGATGCGCGGAATCCTTACTTCGCGCGCACACCCCTTCCTTTGCGTGCAATCCTTTCCCTTGCACGCAATTCCTCCTAGTCGCGCAAAAAACCTCAGTCCCCTTATTTCACACAAGCATCATTGATTTTGCGTCGACCTGGGGCTTTTCGCACCAGACCCCTTTATTTCCTGCAAACCCCAAGGGTTGCGCACAATCCCCTGGGGGCCCTTCGCCTAGGTGCTCTCCGAGCATCCCCTTGTGTGAACGCCTGATAACCTTCTTCTGGGTGTCATTAGCAGGTGCCTTGTGCACCCTTGGCATCCGCATCATGCATGGTTTTCTCATATGACCTTCCAGGCTCATACGAAGTAACTTAAAAGTCCCTTGGACAATCCTTCTCGTTGTGTGTCTTCACCTCATGCTTCTTCACATTAGCATGCTAATGGCTATTGCTTCTTCGCATATCCACGCTAACATGGACCCCTTGATGGTTAGCTCCGCGACACCCCCTCAGTACGGCCTTGCCGATGCCTTCACTTCCACAAGGGGTAGAGGGTACTAGTTACGTAAGTCCTAGGGGTGCGGAGCCAACCCACCTCATCCGAGATGCAGGACGTTAACTACCAAGCACCTCGTCCTCAACACATGACGTTAAACTGTGATCTAACCCCGTGCCTCACACGTAGGGTCCCCCCACCTCAGACATTCTCCATTCCCACTCATCTCCATGGGGATGGTAGGTTCATCCCTCATAGGGGTTGATTTATTGGAGTGGCGTTTGTCCACGGGGAAGGCCAACCACCTTGGTTTAAGCTCCTAGCTTTTCTTGTAGGAGGAAGCACCCCTGCTCCTCCTCACTTCCTCGGTACCAGGGCCGACGAAGGGCATGATAGGGAATGGGACTCCTCCTATCTTCCTGGGTGCCAAATCCCTCTCCCGCTGTTCTTTTTTGCCCTCAGGACTCCATCTTGGAGTAAGTCCCGGCACCATGGGCCGCGCAACGCGTAAGCCCCTCCTCACTTCCCACGGACGCACCCTTCGCGACATGATTGTCAGGTCTATGCTACCTCTTGTTTCTCACACTGAGCACGACTCCCATGAGCTTAGAGTGGGCACTGGCCATGACATACCATGGACCGCCTCAGAGCATAGGCCCCAAATTCCCTCGTCCAAGTTGAAGCACGTTAAACTGCCAAGCACCCTCATCTTGCATGATGTTAGATTGTATACCCAAACTACTGGGACTTTTATCTGTGCTAAGGCATGGTGTGTAGGAAGAATCCATGAGGTTCAAGCCCCACCACTATGGGTTATCGCAGAGCATAATCCCCATCCAACCCGAACTACGGGGACTTTGATCCGTGCTAATGCATGGTACGTATGAAGCCTCCATGAGGTTCAAGCCTGAAAAACCATTGGCCCCGACCATCTTCGTGTCAGTGTGTTGAGCCCAGTTTCCACCTTGGTCTGCCTTAGTGCGTAATCCCCAATCCATCTAGACCCCAGGTCCCTCTTCACATCAGTTTAATGACTCCCACTTTGGGCCTCCTCAGTGCATAGGCCCCAAATTCCCCCATCCCGCATGACGTTAAACTACATTCCATCCTGAACTATGTTTAATTTGATCCTTGCTAAGGCATTTTACGTAGGAAGCCTCCACAAAGTTCAATCCCACCACCCGTTCATTCTGATCCCATCCACGTCAGTTCTCCATCACCTCGGGTTTCCTCAGAGTACAAGACCCATACCCATCCCGCATGATGTTAAACTGTATTCACCACCTGAACTACGTGGTCTTTGATTCCCTTCCACGGGGATACGTAGGAGGCCTCCATGTGGCTCAAGCCCATCACCCATGTCTCATCCTGATCTCTCCCTTGATCCCACGTGTCTCTGGAAGCTCATGCCCTAACCTGGAGGTTCTACTTCCTCTGGGTCCCATCCACGCAGTCATTCTCACGGGTCGCCTCTTCAGGTGTCCCACCATATCATCAAACTACACGGACTTTGATTCCCTACCACAGGGATACGTAGGAAGTCTCTTCGAGGCCCAATCCCCAAAACCATCACCCATCCTCATCCTTACCCGGGCCACCACATCCTGGTGGGATCATGCCACTTCATTCCCCATTCCCTTCAACAGCATTCGGGAAGCCGCCCACATGCTGGCCCCAATGTCGGTGTTCCCTCTAGGGGTTTCTTCAATCTGATCCACTCTAGTTAGTGTTCTGATCAGTCTGATCCATCTTCGTTGGACGTTAAAATTGCGGCATACCCTGTGTTAAACATGGGAAGATAAGGAAAACCTCAGATACATTCCTATGGCATAAAATTCCCCACATTAGATGTGGGATGCCTCGGGATTCCTCACCCTCTAGAAGCCCTATGATAAGGGACATAAGATTAACATCCCAATCCCCAACATCAAGACATGCCAGTGATGCCAAGCGCGACTACTCTCCTAACCGAAGGTTGCTACCCTGACCGGACCCCTTGGAAGGTCTTGACAGAAGCAGCATAATTAACTAGTGTCCATGAAGATATGGAACTAGGAAGAGCTTCACAAACTACATCTTAAATCTATGAGGGAGACCCGAACTAGGTGACGAGCTCCGAGGAAGAATCCATGGAAGGAAGAACCGACATCCCATCATCTCATTTCAATCAAGGAGCAGACGTCCCTAAATAAGGAACGGATGCTACCTGCCTTTGGAAAGCGGGAATGTGGGGTAACATTAGCGTGTCCTCTATGTGACGGATGCGCGCGCCCCGAAGAAAGCATCGAAAATAACCGCCTTATCATGAATCAATTAAATCATAACCTTGAGCTTTTAACATCCATAATTATGACTTATTTTATTGGTTTCTTAGTTCTTCTCTATTCCTAATTCCACTATCATTTCATTCTAGATAAAAGAGATCTCATGAGAGAGAGAACTCTATCATGTTCCAGAGTTGGAACCTTGGAGCATTGTCATCCATCATGCCATCGCTTTTTCATCACCATGTTGAAGTGATCCTTTACTTGGAGCTTAGTATAGATATTTTACTCAAGACTTGAGAGGTACTCTCTTATTTATTTTTTCTATGAAATTATAGAAGGATTTTGAAGCCTGGAGTATAATAACTTGAATCTATCTCGAAGACTGAAAGAACCAATCAAAAGTAAGGTTGAATGGTCTATAAGTCATATTCTTCCTTTGTCTCTAATTATTTTTTTATTAGTGTTTCATTTTTTATCTTATGTGTTGTTTTTTTTATTCTATCTTTTACTTGTTCTTTGTTTGAGTTTTAATTAAATACATGAGTAAGGTGGTGTTCTTTCTATACACATAGGACCAAACTAATCCAAAACATGAAAAATATTGTGTTCTTATTTTATTTATTTATTTTATCTCTATATTGAAATTCTTGAACCACTAATTTTTTTATTCTACCTTTATTCTTTTATATTCTCAAATAGAATTTCTTTAACTTAAAATAACCCATACAAGTATTCAATGTTCCTTAGATCAGTACATGAGGGTGCATACTTAACATTGTACTCGACAATTTATATCAGAGCCTCTTAAATATATTAATGGAATATTATAAGTAAAAAATCAATAAATTATATAATAAAAATAAGTTTAATATTTTATGACTTGATATAAAGGTTTTTTTAGTTCGTTAAGGACTATTAGATGTGATTTATGAACCTAATAAACCCATATTTAGTCGTTCCTTTGATGAATGTACCACGACCACTTATGTATACATATATCCCAAAATATTAATTAAATATCATAGTTTTATTATAGTATATTTAGGTGATAAAATATTGCATAAATTTTCCTATAAAAATCTACAATTGGTATTTGGTATATACTTAAAAAATTATACATGACTGCTTCTATTATTGGTTTCCAACATAAGAAAAATAAACTATATAACTTCAAGATACATCTCAGTTCCCTAATTCAAGACTATATTAATGAGTTTAACAAGATTATGTTTAACCTAGATAATATTAAAGTAATGATAAATGATGAATACCATAATATAATACTGTTTATTTCCCCGTATATTTCAAATGATAATCTTTTTGATGATATGATTTATGTTGGATATTCTTTGACATTATAGGAATTTAATTATGCCCTACTTTCACATTAATTATATGGTAATATCAAGGTTAAGGATGAATCAAAGGGTTGACATGTTAGGGGTTTATATGAATTTAGAGGTAAAAAAGAAAGATAATGGTAAGAACACTAGTAAAAACAATAATTAATTTTGACATAGTTGATATAAGTTTAAATCATGAGAGGTCACCTTCTATTATTGTGGTAAACCTAAAAATGTTAAGCCTAAATTCCCTAAATTAAAATCTATTGATAATTATAATGAATCTAGTACTCACTCCTTTTTTTAATACAGTCTTTATAGTTTTGAGGATCTGATTGTGTTTGAACACACTATAAGTAATGAATGTGTTTGAACTAGGTTTTTCCTTCCATATGTTCTCTAATATGTTTTACTTTTTTTAATTATTCAAGGTAGTTTAAGGTGAGGTTATTCTAGGAAATAACAAAAGTTGTTGGGAAATTGGTGGTATATATGTTATGTTAGATCTAGATGGTCATTCTATTATCACCTTATATAAAGCGAGATGGGTCCTTAACCTATATAAGATCCTCATTTCATTAGTATATATAAATCAAAATATATTTACCTTAAAGTTTGAAACTAGTTGTCATAGAATATCCAAGGTTTTTCTAATAGTAATTAAAGGATATTTAGTTAATGGGTTGTATGTTTTGAATGGAAAGGTTTATTCAAGGTGGTTGGTTAGCACATACATCACTAATAATGATAGAAATATGTTATGGTATAGGAGGTTAGGGCATGAAAGTACCAAGGGTCTTTAGGATCTATTAAAAGTTTTTATTATAAATCAACTTAAACTAACTTACCATATTCTAAGTGTTGTGTTCTATATGATTCTAAAATATTCAGATTTTATGGGTCTAATTTTAAGGAAATTCAACCATTGGAGTATATTCACTCTAGTTTTTGGGGTCCTTTTAGGTATACCTTTTATAGTGGACACATATAATTTATCAAAAAAATATGTAAATTTTTTTATAAATTCTAGATATAAATTTTGAGAAATAAGTCTAATATGCTTGTGGTGTTTAACATTTTTAAGACTATCATTTACTTGTATTTATGGAAAGTTATTAAAGGTATTCATTTATTTGAAACCATTGGTGAGAATCATTATAGGTTGATGATACTATTTTTAATTGATTATAATTTTTTAGAGATGATTTAAGATGTATAGAGTGGTCTTGATGACATTTAAAAAGTGTTTTAATACGTTCTAAATTCTATCTGTATAGTTTTGAGATTTATGATAAAATTGAACATAGATCTAGTACAAGCCTTTTAATCCCTAACATAAGTCTTTTGTGTCTCTAGTGTAAGTTTTTGTTGAGAATGTATGACTTCATCTTGAGTGTAAGTATTTTTTGAGTTAGTGTAAGACTTTGAATATTAGTGTAATCCTTTGATACATCATCATAAGACTTTACCAAAAAAAAGTGTAACATCGTGAGAATTCATGATATATATTTTATTTTAAATAAATTCAATATCTTTGATAGATTTCGATACATGAAAACCTAAGACTAAAAGAAACATAAAATAGTATACTATTATAAACTAGTCATTAAATTTTTGGGTATAAATAGGAATAAATAAATTATAAAAATTATATGTTTTACACATGTATAAATAAATTCATTTATTATCAATTTTTTAGAAATAAAAATAAGAATCATTTGAAAAAATAAATGTTTTTTTGAACAACTGTATTTTTTCTAAAAAAAATAGTTTCTCCATGTTTTGTGAAATTATGTTGAAATTATTTTTTTCGCTTTTATAAAAATTATTAAAAAAATATATTTTTTTGAAATAATCATGTAAAAAATTATCTTCGACTGAATTTTTGATAATTTTCTGAAGGATTTTTTTTTCAATGAATAAAAAAAGAATACTGATTTTTGTTGAAAACTACCATTTCATTTAAAGAATTTACCAAGATAAATTTTGTTTAAAATTTTATTAAAATTAAATTTAGTTCAATTATATTATAATTAATACAATTTAGGTCCTTATAATTAATTATATGTTCAATTTAAATATAAAAACTTTTTATACTTATGAAAACTTTTCCTTTGGAAAACAGTTTTTTCATCACGTTTGTGGGTTTGAATTTAAATTAAATTCTACCAATTATATGAATTGAATTTTAAAAAATGGATTCTATATTTTTAATAAAAATAATTAATATTATATAATAAGTTCAACTTAATTTTTTGTCATAATGAATAGTAAAGACATTAAAAAATAATTATTGTGGTTAAGATTAAAACATGTTTACCGGGAGTTAAACTAAGAAGATAAGGGTTAAAATGACATAAAAACTTATAAAATTACAATTTTATGGCTATATTTAGACCTTATTTCATATAAGGTTTAATAATGATCCATTTTGGATCCTTTTTTCAAGTGAAAATCATGGTTATATTTTATTCTTTTCAAAAATTACAAGTGTGTCCTTCCCCCCACATATAAAAGAGAACCCCCTATCCTCCCCTCTTATCACATAAAAACTCATTTTATTCAGACAATACATGAAAAAATACCTTACTCAAGTCCCTCCCTATAACCTATAGTCTTTGGTTTGATCAAAAAACTAATCTAGGAAGGATTTAGGTATAAACCTAAAGAGGTTGTCTGAAGAAGCGGTATAGTTCTTAACCATGTGTTTTTATTTTATTTCTTCCTTTAAATACTTAAAATATCCATAAACTATTATAAAATAATTAATCCATTATATCCAAAATACTTAGATGTTATTATGTTAATTTTATTACCTATATCCATCTCCTCTCCCGTAAAATGGGAATCTAAACTCTCGATCATGTGTATGACACACTACCACCTCGCAAACCAATGTAATTAGTTTTCCAAAACCACCTCTAACTTATGAATATAATGATTTATTTAATGAATATATACTATATTTATTCCATAAATAAACATTTATAATTATAATATTACATCTACCTTCTTACCTTCCAATCTGTTTGAAAATGATAATGTCGCTCGTGTGTATGCGTGGACTACCACCTCTATGAAGCGATGTGAAGAGTTTTTCATTTTATTTTGACATGGATGGTAATAATGAGAGATTTAATGAATATATATGATATATAGGATATAATAAAGATTCTATAAATTTGAAATATTATTTACCATTCTTTCATTCCATCCTTCAAAAAAATGAAAACAACGTTCATGCGTACGTACAATCTACCGTCTCCATGAATGGTGTAACTCATTTTTCTACCTCTAAAAATTATGGACTATTATACATACTTATATAATGAATATAAATTATATTTATATAATTGGTAAAAAAATTATATGATTTGACTATGATCAAAGTACAAGGAACAAAACTATCGAACCAAAATATATATGAAAAAGGAAGCAGTTATCACCCAGAATAGTGTTTCTAATAAAAAAATGTTAATAAAAGGGTGATAAAAATTTATAAGAAAATAAAATATTCATATGATTATGTTTATTTAATATTTTTATAATATATATATATATATATATATTATTGTAGGTTTGGATACATACAAAGGAAATCAGGCTTGAGGTAAGGGTTTCTCATCTCACATTTACTTCCATGAGACAGATACCATATTCACCAATTATTTATTTTGTGTGGTTCATATACTTACCATTTTATATTCTATTTCATGATTATAAATATATTAAATTTATTAAAAAGTTTCATTTTATTTTATTTATTTCATGGGGTTTATGATTCAAAAGTTTCCAAAGTAGTAAGGGTTTATTGCACAATCTCATCATTATTCGGAATTGTTTATGTTTAGGAATCCCTTAGGGGAATCGTTTGATAAATATATACTAAAACAAATATATTTTATTATGATATGGTTATTAATTAAATTTTTAATTAATCTAACCATTTTCCTCTTTTTGGGACTTAAAATTATTGAGAAAAGTTTTTTTAGAAAAGTTGACATTATTTCACTCTTCAATCAAAAATCATTGTCTTCGATATATATGTTTTCTAAAAATATTTTCAATTTTTTTTAAAATTATCCAAAATATTTATTAAATATATTTTTATCCATGTTATAATTTTTACAAAATAGTTTGAAAGTAATCTTCTTGTCATTTTCTGAATGAGGTAATTTTAACCTTTTTACAACAGTGTGAAAAGAATGTTTTTGTTACTTATATAGCATGTAGAGAATTACCCATAATCATGAACACTAATTTTTTTTAATCCTCCTTTAAAAGTTTAAAAGTTAATTTTTAAAGAAAATATTTTTCTTAATATTATAGAAATTTTTAGATTTTGAAAGTGATTTTCAAAGTGAAAAGTATATTTTACTCAAGAATGCTTTTAATGAAATTTTTATAGTATCTCTATTAATTAATGAAAACAACCCTCATTTAACCTTATTATACATTGGGAATATATTATAACAATACCATCCTTATTATTTATCTATATGGTTTATGATCATTTTGACTACGATTACTATTTTGATATCATTCATCATAGTACTCTGGATGGTTTATGATTCTGTTTATTGATTGGGGAAAGTATTAACATTCGTATACTAGTTTTACAAAATAAATTTTTATGTTTATTATTTTTATTGATTATATAAATCATTAATATTTTGTATGATAGTTCTTCAATACAAAAGTTCATGTTGATTATGTTTCTCCATTTTCATATGAGGAATGCATTGGACTTAATAAGTGATGGGTGGGGCCCATTATAGCCCCTCGATGCATCAGTTGGTATCTTGAGACAAACTAGTTTGGTTATTTGGTTGAGGACTTACCCATGTATGAAATATATATTGAAATAATGCCTTGATGGTATAGTGATGATGTCCAGTATTATGCATTCCCTCAATATGAAATTAGTTATTGATGTCCATGTGATTATTTGATTAGTGAGAATATCCATGGATAAGTTTCAACATTATGTGATTATTTATATAGAATTATTTTTATCATCATTTATTACTACCATATTATTCTTCATGTTCAAGTTATTAATTAAATGGCATGTGTTTCAGTTATTTACCTTATTGTATTGATTATGACTTATTTGTTCATGATAGCTTACATTGTACGCATACCCTTATTGAGCATTAGAGCTCACCCCTTTCTTATGTTTCCTTTACCCATGATTCCAGTAAGTGTATTATGATTGATATACAGGGATACAATAAAGATAATAATAGTGTTCTCAAATGAAATTATATGTTGTATTTTAAGTTTTCAAATCTAATGTGAGTTTCAAGTATGTATCTATTTTTACAATACTACTAAACTATTATGTCCTTTGGGATGTGATCTCTTGTATCTATCACCAATTTAAAAAAAACCACCAACATTGGTCTACTAGGGTTGAGGTATTTATAGTTGGCATCAGATAAAGTATAGTATAAACCTTGGGAACTAGATTTAGGAAAACATATATTAGAGAACATAACCCTATAATTGACTTTTAGAATAATATTAAGTATAGTATAACATGATAAAGTTTTGGTAAGATATAGATTATGTGTTTTTACTATTAATAAATCTATTTCAAGATACTATAAGTGGATGTGGATCTGGAAAAGTTGTACTTAGGGGTAATAACTCTAAAAAGGGTGCTTTGGGATTTGACTCAATCATCACCTGGTGCATAACAATGAACCTTATTGCACTCCTGGTTTGACAATCCTGATAGATATGATCAAGAAGATTCACATTTTATTTATATACTATTATGAAGGATTTGAAATTATTTTTATGAATTGATAATATTCCCAAAGATACCAAGGTTATGATTTTGAGATTAGTTATCCATAAATTTTCAATTTATATTAATTTTTTCTCTAGTATCGAAATTATACATTATGATTCATGATATTATGAAATAATATAGTATATTATATTGTTTATAAATTTCACCTAGTTAAAGGAATGGAAACTATATCAATGGACGTAATCCATTTAGGGATTTCCCTTAGAAAGATAATGAAGATAGAGCTATAGTGGATCAAATTATAACTATATTGGGGTAGTTGACTTAGGTTATGACCAATAACCTTGCTCATATGGATTATAAAATAGATCCAAAATATGGTGTAAAAATTTTAGACAAATTTATGTGTCAATTACCTCCATGATTTAATGGGAATAAAAATCCATTTGTAACTAAGAAATATATAAGTTCCTTAAAGAAGGTATGTCTCACTCTGAGAAGTAATGGAAGAGAAAATTTTTTCATGGTATTTTATTATCACATAGAGTATGTAGATCAATGGTGGACATTGATTAAAAATAATAAGGATGAATAAGAAATATAAAACATGGAGTGGAAGGATTTTAAGGTGTAATTATTGGAAAAATATTTTCCTTTCAAACAATGAGTGGATATAGAGAGTAAATTCATGATTCTAAGAGAAAAGGAAGATGAAAATATTTCTATGTATGGATCCAACATTACAAGTTTAGTAAGTCATATTGTGGACTACATACATAATAAAAAGAGAAATATATTCATTTTATTTTATGGTCTTTATCTAATCCTTCAAAGTACACTGGTCTCCCAAACATTCTCATCATACAAAGACATAGTATCATGTGTTATCAAGATAGAGAAATAATTCTCCATGTATTTTATATTTGAAAGAAATAAAGATAAGAAAAGGGTGGATGAGCAATTTGGAAAAGGAAATATGGAAGAAGGGAATAATGAAAACGTGAAATTTATAAATTGTAATAGATATGGAAAGAAACATTGTAGAAAATGCTTTCTAGGAATGGTAGTTTCCTATAAGTGTGTAGAAAAAGGCCATAATGCTCGTGATTTCAAGGGAAAGAAAGAATCTATCAAGGTGTAATGCTTAAATTTTAAGGATATGGGACACTATGTAAATGATTTTCTCATGCATCAAGGTAATTTTCCCTAGAAAATACTAAGGGAACAAGTCTAAATTTATGCAATCATAACAGCCAAGGTTAAAGTTTCTAATGATGTGGTGGTAGGTAATTTACTCATATATTCTAATTTAGCTAATGATTTATTTAATTTTGGGTATTCTCACTCTTTTATATCTTCCAATTTATCTAATAAAACTATATATTTTCTCAGCGCCTTAATAAGGGAGTTATCAGTCAAGACTCCTAGTGGAAGACTCACCACAATAAGGATATGTTAGTAAGTTCCCATAATGATGCATAAAAATTCCCTATTTTTTACTTCATTATTATAACTATGTTTGATTTTGATATAATCCTTGTAATGTAATGGATTTCAAACATGGTGAAAATAAAATATTAACAAGAGAGGGAAATAATAATTCAATATAAAGATGTGGAATTCCTTATCTTTATAGGGGATATTTCATCACATGAGTCATATCTAGGTCCACCTAGAGTATCTCTTCTGAATGAGATCCTTGGAGAATAAAAGTACTTAATGTGCAAGAATAAATTGATGTGTTTCTTGAGTAATTACTTAGACATCCACTAGAACATGAAGTTGAGTTTTCCATTGATTTAATCCCTAATGAAATACCTATATCAAAGACACCCTATAGAATAGACACTATATAATTTGTGGAGTTGAATAAAAAACTAGAGGATTTGTGTAATAAGGGATTTATATGCCCTTATGTTTCACTTTGGGGAGTCTCAATTATTTTCATTAATAAGAAATATAGATTTATGATGTTGTTCACTGATTATAGGGAAATCAACACTATTATAATAAATAACAAGTATCCTCTACCTCACATCAATGAATTATTCAATCAACATCACAGAGCTCAATATTTTTCAAATATTGACCTTTGTTATGGGTATCATCAATTATGTGTAAAGAAGGAATATATTCCAAATAAAGCATTGCATAAAGGTATAAAAATTAATAGTACATAGTAATTCCATTTTGATTAACTAATACACCCTTTTTCTTCATGGATGTAATTAACATAGTATTCAAGGAACATATTTATAATTTTTTGTGGTATTTATTGATGATATCTTGTTGTACTCTAAGATATATGAGGGATATGAGAATCACTTGAGGATAATTATTGATACTCTTATAAGAAAATAGTTATATAGAAAATTTAGAAAGTGTAAATTTTGGATACATAGTATTTATTTTCTTGGTCATATTTTCACTAAGCATGGAATCTCAGTTGATCGTGTGAATACAAAGGTAGTCCAAGAATGGACTACACCAATGAACATAACTGAGGTATGTAGTATCATTGGTTTGGTAAGTTACTATCAGTGATTTGTTTTAAATTTTTCCTAATTAACTAACCCATTAACCAAGATTACTCTAAAATGGGTTAATTTCATATGAAAAAAGGGATGAAAAGAATGTTTTGAGGAATTGAATAGGATATTGGTGAGTTTCCTGATTTTGAATCTACCATTAAGAAATTATGGGTTTGAAATATATATCAATGAATCAAAAAAGGTAATTGGTTGTGTCCTTATGTATAAGGATAAATTTATTGCCTATGCATCAAGGTAGTTAAAGATTCATTAACAAAACCATCTAACCTATGATCTTGATTTGGAAGTTATAATATCTTCTTTGAAGATATGGATACATTATCTCGATGGTAAAAAGTGTGAGATATATATGAATCATAAGAGTTTGAAATACATATTTTCATAAAAATAGATCAACATGATGAAAAGGTGATGGCTTGATCTACTCAAGTACTTTGATTGTTCAATACACTAACACTCAGGGAAGGAAAATAAGGTAACATATGCATTGAGTCAGAAAGACCATGGATTTTTAACCAAAATGAGGAATAAAAAGGAACCTATGTTCATGGATTTAATAAAGATGGATCTGGGAATTATTAAGTAAGGGGATGCATCAAAAAAATTTAAAATTATTACCAAACCATATTTTTTGGAAAATATAAAATGTTATAAACCTGAGGATGAGAATCTTTTAATAAAATTAAAGCTATGAATGATGGAAAATTGACGGACTTCATTTGTGAATATAGAATTCTAAAATTTGGAAAGAGACTATGTGTCCCATCTATACCTAAGTGAAGAGGTAATATTTGTATGGTTCTCATAGATTGAATTTCTCTATACCACTTAGTATCACTAAGATGTATATACATTTGAAGAAATATTTTTAGTGGGATAATATGAAGTGTGGAATTGCTGATTATGTGTCAAGATTTTTGGTTTTCTAATAGGTTAAAGCTAAAAGACAGCATCCTAGAGGATTCATGTAGTCTATTCCTATTCATATATGGAAATGAGATGACATTAAAATAGACTTTTTCACTAGATTACCAAATACTATAAGAATGAATGATTCAATATGGGTTATTTTTTATCACCACAACAAATCTACACATTTCCTCACTAAAAGATAATATTTACCTCTTCATCACCTTGCAAGACTCTATATTAATTAATTTTTAATACTTAATGGTGAACCTATATCAATTTTTTATGATTGTGATTCATGATTTACAACAAAATTCTAGAAGATTCTTCAAAAGTCTCTTGATACCTAGCTTTGTTTGAACACCGCTTATCACCTGAAAACTGATGGATAGTCTAAAATGACTATTCAAATATTAGAATATATATTGAGGTCATTATCTCTTTAATTTAAAGTTATTTGGGATTATTATTTACCTTTCGTAGAGTTTTCCTATAATAATAGCTTCCATTAAATTATTCAAATGGCGTCGTATGAAGTATTATATGGAAAGACATGTCACACTTTAACTTATTGGGATGAAGTTAGTAAAAGGAAGATTATAGGCACAGAACTTGTGTAGGATGCAATGGAAAAGGTAAATACTATTCAAACTCATATCAAAGTAACTAAAAGCAAGAAAAAGAGCTATACCAATAACTGAAGGAAAGATTTGTAATTTCAAGTGAGAGATCACATTTTCTTGAAAGCTTATCCATGGAATGGTGTTATAAGGTTGGTAAGAAAGGGATACTGAGGCCCATTTACATTGGACCTTTTGAAATCCTAGAAATAATCGGATTTGTGGCTTACCATTTGGAAATTTCACCAAGTCTATCTAAAGTACATGGCGTGTTTTGTATATCATTATTGAGGAATTATATTCCAGACCAAACACATGTGTTAACATCTAAAAAATAGAATTGAAACCTGATCTATCCTACTATTAAGTGACTTTCTAGATTTTTGATACTAGAGAACATTTTTAAAGAAATCGGATGACCCGGCTGGTAAAGATACTTTGGAGAAATCATAATATAGAAGAGGCGACATAGGAACCTGAGGAAGTTATAATAAAGAACTACCCAAATCTTTTCATGAGGTGACATTTTGGAAATTTTGAGGATGGAATTTTTTGTAGGATGAAATAACGTAACACCATGAGACTTTATGATATATATTTCCTTTTAAATAAATTCAATCTCTTTGATATCTTACAGTACATGCAACCTCGAGATTAAAAGAACTACAAAATAGTATATTGATATAACCTAGTTGTTAAATTTGATGTTATGAATAGGACTAACTAAATTATAAAAATTATATGGTTTAAAAATGTATAAATAAATTTATTTATGATCAAT
Source organism: Viscum album (assembly GCA_963277665.1). NCBI lineage: Eukaryota > Viridiplantae > Streptophyta > Magnoliopsida > Santalales > Viscaceae > Viscum > Viscum album. Next base: position 1,598,030,813 of record OY728141.1, read on the forward strand.
CATTTATAAATAAAAATAAGAATCATTTTAAATAAAAAGAAATATTTTTCAGAAAAATTGTTTTTTTTCAAAAAAACAAAGTCATCACGTTTTACACACTTATTGTAAAAATTAATTGTTGCTAATTTTAGTAAATTTATTTGAAAAAATGAAATGATTTTTTTAATTAATCATTTTAAAGTTATATTAGGGTGATTTTTTGATAATTTTCTGAGAAGATTAATTTTTCGATGAATAGTAAAAAAATATTGAGTTTTGTTGAAAACTGTCTTTTGGTTTAAAGAATTTACCAAGTTCCATTTTGTTTAAAATTGATCTAAAATTAAAATTAGTTCAATTATATTATATTTAATCCAATTTATTTTATTATAATCAATTATATGTTCAATTTTAATATAAAATTTTTTATAATTATGAAAACTTTTCCTTTGGAAAACAATTTTTTATCGTGTATGTGGCTATAAATTTAAATTAAATTATTCCACTTCTATTATTTGAATTTATAAAAATGTATTAAATATTTTTAATCAAAATAATTAATATTATATAATAATTTCAACTTTTTTTTCATAATGAAGAGTAAAAATAGTAAAAAATAATTATTGTGGTTAAGGTTGAAATGGGTTTATTAGGGGTTAAACTAAGAATATAAGGTTTAAAATAACCTAAAAATGTTTCCAATTCTTTATGGACATATTTATACCTTATATCATCTAATGTTTGATAATGAACCATTTTTAAGTCTTTTTTAATGTGAAAAACTTGGTTACAATTTTTTTTAAATATTCTAAGTGTATCCTTCCCCCCGCTTATGAAAGGGAACCCCCTCTCCTATCCTATTCACACTTAAAAAACCATTTTATTTGGAAAACTATTGTTACACTTGTATTTTCAATTCCATGCTTTTTTTAAATCTTTTTTTGGTTCTTAGTTTTCTCATGGTTTCTGGGAGTTTCGGGTTTAAATTTGGTCTCTTGGGTGTACTTGATCTAAATCATTAGTATTGGATAGTATTTGGAGTTATCTTTTGTTATAGAAAATTTATGAGGATTATGTGTCTTGGAATTGAATTTTTGACACTCCTAGTGACACCTTTTTTGGGATATGTTTGTTACGGTAGATTATACCCTTGAGTTAGATGAGTTTTGGGGTGAAAATAGTGTTTTATTTTGGGAATTTTTTCCTCATATACTTGGCCTATCTTTCCCAATTTAATTCCCCTAGACCCCCTCAAAATTGGAGCAAAATTGAAGGTTTTTGGGTTATCATAACAAGATGCACGTTTTGGATGCACAGTTTACTAAATCGTGCACGGCCTCTAGGTCATCAAAAAATGTTTTGTTTTTTCAATTTTTCTCTTATTGGCTTAACCCTAATGCACCCCTTTCTCCCCCATTTAGTTCCTTACAGTCATGGAAGGATTCCAAGCTCCCTCAACCTCATTTGGAATCCATTTTTGAAGGGTTTTTGGTAGGTAAAACTCTAAGGATCTTCAACTAAGTGATTCCATCTCTTGTTTCTTTTATTTTCCTTAGGATTTCTTCCCACCTACTTGAAGTTACAAATTTCCATAAGTTAGGGATTTATACCTAGGGTTTATTTTTGAGTTTATGTGTTCAATCTTCTTGGTTATGGTTCATTTTCATTACCTTATGGTTCGTCAGTGGTGCGTTTGAAGTTTCTCATAATTATTTGGGGTTTTTGACCCAAAAGGTAGGTGATTCCATGTGTAATAATATTTTGATGAGTTAGATTTTCTTGATTAAAATTTTTAGAATGATTATTATCTATTATGTGTGGTGTAAAAATCATTTTTGGTAGAGTTAGCTAAGCGTTTGGTTTTAAAATTGTATATTTACTTGAAATTGTGTTTTTTTCATGTGTAACTCTTGTGATATCTTTTGGGGTCATTTTTTAATGAATAAAAGTGGTTTATAAAATATTTATAGGGATTACATTTATGTTTTTATTGGGTATTTGTGTTCTTTTGGCTTTAAAATTGTGTTTTTTAATGGGTTTTATGTGAAAAACCTTGTTGTACTTCTTGAAAGTGTTTTATGAAAATTGTAAATGGTTTATTGAGTTACACAAAGTGTAAAAATGATGTTTATGTACTGTTTTGGTGGGTGTATGTTCTTAAAATTGGTTTTTTAAATGTAAAGTGGTAATTTTTTAGGTAAAATGTTTTTATAACGTTTTATGAATTGTTGAAATAATTTATTAAATTGTAATAAATGTGTGAAGCATGTTTGTGGTCTGTTTTGTGTGATTATGATGTTAAAAATTAATTTGAATTTGGAAAGAGTATTATGTGACATGTTATGGGATTTTTGGTGTGTGTATAAATTATAAAATGAATTTTCATGTTCAAATGGTATTTTATAACATGTGGAACTTGATTGAGCACAAAGAGGGAAACCTGGGTATCTAGGTGGGCTGACTATGATTAGTATGCTAGTGATCTAGAGTGGTTTCTTCTCTATTTCATGTAGCAAGTTTGATGATGACAACACTAACTAAACTATTATTATGATGTTGGGGACCACTAGGTTATGGGTATTTCCCTACTAGTGGCTTGTGCACAAGAAGGATATTTTTTATGGTTACTTTTACACCAAGATACGGGGTACCTAGGGTCCCATAACTAGCTAGTGCCTAGGGGTGTTCCTGTAACTAGTGCTAAATGGATTTATTGTACTTACCATTGGCATATGGTGTGTTTTGTTAGAAAATTCAGTAGCATGTGTGTTTTATTTAAAAGTTTTTGTTCTTTAAAGTAACCCTCTTGAAAACTATTTTCATTTAAAGTTTCAACCCTTTGAATTTTTTACTATCATTTTTGTTCATAAAATTTGAAATATTTTTGTCTAAAAATTTTTATCACACAGAATATCTCTGGGTGGCATCCTACTGAGCTTAAACTCACACCCTAATTACACCTTTGGGAGTAAGTATACTTGGTAATTTTTGTCGCAGGTTTGGGTAAAGATTTTAGTGTCGGTGGTTCGGGTTACTAGTGGTCCTTCTTAGTGCGGTGTCATGGAGATGGCTTGAGGGTGATACCACCTTTCCTTGAGGTGGTTATTGGGAAGTTATTTTGGGCTTTATTTCCTTGTGGTAGTCTTTGGGTTCTTGTTTATGTTATTAAATTCAATTCTGAATTTTTGTACAGAATGGTTTGGTTGAAAAATTCAGATTCGTTTTATTAGACTTGTTGGTTGTTTTATGTTTCTAAAATAAGTTAAATCATTCCCAAACATTTATTTATCATACCCGGTCACTTGTGTCGACCTGTGGGGATAGGGAACAAACTTTGGGCCATTCCACAGACCAGTTCAGGCATCGGTTTTGATGGCGACCAGATTTGGTTCCTGACAATTACTACCCAAATACATTTCAAAAATCCATAACCACAACCTAGATTCATTTTTTTTTATCATACAACCAATCTAGGAAGACTTTATTTAAAAATATAAATAAGTTTTTGGAAGAAAATGTATAGTTCTTAACCTTGCGTTTTTATTTTATTTCTTCCTTTAACTCCTTCAAATATCCATAAAATATGACAAAATAATAACACCATTATATCCTATATACTAATATTTTATTATGTTAATGTAATAACCTATATCTATCTCCTCTTCCATAAAATGATAAATGAAATAGTCGATTGTGTATATGGTGGACCACCGCCTCGTGAACCAATGTAATTCATTTTCCATCACCACCTATCATGGTTGGATATAATGATGTATTTAATATATATATATATATATATATATATTAAATTTATGAAATAATTACACTTATTTAATTATAATATAACATCTACATTATTAATTTCCAATCCATTTGAAAATGATAACACCGCTCGTGCAAACGTGTGGACTAACACCCCCAAGAAGTGATATGAAACATTTTTCATTTAATTTTTACATGTATGGTAATAAGGATAGATTTAATAAATATATATGATATATATGATATAATAATTATTCTAAAAAGTTTAAATATTATTTACCTTTCTTTTTTTACTTTATTCAAAAAAAACAAAAAAAGTTTTCATGCGTACGCATGGTCTATAGTCTCTATGAACGGTGTAACTCATTTTTCCTACCTATAATTTTTATATAATATTATGAATACTTAAGTAATTAATATATATTATATTTATAACATGGTTTAAATTATATATATTATGGAACCATGATCAAATTATAAATACTAAAACTATCAAAATAAACATACAAGAAAAATGAAGCAGTCATCGCCTAGAATAGTATTTTTTTAAAAAATTATTAATAAATGGGTGATAAAAAATTTATAATAAAATCATATATGGTATGATATATATAATTTTTTTCTATAATATATTTATAATAAATCTATATTTATTATATAGTAGTTTTGGACACATACGAAAGAAATTGGACTTGAGGTAAGGGTTTCTCGTATCACATTTACTTCCATGAGATATATGCCATATTCACCATTTATTTCTTTTATGTGGTGTATATAATACACATTTTATATGATATATCATGAATATATTTATCTTAATTTTGTTTAAAATTTTCATTTTAATTTATTTCTTTCATGGGACTTGTGATTCAAAAGTTACCAAAGTGGTAGGAGTTTATTTCACAATCTTATCATTATTCAGGATTCATTAAGTTTAAGTCTCCCTTAGGGGAATAATTTGGTATTTATATATTAAATAAAATATATTTTCTTCTCATATAGTAATTCATGAAATTTTCAAGTAACATTACCATTTTACACTCTTTTGTTCTTAAAATTATTGAGAAAATGTTTTTAAGAAAATAGTACTTTATTTATTTCTTTGGTCAAAAATACTTTTTCTTCCATATCCAATTTTTCTAAAAATATTTTAATTTTTTTTAAATTATCCAAAATATTTATTAAATACATTTTTAACCATGTTTTATTTTTTTTAAATAGTTTTAAAGGAACCTTCTTGTAATTTTCCAAATGAGGTACTTTTAACCATTTTATAACATTTTGAAAAGAATTTTTTTTTACTTAAACGACGTGTACTAAATTACCTACCATCATGAACACTTATTTTATTATGCTTACTTTATAATTTTACAAGGTTATTTTTAATGAAAATATTTTTCTTAATATTCTATAAATTTTTAGTTTTTGAAATTTATTTTCAAAGTGAAAAGGATATTTTCCACAATAATGTTTATAATGGAATTTTTATGGTATTTCTATTCATCAATGACAACAAACCTCGTTTTACCTTATAATAAATTAGGAATATATTATAATTATACCATTCTTATTATTTCTCTAGATGGTTTATGATCATTTTTACTAGGATTTACTATTTTGATAACATTATCTATAGTACTCTAGATGGTTTATGATTATTTTTTTTGATTAGAAAAAGTATTAACATTTGTATAATAGTTTTTAAAAATGAATTTTTATGTTGATTATGTTTATTGATTGGGGAAATTATTAAAATTTCATATGATAGTTTTTCAATATGAATTTTTATATTTATTATGTTCCCCCCTTTCAGATGAGGAATGAATGGGACATATTAAGTGATGGGAGGGGCCCCCTATAGCCCCTCGATGCATCGATAGGTCTCATGAGACAAACTATTTTGGATATTTGGATGAGGCCTTACCTATTTATATAATATTTCATGGAAAAATTCATTGATGATATGGTGATAATGTCTAGAATTATTCATTCCCTTATTATGAAATTAGTCATTGATGTCCATGTGATTATTCAGTTAGAATATCCACGAACAAGTTTCAAACTCATGTGATTATTTATTTAGAATGATTTTGATCATAATTTATTCCTTCCATGTTATTTTTCATGTTCAATTTATTGATTAAATGACATGTGTTTTAGTTATTTAACTTTCCATATTGATTATTCCTTATTTTCTCATGAAATCTTGCGATGTATGCATACCCTTATTGAGCATTATATCTCACCCATTTATTATATTTTCTTTCCCCAAGAGGACAAGAAGTCTATTATGATTGATATGTAGTGATATGATAAATGTAATAAGGGTTTTATAAAATAAAATAATATATTTTATTTTATTATTTCAAATTTAATATGAGTTTTAAGTATGTGTCTAGTTTTCTAAGAATATAAAAATATTTGGTCCTTTGGGATGTGATTTCTTGTATCTAGAACCAATGAAATTAAGTAACAATAAACTCTAGGCTATTAGGGTTGAGGTATTTATAGTAAGCATGTGTGGATCATAAGTCTTCAATTCTTTGAAAATATTAATTTGAATTGATGAATTTAATACTTTAAGCTAGCATAATTATTTCATCAAAAGTATTCATTAGGCATAAGGTTTTGAATTCCCTGTGTTATGCTTCAACACTTATAAAAAAATTAGTTTTTAATGGTTGAAAAATAAAGTTTCCATATATTGGATATTCTAATGAATGTGATTAAAACATCACAATTAAATTGTGATTCAACTTATATGAAAAATCCATAATATCCACATGATGAAGAAAATGATATTTTATGAGACCAATCGAAAGATGACGAATTGAGATGAATATGATTCTATTGGACAAGAAGATCTTTATTTTAGATCTAGAATATAATTAGGATGATGTTGTGTTGTTCTTAAAATCCTAGATCACTTGATAATCAAGAATTAATTTAACCTTAGTTATTTATATGAGTTTAAAAGAATTATGGTAAATCTATATCATGATATTAAATGATTAAAAAATTGAATATTGAGACTGATCTAGTTGAGTCAAATAAGTAACAACTGAAGAAGATGATTTTTTCTACCAATGTTGTCATATCTTGAGCAAGAATATGGATCTACTATATCTAATTTATGAATGAAAGTTAATTTCAATCATCTGAGTTAAAAAATCATGAAAATTAACTTCTCATGAACTAATTTATTGGATAGTGTAAATAAATTAGTGGGAAACCAAAAATAGAAGTTCTACCATCATTATTTTTACTAGAAATCTTAAAATATTCATGTTTTTCTTTTATAGAAACTGATTTCAATGGGAATAATTTAATTCTATTAAATAGAATGATTTTTTAAAATATAAATGCTAAGAAGATCAATTGAGTGTGGATTAAAAAATATATACTGTTAAAAAAGTTGATTGTATGAGAAAAACATATCAAGAAAAAGAAACAAAAGAAGAGCTTGGTGCACATAGTTAAGAACAATACATCAACATATTTTTGATTTATAGAATCCAATGAATGATATTTAAGGTTAAAAATAGATAAGTATATTAACAATATATGTTCCTATAAGTGATCATGTTGTCTTGAATATTTTGAAGGATCGTGTAGAAAATATTCATTATTTGTTGAAGTTACCTAGAGATTCAAGTGATCCTTATCATTTGTTCTTACTCATTGTAACTAGTGGGATGATAAGTATGACCAGCAGGATGTTGTGTAATGGTATCAGTGGTATGCTGTGAAATTTTAGGTGAAGGTTGATTTCTATATACCCATTATAAGTTATTGATTGAATTATAGTGTACGATCTATAGTCAGGATAATAACTAGATGCAACAAGGATTAATATCACACATTATGGATGAACCTTATATAAATCATTATGTTCCTTATTTACTTTATTTTTTACATTTTCATGCAATACTAGGATTTAAATATTCACCTGAGATATTTGTATATTAATGATCGCAAGGGTAAATTTTTGGTACAATAATAAATTGAAAAATAAATTCTATACCAATTCACCCCTTGCCCACTCTCGGTGCATTCATATGATCCATTAGCACTAATAGTTGGTATTAAAGTGATAGGTTCCCTCTTTCAAACTCTCTTAGTATATTGTAATATATAAAACATAAATACTTTAAATCGTATGAGAGTGCCAACATTTTATGGAAAAAATTCCATTGATGGAAAAAACATGATGTTTTTTTGTTTTTTATCACTTAGGCTTGAGGTTCTTGATGTATCTATAGTCAATTTTCCACCTATTAAAATATGTAATCATATAACCTTTACTGACAAGATAAATCTTGAAAGAAATATAAAATCACGGAATTTTATTCTTATATTTCTTTCTAAGAAAGTTTTCACCAAGTTTATGGGTCTATAAACTACGAAGGTGGTATGGGATCAGTTAGAAAGATTCTATAAATGGAATTTCATAGTTAATAAGAAAAATATAAAAATATAAATAAGTGATTTTAAAGATATAAAGATGACTGAGGAGGAATAAATTATTTAATACTTAACTAGAGTTAATGAAATTTTGAGTAACATTATAGTATTTGTTAAAAATTGAGATGATGACATCATTGTGAAGGAACTCAGGAGTAACTTCCTAGACTAATTTAATCCAAAAAAATTACTCTAGATGGTAAAAAATATAATTCTCTTTAAGAGTTTCATAACATCCTAATTTTCTATTAAATGATAAATATACATAATTTAAATAAAAAAGTTAAAGATGAGAATGGTTTTGAATCCATGATAAAGTTAAAGTTGAAAGAAAAATATATTGAAGCTTCCAATGAATCTGTTGGTGATGATGAGATAGATAAATATTGAAATAGAATCATACTTCTTACCTTAAAATTTTCAGGAAAGGTAAATGAAAATATAAGGGTAAACTGCCATTAAAATTATTTAAATATGGTATAATTAGACATTTTTCTATATATTTTCCAAATAAAAACAACCTTGGATATTATAATGATATCAATTATTACAATCACAAAAAAAATTGTTCGTATAACACCAAGGATGAAAATAAATTGGGTGAGTTCAATAATAATTTCTTGAGAATAAAATGAAAAGGATTAATAAGAAAAGATGAAGTTGAAGACACTTTATCCTATAGTCAATATGGGTATGGAGGTTATGGGAAATTCATGAACTTTATAGAACATTTTTATAAAGAAGAAACATCCTCAAGTAGTGAAGAGGTAGGTGGTAATGAATCATATATAGAGAACATTCTTAAATTTGAGTTTCAATATTACCTTGACAAAAAAAAGCTCAATAGGGAAGTTAAATATATAAATAAGAATGATGGGAAGAATTTTGAATCAACTAAAGAGATTCTAAAGAAAGAAAATTAAATCCTTGAGTAACTCAATAATTCTAAGTTAAAATTGGAAGATAATGAAAAGATGCTAAAATATCTTAAATTAAAACTAGTCTCTAAGGAAGATAAATTGAGAAAGCTGGAATCAAAATATATTACAACAGAAAAGGAGTTGAAAAGAGTTTAATAATTCTTTTATAAATATATTAAAATAAAATTTGAGACACTTATAATAGATAAAAAGTCTAGCATGTCATATTAGGTTAAATTGGTACTAGATACTTCTCTAAAATTTAAATATGTCTTTCTTAACCATACATGCTCAAATTCAAAATCTAAATGTGGTTGGTCTATAAGATATACTGATAAAAACTATTGTATATTTTTGGAATAAATTAGAATTAAAATAAAATCAATCCCGTTGAATAATAATCAATATCTAGGTATATATGGACAGTAAACATAGAATTATGAAATACAGTTTTCAAAACATGCCTACAGTTATAATATAAGGTTCAGATTTAGTGGATATTATTGGTGTTGTGATACGTATGGTCTCATGTCCTACACATTCTGGTACAACATGTATCTACCTAGAAGAATATATGAAGTAATGGGATGAAACTCTAGGATAAAAAGAAGTAAATCCCCATAAAAGAAAGTAATGAACAAAGTTACTTCAAATCTGTCTAATCTAAACAGGTTTAAATGTTTTATAGAAATTTTTGGTAGATATGAAAATCTTTGAAATTGTGTTTAAGATTGTATAAAAAAATTTCCTGGATATATCTCTTACCATTAAAATATAAAATGTGAACAAAAGAAAAATCAAGATGAAAAGTTATTCTTTATAGAGGTGGCCTTAAAGGTAAGTAATAAAGGGATGCTCTTCACATATGATGAGAGGAAATAAAATTATGATGAACATTGAAGAACATAAATATGGATAATTTACCTTTATAAATGATTGTTCATTGAATATTAAAGGTGTTAGTACTATTTATATTGAGTCTAAAGGACTTTAGTGTAAAGACGTCTTGTTTATATAAGGATTGAAACTAAAATTTCTAAGTATTAGCCAACAATGTGATGAGAGGAATGAATTTTTATTTCGAAAGAACCCATGTGTTTTCATAAATTCCAAGGATGGAATAATTATTATCAGAGTTAAAATAACAAGTGGAAACCTATTTCATATTGGTGACCCATCCAACTCATGTTACATGAGTTCCAATTATGTAAATAATATATGGCATAAGTGACTCAGACACCTTGGAAAAGTAAATATGAGCAAGATATTCAAGAATAAAGTAGTGGGAGACCTTCCAAATATCAATAGAGTAATATAAGTTGTTTTTTGATAACTTTCATAATGAGAATATGACTCAAAAGTCACACATGAAGATGGACATACAATCCACAAGACCATTTGAACTAATTTATTTAGGTGTATGTGTTCTCATGAGAAACAATTTAGAAAAGGGTGATATTTATTTCATTAAATTTATATATGACTACACCCAGATGAAAAATAAACTTTTCATGAAACAAAAGTCTTTGGTTATTAAAATGTTCAAAGTTTTCAAAATGCAAGTGTAAAAAGTTCTTAATGTTTATATAAAAATGATGAGGTCCAAAAATAGAAAATAATAAACAAGGAATTATTTTGATATATACTTATAAAATAATATGAACAAATTTAAATATAACACACCACACACTTCTAAAAATAATGGTGTGGCTGAGATAAAAATGAGTATTATGAAAATTCACATAACTATGCTTTTTGAGAACAAGCTTCTAAAGTTATTTTGGATAGAATCTATTAGCACCATTAAATATTCAAAACATGTTCTTTTTAAGACCCAGAACTCATAATACTTCATATGATATGTGGCATAACGATAAAACTATAAAATACTTCAAAGTCTTTAGAAGACCCTGTTACATGAAAATAAAGAACAAAAATCTAGGGAATCTTGAAGAAAAGTCTAAAGAAGAAACCTATTGAGGTATATTTCATATGGACCTAGTTACAAATGATGTAAAAATAAACATATGGTGATGGAATGCTCAGATGTTATGATAATTGAAAATTATCACAAAATAGATGTGAATGTTAATCCTAATGATGAATCTTCTAGGGTTGAAAACTTATAGAATTCTGAAAAATAAATTAGTGAGCAAGATTTAATGAAGAAGGTTAAGGTTGATATTGATTAAAATATTTTATATGAAGAATAAGACTTTAATAATTAGGGGAGAGTCATCAGAGGAAAAGGAAACATGTCAACTCTAATAATATTATTTCCCAACAGGATGAACCTATCTAGACCCAAAAATGGTTGAGGTTAGTGAACTAAACAACAGTTATTTTACAATTTTAGCCTCATAATATTGTTGAGGAAATTGATAGTGATGAGTGGAATACTACAATGAGTTAAGAGAATGATAAAATTTAAAAAAAAACTCCACTTGGGAGTTTCTAAAAATACTTGATGACAAGAATATCATAGCACTAAGTGGGTTTCCCGAAATATGCTAAATGATAGAGGTAAAGTCATAAGAAATAAATAATGACTGGTGTGTAATTTTTACTCTCATATATAAGAAATTGACTTCAAAGAAAATTTTTCACTCATAGAATGGTTTGGTACTATTAGGATGCTTTTAGATGTGGCATCGCACAAAAGATATAAGATCTATAAAATGGATGTGAAATCTTACTTTCTTAATAGTGAGTTAAAGTAGGAGGTGTTTATTGAACAACCTGAAGTATTCATCCTTAATATAGATGAAAGTAAGGTATAAAAGATCAAGATGTCTTTATATGGGATGAATTAGGTCCCATAAGAATGGTATACCATGACTAATGGATGCTTGAGATGCATGGATTTTACAAAGGGGAAATTTGATAGTAATATTTATGTAAATAAGTTATCCATGGGTACTATCATTATCCTAATTTATGTGGATGAAATTATTTTTCCAGCTGATATAGAGAAGCTTTGTGAGTAGTTTTCTGAAGATATAAAGAGACCCTTTGAGATGTCTATGCTTAATGTGATATCATATTTTCTGGTGTTTCAAGTTATTCAAGGTGTTGATCATATTTTTATATTTCGAGAAAATTACTCCAAGGAATTGATAAATAGTTTTTCATGAAGAAATATAAATGTATTTATACCCCCATGGATATTTTAACTAAACTAGACAATCATGACACCGGAACTAGTGTAAATCAAAGGGAATATAGAAAACTTATTGGAATCCTTCTCTATCTAGAATATTACATGACTAATATTGTGTTTATTATGACATTGTGTGCAATATTTCAAAGTGATACCAAAGAGTCTCATGTGCTAACATCCAATAAAATTATAAGATATATCAAGAATACATTGATATCTTGCTTACTATATATATCTAATTTGTAATTAACCATGCAAGGCTTTATTATTTCTAATTGGGTAGGTAATTTTGTTGATAGTAAATCCACCTCAGGTGGAATATTTTTTATTATTGAGAGTTATGTGTAATGATATAGAAAAAATCAGAGTTCAGTGGCATTAATTACAGTTAAATTCCAATACATTACTACCACATAGGAATTTACATAGATAATTTGAATGCGGGTTCGGCTGGCTGATTTGGGAGTTGAAATTGAAAAACCACTATGCATTTCCTATGAAAATAAAAGATCAATATATCTTTATAATAATATATTTTAGTACATAATATATAAAAACATTGATCTTATTTATCATTTCATCAAATAAAATGTATAAAATGTTGATGTAAGGCTTGAGTTTTTTTGAACCAAGGAACAAGTTGTAGATCTTTTAACTAAATCTTTACCAAATGATAGGTTCTCTAATTTGTGGTTGAAACTATATATTCATCCTACCCATCACACTTAAGATTGTGTGGAACATGTAACCTAATCTCACCACTGGGCTTTGAATTGTGTTTAAAAGGGGGGAGAAATAGTGACATAACTCTTGAATGTATGGTGTTCATATATTAAGGGGGGTCTATGTATTGAAGGTGGTTCATTTAATTCACTTTTCCAAAAGTTCTTTTCACCACTAGATGGAATTATCTAAAAAATATTAATTTATCAAGTAGTGTGGCATATGAAAATTCTAAGTTAAGAAATTTTTTCATTGTTTATTATCATTAGATTATTTTGAAGAGTTGAATGATGTTACCAATAAATCCAAAAATAGGATATTATTGTGGCCTTGGATTTTTTGATGAAGTTTTTAAAGGTTTTCATTTATTTCCAAACATTTTTTAGAGTCATTAAATGTTTCTATAATTATGTTCTAATTGATTGAGATGTTTTTTTAGATGATTTAATATGGATGGAGTGATCTTGATGATGTTCAGAAAGTGTTTTCATAAGTTCTAAGGTTTATTTGTACAATCTAGAAATTTCTGAGAAAGTTGAAAATATACTGAGTGTAAGATTTTTAATCCCTAGTGTGAATATTTTATGTCTCAATAATAATAAATTTATGTGAAAGTATGTATTAATATGGATTAAAATCCTTTTGGGATCTGGAATAAGACTTTGAGCATCATCATATTCCTTTATTCCATCATCATAAGACTTCATCGAACATAAGTAATTTCATATCATGAGATTAAAGTCTTTGATAATAAGAATTTGAATCACTTAATGTAATACTTTGAGCTAGAATAATTTTTTCATCATAAGTCTTCACTGGGAATAAGGCTCTGAATTCCCACCATAAGGCTTCAACACTTAAAACAATTGAGTTTTTTCTAGGTGAAAAATCAAGTTTCCAAAAATTTAATATTCTAAAGAAAGAAAAGATAGATGATTACAAAGTTGTTTATCAATGATTAAAATGTCACAAGTTGACTATGATTAAATATATATGAAAAATACATGATATCCATATGATTAAGAACATTATATGTTATGAGATAAACTGAATGAAGATGAACTGAGATAAATATGAGTCTTTTAGAGAAGAAGCTCTATATTTTATATCTGTAATGTAATTAGGATGATGTTGTGTTATTATTAAAATCATAAAGAACTTTTTAATCAAGAATTTATGCAATCTAATTTGTACAGATTATTTTAAATTAATTCTAATAAATATCTATCATGCCATGAGATGATTAAAAAAATATAATATTGAGACTGGTCAAGTTGAGTCAAATAAGTGAAAACTAAAGAAGATGAGTTTTTCTACTAGTGTTGTTGCATCTTGAGTAGGAAGAATAAAATAATACAATCTATGTCTGTATTCAAGTGAATTTTAATCATCTGAGTTATATCATTGTGAAAAATTAGTCCACATTGACTACTTTATTGGTTAGTGTAATGAAAGTAGTGGGGAACCAAAAATGGGAATTCTATAAACATGATTTTTTTGTCAACCTTAACGTTTTTTTGGTTTTCTTTTTTTGGTAACTAAATTTGATGGTAGAAATTTATTGATCTTAAATGAAATTATTTTTTAAAAGAACAACCCTAAGAATATTAATTTATTAGGGATAATAAAATATGTATTGTCACAAAATTTTAGTGTGAGAGAAAAACATTTCAAGAAAAAGAAGAGATCATGGTGTGTATAGTTCAGAACAAAACATATAAATATGTTTGAGATAGAGAATCAAGTGAATGAGATTTGGGGTTTAAAATAGAGAAATAAATCTTCATCATATGTTTTTACACATGAGTATGTTGTCTTAAATATTTTTTAGGCTTTTGGAGAGGATTTTCATCAGTTGATGAAGAAACCTATAGCTTCAAGTGATATTTCTCATTTATTCTAACTCATGGTAACTAGTTTGATGTTGAGTATAACCAATAAGATGATATAAAAATGTAGGTAAAGGGTTATTCCACCCTAACCATTTTAATTTAGTGATTTTATTGTAGTGTAGAATATGTATCCAGGATAGTAACTCATTATAGTAAGGAGTAGGCTCACACACTATGGTCGAACCTTATAAAAATAGTTATGTGCCTTGTCCTCTTTATTTTATAAATTTTTATGAAAGCTTGAGAGTTAAATATTCACTTCAGATATTTAGATATTAACTTATCATAGGTTTTAATTTATATTTTGAGAAGAAATTGAAAAATAAATTTTTCACTAATTCACCCCTTAGTGTTGTCATGTGATCTATTGGCACTAAAAAATATCTATGTTGAAAATAAAACCAGAAGGAAACTTAAATCCATGAGAATTGATAATGGGTTATAATACCTGTATAATAATTTTATTAAGTTCTATATATATAATATTATCTATATACATCAAATATATATAAAAATGGGCTATAAGAACATATAAATTCAACCATTCTGAATTGGGTTTGAAGCAGGCTTGATTTCTCATGCCTACCCAATTATTTTTGGGTTAAGTCGGACACCATGAAAGTATATCTCATTAATAGGTTCCCATATACTTATAATCATTATTAGTCCCTAGTAGAACTTGGGAACAATATGTCTCCTTTTACACACTTAAGAGTATTTGGGTGCACTGCATATGCACACATTAAAACTAATCAGATCAAGCCTAGAGTTTTCAAATGAAATTTCTTAGACTATCCTAAAGTGATAAAGGGTTATAAAATCTATGATTACAAACCTATATTTCATAAATAAATAATTAACTAGTGTTTGATGTTTCATAAATTGGTTCCTTATAAGATAAATCCTCCTAGTGATGACAGTTATGATAAATCCCAAACCATAGATATTGTGGTTGATGCACTAGCTAAAATTGGGTATCTGGTCGAGATTCCTCCACCTAATCCTTAACCCGTGTATTATTCTAAGTTTAAATTTGATACTGATTTAGATATTGAACCTTCTAATGATGGTAGGTATTACTATCTCACTAGATATCAAGTAAGGGGGGTTTTTATACCTCTATATCAATTCATCCATGCTTATATGGTTGTATTTTATTTTCATTTTACATAGGATATTAGTATTGAGGATCCACAATCCTATAATTAGGTTGTTGATGGAAGTGATTATAAGCATTATTTCACTGTCATTAATGAAAAAAAGAATCCCATGAAGAAAAACCAGACCTATTTTATTATTAATAGGCCACATGGAGAAAAATTGATTGGATGTAAATATTTATTTAAAAGAAATTAATATAAAAATAATGAAAATAAATTCAATTTTAATTATAGATTGGAATTCAAGGGGCTCACCCAAAGTTAATTTTTTTATTATTCTATAATATTCTCTCATGTGTTTAAACATTATTAAATCTAGTTACACCTTTCTTTTTTTACTTACCTTGATCTTTATATTAAACAATTTGATGTTAAGACTTATTTATTTAATGGTGATCCTGATGAGAAATCATGCATGAATTCTCATCATGGTTATAAAAATTAATTCAAATAAAATCGAGTTTATTTAATTGATAAATATTTATATGCTTTAAAAAAGGACATTTTATAGTGGTATAGAAAATTTAATTCATTCATGTTGATAAATATTTATAATGTGAGTAAATTTTATGTGTATATTTATTTTAAATATTTTAAAAATTACATGATTTACCTACTTCTATACATTTATGGTATGCTTATAATATGTAATAATATGAATTTTATCACCACTATTATGTTCTAATTGAAAAAATCTTTTGAAATGAAGGATCTTGGATGTGCTGAGCAGATTATAGGCATATAGATAATAAGGGATATAAATAATAAAATTATTTTACTATCTTAGTATGAATATGTCACTAACATTCTTAAAAGATATTTTTTGGATTATTTTAATCCTATTAGTGTCCCTTTTATATATTATTTTATATTTTCACTATCCTATCCACCTACTAATATAGATATAATTGATTATATGAAAAGAATACCTTTTTTCAATGTTTTTCATAGTATCATGTATTCCATGATTTTTACTCTACTGGATGTTTTTTTCTCTATCTATACTACTAGAATATGTATATCTAATCTGGGAATTCCATATTGGAATTCCCTTAAATATTTGTTGAATTATGTTTTTTCTACAGTTTCTTTTTCAATCTATTATAGTAAAAATGTAAATTATAAAAAACTTCTGTTCGGTTATGTTGATTCTATCTCTGCTAAAACTTTTAAAGCTAAAAAGTCACAAACTAGCTATAATTTCACTAACATTAGTATTTTTATATACTAGAAATGAAATATACAATTATTTCTTTCTCTCTCAACCATATAATCCAAATTAATTTCATTATTTGAATCAATTAATGAAGCAATTTTTCATAAGGGTTTTCTATTTGAATTATACTTAAGTAATTCTAGTATTAAAATTTATTCTAATTCTAAATCTACTTTACATTTTTCTAAATCCCTAGATTTCCATGGTAGGTTAAGATCCCTTTGAGTGATTGTAGATTAAAGAACCCTCATAGAGTTAAATTGAAAAGGGGTAAGCTAATATGAGTTGAATTGATCTCATTTGAGGCATGGTAAATATAGCATTGATATTATATCAATGAATGAAGTTATCTTATAGTCACTATTTTATCCTATAGAGAGGTGTTTATATGCCTTCATATTGGATTCATGTTATAACTTGTATCTTGAGGCAATTAATTCATGAGTTTAGAATTTTTTTTTCATATTGTATTTATTAGAAACATGGTTGAGGATGAATTGGAATAATTTTTGAGTTTAGTAAAGATGAAAAAGAAAAAAAAGAGAAAAATCTTCTATAGATGAAAAATCATGATGTGAAGGAGATTATCATGGTGTATCTAGTTTATGTTAATCTCACATAAGAAAAACTTTACATGACACAAGAGGGATGTATCCCTAAGTTTTTCTTGTATAGAAATGATTTAATCTCATACAAGATGGATCATTCCATAGAGTGGTTAGTCATGTCATGATAATAATGATGGAGGATTGAGTTAATCTGACATGAGAGGCTATTTCCTAGAGTTAATATAATGTGAGGAATAAATAAATTTTATGTTACAATCCTCATACTAAATATGATATGATTTTTCCACAATGGTCCATCTAAGGAGTTGAGGAGAATATTATTATACCCTGAATACTACCCTAAGAGAACTCTATATTATTCTATTTTGGGGGACAACTAGTCTCTAAACCATGAGACGCTAATTCACATTTTAATGGGTGATACAGTGAAGAAATCCATGATGTTATAGGAGGAACCACTCAACTATCACTTGGGTGAAAAAGGTTCAAGGTTTTACTAGTTATAGATATTTGATGCATGTCATTACATAATGGATGAACCAGGCCACAATAGGCCTAACTAGATGAGATTTATGGATTAGTGGTTTTTGAAAATATTAAACCTATCATACTACAATCTATCAGTAATTCTTCAAATCTAGTTAAACATATTATAGATACTTTGAGATCTTTGAGATTTATTATTTTATATCTTTCATTTCATAGGATCATGAAATAGCTAGGAGTGACATACAACAATGAATGTTAGGTCTATAAATAAATTACAACCCACCTAGATAAGTTTTTTTGTAATGAAATAAAGATATATTCAAAAAAAATTGGGATATTACCAAAGAGGATTTATCAAACATTTGAGGAGGAGAACAATGGTTCACTCTAAGCCCAAATTTTTGAGTCACTTAAGGTATGTAAATAAGAGATCACTAAATTTATTAGTGTTTTTCATTCAATTTTAATTGAAGTTAAAGGAGATACTCTTTATCCTTTTCTTATTCCATTGATAATAAATTGGAATTATGGGTAGTGTGATAGAAATATTTACACACTAAATATTATTCACCTAATAAAAAGGGAAAGTTAACCTTATAAAAACCCTTGTGTCTATGTGTGTTCTTTCTCTATCAACCCATTTTCATCACATCATCATCATTAAGATTTATCAATGATAAGAAGTTATGGGAATAATGTTTTTTAAGATATAGTTGATGTTTTTAATGACCTCTAATTTACCCCCCCCCCCCAGTTTTTGTACACTCTCCTTTAGACCTATAAATTGGAATCAAATCATTGTTTCTTGAATATATTTTTCAATTATTTGGTCATATGATAGCTATCAAGTGGTATAAAATCATTTTTGTATATGATTCCATGTATGATTCCCATATATGTGAGTTTTATTTTAATTATTTATATCTTTTATCGATGATATCCATAGATCCAATGAGTACCATCAATAAAAAATTAGTCTATATATTAAATATAAAAGGATTCCATTTATGGGAAGAGAGAGTATAGTTTAATATATTCTATCACTCGACTTGTAAATTCTTAATATCACTAAAAATGTTGTTAATCTTCCCAAAACTAGGATATCCATACTTTTCTTGATAATAATAAGATAGAATATTATGAGGGATCTTGTAATGAATTAATCACAGCACTCTCATAGAAAGAGTTAACATAAGTTATGGTAATAAATAAAAAAATGGAATCTAGAGGGAACTCCATTATATCCATGAAATAAATAAAATGGTAGAAGATTCTTAATCACATAAAGCTTAGTTTAAAGATATTTTAATGGGAGATGATGAATCTATGGATGAATTATATATTTTAATGAACAAACTAGTGATCTTGATTCGAAGATATGGTGAAAAAACTTGAATATTCTACTATTATGAAGAAACATATAAGAATACACATAGATAAATAAAAATCAAAAATTTCATTCCTTCATGATCAATACTGGTACGAGTGGAGAATCGATAAACTCAATAATGATTTGATTACTTAAAAGATGATAATAAGTCCATCCTTACAGAGAAAATGTAAGTTAGAAAATGTGGCCATATTCAATGCTTTAAAAGGCTCAAATCATATTGGATCAAATAATCCAATTAGGGAATAAATTGATTCCAAATATGATTCCATGGACATTGAATAATTTAACTATTTATTAAAAAAGGGATTATATCAAGTAAAAGGAAAATATAGAGTCAATATTCCATTTAAATTTTTTTATTATGGAAATATTGTCACCTTCTCAGTAGGTTACCCTGGGAAGTAGGAAGAATATGAGAAGTATGTCCAACCTAAAATATCATCTAGTAAGAAAAAGATGTATAGTGGATATAATTAAGTAATATTATAAGAAGATAAATGAAAATATGATACAATAAATAAGAAAAATATTTTACCACATCATTAAACCACATCTTGTGATGGTAAAATTTAAATACAACAAAATGAATTAGAAAATGAGGGGTAAAAGCCTTTGTTAAAAATACAAGTATCCCAAAGATTCCTCAAGTGAAGAAAAATAAGGGAGTGTGAATAATAGAGTAGTAATGAGGAGACACCAAAAGAGTTTCAACTTATATTAGAGATCATAGTGTCCTTAAAATAAAATATCAGACTTAAAAGAGAGATAAATACATTGAAGATAGATAATGACTCATTAAGGAAATCCCTTGATGAATCAAAATCTAAATACATTGAATAGGTGGATATTTAGATAAAAATAAATAAGGGTAACCTCATTGAAATTATTAATGCTAAATATGAAATTATTTAGATTATGACTATAAATATAATTAACAAGAATGATTAGTTGAATGTTATTGAGTAAACTCTAAAAGAATTTAAAAACTGATTGAGAAATTTCAAAATGGTGGAGTTCAAAACTTTGATGAATGGCCTTGGAGAAATATCCAAAATAGAGGATAAGGTGTATAATACTACTAGACAGGCTAATTATTTTCTTATGATTCTAATAATGATTTTTTATACACTGGGGGTTCTAATTGTAATGGTGGTAGTAGTGAAGAAGGAAATAAAAAGGTGATTACCTAACTTAAAAAAGGAAGAAGAACTCTTTTCCAAAATCTATGATTGTATTAAAAATTCCAAATGAAAATGGGTATGTAAATAAAATCATGTATAGGTTAAGCCTAAATAATTGGTTAAGGTAAAGGAGAGATATCTTAATGATGAGAACATTAAAAAACAACAATGTATATTAAATAAAAAATAAAAAACAAGCATATTTTTTAGATTCTATTTTCTATCCAAGGATATTTATATTTGAAGGGAGATGTTGGTGTTTCAGAGTATATATGCACAAATCATATGTTTTCTAGAATAATTTTTCACCCCCTCAATGAAAGATATTTGTTTAATAGTGCTGTGGTAAACCTAAAACTTCCTAATTTTGGGCAAGATAACATCCTAATGAGAAGGTACATTTGAAAAATAACTTTTATTCTCTTGAGGAGAATTGTGAGAGGTCTGATCAACCTAAAAACACTACAAAAAAATTTATTACTATGATACTAAAGAAACTAAGGAAAAAAATATTATAAATATTTTAATAAGAGTAAAAACCAAGATCAAGCAATGGTGGTTGAGGTATCCTAAAAGGATACAAAAGGAGATAATGCATGAATACTATATTTTTTTCACTTGTTAAAAATTAATGGTAACAAAAATATCATAAAATACATATAATAGTATGATGAGGGAATTTTCACTTTAATAAATAAAATATCACTCAACGTGAAAGGAGTTAGATACATTATGATTAGTGAGAAGAAATACAGCAATTATCTCTTTATTGATGGGTTGAGGCAAAATATACTTAGTGTTTCTTAACTTTGTGATAATGGGAATGAGGTGATATTTAGAAATAATGAGTGTGACATAAAAAAATTTAAGTATGGTATTATTACATTTAAGGGGTAGTGAAAAAATGAAAACCTGTTCCAAATTTATAAAGACCAAAATTTATATTGCATGGTAATAAAAGAGTAAAAACAACTTTGACATAGAATACAAGGAAATTTGGGGTAGAAAAATATAGATAATATTTTCAAACATGATGATGTGATAAATATATAGAATATACAATGTGAAAGACTCAACACATGTGTTATATGTTATAAAGGAAAAATGGTGAACAAGAGTCACAAGTTGGTGGAAATTCAAACCAATAAACCTCTTGAGTTAGTACACTCAGATGAGTGTTAATATATGAGCTTGATTCAAACTATAAAGATAAGTATTTCATAACGTTTTTTGATGATTTTACTCAAATTACTTATGTAAATTTTTTGTTGAGAAAATCACAAACTTTTGAGGAGCTTAAATGATTTTAGAGGATTGATGAGAATCAAATAGTATAGGTTATAAAAATATTTTGATTTTAAAATAGATCTGAATATAAGAATGGAGAGTTTGAGACATATCTTGAGAATTATGGGATATTAATTTAATATATATCCCTATATAAACCACAAAAAATGGAGTTTATGAGAGGAATAATATAACCTTAGTGTATATGGGATGAAAATTGTTATCGGATCATGGCACTTAAAAATTATTTTAGAGACAGTCCATAACTATGACTTTTTATATTCTAAATGGGTGACCACTTCAACCCAATTTAGTCAATACACCGCATGAGTTATGGTTTTGAAATAATTCATGCATGAAGAAATTGAATATATTTGGAAAATGATGTTTTATCAATATTAAAGGTAATAATTTGGGAAATTTTTATTAGAGGGTGGGTGGAGGCATATTTCTTGGGTATACACATGGTGGGATAAGATATCAGTTATTTAACAATAATATAAGTAAAAAAATTATATCTTTGATTTAATTGTTCTGTAAAATTAAAAAATCTTCATAAAAATCATTACCCATTGATTTTAACCTTAAATATTTCTTTTAAGATATAATTGGGTAGCATGAGGAGATTCTATATATATAAGAATATTTTCATATTTCTCAGGATGATTCTAAAAAATCCAACAATGAGGAAGGACTGGAGTGAGAAATCTCAAAATTCCAAAGACTTATAAAACATGTTGAGCTTGAAAATATTATTGTGGATAGAATTAAGGGGTAAAAACTCAAAGAATTTTGAGAAATACTAATCATACCATTTTACTTTCATAGGTTGAATATAAATAAAGATCTATAACATGAGCATTGAATTTCAATGATGGAAGAAGAGCTGAACTAAATTAAAAATAATGACACATGGTAATTGGTCTCATGTTATAAAGAAAAAAAATATGTTTGGGGTGAAGTGGATTTTAAAAAATAAACTCAATGAGAAAGAATAAGTATCATTGAACAAGGATAATCTTTTTTTGAAAAGGATACTCTAAAATTGAGGGAAATTATTTTGATGACACTTTTTATTCCTTCATAAAGATTTATATTATTCAAGACTTTCTTGTAAATTTTTATCAATAGAACTACAAATTTTCCAAATGTACATGAAGTTTTTGTTCCTTGGTGGTGAACTTGAGGAGGAATTATACATTAAAACCCTATGAGGGTTTATCATTAACAGTGATGGTTCTTAAGTGTGGAAGTTGACTAAGGAACTTTATAAGATTAAACAAGCACCCCAATATGGTATTTGAAATTATAAAATAGCTTAAATAGAATTAAATTAAATAAATTCCAAGTGGATTTAAATATTTATGTCAGGAGAGACCAAAAAAATCACTTATTGTGATTGTGTGTGTCGATGGCATAATTTTAACCAAAAACAAAGGAATTTTTAAGGAATTTTCTACCCAAATGAGGGGAATTTTTGAGATGGAAATTATTAGTGAGATAAAATTCTTATTAAGTTTTCAAGTAAAAAATACCATATATTTTATCTATCTATTATAATAAAAGTATTCTCATGAGTTACTTAAAAAATTTTGAATGGAGGAATCAAGAGAGGTTACCACTACTATATCTCATGGGACTAAGTTATCCTTGGATAAATAAGGAATGAGTGTGAATCAAATTGAGTTTCAAAGTCTCATTGGTATCCTACTCTATTTAGCAGTATCAAGACTAGGCATTGTATTTTTGGTTACACTTTGTTCAATATTCCAATGAAACCCAAAGGTATTGAATCACATATAAGCATAAAAATATTATTCTATATCAAATGAAATATTTATTTTGACCAAAGGTATGAAAAAAATAGTCCATTATAGCTTTATGGATATACTGATACATATTAGGTAAGAGATGTTAGAGATCATAAGTATACTTATAGAGGTTTTTTATTTATTGGAGGAAGATGTGTTTCATGGAACTCAAATAAGAATAATTTAGTAACTCTTAATTCAACATAAGATAGTATATTATAGCATCAAAAGACACAAAAATGATATGGATGAAGTAATGGATTGAATACATGAGGGTTGATGTTTCATACACATTGGATATTTGGTGTGATAATCAAAGTATAATCAATTTTTAAAAAAATATAGTGAAACATTTGGGGGGAAACACATAGAATCAAGTACCACTTCATTAAGAGAAATGTATAGAGGGTTTAACTTTCATTAAAATGTGTTTCAACCAAAGATAAAGTCATGGATATCTTGATAAATCCCTTGACCAAGGATTCCTTCAAGCATTTAGGAGTGTTTTTGGGAGTGCATTCTTTCCTAAAATACCTATAACTTTTCTTGATTATTTTACCTCTTTAATTCCCTTTCATTTTTTTAAAAATGTGAAGAATACAAAATGATCTCTTCATGAAAAGGATACTCTAGGTTCTTTCATAGGTAATCATTAAAGGGGAGAGAATCTGTGAAGTCTTTTATATCAATTGGATCTTGAGGTGTTGGTAAATTAAGTTTAGAGAAGATAAAATGTATCAACTTTCATGTTTCCAATAAATATAAAGTGGGATATTGAAGAGAAATTTGAAAGATTGGATATTAAAGAACCCTCATGAAGTTTAATTAATAAAGGGGGTACTAAGCTGAGATGAGTTGATCTCATTTGATACATGATCAATATAGTAATTATATTATATTGGGGGATGGAGTTTTATCATTTACTATTTTATCCTATGGTTAGGTGTTTATATAACCTCCATATTGGAGGTATTTTATGAACTATTTCTAGAGGAGATTCATTAAAAATTTTGGAATTTTTTTTATGTTTTATTCATTGGAAGCAGGCTCATAGATGAGTTGGAATCCTTTATAGTTAAGTGGATATTCATGGGAATTAAAGGATTGAAGTTATATTGTAGATACAAAATCACAGTGTGAATTTTACGATCATATTGTGGATGGTTTAGGTCAATATCACACAGGAAGGCCTTTACTTGATTCAAGAGGAAAGAATCCTTAATTTTTTTCTATATAGAAATGATTTAATATCATGTGATATGGATCACAACATGGACTGGTTGGTCACATCATGATGATGTTGATGGTGGTATGAGTTAATATAATAAGAGAGTCTATGTCATAGATTTAACCTTCCATGAGAAATAAATAGTTCTAACATGATAATCCTCACAGTGTAAATGGTTTGATTGTGCCATGATAGTCTATCTGAGGAGTTAAGGAGAAGTGTATTATGTCGTCAAGACTACCCTGGGAGAATCCAATATTGCACTATTTTGGGGGATAAGTTGTCTTTACAGTATGATTCAATTATTCATGCTATAATTAGTGATATAGTTAATAAGAACATGAAATAGTATGAGGAACCATGCCATTATCATATGGAAAACAAAGATTTGAGGTTTTTTTGGTTTATGGAATTTCATGTATTAGTTCATGATCCATGTTACAGTGGGTCAAATTAGGGGAGATTAATATATTTTTAGTTCAAAAAATATCAAACTTGTCACATTAAAATCTATCAATCATGATTTAAATCCATTCAAATATATTATAACATATTTAGAGATCTTTGGGATGTATTCTTCCATATCTTTCAGATTTTAATATCACACCATAGCCAAGAGTGTCACACCACATTGCATGTTTTATCTATAAATAAAAAATATCCCACCTAGAGAAGTTTGTGTGTGATGAACACCCATTCTAAAAGAATATTAAGGATGATGTCGAATTCTTTTGAGGAGGATAACAAGGATGTATTCCAAGTACAAATTTCAAAGGAGCTTGAGGTATATTAAGTGAAGATCATTTAACTTATTAGAACTTATCATTCATCATGTAATTGGAGTTTTAAAAAATCATATTTCTCAAATACTTGTTCCTTTTATAATAAATTTAAACTATGGGTAGTGGGATCAAAATTATTTCACACAAAGAATTAGACACCTGATAATAAGTGACATGCATCAGGAATGGGTGCACTACTGATAAAGAGGGATGAATTAGTAGTGCTTGATATTTTATAATTTATTATACTTTGAAATTAACCCTTGAGATTGGTTAGGATATAATCCTCTCATGAATAAACTTATCATTTCCCAATGAAAAGAAAAAAATGAAACAAGCACAAGAATAGAAAAAAATTACAAGTTTTAGTCCTAATGTGGGTACCTAATACTTTCTAAATTTGGTTTCTCTCCCGGTATAAATATTTTCCACTAAAATAATTAATAAATTAAAATTTATAGGGATTTATTATCCTATACCTTATATTTTCCCACATCATCCCACTGGAATATTTTACTAACTCCTTCTAATTACAGTATGAACAAAAACAAAATAGATTGAGAAATATCTCAAGTATATCTATGTTTCTCTAGAAACAGATGTAGATCTTCCACTTAGAGAATTTAGAAATTATTATAATAGATCATGATAAACTCTTCAAGAACTTTAATTTAATATAATATCATTTTATTAAAATTGAAATATTAGTTCTTACTCAGCACTTCAGATCTTTGATGATATGTTTCTCAGTTAATCATTGATCGCCTGAGTGTTATAATTTTTTTGATCACTCTAATGTTCTCAGCTTTAGTCTCTGTTTATCACTTCAAAAACTTGGTTCTATCAATACATTTATTATTTCTTAATCTTATAAATTATCTTATTAAATTATTCAATCATGGATTTTATATTAAAACAAAATTTTATGAAAATTCAAAATTAATAAAAAAACATGTAATTCGATGCCATCTCAAATCTCATGAATATTATCTTTAATAGATTTTCTCCATTATCATACACATATTTTATTAATAAGATAATATCTCCCATGATCATCAACACATTTTCCTCTATTAAAGACTCACATGGATCTCTCCCACCATTATCTTCAACTCAAATTCCACAAATACCCTTGATCCCAGCTAAAATAAATTAAAGTGTAATTTATTAAAAATAATAAATCTAGATCACTAAAATATGATTCTAAAATAAATTTATTTGATAATTTAGATCAATAAAATAGTGATTTATTACTTTAAATATTTTAATAAAATTATGTTGAAATACATCATTAATATATGATCATGATTATATGAACATTAAGTCATCATAATATCATCTAGTTTTAATCATCAAGAATTTTGGCTAAGTACATGAGCCTTAATAACTCTCCTATGTATCCATAATGAAACTTATTAACTATAGGTAGAGTCCATGACTTTGTAAAATTTCAATAAGCCTCATCCAAATTAAACTTACGGACTCATGGACAACTTTATAAAGTTTTTATATCAACATTACAAAGTATTATGGATGACCTTGTGAAGTCCCTTTTTTCAAAAATGAAATTTATGAAGGTGTAGATAAACCTTATGAAGATCACATTTCAACCTTAAAAGTCTCATAATATCTTTATAATGAGCCTATATCAACCTTATAAAGTCTCAAAACAACTTTATTAAGTCCATTATTGTACCTTATGATGATAATCCTTTTTCATTTTTTAGATTTCTACTCATAATAAAGTTTACAAAGATCTGTATCAACATTACAAGGATTAATAAATAACGTTATGAAGTTTATTTTACCAAATTTTTCATCCAGATCAACTATATGAAGATTTTCATAAACTTTACAAAGTACATATCCAACCTTACGAAGTCCTATTAAGGTTCAGGACCTTTTCAAAATCATCAAACTTACTAGTTCTAAGAATATTTAAATCAATTAAAAATAAATTATAACAGTATCAGAACCTTATAAATGACTTAAAAACTTCTCAAAAACATTATCAATTCTTTTTCTTCAAAAAAAATCCCTCTAATGATTCTCCATTCATTATTAATAAAAAATAAAACCTTTCAATGATTCTATTGGGTATTTCAATCTATTAATTTGGATTTGTTTTCAACCATACTCAAATCTTTTCAAAAACTCAAAAAACTCATTAAATAATTATAAAATAATATTATATCTCATGTTAGATTCATCTTAAAAAAACAACACTAGATAAAATAGTGTTTTTGAGAGAATTCCATCTTTTGGTGATCAAAAATTTCCCAAGTGACTTATATGATTTCTCTTTTAACACATAATATATTTATACCCCTTTAATAAATAACCACAAATTGAAATTAATAAAAGATAAATGAACACTCCATTATCCTCCTTTTATAATTTGACAAAGATTTTTGAAATCAACTTCTCCCCCTTTAACAATATAATCCAAAGCATTATGTGGGGTTTATTCCACACATTCTCAAGTGAGAGGGAAAGGTTGTACATGAATTTTCAACCTCAATTTAGAAAACCTATCTCTTGAAATTGAATTTATAAAGATATATATAATATAAAATTTAGTGAAAATCAATTCAAGTTTCATATAACCATGTTCCATTCTCTCTCAGATTAAATGATAACTAAAATCAATGTTCTTTGATCTTGAGTTTTGAACTCGTTATTTGATAGATCAATTTCACTATGATTATCCAAATAAATAATCAATGGCTTATTAACTTCAACTTTAAAATGTTCTTGTTGTAATTAAATCTATATCATCTATGTATATAAATGTCTTGTTGTAGTATACATTTCCTTATTTGTGTACAAGGAAACTAAATCCTTCTTCTTTCTATGACAACTCACACAACTCTCACTAATTAATAATGCTCTTATATATTTGGAATTCCTATCAGTAAAATATCTTACCCAATTCTCATCTATGTATCCCTACAAGTTTCTAATATATTTCTATATTAAAGGAAACATTTTACTGTACCTTTTATATATTTTAATATTCTTTTATCTTCCATCATATAAGACTCTTTAATATCACTATTAAATTGAGTACAAAGAGTCATTTCATACATAATATCTATTCTTGATGTTGTTAAATAAAATAGACCTCTAATGATTCACATTAATTATTTTTTATTAACACAGCATTCATATTTGTCTTTAATCAAATTAGTATAAACTAAAATGGGTCTTTAAATTTATTTATAATATTGTATTTAAAATTTCTTCAAAAGTTCTCTAGAATATTTCTCATGAGATGGAAAAGTGTAATGATTTTTCTATGTAATCTGTAACCCCAAAAAGTAATTCATCAAACCCAACATAGACATCTCAAATTGAATTTTCATCTTCTTAACAAATTTTTCACAAACATGCTCTTCATTGATAGTAAATATAATGTTATCTACATACACAATAACAATGAGAGTACCTGTGGTTGTATCTTTCATGTATAGGTTTCTATAAATATTTTATTTTAAAATTACATATCTCTTATACAACAATCCAATTTAGAATACCTGACTCTAGGGGCCTATTTCAAGACATAAAAATATTTCTTTAACATGAAACCATTATTTCATTATTTTCTAGGATAAAACCCTTAGGTTGTTCAATGAAAACTTCTTCCTCTAGGTCTCTATTTAAAAAGGAAGATTTTACATCCATTTGATAAACCTTGTAATGTTTATATTTTTCTGCTAATAAGTACATTATAATTTATTATAACCTTTAAAATTGTTTAAATGGTTCTTCAAAGTCTTTTGTTTCTATATATGGTTATCCTTTTTATAATATCCTATTTTGTTTCTTAACAATTTACTTTTCTAATTCAATTTATTTCTAAAAACCCACTTGGTGTCAATCATATTTTTATTTTTAGGTCTTGGGAAAAGACCCCAAGTGGGGTTCTTCTCAGTTTAATCAAGTTATTCATTCATAACTTTAATCCATTCCTCATGATTTGTTACTTTTTAAATATTTTTTGGTTCAATTTTAGAAATGAGTGCAGTCTGATATTCAAGCCTCGACCATCTTCTTGTTTAGATCGGTGACTCTTGATTACTAATAATATTTTCCAAATATAAATTATTCTCCACTCTCTAGTACCTTGGTTTTTTATTTTCAAAAAATTAAACTTCATCATTGGTCTGTTCATAATCAATATTAATTGAATTTTACACTTTAAAGACTTCTTCATCAGTCTGTTTTTGAGAAAAAAAATATATTCATCGAGCTTCAATATTTTCATTATCTTTCTAAAATAACCCTAGTAGTTTATTCCAATTTTTAATGATTTTTGTATAAAATAATTAATAATTTTGTTCATACTTTTATTCTAGAATTTATAACCACGACTATTTTATAAGTACCCTATAAATATCCCTTCTACTATTTCATCAAACTTTCCCATATTAGTGTTTTTTATCTTCAAGTTACAAGGGCTTCCAAATACTTTAAAATGATTCATGGTTTTATTTCTAATATACCACATATCAAAGGGTTTTATATGTTTCTTGGGTCTCAAAAAACCTATTTTGAATGAGAAAATCAATAAAAATAGATTCTCTCTAAAAAAATTGAAATTCCATTCTTATCAAGAATAGATCTCCCATATCACAAATTCTTTTGTTTTCTTTATTCTAAACCATTATTATGGGGATTATATGGTGTATTATACTAATTTTTTATCCTATTTTTTCAAAGATAACTTTGAAAAGCATCACATGTATATTATTTTCCATTATTTGGTCTTAGATTTTTATGTATACTCCAAGATATTTCTTAACCTATTTTTTAAATAATTTGAATACTTCAATGGATTATGAATTATGCTTCATGAATAATAAATGTGTCATCTGGGTGTATTAATCAATTATTTTAATGAAATATATATATCACTATTAGTATAAATATATCTCATTGGACCACACACATTTGAATGAATAAGTACGAATGACGTAGTGTATTGAATTTAAACCTTCTTGTGTGTTCCTTGAACCATTTTTTAATTTTAAATTGTTGTGAAAACATGATCTATTTATATTTTGAGTTGGGGTCTGTCCCTCACCAATTTATATTTTGATATTTTTCTTATTTTATTTTTTCTAAGGTGAATAATTCTCCCATGTGGTAATTTATTCTCATACTTGGCACTCGGGTAGTAATAATTGGTTAGGTAACCAATTTGGAATATATTTCCAATTGTTATTTCACCTTTAGTAATAACTTTTATATTTTTTGAATATTTTATGATTCATGAAATTTTCTTGGAAAAAAAATAATTCTCATCATCAAGTAATTTTCCTATAGTAAGAAGATTGTGTTTAATACCTTAAATAAAAAAGAAAATATTTGAATTTGAGCTTTTTTACTTCAATCATAATGGTTTTAACAACTTTTATAGTTAGAGAATAGTCTTTAAAAAATTACATTGCTCTACCATCATTCTCTTCTATATTCTTGAAAATCTTAGTATATCCAGTCATGTGTGAGGAATATCCATTGTCAAGAATCTATAGCTTTCATTTCTTGCATGATTTCAAAGAAACTTCCATAATAATAGATTTTTCATCCTGATTTAATTTTTGAATTATTTTACATTTATCATTATAGTAGATTTTTCTTGGAATATTTTAATTATTTTCTTAGAAAAATGTCCTTATAATTCACTTGTTATTTAAATATCATCCAAACACTCATATCTATTTTGTGTGATCAAATTAGATTCTATTCTAGTCATTGTCTACTTCTTTTATGATCCCTATGTTATCTTCTCAAAATTACTCCCCCTTGATTCATGCCTTATATCTGGTATAGATATATTATACCATCATGAATAGGTTTTGTGACTAAAAATTCCACAACATCAGTAATACCCACTAAATCTATTCTTCCATGTTCAAAATAATTCAATCCAAATTTATGTTATTTTTTAACATCCATACTCAGTGATTGATTTTGTATTAGGTAGGATGTTCTTCTTGTAATATTAATTTATCCCTTTTATGTGGAAGAGTATTTCTCACCATTTTTATTTGCCCAATTTTTTCAATATTTAGAATTAAAAACGATATTATTGTCCACAAAAAAAATTAATTTTTGATTTTTTAGTTATAGATTTAACTTGTCCCTTTAAGTTCACTTTCTCAATATCTTTTGATGTATTGAATTTTACTTACATGGATTTACTAAATTTATCTCACATATTATTCAAATATTTCCCAGATTTAGGAAATTTTGATTGAGTCTTGATATGATCTTCTTCTTTTAAGGAAAGTTTCACTTTAATATATTTCACTATATTTTCTTTCTTGGTAGCTTTTAGCTCTAGTTTTATGATTTAATCAATGTTATTAGCTTCTATCTTGATAAAATATTCTTTATAATCAGATTAATTTCTGTATTCATTCTTTAAAATTCTAATTACCATCTTGATCTTTTTACTCTGCTCAAGACATGCTTCGAGTTTAGATTTTGTTCATATGTTCCATATATGTTTTTTTACCTAATTCCTCTTCACTACTTAAGGATTATTAATAATTCACAACATGATCCATGAAGTTTTTAAACTTATTAATATGTTCACTCTTAGAATAAATACTTGAAGATATGTAATATTCCCCTTACTTACACATAAGGCTTCTTATTTATCTTCTTTATAAATTCTCTTAACTTAAAAAGATATTGTTTATCCTTTGATTTATTCTCCCATTTATTATTTTAATATTTCTTATCTTGTTCATAAACCTCATACCCATGGTTCTTCTTATTGTGAAAATTTATTGAAAAGTTTCTAGTGGCACTGTATTTGAATCACTTGAGAGGCAGTTTATCATTATACTTTCCCTTGTGTTTTTTTATTTCTTCATGATAAGTGAAATGATTCTCTTATAGAATTAATTTATTTCATCTTCAATATCATAATAAAAATAATATTCAACTTCATCATATTTAATTTAGATATTTCTCAAGGCTTAAAAATACATTTCTTCTTTGAATTTATTCTTAATTACAAAATACCTTATCATATCATATGAAATAAGAATGTTTTGTAATTCATTAAGGGTAATATCACCGTTTTCTTCCAATTCTATAATTATAGGATCAAACCTATCTAGAAAATTTCTCATCAGTTTCTTCATAATTTTAAATCCTTCTAGTTTTTCTCCATATCCTCTAATGTTCCTGACTATTTAATTTTCTCTTGTAAAGTAGAAAACAATTGTTTTCTCATCAATCATCTTTAAAACAACAATATACTTATCTATATTTTCAACTTGGATTATTTAACCTTCACATGTCCTTTATATATGTTCTCAATTTTATCCCAGATCACTTTTACAATTTCAAGTCTTGTTACATTATTTTAGAATTTATCTATGAGATATATTAGAATGAAATTTCTTTCATTTCCTTAAACTCCAATGTTTATTTTATTAGTAAGTGATATAGGATATCCTTTGTCAAAAGGGGTAAATCCACTAGTTTCAATATCAATAACCTCCAATTCAATAAATAGAAGATGGGGTAACATCCTATTATTATATCCATAAAATTTTTTACATTAAATTAGGGTAATCCTTTAATATTTCCTGAATTAAAATTATCCAACATTAATTAATTTAGGACCAGATAGATGGAATCTGGTGCTCGGATACCATTTAATCATCCCCAAGAATGGGTTCACCATTAATAAGGGGAGGATAAAATAGTGGTTCTTTATATTTTACAATTTCTTATACTTTTAAAGTAACACATGTGATTGATTAATATTTGATCCTCTCATTAAAGAACTCATTTTTATTAATGAAAACTTATAATGAAATATTCACAAGCATTGGAAAAAATTATGAGGTTCAGTCCCACTGTGTGATCTTTCTCATTATTGCATTATTTTTTAATCTTGGTTCATATATTTTTAACTATAATCCTTTAATAATTATAATTGATAGGGAGTTATCATACTCTAACTTATTTTTTTCCAAAACATATCACTAGAATATTATATTGACTCCCATCAGTTACAGTATGAATAAAAACAAAAAATATTGAGAAATATATCAAGTAAATTTGTGTTGCTCCAAAAAAAGATGTAGATTTTCCTCTTCGATCCTTAGAAAAATTATTAAATTATTTTATACTCATATCTTTAAGAAATTAAACTTAAGATAATTTCAGTTGATGTAAAATTATTTGTTATATATTCTTCACTACTTAATATCTTTGATTATATACTTCTTAGTTAATCATAGATATCTTAGGATTGATAAGTTTTTTGATCACTAAAATGATCTTGGATTCAGCCACAATTTATCTCTTTACTGAATTGGTTCTCTCAGTGTGATTTTTCTTTCTAAATCCACTCGTTATCTTATTAAAATTTTCCAACATGAATTGATATTAAAACTAAATTTTAGGAAAAAATTGAATTAATAAAAAACAAGTAATTTGATTCCATCTCAAATATCATGAATATTCCCTTTAAGAGATTTATTCCATGATCATTCACATAGTTTCTTAACAACAGAACATATGCCAGGATCATCTGTGTGTTTTCCTCCATTAAAGGCACATGTGGGTTTCTCCCCCATGATATTTATCACAAATTCTACAAATATCATTAATCCCAACTAAAATAGATTATCATGGAATTTCAAAGAAATAATAAAGATAAACCACCATAAGATAATTCTAAAATAAATATATTCAAGGATTTATATCAATGAGATAGTGATTTATTCCATTTAATATTTTAGGAAACTCTACTTGAATCAAATTATTAATAGATTATCATGATTTTATAAACTTCAGGTCAGTATAGTATTTTCTGATTTTAATCATCAAGAATTTTGGATAAGTACATGAACCTTATGAAGTCCCCTATGTCTCCAAAATAAACCTTATGAACTATGGGGGGAGTTCATGCCTTTGTGAAATTCCATTCACTCTCATCTAAATAAACCCTACAAACTCATAGTCAACCTTATGAAGTTTTTCTATCAACCTTATGAAGTAATGTAGACACCTTATAGAGTACCTTTTTTGAAATTAACTTTATGAAGGTGGAAATAAACCTTACTAAGATTATAGTTCAACCTTAACAATTCTCATATTAACTTTATAAATTGAACATGTCAACCTTATGAAGTCTTAGAATAATTATAAAAAGTTTATTATTGTACCTTATGATGATATGACTTTTCTATTTTTCATGCTTCTGATTATAATAAACTTTACAAATATCTGTATCAACTTTATGAAGAATAAAAACAACATTATGAAGTTTCCTTTTCCAAATTTTGTATCTATATTAACCATACAAAGATTTGTATAAACTTTGGAAAGTAAAAAAACCAACCTTCTGAAGTCCTAGTAAGGTTCGGTACTTTTTCAAAAAAAATAAAACATGTTAGTTCTAAAAATCTTCAAATAAACTCAAAATAACTTCCAGCCATATCATAACTTTATCAATCTCTTAAAAATAACACAAAAACATTCTCAATGTTTTTTTTCATACAAAATTCATCTAATTATTCTCTATTAAATGTTGAAAATAAATATAACCATTCAACAATTCCATTGGGTTTTTTAATAAGGGTGAGTGAACCTTGGAAAAACTATTTTTTTTATGTGTGATCTTTATTTCATAACCTGTCATCATCACATTATAACCATTGAGATATATTTACACTAATTGGTGATAGGAATCATGTTGTTTTCAAGAAAGATTTAGTGTTTGTGTTGGACACTAATTCACCCCTGGTGGTGGTTCACTCTCCCTAAGGAATATCAGCAGTCCTATTCACATTGAAATTGGATTTAATTTCATTAGAGAAATTATTAAATGTGGAATAGTGTGTGTTAGAAATATATACACCAATTAAATATCAGTTTATAGTTTGACTAAGGTTGTGGCATTATCCAAATTTAAGAATTATTTAGATATCCTAAATATAGTTCCAATTAAATGATGGTGCAATAACACAACCCTTTTTTTGTAAATAGGGTATATTTGTTAATTCACATTCTTAT
This sequence comes from Viscum album, assembly GCA_963277665.1. Lineage (NCBI taxonomy): Eukaryota > Viridiplantae > Streptophyta > Magnoliopsida > Santalales > Viscaceae > Viscum > Viscum album. The sequence goes on from OY728141.1 coordinate 1,598,066,879, forward strand.
TTTGATTTACAATTAAAAAAATTATTAGTTTATTTTTCAAGCATCTAATAGTTCCACCAAGTCATATTATTTTTTCTTTTATTTTAATTAAATAAATTATATTTTTATGTTTCTAAGATTTTTATTTTTATCTAAGATATAATATTATAAAAATGGTCAATATAGGGTGAATTGAACAAATAAAAAGATTAAAATGATAATATAATAGAAAAATAAAATGAAAACGAGATATTTTTATAATAGTTAAAATAAAAAAGGATCACATGTCAACTCTTCACTTCTATCTATCCTTGATAGAAATGGAATACACTAATAAACCTAACTTTTTTGAGGATTCAAAACCTAGTTATAATATACCTTTTTGAGTGGAGGCAAAACCAACACAACAAATAAATTTTAATGGGGATTCAAAACCCATTACAGCCAACCCTTTTCATCCTAGAGTTTCAACCCACACAATGTAACCTTTTAATGGATGTATAACCAAGTATGGTATTTATTTTGAATGAAAAATAATAAAACAAAAATAAAACACACAAATAAAGATAAACCAATACAGCACTACAAAACCAGAATTTAAATAGTTATAAATTTTGAATGTCAAAGAATCTTGATCACTTTGTGAGGAATAGAGAATATAAAATTGAAGTACAGAAAAAGAATTATAGTAGTATTGATCAAAAATGTGTGTATCATTTATTTACTTTTATCCTTTATATATCTATATTTTGGTTTTTCCCAATCTATATTTATAGAGATTTGTCTTTTATTAATGAAATACTTCAAAGTTAGAAAACTCTTCTTTGTTTGAATCTCTATGACCATTGTAAAAATCCATTTCTTGAAAATAAAAAAAATCATGAATTCCTTGGTTAAAATAATAAATATCATACCTTTTAAATATAATCATTAAATAATTTTGATTTCTTATAAATAAATCATCAAATTAATATCTATGAGTTAATATTATTGAAATTCTCATTTAATTTTCACAAAAATAGATCCTATATCATTGTAAAATAATAATTAATAAATACTCTTAATAAAATAAATTTAATATGATACATAATATATATTTTACATAGGATTCCATACATAATATGAGTTAATGCCTTATCCAAATTTTAAATGTGCATATTTATAAATAATAAAAATTTAAATAAAAGCAATATGTAAAATGATTTCCAAATACATACAATATTTTCCTTATAAAAATATAAATACATAGTATAATTTTCATACTATACCAAATATATTTGGTATTTAAGGTGTAATATATTTACTTTGTGAAAATAATTAATGTGTAACATTAATTTTTAGCTTTAAAAAAATGTGTAAGATAATTTAATCAATGCATAATATAATTTTCTTAATAAAAAAGAAATATATATGATAATTTCCATCATCCCTTAAATACGTAAAAAAAATTATTTATTCAAAAAATCTATGTATAATATATATAAACTAGATCACTATAATCTATAAGATAGTATACTTAAGAAATTTTTTATACAAGGAATATGTAAGATATTTTAAATATATAAACATAATATATAATATAATTTTTGACAGTAAGGGGAAATGTAATATATTTTTATAATACAAAGAATGCATAAGATAATTAAAACACTTCCCAAAGATATTTAATATAAATAACTTAACCAAACAAATGAAACTATTCATATGTTATATATATATATATTCAGTTTATACAGAATATGTTTTATATTAAACTCTAATAAATTCTATAACATAGATTTTGAACATAAAAACAAAATATAACTAGAATAATAACAAAAAAATAATAACAAGGAATAATATAATGAATAAACAATAAAGAACAATTAAATAAGTAATAAGCAAATAAAATCAACATCATATTTTTCTTCTATAAGATTTTCAAGATTCAAACAGAGAATCTTTTATTCTTTACTCATGTTAGAAGGAATAAATAAAGTGAGGATTTTATAATTATCAAAATAAAAACAAATGAAGTGTTTTTAAAAAATCAAAATTATCCACCTTTTTTTAACAATAAAAACATAAATAATTGATAATTTATTTAATTACAAAACAGTTAACATGATTAAACTAAAATTAAAATAAATACTATAACTTCCTGAATCCCCCTAAATAAATTTATTCTGTAAAAATAATTAATCAAATAATCAGTAAATAAAAATTGTGATAACTTATCTAAAATAAATTCTCTTTTCTAAATTAGATATATCAGTTTATGTGTGTCCTTTAAAACTTCTCATGTATAAGAATAAATATAACTACAAACGAAATATGAAAATAATTAGAAATAAAAACAAAGAAAAAAATAAATTCATATTCCCTATTAATATAGAAAATTCATATTACACTTCTATCATGATAAGTTCATACTAAATAATTTAAAACATATAAGAATATAAAGATTTAGTAAAAATATCTACCAAATGATTATCAGTAGAAGTGTATTCTAAAAATATATCTCTTTTTTAAAGATGATCTTGAATAAAATAATAGTTGACTTCAATATATTTAGTTCTATAATAATTTAAGAGATTATTGGAAATATAAATAATAGATTAATCATCCCATAAAATACACATCCTTTAAAATGAATATCTAAATCTAAAAAATTAAACTTGATCCATAAATTCAAAGAATAATATCAAGAAACATCAATATATTCTAATTCAGTTATAGATAAATAAATTGATAATTATTTATTTGAACCTAAATAAACTAAACTCCTTCCTAAAAAATGACAAATGCCACTAGTACTTTTTAAATCAATTTTCATCCTCTAAAATAAGAATGAAAATAATTTTTTAATTCAAAAGAGGTCCTTCCATGATAAAAAATATATATGATTTACAATACCTTTAACATATTTAATAATTATTTTAACCATAGTCAAGTGACTCTCTTTAGACTCAAGTTAAAATCTAGTAGACATGCATATAGAAAATATTAAAATTGGTCTAAAAGAAATTAAATACCAAAAACTACCAATCATTCCTCTAAAAATTTAATATAAATAGATTTTACAACAATATCATCATCTATCCTACAAGAAGTACTAATATGGGTACTTAAACATTTGATAGAATAATGACAAAATTTTTTAACCAATTCATTAGCCTACTTACATTGATTAAGAAAATTTCTATCATTTCTTTGAAAATTTTGAAGTCTTAGAAAGAATTTTAATTATCCCATATGACTCATTTTAAATTATCAGGTCATTAAATCTGAAAATTCATTAAAAATAAATTTTCTAGATGTTCTGAAAAATATCATCAACATAAATTTAAATAATCAAAATATCTTGAGAAGTTATTTTAATAAAAAACTATGGTCAGCTTTTCCTTTAACAAAAACATTTTTTAAAAGAAAATGAGTTAACCATTCATACCATTCTTAAGAGGATTTCTTAAGTCCATATAAACCTTTTAAAAGTTTAAAAACATGGTCAGGATATTTTTTAAGTTCAAAGATAGATTTTTTTTTAACATAAACATCTTGAGAAATTAAATCATTAAGAAAAATGATTTTAATATCCATTTGAAAAAGTTTAAATCCATGATGAGCAGCATAATCTAATAATATTTGAATAGATTATAATCTATAAATAAGTAGAAAGTTACATCATAATAAATACATTCTTCTTGAAAAAAACCATGATCAACTAATAAATATTTATTTCTAATAATTTTTTCATATTTATCAAGTTTTTTAATAAATATCTATTTAGTTCCAATAATATGATAATATTTAAGTGGAAAAACTAATTTCTATACATAATTTCTAAAAAAACTAGTTAAGTTCATCTTGTATATATAAAATATAGTAAGGTTTATTCAAATATTTTGAAATATCATTTGGAAAAAAATCAAAAAAAAATACATAGTGAGCATATAAATTTCTTAAATAATTTCTCATTTGAACTCTAGAGTAAAAATTTATAATAAATTTCTCGGTAAGTGATCAGTAATAATTTTATAAGATCTTTAATGTGGGTTATTCTCCCCCTCAATAGGTGAATTAAAATCTATATTTTCATCTTTCCAAAAATTAAAATCTCTAAAGTCTTCTTCAGTCTGATTTCCTAGAGATAATTTATACTTTAAATCGCTTTCATCAAACTTAACATGAATATATTCTTTAAAAATCATATATATTTTATTATAAACTCGATAATATTTACTAACACTATAATATTTTAAAAATATTCATTCATCAAATTTAGAATCAAATTTATCAATATTATCTTTAGTATTAGGGGTAAAGAATTTACAACCTAAAACTCTAAAATAAATAAAACTTTAGGTTTTTTTATTTTCCACAATTCATAAGGGATTTTTTTAAAATAGGCCTAATAATAATTCCATTATAGATATAAAAATCCATATGAAAATATTTATTCCAAAAATATTTAGGTAACTTATACACATTTATTATGGTTTTATCCATTTCTTGTAAGGTTCATTTTTCCCTTTCCACAACACCATTTTTATAAGGATTTTTAGGGGTAGATAATTTATGATAATAACCATTATTTTCATTTAAATTTTCAAGATCTAAGTTTTTAAATTATCCTCCTATATCACTTTAAATAAATATATTTAAATAATATTTCTCATTTTGAACTAATTTACATTAAGTAGAACATTTTTATAAAGTTTCAATTTTATGATCAAGAAAATAAATCCATGTAAATATAATAAAATCATTTATAATAATAAAAACATATTTTTTTACCATGGATAATTTTAGTTTGAATGAGGAAAAATAAGTCTAAATTAACTAGTTTTAGTAGTCTTATATTATTAACATCTTTGATTGATCTGAAATATTCTTTTAATTTTTTTCCTTTTTATACATGAATCACATACATGAGTTCTATCAACTTTGAGATTGAGTAATTGGAAAACTTGTCCATGTTTAGATAGCTTGTGTAGAAATATAAAGTTTACATGTTCAAGAATCCTATTCCATAAAATATCATCTATCTGAATAGCATTCAAACACTTCACATTTTGATTTATTAGTTCATCAAAATCATTGGAGTAAATATTATCCTTTTTTAGAAAAAACAAAATTATCTTTAAAAATAATAAATTTATCATTTTTAAATTTAAAAATCATACCATAATCACATAATTCATAAATACAAAATAAATCATGTTTTAAACTATCAATATATTATACTTTATAAATAAAAATAAATTTTGAAATTCCAAATTCACCAAATCCTTTAACCTTACCTTTTGAGTTGTCTTGAAATTTTATAGATACTGCATCAAATCTATTGAATGATAAAAAAGTTCAATGTATCTCTAATTATGTTCCAAGAGTATCCATTTTCTATATTCCACATATCATTATTGAGACTTCCAAGGCATTTTTCCTACAAAATCAATTAGAATATAGTTTTGTTACTCATGTTTCTTTGGATCTGATGGGATTAATCAAAAAAAAATTAGGAACTCAAATAGATCTTAAAAATTAATTCATTGGTAATATTGAAGATAAATACTTAGAAATAAATTATATCTTGTGTCTCAAAGATTATATAAATATTAATGACTATTATTGAGCATAATACCTTTGTATTTTACATTTAAAACATGTAACAATAGAGATACTTCCTCTAGAAATTTTTGAAAAGAAATTTTTACACATTTTAGGTAATTTTTTATCATAATAAAGTCTATTTTAATTTTTATCTACTTTTTTTATGGATATAATTTTATTATATTTTTATTTTCCTTGAATAAAAGTAAATAACTATTCTTTTTAACTTGTAATTTCTTAATTGAGATTCTCAATTTATCTTTGATTAGCTTCTAAGTGTTGGAGTTGGTGCCCTAGAACCAAATACTTTATACTTTTGATTACCTATATATTCATGGTCTTGAATATTAATAAATATAGTATCACATGATTATTGTTATTATGTGTAACATTTAATGAGATAATATCTGTAGAGTATTTGTCACATCAAAATGACATAGAAATTTCATGCTATTATGATATCTTTGAATTATTATGATGATACTCTTAAATACTTGTTCTATCATCAGATTACATCATATGAATGAAAATAGATGATACAAGAAATCAGGGTTAGGAGGCCCATAAGACATTGAGACTTCTTATTATGAAGTTTTCCCTTGGTAATCTTCAAGATATGAGATTATGAGAACAGACCCGCCCCTAGGAATTCCACATATGCTATGTTTCATTGAATATTTCTACTTGCAGACATATGTATTGGTCCTTATACTTTAAATTACTATTAATGAAAATCATGATTCATATAATTATAGGTACTGAAAAATATCATGATTCCATATGGTCATCAGGAAATAATATATGTTGAGTGTGTCATGAATGATTTGGAATTAATAAATAAGTCAATAAAAAATTTGTCCCTTCTAAGTTAATGGAAGTAGATATCACATTCTCTCTTATTATAATAGAATGGTTTAATAAAGTTAATGAACATGGAGGTTTTATCAACGAGTTCATTTTAGGAAAGTCAACGAAAATATATCGAGCATACAGGTTGATGACACATGCAATGTTACCTGCTTGATGATATATCAAGACAAAAGGATTATATTATATTTTGAGCATTAATATAAGGTTATTATCACTACAAAATTTAACTTTATTCTTTATAAGAGCCTAGATGTGTTTCTAGATTCTAATATAGGACTTTTAGCAAGTTATCTTGATTCTACTGAGAAAGAGGGATAGAGGGTTAGAGGCTAAGTGTATCCATAAAATATATTAAATTATATTAGAATAAATATTATTATCAAGTTTTAAGGAATAATAATTAATCAATTTTAGTTGATCGTATATATTCAATCACTAGTTATTTGAAATAATAAATATGTGAGTTAATTATTAAATAAATATTTAATTTAAATTTTAGTGTATATGATATTTATTTACTTATTGAATAAATAATTCATTATATTTATTTATTTAAATAAATAGTCATTATTGGAGATTCAATAAATATTAAGGATGAATGGAGGACATAGTTAAGGGCCCAGAGGGAATGATATATCTGATATCATTTAAATAGATAATTATTTATTTATTTTATAAATGATATAAAATTATTTTTCAGTATTTTTCATATCAATGAAATAATAATAATAATAATATTATTATTATTATTATTATTATTATTATTATTATCCATAGGGTTCTCTAAAGATTAATAGATTGGAGAAGGGTCTATATGCAATAACCAATTCTTAACCTAGCTATATAGACCCGTATATATTATTTCTAGGGTTATATGTTTTGTCCATAAAAAATCCTCTCTATATAATTCTCTCAATTATATAGAGAAATTTCTCTAGAATGCTCTCAATAATAGAGATCACTGATCTTACTCCTCCCTATCAAATCCTCAATATATGCAGAAGTAATCCTTGAAGCCTTAAAATAATTCTTATTGTGATTAATATAAAATGATGTGGGTGGTAAGAATCATCCACACTAGCACCCAAATATTCTATAGAGTCATTTTGAGGTTTTTGGAACACATGTTGATCATCGCTAGAGGGATTTCATCTTTGGATCCTTCATCGCAACAGCAGTCGACAAGAGTCGTTAGTTGATTCATCAATGAATAAAGAATTATAAGGTGGGATAATTATTATTTAAATACATTAATTATAAATTATATGTGAAATATTATATATTTTATAATTCTAGGGTTTCTAGTCATCAAGTTCTAAGGAGAAATCTAAATAAACCAATGAAACCCCATTTTTGGGAAAGGGATTGACTACTTCTATTATTCCCTACAACCTTCAAGTGGTATTAGTGTAGTAACATATTAATAATTTATTGATTTATTCATCTGTTGTTATTTTTTAATTTCTTGTTTATTCATTAATTAATATAAAATTCTATATTACTTGTATTTTCACCTTAATGTGACCAAGAGTAGGCTAAGAACAGGTGAAGAAAAGCCTGAGATTCCATCAGAAGGTATTAGTGATTCTAGATGGATATCATGGATATACAATTTGTAATGTAAATGTAAACATCATGTACCCATTTCCACTACACTAGTTTGAGTTCATGTAAATCATGTCTCATCTTGTGGAATAATAGTACATGATGTCATTACACATTGTGTATTGATTGGGCCAGATAGAACATGAATTTATGGGTTATGTTGTGTGTAACTCATGTACATGATTATCCACTGAAATGGGATAATATTAATTTTATATTTTATAATATTCATGTGATTAATTATTCCTAAACACCATTTTTAGTGCATTGTACAAATTGAATATTATTTCGCATTATGGTTGTAATTCCTACTTAAAATTCACTATTACATGGTACATTTTTTAACACATCCTAAAACACCCAATGGTCTTGATTTTGTTTTGATATTTTATTTTTAGGTCTACCATGCTATAAGTAACAATTTATCCTTTTGGGTTACTTGGATATTCACATTGGATTACTGCCAAAGTAGGCCTTGAACCAACAACATTCTGGGTGAAGTGAATTGGACAGTAGCCTGATAATATTACTGTAGTAGTAATGATCTAAGTCTGATGATGATAAAATTTGAAGTGGAGATATATGAAATCATGAGTAACATTTTATACAATAGTTAACATAGCTAATTATGGGTTTTTAATGGAGTTCCAGTAATCCCAAGTTGAAGATAAAATTATGGACCAGATTTGATGTCCTAGAAAAACATCCCACCATTTCAATCGTATCTATAAAAAAATCCAATTAGTATGAAATTTTATAAGATACTAGGGAACATATGGGGATTCATTTTATTTTTATTTTACCCATCCCAATTCATCCATATAGAATGTCATTTAGGTGCCTATGTTCGGTGGATGCAACTTGGATCGGATTTTTTTCATGGGTGGAAAAGTGTTCTCTCCATTAAATTTCCAACCATCTAGGCCTAAATCCATTAATTGGGGTCACTTACACTATTGGGGGATCAACCCAAGGCTTTAAAATTTCCTATTTAAGATATTGGTGTTAGAGGATTTGAGGGACCTTTGAGTTATGTTTTCATTTTAATCTTATGCGGTCAATTTGATGTTGCAATCGTATTTCTTCAATTGTAAGTTTCTTGAATCACCTTAGCTTCTTAATTAAACTTATTATTACTCTCATTTTATGTTATTATTTTTAATATGTTGATATTGTTTCATCAAATTGTGAAGTTATTTACACAGATAAGGAATAATTCCTTCACAAAACAGTGGATTTTTCATTATTTCATTGTTTTTCACTTCTTCAATTCTTTCCTCATGAGTCCACTTCCCAATTCCATTGAGATCATAGAGTCAACAAACAGATAACCCCCTTATGTTTTCATCTAAGGGAGTATAAAGGGGATATGTTGGATGTTATTTATCACTCTATAAATTTTTAATAATTTCTTTTATTTGATTTTTTCATTCAATGATTTCTATCTTCCTCTTCCTTATTGAATTTTATTTCTACACTTTTGATGTGATAATAAGATATTTTACCTAGGAGTGCTCTTGAAAATGATCCTACAATATTATAGGTTATTATCATGTGTATGTGAAGTTTTTAAACCAGTAAGTGACAAGGTTATATTTATTTCATTAAATAAATCCTTCTCGATTTAAAAAATTGAAATAATTCAAAAAGGAATCCATCCAATCCACCCCAAGTGATTACCTAGGATCAAATCATTTTATCATAATTTTAATTCACATAGATCTCTTAGTGGTCATTTAAAACCATCAGAAATCAAAAACAAATTTCCACTTCATAGCCAAAAACAATCCATATAATTTATATTTTTGTAGGTTTCTTCTTAGGTATCTGAGGATTTGATAACCCAAGATACACTACAAGCGACCACATAACCCTAAAAACTTGGGTAAATTTGGAAAATACCAGTAAAAATCATGTAAAACACTTAGTTTCACCTCACAAAAAACATGCAGGTTTTGTGGTCAATGTACGCAATATGTATTTAATTCACATCGCACATTAACTTCCATCCAAAAAACATGATCCATATGAGATTATATGGAATTTAAATGGAATTAATTTAATGTAACTCGTAAATGTATATGAGAAAAGCACATTGAGTCCTTATGCATGTAGTGTGGATGGTTAGAGTGCAGAATACATGGCATGTAGAAGGGTGTACACATCATGTAATCTGTACCTATTCATTTGGAATACATGTCAATCCAGACTATACACACCATGTAATATGTATATGTTCACTCAGAATACACATCGATCCAAGTTGTACACCATGTGAATTTATTATATGGAATAAAAATTAATTATAATATGAAATAGAACTACACTACATGTAGTAATCATATATGTTGTGTGAATGGGTTTTATAGAGTATTAAATTCTTAATTAATTTCCATGTAATTTCATAAATACATACCATGTATGTTCATCATACATTTTTTATACCTTACATGCATTAAAAGAGATACACACCCATATATTAACATGTTTCATTTTTTATAAATTCTAATTTAACTACTTATCTTCACGCACAAAGTTGCATTCTTGTAATAATGTGACATTCCATTTACACTATATGTCATGTGATTACATAGTAAATGACAAGGATCATACAGGATGTTGGTTAGTTCAGAGGGGTGCACATCATGTTTCCTCTAATACACACCACGTACTTGATTAATTTTAAACTAAATTAATTTATTTAATTTATTTTAATTCACATGTCATAGGCATCTACAAGACTGTTTATATGGAAAACTAAGATTAATTAATAAATTAATAAGATAATTTATTTATTTATTTAGGGATGTTATCTTAATAAATAATGAATTAAAATGATTTCTATCTAGTTATAATTGTGTACTCATTGTATGCAAGGATGGTCATGAGTTTGGTTGACCTATCTATATATTGGATTTATTTTAATTTAATTATTATTTTATGGGTTTTGTAACAATTATTATTATATTAAAATGATGATATGTGAATCATATCCTCCTATTTATTATGTATGAGCAATATTTTACATGGTTTCTTTCATGTAACCCAATAACCTTGGTTTCTCTCACCTATTTGTGAGTAAAAATATGTAAAGGAATGTTCTATTAGCATAGTGGAGGAAGTTCAATATAGAACTGAGGTGAAACTAACCAAGGAGATACAGTGGAGGAAAAATGGAATGTTATAACTCAAACTAAGATGTAGTTTAAGGAGTTATTCCCCTAAATTAAAGGTTTGGTATTATTGGGTATTGTGAATCCTTTATTTAAGTAACTAAATTTAGTTTACCATAAGGAGGGTCTCCTATAAACTACTTTTGTTTTGTTTTGGTAGTGACATTTGAACACTTTATCACTTAGGTATGTTTTTCAGAAGGTGATGATATTCTGATAGGATGAGTGGGCTAGTAAACATCCACCATAATGTGGTTCATGATAGATCAATTGAATGGATGGGGGATATGAATAGTCTATAAACTACAATGATTGAGTCATTGATGGCTATAAAATAACAATGAATCCAATGAAGGGATGAACGTGTTTCTCATATTCCAATGCAACTTGACCAATCAACTGTGAGCCTCTATAAAGAAGAGGTGAGACTAGTTGATGATTATGACTTATACTAAATTGATGTATTAACACTATCCTATTAGATATAGTGTTTTATATTCCTTTTATTTTTTATAATATAATATTTTTTTAGTGTTATATGATGAATGTAGGATTAAATTACAAAACAAATCATCATTGTGTGCCCACTTTACTTTTCCTATCATTCTATTTCTTGAATTTTTTTTGTTTGTGATTTTCTCAAAAGTGTTTGTGAGTATTGTCTTAGTATAGGTGATTTGGGTGTAATATAATTCCTAGTTTCATTTCTCTAAGATGAAGATTAGTTTTAGGGGTTTGTAATCCATGTTATGGGAACATTGGTGTGTGCCAAATTTTGGTGAACTCAATTCCTATAATCCAATGTTTTCTCAAGAATATCCTTCCTTACAGGTAGTATCAAAGCTTGGTTGGGAACACTCAGTAACTCAAGTAACAGTATCACTTTCCTTATCATTATATTGATTTCAGTTAGGTATATTTTCATCATAATATATGATGATGGAATAAGTATAGGTCTAAATCAATCAATTTCCTGGAACCAACTATAGCTTCTAAAATATTCAGATAGAATACTATCTCATCCAGAAATATCTAGAAATTTTGTTAGGAGGAGATAAAATAGACATGATAGATAAGGTTTAATGGGAAAATATAGACAAAAAGGTACTTGGATTGGTGAGGATGTCAATGGAATAAAATTTTTCCTTCAAGATTCGAGATAATAATACAATAGTTACACTGATGGTGGCCCTGGGAATCATGCATGAGAAACTGATGACATTAAACAAAGTGATAATAATAAGGAGTTTTTTTAGTTTGAGGATTTCAGGAGTAATTTCAGTGTCAGATCATGTGAATGGATTCGATATGATTCATATCCATCTCAAAGTAATGAAATTTATATCCATGGGTGATGTGTGATAAATCCTACTTCTTTTCACCTTAATGGAATCTTGGGATGATATAGTTACTATAGTAAGAAATTATTGAAGAAAAGACGATATGGTGTTTAAATACATATAAAAATCGATCCTCAATGAGGTAATTTAGAGAAGATGTGTCCAATTAAATTCTAGTAACACTCTTAATACTGATGGTAGTGTACTTTCACCTCGAAGAATAAATTTTTGATGATCAAAAGATAAGTCTAAGGAGAAGAGTCAAGGAAATTTAATCAGACCAGGACTTACCGATTGTAATTTTGGGAACAATGGATACCTCTATAGGGATTTTAGGAATTATAAGAAAGTCATTGGAATCACATATTCTAGAAGTTAAAATTATGTTAACAAAATGAAACCATGCAATAATTTGGTACTTAATATTCATATCCCACTAGAGTCGTGGGTGGTTGACTTCGATGCATCCTTCCACTCTGTGGAAGATTTCAGGTGCCTGATCAACTATGTATTTGAAAGCTTTGGGAAATTATAGCTAGTTTATGATGAATATTTGTAAGTGAATGGGAAAAGAGATGTGAACATTTGAATATATATTGGATGTTTCCTATGGTTAAATCAAGTGAGACACTTTCTAGGTCATTGAAAGAATCTCATATCTATAGGGTAGCTGGATGATACTGACTATGGAATGACCTTTTTTAATGGGTTAACTTTATTAAGAAAAAGTATAAATTTGTAGTGCTTATATTCAATGGAAATCCATGGTTGAAAGGAAAAGTGACAATGAGTTAAAATTATTTAAATCATATAACGGTGATGAGTACAATAGAAGAAGCTTTTGAAATTTCTATTAGAATAATGGGATCATGATCGAAAGGATAATAACTAAAACACCATAGAAAAATGGTGTAGTGGATAATATGAACCATAATTTGACTAAGAAGTAAATATATATCTATGTGTACTCAGGAATACCCAAGTCCATTTGGGTAGAAGAAATCAATACTTTATCATAATTAGAAAACATAATCATGTCATATTCTATGGGATATAGTTAACCAAAAGAAATATGGTCCAGTAAGAAACCATAATTTGGATACATTAAAGTCATTATAAGTTTATCCTAGACTCATATTGATGTTAAGGATAGATACAATATGAATTAAAATTATAAATCTTGTTTAATTATGGGTTATGGGAGTGAAGATTTTGGTTTCATACTATGGTATGATGATAAGAACCAATATATCAGAAGTAAAAAAGTTTCTCTTTAATCAGAAATTCTTATGGAAGGATTAGAAATTTGATAAATTAGATGTTAAAGGTAATAATTCAACCACTGAAGTTCAAGTTGATTTGGATGAAAGCATTATAATATCACAAGTTCTAGTGACTCTAGATATTAGCACATGGTTATCAAAAGTTAGACCAAGATAGATTTTTCAAAATTCTCATCTTTTGATGAAGGCTTTAGGAAATATCTATAAGTTGATCAATCAAAAATTAGTTCACTAGAAATAATAATACTAGAATGAGTTGAATCTTAATATTATTTGATAAGATATTCCATAGTCAGGCATTCGGTCTAAAGGTATAAATATTATTTGATTTTATTACATCTAATGGATATAGGGGGGCCAAATTCCTAGAAGAGTTAGTGAAACTCAATGAATCAAATTAGTGGGAGTCATAAATGAAAGAATAAATAGCTTCCTTGATGTTCAATGGAACTTGGGAGTTGACTGAACTCTGATAAGGAAAGTGAGCAGTAGAGAACAAATGGATCTTCTTTTTGAAGGAAAAAAGATAAAGAGAGTAGAAGGTATAATGTAACGACCCAATATTTTTTTCAATAGAAATTAAATTCTTATAAACATTTCATAATCACATGAAATCACAATATAATGAACTAATAAGTGCTATGGGACCTTTAAACATAAGTTTGGCACTTCTGTGATGTGAATTTCAAAAATCTGACATACACGGTTGCGATCAGTAAGTTATTTGGAGTCCGATAAGAAAAACATAATTTTTGGTGAATAGTAACCTACCCTTATGAATAGTAACATACCCTTATGAATATTGATATACCCTAATGAATAGTAACCTTACCTATGATAGTATATAAATAATATTCAAGTTGAAGTACGATATACCTATGTTTTGGAATAAGTAAATAAATATTTTAAAACTGTTTTTTTAGAAAAAAATTATGATTCTAATTAAATTTTAAATTAATCATATTTAGAAAATTATTTTTGAAAAATTGGATTCATTTTTTGATTCTATATGTCGAAAAAAATTTGGGGTGAATTTTTGGGATTTTTTGAAATACTTGAATTTTTATGAATAGTGACATACCATAATTTGCAAAATAAGATAAATACACTAATTATAGAGTCGTGTATGATGTTTTACTGATGTAAGATCAATTGATTCGGATTCACATGATAAAATTACTATTATTGGTCATGGAAGACTCACTATTCCTTGTCTTGTGGAGAAATAATAAATTAATGAATATAGTATTGAGAAATCCCCTCTCCCCTCCACTATAAAAACCCCCCATCACTCTCTATTCCCTTCACTCCTCTAAATCCTTGTGCCTTCTACAAATTATGTCCAAATATCCTCAAAACCTCCTCTCCCACGTCCATAAATCATTTTCTAAAAAAACTAAAACCTCCCCCTTAAGGAGGCTCTCAAGGAAGTTTGGTTCAAGAGGTAAATTCCTCTTTTCAATTCTTTGTCTTTTCTTTCAAGTTCATTTGTTTTCTTTTTATATTATTACCTCTCTTTATCCAAATTTTGTGATGACTCTAGTACCTTACATGTACTGGAATGTTTTCATGATAGTGGAATAATTTATCATCATCTCTTCCTTTTACCTTCTTTTATACTAGTAGCAAGAACACTATCCGAGATGTGTCAATTTACCACATTCAAGGACGATGGGATTTTGATTTCTATTATCATTCTCAATTATGGTCATGAAACCATTCTTGTTATTGTTGAACCAGATTATTATATATGTAATATACCCTATGTAAGGTTCTATAATCCCTTTGTACAAATGGTATTAAGTTATAAAGAAAAATGAGTTCATTGTAATCAAAACCCACAAATTAACTGAAACAGTTATCATTAAAGTTCTATATAATAATTCATCCTCATTCCATGTAAACAAGTTATATAAATGACCACTAACACCTATGGATGACCATAAATAATATTCGAATACAATTCTAGATATTTACATCCGTTCCACAAGAACTCCATTACTTAAGAACAAGTGAACCGATTATGAAAATAAAGAAAACGAACACTACGGAATGACAAAATTCAATATAATAACTTATCAATAGGAGCATAAATGAACTAAAAATAATTATGATAAAATAAATAAATGTATAATAGGTTATGAAATATGTTATTAATAAGTATAATTTCATATTCCAGGAGCTTAAGTTCAAGAGTGGAACACATTCGGATTTAAGGTAAGGGTTTTTCCACCTGAACTTCCATTTTCATTCGGGTTACTTTTATTGTCTAATTACCTCAATGAAACTCTTGTGTATTATTATGTACTCCTAAAAAATTATTTTTTTAGGTTATATATATTTTTACCACCCATAATATTTTCTTATTTTATGTATGGTTACATGTTTTAAAAGGAACTTTCGAAATTGTTTCTGAAATACAAGCCCAATCCAAGGGAATTTCTCTAATTCATACCTATTTTCAAGGGTACTCTATAATCTGTTTTTGGAAACCATTATCTTTATAAAATCACTAATTTTATTATTAAAATACTATCTTACTTTACTTTTGGTTTTATACAAATATTTTTCCAAAAGAACTCTTCTTTTCAAAGTAAAAGAGTATTTATCTCAAGATTTACTCGAAGATTTTATAAGAGTATCTTCATCTATTTCAAAACTCTTGTTGAATCTTATGTATTATTGGGATTATTATTCCATATTATCATATACCATATTTAATTTAATTTTTTATGATTATTTTTGTTGTGGATGTTCTATCTTAAAACTATTCACCAATTTACTCTGAATGGTTAGTGTTTATGCTTAATTGTCGAGGAAAGTTATTTGGATTTCATATATTAATTTCAATATGAATGTATATGTTGTTTATGTTTATCCTAGTTCATATGAGGAATTAATTGCACATATTAAGTGTCTAGTGGATCCCTCTATAGACCATTGGTGCATCGGTATGTCTCGTGAGACAAACTACGATCTTGGCACAAGGCCTTGACAAAATGATTATTTATGGTCTTGGCACAAGGCCTTGACAGTATGGTTATATTCTCCCGTATTATGCATTCCCTAATTATGAAAATAGTATTGATGGTTCATGTGGTTATTTGGATAGTAGAATACCCATGATTATATTATATTATGGAAATATTTACTCAGCTCTTATTCCATCCATAATGTGATCAAGTTTATTATTTGTTAAAGGCATATGTTTTTATTTATTCAACATGCCTAAGGTTTATGTTATGATATCTTTAGTTATATTGCTTACTCTTATTGATCATTTGATCTCACCCCTTTATTATGTTTCATTTTCTCAGAACATGAAGAAGTTTTTTATGAATGACATGATGAAATAACCTAGGAGTTATAGAATTTTTCTAAGGAGCTTCTGAGTTGATTTTCATTTCAAGTTGTAATGTTAAACTTATGTATGTATCTTGTTTCCAATAATACTAAACTAATTGGTCCTTTGGGATTCATATTCCTTGTTTATATTCCAATGTAATCAAATAAGTCACCATCTCTAGGCAACTGAGTTCGGGTCTTTACATTTGGTATCAAAGGAAGTTTAGTAGAAAACTTGGAAACTAGATTTAGAAAACATAGATTAAGGAAGAGTCCCTAAGATAGTATTTTAGGATAAAAATACAATAATGTCCTGGTATTTTTGGTAAGGAATAGATTATGTGGATATTTCAAGAAATACATCCCTGTCTGGATATGAGCAGGTAGAGGTGGATCTGGAACAGATGTACCTAGGAGTGAAAGCTCTGACAAGGAGTTTTGGGGTTGACCCAGGGTATTCTGGTACACAAAAATGGTCCTTGTTGCACTCATGGTTAATATACTCCCAGAGGATATACTTAGGATAATTCACATTTTCTTTATAATCCATTATTAAGTATTTAAATGTAAATTTTTCTTCAAAGATACCATGTTTATGATTAAGAAATTAACTATGTGTAGAAATTTGATTTATGCTAATTATTTTTCTACATTGAGATTATACATTATGATTCATACCCTAATATAGTGTATTCCATTATTTAGAAATGGTGCCTAGTGGGAGGAATGGAAATCGCATGAACACACATGTCCCCTGTAGGGATTTTCCATCAATGTAAGATAATGATGTTGGATCTGGTACTATGACTGGTGCTGAGCAAATTTTAACTATACTGGGATAACTTAATCAGGTTATGAATAATAACCTTACCCATATGGAGAATCAGGATTCACCACGTTGAGGATATATATTAGATCGCTTTATGCAACAAAAACCTCCATCATTCAATGGGACTACAAACCCGTTTTTAGAAGAGTAGTGGATATGTTCCCTAGAGAATATATTTCTCTCTTTGGATTGTAACGAAATAGATAAGGTTGTCATTGTAGTTTATCGTCTAATGGTAGATGCGGATCAGTGGTGGTCATTAATCCAAAACACAAAGGATGAGGAAGAAATAGAAGAGATGGAATGGAGGTATTTTAAGGAAATCTTCTTAGAAAAATATTTCCCTCGTGAACAGTGAGAAGATATGGAGAGGCAATTCTTGAATCTGAGGCATAAGGAGGATGAAAATGTTGACAAGTATGAATCCAACTTTATAAGGCTGTAAAGGAATGTTTTGGACTACATACGTAATCCAAGGAGTAAAATTGATTGATTCTTTGATGGTTTGAAACCATTCCTCCAAAGGGATCTAGTCTCCCATAATTTCTCATTATATGAATACATAGTTTCATGTTCTATAAATACGGAAAAGGAATTATCTAAGTCTTATGAATTTTATGGAAATCAAGAGAAGAAAAGTGATTCTAAAAACTCTGGGAAAGGAAATAAGGAAATAGGGAAAAAGGTAAGAGTTGAATTTCCATCATGTAGTAATTGTGGGAAGAAACACCCTGGCACTTTCCTGAAGGGAATGGGATTTTGTTACAAGTGTGGAGAAAAAGGCCACCAAGATCGTGATTTTAAGGGGAAGAAAAAAGTTACCAAAGTTCAATGCTACAATTGTAGAGAGATGGGGAATTATGCACATGAATGTTCTAAACATCAGGTAAATGTTCCCCAAAGAAGGACAAAGGAGCAAGGCCAAGCTTATGCGGTCACAACCACGGAGGTTGAAGTTCCTAACAAAGTAGTGGAAAGTACATTAATCATTTCATCAAACTTATCCAATGCTTTATTTTATTCTGGATCATCATATTCATTTTTATCTTTCCATTTTTTCAAGAAAACTAGATATGTCCAATTTGATTTAATAAAGGAGTTAGCAGTCAAAACCCCTAGTGGATGTATCATTGCAACAAAGGTGTGTCAATTAGTCCCCCTCATTACACATAAACATGCTTTAGTTTCTGACCTTATCATCACACCAATGACTGGATTTGATATAATTCTTAGTATGAATTCTATGTCAAAATATGATGTGAGGATCTATTGCAAGAAGAAGGAAGTTACAATTTTTTGAGAATGGTGTGGAATCTCTTGTCTTTAGGGAAGAAATATCACCATATGATTCTCATCTAGATACATTCCCAATAGCTCTACTAAATTCAATTATTGGGGAGGAAGGGAATGAAATAACTATGGGTGAAGAGAAGAATGTACAGATAGAGGACATACCTATTGTGTAAGAATATGTTGATGTATTTTCAAAGGATTTACCTGGACATCCTCCAGAGTGGGAAATTGAGTTTTCCATTGATTTAATTTCTGGTCCAAGGCCCATATCAAAGACCCCTTATAGAATGGCCACTATGGAGTTAGTGGAACTAAAGAAACAACTAGAGTAATTGAGTGATAAAGTATTTATTCGACCTAGTGTTTCTCCATGGGGAACCCATGTCCTCTTTGTCAAGAAGAAAGATGGATCCATGAGGCTATGCATTGATTACAGAGAAATAAATTATATTAAAATAAATAATAAGTATCTTCTACCACGAATTGATGATTTATTTGATCAACTTTATGAAGCCCAATATTTTTCAAAGATTTACCTTCGATCTGGATATCATCAGTTGCTTGTGAGGAAGGAATACATTCCAAAAATAGCATTCCGAACCAGGTACGGGCATTACAATTTTATAGTAATTCCTTTTGTACTAACTAATGAACCATCTGTTTTTATAGATCTGATGAATAGATTTTTCAAGGAATATCTTGATGACTTTTTGGTGGTGTTTATTGATGATATCCTAGTATACTCTAAAAGCCATGAAGATCATGAAAATTTCTTGCACACTATTTTAAAGCCTCTGAGAAGAAATGGATTATATGGGAAGTTTAGAAAGTGTGATTTTTGGCTCCAATCAATTTACTTTCTAGGCCACATTGTCTCTAAGGATGGAATATCTGTAGATCCTGTGAAGAAAAAGGTTGTGCAATAATGGCCTACTCCAATGAACATAACTGAGGTACGTAGTTTTATTGGTTTAGCAGTTTATTATCAGAGTTTCGTTTATAACTTCACCCATTTAGCTAACCCAATGACCAAGATCACATGAAAGGGTTTAAGTTCATATGGAAAAATGAATGTGAATAATTTTTTAAATAAATGAAGAGGAGGTTAGTGAATTCTTCGATCCTAACCCTACCATCAGGGAATGATGGGTTTGTTATCTATAGCGATGCATCAAAGAAAGGACTTGGTTGTGTCCTTATACAGAATGATCGAGTCATTTCCTATGCATCTAGGAAGCTAAAAATTCATGAACAAAACTATCAAACTCATGATCTTGAGTTAGCAGTGGTAATCTTTTCTATAAAGATTTGGAGACATTACCTCTATGGAAAAAAATGTGAGATATATACAGATCATAAGAGTTTGAAATATATATTCTCACATAAAGAACTCAACATGAGTCAAATTAGAAAGATTGAGCTACTCAAAGATTATGATTGCAAAATACACTACCACCCAGGGAAGGCAAATAAGGTAGTAGATGCTTTGAGTAGAAAGAACCACAGAATTCTGAACAAGATGAGAGTTGAAAGGGATCATATGTTCATGGATCTAGTAAAGATAGATATGGAAATTATCAAGGAAGGTAACACATCACTAATTTTTCAAATGGTTTCCAAACCTTCTTTAATGGAAAGGATAAAATGTTTTCAGGTTGATGATGGGGAGTTTCAAAAGAAAATTAAAGCAATAAATGATGGTAAGTTGACTGAATTCGTATATGAAGATGGAATTTTGAAATTCAGAAAGAGGCTTTGTGTTCCCTCTATTCCTAAGATAAAGATGAAACTATTGGATGATTCTCATAGTTCTAATTTCTTTATACACCCTGTTAGTACAAAGATGTATAGAGATCTAAAGAAAAAAAATTGGTGGGAAATCATGAAGAGGGAGATTGTTTATTATGTGTCGAAATGTTTGGTATGTCAATAGGTGAAGGCTGGAAGAAAACGTCCTGGAGGATTCATGAAACCCATTACTATTCCTATGTAGAAATGGGATGATATTATAATGGACTTTTTCATGGGGATACCAAAGACTCCATGAAAAAATGATGCGATATGGGTCATTTTTTATCATCTTACAAAATCAGCACATTTTCTTACTATAAGAGAAGATTTACCACTTGAATGTTTAGCAAGACTATATATTAACAAATTTGTAAGACTTCATGGTGTACCCTTATCAATTGTTTCTGATCATGATCCCCGTTTTACATCACAATTCTGGAAGAGTCTTCAGAAGGCCTTAGATACTAATCTTCGTTTGAGCACTACCTACCACCCACAAACTGATAGACAATCAAAACAGACTATTCAAACTTTTAAAGACATGTTGAGGTCTTGTTCACTTGACTTTCAAGGCATGTGGGATCAGTATTTACCTCTCATAGAGTTTTCCTATAACAACATCTTCCATTCAAGTATTCAGATGGCACCATATGAAGTGTTGTATGGAAAGAGATGTCGTACACCAACTTGCTGGGATGATGTTGGTGAAAGAAAGCTCGTAGGCCCAGAACTTGATGAAGAAACAACAGAAAAGGTGAATTGTAACACCCCGAGATTTTATGAAAAATATTCTTTTAATTTCATTAATGTCTTGTGTTGTATGCTACACCAAGATTACCTTGCGCTATACGCAACACCGTATTAGCTTGTAGTATACGCAACACTATTCTTGGATCTTGTTACACCCAATTTTGATAATAGTTATTCTACGCAACATTGAGTATATATATATATATATTCAATGTATAAATGAAATATGGTTGGATTATGTTATACGAAACAATGAAGGATTCTTTCACAACACGCAACCCTGACTTGGCTTACATTACACGCAAGCGCGGCCTTCTGCGATAGCGTGTGTTGTACGCAATACCAAGTTTCGCTAAACAATGATATGCTATTAAAATATTATTAAAACTAGCTGTTCTGAATAGTAATAATCACTTTTTGAAATTTTTTGAATTTTATTTTTCAAAATGGACTTCATTTTTGGATCCGGAATATCGAAATTAGCTTAGGGTGAAATTTTGGTACTTTTCAGATAACTTTCATTTTCTGATGAATAGTGAAAATTACTAAATTTTAATTAAAAGCAACCTTTTTAATCAAAATAATTAATAGTGATAAATTATTAATTTTAGTGGTTTTAAAGTATATTTAGAATATATTTTTACAATTTAATACAATGTTGGTCATTGGATGTAATTTCACATTTAAACCAGACATAAACAAATGTGAATCTTTTGATAGTTATTATCTCTTAAGAACACGCTATTTGTTTTGACAACGGGAATTAATTTTTAAATTAAGTAATGAAACTGATATGTTTTGAATTTGTTAAAATAGACATCATTTTTCAGTTCATAATATCAAATATAGATTAGGCCTAATTTTTGGTATTTTTCTAGAAACTTTCATTTTTTGATGAATAGTGAAACCACTAAGTGGTAGTTAAAAAAATGAATTTTCCATAAAACTTAATTTTACCGCTTCTGTGAGTGGAATTTCAAAAATCCTAGAGACACGGTTGATGTCAGTAAGTAAAATGTGGTTCAATGAGATGAAAATAATTTTTGTTGAATAGTAACTTTTTACTTTTTTTTACCACGGTTAAAAGCAAATAGGGTAATTAAGGGTAAAAATGATATTATTATTACCCTAACACATGTCCTAATTCTATTGGATAAGTTTAATTCGACCAAAAACAACCTTAGGAATAAAATATGACCATTTAGGCCCACTTGAATTAGATTAGTACATTTATTATTAATTTATTTAAAGAAGGGTTAAAATAGTTAAAATCAAAGTTTAATAAGTATATCATTTTTAATATAGTGTTATACATAAGATAAATTCGACTATAAATATTCATTAGAAATATAAAAATATTTCATACATAATGGTATTTTATTTGTAATTTTTAGACATTAAATAATTTAATTTATTTATGACACAAAGATGATGTAGTAATTATCTTATTAATGAAATATTGACATAATTGATGTTATAAATACCAAAATAAAAGTAATTTGAGACTTTTTATGAATTCCACTAATTTTATAGGTTAATATGAAATGTTATTATTGATATAATTAACTTTTTTTCGAACTAATCAGTCTTTTATGATTTTCACAAAAATCAATTCCTAAATAGTGTCAAAATTGACATAAAATAGTTTTTAAAACAAATATTATATTATTAATTGTTATTTTATTCCTAAAAATATAAGGTTCGGCCAAATGACTTAGATAAGGTTATATATATTAATAATAAACAACTTGGGGTTCGTTTGACTTCTTATAGTAATTTTATTAACCTTATAGTGTAAGAACACAAAAAGACACGGTAAAAGTAAAATTGTCTAACTTAATGTTAAATCTAAATGATAAGGTTAAAATAGGAACCTAAACTTGTCTAAATTATATTTTATGAGAGGATTTAGACCCATACCCACCTTATCTTAGAAATAAATCAATTTGGAGCTATTTAAAACCTAATTTGGCTTTATAATAAAATAATATTTTTAGTTATTCCAAAGGTGCCCCTCTCCTCCCTTATAAAAGGGCACCTCCTCCCTCCCTTACTCACACCAATTTGAGCCTTCAAGATCGGCCAAACCCTACCAAATTCTCTTCTACACTTCCCTAGAAATATCCTAGAGGTCTTGGTCTTCTTCAAAGACCAATTTTAGTGCCCTAAGAGGAGGTCTCAAAGAGGCGCTTCAAAGAAGAGGTAATGTCTATTACCGATTCTTTCAACTTTATTTCTTCTTTTACTTATTATTCTTTAGTTGTTTTATTATGAAGTAATAACATCAGTATCAATAATATACTGATATGTTATTATAAGTATGAAACAACCCTATTTCACCATCTATCCATCCTACGGAAAACAAAATCATCGCGCATGCGTACGTACGGAATACCGTCTCCACACCGTGGTGTAATCTGTTTTTCCAACACCACCTTACTTGGATGGGTATAATGGTGTAAATATTAACTATATATAGTTATTATACCATCATAATGATTCTTATATATTGTATCATCCACTCCAATTCAATTCAATAGTTATGGAAACGATATCATTGCCTGTGCGTACGTACGGACTACCGTCTCCACGATGCGATGAGATTCATTCTCCATGTTAACCATTTAAGAATGATTATAAATTATATATATGAAATAATAATGAAATATATGACATAATAATTCTATTGTATTTATGTATATATATATTCATTTCATCTACTTAATTCCATTCAATTCAATAAGGAAACTAAAATAGCGTTCATGCGTACGTACGGCCTACCGTCTCCATGAACGTTGTATTTCTTTCTATTTATCGATCCATTATATATATATTCTGAATATATATTATATATAAATCATGTTTTACCTTCTGGATGTAAGTAATCATGATCTAAGTAATCATATTAATAATTACAAGTCAAAACACGGACGACAAATGAAACGATTTTACCCAAAACGCTCTTTAACATGGAATTTACAAAAGAACGGGTAATATAAAGTCATAAGTGAACCATATATGATATCATAACAATTAATATGATTCTTTAATAAGTAAATAACATTATTTAAATCATTATACAGGAGTTTTGGACACTTACGAAGCAAATCGGACCTAAGGTAAGGGAAATATCACAATCTCATTTTTATCCGAGATTGTTTATACTTTGGAATTTACTGGGGTGTATTTTATCATCCACATCCATGTTTCCTCAATATGTAATATTTATATCCTTATAAAATATTTTATATCCAATTTTACCCTTCTGTGAGTTTTTAGTAAAAGATATGAAAGGAATCTTTTGTCGTTTTTCGTACGAGGTACTTTTTGACTTTTCCGACAAAAGTACGAGAAGAATGTTTTTTTTAACTTATACGGCATGAACGGATTTTTAAGGTTTTATAAAGACTTATTTTCATGATGATTCCTTCAAAATATTTCATGACTATTTTCAACAAAATCTCTTTCTTTTAAAATTGCATGACGTTTTGTGAAAAGAAATTGATTTTGAATAAGAAAGGATATTTTCCTCAAGAATTCATTTCAAGTGTTTTATCAAAACCATTTTCCATATAAGATGAAATTATTTCATATGTGTATGTTTCAAGTGTAATGTATATATGATTTACATGGTTTCAATTTTCTTATGATGAAATATCCATTTTTTTATATGGATTATGTGATGATGGGATGATGTTTATGAAACCCATTTTATTCTTTGGGTTATGATGAATGTTTTAAGTTTATTTTGTGGCACAAGTAAGAATGATTTCACTATAAGATGGGTGGGACCTATATCTCCCTCCAATTCATTGGGTAAAGATTTATATCTCATGAGATAGACATGGCTAGAACGGCAGGTTAAACCGGTTCAGTAAAACAGGACTGAAACGAGGAGTGAACTCGATTCGGAAAGGGACTTTGTCCACTAAGATGGTCTTGGAAGCAATGCCTTGGCTACTATGGAAATAATTACATGTGCTTAATGGATGACACAATTACATGTTTTATTCCCATGCTATTTTATCATTCTTAATGTTTCTTTATGATCTATGCCTTATGTAATTCCATGTTTTATGTCATTGCTCAAGCTTTTGATGTTTAAACATTATGTTCATGTTTTTAAGTTCAAATGTATATAGTATGTTTTATTTTATCCATACTTACCCTTACTGAGAATTTGAGCTCACCCCTTTTATGTTTTATTTTCCCCATGATATAAAGAAAGGTTTTAGGTAAGAAAAAAAAGGGGAAGATCTTTACTGGGAGATGTTGAAGATCTTTCACCACGATTAAAAGATTTTATTCCGAGTTTCCAAAGACACTAAACTATTATGATCCTTGTGTGTCTATTTCTGTTATATATTAAGTATTCCACAAAAGTAATGTAATGTCCATGTATGTCAAGCTTCGGGTCTCTACATGAATATTATCCAAACCCATATGAAAATAGCTCAAAGTAGGCAAAAGAGATATGCTGACAACCGAATCAAGGATTTGGAATTTCAAGAAGGAGATCATGTTTTCTTAAAGGTATCTCCATGGAAGATAATTATACAATTCGGTAAGAAGGGAAAATTAAGTCTTAGGTATATCGGAACTTTTGAAATTATGGATCGAATTGGAGCTATAGATTACCATTTGGAAATGCCACCAAGTCTCTCCAAAGTTTACAATCTATTACACAAGTCAATTTTAAGGAAATACATGTCAGACCCAACACATGTACTCACCTTTGAAGAAATAGAACTTGATCCTGATCTGTCTTATTGTGAAGAGCCTATCAAGATTCTTGATACCAGAGAACAAGTATTGAGAAATTGAATGACCCATATGGTAAAGGTTCTTTAGAGGAACCATAAGATGGAAGAGGCAACATGGGAGCCTGAGGAGCTTATGTTGAAGACATACCCGAATCTTTTTAGGTAACATTTTTGTGAATTTTGAGGATGAAATTTTTGTGAGGGGAGAATGTAACGACCCAATATTTTTTTCAAGGGAAATTCCTTTCTTATAAACATTTCATAATCACATAAAATCACAATATAATGAACTACTAAGTGCTATGTGACCTTTAAACATAATTTTGTCACTTCTATGATGTGAATTTTGAAAATCTGACATACACAGTCGCGATCAGTAAGTTATTTGGAGTCCAATAAGAAAAACATAATTTTTGGTGAATAGTAACCTACCCTTATGAATAGTAAAATTCCCTTATGAATAGTGATATACCCTAATGAATAGTAACCTTACCTATGATAGTATATAAATAATATTCAATTTGAAGTACGATATACCTATGTTTTGGAATAAGTAAATAAATATTTTAAAACTGTTTTTTTAGAATAAATTATGATTTTAATTAAATATTAAATTAATCATATTAAGAAAATTATTTTTAAAAAATTGACTTCATTTTTGGATTCTACAAGTTGAAAAATGGTTGGGGTGATTTTTTGGGTTTTTTTTTAAATACTTGAATTTTTTATGAATAGTGACATACCATAATTTGTAAAATAAGATAAATACACTAATTATAGAGTCATGTATGATGTTTTTCTGATGTAAGACCAATTAATTCGGATTCACATGATAAAATTACTATTATTTGTCATGAAAGACTCACTATTCATTGTCTTTTGGAGAAATAATAAATTAATGGATATAGTATTGAGAAATCCCCTCTCCCCTCCACTATAAAAACCCCCCACCACTCCCTCTTCCCTTCACTCCTCTCAAGCCTTGTGCCTTCTCCAAATTCACTCCAAATATCCTCTCAACCTCCTATCCCATGTCCAGAAAGCCTTTTTCTCACAAAAATACCAAAACCTCCTCCTTAAGGAGGCTCTCAAGGAAGTTTGGTTCAAGAGGTAAATTCCTCTTTTCAATTATTTGTCTTTCCTTTCAAGTTCATTTGTTTTCTTTTTCTATTATTACCTATCCTTATCCAAATGTTGTGATGAAACCATTAAATTACATGTACTTTAATTTTTTCATGATAGTGTAATAAGTTATAATCATCTCTTCCTTTTACCTTCTTTTATACTAGTAGCAAGAACACCATCTGAGATCTGTCAATTTACCACATTCAAGGATGATGGGATTTCGATTTCTATTATCATTCTCAATTATGGTCATGAAACCATTATTGTTATGATTGAACCAGATTATTATATATGTAATATACCCTATTTAAGGTTCTTTAATCCCTTTTTACAAATGGTATTAAGTTATAAATAAAAATTAGTTTGTTGTAATCAAAACCCACAAATTAACCGAAACATTTATCGTTAAAGTTATATATAATAATTCATCCTTGTGCCATGTAAACAAGTTATATAAATGACCACTAACACATATGTATGATCTTAAATAATATTCTAATACAATTCTGGAGATTTACATTCATTCCACATGAACTCTATTACTTAAGAACAAGTGAACCTATTATGAAAATAAAGAAAACGAACACTATGGAACGATGAAATTCAATATAATAACTTATCAATAAGGGCATAAATGAAATAAACAGAATTATGATAAAATAATACATGTATAATAGGTTATGAAATAGGTTATTAATAAGTATAATTTCATATTCTAGTAGCTTAAGTTCAAGAGCATAACACGTTCAAATTTAAGGTAAGGGTTTTCCACCCAAACTTCCATTTTCATTTGGGTTACTTTTATTGTCTAATTACCTCAATGAAACTCTTGTGTATTATTATGTAATCCTAAAAAATTATTTGTGTGGGTTATATATATGTTTACCAACCATAATATTTCCTTATTTTATGGGTGGTTACACATTTTAAAAGGAACTTTCAAAATTGTTTTCGAAATACAAGCCCGATCCAAGGGAATTTCTAAAATTCTTACCTACTTTCAAGGTCACTCTATAATCTGTTTTTGGAAACCATTATCTTTATAAAATCACTAATTTTATTATGAAAATACTATCTTACTTCACTTCTAGTTTTATACAAACATTTTTCCAAAATAACTCTTCTTTTCAAAGTAAAAGAGTATTTATCTCAAGATTTACTCGAAGATTTCATAAGAGTATCTTCATCTATTTCAAAACTCTTCTTGAATCTTATTTATTATTGGGATTATTATTCCATGTTATCATCTACCATATTTAATTGAATTGTTTATGATTATTTTTTCTTTGGATGTTCTATCTTAAAACCATTCACCAATTTACTCTAAATGGTTAGTGTTTATGCTTAATGTTCGGGGAAAGTTATTTGAATTTCATATATTAGTTTAAATATGGATGTATATGTTTTTTATGTTTATCCCAGTTCATATGAGGAATTAATTGGACATAGTAAGTGTCGTTTGGGGCCCTCTATATCCCCTCGGTGCATCGTTAGGTCTCATGAGGCAAACTATGGTCTTGGCGCAGGGCCTTAACAAAATGATTATTTATGGTCTTGGCACGAGGCCTTGACGGTATGGTTATATTATCCCGCATTATGCATTCCCTCATTATGAAAATAGTATTGATGGTTCATGTGGTTATTTTACTAGTAGAATAACCATGATTATGTTATATTATGGAAATATTTACTCATCTCTTATTCCTTCCATAATGTTATCAAGTTTATTATTTGTTAAAGGCATATGTTTTATTTATTCAACATGACTAATGTTTATGTTATTATATCTTACACTGTATTTCTTACTCTTACTGAGTGTTTCAGATCACCCCTTTATTATGTTTCATTTTCTCAAGACATGAAGAGTTTTTTTTATGAATGACATGATGAAATAACCTAGTAGTTATGGAAGTTGTCTAAGGATCTTCTAAGTTGATTTTTATTTCAAGTTGTAATGTTGAACTTATGTATGTATTTTTTTCCAATAATACTAAACTAATCAGTCCTTTGGGATTCATATTCCTTGTTTATATTATAATTTAATCAAATAAGGCACCGGCTCCGGGAAACTGGGGTTGGGTCCTTACTTATAAGGCATGTTTGGTGGTGAAAGTTTTCCAACATAATGAAGTAATATATTTACTATAAAAAATTATCGGTTGTTAAATATACAATCATATTGATGGTGTTGAGTCTTATTGCTATCAATGATCTACACTTAGTGAAAATAGATTTCAATACTACCTTTCTTTATGGTGACTTAGAGGAGGAGATCTACATGAAGTGGAACAAGGGTTTTAAAGTTTATTGGAATGGGGTCCTTTTTTTAAATTGAATAAAATGCTCTATATCTTGAAATATTTTCCTCAATAGTGGAACCAAAAGTTTTATGTTTACATGAAGAAAGAAGGTTTCATGAAGAGTGAATATGATTATTTATATTGAATTTTTCTTTTGGATTATGTGATTTCATTGTTTTATTTTTTGTTAATGTATGATGTGAATTCAATGTATTCTTGGATAATGGGTTATAGATTGAGTATCCACCCATTATATGGATATTTAAAGTGTTTTCATTGTAAATATAAATAGAGACTTACATGTTGGAAAAGGATTTTTGTAAATATGAATTATATATGATAATTACATTATAAATGAAATTATTTTTAAACTAGACCTTGTGTAAAATTCATCTTCTAAGGTGTATGAAAGGGTTTTTTACAATAGTCCCATAAAAGTTGAAGTGTCGGTTTGGTGAACAACGTGTAGAAGCTTTTTTTTTCAAAGTTAAAATCTATTTTGAATGGAATATTGAAGTGTTTGAGTATTGTATAAGGAAGCATGGTGTGATGTTATGATTTATTGATGAAATTAGTGTTAAAAACATTTTTATAAAGGTTTTAAGATATGGGAAGGATTCTAGATTTTTAATTGTAGTGATATACTTTGATAAACTTAAAGTTGAGTTAATAAGTTTCTTGTGTTCTTGGGAATGGAGTTGAGGAGTTGAATAATTTTTGGTAAATTCCCAAAAGTGATTTTAGATGTTTATGAGTGGTTAAGAATTTCCTGATTTGAGTAAAATAATTCATGGATTTTATTGAATAAATTTTAGAAATATGGAAATATTTGGACAGAATATGTTTCAACCATGACTAGAATATGTGTTAACAGGACCTGCTTATGCGTCATCCTGAAGCTGTGTATGTGTCATTATAAAGGAAAATTCATCTATGTATGTTCCATTTTATACCTTCATATATGTTATTGGTGGTTTTTTCATGTGTCAAAGAGATGAGTGTAAGTTTCATTTGACACTTAATCAAAAATAGGGAAAAGATTCATCTTGAAATCCAAGTATTCTATATTTAAGAATTTAAAGGATAAATTCAATTGGGAGGACTGGATAATTCATCTAGGAAAACTTCAAGAAATCCTCAAACAAAAACAGAAAGTTCAAAAATATGAGAAACATCATTGGGCTCAAACGCAACAGCATACAACAAACTCTTGAGCTCCGGGTGGGAAGGCTTTGCACATCCTGATCTCGGGTCCCACTCCCCTTGAAACATATGAGATCTATCATCAACAGCAAGAAACTAGACATACCGACAATAACAATAAACTTCATCTTGATGATTGAAAATCCAATCTATACCGATGATGATGTCAAACAGAACTAGATCAATAATGAGAAAATTACCATACCAACTCTATATCAGTAACCGTTAATGAACAAGAAGGACACTGAAACCTCTTATCTCTCCTCTTTACAAGAGGTGTTTCTAACTCCATTATAAAGGATATCAGTTGTGTTGGAAGTTTAAGCATACCAACAAAACGTGCAGATATAAATGAGTGGGAGGCACCTATATCAAATAAAGCAATTGATACTGAATATTCAATAAGGATAGTACATATCACTATTTCTAGACCTGTATTGACTTCTATTGGACACTCATATACTATGTGAAAGTGATTCACTCCTGAGGCCTATGGATGGATCCCTGAATTCTTTGAAGCTTTTGACTGCACTGCAGTAGCCTTTGGATC
The DNA here is from genome assembly GCA_963277665.1 of Viscum album. Lineage (NCBI taxonomy): Eukaryota > Viridiplantae > Streptophyta > Magnoliopsida > Santalales > Viscaceae > Viscum > Viscum album. Next base: position 1,598,098,670 of record OY728141.1, read on the forward strand.
TGATGAACCCTGACCATAACGATGATAGAAGGATTGTATATGACCAAAATGTCCACATTTTTTGCACATATTCATTGGAATAGGGAAAAATGTACGGGGTGTCTGACCCTTCCACACTGATATAAAATCAGAGGCACACTGCTAGCAGTATCATATGGTGTGGAGGAGGCTCTTTTCTAGGACCCACCACCACCACTTCTATGATGATCCTACCACTTCCTCTTCTTTCCATGCATTCCACTGAAGCTTCCACTAGATGGAAGAGAAGATTGGGAAAACCAACCTTGTCTACCATATCCATCTCTTCCATCATAGCTTCATCTACCATCTCTGCATAGGTATAAAGTTTCAACATAAATACCTACAGTCTAATATATGGTCGCAAACCCTGTAGGTACTTTTGATCCTTTAGTTGGTCATTTTTTACCATATCCATAGAAAAATGGATAAGCTCATCAAACCTATTGGTGTAAGAAAACATCAAATTATCTCCCTTCTAAAAGGATAGAAACTCTATATACTTTTACAACATAAATTAATCTAGACAAAACTTCTTAAAGAACGAGGTTTTGAAACCCTTCCAATCCAGGTCCACGTGTTTGTCTTCCTGGACCATAGAATCCAACCATCATTTTCTAGAACCTTCAAGGATAAACATTGTACACTTTACCCTAATATTCTAAGGTGTCTCCAAGACTTCAAATATTTGATTGATCTTATCCATCTATTCCTTCATATCTTGAGTTTCATTCGTTCCTTTAAAGGATGGTGGCTTCTCGTGCAAAAATTCCCATGATCGATCTTTCTCTCCTCCAACTCCTGGTTGTACCTCAACAACCATGTTCTAAACTCATGTTTCATCTTGATAAATTGTAATAACTAATTGTATAATAATCTCAATGATATTATAATCCACTAGAGGATTTCTTTGTGGAGCATCAGTTACACCTTCCTGAGGAAATCATGGAATATGTCTCATAGGCATACTTCTACACAACAAAATAGAAGTAATGATCAGACAATAGAGTAAATATCATCTTAAACCAAAAAAACCATAAGTATAAAGTGATATTCAAAACAAAATCCAACACTAAAGACACATATCTAACCTTACCATGGTAACTTGAGTCTCTTCACAACAAGATCTGGCCAGGAACTTATCACAACATACCTCTCAAGTCCTGAAAATCCTATCTTCAGTCTAACAGACATTCCAAGATAAGGACTCTTGAGTACATACCTCCTCTGATACCAAATTTTAAAAAACGGACTTGGTTTTCCCTCAACACTACTGGTAATTGGACCAATACTAATGGTTTTGGCCAAACCGTTGGTATAAGTACCATAAAATGACCCTATACAAACGGTTTTGGAAGAATTGTTGGTATAGCTTTAATTAAATGAACATATACCAACAATTTTTCTAGAAATTTTTGTATAAGTAATGGTTATACCAAAAATTTGGCTAAAACTATTGGTATAGACTCCATTAAATGACCTTATACCAACGGTTCTTCCAAAATCATTGGTATAGGTCCCAAAATTCGAAATACCTATACCAATGGTTTGGAAAACCTTTGGTATAATAATTTTGATTTTTAATGAATTATGTTGTCAAATAATGTTGAAAAAATAAATAATTATTATACTTATAAATACACATATACATATTTATCAAATTATATCCCTAAAAATAGTATAGCTTAGTGGTAAGGTCTTTGAGTTATAAGTTGGAGGTCCAGGGATCAAAACTTGCCGGATTTTTTTTAATTACCTATACCAACACTTTTGAAAATCATTGTTATAGATAATTCATATCACATATACCAATAGTTTAGAAACCATTGGTATATCCACCTATACCAACGGTTTCCCAAAACTATTGGTATAGGTCTATAATGACGCCACGGTAACCCACATTCACCCAAACCGTTGGTATAGGTCAAATTTCCATTTGTGAAACCTAGAACCTGACCCGATCCATCACATACCTGAAGGTTGTTCTTGATCCCCATGGGATGGTGACAAGCACCTAGGCATCAAATGAAAAACCATAGGTAATGATTTCACCCAACCTGAACAAAACACATGGAATATATATACACAAAGTAAGAAGAAACAGTGGAAATACAATAGATATATGCCATAACTATAAGAAAGGCAGTGGAAACAAATGACTGTAAAAGTATCCAAAACTCCAAGAGATAAGCCCTACTACAAAGGACCAAAACCAAACAACTACTCCATGTTATGGTGTGGATAAACTCCCACAATATTACCACAAGATACCTAAATCATCTGACATGAAACCTCATCACCTCATAGTGGTGCCTCATCTTTCCCTACATTAGAATACATACAAAGTTCTATACACCAATAAAGAAGTGCACAGGGTGTGAGCTAATAGGATCAATAAGATCCCACCCAGGTGTTCCATAGAAAGTCTTTGTATAATAATTTTTTTAGACTCTTTTTAAATAAAACATTGAATGATAAGAAGTAAATTAGTTTTATAGAAAACATGGTAAACATTTCCATTTTAATCACATTTCTAAAAAAAAGAAGGTATATCAATTTCAAAGCACATTTTTTCATATCATCTTTCACAAGTATCAACATGCATGTCAAGGATAAAGCAGTAAAAATCCAATCAATACAAAAAATAGTAGCAGCATATGCATCACAATACCAAGGAATACAAAAGTTCAGGCATCAGACTACTCATACCCAAAATCTATGAACAATGAATTGTGGTACCTGAAACCAATGATCTACACTCCAGGACTAGGGAGACACCCCATAAAGTGAAGCACCAATATCATATACATAACTAGAGCCAATAATCTACACTGTAGTTAAAGAGGAACACCCCAGAAATTGAACCCCCATAATGAATGATATCCTTAAGATAAACCTTCCACTTAGTACCCAAGGTAACCCATGTGCTCGTTTTCACAATCATCTCAATGTTTCAAAAATCATTTCAAATCCATTTCACAAATCCATTTAAATTATTTGAAAATACCCTTTTTCTTTCCATTTATCAAAAATCAGGGAAAACCCCATTTTTCTTTAAAAACTCTTTTCAACACACACAAATCAATCATGTCAATTCCTTGTATAAACTGTTTTATAAAGAAAGAAAAACAAGGTTCATCAACATAGGCTAGAGACAGAACCACCTACCTCGAAACTTAGGTCGCACATGACCGTAACAGGGTCCACTAACAATGAAAACCCAAAAACATCTAAAAAGTCCCTAGAATCAAATCCACATCACAAGATTGGCCCAATTCAAAAAACAGGGGGTTAATAAAAATAAGTAAACCCACATACCTCAAGAACAAATGGTCGTCGCACCACGACCAATAAAGGAATGGCCTCTAGAATGATATTGCACAATGGATCTAGAATAATTCATGAAGAAACACCAAATTAGACCAAAGGATCTGATAATACAACCTAAGGGTGCTACCGTGATCAAATACAATGAAGAAACAGAAATATCACTTACCTAGAGAGACGCAACCTAGATGCAATAATGATTGAACATAGATCGGATCATTTTAGAATGATCGAATTCTCCCAAAATTTCCTGGGAATTGACCTGGGTCAAGATCAATAAAATCTGCAGAAGTAACTGAAGAAAAATATCCACACACCTATTTTAAAAACTATATGTAGGTCATTACATTGCGTGTAACTTGGTTACATGGTGTGTAACCATAAAAGTCCCACATATGTCAGAAAACCCATCACCTCATATTAAAATCTATTATTTAAAACATTCATGATTTGAAACATCTATTCATTTCATATAACATTTCACAATGTGAATCCTTTCATGACAAGCATATATCAACTCTTACGAGTCATATAACCTAGTTATAAGGCATTAAATCCTCCCAAAACCTATAAAAACCAATTATAGATAAGAGTCCAACAAATCTCTGACTTCACCATTATAGGTATCCTCTCAATTCCTTCTCGAACCCATACAGACAACAAGAAAAGGAAAACCATGATGAGGTTAAGGGCATACTGGATAGATCGATAATGGGATGTTACAACATATGTGTCACCAGATACGTGTGTGTGTGTGTGTGTGATTAGTGGTATATGTTTATGTTAAAGAGATAAGCATAAGATTTATTTGACACTTATGAAATATGGAGAAATTTTATAGATTGAAATCTGAGTACTCTATATTTAAAAATATAGATAAATTCAATTAGGATGATGTTAAATCTATAACTTAATGATTCATACATCATAAACACCAAAAATAGTATATGATTCAAGCCTGAAATTAAAGAGAGATAATCTTCAAAGTTGTGTAAAGGAATATCAATGTGAAGTAAATTCTATAAGTTTTAAATATTTTTTAAATAGATAAATTCCATAATTAATTTATAATTATTTTAGTTGATACACGAGTTGTTCCTAATTAATCTAAACATCATAATGCTTCTAAGATCCATAATCAAAGACTTTTATGATAAATATTAAAGGAATATAAGTATGAGGATATCATTATTTTAATTTTCTAATTATTTTCAAATGATAACATTTGAAAATACATTCTTGTGATCAATCTAAAGATAAATCTAAATATTCTCAAGTTGTGATGAAGTTTTATAAATATCACAAGTAAATATGATTCAAGTTGAAGGAGTTGAGTTTTTTGAAATGTAGTTATATTCTTAAGTGGTTGAAATAAAAATTCCATTGAGTATTTTAGCCTTCCATCATGGAGCTTTTATTCATGTCACAAGCTAGAAGAAGTATGTAAGCGTTGTTCCATAAAGATATTACTCATTCTAAAAGTAGGTTGATCATGATATATATGTGTGTGCAATATATTTCAATGATTTATATTGAGAATAATTTGAGAAATAAATGAAGGTATTGATGTTATTTGAATAATATAGTATATTTTATTTAGTTGAGAGAATTGAAAAGAAAATGAAATGAGATAAAGTGAAGGGAACTCTTATTATTTCCTAGGAGGAAATAATTGAGAGGTAAAGGGAAAATGAGGATCATGGGAACAACCACATACAAAAAGTGATAGAAATATTAAATGAATATTTTGGGCACCGAATCACATAGATATATTTTATATTTGAAATATAGAAAATATTATTCTAGGTGACTTATATATAAAATAAAAATATGAAAGAGGGTGTTTTGATTGAGAGGTTGAAACTGAGAGCTATTTTATAGTGCTAAATATTGAATAAATCTTGAATGAAGAACAAGAAAAATCTGATACTGAGCTGAAACTAAAGATTATTGTGTATTGAAGATAAAGGAAGAAGAATATGGATATTGTTTTATGATCAAATTAGGTGTACCCAAGCTGTGAGAAGTAGAAGGATAAAGAAACTAAGTGAGAGACTGATTGTTATGTTTTTCATATCATTTATTCCAAGCCTTTTGTTGAGTGAGGAGATTATGGTTATTTGAAGATTATTTGATCTTAGATAAATGATTGAGATAGCTATATGAGTAGATTTTTTAGAATTATATGAAGTTGAGTTGTGATAAGTGATTGAGTTATAGAACATACTTGAAGACTTGCTCGCTTTAAAAGTATCTTCTATTAAGTTAAAGGATATCGGTTCAGATGGATAAAATGAAACCATTTGTATACTGATGATTAAATTCTAGGGAAGTTATGAAATAAAAACTTTCATATATATGGTGGGGTTTCATAGAACCTAATGGATTCAAGGTGTGTGGGAGATCATGGTGGGAAGCTGTGATAATAGTGTGAAGCTTCCAATAAAAGACCTATAGGAAGCTAGAAAATGAAGTCTTGTGGGAAGAAATCAATTGTATACACAGTGCGACTCTATGTAGGTGTGGTAAACACCACCCATTATAGTTAAACTTTTATTATAGTGTATAAACCATGATTGGGGTGAACAACCAATCATGGAGAGTAGAAGATCTTTGGGATAAACATTATAAAAATATTATATACCTCTTTATTTGATTTAATTATATTGGATGTAGTTGATAATTATGATTTGAAACATAAAATAGATCAAAATTAACAAAATAATAATATAGGTAAAATTCTAAATGGGGTTCAATTTTCTAAGATCGTTTATAGTTTTGTAAAAATTGAAAACACTTGATTCACCCTCCCCATGTGTCTATACTGATCCTATAAGAAATTTCAACTATTATCAAAATTTGTGGAATGATGGGATTAAAATCACACTACTAATATATATAGATGAAATTTTTATTACATATATATAGATTCAATGGATTTAGGTAATGAATTGTAAGTTTTCCAAAATATTCAAAATTCAGGATCTTGGCAAAGCCAAGAAAATATTGGGGATGATAATTGAGAGGGATATAGAAGTTGGTATTCTAGTTTTATCCTAAAAGGAGAACATCTAAAAGATCATCAATCATTTTGGGATGTCCATAAGTAATTTTATATTGAACCCTCTTTTCAAAAACTTTAATTTATCTAATACACATGCACCAAAATCGAAAGATGAGGCCCGATGCATAGAAAAAGTAAAATATAAATCAGTTCTCAAAATATTGATGTATGTGATGATTTGTACATGGCTAGGTATTTCTTTTGTAGTGGGGGTATTATTTCATTTTATTTCAAACCCCATAAGGTAACATTGGGAAGTCAAGAAGTGGATCATAGATACTTGATGGGATCAGAAGATATAACATTATGCTTTGAAGAAGATGATCTACTTTAGGGATTAATGGATATGGATTTTACTGGGTATTTGGAAACTCAAAAGAGTACGTCATTATTTATGTTTACATTTTTTGTAATAGAATTCAGTTGTATGTCTTGGATGCATATTTTGGTTACATTTTCTACAATAGAAGAAAAATATGTAGCATTTACAAAAATAGGACAAGAGTTATTCATGTTAATTCACTTATTGAAGGATATTGGAAGGAGTAGTGTTATTTTGTGATATCTAGAGTGAAATTCACCTTTCTTGGAATCTAATGTTTCATATAAGAATGAAACAAATTTTCTTGAAATTATATTTCATCCAAAATTTAATGGAATATAATTTATTAGAGATGTCAAGTATAACTATGAATAAAAATCTTTCAGACATGTTCATGAAGGTTTTAGTCTAAGAAAACTTTAGGTGGAATTGTGCCTTAGTTTGACTTTAGTGAATGGGATAATGTGTATAACACTGCATGCATAAGGAAGAAGGATGTGTTTTTACCTATATTTTGAAGGATATCAGAGTGATATTAATCCTTTAAGAATTCATCAAGTGGGAGACTATTGGGTTTTTTGAAGCCTTTATTCAAGTTACTATATTTAGTTTATTAGAAGTAGGGACTCCAGTAAAATACTTCAATATTTTTTTGAAATGGAATTTAAAGACTTCAGAACTTAGATATGTTTTCTAAAAGGTGATTCCCTTCTGATGGATTGAGAAGGCTAGTCTGCATCCATCATAAGTTGGAATTTACAGGATCATCTGATTAGATGGGACTACAAATAGTCCACCAACTATAGTGGTTTTGTTGATGTTGTATATAAAATAATTTTGAATCCAATAGAGGGTCAACTGTATTTCTCATGTGGTGGTACAACCTGACCAACCAGTTAAAAAACTTTATAAATAAGAGGTGGGACTAGTTGATGATTATATCTTGTATTAAATCAATGTGTTAACACTGGATCCTTAGTTATTGTGTTTTATAATCCTTTTATTTATAGTTGTTGTGTCCGATGTATTTTGGTTTTATTTTTTTCAATATGTCAATATGTGTTTAAAATAAATGTTTTTGGTGAAGTTAAGTAATTTCTCGAAGAAGGTGAAATATTAATTTCTAGAATAAGATGATATATAATTTTAAGTTAAGGAGTTATAAAAATAACTTTTACAAGTTAAATGAAATGATTTATTTAAGGAGAAAATTTCATTCCATTAAAAGGATATTCTATAAGAAAAATGTAGATTTTTCTAGAATAAGAAATTTTAGTTTTATAGAATAATATTTGGAAGGTGTTTTACTAGATGGCTGAAGAAATAAGGTATGAGAAGAAGTTTTTTAAGGTATTTACAAGAGGAAATTATAGAAGTAGTGATATGAATTCACCAAAGATAAATGTTTCAATAGATGTTGCATAAATTTTAAATTATCCAAAAGGATGAGCTAAGAAACCTGAACCACTAAAGATTTAAAAATAATATAGCTCAATGATTATAATTTGTTCATTAATCAAAAATAACATCACTTTGGTGGAAGATAAATAGTGATCCATGTTAAGTTGAATTTAAAAATTCATTTTCATCGATAGATAAGGATTCATGTAAAGCATTATTGATTTTTGAAGATATTATAAGATGGGCCAATGGAGGAAGAAAGAACCAGAAGAATGACGAAGTGCCTAAGTAGATTATTAATAATATTAAGATTGAAAGATCTATCCTAATTAAATACTAGATAAAGATACTCTAAAAGAAAAATATACATAATGAGGAATCGAAGGGTAAAAATGGAATTGATTAGAATAATGATTAGTAGTTAAGCTAGTTATAAGAAGAATCTGAAGTTGTAAGGTAAGTGTAGATAAGCAGAAGGTTGAAACATCAGAAGCTGGATATTTATTCGATAAATAAGAATATTTTATTTGATCAAAAGAATAATCTTCAAGATTAATTTCAAACTAAATGAAGTTTTATTGTATGGAGTTTATTGGAAGAACATGTATCATGATAAGGAATGATCAAAACATTAAAATTGTATAATTTTGAGTTAAGGAAAAGGCATAACCAAAATGAGCATAATGATTTATCATAGAATATGTTCCAAAATACGAAAAAATTAATTTACATTGTTTTAAATTCAAATATTATAATGATGCTGAGAAAGAAGTTCAATGAGATATATTCACAAAAGGAAATTTTTTGATTCATTCTAAGATTTACAGATGAGTTAAAGATTTTTTATGCTAAGTCTCATGGGGGATTTAAAAAATTCAAATCTTGATATCTTTGGAAATTTTTAAAGGTGGAAAATTTATGAGTTAAGAAGGTAGGAAGTTTAAATTTAATCCCACAAGTTCCCTATATCTATTAGAAGTATATTTCCCATATAAATGGGGAACAACACTTGAGTTAAGTGTACAAAAAGAGAGAGATATAATTGAGAATGAGATATTGAGAGATACTTAGAAGAAAATTTTATGAAAGGTATTTTATGACCTAATTTCATTAGAAGTTCATTTGGGTCAAAGGAAGTCTAAATAATTGGAATAATGAGTTCTAGAGGAATAAAATATACAAGAAAAACATTCCAAAAGAATAATTTTTAACATAATAAAATTGTAAGGAACTTTCAAGACTAGAATACATTTACTAAAAGATTTTGAAAATTTTGAATAAATTATACACAATCTAAGGTGATCCAACTTGATTTTGTAGGAATTCAATCTAAGGAATAAGTTATTTATATGATGGAATAACTCTAAAATGGAGCTTGTGACTAAGTTTTATAACCGACTATTAGTGACTTATGGTTGGCATGTATAAACAATCACTAAAGGAGTTTTTAATTAGGGTGTATAAATAATTATTGAATAAATTATAGAGTGTATAACTATTTGAAGGAAGATTATAGTTAGAGTGTATAACCAATTACTATTTAAGTCAATAGAGAATATGGGTTGGGGTGTATGACCAACATGTAAAGGAGTAGGCTATTATGCCAAACCTTATAAATCCTTTTTTTCTTGTTTTATGCTTTCATTTTCATGTGTACAAGGTAAGGATGAGATTTTAAAGAATATGGGATCGATAATTTAACCAGCCATAAATTTTAAAGTTCTTAAAAGTGAGAAACTTCATAAAATCAAAAGAGATCTTTGATTCATCCCCTCCCCTCCCAATGATCTTACCATACATGGGTACTTAAATTGGTAACATATCCCATGTTCCCTATGTAGTATTGTTTGTTAAAGTATATAGAATTTAATTTTAATTAACAGTATTTGAGTTCCTACTTTTGATGGTAAGAACTATTATAGATGGAAGAATAATATGATATCCTATATTCTTTCACTTGTCCTAAAAGTGTTTGATGCGAAAACCATTGGATTTACACATAGATAAAATGATGCACTGATGACTTTTGCTGATAAATTGAATCTTGATGTCGATGGAAAATCTTGAAATGTTACTATAATTTCCATGTCTCACAATGTTTATATAATGATCATGGGTATCCAAATAGTAAAGGAAACTTAGGACAAACTTGAAAGCATCTTTGAAGGGAATGTAAAATTAAAGTAAGAAAAGATTCAAATTAAGAGAAGAAAGTTGAAAGATATCAAGATGTTATAATAATAAACTATTAATGATAAATTCACTTGAGTGAATGATATTGTAAGAAACAGCAGTAGATTTAGAGTTGTATTGGAAGATTCAACTATTGTTAAAAATGATGAGGAAATTTCTAGAAAATTTTGATCCTAAATTATCTAATTTAGGGGATAAAGATAATGTATCTCCTATTTAATTAAATAACATGATTGTTTCATATAAAATAAATAAATCTCTAACATTTAAAAACAAGGTTAAGGAGTAAATGGAATTTTTAGTAATGAGAAAATGAGAAATTAAAAAACAGAACTTTATTGAGATAAGTGATTTAGAAGATGAGGAAAGTGAATATGACTTCAATAAAATTAATTATCTTCTCTAAAAATGTTTTAAAAATTAAAAATTAAAGTTAAATAAAAAATTCATCAATGTGTTGGAGTTTTGGTGATCTTTGATACTTTTCCAATGATTTTCTAAATAAGAAAATAGAATAATCTGAAAGTAATGAGGATGATAAGAAACTCTAAAAATTAAAAAGGGATAATAAGAAGAGGAAACATTCCAATAGAAAGAAAAGTAATATAATGAGATATCACGAGAAAGTTGATTCATCGTCAATTATCTCTTTATATAATGAAATAAATTTGCTTGTTGTAGTTGAAAAAAAATTAACACATCAAGCAGTGCTGATGATAGTGAAGGTAGAATAAAAATGGAATGTAAATTAAAGCATGAGTTAGAAGTGTGTATTAAGGAGTTTACAAAACTCAAGAAAGAAAATAAAAAATTATCAAAGGATAAAAATATGTTTATTGAAGAAAAGGAAGAGTTGTGTAAAAAATAATTAGTTTATATTTATGAGATCAATCAATATCAATTGAAGACTATTGATCTTGAAAATATGGTAAGTGATATTAAGAAAAGTATAGCTAGAAAAGAAGAATAGTTGATTTATACACAATCTATATGTGTCACAATTCAATATGAGTTGAATAATTCTAGAGAAGACTTCAATAAATTAGTAGAAGTTAATATAGAATCTTCTCATTTTTGTGAGATAAATGGATCTAATAATCAAGGTAAATTTGAACCCATTGTAAACATATCCATTATATCTAACAATGTAGGTGAATCAAATGATTTTTTCTCCATGGAGAATGAAATAAATTCCTTTGTACCTAATAGAGGAATAGAATATTTGAGGAAAGCATTGCCATCAAGAAGAATAAAGTCTTGTATTCTGGAAGAAAATCATCAACAAAATTCTAAAAAGGTTTGTAATCATGTTAAGATATAAAAATCATAGTTTATTACTAGTTTTGTGGAAGGAATGGACACAAATCCTTTTTTTATTGGTTAAATGTGTATTTACCTTGGACAAGGCATGATTCAAGTGGGGAAAATATATGAAGGATGAGAAATTATGATAATAATAAAAATCCAGAAGTTGAAAAATTATGTTAATAATGAAAGTAATAAAGTTAAATATTATGAAATAAAAAATATGTATAAATGTCTTGATGTTGTGTGTGGAAGGTGTGATCAATCTGGTCATCATTTAGAATAATGTATGAATGCTCTACTTATAAAATTGCCACCCAAGAAAAACAAAAAGGAACTTGGTAAATAGAACATTAAATAAAAGTCATGCAATTGTAATTATAACAAGAAACATTATGAGAAACATAAAGAAACAGCGCAACTAAAAAATAAATAAGAAAAAAATTATAAGAAAATAACATGATCAAACAACCTATTTAAATAATTGGTAAGAATAATAATGACCTATTAATAAAGAAATAATATCCTAAGTTGAGAATAAATTATTTGGATGAATGTTTCTTCTAAAGAATAATGAGGTTTCTCCTTGTTCCCTATTATTTTATATATTTTTTAAACTAACATACTGGGAATTGAAGGAGGTTTTTATGGCTATCGATGGTATGATATTAATAAAAATTGACCCTCATGAATTTTTCTAAACTAACATGAAGTGGATATGTTGAGTAAATTCTTTGAGGGGAAGATTATATGAATAAAAGGCTATCAAAGATGTATTATCTTATGAAAACATTAAACAACTCTTGAGAATAAGGTATTCCAATCACACTATCATCCCTTATTCTTGAATATAATAATTAAGTGGGAGTTCTTGGTTAATGAAAACATGATATAAAGGGGGAGTTTTTTATCTTGTACCTGAACTTTATGATGTTTTTGTTAAAGTTTGTGTAGGATTTTACATTTTCATTGATAAATTTGATTATGTGAAACCCCTAAAAGGATAAATAAGATTTATTGAGCATAATATCACATGTGATTATATTTATGGACAACATAGACAACCTTAGTTGTATCTCTCTTGTTTTCTACACCAAGTTTGACTACATAGACTTATATTTGATTAACTAAATTATATTTACTAAGAACCATGTGATATCATCCCTCCCTTTAAATTAAAAAGAAATATGAGGAGATTTTGTTTTTTATAAGAAACTTTAGAAGACCCCTTGTTTCCTTTTTCATTTGATTATCAATAAGGGAGAGAAATAAATGTTCACACATAATGACTTCAAAGATACGTAGTGATATTGAAAAAAAAAACACAAAGGGGGATATTATTCTAACTAAAGTATTTTGGTTGAATTTATTTTCAATATGTCAATATGTGTTTGAAGTAAATTTTTATAGGATAAGTTAAGTAAATTCTATAAGAAGTTTAAATATGATTTTATAAAAGAAGATAAAATATGAGTTGAAGTTAAGGAGTTCTAAAATAAATTTTGTGAGTTCAAAGAAATTATTTCATAAAGGTGAAGAGGTAGGTTCACTAAAATGGGATTTTATAAGAAGATTATAGGGTTTTCTAGAATAATAAACTTAATTTTTTAAAAAGAAGATTCAGAAGTTGTTTTACTAGATGAGATGAATAAAAAATGTACCAAAAGGATTTTCTAAATTTATTTCCATAATAAAATTCTTAAATTAGTGTTATGAATTCACTAAAGATAAATATTGTAGTATGTGTATCATAAATTTTAAAATATCTGGAAGGAAGAGATAAGAAAATTGAACCATTGATAATTTCATAAGAATATAGTTAGATAATGCTAAATTGTTTATTCATCGGACGAATACCACTTTGGAGGATGATTCATAGTGATCCAAGAAAAATTGAATTTAAAAATGTCTTCTCACCAGAAGATGAGGATGCATATAAAGAATCATGGAGTTTGAAGATACTAGAAGATGGATAAATGGGAGAAAAAGGAACCAAAAGAATGATGAGGTGCCTGAGTAGAGTCCTAAGCTTAGTATAATCAAAATATATCTCCTAAGTAAAGACCATATGAAGAACCACCAAAAGAAAAATATCAAGAAGGGGGAATCAAAGGCTAAATATGTAATCGATAAAAATGATGTTAAGGATTTGTGATGATCATAAGAAAAATCTAAAGTTATAAGATAATTATAATATTAGAACTTTATAAGTTGGAGGTTGGGTTTATTAGATTCAAAAAAAAGATGATTTTATTGGAAGAAGAATCTATAATCCCAATTTTGGACTCAATGAAAGTGTATTGTATGGATTCCACTGGAAGCATGTGTACCATGATAAATAATGTTTGAAATATTAAATTTTTTAGAATTTTGAGTTGAGGAAAAGTCATAAACAAAATGAGGATGATGATTAATTATAAGATCATGTTTCAAAATATACTAGAAGAACTTTACATTTCTGTAAATTAAAATATTCTGATGATGTTGAGCTGGATTTTCAAAGAGAAATATTAATGGAAGTAAAGTTCATGATTCAATCAAATATCTATGGATGATTTAAATATTATTGATGCCAAGTTTTTTTAGAGCTCTAATGGATTTGAATATTAATATCTTTGGAAGTTAGTGAAGGTGGTCAATTCATTATTTGAGAAGGAAAGAAGTTCAAATTAAAGATAGTGCATTCCCCGTATCTATCGGAGGCAACATGCCTATATAAAGGGGGGATAGAACTTGAGTTAAGTATATGAAAAATAGAGAGATAATTTAGAATGATATATTGAGAGTTACTGAGAAGAATATTTGAATTAAGGGAGTTTCTAACCTAATTACATTACAAGTAAAATTGGGTCAAAGAAATTTTAAAGAATAGGAAGTATAAGTTCTGAAAGATAAAGAACTATAAGAAGTTCATTTTGTAAGAATAAGTTCTTGAATAAAAATATCTTGAGGAAGTTTCAAGACCAACAAACCTTTTCTGAAATCTTTTGAAGATCTTGAAGAAGTTTTACACAATTTAAGGTGATCTAACTTTCTTATGGAGTAATACCACCTAAAGAATAAAATATTTCTATGATAGATAAACTCTAAAAAGGAGCCTATGGATGGGGTGTATAACTGAATATTAGAGACTTGTGGTTGAGATGTATAACCAATCACTGAAGAAGTTTTCAATTAGGTTGTAGAAATGGTTGTTAAAGAAATATTGGAGTGTATAACTAGTTAAAGGAATATTGTAGTTGAGGTGTATAACCAACTACTGTTAAAGTTAGTGAAGAATCTGTGTTGGGTGTATAACCAATATAGAAAGGATTATTATTTTATACCAAACCTTATAAATACTCATGTTCTTATTTTGTTCTTACATTTTCATATGTGTGAGGTAAATATGAGATTTTAAATAAGAGAGGATATAGGCTTTAACCAACCACATAGGTTGAAGTTCTTAAAATGGAGAAACTTTATAAAAATAAAATAGATCATTGATTCACTCCCTCGCCCTCTGAGTGATCCTATCAACCTAGGTACTTCACCAGTAATACAATATTTCTGATGTGTTCTCCCATGGATATAGGAAAAAATTATAAACCAAATAATATTTGTGTTTCTAATTTACTTTTCATAATATTCCCTTGCTTTAATGTTTTTTGTTTATGAGTTACTTGGAAGAGTGTGTGGGGAGAGTCTTAGTAGCAATGATTAGGGTGCAACATAATTCCTTATTATGGTTCTCTAAGATGAATTGAAGTTATGGTGGTTTGGATTATGCAATATAGGACCATTAGTGTGTGAAAAATTCCAATGAACTCATGTTCTATCATTAGGTGTTTGTATAGGTATATTCTTCCTTATAAGTGTATTTTCTACTTGATAAATTGTCTATTAGAAAATTTTATTATCATTCCATATTTATTTATTTTATTTTTTTATAGTTCATGGTTAATTATTTATTTTTATTGGATATTTTATCATAATTGAATAAAATTAATTAATTAACAAGAATTAAAGATGTAATAAAATAAATGGACTATATGTAAATTATTTGATTCATAAATACACATAATATTAATAGAAAGGTAAAAATGATAAAATAAATAAAAATTATGCATAAATATAAAAAATACCTTAAAGAAATATTTTATCAGTATAGCCTTCCATTAATTTATTTAGAATACAGCCATAGTTCAAAGTGTTGGTTTATACCTCATCGGGGCACTTTTATTTATCAAGGAGTTCTAATAATATTTTTGGGTTAACTTAACCAAGTTAGAATCAAGAGGAGAATCCTTCTCTAAACTTGATGTTACATGGAGGAAAGTGTTGAGGAAATCCAAGTCCAAGATTTTAGGATTGGGTATTCCACACAAAGGATTAAGGAGATAAGATTTAATATGGTGAGAAATACATTCCAAACTAAATACCTTTGAGTAATTGATTAGACCCCCATATGGGTTATTATAAGGGAAATATGAATCCTTTCCACTAGAATATCAATATTACAATATATTATAAATATAATGGTGAGGGATATTGGGATTTGATAAAATAATGGGAGACTAATAAATTAAATGTATTATGTCACATATTTTGGTAATCAAGATAAATTACAAAAAATATACTCTTATTTATTATATTAAATGGAAAGTAATAGGACCTAAAAATTATCACTATTATCGATATTAGATAAAGATAATATCCTCACTAGTGTGAATTTATAAGGGTGGTATAGTCATTTTTGAATCATATTATTCTAAGAGTGGAAATTCTATCTGTTGAATTCCCCAGTTCCATAGAAAGAGATTTCAAAAGAGGCTAGTGAAGAGGAACACATTGTATCTTAGAATTATGTTGATGATACATTGGATGTCGAGTGCCTCATGTTATCTTCTGTGTCTAATGTGCTCTAGAAGTTCTATGAAGAATTATATGCATATGGCATGTTTAACCATCTTTGTGATCTTTATCATGAGAAGTTAAGATAAGAGAATTATGGGATCTCCAAGGAACTCTTAACATGAAATCTTAGAGAGGGAAATCCATCTAGGCTTCATGTATTCAAGATTATTGGTTATATTTATCACTTAGACATATTGGGTTTTAAGTTACCTGATTACTTACACACATATGTCATATTACCCTCACTACCTTAGAGTTTATCTAATTTCATTGTGATTTATAATATGATTAATATTGATAAAATGATATTGAAACTTATTTCCTTGATTTTTCAAGTTGATAAAGACTTAAGGAATGAAAAATCTACAACCCTTATAGTGAATAAAAGGAATTAAAAGGAAAAGGGTTCTAAGAATACTTAAAATTATAAGGATTCTATGCACACCTAACCAAGAAGAGAAAGATCTAAAGGAAATAAAGGGAACAAGAAGCAAAATATTTTTCTTATAGAAAGAAGGTCCACTAGAAGAAGAATTTCACCATAGTAAATAATCAAGGGGAAGTTTCATTTGTATTTGTTATCAAATGTAACTTATCCATATCTATTGTTTGTGTATTAGATACATATTTAGGTGCTCATGTTTGTATCCAAATATAAGAACCAAGTACATTTAGGAATTTTTCCAATGGTGTGGTGGATCTCCAAGCTGTAAACAGAGCGAGATTGGTTTCCTTAGATATAAGTGAATACCACCTTACATTTACAAAAGGAATTATTTTATCCCTAAAAAAATTATTACATTCTTAGTGTTACCAATAAAATTATATCCATATCGAGTTTAGACATGGATGGCTTTGTATTTATTTTTGGGAATAAAATTTGTTATTTTTATAAATATGGAATTTTTTATGCTACGGTGAATCTTAATAATGAACTTTAATTATTGTAATATGAAAAATAAGTGTTTAAAATAGATAAATAATATAGTTCTCATGAATCATATCACACCCAGTTATGGAATCACCAAATTGGTCATGTAAACAAGAATTGTTTGATAAAGTTCTATCAATATGGGTATTTATATTCTTTTGAACTAAAAACACTTGATAGATATCTCACTTATTTTCAAGGTAAAATTTCCAAACCACCATTTGGTGGAAAGGCTGAAGGGGGAAAATATATTCTTGAATTAGTACACATTTATGTGTGTGAACCATTTTTAGTTGAAGCTATAGGTGGGTATTCATACTTAATAACTTTTACCAATGACTTGATTAGATATGGTTATGTCTACTTAATTAGGTATAAGTTTGAATCCTTTACAAAATTTAAGGAGTTCAAGAATGAAGTAGAGAATCAACTTGTTAAAAATATAAATAAATTTTTATCGTTTTGTGGTGGATAGTATCTTAACCAATGGTTCATCAACTATCTCAAAGAGTTTGGGATTCTATCTCCATTCAATCCTCCTTATAAACCATAATATAATGGTGTTAATGAAAGGAGTAACCAAACCATGTTGGATATAGTGATGTCAATGATGATTCATGAAGTTATTTCATTAATATTTTGGGGATATGTGTTATAGAATGTGGAATACATTCTAAATAAGGAAAGAGATAATGTACCAAATACCATAACGGTTAGATCATAAACATGTGGGAAAGAATAAATAAGTAAATATATCATAAATAAATAAGTGATAACCCTAAGCATAAAAGATATACATATAATCTTAAATGATAAAACTTTTATCATGGCATGATAAAATAAAATATGAATCATATAACAAGATCCATTAAATGTAGGAAGTAAAGTGATACAATCATAAACATAGGATTTCTTATCAATGTGAAATTGGACACCTAAGAACCTATTCACGTGTAAAATTGTGAGTAGAGATAAATTTCATCACACTCACCCTTTGTGAACCTAGTTACTAACTAACCTATTCACACATAAAATTGTGAGTAAAGCTAAATACCATCACACTCACCCTTTGTGGACCTAGCTACTCGTTAACCTGTTCACACAACATTTCTATCTTATGATATATAAGACTTTATCCAATACATTTAAGGGATATATAGTTTTTAATTATCTAATAATTCATATATTTTTGTACCACTTACAAAAAAACAATCATCGCATTATTAAATAACCCATAGAAAGATTAGTTTCACGACATTATCAAATGGTATCTCATAAAATAGCTTTAAAAATAAAATCAAATGATACCAAAACTTGTTCACACAAATTAAATAAATTATAAGAGGACATTGAAGGTGATTCATGAAACACAACTCCATTAGAGGTAAATCTTTTAGAGACTAAGAATAAATTTGAAGTAAAACTTCTAAAAAAGTATTTCTTTAAAACCCTTTTAAATTGTTTTTTCAAAACACAGTTTAAAACCATTTAAAAAATATTTTTCAAAAAGTTTCAAAGTGAATTTTAAAATATTATTTTTTAAAATAAATAATATTTAAATAATAATTTTATTGTATAATAAAACATGTATTAGAAGATAAAATATAACATCTTGAAATTAAAATAATTTTATATCAAAAAATTATAGTTTTTCGAAACCCACATCATTTTCAAAGTTGATAAAAATTCCTTTTAAAAAGTGGTAATGAGAAATATGAGGGTCGTAAGAAAGAAAACATAATATCTTTCAAAATAAGAAGAAATATTTTTTTGAAAATGGAAATATGGACTTGGAAAAAATTGTTTATTAGAAAATACAGGAATTATTCATTGAAATATCACATTTTATAAATTAAATCATCATGGAAGAATAAATGGATATAAAATATAATTACCCAAAAATAAAACATTTTTATGACATAATATCATCATAGGGATGATTATAACCAAATTTTAAAGATAAAATTCAATAAAGAAGAGTATAACTCAATGAAAGGTAATTGAGTTATCAAAACCCTTACCATGAATTTTTGTTAACTTGGCCTTACTCAAACCTCCTATATAAAAAACATAACTATATTATTTTACTATTTTAGGAACTTTTAATATTCATAACCTTTTACAAAATTTATTTATATGGATCTTCTTGAATGATTTAGATTTGATGATTTACAACATGAAGGCAGAAAATCAAAGAATGATTTTGGTAGCATAACTACTATACAAAAGGTATTATAAAATGGATTAATGAGAGAGAAAGATAGTATCTCATAAATATTTAATTATTAGAATAGTAAAAAATTTATTATGAACATGTTTAATCATAATCACATGGAAATAAAAAGTCTTATAACAAAGGAAGTGCTTGAATTGAAAAGAAGACGGAGAGAATCAAGGAGTGATTTCGGTAATATAACGACCATACAAAAAGTTTTATAGAATGGGTTTAATGAGAGGTAAGGGTATTATTTCATTAATATGTAATGATTTGGATAGTTAAGGTTTCATTTATGAACATATTAAAGTGTAATAAATTTAAATTCATAGGGATTATCACAAAATAAGTACTTGAATCAAAAATAGGAGGATAACACTTACCTTTGTAAGTAGTTTCTTAAAGATTAGCATACTTATTAGAACCTTAATAACTCTATGTAAGGAATTTAGAGAGGTATGGTAAGGGAAATTAGTTATAAATTCATTTTTTGGAGAGTAATGGGTAAATGGGTGGGAGTGATCTCCTTTTATAGTTGAAAAAATATGCACTTTTTCATGTAAAACTAGAGTTAAGTAAGGTGTATGAATGGAATAACAAAGGTGTTAGGTGGGTTAGATGATTTGGGTGAATTTTGTGGATAAATGGTAGGTGAGATATGTGGATATGACTTTTATAACTAAAAATCATTTATATAAGGTTTAAGTGTCCTTTTAATTATTAAAAATTTGAGTTTCTTTAATTTCACATATTTATCTTTATTAGTCTTGATTAAAAATTAATCATGCTAATTATTTTATTACCAAAACTATAATATAAACCTTATTACCAAATTTTTACATGATAAATATAATTTGGTCTCCATTTATACTAATTCAATTTCTAAATAGGATAACATTAACTTTAAAATCAAAACATATAATGTATTAAAAATTTATTTTTTATAGAAAAATGTTGTTTTAATCATTAAGTGTTCTTAATATTTGTAAAGACCCAGAATTTCCATGGAAAATTTTTTCTTAAATTCTCGGGATTTTTTACGAGTCCGCGGTTTCTGACGGCGCTTGATTCCGAGGCCCGGTGTGCCCAGAATCAATTTCTGAAGTTTTTTTTGGGTATGTTCAGTAAACGTATGAGCGTGATTTTATATCTTTTGAACCGGTGCTCAGAATTGAAATTCGATTACACCGATGAACTCACAGCGCCGGTATTCTCTTAAGGAGACCTTCCCTGCAGTTGCGTTCTAACAAGAGAGGAAGTTAATTTTGGGGATTTCTAATTAAATTAAATAAAAATATGTGCAACATATTTTTATTTTAATTGGTGGTTAAAACCTCCAAGAGGAGGTTAGTGGTGGGCCCACTTGCACATAACCTCCATTGGGAGGATGTTTTTAGGTGGGACCCACCCGAACTCTCTAACCCCCCTTTAAACCCCTTGAGCTCTCCATAAATGGGGGAAACTCTTGGACTTCCCCATTGTGGTGCCAACACACCTAAGAATTAATTAATTCCAATTAATTAATTTGAAGTGATTTGAATTCTTTTGAATTCTTTTTGATGGAATGGCAATAATAAAATAATAGTGGAGCTATTATTTTATTTTGGATTTGGAAACTTTCATTTTTGGTGAAACCTTGAGAGGGGACTTGGGAGATTCTTGAAGAACGCATTATCTCCAATGAAGAACACACTATCTCCGATGAAGAATGAGGATGACGCTCGATCCCGGGATCGGCGGCGTGTGACGGGCGCAATGTATGATGACGTCTTCAAATTCTTTTCCCACGCCTTCAACAACGTTCATCGAAAATGAGGTAGGAGTGTTATTTGATTTGAGAAATGTTGAATCTTCTTTCCATGATTGTTTCTCTAGACCCGCTTGCTACCAAACTAACACGAAAGGACCGGGCCAAACGAACACGATCTGACCCCTCTGTTGTTCTTGTGAATTTTTGGTGTGTTCTTTGTGTTCTTCTTAGGTAACGAAAAATGGATCGTTGCGAGACCATTGAGCGACGCAACGATCCCAAATTGAAGACCCAACATCATTATGACCTAGCAGAAGTACGACGAGGATAGAGGGCGACGGATTGGACCGGAATGGAAAATACCGTTCTTCAACCATTCATCGAGCGAGAGAATCAAGTCATGTTTTCAGAGCCGATCAGAGGCCCGAAAACACCGGATATGACTACGGGACATCGGGGCGACCTAGTGTCTGATGTTTCATGATGAACAGACCATCATAATGAAGAGAGGACTTCACAGGGGGCGCGCTGGATGGAGGCGCCATTTCTGGAAAATTATAGAATACACAGTGTGTACTTCTAACGAACATGTCGTGTAGCATGGGAATTTTTCGGCTTGAGATACGGACGTTGGAAAAGTAACAGACGGCGTGTGACCCTGGTCACACAGTGTGTATTCTCTACACAGATTGGCAGAAGCAGATTCACGTGACTCGGCATGTATCTCGGAGGTACACGGACATGGAGTGGAGTACACGGGCATGTACTCCACCACACGTCCAGGCATGGCCAGTGGCACGGGATACCCCGTGTACCAGTTACACGGGTTGGGGAACACGGATTGAGGTCATGTACAGGCACATGGCTAGTGTACACGGAGCCGACTTAGTTGCTTGGACACGGCGTGTAACCATACCACACGTCATGTGCTTACTTCTCTACATAGACAGACTTTCGACACGGGCCATTGCACATGGTCAGTACCCGAGGTCATTAGACATGGCTTGTCACCATACCACACGTTGTGTACTTACTTTTCTACATGACCAACCTTTCGACACGGGCTGCTGTACATGGGCAGTACCCGAGGTCTGAAGACACGGCATGTACCTTATTCCAACACGTCGTGTACTTTTTGAAAAATGGCTTGGTGACCTCATCTCTGTGTCTTGGACATGTATTTCTTAGATTTTCCCCCTATGACGTGGCGGACCTTTGAGACACTTGGCTTGAGAAGCGGACCCTCCCAGAATCAAGCGTGCTTTGTGGAAACCCTGAGGATGGCTGTGACTGAGATGACAGGATCCTCTATGGGTTCAACAGCGACGATACTATACCAGGATCCTCCATGGGTTCGACAGCGATGTATTCTATACCGGGATCCTTCGTGGGTTCGATAGCGGTGACTTCTGTACCAGGATCCTCCATGGGTTCGACAGTGACAACTTCTGTACCAGGATCCTACGTGGGTTCGACGGCACTGATATTGTTCCAGGATCCTACATGGGTTCGATAGAGGAGATGATTCATAGGCTACATCTTATCATATTCACCCCTCTAAAAGAGTTGTATACCTGTGTGAGATGAGTATTTAATTTCAATCGATATCATCGAGATGATTGACTTTACTTCCTTTGTGGAATGGGTTGTTCTTAGGCTTGAGAGTTAGAGCCAGACTGTGATTGGTAACTTAGGTATATTTATGGTCATATACCTAAGTAGGGTTGGTTGATACTTTGTGATTGTATCTGTCTTCTGTGGTTTATCCTTAGTGGATTCTGGGAGACCTTCAGGGGTCTTGGGGTCCCCTACTGAGTATTGTTATACTCACCCCTGCACGGGTTTCACCCGCACCTTGTTGTGTTCTATGCAAACGACGGATAGTAGTGATTGAGGCTGAGGGTGTTGGACGGGAGGCTGCTCGTAGCTGGACTATACGGGACATACCATAGGGATGATTTGTTCAAGTTCTATACCTACCCTTCAGGTAGGATTCCCCGGTGGATGATCTAGGAGCTGTTTTTCCCTTTTTACTTGTACTCGTACTTGTTGTTCAGTTGGGTTTGTATATTGGACCACTTACTTACAGTACGCTTTTCTTTTCTATATTAGTACTTGTTTCTTCTACTTCTTGGGTTCAGACTGTGTGTGTTGTAGGTTTAAAGGAAATGCCTTCCCTTTTATTGGGATTATGCCTTTGGTGTTAGTCGCCATCCCCTGGCTTATGGAAGGGGGTCTGGGGTAGTCACGGCACGGGCCCTGAGGACGGGTCGTGAAAAATTGGTATCAGAGGAGTCGGCTCTACCGAAAAACTTGGACTCTGATTCTTTTAATGGTAATAGTGTTAAGTGTTTGGGGTTTGGTTATCAGTTTAGGGAAACCGGTGTTGGTGCAGCGATCGACGTATCCATACACTAGGACTCTGACTTCTGATTTCCGACTCAGTTCATGAAAACACTGATTGCATGTGTGTTTCCTTTGAAAAGTTTTCTTTGTGAATACTTTGTGTCATATCACCAGGTATACTGTTTTAACCATAGATCACCTGTTTCTTTTTAGGATGGCCCCACAAAGGTAGCCTGCTAGGGTTCCGAGTTTCATACGAGATGGTAGCTCACCAAGAAACGAGGCCTCGGTATAGGTCCCCATCACAGCGGAAGTACCTGCTGTACCACTACCCGCTGGGCCACCAATACCACCAGCTCCAGCAGCAGAGAGTGCACTCTATCTGATTGTGTTTCACGAGTTCCAGCACCAGAGGCCACCCAGGTTCTGGGGAGCGATGGACCCACATGCAGCTGAGGATTGGCTGGAGGCTGTCATGAGATTTTTCAGATTGGTAGGGACACCAGCCGACCTCATGGTGATCCTTATCATGAGTCTCATACATGCAGCAGCAGGCAGATGGTGGAGCTTGATGCTTCAGGTGCATGACGAGGCATCACTACTCTGGACAGACTTCGAGAGCCTATTCCAGGCGGATTTTGTTCCTGCCACCCTTCGTGCGGTGCAGATTCAGGAGTTACTTCATCTGCAGTAGGGAAACATGACAGTAGCTAAGTACTCAATGAGGTTCACCAACCTCTCGCGCTACTCCACGAATATGGTGCAGGACCCATTCTTTAGGGCCCGAACCTTCGAGTAGGGACTTAGGCATGAGATCAGGGCTTTGATGATCTCCCTCAACATCCTGACGCAGGCAGGGGTGCTAGAGCAAGCCCTTCTTGTGGAGAGTTTTATCGCCGAGCAGTCACCAGCGGAGAGACCCACCACAGGGTGACATGTAGAAGAGTCTTCTACAGCCGGTAGTAGACAGATGTCATAGAGTTCCAAGCGGACCAGGCCATTAGGTGGTTAACCCCGGGATACAGGTTTGATTGTGCGGGGAACACGAGACAGAGCCAGCCATACGAGGAGCGGGCAGTGTTATGCATGTGGAGGGCAGGTACACATGGATCGTGACTGCCCAACCCGCCATGCAGATGAGAAGCAGACAGTAGAGGGACCTCCCAGGCAGAGGTATAGGTTCGACCATGGTGGTCTGTCGGGAGCAAGTAGACGTGGTAGAGGATCTGGCTGAGTAGTGAGTGGTTGAAAATGTTTCAAGGCCCTACCACCACCACCACCAGGAGGTCCACCCCGACCATAGGAATCTGGAAGACAGGGTCGGGCTTAGCTCTAGTAAGTCTAGGCCTATGACCACGGAACACTTGAGATGATTCGAGGTATTATTTGTGTCTACTCCACCCTTGTTGCAGTACTTATAGACACAGGTGTGAGTCATTATTTTATTTCCACTGCCCTCATTCGGAGCTCAGAGATTCTGACGGAGCCTTTGGCTCGATCCTTATGGCTAAAGACTCTTACGGGATCATACTTTATGATTATGCACTGGTGCCGGTAGTTTGAGCTTACTCTAGGAGGTGATAGCTTCAACTAGGATCTTCTTGTAGCGGTGTCGAGGCCTTACAACGTCATCTTGGGTATGGACTAGTTATCCACAATTCATGCCCAGATTGATTGTATTAGGTGTAAAGTGCGTTGTGTCCGCAGGGATGGGACCAGGTTCACCTTCATCAGCGAGAAGGTAGACTTTGCAGCACAGGATGGACTTAACCAGAGGAAGGGGCAGCCAATCACACATCAGTTGGATAGTATCATCCTCAGAGCGGATGATGTGTGGAGTTCGAGTTTTCCTATTGTGGTGGATCAGTATGCAGATGTTTTCCCCGACAATGTTCCAGGACTACCTCCTCGCAAATAGGTGGACTTCTATATTGACTTGTACCCCGGTACGGCACTGATATCTATTCCATCATATTGGATGGCTCCTGCCAAGATTCGTGAGCTATGGGTACAGCTGGAGGACTTGTAGGGGAAGGGATTTATCCGACCCATTGTTTCACCCTCGGCATCTCCGATTTTGTTCGTCAAGAAGACGGATGGGAGCTTGTGACTGTGTGATGACTACCTTCACCTGAATCAAGTGACCATGAAGAACAAGTACTCACTTCCAAGGATTTACGACCTCTTTGATCATCTCAAGGGAGCACGATGGTTTTCGAAGATAGACCTTAGGTCAGGCTATCACCAGCTCAGAGTTCGAGATGTGGATGTGTAGAAGACGTCCTTCAGGTGTCGGTATGGACACTACAAGTTCTTGGTTATGCCCTTCGGCATAACCAATGCTCCAACAGTGTTTATGAGTCTCATGAATAGGATATTCTAGCCTTACCTCGATCTCTTTGTCGTAGTCTTCATCGATGACATACTGATCTACTTGACTACTAAGGAGGAGCATGCCTACCATTTACAGGTAGTACTGGACACACTCTAAGACCACCAGCTTTATGGTAAGCTCTCGAAGTGCCAGTTTTGGATTTGAGTTGTTCACTTCTTGGGACACGTCATCTCAGAGGCTGGAGTTGCAGTGGATCCATTGAAGATCAAGGTAGTACTTGCTTGGGAGCCACCCAGAAGTCTGACAGAGGTACAGAGTTTTCTGGGACTGGTTGGGTACTATCAAAGATTTGTTCTAATTTTCTCTAGAGTTGCAGCACCGCTTTCAGCATTGATGAAAAAGGGGAAACCCTTCGTGTGGTCAGAGATATTCCAGCAGATATTTTAGGAGCTAAGGCATAGATTGACCAGTTCCCCCATCTTGAGGCTTCTAGAGGAGGGTGTGGGGTACGTAGTATACTGTGATGCATCAGGGACCGGACTCAGGTGTGTCCTGATGCAGGAGAGAGTAGTGAACGTGTATGGTTCTCGGCAGTTGAGATAGCATGAGCATAAATATTCTACCCATGACCTGGATTTAGCAGTAGTGGTCTTCGACTTGAAGATGTGGCGGCACTATCTAATAGGCGAGCATTTTATAGTCTACTCTGACCACCAGAGTCTCAGGTACATATTCTCATAGAAGGACCTGAACCTGAGATAGCGGCATTGGCTTGAGTTCCTCCAGGACTATGACTTTGAGATAGTCTATACTCCTGGGAAGGGTAACGTTGTAGCAGATGCTCTCAGTAGGATATCAAGCATTCAGCTGCTATGAGAGGCGATGGAGTAGCTGGCCGCATTGTAGATATCCTTTGTGGATAGATATGGAGCAGCCTTTCTACAGTCTCTCACAGTCACTCCTCCACTTCTTTAGCGAGTCAGTGAGGCACAGCGTGGGGACAATGACTGTGAGACGCGACGTGCTCAGATATCCACAGGGCAGGCACCTGATGGATTTTCTAAAGGTGGGGAGCATGTCATTCTCTTAAGAGGACATACCATGGTACCAGTTTCACTTCAGGAGGAAGTGTTGAGGGAGTTCCACACATATGCTTTAGCGATACATCCAGGAGTGGAGAAGATGTATCAAGACCTTCGACGACAGCACTGGTGTCCAGGTATGAAGAAGGCAGTAGCAGAGTTTTTCTCACGATGCCTCACTTGTCAGCAAGTGAAGGTGGAGAACCAGGTTCCAGTAGGCTTGGTTCATCCCTTAGAGGTCCCAAAGTATAAGTGGGATGGGATATCCATGGATTTCGTGATGGGAATTCCACGTACATTCAGAGGAAACGACTCTATCTGGGTGATCGTAGACCGACTCACCAAGTCGGCCAACTTCCTACCGATCAGAGAGTAGGGTTCAATAGAGAGTTTGGGACGCCTCTACGTATTGGAGATCGTACGGCTTCATGGTGTGCCATCAACGATTTTCTCCGATCAAGATGATCGTTTCACTTCTCGGCTATAGAAGGGGTTGCAGAGGCTTTCTGGACGCAGCTTCGCTTGAGCACTGCCTTCCATCCTCAGACAGATGGTCAAACTGAGAGGACCATTCATACACTTGAGGACATGCTCCGTGAATGTGTCCTCAAATTTATTTGTAGCTGGGAGGATCACTTACCCTTGGTAGAGTTTGCGTACAACAACATCTACCACTCCACCATCAGGATGGAACCTTTCGAGGAACTTTATGGCCGACCTTGCATATTGCCTATGTGTTGGACTAACCCAGGGAAGTTAGCACTTGTAGGACCAGAGATGGTGTAGGCTACGACGGAGAAGGTGCAAATCATCCAGGAGTGGATGAAGACTGCACAGAGCAGGCATAAGTCTTATACTGATAGGAGATAGAGACCACTGAAGTTTGAGGATGGCGACCACGTCTTTCTACGGGTCTCACCTCGATGAGGTCTATGGATATTTGGATGAGGTGGAAAGTTTTCTCCATGATTCATCGGACCTTTCCAGGTCCTCAGAAAAGTAGGAAAGGTGGATTACCGTTAGGCTCTTCCACCTCAGTTGCATCGGGTGCACGACGTCTTCCACGTATCTCAGTTGAGGAGATACGTGTACGACCCATCCCACGTCGTCGACCATGGAGATCTGGACATCAATAATGGGGAGAAATTCACAGAGGTTTCAGTGGAGATTGAGGATCGATAGGATCAGGTCCTGCGTGGATGGTCGATACCTCTGGTGTGCATTCTCTGGCAACACGGGAACCTCCAGGAGAGCACATGGGAGTGGGAGGGTCAGACGCGTGCTCAGTACCCCCATTTCTTTCCTTAATGTGAGTTGTATATTACGGGGACGTAAAGCCCTGAGGTGGGGATAATGTAAAGACCCGGAATTTCCATGGAAAATTTTTTCTTAAATTATTGGGATTTTTTATGAGTCTGTAGTTTCTGACGGTGCTTGATTCCGAGGTCCGGTGTGCCCGGAATCAATTTCTGAAGTTTTGTTCGAGTACGTTCAGTAAACGTACGAGCAGGATTTTATATCTTTTGAACCGGTGCTTGGAATTGAAATACAAGGGCACTGATGAACTCGCAGCACCGGTATTCTCTTAAGGAGACCTTCACCGCAGTTGCGTTCTAACAAGAGCGGAAGTTAATTTTCGGAATTTCTAATTAAATTAAAAAAAATATGTGTAACATATTTTTATTTGAATTGGTGGTTAAAAACTCCAATAGTAGGTTAGTGATGGGACCACCCGCACATAACCTCCCTTGGGAGGATGTTTTTAGGTGGGACCCACCCAAACTCTCTAACCCCCCTTTAAACCCCTTGAGCTCCCCATAAATGGGGGAAACTCTTGGAATTCTCCATTATGGTGCCAACACACCTAAGAATTAATTAATGTCAATTAATTAATTTGAAGTGATTTGAATTCTTTTGAATTATTTTTTATATAATGGCAATAATAAAATAATATTGGAGCTATTATTTTATTTTGGTGTTGGAAACTTTCATTTTTGGTGGAACCTTGAGAGGGGACTTGGGAGATTCTTGAAGAACTCATTATCTCC
Source organism: Viscum album (assembly GCA_963277665.1). Lineage (NCBI taxonomy): Eukaryota > Viridiplantae > Streptophyta > Magnoliopsida > Santalales > Viscaceae > Viscum > Viscum album. The sequence goes on from OY728141.1 coordinate 1,598,127,903, forward strand.
AACAAAGAACGCACTATCTCTGACGAAGAACGAGGATGATGCTCGAGCCCGGGATCAGTGGTGTGTGATGGGAACAACGTATGATGACGTCTTTGAATTCTTTTCCCGTTCCTTTGAAAACGTTCATCGAAATGAGGTAGGGGTGTGATTTGATTTGAGCAACGTTTAATCTTTTTTCTATGATTATTTCTCTAGACTCGCTTTCTACCAAACTAACGTGGAAGGACCAGGCCAAACGAACACATTCTGATCCCTCTGCTGTTCTTGTGAATGTTTGGTGTGTTCTTCACGTTCTTCTTGGGTAACGAACAATGTATCATTGCGAGACCATTGAGAGACGTAACGATCCCAAATTTAAGACCCAACATCACTACGACCTAGCATAAGTGAGATGATGATAGCGGGTGATGGATTGGACCGGAACGGAAATGAGCGTTCTTCGACCGTTCATCAAGTGAGAGAATAAAGTCACGTTTTCAGAGCCTATCAGAGGCCTGAAAACCCCAGATATGACTACGGGACATTGGGGTGACCTAGTGTCTAATGTTTCATGAAGAACGGACCATCAGAACGAATATTGGACTTCACGGGGGGCGCGCTGGCCAGAGGCACCATTTCTGGAAAATTCCAGAATACACAGCGTGTACCTCTGACAAACATTCTGTGTAGTACAGGCATTCTTCATCTTGAGATATGGATGTTGGAAAAGTAACACACGGAATGTAACCCTGGACACACGGCATGTATTCTCTACACAGATTGGCAGAAGTGGCTTCGCATGACTTGGTGTGTATCTTGAAGGTACACGGACACGGAGTGGAGTACACGGGCATGTACTCCACCACACGGCCAGGCATGGCCAGTGGCACGGGATACCCTGTGTACCAGTTACACGGGTTGGGGAACACGGATTGAGGTCATGTACGGGCACATGGCCAGTGTACACAGAGCCGACCCAGTTTCTTGGACATGGCGTGTAACCATACCACACATCGTGTACTTACTTCTCTATATGGACAGACTTTTGACATGGGCCGTTGCACACGGTCAGTACCCGAGGTTATTAGACACGGAGTGTCACCATACCACACATTGTTTACTTACTTTTCTACATGACCAACCTTTCAACACGAGCTGTTGTACACGGGCAGTACCTGAGGTCTGAAGACACGGTGTGTGCCTTATTCCAACACCTCGTGTACTTTTTGAAAAATGTCTTGGTCACCTCATCTCTTTGTATTGGACACGTATTTCTTGGATTTACCCCCTATGACGTGGCAGAACTTTGAGACACTTGGCTTGAGGATCGGACCCTCCCGTAATCAAGCCTGCTTTGTGGAAACCCTATGGCTGGATGCGACTGAGATGACAGGATCCTCCGTGGGTTCGATAGCGGTGAGAATATACCAGGATCCTCCATGGGTTCGACAACGATGTCTTCTGTACCGGGATCCTCCGTGGGTTCGACAGCGGTGACTTCTGTACCGGGATCCTCTGTGGGTTCGACAGTGATGACTTTTGTACCAGGATCCTACGTGGGTTCGACAACGCTGATATTGTTCCAGGATCCTACATGGGTTTGAGAGAGGAGATGATTCAGATGATACATCTAATCATCTTCACCCCTCTAAGAGATTTGTATACCTGTGTGAGCTGAGTCTTGACTTTTGGTCGATATCATCGAGATGATTGATATTACTTCCTTTGTGGAATTGGTTATGCTTGGGCTCGAGATTTGGAGTCATACTATGATTGGTAACTTAGGTATATGTATAGGCATTTACCTAAGTAAGGTTGGTTGATACTTTGTGATTGTATCTGTCTTCTTTGGTTTATCCTTAGTGGATTCTAGGAGACCTTTGGGGGTCTCAGGTTCCCCTACTAAGTATTGTTATACTCACCCCTGCACGGGCTTCACACGCACCTTGTTGTGTTCTGTGCAGACGACGGACAGCAATGATCAAGAGTGAGGGTGTCGGACGGGAGGCTGCTCAGAGCTGGACTAGACGGGATGTACCGTAGGTATGAGTTGTTCGAGTTCTATACCTACCCTTTAGGTAGGATTCCCCGGTGGACAATCCAGGAGCTGTTTTTCCATTTTTACTTGTACTCATACTTATTGTTCAGTTGGGTTTGTATACTGGCCCACTTACTTACAGCACACTTTTATTTTCTATATTAGTACTTTTTTCTTCTACTGTTTGGGTTTAGACTGTGTGTGTTATAGGTTTAAAGGCAATGTCTTCCCTTTTATCGGGATTACGCCTTTGGTGCTAGTCGCCAGCCCCTAGCCTATGGAAGGCGGGCTTGGGGTAGTCATGGCATGGGCCCCGAGGACGGGTCATGACAATATTATTTAACATTGATTACCAATTAAATGAATGTTAATTCATTTTTATATATGTTTAAAAAAATATTATTGTCTTAGTTTAAAATAGATTAATTTAATTTTAGAAATAAATAATATTTAGAACCACAGATTTTAAATTTTAAATCCATTTCATTCGATTCAATTGATAAAAATTAATTTTAAAATACTGATGTATAATGTATTAAAAACAATTTTTGAGAAAATATTACTTATTTTCTAAAATATAAAATATATTTTTGTAAAATTATATTTTAAAATATATAATGTTACTTAAAATACATATATTTTATCAAAAAAAGGTTTCATAAGTTTTAGGTTATCCTTATATCTAAGTGATGTTATAAAATACATGGTATTCTGCGTTATTCACCTAAAAATTAATTATTTTAGAAAAACCCCAAAAATTAATCTTAAGATTATATTATTATGATTAATTAAAAAATGATTTTTATTTTTCCAAATTAAATTTCTAAAATTGATAAAAATTAATTTTGATATAATCTCACATATATTTCTAAGTATAGAATGACCTTTGTTTTATTATACCCTTTTATATGATTTTTATAAAGTGGCTACTTTTGGTAGTACCTATCAATTTAACTACTATAATAGTAATGTGGTTATTAATTTTATTTCAATATTTTGTTCCACAAAATCTACTCACATAGTACTTAATTAATGAAAAGTAATTATTAAAATAATAGGTCGTTAAATTTTACCCCGCTTAAAATAATTTTTTCCTCGAAATTTTATTACACTAGGGAAAACAAGTAAGGATGATTCTTTCTCATCACATCCTCAAGTTCCCATGTATCTTCCTAAAACTTATGGTTCTTCTATATAACCTTGACTAGATGGGTGGTCTTATTCCGTAGAACCTTGTCTCTTTGATTTAAGTTCTCCACATGTTTTTCTTCATAGGAAAGGTCATGTTCTATTATATAGCTTCTAATTTTAGTACATGTGATGGATCTGGTATGTGTTTCCTAAAAAATTATACATAGAATACATAATTCACTTGGGATAGGTGAGGAGAGTGCGCTAATAGATAATCTACGACCATGATACGATCAAGGATATTGAATGGATCGATGTATCTAGGGATCATCTTTCCTTTCTTCCCAATTCTCATAACCTGTTTCCATGGAGATATTTTTAGAAACACATTATCACCAAATTCAAACTCTAGATCTCATCAATGATTATATGCATAAATCTTCTTTGAATTTGAGTCACTTTCATATGTCACTGAATGTTTTGAACCTTCTCTATCATTTCTTGGACAAGGTTATGACCTATCAACTTCCTCTCTCTAACTTCATCTCAACATGTTGGAGTCCTACAAATCTTCCCATACATATCCCCATATGGTTCCATATGATTTCTATAATGGAAACTATTATTATATGAAAACTATGCCAGGGAGAGGTGTTTATCCCAACATCCTTAGAAATCCATTGAATAGGATCTCAATATATCCTATTGAGTTTGAATTTTCCTCTTAGACTTACCATCTGTCTGAGGATGATATAGAGTTTTAAAGATCAGCTCTATCACTAATTCTTTCTAAATACTTCTCTAGAACCTTGAGGTTAACCTTGGATCCCAATCAGATACAATGTATAGTGGTACTCCATGCATCCTTACCACTTCCCTTATATATATCTCAGTGAGTTGGTCAAGGTATAAATATTATTTTATGGTAATAAAATGCACTGACTTTGTAAGGAAATCAAGTATAACCCAATGGCATTGTGACCTTAATAAGTTTTGGCTATTCCTGTGATGAAATTTATTGTAATGTTTTCCCATTTGAATACTGGTATGGGTAATGGTTTCATCATCCCTTTAGGCTTCTGTAATTATACCTTAACTTGTAGACAAACCAAACATTGAGATATATACTCCACAATTTCACTCTTCATGTTATCCCACCAGAATTTTTTCTTTATATATCTATACATCTTTGTGCCTCCATGATGGATATAGAAGGATGAGATATGTGCAGCATCCAAAAGCTCCTTATTAAGTTTTTGTATAGAAGGGACACATATCCATTTTCTAAACCTTATAAATTCATCTTTATCAAAGTTGAACTTTGGAATATTTGATACCTTTTTCTATACCTCTACATCATCTTTACGGGATTATTTGATCTTCATGTGAATGGATGGTTGAGAAATCACTTGGATAAGATAGGATTTATCTCCTCCCATTATTACATAAAGACTCATCCTCTACAAATCTATGAGTATTAGGTTATTTTAAATCCTCATCATGGATAGAGTATCATGGTATTTTATACTTAGAGAATTGAACACCTTGTTTTCCTTTCCAGGGTGGTGATGTATCGAGTAGTCATAATATTTGATTAACTCTAACCATCTCCTTTGGTTCATATTTAACTCCCTATATGTGAAGATATATTTCAAGATCTTTTGATCAGTGTATATATCACACTTATCACTATAAAGGTAATGCCACTAAATTTTCAATGCAAATATCACCATTTCTAATTCCAAATCATGTGTTGGGTAATTTTTTATCATAAGTTTTTAATTGGTAGGAGACATAATAAATTACCTTTTTATTTTTCATGAGAATTCATTCCAATCATTTTAATGATGCATCATTTTAATTTATAAACCCTTCACCATTAAAGGGTATTGTAAGCATAAGTGAAGTGGACAACATTTTCTTGATATCCTTAAAGCTTTCCTCATATTCCTTCATCCTGAGGAACTTGAATCCTTTCCATGTTAACTTGGTTAAGGGGTTTGATAGTCATGAGAAATTTCTCACAAAGCATTGATAATATCCAACTAACCCAATAAAAATACATATTTTTTTCGCAGTGGTTGGTCTTGGACATTGCTCAATAACCATAGTCTTTGAAGGATCTACAGATATACCCTCACTTGTGATGACATGACCCAAGAATGATACCTTTTTTAGCTTGAATTTATATTTTATGAGTTTGGAATATATTATCTCATGCCTTAAGGTCTTCAACATAGTCCTTAAGTGATATTCATTGTCTTCCTTACTTTTGGAATATATAAGGATATCATCTATAAATATTACTATAAAATGATCCAGGTAATCTATAAAGACATTATTTATAATATCCATGAAGATAGTAGGGGAATTGGTTAGTCCAAACGGCATCACTATAAACTCATAGTGCCCATACCTTGTAAATAATATTGTATTTGGAATATCCTATCTTTTTATCCTCAATTGATGATATATGAACTGGATATCAATCTTTGAGAAGAATCGATCTCCTCTAATTTAATCAAATATGTCATCACTATGAGGTAGAGGATTTTTTTTTAACGTGATTTTTTTGAGCTCATGATAATCGATGAAAAGATGAATTGATCCATTCTTATTATTTAAAAATAATAATAGTGCACCCTATGGTGAAGAACTATGACATATAAAAACCTTGTCAAGATTCACTTATAATTGATTCTTTAATTCATCTAATTCAATGGATGCTATTCTATAGGGATACTTTTAAATGGGCGATGATCCATGGATGAGTTTGATTAAGAATTCAACCTCATGTTAGGAGGGAAGATCAAGAAATTCATTAGGAAATACATTAGTATATTACTATACAATAGTAATGTTCTCAACATTGTCTTCCTTCTTGATAATATGAGTTAGAAACCCCTTACTATTGGGTATTAAGACACATATTATAGAATTTTCTTTCAAAGAAGGTGCAGTACCTTCCTTGTATTGATACTTGATAACTAGATAATTAGGGATATAAAAAGATATTTCCCTTTCTCAAAAATTGATATGAGCTTTATATAAGGAAATTTATTCCATATCCAGAATTATATCAGATTTAACTACAAGAAGAAGAACTTGATTTTCTAGAATTATCTCCTCATAAATCTCGATTAGAGGATATTTAAACACATTAGTTGCATTCAGTGTGCCACTAGGTGTTTTAATGGATAGATCGATATTAAAAGTTTCAGGTGGTGAATCCATATTATTTTAAAACTTATAAGGTATAAAATAATTTGACGAACTAAAATAAAATAGGGAATTTATGGTTTAGTAGAGATTGAGTATACCTTTCACTAATTTTTCATTACGGACCACCTTTCTAGTAGTGATTTCATATTCCCTCCTTTACTCCCTTGGTTTATGAGGTCACTGTTACCTATTACATTCACTAACTCTATGTTTAGGATATTAAGTTTTATAATGCTCATATTCCTATAATTTGAATCATTAAAGAGTGGGTGGAGCATCATTTGGGGCCTTATTCTCCTTGGTGGTGTTATTCGAACTATTTCCATTACTTCAGCAGTCATGAGATAGGTGGCATGCTTTACCACACTTATAACACTTTTTAGAATCTCTAAGGAAATTACCCAGGTGTTTTATCCAACAAATTTTACAAGTGGGTAATTGAACTTTCTTAACCCCACATCTATTCATTAGAGATTCCGTGATACTCCATATTTCTTTTCCTTTATCTAGAATCATGTGGTTATTCATATTCCATTTCAACCTTAAGTTCACATCGGAAAAATTCTTCATAGGTTCAAAATTATCTTTCATCTAATGAATATTGAAGACAGATTTTTAATCCATCAAAGAATCGGTCATCTTCCTTTCAGGTCTAGAGATAGACTCGTAGGTGTACTTTGTGAGTCATGTAAAGTTTGTATCATACAATCCAATGGAATCATCTTCCTTTTGTTTCAATTCTAGGAATTCTCATTCCATCTTAGTGTGAAGTGTCTGAGTGAAATATTTAGTGAAGAATATTCCCTTAAAATACTCCCACTCTATATAATCAAATTCATCCCTTTTCGTTGTATTCTTAATGAGATTCCACCATTGGTTATCCTCACCTTCCAGATGATAGACAGCTAAAATGACCTTCTCATGATCTGATCATTTAAATAAAGAAAATATATTTTCCATCTCATTAATCCATTGTTCGGTAATAAATTGGTTTAAAGAATCATTAAAGGATAGTATACATTGATGTATAAAATATTTAATAGTAATTTTATCCCTTCTTTATGAATTTGGGAGATCCAAATTATTCATGTTATTATTCATAACATGAGAGAGTTAATTGATCATTTCCATGAGATTTTGAACTCCAGTCATGTCTCATTTGTAAAATCACCACATTGTTCATTGTATCCACCATTAGCTCAGTTCATTCTTATTCCATCCATATCTTTAATAAAGTAAAGTTAATGGTGAGGATAATTAAATTAATAAATTTATAAATCATAAAAATATGACCATAGATAAAATAACTCAAAATGATGCGTATATTATTCCTTAAAAACTCCCTAAGTTTCAATCAATATTATCCATGATTATTTCCCTACTATATTTTTCTTATCCACTCTAGTTAACATGATAACCAAAACCTTTATAATGGTTCATAAATAAAATGTAAATTAACCTAAGAATATCTCTCATGAGGGTCAAACTAAGTGCATAATAAGGGTCCATGTCACAAACCAGGTCGGGTACCCTAGAAACTCGATAACCATGCCAGCCCTCGCATAGCCCAAAGGGCTTTCTCGATTCCCACGGGTTGGCGACTAGCACCTAGCATCATAAAACATACAAGTGGGAACTATTTTTTCCACAAGAATACAGAAGAAAAATAAAACAAGAACAATATTCATATCAATGAGAACTCTACTGAGAGTAAAGTACTAGAATATAATGAGGCACAAAATCCCAAAGTACTGAAACCCAAGTACTAAAAAAAGAAGAAAAACAGCCCAAGTCCCTAAGGAAATAACTCACCAAGACCATGGTTCAGCAGCTAGATCCACCACTAAGAGATCCCTTCCCTTTGCTTGAACCTAGAAGAAGAAAGTCTAAAAACACCCAAAGGAAAAAGTAGGGTGTGAGCCTAAGACCAGTAGGATACCACAAAATATTCCATAACAGATTCCAAATATAGATTATCCAAATAAAAGAATTCAATTTTCAAGGTAAATAGTTTTATAAAATCAAAATCATATTTAAGAAAATCATGTTATATATTTCAAATGATGGGAAATACTTTTAAAACACAGGCTTTACTTCACAAGAGATGGAATATCTCTAAAAAATGGATTAATTAAAACATTTATATAAAACATTTTATATAAATTAAGTAGGCATATAAAGAATTTCAAATAACATTGGCATACATTTATATTGTAAATATAAATAAATAAGCGGTCAATAGGGTCATCTGCCAAAAGGTACGATAGTATTAACCATCTATAGAATTATGTACTCTCTAATTGGACATAGAAAAATGAGTACACTCACATCCCCCTGACACTGGCCAGAGGTGACTCATCACCCTCCCATCGAGGACATGACCTTCCATAGGTTTGTTTTAGAATATTGTTATAGCGTAGAGTATATCCAAATAACTCACCAACTACCTAAGGCTTGCCTGTGCACTTACATGATGGGATATTTATTTTAAGAATGCTTAAAATACAATAAATCCCATTCTTCCATTTCAAAAATTGAAATTTCTTTCCATTTAAAACCAAAATAGGTTTTATTCAAAAACATTCCTCTTTCACAAGATAAAACTATTGGGTTTATATCAAATAATTTTAATCCATTTTCATGAGTTTGAAATCCATTCAAAACCAATTCCATCCTTTTCACAATTCATTTTCACAATTAAATTCAACAATTTAATTGAAAACATTTCCATAAAATCTGTAATTTAAATTCAATAATTTAAATCATCCAATTTCCATAAACCCACCCCAAATCAATGGAATTGGGGGTTTTCCAAATTTTTGTGCCAAAACCATTTCAAAAATCCCAATTCACTGGAATTGGGTTTTTACCAAAGTAATTGAAAACAAGTTTAAGAAATTGAATTTAAATCAGTAGTTGAAATAAATCAAGCAATACAATGGTAATCAATTTGGCCAAATCAGGATGGAACCACCTATCTTTTTTTCAAAGAAAAACACTTGAAACGGCACTCATTAATGATACATAAGGTGAAGGAGATCTTGAAACTCAACCTAGAAGAAAGATCTAACACCACCGGGCAGAGATCCATCAATTACTAGATGATCCATCAAAAACACAAGAGAGTGAAAAGAGAGAAACTCAAAGAAATACGGAGAGCACTTACCGAGGAATCACACCGTAAAAGAAATGATGATCCAAAGCTAATCAAATTGATTCAGAAGGAGGGAACCTCCGAAAATCACCTAAGAAGGGTTCTATGGTTAAGAGAAAGAGATATTTATAGAATAGACCAAACGAAATTACCAAACATATGACTTAAAGCTGGGCACGGGCTAGGTTACGATGTGTACCCGAGGTTCATGATGTGTAGTCCATGCTGGATAAGTTACGTTGAAAAAATCATCATCTCAGATTAAAAACCGACATTTTCACCCTACATGGTGTGTACCCACCATTCATGAGGTGTACAAGCTCACCGTGTGACCTCCCCCTTCACGACTTGTAGCCATCAACCAGTACATGACATGTACCTCAGGTACACGATGTGTACCTGCTCTGCAACTTGCAATAAACCCAGAAAAACACCTCTAAAAACTTTGAACCAAATAGGAAACTTAAAGAAAGGGAAAAAGTTACCTGATCAAGGTAACAGGATGTTACAACCACCCCACCATAAAAACTTTCTACCCCCAGAAAGCCTATGAATAAGCTTTTATGCCAAAGAGATGAGGTCATTACTCTCTCATCAATGCCTCACATTCCCACGTCTTGTGACTATTAGAGTCATGCTACCATAGTATGCGAACCAAAGGTATCATCCTCCCAAGAATTACCTTGGCCTTAGAATCAACTATCCTAACTGGTCACTCAGTCAAAGATAAATCAGGCTTGATCTCAAGATCACTACACCTCAAAATGTGAGATGAATCAGATATATACTTTCTCAGCTATGATGCATGGAACACGTTATGTATCAATGTCAGTTGTGGTGGAAGTTCCAAATGGTACACAACCTTTACCACCTACTCAACAACCTCAAAAGGTCCCAAAAAGAAAGGAGCAAGGTTCCCTTGCCTCCCAATCCATCGATGACCCAACCGGGCTGAAACCTTTAAGAACACATGATCACCAACTGAAAACTCCAAAGGTCTATGGATTCAATTAGCATAAGAATTATATTGGATTTGTGCTATCAACATCCTCTAAATAATCAGATAAATCTTATTTATTGTCTCTTTCACCAAGCTTGGTCCAACCAAGGAACTTTCACCACCCTCTGACCAACACAACAAAGTTTTACAAGGATAGCCATACAATGCCTCGAAAGGTACCATTCTAATCGCAGACTGGTAACTATTGTTGTAAGAAAACTAAACCATACCTAAGTGATCATCCCATTCCCCACTGAAGTCAAGAACATAGGCACGAATCATATCCTCAAGAATTTTTATAGCTCTTTATGTCTGTCCATTTTTCTGCATATGGTAGTCCATGCTCAAACAGACCTGAGATCCCAGTGCCTCTTTAAGGCCTCTCAAAAATAGATAAGTAAAGAAAGGATCCCTATCAGATAATATATAAAATGTAACTCCATTCAAGCAAGCAATCTCTTTCATGTAGACATTTCCCAACTCCTCAACTTTGGTCGTATCTCGAACAGGTATAAAGTGAGACGACTTGTTCAGCCTATCAATCACAACCCATATTGCATTATCCTTTCTCTAGGTATGCGGAAACCCAACCAAAAAGTCCATAGATATACCATCCCACTTTAAAGTATGGATTGGAAGTGACTGAAGTAAACCTAAAGGTTTATACTGCTCAGTTTTCACTTGCTAGCACGTATAGCAACGAGAGACAAATTCAGCAATGTCCCGCCTCATACTCAGGAACCAGAACTACTGCCTCATTTCATAGAACATCTTAGTGGTTCTTGGGTGTACATACCACTGGGATTTATGGAAATATCCCATAACTACCTTCCTTTCCACTAATGGCACAATGAAGTGATTTTGATAGCATAGAACACCCTCTTTGGAGAACAACCACTGGGCAACTATCTCCCCGCCATAAAGAGAGTCTTTAATGCTACAAAACTCATCATCAATATCTTGATCTTGAATAATAATCTCAAGAAGAGTATATTTAAATTGAACACTATCCAAGTAACCCTCATCCCCTTTCTCCTAAACTCTAATATGAAATTTTGCAAAGAGAGCCATCAAATTCCACTCTTCTGAGGATTCTTTCACTGCCTAGGTTGGAAGTTTCCTGCTCAACGCATCTGCAACAACATTCCCATTCCCTAGGGTATAGGCAATGTCAAAGTCGAAAGACTGTAGGTATTCCACCCAATGACTCTACTGAAGATTCAAATATTTTAGAGAGAAGATAAAACTTAGGCTTTTGTGGTCTGAATACACCGTAAACCTTTCTCCAAAAAGGTAGTTATGCCAACTCTTAAGTGTGTGCATCACTGCTGTAAGTTCCAGGTCATGGGTAGGATAATTCTTCTCATGTGGCCTAAGCTGAAGAGATCCATAAGATACTACATGATCACCCTAAATAAGAAAACATCCCAAGCCTAAACCTGATGCATCACAAAACACCACATAGCCCTACCTGGCTTCTAGAACAGTCAACACCAGCACAGTAGTCGATAGAAATTTCAGCTCAACAAAAAAACTCTGACATTTATCACCCCACACAAACTTCACCCCCTTCTGAGTCAAAGCAGTCATTGAATAATCCATCTTTGATAAGTCTTTCATTAACCTTAGGTAATATCTAGCTAAGCCCAAGAAGATTTAGATCTTGAAAACATTTCGTGGTTGCTCCCAAGTCATAACAGCCTTCAACTTCTTAGGATCAACTGATACATCATGTTCAGACACCACATGTCCCAATAATTTCACTTCTCAAATCCAGAAATCACACTTTGAAAGCTTGGAATAAAGGCGGTGATTTATCAATAGACTCAAAACTATTCTCAAATGTTTCACATGATCCTCCTCAGACTTGGAGTAGACAAGGAAGTCATCCACAAAGACTACCACAAATGTATCCAGATACTCATGGAAAATCTTATTCATTAAGTCCATGAAAACTGTAGGATCATTGTTCATACTAAAGGACATAATAAGGTACTTATAGTGGCCATACCTACTCTGAAAGGCAGTTTTTTGAATGTTAGATTATTTTATCCTCAACTGATGGTAACCTGATCGAAGGTCGATCTTCGAAAACTACTTCACCCCTTTTAGCTGATCAAACAGATCGTTAATATGTAGAAATGGATATTTATTCTTTATCTTGACTCAGTTGAGATTTCAATAATTGAAACATAGGTGAAGAGATCCATCATTCTTATTATCGAACCGGCATTTCCCAAGGTGACACACTCGGGTAGATAAATCCTTTCTCAAGAAGATCATCCATCTGGGAATTCAGCTCTTTCATTTCAGCTGGAACCATTTGGTAAGAGGTAATAGATAATGGTTGAGTTCTAGGAATTAAGTCAATAGAAAACTCAACCTCTATCACTAGTGGTATACCAGATAAATCTACAGTAAAAACATCAAAAAATTCGACGACGACTGGAGGAAGATCACCAGCCATTGAATCTCACTCCAAATCAAAAGAAAACATTGATATCACTTTCCCTAACTCTGGATAAGAAGGTCCATCTATTCTCGACTTTGGGTCCCGTTCTCCTTGAAATACAAGAGGCGCACCACTGGGTGTAGTAATGTAGACCCATCAAAGATGAAAATCAATTCAGGATTTGTTGGTAGTGAGTCATTCCATCCCAAATATGACGTCAAGAGATTTCATATCAAGAACCAGGAAACTTCAAGCCAGCTCATCATTTGATAGAGAGAAGACACAAGTAGGACTACGGAGACCCTATTCTCTCTTCAAAACAAGGGGTGTAGTAATATATATTTCACAAGATAGTTTCTTCATATGAATATTAATCATATTTACAATACGGGTTGAAATAAAAGAGAGAGATGCGCCGGTATCAAATAGAGCGGACAATAATGACAAAGCAATGGTAATGGTACCTCTCGTAGTTGTGGGACCCATGTATACTTCCTCTAGATACTCTTACACTACAAGAAGAAGCTTCATTCCAGATGTCTATGGATAGAACCCTTTTGAATGAGAAGAAATTGATTTCCCCCACAATTTTAGGAGGAGCTGATGATCCTGTCCCACTACGCGGAGTAGAGAAGTGATGGAAAAACCTTTGTAAGTGTTCTAAACATCCGCAGCAACTACAGCCATTAGGTTCCTTAGTGAAAACCCTCCTAGAATTTTCTAGCTTTCCACACTGATAGCAAACCAAAGAACTTCCTCCTAGAGATGTAGGAAGTCTGGAATGACTCTGCCATAGAAAAATATCGTGAGAATCATCACGCTTCTATTTTCCTTTAAAGGAACCAATGCTACCACTATGAGAAAAATGAAATCCCGTTAAACCTGAATTCCTAGCCAGGTCCATATCAACCATAATTTCCTTATCCATCACATCAGCATAAGTGGGAAGCTTCACCAATAATACCTGAGAATGGATATCTGATCAAAGTCCCAACTCAAAATATCGAGCCTTCATCCTATCATTAGATACAATCTCAGAAAAAAACCACAAAAGGCTCAGCAAAGAGATTTGAATACTCAGTCATGGTTTTTTCGGCCTGTTCAATCTTGAATAATTCTACAGCCTTAACCAAAACCATTGACTATGGATAGAACTAGTTGGTGAAAATAACTTTGAAGTCTTTCCACTTTAATCCCTCATGTTTCCCTACCATCACTATCATTTCCCACCATCTCTTGCTCAGTCCTTCCAACACAAAGGTGTCACACTTCACCCTGATCAAATCTGGTGTCTCCAAGAACTCAAACAGAAATTCTATCTTTCCCAACCATTCCTCGTAATTTTGAGGGTTATTGGATCCTTTAAATACTGGTGTCTTTTGGTGAAGGAACTCTTGAGAATGATTCTAAAGGACATACCCTAAAGGATCCATAGCTGGAGTCTGAGCGGGAACTAGAGGTGTTATTTGTCCCAGAGCTTGGACAGTGCGCATAATCAGCTCTACCAGATTCAGATCAACAATAGGATTTACTTGTTGAGGTTCAGAAACAACCTCTTCCTTTATCAGATTCACACATCTTCTTGGAGGAATGATGATACACAACATCAGCAGGTAAAAGGAATACATTAGATTAATGCTCAAACTGAGTAAAAAGAGAAATTGTTCTCTACATAAGGAACAACTAGGTTTGGATTTATCTCTATACAAATCTCAATAGATAAAATAATAGAATTAATCCACAAGTCATCTTTCCCTAACCACCCCTAGTGAATTAAGGTTCGTTGCGGTGAGAGATGGCTAGGAACTCAATTGAAACTACCTCCTAAGTACCAACAAGATACTTAAATGCATATTATCATTAAGATAATATGCTTAACAGCCTCCTCTAATACCAATTTGTCACAAACCATCCTGGGTAACCTGGAAACTCGATAACCAAGCCAACCTTGACATAGCCCGAAGGGCATTCTCGATCCCCACAGTTCAGCAACTAGAACCTAGAATCATACAACATATAAGTGGGAATGATTTTTTCCACAAGAATGCAGAAGAAAAAGAAAACAATAATAGTAATAATATCAATAAGAACTCCACTGGGAGTAAAGTAAAATAATATAATGAGGCACAAAATCCCAAAGTATTTAAATCCAAGTACTAAAATGGGAATAAAAAACCCCAAGTCCCTAAGGACACAACTCACCAAGACCACGGTTCAGCAGCTGGATCCACCTCCAAGATATTTATTCCCTTTGCTTGAACCTGGAAGAAGAAAATCTAAAAACACCTGAAGGAAAAGGTAGGGTGTGATCCTAAGACTAGTAGTATACCACCAAAGATTCCAAAATAGATAAAAAATATAGATTATCCAAATAAAATATTTCAATTTTCAAGCTAAATAGGTTTGGAAAATCAAACGCATGTTTAAGAAAATCATGCTATACAGTTCAAATGATGGAAAATACTTTTAAAGAACGGGCTTTACTTCACAAGAGATAGAATATTTATAAAACAATTGATTAAGTAAAAAATTTATATAAAATATTTTATATAAATTCATCAGGAATGTAAAGAAATTTAAACAACATTGGCATACATTTATATCTCAAATATAAATAAACAAGTGAGCAATGTGGTCATCTTCCAAAAGGTATGATAGTATTAACGAGCTATAGTATTCCACACTCTCTAAGTGGAAACAACAAAATGAGTATACTCACGTCCCCCTAACACTAGCTAGAGGTGACTCATCACCCTCCCATCGGGGATGTGACCCGATGCAGGTTTGTTTTAAAACATTTTCATAGCGTAGAGTGTATCCAAATAACTCATCAACTACCAAAGTCTTTCATGTGCTCTTACATGATGAGATATTTATTTTAAGACTACTTAAAATATAATAAACCCCATTCTTCCATTTCTAAAATTCCAATTTATTTTTATTTAAAACCAAAATAGGTTTTATTGAAAAACATGCCTTTTTTACAAGATAAAATCACTAGGTTTCTATCAAATAATTTTAATCCATTTTCATGAGTTTTAAATCCATTAAAAACCAATTCCATACTTTTCACAATTAATTTTCACAATTAAATTTAACAATTTAATTGAAAACATTTCCATCAAATCCACAATTTAAATCATCCAATTTCTATAAACCCACCCCAAATCAATGGAATTGGAGGTTTTCCAAATTTTCATGCCAAAACCATTTCAAAACTCCCAATTCACTAGAATTGGGTTTTTACTAAAGAAATTGAAAACAAGTTTAATCAATTTAATTTAAATCAACAGTTGAAATAAATCAAGTAATACAATGGTAATCAATTTGGCCAAATCAGAACAGAACCACCTACCTCTTTACTAAAGAATGAAACTCGCAATGCCACTCATTAACAAGACCAAAGGTGAAGGAGATCTTGAAAATCAACCTAGAATCAATATATAACACCACAGGGTAGAGATCCATTAATTCCTTGATGATCCATCAAAAACCCAAGAGAGTAAAAAGAGAGAAACTTGAAGAATGTGGGAGAGCGCTTACCCAGGAATCACACTATAAAAGAAATGATGATCCAAAGCCGATCGGATCGATCCGGAAGGAGGGATGCCTCCAAAAATCTCCTAGGAAGGGTTCTAGGGTCAAGAGAAAGAGGTCTAGATAGAATAGACCAAGCGAAACTTCCAAAAGTGTGACTTAAAGCTGGGCGAGGGCTAGGTCACGACGTGTACCCAAGGGTCACGACGTGTACCCAAGGGTCACAACGTATAGTCCATGTTGGATAAGTTATGCCAAAAAACCCATCACCTCGGATTAAATATTGACATTTTCACCCTACACAATGTGTACCCACCATTCACGACATGTACAAGCTCACCATGTGACCTCCCTCTTCACGACTTGTAGCCAGCAACCAGTACATGACGTGTACCTAGTCTGTAGCCTATAGTAAACCTTTAAAAACACCTCTAAAGACTTTTAACAAAAGGGGAAACTTAAAGAAAGGGAAAAATTACCTGATCAAGGTAACTGGATGTTATAGTCCATTCACTGCGCACCAGAATAATGGTCAAGATATACTCCACCAACACTTTTCAAGGTTATTACCCCTAGATTTATATGTTCCAAAACCACATCCACTTGAAGTATCCATATAAGTATTCATTTCAAGGAAAATAACACTCCATTATTTACCATAAATTAGGATTTTGTCTTATACTTAGTATTATTCTAAGGGTTATATATCATCCCACTTTTTTGTCACATAAACTTTCATTACATCATACAAAACTGAGGATCTTTAAGGTTTAGTGTCTTGGAAACCAGGAACTTAATACATGAAACATAAAAAACATTCTTCTTAAACACTTGAAAGGATTCTCCTTATGTTCATCCTAGGTTAATTACTGCATCTCATAACCTGGGGAGATACATCAAAAGAAAGGGTGAGAAGAAGGCCCAGTAAGGGAAACAAGGGGAAACATTTAACATGTGAACTTGAGATACATCAACAATGTCATGAAAAAGAACTTTAAGGCATGAGAAATAAATCATGAGGCATATCATAATAAAAATAACATTTTTCATAAATTTAAGATGTGGCTACATAATTTAACATAAACAATCATGAACATATCACCAAGGTCCATCCCCAAGGTGTCATTTTAAAATTACCAAGGTTATTCACCAAGATATCGTGAAGATTGTAATCTCTAGTGGTTACATCATTACCCAATGCATTGGAGCGCTATCAGGGAGCACCCTTAAATTTGAATTTATTATCATGTGAGACACATATATAATCATCAAACATTTCATAAATAACCCATATAGCATAAAATAAATGGGTTTCATTTCATAATCATAACGTTTTAAAAACTACTTTAAAGATATGATCTTTATGTCACTTTAAACCCACGGAAAGGGAAAGCGGGTTTAATGTATGTGAATCACAGAATTTAAAATAGAACATTTTGATATATATGTGAATACCCCTGTAGAAATAAAATATTTGAGTATTAACTTAATAACATAAAATAATTTTGAGAAAAGAGAGAGGCATTTTGAGACGAAAATTCTGCAGCATAACGGCTACGTTTCGGGGTTTTAGAAAACATTGAAAAGAGAGGGGACATGGGTCAAACATTCATAAATGACCCATAAAACAGTAGAGGGACCGAATATGAAGGATATATGAACATGGTAATGAAATTTCAAAGATGTACCATATTAAATGAAGAACATGAAAGGAAGAACAAAATAAGATTTCTCTTATGAAAATTCGGCAGCCTAACGGCGTCACTTAAACTTCAAAAAAATGAATTGATGAGATCAAATTGGGTCTCTCATCATATGAACATAAAAGATCAGTATGATAGATATATAGATAATACCCCAACATAATAAAAAGGAACTTGAAAGACTTGACATGAAATTAGAACTTCAAAACGAGAAGGGTGAAAGAACCACTTAAAAATTCGGCAGCCTAATGGCGCCACTTAAAACTTCAAAATACTGAATTGAAGAGATAAAATGGGGTCTCTCATAATATGATCATAAAATATCAGTATGATAGATATAGATATCATAACCCAACATAATAAAAAGGAACTTGAAAGACTTGATAAGAAAATAGAACTTGAAAATGAGAAGGGTGAAAGAATCCGTTACAAAAATTTCGGCAGCCTAACGGCGCCACATAAACTTTCATAAAATGAAATGATGAAAGTAAGAGGGGGTCTCTCATTATATGAACATAAAAATTAAATTATAATTAATATAAAATAGCATCCTCCAACATAATAACATGTATCATAAAATAAATGACTTAAAAGAGATCATTTGAAAAGAAAGAGAGAGTTTGGATCCCTTATCTTAAAACGTAACTCTTAAAACTCAAAGGTTTGGACCTTGAGGGCTTGGGGCACCTTGGGAGGACTACTTCAGGGGTAATGAGACTAGATATTCGTTGGGGAAGAGTTGGGAGTCGAATGGATGAGAGGATGGCTTGGTATTTATAGGGAAAGTGAGGGGACAAGGCATTAAAGGCCAAGGGACACCTCATTAGTGGTTTTGGCAAAACCATGGGCTTTCCCATGGTATTTGCCCATGGTATTGGCCACTAGGGACAACTAATAGCTTATCTTACTATTCATAAGTCTAACATATTGATTACATACTTAATACATCATTTAATGATGTCATTAAACACCCGTAACTTAAAAACTGTATTTTCACTATTCATCAAAAATTCAACTTTCTCAGAAAAATCCCAAAATTTCACCTTAACCAAATATCGATGCTCTGATTTCAAAAATGAAATCCATTTTATAAAAATATTTTTCTAAATATTTTTTTAATTTAATTTTTAAATAAATACACTATTCACCGAAAATTCAATTTTTTCAGAAAAATCCCCAAAAATTACCTTAACATAATATCGATGCTCTGAGCTCAAAAATGAAATCAATTTTATAAAAACAATTTTCTAAATATCTTTAATTAAATTGTTAATTAAAAAACACTATTCACCCAAAAAAACTAATACTTGACTAATAATTTATGAAACCCTTATTTAACCATTTTATTGAATCACATTACTTAATCAAGGTGCCTAGATTATATTAATGCTTTATTTAAGTGAAATTACTAATCTATTTGGTCACATTACTAATCCTAAGCATAAAATCACTATTCATAATTTACTATTCATCAAAAATCAAGTTGATCTTCTTAAACTCTAAATTTTTTACTGAACATAATTGTAGAAGACCATTTTTTTAAAATCATTACACATTTTTATTTATTTAAGTTTTACATAAACATTTTTAAAATATCCTCTCTAAAATTCATAAAAAATATGCATACTATATTTATCCGGACATTTGAAAATTCATAAAATTCATCATAAGAACAAATCCCAATTTTTATTTAAAACAAAGGATTACACAAGGCAGTTATAGTCTCCTTACATATCCCCTTATCACACCAGCATATGACCTAAGTGTAAGGTGTGCTAAGGTGAGAGAATCCGAGGGAGGCTCAGCCAACATCGCACGAGTAGTAATTTCTATCATTTTGAACTTCTCGCAAAGTCGATTCTGTTCTAGCTTCACACGATGAAGTTTGGCTTGGGTTTGGTCCAGAGCAAAGCCCAGTGGTGCTACCTCCTTCCCAAGTTCTGTTAGATGGGATTCGATCGGTCCAAGACTACTGGGTGAGGCCATCGAATCTTCTTTCTATATTAATTAACCAATATTACTTGTATTTAGAGACAATAATCAAAACATTTAGTTTCCAGTGGTCATACTGAAAAATGGTCATATAACAGTCAAAACCCAACGGTCTCATTTTAATTATACTCATGTTATCAAATGAAACAGTTTTGTTGAGTATCAAAAATAAAATAACACACAAAATTAGGAAACAAGATTTATTCAAAATTTTGGGTCGTTACAATCTTCCCCCCCTTAAGAAATTGCATCCTCGCAATTTTTAAAATTGGGCTTTGAAATTTCATTGAAATTCCCACATCAGAAAAGAGTCAGTAACACTATTACTTTAAAAAAATAAAGGGAAGTACAAAGGTCACCCGAGTTAACCCATACTAGGATTCCATGGAGGAAAACATGGATATGGAAGAAAAAACAAAGGGTCAAGTTCTGGGGGAGAGTGATAGAAAACATGATTAGGAGAAAGTTGACCACGAGAAAATCCCAAACTTATGATGTGTGTAAACGGCCTGTGATTGCCTAGTAGGAAATGTAAACCAACCACATTTTTGTTTTACATTTCTTTTCATAATTTTGAGAAATTCATTTACTACATAGAACAAAAACATAAGGAAATATACCTACCTTCATGTAGAGTTTCATCCTTTAATAAGTTTCTACCAAAACTAATCTTTTCTCCAAACGATGAGCATTCAAAACTACTTGGTCTCATCAAAACACAAGAATCATCTTCTAGAGAATCACATAATCCATAAAATATTAACTATCTATTTCTTCTATCTTTAAACATTATCCCAAAAATAGAAAGGGTATGGTAAAATAACTCTTCAAAAATAAAAAATCTCATATGAATGGAAACTAATTTTAAATCTTCAAAGTTCCATGGTACTACCCAAAGTTCATCATAGACCATTCCATAAATAACAGTCCTTAAAATTCCTCAAAATAAACTAAACTAAGATTGAAACCCAAATACAAGAAGGATTTGATAACATAGTCTTCCAAAATAAACTTCATTTTTCATCACTAAACAACATCAACCACTCCTAAAATCTTATAAAAAAAGTATCCAACCTAAAAATATTTTACCCAAGATAGGTTAATCATTTCCATAAGTAACCTAAATTACTATAAGTCTACCTTAAATTCATCGATTCTTCAAAATATAAGTCAACCTTTACTCCTCAAAGAAAATACCGTAGTAATCTATTTACCTCGATTAAATAGGGTTCCCAAAATAGTGAACGTATTCCAAAACAATAATCACCTTTTAATCCCCTAATCATCTCTGTCATATTAATACGTAAATAGTAACATTTCCTATCACATTGGTTGTTGGGACATGCTCTTCCATTTACCACCATTAACTAAGAAAAGAAAGTACAATTAGGGGCTTAAATACTTAGCCAATAATCATGAAAAGGAACTTAAATCATAGAAGGATAACTTGTAGAAGAAAAGTATACCCTAACTTCTGATCCCCTAGGTTCCAAACTAGGTTATCCATGATCATATATTCTTATGTGAGTAGTTATTTTATTTTATCTTTGTTCCTTTGATAATGGTTCATACTAAGCTTATGAATTTACCGAATCATATCCCCCAGGAGTGTCGTAACCAAGAGTGCAGCAAGGCCCGTTGTCGTGTACCAGTTCCTGTTTGAGTCTAGCTCAAAGCGGTGTTTTCGGGTTTTACTCCTATGTACATCTGTGCCAGAGTGACCTCTACCTGCTCGTATCCATACAAGGATGTATTTTCTTGGCAACCCATTACTCAATACTCACCAAAATACCAGGAAGATTTCCTATATATAAACTTTTCTATAGGCTTCTTCCTAAAGTTTTCATATCCTAATTTCCACAAATAACTAAACCATCCTTTGATACCAACTATAGCATCCCTATTTTTTTCACATAAACTTTCATTACATCATACAAAACTGAGGATCTTTAAGGTTTAGTGTCTTGGAAACCAGGAACTTAATACAAGAAACAAAAAAACATTCTTCTTAAACACTTGAAATTATTCTCCTTATGTTCATCCTAGGTTCATTACTGCATCTCATAACCTGGGGACATACATCAAAAGAAAGGGTGAGCAGAAGGCCCAGTAAGGGAAACAAGGGGAAACATTTAACATGTGAACTTGAGATACATCAACAATGTCATGAAAAAGAACTTTAAGGCATGAGAAATAAATCATGAGGCATATCATAATAAAAATAACATTTTTCATAACTTTAATATGTGGATAAATTATTAACATAGACAATCATGAACATATCACCAAGGTCCATCCCCAAGGTGTCATTTGAAAATTACCAAGGTTATTCACCAAGATATCGTGAAGATTGTAATCTCTAGTGGTTACATCATTACCCAATGCATTGGAGCGCTATCAGGGAGAACCCTTAAATTTGCCTTTATTATCATGTGAGCCACATATATCATCATCAAACATTTCATAAATAACCCATATAGCATAAAATAAATGGGTTTCATTTCATAATCATAATGTTTTAAAAACTGCTTTAAAGACATGATCTTTATGTCACTTTAAACCCACGGAAAGGGAAAGCGGGTTTTATGTATGTGAATCCTAGAATTTAAAATAGAACATTTTGATATATATGTGAATACCCCTGTAGAAATAAAATCTTTGAGTATTCACTTAATAACATAAAATAATTTTGAGAAAAGAGAGAGGCATTTTGAGACGAAAATTCTTCAGCATAACGGCTACATTTCGGGGTTTTAGAAAACATTGAAAAGAGAGGGGACATGGGTAAAACATTCATAAATGACCCATAAAACAGTAGAGGGACCGAATATGAAGGATATATGAACATGGTAATGAAATTTTAAAGATGTACCATATGAAATGAAGTACATGAAATGAAGACAAAAATAATATTACTCTTATGAAAATTCAGCAGCCTAACGGCGTCACTTAATCTTCAAAAAAATGAATTGACGAGATCAAATTGGGTCTCTCATAATATGAACATAAAAGATCAGTATGATAGATATAGAGATAATACCCCAACATAATAAAAAGGAACTTGAAAGACTTGACATAAAAGTAGAACTTCAAAACGATAAGGGTGAAAGAACCACTTAAAAATTCGGCAGCCTAACGGCGCCACTTAAAACTTCAAAATACTGAATTGAAGAGATCAAACGGGGTATCTCATCATATGATCATAAAATATCAGTATGATAGATATAGATATCATACCCCCAAAATAATAAAAAGGAACTTGAAAGACTTGACAAGAAAATAGAACTTGAAAATGAGAAGGGTGAAAGAATCCGTTACAAAAATTTCGGCAGCCCAACGGCGCCACTTAAACTTTCATAAAATGAAATGATGAAAGTAAGAGGGGTTCTCTCATCATATGAAAATAAAAAGGAAAGTATAATGAATATAAAATAACATCCTCCAACATAATAACATGGAGCATAAAAGAAATGACTTAAAAGAGATCATTTGAAAAGAAAGAGAGAGTTTGGATCCCTTACCTTAAAACGTAACTCTTAAAACTCAAAGGTTTAGACCTTGAGGGCTTGGGGGAACCTTGGGAGGACTCCTTGGGAGGTAATGAGACCAGAGATTCGTTGTGGAAGCGTTGGGAGTCGAATGGATGAGAGGATGGCTTGGTATTTATAGGGAAAGTGAGGGGACAAGGCATTAATGGCCACGGGACACCTCATTAGTGGTTTTGGAAAAACCATGGGCTTGCCCATGGTATTGGCCACCTGGGACACCTCATACCTTATCTTACTATTCATAAGTTGACCATATTTATTACATACTTAATACATCATTTAATGATGTCATTAAACACCCGTAACTTAAAAACTGTATTTTCACTATTCATCGAAAATTCAACTTTCTCAGAAAAATCCCAAAATTTCACCTTAACCAAATATCGATGCTCTGATTTCAAAAATGAACTCCATTTTATAAAAATAATTTTCTAAATATTTTTTTAATTTAATTTTTAAATAAATACACTATTCACCGAAAATTCAATTTTTTCAGAAAAATCCCCAAAAATTACCTTAACATATTATCGATGCTCTGAGCTCAAAAATGGAATCAATTTTATAAAAATAATTTTCTAAATATTTTTAATTAAATTTTTAATTAAAAAACACTATTCACCCGAAAAAACTAATTCTTGACTAATAATTTATGAAACCATTATTTAACCATTTTACTGAATCGCATTACTTAATAAATGTGCCTAGATTATATTAATGCTTTATTTAAGTGAAATTACTAATCTATTTGGTCACATTACTAATCCTAAGCATAAAATCACTATTCATAATTTACTATTCATCAAAAATCAAGTTGATCTTATTAAACTCTAAATTTTGTACTGAACATAATTGTAGAAGACCATTTTTTGAAAATCATCACACATTTTTATTTATTTAAGGTTTACATAAACATTTTTAAAATATCCTCTCTCTAAAATTCATAAAAAATATGCATACTATATTTATCCGGACATTTGAAAATTCATAAACTTAATCATAAGAAGAAATCCCAATTTTTATTTAAAACAAAGGATTACACAAGGTAGTTACGGTCTCCTTACATATCCCCTTATCACACCAGCATATGACCTAAGTGTAAGGTGTGCTAAGGTGAGAGAATCCGAGGGAGGCTCGGCCAACATCGCATGAGTAGTAATTTCTATCAGTTTGAACTTCTCGCAAAGGCGATTCTGTTCTAGCTTCACACGATGAAGTTCAGCTTGGTTTTGGTCCAGAACAAAGCCCAGTGGTGCTACCTCCTTCCCAAGTTCTGTTAGATGGGCTTCGATCAGTCCAAGACTACTGGGTGAGGCCATCGAATCTTCTTTCTATATTAATTAACCAAGATTACTTGTATTTAGAGACAATAATCAAAACATTTAGTTTCCAATGGTCATACTGACAAATGGTCATATAACAGTCAAAACTCAACGGTCTCATTTTAATTATACTCATGTTATCAAATGAAACAGTTTTGTTGAGTATCAAAAATAAAATAACACAAAAAATTAGGAAACAAGATTTATTCAAAATTTTGGGTCGTTACAGGTTATCACTAAAGTTTTCTCATCATAGTCTCCAAAATAATTAAATCTTTCTCTGATAACAATTGAAGCAACCCAAGATAAACATACATAAATAATGCATTAATCTCATGATTTAAATAATACATGTCAAAAATAGTCACACAACCCAAGGATTGAAGAGTTTAGTTTATTGGAGACTAGAAACATAAAAACACTTATTTTATACACTGTGAAAATTTCTCCATAAACTAAACCCCCTATTAGACATTTCATAAGGCATAATCATCTTCAAATCATGGGGAATGTAAAACATGTGGGGTGATCTCAAACTCTCTGTAAGGTATAACATATCAAAGACCATAATGGTTAGATCATAAACATGTGGGAAAGAATAAATAAGTAAATTAATCATATATTAATAATTTATAACCATAAGCATAAAGGATATACATATCATCTTAAACTATAACATTTTTACCATGGCATGAGAAAATAAAAAATGAAGCATATAACATAATCTATGTAACATAGGAAAGAAAGTGGCATAATCATAAACATAGGATTTATTATCATTGTGAATATGGATACCCACCAACTTGTTCAAATGTAAAATTGTTATTAGATATAGATTCCATCACGCTCACCCTTTTTGAACCTAGCTACTCATTAACCTGGTCACATGTAAAATTGTGAGTAGTGCTAAATGACATCACACTCACCCTTTGTGAATCTATCTACTCACTTACCTATTCACATAAAATTTATATCTCATGAGATATAATCTTTTACCCAATTAATTTAAGGGAGATATAGGTCCCACCCATCTCATAATCCATATATATTCATCCCATTTAAAAAATCATCACATCATAAAATAATCCATATAAAGAAAAATGGGTTTCATAGAATTATCAAATGGTATCTCATAAAATAACTTTAAAAATAAAATAAAATGATAAAAATACTTTTTCACACAAATGAAATGTATTATAAGATAACATAGAAGGTGAATCGTGAAATAGAGCTCCATTGGAGGTAAATATTTTAGAGAACAAGAATAAAATTGGAATTAAAACTTTTGAAAAGGAATTTCTTTAAATCACTTGTAAATTGTTTATAAAAAAGTTTAAAATAATTTCAAAAATATTTTTCATAAATTTTCAAAGATAATTTAAAAAAATATTTTTTTAAATAAATAATATTTAAATAATAATTTTCTTGTATAATAAAATTTGGGTTTGAAGATAAAATATAACATCTTGAAATTAAAATCTTTTTATATAAAAAAATTATACTTTTATCAAAACACACGTCATTTTAAGAGTTGATAAAACTTACTTTTAAAAAGTGGTAATGATAAATATGAGGGTAATGAGAGATAAAACATAATATCTTTCAAAATAATAAAGAATACTTTGGTGAAAATGGAAAATATGGTCTTGGAAAAAAAGGTTCATTATAAAATATGGGAATTATTTTTTGAAATATCACACTTTATAAATGAAATCGTCATGGAAGAAGAAATGGATATAAAACATAATTCCCCAGAAAATAAAAAAAATTATAATATAATATCATCATAATGATTATTATAACTAACATTTAAATATAACTTTCAATAAAGAGAAGTGTACTCAATGAAAGGTAATTGAGTTATCAAAATCCTTACCTTGAATTTTCTTTAACTTTTCCTTTCTATAAAATCTTGTATAAAAACCATAAATATATTAGTTTCATATTTCAAGACCTTTTAATATCCATAAACTTTTATAAAATTCATTTATATTGGTACCATTGAATGATATTATAGATGAGTATTCACAACATCAAGATAGAAAATCAAGGAATGATGTTGGTAGCATGACCATTATAGAAAAAGGATTGTGAAATGGATTAATGAGAGAGAAATATAGTATATAATAAATAGGTAATAATTGGGATAAAAAAATATTTATTATGAATATGTTTTATAATAATAAAATGTAAATAAAAAGTCTTATAGCAATGCAACTGCTTAAATTAAAAAGAGATGGGAGATAATCAATGAGTGATTTCAGTAGCATAGCGGCTATAAAAAAAGTTTTATAAAATGGATTTAATGAGAGTTAAGGGTATTATCACACTAATAGGTAATAATATGGACATTAAAGGGTTTATTTGTGAACATATTAAAGTATAATCAATTGAAACTCAAAAGTATTATCACAAAATAAGTACTTGAATTAAAGAGGTGGAGAACCCTCACCTTGCTAAGTAGCTTCTTAAAGTCTAGGGGGATTATTAAAACCTTGGGAACTATTTTGAAGGGATTTATAGAGGTATATAGAAGGTAAATTCATGATTAATTCCTTTTGGGTATAGAATAATGAGTGAATGTGTGGGAGTGATCTCCTTTTATAGTTGAAGAAGATGGGTTTTTTCATGGAAAACTAGAGTTAGGTAAGGGGTGTGAATAGAATCACATGGGTGTTAGGTGGGTTATGTGAGTTAGGTGAATTAGGTTGATAAATAGTAGGTGATAAATTTGGGTATGAATTTAATACCTAAAAATCCTTTCTAGAAGGTGTAAGTGACCTTTTAATTATTAAAAATTTGATATTCTTTAGTTACCCATTTTTACCTTTATTGGTCTTGATTAAAAAGTAATCATGGTAATTATTTTATTAAAAAAAATATAAGATAACCATTATTACCTAATTTAGATGTTTTTGAATCCAAATTTGAGATATATTTAAATAATTTAATGTCTAAATAGGATAAAATTAACTTTTAAATCAAAAAATAATAATTTATTGAAAAATGGTTTTTGTAGAAAAATCTTGTTTTAATCATTAAGTGTTATTAATATTATTTAATATTTATTAACAATTAACTAAGTGATAATTAATTTTTATATATATTTAAACATCATATTAGAGTATTAATTTAAAATATACTTATTTAATTTTAAAAACACACAATATTTAGAAAAGTGTTATTCTTTAAAAAATAAATGTATAATGAGGCTAACTAATATTTACCCAAGGTAACTTAATCTTTATACCTAAAAATAAAGTGTTAATTATTAGATGATTTCTACCCACTGATTTTAAATTTTAAATCTATTTCATATGATTCAATTAATAAAAATTAATTTTAAAATACTAATGTATAATGTATTAAAAACAATTTTTGTGAAAATATTACTTATGTTCTAAAATATCAAATATAGGTTTGTAACATGATATTTTAAAATATATAATGTTACTTAAAAGTCGTATATTTGGTCAAAAAAAGGTTTCATAAGTTTTGGGTTATTCTTATATCCAATTGATGTTATAAAAGCCACATTATTTTCAAAAACGGTATTTTCAATTATTCACCTAAAAATCAATTATTTTAGAATACTCCCAAAAATTAATATTAAGCTTATATTATTACGATTAATCCAAAAATGATGTTTATTTTTTCAAATTAAATTTCTAAAAGTGATAAAATTAATTTTTATATAAGTGCACATATATTTTTAAGTATAAAATGACCTTTGTTTTATTATACCCTTTTATATAGTTTTTATAAAGTGGTTACTTTTGTGATACCCACCAATTTAATGGATATAACAGTAATATGTTTATTCATTTTATTTCATTGTTGAGTATCATATAATCTACTCACACAGTGCTTAATTAAGGAAAAGTAATTAATGAAATCTTGGGTTGTTATAGTTACAATCTTCCTTTTTCAGCCTGGAGGCACAACCCATTCAACCATGCCTTTTAATGGAGTTATAACCAACCATAGACCAAATTTCAAATGAAAAATAATATACCTATAATAACACACATAAATAAAGTTAAAATAATAAAACACCACAAATCCATAATTTAAATAGTTTTAAATTCTGAATGTTGATGTAGCTTTTTGTTGTACATATCACTCTCTTAGGTGGTTTTAATGATCACAAACACACGTTTGTATTTATAACCATTTCATTTCATTAATTTTAGTGCTTATATTTTATAAAAACATTACAAGAAGTTTTTGGAAAAAATTGAAGGATCAAGAGGTGTGAGAAGGCCTCATTTGAAGTCTCAAGAAGGTTAGAATTGGTCAATGGTCGGTAGGATGGAACCAAAGAGACGATGGGTTCTAGAAAAAATAGTAGTCCTTTATAGAGGCCACAAGATACCTGGTGGACCACACCGGCTAGTCAGTGGGGTCTGGATAGAACAGGTGTTCTATCCAGGTGCCACCGACTACCTGATGTCCCTTTTCTAGACAAAAAATATATTTTTTAGTGGTAGTCCCTGCATCCTTAATTAAACTCCTCACAACTCTATTCAACCCCCAACACATCCATAATGATTCTAAATCCATGGGAGTCTATAAATACACCCCCTTTGGTGCTTGTAAGTCTATGGTTAACTTAAGTATTCATTATAGATCCAAATTGTGTCACTTTGTTCTCATTCTTGTGTTATCTTACATTTGCCTCTCTTCCAACAACTCTATTCTTGTTGTATTTTTATTGTGGGGTAGAGAGTGTGATTAAAAGGTATTATGATAAGTAACCCTATTATTTTTTCTTTTATGGGGTTCTCACTACCATTTAATATGATTAGAATAGGTTCCTACTACCTTAAAAGTAATGGGATTTGGGTATCTACCCACAACAACTAAAAGGATAGATGTGTAATCAGGTTTCTTGATACAACTGATAAAAATAAAGGATCTTAGTTATTATAATGGTTTTCTTGGAAACTGGTAAAACCAAAAGTTTAAACCAAAAGCACTCAAGGATCTTAAGGTGAGAATAAGTAGGGATCCATTTGTGGATTATTATCAAACTCCTTTATCAATCACTTATGATTTGTCTTTTAAATTTACATTTCTATAGTGATTTAAATATTTTAATTTTATTTTATAGCTTTAATTATTTTAATTTATCTATTATAATTTTTTTTTAAAAATGGGTACAACCACGAAATTAGCACATGACACAATAAATAAAAGATGGATAAACTGTTGGCCCAGGGACTAGACCCCACAACCACATCCCAAACCCCTCCCCACCCTTATATATTCTAAGTTTTAATTTCTAAAAAGTTTTAAAAAGATATTCACCCCTCCTTTTTTAATATTTACATGGAACAAAAATTAATATTAGATACAATCATGATTTCAAAACCATAACCAGTTTCAAGGAATAATCATTTAAATATGGTCTCTACCTCAAATGTCCAAGGTGCTCTGAAAAGACACTCAATAGGTAGAGCTCAATACTTTGATGGATCAAACTATGTTTATTGGAAAACTTGTATTTTTACTTTTATTATAATCATAGGTTATCTAGTTTGGATAATTTTTATGCATGGCTATATTCCCACCCAAGAAAAATAAGAAAAATAGAACCTCGATGATATGGAGTTTTTTGAGCTTGATGGAAAATCCATGAATTCTCTACATTGTGGTTTAGATATAAATGAATTTAATAGAGTTTCTATTTGTAAAACCTCTCATGAAATTTGGAAATTATTATAGGTTACCCATGAGGGTTCCAATAATGTAAAGGATCTTGGCTTGATATGTACCGCCAAGATTTTGAAAGCTTTAATGTGCATCTTAATGATTCTATAACTGAAATGTTTACACATTTTATTGGTATTTGTAATGTATTAAAGTCTTTAGGTGATATTATTTTAATCGATAAACTTGTGAAGAAGATACTTTGTGTCTTACCTAGTTCAAGGGCACCCAAAGTGATAGCAATAAAATAAGTGAAGGACATCAAAAATTTGTTGGTTGAAGAAGTTATAGGGTCTCTCATGGGATATGAGATTAAAATGAAGAGGCAAGTCAAGAAGGGAGCTAAATAGGTCAAGGAGAAGAATACCACTCCCTTAAAATCCAACAATGATGAGTCTTCCATAAGTGAAGGGATATTTCTCATTATTCCAAGAAGATGAAAAAAAATATTCATGAAGAATAAGGCATGCCACCATGAAAAGAAGGAGAAGCAACAAAGTAAACTGATGGTAAGTTTCTATGATTGAAACAAAAATGGTCACATAAAATTGGAGTTTCCCACTATCAAAAATAATTCAAAGGATAATAAGGAAAGAAACATGGCTTTCAATGTGTCAACATAGAGTGAAATTTATGACTCCCTCTCCTCATCAGACTCAAGTGATGGAATTTGCAAGTGTCTCATGGCCGACATTGAGGTAAATCAAGAGGTAAATTATTCTTATTATACTTGATCTTCTAGAAATTTAAATTTTAAATATATAAGATATTCTAGACATCAATTACAATAAGTATTTTTTTAACTTTCCTTAAAATTCAAAGTTCTTAAAATTAAATACAATCATGTTTTTTTAAAGATCAAAATATCAAAGAAAATGAGGAAATAAATGAGGAAAATTAAAATCAAGAAAGAAGATTCAATGTTTTATTAGAGGATAATTAAAGTTTGAAAAATTAATTAAATAAATTTAAAGTTAAAAGGTTTTATTTAAAGTACCAACCTAATGTTGAAAAATTGGAAAACACAATTATATAGCTTAACATTTCTCTTGATAAGTTCACCTAAGGTGAGAAAATTTTAAATTTGATTTGGGGTTATCAAAGGCATGGGAAAGGGACTTATGGGATAGGTTACTCTAATAAAGATATCTCATCTATAAATATCAAAAAGACTAATTTTTTAAGAGGTATCTCTCAATATAAATATTGTAATTATTGTAAGAAAAATGAGTACTTTATTTATGAGTGATTGAAAAAAATGCTCAATATGGTAGGCCCAAATCTATTCACCTCTCTTAAAACATTTTTTCTATAAAACCATGAATTTATTATGTAAAATAATATCATAATAAAATGTTATTTCATGAGTATTTATTGTCTAACATTTTTGGACCCAAATTTTATGTACCAAAACCTTTAGTTTTGTAATTATTTTTTAGGTAGATTGTCTTAAAGATAGTAATTCTAAGGAACAACATAGAGAATGCTTAAGACACTTATGAAGTCAAACATTTTGATTGGTATTTCAAGAATAAAATTATTTCATAAGAAATCTTGAGTTTTATTCATTCTTTATTTAAATCTTTCTAAATTCAATTTTTTTGAATTATATATTCACTCTTTTGTGGTCTTATATGAAGAATATTTAGAAAAATGATATGATCTTTATTATTTTTATTCAATGAACTATTTATTTATTTATTTTTAAGTGATATTTTACTTGAATCTTTGTGTAATCTTTGTTTCATATTTAAATTTTATTTTTTGAGCTTCCCAGGTGCACACTGGGTAGCGATGGAACCTCACCAAGTAGTTGGTGGTGCATTACAGAACCTGGGTTCTAGAATTCACCAACCATATAGTTGATGTAACTCACCAACTAACTGATGGTGTTGGTCTATGACCATTTATTATACTTATGGGAGGGTTTTTTAAGAACCTCACCCCCCCTACTTCCACTCGATTTCTACTCAAAATTTTCTCCTCACCAGACATCATCACTTCCCTCAAGCCCTAGATCCTCCTATCCTACAAATATTTAAATTTTGGTAAGTCTCCTTGGTTACTTATATTATTTCAACACCAATTTATAGATTCATCTTAGATTTATCTTATTTTAAAGTCACCCTTTTCATTACTAAAAAATATTTTGAATTTCTATCTTGTTTATCCTTGTTTGCATCCATGTCCACTTGACACTCTCATGCATATTCATCCAAATGAAAAGGAAAGGCCATAGAACCTTTGAGTCCTCCTATAGTCAAGAAACACAATCCCATTTGGGGTGATAAAATTATCATGCCCATAAGGATCATTAATTTTAGGTGGATTAGTCACTCTCGTCTTGATTTAAAGAAGGTTATAGAATTTAAATGATGGTTATTATTCTTCAAACCACCACCCAACAATGTCCTTTACCCCACTTTAATCAAAAAATTATGTGCTAATCTTGTCATTATTCATGAGGATAATTTTGATACCATTACCTCTAATGTAAATGGCACAACCATTTCAGTCACCTCTCTTGAAATTGGGGTTTACATGCATATTCCTCTTTTGTAACCACATTATTTTATCCAAGGAGAATTTCTATGTGATATTACATTTAATCTTAAAGATGTTATTCAATTTTTTTTCTGACCAAGACTCCTCTTCACTTTTCAAACTATAGGATCTCTCTCTCTAAAATTGAATCATTGAGAGGGTCATCCAAACCTCCATCTACCCTTATCTTGGAGATCATGATAATGTCAAGTAAATTGATATTTATGTTATCTATTCCATTAAAATGGATTTATATTTCAATCTAATTTGTTTCATCTTTTGAGACATTTTTTTTATAGATTCTCACCCTTGACGATCCAAGGATCTACCTTTTGGTAATTTCCTCACATGTCACTTCTCCTACATTGGCATTAGGATAAATGGTGTATCATTTGAGAATACTTCCAAGGATATAATTCTAAATCATTTAATGGTTCAACACATGTTCATTTGTTTCATCCTTGGTACCCAGAGTATGATAATGACCATCCTAAGATTCATAAAAATTATTATCCTCAAACTGAAACTGAATTTCATGACATTTTTATTCCCCCTTTAATAATTAAGTCCTATTATATTTATGAGGATGAGGTTGAAAAAGAGGAATAGTATGAAGAATAAGAATAATAAGAAGAGGTTGATGAAGAGAGAGAACGTGAGGTAGAAGGTGAAGGCCAAGCTGATTCGGATGCCAAGGCCTGAGAAGATCCTCCTCAAGATGAGGCTGCTACTAAGGGGGGGATACCACCTAGTTGTGCATATTTCACTAATGATATTATACACTTTTGTGAGATCATTGATCATTTTATCACCTCTTTTGATACAAACATGGATAAGCAACTCACCAAGATGGAGCATACTACCTCCTCACTCCATGAGAAGATGGAACAGATGACTGAGGATACCTAATCTCTTGTTCATTCCCTCCACCATGAAACTTCACAGCACAACCACAACTTTCATCCTACACATAGTGAATAGGGTATTTTTATTTTTCTTTGTGACACATGTCTTTGTATAACTAACCATTGGTGTGGGATGTTTTTTCATGGATGTTCTTTTTAAGTATTCATTCTTCATATTTTATCTAACCTTTTCTTGTGAGTTTTTAACAGTCATAAAGAAGAAAAGGATATTAAATCAAGGTATATTCCCTTTTAACTCTTGAACTCATTGATCTATTTATTTTTTATTCAATGATTTAGAACCTCTTTAAATATTTAAATTCAATCTTATTTCTTCAAATTATTTCCAAATTATCTTGGAAATATTTATTTCAAATAGACTTTATTATCCCTCTCATTCAAACTTTTTCATATCTAAAACCCATTACCTGAAAAAATTCTTATTTTATTAAGGGGTATTTAAAAATATTTTTCAAGTGATTATTTATTTTTTGAAAAAATGGTGAGTTTTCACTCTTCCTAAAACCTTAACTTTGAGTGTTATTAAATTAAATTATTTGTTTTAGATCTTGAATTATATTGATTTTTCTTGAAATCATTAATTAGTTTATTTCATTTTTGAGGTCATTAATCCATTTATATATTTTATTAAATTAATATAATTTTATCTCTTTAATTAATTAATCTATCTTAGATTTATCCCCCAAATTACATTTATTTATTAATAATATATGTTATTTTTATCTTAAATAGTGTTTATATAATCTTTCACTTAAATATTGAACTCATTTATATTAATTTGATCTTTTTATTTAAACCTTGAATTAATTATTTCATTAAATTATTTTATCTTGAAATGTATTTTTTAAAATATTAAATTGTGTTGATATACTTTTACCTTTTTGAGATAATTGATTTATTTATCTCTTTTTAAATCTTAAAGTGGTTGATATATTTGTATCACTATCTTAAGTGTGTTTTTTATTTTTATTTCACTGTTGATTTAAATTTTGTTTTGCCTCCTTATTAATTTATATATATTTATTGAGGAGGATCCAATAGTTTTAAATTGAATCATGTTTAGACTTCTTTTATTTTAATCTTGAGCATTCTTACTTGATTTTAAAATAAAACCTTAATAAAATTTGAGCTTATTAATAATCTTGTTTGTTCTTAAAAGATCATGTTTTCTTTTCAAGTTTCAAATATTGTAATTTTTTTATACTTTGGGAACTCCTATGTACACTTTTTTAAAGATGAGGGCCTCTAAATTTCAAAATTTATTTTCACATGTTAGAATTCTAAAATGATCCTTGAGGAAGACACTATTTTTTGGGCTAAAAATTTATATCTTCATTTATATATTTACACATGTGGAGTGTATTTTTTGGTTTTATAAAGTCTTTTTTAAAATGTTGAAATATTTTACGTTTGAATTTTTTTTTTAAATCTAATTTTATGGAAATCTAAATTTTTATTTCTAAAGAAATAATGATTTTTTCTCTCTCAAAAGAACACTAATGATGGTGTAAATTAAATTCAAAAAATATTTTTTTTCTCATATATGAATCTTCTATCATGAATTCATTAACCTTGTTTATCTACCCTTGACCATTGGATTATTGATAATCTCAAATGGAAAGAGAAACTTGTAGATATTTATTTTGAAGAAGGATATAAGGTAAAAGGTTGTTGTTTCAAAGATATATTTTGGTTTCAAAATTGTTTTTTGAACTCAAATTTTTTTAATCTCTTTACCTTTAAAGTATTTCAAAGATATTTTAAAATTTATTATGACTTTTTTATAATCAAAAATGGGGATAATATCTTATTAATGATATGAAAGTTTCATATATTTAGCTTGTAAGGATAATGGGGAGAAAGTTTCTCAATTTGGGAAAAAATTTCAAATCGTTTTAAACTTAAACCATTTTTCCCTTAAGCAATGAAAATGTTATTAAAATAAATTTTTAATTTCATAGTGAAATATTGAAAAAAATTGTTATATTCATGAGAAATATATCATTCATTTCTTTATAATTAATTGTTTAACTGTTTGTGATCATCAAAAAGGGATAGAATGTTGTACATATCACTCTCTTAGGTGGTTTTAATGATCACAAACACCCAATTACATTTATAACCATTTAATTTTATGAATTTAAATATTTATTTTTATACATCATTCCAATAAGTTACTGGACATAACTGGGGGATCAAGAATAATTAGAAGGCCTCATTTGAAGTCCTAAGAAGGATGGAACAAGCAGATGGCTAATTGGATGGAATCGGTGACACGTTCCTATCGTGGGGTGTGATAAAAATAATTATTTCCTGAGTTAAAATGAAGTAAAGTGGTTTAACTAGGATTTATCTAGATATAATAGCATAATAATCACATTTTTCACTTAAATTTTAGAAATAATTAGAGGTTGTTTTTGAAATTGTTTGAGTTTAAAAAGAAAAAAGGCAATTAAAAATAAATTTTAAACAAAAGTGGATGATGAGAGTGATAGGTTCAAGTTAGGATCACCTTTTTAAATTTAATCATATTTGTAATGATCATTTCCTCTATCTTCCTATTGAATTATAAGTGAAATACTCCTCGATCGAGTTATCAATCACCCTTGGTTGAAGGAATCAATGGAAACCACTCCTATGCGCATGAAAATTAAACCATTTCCAAATAAATAAGGAAAATCTAAATAAAAAATTGTTTCTCCTTATAAATATAGAAAAAATTTCACTTATTCCACACACATTCCAATTATCACTAGACACTCACCACCTAACATAATCTACTCGATCAAGAAAAACTACACTAGGCAGAGGGAGTTTAAAGTTCTTCAACCAAATCTATAAAAAATGAATGAAACCAAAACCTAAAATACAATCACATTAATAAAATTGGAAACTAAATAAAATATAAATAATTCAATAAAAAATAGAGTTTCAAATTAAATCACAATATTCCAACATTACAAAAGTGAAACTCCCCCTTCCCTGATCACTCAAAAGTTTTACCCCTCCATGTGAAGGGTAAGCGAGTTGAAAGGGGAATAAGAGAGTATTATGAAACTAAAAAAAGAAGAAATAAAAAATAAAAAAAAACTTTAAGTTTAAAATTATCTATCACATCCCCTCATTATCCTCCTTAAACACACTTAAATGGAAGTAGACACTCATATATATAGGATTGAGGGGTGGAAAATTTTCCCTCCATATTCATTACTCTGAAAATTTGAGTTTATTTATCATAATAAATGGAATGATATAGAGGTTGTTTCTTTATAAAAGTTGTTCCCCTCTATCTTTTTCATGATTCCACAAAATATAAACATATTTTGGAAGGTTTTAAAAACATTATTCCAAAATTACCAATGAATACTTTTTTCTGCCCGAGGAGACTGTTCAACTCCCTCCACTTTGGTGCATGCAATGGATGTCTTAATGAATGAAATTATACATTAAATTTATTTTTTAAATGATTCATATAGTCCTATTTCTATTACATATAAAATAACTTCATTTGGATATCTCTAGTCAGATTTATGCTTCATTTACTAAGGTGGGATCCATTCTGTCAGCCAGAAAAATTTCTCCAATTCATTGATTTTTATGGGGCAGTGGATTTCGAATTGGATCTTGGCCCAGAATAAAAATATGAATCCCACAAAAAATTAAAACCTAAAAAAATTAATCACTCAATTTTTATAAAAATTATAAAAGATATGACTGAAATATAGAAGAAATAGAAAACTGATAAATTTCCAGAATTAACAAATTTCGACATTTAAGCCCAAAATTCACCAAAAATACTAAAACTATGTAATTCAGATAAAATTGATTAATTGTAAGGGATTAAATCATTGAAACACACATCAAAAATAATGAAAATTTTAACTCTATCAATTCCCCCCACATTTATCACTTGGACTCCTGGACAAAGTAAACATCAAAATCAAATCAAAACATATACCAAAGAGGTCCACTAATTCCACACAAAAAAAAACAAAAGATATCATGGCTCATCAAAAAAATTATTCCAAGTTCCCTATTTAGATCATTAAATATTTTTCCTCTTTATTTCTCCACCCATGAATTCAAAACACCTACCTTACATGAATTTTCTATCATCTCAAAAATATCAATTTTAAACAAGGATTTTGTCATCCAAACTAATGTAAGTGTCACTATAGGATTAATAAATTCCTATATCTCCACCTGATGTGATTCAAGTACATGTGTTTATCATGAGTACTTTGAAAGTTTGTTGTGTGGATTATTATTGGTAAAGTTATATGTCAAAAAATTCTGATGATGAATGAGGAAGGCTTGGATCTTTTTGAAGAAAAATTGTATGATTCTAATTTTCATTCAAGTATGATCTCCTCCTCATCCCCCTTAGTAGAAAATCAGCTCCATCATAATAAAAAATCATGGAAAGTGCATTCCATTCATCATTTCATCCAAAAAAATTCAATCTTCTCAAACATAATTTTTTTTTTGAAAGCTCGAGATATGCATAGCTTTATTTCTCCATTGAAAGCTCTAGAAAGTCACAACTTCTATTATCATGAAAGCTTTATAAAGGAAAATCGTTCAACAAAATGATTTTTCTTTTAGAAATAAACACATCTCTTTAACATTTTATTTTCCACCCAAATTTTCACCAAATGAGGTGTCATAATACAATACACCTTCCCCCACACTTAAGTTCAAGTAGATCATGCAATTTCGCTTCAAGAGAAAGTTGTATAGGGAAAATTATCTTGTAATGTGGATAACCTAACAAGATGTTCATGGATTATAAGGGCTACAAGGATTAAATGTACAATTAATTCTAGAATGAAAATAATTATCTTGAAAAGGGGGATTTAAAACCAAATAAATGTCTCAATCGTTTAAAACACAAGTACCTCAAA
Source organism: Viscum album (assembly GCA_963277665.1). NCBI lineage: Eukaryota > Viridiplantae > Streptophyta > Magnoliopsida > Santalales > Viscaceae > Viscum > Viscum album. The sequence continues at coordinate 1,598,167,064 of OY728141.1, forward strand.
CCCTCAAGTTTTGATAGGAATAAATCAAATTTTGGTTAAAACGAGCACGGTCTGGTTCTCTCAATAAGTGAGGTGAATGTGAAGAATATGGAAAAAAATGGTTCAAATTACTCATAGGAATGTAATTTCAAAGATAAAGATAGTGATATATGGCATGATATTCAAAAATTAGAGTACTTTTCATGAAATTACCAAAGATTTTAACTTAAAACAAAGTCATTTTTAGCATTCATTTAAGCTCAGTTGCATGGAATAAATTGGATCACTTATTGACATAGGTTTCAAAAATATCAAAGTTAATAAATTTATCTCAAAAGTTTCAAAAACATGCAAAAATTGAAAAAGTAACATGTAAAAAATTTGAAAAACACATAATTTAAAAAAAAATAGAGAGATAGAGAGATAAAAAACAAATGAAAATCCTAAACTATAAAGGTTCCCTCCCCCACACTTAAATGATACGGTTTCATCAATGCATTCAATAGGATTTTACATGTAAGAAGATTTGAAATTGAATCACAGTAAGAAAGAAAGTGTAAAGGAGAGATTCGACCTGATGTATTTTATTGATAAATAGGTTGAAGGAGTTTGATCTCCTCCTCTGGATCTGATGGAATGGTCCCATGGAATTTCTTTAGTATGTGTCTATTAATAGTGAATGGATCTTTCTCTCCATCCTTCAAAACCTACACAACACCAAAATGATATACATGAGTAACTATAAATGGAAATTCCCATGTAGAATGAATTTTACCTTATATCATCTTGATTCTTGAGTTGAATAATAGTACTTTGTCTCTAGGATGGAAGTCTTTCGGTTTGATCATCTTGTCATGAACCACTCTTATTCTCTCTTTGTAAATCCTGGAATTTTCAAATGTTTCCCTTCAAATTTCCTATGGGTTCTTCAATTGAAATCTTCTCTCTTTCCCAACACTTTCAAGATCCAAATTCATCTTCCTCGCATTTTAATACACCTTATACTTCCATTCCATAGGTAGGTGATAGATTTTCCCATAAATAATCCTATATGGACTCATTATAATAGGGGTCTAGTAGGATGTCCTATAAGATCATAATGTGTCTTTCAACCTTTGGTTCCAATCCTTCCTGATTGGTTTAATAGTCTTCTCCAAAATTTCTTTGATTCCCATGTTGGACACTTCAGCTTGACCATTTTTTTATAGATGATAGGGAGTTGATGTTTTATTATTCACTCCATACTTCTTCAACATAGCCTTTATTATCCTATTATAAAATTGATTCCCTTAATCACCGATGATGTTTCTAGGCACTCCAAACCTACAAAATATGTTAGCCATGAAAAAATCATAAAAAACTTTAGTATCATCAGTCCTGGTGGCTTTTGATTCCACCCATTTGGAAACATAATCAACTGCCAGCAAGATATAAGAATTTTAAAATTAAATTGGGAAATATCTCATAAAATCTATCCCCCAAACTTAATAAATCTCACAAAAATTAAGTGGGATTTTGGGGCATTTCTTAACTCTTTGAAATACTTCCATAAAACTGATATTTTTTACACCTTTTTCAAAATTCATGAGAATCTTTAAAAATGTTGGGCCAATAAAGTATAGATTCTAAAATAGTCCTTATTGTCCTTTGAGGTCCAAAGTGGCCTCTATGAGATAAAGTGTGACATAACTCAAAGACAGAACCAATTTCACTTTCAGACAAACATCTTATTATCACTTGGTCATTGAAAATCTTTCAAAGAAATAGATCATCCCAAATTTAATATCTAGATTCAACTTTTAGTTTTTGAATTTGGTGAGAATTAAAATGATATGGGGCTTGAGATGTTACCAGATAATTGACCATGTCAATATACCAAGGCACTTCTCCTTTAATCAAGTACAATTGATATCCTAGAAGATGATCATTCAATGGTTCTTTTTCTAGAATTTCAGTTTCAGCAGTGTTGGGCAGTCTACTTGAATGATCAACCACTTGGTTCTCAGATCCCTTGTTTTCCTTGATTTCTATGTTGAACTCCTACAGTAGTAACATTCATCTCACTATCCTTGGTTTAGCTTCAACCTTCTTCATCAAGTACCTAAGATCTGCATGATCATAAAACACAATGACTTTAGTTCCAAGCAGATATGATCTAAATATTTATAAAGAAAAAACAACTACTAAAAACTCTTTTTGTGTGGTTGTGTAATTGAATTGAGATTCATCTAAGGTTATCAAGTAATAGTCAATTACTTTTGTCCTTCCCTCAATTTTCTGAGAAAGGACTTCTCCAACTGCTTGGTTGGAAGCATCACAAAGTAGCTCGAATGGTTCTTCCCAATTTGGTGGCTGCATCACAGGTGGTGTAATCAATAACCTATTAAACTCATCAAATTATTCCCTACATGTACCATTTAAATCAAAATAAACATCTTTAAAAATCAATCTATAGAGAGGGTGAGCAATCTTACTGAAATATTTGAAAAACCTCCTGTAGAATCTTGCATGTCCTAAAAATGATCTAACATGCTTTACACAAGTTGGGTAAGGAAATGAATTTATCGATTAAATTTTTGATTTATCCACTTCAATTTATTTTTTATAAATGGAATTCCCAAGGAAAATTCCTCTCTCAACCATGAAATTACACTTTTCAAAATTTAAAACCATATTCTTTTCAATGCATGTGTTCAAAACTTTTTCAAGATTTTTCAAAAAATGGTCAAAAGAATTTCCAAAACTATGAAATCATCCAAGAAAACCTCCAAGAAATATTCAATATGATCAAAAAAAATACTTACCATGCACCTATAAAATGTACCTGGAGCATTATATAATCCAAATGGCATCCTTTTATATGAAAAGGTGTCAAAGGGACAAGTAAATATTGTCTTCTCTTGATCCTCAGGAGCAATAGATACTTGAAAATATATCCAAAAAGAAATAATGAGTTCTCCCTTCCAATATATCTAACATCTGTAAAATTAAGGGGATGGGGAAATGATCTTTCCGATTGGCCTGATTCAACTTTCTAAAATCAATGCACACTCTACGGCTATTTTGAATTCTCACAGGGATTAATTCATTGTTTTCATTACACATAGTGGTTAGGCTAGATTTCTTTTGAACTACATGAATTGGGCTAACCCATTATGAATATGAAATGGGATATATGATCCCAGCTTCCAATATATTCTCAATATCCTTATTTACAACCTCCATCAAGGCGGGATCCAATCTCCTTTGGGGCCATCTCACAGGTTTGGAATCTCCCTCAAGAAAAATTCTATGTGAGCATATTTTTTGGTTTATTCCTGGGATATCACCTAAGAGCTACCCTATTTCTTGGAAATTATCTCTCAAAAGATCAATCAAAGATTTTTCTTAGGTTTCAGACAGATTATTATCAATTATCACTGGTAATTTCTCTCCCTCCCTAAGTTAAACATATTTCAAATCAGTGGGGAGAGGTTTTAATTCCAGATCAGGGGATACTCAAGGGATAAAACTAAATTTATGTCCCCACTTCCAAATTTTGGACCTCCTACACACAATAAACCAAATCATCTTTCTTTTCTTCTAACCAATCATCAAATAAATCATATTTTATCTCTTATTCCCACATGAAATCAGAATCTTAAATGTTTTGGGAATACACATGTTTAGTGATATTTTCAATGGAAAATTTCTCTCCTAAGAATAAGAATTCATGGCACATAACTTATTCTTTAATTTTATTAGTACCAACTTCATGGTAGATTGCAAAGAGGGAGTGATCATATGATGGGTGCCTCATGGATTCAAAAATATTGAAGTGGAAAGTGTTATCTCCAAATTCCATGGTGAGTGTCTCTTTATGGACATTGATGATGATTTTGGTCATATTCAAGAAAGGTCTCCCAAAATTGTTGGGTGAGTATTATGGGATCCTATATTCTTCCATATTCATCACATAGAATTCATCTATGAATAAGAGATATTTTAATTTCATTAGGACATCCTCCAAAACTCCTACTGGGAAAACTGTGGATCTATTTGCAAGTTGGATCAACACTCTTGTGGGATTTAAGTCTCCTATCTGAAAATAATTGTATACTAAGTGATACAATATATTAATTGAATCACCTAGATCACACAAAACATTATATAAATTTAAATAATCAATGGTGTATGGGATGGAAAACATACCTGAATCTTGAAATTTGGTTGGCAGTTGTGGTGTGATATGGGCCAAGATACTTCTTCCCAAGTTGATCCTATAATTCCCTTGAAGTATACTCTTCTTGGTTCAAAGATACTTCAAAATTTTAGCATACTTTGGAAAAAAAATTAGTGTTTCAATAAGAGGGATATTAATTTCCACTTTATGGAAGGTGTCCATAATTTCTTTTTGAAGTGATTCTTTCTGCAATCTCTTTGATTAAATCATCCTTGATGGAAATGGTGGGGGTAATTCTTTATTCTCCCATTGTTTACTTATCAATGGTGCTTCTTGTATCTTCCTCCTCATCCTATCCTTCTCCACCTCCTCTTTTTTCTCTTATTTATAGTGCATTTTCACAGAATTTTCTAAAATTAAAAACTTTATTCTCCCTCATCTCAGGTGGTCTTGTTTCAGGTTCATGGCATACTGGTGGTGAGAGTTATTTTCCACTTCTTGTTGTTATCATGATGAAATTTTCTTTTGGTTTTGGTATTGTTTGGGAAGGGATTTTCCTATGATTTTTGGTTAGGAAGTCCATGAGACTTTCGAACTTGTTGGACAAGTCTTTTACAGTGTCTTTCAGTCCCTTAATCTCAGATATCTGCTATTAGTTCTGAATTGGGGGTTGTGAATTGGTGGATGGTTTCCCATACGGTCTTTGGAAAGTGGTTGGGTGGATAGTGGTAAGAAGTATGGTTATAGGATTTCTTTTATTGAAATGATGGTGGGTTTTGGAATTGTTGTTGGAATGGAGGTTGGTTTTGGAACAGGTTTTGGTATGGGGGTCTAGCTTGATTCTGCTAATTTCCAAATCCATATTGAACTTTTTTAGGCTCTCTCCATCCTTGATTTTTTTGGAATTGCCTTAGATGAAAGGTTTTATCACAAGTTTTCATTCCCTGTATTTCATCACATTGGTCAGTGAAATGATCAGGTGATAAGCATAAACCATATACCTTAGCTGGTGCTTTCTAGTCACCCACTTGTTTCAAGGCCATTTGTCTCACAAAAATGGTTAGCTCTTCAATCATATTTTCTAGTAAAGGTGATTGATGAGAAGTTTGTACCTCATGAATACCTCTTGTGGAAGTACATATTGTACCAAACTATTGCAAGTTCTAGGAAATCTTCTCAATCAAGCAGTTGGGTTCTTCTAGTGACTTGTCAATCAATGCACCTCCAGATGATGCATCCAGAAGGTTTCTGTCATTTTCCAGTAATCCTTGGTAAAATAAGACAAGAAAGTGATGCTCCTCTATTTCTTTATGTGGGAAGCTAGCACATAGCTTTTTAAATATTTCCCAATACTCGTAAAGGGTTTATCCATATGAATGTCTGGTGGTGTAGATTTTCTTTCTGGTGGTCGTGCTTCTAGAGGTAGGTAAGAATATTTCTATGAATCATCTCACTAATTCATTTCATCCATGCACGTCTCCTAGTTATAGACAATAAAACTATTATTTGGTATCTCCTTCCAATGAAAATGGAAATGTATTCCACTTTACCTGCTCCTTAGCTACTCTATGGAGTTTGAAAGTAGTGAAGACGTGTGTGAACTCTTTAATATGTCTGTTTGTATTTTCACCTGTCATGCCATGAAACTTTGGAAGTAATGGGATCATGTTAGGTTTCATCTAAAAAAAATTTTGTAACTCTAGAATGGAAATTTGATTGTTTTGATTAAGGAATTGTGGTGCACATAGGTCTCTAAGGGTTTGGTTCTAGTTTCTAGCCATGATGAAAGGCTCAGAGAGAACACTTGAAGTTTCAATCGAGTCTGCAAAAGAAATTTCCTCAAATTCAGATTGAAAATTAAGGTTTCTAAGTCTATTTAATAATATTCTTTCAATTTCAGGATCTAGGGGGAAAGGTTCAATGTTTGAGGTTCTAGTCATACAATTTTGAAGAGAAAAGAAGAAAATAATGAGAAAGAAGAAAAGAAAAAAAATTGTTTGCACCACTTTCTGGCAACGACGCCAAGTTTTGACACATGCCTGTCGTGGGGTGTGAAAAAAAATCTAAGTTAAAATGAAATAAAGTGGTCGACCTAGGATTTCTCCAGAGAGGAGTTCACAACAATAATGTTTTTCACTTAAATTTGAGAAATAAGTAGAGTTTTTTTTTAAATTGTTTGAGTTTAAAAATAAATAGGTCAATTAAAAATAAATTTTGAACACAAGTGGATGAAGAGAGTGATGGGTTCAAGGTAGGATCACCTTTTAAAATGTCATCATAGTCGTAAAGATCATTCCCCCTCTCTTCCTATTGAATGAAAAGTGAAATACTCCTCGATTAAGTTATCAATCACCCTTGGTTGAAGAAAACAATAGAAACCACTCCTATGTGCATGCAAATTCATAAAACATTCCCAAATAAATAAGGAAAGTCCTGAGAGAGAATTTTTTCTCCTTATAAATCTATAAAAGGTTTACTTATTCCACACACATACCAACAATCGCTCGACACTCACCAGCTAACACAATTTTCTCGATCGAGATAAACTGCAATAGGCGGAGGGAGTTTAAAGTTATTCAACCAAAACTATAAACAATGAATGAAACCAAAACCAAAAATACAATCACATTAAAAGAATTGAACACCACTGAAAATATAAATCATTCAATATAAAAAGAGAGTTTCAAATTAAAATTCAAGACTTCGATATTATAAAAGTGAAACTCCCCCTTCCTCGATCACTCAAAGGTTTTACCCCTCCATGTGAAGGGTAAGAGAGTTGAAAGGAGAAGAAGAGAGAAATATGAAACTAAGAAAATAGTAAATAGAAAATACACAACAATTAAAGCTTCAAATGCTCTAGCATATCCCCTCCTTATCCTCCTTCAACACCCTTGAATGGAATTGGAAACTCATATATATATATATATATATATAGTTGAGGGGTGGAAAATTTTCCCTCCATATTCATTCCTCTGAAAATTTGAGTTTATTTCGAATAATAAATGGCCAGATATTGGGGAGTTTTATTCATAAAATTTTTTCTCTCTCTTTTTCATGTGCCCACAAAATCTCATTGTATTTAGACAAGTTTTAGAAAAGTTATTCCTGACTTACTGATGAATACTTTTTCTTCCTAAGGAGACTGTTCAACTCCCTCCACTTTGCTGCATGCAATGGATGTCATAATGAATGAAATTATCCATGAAATTTATTTTGGACATGCAGTGCGGAATCCTATTTATATTCCAACGGGAATCACTTCATTTGGATGTCTCTAGGCTGAGTTATTCCTCATTAATTGAGGTGGGGTCCATTCTGTCACCCAGAAAAATTTCTCCAATTCATTGATTTTCTGGGCCAGTGGATTTCAAATTGAATTTTGGTCTAAAAGACAAACATGAAGACCATGAAAAAATTAAGCCTAAAAAATGAATCACTCAATTTGAATCAAAGTTGTAAAATATGTGCCCGAAATACATAAGAAATTGGAAACTGATAAATTTCCAGAATTAATAAATTTCTACATTTAAGCCCAAAATTCACTAAAAATACTAAAATGATGTAAATCAACTCAAATTGATTAATTGGTAGGGATTAAATCATTGAAACACAAAATATCATCATATTAGGACGAGTGTCAGAAAAGTTATGCCCAAATTACTAATGAAGACTTTTTCTACCCGAGGAGACTGCTCAACTCCCTCCACTTTGGATCATGTAATAGGTGCCTTAATGATCAAAATTATCTATGAAATGTATTGTGGACATGCGTCGCAGAGTCCTATTTCTATTCCATCTGGAATAACTTTATTTGTATGTATCTAGACCGAGTTATGGCTCATTAACTAAGGTGGGGTCCATTCTGTCATCTAGAAAAAATTCTCCAATTTATTGATTTTTCTAGGCCAGTGGATTTCAGATTGGATCTTGGTCCAGAAGACAAACATGAAAACCACGAAAAATTGAAACCTGAAAAAGGAATCAATCAATTTGGATCAAAATTGTAAAAGATATACCTGAAATACATAATAAATAGAAAACTTATAAATTTCCAGAATTAACAAATTTCTACATTTAAGCCCAAAATAAACCAAAAATACTAAAATGATGTAAATCAGATCAAATTGATTACTTGGAGGGGATTAAATCATTGAAACACGCATGAAAAATAATGAAAATATTAACTCTATCAACCAGCTAACGAGTAGGCTCTAGACAGAACAAAAATTCTCTCCAGATGCTACTGGCTGGCCAGTAGACCACACTGGTGAGATGGTGGGGTCTGGACAGAACACCTAACTACCTAGAGCCGGTGGGTTCTGGACAAAACACTTATCTACCTAGTGTCCCTTTTCCAAACAAAAAATATATTAGTTGATGGTGGTCCCTGCAGCCTTAATTTGACTCCTAATGACTCTATTCGATCTCCAACTCCACCAAAATGATCCAAAATCCATGGGAGGCTATAAATACACCCCCTTGGGTGTTTAGAAGGCTATGGTTACCTTGAAGATTCATTCTATATCCAAATTGTGTCGCTTTATTCTCATTATTTTTCTCTCTTACATTTGTCTCTCTTTCACCCACTCTATTCTCGTTGTATCCTTGTTGTGGGGTAGAGAGTGTACTTCAAAGGGTTTGTGCTATGCCAACCTCTTCTTTTTTTTCTTGGGTGCTAACTATTATTGAATGTGCAGGGGGTGGGTGCTTACTACCTTAAAAGTAAATGGATTTGGGTTTCTAATCACAACCATTAAAAGGCTAGCCATGTAATCGGGTTTCTTGCTACAACCACTAAAAAGAAAGGGTCTTACTTCTTGTAATGGATTTCTTGGATATCGCTAAGGCCAAGGGTTTAAACCAAAACTTCTCAGGGATCATGAGGGTAGAAGACGTTGGGATCCCTTTTTGGATTATTGTGGAAATCCTTAATCAATCTCTTGTGCTTTTTATTTTAGATTTACATTTTTGCTGCACTTTAACACTAAATTTTAATTTATAGATTTAATTGTTTTAATTCATCTATTCTAAGTTTTAATTTCTAAAAAGTTTTTAAAAGGCAATTCACCCCCCCCCCACCTCACACACACACCTCTTGCCATCTTTACTTAGACCAACACTTTGATCACTTTATGAGCAGTAGAGTATGACACATTGAAGTCCATCAAAAGAATTGTACCAGCAGTGATCATAAATATGTACACCATGTATTAGCTTTTTCCCTCTATATATCTCTATTCTGGTTTTGTCCAATCTCTATTTATAGAGATTTCGCTCTCATCAACAAACTACTTCATAATTGAGCAACTCTTCTTTATTTGAATCTCCATAACCATTGTAAAACTCTCTTTTCTGAAAATCAAACCAATCATGAATTCCTGGGTCAAAATAATAAAGATCACACATTTGAAATATAATCATTAAAGCATTTTGATTTCCCATAAAGTAGTCCTCGAATTAATCTTCATGAGTTTAGATGATTGAAATTCTCATTTAATCACCTCAAAAATAGATCATGTATCATTGTAAAAGAATACTTAATAAATACTCTTAATAAAATAAATTTAATTTGATACGTATATAAATGAATGTCTTGGCCAAATTTTAAAAGTTCAGCTTCATACGTAAGAAAATTTTAAATAGAAGAAATCGTAATATAATTTCATGATAAGTATGATATTTCCCTTAGTGGTGGGGTGGTGAGGGTTTGGGGGGTGAGGGGCAGGTCGCGGGGTCAAGTCCCCGGGCTTGCAATTTAACTTTTGATGGCAAGGGGATATGTAGTATATTTTTCTAGTACAAAGCAAGCATAAGATAATTAAAACACTCCCATGAGATACGTGATGTAAATAATTTAACCAAAAAACTGAAACTATCCAGATATAATATATTTTTTCAGTCCATACAGAATATGTATGATATTAGATGCAGAGAAATTCTGCAACATAGAATTAGAATAGAAAAACAAAATGTAATCAGAATAATAATAAAAACTATAATAACAAAGAATAATATAATGAATTAACAATAAAAATAGTTAAATAAAGAATAAACAAATAAAATCAGCATCATTCTTTTCTTCTACAAGCAGTGCATGGTTCAAACATAGAATCTTTTATTATTAACTCGTGTTAGAAAGAATAAATAAAGTGATGATTTTGTAATTATCAAAACACAAACAAATGAAGCGGCGATAAATTGCTAAACAGTTATATGTTTGGGTTGCACATTTTGCTTATGTGGGCTGCATTTTGGGCATTATTATTTCACCCTAGTCATGTGTTTTTCTCCTATGATTTAATATGATACATTGACAACTTCTGGATCTTCCCACGTGTTTCTTTATGCGGGTCAATTTGTGTCTTTGTCGCGCCTTCCAATTACGACCTCCACATGTCCCTTATCGTTGGCCCTCGGATGCAAGGTGGTTATGGTTGGATTGATCACAGTTGTCAATTTGGGATCTGTTATGTTTGTGCCTTGAGCCCTGTGCCTCCGCCATTACACCTCGGCTACTTGGTTTCTTGGTGCTTCACCATTCCCCATTTTGTCATCTTTGCATTCCAGACAGAAGAGTGAGCATGAGAAACAGCCTTGTTGTGTGCCAAAGGTGGAGCCTTGGAGTGTTGTTTGTCGCGTTGTTGTCATGCTATCACTGTGCTAGGCCAATTTCGAAGTTGGAGTTCAATGGAGAGTTGGAGTTCAAGGGAGATTTGTTGCTCTCGCCTAGCGAGGGTCTCTTTGATGGCTTGTTCCACGAAAAACCAAAAGGATCATGAAACCTAGATCAAAGCTACTTGAAGCTTTCTCGATGACAAGAAGAATCGATCAGTGGTAAGACCGATTGGATTATAAGTCATCTTCCTCTATCTTCAATTCTTGTTTTTCAAATGTATTATCTATTCTTTTATGTGTTGTTTGTTTGCTAGTACTCACTTGTTCTTTGTTTGAGTTTTAATAAAACACGTGAGTAGAGTGGTGTTTTTGTTGCACACGTAGGACCAAACTGGTCCGAAATACATTAAATCTAGTGTTCTCCTTGTAATGCTTTCTTTTCTTTTTGTCCTGAACTCCTTAAATCACCAAAGTTTCACTTCTGCCTTCATTCTTTTATGTTCTTGAATACAATTTCTTTGACTTAGAAAAAACCATACATGTATTCAATGTTCTCATTTGGGTGTATGGTTAACGTTATCCTCAATTTAAGAAATGGTGGATTGTTACTCTACACTAGTACTTAGTGGAGACTAACCCTTAAAAAGTCTTTGGAATCAAGAGTCTTAAGAGTAATTGTTATTGTGCACTAACACTCATTGATGATTATAGAAAACAAGAGGAAATCACAATATTTGATAGGGTTTGGAAAGGATGGAAGTGCCTACTCGGTTAAGTGCCACCCGCATCCTTCCTCATGAGACCAAAAACTCGCCCCCTTATCCCTTTGGCCCCCACCATTTCAAATACTAAACTATGAAAAAAATTAAAGAAAAAATACATTTTCACAAAACATGAGTTCTGTGACTCGAGTCATTTTCATCAAAAAATTAAACACTAAACAAAATTCTTTACCTTTCAGAAAATAATTTACCTAAAATTGATTTATCTGTAGATTTTTGTAAGAAAATTATAAATAGTAATCATCCCTATAAAAAATCCTGTATATTTCAATAAAAATTTAAATTGTTGAAAATTTAAAGTTTGAAGAAATAATTTTAAAAAAAAATGTAGGACGACTGAAAATGAAATTTTTTCCTGATAAAATTTCAAATTCATGGAAGGATCTAGGTCCTTAAATTTGTGACGGGGCCGCGAAACCAGCGGCAAGCACTGCAAACCCAGGCCGCCAGGGTGACGGCGAAGAGGCCGCCCACCGCCACCGGGGTATAGTTCAGAGTCTCTGCTGTGACCGGGTACTCCACAGGCAGCGAGAAGAGGACAGAGATGGCAGCCACCCACAGGACAGCTGCCCAGCCGACAGCGACGCCATAGCGGCCGAGGCTGACAGGGCCAGGGGCGAAGGAGTGGCGCGCCAGCGTCACCCGGAAGAAGATGGGCAGGGCATAGGCGATGTACAGCCCAATCGTCGCGATCGACACCATCGCCTGGAACGCCACCAGGCTCCCGATCGACTGCAACAAATACGACGGTAAACCAACATTAATTAGTAACCGTTTGACAACCATTTGCAACACTTACAAGTGATTATTTTCCAACAGTTAATCATAATTAAAAAGTTGAGATCGAAGCCTCAGTTTATTCGGGAAAATGGCTACAATACAAAGAAAACAATGCAACAGACAGTACAGGGATGAACTTGCGAGACTCGAACTCGAGACCTTACCAATACCCACAAGGGCAACTACCAACTGAGGTGCACCCTGGGAGCACCAACAGTTAATCATAATTGATAAGTACTGTAATCACTTATCATAAGTGATTAGTGTTACAAACATTTTTCATTAGCAGTTATCAAACGGATCATTAGTATCATCTTTTGATGAATTGCATATGAATGCATTGTATACCGTTAAGGCCATGCAAAAAGATATGGCAGCAGAGAGCCAAACAGCATTAATGGGAACCTCTTGCTTGTTCACCCTGTGCCAAAATGATGAGAATGGCATGGCTCCATCCCTTGAAAATGCATAAGCCATCCTGAAAATCAACACTGCAAACCTGAGAGAGGAGCTTCATAGGTGGAAGGAAATGGAACAGTCATCAACTGAACGGTTATTAATAGAACGTGATGAAACAGTCATTTTTCATACATATCACCGAGATAAAAACCTGATCCGAACCCAATAGAACCAACTCATCTACACCTCAATTTATGAGTCACTGATGAAATGAAACCAACCAATAGAGGGGATAAATCAACAGAGTTCTTACCTGGAGTTGCTAGTAATTGAACTCATCCCGCAGAAAAATATGGCAATGGCAACAACAACCAAACAGATGATCCCCCCGATCCCATTGCCGAACCTGCTTTTGAATGCTAAGTAGAAAATTTCTGCAATGGCGTAGCCACCGGCACTGTTGTTGCTATCAAGCAAGTATGGGATGTCGGTAACTGCAAAAGTGACACCAAGTAGGTAACCCCATCCTACAACAACAGATATGCCAATGGAACTAATTATCCCTTTTGGCCCATTTTCATCTGCATTCTTGGTTTCCTCTGTCTAACAAGAAAAGTTCAAACAATCAGGACAGGCTTTGAGGCACAACAAAATGAGGATTTTCATAATCCAAGGAAATCAAACATGTGGCTATAGATAGAGATGAAATCAGTAGGAAGGAAACAATTGAGATAGTGATGCTCACCATATGGGCAGAAGCATCATACCCGGATAGAGTATACTGACTCATTAAAAGTCCCACAACAAATATGTAAAAATCATTGTTGATCCCCTTCCCATTATCTTTGTTGAAGTGAGAAAAAACAAACTTTGCACTGGCCCTCTGTTTTGAAACCATGGGAACCAGAATCATAATGAGAAAAACACCTGAGATGGGCAGGAACCGGAATGAGTGAAATAAAAAAGCAACCTTTATTCAAAGAAGTGATGATCAGTATAAGCAATTTTGTCAAAAAAGCCTAAATTAAATCAGAAAAGTACCCAGAAGATTCCATGCAGCGGCAAGCTTTCCAAAGAAAGATAGCCATGAGATGGGAAGACTGTTAAGGATGGCATGCACCAGCAGGATTCCTCCATGGAGTCCAAGAACTGCATATTTAGATGCCTCATAGCCACCACCATCTTTGCCACCTGTGCTGAGGAGAATGATGACTGCAGTCAGCTGTGCAAGTGAGAAATCTATGCTGGTTGTAACAGCCCACTGCAGATGATAACGTCATTTTGCAGTCAATATGAAATCTGGAAAACCCTGGCCCCTGAGACTGTTAACATTGTTTGGATCATGCCCTAAGGATGCATTTGGTGCATGGATTTTAATCACATTACAATGTTTGGTATAACAACTGAGATTACAATTCTAAAGCGATGACAGTCAAGTTCTGCAATCTAATTGCAGTTAATCTCCCTTTGCAATTTAAGACTCCAGCGCAAAGTAATTATAAAATACCGAAAAGATTACAATGTTTGGTATAACAACTGAGATTACAATTCTAAAGCGATGACAGTCAAGTTCTGGGATCTAATTGCAGCTAATCTCCCTTTGCAATTTAAGACTGCAGCGCAAAGTAATTATAAAATACCGAAAAGAGAAAAAATATTAAAGGTGATTAATTGAAGATTGGATTTTTAATTCAATGCACGACTCCGATTCCCAATTCCCAGCACCCATTTTTATATAGTAATTATATTTTTAGTTAGTTAACACCTATTAATTTACCTATTTTATAGGAGGGCGTTTTTGAAAATTGACATAACATTAGCTGCAAAATGTATGTATATCAAATACTGCATCATTAATTTCTCTGCAATTTAAACATAACTTATTGCACATCAAACGCTGCAATGTTACTTTCCCAACAACCACTTTACCAATAATAATTACCTTTTCAGCAATTACTTTAAACTGTAATCACATTACATGCAATGTAACGAACACTCCATGATAATTGGGCATATATATCAGTAAGGCATGATCATGCAATGTACCGAATACTCCATAATGATTGGGCATATATTTCAGCAGGGCATGATCATGTTATCATTCTTTCACTCCCCACAAAGAGATAAGCCAATAAAGACATTAATTCTTCCACTCCCCTGCAAAGAGATATGCCAATAAAGACTTTCATTCTTTCACTCCCCTCCAAAGAGATATGCCAATAAAGACATTCATTTTCATTCCCCTCCAAAGAGATGCCAATAAAGACATTCATTCTCATTATCATTTCAGTATAGTGCATAACTTTCCCAATAATAATTACCTTTTCAGAAATTACTTTGACCTGTAATCACTTTGCATGCAATGTACTTGTAAAAGCAGAGATCCCTCTTACCCTCAAGGTAAGGAGAGGGCCTGTATTTATAAAAAACTGTAGGAGGAAGTTACAACGGAGGTTACAAAAGAAGTGGGCTGGAAGTTACAAAGTAAGTGGGGCTGGAAGTTACCCATACTCCAACACTCCCCCTCAAGCTAGGTGTACCTAGCTTGGATATAAAAAAAAAAGGAAGACCGTAACTCCCCCTCAAGCTGGGCGGCAGATGCTGTGGATCCCCAGCTTGGAACTAAGAGAGGCGAGGCGAGCACCGGGGAGGCCTTTGGTGAAGATGTCAGCAAGCTGGTCCGCCGTGGAGATGTGGCTAAAGCTGACATGTTTGTTCTCCAGGTGGTGGCGAAGAAAGTGACAGTCCACCTCTATATGCTTCGTGCGTTCATGGTAAACGGGATTCGAAGCAATTTTAGTGGCGGCCTGATTGTCACCCCTTATGTGAGCAGAAGTCTGCGGAGGAAAGCCAAGCTCCTGGAGGAGGTGTTGAAGCCATAGGATCTCGGTAGTGACGGTGGCCATGGCACGGTACTCAGACTCGGCACTGGAGCGAGAGACGACCGTTTGTTTCTTGCTTCGCCAAGAAATGAGATTGCCTGCGAAGAATATGGCAAACCCAGATGTAGATTTCCGAGTAGCAAGGCAGCCAGCATAATCAGCATCGCAGAAGGCCTCAATATACTGATGAGGATGCTGGGAGTAATGAAAACCACGGGCAGGATCTCTCTTGATGTATTTAGCGATGCGGATGACAGCATCTCATTGAGAGGTGGTTGGATGCTCCATAAATTGACTGACCTTGGCAACCGCACAGGCGATGTCGGGTCGAGTCATGGTGAGATAATTGAGTTGGCCCACCAACCGACGGTACCGCTCTGGATATGGGTATAGTGCTGAGGAGGCATAAAGAGACCGCTCCCCAGGCTCGAGAGGAGTATCGACCGCAGTGGCCTGAGTCAGCCCAGCATCCTGTAATATATCCAATGCATACTTCCGTTGGCAGAGGGAGATGGTGTCTGAGGAATAGGAAACCTCGATGCCGAGAAAGTAGGTGAGAGGACCAAGATCCTTTGTGTTGAAGTGGTGGTGTAGATGGGCCTTGAGGTGGGTAATACCCACAGAGTCGTTGCCGGTGATGACGATGTCATCCACATATACGACCAATAAGATGCAGCCACGTGCACTCGTCCGGTAGAAGACAGTGTGATCCTTCAAACTGCGAGAAAGCCCAAAGTCGCCAATGACCGTGCTAAAGCGGTCGAACCAAGCACGTGGAGACTGCTTGAGGCCGTAAAGAGAGCGGCGGAGACGACAGACTTGAGATTCAGCGCCGAAGGCACAAAATCCGGGGGGCTGCTGCAGATAAATTTCTTCCTCAAGGAAGCTATGGAGGAAGGCATTCTTGACATCCAACTGATGAAGAAGCCACTGATGATGGGCGGCAAGAGAGATGAATAATCGGACAGAGGCCATCTTGGCAACCGGTGAGAAAGTATCAAAGTAGTCAACATCGTACGTCTGTGCAAAGCCTTTGGCAACAAGGCGGGCTTTGAGGCGGCGGAGAGTGCCATCGGGATTGAGCCTGACGGTGAAAATCCACTTGCTGCCCACGGCCTGTTTGCCTGCTGGAAGAGGTACAAGATCCCAAGTATGGTTATCCTCTAGAGCCTGCAATTCATCCCGCATTGCAGCTAGCCACCCGGGGTGAGATTTGGCTTCACCAACCGTGCGAGGTACAGAGACTGTCTCCAGAGCGGACAAACCCCTGTATGAAGATACAAATAGAGGAGTACGCTGGCAGGATCGAGTACCTTTCCGAAGGGCAATGGGCAAGTCCTCGGGTGGCGGAGCAGGAGCAGCGGACGAAGCGGGAGCGTCAGTTTCATTGGCCAGGACGGGGAATACAGTCGAAAGACGCCGGGAGTAAACCTGACTAAAATGTGTGTCAACAGGGGTTGACGACGGTGGAGGATGGATGATGAGAGGAAGACAATCATCGATGGCAGGGTCAGGATGAGGAGAAGGAAGGATGAATGGAGAACTTTCAACAAAGGCAACGTCGGCTGAGATGACATACCGCCGTAGGTCGGGGGAAAAACAGCGATAGCCGCGTTGAGTACGGGAATAGCCTAAAAAGATGCAGCGGAGGGATTTGGGAGCGAGTTTGGAGAGACCTGGACGTGTGTCGCGAACGTAACAGAGGCACCCAAACACGCGAATGGGAAGGGAGTGAAGAGGGAGAGAGGAGAACAAAGTCCGAAAAGGAGTCTCCCCTCGAAGGATAGTGGAAGGAAGACGGTTTATCAGGTAGGTGGCGGTGAGAATGGCATCGCCCCAAAACTGCAGAGGCACCTGTCGGTGAAAGAGGAGGGCACGAGCAGTCTCCAGAATATGTCTGTGTTTCCGCTCGGCCACGCCATTCTGCTGGGGTGTATCAGGGCAGGAGGTCTGATGAAGGATGCCTTTCGTCTGGAGAAACTGCCGAAAGGAATTGGAGAGATACTCACGCCCATTGTCGGAGCGGAGACATTTGACCGAGAGGGAAAATTGATTCTGAATCTCAGCATAAAATGTTTGGAAGGTGGAAAACACGTCGGAGCGTTCTCGAAGGAGGTAAAGCCAAGTCATTCGCGAATAATCATCGATGAAAGAGATATAGTACTTGTAGCCTAAATGACTCGAAATGGTACAAGGACCCCAAACATCTGAATGAACGAGATCAAAAGGGTTCGTGGCCCGTGTATCCACCCGAGGTAGGTATGTAGATCGATGATGTTTTGCAAAGGTACAAGACTCACAATGAAATGAAATATTCCGACGAAATTCTGGAAAAAGATGATGAATGGTGGATGCCGGCGGATGTCCCAACCGGGAATGAAGATCCAAAGCTGGAGAAGAGGTAGATGAGCAAGCGATGGGCGCTGGTGCATCGAACAGGTAGACCCCATCCTGAAGTCGGCCTCTACCAAGTTCCCGGTTCGTTGTCTGCTCCTGAAAAACAACACCAGAGAAGGAAAATATGGCAGCACAGTTAGAATCTTTTGTCAGCTTACTGATGGAAAGAAGATTAAATGGACTGCGGGGTACATGTGCCACAAAGGGTAGGTGAATTGTTGGAGTCAGAGAGCAGGTGCCGAAGCCCACAATCGGGATAGTGGAGCCATCAGCGACCGTGATGGCTGAGGGACCGGTGTAAGGGCAATAAGAGGTCAACATACCAGCATCACCGGTGAGGTGGTCGGAGGCTCCCGAGTCTAACATCCAAGCAGGGGAGCGACGGCCGACAAAGGCAGTGGAGTGAGCAGAATGGGCTATAGAAGCTGCTGATGGGCCGGGTTCGGCAGAGTCCCGAGGATCATGAGTCAGCCGGATGTCGGCCATCGAAAGGTCCAGAGAGTGGGGGAGAGTTGCAACTGCCGATGGTGCTTCCTGGACTGCCGTCTGGCCCTGCCGCGGGCGCTGAGATGGACGTCCATGCAGGACCCAACATCGGTCGATCGTGTGGCCAACCTTGCCACAGTGTTGACAGAGGGGACGTGGTCGACTGTCCACACGACCACGTCCACGAGGACCAGATGAACGGCCACCGCCGTGACCGACGAGAGCTGAGTGGTCGATAACGGGGGCGGGAGGAGGAAGAGCCCGCTGGGCCTTGCTGAGTCGGTGATACACCTGTGGGATCTCCAGCGTCGACGAGCTAGCGAGCAATTCGGTTGTCGTGGTGGCAAATTCTGGAGCGAGGCCGTTGAGAAGAGTGAAGAGACAGAGCTGGTCGCGCTAGTTTTGAGCTTCGACCGGTGTTTGTGGAATGGGCCACAACTCCTGCAATTCATCTCGCAGCCCTTTCCATTCCAGGAAGTATGTTGTAAAGGATTGAGCCTGCTGGCGAACATGGGACAGTCGCTGAAGGATATCGGACACCCGAGCGAGGTTATTGGTTTCAGAGTACATGATATTCAAGGAGTCCCAGAGCTCCTTGACGGTATTTGCGGTGCGGGTGACATCTTTGACCGATTGTTCCATGGAATTGACCAGCAGAGCGAAGATTTTGCTGTCAGCAAGTTTCCAGGAACGATATTTGGGATCAGCCGCGGCTGGTGGAGGATTCTCAAGATGATGATCGAGGTCCATGCCGGTGAGGGACATCACAACAGTCTTCCGCCAGATGGAGAAATTGGTGGAGTCCAATCGGTCATCCACAAGGCGGGTAGAAGCGGTGATCAGCGGCGGCAGTGGGGAAGAGTCTGCCATGGAAGCGGAGCGGTAATACCGAAGAGGCAGCGGAGGGATTAGCCGGATGCAGGGAGGCTTGCCGGGGAGCGGTGTACGTGGGGCGCTGGAAAGACCGGGAAGAGCCTGGTCTGTGCTGATGGAGCTGTTGGGGCTGGAGGGAGAGCGCCGGGGCGACTATGCCGCTGGGCGGAGGCGCCACTGGTCGAGGGTGCTGCTGTTTGGGTGCTGCGGCGGGATCTGGAGGAGGAGGCCGGCTGTTCGCGGCGGGAGAGGGGAGCACCAGAGGGTCGGGCGTCTGGGAAGCGTCGCGGGAGGCGCGACGGGGAGGTGTCACGGGGCGCGACGGGAGGAGACGCGCCGGGAGGGAAGGCGCACCTGGAGGAGAGCCGCTGGAGAAGAGTCGCGCCGAGGTCGTCGGGCTGGACGCCGGAGAGCAGCGGGACAAGGGGGTGAGCGCGACAGAGAGGCTCGGGCGCCGGGCGAAGGCCTGCTGGGACGAGGGCGCACCGCGGGAGGATGGCGGACGCCGGGGCCGGGAGCCGTGCCACCGGGGAAGGGTGCTGGGCGGAGGGGTGAGCTGCGTAGGAGGCGCGCACGCTGGGTTGAGGGCGATCCGCGCCGGTAGGAGGGCGCCTCGTCGGGAGGCGTTGAGCCGGGAAGAGCCGGGAGGCGACGGGAGGCACGTCTGGGAGGCGTCGCGGGAGGCGCGACGGGAAGAGACGTTGCTGGAGGTGCGACGGGGAGGCGTCGTGGGCCGCGATGGGAGGAGATGTCGCGGGACAGTAGGGGCCGCGGGATTGGAAGGGAGCGCTGCCTGGGAGGAGATGTCGCGGGACAGTGTTGGCTGGAGGGAGGGTTCGCCTGGAATGGCTAGAGCAGCAGATATAGAGGCGGGGCCGGGAGAACGCCGGGAATCCGCAGAGGAGGGAGGGTTCGGGATAAAAATCCCTCTGATACCATGTAAAAGCAGAGATCCCTCTTACCCTCAAGGTAAGGAGAGGGCCTGTATTTATAAAAAACTGTAGGAGGAAGTTACAACGGAGGTCACAAAAGAAGTGGGCTGGAAGTTACAAAGTAAGTGGGGCTGGAAGTTACCCATACTCCAACAGTACTGAACACTCAATAATAATTGGGCATATATATCAATAAGGCGTGATCATGTTATCATTCTTTCACTCCCCTACAAAGAGATATGCCAGTAAAGACATTCATTCTCATTACCATTGCAGTTATTTAAATGGACCTTTGAGGTTTCCAAACTTCAGATGATGTCGGAATTTTAAAACATACCTGACCAACTATGTTGAACCTGCCTAAAAGGAAAAAGATGAAAGTGAGCACGTATCAGGCCATACAGAGCAATTGTTGGAATACCACAGGAAATAAATTGCAGTTAAACAGTGCCTGCAGAATATGTTTTACACTCAACAAGAATAAAGAATCAAAACTGACTTGCAGGCATATCCATCTAATTTCCTGATAATTTCCAGGAAGAATAAAAGCATGTATAAGAACAATGAATTAAGGAGCTTAAAGATAAAGGGTCTCCATATTTGACAATGGATTAGTTTCATATATTGAAGTTTCCATGGATGTTTGGTGTTGTATTTGTTGTCAACGTATTATAAGCATCACAAATGAGTTGAGTTAATACATCACACATGAGTAGAAGATCAGATACGATGAAGACCTCATGAGAAGAAGACTAACATAGATGGGGATGAGAAGAGAGGAACATTAAGACTCCATGAGAAGAGGATGACTCTAAACAGTGAGCATCTTGCGAAGAAACAGTCCACAAAACAGTGGACTAAACATTCTGTGCATATCACAGAAAATATGGACAGAACAAAATGTGTATATCACAAAACATATGTGAATCGCGTAGGCTATCGATATGTAAATTGATAAATGACGTTAGTTGAAGTCATGTGAAGATGTTTTGAAAGGTATGAGAAGTTTGGAGGGAATTTGAGAAGCCTAAAGTGCATTTGAAGAGCACAAAACCATTGTTCTGTATATTGTCGAGACCATGGTAATCAGACACAGAACCTTTGCTGCAAACCATTATACAGGTTTTCAAATGGCTAAAGGGGGATATGGATATTGAGATGGTCATGTCTTAAAGAGATGCTGAGGAGTTGGAGGTGTGATTTATTCAGTTCATGAAGTATCAGGCACAAAACATGCACCTGCTAACACGGATAGGCTGATTGCACAAAACGTATTTTGTACAGAGCATGGTGAAACAGAACAACACATTTGGTATTACACCACTCCACTGTACAGATATTCAAATGGTCAAGGGAGCGCATGAATTTCAAGCTGGCTAGGTCTTGACTAAATATTGAGGAGGTGCAAGTTTTTTATTTACTCTGTGGAAGAGGTTATTAAGCATAGAACGTAGTCTCTCCAACAGTCTGTCAGATCACAGAATATTTGTCTGATACGTAAACATTGAGTTTGAGTGAAGATCTGTCCATGAAAACCACAAAACATCCACGGTGGATTGAGAATGAGGTGCAGAGGTGAAAATCTCTTGAAAGGAGAGCACAAAACACCTTTTGTCAAAGCACAAAACATCAGCTGAAGAAGACCCAGAATATATTCTGGATGAGCACAAAACATATCCCCCTGTGATATGATTCTGAATGAATTTTTTGAGGACAGTGATGTATAAATGTTTTATGATATGGTTCTGATGTTTCTTGAAGAGTTCAGCTGAAGAAGAAGCCTGCAGATCAATTTGAAGTTGCACAGAACATACAGCTCAGGCACACAGAACATATTCTTCTGTGTATTAAATTTGGATGAACTACTGCATAATTCCTGTTGATACATATTCTATGATATATTTATGATGATTCTTGAAGAAATGAGATAAAGTTGAAGTCTGCAGGTCACATTTGTAGGCACAAAATATGAGTTTCCAGCTACACAGAACACATGGTCCAGGAGCATATAACATTTGGCTATGTGCCGTGATGAAGGACAATGGTTTTTACATGATCTATGATATATGTAATGATCCGTAAAGAAATGAGCTGAAGTTGAAGGCTGCAGATCAAGTTTTGAGAGCACAAAACATTAACTGATGAACACAGAACATACTGAACCAGAACTGTCAGAATGACAGAACATTTGAGTTTCCAGCTTGGTATGTTGAAGAGCTGAGCTAAATAAGTATTAGAGATTGATTTAGAGTATGTGTAAATTGTTTATGAACAATTTCCATGAGGAGAAGACAGCTGCACTGAAGTTTTCTGTCAGACAGAACATGATTAAGTACAACACACAAAACATTTTCTTTGAAGTTAGATTGCAAAATGTTATTTGAGTTTGATTTTGATGGATGAACCATATATGGTCGATACCAATGTCATTTATCATATTTGATGAGTTGGTCAGAGATTTTTATGAAGGCAGGAGTGTTGGATTCGTGTAGCCCGATCCAGTTGGGCCGAATGCTTGTGGCCTGTACTGCACACCAGCCCGCAACTTTCGTGGGCCGCGCTCCGCAGTGAGCTCGTTGGGGGTTGCAGGGGGCAATGCGCCCCTGCTCCGAGAGTCGAAGTCCCCCGACCCAAATTTTGGGTACTGTAGCAACTCTAAACATTGTAGCAGAGTTGACTGACCGCGCCGACAAAGCACTGTAGCAGTGCGGACTTCGGAGTCAACAGTATTGTATCTCATTGGACTTCCAGCCAGCAGCTACTGTAGCACTTTTTGACTTGGGCAGCCGCCTTTCACTGTAGCACAGCGGACTTTCCGACAGTTGGTGGAATAGTGCTTCGTCCTCTACATTAGCCCATTTTCTAGCTAGGGTTTTAGTGTGTGTGAAAACTCTGAAAAACTCCCTGTAAATTGTGCTCCCGGATTATAGTGATTTTCTGCCTCTCCGTGGACGTAGGGATTATTCCCGAACCACGTAAATCCTCATGTTGTTCTTTTTTTTCCCTTTTACTCTTCTCCAAGTCGTTGTTTTGTTGTTGCAACTCCTGGCGTTTCCGCAACAAGGAGCTGTTTGAAGTCGACAGAACATGTGAAGGTTGTTCGCTGAACATTTGAGGAGTTCTTGAGGTTTGTCACAGAATATTTATTATTTCAGTTACCTCTGATCGTGTAAAGCATGGATTGAATGAAGGGATTTGAGTTTGACATATTTCACAAAATATATGTCAATGATTGGACCACAAAACTTAAGTAAGAACTTGGGATTTTGGCCAGGTACAAGACAGAACATATGCCATAGACCACAGAATGTATGGGTCTAATTAATTTGAGAAATATTTGCCACCATTAAATGACAAGAATGAAGATTTGTTGATTTAGTGGCTAAGATATTTTGAGAATTTATTGGAGGAATAATTAAGGATATTTTGGGTCAAAATTCAAGGGGAAAGAAGTCTGAAATCTTGGTAAGGATATTTGTTGAAATTTAATTCTAGGATTTAAGGTAATAATATTGAAAATATTATTTGGAATTTAATTGTGACACCTTAGTCGAAATCAGTGAAGATTTAAAGTATTAAATTGATTGAATGTTCTCAAGATTCATGAGATATAATTATGGAAAAACAATTTTCATATTCCAAGTCAAAGTGATAAGAAACGAGTCAAAGACAGTAAGTCGATTGCCCATGATCAAGAGTTGAATTTGCAAGGCTCAATGATGCGTGGAAGAATTAAGAGGCTGCAAGGCACAATGGGAGCTCCTACCGCTATGTTAAAGGCCCACTACATCTCACCTTGCTTGGATAGAGCAAATGAGCCCATAATATTACTTATTCAAACCCTATCCCTTATCCACTTTCCTACACCATGAAGATCGAGTCACCCCGAGCATCTCACATCAATCAGTATCAAAGCTCTCATTGTCACAGTAGGCACATCCTTAATTTATTAAGATTTTTGTTCATTATCCTTCTTATCTTTCCATATTATCCACCCTTTTCAACACCTTCGAAAAAAACATCATTTTCTTTGAAAACCTCCGGAATTGACCTTTATTGTTCAAGATTTAAATAATTTACAAAGTCAATTATTCATCCATCTTTTTGAATTTCCATTCCTATAAATGAATTGTATCCTGCAAAAAAAAAGATATCAAATTCTTGCAACTCATCATCCCATGCTTTACAATACTAAGCACATCCACTTTTTTTGAGAGATTCCAAAAAAAAAAAAAAAGAAAGAAAGAAAGAAAAGGAGGATGCATTTGCTATTACATTGATTTGTGCTTTACATCATTAGCACAATACAATTTCTCATAATATCACATCATTCTTCTCCAATTTTTTCATCACCATATCATCTATATTGGGCTCATATTGTCATAAAAAATTTATCTTGCATAGCTACTGGGCAAAGCCTACATATCATACCCATCCATTTTGTTCTATCCTTTTACCCATCTTGTAACCCTTTTTCACCCGAAATGAGCTGTGTTAATCCATTCCCCAACACCATTTTTGGTTGGGTAAGGATTGGTGACACATGATCTCCACAAAAAAGGTACAGACACCACAATCTTGGGATTTAATTTGAGTGCTAAAAGTGGAGAAAAAAAGAGGAAAAATAGTTGTGTCTTTTTATGTGAGCGTGTGTGTATCCTTACGTGTGTGTGTGCATGTGTGTATCTTAGAGTTTTTTAATGTATATCCTTGTGTGCGTGTGTGTTTCATTGTGTTAGTGTGTGTGTCATTGTGTGTGTGTGAGTGTGTATCTTGGCGTGCGTTTCTACAAGTGTGTGTTTGCGTAATCATTATGGCAGAAGATCATGGGAAGTGATCAAAACCAACTGGACGGCCTGGAAAGCGCCTTCTAACAGGGATATAAGGGTCCTTATCAAGGATAAGTACATCTGGCTACAGCTGTATTGAGAGGGGGGTTGTCCACATGAGGAAGGTACGGTTGGTCACAACTGTATATTTTGATGGGGGAATCCAGCTGGAGGCCACGTGGGGAATGAGGCAAAGTTGTTAGCAAGATGTTATAAATAGAGGAAGGGGAGGGGGTGTTGGAGGAGGGACACGAAGGAATTTGATAGAGTCTCAGTTCGGCCAGAGGGTTTGGGCGAGTGAAGCGGGCGCTTCTTTCGAGTTTATTCTTACTCCTCCATTCTTCTACTTCCATTCCTTCCTCCTTCAATTTGTAATTCTGGTTCTACACAATTTCTATACATACCACACCATTATACTGTGTTCGGTTACCCTTTGGGATGAGGTTTTTAACAATTTGTTAGGAATGTGGTTGTCCATGGGTTGTCAGCCGGTGGCAGGTGGGGTTGTCCAGGTGTGGGTCATTGCTGGTGGGGTTGTCCAAGTGTGGGGCTGTCCAAGAGCAGGGCATGGGAGTAATTACTACTAGGGGTATATTTGTATTTTCCCTTTTATTAGTCTGTTGTGTTGCCAACTGTTGATTTGGCTGGGCAGGTGAGGTATTTTTGCATTCAAGTGGTTATTGTTGATAGTTGTAGTTGGTAGGGTGTTTGTTGGCCGTCCTGGTGGAGTATTAAAAGAGGGACCAGCTAGAAGGGAGAGGGTATGAATCATTTTTCTGGAATCTAAGCAGGGCTGCTGGAGCTCGGACGTTGGGACGTCCGACTAGCTTGGTTAAGTGGTCTTTTTCCCAGAAGTTTCTCCTATTCCTTCTCTCCCTTCTTCATCTATCTTTTTCCTTCTTTTTCTACCTTCCTCTCCTCTTGTAATCCATGATTCTGCTGCTGTTAAATAGTGAATATAGTGTTGTTTTTCTATTCTCACTCTCATTGTCCTAACAATTTTGGCGACTCCGCTGGTGAACCGCGCGCCAGGTGGGAGGACTAACAAAGCAGGCCGATCATTTTTGAAGTTGTCGGAATTTTTCCAGCGCATGCTGCGAGAGGACAAAGGCCACCGTTAGAGACCTGAACGCAGCAGTGAGTCGTTCATCGCTGGGGAGAGGAAATGATTTCTGCGACTTTCCTGGAGGCGCAGTTCGGCAGGTACGTGCGACTCTTACCTGGAGGCGCAGTTGGGAAAAAAAAAAGAAACAAAGACATTGCAGTTTTTTCTCTCTCTACCACCTCTTTCTTTAAGAACCTTTTTGGGCCTTCAATGATGTAAGTAGGTGTTCCAGTGGTGACGAGAGTGTAGGTCTAGTCGCAGGCTTCGATTTGATATGTGGTAGAGACAAAACGGACACCCGGAGCAGAAGTTATTGCAAAAAGAACACCCGGAGCCAAACTATTGACTGTCCGGAGGGATTTTGAGCCTTTTTGGGCCTTGAAGTATGCGAAAAGGGGTCCCAGTGGTCACCAGAGCGTGTAAAGAAGGAAAACGCGGCAGAGAGACGCAATCACTGCTGGAAGTTGGAGTTTTCACCGTAATAGAGAGATGCGATCACTACAAGAGTAGAAACGGGCTGGTCGTTGCATTTTGTTGAAGCAAAGTTGACGTGTAGCACTTCAAGGTTCGCATCATAGCGAGGAACTACTAGACCTTATCAATGCGACAAATACTGTAGGACATTATTACATTATGGTCATGCAGAACAATAAACAATATGTAATAAAATGTTTAATTTAATATTTAATACATCAAATATTCGTGTAATCAAAGTACAAACAGTTGGCTCTAGAACACCAACTCTAACAATAAGTACATATGGCTACAGCTGTATTAGAAGGGGGGAGCTATTTGTAGAACCCCGAAACACCCTGAGATGGGAGAGGTTAATCAGGATGTCAACTTGTTCTTTTAAAGCGACGGATCTTGTTCCCACGTCGGTAGGAGCTTGTTAAACATGTCTGATGGAATCGTGCAGTAATCAAACATTCACATCCAGAGAGAACACACAGCAGTTTTACTTGGTTCACCACTAAGGGCTAGTCCAATGAGCATACGCCGATAGTGTGTCGATCGTACCTAAAACCACTAATATTCACTAGTTATGGAATACAGAAGTTCAAACATAGTCATTATGTGTTAGGAACATTGTCTTTACAAGATTTTAAGGAAAGCACATTGTCTCACTCGAAACACTTCTGTCGACTCCCCCTCACTCACTGCTTTGGGTAAAGTCTTACTCAGTGTAACAACTTGAAGGTCGCATCAGTGGATTGACATTTAAGTCTTTCTCTCTGATTAGCACGAGACTCGGCTTGCATCAATGTCCTGAGTTGATGTGCTTGAAAACACTGTTCACTTAAACCAGATGTTCAACACTATTGTTCACGAACCTCCCAGCCTTCGTGAAACCCGCTTTATGTTTCAAAGAATTACCAATCTTCACGAAGCTCACAGCCTTCGCGAAGCTCACAACCTTCACGAAGCTCACAGCCTTCGCGAAGCTCACTACCTTCAACCCTTGTTGTCAAAGGCGCGCCTTCACCACTTGTTGTCCAAGGCACACGCCTTGGCGCGAGGCGGGGCGACCTCACCGAGGCGCGCCAAAGGCGTGCGCCTCACGCGCCAACCCAAGAGGCACTACAGCAAAAGGCGCGGTAAAGGCGCACATGGTTGCCGAAATCGGGGGGGCAAAGTAGGGAAATCGTGGAATGAGAAATTCTCCGAGACTGCAAACGTAAACCATACCTGAGAAATAACTGCGGAAATCGAGGGGAACAGAGTAGGGAAATCGTCGGTACAGGGCGGCGGGAATCGAGGGAGAGACGCGACCGGGTTGAAATCAAGGTGCGGCGGAAATCGAGGGTGAGTCGCGATCGAGGTGCAGTCCAGCAGTGAGGCGATTGCGGAAATCATGGAAATCGTGGCTATAAGAAATCGGGGGTGCAGTGCAGGCGATCGCAGGGTGCAGTGCAGTGCAGGCAGTCACGGGGTGCAGTGCCGCTATAAGGAAAGCGTAGGGTATTTTATCAAAAGTGAGCTAGTATAGTGTTAAATATAACATATCATTTAATTTGTATTATTTTAATTGGATTTAAGTTTTTTTAATTTAAAATATTCTTGAAAAGTGTGTTTATTTAATTATCTGCGAATGCGCCTTATTTGCACCTCACACCGCATCCCCAAGCGGCCTTTGCACCTTATTGCGTCGCGCGCCTTTGACAACACTGCCTTCGTCGAAGAGACTGCCTTCGCAAAGCTCACTGAGTCTACACGGAAAACTCAGTCATCACGAAACTCCTTTTTCTGAGATACCTAAGCATTGGTCAAGCCTAAGACAATCTTTTCGCGATGCTCAAGATCACAATGAATACCTGATTCGTGAAGCTCTTAGCCTTCGCGAATTCAGAGGGATTCAGCCTTTTCTCCAGATATTTTTGTGTGGAATAAAGTGGGGGTAGCCGCCTATTTATAAGCTTAGCCTTTCGTGAAGATTCCAAGCTCCCAACGGATTTTTCGTGAACCTCCAAATTCATGTTCGCGAAGCTCCTTCATTCGTAAAGCTCCGGTAAAATTTAACTCGTTCGCGAACATTCTTAGTGTCGTAGATTTACCGTCACGTCGGTGCAACAATCTCCCCTTTTGGTTTGTTGAAAAACTGTAGAAAAAGTCAATAAAGCATCAGCCGCTATCAAAACCTGAAAGGCCAGAAACAACTCATCCAACACTCAAAGTCTACGTAAGCAAAGCTCAGTGTAGAAAACAAGAGGGGAAGCATGAATTAGGTTCTCGTGTTTTGGAAAGCTTAAAGATGTCCAAGCTAAGTTATGGGAGCCATGAACTGTTTCCTCATAACACCTAATTCTCATCGTATCACAGATGCATTGCATCGTGAAAATACTGACTTAGTCTTGAACAATGCTTAGGTATCTCGGAAAAAGGAGTTCCGCGATGATTTGGTATTCTGCAATGACTCAGTGAGGTTCGCAAAGGCAGTTTGTTCCGCGAAAGCAGTAAGCTTCGCAAAAGCGGTTTGTTCCTCGAAGGCTGGGAGCTTCGTGAAAGTGAGTGGGTTCGCGAAGATTGGAAATTCTTTGAAACATAAAGGGGGTTACGTGAAGGCTGGGAGCTTCGCAAGCAATAGTTTTGAACATCTGGTTTAACTGAACCGCACTTTCAAGCACATCAACTCAGAACATCGATGCAAGCAAAGTCTCATGCTAGTCAAGGACAAAGACTTAAATGTCAATCTACTGCAGTGACCTTCAAGTCGTTAAACTGAGTAAGACTTCACCCAAAGCAGTGAGCTATGGAAAGTCGACGAAAGTGTTCTGAGAGAGAGTGTGATTTCCCTAAAATCTTGTAAAAACAATGTGTCTGGCACAGAGTGACTGTGTCTGAGCTTCTGTATTCCACAACTAGTGAGGATTATAGGATTTAAGTACGACCGACTGATTCCTACCTGCTTCTGCTAAAAATAATATCATCCACATACACAATCACCATAAATTGATCTTTCTAAAAATTCTTCACACATAGATTATCGTCGGCACCTCCTCTTTTAAATTCAAGCTTCTTCAGATAAGCATCCAGTCGAGAATACCACGCTCATGGTGCCTATTTCAGACCATAGAGCGCCTTCTTTAATCTATAAACCTTTATTTCATCATTTCCAGTCAAAAAACTCACTGGTTGTTCAATGTAGATTTTTTCTTCAGGAGCATCATTTAAGAATGTCATTTTGACATTCATATATTGTACCCTCTTTGAATTGTCATGGCAAGAAAGAGTCTGATCGACTCCAATCTAACCATTGGAGCAAACATTCCTTCAACATCAACACCTTCAATCTGTGCATAGTCTTTACACACCAAGCGTGCCTTATTTCTGATCACATTTCCATATTCATCGAATTTATTTTTAAAGATCCACTTTGTTCTAATCACATTATGATTTTTGGGTCTCTTGACAAGATCCCATGCCTGGTTATTGTCAATCTGATTTAGTTCTTCATTTATGGCCTTAACCCATGATTCATCATTTGTTGCTTTTTCAAACGAGGTTAGTTCCACAATTGATATGAATGTGGAATGTGCATCATTCCTCATTCTCCTTGTCAGTGTAGGTGTGGTCCAATCCCTAATGATGTTGAATTGATCAATTTCTGCTCTTCTATTTCTCCTGCGAGATTCTGATGAGGTTTCTTCAGCAATGGTCTTCTCTTCTGATTCTTCTTCGAAAGTCACCCCCAACCCAGCACAGCAGCTGAGCTAAATGAGACGGGGAGGATGTTGTCGCACGAGAGAGAAAAATCGAAGGCAGTCAGGTGCGGCCTCCTGTAGTCGGTCGGAGTAATCCGGCAGTGTTGCATCGTACACGATGAATCCGGTGAACGGGTTAAAACTCGCACCAGTAAAATGCGCTAAAACATACTTCTTAGTATATTGAGAACTAACAGCAGAAATACAGGAGGAAGAGAAGAAAAAGAGGGAGGGAGGGAGGGAGTCTCGGTGGATCCCCAGGATCCTCTCGCCCAAGCCTAAGGCTGCACTTACCAAACACAATCCTCCCTCCCCTTTCACTCCAACCCCAACCCCCCTTTATAACAGCTTCCCCAACAAAACATAGGCGCCCAGCATATTCCATTTTATTCCCTAGAATATTCCTCCTAATCACCCAACTGGCCCATATAATCTCAGGTACCTAACAGTGGATCACCGCTAGAGGGAATCTACTCTTGATTCCTACAACGCAAGATGATATGACGTAGAGACGTTAGATTCATCAACGAAAAAAGAATTTCTCGCAAGGTAATTCTTAATTGCTTAAATTAATTATAAATAATATGTAATGATCATGCATTTTGGTTTCAGCGTTTTCTCTCGTCAATATTCTTTGATTTAATTTTGTTGATCACGGCGTGTATCATCGTGTAAATCTCGAATTAATCATCGATTACGACAAAAAGCCGAGTTGGGCATGTTCGGTCCGGCGCTTCCGCTGCGCCCAGAACCTACATGGAGGAACTTCATGTACGGATCAATCGCATAGAACATCAACCAAGCCCAAGAACGATCCATGGTAACCCGTGACAGGCTTAGACACCACGTCATCCCCACATCATGAAGGAAGACAAAGATAATTTTGACGATCATTTTGAAGATATTCCATAACAAAGGAGGTTGTCCCAACATTGTAGAGGAGCTCAAAGGAGACTGAGAGGGTGACATTTTTTGTGGGACCAAGATAAAGGTCCCTTCATTTCAAGGGAAAGGTGACCCCGAAGCATACTTGGAGTGGGAGATCGCATCGAACAAGTCTTTTCCTTCCATGCCTATTTCGAGGACTAAAAGGTGAAAGTCGCTTCCATTAAGTTCATTAATGATGCACTTATATGGTGGGAACAAGTGCAAAAGGAGAGAGCTCGATAGAGAGGACGTCCAATCCATACTTGGGAGAAAAAACTGGCAAAGAGGAAGCAATTTGTTCCTTCGTGTTTCCATAGGGATCACCGCAACGAACTTCAACGTTTTACCCAAGGGAGTAAGAGTGTTGAAGATTACCGCAATAAGATATAGATCGTCAGGATTCGAGCTAATATAGAGGACCCGAAGGCGACCATGGCATGGTTTTTACATGGCCTTAACCGTGAGATAGTTGATCGAGTAAAGATGTACCACCATGTCAAGATACAATATATGATCCACCAAGCCAAGAAGATTAAGCAAAAAACCAAAAGGAGGTATAACATGAGGAAACCTGCTACCCCTTTCATTTCATGGAGAAACATGAAGGAAATTGGAGAAACATCAAAACCAAAGGAGGTGGTTGAGCACAACAGTAATAAGGTAATTCTTTCACCTATGAAAACTCATGTTGGTGTTAACCCGACAAGAAACGAGGATATTCGATGTTTCAAGTGTCGAGGGAGAGGTCACGTTGCAAGTGAGTGCCCAAATAGGCAAAACATTACCATTAACAAATCTGGAGAGCGGGATGCCACTGGAGAGACCTTCAAGGAAGAAGGAAAGTACTCCCCGTAAACCAGTAATGGTGAATTTGAGGAAGAATGCAAGCTCCTCATCACAACAAGTGTGCTTAGTGCTCAAATGACGGCCAATGAGAATGAGCAAAGGGTGAACCTTTTCCATACACGTTTGTCAGATCCATGGAAAGATATGTAGTGTCATTATAGATGAAAAAAGTTGTAGCAATATAACAAGCACTGAGTCAATGAAGTGGAGACTATCAGCTTTGAAGCACCAACATTCATATCGACCTCAGTGGTTGAACGACTGTGGAGAGTTGAAGGTCTCACCAAGCAAGTGAAGGTTTTATTCACCATCATAAGTACAAAGATGATGTATTATGCGATGTTGTGTCAATGAAGGCTTGTCATTTGCTGTTAGGTCGCCCATGGCAGTATGATCAGTATGTCACTCATGATGTTTTTCTAAATCTTCACTCTTTTGTACTCCAAGGGGAGCCCATAACCCTAGTCCCCTTACCCCCCAAACAAATCCTAGAAGATCAAATTTTGAGAGAAAAGAAAAGATTGAGAAAGATAAGATGAGAGAACAAGAAAAGGGAGAGAGAAGATGAGAAAATGAGAGAAGAAAAAATGAAGAGTAAAAAACATCAGGAGGAAAAAGGAATTGAGGGGGAATAAAATTGTCATGTTGGTAAAAAAGAGTGAAATTAAGGAAGCGTTGATTTCATGGCAGAATCTCCTAGTACTTACATACAAAGAGGGGATGCTAAACACCAACCACTTAACATCATCTTTGCCAAATGTAGTTGAATCTTTGTTGCACGAATACAATTGTGTCTTTTTAGAAGAGGTGTCACCATGTTTGTCATCCATTGGAGGTATTGAGCATCATATTTATCTCGTACATAAAGCATCCTTGTCGAATTGTCCTACGTATCACACCGCCCTGAGGAGATAAAAGAAATTCAAAGTGTCATCAACAACATCATGGGTCTAAAGGATTGGCCGGAGTGTTTGTCGCATGTGGAGTTCGCCTACAAGAGGGACAAACACTCTACTACTCAATTTCCTCTATTTGAAATCATTTTTGGATTTAATCATCTGGCCTTTATTGATCTTGTTCCTTCAACTTTGCAGGAAATGATTAATACGAATGAGAACATGAGTGCAGAATTCATCAAGAAACTTCATGAACAGTCCAAGAGAAATTTTGAGCGAATGACCTCATATTATATGCGTAGAATGATAAAAAAGGTAGACCCAAAACCCAAGGTGTCTCTCTAAAGGAGGTCTTGGGGTTATTTTATAATGAATACTAAAGACCACATCAAACCACGAGTCCGATGTGGGACGCATACTCCAACACTCTCCCTCAAGCTAGGCGCACCTAGCTTGGACACATAAAGAAATAAACCAAAACAAAGAAAACAAAGCAATCAACACACTGCAGATACTCCCCCTTAAGCTGGACATACCCAGCTTGATGACAAAACAAGACAAAACAAAAAGAAGATAAATCATTTGCAGTCGTTGCTCCCCCTCGAGATGAAAATGATGGATGATTGAAGATTGCAGCTCCCTCCCAGTGGTGCGGTAAGTTGTCGAGGCACAGCAGAGAAACCGCGCAGGCGGGGCCGATCGATGGATCACCGGGAAAGCCGAACTGGCGGGCCGGTCGATGAGGCGTCGAAAAAGCCGCACTGGCGGGGCCGGTCGACGGAGCCTCGGGGAAGCCGCACTGGCGGGACCGGACGACAAAGCGCCGGGAAGTCCACATAGGCG
The DNA here is from genome assembly GCA_963277665.1 of Viscum album. Taxonomy (NCBI): domain Eukaryota; kingdom Viridiplantae; phylum Streptophyta; class Magnoliopsida; order Santalales; family Viscaceae; genus Viscum; species Viscum album. The sequence continues at coordinate 1,598,201,002 of OY728141.1, forward strand.
GGGCCGGACGATGGTGCGCTGAGAAAGTCGGGGTGGAGAGGGTCGTTGTCGGCAAGCTGGAGGTGGAGGGAGACCTGGCCGGTGCACTGAGGGCGGACGGGAGGGAGAATAAGGCGCACACAGGAGGGGACCAGTGAGCAAGGGAGGCAGCGCTCCAGACCTGGAGGGGAGCCGGTCGCCGGAGGAATGGCCGCCGGGAAGGAGAACAGCTGCGGAGGAGCCGACCCGCACAGCAGGAAAAGGGCCGCCTGGAGGGACCTTTTCGAATGCTCAAGAAAGTTAACAACAATGCATACAAGATTGTCGTCTCTGGTGAGTATGATGTTAGTACTATATTAAATGAATATGAACTTTCTCCTTATTTGGGTGCAAGGATAAAGAGTCAAGGGAGACTCTTTTTCAAGAGGGGGTGATGAAAAACGAGTCAAAGACATTAAATCGATTGCCCATAATGAAGAGTAGAATTTGCAAGACCCAATAACACAAGAAATAATTAAGAGGAGATTAAGAGGAGGTTGCAGGACACAATGGGAGCCCAGATCACTATATTAAAGGCCCAATCCTTGCTTAGATGAAGCAAATGGGCCCATAATAATACTTATTGAAGCCCAAATGTGACTTCCGAACTCCATGACACATGGGTCTACAGATTTGGAAATGCACCCACATTAGAGAGTCATCCTTTAGGACAACAAAGCATAATTCGATGGGCTATGAAATCAAAGTCAAGACCTATGGTTTTGGATCCATGTGCATTTGAAGTCAAAATTTGTATGCTACTTTTCTAAAAAATCTTTATCCAGCATTTGTTTTTTGACTTTAACGAAACAAGCAGGTTTAGACTTTATAACTTTAGGGTATTAGATCCTTGATCATTGCATCTCTTCTTGCTAACAGCTTTGCCTCATTCCCCACGTGGCCTCCAGCTGGATTCCCCATGAGAATATACAGTTGTGACCAATTGTACCTTACTCATGTGGAGAGCCCCCCTCCCAATACAGTTGTAGCCAGATGTACTTATCCCTTGTAAGGACCCTTATACCTCTGCTAAAAGGTGCTTTCCAGCTGGATTCCCCATGAGAATATACAATTGTGACCAGTTGTACCTTACTCATGTGGAGAGCCCCCCTCCCAATACTTGTACTAATTCAACTTTGTATTAGTGAAACTCTATGAGTATGTTCTCTCCATTGTGAGGATCATGATTATCTCTTTCTTGCTCTTGTGTATTCATGCCTTGTCTATCTACTTGTTGGATTAGTTATCCAATATCACAAAGCCCTCAATTCCGATGCAAGTGTGTCATTGTATAAATTGGTCAACGCATTCATCATTGAGTGAGTTGTTCTAAGTAGTAGGTCTGCTCCTTATAGCGATGGTTGACTCCTTGTTTCCGCGAAGCCCCAAACCATATCTCTCATGAAGATCGTGTTGGGATCGAAAAATGATGGGTCCACCAGTGCAGCAATAATCACAAGATAAAATGAAATGCAAAATGCGAAAATAAATGACACCAGATGTAACGTAGAAAACCCTCAAATAGAAAGGGTAAAAAACCACGGGCAAATAAAAGGATCTCGTTATGGGTAAAAAAAGGGTACACACTCCCTCGCTATTACAAGGAGAAAACTCTCGTAATATCTGTCTCTTGAATAGGTGGGGAAAATGCCTCACCAAATACCGCAAATAAATGAAGAACTCCTGGATGGGAAGAGAAGCTGATGGGATGAAAAAACTGATGGAAGAGAGCCCTTTATATAGATTGTCTCTCCCCCTGTCATCCTCACTCCGCTGGATCAATTGGCGGGGTTGGTCACCCACCACACACCAGCCACGCCCACCTCCCTTGACAAACAAGGGGGCGGCCACCGTCCTGCAAATGAAATTTTGTCGACACATCTCCCACTTAGAGATTTGATTGAGAACCAATCACATCTCCACACATCCTTTCTATCTGCCAAACATGTTGCTCACATATCTGCAAGGCCACTCAAGGTTCCGCACCATCTGAACTTATCAGAGTTAATCGTCTTCGTCGGGAAATCTGCCAGATTTTCTTTAGTGTGAATTTGTTGCATGTCCACACTTCTTTCCTCCACCACATCTCAGACAAAGTGATATTGTACCCCAATGTGCTTCATCCTAGAATGAAAAGATGGGTTCCTTGCAATGTGCAAGGCACTCTGACTGTCACAAAACAATGGAATCTGCTCTTGTGTGTGTCTGAGCTCCTCCAACAACCTTCTCATCCAAATCGCCTCTTTGCAACCCTGTGTAGCTGCCATGTACTCCGCCGCTGTCGTGGATAAAGGCACAACTGATTTTAACTTTGAAATTCAGCTCACAGCAAGAGTAAACACATAACCAGTAGTGGATTTCCTCTGGTCAGAATCACCTACAAAATCCGAATCAACATATCCTCTAATAATGAAATCTAATCCTCCATAACATAATGCAGCATTTGAGGTCTCCTTGATGTATCTCAGAATCCTCTTCACTGTGCTCCAATACTCTCGTCCTGGATTCGCCATGTACCGACTAACTGCTCCCACTGCATGTGCAGTGTCTGATCTAGTACAAACCATAGCGAACATCAGATTTCCCACTGCAGATGCATACGGTACTCAAGACATTTTCATCCTCTTTGTTTCACAGTTAAGACTCATTGTTGAGGATAACTTGAAATTAACGGGAAGAGGGGTAGAGATTGGTTTACAGTCTTGCATGTTGAAGCGTTTCAAGACTCTCTATAAGTAATTCTTCTGTAATAGCCAAATCTTCCCATTATTTTTGTCTCGGTAAATCTGCATCCCAAGAATCTTGTTTGTTGGTCCAAAGTCCTTCGTATCAAACTCCCTAGCCAATTGTGTCTTCATCTCCTAGATTTGATCATTGTTGAGCCCTGCAACCAACATGTCATCCACATATAACAGAAGAATGATGAAATCATTACCATCCGAACCCCTGAAATATGCACAAGGATCTGAATGAAGTTTGTTGTATCCAAGGCTCATGATATAGGAATCAAATCTCTTGTATCAACACTTCGGCGCCTGTTTGAGACCGTACAGAGATTTGTTCAACCTGCAAATCAAGTTCTTTTTGCCTTCTTCTGAAAAATATTTCGGCTAGAGCATATAGATCTCTTCGTCAAGATCACCATGGAGAAAAGCAGTCTTCACATCCAACTGCTCTAGATGTAAGTTGTGTGTAGCACACATCCCCAGAACTATCCGAACAGTCGTCAGACTAACAACAGGAGAAAATATTTCATTAAAATCAATACATTCCTTCTGAGCATATCCTTTGACCACCAGTCTTGCACAATATCTTTCTCTCTGGTCTTTTCCATCTTGCTTGATCTTAAAGACCCATTTGTTGTCGATAGTCTTCCTTCCATGAAGTAATGGAACAAGATCTCAAGTCTCGTTCTTGTGCTGAGGATACATCTAGACTCTGGGTCGCCTCCACAAAATAAGATGGCTCTCCATCCTCCGTCAATAAGCAATACGCAATATTGCTCTCAGTGACATAGCCTGAGTGTCATACTGGTGTTCTTTTCTCCCAAGTTGACCGTCGTGGTCCAAACTCAACTGGTACTTGATCTTCGTGCTCTGGTAAAGCTTCAGAGGAAACTGATTCTTCCTTGGATTTGTCCTCTACTTCGACTGTTGTAGTTTATGTATTCTTTTTCTCCATGTCTTGATCAGTTGTCATTTGCACCTTGTATTCTACAAAAATGACATCTCTGTTGATGATAAGTTTGCGGACAGTGGGGTCCCACAAACGATACCCCTTCACACCATCAGCATACCCCAAGAAGATACATTTCTTGGATCTTAAATTCAACTTCGATCTTTCCTGGTCATTAAGCAATGCATATACAGGACTTCCAGAAGTATATAACCGAGAATAGTCAGCGGGTTTACCAATCCATATCTCCATCGGTGTCTTCAAATCAATCGTCATTGAAGGAGATCGGTTGATCACGTAACAGGTGGTATTCACTGCTTCTACCCAAAATGTTTTGGCAATTCCTGCAGTCTTTAACATTGCCCATGTTTTATCCAACAAGGTTTTGTTCATCTGCTATGTCACTCCATTCTGCTGAAGAGTGTACGCCACAGTGCACTGTCTCTTGATTCCTTCATGTTGACAAAAAGTATCAAACATCTCACTTGTATATTCTCCACCATTGTCAGTCCTTAGACACTTGATCTTCTTTCCAAATTCAAGTTCCTTTCGTGCTTTGAATGTTTTGAAGACTTCAAAAACATTCACCTTCCTCTTGATTGAGTATACCCAACATCTCATTAAAATAATCATCAATGAATGATACAAAGTACCTTGCTCCTCTCAGGGATATAACCAGGGCTTGCCAAACATCGGAATGGATCAACTCTAATGTCACGAACCAAATCTGGTCGCCGCCCAAACCGGCACCAAACCCAGCCCGTGACATGACCCGAAGGGCGTTCCCTATCCCCACGGGCTGGCACAAGTGCCCGGGTATCATTTATTTAGGTTTGGGAACGATTTACCCGAATATGAAATCATAAACCATTAAAAACAATCAATAAACTGAATCTGAAAATTTACACCAAATGATGTTTAAACAAAAACCAGAACTGAATACATAGGTTTAGAGTCAATACAAAAGGTCCAAAGACACAATGGAACAGAAACAAAACAGCCCCATGGACTCCACATGACAAGGGGTCATCACCCCCAAGTCTTCTCCACTACTCCGCCCCAAGGATGAGGACTAACACCCTGAACCGCCATCACCCTTAGTCTTTCCTTTACCTGGGTCAAAAAAAGGTCTACTTACACCCAAGGGGTGTAAGTAGGGTGTGAACCTAAGCCCAATAGGACACCACCCTATGATTCCAAGGTGCATGCAATACAAGGTGAAAAAGCAAGCAGTTTTAATATGCAATTAAAAGCGGTGAAAAATTCCACAAAATGAAACTTTTAATTGAAAACATTTTTCAAGATAAAACTTTTAGAATGTTAACACATTTAAATAGGAATATTAGATACTGCATTATAATTCCAAAGACACCCAAAAACAAGGGCAAATACCACAAATCCACTGAGCAACAAAGCCGGGAACACCCCTAGGCACTAGATAGTCTCAGGCCCCATGTACCTCGTACCTCAGTGTAATGTAACCATAGTAAAATCATTTCTCGTGCACGAGCCACTAGTAGGGAACATACCCATAACCTAGTGGTCCTCAATCATCATCCACATAGTTTAGTTAGAGTTGTCGTTATCCAAATGCTAAATGAAACAGGGACAAAACCCATCCGGTCCACTAGCCGTACTAGTACAAATCCGCCCCACCTAGGTACCCGGGCTTCCCCCTTTGTGCTCAAACAATTTCAGGATTTAACACACATCCATTTTAATGTAAAACACCACTACTGGTCACATACACCAAATACAGTAGCTATCTCATTTTCTACCACTTAAAACACACAACAAACTCTTTGAATTTGAATAAATCAATTTCACAAAATCTTGTGTAGTTTTGCACACAAAACCCCTTAAGAAACCCACTTGTACACGATGTTCACAATTGTAAGTTACCAAAATAGTAAAGGCAGCCCAATAAATATCAATTAAAACAACAAATCAATTTTTGGGCATCCTCATGTTAAACAAGAAGTGTTCTCTTTGTAAAACCTTCATTTTCACACAAAAGTGCAACCAAAACTTCACTTTCTTTACAAGCACAATTAAAACTCATTATTTGCAGCAATTACCAGAGGGGATAAACATTATAAACAATATTTTATGCCTTATTACAGATCAATAAAAACAACTAAGTATTTATAGGGCATCCCCAAATAAACAAACAAAACACTTCTTTGAAAAACCCCCAATTTCACACCAAATTGGCATTTTAAATTCAATTGCAATGGAAACATCATTAGAACCAATTTTTGTAGCAATAATAAAATTATATAAATCTGAAAATATGATAAATAAAGCATGCTAATACACAAAGATTGCATCAACATTGGAATCACCTACCAAATCAAATGAAACCATTGAATCCTTTGTGCGAAAACACAAACGCACCACCGCCGCACCTCAAGAAGGGTAGATCAAACCTAAAAATAGAAAATTGGACCAATAAAACCCAAGGTTAAACCTTAGGTTCGAACCCCTACCCACTGGTCATTGTTCACTTCAATAAAAAGGGAGGAAACCCTAAAAAAATAGAATGAAACCCTAATCAATTTGAAAGGGGAAAAGAAATGGACAAACTTACTTGAGAAATCTAGAATGAATCTCCCCAAAACACTAGTATCTGAAATTTAAAACGGCCAAAACTCAGGGGATGGTCTCAGAAGAATTATTAGGTCATTTAGGAATTGGAATGGAGGGAAAATATTAATAATAGGAGTTATGAAAGGATCAATTTACCTCTCCAAAATCTGGACGATTTCTGAAATCCAGAAAGTTTCGACTATTTTCGCGACTCTATCGAGCTCCAAATTGTGGGAGGAGGGCATGGGGTCGCGCCTGGGCTTCTTAGGGTCGATAGGGAGGTGGAATCACCGAAAAATCCATTTTAATGAATAAGATATTAATAAATTAATGAAACAATTTAAAACTGGAAAATGGGCCTTCGGGTTGGCCCAATTCTCAAATAAAAACAAAAATCCCCCATGCTTATGGATTTATAAAGGCCCCAAATTTAAATTTGGGGTTAATATATCAGGGGAGAACAATTAGGAGTTGGAATGAGTCAAAAATATTAAAAATTGAAAAAGTTATAAATGAAACAAAATTTATTTTTAAATCTGGAATTGGGCTCGCAGTTTGGCCCAATTCATGAAAACTCACCTATTCTCAATAAAACCTTTGAAAACCACCAAAACAAATCATGAGTGGAAAATAAATTTAAAATAACCCTAAAATAGGTTACGTACGTGACAATTCTCCCCACCTTGAAAACTTTCCGCCCCGGAAAGTCACAGCAAGGTCAAAGCAACAACCAAACCCAACTGAGAAACCAATAGGTACACCCTTGCCAGGTTTCACCCCCAAAGGTCAAAACACCTCCAGTGATCAATGATGGAAGAAATACTGTCACAAACCAAAATTACACCACTTTCCTGAAACAATAAAGTACATTGATGTACATGGATGTTACTGACATTTTTTTTCTATTTTCATTTAGTTTTAATTAATTTGATAACCGCTTCTTGTGTTCTTAGGTTCTTTTTGTAGTATTTTTAATAGTTTAGTTGTTTTTATAGTTTTTAGTTAGTATTATATTAATATTAGTTATTTATTTTCATTTTTTAGAATTTTATTTTATTAACATTTCATATTTTGTTTTATTTTAATATTACTTTTAGTTTATTAATTAATTATAAATATAAATATTTATATAATTCTATTTATACTAATTTATTATTATTATTATTTAACCCTTCTAGATAATTAGTTTTATTTTAAATTTAATTGAATTTGAATTTTTTATTCCCCCCCTAATTCCCACGCCCCAAGTTTTCCCCCTCTTTCTTTTTTGACCCATTCCACATCCCCTCTCTCACCCAGCCTCGCCGAACCGCCGCCCCCATCTCCCTCCTGCCTACCTATCTACCCGCCGCACAGCCCGTCGCCCTCGGCTCCCTTAACCAGCGACGCACGGCCCTCCCCTCTGATCTAAGCGGCTGGCCGGACTCCCCTAAGGCAGCACCCCAGCGCCTGCAGCCACCCGCCCGACGTCACCCTGCCGCGCTCCCCCTCCGGGCTTCTCCATTCGCCGCCGCCATCTCCCCACGGGGCCGCCTCCCGCATCCCCTGCGCCAGCCGCGCACACCCCTCCTCTTCACCCGAGCCGCCTGGCTTCTCCACGCACGCCGGCCCTGCCATCCTATCAACGTCCTTCACCCCGCCGAATACCCCTCCTCTCTTCTCCACGCCGCTGGCCGACGCCTGCAGCCATCCGCCACCCGCATCCCCTTACCCGCTCCCCTCCACCTCGCCGCATCTCCACTACCCCCCGCGCCCCTATCCTCTGCGGGCTGGAACCGCCGCCCCCATCTCGCCGCCTGCCTCCCTCACTGCCGGCGCTTTTTCTCCTCATCTTCTCATTATCTTCTTTTTATTTTTTTTTATCTCTTTTCTTTCTATCTTCTATCTTCTCTAATTTTATCTTTTTTTATCTTTCTTTTTCTTCTTTCTTTCTTGTTTATTTAATTTCTTTTCTCTTCTCATTTTCTTCTATTCCTTTTCTAATTTTTCACGCATCAACCAGCGGAACCATCACCAAGAGCGCAGCGGAGGTTCGAACTCATCATCGACGCAGCGGAGGATTGGAACGTTCGTTTGGCTTCCGAAGATTCACGTCGCACACTGAGAGCAAGCATCAGAGCATATTTTCAGCGGCGCGGTGTTTTGATTCGGGTGCGGCGTCAGCGACAGCACGGAGCGGAGCGATGGTTATTGTTTTGCGATCGTTGACGACGTCTCGCGGTGACCAAAACAACGACACGAGCACGGTGATATCTTTTATTTATTATTTTATGTGTCGTGTCGTCGTGATGGCGGGGTAATTCATTGATGTCAGAGTTGTGATAAATGTGATGGTGAATGCATGTCTTTAATTTATCTTCATGTTTGATTGCCTTTTAAATTAATTTTAATTGGATGTTTATTTAATTAATTATATCTGCGTTGAAATTAATTTTTGTTGGGCTCTGCACACATGCTTTGGTGCCCGTTCGTGTGATACCTAATAAGTAATCACGAACGGGAGTTCATCCGAGAATTTATTTATCCGGAATTCGATCAAGCGCGCGATCGAATTTTGAATAAATAAATATATTAATTGAAAAATTAATATTTTGTGTGCGCTCTCCTTCAAACTTGCATGAGTGATACCTAATAAGTAATCTCATGTGAGCGAACCCAACGCAGGTAGATACTTCGACTTTGTGAGAAACGGGTCGTTGTATTTCACCAAGTGATTCAGTGCTTTAATGATGCACAAATTATTCGTCAGGACAGAGAACGAAATGACGGATAATTTGTGTAAACATTAAAATATTGTCTAACATCAGAGAACGAGACCAGATAGTATTTTGATTAAATTTGGAATCGGTGATAATTGAATAAATAAATATTCAAATGTGGGGACTAAATAATTGACATTGCATGCACTTGAACGGGTGTCACGACTCTGACACTTCCCTCTTCGCCAGTTTCTTTCATAGCTAAGTTCACTTAGATAGTTTTAGTTAATTTAATTAGTCATTTTTAAAATAGTCATTTAGTTTTTTTTAGAACTTAGTTGTTAATCACACAATTAAAACTCATCCGCCTGAACATTCCTCCAAAAGGACATTTCTAGTGTCTACTCACATTCTCTCTGTGGTTCGACCCTGCTCGCCACTTCTACAGTAGTTAGTAGGTAAATAAATATTGCAAATTTGCACGCGTTGCGACGCGCGTGCCAAATTTCTGGCGCCGTTGCCGGGGAGAATAGTAGCATTAGGAGTTCCTTTAAAAGAGTGATTTAGGTCAAAAAAAAAAAAAAAAAAAAAAAAAAAAAAACCAAAAACCAAACCAAAAAAAAAAAAAAAGCAGTTTACTACTCTGGGAATTTTTCATTGCAGGAATTTTCAAGACACCCAGAAGCTCGGAATGACGTGGGCCGCACCACACCATTACAACCAGTACCCGCCCTATGCAGCCCCGACTCAAGGTATGACATATAACGATTCACCGCCCATGATCTATCCAGGTAATCCCGTTTATTTCAATGATCTTTATTCAAGTCCATGCTATGATCCATATGAGAACATTTCATCATGCTATGAAACAAGTCCTTATACATCTGTTAATCATTTTCAAAGTCAATGCATTCCTGAAAATTTAGAACCTGACAATTCATGTCAAACAAATGATTCAATAATTGAACACATGTTGCATTGTGCTATCACTGAGACCAATCGGAGGTTTGAACTTCAAGATGAATGCAATGCAAAGTTGCTTTCCTCAACAAAAGATCTAGAAAATCAATTGAATAATTTATTAGATCAAATGAATCATATTTCCGAACTAGCTGCTTCATTACCCCTTGATGATCTAATTCAAAACAATTCTTTTAAGGAAAGTGCAATAGAGGGTCCATTTGAACAACATCTATGTCCTGAGTCTGATAATGGGATTGATCTGCCTTCTTATCATACAATTGATTACTCCCCTCCATCACAAAATAATTCTTCCAATCTAATCACATTTCAAGAATATGAGAGCTTGGTCTTCCGCCCTGTTGAACATAACGGTCCCTCAGAAAATGTGATTTCATGTCCTTCTGTGAATTCACAACCTAGTCATCCCAAAGTAAAAAAGGACACATTCAATGTCTATCAAACTGCACCTTTTGAGGATGAAGAGGACATTGAACTAGGACCATTCTTTACCATGATAGATTTAGAATTGAACCAAGAGACATTGGATTGCCACACTCAAGAGGACATCACTTCAAATGACATCGAATCACCTCTTTATGAAAATAATTGTGAGTCCGAAACTTTTTCTAAAATGGAGACATCTGAAACATTTCTGGAGTCGAAGAATCAATCAACATTGGTGGAAGAGAACACTCATAATTTTCTAGAAACAATGGAAGAATGGGATTGCTTGGAGGATCCTGATTTCGTGGTGACACATGCACCAACAGAGAAAAATGATGAGGGTGGTATAGAAGAAAATATTGAAAAAGATGTCATTCTTGACACAATGGAGTCATCTGCTCCAATTGATCCTACGCCACTTGCTTCATGCGTCGAGGTTAAACACACTTCACTTGAAATACCCACATATGCTAACAATATTTTTGACCTTGGCACAATCAATGAAACCATCAAGCATGAATTGAGTTGGAAACCAGTAGATTTCCCTGTGCTGGTGGTTGGATGTGAAAATGAATTAGGATACATCATCAACCCAGATACTGCATTCAAGGATGTGAAGGATATAAGCCGACCACTGAAGGAGCCTAGTAAAGGTATTTTTTCACCTGTGAGCATTCGAAGAGGTAATCTTCTTGATCTTTCCATTGATAACATTTTCCCAAAATTCAACAATTCGATAAGTCTTTCTTCAGGTGAGGTATATTCATTCCCTTGTGAGTTGGCATATTTTCATTTCATTCTACACATCCACTATTCTAACAAGATTCCGTTGAGATTTTGTGCAGCTTGCAGGATAAACTCATCTTCAATGAATGGATTCCGCGCTCCTACTGAAAAAGAAGCAGATGCATGGTTTACATTTCCATTCGATCCTGGTGGAGTTTCAATAACGTCTGGCTGAAGACGAAGTAAACTTAGCGCTCAATGGGAGGCAACCCATCATTTGTTGTTTTCTTTTCACTGCATTTAATTTTATTTCATTTAGTTTTATTTTAAATAAAATGGCATGCATTTACAACAATCTGTTTTCTCCCGGCACAGTAGTGGATTTAAATTCATCATAAATATTTTTATCATCCACATGATTTTGATTATGGTGTGACTTCTTTGATGTGATGCGAATATGTGCTGTCAATGTGTAGGTTTTACAGGTATACCATTTCTGGAGCTTCATCGGATACAAACAGCCTCTCCGCGTCAATCTGCACTTACACAGGGAAGTGTTTTATTTTTGTCATATTTTATGCTTCCAACAACACCATGTAAAAAAAAAAAAAAAAAAAATCTGAAAAAAAAACTAACATTATTGTCATTGATGAACCCACATAAAAGCCATTGTATTTTTGTCACAACACAGTCAGGAACATAACACTTGTGTCCCTAGGCAGTTTGAACACCTGATTCTTGTTTTGGAATTATCTGATCCTTTCTCTCATGACTTAGATGATTGCTGATATTATTTCATGCTTCGAAAATGTTTTTCAAAAACTTGTATTTTGTTTGAGACACTTATTCGCACTCATGATCATCTGTGCTGTCCAAAATTATATTTCCATACCCGTGAGGACTCTGAGCTATTTTACAATCATCTCTTATTTCTCTTATTTCTTGAGGTAATCTCAACCATGTTTTGTCTTCTAGAACTTGCCATGTTTTTCCATCAAAGCGATAGGAATTTTTGAAAGTTGTACTAAAATGATCGAGGCATCTGTTTGATATTTTAGCCCCGTTGACCCACTGAGCCACCCAAACATTTTCTCCTTCGTATAGCCTTTAGAAGCCATGCAGGAGCCTTTTAGGATGATCCCAAGCCGATACCATTCCCTACCAATTTCTTGGATTTTTGCATGATGATTACAATCAAAGTGTGGGGGAGAGAGACTTACTCATGGAGAGGGTTCTTCGAGGGGCAGTGAGTCATTTGATGTACATGGATTAACATTATCTCATCCTGATCATATGAGTTCTTTTTCACAGTAGCCACATTCATTTCATATTATTTTGATATAGGAATATAGAATCATTTTCAGTTCCAACAATGAGTACATTGGTGGTCATTACGCGGTAACCCTCGACTTTGGGGATACCTATTAAAGTGATGATCCATTACTCCAGGAACTAGAAAGTTTTCTATATGACCTACCTTCATTGAGATGTTACATCGTATACGCTACTTGTGTACCTTTCTTTGGGATTATTGTCTGACATTTATTTCATGGGGTTTTGGAATTGATACTCACTTGTTTTTCCTACCCATCTTATTTGAGTGAGTTGTGTAAAAAAAAAAAGAGCGAAACATTGGATTATCAAATGCTTGGGGACAAGCAGTGTTTTAAGTGTGGGGGAGCGAGAGTTTGAGGGAGACATTTAGATTGACTTATCATGCATTTATTTCAAGATTCAACCCTCCTTTTTACCAAAAAGATGTCAAATTTTTTTTCCCCACCGTCCCGCAGCCTCAGAAACATTTGAACCTCATGTAAAGTCCTTGAGATTGGTACATTCTTTTGATTTCCACTAGTGGAGATGTGAAATTCATGGCAAGCCTATGGTAAGCATGCATGTGCATGAGAACTGAGAACAACTTTGATCAAATCTTTTCGAGCGATGAGTGTAATGGCAAGGTAGGTCACATGATTGATGAGTGCACATACTTGTTTTGAAAAAATGCAAGTGAAAGAACAATTTTTTGAAACTGAAGTTTTAAATGAAGCATGATATATTATGAGGAAAGAGATTGACAATTTTTGAACTTGTAATTTCGATGTTTGGATTTGTCTACAGGACCACTTGTGTTTTATTTCAGATTGTTTTGCCCAGGAGTGCAAAAGTTTAAGTGTGGGGGATTTGATGTACATGGATGTTACTGACATTTTTTTTCTATTTTCATTTAGTTTTAATTAATTTGATAACCGCTTCTTGTGTTCTTAGGTTCTTTTTGTAGTATTTTTAATAGTTTAGTTGTTTTTATAGTTTTTAGTTAGTATTATATTAATATTAGTTATTTATTTTCATTTTTTAGAATTTTATTTTATTAACATTTCATATTTTGTTTTATTTTAATATTACTTTTAGTTTATTAATTAATTATAAATATAAATATTTATATAATTCTATTTATACTAATTTATTATTATTATTATTTAACCCTTCTAGATAATTAGTTTTATTTTAAATTTAATTGAATTTGAATTTTTTATTCCCCCCCTAATTCCCACGCCCCAAGTTTTCCCCCTCTTTCTTTTTTGACCCATTCCACATCCCCTCTCTCACCCAGCCTCGCCGAACCGCCGCCCCCATCTCCCTCCTGCCTACCTATCTACCCGCCGCACAGCCCGTCGCCCTCGGCTCCCTTAACCAGCGACGCACGGCCCTCCCCTCTGATCTAAGCGGCTGGCCGGACTCCCCTAAGGCAGCACCCCAGCGCCTGCAGCCACCCGCCCGACGTCACCCTGCCGCGCTCCCCCTCCGGGCTTCTCCATTCGCCGCCGCCATCTCCCCACGGGGCCGCCTCCCGCATCCCCTGCGCCAGCCGCGCACACCCCTCCTCTTCACCCGAGCCGCCTGGCTTCTCCACGCACGCCGGCCCTGCCATCCTATCAACGTCCTTCACCCCGCCGAATACCCCTCCTCTCTTCTCCACGCCGCTGGCCGACGCCTGCAGCCATCCGCCACCCGCATCCCCTTACCCGCTCCCCTCCACCTCGCCGCATCTCCACTACCCCCCGCGCCCCTATCCTCTGCGGGCTGGAACCGCCGCCCCCATCTCGCCGCCTGCCTCCCTCACTGCCGGCGCTTTTTCTCCTCATCTTCTCATTATCTTCTTTTTATTTTTTTTTATCTCTTTTCTTTCTATCTTCTATCTTCTCTAATTTTATCTTTTTTTATCTTTCTTTTTCTTCTTTCTTTCTTGTTTATTTAATTTCTTTTCTCTTCTCATTTTCTTCTATTCCTTTTCTAATTTTTCACGCATCAACCAGCGGAACCATCACCAAGAGCGCAGCGGAGGTTCGAACTCATCATCGACGCAGCGGAGGATTGGAACGTTCGTTTGGCTTCCGAAGATTCACGTCGCACACTGAGAGCAAGCATCAGAGCATATTTTCAGCGGCGCGGTGGTTTGATTCGGGTGCGGCGTCAGCGACAGCACGGAGCGGAGCGATGGTTATTGTTTTGCGATCGTTGACGACGTCTCGCGGTGACCAAAACAACGACACGAGCACGGTGATATCTTTTATTTATTATTTTATGTGTCGTGTCGTCGTGATGGCGGGGTAATTCATTGATGTCAGAGTTGTGATAAATGTGATGGTGAATGCATGTCTTTAATTTATCTTCATGTTTGATTGCCTTTTAAATTAATTTTAATTGGATGTTTATTTAATTAATTATATCTGCGTTGAAATTAATTTTTGTTGGGCTCTGCACACATGCTTTGGTGCCCGTTCGTGTGATACCTAATAAGTAATCACGAACGGGAGTTCATCCGAGAATTTATTTATCCGGAATTCGATCAAGCGCGCGATCGAATTTTGAATAAATAAATATATTAATTGAAAAATTAATATTTTGTGTGCGCTCTCCTTCAAACTTGCATGAGTGATACCTAATAAGTAATCTCATGTGAGCGAACCCAACGCAGGTAGATACTTCGACTTTGTGAGAAACGGGTCGTTGTATTTCACCAAGTGATTCAGTGCTTTAATGATGCACAAATTATTCGTCAGGACAGAGAACGAAATGACGGATAATTTGTGTAAACATTAAAATATTGTCTAACATCAGAGAACGAGACCAGATAGTATTTTGATTAAATTTGGAATCGGTGATAATTGAATAAATAAATATTCAAATGTGGGGACTAAATAATTGACATTGCATGCACTTGAACGGGTGTCACGACTCTGACACTTCCCTCTCCGCCAGTTTCTTTCATAGCTAAGTTCACTTAGATAGTTTTAGTTAATTTAATTAGTCATTTTTAAAATAGTCATTTAGTTTTTTTTAGAACTTAGTTGTTAATCACACAATTAAAACTCATCCGCCTGAACATTCCTCCAAAAGGACATTTCTAGTGTCTACTCACATTCTCTCTGTGGTTCGACCCTGCTCGCCACTTCTACAGTAGTTAGTAGGTAAATAAATATTGCAAATTTGCACGCGTTGCGACGCGCGTGCCAAATTTCTGGCGCCGTTGCCGGGGAGAATAGTAGCATTAGGAGTTCCTTTAAAAGAGTGATTTAGGTCAAAAAAAAAAAAAAAAAAAAAAAAAAAAAAACCAAAAACCAAACCAAAAAAAAAAAAAAAGCAGTTTACTACTCTGGGAATTTTTCATTGCAGGAATTTTCAAGACACCCAGAAGCTCGGAATGACGTGGGCCGCACCACACCATTACAACCAGTACCCGCCCTATGCAGCCCCGACTCAAGGTATGACATATAACGATTCACCGCCCATGATCTATCCAGGTAATCCCGTTTATTTCAATGATCTTTATTCAAGTCCATGCTATGATCCATATGAGAACATTTCATCATGCTATGAAACAAGTCCTTATACATCTGTTAATCATTTTCAAAGTCAATGCATTCCTGAAAATTTAGAACCTGACAATTCATGTCAAACAAATGATTCAATAATTGAACACATGTTGCATTGTGCTATCACTGAGACCAATCGGAGGTTTGAACTTCAAGATGAATGCAATGCAAAGTTGCTTTCCTCAACAAAAGATCTAGAAAATCAATTGAATAATTTATTAGATCAAATGAATCATATTTCCGAACTAGCTGCTTCATTACCCCTTGATGATCTAATTCAAAACAATTCTTTTAAGGAAAGTGCAATAGAGGGTCCATTTGAACAACATCTATGTCCTGAGTCTGATAATGGGATTGATCTGCCTTCTTATCATACAATTGATTACTCCCCTCCATCACAAAATAATTCTTCCAATCTAATCACATTTCAAGAATATGAGAGCTTGGTCTTCCGCCCTGTTGAACATAACGGTCCCTCAGAAAATGTGATTTCATGTCCTTCTGTGAATTCACAACCTAGTCATCCCAAAGTAAAAAAGGACACATTCAATGTCTATCAAACTGCACCTTTTGAGGATGAAGAGGACATTGAACTAGGACCATTCTTTACCATGATAGATTTAGAATTGAACCAAGAGACATTGGATTGCCACACTCAAGAGGACATCACTTCAAATGACATCGAATCACCTCTTTATGAAAATAATTGTGAGTCCGAAACTTTTTCTAAAATGGAGACATCTGAAACATTTCTGGAGTCGAAGAATCAATCAACATTGGTGGAAGAGAACACTCATAATTTTCTAGAAACAATGGAAGAATGGGATTGCTTGGAGGATCCTGATTTCGTGGTGACACATGCACCAACAGAGAAAAATGATGAGGGTGGTATAGAAGAAAATATTGAAAAAGATGTCATTCTTGACACAATGGAGTCATCTGCTCCAATTGATCCTACGCCACTTGCTTCATGCGTCGAGGTTAAACACACTTCACTTGAAATACCCACATATGCTAACAATATTTTTGACCTTGGCACAATCAATGAAACCATCAAGCATGAATTGAGTTGGAAACCAGTAGATTTCCCTGTGCTGGTGGTTGGATGTGAAAATGAATTAGGATACATCATCAACCCAGATACTGCATTCAAGGATGTGAAGGATATAAGCCGACCACTGAAGGAGCCTAGTAAAGGTATTTTTTCACCTGTGAGCATTCGAAGAGGTAATCTTCTTGATCTTTCCATTGATAACATTTTCCCAAAATTCAACAATTCGATAAGTCTTTCTTCAGGTGAGGTATATTCATTCCCTTGTGAGTTGGCATATTTTCATTTCATTCTACACATCCACTATTCTAACAAGATTCCGTTGAGATTTTGTGCAGCTTGCAGGATAAACTCATCTTCAATGAATGGATTCCGCGCTCCTACTGAAAAAGAAGCAGATGCATGGTTTACATTTCCATTCGATCCTGGTGGAGTTTCAATAACGTCTGGCTGAAGACGAAGTAAACTTAGCGCTCAATGGGAGGCAACCCATCATTTGTTGTTTTCTTTTCACTGCATTTAATTTTATTTCATTTAGTTTTATTTTAAATAAAATGGCATGCATTTACAACAATCTGTTTTCTCCCGGCACAGTAGTGGATTTAAATTCATCATAAATATTTTTATCATCCACATGATTTTGATTATGGTGTGACTTCTTTGATGTGATGCGAATATGTGCTGTCAATGTGTAGGTTTTACAGGTATACCATTTCTGGAGCTTCATCGGATACAAACAGCCTCTCCGCGTCAATCTGCACTTACACAGGGAAGTGTTTTATTTTTGTCATATTTTATGCTTCCAACAACACCATGTAAAAAAAAAAAAAAAAAAATCTGAAAAAAAAACTAACATTATTGTCATTGATGAACCCACATAAAAGCCATTGTATTTTTGTCACAACACAGTCAGGAACATAACACTTGTGTCCCTAGGCAGTTTGAACACCTGATTCTTGTTTTGGAATTATCTGATCCTTTCTCTCATGACTTAGATGATTGCTGATATTATTTCATGCTTCGAAAATGTTTTTCAAAAACTTGTATTTTGTTTGAGACACTTATTCGCACTCATGATCATCTGTGCTGTCCAAAATTATATTTCCATACCCGTGAGGACTCTGAGCTATTTTACAATCATCTCTTATTTCTCTTATTTCTTGAGGTAATCTCAACCATGTTTTGTCTTCTAGAACTTGCCATGTTTTTCCATCAAAGCGATAGGAATTTTTGAAAGTTGTACTAAAATGATCGAGGCATCTGTTTGATATTTTAGCCCCGTTGACCCACTGAGCCACCCAAACATTTTCTCCTTCGTATAGCCTTTAGAAGCCATGCAGGAGCCTTTTAGGATGATCCCAAGCCGATACCATTCCCTACCAATTTCTTGGATTTTTGCATGATGATTACAATCAAAGTGTGGGGGAGAGAGACTTACTCATGGAGAGGGTTCTTCGAGGGGCAGTGAGTCATTTGATGTACATGGATTAACATTATCTCATCCTGATCATATGAGTTCTTTTTCACAGTAGCCACATTCATTTCATATTATTTTGATATAGGAATATAGAATCATTTTCAGTTCCAACAATGAGTACATTGGTGGTCATTACGCGGTAACCCTCGACTTTGGGGATACCTATTAAAGTGATGATCCATTACTCCAGGAACTAGAAAGTTTTCTATATGACCTACCTTCATTGAGATGTTACATCGTATACGCTACTTGTGTACCTTTCTTTGGGATTATTGTCTGACATTTATTTCATGGGGTTTTGGAATTGATACTCACTTGTTTTTCCTACCCATCTTATTTGAGTGAGTTGTGTAAAAAAAAAAAGAGCGAAACATTGGATTATCAAATGCTTGGGGACAAGCAGTGTTTTAAGTGTGGGGGAGCGAGAGTTTGAGGGAGACA
Organism: Viscum album; assembly: GCA_963277665.1. NCBI lineage: Eukaryota > Viridiplantae > Streptophyta > Magnoliopsida > Santalales > Viscaceae > Viscum > Viscum album. Next base: position 1,598,219,959 of record OY728141.1, read on the forward strand.
TTTAGATTGACTTATCATGCATTTATTTCAAGATTCAACCCTCCTTTTTACCAAAAAGATGTCAAATTTTTTTTCCCCACCGTCCCGCAGCCTCAGAAACATTTGAACCTCATGTAAAGTCCTTGAGATTGGTACATTCTTTTGATTTCCACTAGTGGAGATGTGAAATTCATGGCAAGCCTATGGTAAGCATGCATGTGCATGAGAACTGAGAACAACTTTGATCAAATCTTTTCGAGCGATGAGTGTAATGGCAAGGTAGGTCACATGATTGATGAGTGCACATACTTGTTTTGAAAAAATGCAAGTGAAAGAACAATTTTTTGAAACTGAAGTTTTAAATGAAGCATGATATATTATGAGGAAAGAGATTGACAATTTTTGAACTTGTAATTTCGATGTTTGGATTTGTCTACAGGACCACTTGTGTTTTATTTCAGATTGTTTTGCCCAGGAGTGCAAAAGTTTAAGTGTGGGGGATTTGATGTACATGGATGTTACTGACATTTTTTTTCTATTTTCATTTAGTTTTAATTAATTTGATAACCGCTTCTTGTGTTCTTAGGTTCTTTTTGTAGTATTTTTAATAGTTTAGTTGTTTTTATAGTTTTTAGTTAGTATTATATTAATATTAGTTATTTATTTTCATTTTTTAGAATTTTATTTTATTAACATTTCATATTTTGTTTTATTTTAATATTACTTTTAGTTTATTAATTAATTATAAATATAAATATTTATATAATTCTATTTATACTAATTTATTATTATTATTATTTAACCCTTCTAGATAATTAGTTTTATTTTAAATTTAATTGAATTTGAATTTTTTATTCCCCCCCTAATTCCCACGCCCCAAGTTTTCCCCCTCTTTCTTTTTTGACCCATTCCACATCCCCTCTCTCACCCAGCCTCGCCGAACCGCCGCCCCCATCTCCCTCCTGCCTACCTATCTACCCGCCGCACAGCCCGTCGCCCTCGGCTCCCTTAACCAGCGACGCACGGCCCTCCCCTCTGATCTAAGCGGCTGGCCGGACTCCCCTAAGGCAGCACCCCAGCGCCTGCAGCCACCCGCCCGACGTCACCCTGCCGCGCTCCCCCTCCGGGCTTCTCCATTCGCCGCCGCCATCTCCCCACGGGGCCGCCTCCCGCATCCCCTGCGCCAGCCGCGCACACCCCTCCTCTTCACCCGAGCCGCCTGGCTTCTCCACGCACGCCGGCCCTGCCATCCTATCAACGTCCTTCACCCCGCCGAATACCCCTCCTCTCTTCTCCACGCCGCTGGCCGACGCCTGCAGCCATCCGCCACCCGCATCCCCTTACCCGCTCCCCTCCACCTCGCCGCATCTCCACTACCCCCCGCGCCCCTATCCTCTGCGGGCTGGAACCGCCGCCCCCATCTCGCCGCCTGCCTCCCTCACTGCCGGCGCTTTTTCTCCTCATCTTCTCATTATCTTCTTTTTATTTTTTTTTATCTCTTTTCTTTCTATCTTCTATCTTCTCTAATTTTATCTTTTTTTATCTTTCTTTTTCTTCTTTCTTTCTTGTTTATTTAATTTCTTTTCTCTTCTCATTTTCTTCTATTCCTTTTCTAATTTTTCACGCATCAACCAGCGGAACCATCACCAAGAGCGCAGCGGAGGTTCGAACTCATCATCGACGCAGCGGAGGATTGGAACGTTCGTTTGGCTTCCGAAGATTCACGTCGCACACTGAGAGCAAGCATCAGAGCATATTTTCAGCGGCGCGGTGGTTTGATTCGGGTGCGGCGTCAGCGACAGCACGGAGCGGAGCGATGGTTATTGTTTTGCGATCGTTGACGACGTCTCGCGGTGACCAAAACAACGACACGAGCACGGTGATATCTTTTATTTATTATTTTATGTGTCGTGTCGTCGTGATGGCGGGGTAATTCATTGATGTCAGAGTTGTGATAAATGTGATGGTGAATGCATGTCTTTAATTTATCTTCATGTTTGATTGCCTTTTAAATTAATTTTAATTGGATGTTTATTTAATTAATTATATCTGCGTTGAAATTAATTTTTATTGGGCTCTGCACACATGCTTTGGTGCCCGTTCGTGTGATACCTAATAAGTAATCACGAACGGGAGTTCATCCGAGAATTTATTTATCCGGAATTCGATCAAGCGCGCCATCGAATTTTGAATAAATAAATATATTAATTGAAAAATTAATATTTTGTGTGCGCTCTCCTTCAAACTTGCATGAGTGATACCTAATAAGTAATCTCATGTGAGCGAACCCAACGCAGGTAGATACTTCGACTTTGTGAGAAACGGGTCGTTGTATTTCACCAAGTGATTCAGTGCTTTAATGATGCACAAATTATTCGTCAGGACAGAGAACGAAATGACGGATAATTTGTGTAAACATTAAAATATTGTCTAACATCAGAGAACGAGACCAGATAGTATTTTGATTAAATTTGGAATCGGTGATAATTGAATAAATAAATATTCAAATGTGGGGACTAAATAATTGACATTGCATGCACTTGAACGGGTGTCACGACTCTGACACTTCCCTCTCCGCCAGTTTCTTTCATAGCTAAGTTCACTTAGATAGTTTTAGTTAATTTAATTAGTCATTTTTAAAATAGTCATTTAGTTTTTTTTAGAACTTAGTTGTTAATCACACAATTAAAACTCATCCGCCTGAACATTCCTCCAAAAGGACATTTCTAGTGTCTACTCACATTCTCTCTGTGGTTCGACCCTGCTCGCCACTTCTACAGTAGTTAGTAGGTAAATAAATATTGCAAATTTGCACGCGTTGCGACGCGCGTGCCAAATTTCTGGCGCCGTTGCCGGGGAGAATAGTAGCATTAGGAGTTCCTTTAAAAGAGTGATTTAGGTCAAAAAAAAAAAAAAAAAAAAAAAAAAAAAACCAAAAACCAAACCAAAAAAAAAAAAAAAAACAGTTTACTACTCTGGGAATTTTTCATTGCAGGAATTTTCAAGACACCCAGAAGCTCGGAATGACGTGGGCCGCACCACACCATTACAACCAGTACCCGCCCTATGCAGCCCCGACTCAAGGTATGACATATAACGATTCACCGCCCATGATCTATCCAGGTAATCCCGTTTATTTCAATGATCTTTATTCAAGTCCATGCTATGATCCATATGAGAACATTTCATCATGCTATGAAACAAGTCCTTATACATCTGTTAATCATTTTCAAAGTCAATGCATTCCTGAAAATTTAGAACCTGACAATTCATGTCAAACAAATGATTCAATAATTGAACACATGTTGCATTGTGCTATCACTGAGACCAATCGGAGGTTTGAACTTCAAGATGAATGCAATGCAAAGTTGCTTTCCTCAACAAAAGATCTAGAAAATCAATTGAATAATTTATTAGATCAAATGAATCATATTTCCGAACTAGCTGCTTCATTACCCCTTGATGATCTAATTCAAAACAATTCTTTTAAGGAAAGTGCAATAGAGGGTCCATTTGAACAACATCTATGTCCTGAGTCTGATAATGGGATTGATCTGCCTTCTTATCATACAATTGATTACTCCCCTCCATCACAAAATAATTCTTCCAATCTAATCACATTTCAAGAATATGAGAGCTTGGTCTTCCGCCCTGTTGAACATAACGGTCCCTCAGAAAATGTGATTTCATGTCCTTCTGTGAATTCACAACCTAGTCATCCCAAAGTAAAAAAGGACACATTCAATGTCTATCAAACTGCACCTTTTGAGGATGAAGAGGACATTGAACTAGGACCATTCTTTACCATGATAGATTTAGAATTGAACCAAGAGACATTGGATTGCCACACTCAAGAGGACATCACTTCAAATGACATCGAATCACCTCTTTATGAAAATAATTGTGAGTCCGAAACTTTTTCTAAAATGGAGACATCTGAAACATTTCTGGAGTCGAAGAATCAATCAACATTGGTGGAAGAGAACACTCATAATTTTCTAGAAACAATGGAAGAATGAGATTGCTTGGAGGATCCTGATTTCGTGGTGACACGTGCACCAACAGAGAAAAATGATGAGGGTGGTATAGAAGAAAATATTGAAAAAGATGTCATTCTTGACACAATGGAGTCATCTGCTCCAATTGATCCTGCGCCACTTGCTTCATGCGTCGAGGTTAAACACACTTCACTTGAAATACCCACATATGCTAACAATATTTTTGACCTTGGCACAATCAATGAAACCATCAAGCATGAATTGAGTTGGAAACCAGTAGATTTCCCTGTGCTGGTGGTTGGATGTGAAAATGAATTAGGATACATCATCAACCCAGATACTGCATTCAAGGATGTGAAGGATATAAGCCGACCACTGAAGGAGCCTAGTAAAGGTATTTTTTCACCTGTGAGCATTCGAAGAGGTAATCTTCTTGATCTTTCCATTGATAACATTTTCCCAAAATTCAACAATTCAATAAGTCTTTCTTCAGGTGAGGTATATTCATTCCCTTGTGAGTTGGCATATTTTCATTTCATTCTACACATCCACTATTCTAACAAGATTCCGTTGAGATTTTGTGCAGCTTGCAGGATAAACTCATCTTCAATGAATGGATTCCGCGCTCCTACTGAAAAAGAAGCAGATGCATGGTTTACATTTCCATTCGATCCTGGTGGAGTTTCAATAACGTCTGGCTGAAGACGAAGTAAACTTAGCGCTCAATGGGAGGCAACCCATCATTTGTTGTTTTCTTTTCACTGCATTTAATTTTATTTCATTTAGTTTTATTTTAAATAAAATGGCATGCATTTACAACAATCTGTTTTCTCCCGGCACAGTAGTGGATTTAAATTCATCATAAATATTTTTATCATCCACATGATTTTGATTATGGTGTGACTTCTTTGATGTGATGCGAATATGTGCTGTCAATGTGTAGGTTTTACAGGTATACCATTTCTGGAGCTTCATCGGATACAAACAGCCTCTCCGCGTCAATCTGCACTTACACAGGGAAGTGTTTTATTTTTGTCATATTTTATGCTTCCAACAACACCATGTAAAAAAAAAAAAAAAAAAAAATCTGAAAAAAAAACTAACATTATTGTCATTGATGAACCCACATAAAAGCCATTGTATTTTTGTCACAACACAGTCAGGAACATAACACTTGTGTCCCTAGGCAGTTTGAACACCTGATTCTTGTTTTGGAATTATCTGATCCTTTCTCTCATGACTTAGATGATTGCTGATATTATTTCATGCTTCGAAAATGTTTTTCAAAAACTTGTATTTTGTTTGAGACACTTATTCGCACTCATGATCATCTGTGCTGTCCAAAATTATATTTCCATACCCGTGAGGACTCTGAGCTATTTTACAATCATCTCTTATTTCTCTTATTTCTTGAGGTAATCTCAACCATGTTTTGTCTTCTAGAACTTGCCATGTTTTTCCATCAAAGCGATAGGAATTTTTGAAAGTTGTACTAAAATGATCGAGGCATCTGTTTGATATTTTAGCCCCGTTGACCCACTGAGCCACCCAAACATTTTCTCCTTCGTATAGCCTTTAGAAGCCATGCAGGAGCCTTTTAGGATGATCCCAAGCCGATACCCTTCCCTACCAATTTCTTGGATTTTTGCATGATGATTACAATCAAAGTGTGGGGGAGAGAGACTTACTCATGGAGAGGGTTCTTCGAGGGGCAGTGAGTCATTTGATGTACATGGATTAACATTATCTCATCCTGATCATATGAGTTCTTTTTCACAGTAGCCACATTCATTTCATATTATTTTGATATAGGAATATAGAATCCTTTTCAGTTCCAACAATGAGTACATTGGTGGTCATTACGCGGTAACCCTCGACTTTGGGGATACCTATTAAAGTGATGATCCATTACTCCAGGAACTAGAAAGTTTTCTATATGACCTACCTTCATTGAGATGTTACATCGTATACGCTACTTGTGTACCTTTCTTTGGGATTATTGTCTGACATTTATTTCATGGGGTTTTGGAATTGATACTCACTTGTTTTTCCTACCCATCTTATTTGAGTGAGTTGTGTAAAAAAAAAAAGAGCGAAACATTGGATTATCAAATGCTTGGGGACAAGCAGTGTTTTAAGTGTGGGGGAGCGAGAGTTTGAGGGAGACATTTAGATTGACTTATCATGCATTTATTTCAAGATTCAACCCTCCTTTTTACCAAAAAGATGTCAAATTTTTTTTCCCCACCGTCCCGCAGCCTCAGAAACATTTGAACCTCATGTAAAGTCCTTGAGATTGGTACATTCTTTTGATTTCCACTAGTGGAGATGTGAAATTCATGGCAAGCCTATGGTAAGCATGCATGTGCATGAGAACTGAGAACAACTTTGATCAAATCTTTTCGAGCGATGAGTGTAATGGCAAGGTAGGTCACATGATTGATGAGTGCACATACTTGTTTTGAAAAAATGCAAGTGAAAGAACAATTTTTTGAAACTGAAGTTTTAAATGAAGCATGATATATTATGAGGAAAGAGATTGACAATTTTTGAACTTGTAATTTCGATGTTTGGATTTGTCTACAGGACCACTTGTGTTTTATTTCAGATTGTTTTGCCCAGGAGTGCAAAAGTTTAAGTGTGGGGGATTTGATGTACATGGATGTTACTGACATTTTTTTTCTATTTTCATTTAGTTTTAATTAATTTGATAACCGCTTCTTGTGTTCTTAGGTTCTTTTTGTAGTATTTTTAATAGTTTAGTTGTTTTTATAGTTTTTAGTTAGTATTATATTAATATTAGTTATTTATTTTCATTTTTTAGAATTTTATTTTATTAACATTTCATATTTTGTTTTATTTTAATATTACTTTTAGTTTATTAATTAATTATAAATATAAATATTTATATAATTCTATTTATACTAATTTATTATTATTATTATTTAACCCTTCTAGATAATTAGTTTTATTTTAAATTTAATTGAATTTGAATTTTTTATTCCCCCCCTAATTCCCACGCCCCAAGTTTTCCCCCTCTTTCTTTTTTGACCCATTCCACATCCCCTCTCTCACCCAGCCTCGCCGAACCGCCGCCCCCATCTCCCTCCTGCCTACCTATCTACCCGCCGCACAGCCCGTCGCCCTCGGCTCCCTTAACCAGCGACGCACGGCCCTCCCCTCTGATCTAAGCGGCTGGCCGGACTCCCCTAAGGCAGCACCCCAGCGCCTGCAGCCACCCGCCCGACGTCACCCTGCCGCGCTCCCCCTCCGGGCTTCTCCATTCGCCGCCGCCATCTCCCCACGGGGCCGCCTCCCGCATCCCCTGCGCCAGCCGCGCACACCCCTCCTCTTCACCCGAGCCGCCTGGCTTCTCCACGCACGCCGGCCCTGCCATCCTATCAACGTCCTTCACCCCGCCGAATACCCCTCCTCTCTTCTCCACGCCGCTGGCCGACGCCTGCAGCCATCCGCCACCCGCATCCCCTTACCCGCTCCCCTCCACCTCGCCGCATCTCCACTACCCCCCGCGCCCCTATCCTCTGCGGGCTGGAACCGCCGCCCCCATCTCGCCGCCTGCCTCCCTCACTGCCGGCGCTTTTTCTCCTCATCTTCTCATTATCTTCTTTTTATTTTTTTTTATCTCTTTTCTTTCTATCTTCTATCTTCTCTAATTTTATCTTTTTTTATCTTTCTTTTTCTTCTTTCTTTCTTGTTTATTTAATTTCTTTTCTCTTCTCATTTTCTTCTATTCCTTTTCTAATTTTTCACGCATCAACCAGCGGAACCATCACCAAGAGCGCAGCGGAGGTTCGAACTCATCATCGACGCAGCGGAGGATTGGAACGTTCGTTTGGCTTCCGAAGATTCACGTCGCACACTGAGAGCAAGCATCAGAGCATATTTTCAGCGGCGCGGTGGTTTGATTCGGGTGCGGCGTCAGCGACAGCACGGAGCGGAGCGATGGTTATTGTTTTGCGATCGTTGACGACGTCTCGCGGTGACCAAAACAACGACACGAGCACGGTGATATCTTTTATTTATTATTTTATGTGTCGTGTCGTCGTGATGGCGGGGTAATTCATTGATGTCAGAGTTGTGATAAATGTGATGGTGAATGCATGTCTTTAATTTATCTTCATGTTTGATTGCCTTTTAAATTAATTTTAATTGGATGTTTATTTAATTAATTATATCTGCGTTGAAATTAATTTTTATTGGGCTCTGCACACATGCTTTGGTGCCCGTTCGTGTGATACCTAATAAGTAATCACGAACGGGAGTTCATCCGAGAATTTATTTATCCGGAATTCGATCAAGCGCGCGATCGAATTTTGAATAAATAAATATATTAATTGAAAAATTAATATTTTGTGTGCGCTCTCCTTCAAACTTGCATGAGTGATACCTAATAAGTAATCTCATGTGAGCGAACCCAACGCAGGTAGATACTTCGACTTTGTGAGAAACGGGTCGTTGTATTTCACCAAGTGATTCAGTGCTTTAATGATGCACAAATTATTCGTCAGGACAGAGAACGAAATGACGGATAATTTGTGTAAACATTAAAATATTGTCTAACATCAGAGAACGAGACCAGATAGTATTTTGATTAAATTTGGAATCGGTGATAATTGAATAAATAAATATTCAAATGTGGGGACTAAATAATTGACATTGCATGCACTTGAACGGGTGTCACGACTCTGACACTTCCCTCTCCGCCAGTTTCTTTCATAGCTAAGTTCACTTAGATAGTTTTAGTTAATTTAATTAGTCATTTTTAAAATAGTCATTTAGTTTTTTTTAGAACTTAGTTGTTAATCACACAATTAAAACTCATCCGCCTGAACATTCCTCCAAAAGGACATTTCTAGTGTCTACTCACATTCTCTCTGTGGTTCGACCCTGCTCGCCACTTCTACAGTAGTTAGTAGGTAAATAAATATTGCAAATTTGCACGCGTTGCGACGCGCGTGCCATACATTCAGGATTTATCCCAACTGAAAACTCCTCAAATACAATCTGAACAATACTCAATCAATTTACCCAAAAAAAAACAACATTGAACAAGGTTACACTTCCCTACTATAACTAAACCATTGGAAACTCTCCAATATCAATGTTTACCCAATGAATGTGTAGGTAGTTAGATATCTTCGAATGATAATACCTACTTCCCAGACAAGTCTAAATAAAAAAAAATATGAGTTACTCGTATGAAGAGACACAAATGGGCTCCCCACCATAAGAGACAACTTAAATTGTTTTCCCGAGACAGAATCAAGACACTAATAGTGGGAGGCCCAAACATACTCTCTAGTAAAAGGGATATACTTCCATTAAATGTTTATGAAGGAATATTCATGAGAATCATAGTGGGTCTCCCCACCATAAGAACTGACCATCTTAACCGACCAGCATGGGCCGACACAGAAAGACCCAAAAAGAAATCAAAGATTTAGGAAGGGCGCAGGATTAGTCTGCATGGTTTGGGAAACTGTGCACTAATTATAAATATAATTCTTTCTACATGGATTCCTAGCACACGACCACTACTAAACGTGCACAAACTATGTGCTCAACCATGACGAAACCATAGGTTTGAACTATTCTCATCTTTCATACTAAGGATAGGACTTTGTACAAGGGTTTAAATGGCCCTGGGATTTTCCCTGACTAAGAGCCAGCTTCTCTCCGAGACCTATGGCTGGAGCTCAAATGATTGAAGCATCTTCGGCCTCGTAGTTAATATTTGGAAACCCACTGAATGAGAATTCTTCTTTTCGGTGCCACCAAAAACTACACCGCAGTCCCAAATAAGTTTTTTAGACATAACACATTCCAAACTCACTTTACCTTATCCCGATATTTCACTGAAACAAGGGCTGAGAAGATACACACACATCACAACTTGTTTCTTCAGGTGAGAAACAATAGAAGTAAAGAACACCTACACTCACATTCCTCTAAAATAGATGATTTTGAAGTTTTTCCAAGGGAGACATTTGCCCAACATAACAGGGACTCTCAGAGGATTTCACTACTTTCACCTATACAGTCAATCGAGTACATGACATCATAAGGCATCACCAAACATGACCATTCCAACTGATATAAACAATTCATGGAGAGGGACCTTATACAACATCCCCAAACAACACACAATTCTAGAAAGTGGCCACAATATCCTATCGTGAACATATTTCCCACACCGGTGGTTTAACATGAATTAATGCATCAAAGAAACTTTGAAGAACCCAAGGGTCCTCTTAGACACCATCGAGACACTCATCCACACTTACAACCAAAGAACACTTCCACCTTCGACGAATCATGAAACTTTAGAAACTAAGGTTTCTTTCAACCTTCCACAATAACTTTACCACTACAAGAGGATCCAAAAATCAACGAAATGAATGGGTGTAGACTCAATCAACAATGATCGATAAAATATTCCTTATATTGATCAACTGGAGGATTTTCAAATGGCGAAACAATATGGATTGCACTTCAGCTGTGCATTAACCCTTAATGGGGGCATACCTTATCCAATGAGAGAACCCAAGGACCCAACCAAGCTGGTCCATTAGTAAAAACATGCCTCAAACCAGATCCAAACACATGAAGGGAACCACCGTAAAGGCATCCCAAAACATTTTTCAAAAGAGACCACTAATCGTCCCTACAACACAGCTCACCGACCAAACACAAACCCAAAACACAGTTCAAACAGGAGGGGTTCTTGGACTCAAAACATCCCACAACATCAACATTATCAAAAACCCATAATAAAAACTATACCAAACTACTCATCAATACATCATGTTTTTCTTTAAAACTATTTCTTTGAAAACAAACGGTTTTGCAGTAAGCGTATCCACCAATGGTACCCCATGGGCCTCACACATGCATGTTTTTGTGTCACACCGGGCACCCTCCTCATAACCATCCCAGCACTCATCCAGTCATGCCATCAACCATCCATCATCCCATATAACCCCATGCATGTGGTCACTCATGGAAATACCAAAGGGTAAAACAAAAATTCCTTCCACATTTCAAAAACAAAATGCTCAACCAACCCAACCTTTTTCTCAAAACTGCTAACAGTGAGATCAAAATCCCAATTCACATCTTACAAAACGTTTCATAAAGACACAACAATTTGGAAAAGAACCCACATTCAAGATATTCATATCAATATCAAAACATCTCATCCCATTAAAACACCGTTTTATTATTTAGAAAACTCTATTGGAAACACTTTTCAAAACCAACTTTAATATAGATCCTTCTTTCAAAAGAGTTGTAAGAACACCATTTTACATTTCAAAACAATTCTGAAAATTGAATTCCTCAATTTCATAAACCAAACCATTCCCTCTTTATTTGAAAATCATTTCATAAAAACTTTACACTTATTAAAACCAAGTCACCAGAAAACCAAAGTGCCAGGATTTCAAAACTAAAGCACAAAACAATCCGAGAGGAAACTAGTTTCAATGGGTGACTTGGAAATATGGTTGGCAGCCATATTCCAATCACTTCACTGTCACAGAGAGTGTTTTAGGGAATATCCCCAGCTTCACATGGCTTGCCAGGCCCTGCGAGCTCACTGAGACCATTATCCCAACTCTCTTTTCATTTCCCCTAATCATCATCAAACCAAGAAAACCAAAGGAATTAGATAAATCCCGACTTCCCATGGCGACTCAAATCCTGTCATGAGGTGTGGTGATCAGGCACACTACCCATAACCGAACTACCAAGTCCCAACAATCGTAACTTTATACTATCCCGACTGTTCCCCAAATAACGTGACCCAAAGAGTTAACCAGAACCACCTCTGATACCATTTTGTCACGAACCAAATCTGGTCGCCGCCCAAACCGGCACCAAACCCAGCCCGTGACATGACCCGAAGGGCGTTCCCTATCCCCACGGGCTGGCACAAGTGCCCGGGTATCATTTATTTAGGTTTGGGAACGATTTACCCGAATATGAAATCATAAACCATTAAAAACAATCAATAAACTGAATCTGAAAATTTACACCAAATGATGTTTAAACAAAAACCAGAACTGAATACATAGGTTTAGAGTCAATACAAAAGGTCCAAAGACACAATGGAACAGAAACAAAACAGCCCCATGGACTCCACATGACAAGGGGTCATCACCCCCAAGTCGTCTCCACTACTCCGCCCCAAGGATGAGGACTAACACCCTGAACCGCCATCACCCTTAGCCTTTCCTTTACCTGGGTCAAAAAAAGGTCTACTTACACCCAAGGGGTGTAAGTAGGGTGTGAACCTAAGCCCAATAGGACACCACCCTATGATTCCAAGGTGCATGCAATACAAGGTGAAAAAGCAAGCAGTTTTAATATGCAATTAAAAGCGGTGAAAAATTCCACAAAATGAAACTTTTAATTGAAAACATTTTTCAAGATAAAACTTTCAGAATGTTAACACATTTAAATAGGAATATTAGATACTGCATTATAATTCCAAAGACACCCAAAAACAAGGGCAAATACCACAAATCCACTGAGCAACAAAGCCGGGAACACCCCTAGGCACTAGATAGTCTCAGGCCCCATGTACCTCGTACCTCAGTGTAATGTAACCATAGTAAAATCCTTTCTCGTGCACGAGCCACTAGTAGGGAACATACCCATAACCTAGTGGTCCTCAATCATCATCCACATAGTTTAGTTAGAGTTGTCGTTATCCAAATGCTAAGTGAAACAGGGACAAAACCCATCCGGTCCACTAGCCGTACTAGTACAAATCCGCCCCACCTAGGTACCCGGGCTTCCCCCTTTGTGCTCAAACAATTTCAGGATTTAACACACATCCATTTTAATGTAAAACACCACTACTGGTCACATACACCAAATACAGTAGCTATCTCATTTTCTACCACTTAAAACACACAACAAACTCTTTGAATTTGAATAAATCAATTTCACAAAATCTTGTGTAGTTTTGCACACAAAACCCCTTAAGAAACCCACTTGTACACGATGTTCACAATTGTAAGTTACCAAAATAGTAAAGGCAGCCCAATAAATATCAATTAAAACAACAAATCAATTTTTGGGCATCCTCATGTTAAACAAGAAGTGTTCTCTTTGTAAAACCTTCATTTTCACACAAAAGTGCAACCAAAACTTCACTTTCTTTACAAGCACAATTAAAACTCATTATATGCAGCAATTACCAGAGGGGATAAACATTATAAACAGTATTTTATGCCTTATTACAGATCAATAAAAACAACTAAGTATTTATAGGGCATCCCCAAATAAACAAACAAAACACTTCTTTGGAAAACCCCCAATTTCACACCAAATTGGCATTTTAAATTCAATTGCAATGGAAACATCATTAGAACCATTTTTTGTAGCAATAATAAAATTATATAAATCTGAAAATATGATAAATACAGCATGCTAATACACAAAGATTGCATCAACATTAGAATCACCTGCCAAATCAAATGAAACCATTGAATCCTTTGTGCGAAAACACAAACGCACCACCGCCGCACCTCAAGAAGGGTAGATCAAACCTAAAAATAGAAAATTGGACCAATAAAACCCAAGGTTAAACCTTAGGTTCGAACCCCTACCCACTGGTCATTGTTCACTTCAATAAAAAGGGAGGAAACCCTAAAAAAATAGAATGAAACCCTAATCAATTTGAAAGGGGAAAAGAAATGGACAAACTTACTTGAGAAATCTAGAATGAATCTCCCCAAAACACTAGTATCTGAAATTTAAAACGGCCAAAACTCAGGGGATGGTCTCAGAAGAATTATTAGGTCATTTAGGAATTGGAATGGAGGGAAAATATTAATAATAGAAGGAGTTATGAAAGGATCAATTTACCTCTCCAAAATCTGGACGATTTCTGAAATCCAGAAAGTTTCGACTATTTTCGCGACTCTATCGAGCTCCAAATTGTGGGAGGAGGGCATGGGGTCGCGCCTGGGCTTCTTAGGGTCGATAGGGAGGTGGAATCACCGAAAAATCCATTTTAATGAATAAGATATTAATAAATTAATGAAACAATTTAAAACTGGAAAATGGGCCTTCGGGTTGGCCCAATTCTCAAATAAAAACAAAAATCCCCCATGCTTATGGATTTATAAAGGCCCCAAATTTAAATTTGGGGTTAATATATCAGGGGAGAACAATTAGGAGTTGGAATGAGTCAAAAATATTAAAAATTGAAAAAGTTATAAATGAAACAAAATTTATTTTTAAATCTGGAATCGGGCTCGCAGTTTGGCCCAATTCATGAAAACTCACCTATTCTCAATAAAACCTTTGGAAACCACCAAAACAAATCATGAGTGGAAAATAAATTTAAAATAACCCTAAAATAGGTTACGTACGTGACAATTCTCCCCACCTTGAAAACTTTCCGCCCCGGAAAGTCACAGCAAGGTCAAAGCAACAACCAAACCCAACTGAGAAACCAATAGGTACACCCTTGCCAGGTTTCACCCCCAAAGGTCAAAACACCTCCAGTGATCAATGATGGAAGGAATACTGTCACAAACCAAAATTACACCACTTTCCTGAAACAATAAAGTACATTCAGGATTTATCCCAAATGAAAACTCCTCAAATACAATCTGAACAATACTCAGTCAATTTACCCAAAAAAAAACAACATTGAACAAGGTTACACTTCCCTACTATAACTAAACCATTGGAAACTCTCCAATATCAATGTTTACCCAATGAATGTGTAGGTAGTTAGATATCTTCGAATGATAATACCTACTTCCCAGACAAGTCTAAATAAAAAAAAATATGAGTTACTCGTATGAAGAGACACAAATGGGCTCCCCACCATAAGAGACAACTTAAATTGTTTTCCCGAGACAGAATCAAGACACTAATAGTGGGAGGCCCAAACATACTCTCTAGTAAAAGGGATATACTTCCATTAAATGTTTATGAAGGAATATTCATGAGAATCATAGTGGGTCTCCCCACCATAAGAACTGACCATCTTAACCGACCAGCATGGGCCGACACAGAAAGACCCAAAAAGAAATCAAAGATTTAGGAAGGGCGCAGGATTAGTCTGCATGGTTTGGGAAACTGTGCACTAATTATAAATATAATTCTTTCTACATGGATTCCTAGCACACGACCACTACTAAACGTGCACAAACTATGTGCTCAACCATGACGAAACCATAGGTTTGAACTATTCCCATCTTTCATACTAAGGATAGGACTTTGTACAAGGGTTTAAATGGCCCTGGGATTTTCCCTGACTAAGAGCCAGCTTCTCTCCGAGACCTATGGCTGGAGCTCAAATGATTGAAGCATCTTCGGCCTCGTAGTTAATATTTGGAAACCCACTGAATGAGAATTCTTCTTTTCGGTGCCACCAAAAACTACACCGCAGTCCCAAATAAGTTTTTTAGACATAACACATTCCAAACTCACTTTACCTTATCCCGATATTTCACTGAAACAAGGGCTGAGAAGATACACACACATCACAACTTGTTTCTTCAGGTGAGAAACAATAGAAGTAAAGAACACCTACACTCACATTCCTCTAAAATAGATGATTTTGAAGTTTTTCCAAGGGAGACATTTGCCCAACATAACAGGGACTCTCAGAGGATTTCACTACTTTCACCTATACAGTCAATCGAGTACATGACATCATAAGGCATCACCAAACATGACCATTTCAACTGATATAAACAATTCATGGAGAGGGACCTTATACAACATCCCCAAACAACACACAATTCTAGAAAGTGGCCACAATATCCTATCGTGAACATATTTCCCACACCGGTGGTTTAACATGAATTAATGCATCAAAGAAACTTTGAAGAACCCAAGGGTCCTCTTAGACACCATCGAGACACTCATCCACACTTACAACCAAAGAACACTTCCACCTTCGACGAATCATGAAACTTTAGAAACTAAGGTTTCTTTCAACCTTCCACAATAACTTTACCACTACAAGAGGATCCAAAAATCAACGAAATGAATGGGTGTAGACTCAATCAACAATGATCGATAAAATATTCCTTATATTGATCAACTGGAGGATTTTCAAATGGCGAAACAATATGGATTGCACTTCAGTTGTGCATTAACCCTTAATGGGGGCATACCTTATCCAATGAGAGAACCCAAGGACCCAACCAAGCTGGTCCATTAGTAAAAACATGCCTCAAACCAGATCCAAACACATGAAGGGAACCACCGTAAAGGCATCCCAAAACATTTTTCAAAAGAGACCACTAATCGTCCCTACAACACAGCTCACCGACCAAACACAAACCCAAAACACAGTTCAAACAGGAGGGGTTCTTGGACTCAAAACATCCCACAACATCAACATTATCAAAAACCCATAATAAAAACTATACCAAACTACTCATCAATACATCATGTTTTTCTTTAAAACTATTTCTTTGAAAACAAACGGTTTTGCAGTAAGCGTATCCACCAATGGTACCCCATGGGCCTCACACATGCATGTTTTTGTGTCACACCGGGCACCCTCCTCATAACCATCCCAGCACTCATCCAGTCATGCCATCAACCATCCATCATCCCATATAACCCCATGCATGTGGTCACTCATGGAAATACCAAAGGGTAAAACAAAAATTCCTTCCACATTTCAAAAACAAAATGCTCAACCAACCCAACCTTTTTCTCAAAACTGCTAACAGTGAGATCAAAATCCCAATTCACATCTTACAAAACGTTTCATAAAGACACAACAATTTGGAAAAGAACCCACATTCAAGATATTCATATCAATATCAAAACATCTCATCCCATTAAAACACCGTTTTATTATTTAGAAAACTCTATTGGAAACACTTTTCAAAACCAACTTTAATATAGATCCTTCTTTCAAAAGAGTTGTAAGAACACCATTTTACATTTCAAAACAATTCTGAAAATTGAATTCCTCAATTTCATAAACCAAACCATTCCCTCTTTATTTGAAAATCATTTCATAAAAACTTTACACTTATTAAAACCAAGTCACCAGAAAACCAAAGTGCCAGGATTTCAAAACTAAAGCACAAAACAATCCGAGAGGAAACTAGTTTCAATGGGTGACTTGGAAATATGGTTGGCAGCCATATTCCAATCACTTCACTGTCACAGAGAGTGTTTTAGGGAATATCCCCAGCTTCACATGGCTTGCCAGGCCCTGCGAGCTCACTGAGACCATTATCCCAACTCTCTTTTCATTTCCCCTAATCATCATCAAACCAAGAAAACCAAAGGAATTAGATAAATCCCGACTTCCCATGGCGACTCAAATCCTGTCATGAGGTGTGGTGATCAGGCACACTACCCATAACCGAACTACCAAGTCCCAACAATCGTAACTTTATACTATCCCGACTGTTCCCCAAATAACGTGACCCAAAGAGTTAACCAGAACCACCTCTGATACCATTTTGTCACGAACCAAATCTGGTCGCCGCCCAAACCGGCACCAAACCCAGCCCGTGACATGACCCGAAGGGCGTTCCCTATCCCCACGGGCTGGCACAAGTGCCCGGGTATCATTTATTTAGGTTTGGGAACGATTTACCCGAATATGAAATCATAAACCATTAAAAACAATCAATAAACTGAATCTGAAAATTTACACCAAATGATGTTTAAACAAAAACCAGAACTGAATACATAGGTTTAGAGTCAATACAAAAGGTCCAAAGACACAATGGAACAGAAACAAAACAGCCCCATGGACTCCACATGACAAGGGGTCATCACCCCCAAGTCGTCTCCACTACTCCGCCCCAAGGATGAGGACTAACACCCTGAACCGCCATCACCCTTAGCCTTTCCTTTACCTGGGTCAAAAAAAGGTCTACTTACACCCAAGGGGTGTAAGTAGGGTGTGAACCTAAGCCCAATAGGACACCACCCTATGATTCCAAGGTGCATGCAATACAAGGTGAAAAAGCAAGCAGTTTTAATATGCAATTAAAAGCGGTGAAAAATTCCACAAAATGAAACTTTTAATTGAAAACATTTTTCAAGATAAAACTTTCAGAATGTTAACACATTTAAATAGGAATATTAGATACTGCATTATAATTCCAAAGACACCCAAAAACAAGGGCAAATACCACAAATCCACTGAGCAACAAAGCCGGGAACACCCCTAGGCACTAGATAGTCTCAGGCCCCATGTACCTCGTACCTCAGTGTAATGTAACCATAGTAAAATCCTTTCTCGTGCACGAGCCACTAGTAGGGAACATACCCATAACCTAGTGGTCCTCAATCATCATCCACATAGTTTAGTTAGAGTTGTCGTTATCCAAATGCTAAGTGAAACAGGGACAAAACCCATCCGGTCCACTAGCCGTACTAGTACAAATCCGCCCCACCTAGGTACCCGGGCTTCCCCCTTTGTGCTCAAACAATTTCAGGATTTAACACACATCCATTTTAATGTAAAACACCACTACTGGTCACATACACCAAATACAGTAGCTATCTCATTTTCTACCACTTAAAACACACAACAAACTCTTTGAATTTGAATAAATCAATTTCACAAAATCTTGTGTAGTTTTGCACACAAAACCCCTTAAGAAACCCACTTGTACACGATGTTCACAATTGTAAGTTACCAAAATAGTAAAGGCAGCCCAATAAATATCAATTAAAACAACAAATCAATTTTTGGGCATCCTCATGTTAAACAAGAAGTGTTCTCTTTGTAAAACCTTCATTTTCACACAAAAGTGCAACCAAAACTTCACTTTCTTTACAACCACAATTAAAACTCATTATATGCAGCAATTACCAGAGGGGATAAACATTATAAACAGTATTTTATGCCTTATTACAGATCAATAAAAACAACTAAGTATTTATAGGGCATCCCCAAATAAACAAACAAAACACTTCTTTGGAAAACCCCCAATTTCACACCAAATTGGCATTTTAAATTCAATTGCAATGGAAACATCATTAGAACCAATTTTTGTAGCAATAATAAAATTATATAAATCTGAAAATATGATAAATACAGCATGCTAATACACAAAGATTGCATCAACATTGGAATCACCTACCAAATCAAATGAAACCATTGAATCCTTTGTGCGAAAACACAAACGCACCACCGCCGCACCTCAAGAAGGGTAGATCAAACCTAAAAATAGAAAATTGGACCAATAAAACCCAAGGTTAAACCTTAGGTTCGAACCCCTACCCACTGGTCATTGTTCACTTCAATAAAAAGGGAGGAAACCCTAAAAAAATAGAATGAAACCCTAATCAATTTGAAAGGGGAAAAGAAATGGACAAACTTACTTGAGAAATCTAGAATGAATCTCCCCAAAACACTAGTATCTGAAATTTAAAACGGCCAAAACTCAGGGGATGGTCTCAGAAGAATTATTAGGTCATTTAGGAATTGGAATGGAGGGAAAATATTAATAATAGAAGGAGTTATGAAAGGATCAATTTACCTCTCCAAAATCTGGACGATTTCTGAAATCCAGAAAGTTTCGACTATTTTCGCGACTCTATCGAGCTCCAAATTGTGGGAGGAGGGCATGGGGTCGCGCCTGGGCTTCTTAGGGTCGATAGGGAGGTGGAATCACCGAAAAATCCATTTTAATGAATAAGATATTAATAAATTAATGAAACAATTTAAAACTGGAAAATGGGCCTTCGGGTTGGCCCAATTCTCAAATAAAAACAAAAATCCCCCATGCTTATGGATTTATAAAGGCCCCAAATTTAAATTTGGGGTTAATATATCAGGGGAGAACAATTAGGAGTTGGAATGAGTCAAAAATATTAAAAATTGAAAAAGTTATAAATGAAACAAAATTTATTTTTAAATCTGGAATCGGGCTCGCAGTTTGGCCCAATTCATGAAAACTCACCTATTCTCAATAAAACCTTTGGAAACCACCAAAACAAATCATGAGTGGAAAATAAATTTAAAATAACCCTAAAATAGGTTACGTACGTGACAATTCTCCCCACCTTGAAAACTTTCCGCCCCGGAAAGTCACAGCAAGGTCAAAGCAACAACCAAACCCAACTGAGAAACCAATAGGTACACCCTTGCCAGGTTTCACCCCCAAAGGTCAAAACACCTCCAGTGATCAATGATGGAAGGAATACTGTCACAAACCAAAATTACACCACTTTCCTGAAACAATAAAGTACATTCAGGATTTATCCCAAATGAAAACTCCTCAAATACAATCTGAACAATACTCAGTCAATTTACCCAAAAAAAAACAACAACATTGAACAAGGTTACACTTCCCTACTATAACTAAACCATTGGAAACTCTCCAATATCAATGTTTACCCAATGAATGTGTAGGTAGTTAGATATCTTCGAATGATAATACCTACTTCCCAGACAAGTCTAAATAAAAAAAAATATGAGTTACTCGTATGAAGAGACACAAATGGGCTCCCCACCATAAGAGACAACTTAAATTGTTTTCCCGAGACAGAATCAAGACACTAATAGTGGGAGGCCCAAACATACTCTCTAGTAAAAGGGATATACTTCCATTAAATGTTTATGAAGGAATATTCATGAGAATCATAGTGGGTCTCCCCACCATAAGAACTGACCATCTTAACCGACCAGCATGGGCCGACACAGAAAGACCCAAAAAGAAATCAAAGATTTAGGAAGGGCGCAGGATTAGTCTGCATGGTTTGGGAAACTGTGCACTAATTATAAATATAATTCTTTCTACATGGATTCCTAGCACACGACCACTACTAAACGTGCACAAACTATGTGCTCAACCATGACGAAACCATAGGTTTGAACTATTCCCATCTTTCATACTAAGGATAGGACTTTGTACAAGGGTTTAAATGGCCCTGGGATTTTCCCTGACTAAGAGCCAGCTTCTCTCCGAGACCTATGGCTGGAGCTCAAATGATTGAAGCATCTTCGGCCTCGTAGTTAATATTTGGAAACCCACTGAATGAGAATTCTTCTTTTCGGTGCCACCAAAAACTACACCGCAGTCCCAAATAAGTTTTTTAGACATAACACATTCCAAACTCACTTTACCTTATCCCGATATTTCACTGAAACAAGGGCTGAGAAGATACACACACATCACAACTTGTTTCTTCAGGTGAGAAACAATAGAAGTAAAGAACACCTACACTCACATTCCTCTAAAATAGATGATTTTGAAGTTTTTCCAAGGGAGACATTTGCCCAACATAACAGGGACTCTCAGAGGATTTCACTACTTTCACCTATACAGTCAATCGAGTACATGACATCATAAGGCATCACCAAACATGACCATTTCAACTGATATAAACAATTCATGGAGAGGGACCTTATACAACATCCCCAAACAACACACAATTCTAGAAAGTGGCCACAATATCCTATCGTGAACATATTTCCCACACCGGTGGTTTAACATGAATTAATGCATCAAAGAAACTTTGAAGAACCCAAGGGTCCTCTTAGACACCATCGAGACACTCATCCACACTTACAACCAAAGAACACTTCCACCTTCGACGAATCATGAAACTTTAGAAACTAAGGTTTCTTTCAACCTTCCACAATAACTTTACCACTACAAGAGGATCCAAAAATCAACGAAATGAATGGGTGTAGACTCAATCAACAATGATCGATAAAATATTCCTTATATTGATCAACTGGAGGATTTTCAAATGGCGAAACAATATGGATTGCACTTCAGCTGTGCATTAACCCTTAATGGGGGCATACCTTATCCAATGAGAGAACCCAAGGACCCAACCAAGCTGGTCCATTAGTAAAAACATGCCTCAAACCAGATCCAAACACATGAAGGGAACCACCGTAAAGGCATCCCAAAACATTTTTCAAAAGAGACCACTAATCGTCCCTACAACACAGCTCACCGACCAAACACAAACCCAAAACACAGTTCAAACAGGAGGGGTTCTTGGACTCAAAACATCCCACAACATCAACATTATCAAAAACCCATAATAAAAACTATACCAAACTACTCATCAATACATCATGTTTTTCTTTAAAACTATTTCTTTGAAAACAAACGGTTTTGCAGTAAGCGTATCCACCAATGGTACCCCATGGGCCTCACACATGCATGTTTTTGTGTCACACCGGGCACCCTCCTCATAACCATCCCAGCACTCATCCAGTCATGCCATCAACCATCCATCATCCCATATAACCCCATGCATGTGGTCACTCATGGAAATACCAAAGGGTAAAACAAAAATTCCTTCCACATTTCAAAAACAAAATGCTCAACCAACCCAACCTTTTTCTCAAAACTGCTAACAGTGAGATCAAAATCCCAATTCACATCTTACAAAACGTTTCATAAAGACACAACAATTTGGAAAAGAACCCACATTCAAGATATTCATATCAATATCAAAACATCTCATCCCATTAAAACACCGTTTTATTATTTAGAAAACTCTATTGGAAACACTTTTCAAAACCAACTTTAATATAGATCCTTCTTTCAAAAGAGTTGTAAGAACACCATTTTACATTTCAAAACAATTCTGAAAATTGAATTCCTCAATTTCATAAACCAAACCATTCCCTCTTTATTTGAAAATCATTTCATAAAAACTTTACACTTATTAAAACCAAGTCACCAGAAAACCAAAGTGCCAGGATTTCAAAACTAAAGCACAAAACAATCCGAGAGGAAACTAGTTTCAATGGGTGACTTGGAAATATGGTTGGCAGCCATATTCCAATCACTTCACTGTCACAGAGAGTGTTTTAGGGAATATCCCCAGCTTCACATGGCTTGCCAGGCCCTGCGAGCTCACTGAGACCATTATCCCAACTCTCTTTTCATTTCCCCTAATCATCATCAAACCAAGAAAACCAAAGGAATTAGATAAATCCCGACTTCCCATGGCGACTCAAATCCTGTCATGAGGTGTGGTGATCAGGCACACTACCCATAACCGAACTACCAAGTCCCAACAATCGTAACTTTATACTATCCCGACTGTTCCCCAAATAACGTGACCCAAAGAGTTAACCAGAACCACCTCTGATACCATTTTGTCACGAACCAAATCTGGTCGCCGCCCAAACCGGCACCAAACCCAGCCCGTGACATGACCCGAAGGGCGTTCCCTATCCCCACGGGCTGGCACAAGTGCCCGGGTATCATTTATTTAGGTTTGGGAACGATTTACCCGAATATGAAATCATAAACCATTAAAAACAATCAATAAACTGAATCTGAAAATTTACACCAAATGATGTTTAAACAAAAACCAGAACTGAATACATAGGTTTAGAGTCAATACAAAAGGTCCAAAGACACAATGGAACAGAAACAAAACAGCCCCATGGACTCCACATGACAAGGGGTCATCACCCCCAAGTCGTCTCCACTACTCCGCCCCAAGGATGAGGACTAACACCCTGAACCGCCATCACCCTTAGCCTTTCCTTTACCTGGGTCAAAAAAAGGTCTACTTACACCCAAGGGGTGTAAGTAGGGTGTGAACCTAAGCCCAATAGGACACCACCCTATGATTCCAAGGTGCATGCAATACAAGGTGAAAAAGCAAGCAGTTTTAATATGCAATTAAAAGCGGTGAAAAATTCCACAAAATGAAACTTTTAATTGAAAACATTTTTCAAGATAAAACTTTCAGAATGTTAACACATTTAAATAGGAATATTAGATACTGCATTATAATTCCAAAGACACCCAAAAACAAGGGCAAATACCACAAATCCACTGAGCAACAAAGCCGGGAACACCCCTAGGCACTAGATAGTCTCAGGCCCCATGTACCTCGTACCTCAGTGTAATGTAACCATAGTAAAATCCTTTCTCGTGCACGAGCCACTAGTAGGGAACATACCCATAACCTAGTGGTCCTCAATCATCATCCACATAGTTTAGTTAGAGTTGTCGTTATCCAAATGCTAAGTGAAACAGGGACAAAACCCATCCGGTCCACTAGCCGTACTAGTACAAATCCGCCCCACCTAGGTACCCGGGCTTCCCCCTTTGTGCTCAAACAATTTCAGGATTTAACACACATCCATTTTAATGTAAAACACCACTACTGGTCACATACACCAAATACAGTAGCTATCTCATTTTCTACCACTTAAAACACACAACAAACTCTTTGAATTTGAATAAATCAATTTCACAAAATCTTGTGTAGTTTTGCACACAAAACCCCTTAAGAAACCCACTTGTACACGATGTTCACAATTGTAAGTTACCAAAATAGTAAAGGCAGCCCAATAAATATCAATTAAAACAACAAATCAATTTTTGGGCATCCTCATGTTAAACAAGAAGTGTTCTCTTTGTAAAACCTTCATTTTCACACAAAAGTGCAACCAAAACTTCACTTTCTTTACAACCACAATTAAAACTCATTATATGCAGCAATTACCAGAGGGGATAAACATTATAAACAGTATTTTATGCCTTATTACAGATCAATAAAAACAACTAAGTATTTATAGGGCATCCCCAAATAAACAAACAAAACACTTCTTTGGAAAACCCCCAATTTCACACCAAATTGGCATTTTAAATTCAATTGCAATGGAAACATCATTAGAACCAATTTTTGTAGCAATAATAAAATTATATAAATCTGAAAATATGATAAATACAGCATGCTAATACACAAAGATTGCATCAACATTGGAATCACCTACCAAATCAAATGAAACCATTGAATCCTTTGTGCGAAAACACAAACGCACCACCGCCGCACCTCAAGAAGGGTAGATCAAACCTAAAAATAGAAAATTGGACCAATAAAACCCAAGGTTAAACCTTAGGTTCGAACCCCTACCCACTGGTCATTGTTCACTTCAATAAAAAGGGAGGAAACCCTAAAAAAATAGAATGAAACCCTAATCAATTTGAAAGGGGAAAAGAAATGGACAAACTTACTTGAGAAATCTAGAATGAATCTCCCCAAAACACTAGTATCTGAAATTTAAAACGGCCAAAACTCAGGGGATGGTCTCAGAAGAATTATTAGGTCATTTAGGAATTGGAATGGAGGGAAAATATTAATAATAGAAGGAGTTATGAAAGGATCAATTTACCTCTCCAAAATCTGGACGATTTCTGAAATCCAGAAAGTTTCGACTATTTTCGCGACTCTATCGAGCTCCAAATTGTGGGAGGAGGGCATGGGGTCGCGCCTGGGCTTCTTAGGGTCGATAGGGAGGTGGAATCACCGAAAAATCCATTTTAATGAATAAGATATTAATAAATTAATGAAACAATTTAAAACTGGAAAATGGGCCTTCGGGTTGGCCCAATTCTCAAATAAAAACAAAAATCCCCCATGCTTATGGATTTATAAAGGCCCCAAATTTAAATTTGGGGTTAATATATCAGGGGAGAACAATTAGGAGTTGGAATGAGTCAAAAATATTAAAAATTGAAAAAGTTATAAATGAAACAAAATTTATTTTTAAATCTGGAATCGGGCTCGCAGTTTGGCCCAATTCATGAAAACTCACCTATTCTCAATAAAACCTTTGGAAACCACCAAAACAAATCATGAGTGGAAAATAAATTTAAAATAACCCTAAAATAGGTTACGTACGTGACAATTCTCCCCACCTTGAAAACTTTCCGCCCCGGAAAGTCACAGCAAGGTCAAAGCAACAACCAAACCCAACTGAGAAACCAATAGGTACACCCTTGCCAGGTTTCACCCCCAAAGGTCAAAACACCTCCAGTGATCAATGATGGAAGGAATACTGTCACAAACCAAAATTACACCACTTTCCTGAAACAATAAAGTACATTCAGGATTTATCCCAAATGAAAACTCCTCAAATACAATCTGAACAATACTCAGTCAATTTACCCAAAAAAAAACAACAACATTGAACAAGGTTACACTTCCCTACTATAACTAAACCATTGGAAACTCTCCAATATCAATGTTTACCCAATGAATGTGTAGGTAGTTAGATATCTTCGAATGATAATACCTACTTCCCAGACAAGTCTAAATAAAAAAAAATATGAGTTACTCGTATGAAGAGACACAAATGGGCTCCCCACCATAAGAGACAACTTAAATTGTTTTCCCGAGACAGAATCAAGACACTAATAGTGGGAGGCCCAAACATACTCTCTAGTAAAAGGGATATACTTCCATTAAATGTTTATGAAGGAATATTCATGAGAATCATAGTGGGTCTCCCCACCATAAGAACTGACCATCTTAACCGACCAGCATGGGCCGACACAGAAAGACCCAAAAAGAAATCAAAGATTTAGGAAGGGCGCAGGATTAGTCTGCATGGTTTGGGAAACTGTGCACTAATTATAAATATAATTCTTTCTACATGGATTCCTAGCACACGACCACTACTAAACGTGCACAAACTATGTGCTCAACCATGACGAAACCATAGGTTTGAACTATTCCCATCTTTCATACTAAGGATAGGACTTTGTACAAGGGTTTAAATGGCCCTGGGATTTTCCCTGACTAAGAGCCAGCTTCTCTCCGAGACCTATGGCTGGAGCTCAAATGATTGAAGCATCTTCGGCCTCGTAGTTAATATTTGGAAACCCACTGAATGAGAATTCTTCTTTTCGGTGCCACCAAAAACTACACCGCAGTCCCAAATAAGTTTTTTAGACATAACACATTCCAAACTCACTTTACCTTATCCCGATATTTCACTGAAACAAGGGCTGAGAAGATACACACACATCACAACTTGTTTCTTCAGGTGAGAAACAATAGAAGTAAAGAACACCTACACTCACATTCCTCTAAAATAGATGATTTTGAAGTTTTTCCAAGGGAGACATTTGCCCAACATAACAGGGACTCTCAGAGGATTTCACTACTTTCACCTATACAGTCAATCGAGTACATGACATCATAAGGCATCACCAAACATGACCATTTCAACTGATATAAACAATTCATGGAGAGGGACCTTATACAACATCCCCAAACAACACACAATTCTAGAAAGTGGCCACAATATCCTATCGTGAACATATTTCCCACACCGGTGGTTTAACATGAATTAATGCATCAAAGAAACTTTGAAGAACCCAAGGGTCCTCTTAGACACCATCGAGACACTCATCCACACTTACAACCAAAGAACACTTCCACCTTCGACGAATCATGAAACTTGAGAAACTAAGGTTTCTTTCAACCTTCCACAATAACTTTACCACTACAAGAGGATCCAAAAATCAACGAAATGAATGGGTGTAGACTCAATCAACAATGATCGATAAAATATTCCTTATATTGATCAACTGGAGGATTTTCAAATGGCGAAACAATATGGATTGCACTTCAGCTGTGCATTAACCCTTAATGGGGGCATACCTTATCCAATGAGAGAACCCAAGGACCCAACCAAGCTGGTCCATTAGTAAAAACATGCCTCAAACCAGATCCAAACACATGAAGGGAACCACCGTAAAGGCATCCCAAAACATTTTTCAAAAGAGACCACTAATCGTCCCTACAACACAGCTCACCGACCAAACACAAACCCAAAACACAGTTCAAACAGGAGGGGTTCTTGGACTCAAAACATCCCACAACATCAACATTATCAAAAACCCATAATAAAAACTATACCAAACTACTCATCAATACATCATGTTTTTCTTTAAAACTATTTCTTTGAAAACAAACGGTTTTGCAGTAAGCGTATCCACCAATGGTACCCCATGGGCCTCACACATGCATGTTTTTGTGTCACACCGGGCACCCTCCTCATAACCATCCCAGCACTCATCCAGTCATGCCATCAACCATCCATCATCCCATATAACCCCATGCATGTGGTCACTCATGGAAATACCAAAGGGTAAAACAAAAATTCCTTCCACATTTCAAAAACAAAATGCTCAACCAACCCAACCTTTTTCTCAAAACTGCTAACAGTGAGATCAAAATCCCAATTCACATCTTACAAAACGTTTCATAAAGACACAACAATTTGGAAAAGAACCCACATTCAAGATATTCATATCAATATCAAAACATCTCATCCCATTAAAACACCGTTTTATTATTTAGAAAACTCTATTGGAAACACTTTTCAAAACCAACTTTAATATAGATCCTTCTTTCAAAAGAGTTGTAAGAACACCATTTTACATTTCAAAACAATTCTGAAAATTAAATTCCTCAATTTCATAAACCAAACCATTCCCTCTTTATTTGAAAATCATTTCATAAAAACTTTACACTTATTAAAACCAAGTCACCAGAAAACCAAAGTGCCAGGATTTCAAAACTAAAGCACAAAACAATCCGAGAGGAAACTAGTTTCAATGGGTGACTTGGAAATATGGTTGGCAGCCATATTCCAATCACTTCACTGTCACAGAGAGTGTTTTAGGGAATATCCCCAGCTTCACATGGCTTGCCAGGCCCTGCGAGCTCACTGAGACCATTATCCCAACTCTCTTTTCATTTCCCCTAATCATCATCAAACCAAGAAAACCAAAGGAATTAGATAAATCCCGACTTCCCATGGCGACTCAAATCCTGTCATGAGGTGTGGTGATCAGGCACACTACCCATAACCGAACTACCAAGTCCCAACAATCGTAACTTTATACTATCCCGACTGTTCCCCAAATAACGTGACCCAAAGAGTTAACCAGAACCACCTCTGATACCATTTTGTCACGAACCAAATCTGGTCGCCGCCCAAACCGGCACCAAACCCAGCCCGTGACATGACCCGAAGGGCGTTCCCTATCCCCACGGGCTGGCACAAGTGCCCGGGTATCATTTATTTAGGTTTGGGAACGATTTACCCGAATATGAAATCATAAACCATTAAAAACAATCAATAAACTGAATCTGAAAATTTACACCAAATGATGTTTAAACAAAAACCAGAACTGAATACATAGGTTTAGAGTCAATACAAAAGGTCCAAAGACACAATGGAACAGAAACAAAACAGCCCCATGGACTCCACATGACAAGGGGTCATCACCCCCAAGTCGTCTCCACTACTCCGCCCCAAGGATGAGGACTAACACCCTGAACCGCCATCACCCTTAGCCTTTCCTTTACCTGGGTCAAAAAAAGGTCTACTTACACCCAAGGGGTGTAAGTAGGGTGTGAACCTAAGCCCAATAGGACACCACCCTATGATTCCAAGGTGCATGCAATACAAGGTGAAAAAGCAAGCAGTTTTAATATGCAATTAAAAGCGGTGAAAAATTCCACAAAATGAAACTTTTAATTGAAAACATTTTTCAAGATAAAACTTTCAGAATGTTAACACATTTAAATAGGAATATTAGATACTGCATTATAATTCCAAAGACACCCAAAAACAAGGGCAAATACCACAAATCCACTGAGCAACAAAGCCGGGAACACCCCTAGGCACTAGATAGTCTCAGGCCCCATGTACCTCGTACCTCAGTGTAATGTAACCATAGTAAAATCCTTTCTCGTGCACGAGCCACTAGTAGGGAACATACCCATAACCTAGTGGTCCTCAATCATCATCCACATAGTTTAGTTAGAGTTGTCGTTATCCAAATGCTAAGTGAAACAGGGACAAAACTCATCCGGTCCACTAGCCGTACTAGTACAAATCCGCCCCACCTAGGTACCCGGGCTTCCCCCTTTGTGCTCAAACAATTTCAGGATTTAACACACATCCATTTTAATGTAAAACACCACTACTGGTCACATACACCAAATACAGTAGCTATCTCATTTTCTACCACTTAAAACACACAACAAACTCTTTGAATTTGAATAAATCAATTTCACAAAATCTTGTGTAGTTTTGCACACAAAACCCCTTAAGAAACCCACTTGTACACGATGTTCACAATTGTAAGTTACCAAAATAGTAAAGGCAGCCCAATAAATATCAATTAAAACAACAAATCAATTTTTGGGCATCCTCATGTTAAACAAGAAGTGTTCTCTTTGTAAAACCTTCATTTTCACACAAAAGTGCAACCAAAACTTCACTTTCTTTACAAGCACAATTAAAACTCATTATATGCAGCAATTACCAGAGGGGATAAACATTATAAACAGTATTTTATGCCTTATTACAGATCAATAAAAACAACTAAGTATTTATAGGGCATCCCCAAATAAACAAACAAAACACTTCTTTGGAAAACCCCCAATTTCACACCAAATTGGCATTTTAAATTCAATTGCAATGGAAACATCATTAGAACCAATTTTTGTAGCAATAATAAAATTATATAAATCTGAAAATATGATAAATACAGCATGCTAATACACAAAGATTGCATCAACATTGGAATCACCTACCAAATCAAATGAAACCATTGAATCCTTTGTGCGAAAACACAAACGCACCACCGCCGCACCTCAAGAAGGGTAGATCAAACCTAAAAATAGAAAATTGGACCAATAAAACCCAAGGTTAAACCTTAGGTTCGAACCCCTACCCACTGGTCATTGTTCACTTCAATAAAAAGGGAGGAAACCCTAAAAAAATAGAATGAAACCCTAATCAATTTGAAAGGGGAAAAGAAATGGACAAACTTACTTGAGAAATCTAGAATGAATCTCCCCAAAACACTAGTATCTGAAATTTAAAACGGCCAAAACTCAGGGGATGGTCTCAGAAGAATTATTAGGTCATTTAGGAATTGGAATGGAGGGAAAATATTAATAATAGAAGGAGTTATGAAAGGATCAATTTACCTCTCCAAAATCTGGACGATTTCTGAAATCCAGAAAGTTTCGACTATTTTCGCGACTCTATCGAGCTCCAAATTGTGGGAGGAGGGCATGGGGTCGCGCCTGGGCTTCTTAGGGTCGATAGGGAGGTGGAATCACCGAAAAATCCATTTTAATGAATAAGATATTAATAAATTAATGAAACAATTTAAAACTGGAAAATGGGCCTTCGGGTTGGCCCAATTCTCAAATAAAAACAAAAATCCCCCATGCTTATGGATTTATAAAGGCCCCAAATTTAAATTTGGGGTTAATATATCAGGGGAGAACAATTAGGAGTTGGAATGAGTCAAAAATATTAAAAATTGAAAAAGTTATAAATGAAACAAAATTTATTTTTAAATCTGGAATCGGGCTCGCAGTTTGGCCCAATTCATGAAAACTCACCTATTCTCAATAAAACCTTTGGAAACCACCAAAACAAATCATGAGTGGAAAATAAATTTAAAATAACCCTAAAATAGGTTACGTACGTGACAATTCTCCCCACCTTGAAAACTTTCCGCCCCGGAAAGTCACAGCAAGGTCAAAGCAACAACCAAACTCAACTGAGAAACCAATAGGTACACCCTTGCCAGGTTTCACCCCCAAAGGTCAAAACACCTTCAGTGATCAATGATGGAAGGAATACTGTCACAAACCAAAATTACACCACTTTCCTGAAACAATAAAGTACATTCAGGATTTATCCCAAATGAAAACTCCTCAAATACAATCTGAACAATACTCAGTCAATTTACCCAAAAAAAAACAACAACATTGAACAAGGTTACACTTCCCTACTATAACTAAACCATTGGAAACTCTCCAATATCAATGTTTACCCAATGAATGTGTAGGTAGTTAGATATCTTCGAATGATAATACCTACTTCCCAGACAAGTCTAAATAAAAAAAAATATGAGTTACTCGTATGAAGAGACACAAATGGGCTCCCCACCATAAGAGACAACTTAAATTGTTTTCCCGAGACAGAATCAAGACACTAATAGTGGGAGGCCCAAACATACTCTCTAGTAAAAGGGATATACTTCCATTAAATGTTTATGAAGGAATATTCATGAGAATCATAGTGGGTCTCCCCACCATAAGAACTGACCATCTTAACCGACCAGCATGGGCCGACACAGAAAGACCCAAAAAGAAATCAAAGATTTAGGAAGGGCGCAGGATTAGTCTGCATGGTTTGGGAAACTGTGCACTAATTATAAATATAATTCTTTCTACATGGATTCCTAGCACACGACCACTACTAAACGTGCACAAACTATGTGCTCAACCATGACGAAACCATAGGTTTGAACTATTCCCATCTTTCATACTAAGGATAGGACTTTGTACAAGGGTTTAAATGGCCCTGGGATTTTCCCTGACTAAGAGCCAGCTTCTCTCCGAGACCTATGGCTGGAGCTCAAATGATTGAAGCATCTTCGGCCTCGTAGTTAATATTTGGAAACCCACTGAATGAGAATTCTTCTTTTCGGTGCCACCAAAAACTACACCGCAGTCCCAAATAAGTTTTTTAGACATAACACATTCCAAACTCACTTTACCTTATCCCGATATTTCACTGAAACAAGGGCTGAGAAGATACACACACATCACAACTTGTTTCTTCAGGTGAGAAACAATAGAAGTAAAGAACACCTACACTCACATTCCTCTAAAATAGATGAT
The DNA here is from genome assembly GCA_963277665.1 of Viscum album. Classification (NCBI taxonomy): domain Eukaryota; kingdom Viridiplantae; phylum Streptophyta; class Magnoliopsida; order Santalales; family Viscaceae; genus Viscum; species Viscum album. Next base: position 1,598,252,424 of record OY728141.1, read on the forward strand.
TTTGAAGTTTTTCCAAGGGAGACATTTGCCCAACATAACAGGGACTCTCAGAGGATTTCACTACTTTCACCTATACAGTCAATCGAGTACATGACATCATAAGGCATCACCAAACATGACCATTTCAACTGATATAAACAATTCATGGAGAGGGACCTTATACAACATCCCCAAACAACACACAATTCTAGAAAGTGGCCACAATATCCTATCGTGAACATATTTCCCACACCGGTGGTTTAACATGAATTAATGCATCAAAGAAACTTTGAAGAACCCAAGGGTCCTCTTAGACACCATCGAGACACTCATCCACACTTACAACCAAAGAACACTTCCACCTTCGACGAATCATGAAACTTTAGAAACTAAGGTTTCTTTCAACCTTCCACAATAACTTTACCACTACAAGAGGATCCAAAAATCAACGAAATGAATGGGTGTAGACTCAATCAACAATGATCGATAAAATATTCCTTATATTGATCAACTGGAGGATTTTCAAATGGCGAAACAATATGGATTGCACTTCAGCTGTGCATTAACCCTTAATGGGGGCATACCTTATCCAATGAGAGAACCCAAGGACCCAACCAAGCTGGTCCATTAGTAAAAACATGCCTCAAACCAGATCCAAACACATGAAGGGAACCACCGTAAAGGCATCCCAAAACATTTTTCAAAAGAGACCACTAATCGTCCCTACAACACAGCTCACCGACCAAACACAAACCCAAAACACAGTTCAAACAGGAGGGGTTCTTGGACTCAAAACATCCCACAACATCAACATTATCAAAAACCCATAATAAAAACTATACCAAACTACTCATCAATACATCATGTTTTTCTTTAAAACTATTTCTTTGAAAACAAACGGTTTTGCAGTAAGCGTATCCACCAATGGTACCCCATGGGCCTCACACATGCATGTTTTTGTGTCACACCGGGCACCCTCCTCATAACCATCCCAGCACTCATCCAGTCATGCCATCAACCATCCATCATCCCATATAACCCCATGCATGTGGTCACTCATGGAAATACCAAAGGGTAAAACAAAAATTCCTTCCACATTTCAAAAACAAAATGCTCAACCAACCCAACCTTTTTCTCAAAACTGCTAACAGTGAGATCAAAATCCCAATTCACATCTTACAAAACGTTTCATAAAGACACAACAATTTGGAAAAGAACCCACATTCAAGATATTCATATCAATATCAAAACATCTCATCCCATTAAAACACCGTTTTATTATTTAGAAAACTCTATTGGAAACACTTTTCAAAACCAACTTTAATATAGATCCTTCTTTCAAAAGAGTTGTAAGAACACCATTTTACATTTCAAAACAATTCTGAAAATTGAATTCCTCAATTTCATAAACCAAACCATTCCCTCTTTATTTGAAAATCATTTCATAAAAACTTTACACTTATTAAAACCAAGTCACCAGAAAACCAAAGTGCCAGGATTTCAAAACTAAAGCACAAAACAATCCGAGAGGAAACTAGTTTCAATGGGTGACTTGGAAATATGGTTGGCAGCCATATTCCAATCACTTCACTGTCACAGAGAGTGTTTTAGGGAATATCCCCAGCTTCACATGGCTTGCCAGGCCCTGCGAGCTCACTGAGACCATTATCCCAACTCTCTTTTCATTTCCCCTAATCATCATCAAACCAAGAAAACCAAAGGAATTAGATAAATCCCGACTTCCCATGGCGACTCAAATCCTGTCATGAGGTGTGGTGATCAGGCACACTACCCATAACCGAACTACCAAGTCCCAACAATCGTAACTTTATACTATCCCGACTGTTCCCCAAATAACGTGACCCAAAGAGTTAACCAGAACCACCTCTGATACCATTTTGTCACGAACCAAATCTGGTCGCCGCCCAAACCGGCACCAAACCCAGCCCGTGACATGACCCGAAGGGCGTTCCCTATCCCCACGGGCTGGCACAAGTGCCCGGGTATCATTTATTTAGGTTTGGGAACGATTTACCCGAATATGAAATCATAAACCATTAAAAACAATCAATAAACTGAATCTGAAAATTTACACCAAATGATGTTTAAACAAAAACCAGAACTGAATACATAGGTTTAGAGTCAATACAAAAGGTCCAAAGACACAATGGAACAGAAACAAAACAGCCCCATGGACTCCACATGACAAGGGGTCATCACCCCCAAGTCGTCTCCACTACTCCGCCCCAAGGATGAGGACTAACACCCTGAACCGCCATCACCCTTAGCCTTTCCTTTACCTGGGTCAAAAAAAGGTCTACTTACACCCAAGGGGTGTAAGTAGGGTGTGAACCTAAGCCCAATAGGACACCACCCTATGATTCCAAGGTGCATGCAATACAAGGTGAAAAAGCAAGCAGTTTTAATATGCAATTAAAAGCGGTGAAAAATTCCACAAAATGAAACTTTTAATTGAAAACATTTTTCAAGATAAAACTTTCAGAATGTTAACACATTTAAATAGGAATATTAGATACTGCATTATAATTCCAAAGACACCCAAAAACAAGGGCAAATACCACAAATCCACTGAGCAACAAAGCCGGGAACACCCCTAGGCACTAGATAGTCTCAGGCCCCATGTACCTCGTACCTCAGTGTAATGTAACCATAGTAAAATCCTTTCTCGTGCACGAGCCACTAGTAGGGAACATACCCATAACCTAGTGGTCCTCAATCATCATCCACATAGTTTAGTTAGAGTTGTCGTTATCCAAATGCTAAGTGAAACAGGGACAAAACCCATCCGGTCCACTAGCCGTACTAGTACAAATCCGCCCCACCTAGGTACCCGGGCTTCCCCCTTTGTGCTCAAACAATTTCAGGATTTAACACACATCCATTTTAATGTAAAACACCACTACTGGTCACATACACCAAATACAGTAGCTATCTCATTTTCTACCACTTAAAACACACAACAAACTCTTTGAATTTGAATAAATCAATTTCACAAAATCTTGTGTAGTTTTGCACACAAAACCCCTTAAGAAACCCACTTGTACACGATGTTCACAATTGTAAGTTACCAAAATAGTAAAGGCAGCCCAATAAATATCAATTAAAACAACAAATCAATTTTTGGGCATCCTCATGTTAAACAAGAAGTGTTCTCTTTGTAAAACCTTCATTTTCACACAAAAGTGCAACCAAAACTTCACTTTCTTTACAAGCACAATTAAAACTCATTATATGCAGCAATTACCAGAGGGGATAAACATTATAAACAGTATTTTATGCCTTATTACAGATCAATAAAAACAACTAAGTATTTATAGGGCATCCCCAAATAAACAAACAAAACACTTCTTTGGAAAACCCCCAATTTCACACCAAATTGGCATTTTAAATTCAATTGCAATGGAAACATCATTAGAACCATTTTTTGTAGCAATAATAAAATTATATAAATCTGAAAATATGATAAATACAGCATGCTAATACACAAAGATTGCATCAACATTAGAATCACCTGCCAAATCAAATGAAACCATTGAATCCTTTGTGCGAAAACACAAACGCACCACCGCCGCACCTCAAGAAGGGTAGATCAAACCTAAAAATAGAAAATTGGACCAATAAAACCCAAGGTTAAACCTTAGGTTCGAACCCCTACCCACTGGTCATTGTTCACTTCAATAAAAAGGGAGGAAACCCTAAAAAAATAGAATGAAACCCTAATCAATTTGAAAGGGGAAAAGAAATGGACAAACTTACTTGAGAAATCTAGAATGAATCTCCCCAAAACACTAGTATCTGAAATTTAAAACGGCCAAAACTCAGGGGATGGTCTCAGAAGAATTATTAGGTCATTTAGGAATTGGAATGGAGGGAAAATATTAATAATAGAAGGAGTTATGAAAGGATCAATTTACCTCTCCAAAATCTGGACGATTTCTGAAATCCAGAAAGTTTCGACTATTTTCGCGACTCTATCGAGCTCCAAATTGTGGGAGGAGGGCATGGGGTCGCGCCTGGGCTTCTTAGGGTCGATAGGGAGGTGGAATCACCGAAAAATCCATTTTAATGAATAAGATATTAATAAATTAATGAAACAATTTAAAACTGGAAAATGGGCCTTCGGGTTGGCCCAATTCTCAAATAAAAACAAAAATCCCCCATGCTTATGGATTTATAAAGGCCCCAAATTTAAATTTGGGGTTAATATATCAGGGGAGAACAATTAGGAGTTGGAATGAGTCAAAAATATTAAAAATTGAAAAAGTTATAAATGAAACAAAATTTATTTTTAAATCTGGAATCGGGCTCGCAGTTTGGCCCAATTCATGAAAACTCACCTATTCTCAATAAAACCTTTGGAAACCACCAAAACAAATCATGAGTGGAAAATAAATTTAAAATAACCCTAAAATAGGTTACGTACGTGACAATTCTCCCCACCTTGAAAACTTTCCGCCCCGGAAAGTCACAGCAAGGTCAAAGCAACAACCAAACCCAACTGAGAAACCAATAGGTACACCCTTGCCAGGTTTCACCCCCAAAGGTCAAAACACCTCCAGTGATCAATGATGGAAGGAATACTGTCACAAACCAAAATTACACCACTTTCCTGAAACAATAAAGTACATTCAGGATTTATCCCAAATGAAAACTCCTCAAATACAATCTGAACAATACTCAGTCAATTTACCCAAAAAAAAACAACAACATTGAACAAGGTTACACTTCCCTACTATAACTAAACCATTGGAAACTCTCCAATATCAATGTTTACCCAATGAATGTGTAGGTAGTTAGATATCTTCGAATGATAATACCTACTTCCCAGACAAGTCTAAATAAAAAAAAATATGAGTTACTCGTATGAAGAGACACAAATGGGCTCCCCACCATAAGAGACAACTTAAATTGTTTTCCCGAGACAGAATCAAGACACTAATAGTGGGAGGCCCAAACATACTCTCTAGTAAAAGGGATATACTTCCATTAAATGTTTATGAAGGAATATTCATGAGAATCATAGTGGGTCTCCCCACCATAAGAACTGACCATCTTAACCGACCAGCATGGGCCGACACAGAAAGACCCAAAAAGAAATCAAAGATTTAGGAAGGGCGCAGGATTAGTCTGCATGGTTTGGGAAACTGTGCACTAATTATAAATATAATTCTTTCTACATGGATTCCTAGCACACGACCACTACTAAACGTGCACAAACTATGTGCTCAACCATGACGAAACCATAGGTTTGAACTATTCCCATCTTTCATACTAAGGATAGGACTTTGTACAAGGGTTTAAATGGCCCTGGGATTTTCCCTGACTAAGAGCCAGCTTCTCTCCGAGACCTATGGCTGGAGCTCAAATGATTGAAGCATCTTCGGCCTCGTAGTTAATATTTGGAAACCCACTGAATGAGAATTCTTCTTTTCGGTGCCACCAAAAACTACACCGCAGTCCCAAATAAGTTTTTTAGACATAACACATTCCAAACTCACTTTACCTTATCCCGATATTTCACTGAAACAAGGGCTGAGAAGATACACACACATCACAACTTGTTTCTTCAGGTGAGAAACAATAGAAGTAAAGAACACCTACACTCACATTCCTCTAAAATAGATGATTTTGAAGTTTTTCCAAGGGAGACATTTGCCCAACATAACAGGGACTCTCAGAGGATTTCACTACTTTCACCTATACAGTCAATCGAGTACATGACATCATAAGGCATCACCAAACATGACCATTTCAACTGATATAAACAATTCATGGAGAGGGACCTTATACAACATCCCCAAACAACACACAATTCTAGAAAGTGGCCACAATATCCTATCGTGAACATATTTCCCACACCGGTGGTTTAACATGAATTAATGCATCAAAGAAACTTTGAAGAACCCAAGGGTCCTCTTAGACACCATCGAGACACTCATCCACACTTACAACCAAAGAACACTTCCACCTTCGACGAATCATGAAACTTTAGAAACTAAGGTTTCTTTCAACCTTCCACAATAACTTTACCACTACAAGAGGATCCAAAAATCAACGAAATGAATGGGTGTAGACTCAATCAACAATGATCGATAAAATATTCCTTATATTGATCAACTGGAGGATTTTCAAATGGCGAAACAATATGGATTGCACTTCAGCTGTGCATTAACCCTTAATGGGGGCATACCTTATCCAATGAGAGAACCCAAGGACCCAACCAAGCTGGTCCATTAGTAAAAACATGCCTCAAACCAGATCCAAACACATGAAGGGAACCACCGTAAAGGCATCCCAAAACATTTTTCAAAAGAGACCACTAATCGTCCCTACAACACAGCTCACCGACCAAACACAAACCCAAAACACAGTTCAAACAGGAGGGGTTCTTGGACTCAAAACATCCCACAACATCAACATTATCAAAAACCCATAATAAAAACTATACCAAACTACTCATCAATACATCATGTTTTTCTTTAAAACTATTTCTTTGAAAACAAACGGTTTTGCAGTAAGCGTATCCACCAATGGTACCCCATGGGCCTCACACATGCATGTTTTTGTGTCACACCGGGCACCCTCCTCATAACCATCCCAGCACTCATCCAGTCATGCCATCAACCATCCATCATCCCATATAACCCCATGCATGTGGTCACTCATGGAAATACCAAAGGGTAAAACAAAAATTCCTTCCACATTTCAAAAACAAAATGCTCAACCAACCCAACCTTTTTCTCAAAACTGCTAACAGTGAGATCAAAATCCCAATTCACATCTTACAAAACGTTTCATAAAGACACAACAATTTGGAAAAGAACCCACATTCAAGATATTCATATCAATATCAAAACATCTCATCCCATTAAAACACCGTTTTATTATTTAGAAAACTCTATTGGAAACACTTTTCAAAACCAACTTTAATATAGATCCTTCTTTCAAAAGAGTTGTAAGAACACCATTTTACATTTCAAAACAATTCTGAAAATTGAATTCCTCAATTTCATAAACCAAACCATTCCCTCTTTATTTGAAAATCATTTCATAAAAACTTTACACTTATTAAAACCAAGTCACCAGAAAACCAAAGTGCCAGGATTTCAAAACTAAAGCACAAAACAATCCGAGAGGAAACTAGTTTCAATGGGTGACTTGGAAATATGGTTGGCAGCCATATTCCAATCACTTCACTGTCACAGAGAGTGTTTTAGGGAATATCCCCAGCTTCACATGGCTTGCCAGGCCCTGCGAGCTCACTGAGACCATTATCCCAACTCTCTTTTCATTTCCCCTAATCATCATCAAACCAAGAAAACCAAAGGAATTAGATAAATCCCGACTTCCCATGGCGACTCAAATCCTGTCATGAGGTGTGGTGATCAGGCACACTACCCATAACCGAACTACCAAGTCCCAACAATCGTAACTTTATACTATCCCGACTGTTCCCCAAATAACGTGACCCAAAGAGTTAACCAGAACCACCTCTGATACCATTTTGTCACGAACCAAATCTGGTCGCCGCCCAAACCGGCACCAAACCCAGCCCGTGACATGACCCGAAGGGCGTTCCCTATCCCCACGGGCTGGCACAAGTGCCCGGGTATCATTTATTTAGGTTTGGGAACGATTTACCCGAATATGAAATCATAAACCATTAAAAACAATCAATAAACTGAATCTGAAAATTTACACCAAATGATGTTTAAACAAAAACCAGAACTGAATACATAGGTTTAGAGTCAATACAAAAGGTCCAAAGACACAATGGAACAGAAACAAAACAGCCCCATGGACTCCACATGACAAGGGGTCATCACCCCCAAGTCGTCTCCACTACTCCGCCCCAAGGATGAGGACTAACACCCTGAACCGCCATCACCCTTAGCCTTTCCTTTACCTGGGTCAAAAAAAGGTCTACTTACACCCAAGGGGTGTAAGTAGGGTGTGAACCTAAGCCCAATAGGACACCACCCTATGATTCCAAGGTGCATGCAATACAAGGTGAAAAAGCAAGCAGTTTTAATATGCAATTAAAAGCGGTGAAAAATTTCACAAAATGAAACTTTTAATTGAAAACATTTTTCAAGATAAAACTTTCAGAATGTTAACACATTTAAATAGGAATATTAGATACTGCATTATAATTCCAAAGACACCCAAAAACAAGGGCAAATACCACAAATCCACTGAGCAACAAAGCCGGGAACACCCCTAGGCACTAGATAGTCTCAGGCCCCATGTACCTCGTACCTCAGTGTAATGTAACCATAGTAAAATCCTTTCTCGTGCACGAGCCACTAGTAGGGAACATACCCATAACCTAGTGGTCCTCAATCATCATCCACATAGTTTAGTTAGAGTTGTCGTTATCCAAATGCTAAGTGAAACAGGGACAAAACCCATCCGGTCCACTAGCCGTACTAGTACAAATCCGCCCCACCTAGGTACCCGGGCTTCCCCCTTTGTGCTCAAACAATTTCAGGATTTAACACACATCCATTTTAATGTAAAACACCACTACTGGTCACATACACCAAATACAGTAGCTATCTCATTTTCTACCACTTAAAACACACAACAAACTCTTTGAATTTGAATAAATCAATTTCACAAAATCTTGTGTAGTTTTGCACACAAAACCCCTTAAGAAACCCACTTGTACACGATGTTCACAATTGTAAGTTACCAAAATAGTAAAGGCAGCCCAATAAATATCAATTAAAACAACAAATCAATTTTTGGGCATCCTCATGTTAAACAAGAAGTGTTCTCTTTGTAAAACCTTCATTTTCACACAAAAGTGCAACCAAAACTTCACTTTCTTTACAAGCACAATTAAAACTCATTATATGCAGCAATTACCAGAGGGGATAAACATTATAAACAGTATTTTATGCCTTATTACAGATCAATAAAAACAACTAAGTATTTATAGGGCATCCCCAAATAAACAAACAAAACACTTCTTTGGAAAACCCCCAATTTCACACCAAATTGGCATTTTAAATTCAATTGCAATGGAAACATCATTAGAACCAATTTTTGTAGCAATAATAAAATTATATAAATCTGAAAATATGATAAATACAGCATGATAATACACAAAGATTGCATCAACATTAGAATCACCTGCCAAATCAAATGAAACCATTGAATCCTTTGTGCGAAAACACAAACGCACCACCGCCGCACCTCAAGAAGGGTAGATCAAACCTAAAAATAGAAAATTGGACCAATAAAACCCAAGGTTAAACCTTAGGTTCGAACCCCTACCCACTGGTCATTGTTCACTTCAATAAAAAGGGAGGAAACCCTAAAAAAATAGAATGAAACCCTAATCAATTTGAAAGGGGAAAAGAAATGGACAAACTTACTTGAGAAATCTAGAATGAATCTCCCCAAAACACTAGTATCTGAAATTTAAAACGGCCAAAACTCAGGGGATGGTCTCAGAAGAATTATTAGGTCATTTAGAAATTGGAATGGAGGGAAAATATTAATAATAGAAGGAGTTATGAAAGGATCAATTTACCTCTCCAAAATCTGGACGATTTCTGAAATCCAGAAAGTTTCGACTATTTTCGCGACTCTATCGAGCTCCAAATTGTGGGAGGAGGGCATGGGGTCGCGCCTGGGCTTCTTAGGGTCGATAGGGAGGTGGAATCACCGAAAAATCCATTTTAATGAATAAGATATTAATAAATTAATGAAACAATTTAAAACTGGAAAATGGGCCTTCGGGTTGGCCCAATTCTCAAATAAAAACAAAAATCCCCCATGCTTATGGATTTATAAAGGCCCCAAATTTAAATTTGGGGTTAATATATCAGGGGAGAACAATTAGGAGTTGGAATGAGTCAAAAATATTAAAAATTGAAAAAGTTATAAATGAAACAAAATTTATTTTTAAATCTGGAATTGGGCTCGCAGTTTGGCCCAATTCATGAAAACTCACCTATTCTCAATAAAACCTTTGGAAACCACCAAAACAAATCATGAGTGGAAAATAAATTTAAAATAACCCTAAAATAGGTTACGTACGTGACAATTCTCCCCACCTTGAAAACTTTCCGCCCCGGAAAGTCACAGCAAGGTCAAAGCAACAACCAAACCCAACTGAGAAACCAATAGGTACACCCTTGCCAGGTTTCACCCCCAAAGGTCAAAACACCTCCAGTGATCAATGATGGAAGGAATACTGTCACAAACCAAAATTACACCACTTTCCTGAAACAATAAAGTACATTCAGGATTTATCCCAAATGAAAACTCCTCAAATACAATCTGAACAATACTCAGTCAATTTACCCAAAAAAAAACAACAACATTGAACAAGGTTACACTTCCCTACTATAACTAAACCATTGGAAACTCTCCAATATCAATGTTTACCCAATGAATGTGTAGGTAGTTAGATATCTTCGAATGATAATACCTACTTCCCAGACAAGTCTAAATAAAAAAAAATATGAGTTACTCGTATGAAGAGACACAAATGGGCTCCCCACCATAAGAGACAACTTAAATTGTTTTCCCGAGACAGAATCAAGACACTAATAGTGGGAGGCCCAAACATACTCTCTAGTAAAAGGGATATACTTCCATTAAATGTTTATGAAGGAATATTCATGAGAATCATAGTGGGTCTCCCCACCATAAGAACTGACCATCTTAACCGACCAGCATGGGCCGACACAGAAAGACCCAAAAAGAAATCAAAGATTTAGGAAGGGCGCAGGATTAGTCTGCATGGTTTGGGAAACTGTGCACTAATTATAAATATAATTCTTTCTACATGGATTCCTAGCACACGACCACTACTAAACGTGCACAAACTATGTGCTCAACCATGACGAAACCATAGGTTTGAACTATTCCCATCTTTCATACTAAGGATAGGACTTTGTACAAGGGTTTAAATGGCCCTGGGATTTTCCCTGACTAAGAGTCAGCTTCTCTCCGAGACCTATGGCTGGAGCTCAAATGATTGAAGCATCTTCGGCCTCGTAGTTAATATTTGGAAACCCACTGAATGAGAATTCTTCTTTTCGGTGCCACCAAAAACTACACCGCAGTCCCAAATAAGTTTTTTAGACATAACACATTCCAAACTCACTTTACCTTATCCCGATATTTCACTGAAACAAGGGCTGAGAAGATACACACACATCACAACTTGTTTCTTCAGGTGAGAAACAATAGAAGTAAAGAACACCTACACTCACATTCCTCTAAAATAGATGATTTTGAAGTTTTTCCAAGGGAGACATTTGCCCAACATAACAGGGACTCTCAGAGGATTTCACTACTTTCACCTATACAGTCAATCGAGTACATGACATCATAAGGCATCACCAAACATGACCATTTCAACTGATATAAACAATTCATGGAGAGGGACCTTATACAACATCCCCAAACAACACACAATTCTAGAAAGTGGCCACAATATCCTATCGTGAACATATTTCCCACACCGGTGGTTTAACATGAATTAATGCATCAAAGAAACTTTGAAGAACCCAAGGGTCCTCTTAGACACCATCGAGACACTCATCCACACTTACAACCAAAGAACACTTCCACCTTCGACGAATCATGAAACTTTAGAAACTAAGGTTTCTTTCAACCTTCCACAATAACTTTACCACTACAAGAGGATCCAAAAATCAACGAAATGAATGGGTGTAGACTCAATCAACAATGATCGATAAAATATTCCTTATATTGATCAACTGGAGGATTTTCAAATGGCGAAACAATATGGATTGCACTTCAGCTGTGCATTAACCCTTAATGGGGGCATACCTTATCCAATGAGAGAACCCAAGGACCCAACCAAGCTGGTCCATTAGTAAAAACATGCCTCAAACCAGATCCAAACACATGAAGGGAACCACCGTAAAGGCATCCCAAAACATTTTTCAAAAGAGACCACTAATCGTCCCTACAACACAGCTCACCGACCAAACACAAACCCAAAACACAGTTCAAACAGGAGGGGTTCTTGGACTCAAAACATCCCACAACATCAACATTATCAAAAACCCATAATAAAAACTATACCAAACTACTCATCAATACATCATGTTTTTCTTTAAAACTATTTCTTTGAAAACAAACGGTTTTGCAGTAAACGTATCCACCAATGGTACCCCATGGGCCTCACACATGCATGTTTTTGTGTCACACCGGGCACCCTCCTCATAACCATCCCAGCACTCATCCAGTCATGCCATCAACCATCCATCATCCCATATAACCCCATGCATGTGGTCACTCATGGAAATACCAAAGGGTAAAACAAAAATTCCTTCCACATTTCAAAAACAAAATGCTCAACCAACCCAACCTTTTTCTCAAAACTGCTAACAGTGAGATCAAAATCCCAATTCACATCTTACAAAACGTTTCATAAAGACACAACAATTTGGAAAAGAACCCACATTCAAGATATTCATATCAATATCAAAACATTTCATCCCATTAAAACACCGTTTTATTATTTAGAAAACTCTATTGGAAACACTTTTCAAAACCAACTTTAATATAGATCCTTCTTTCAAAAGAGTTGTAAGAACACCATTTTACATTTCAAAACAATTCTGAAAAGTGAATTCCTCAATTTCATAAACCAAACCATTCCCTCTTTATTTGAAAATCATTTCATAAAAACTTTACACTTATTAAAACCAAGTCACCAGAAAACCAAAGTGCCAGGATTTCAAAACTAAAGCACAAAACAATCCGAGAGGAAACTAGTTTCAATGGGTGACTTGGAAATATGGTTGGCAGCCATATTCCAATCACTTCACTGTCACAGAGAGTGTTTTAGGGAATATCCCCAGCTTCACATGGCTTGCCAGGCCCTGCGAGCTCACTGAGACCATTTTCCCAACTCTCTTTTCATTTCCCCTAATCATCATCAAACCAAGAAAACCAAAGGAATTAGATAAATCCCGACTTCCCATGGCGACTCAAATCCTGTCATGAGGTGTGGTGATCAGGCACACTACCCATAACCGAACTACCAAGTCCCAACAATCGTAACTTTATACTATCCCGACTGTTCCCCAAATAACGTGACCCAAAGAGTTAACCAGAACCACCTCTGATACCATTTTGTCACGAACCAAATCTGGTCGCCGCCCAAACCGGCACCAAACCCAGCCCGTGACATGACCCGAAGGGCGTTCCCTATCCCCACGGGCTGGCACAAGTGCCCGGGTATCATTTATTTAGGTTTGGGAACGATTTACCCGAATATGAAATCATAAACCATTAAAAACAATCAATAAACTGAATCTGAAAATTTACACCAAATGATGTTTAAACAAAAACCAGAACTGAATACATAGGTTTAGAGTCAATACAAAAGGTCCAAAGACACAATGGAACAGAAACAAAACAGCCCCATGGACTCCACATGACAAGGGGTCATCACCCCCAAGTCGTCTCCACTACTCCGCCCCAAGGATGAGGACTAACACCCTGAACCGCCATCACCCTTAGCCTTTCCTTTACCTGGGTCAAAAAAAGGTCTACTTACACCCAAGGGGTGTAAGTAGGGTGTGAACCTAAGCCCAATAGGATACCACCCTATGATTCCAAGGTGCATGCAATACAAGGTGAAAAAGCAAGCAGTTTTAATATGCAATTAAAAGCGGTGAAAAATTCCACAAAATGAAACTTTTAATTGAAAACATTTTTCAAGATAAAACTTTCAGAATGTTAACACATTTAAATAGGAATATTAGATACTGCATTATAATTCCAAAGACACCCAAAAACAAGGGCAAATACCACAAATCCACTGAGCAACAAAGCCGGGAACACCCCTAGGCACTAGATAGTCTCAGGCCCCATGTACCTCGTACCTCAGTGTAATGTAACCATAGTAAAATCTTTTCTCGTGCACGAGCCACTAGTAGGGAACATACCCATAACCTAGTGGTCCTCAATCATCATCCACATAGTTTAGTTAGAGTTGTCGTTATCCAAATGCTAAGTGAAACAGGGACAAAACCCATCCGGTCCACTAGCCGTACTAGTACAAATCCGCCCCACCTAGGTACCCGGGCTTCCCCCTTTGTGCTCAAACAATTTCAGGATTTAACACACATCCATTTTAATGTAAAACACCACTACTGGTCACATACACCAAATACAGTAGCTATCTCATTTTCTACCACTTAAAACACACAACAAACTCTTTGAATTTGAATAAATCAATTTCACAAAATCTTGTGTAGTTTTGCACACAAAACCCCTTAAGAAACCCACTTGTACACGATGTTCACAATTGTAAGTTACCAAAATAGTAAAGGCAGCCCAATAAATATCAATTAAAACAACAAATCAATTTTTGGGCATCCTCATGTTAAACAAGAAGTGTTCTCTTTGTAAAACCTTCATTTTCACACAAAAGTGCAACCAAAACTTCACTTTCTTTACAAGCACAATTAAAACTCATTATTTGCAGCAATTACCAGAGGGGATAAACATTATAAACAGTATTTTATGCCTTATTACAGATCAATAAAAACAACTAAGTATTTATAGGGCATCCCCAAATAAACAAACATAACACTTCTTTGGAAAACCCCCAATTTCACACCAAATTGGCATTTTAAATTCAATTGCAATGGAAACATCATTAGAACCAATTTTTGTAGCAATAATAAAATTATATAAATCTGAAAATATGATAAATACAGCATGATAATACACAAAGATTGCATCAACATTAGAATCACCTGCCAAATCAAATGAAACCATTGAATCCTTTGTGCGAAAACACAAACGCACCACCGCCGCACCTCAAGAAGGGTAGATCAAACCTAAAAATAGAAAATTGGACCAATAAAACCCAAGGTTAAACCTTAGGTTCGAACCCCTACCCACTGGTCATTGTTCACTTCAATAAAAAGGGAGGAAACCCTAAAAAAATAGAATGAAACCCTAATCAATTTGAAAGGGGAAAAGAAATGGACAAACTTACTTGAGAAATCTAGAATGAATCTCCCCAAAACACTAGTATCTGAAATTTAAAACGGCCAAAACTCAGGGGATGGTCTCAGAAGAATTATTAGGTCATTTAGAAATTGGAATGGAGGGAAAATATTAATAATAGAAGGAGTTATGAAAGGATCAATTTACCTCTCCAAAATCTGGACGATTTCTGAAATCCAGAAAGTTTCGACTATTTTCGCGACTCTATCGAGCTCCAAATTGTGGGAGGAGGGCATGGGGTCGCGCCTGGGCTTCTTAGGGTCGATAGGGAGGTGGAATCACCGAAAAATCCATTTTAATGAATAAGATATTAATAAATTAATGAAACAATTTAAAACTGGAAAATGGGCCTTCGGGTTGGCTCAATTCTCAAATAAAAACAAAAATCCCCCATGCTTATGGATTTATAAAGGCCCCAAATTTAAATTTGGGGTTAATATATCAGGGGAGAACAATTAGGAGTTGGAATGAGTCAAAAATATTAAAAATTGAAAAAGTTATAAATGAAACAAAATTTATTTTTAAATCTGGAATTGGGCTCGCAGTTTGGCCCAATTCATGAAAACTCACCTATTCTCAATAAAACCTTTGGAAACCACCAAAACAAATCATGAGTGGAAAATAAATTTAAAATAACCCTAAAATAGGTTACGTACGTGACAATTCTCCCCACCTTGAAAACTTTCCGCCCCGGAAAGTCACAGCAAGGTCAAAGCAACAACCAAACCCAACTGAGAAACCAATAGGTACACCTTTGCCAGGTTTCACCCCCAAAGGTCAAAACACCTCCAGTGATCAATGATGGAAGGAATACTGTCACAAACCAAAATTACACCACTTTCCTGAAACAATAAAGTACATTCAGGATTTATCCCAAATGAAAACTCCTCAAATACAATCTGAACAATACTCAATCAATTTACCCAAAAAAAACAACAACATTGAACAAGGTTACACTTCCCTACTATAACTAAACCATTGGAAACTCTCCAATATCAATGTTTACCCAATGAATGTGTAGGTAGTTAGATATCTTCGAATGATAATACCTACTTCCCAAACAAGTCTAAATAAAAAAAAATATGAGTTACTCGTATGAAGAGACACAAATGGGCTCCCCACCATAAGAGACAACTTAAATTGTTTTCCCGAGACAGAATCAAGACACTAATAGTGGGAGGCCCAAACATACTCTCTAGTAAAAGGGATATACTTCCATTAAATGTTTATGAAGGAATATTCATGAGAATCATTGTGGGTCTCCCCACCATAAGAACTGACCATCTTAACCGACCAGCATGGGCCGACACAGAAAGACCCAAAAAGAAATCAAAGATTTAGGAAGGGCGCAGGATTAGTCTGCATGGTTTGGGAAACTGTGCACTAATTATAAATATAATTCTTTCTACATGGATTCCTAGCACACGACCACTACTAAACGTGCACAAACTATGTGCTCAACCATGACGAAACCATAGGTTTGAACTATTCCCATCTTTCATACTAAGGATAGGACTTTGTACAAGGGTTTAAATGGCCCTGGGATTTTCCCTGACTAAGAGCCAGCTTCTCTCCGAGACCTATGGCTGGAGCTCAAATGATTGAAGCATCTTCGGCCTCGTAGTTAATATTTGGAAACCCACTGAATGAGAATTCTTCTTTTCGGTGCCACCAAAAACTACACCGCAGTCCCAAATAAGTTTTTTAGACATAACACATTCCAAACTCACTTTACCTTATCCCGATATTTCACTGAAACAAGGGCTGAGAAGATACACACACATCACAACTTGTTTCTTCAGGTGAGAAACAATAGAAGTAAAGAACACCTACACTCACATTCCTCTAAAATAGATGATTTTGAAGTTTTTCCAAGGGAGACATTTGCCCAACATAACAGGGACTCTCAGAGGATTTCACTACTTTCACCTATACAGTCAATCGAGTACATGACATCATAAGGCATCACCAAACATGACCATTTCAACTGATATAAACAATTCATGGAGAGGGACCTTATACAACATCCCCAAACAACACACAATTCTAGAAAGTGGCCACAATATCCTATCGTGAACATATTTCCCACACCGGTGGTTTAACATGAATTAATGCATCAAAGAAACTTTGAAGAACCCAAGGGTCCTCTTAGACACTCATCCACACTTACAACCAAAGAACACTTCCACCTTCGACGAATCATGAAACTTTAGAAACTAAGGTTTCTTTCAACCTTCCACAATAACTTTACCACTACAAGAGGATCCAAAAATCAACGAAATGAATGGGTGTAGACTCAATCAACAATGATCGATAAAATATTCCTTATATTGATCAACTGGAGGATTTTCAAATGGCGAAACAATATGGATTGCACTTCAGCTGTGCATTAACCCTTAATGGGGGCATACTTTATCCAATGAGAGAACCCAAGGACCCAACCAAGCTGGTCCATTAGTAAAAACATGCCTCAAACCAGATCCAAACACATGAAGGGAACCACCGTAAAGGCATCCCAAAACATTTTTCAAAAGAGACCACTAATCGTCCCTACAACACAGCTCACCGACCAAACACAAACCCAAAACACAGTTCAAACAGGAGGGGTTCTTGGACTCAAAACATCCCACAACATCAACATTATCAAAAACCCATAATAAAAACTATACCAAACTACTCATCAATACATCATGTTTTTCTTTAAAACTATTTCTTTGAAAACAAACGGTTTTGCAGTAAGCGTATCCACCAATGGTACCCCATGGGCCTCACACATGCATGTTTTTGTGTCACACCGGGCACCCTCCTCATAACCATCCCAGCACTCATCCAGTCATGCCATCAACCATCCATCATCCCATATAAACCCATGCATGTGGTCACTCATGGAAATACCAAAGGGTAAAACAAAAATTCCTTCCACATTTCAAAAACAAAATGCTCAACCAACCCAACCTTTTTCTCAAAACTGCTAACAATGAGATCAAAATCCCAATTCACATCTTACAAAACGTTTCATAAAGACACAACAATTTGGAAAAGAACCCACATTCAAGATATTCATATCAATATCAAAACATCGCATCCCATTAAAACACCGTTTTATTATTTAGAAAACTCTATTGGAAACACTTTTCAAAACCAACTTTAATATAGATCCTTCTTTCAAAAGAGTTGTAAGAACACCATTTTACATTTCAAAACAATTCTGAAAATTGAATTCCTCAATTTCATAAACCAAACCATTCCCTCTTTATTTGAAAATCATTTCATAAAAACTTTACACTTATTAAAACCAAGTCACCAGAAAACCAAAGTGCCAGGATTTCAAAACTAAAGCACAAAACAATCCGAGAGGAAACTAGTTTCAATGGGTGACTTGGAAATATGGTTGGCAGCCATATTCCAATCACTTCACTGTCACAGAGAGTGTTTTAGGGAATATCCCCAGCTTCACATGGCTTGCCAGGCCCTGCGAGCTCACTGAGACCATTATCCCAACTCTCTTTTCATTTCCCCTAATCATCATCAAACCAAGAAAACCAAAGGAATTAGATAAATCCCGACTTCCCATGGCGACTCAAATCCTGTCATGAGGTGTGGTGATCAGGCACACTACCCATAACCGAACTACCAAGTCCCAACAATCGTAACTTTATACTATCCCGACTGTTCCCCAAATAACGTGACCCAAAGAGTTAACCAGAACCACCTCTGATACCATTTTGTCACGAACCAAATCTGGTCGCCGCCCAAACCGGCACCAAACCCAGCCCGTGACATGACCCGAAGGGCGTTCCCTATCCCCACGGGCTGGCATAAGTGCCCGGGTATCATTTATTTAGGTTTGGGAACGATTTACCCGAATATGAAATCATAAACCATTAAAAACAATCAATAAACTGAATCTGAAAATTTACACCAAATGATGTTTAAACAAAAACCAGAACTGAATACATAGGTTTAGAGTCAATACAAAAGGTCCAAAGACACAATGGAACAGAAACAAAACAGCCCCATGGACTCCACATGACAAGGGGTCATCACCCCCAAGTCGTCTCCACTACTCCGCCCCAAGGATGAGGACTAACACCCTGAACCGCCATCACCCTTAGCCTTTCCTTTACCTGGGTCAAAAAAAGGTCTACTTACACCCAAGGGGTGTAAGTAGGGTGTGAACCTAAGCCCAATAGGAAACCACCCTATGATTCCAAGGTGCATGCAATACAAGGTGAAAAAGCAAGCAGTTTTAATATGCAATTAAAAGCGGTGAAAAATTCCACAAAATGAAACTTTTAATTGAAAACATTTTTCAAGATAAAACTTTCAGAATGTTAACACATATAAATAGGAATATTACTGCATTATAATTCCAAAGACACCCAAAAACAAGGGCAAATACCACAAATCCACTGAGCAACAAAGCCGGGAACACCCCTAGGCACTAGATAGTCTCAGGCCCCATGTACCTCGTACCTCAGTGTAATGTAACCATAGTAAAATCCTTTCTCGTGCACGAGCCACTAGTAGGGAACATACCCATAACCTAGTGGTCCTCAATCATCATCCACATAGTTTAGTTAGAGTTGTCGTTATCCAAATGCTAAGTGAAACAGGGACAAAACCCATCCGGTCCACTAGCCGTACTAGTACAAATCCGCCCCACCTAGGTACCCGGGCTTCCCCCTTTGTGCTCAAACAATTTCAGGATTTAACACACATCCATTTTAATGTAAAACACCACTACTGGTCACATACACCAAATACAGTAGCTATCTCATTTTCTACCACTTAAAACACACAACAAACTCTTTGAATTTGAATAAATCAATTTCACAAAATCTTGTGTAGTTTTGCACACAAAACCCCTTAAGAAACCCACTTGTACACGATGTTCACAATTGTAAGTTACCAAAATAGTAAAGGCAGCCCAATAAATATCAATTAAAACAACAAATCAATTTTTGGGCATCCTCATGTTAAACAAGAAGTGTTCTCTTTGTAAAACCTTCATTTTCACACAAAAGTGCAACCAAAACTTCACTTTCTTTACAAGCACAATTAAAACTCATTATTTGCAGCAATTACCAGAGGGGATAAACATTATAAACAGTATTTTATGCCTTATTACAGATCAATAAAAACAACTAAGTATTTATAGGGCATCCCCAAATAAACAAACAAAACACTTCTTTGGAAAACCCCCAATTTCACACCAAATTGGCATTTTAAATTCAATTGCAATGGAAACATCATTAGAACCAATTTTTGTAGCAATAATAAAATTATATAAATCTGAAAATATGATAAATAAAGCATGCTAATACACAAAGATTGCATCAACATTGGAATCACCTACCAAATCAAATGAAACCATTGAATCCTTTGTGCGAAAACACAAACGCACCACCGCCGCACCTCAAGAAGGGTAGATCAAACCTAAAAATAGAAAATTGGACCAATAAAACCCAAGGTTAAACCTTAGGTTCGAACCCCTACCCACTGGTCATTGTTCACTTCAATAAAAAGGGAGGAAACCCTAAAAAAATAGAATGAAACCCTAATCAATTTGAAAGGGGAAAAGAAATGGACAAACTTACTTGAGAAATCTAGAATGAATCTCCCCAAAACACTAGTATCTGAAATTTAAAACGGCCAAAACTCAGGGGATGGTCTCAGAAGAATTATTAGGTCATTTAGGAATTGGAATGGAGGGAAAATATTAATAATAGAAGGAGTTATGAAAGGATCAATTTACCTCTCCAAAATCTGGACGATTTCTGAAATCCAGAAAGTTTCGACTATTTTCGCGACTCTATCGAGCTCCAAATTGTGGGAGGAGGGCATGGGGTCGCGCCTGGGCTTCTTAGGGTCGATAGGGAGGTGGAATCACCGAAAAATCCATTTTAATGAATAAGATATTAATAAATTAATGAAACAATTTAAAACTGGAAAATGGGCCTTCGGGTTGGCCCAATTCTCAAATAAAAACAAAAATCCCCCATGGTTATGGATTTATAAAGGCCCCAAATTTAAATTTGGGGTTAATATATCAGGGGAGAACAATTAGGAGTTGGAATGAGTCAAAAATATTAAAAATTGAAAAAGTTATAAATGAAACAAAATTTATTTTTAAATCTGGAATTGGGCTCGCAGTTTGGCCCAATTCATGAAAACTCACCTATTCTCAATAAAACCTTTGGAAACCACCAAAACAAATCATGAGTGGAAAATAAATTTAAAATAACCCTAAAATAGGTTACGTACGTGACATCTAAGATCTCCTTGCTTCGTGCAGTTGACGTCCCAAACTTTAACCTGTGTTGCTTGCTCAAAACACAATACTCACAAAATGATAAGGATACCTTTGTTAGCCCAAACAGCAACTTTTGATCCGCAAGAATCTTCAGGCCTCATTCTAACATATGGCCAAGCTTCTGATGCCATAACGTCGTCAACACTTCCGTCGAGGTAGTTGATGCGACAACTATCTCCACCTCCACTACTGGAAATAATATATTTACCAACGGTTGAGAAATGTTGGGAAAGGTTGGAAAACCGTTGGTATAACATATACCAACGGTTCTGCCAACCGTAGGTAAGTAAGCCGTTGGGAAAAACATTTCCCAACGGTTTGCAGCAAACCGTTGGCATAGGGTGGAGATAGGTGGGAAAAAGGTTTGCCAACGGTTTAAAACCGTTGGCACAGGGGCTTCATGTTTTTCCCAACGGTTTGATAACCGTTGGCAAAAACCCCACATCTACTCTTTCCCAACGGTTCTAAACCGTTGGGAAAAGTGTTTTACCAACGGTTTGATGAACCGTTGGTAAAACTAATCTCCAATTTCTATGCCAACGATTCTGAACCGTTGGCATAGCCTCTGCTGGGCAAATCACCCAGCAGCTCCCCAATTTGCCCAGCAGCTCCCAACCAGGTCTCCAATTTGACCAGCACCACATCTGGTATATAATGGTAGAACTATACACATCCATAATTAAATTAGAATTGATAACGTAATTATAAACATACATAATTCATTTAGATTTCAATTTAAAATGTAGATGACAATTATATGTGGAATCTGGAAGTCAATTCATAATTTGATCTGTTTTTTGTATACCATATATTTTTACCTAAAGTAATGTCCGTTTTAAACATAATACATACACCTGGAGTGCTACCGTCCACAACGTGCCTCAGATTGAGGCGGGGTTGACTCATACACGTCACATATGACCCATGGATCGTTGTGCTAATGTATCGACACAATCCGAATGCGTTTGGTCGGTTTTCCGTATGCTAGTTGATGTTTTTCAATTAAAATGACGTACTTTTGAAACAAAAGGTAGACACTTTGAGTGGTTCTGACCACACCGCGCCTCAGATTGAGGCGGTGTTGACTCGTACACGTAACATATGACCTATGGATCGTTCTCCTAAAGTTTCAATGGAAACCGAATGCGTTTGGTCGGTTTTCCGTATGTACTTAAATTGTTGTCCATTTTAAGCAAAAGAGACACAGTTGGAGCGGTGTCGGCCACACCGCTCCTCAGATTGAGGCGGGATTGACTCGTACACGTCACATACGACCCGTGGATCCTTTTCCTAAAGTATGGACACAATCCGAATGCATTTGCTCTGTTTTCCGTATGTCACTTGATGCTTTTCACTTAAAATGATGTCCCTTTGAAACAAAAGACAGACATTTTGAGTGGTGTCGGCCACACCGCGTCTCCAATTGAGGCGGGGTTGATTCGTACACGTCACATATGACCCATGGATCGTTCTCCTAAAGTTTCAACGGAAACCGAATCCGTTTCGTCGGTTTTCCGTATGTACTTAAAATGGTGTCCGTTTTAAACAAAAGAGAGCCACTTAGACTGATCTCGGCCACACCATGACTTGGATTCATCCCGGGTCAGCTCGTACATGTCACATATGACCCATGGATCGTTGGGATAAATTATCAACAAATTCGGAATGCGTTTGGTCGGTTTTCCGTATGCCAGTTGTTCTTTTCACTTATAATCCTGTCCATTTTAAACAAAAGAGACACAGTTAGAACGGTGTCGGCCACACCGCTCCTCGGATTGAGGCGGGATTGACTCGTACACGTCACATACGACCCATGGATCCTTGTGATAAAGTATCGACACAGTCCGAATGCCTTTGGTCGGTTTTTCGTATGTCACTTGATGCTTTTCACTTAAAATGACGTCTTTTTGAAACAAAAGACCGACACTTTGAGTGGTGTCGGCCACACCGCGTCTCCGATTGTGGCGGGGTTGATTCGTACACGTCACATATGACTCATGGATCGTTCTCCTAAAGTTTCAACGGAAACCGAATCTGTTTGGTCGTTTTTCCGTATGTACTTAAAATGGTGTCCATTTTAAACAAAAGAGAGCCATTTAGACTTATCCCGGCCACACCGCGACTCGGATTCATCCCGGGTTGGCTCGTACACGTCACATATGACCCATGGATTGTTGAGATAAATTATCAACAGATTCGGAATGTGTTTGGTCGGTTTTCCGTATGTCAGTTGATGCTTTTCACTTAAAATGACGTCCTTTTGACTTGAAACCACCGTGCAACATTCTAATTATTATTCGTGACGTGTACGCGCAGACGAAACGTCAATCGGATGTGCGGTTTGCGCGGTACGGCTCAATATTCGTGTTTTAAGTGATGCGCGCGCTTCGTAAACGCGCGTGAGGGGGGTCCAAACGGGCCGAACGATGTCGGAATGGCCTAAAATCAGACGACAAATATGGGTGAGTGATTTCAGAAGTGGTCGAGTAGACGGCACGTCAATCGGACGTGCCCTGTGCCCGCGGTGACCGAGAACGCAGTTCGGGTGTCATAAACGGCCAGAACGGGCGTCCAACGGTCAAATTCATAGCGGACTACCTCGGATTGAGCTGAAACCACCGTGGAACATTCTAATTATTATTTGTGACGTGTACGCGCAGACGGCACGTCAATCGGACGTGCGGTTTGCGAGGTACGGCTCAATATTCGTGTTTTAAGTGATGTGCGCGCTTCGTAAACGCGCGTGAGGGGGGTCCAAACGGGCCGAACGATGTCGGAATGGCCTGAAATCAGACGACAAATACGGGTGAGTGATTTCTGAAGTGGTCGAGCAGACGGCACGTCAATCGGACGTGCCGTGTGCCCGCGGTGACAGACAACGCAGTTCTGGTGTCATAAACGGCCAGAACGGGCGTCCAACGGTCAAATTCATAGCGGACGGCCTCGGATTGAGCTGAAACCACCGTGTAACATTCTAATTATTATTCGTGACGTGTACGCGCAGACGGCACGTTAATCGGACGTGCGGTGTGCGCAGTACGGCTCAATATTCGTGTTTTAAGTGATGCGCGCGCTTCGTAAACGCGCGTGAGGGGGGTCCAAACGGGCCGAACGATGTCGGAATGGCCTGAAATCAAACGACAAATACGGGTGACTGATTTCTGAAGTGGTCGAGCAGACGGCACGTCAATCGGACGTGCCGTGTGCCCGCGGTGACCGACAACGCAGTTCGGGTGTCATAAACGGCCAAAACGGGCGTCAAACAGTCAAATTCATAGCGGACGACCTCGGATTGAGCTGAAACCACCGTGCAACATTCTAATTATTATTTGTGACGTGTACGCGCAGACGGCACGTCAATCGGACGTGCGGTTTGCGCGGTACGGCTCAATATTCGTGTTTTAAGTGATGTGCGCGCTTCGTAAACGCGCGTGAGGGGGGTCCAAACCGGCCTAACGATGTCGGAATGGCCTGAAATCAGACGACAAATACGGGTGAGTGATTTCTGAAGTGGTCGAGCAGACGGCACGTCAATCGGACGTGCCGTGTGCCCGCGGTGACAGACAACGCAGTTCTGGTGTCATAAACGGCCAGAACGGGCGTCCAACGGTCAAATTCATAGCGGACGGCCTCGGATTGAGCTGAAACCACCGTGGAACATTCTAATTATTATTCGTGACGTGTACGCGCAGACGGCACGTTAATCGGACGTGCGGTGTGCGCCGTACGGCTCAATATTCGTGTTTTAAGTGATGCGCGCTTCGTAAACGCGCGTGAGGGGGGTCCAAACGGGCCGAACGATGTCGGAATGGCCTGAAATCAGACGACAAATACGGGTGACTGATTTCTGAAGTGGTCGAGTAGACGGCACGTCAATCGGACGTGCCGTGTGCCCGCGGTGACCGACAACGCAGTTCGGGTGTCATAAACGGCCAAAACAGCCGTCATACAGTCAAATTCATAGCGGAAGACCTCGGATTGAGCTGAAACCACTGTGCAACATTCTAATTATTATTCGTGACGTGTACGCGCAGACGGCACGTCAATCGGACGTGCGGTTTGCGCGGTACGGCTCAATATTCGTGTTTTAAGTGATGCGCGCGCTTCGTAAACGCGCGTGAGGGGGGTCCAAACCGGCCAAACGATGTCGGAATGGCCTGAAATCAGACGACAAATACGGGTGAATGATTTATGAAGTGGTCGAGCAGACGGAACGTCAATCGGACGTGCCGTGTGCCCGCGGTGACCGACAACGCAGTTCTGGTGTCATAAACGGCCAGAACGGGCGTCCAACGGTCAAATTCATGGCGGACGGCCACGGATTGAGCTGAAACCACCGTGGAACATTCTAATTATTATTCGTGACGTGTAGGCACAGACGGCACGTCAATCGGACGTGCGGTTTGCGCGGTACGGCTCAATATTCGTGTTTTAAGTGATGCGCACGCTTCGTAAACGCGCGTGAGGGGGGTCCAAACGGGCCGAACAATGTCGGAATGGCCTGAAATCAGACGACAAATACGGGTGACTGATTTCTGAAGTGTTCGAGCAGACAGCACGTCAATCGGACGTGCCGTGTGCCCGCGGTGACCGACAACGCAGTTCTGGTGTCATAAACGGCCAGAACGGGCGTCCAACGGTCAAATTCATAGCGGACGGCCTCCGATTGAGCTGAAACCACCGTGGAACATTCTAATTATTATTCGTGACGTGTAGGCACAGACGGCACGTCAATCGGACGTGCGGTTTGCGCGGTACGGCTCAATATTCGTGTTTTAAGTGATGCGCGCGCTTCGTAAACGCGCGTGAGGGGGGTCCAAACGGGTCGAACGATGTCGGAATGGCCTGAAATCAGACGACAAATACGGGTGACTGATTTCTGAAGTGTTCGAGCAGACGGCACGTCAATCGGACGTGCCGTGTGCCCGCGGTGACCGACAACGCAGTTCTGGTGTCATAAACGGCCAGAACGGGCGTCCAACGGTCAAATTCATAGTGGACGACCTCGGATTGAGCTGAAACCACCGTGGAACATTCTAATTATTATTCGTGACGTGTAGGCACAGACGGCACGTCAATCGGACGTGCGGTTTGCGCGGTACGGCTCAATATTCGTGTTTTAAGTGATGCGCGCGCTTCGTAAACGCGCGTGAGGGGGGTCCAAACGGGCCGAACGATGTCGGAATGGCCTGAAATCAGACGACAAATACGGGTGAGTGATTTCTGAAGTGGTCGAGCAGACGGCACGTCAATCGGACGTGCCCTGTGCCCGCGGTGACCGACAACACAGTTCGGGTGTCATAAACAGCCAGAACGGGCGTCAAACGGTCAAATTCATAGCGGACGGACTCGGATTGAGCTGAAACCACCGTAGAACATTCTAATTATTATTCGTGACGTCTAGGCACAGACGGCACGTCAATCGGACGTGCGGTTTGCGCGGTACGGCTCAATATTCGTGTTTTAAGTGATGCGCCCACTTCGTAAACGCGCGTGAGGGGGGTCCAAACGGGCCGAACAATGTCGGAATGGCCTGAAATCAGACGACAAATACGGGTGAGTGATTTCTGAAGTGGTCGAGCAGACGGCACGTCAATCGGACGTGCCGTGTGCCCGCGGTGACCGACAACGCAGTTCTGGTGTCATAAACGGCCAGAACGGGCGTCCAACGGTCAAATTCATAGCGGACGGCCTCGGATTGAGCTGAAACCACCGTGGAACATTCTAATTATTATTCGTGACGTGTAGGCACAGACGGCACGTCAATCGAACGTGCGGTTTGCGCGGTACGGCTCAATATTCGTGTTTTAAGTGATGCGCGCGCTTCGTAAATGCGCGTGAGGGGGGCCCAAACGGGCCGAACGATGTCGGAATGGCCTGAAATAAGACGACAAATACGGGTGAGTTATTTCTGAAGTGGTCGAGCAGACGGCACGTCAAACGGACGTGCCCTGTGCCCGCGGTGACCGACAACGCAGTTCGGGTGTCATAAACGGCCAGAACGGGCGTCAAACGGTCAAATTCATAGCGGACGGCCTCGGATTGAGCTGAAACCACCGTGCAACATTCTAATTATTATTAGTAACGTGTACGCGCAGACCGCACGTCAATCGGACGTGCGGTGTGCGCGGTACGGCTCAATATTCGTGTTTTAAGTGATGTGCGCGCTTCGTAAACGCGCGTGAGGGGGGTCCAAACGGGCCGAACGATGTCGGAATGGCCTGAAATCAGACGACAAATACGGGTGAGTGATTTCTGAAGTGGTCGAGCAGACGGCACGTCAATCGAACGTGCCCTGTGCCCGCGGTGACCGACAACGCAGTTCTGGTGTCATAAACGGCCAGAACGGGCGTCCAACGGTCAAATTCATAGCGGACGGCCTCAGATTGAGCTGAAACCACCGTGGAACATTCTAATTATTATTCGTGACGTGTAGGCACAGACGGCACGTCAATCGGACGTGCGGTTTGCGCGGTACGGCTCAATATTCGTGTTTTAAGTGATGCGCGCGCTTCGTAAATGCGCGTGAGGGGGGTCCAAACGGGCCGAACGATGTCGGAATGGCCTGAAATAAGACGACAAATACGGGTGAGTTATTTCTGAAGTGGTCGAGCAGACGGTACGTCAAACGGACGTGCCCTGTGCCCGCGGTGACCGACAACGCAGTTCGGGTGTCATAAACGGCCAGAACGGGCGTCAAACGGTCAAATTCATAACGGACGGCCTCGGATTGAGCTGAAACCACCGTGCAACATTCTAATTATTATTAGTAACGTGTACGCGCAGACCGCACGTCAATCGGACGTGCGGTTTGCGCGGTACGGCTCAATATTCGTGTTTTAAGTGATGCGCGCACTTCGTAAACGCGCGTGAGGGGGGTCCAAACGGGCCGAACGATGTCGGAATGGCCTGAAATCAGACGACAAATACGGGTGAGTGATTTCTGAAGTGGTCGAGCAGACGGCACGTCAATCGGACGTGCCGTGTGCCCGCGGTGACCGACAACGCGGTTCTGGTGTCATAAACGGCCAGAACGGGCGTCCAACGGTCAAATTCATAGCGGACGGCCTCGGATTGAGCTGAAACCACCGTGGAACATTCTAATTATTATTCGTGACGTGTAGGCACAGACGGCACGTCAATCAAACGTGCGGTTTGCGCGGTACGGCTCAATATTCGTGTTTTAAGTGATGCGCGCGCTTCGTAAATGCGCGTGAGGGGGGTCCAAACGGGCCGAACGATGTCGGAATGGCCTGAAATAAGACGAAAAATACGGGTGAGTTATTTCTGAAGTGGTCGAGCAGACGGCACGTCAAACGGACGTGCCCTGTGCCCGCGGTGACCGACAACGCAGTTCGGGTGTCACAAACGGCCAGAACGGGCGTCAAACGGTCAAATTCATAGCGGACGGCCTCGGATTGAGCTGAAACCACCGTGCAACATTCTAATTATTATTAGTAACGTGTACGCGCAGACCGCACGTCAATCGGACGTGCGGTTTGCGCGGTACGGGTCAATATTCGTGTTTTAAGTGATGCGCGCACTTCGTAAACGCGCGTGAGGGGGGTCCAAACGGGCCGAACGATGTCGGAATGGCCTGAAATCAGACGAAAAATACGGGTGACTGATTTCTGAAGTGGTCGAGCAGACGGCACGTCAATCGGACGTGTCGTGTGCCCGAGGTGACCGACAACGCAGTTCTGGTGTCATAAACGGCCAGAACGGGCGTCCAACGGTCAAATTCATAGCGGACGGCCTCGGATTGAGCTGAAACCACCGTGGAACATTCTAATTATTATTCATGACGTGTAGGCACAGACGGCACGTCAATCGGACGTGCGGTTTGCGCGGTACGGCTCAATATTCGTGTTTTAAGTGATGCGCGCGCTTCGTAAATGCGCGTGAGGGGGGTCCAAAGGGGCCGAACGATGTCGGAATGGCCTGAAATCAGACGACAAATACGGGTGAGTTATTTCTGAAGTGGTCGAGCAGACGGCACGTCAATCGGACGTGCCCTGTGCCCGCGGTGACCGACAACGCAGTTCGGGTGTCATAAACGGCCAGAACGGGCGTCAAACGGTCAAATTCATAGCGGACGGCCTCGGATTGAGCTCAAACCACCGTGGAACATTCTAATTATTATTCGTGACGTGTAGGCACAGACGGCACGTCAATCGGACGTGCGGTTTGCGCGGTACGGCTCAATATTCGTGTTTTAAGTGATGTGCGCGCTTCGTAAATGCGCGTGAGGGGGGTCCAAACGGGCCGAACGATGTCGGAATGGCCTGAAATCAGACGACAAATACGGGTGAGTTATTTCTGAAGTGGTCGAGCAGACGGCACGTCAATCGGACGTGCCCTGTGCCCGCGGTGACCGACAACGCAGTTCGGGTGTCATAAACGGCCAGAACGGGCGTCAAACGGTCAAATTCATAGCGGACGGCCTCGAATTGAGCTGAAACCACCGTGCAACATTCTAATTATTATTAGTAACGTGTACGCGCAGACCGCACGTCAATCGGACGTGCGGTGTGCGCGGTACGGCTCAATATTCGTGTTTTAAGTGATGTGCGCGCTTCGTAAACGCGCGTGAGGGGGGTCCAAACGGGCCGAACGATGTCGGAATGGCCTGAAATCAGACGACAAATACGGGTGAGTGATTTCTGAAGTGGTCGAGCAGACGGCACGTCAATCGGACGTGCCCTGTGCCCGCGGTGACCGACAACGCAGTTCTGGTGTCATAAACGGCCAGAACGGGCGTCCAACGGTCAAATTCATAGCGGACGGCCTCAGATTGAGCTGAAACCACCGTGGAACATTCTAATTATTATTCGTGACGTGTAGGCACAGACGGCACGTCAATCGGACGTGCGGTTTGCGCGGTACGGCTCAATATTCGTGTTTTAAGTGATGCGCGCGCTTCGTAAATGCGCGTGAGGGGGGTCCAAACGGGCCGAACGATGTCGGAATGGCCTGAAATAAGACGACAAATACGGGTGAGTTATTTCTGAAGTGGTCGAGCAGACGGTACGTCAAACGGACGTGCCCTGTGCCCGCGGTGACCGACAACGCAGTTCGGGTGTCATAAACGGCCAGAACGGGCGTCAAACGGTCAAATTCATAGCGGACGGCCTCGGATTGAGCTGAAACCACCGTGCAACATTCTAATTATTATTAGTAACGTGTACGCGCAGACCGCACGTCAATCGGACGTACGGTTTGCGCGGTACGGCTCAATATTCGTGTTTTAAGTGATGCGCGCACTTCGTAAACGCGCGTGAGGGGGGTCCAAACGGGCCCGAACGATGTCGGAATGGCCTGAAATCAGACGACAAATACGGGTGAGTGATTTCTGAAGTGGTCGAGCAGACGGCACGTCAATCGGACGTGCCGTGTGCCCGCGGTGACCGACAACGCGGTTCTGGTGTCATAAACGGCCAGAACGGGCGTCCAACGGTCAAATTCATAGCGGACGGCCTCGGATTGAGCTGAAACCACCGTGGAACATTCTAATTATTATTCGTGACGTGTAGGCACAGACGGCACGTCAATCAAACGTGCGGTTTGCGCGGTACGGCTCAATATTCGTGTTTTAAGTGATGCGCGCGCTTCGTAAATACGCGTGAGGGGGGTCCAAACGGGCCGAACGATGTCGGAATGGCCTGAAATAAGACGAAAAATACGGGTGAGTTATTTCTGAAGTGGTCGAGCAGACGGCACGTCAAACGGACGTGCCCTGTGCCCGCGGTGACCGACAACGCAGTTCGGGTGTCACAAACGGCCAGAACGGGCGTCAAACGGTCAAATTCATAGCGGACGGCCTCGGATTGAGCTGAAACCACCGTGCAACATTCTAATTATTATTAGTAACGTGTACGCGCAGACCGCACGTCAATCGGACGTGCGGTTTGCGCGGTACGGGTCAATATTCGTGTTTTAAGTGATGCGCGCACTTCGTAAACGCGCGTGAGGGGGGTCCAAACGGGCCGAACGATGTCGGAATGGCCTGAAATCAGACGAAAAATACGGGTGACTGATTTCTGAAGTGGTCGAGCAGACGGCACGTCAATCGGACGTGCCGTGTGCCCGCGGTGACCGACAACGCAGTTCTGGTGTCATAAACGGCCAGAACGGGCGTCCAACGGTCAAATTCATAGCGGACGGCCTCGGATTGAGCTGAAACCACCGTGGAACATTCTAATTATTATTCGTGACGTGTAGGCACAGACGGCACGTCAATCGGACGTGCGGTTTGCGCGGTACGGCTCAATATTCGTGTTTTAAGTGATGCGCGCGCTTCGTAAATGCGCGTGAGGGGGGTCCAAACGGGCCGAACGATGTCGGAATGGCCTGAAATCAGACGACAAATACGGGTGAGTTATTTCTGAAGTGGTCGAGCAGACGGCACGTCAATCGGACGTGCCCTGTGCCCGCGGTGACCGACAACGCAGTTCGGGTGTCATAAACGGCCAGAACGGGCGTCAAACGGTCAAATTCATAGCGGACGGCCTCGGATTGAGCTAAAACCACCGTGGAACATTCTAATTATTATTCGTGACGTGTAGGCACAGACGGCACGTCAATCGGACGTGCGGTTTGCGCGGTACGGCTCAATATTCGTGTTTTAAGTGATGTGCGCGCTTCGTAAATGCGCGTGAGGGGGGTCCAAACGGGCCGAACGATGTCGGAATGGCCTGAAATCAGACGACAAATACGGGTGAGTTATTTCTGAAGTGGTCGAGCAGACGGCACGTCAATCGGACGTGCCCTGTGCCCGCGGTGGACCGACACGCAGTTCGGGGGTGTCATAAACGGCCAGAACGGGCCGTCAAAACGATCAAATTCATAGCGGACGGCCTCGGATTGAGGCTTGAAACCACCGTGCAACATTCTAATTATTATTCGTAACGTGTTACGCGCAGACGGCACGTCAATCGGACGTAGCGGGTTTTCGCGGTTACGGCTCAATATTTGTGTTTTAAGTGATGCGCGCGGGTTCGTAAGATGGCCGTGAGGGGGGTCCAAACGGGCCGAATGGCCTGAAATAAGACGACAAATACGGGTGAGTTATTTCTGAAGTGGTCAAGCAGACGGCACGTCAAACGGACGTGCCCTGTGCCCGCGGTGACCGACAACGCAGTTCGGGTGTCATAAACGGCCAGAACAGGCGTCAAACGGTCAAATTCATAGTGGACGGCCTCGGATTGAGCTGAAACCACCGTGCAACATTCTAATTATTATTAGTAACGTGTACGCGCAAACCGCACGTCAATCGGACGTGCGGTTTGCGCGGTACGGCTCAATATTCGTGTTTTAAGTGATGCGCGCACTTCGTAAACGCGCGTGAGGGGGGTCCAAACGGGCCGAACGATGTCGGAATGGCCTGAAATCAGACGAAAAATACGGGTGACTGATTTCTGAAGTGGTCGAGCAGACGGCACGTCAATCGGACGTGCCGTGTGCCCGCGGTGACCGACAACGCAGTTCTGGTGTCATAAACGGCCAGAACGGGCGTCCAACGGTCAAATCATAGCGGACGGCCTCGGATTGAGCTGAAACCACCGTGGAACATTCTAATTATTATTCGTGACGTGTAGGCACAGACGGCACGTCAATCGGACGTGCGGTTTGCGCGGTACGGCTCAATATTCGTGTTTTAAGTGATGCGCGCGCTTCGTAAATGCGCGTGAGGGGGGTCCAAACGGGCCGAACGATGTCGGAATGGCCTGAAATCAGACGACAAATACGGGTGAGTTATTTCTGAAGTGGTCGAGCAGACGGCACGTCAATCGGACGTGCCCTGTGCCCGCGGTGACCGACAACGCAGTTCGGGTGTCATAAACGGCCAGAACGGGCGTCAAACGGTCAAATTCATAGCGGACGGCCTCGGATTGAGCTGAAACCACCGTGCAACATTCTAATTATTATTCGTAACGTGTACGCGCAGACGGCACGTCAATCGGACGTGCGGTTTGCGCGGTACGGCTCAATATTCGTGTTTTAAGTGATGCGCGCTCTTCGTAAACGCGCGTGAGGAGGGTCCAAACGGGCCGAACGATGTCGGAATGGCCTGAAATCAGACGACAAATACGGGTGAGTGATTTCTGAAGTGGTCGAGCAGACGGCACGTCAATCGGACGTGCCCTGTGCCCGCGGTGACCGAGAACGGAGTTCGGGTGTCATAAACGGCCAGAACGGGCGTCCAACGGTCAAATTCATAGCGGACGGCCTCGGATTGAGCTGAAACCACCGTGGAACATTCTAATTATTATTCGTGACGTGGAGGCACAGACGGCACGTCAATCGGCAGCATTTCCTGTAAAAAAGAATTCATATAAGTCATTTTGTCATAAACAATTCAATAGGATTGAACTTTAATAGAAAATACATTTAAGTAAATGACAAAGGAAGAAAATAATCATGGTATCAACTACACATGTGAAAAAAACATACTAATGTGTTATTGAAAAAATGTAAAACCAACAAGAACTTAATGTGTTATCACATCAGAGCATGCCTCATCCCATAACCATATTAGTAGGGTATCCTCATATGCGATTTACCTTTTTGAATTAATATGCACTTCCTCACCAGGTACCTGAGTAGATTTCATAGATATAATCATCTCACATCCTGTAAGGCTTCATTATGTATGATCATCCCACACCCCCTGGACAGCCCCCTGAACAGCCCCGCCCACCCCCGTGGATAGCCTTTCCCACCCTCGTGGACAGCCCCGCCCACCCCCATGGACAACCCACCCCCGTGGACACCCCCTACCCCCTAGACAGCCCAACCACCCCCGTGGACAGCCCACCCACCCCCCTCGACACCCCTTCTCCCTATGGACAGCCCCCCACCCCCTTGGATAGCCCGCCTACCCCCCTGGACACCCCTACCCCCTGTGGCCAGCCCACCCACCCCCCCTGGACAGCCCGCCCACCCCTCCTTGACAGCCCGGCCACCCCCGTGGACAGCCGTCCACCCTTGTGGACAGCCCGCCCACCCCCGTACCCCCCTAGACACCCCGTACCCCCCCGGGATAGCCCCGCCACCCTCCCAAACAACCCACACCCCCCTCCCCTGCAACCCCACCACCACCACCTAGACATACCAACCCCCTGGACACCCCACACACCCATCCCCCACCAGGACACCCCACTCAGACCCCCAGGACAGCCACACCCCCTGGACAGCCTCGCCCACCCCCGTGGACAGCCTTTCCCACCCCCGTGGACAGCCCCGCCCACCCCGTGGACAACCCACCCCACCCCGTGGACGCCCCCTACCCCCTAGACAGCCCAACCACCCCCGTGGACAGCCCACCCACCCCCCTCGACACCCTTCTCCCTATGGACAGCCCCCCACCCCCTTGGATAGCCCGCCCACCCTCTGGACACCCCTACCCCCTGTTGCCAGCCCACCCACCCCCCCTGGACAGCCCGCCCACGCCTCCTTGACAGCCCGACCACCCCCGTGGACAGCCCGTCCACCCTTGTGGACAGCCCGCCCACCACCGTACCCCCCTGGATAGCCCCGCCCACCCTCCCAAACAGCCCACACCCCCCTCCCCTGCAACCCCACCACCACCACCTAGACATACCACCCCCGTGGACACCCCACACACCCCTCCCCCACCATGACACCCCACCCAGACCCCCAGGACAGCCCACACCCCCTAGACAGCACCGCCCACCCCGTGGACAGCCTTTCCCACCCCCGTGGACACCCCCGCCCACCCCCGTGGACACCCACCCACCCCCGTGGACAGCCCCTACCCCCACAATCGATTATCCAAAACATATCAAATTGGTTTAAACACAATCCATAATTCCCACAATCCATTATCCAAACATAGAAAAAATATTGGAAAATAATTAAAAATCACCAACACCTCCTTCCAAACATAGAATACAAAAAACATTAACAGAATACAAAAACATTAAAAAATCTCACAATCCATTATCAAATTGATTTCATGAGTAATATCAAATTGGTCTGATTTACATGTTTTGAACACTCTCCTTCCAAACATAGAATACAAAAACATTAAAAATCACCAACACCTGGATAATCAATTAAACTACCAACACCTGGAAAAAATCTATTCATTAAAAAAACTACAACAATATGGTTGAGATCAAATTTCACCTATTCGTATGGGGTGTACCTGTTGGGATGGGGGTACTGGTGTTCGGATTCGCGAGAGCAGTGGAGTGAGATGGGGTTCGCGAG
The DNA here is from genome assembly GCA_963277665.1 of Viscum album. NCBI lineage: Eukaryota > Viridiplantae > Streptophyta > Magnoliopsida > Santalales > Viscaceae > Viscum > Viscum album. The sequence goes on from OY728141.1 coordinate 1,598,287,996, forward strand.
AGCAGCGGAGTGAATAGATTAGGGCTCTGTCCGAATGGGGAGAGGAGATCGCGGCCTGCAATTTGGGGGAAACCTTTGCCAACGGTTTATAAAAACCGTTGGCAAAGGCACACATTTCCCAACGGTTTACAGGAACCGTTGGGAATGTGTGAGTTTGAGCTGCCTTTTCCCAACGGTTCCATTGAACCGTTGGGAAAGGTCTCCTTTTCCCAACGGTTCCAGTGAACCGTTGGGGAAAGTTCTGCTGAAATTCTCTTTGCCAACGGTTTTCTTAAACCGTTGGCAAAGACTCACTATCCCAACGGTTTAAGTAAACCGTTGGTATACTGCCGTTGGGAAAAAGCTAAATTCCAGTAGTGCTCCTTGTACGTTTCACTCATAAGCACGTACAGGTTCTTTGAAATCTTCTCCACCTTCATTACCACAAGTGTGCCCTTCACAATTCTCATCACTTCATTCTCAGTGCGAGTCTTGCATTTGATATCATCAAATTGTCTCAAAGACAATATGTTCTTCAGGCCCTTCGCCTGACGTACTCCTCGGACGGTCCGTACTATGTCATCATACATCTCAATTTGATGGTATTGACTACAACGATTTTCAAGGTGTGATCGTTCCCCATGTACACAAGTCCTTCCGGGATGGTTTCATACTGATGGGAGAGGGCCCTTTATATAGGTTGCCTCTCCCCCTGCCATCCTCTCTCCGCTGGATCAATTGGTGGGGTTGGCCACCCACCACACACCAGCCACGCCCACCTCCCTTGACAAACAATGGGGCGGCCATCGTCCTGCAAATGAAATGTTGCCGACAGATCGGGCCACCCTGAGCATCTCGCATCACAAAGAAAGATCCTATTTTTATTGGATTTTTTTTTTCTACATTAACAAATGAATATCGGTTCATAATTCCAAGGAATATAATGACAAATGACTGAAAATTATGTGATGGAATTTCACGCATAATAGATTATATGCTTTTGTGAAAAATACTGAGCAGTGAGCTCAATTGAGAAAAGAATTTGAGGTAGAAGATTGCACATCAACAGGAAAAATTTGAAGATCTGTAACTCACAGATTATGATGATGCAGAATTGACATGCTGGGTCTCAAAAGAATTGGGAGCACACACTGAAGAAGGATATTTGAAGTCTTAAGAGGCTGAACAGATTTGAAGATCAGGATAGACAAAAGATCCAAGATGAGGAAGATGCAACAACATAGAATCGAAAAAGGAGTTAGATCTATGTGTCTCAATTCTCTTAGCCATCATTCCGTTTATGCATTCATGTATGGCTTTGAGAAAGGAGAAGACTGTTTTATTCCAATCCAGTGCTCTACTGAACCAGCTCTTCCACAATAGAAGATCTCCATCATTATCGTTGGTTGCAAATCCAGTCTGCATTCAAGGAGGAGTTCTTTACCAACCAACGCACACTGCACATTGAAGACAGCAAGGTGGGATGCTTATAAAATTGATGGAATGCCGATCAGGGGGTTTATGGGTGATACCTGACCCTTACTCATGGAGTGGAGCTTGTAAAAATCCATGTGTTTTTTTTTGGGTAAGGGTGAGGTCGTGTGATAATATAAAGTAAATAAGTTCATCCTAACAGGTGACATGTATTGACTGAATTTAAGACTCTAAAAAGGGAGAAAGTGATTTAAAAGAAATGCTGGACTTCAGGTATCATTTTGCTTGTTCAAATAATTCCCACATAAACCTTCATTTTCTTTCATTTTGCATTTCTATATCCATTAAAACAGAAGGATTCGACATCATTTCACGAATCCACAAACATTCTTTGATGGAAGCTTCGAATATCATTTATTCGCAAAATCATGATGGTTCGGGGTGAGCAGAAACGCATGAACCATAAACACGGAGGGAATCATAACTTATCCATGATGAAAAACGCCTCAAAAGAAAAATTAATAACAAAAAAAAAAGAGGGTGGGGGGTGATTACCAGCCAGTTAACCAAGAAGCAAAGGGTGCCCAACTCGGGCCAGCAAGCTTGGCACTCCAATAGTAGAGCCCACCGGAAGTGGGATAAGAGGAGCATATCTCGGCCATGGAAAGACCCACGAGCATGGTGAAGCCACCGGCGACCAACCACCCATAAACCATAACCATCGGGCCTCCATATGTAAGCCCGGTGTTGTAAAGTGTAGTTATGCCTGTAAGCACTGATATGATCGAAAATGAAAACGCAAAATTCGATACCACCCTGCAATTTTGACACAATACTCATCAATCAACCGAATTGGAAAAAAAAAAAAAAAACCAAGCCCGCTGTTTCATCTCCACCCTTCGAAAAGGCTCAGGCAATCAGCGGGCTACGAACTGAATATATCAAAGAGGAGTTCGGAGGGATTTACGACAGGTCACGCTTGAGTTCCTGCTTGTATCCAAGCTCGTGGAGGCGCGAATGGCCTGAATCGATGGAATCGCCGGCTTTAGCGGAGGGCACGGGCATTGCCCTGATCTCCCGAGCCATGCCGGAGCACGCAGCGACTGAGATTGAGCGTTCTTACAGCGGAGCGGAGCAAGAGCGCGCTGCCGCCATGAGCATCGAAAACCTGCACTGCTCGTCGAGCCAAGTGATTCCCGCCCGCCATTGGAATCGATTCTCCACTGGGTGGTTCCGAAATGTCCTAAAATTGACCAGTCTTTGAAATGCACGAATTTAAATACCAGTGATGTGACGTCAATATCTAAATAAAATAATTTCTCAGCTTAGTTCTATGCGATGAAATGGATTCGAAATATTTTGATAAAATTCGAATGAATATAAAAGTCGTATTTCAAAAATTTAATCTTTTTTGCTAAATTTTAAATACATATCAGAAAGACAGTGTGATAGAGTATTAAACTTTTGATATATGAACCTGGTTGATTGAGTTTTTTTTTTATATAGGTTTTTCTGGAAAAAAATATATTTAATTAAGCCTAAGTCGAAAAAAATGGAAAATATGTCTTAAAAGCAACAGGATCCTTCCGACCTTGTGTTTTTTTCGCTCGAAAGGTGGTATGGGTCTTTGTAACGTCCCGACTCGGCTCACCCCTGAACCGGTGGCCGGACCGGTCGTCACAGACCGCCGACTAGCAGCGAGGGTCTAAGGATAGTCAGTAGTGAGACTATGCCCTCTTTTTAGTGTTAATAAAATAGACAAATGCAATAAATAGTGGAAACGGTATAATAAATGATAAAGCAGCGAAAAACATATTTTTATAAATCTTGTACAAAACAAATGGTCAACGCCAAATTGTACAGCAGATGCATGCATGACATGCTAATGATACAAAATAGAAAACGGTGAACATAACAGCATGCTTTACATTCCAATACATAAATAAATAATTAATGACTCAAAGCCCCAAGGGCGGTCTCCTCGAGCATCCCGAGCATCCGCTCGATCCTCTGCTCCTATCTCCCAAGTAAATGCAAACAGCATAATCCTGCAACCAAATACAATCTACTCGGGTACCCAATAATCAGTAAAAGCCACAATTTCATTCCAACTCATAACTTGATAATTAATTCTACCATTAATTACCCTATTACTTATTCTTCCCATTCAAATCATTCAACTATTTAATCATATCACTTTAACTAAATTAGTAACTCATGCTTAAAATCAACACATGTTCAAGTCCTCATTTATCTCAGGTGGCAACATTATTTAATAACATCAAAAGTGTCATGCATAGACACATCATAATCAATGAAACTCACATTCTCAATTTATTTAAAGAAGCTATAATCCTTAAATAAGGTGATATGGATTTGGGACCCTACCTCGGGGTTTTGACGAAAACCACAACCAACAAAGAACGCTCAAGAAAAACAGGTTGATTCTTCAAGAACCCGCCTTAGATCACTTCTCCTAGTAAGACCAAAACCAAAACTCATCATACTTGTCATCCACACACTTAGATTTACTCATAACGGGCGTAGATCTAAGAAACCGAGAGAAGAGAGGATGTAGATCTAAGTAGATCTAAGAAACCGAACAAGAACGAAGAAGAACATCTACCTACCTCAAGAATTCGGTTTCGATTCGCCAAAAGAAGCCTTCAGATCGCCTCCAAAACACTTGGGAGAGGTTCTCCTACCTTCAAGGGAGGGTGATCCCGAGTTATAGCCGCTGAGGAGGAAAAACAAGCCATCTAGGGGCAAAAACGTGTGAGATCCACTTTTTTAGGATCTCACTTAAGTGCCCGTACGATTTGCTCGCATGGTTAGACAAACCGTGCGCTAACCGTGCGTTAGCTACTGCCTCGTCAAACATTCCTCACACGGTTAGGCCGCACGGTTAGACAAACTGTGCGCTAACTGTGCGTTAGCCACTCCCTCAAAACTTCAACTACCCACGGTTTGGCCTCACGGTTAGACAAACAGTGCGCCGCCCGTACGACTTCCCCTTTGTCTCAAAACTTCAATCAAAGTTTGAAAAACGACATCTTTAGGTGTTCCAACACTCGGAATAAAATTCCGGAGCTCGGTTTAAAAAGAACGACCCGTTGATAAACTGAAAAAAAAGGAATTTAAAAAACATTCATGTTTTAACCCGGTTTAAACACACATGATTTTACATTATACCCACCTTAAAAAAAACTTCACGTCCTCAAGAAGCCATCGGGGACCACTACTAAAACAACCGACCTACCAAGGTCATTTAATCTTGTTAGAAGTGACGTGTTGCGTTCCCAACGCCAAACACACATTTAACCCTTCACAAACCTGGTGGATAAGCCTTTACAACTAGATCCAAAGATTACTCTAAAGCTTAAACATCAAAACAGATCTTATATTTAAGGTCATTAGAAGGACCTTGTCAACATAAAAGGTTGAATCTCGATCAATCAACATAACATGTTTCACGTGCTTCCCTTGAAAGACGTCGCGGACCCGAAAGCCACATTCGCCCTTTATCTGACGACGTGTCCAGAAGAGCGCACTAAGAGAAAACCAAGGTCATGAAGAAGATCAATCAAACTATTACCGGAAAACTATGTTCTAAAAGCTCGGCATCACCTGCCAACACGTTCATCAAGAACAAAGTGATAATACCCATCTTAGGATTTCCCAAGACGTCTCAAGAAAAGATCAATCGCTCACCAACGTGCTAGATTAACAACAAGATCAGCGTGTCACAACACCCGGGTCTTTCGAAAATAATTCCATGTATTGAAATGAAACTGATTCTTTAACGCTCAAGTCACTCTACATGGAGTTGACCCGAGACCGTACTCAATAGTACAAAAAGTCTTATTACGGAGTCATATTGCCTCATATGACCATTTTCCTGAACGACGCTATAACCAGTCACTCATTACTAAGAAGGAAGGATCAAACGACCAACAAAGCAGTTGACCATGCCCAAGGCACGTCTAACCAGCTAACAAAGAGCATTTCTCGATGCTCAAGCCCATAACAAGGTCAAGAAACACATCACCACCCGTTCGAACAAGGGTGTCATTGGAAACTGAAAGTCCTACCTGGAACAACGACACCCAATAACACCAAAAGAGTGAGAAAAGCCATAGCGCTAGCAAGGCATTTAAGTTCTGAGGGCGTTATCGACCACAGGTTAGCCCCTTACGAAGAATAAGTGTCAACCCTAAATCGGGTCACATCAAACAAGTCACTAGACTCAAAAGCCGAACATAGGGCCATTGTTAAGGAGAAGAACACCTACAGAAAGTACTCACGCTTCCGTTCCAAGGCAACTCAAGAGAAGTCCGAACTACCCTTTACATGAGGGTTTTAAACAGTGGACACCACAATAGGTTCCATTTCCAAGCCTCTTATATTTAATCACTTTTAATCTTTAATCATCAAAGATTTAATCAAAACATCAAAGTACCATTTTCAAAACGCCCCAAGGGAAAAATAGGCAAGTCTCACAAAACTCCCTTTTTAAAACATTTATGTTAGTTGAAAACCCGTCATTTTCAGGAAATTTATCAAAATAAATTCCTTTTAAGAAGATAAGGCGACCTACGAGGATCTCATTTTAACCAACCTGGGTTCTCTATAAAGCAACCCAATAGCAAACGCACAGGTATTAAAATTCCAAACACCCAAACAGGTCATCCCATAAAAACACTCCCCAACTGACCTACTTGGGTCCAGTTTCATTTTGGAAGCTAGCCATTTGATTTCAGATCAACATTAAACATCTTTCACATTTATAAGCATTTCACAAGGCATCAAGTCATCACATTTAGTATGAGTTGTCATTTCCCAATTCATGAAGCGCCCATACATTCCATGGATTGAAAATTGGCTCTCATTAATCGATACCAATGTCAATTCAGAAATTAACATCACTACTGGGAATGGAGGCTTTCCCAACGCTTCTTTACCAACAGTTTGCTTAAACCATTGGTAAAGAAGGGACAAGACACCCTTTCCCAACGGTTTTAAGAAACTGTTGGTAAAAGGGTGTCCAATGCACCCTTCCCCAATGGTTCTAGTAAACCGTTGGGAAAGGGTGCCTTGGACACCCCTTTACCAATGGTTTTTAAAAACCGTTGGTAAATGTTTACCCCAAATACAGTCGGTCGCCGCTCCTCTCCCCCATTCGCGATAGAACCCTAAATCTATCAAGGGCTCGACTCCTCTCGTGACTTCCCCCATCCGAACCGCTGAAAATCCATCTGAATCATCTCAAATCAGGTATTTTATTCTTTATACACATAAAATATTTAAGTGATACCTTGTTTTTTATTGTTATTCTTCTCATATTTTAGTTTTAAGTTTTGATTTTGATGTGTATATCATTTTTTTGTGTTTTGATTTAATCTAGACTTTCTCCATTCCAATTCATTTAATTAATTAAATCTTTAACCCTCCATCGAAGAAGAAACATCTCAAATTCATTGCGGTTGGATTCTAGATTTTCTAAGTACGTGTTTTTATGCCTTTTCTTCATCTTGTAATTAATTGTTACTTGGAAATTTATTTATATGTGTTTATTAATTTTTAGAAAAGTTTTTATGAATGTTTTCCTTAAAATTACTTGAGGAAAGTGTTTTATTAAAATGATTTTTTTTAATAAGGCTTGTGTAATGTAATTTTTTATAGTACACCATGTGACTATGTTTGGTATTTAGTAACACATGAGATAACTGGTGTGTGAGAATGTGTTGTGAAAGAGATTCCATGGTTGGTTCAAGATTATATTTACGTTTTGAGCCTATTAATGAGTTTTTTTAAAGATATTTTGAGATATTTACCTTATGTTTATTGGTGAAAACTGGGATCTGTAGAGGTGGTTCATAATTAAGACATATAATTACCGCTAAACATGTGGATAAACCATGCATAGTAGTGAATTCATGAAATTTTTGATGTTTTTAGTCCTTTTTTATTTGGAGTTTCTTTTGATGTTGATGTTTCTTATTGATACCTATGATGGGAATTTATTTTAGTTTCTAAATCGGCTGAGACTCCCCCACCATGCACAGTGTATGCAACCTCTACCCTTATTTAATCATTCTGTTTACACAGCCTATGCAACCTCTACCCTTATTTAATCAGTGAACTCAAGTCATTAATTCAAGCCTTCATTCTCACTAGCATGTAAAATTGAATGATATAAACCCATCCTCACATGATTTCTTACCTTAGATAGTGTCCAACATATGGAATACGAGCTTTTGAATTCATCAGTTAACCAGGATCATATATTCCATTTCCCCCAAGATGACTGTACTAATATAACTTTAGGGTCAATTAAATATGGTTCTCATTGTACGTTGTATATTATGTGTCCTTCTTGGCCAATACTCACTTTTATGAGGGTGGGGTGCTTTTCACTACCCATGCTGGCATGTGTAGACATCCATAAAAATATTAGATAAGTCACAAGTTTAATTCAGTAATGTTGTTATCATTGACATACTTTATTATTAATCTCAAATTTAAAAATAAATGTTTTTGTCTATACTTAACGAAATTAAATCTTTTTACAAGCCATGAACAACCTATTAGTGTAGGAGACTAAAATTTATTCACCCATGGGGTGCGCTTGAATTGGGGAAGTAATTGTTGGAACCATGGTCTTCTATGCATGATTTGGAGTATGGTTTGTGTTTGTTGTCAATCCTAAGTGGAAGTTCAGAATGTGTACCAACAAAGAGATCATACAGTTCAAGCAGACAATAGTATTGAAGGTGGCGTCGTTTCCCGGTGTTTGCCAAAATTTTGGGCCTAAAAATCGACAAATGAAGAAAAGTTTTTTTGGAAAAGAGACTTGCGCTTCGTGCACTTGAAGGAGAGGAAACTTGCATGCCATATGTTTTTCAATATCAGAACATGGTAAAATGGCAAAGGGATAAGGGCCGCACAAGTTTTGGGCAGGTCGCGCAAGTGACCTGCGCGCCGTGAAGAGACTAGTGCGCTGATGCCTAGGAGGATTGGAAACTTGTGCATTTATTGTTTTTCAAGTTTATAAACTTCAAAATATGGCAAAGGAAAGAAGGTCACGTAAGTATTTGTGTGGTCACGCAAGTGAGTAGCGCGACAGAGGCTAGTAAGGATGAGCTGCGCACCGGAACCTGCGCGCCGAGGGAAGACTTGCGCACCACCGCGCAGGGGGTCTAGTTTGTCTATAAATAGAGGACCACCCCTCCTCATTTGTAATGAAGTTCGAGACTTAGAGATTTTTCAAGATCTCGTCGCGCAAGTGGTTGAGTCGCGCAAGTGGTTGTTGGGTCGCGCAAGTAGAGGCTGCGCATCGGCTGTTGGCTGCGCATCCAAAGTGGTTTGGGATTTAGAGGCGCTGAGTTGCGCAAGTTTGGAGTTCAAAGAGGTAGTGTCGCGCAAGTTGTTTGGAGTCACCTACGTGCCAAGTTTGTACCACACAAGTGACTTGCGCGCCATTCCTGAAACTTGCGTGCCAGATCTTGGAGAAGCTTGCCAGGGTTGTTAAAGTACATTCGTCCTTTTGAAGCTGCACGAAAGCTGGAGGATCGTCCAGTACCCTCAACGCAAAGTGAGATTCGTCTTCAGGTGAGAGTTGGACTTAAACAGAGCATCTACATACAACAGAGGATGCATTCTTATGCAATGATGAAGAGACCTTCACGTCTATAAACTGAGTGTGACTTCACCAAGGGTAGTGAGCCAGGGGGGGTCAACGGGAGTGACCCGAGGGAAGCAATGAGCTATCCCTGAACCTTTGTAAAGGCAGTGAGCCAGGGACATAGTGATTGTTCCCGAACCTTTGTAATCCATAGCTAGTGAATATTAGTGGAATTTGGTACGACCGACAACTTGTCGGCGTATGCTCCTTGGACGTAGCCCTTAGTGGTGAACCAAGTAAAAAGTGATGTGTCTTCTCTATGCATGTGAATGTTTGATTTCTGATAATATTCATCATACAGGTTCAACAAGTTCCTACCAACATGGGAACAAGATCCATCACATTAAAAGAAAAAGTTGTCACCCTGATTCACCCCTCCCCTCTCAGGGTGTCTCGGGGTCCTTCAGTAATTGGGTAATGAAAGGTATGGCCATAGAGGTGCCAATAATGAGTTATTGAACACGAGTGAATGATTTGGGATGCCTATAACACATAATGGGACCTGGGACATGTGCCTCTTATATACCTAATGAAAATGAATATAAATAAATTTTAATTTAATTTATGAGTACTTGTTCTTTACATTATTTTAATAGTTCACTACATCGAATAGAAACTTCTTCCTTTATCGTTTACTTAAATGTATTTTCTATTAAAGTTCAATCCTATTGAATTGTATATGACAAAATGACTTATATAAATTCTTTTTACAGAATGGACAGAAGTTGGATGTATGAAACCGATCGGATCTCAAGCGATTTTCAAAACAATTTGGAGAGCTTTATAGATTTTGCATTTCACAATGCTTCAGATAGTGGTCGTATACACTGACCATGTTCCAATTGTGTTGGTAGACCTTGGTTGAGCCATGAAGAAGTCATCTACCACATAAACAAAACTGGTTTTCAAGCAAACTACTTTGTGTGGTATCGCAATGAGGAGAAAATGAAATCTCAAATTGGTGATGATCGAAATGAAAGGACTGGAATAGAGAATTTGTTAGATGATCGATTTCCATTTATTCATCATCATGAAAAAGAAAGTATTTCAACTCAAGAAGACCTCAATATGATGATAACTGATGCATCTAGTGAAAATGATGATATTGATAGGGTGAAAAAATTGAATGATGCTGCCACGACTCTAGTATATCGACAATGCGATAAAATGAAAAAGATGGAATTTTTAATCCGATTGTTTCATGGGAAAACTATTCATGGGATTTCTAATACAACAATCGATTACATTCTTACCCTCTTAAAGAATTTAATTCCAGATGATGCAGACATTCCCTCAAACCACTATATGGCATGGAAGTTAGTTGATGAACTTGGATTTTCAAGAAACAAAATTCATGCTTGCCCGAAAGATTTCAGTTTATTCTGGGAGGAAACAGCTGAACGAAATGATTGTATAAAATGTGGCACATCGCGCTGGAATTCAAAATCTGATGGAACACCATCCCGCATTCCACAGAAAGTAATGTGGCACCTTCCATTGATCCCCAAACTCCAGAATTTTTTTATGTCTGATGACATATCAATAAAAATGAGATGACATGATATCGAGAGAAAGAAGACTAATGATGAGTTGGTTCATCCTGCAGATGGATTTGCATGGCAGAGATTTGATGCTCAACATCCTGATTTTGCAGCTGACGTGTGTAATGTGAGGCTGGGTATTTCATGCGACGCTTTTAATCCGTTTGGGCAGATGCTTACTTCGCACAGCACATGGCCAGTTTTTATACACATTTATAATCTTGCCCCATGGTTGTGTATGAAAAAACCTTTCACTTTCATGAGTATACTCATATCTGGCCCTTCTGATCCTAACATTGATATTGATGTATACATGCAACCTTTAATAAAATAGTTGAAATTTCTTTGGGATGTGGGTGTACGCACATACGATGCATGTTTGAAAGACATATTTCATATGCGTGCTGTGCTTATGTGGACGATCAATGATTTTCTGGCTTATGCAATGATGTATGGATGAACCACAAAGGGAAAACTATCATGACCAGTTTGTATGAAGAATACACGATCCAAAAGACTGAAACATCATTATAGTTTCAGTTTTATGGGACATCGACGATTCTTGCCAAATGATCATCCATATAGAATGAATCGTCGAAGATTTGATAATACCATAGAGACCGATGATCCACCTCAGCGTATGTCTAGAACTGATGTGCTTAATGAATTTAAAGATTTCAGTTTTTCATTCGGGAAGGGTCAAATGAAATCTGGAAAGAGAAAGAATGTTTCCACTGAAACCTGTTACAATTAGAGGAAGATGAGTATCTTTTTTGATTTGCCTTATTGGTCAACCAATTTGTTACATCATTGCTTAGACATAATGCATATTGAAAAGAATATATTCTAAATGTTGCTTTCGGTTCTTCTAAATGTCAAGGAGAAGACAAAAGACGATTTACGATCTCGGCGTGACTTGGTGGATTGGGGCATCAGACCAGAATTGCATCACGTGCATATCAGTGAAAATAAATGGAAATTTCCATGTACTTATTATGTGATGACACCTACAAAAAAAACAATTTCTGGAAGTATTAGAGACTATTAGAGTTCCTGATGGCTATTCAAGCAACATATCTAAACGGGTCAACAGAAGAGAGTTGAAGCTAAAATATTTGAAGACTCGTGATTATCACGTTCTACTGCATGAGTTGCTTCTAATAGAAATCCGTCATCTTTTGTCCAATAATGTAAGGGTGACTGTTATTCGGTTGTGCCATTTGTTTAGAGATCTTTGTGCTAAGAAGTTGTCCAAGTATTTCTTGCAAAAAATGTTGACAGATGCCCCATTAATTTTGTGTGAGTTGGAGAAAATATTTCCTCTATCATTTTTCACATGAATTCTGCATCTGACTGTCCATATTCCCACTGAAATACTTCTTAGAGGACCTGTTTCTTTTCGTTGGATATATCCAACTGAAAGAAATATGTACACATTAAATTCTTATGTTCGAAACAGGAATCACCCCGAAGGTTCTATCATGAACAGTTACTTGGCTGAAGAATGTATGGATTTCTGCTCAATGTATTTGTCTGATCTTACTACAAGAATGAACAGAACAATGAGAAATGAAGAAGAACAGTATGAGAAAATTGAACCCAGTTTTCCATCACTTCTTCAAACAGGAGGAATTCCTGGATCATATACATTGAAGACATTAAGACATGAAGAGCGGGAGATGGCACATCACACAGTTTTGTTCAACTGTGATTTGTTCGATGACTATATCAGGTAACTAAATTTAATATGTATATCTTACATATATATATCTGTTAAAATATTCATATTTTTTATCTACAGGGAACATAAAACAATGATAAATAGGAAGCATCATTCTTTATCTTTGATAAGAAGAGAGACTTTGCATAACAAAGAGTTTTCTGCTTGGTTAAAATTGAAGGTAAAAATATTACTGTTTAAAATAATTATATTAATATTTAATTAAATTTAATAGTCATTTATATTACAGGTATTGAGTTTGTCTGTTGATTCTGTCTCTGAGGAAATAAGAGCTTTGGATTTTGGTCCTAATACCATGGTTCGTGACTGTAAATCAATTATTATCAATGGGTGCAAATTTATTGTCACTGAACGAGAAAAGAACATGAGAACACAACATGATGGTGTTATGGTTACTGCCACAACAGATTGTTATGCCAGTGCATCAGATAGTAGACCACGATTTGAAAATGTGGGTTATTATGGAGTCGTTGAGAAAATAATAAATTGGATTATTACTCTCATAGACGAGTCACAATGATGAAATGTCATTGGTTTGATTTGATGATGAGACAGGGCACATTCATTGATGATTGTGGATTTTGAGTAATTAATATGACTCACACTCTTACTACCGAAGAACCATACGTGTTGGCATCAATGGCTAAATAAGTTTTTTATGTCAAAGACCAACTTCGACCTAAATTTGGTGTCATAGTTGAAGTAATTTAAAGACATATTTTTGATGATGGCAATGATGGAATTGACATTGTCCCTAATTCCATTAGAACCAATCCATTTATTTATTTTGATGACTCCAATAGCTCAATTGTTAGAGTTGATTGTGAACCTGAAGTTGTGGTTGAAAATATATAGAATCATTCATCCATATTCTCAATTCTTTTGGTTTACCTCGAGTTGGGTTGTTAAGGTTGGTAATATTCAAATTGATTTAGTATTGATCACAAATATGTTTTAGCTGACTTGACCGTTATGTGAATTTTCAATGCTCATTGGTTACAGTTTTATTTGAATTGCATTTTCTAATTTGGAATTGAACTGTATTCAAACCTAGTCAAACAATATTTCTAACTTGGTGAACATTACAACTTGTATGATTTATTAAATCCATTCAAGATCTTCTAAAACAATTGATAGCTAAATTACCAATTAATCCCCCTATTCCCTCATATATTTAGTTTTTTGGGTTACAAATTAGTTTTCTTTTTCTAATTAATTTCATATTTGTTTTCAAAAGCAGGAAATGCATCCAATTAAAGAGAGACAAAGGAAAAAAATGATGGAGAACAATCGTTTAATGGTGGAGATGGGCGTTCCACCATTAGTGCCTACAATGAGTACTTTATTTCAAGTATATATATTTAAAGAATATATAATTTCATTTGATTAATTTTTTTGTAAACATTTTTTTAAGATCCACCTATACGTTGACAGTTATTCGACGAGGAGCCTAGTACTGGTCCTAGTACTCAGGTCGGTGGTACGAGGAGGGTTCATACCAGAGGTGGACGAGCAGCTTCGCGTACCTGACTAGACCCTATCCCTCCCACTGACATGTCATCCTTACCACATTCTAATCCCGGTGTGTCGTTAGGGACACACGAGATATTTAGGCCTCCCATGTTTTCGCCACCTTTTGCATCTTATGACCCATCATTTTCATATCCCATGATGATTCCCACTCCCTAGTTAGAATCCGGTCATACAGCTGTCCCATCTTCTTTTCCTTCTACTTCTGTCTCTCTGAGCTTCTATATTCCATCATCTTCGACTCCTGTTCCACCACAGAGTGTTCCATCAGTTTCTATGGATCCAGCGGCGCTCAACGATCAGACTGACGCATGTATATTTATAGAACCCTAATAAATTTTTATAGCAATATTTATTTTCATTATAACATGTTTTGATAAAATATTTGTTTTTATTTCATAACAGATACATCTACTGATAGAAGGCGGGGGCGGGGGCGTACACGCATGCGTTCGGTGTGGAATTACCGCACACAAGTTATGGTGGATTACAATGAATAAAACCACATGGTTGAGAAAACATGGCAGCAATGTTGGAGTTTTTTGGCGACGCTTGCCAAATACTCTGACATCATTCCTGTCAGCCCGCTATCATGGAGACATTTTCCACATGAGGTCAAGGATAGAGCTTGGGAAGATATATGGGTAAAAAAATCTGTTGTATTTAATGCCATGAATTATTTTTGTATTTATATGAATTAATATTTTGATGTCAGTTTAGATTTAATTTTCCTGATGGTGAGGGTGCACGACTAGAACATCTAAAGAATTTAAGAGAGATTTGGAGAGCCTACAAGCATGAGTTGTATATTGGCTGGTGTGCTAGATTTGTCACTGAGTTAGAGGCGGTACCAGTCTTGGATGATTTTCCTATAGAGCAGTATCGTCAGATGATTACTCATTGGACGACTACCCAGTTTAAGGTATGAATTAAATTTGAGGTATTTAAATAATAACTTTAATGTTTTGAATTAATATTATCCTTTGCATTATCTAATTTTATTTAGGAATCATCTGAAAAAAATAAAAAAAAACATTGATGCAAGAAAATACCTCCACACACTAGGACGTACTACGATGACAGATCATGAGAGGAAGCAGGTATGAAAATTATTTATAAGTTTTCTTTACGACATACACTTTCTTTTTTTTCCTCAATTATTTAATCGTTTGCTAAAGTTTTCATATAACTTTAGTTTTCAATGTCATTGTAGAGGAAAATACAGAATATTGAAGGACGTGTGCCTCGAGCAAAACTGTTTTGCTCGAGTAGACAGAAAAAAGGATGGAAGTGCCGTCAACGAAGCGACTCAGCAGCAGATTGTAAGTTTTAATTTGTTGATTCTATATTTTAATATCTATTTTGTAACTTAATAATATATTTATATTTGTAACAGGCTGCTTTAGAGGCCCTTGATGCCCAAGAACTAGACAATTTTGGGCCCACTGATCACTTACATCAAGTGTTGGGAGAGAAGCATCCTGACAGAGTACGCTGCCGACCTAGGATAGCCCCGAAGAGGTATTGACCCTCCTCAGGTACGATTTGTAGTGCCACCGATCTATAGAAAGTTAGGGAATAGGCAAAACAGATTGAGAAAAGGGCCATAGAGATAGCAGAATAGTCTGCTAGGGCAAACAATACATTTATGAAATTTATTGAAGTTCTACGTCCAACACTTCCACCAGAGGCCAGCCCAGCTTTTGATGAATATATGCCATAGATACATTCTATATATGGTACACCGGGTGAAAGTTCTGGTGGTGGTCAAGACGATGTCCATCCTGACGATGATGATGGAGAGGAGTCTGATACGGAAGAGGAGGGAGAGGAGGAGGGCGAGGCGGATGGCGAGGGCGAGGAGGAGGGTGAGGGTGAGGAGGAGGGTGAGGATGATAATGGGGATGAGGACGAGGGTGATGATGATGGTGATAATGGTGATGGTGATGTGGGACAAATTGATCCGTTACATTTTTGACTAATATTACTGAGATTTGATGTTTAATCTATTCTAGTTGTTGGTTTTATCTAGACCCGTAGTATAGTATTAGAGTTGATTTATTTTTATATATTGTCTGTTTTCATGGATGTTGTTTTCTTTTAGTGGTTGTAGTGTATATTGAGAATGTTTATAGAGTTTTGTATGTTTGAGAACTCCCTGAATAGCCCCCCTTCTTCCTGAACCCTGGACAACCCCCCACCATCCTCCTTAGACCCCAGATAGCCCCCCAGACAGCCCCCCAGACAGCCCCCCCATCCTCCTTGGTCCCCAGACACCCCCCAGACAGCCCCCCGGACATCCCCCCCACCCTCCTCCCTGGACCCCAGACAACCCCCCAGACAGCCCCCAGACATCCCCCCTGACAGCCCCCCCATCCTCCTCCTTGTACCCCGGACAACCCCCCGAACACCCCCCGGACAACCCCCCGCACAGCCCCCCCACCCTCCTCCTTGGTCCCCGGACATCCCCCCGGATAGCCCCCCGGACAGCCCCCCGGACAGCCCCCCGGACAGCCCCCCGGACAGCCCCCCCACCCTCCTCCCTGGACCCTGGACATCCCCTTGGACCCCCAGACAACCCCCACCCTCCTTGATTTCACATGCTTTTTTTATTTCTCTGATCATGCAATGTTATTTAGAATTATTCCATTTCTATATGTCTTGAATTATATGAATGTCTTGGTAATCTTATTAAGTAAAAACAACAATTATCATATGAAAAATCACCTCAATCCGAGGCCCGGTGTGGCCGACACCACTCAAAGTGTCTCAGGTTAATTTGAAATGGACAACATTTTAAGTGAAAACAACAACTAGCATACGGAAAACTGACCAAACAGATTCTGATTGTGTTGATACTTTAGCACAACGATCCATGGGTCATATGTGATGTGTACGAGTCAACACCACCTCAATCCGAGGCTCGGTGTGGCCGACACCATTCAAAGTGTCTCTCTTTTGTTTAAAATGGACAAGATTTTAAGTGAAAATAACAACTGACATACATAAAACCGACCAAAAAAATTCGGAATGTGTTGATTCTTTAGGACAATGTTCCATGTACGAGTTAACCACATATCAATCCGAGGCGCGGTGTAGCCAGCACCATTCGAAGTGTCTCACTTTTGTTTGAAGTGGATAACATTTTAAGTGAAAAGTACAACTGACATACGAAAAACTGACCAAACGCATTCGAATTGTGTTGATACTTTAGGAAAATGATCCTTGGGTCATTTGTGACATGTACGAGTCAACTCTGTCTAAATATGAGGAGCGGTATGGCCGGTAGCACTCTAACTGTGTCTCTTTTGTTTAAAATGGATGAGATTTTAAGTGAAAAGAACAACTGACATACGAAAAACCAACCAAACACATTCAGATTATTTTGATACTTTATCACAACGATCCATGGGTCATATGTGATGTGTAAGAGTCAACTTAGGCTCAATACAAGGCACGGTGTGGCTGAAACCATTCGAAGTGTCTCACTTTTGTTTGAAATGGATAACATTTTAAGTGAAAAGTACAACTGACATACGGAAAACTGACCAAACACATTAGGATTGTGTTGATACTTTAGGAAAATGATATTTGGGTCAATTTTGACGTGTACGAGTCAACATCGACTCAATCTGAAGCCCGGTGTGGCCGGCACCACTCAAAGTGTCTCAGGTTTATTTGAAATGGACAACATTTTAAGTGAAAACAACAACTGACATACCGAAAACCGACAAAACACATTCAGATTCTATTGAAATTTTAGGAAAACGATCCATGGGTCATATTTGACGTGTACATGTCAACCTAGCCTCAATCCGAGGCGCAGAGTGGCCGGTACCACATGAAATGTCTCTCTATAGTTTAAAATGGACTTCATTTTAATTGAAAACAACAATTAACATACGGTAAACTGACCAAACACATTCATATTCTGTTGAAACTTTAGTACAACAATACATGGGTCATATGTGATGTGTAAGAGTCAACCTAGCCTCAATACGAGTCACAGTGTGGCCGGGATCACTCTAAGTGTCTCTCTTTTGTTTAAAATGGACAATATTTTAAGTACATACGGAAAACCGACCAAACAGATTCTGATTGTGATGATACTTTAGCACAATGATCCATGGGTTATATGTGATGTGTATGAGTCAACCCCACCTCAATCTAAGGCGTGGTGTGGCCGACACCATTCACAGTGTCTCTCTTTTGTTTAAAATGGACATCATTTTAAGTGAAAACAACAACTGACATACGAAAAACTGACCAAATGAATTTGAAATGTGTTTATGCTTTAGGAAAACGATCCATGGATCATATGTGACGTGTATGAGTCAACCCCGCCTCAATCCGAGGTTCAGTGTGACCGGAACCACTCTAAGTGTCTCTCTTTTGTTTCAAAAGGATATCATTTTAAGTGAAAACATCAAGTGGCATACGGAAAACCGACCAAATGAATTCGTATTGTGTTGATACTTTAGGAAAATGATCCATGGGTCATTTGAGACATGTACGAGTCAACACCATCTAAATACGAGGCACGGTTTGGTCGGTACCACTCTAACTGTGTCTCTTTTGTTTAAAATGGATAGGATTATAAGTGAAAAGAACAACTAACATACGGAAAACCAACCAAACGCATTCGTATTATGTTGATAATTTATCACAACAATCCTTGGGTCATATGTGATGTGTAAGAGACAAACCGGGCTCAATCCGAGTTACGGTGTGGCTGGGATCACGCTAAGTGTCTCTCTTTTGTTTAAAATGGACAACATTTTAAGTACATATGGAAAACCGACCAAATGCATTCAGTTTCTATTGAAACTTTAGGAGAAATATCCATGGGTCATATGTGATGTGTATGATTCAACCTTTCCTCAATCCAAGGCGCGGTGTGGCTGACACCACTCAAAGTGTCTCTCTTTTGTTTAAAATGGACTTCATTTTAAGTGAAAACAACAACTAGCATATGGAAAACCGACCAAATAGATTCTGATTGTGTCGATACTTTAGAACAATGATCCATGGGTCATATGTGACATTTATGAGTCAACCCCGCCTCAATCCGAGGTATGGTGTGGCCGACACCATTCATAGTCTCTCTCTTTTGTTTAAAATGGACATCATTTTAAGTGAAAACAACAAGTGACATATGAAAAACTGACCAAACGGATTCTAAATGTGTTTATAATTTAGGAAAACGATCCATGGGTCATATGTGACATGTACGAGTCAACCCCGCCTCAATCCGAGGCGTGGTGTGACCAACACCACTCTAAGTGTCTCCCTTTTGTTTCAAAAGGATATCATTTTAAGTGAAAACATCAACTGGCATACGGAAAACTGACCAAACGCATTCTTATTGTGTTGATACTTTAGTAAAATGATCCATGGGTCATTTGAGACGTGTACGAGTCAACCCCATCTAAATACGAGGCGCGGTGTGGCCGGTACCACTCTAATTGTGTCTCTTTTGTTTAAAATGGACAGGATTATAAGTGAAAAGAACAACTGACATACGGAAAACTGACCAAACACATTTGGATTCTATTGATAATTTATCACAACGATCCATGGGTCATATGTGATGTGTACGAGCCAACCCGGGCTCAATCCGAGTCGTGGTGTGGCCGGGATCACTCTAAGTGTCTCTCTTTTGTTTAAAATGGACAACATTTTAAGTACATACATAAAACCAACCAAATGCATTCTATTTCCATTGAAACTTTAGTATAACAATCCATGGGTCATATGTGACGTGTACGAGTCAACCTCTCCTCAATCTAAGGCATGTTGTGGCCGACACCACTCAAAGTTTCTCTCTTTTTTTTAAAATGGACTTCATTTTAAGTGAAAATAACAACTAGCATACGGAAAACCAACCAAACGGATTCTGATTGTGTTGATACTTTAGAACAATTATCCATGGGTAATATGTGACGTGTAATAGTAAACCCCACCTCAATATGAGGTGCGGTGTGGCCGAAAATATTCATAGTGTCTCTCTTTTGTTTAAAATGGACATCATTTTAAGTGAAAACAAAAAGTGACATACGCAAAATTGACCAAACGAATTAAAAATGTGTTGATGCTTTAGTAAAATGATCCATGGGTCATATGTGATGTGTACGAGTCAACATCGCCTCAATCCGAGGCGCGTTGTGGCCGACACCACTCTAAGTGTCTCTCTTTTGTTTCAAAAGGATATCATTTTAAGTGAAAACATCAACTGGCATACGGAAAACCAACCAAACGCATTCAAATTGTGTTGATACTTTAGGACAATGATACATGGGTCATTTGAGAGGTGTGCGAGTCAACCCTGTCTAAATACGAGGCGCGGTGTGGCCGGTACCACTCTAACTGTGTCTCTTTTGTTTAAAATGGACAGGATTATAAGTGAAAAGAACAAATGGCATACAGAAAATTGACCAAACACATTCGAATTCTATTTATAATTTATCACAACGATACATGGGTCATATGTGACATGTACAATCCAACCCAGTCTCAATCCGAGTCGTGGTGTGGCTGGGATCACTCTAAGTGTCTCTCTTTTGTTTAAAATGGACAACATTTTAAGTACATATGGAAAACTGACCAAACACATTCGGTTTTCATTTAAACTTTAAGAGAATGATCCATGGGTCATATGTGATGTGTAAGAGTCAACCTTGCATCAATATGAGGTGCGGTGTGGCCGACACCACTCAAAGTGTCTCTCTTTTGTTTAAAATGGACTTCATTTTAAGTGAAAACAACAACTAGCATACGAAAAAATGACCAAATAGATTCTGATTGTGTCGATAATTTAGCAAAATGATCCATGGGTCATATGTGACATGTACGAGTCAACCCCACCTCAATTAGAGGAGCGGTGTGGCCGAAACCATTCATAGTGTCTCTCTTTTGTTTAAAATGGATATCATTTTAAGTGAAAACAACAAGTGACATACGAAAAACCGACCAAACACATTTGAAATGTGTTGATTATTTAGGAAAAAGATACATGGGTCATATGTGACGTGTATGAGTCAACCCTTCCTCAATCCTAGGCGCGGTGTGGCCAACACCACTCTAAGTTTTTCTCTTTTGTTTCAAAAGGATATCATTTTAAGTGAAAACATCAACTGGCATACAGAAAACTGACCAAACACATTCATATTGTGTTGATACTTTAGGAAAATTATCCATGGGTCATTTGAGATGTGTACGAGTCAACCTCGTCTAAATATGAGACACGGTGTGGCCGATACTACTCTAACTCTGTCTCTTTTGTTTAAAATGGACAGGATTATAAGTGAAAAGAACAACTGGCATACGGAAAACCGACCAAATGCATTCAGATTTTGTTGATAATTTATAACAACGATCCATGGGTCATATGTGATGTGTATGAGCCAACACGGGCTCAATATGAGTTGCGGTGTGGCTGGGATCACTCTAAGTGTCTCTCTTTTATTTAAAATGGACAACATTTTAAGTACATACGAAAAACCAACCAAACACATTAGGTTTCCATTGAAACTTTAGGAGAACGATCCATGGGTCATATGTGACGTGTACGAATCAACATCACCTCAATCCAAGATGTGGTGTGGCTGACACCACTCAAAGTGTCTCTCTTTTGTTTAAAATGGACTTCATTGTAAGTGAAAACAACAACTAGCATACGGAAAACTGACCAAACGGATTCTGATTGTGTCGATAATTTAGCACAATGATCCATGGGTCATATGTGACATGTAAAAGTCAACCCCTCCTCAATCAGAGGTGCGGTGTGGCCGACACCATTCATAGTGTCTCTCTTTTGTTTAAAATGGACATCATTTTAAGTGAAAACAACAACTGACATACGAAAAACTGACCAAACCCATTTGAAATGTGTTGATGCTTTAGGAAAACGATCCATGGGTCATATGTGATGTGTACTAGTCAACCCTGCCTCAATCTGTGGCACAGTGTGGATGGGATCACTCTAAGTGTCTCTCTTTTGTTTAAAATGGACAACATTTTAAGTACATACAAAAAACTGACCAAACAGATTCTAATTGTGTTGATACTTTAGAACAACGATCAATGGGTCATATGTGACGTGTAGAAATCAAGCCCGCCTCAATCTGAGATGTGGTGTGGCCGTCACCACTCAAAGTGTTTGTCTTTTATTTCAAAAGGACATCATTTTAAGTGAAAACATCAACTGACATACGAAAAACTGACTAAACACATTCAGATTGTGTTGATACTTTAGGAAAATGATACATGGGTCATTTGAGACGTGTAAGAGTCAACCCCGTCTAAATCCAAGACTCGGTGTGGATGGTACCACTCTAACTATGTCTCTTTTGTTTAAAATGGACAGGATTATAAGTGAAAAGAACAATTGGCATATGAAAAACTGACCAAATGCATTCAGAATCTATTGAAACTTTAGGATAATGATCCATGGGTCATATGTTATGTGTACGAGTCAACCACGACTTAATCCAAGTCACGGTGTGACCGAGACCACCCAAAGTGTCTCTCTTATGTTTAAAATGGACAACATTTTAAGTACATACGGAAAACCGACCAAACGGATTCTGATTGTGTTGATATTTTAGAACAACGATCCATGGGTCATTTGGGATGTGTACGAGTCAACCCTGCCTCAATCCGAGGCGTGGTGTGGCCGACACAATTCAAAGTGTCTCTCTTTTATTTAAAAAGCACTTCATTTTAAGTGAAAACAACAACTGACATACGAGAAACCAACCAAACGCTTTCGGAATATGTTGATACTTTAGGACAACAATCCATGGGTCATTTGTGATGTGTACAAGTTAACCTCGCCTCAATCTGAGGCACGGTGTGGCTGGTATCACTCCAGGTGTATGTATTTTGTTTAAAATGGACAACATTTCTAGTAAAAACATATGGTATACGAAAAACCGATCAAATTATGAATTGAATTCTGGATTCCACATATAATTGTCATCTAAATTTTAAATTGAATTATAAATGAATTATGTATGTTTATAATTACGTTATGAATTCTGATTTAATTCTGGATGTGTATAGTTCCAGGATGCATTATATGTTAAATGTGTATGAATTTGTTCTCTATATGTTTGTGTTAGTTGGTTATTGCAGGTACAATAATTGTATATGTATGTGTTAGTTTATTATAGGTACAATAATTGGAAATGATTGAAAATGAGAGGGAATGGACTGGATGTTGTGCAAATTGCACAAAAATGAGAGGGTTGCTGCTATGCGAATTGCAGGCTGCTGTGCAATTTGCACAGCATGGGCTATGCCAACGGTTTGAAACCGTTGGCATAGCCTCTATGAGTATTTTTTTACCAACGGTTCTATGAACCGTTGGTAAAAATTCTTTCCCAATGGTTTAGAAACCGTTGGGAAAGAAGCCATCTGCTTAGTTTTCCCAACGGTTCAAGCCAAACCGTTGGGAAAAACTATCCCAACGGTTTGGCACAACTGTTGGGATAGGTTCATTTTTTCTAACCTATCCCAACGGTTCAGTGTAAAATGTTGGGAAAAGCTTTCCCAACGGATTAATTCTCTATGGTTTGAAGAACCGTTGGTATAATATATACCAACGGTTCTGCAGCCTTTCCCAACGGTTCAGAACCATTGGAAAATCCTGCATTTCCAGTAGTGCATGATCAACCTAATGGTCAAAATTATATGGGTGATCACCTACCAATCGATAAGGCGTCCATACACCTTATCACTGTATTTTGGCTCCCATTTAACACAATCAACATTTATTTCATATTTTTTCTTTAGCACCTCTTTCACCTATGCAAAACATCTCTAACATGTCAACATAAGCAATAACACAACAACATGATACAACAAAAATACAGATAACAACAACAAAACATGCTAATAACTGAGGTAGTATGGCATATAATCATTCAAGCATGTTAAATCTATCACTAAAACATGCTATCTAAAGAGGCATACTAAAGTAGATCAAACATGGCATTGCACCTAAGGAACAAAATCCAAATTAGCAGGCATCCTACTAATGCAACTACATGACATGTTATATACATGACATGTGAATATCTAAGTGCCTAAGATGATGCATGTATGTAACTTCCTTGCCACATTAGGCTAATAAAATTATTCTTTTCAAAATTATCAAAATAAATAAATAATGGAAAATACACCAGCCACTCAAGGTGAAATCATATCAACTGTAACCTCTAATAGTACAAACATCAATTCCCATCCCTGGCCACTTGGTCATTTCCCGTACATGAGGTGATCAGTCCCAAGCATGGCTATTAACCCAAGCGCTGACACATTCCTAGTCTCCTGTATACCAACCCCAAAATAGTAAGACAAAGGAAAAGAAAGGAAACCTAAACCTCTGATACCACTTTGTAACGTGCCGACCCGGCTCACCACTGAACCGGTGGCCGGACCGGTCGCCACATGACCTCAAGCACATCTCCCCTTACGTCAGAGGTTGTCGACTAACAGTGAGGGTCTAAGGATAGTCAGTGGGGAGAATATAACCTCTTTTTAGTGTTAATAAAATATACAAAGACAATAAATATCGAAAACGATATAATAAATGATAAAGCAGTGGAAAACAAATTTTATAAATCTTGTACAAAACAAATGGCCAACGCCAAATTGTACAGCAGATGCATGCATGACATGCTAATGATACAAAATAGAAAATGGTGAACATAACAACATGCTTTACATTCCAATATAGAAATAATTAATTAATGACTCAAATCCCCAAGGGAGGTCTCCTCGAGCATCCTGAGCATCCGCTCAGTCCTCTACTCTTATATCCCAAGTAAATGCAAATAGCATAATCTTTCAACCAAATATAATCTACTCGGGTACCCAGTAATCAGTAAAAGACACAATTTCATTCCAAATCATAACTTGATAATTAATTGTACCATTAATTACCCTATTACTCATTCTTCCCATTCAAATCATTTAATTGTTTAATCATATCACTTTAACTAAATTAGTAACCCATGCTTAAAATCAACACATGTTTAAGTCCTCATTTATCTCATGTGGCGGCATTATTTAATAACATAAAAAGTGTCATGCATAGACATATCATAATCAATGAAACTCAAATTATCAATTTATTTAAAGAATCTATAATTCTTAAATAAAGTGATAGGGATTTGGGACCCTACCTCGGGGTTTTGATGAAAACCACAACGAATGAAGAACACTTAAGAAAAACGGGTTGATTCTTCAAGAACCCACCTTAGATCACTTCTCTTAGCAATACCAAGACCAAAACTCATAATACTTGTCATCCACACACTTAGATTTACTCATAACGGGTGTAAATCTAAGAAACCGAGAGAAGAGGACATGTAGATCTAAGTAGATCTAAGAAACCGAACAAGAATGAAGAAGAATATATACCTACCTCAAGAATTAGGCTTCGATTCTCCAAGAGAAGCCTTCAGATCCCCTTCAAAATGCTTGGGAGAGGTTCTCCTACCTTTAAGGGAGGGTGATCCCAAGTTATGGCTGCTTAGGAGGAAAAACTAGCCATTTATGGGAAAAAACGTGTGAGATCCACTTTTTTAGGATCTCACTTAAGTGCCCGCATAGTTTGCTCGCACGATTAGAAAAACCGTGCGCTAACCGTGAATTAGCTACTGCCTCGTCAAACATTCCTCACGCGGTTAGGCTGCACGGTTAGACAAACCATACGCTAACCGTGCGTTAGCCACTGCCTCAAAACTTCAACTACGCACGGTTTGGCTGCACAGTTAGAGAAACTGTGCGCCGCCCATGAGACTTCCCCTTTGTCTCAAAAATTCAATCAAAGTTTGAAAAAAGACATCTTTAGGTGTTCCAACACTCGAAATAAAATTCCAGAGATCGGTTAAAAATAACGACCCGTTGATAAACCGAAAAAAAGGAATTTCAAAAACATTCGTGTTTTAACCCGGTTTAAACACACAAGATTTTACATTATACCCACCTTAAAAAAAATTCTCGTCCTCAAGAAGCCATCGGGTACCACTACTAAAACAACCGACCTACCAAGGTCATTTAATCTTTTTATAAGTGACATGTTGTTTTCCCAATGCCAAACACACCTTTAAACCTTCACAAACCTGGTGGATAAGCCTTTACAACTAGATCCAAAGATTACTCTAAAGCTTAAACATCGAAACATATCTTATATCTAGGGTCATTAGAAGGAACTTGTCAACATAAAAGGTTGAATCTATATCAATCAACATAACATGTTTCACATGCTTCTCTTGAAAGACATTGCAGACCCAAAATCCACATTTTCCCTTTATCTGACGACGTGTCCAGAAGAGCACACTAAGAGAAAACCGAGGCCATGAAGAAGATCAGTCAAACCATTACCAGACAACTCTGTTCTAAAAGCTCGGCATCACCTACCAACATGTTCATCGAGAAAAAAGTGACAATACCCACCTTAGGATTTCCCAAGACGTCTCAAGAAAATATCAGACACTCACCAGCGCGCTAGATTAACAACAAGATCAGCGTGTCACAACACCCGAGTCTTTCGAAAATAATTCTATGTATTGAAATGAAACTGATTCTTTAACGCTCAAGTCACTCTACATGGAGTTGACCTGAGACCGTACTCAACAGTACAAAAAGACTTATTACAGATTCATATTGCCTCATACGACCATTTTCCTGGACGACGTTATAACTAGTCATCCATTACTAAGAAGGAAGGGTCAATCGACCAACAAAGCAACCGACCATGCCCAAGGCATGTCTAACTAGCTAACAAAGAGCATTTCTCGATGCTCAAGCCCATAACAAGGTCAATAAACACATCACCACCCATTCGAACAAAGGTTTCATTGGAAACTGGAAGTCCTACCTGGAACAACGACACCAAACAACACCAAAAGAGTGAGAAAATCTATAGCACTAGCAAGGAATTTAAGTTCTGAGGGCGTTACCGACCATAGGTTAGCCCCTTACAAAGAATAAGTTTCAACCCTAAACCGGGTCTCGTCAAACAAGTCACTAGACTCAAAAGCCAAACATAGGGCCATTTATAAGGAGAAGAACACCTATGGAAAGTACTCACACTTCCGCTCCATGGAAACTCAAGAGAAGTCCGAACTACCCTTTACATGAGGGTTTTAAACAGTGGACACCACAATAGGTTACATTTCCAAGCCTCTTATATTTAATCACTTTTAATCTTTAATCATCAAAGATTTAATCAAAAAAATCAAAGTACCATTTTCAAAACGCCCCAAGGGAAAAATAGTCAAGTCTCACAAAACTCCCTTTTTAAAACATTTACGTTAGTTGACAGCCCGTCATTTTTAGGAAATTTATCAAAATAAATTCCTTTTAAGAAGATAAGGTGACTTACAAGGATCTCATTTTAACCAACCTGGGTTCTCTATAAAGCAACCCAATAGCAAACGCACAGGTATTAAAATTCCAAACACCCAAATGGGTCATCCCATAAAACACTCCCCAACTGACCTACTTGGGTCCAGTTGCATTTTGGAAGCTAGATATTTGATTTCAGATCAACATTAAACATCTTTCACATTTATAAGTATTTCACAAGGCATCAAGTCATCACATTCGTTATGAGTTGTCATTTCCCAATTCATGAAGTGCCCATACACTCCATGGATTGAAAATTGGATCTCATTAATTGATACCAATGTCAATTCAGAAATTAACATGATCAACCTAATGGTCCAAATTATATGGGTGACCACCTACCAATCGATAAGGCACCCATACACCTTATCGCTGGATTTTGGCTCCCATTTAACACAATCAACATTTATTTCATATTTTATCTTTAGAACCTCTTTCACCTATCCAAAACATCTCTAACTTGTTAACATAATCAATAACACAACAACATGATACAACACAGAAATAGGGAACAACAACAAAACATGCTAATAACTGAGGTAGTATGGAATATAATCATTCAATCATGTTACATCTATCACTGAAACATGCTATCTAGAGAGGCATGCTAAAGAAGATCAAACATGGAATTTCACCCAAGGAAAACAATCCAAATTAGCAGGCATCCTACTAATGCAACTACATGGCATGTTATATGCATGACATGTGAATCTCTAAGCGCCTAAGATGATGCATGTATGAAACTTCCTTGCCATATCAATCCAAGAAAATTATTCTTTTCAAAATTCTCAAAATCAATAAATAATGGAAAATACACCAGCCAATCAAGGTGAAATCATATCAACTATAACCTCTAATAGTACAAACATCAATTCCCATCCCTGGCCACTTGGTCATTTCCCGTACATGAGGTGATCAGTCCCAAGCACGACTATTAACCCAAGAACCGTCACATTCCTAGTCTCCTATCTACCAACCCCAAAATAGTAAGATAAAGGAAAAGAAAGGAAACCTAAACCTCTGATACCACTTTGTAACGTCCTGACCTGGCTCACCCCTGAACCGGTGGCCGGACCGGTCGCCACAGGACCTCAAGCGCGTCTCCCCTTA
The DNA here is from genome assembly GCA_963277665.1 of Viscum album. Classification (NCBI taxonomy): domain Eukaryota; kingdom Viridiplantae; phylum Streptophyta; class Magnoliopsida; order Santalales; family Viscaceae; genus Viscum; species Viscum album. The sequence continues at coordinate 1,598,316,434 of OY728141.1, forward strand.
CGCCAGAGGCTGCCGACTAACAACGAGGGTCTAAGGATAGTCAGTGGAGAGACTATACCCTATTTTTAGTGTTACTAAAATAGACAAAGAAAATAAATAGTAGAAATGGTATAATAAATGATAAAGTAGTGGAAAACAAATTTTATAAATCTTGTAGAAAACAAATGGCCAACGCCAAATTGTACAGCAGATGCATACATGACATGCTAATGATACAAAATAGAAAATGGTGAACATAAAAGCATGCTTTACATTCTGATATAGAAATAAATAATTAATGAATCAAATCCCCAAGGGCGGTCTCCTAGAGGATCCCAAGCATCCGCTCGGTCCTCTACTCCTATCTCCCAAGTAAATGCAAACAACATAATCCTGCAACCAAATATAATTTACTCGGGTAACCAGTAATCAGTAAAATCCACAATTTCATTCCAAATCATGACTTGATAATTAATTCTACCATCAATTACCCTATTAATCATTCTTCCCATTCAAATCATTCAACTGTTTAATCATATCACTTTAACTAAATTAGTAACCCATGCTTAAAATCAACACATGTTCAAGTCCTCATTTATCTCATGTGGCGGCATTATTTAATAACATAAAAAGTGTCATGCATAGACATATCATAATCAATTAAACTCACATTCTCAATTTATTTAAAGAAGATATAATTCTTAAATAAAGTGATAGGGATTTGGGACCCTACCTCGAGGTTTTGACGAAAACCACAACGAACGAAGAACACTCAAGAAAAATGGGTTGATTCTTCAAGAACCCGCCTTAGATCACTTCTCCTAGAAAGACCAAGACCACAACTCATCATACTTGCCATCCACACACTTATATTTACTCATAACGGGCGTAGATCTAAGAAACCGAGAGAAGAGGATATGTAGATCTAAGTAGATCTAAGAAACCGAACAAGAACGAAGAAGAACATCTACCTACACTACTACAAATACGGCTTTTATTAGCACTAAAATGGCCTTTAATAGTGATATAAAAGAACTATAAATACCAGCAAAGATAAAGGGGGGTCCCCTCTATCAACGCTCCAAAAAGCGCTGATAAAAGGGGTCTTTTATCAGTGCTAAAACAAAGTGCTGATAAAGGGGTCTTTTATCAACGCTTTCTTTTTAGTGCTGATAAAAGACCCATTTTATGAGCGCTTTTTTAAAAGCGCTGATAAAAGTTAAAAAAATATAAAATAAAAAAATTTAAAAAATCCTGCCAATCGGGGGGCTTTTATAGCGCTTGAGGCCCCCTTTTATAGTGCTTTTTCTCCCCCCTCCAGCGCCCTGCACGCACCCCTTCACCCTTTATCAACGCTAGCCCCAGAATCACCCATGCGCGTGCGTCCTTGCCTCCACCCATATTTGATCTCGAGACCTCCCCCCTGCACGCCTGAAGCTTTTTCCACTCCCCTATATTGATTTGTTCTCCTATTAGTGATATATCTATTTATATATATATATATATTTAGTTATATTTATTCTTATAGTAATATATAATTATATGAATATAAATATATAGTTATATTAATATAAATATATAGTTATATTAATATATATATATATATTTATAGTGATATTAATATATATATTTATAGTTATATCAATATATATATATGTAGTTATATTAATATACATATATAGTTAGTTAGATTAATATATAGGTATATAAATATCATATATTTGTATTTTAAATAAAATGGATATTAGTTATTATTTAGATAAAGCTAATATATTTTATTATTTATATTTATAATTAAATTTTTAGGTGTGAATATATAAAAAATATGTACATATAGTTATATATTTGATTATAAATAGAAGTGAAATATAAAAAATGATAAAATTTCAAAGACATAATATCAATATTAATTTAATACCTTGGAATAAATTTAGTCTCCACCAAAAAAAGCCAATAATAACCCCTTAAACGAGGCTGCAAATCCACAAAATGTTAAAAAAATCGGGGTACCCCGACTAAACACTCAGTTTTGGAGTCCTTATGGGACTTTTTTGGCCTAAAAAAATATTAATCGGGGTCTCCCCAGGCCACAGCGACGTAGAGCTCGTCGCAGGCTTCGATTTGATATGTGGTAGAGCTCAAACGGACACCCAGATCAAAAGTTATGGTCGTTTTAAGTTCGAGTTGCGTTTTCAACATATTTTGGATCTTTTTTTTTATTTTTTTAGTATTTAAATTGTTATTAAATGACTATTACTTCATAATAATTAGAAAATTATTAATTAAAAATATTTTTTTTAATTTTTTTATAAGCCATTTTCACTAAATATCTTATATATTAAGTGTAACTGTATATTTATACTTATCTAAAATATATTTAAAATTATATTTAAAAAATATAATTTATATTTATATCAATATAACTATATCTATATATTTAAATATTAATATATATTTTTTAATGATTTTTTTTCTAAGTAGACCCTTTATCAGCGCTACTAAAAAAAGCGCTGATAAAGGGGTACCCTTTACCAGCGCTAAAAAAAGCGTTGTTAAAGGGGGTACCTTTATCAGCGCTAAAAAAAGCACTGATAAAGGGGTACTGTTATTAGCGCTTTTTTTAGCGCCGATAGAGGTACCCTTTATCAGCGCTTTTTCGTTAGCGCTGATAAAGGTTGGCGTCGAGAATGCCCAGTTTTGTGGTAGTGCTACCTCAAGAATCCGTCTTCGATTCACCAAGAGAAGCCTTCAGATCACCTCCAAAATGCTTGGGAGAGGTTCTCCTACCTTCAAGGGAGGGTGATCCCGAGTTATGGCTGCTTAGGAGGAAAAACGAGCCATCTAGGGGCAAAAATGCGTGAGATCCACTTTTTAGGATCAGTTAGACAAATCGTGCGCCGCTCGTGCAACTTCCTCTTTGTCTCAAAACTTCAATCAAAGTTCGAAAAATGACATCTTTAGGTGTTCCAACACTCGAAATAAAATTCTAGAACTCGGTTTAAAAAGAACAACCCATTGATAAACCGAAAAAAAGGAATTTCAAAAACATTCGTGTTTTTACCCGGTTTAAACACACGAGATTTTATAGTCTTGTCTCCTTTCTCAAAAGAAAAATGGGCAAAGACAATAAGGTTTTTCTGCTTTTGCCACAATCAAACAAAAATAATAATAAAAAAAAAAATATATGTATGTATATTTAATTTTTTTATTTTTATTTTGTTTTGTTTATATATATATATATATATATAACAAAAAATTTCAGTAGAATTTATTTGTTATTTTATATCTAGTATTACTGTCATTAAAATCATTCTAGAATTATGAAAAAAACCATCACCCAAAACCCCCTTTTATAAGAGGATTTATCCTGAAAATCATTCTGGATTTTCGATGTAGGATTTAGGTTCTCTATTTCCTGTGCAAAATTAATAATAATATTATTTTTAATCATTTTTTAGTTAATTAATATTAAATATTAATTACTAATAAATGATAATTAACTATTAATGTTTACTACTAAATATTAATAGTTAACAAGTTTATAATATTAATATTTTAAACAATATTAATTAATACTATTAATTACTAATAAATTTTCAATAGTTAATAGTTATTAATTAATTAGTAATTAAATATTATTTAATTATTTATTAATAATAGTAATTACTAATTAACTAATTAATTATTATTAATCATTATTAAAGAATTACAAATAAATATTTAAAAATATTATTTAGTTACTGAATATTAATAATAATTATTAAATTACTAATTGTTAATTAATTATTATTATATTAATATTGATTAATTAACTAATTGACGCTAATTAATATTTATTACTAATAAATATTAATTACTTTTTTTGACAATATCAATATTAATTACTAATAAATATTACTTAAATAATATGATTTAAAATTTAATAATATTAATTCCTTATAAATATTAATTATTAGTTAATATTAATTACTAATAAATATTTAAAATTATTATTTTAATTATTAAAAATAATAATATAGTTGTTAGTTATTAATTAATTAGTAATTAAGAAATACTTAATTTCTTATTAATAATAATGATTAAATTATTAAATTACTAATTGTTAATTAATTATTATTATAGCAGCATTAATTAATTAACTAATTGTTTCTAATAAATATTAATTAAAAATAAATATTAATTAAATAATATGATTTAATATTTAGTAATGTTTATTTCTAATAAATATTAATTACTAACTAATGTTAATTACTAATAAATATTTAAAATTATGATTTATTAACTAATTATTAAAAATAGTAATATAATTATTAGTTATTAATTAATTAGTAATTATACAATATGTAATTACATATGAATAATATAAAGTAAAAATTAACTAATTAATTAATTATGAATTAATAATTATTATTATACAATTACTAATAAATATTAAAAATACTATTTAGTTACTAAATATTATTAATAATGATTAAATTATTAAAATAGAAATTAATAATTAATAATTATTAAATTATTATTATTTAATTAAATAATTGTTATTAATTAATATTAATTATTAAATAATATTAATTAAATAAATTATTTAGTATTTAACAATATTAATTTATAATAAACATTCATTATTAATAAATATTTAAAATTATTCTTTAGTTGCTAATTAGTAATTATTATTATTATACATTGTATATTTATTATTTATTATCTACTTATTATGAATATTATTTTTTATTAATTATCAATTATTTAATTTCTAATTAATTAAAACCTATTATTTATTATTAACTATTTAGAAATTAATTAGTTGTTTAATAATATTATTAAATAGTAATTGATAGTATTAATTAATATTTAGTAGTAAACATCAATAGTTAATTATTATTTATTAGTAATTAATATTTATTATTAATTGACTAAAAAATGATTAATAATAATAATATTATTAATTATGCACAAGAAAGAGAGACATGAATCCCACATCGGAAATTTATAATGATTTTCAGGATAAACCCTCTTATAAAAGGGGGTCCTCGGTGATGACTTTTGTCAGAATTTCAGACTGCTTTAGTGGCATTAATTTTGGATATAAAATAGAAGATAAATCATGCTAAAAAGTTTTGTTATATATGTAAAAAAACAAAACAATAAAAATAAAAATTTTAAAAATACAACCATTTATATTTAAAGTAATTTTTTTATTATCGCAAAGGCGGCAAAACCCTTGTCACCTTTGTTCAATTTTTTTGAGAAAGATGACAAGGCACTTACCGATTTTCGCTCGAGTAAAAAAAACCCAGAGGTGGTATTGACCTGCCGCCTTTGGGACATATTTTCAATTTTTTAGACCTAACCTTATTTAAATAAAAAAGATCAGAAAAACCTATATAAAATAATTCTCATTGATTTGATTATTATTGATTTGTTAACTAATTTTTTAAATAGTATTACAATTATAAATTTAATTTGTTTATTTTGATTCCAGTTCACATTAAATTTAATAATTCTAAATTCGAATAAGATTAAAATATTTATTATCAATTAATTAACTATATGTTTTTAAATGATAATAAAATTACAAACGATATTTATTTAATTTAATATTCATTAATTTTAGATTTATAAATGAATTTTAAAATGAAAAATTATAAAGAGGTGTTTAACAATTTATTATAGTAATTAGGCTACTATTTCAAATTATTATATGAATGGGATGTCTTCACTAGGAATAACATATGGATATTTTTTTTAATTCAAGTTAATTATTGAAAATACTCGGGTAAATTAATGTTCAAAATTCTGATTTGTTATGATTTATTATTGTTTTTTTGTATTTTTTGTTTTTAAATAAAATCAAAAGGATAAGAAGGGATATAATGGGATTCGTATTTATTTTGGTATTTTCAATTGATTACACATGAAACGTTTTACTAAAACAAAGGGGATGAATTTCTTTAAAAAACACAATGAAAAAAGTAAATATTTTTTTAAACAATTAATTTCATGAAAAAACTATTTTTATAATATTTAAAATACCTTTTTTTTTACATTTTACATCAATCATGATTATTTAATTAAGTAATTAATATAACAATTTACTTATAATTATTTAATCATCCAATATTAATTGTGATTTTTTATTAACATCATCAGTAACGATGTTATTCATTTTATTGTGATTAAAACAATTATTCAATATGATAACTTTTAATATAGATCTTTGGTTAGTTATAATATACTTACTGAGATATAAAACCACCGATATTTCAATTTTTAAAACTCATTTACTAAGGAATCCAAAATCTTTCATTTTTACACTGTTGATTATAGATTATAGATTATAGGTGAATGATTTAAAAAAAATTATTTATAAACCTTATTGAAAAGATAATCTCCATAATTATAATAATTGTATTTTTAAATAGTAAAATAACAGTAATAATGTCAACATCGATGCCTTGACCATAACCACCTATAATTTAAAATACACTTCAGACCAAATTAAATAGATTCTTAACATGAATGTTCAATAAATCTTTTTTCATGATATAAATTTTAGCAACTCGGGTTTGGTCCTGTCAGACTTTGGAATATTTCTGCATATAATTCCAGAGTTAGGTGTTGAGACGGCGTGCGATTCTGTGGTCCGGTGTGCCCAGAATAAATTTTATAAAAATATCAAGTATTTTTATGTTATGCACGTGGCGGAAATGAGTTATCTCTTAAACGATAACTTAGATCATAAATCTGAGGGCACAGTTGAGTCTGGAGCATGCCGTTTACCCTATGAAGGGTATAAGTTTTGTGGACGCAAGTTTCTTGTGGGAAAAGTTATCGAGAGCATTTTTGTAAATAAATTAAATTAATTTATTTCAGATGTCAGATCGAATAACTGCTGAACGGAGTCTTGGATAGAATTTCTGAGACTGAGATTGGGTTCAGAATATCATGTTTACCCTAGGAACGACATAAAATTGTCTGCGCCAAGTGTTTTGGTTGAAGGCAAGTTGACAGGTAGTTTTATGGTATGATAATTAGTTAAATAAAAATTTAATTAATTAAATCATCCTCTCCCCTCCCTCAGGTTGGGTGCGCATGCAGGAGGTTCTTCCTCCCTCTCCCTTTGGCGACGAACCAACCGAGTCGAGCAAACGAAGCATTGCCGATCTCCGATTTTGACGACGATCACTCCCGAATCACGCAATATCAGGTTCGGAGTGCAGATCTGGCCTTGAAGCATCGATGTTTTGCCCCGAGGTAGGCAGATTTGAGTTTTAATCTCGTACCCCTGGATTTTTTTGCTTCGTTTTTGTGAAAATCGGCACCGCGTCTTTGTAGATCGGGATCTAAGGATCTCAGATCTGGTCTAAGATCTATTTTTCAACCAACGGAGTGTTCCCGGTGGTCCGCATAAGTTTCGGCGGTGATTTCCGACGGTGGCATGATAGTGTCTGGCGGCGACGCAGCGGTCTCCAGAGGCGGCGACGGTCTCCGGAGGTGGCGAAGGGTTTCAGTGGATCGTCGAGGCAGCGCGACAGAGGTCATAGGGCGACGTAGTGGAGGACCATAGGGTGGCGGGCTGGGCTGAGCGTGGTTGGGCTGTGGTTTGTGGGCTGGCGTGGCTGGGACGACCGGAGCGGGCCGGTCCGGGCAGACCTTCGAGCCAAGACAATTTTAAACCCCCATTTATTGCAAATCGGGTATCCGATTTACGCGTCGTCTGCAGAAATGTGACCCTTGGGTCAAGACGAACCTTTTAAGGCCACTTTGAGAACTTTTCACTTTATTCTCAAGGCTCGGTGGCATGAAACGTCTAATTAAAATAATAATAATAATAATAATAATAATAATAATAATAATAATAATATTATTTGATAATTCTCGCATCAGACGTATCTCCTGCGTCATAGGTCTGATTGACACATCGTCAGCAGCGTTGCAACCTTGAATTTAAGGAGAAAATTTCAAGACCGATTTTGAGTGCTTAAACCAAAATCGTGGTGTGTGCTCCGCAAGGCTCAGTTTGGGCATTTACGGTGAAATGTGACTTTTTCACTGGGTGTCCATTTTGGACGAATGAGTAGTCGATACTGTGTGTTTTTACATGAGGATCACAAAAGTGTGATCTGTTTGTTGTGTTCCATGATCAAGGTGTAGTCCCCACAAGGACCCATTCAGGCTTATTGTGGTGAAAATTTCCCTTTTCACAGGTTATTCGTTTTGGGTAAGGAAATAGGCTATCATGCGTGTTTTTCCACATAGAAAGCGATTGTGGACACAATTTAGGCTCAGGAGATGAGGTGTGTGGATGATGTTGTGTGAGTCACTTGGGTTAGTGATTCATTTATCAACAAGTTTGATTGGGTCCCCCTGATTCCTATTTTTTATGTTTCAATTAGTTGGGTTGAGTGGGTCCCCCTGTTTCTTTTTTTGCAAGGGTTTTCAGTATCACGTCCCCTTCATCGTACCGCGACCCCTCTTTGGTTGCTTTGGGTATGTACAGTGCAGGTGTCTTCCCATTTTCTGGAGTGAGTTGTCTCAATCCTCTTTGACAACAAACTTAGCGGATTTGGAGCATGTGTCACCCCGAGAGGCCCGATGCGATCATCACACCCCTTCGTGTTTTCTATGGTAGAGTTTTTGGTGTTGGCGTGACCAATATTTACCCAGGTGTTGATCCTCTACCCAAGATGTTCAAGCAGGGTACGAAGCCCCCAATGAGCCCTGGGCGCAGACTCCCTATCTGTGTATTGAGATGTGTTTCTTCCTTCTATGATCTATCATGACATTTTACTTGGTAGAGTTCTCAGAATCAGTGTGACCAACTCTACACGGGCATTGATCCTCTTCTATGCGAGTTGTTCCAGATTCAGGTTGTTGCACGATACCCCTTTCTGTGTTTGGTGTTTCCAGCTAGGGTTTTAGTGTCCCCCAGCGGACCTTGGGTGGGATCCCCTACCCAATTAGTTGGGTTAGTTTAGTCATCAGGAGACTTCTTTCGTGACGATATCCGTTGAGTGTGTCCTCACAGATAGTTACCACGAGGGTTGGCCGAGTTGTGCCGTTAGTTCGTTTCCTGATAGAGTGAAATCACTCAGTTGAGTGCCATCTGGGATGGAGAGGTTGGCTCATTGACTATGAGTCATCGATGCTTGTCCCCTCTCGTTCTGTGTTCCATAAGGGATGATTGGGTTCTTTACGTGTGCTTCAAGGTAGGTTTCTACCTTTACCTCGAGTAGGAGCTTGTTGATGTCTATGTGGTCAGAACCTCATGAGACCTTTGCGAGTGTTCTGTTGGAAGCTCGAGTCACCCACCGTGGATAGTCTATGGTTGAGACCATGAGACTTAAGGATGGAGTTGAGTATATCTGGGTGATTTTCTGGTTTTCCTTGCATGTTGTCACTTCTAGGTTGACACACTATGTGGTTGAGATGACTAGCCGTGTTTAACCAATTATGGTCTCGAGATGGAGTTTCTCTCTCGTTTGGGTTCCCTCTAGCTGGGATGAACGGACTGATGGATTTCAATTTCTTATTTTCTTTTGGGGGTTTTGGGGCTCCTACTGAGTATCTTTATACTCACCTCTACACGAGTTTTGTCTGAACATGTCTTGTGTCTTGTGCAGACCACAGACCTTTTGATGGAGTTCGAGTAGGACTCAGAGCGGGAAAAGCTTAGTGAGTTGGACTGACTAGGGTTTTCACTGGAGCTTGGATGAGGAGCCTACAAGTGGGTATTTTATAGCGATCCCCTCCTTCAGATAATGTTGAACGCTTTTATAGTTTTTTTCTTTTGGTGGACCCTATATTTTCTCCCTTTTTTACTTCTGTTATACTCTAGTTTGGGATAGTTGTATGCATGCATTTATTTTTAGTTTATATATATATATATATCTATGCACTATTTCATGAAGGGGTATGTGGGTGCATGCGTACAGGTACATTAGGCTAAGGCCTCCCATGTGTGTGATAGACTACTCGACGCTAGTCTCCAGTCCCTGGCCTATCGAAGGCGGGTTTGGGGAGTCGTGGTTTGAGCTCTGTTGGGTTGGGTTGCGACATAGTGGTATTAGAGGATGTTCCAACTTTGGGACCTCATAGTGTAGTTGGTCTAACTGTGATCTTGGTTTGAGTTGCATAGCAATAATGTTTGAGTGTTTTGAGTTTGCCTTTCAGGTCAGGGACTCCAGTGTTGGTGTGATGAATGACATATTCATTCACCAGGACTCTAATAACCTGCCTTTCGACTTAGGAAATTAGGACACCGGTCATATTAAATAATGGAACATGCATTATATAGAACTAGGTTTTGTATTTCTCTCGTCCTTCTTGAGTCAGCTCCCTAGACATACTCGTTGATCGTGGCACATCTTGGATTTATTTTAGGATGTTTCCATGAAGACAACTTTCGAGGTTTCCACAAATGGGTTTGGTGTATGACCTAATGAGTGATGAGGTCTATTTTTAGGGGCCTAGTCATGAGGTAGGTTCTTCTTCAGTTGTACAATTGGTGGAGCCACTACCCATTGAGTAGCGCGTTGACTCGCCTCCAAGGGTTTAGGTGGATGTAGCCTGTCAGACTGAGCCATGGATGAATCTTTTGGTGTTGGATGATGATGCGCTGGGGTTGCATGCATACCGTGAGATTTAGAGACAGATTTCTCCTGAGGTCCAGGTTGAGCAGGACCTGTACTTAGTACCCATACAACATAGGAGGAACCATCATTTTCGAAGGCATACCCATGCACAGACTCATGCTCTGTGTCGGGGTTTTAGTCACCAACAGGAGAGGCGCTGTTATTCTTGTGACGGTCAGGGACATCTTTCCAAATATTGTCCGACCCGCCATGCTACTGAGAGGGAGAAAGTCGATGGACCGCATTGGAAGAGGTATCATTTCGAGCATGGAGGTTCGTAGGGTGGTGGGCGTGGTGGAGGAGCGGGCGCAACGACAAAACGTGACAGGCGGTACAAGTTTCCACCACCACCACCCCCAGGTGGTCCACACTAGAGTCAGGGATATGGGGTATGGGGATGATGAAAACTATAGGCCTTAGATGCCATTGACCCAGAGGCTCCACAGATGGATAGAGGTACACTCTGTGTCCTTTCTACTTTCTACAGTAGTTTGATAAACACTGTTAGGTGGTACTATTTCCTTTCTGTTTCTTTCTCAAGGATTGTTTAGGGTGTCGATAAGACCCTATGTTGGTGTTATTCGACGTGCTTCGAATGCACGATGAAGAGGGATCATTCCACCATCGAGATGCATTTTTGGGACGCGACTAAAACCGTGCGGGTGAGTCAGTGCTGCCCAAAGTGGGCAGTGTCGAGGTGTGGTGGACGATTCCCTTTGACTTGTGTGTTCGTGGCAGGGTTGTGTGTTGGGAAGTTTGCACGAAGGGCCTGATAAGACCCAATGTGTGTTGGGCATCCCTGTTTTTTTTTCGTTTTTACCACCACATATTTGGCGTCTACTTGGTATGCGAGTCGCTTGAGGAGGGTGTGGTTCGGTTCAACGTGACTTTAGACTCACAAGATTGAGGGACACTTTCTCCACTAAGACGTGTTATTGAGACATAATGAAAAACTGTGTTGGTGAGTCAGTGCTGCCCAAAGTGGACAGTATCAAGGTGCGGTGGATGAGTCCCTTTGACTTGTGTGTTTGGAGTAGGTTTGTTGGTCTTTATGTCAGATTAGCAAGGTGGCATATCGCTAGACCCTATGACTGCAGGAGACCAGACTCTTGGTGTTTCCCACCTATCGCAGATGAGAAGACATGTGCCCCAGTGCATGATGTCGATCTGGGATGAGTTTTACTTGGGTGTGGTAGCCCTTGTATTTCCCCTGAGTGTGTGCTTTTCGGCAGCATAGGAACCCTTGGTGGCTTTGTGGTAGTTTTTGGTGAACTCGCTTGCGAGGGAGACCCATGTGAGAGTTAAGTTTCTTTCCCTAGTGCCTAGCCTCTAGATTTTCAGGGACGAAAAGTCTTAAGGTGGATAAGATTTAACAACTCGGGTTTGGCCCTGTAAACTTTGGAATAATTCTATATATAATTCTAGATCTAGGCACTATGATGACGTGTGATTCCATGGCCTAGTGTATCCATAATAAATTTTATAAAAATATTAAGTATTTTTATGCTATACACATGGCAGAAACGAGTTATCTCTTAAACGGTAGATCAAATCAGAAATATGAGGGCACAGTTGATTCTGAAGCATGTTGTTTACCCAAGTCAGGGTATAAGTTTTGTAGGCGCAGACTTCCTGTGGGAAAAGTTATCGAGGGCATTTTCATAAATAAATTAAATTAATTTACTTTGGACATCAGATCAAATAACTCCTAAACAAAGTCCCAGATCGAATTTTTGAGACTGTGGTTGGGTTCAGAACGTTGTGTTTTCCCTAAGTGTGACTTAAAGTTGTCTATGCCAGGTGTTTTGGTTGGATGTGAGTTGACCGATAGTTTTATGGTGGGATAATTAATTAAATGAAAATTTAATTAATTAAACCATTCCCTCCCCTCCATCACGTTGGGTGCGCACACAGGAGGATCCCTCTCCCTCTCCCTTTGGCGATGAAATAGACAAATCGAGAAAATTAAGCGTCTTCGATCTCCTATCTTGATGACAATCGCTCTCAGATCGTGCAATAGTAGGTTCAAAGCATGGATCTGGCCTTGAAGCGTTAGTGTTTTGCCCCGAGGAAGACAGATTTGAGTTTTAATCTCACAACCCTTGATTTTTTGCTTTGTTTTTGTAAAAATAGCTACCGCATCTATGTATATTGGGATTCGAGGATCCTAGATCTAATATTGGATCTATTTTTTAACCACAGGGGTGTTCCTAGTGGTCTGCGGAGCTCCGGCGGTGGCGCGACGGTTTCTGGCGGCGGCGCAGCGGTCTCCGGAGGCGGCAGCGGTGTCTGGAAGCGGATATGGGTTCCGATGGAGTGCTGAGGCGGTGCGATGGAGGGTCAATGGGCTAGGATGAGCGTGGATAGGCCATGGGCTATGGTCTGGCATGGTTGGGCCGACCGGAGTGGGCCAGACCGACCAGAACGGGCTGGTCCTAGCGGGCCTTCGGGCCAAGAAAGTTTTAAACCCCTGTTTCTTTCAAACCAGGTGTCCAATTTACATTCCGTCTACGACAACATGACCTTTGGATCAAGAAAAACATTTTAAATTAATTTTAGAACTTTTTTTTGGGCTCGAGGCTCGGTGGCATGAAATGTCCAATTAAAATAATAATAATTTAAGTATTATTATTTGGTGATTCTTGCATCAAACGTATCTCTGGCATCTGAGATCTAATTGATTCACCATCAGCGGCATTGTGACCTTGAATTTAAGGTCATAATTTCAAGACTGATTTTGCTGGTTAAACCAAAATCGTGGTGTGTCCCCCATGAGGCTTGGTTTGGGTGTTTGCAGTAAAATGTGACATTTTCACCGGGTGTCTGTTTTGGACAAATGAGTAGTCGATCCTGTGTGTTTTTCCATGAGGATTGAAATAGTGTGATCCATTTGTTGTGTTCTAAGATCGAGGTATGGACCTCATAAGGACCCATTTGATATTTTTTTCAGTGAAAAGTTCCCTCTTCACTGGTTATCCGTTTTGGGTAAAGAACTAGGCTATCATGCGTGTTTTTCCGCATAAAAAGCGATGATGGACATAGTTTGGGCCTAGGAGATGTGGTGTGTGGGTGATGTTGTGTGGTTATCTTGGGTTAGTGATGCGTTTACTAGTAGGGTTGAGTGTGTCCCCCTAGCTATTGTTTTTTATGTTTCGATTAACTGGTTTGAGTGGGTCCCCTGGTCCTTTTGCTGCGAGGATTTTCGGTATCATGTTCCCTTCACCGAATCGTGATCCCTCTTTAGCTGCTTTTCATACATACAATGTGGGAACCTTCCCATTTTATAGAGTGAGTTGTCTCAATCCACTTTTACAACAGACTCGACATATTTAGATCATGTGTTTCCCTGAGAGGCCTGATGCGATCCTCACATCCCTCCATGTTTTCCCTGGTGGGGTTTTTAGTGTCGACATGACCAATATTTACCAGAGCACTGATCCTATACCTAGGATGTTCCAGTAGGGTATGGATCCCCCAATGAGCCCTAGGTGCAGACTCCATATCTGTGTATAAAGATGTGATTCTTCCTTCTAAGATCTATCATCTTGTTTTCCTCAGCGGAGTTCTCGGAATCAGCGTGACCAACTCTACATGGGTGTTGATCCCCTACTAGGTGAGTTGTTTTAGATTCGGGTGGTTGTGTGATACCCCTTTCTGTGTTCAGTGTTTTCAAATAGGGTTTTAGTGTCCCCCAGCAGACCCTAGGTGGGATCCCCTACCTGAGGAGTTGAGTTAGTTTAGTCACAAGGAAACTTATTTCATCATGCTATCCATCGAGCATGTCCTCACAGATGGTTACTATGAGGGTTGACAAGGTTGTGCCATTAGTTCATTTCCCAATAGAGTGAAATATCTTGGTTGAGTTCCATCTGAGATGGAGAGGTTGGATCATAGACTATGAGTCATCGATGATTGTCCCCTCTAATTATATGTGCCATAAGGTATAGATGGGTTTTTGTGTGTGCTCCATGGCAGGTTTCTACCTTTGCCTCGAGTAGGATCCCGTTGATGTCTATGAGGTCAGAACCTCATGAGACCTTTGCGAGTATTGCATTGGAACCTCGAGTCGCCTACCGTGGACAGTCTATGGTCAGGACCATGAAACTTAAGGACATATCTGAGTATATATGGGTGATTTTATGGGTTTCCTTGTAGTGTTGTCACTTCTGGGTTGACACACCATGTGGTTGAGCTGACTAGTCGTGTTTAGTCGAGGATGGTCTCGAGATGGAGTTTCTCTCTCGTTTGGGTTCTCTCTAGCTAGGATGAGCAGACTGATGCCTTTCAATTGCTCCTTTTCTTTTGGGGTTTTTGGGGTGCCTACTGAGTATCTTTATACTCACCCCTGCATGGGCTTTTCTCGCACATGTCTTATGTCTTGTGCATACCATAGGCCTTTCGACAGATTCCCAGGAGGACCCGGAGCGGGTAGAGCTTAGTGAGCTGGACTGACCACGATTTTCACTAGATCTTGGCTGAGGAGCCTACTAGTGGGTGTTTTACAGTGATCCCCTCCTTCAGAGTAGGTTGGATGCTTTTATAGTTCTTTTTCTTTTGCTGGGACCTATATTTTCCCCTTTTGTACTTCTACTGTACTCTGGTTTGGGAGTTTCATTCTTTCATTTCTTTTCATTATATATATATATATATATATATATGTTCACTGTTTCATGGAGGTGTATGTGGGTGGGTGCGTACAGGTACCTTAGGCTAAGGCCTCCCATACACGTGACAGCCTACTTGGTGCTAGTCACCAGCCCCTGGCTTATAGAAGGCGGACTTGAGGAGTCATGACTCAAGCCCCGTTGGTTCGGGTCATGACATAAATTGAGAGATAAAATTAACAAAATTTGGGAAAATAACACTAGAGGGTAAAAATATAAAATTAATTTTAATAAAGGGCTTTATCAGTTACAAATACATAAAGAAAGATAATTGATGAGGTATTTATTTGAAATTAACTAGTACCCCACCCGTGCAATTTCACGGGTCAGGATAGTGAGTAAATCAATGAAAACTTATATTTAACTAATAAATCCTATAGAGAGATTCAATATAGGAAGAGAAAGAAATATAAGAGTAAATAATATTTAATAAATAAAACAAAACAAAATCAGATCTTTAAACAGTGACCCATTACATTTCAAGGAAGCATTTGAACATATCAAATGAAAGTAGGTTAGTTTATTCAATTTTTATTTTGAACTACTTTTTAAGATCATATGAAGTTGATCTGTCTCAGGTAAAAATAGTGTTAACTTTATCTACTGCATCAAATCTCTGTTGATCAAAATCATGTTCTAAATGTTTCTATAGATAATATTTTAAGTAACATATTGGTGAAAGTTCACACACTAAAATGAGATAAAGTTGAAAAAGTTAACCAATGTGACCTGAGTGAAATATTCACCATCATGTAGATGTACATTATCGATGGAGGGGCATATGAACTTAGTCAACATACACTCATATTGTATTTTCAAAGCGACAAATAACATATGCATACATTATACATAATATAAAAGGTGACCAATTTGAATTGCAATCATAAGCTAGCTACATAAAGTTTAAAATGTTCAATTCATATTCATAAATCATCCAAGCAACCTGAGATCAAAAACAAGTGAAGGGATAATTTATGAGTTATTGTAGTAGTACTATGGCAGTATTGTATAATGTAGAAGTTACTATAGCATCTAGAACTATTCACCTATCTGGGCCTTTGGGCCAACGGTTTGGTCTTCGAGCCACCATAAGACCTTCGAGGAACCTTAAGGACTTAGGGCCACATGATCAATGTAGTTGACCCAGACAGAATCTACAAAAAAAGGAGCATCCCCATAGGATGATTTAGAGCAGGTGCACCCACCAGAGCAGAACCAAATGGATTTAGAAGAATGAGAGGGTATGGAAATGCCATCAAGACCAGCCTGTTCTTGCATGGGAAGCTTAGCTGGATGACCATGCAAAGGTGGAGAGCTACCATCATGATGCAGATGCTGGGGAGGGGCAGTTCCTTGTAGTTATAGTCTGGTTGAATTCCCTAAGACCTTCGGGTCATGTAATGTCTCGTAATCTTATGGGCCATGTAATCTCTAAGACTACGGGCCTTGTAAGGGTTCTCCCTCATCCCTTGAAAGGGGGGTTATAAAAAATCAATAAAAAAGAAGGCCTTCAGTCTATTTGGGTAAGATGAACTAATTTTAATGAAACATTTGGCTATTTTATATAAATTATAGAAAG
Organism: Viscum album; assembly: GCA_963277665.1. Lineage (NCBI taxonomy): Eukaryota > Viridiplantae > Streptophyta > Magnoliopsida > Santalales > Viscaceae > Viscum > Viscum album. Next base: position 1,598,333,290 of record OY728141.1, read on the forward strand.
TGGTGAGGTATATAAATGATTGCAGTCACTTTCTCCATTCTAATAGATAAACTCTCAATAATTATCCCAAGTGTGAAGTATGTAATATGATGATTTTATGAAAGAAAAACAAGGTTTGAATGATTTTAAATATCATGAAATAAAAAATAACTGGAAATATAATAGAATATATAATTAAATTTAAGTTTACCATGTAATGAAAAATATAATAATGGAAAATAATTACAAAATTGTAACCATGTTTTTATATCTATAATGTTTTTTTGATGGGTAATACCTCTCTTTCATGATAATTTATAGAACCTGGGGACAAATATAAATGCTACCATATTTATGGAAAATCTCCTCAACTAACAACATATACACTATCAGAGTCACTTCATCAACAACATTGATGAGAAGATTATTAATAAACCTATTATTCCTCATATGTTAAATGTCATGGTAGCTTAGAGGACGATTTAAAATCAAGTTAATGGAATAAAAAATTATATACATCCCTCATTTATTATAGTTTGATGACCAATCTAAAAGATGATTGAACAATGGGAATTAGGTCTAACATAACATATAAAGCCTATGTCAATACATTTATTTCTATAAAATTAGCCCATAAATATTTCATAGTCAATGAGAGAAGTTATCTCTCATCCAATAATAGGATACATCGAGAAGTAATTAACATATGAGTGTAGATTAATACATTATGGTCCATCATGAAAACATATAATTTAACCTTTCACTGGAAAAAATTATGAATCAACCTCTTTTCTTGGAAGACATAATTATGACAGAGTAAATAATGAAATATTTCTAAAAGGATGAGAATGTTGAGAGACATTTCTAGTAGGAAACCTGAAGATCCTTGGTGAATATTTTTGGAGGATGAAACCTAGGAAATTGATGGGTGCACCTCACTTTTTCACTGAAGATAAGCCCTGCGATATTATGTAGATCTTGCGAGAAATTATTCCTAATTAAATTAAAGTGATGAAAAACTTTCATATCTTACTTTACAAGTATCAAACATGATAAGAAAAATATAGCTCAGATTTCAATGGAATTGAGAATTTAGAAAACCCAAAAAATAATCTCTCAAAGGCCTACCACGAAACACCAATTGAATGAGATTCATGAAAATCAATTGAATCATAGAAATCATGGAATACCAATTTGATGAATCTATCTTTTTGCATGACAAAAACTGTAACACAGCTGAAGATTCTATAAAATCCATGAAATATAATGGATTTATGACATTTGAAATCACCAAAATCATGAGATGATGAATATTTTGAAGTATTTAAGAAACTAAAGTTATTCTAACTAGTACAAAAAATATTTTAGAATAGAGTTATGGCATTTAAAAAAAACATAAATATTTAATTAAATTCCAATAACATAATAAAGATGAAAATTAAAAATTAAACTGGTATAATAGTTGAATTAAATTTATTGATAAGATACCCAAACAATGGGTTCTTGTACTTAAATAAATTGGTGATCATAGTTTTGTTGGAAAGACTTATGTAATTCCAACATAACTATGTTTTATGTGTTTTGATGATACATAAAATCCCTATTATTATTCTAATGAGTTTATCTTAAGTGTTTTAGATTATGTTATATTATAATATTTGAGTTATTTACTTCAAAGGAGTTTATTATATGCTTAATATAAGTGATTATCTTATGCTGAGTAAAATGTTCAATATGCAGAAAAGTATTTTATCCTACGGGAATCTAGTTTTGGTAGTTTTTCTTCTAATTTCTCAGAGTAAAAAAAACTCACTGTTGAAAATTTATCTTACTACATAAGATATTATCTTGCGAATAGAATATATTAGCTACTGCATGTTCAAAGCTAGATATTTCAGTCAAATAGTAGTTATGAAAAGTCTTTATCTTACGTAAAGGATATTTGAAAAAGATTATCTTGAAAGCACCAAGAGAAGCTATAAAAGTTAAGTATCACACTTTAGTAACATAATTCTCTTATGCAAAAGAATTATTCTATGTAATGCTGAATTCAGTTTATCTTACGCATCGTAAAAGTCAAAGATCTGTTTTATCTTACGAAGCCTCTCATAAATTTATTTTATTAGAACAATATTATAAGTTTGTTATCTTAAAAATAAAAAGTTGTTGTGTACACCTTCATGTTTTTATGATGTTATCATAATCTTCTGATAAGTCATTTTATGATTTTAAGCATATCAGAAAAGGAGTTATATAATTATGGAATGATCGATTTGTATAAAGTGTTGTTTTTCTAGGAATGGAAAGATACAAAGAAGAAGATCTCTGACATTGTCATTGCAGAAGTGTATTCCATATTTGGAAGGAATGGAAACGTACCATTAAGATCCTATCTCATCAAATTTTAAATAGATTATTCACTCAACCATTGTGATTATCTCATATGCTTAAGTTCAAAATCAAAGAGGAGATATAAATAGGGAGAGTTAAATGTTGCATGAAAATACAGAGATAGAGATGCACATGTATATACGAATACTCTGATAATGCTAAAAAAATGCATGTACATAGACAAAATCTCATACAATGCTCACGTGTTATGATTACAAGCTTATTAGTTGAAACCCAAGATCATCTAGAGTTGTGCTTTGTAGATCATCATATTCTCATGATGTATCTTTATCTATTGTTAGTTGTTGCTAGAAATTGTGTGCTGCAACAATTCTTTAAATTTCATTCATCTCTATTTTATCTACACTAGTTGTTAGTGACTGTGTTAAGACCATGGATAAGTCTTGTAAAGGGAGAGCCCAGTTGAAAGCTCTTGTACCTTTATTACAAGTAACAAGTGCTTGTACTTAGCTGAGAGCCCCCCAAAAGGGTTGTTATAGTGAAAATCACCAAACTCATGGAGCAGAGTGTTGGTGGAGTGGACTAGGGGATTTTTATTTCCTGAACCACTATAAATCTCTTGTGTTCAATCTCTTTCCGCTAAGCTTTTTTATTTCCGCTGCCTATTTTTATTAAGGAAAATATTAGAACTCACATACCATTAAGAGGGTGGTTTTAAAGTAAATAAAATTTTAAAAACTCAATTAACCCCCTCTTGAGTTTTTAGTTAGACATTATTCAGGACAAAAAGTTTAATATTTATTAGAGATAAGTTATAATTTTCAATATTCTTCCAAGTTAGATAATTTAAAATTGATTAATTTTAAGAAACAATCATACAATTAGTAAACACTTAATAACTATATGACATGAGAATACCGACATAAAAAAAATAACTAAACATATATCAACTTCTATATAAAAAAAGTATAAGAATATATATAAATAGAATTAAAAAATTATCACATGATATCTATTGTTCCAATAAAATTATTGAAAAATAAAAATTAATTGAAGAATACTGAACAGTTTAAATTTATCCACAATTTGAAATTCATCAATAGTCCACTTCAAAACCACATAATAATGATGCAATGTTCTATTATTCAAAATTGATTAAAAATTTAAATGTTTTTACTCCAATTAATTATTCAATTCAATGTACATCATGATTGAAGATTAAAAATGGAATTTCAAGGCCATCATAATATGTAGTTGAAAAATTAAAATCTTAGATCAAAAATATTTTTCAAACATATTAGCAGTATCATTAAAAGTAATATGTATTTAAAAAAATTAAAGATGAGTTACATGTCTTAAAGATTTAAAAATTGAACATATATATTAATAATATATGTAATTATTAGTTGAAAACATTAAAATTTGACACACAAAAATTAGAAGAAAAAAATGACAGATTTGATAGGGATTTATAAATATTAATTAGTATTTATAAGAAAAATAAATATTTGGTAAAACAAATAGGTAATTAGTAAGAAAAATGAAAAACCAGCAAGAAATATTACTGATAATATATAATTAATAATATATTATATATTTACCATGTTTATTAAAGACACAAAAATGAATAATTCATAAGAAAAATGTAAATAAGATGATAAATATGAGATTAAAAAGTATACCTGATGTATTGACTGAATTAAATTTGTAAACAAGATTTACAGTCAATCAATTCCTATATTAAAATAAAAGGGTGATTAGATTTTAAAAAGTTATGAAAAAAAATATGTAATAGAATTTGTTTGAAACATTCCTACTAGTATAAAAAAGTAATATTTGAATTCAAAATGATAATTTCCATTGAGAAATTTCAGATGATATAGTTGTTACTAAAATAGACCCTACACTGATATTGTTAATATGGATACAATTAAGTGGAACATTGAGTCCAATAAAATCGTGCGGGAAGAGTGTTTTTTGCACTCTGAATCCATATTGTAGCCCCTATCACACTCTATGATTGAGGAAAATAGATGCATACCATGAATCTTGATGATACAAATCCATCACAACCTATGATATTCATAGTATGAATAACTTATCCTATGATTTGGTCACATCATAGAATAAAATATACCCATGTTTTATGTGTATATCCAACAAGGTGGTACTTAAAGCCCTTTATATTTTCTCATCCAAAAGAGCTCTATAGTTTTCATATTCCAAGAGGTTTTATAGTGGTTCTCTGATATACTCTTCCATTATTTTCTATTTGATAATTACTAACACCACTTGGATAAAAATAGGCCCCCACCAAGGAGTTAGTGATTAACGTTATCATTGGATACTGAAAGAGACTTGAATCCATCAATTCAAGTTATATATAAAAATTCAAAACCCTTTTAAAAATAAATTTTATTTCATTAATTTATATTGTGGTTTTTATTTATTTTTTATGTTGTTGGTTGGGTTTTATAATTGCTTCTGCTACATATCAAGGGTCCATGATTCTATTAAAACCTTGTAGGAATGACCCAAAATTCATTTTTTTGTAATTAGTTTTAATTTTTTAAGTGTTATTAATAAAAAACATATTGTATATTATTACTTGTAAATAAATTTTGCTTCAATCACAAGTATATTTCTTTGGCATGTTAAAATTCAAATGACCATTGATGATTTTATAACAAGTTCTTTTTCACGCATTTCATTGTATAAGTGATTTATCTACAATTGTTGTAACAAAAACATATGGTTTTACCATAAATTTTTTGTTAAATAATGAAATGTATTTATTATTTATGCTTCATTAATTCTGGTGGTTTTTACTTTTTTAAATGTGCTTTTGTTTGTCTGTTTTCAGAATGGTGCAATACTGAAAAGTGGGTGCGACCATGAATTTTCTTCATGTTTAAAATGAGCTGAGAAAGGGCCTCAATTTTCCTTGTGTCATTAATCTTAGTGTTTTTTTATCATTTATAGATACTTTTTCTAGCATAGAGAAAAGACCTTTAGATTGCAATTTTTCTTGGAAAACATCTCATATTTTTACAGAGCCATGACAATATTAATATACAATTTATCAAAAAATATGTTTTACTTAGAATAAAAGTTCCAAAAAATAATCATTTTGTTTTAAAAATATTAATCTATTTGTATAGTCATGTCATTTATTACCTAATAGTTCAACACAAGATTCCTTTTAATAAATTATATTTTTAATTTTACATATAATTTTGATACTTTTTGATTGTTTGTTACATTGTAACCATTAATAAAAATAATATTTATTTTGAAATTTTCAGTACCACCTCACATTTTTTTAATTTTAATTAAAATTATTTTCAATTAGTAACATCCATTTTAATTACTTTAGCAGTTAAAAATCATTTTAAATCATTAACATATATTTTTTACATGGGATACTTAGAAATAAATCAATTATTTGTGTTTTTTATTATGAAATTTAACATAAAAAACAAATTGACTAGTAATTAAATATTTTTAAAGAATGAAAATTATTGTAAATTAATCAAACACTATGTTTTTAATTTTTTAATTTTTATCTTAATCAGAATCAAGGATGATAATGAGTACCTGGCATTCAGGAACTCAACCCCACCCAATCTGAAAGAACTGGGTTTGGGTACCCCCAAGCTGGGTTTGGACTGAGTTTGAGTTTAAAAAATAATACTTGAGGTTTCAGCACCGCTTATAGGGTACCTAGAACCCGAATATAGTATAAATTATCATTTATATTTAATAAAATTATAAAAAATAATATGTTTCATCTTTAAACGTCTCTTACCTTAAAAAATATAAAAAAAATAAAAATAGAAATAATAAATATAAATGAGTTTTTAAATAGGTTCATATTTTAAATATTTAATGAAGATGTGATTCGGGTTTGGTAAATTTTAAACGAGTTCAGGTTTGGGTGCCTACATCTAAGTGGTTACCCGATCCATTACCCACCCTAATTAGAATATATAATAAACAATTTTTTTGTACCGTCACCAACATTTATGTCGAAGTAAACTTTTCCATACCAGCTCTTTTTTTACAATTTTTTCAAAATAGTGACACATATTCTTTTCTAGTAAAATAACATGTTTTTATTGTTTTTTTATTTCAAAAAATATAGGTTTCTCCCTTATTTTTTATATCAAAATGATTATTAAAATTAACATTTATTTTGTGAATTTGATGACCCTACAATAATAGTAAAAATGAAGAAATATCGTAAACTTTATGTGTAAATAAATGTTGGCTATATTAAGGAATATCATAAATAGAATTTAACGTTACTTATATAATTTAAGGAGAAGAGACACATATATTGATTGATGATTGATATTAACACTGATTAATTTAAAATATAATAAAAATATTATTTTGGTGAAATAACATCTCACCTATGTTTTTTTAAATTAAAAAAACATATTTAAAATTTGTTTTTTTGAATAAATTATACAAAAAAAATTGGAACCAAAATAGAAATCGAGAAAATGAAAAAAATAAATAATTAAATAAATAAATAAAATAAAAATAAACCCCCCACTTTGTTGAACCAATGAGTCAACTTAGAACAATTAACAGTGGTAAAAAATGACAATAAAAAAACATGTCCAAAGGACTTCTAAAAATTCCTCTTTGCTTGAAGATCATGGTTATTGTGAAAATATTGATATTAATATATTATTTAATTTCAGTATATAATTAATTTCATATATAATTATCAATGGATCTATTTTATAAACCTATTCAATTTGAAAATTTTCATTTATTTGAAATAAAATTTTAAATTAATTTTAAAAATGTAAAAAAATACTTATGAATAAATTTACCTTAATTAAAATATAACTAGTACCCCAACCATGCAATTACACGAGACCATATAACGAGTAAATCAATGAAAACTTAGATTTAACTAATAAAACCTATAGAGAGATGCAATATATGTGATGCCCTGAATATATTTATATTTATAATAATAATATTTTGTTAGTTATTATGATTATTAGTATTATTATTGTTTTGTTTTGTTTAATATTGGTTCCATCCAAAACAAATGATTACAGAATGAAACGAGACACATTTTATTCAATAGAAACATTGAAACATTACATTGTAATAAGGTCGAAAGACCATAAATATCCTAGAATACCTATTACAAGGCCTATCAGGATCACCAGAAGACCACCAAGCATAACAACTAGACCAAGTAGTGAACATCCCTCGAGTCTTTCATAATGAAAAACATTATGGAAAGTACTATGGAAAAAGTACTAAGCGTCAAGGGAATGTAGAGCAATATCCTTAAAATCCAAAATGGTTTGAAGTTTTGAAATACCCTAAACATTTATTTATAAGTCCTTTGTAACTGTTAAAGATAAATATGACCGTTATTTTCTCCTAATAGCCATTAGAGTTCAGAAACATGTGACTGTTTTTATTTTTATAAAAACCTTTATAATGTCATTAAGTATTTCAAATGTTTTAAAATGATTTAAATATTTTAAAGTTATATATTTGGTTAAACGATGACATGGTTTTAATTGAAGTTGTATTTTATATTTAGATTTTGAAATTATAATGTTTTAAAACTCAAAATGAATACAAAATTATGAAAATAATGACATTTAGAATTTGGTTTAACTATGAGAAAGAATGTTTTTATATATAAGGAAATTAATATATATGTTCTGTTTTTCTTAACTATTTTTGTTTAATAAATTTTTGATAAAAATATGGGTAGTACCCCATCTGACTGAGGACAACCTTGAAGGCTAAGTCCTCAAGGTCAGTGGGAATCTCACAAAGGCAACCGAAGTTAGGCCAAGTCAGGCCAAACACATGCATGGTGCATGCTGAGTCACGCACGAGTTGTGCATGGTGTGGGCTAAGCACACACACATGACCGTGTATAGGGGCCTTGTCAGGCGCAAGTAGAGTGTGAGCCAAGTCATGCACCGGCACGGGTGAGGGTGGGCCAAGGCCCACAGATGGGGGTCCTGTGTATAAGGACCCTGTTGTGTGTGTTTGTGTCATCAAATGAAAGGCAGTGGACTCAAACCATATAAAGAGGTCCCAAAACCCTCTAGGTTTCGATGTGGGATGTAGATTTTTCCACAGAACACAATCCAGACTGTTCGATCTCACTGCATGAGATCTCATCCATCTACACCAGTTCAACCTTCGAACTCCACCGCCGCATCAATTCTGCCACGATTTTCTTTAGCCATCCGATCTAGCCACATTAGATCTAGACCATTCGAGCCTTTTAAAAAACACGAGATCTACCATGGTAGTCCGATCTCACTAATCTAATTTGGGCTATCCGATCTTATTAAACCACTCGATTCATCGCACCCACTCCCACAACTGTCCGATCAAGCCAAAATAATATGACCCGTCCACCCCTTTTCCTCCTCTTCTTCGATTAAACCTTGAACCGGTGATCCTCAAACCATAGTTTCCTCCTCCTCCACTATTCTTACTTATCCCGTGACCATCACATCACTCTCCTCAGACCCAGCTATTTCGTTTTTCTACAAGGCTACCTTGGGCGCATTAGTTTAATGCAAACCCCATTGGATTCCTATGTAAGCTTCCCTAAACTATATATATAATAAAATGACTGATTAATTTAGGGTTTACTTTTATTAAGGTGTTTTTTCTCATCTATAATAGTCATATTCAAGTTTCTTTGTTTATATTTTATGTTTGAACTGTAGTGTATAAATATATATATATAAACAGTTTATATAAACCCCTGAAACCCCCGTTTGCACACTTAACCCTACAGGTTTTCTTCTTCCCAACTCTCCATAGACCTCTGCTCGATTCAATCTCCTTCTTTAAGTAAAGTAAGGGTTTTTTTCTTTGTTTTCATTATGTAAAACCCTTACATACATTTTTGTGTATATACAGTTTTATACAACTTCTAATCCTAAAATATTTTAGGTTTTCTAAATGTTGATTACCAGTATTTAATTGATGTTTATGATGTATATAACACTTGAAAAGATTTTTTAAGAGATGTTTTTTGGAGTTTTCTAAACTCATATATTTATATTTGTATATACGGTTTTTTATAAATGGAACACTCAACCTATTTTAAGTTTCTTTTTAAAGGATGAACAGTTATTCTAAAAAGGGTGTTTCCTTACCCGCATATTTTACATAAGCATTCTTTTGATTCTATATTTATTTATGAAAAACCAATATATATATATATATAAGTATGTAAAATTTCATAAATATATTTCAATATTTTTTCATTTAAGGAAGTTTTTAATGGTATTAGATTTGCTATGATTTTATGTTTTGAAAGTTTTACAATTGATTAGATCAAAAATAAAATTTATGTTTAGGCATAAATATATATGTATAAATATATTTATACTCACCTTTTTATATGTTTTACATTTGTAAGTCAATCCATGAATTTAATAATTTCGATTACATGGCCTAATTTTATGTGTGATCATGAATACTAATTTATAATGGAAAACAATAACAAAACCTTGTTTTGTTATTGTGTGCCCAAAATTTTAAAATGGATCATTACCTTGTTATCATTACATGCATACATCCCAATTTATAATTTTAGGATAAAAGGTTAGAATTATCTTTTGTTTAATATATGTATATATAAATTCATAAAAATATATAGTGAAGTGTGTTTAATTATTTTCTTATGCATCAATATCTCACATGAAATGAATATTTTACATTTATAAATATTATATTTTAATTCATGATGAATCTTCCACAATGAATACTATTTATTATTAAAGTTTATAATTTAATTTTATTAACACTCCCATTTATCATTGTATGGTTTAAACATGAATGATAAGTATCTTAAATTCAAAAACATGTATTTTTGTATATAAAATGTTTATTTTCATGAAACAAGGGTTTTGAATTTTAGAGTCATTATTTTATGCGACAAACCTAAACAATCTATTATTTTATGTGCACCAGTTATCATCACATGTGCAAAAGCGTGTCTGTTTTTTCATGCATTTCATTGATAAATTTGATATAGCTATAGACTAAAGTATAACTGAAAAACCATGCTATTTTTAGATTAAAGTTTACATTTATTGTATGATTCACTTTATTTATGAATATGGACAGTTATTGTAAGTTTGGGATATATCTTTTATGATAATACATAGATTAATAATTAAACTTTACAAGGTGTTATGGGAGACTTTGGATTGTTTAATGAATTTATTTCATATATGAATAATATTTAAATGAATCAAAGTGGCATGGGACACTTTGGTTTGTTTAATGAATTTATTTCACCTATGATAAAGATTAAAATAAATCAAAGTGGCATGAGAAACTTTGATTTAAAGACATGTTTTTATTAGACATATGAGGAATGCATAAGACTTATTATGTGATGGTTGAGGCCCATTATAGTCTCTCGATGCATCAGTAGGTCTCACGAGACAAACTAGATCTTGGCACGAGGCCTTGACAAAATTTTTATGCATGGTCTTGGCCTGAGTCCGTGACATAATGTTTATGATGTCTTGCATTATGAATTCCCTCATAATGATCCTAGTAAGTGGAAGTCCATGTGATTATTTGGCTAATAAAGCATCCATGTCCAATGATCAACCTCTTATGAACCAATGTCATTTAGTTTTATATTTTCATGTGAGCATGGCTTGAAGTTTTATATACATGTATAGGCAATTTATTAAAATTTAAGTTTCCAAACCACACTGATAAATGATATTGTTTTATGTGAAATTAAGAATAAATAAAATTTCATGTGTAAATTCTTATTCGCACCTCCGACATGTCATTTAATGATTAATTTTGGTTATTATCTAACTTATAGGAGGCACTGCATGCATTTCTGTTCAAGTACATGCACATTTTATAATGCATTTTATTTATAACTCCTAAATAAGTTTAGAAATTTTGAAGCATGAGTAATCCTAAAAGCTGTATCAGAATTTATCAAGAAAATTGTGATGACATGTTATGTGAAATATTAATTTTCATGATTTAAATGCATGTGTTTTAAAGGAACATTTTAAAGAAAAATTATTTCTTAATGGTTTTATTTTAAAACCCCTTACTAGGATTTTTTGTGCTCACACTATGTATTTAAATTAATTTTTATAGGTTTAGTGGAAGTTCCATAATGAATATTTAAAGTGGAAGTGTTGCTCTGATGTTACCTTTCTAAATGTTTACTAAACTTTGTACTTTTGTACCTGAATGTAATATGGGATTCTAATTCTCCAGAACCTGGGTTGGTAAAAGATCCTCTATTTCATGAGATGCTGTATATTTATTCACATTTCTTTTATAAAAAAATTTACACAACATTTGTAAGGGCCGAGTCTGGTTTCTCGATCTTGAGTTCTTACAATATAGGAAGAGAAATAAATATAAGAGTAAATAAATTTTCTTTATAAAAAAATATAGGTAAAAGGAATATAGAATGAAAAAAAATGTTAGAATAAAAATTAAATAAAGAAAAAAAATACTCCTACCCATGTAAGTGAATGAGAATTTAAATACTAAGAATATAAATATGGAAATAATATATATAAAATAATTTTAGAATATAAATTATATGAAAATAATATATAACATATAATAAACAATATAGAAATCCTAAGAATATAAATGCAAAGAACATAATACATAATAATAAAAAAGTGGAAATGATACATATGTTGTGTTTCTAGAATAAGGCTATTGGGAAATAACTTGAAAAATTTTTAGGTTAGAATAATATCATTTTGTTTTTTTCATATTCATTTAATTAATATTGAAATGGGAATACATGAGAGTTGGGATGTCAATTTATCCTAAAATTTCACTATAAAAATCCATAATATTTTAGGCCAACTGTGCAATATAAGTTATTAATGAGTCATTATTATTGAGTCTTATTCCATAACATCAATCATAATATTGAAATATTAAAGATAAATATGCCATTAAACGATTTATGATAAATCTATCAAGAAATAAATGAATTAATCATAGTAGCGTTTCAAAGAATGAAGCATGTTTGTAAGAAAGAGAGAGACATACATTAATCAAAAGCTAAAAATATTTGAATATGATAAATTTTTATAAAAAATAAATATAAAAATTCATCTCTCAACTTACACTATCAATATTCATTAGCTACTTGAACACATGCCATGTTTAGTATAAATATACAACATAAATTAATATAAACTATGTCAAAGACTTAAAAAAATTCCCTATATTTACTATGAGTAATTGAAAAAGGTTAAAACTACATAGGCTTTATTCACGAAATAATGAATTAGGGCTCAACTACTCATTTTCAATATTCACTATCATTTAACTATTTCTAAAATTCTACACCACAACCATGAAAATAATAAAATGATGCAACCCGTTTGTGTGTTGTAAACACTTTTCTACCAAACAAATCTTTACACAAAAGCACATATCATAAGTGAATATGCGCTCTCATACACAACCTTGTCTGATAAAAAATATATATTTTCCATACATTTATAGGATCAATCAAATCCTTAACTACATTAAAAAAAGGAGAGAGAAATCTAGCTAGCAACCTTTCATAGCTCCATTTGAAGCAGAGTGGGATAATGAGGAGAACCAAATGTGAGTAGTGCTAAAGAAATCTAATTCTAGAGTAGAGATTCTCAATAAATTTTATAGTTTCCAGTCCTTCCAAGATATAAGAAATTATAATCATAGGTATGTTCAAATAATACATATTTTTGGAAGTTATAATGTTTTATTATTTTGTTATATATGTTTTTTATAGTTCTGTAAACACCATACCATAAAAAAACATGTATGTTTAAATTATCTAAGTAATATGAAATTGTAATAAAAAAAAGTACAAAGGGATATTTTTACATTAATACCATCATAACATCTCATTGGAGAGAGTAACACAAACTTTATCATCTGTAATTATTTCCAACCTTCATCATTACACTTAATAAATTCATTATTGATAAAATTTATTTATGAAGATCTAGTACTACAAAAAATAATATTAGGGAAATTATAGGTTATTTAAATAAAAAATACTTATAAATATAGTATTAAAATATAAAAAAAATTTATATTATTAAATGAAACATTATTTGAGTATTATGATTAAATTCATATTCTAGGATATGAATTAGAATCCATATATGTTATGGGAGTAACAATATTAGTGGTTGAATGGTTATTATTGTTTTATAAATTCATTGAACTTGAAGGAGAAAAAAAATAAAAATTAGATATGACACTAGTATTTCCAAAAGAAATTAAAATATAGATTATTTAGTTTTGTACATATGGGGACATATTTTCTAGCATGACACAATGATATTCATGACCAGCCCTTAGTGATTAGTTTTATTAGAAATCAACATTATTTTTTTAACTTTGGTTATATTCATGGGGTTATGCTAAACATGACAACAATAATAATTGTTTCAAATCCAATTGAAATATACCTTGATGAAAAAGTAAAAGGTTTTAACTTTCCATTCAAACAAACTCTAAAATAATATGCACTATCTAGGAGTCAAAAGGTACATGAATCAATTTTACATATCTCATGGTCAACATTATTTAGGATCTAATATAAAATAAGTCTTGTTTGGTGAAACAATCAAGTTGCAAAAAAATACAACAAAAAATATATCTAGACTTGTAATTGACTAATGTTGTCTGAAACTGGAGATACAATGTTTGATTTTCTAACCATTTAATCTTGATGTCATGAAAACATGGAAAAATGAAAAGAATTAGAGACTTGAAAAGAAAATAGGGAAAATTAAATCAAAATGTTAAATAAATAAAAAAATAAAAATAATTTATGAATATTGGTTTAAACTATAACATTTTATTTTCTAAAGTAGTGCCTTGAGCTTCCATATCTCTACTATTTTTAGAATCATCAGGTAAGTTAGGGTGAGAATATTTTTACTAAAGAAAACTAAAAAGGATAAACATATGGGTATTTAATGAAAAATCATTTTTTTGGTGTAGAAATAAGGTGTAGTTGTTTAGAGAGTGAAATGAATGTTAGATTGTGGATTAAATAACTCAATGTTATTTGTTACATGGTTGTAATTTCAAGGAATTTGAATTATCATGAAATGAATAATGAATATGGAAACTAAATATGATTATAAATGTCTTTGAAAGAAAAATTTTAAGTAACCTGTGTTTGAAAGGTGATAGAGTGAAGATTTATAAAGGAAGCCACAAACAATTTATACATATGAAATTAATTTTTTTAACTTAATTAATCTTATAAGTTAATTAATGATTATTTTTTCTGAAGAAATTGAGAAAATGAAACCCTGTACATTATAAATATAGGTATGTGAATACATAAGATTAATAAATGAAGCAATAATAAAAATTCTAAATGTCTTGCATGCAATTTAAATGTAATTTTAAAGAATATATACAACCACCTGCATATTTAATACATACTGTATGAATGCATATTGTAATGAATTAATTTTTTGTAAACAATGTGATTATATATGTACATGTTTTTTATATAATGTTCATAAATGTGCATAACTGTATATAGATTCACTAAATGTTTTCATACTATTTGTTTATACTGTGAAATTATGCATATTATTATATACTATGGAAGTATGTAAATTAAAGAATATTAAAACACATTAATATTTCATACTATAATTCCTTTAAGTGAAGTCTTATGCATAAAGTAATCAATATAGAAGACCCATCAGAGAAAAATTAATTGCAATCTCTCATAGTGTCATGCTAAGTGAAAATACATAATATAAAAAAATGTACATAGGTGTAGTCACAAATACAAAAGTATATTCATGTAACTATAAAATTATCCATATAGATGTATATGTATTACATGAAATATAATCATGTAACTATATAAATATCTATACATGTGTACAACACTCACTGAAGTATTATGCATACTATAAGTGTAGGATTTTATGGAATGAATTCCTATTATATATATACTATTAGAGGAGAAAAATATAATATTTATCTATGAATTATTTATTTTCATGTAGTTTCAATGTCAAATATGTAACACCCCAAGATTTCATAGTGTGTTATTTCTTCAAAATAATTCAATAACTTGCACTACACGCAACACCGAGTTCAATCACACCATGACTTACCAAAAAAAAAATCCATTCAAAAGAGGTTATGAATAGTATTAACTAAATTTTAAACTTTATATAATCTTTATAATTTTAGAATCCATATTATGAGTTTCTTAGACATAATGCAAGAACAGATTCATTTTCAGTATTGCACTTTTATCAACTTTTAATAGTGAAATTTTTTTAAATACAATATTTTAAACTTTTTGACTAAATGGGGGACATCAAAAAATTTAAAATGAAACATCCCAAGCTTCCACGGTACGCTTTCCTTTGAATAATACAGTAGCGTGTGTTGTACGCAACTTCGAGTTCTAACACACCACAACCAATCAAACTAGCCGTTATGAATAGTAATACCTACCTTTTAAAATTTTAGGAATTTTATCTCTCAAAATGGACTTCATTTTTGGATTCGGAGTATCGAATTTAGCCTAAGGTGAAATTTTGGTACTTTTCGGATAACTTTCATATTTTGATGAATAGTGAAAATTACTAAATTTTAATTAAAAACAACCTTTTTAATCAAAATAATTAATAGTGATAAATTATGAATTTGAGTGGTTTTAAAGTATATTTAGAATATATTTTTACCATTTAATATAATTTTGGTCATTGGACATAATTTTACAATTAAACCGAACATAAACAAGTGTCAATCTTTTGATATTTATTATCTCTTAAAAACACGCTTTTTGTTTTGACAACGGGAATTAATTTTAAATTAATTTCTGCCACTTCTGTGTTTTGAATTTAGAAAAATGGATTCCATATTTGGAATCAGGATGTTAAAATTTTGTAAATAGGTAACTTTTATTTTTAGACATTTTGAATAATTACTGCGGTAAATATTTTATTTACCATGGTTAAGGGTAAATCCGGTAAATAAGGGTTAATAAATAATATTATAATAATACTAAATTACCCTAAAACGTGTCCTAGCCTTATTGGTTGATACATGTTCTACCATAGGCATCTTTGGGTCGATTTTGGGGCCCCATGGTGCCACTTGTAGGTGATAGGGATACTTTATTTTAATTAAGTTAAAATGAATACAAAAATGACACAAGCATATATCTTTTAGAAAAACAATTTTTACATAGGGTTATATATGTTGGATTTTAGATTAGAAAGATAAAAATATTTACTACATAATTAAATTTTATTTATAATTTTTAGACATTAAATAATTTAATTTATATATGACACAATGATGATGAATTAATTACTATAATAGTGAAAAATTAAAATAATTGATATTATAAATAACCAAATAAATATAATATGAAACTTTTAATGAATTAAACTAATTTTCTAGGATAATATGATATATTAGGATTTATTTAATTGACTTTGTTCGAAGTAATAAATCTGTTATGAGTTTCACAAAAATCAACTATTGAATAGTGTCAAAATTGACATAAAAGAGTTCTTAAAACAAATATTATATTATTAATTGATATTAAATTCCTAAAAATATAAAGTTCGGCCAAGAGACTTATATCATGATAGTTTCATCATTAATGGACCACTTGGGGGTCTCTTGGATGTATATAGTAAGTTTATTAACCATATTATATAAAAATACAAAGAGACATTGTAAAAGTGAAACTAATTAACTTAGAGTTAATACTTAAAGATAAGGTTAATATAAGTACCCAAACCTGTCTAAATTATTTTGGTTGAGTTGTTTTCGACCCATACCCACCTTAAAATTTAAATAATCAACTTTGGAGCCATTAGAAACCGAATATGAATTTATTATAAACTAATATTTCTAGCTTTTCCAAAGGTGCCCCTCACCCCTCTTATAAAAGGGCACTCCTCCTTCTCATTTCTTCACACCTTCAAAACCTTTTGGTTTGGAAAAAATCTGCCCAAATAATCTCCCAAGTTCCCTAAATACAACCTAGAGGCCTTATTTTGATCAGAAAGCCAACCTAAGGATCCCTTTTGATCAAATCAAAAGGAAGAACCCGAAGAAGAGGTAATGATTTCACCACCCTTTTCCAAGTTCCTTTCTTCTTCCACTTATTCTTCCTTTGTCATTACCATTCTAAAATAATAACTCCAGTATCATATATATACTGTGATGTTATTATAAATATTGTACAACCATATTCAGTATTCTATCCACCCTTTGAATAACATTTCACCATACGTGCGTACGTACGGCTTACCGTCTCCACGTCGTGGTGTAATTGTTATTTAATATATTATTATTTGGATGGGTATAATAATGATATGTAACTCATGTAAATAATAAATATGACATGTTAATGATTCTGTATATATGATATAACAACCATTTATATATTATTTTAAAAGAATGATATTGTCGCTCGTGCGTACGTACGGACTACCGTCTCCACGAACGCGATGAGATTCATTCTCCATCGTATCCATTCAAGTATAATTATCATTTGATGATTTAAAAATGATGTTTAAGGACTTGATATCATTCTGGATATGAATAATATACAACCTATCCATTACAAACATGGCTTACGTAACAAAACATATAAAATAAAACAAGTAAGTTAACACCCGAAACAACGATAATACTAAGATATTATTATCAAATCAATATTAAAAGATCATATATGATATCATATTAATGTATATGATTCTTGTATAATTTAATAACAATTATTTCACCATTATACAGGAGGTTAACCTACCCCAACCAAGGAAAAGTACAAGGTAAAGGGTTTTCATCTCACTCCTTATTCCCGTGAGATTCATGCCATATTGCCACCATCACCTTTTGTGTGGTGTATGTACTACCCATAATTATATTCTTTGTGTAATACACTCTAATTTATGTGTATTTACATATTCATTGTATTATACCTCTTTCATGGGTTGTATGTTTGATAAGCTACCAAATTGGTAAGGGTTATTTCACAATCTCTTCATTATCTGAGGTTGTTTATACGTAATAATCTACTGAGATCTCTTTATCATCCACATCCATGTTTCTTCAAAATGTATTTTAAAACTTTTTTACTATTTACAAGAATATGGGTTAAAGTCACTTATACCCTTGTTTGACTTTTTATAAGTGGTTTATAAAGGAATCTTTCCGTCGTTTTCCAAACAAGGTGCTTTTTAACCTTTTCGACAAAATTAAGGTAAGAATGTTTTTTTAACATATACGGCGGGTGCAGTTATTTTCCGCCGTTATAAAATCGTCGAATCTTCCCTTACAAGATTATAAGAATATTTTCAAATTTAATGTATTATTTTATAATTATGTTACTTTTAAAATGATTTAAAAAAAATAGATATTTCTCTAAAATAGTTTTGATTTCATCTATGTCAACATCCTTTGATGGATTTTAAGCTTATTTGAAGTTGAGTTATTATGATACAAAACATACATATTTTATTGAAGGTTTTGTGATATTTTTGACTGTGGATAAGTTATTCTTATGTCACTCATGGTTTTTGTTTAAAGTATTGACATTTCATAAGTTATTTTTAATCCGAATGTTTACGTTATATTTCAACCTTTCATTCAGATGAATGTGTTAGAAAAGTATGTTCCGGGTTGGGGACCGGTAAAAGTAAGCCCTTCGGTTTGGTCTCCGGTTATTAGAGGAACTCCGGTTTGTCTCCGGTTATTAGAGGCACTCCGGGTTGGTGTCCGGTTATTAGAGGCACTCCGGGTTGGTGTCCGGTTATTAGAGGCACTCCGGGTTGGGTTTCGGTTACAGTTAGCCCCTAGGTCTTGGGACAAGGCCTTGACAAAGAAATTAAAGTTCATCATTATGCATTCCGACATTATGAAAGTGGTTATTGATATTGCATGTGATTATTTGATTAGTAGAATATCCATGTGAATAAGTAAATGGCATTATTTCATTTTACTTTTGCCATACTATGTTGAAGTTCAAGTTTAAAAGGATTTTATTTTAGTAATGCATTGCCTTAAATGTTTATGATTATTTTTGATTGTTCCTCTATATTGTTATCCTTACTGGGCATTTGAGCTCACCCCTTTTCTATGTTTTATTTTTCCCAGGATGTGAAGAAGTAAGTTATTAATGACCTGCAGGGATATTATGAGGGGATAATAGTGTGGACTATGGAGACATTATGTTGTCGTAGTAGTTTTTCACTTTATGATGTAATGTAAAACTTATGAATATATCTAGTGTTTCCAAGGCTACTAAACCAATCGGTCTTTCGAGATTTGATCTTTCTTGTGATCATGCCAATGTTATGTAATAATGCACCGACTCTGGGTAACTAGGGTCGGGGCGTTACAGTTGGTATCAGAGGAAGTTTAGTACAAACCTTGGAAGCTAGATTTAGATAAACTATGATTAGAGCACATAGATTTAAGATGAATTTTGAGGATTAGTATAGAATAACTTCCTAGAATTTTGGTATTGTAGAGATTTTGTGAGTTTTCCGAGATATACATCCCTGTCTGGATACGAGCAGGTAGAGGCGGCTCTGGCACAGATGTACCTAGTGGTAAAACCCGAAAACACCACTTTGAGCTAGACTCGAATGGGAACTGGTGCACGACAACGGGCCTTGCTGCACTCTTGGTTACGACACTCCCGGGGGATATGCTTAGGATAACTCTCATTTTCTTTACAAATCATTATGAAGGGTTTATGAGTATATACTTCCTCAAAGGAGACATTTTTATGATTATGGATTATATCCATAAACTATTTAATTTATATTATGTGTTTTACAAGTTTGGGATTAGGTATTGTTATTCATAAACTAATCTAATGTATGCCATTGTTTAGAAATGGCGCCCGGTAGAAGGAATGAGAAATCTATCAATGCACATGATACAAAGAGAAATAAGGATCATATATTTTATGGTCTTAAGCCAGAATTTACAAGAGAAATAGTCTCGCATGTATTATCATCATATGAAGAAATAATATCATGTGTTGATAAGATAAGTAAAGAGTTTACTGAGTCCTATGGCTTTGAAGGGAAGCAAGAGAAGAAAAGGATGGAAGAGAGAAAGATGGATAAAGGGAAGAGGGAAAAGAAGAATTTTCCCATATGTGATAACTATGGAAAGAAACACCCTGGAACTTGCCTGAAAGGAATGAGAGTTTGTTATAAGTTTGGAGGAAAATGGCACAAAGTCCGTGACCGCAAGGGTAAGAAAATGGTTTCAAATGTACAATGCTTTATTTGCAAGGAGTTTGGACACTACGCAAACCTATGTCCCAGTCATCAGACTATGCCGCAAATTATGCTATTAGATAATAATCAAGTTATGATACTACCACCGATGAAGAGGAATGATTAGAGTTCTTATGTTGATTATGTCAATTGAGTGTTGTATCAACAATTTACTTGTTATAATAATTATGGATTATATAAGGATTGTACTGCAGTACTATTTCATTAAGGACTTGAGATTGTATGGAACAAATAAAAGTGACTCAATAGCATGATAAATTTTTGGAAAATATATGGTTGAGAGAATGATAAACCATAATATAGTTCTGATACCGAGGTAGTGATTTTGGAATAATACATGATTGTTTTGGATAAATTATATTGGATATTCTTGACTACCTTGGAACTGATTAATGATTTGTATATTCCATCATTGTTGGGGTTTAAAACATTTTTGGATTGATGAAGTATATCCAGCATTCTATATGGAATAAGGGAGCATGAATGTAATCAATAAGGAATATGGTAATTCAGGATGTTTCAGTGTATTAAAAGAATACATGATGAAAGTATTCATATGCTATTACGGGGTAAAAAGGATCTACATTATGTTTACCTTCCTTATAAATGTTGGACTGTGAGTTTGGACAGAAGTATTTTGGATAGTTCTAGTTTGGATTATTTTGGATTGCCATAAAAGGACAACCCGGAGGTCGGTCGGCAACCCGTCACATCCGGCAAGGCTGCGAGACTTGAACCCGCAACCGAAGGGCGACAAGGGTGTATCACCTACCACTGGCCCACGAGATGTCCTGGATTAAATAACGTAGTTTTTTTTAAAAGATCTGGTAGATGAATTATAAATTCATTTATTTTGGAACCCTGTACGAATAGTATAAATAGAATTTTTTTTACATTCTATTATCTTTTAGAGTGAAAGATGAGTTTGTGGTAGAAATTTATTAATAGATAGAACTCTAATTATAAAGTAAGTATATCTCCTTATGATCTTAGCCAATCTCATAAATAAATTCCTCAACATTAATAAAAGGAACTTAGAACAAAAATGTTGTCCTAGATGGTACCTTAAATCATCACTAATTTATGGCTTTGGGATTGTTGGCCTTTTCATAGCCATGTTCTCTACCACTCTCTATCAGATAATTGATGGTTAGATTTCTCTTCCATATCCATATTTTCCTACATGGAACCCTAGTATGTGTTATTTTCGGTAATCTTCATACTTTCCACTCTTTATTTTAAATAGAGGCCTCATTAATTCATTTTTCGATGTAGGATTTCAACTAAGATATTTTGAAACATCACAAATGTGTTATCCCAATACCCTATGTTTTGTTGAACTGATGGTATTTCAAATCATCATAGATTGATGAGTTTAAGGACCTCAATTTTATACTTGTTTGTGATTGATGACCTCAATCACTACCTATAAATATTTACATTTTTCCTCCAATTATATGTCTCTAATTGCCACCAATGTTCTCCTAATCGATATCATAATTTGGTGGTGACCCTTTTATTTCTCTTTTCCTCATATTAAGACTAAATTTTAGTAACCCAATTTCCGATGTGGGTTTTCCCACAAATATATTTTCTATTTTCAACCTTTTATTTTCGAAGAACAATTTCAAATTGCGAGGACGCAATTTATTGAAGGAGGGGAGAATGTAACACCCCAAGATTTCATAGTGGGTTTTCCCACATCCATGTTTCTTCAAAATGTATTTTAAAACTTTTTTACTATTTACAATAATATGTGTTAAAGTCACTTATACCCTTGTTTGACTTTTTATAAGTGGTTTATAAAGGAATCTTTCCGTCGTTTTCCAAACAAGGTGCTTTTTAACCTTTTCGACAGAATTAAGGTAAGAATGTTTTTTTAACTTATACGGCGGGTGCGGTTATTTTCCGCCGTTATAAAATCGTCGAATCTTCCCTTACAAGCTTATAAGAATATTTTCAAATTGAATGTATTATTTTATAATTATTTTAATTTTAAAATGATTTTAAAAAAAGAGATATTTCTCTAAAATAGTTTTGATTTCATCTATGTCAACATCCTTTGATGGATTTTAAGATTATTTGAAGTTGAGTTATTATGATACAAAACATCCATATTTTATTGAAGGTTTTGTGATATTTTTGACTGTGGATAAGTTATTCTTATGTCACTCATGGTTTTTGTTTAAAGTATTGACATTTCATAAGTTATTTTTAATCTGAATGTTTACGTTATATTTCAACCTTTCATTCAGATGAATGTGTTAGAAAAGTATGTTCCGGGTTGGGGACCGGTAAAAGTAAGCCCTCCGGTTTGGTCTCCGGTTATTAGAGGAACTCCGGTTTGGTCTCCGGTTATTAGAGGCACTCCGGGTTGGTGTCTGGTTATTATAGGCACTCCGAGTTGGTGTACGGTTATTAGAGGCACTCCGGGTTAGGTTCCGGTTACAGTTAGCCCCTAGGTCTTGGGACGAGGCCTTGACAAAGAAATTAAAGTTCAACATTATGCATTCTGACATTATGAAAGTGGTTATTGATATTTCATGTGATTATTCGATTAGTAGAATATCCATGTGAATAAGTAAATGGCATTATTTCATTTTACTTTTTCCATACTATGTTGAAGTTCAAGTTTAAAAGGATTTTGTTTTAGTAATGCATTGCCTTAAATGTTTATGCTTATTTTTGATTTTTCCACTATATTGTTATCCTTACTGGGAATTTGAGCTCACCCCTTTTCTATGTTTTATTTTTCCCAGGATGTGAAGAAGTAAGTTATGAATGACCTACAGGGATATTATGAGGGGATAATAGTGTGGACTATGGAGACATTATGTTGTCGTAGTAGTTTTTCACTTTATGATGTAATGTAAAACTTATGAATATATCTAGTGTTTCCAAGGCTACTAAACCAATCGGTCTTTCGAGATTTGATCTTTCTTGTGATCATGCCAATGTTATGTAATAATGCGCCGACTCTGGGTAACTAGGGTCGGGGCGTTACAAAATAGGCCTATAGTAGCATGTTTATAATTTTATGTAACTTGAATTAACACATTCATACTTTATACATATGGTTGTAAGTAGTTTTAAACATTTTATTTATAATGTATGTGTTCTGTGGGTATAGTGGATATACCTTTACACATAACAGACACAATACACATACTGTAATTGTAGATGAAATGATTCTGGGACATTCATGTAAGGTGTGGGAGTATGTGATTGTACACCATATATAGTTTACCATATGTGATTAGGATTATGTAATTTCAAAGAATAGATTCATACTGTATCAATACATATTTATATAATTACAAAATTTGTATACATACCATTTTTGAATTGTTTTTATAATGAAGCATATAGTTTTCTATTTTATGGTGGTTTTCCCAACTCTGATAGTTTTCTAGTTTATGGTTGTTTTCCCAAATCTTATAGTTTTCTGGTTTATATATTGGATTCATGTTCATGTGCCTTCATATGTCCTCATAACATCAAAGCATATGTCTCTTTGGTAAGATATGCTTAAAGCCTTGATCCATATTTGTTAGTATTTTGACGTTTTACTGCTTATATGTATTATGTATTTCATCAAGGGAGATAAATAGGAATAAGTAACAGTGGAAGGTCATTATTGTACCTTTTGCTGGAAAGCTTGTCTAAAAACCGAAATTTAATTTTTAGTGTTGCTTGATTTAAATTGAAAAGATTTATAGTGTTTATTAAAATTTTTAGTGATGATGATTAACATTAGGCCTCTTTCTCATTGTTCTAATATCACCATGAATATTTCTTGGGGTGATATAATATTGGTCCATGTTTTGTAACATTTTTACTATTTCCCCTATACTATAATAATTGATCGATTTATTTTAAATTCTTGACTATTTGTGTACTTGGACAGTTTCATATGCATGTTTTGGAGGTGCCACTAGTAGAAATAGGGGATTCAACGTCGATTTTTTTAGTTATTGGCATCGATTTTTAACCGACATTTATAAAGGAGATGTTAAAAATAACTTTTTAGCGTTGGTTCTATGAAAATGATGCTGATACCCCTCCAGGAAAGATTTTCGACATCTATTCTAATTAAAACTAACACCGAAAGTCCAATATTTTTGGTCTTCAACATTAGTTTTAATGACAATCGATATCGAAGTCCGATTTTTGGTGTCAGTTATATTATAGAACCGACTATGAAACTATGTTGGGTTTTTTTTCTGTAGGGTATTTGGCATCAGTTTTATAAGATAACCAATGCTGAAAAAAGTTTCAGCATTGGTTATCAAAAGAAATAACGTTGAAACATATAATTTTTTTAAAAAAATTAATTAATACAATAAAACCCCAGAATCTAAAACCTGAAAGAAAACAAAATAGATAGATATAAAACACAAAAAATGACCATAAATAATATTGTCCTATATAAATCAAAGCATTCAAATGTCACGAACCATACAAACCAAGCCAAAAGGCTAACCCTAAAAATGAAAAAAGATAATTCAAAGTCCAAATCTCTATGTGACCATCCATCACTGCCATCCCAACCCACTATAAAGGAAACATTAAGCAAGAGAACCCAATAAGTTCATGATGACCTTCCTTTTACTTGTATCCTACAAAACCAAATCTATATATGCACAAAGGCATATGTAGGGTGTGAGTAAAACATCTAGTAGGATACCACCATGAATATATACAGTGCAGAATGCCATGAAACCATTAGTTATAGCTTTATAACAAAACAATATTCATAAATCTATTTCATTTGAAAATAAAATTTTCACAAAACATCCTTTTATTTCTTTTAAAACACCCCACATTCAAATAATCCAAGAATGTGAAAATTTACATAAGATATAAATATAGAGAAATGATAAAACACATCCATTTTAAAACTATATGGTAAACATATGATCAACCAAACACGAAACATTACCATAATGTAGTAAACCAAGAAAAAGTTGGGATCTAGCCTATGAGAATACATACTAAGACACATGAAGGAAAGCTAAGCTAATGTAACATGATTCCTACTAATATAGAGTTCTGCAACAGTCTATTGGTATCAAGCCTATCTATAATCTTCCACATATTAATGGATACCTAACCCCTAGTGGTGTCACACATAGTAAGGATTTCATATGTCTATAACCTGACACACCCAATAATTCAAAGGAATGGTTCTTACATTTTTAAACAAAACATCAGAAGATAAATAAATATAGTCAGTGTGTGAATCATTCCTTAAAAAGAAAATTATCACAAATTTCATGTTAAAAATATCTCTTTCATTTTCAACCAAATCAATAGGTTTCCATCAAACTCATGAATTTTAAAATAATTTTCCATTTAAATCCAATTTTCTAAATAATCAACATCAAATAATAACATGAAATCAAATTACAATTCAACCAATTATTTTTCTCAAAATTTATAAAAAAACCATAATTAATAACTTAATTAGAATAACATTATCTATATAATTATATTTTAAACTAGATTAAAAAATCACTTACCTTCTAATTTATAAAATAACCAGTTACGAACTTTGAAGCATTATGTTGAGATCATTAGGATCAAACACCTATTATAACAATAGAATTAGTTTTTGAACACTTTATTAGGAAAATGTAATATTAACCATAAACATTAAAAGAAACATACCTGATAATTTAATTCGCAACCAAACTTATCAAATAGTTCACAAACAAAGATCAAAGATGAATCATATAATCATTCGTATACAGATCAACATTATTGAACATCTAAAATAGCATTGAAATTAAAATACAGAATATTATGACATGAAATATAAAATAATTAATATAACTAACCTCATTAAATTTAGTCAAAACCCTAGTTGTGATTATCTCATACATGAATTGTAAAACATAATAACCACATTCCATGCTTCCTCTTTGATGATGACACTGAGGTTATAAAACATTAACATGATATTAAAAACCAAGATATATATATATATATATATATCAAAAATTAAAATATTATAAAATATTAAAATATTTACTGTTACATTTACATATTTGATTGATCTTGTCTTCTTTTTCTTCAAATCATTTTTTAAACTGTTTCCATGAGCTATATTTTCATTTATATCAACTAATAAAATATGGTAAAAAATAAAAATTACATGTAATGAACTTATAAAAAGGAAGAAAACTTACTTGTTTAACAAGGTTCTAAAATCATTATGAACACTACCCAACAAAGAGCAAAACCAGTATAGCATGAATTCCCTTGGGAAGAATACACCTAACATCCAATGCCCTCTACAATATAAAATTTAAAAAATTATTGACATTATAATAAATATTAGTTCATAATTATATTAATGTTATTACCCATCAAGGAATGTAAAAAACCAACATCCAACCTCTATCTTTGATAATATCTCAGATATATATTTAATTCTATCAATATGTTCCACATATTGCACATATGTTGAAATGAATTTTGGATCCATAAGACCATAAACATCAATGGTATCATTTTGTCTTAGAAGAATATGTAGATACATAATTAAATACATAATATAGCAGGTCACTTAAAATCATATTTACTTACATAATTAAAAACTTAAACTTAAATTTACTTACATGAAAAACAACTGAAACACATTCACGCTGAGCTCTTCAAACTGAATCATATCATTGATATCTTTTTTAAATATTCTCAAAAGATAGTTTCTTTCACATATTTCAACCATCATCTGAAACTCATATAAATTATCCAATAAAGAAACAATCTGGGATAATCTTTTTATCCCATAAAAAATAGAAGTATCTACAACTGTTACTTTTGGAACCTTGTGTTTCTATTTCCTTTGTATCATTTCTTTTGATTTTACATAATCCTATAAAATTTAATGTCATAAAACATAATAAGTAATTTCCAATTAAATTTAATTAATATTTAGAAACAACACATACCTCATATGATAAATAACATAGAAGGTCAGCTGTCCAAACTAAAAACTGACGTACATAATCCCCAACTCTGGTAACCTCCTTAGTAGGAAATGGTAAGAGACAATTAGGATCAATAATATCAGTCACTGGCACTCTAAAAAAAACCCAACTGCAAAGGCTGGTTATGTACAGAATCCTCAAAAATATGTACAACTCTATATGCTACAATACGAGTATCTCCAGTATACAAATCACAATATAATGTTGGGTATGAATGAGGAGGTGGAGGATCTGAGGAGGCAGGATGGGTAGGCTAGGCCAGTTGGACAGTCTGTACATGTTGTGCATCCTATTGTGAAGGCTGAAAAGACCAGTCTTTACATGCTGTGCATTTGACTGTGAAAGATGAAAAGACTGGGTAGGCTGGGCAGGCTGAGCAGGCTATGACTGTCTTGTCAATTATTCAAATATAGATTTCATAGCTAATTGAATTTGGTCACCCATGGACTGTTTCAATTCTTTCATCTTAGCTTTTAAGGAATCAATTTCTTGATCTCTTAACTACTTCCTTTGATTATCAAAAACTTTCCTAATACTAACACCCACTTGATGTCCTCTTACTTAGCCTGGGTGTTCTCATTTTCCTAAAGCCATAACTAAGATATCCATCCTACCCTCAGGGATAAATGTGTCTTGGATCTCTTTAGTCTGAAGATCACCCTAAAATATAAAATGAAATTGTTATATTAATGTTTTTAATTTAAAAAATACAAACATCAATGAAATATAAAAAATATTTACTTATAATTATTTTAGCTACTTCCTTATCTTGCTCTGTAAGATACATTTCATTTTTCCTTCTTCTCGTTAATTTCTATTTTTCATGGTTAGTGGGAGGAGATGGAG
Source organism: Viscum album (assembly GCA_963277665.1). Taxonomy (NCBI): domain Eukaryota; kingdom Viridiplantae; phylum Streptophyta; class Magnoliopsida; order Santalales; family Viscaceae; genus Viscum; species Viscum album. The sequence continues at coordinate 1,598,361,821 of OY728141.1, forward strand.
GACCAAACTAGACCTCTTCCAAACCACTAATAGATCAAGCTCTTAATGCTTCAATTTTTTCTTCAATCATCCTCTGCTTAAAAAATAGATACCCTCCACATGATAACGTGTGAGGGTATACATTTTTCAACTGGATCTCTTGATGAGATCTCCTAGAGGTATATTATATAAAAATAAACTAATAAGTAATTAGATAAATATATAATAAATTTTACAATATAAAATAATTATCATACATGAAAGTTTTCTTCATGTCGGCTGTCAAAAAATTTCTTCCATGTATCTGAATCGATAAACTCATACTTGAGGCATGGGTTTTCATAATTTTTCTTTCCAAAAACATAATTTTTTTTCAATTTTGTTTTAAAATCTATCCATCACACCACTGCTAAAGAAATATATCTTTTCCTAATTTCTTTTGTTTCCTCAAAATTGAATGTCACCAGTAATTGAATAAATTAAATATGTCATTTAAAATATTTAATATTAAAAAAATGAGATAAAATAAATCAATTGAGATATTTTACTATAATGGCCTCCCAAAGATGCTATTTCTCCATCCTATCAATAGACTTTCAATCAGGATATAAAATACTAATCTTGCAACGACTCTGCATTGATATATAACTGATAAATTGAAGTGCATTTGGGAAAGTTTCATTATTATCATCATCAAAATGAATATTCAATCTCTCATCTTCAAAAGCAAGTGATAGTTTTGGTAAATATGTAATACCATATTTACCAACTCGAGAACTTGATTTCTCTATAGTAATAGGATAATTCTCCTCCGCTGAGGATGCATCTGTAGTCCTTCAAATATTTTTTATAAATTATTTTTTTTCTTTAATTAAATAAGTATACTAATGAATATTTAATAATATGAAAAAATAGATATACCTTGATAACTTCTCCTCTCTCACTGTATCTGACATTGAAACAGGTGAGTGTAATGAAATTTTGTGTACCTGTATATCATTAGAAAACTGAATATTTAGAAACAATGATGTCAAAATTAAGTAAAAAAAAGAATCACACATTTATAAGTTTCAAAAAAAGAAAAAAAATATAAATAATTACTAGAATAATTAGGAGAATAATTTAGCATTTTCCCATATTACTTCATCATGATCATTATGTACTGCATGCACTATGTTTGACTTATAGTCATTGCAATCATCCGAAAATCGCGTAATAGATGAATAAGACTCATGTAAATCAATAACATCATCAACATTATCCTCATCACCCAAATGGTATTTTTTCCCTACAAAACGATGGACCACTGATCATTCAATGGATCAATGACATAAAATATCTACTTTTCATGTGTCACTATGATAAATGGTTCCTCATTATAATTAAATCTTTTCAAATCAACTAGTGTAAACACACAATTGTCTTGTTTCACACCACTTTTTATATCAACCCAATTACACTTAAACACATTGACCTGACATTTTGTATAATCAATTTCCCATATATCCTCAAGAACTCCAAAATATATCGACAAAGAAAAAATTGGGTTTTTATCTTTTTCACTCGAAAAATGCACTACTTCAGCGATAACCATCACACCACTATTTTGAACGGTACTCTCATCATCCATTTTTTTTGTGTAAAATGTGTACCCATTAATATCAAAACCAGACCATTTTATCACATTAAAAGATGGTCCCCTTGCTAACCATTTCAATGTTTCTGATATAGATATATCTGTGCTCACTTTATCCTTAAACCATGAAACAAATGTCTTTTTATGCTCAATCATCAACCAATTTTCATTTGTTTTTGGAGATCGTGTCTTTAATTCAGCAATATGTGATGATATATATGATTGAACATCATCTGTGTTGTTCAAAATGTATAAATGTGCCTGCATCACTTCATCATGTGAAATAAACTTTACCTTTAATCCTCAAATCCCTCTACCTTCACTATCAACTGTCAAATTTCAAGATATGGGGAGACCAATAAGCTCCACTTCATATAAATAATCAGTACATAACTAAATAACCTCTTTTGAAACATATTTTTGAACAATAGAGTCCTCCGATCGATAAAGATTTTTAACATATAAATTTAAAAATTTCATATACCTTTCAAAAGGATACGTCCAATGTAAATAAATAGGCCCACATATTCTTATCTCATGCACCAGATGAATCACCAGATGAACCATTGCATCAAAAAATGTAGGTGGAAAATACATTTCTAGTTAAAAAGTATAAGATCAACTTCATTCTCCAAATCATATAACCAATTTGGATCAACAAATTTGATACAAATGGATTTGAAAAAATTACATAACCTGATTATATTATTTCTGATAGCTGACAAAAATATACCACATAGTGCGACCAGTAGCATTTGCTACATCAATACGTGATAGTCATGAGATTTCATACCTATTAATTTTCAATCCTTCACTGAAAAAAATTCATCACATTTTAAGAATTTCCATTGGGTACTTTTATACCATATAGACACTACAAAAAATTCAAATTCTCACTCTTGCTTAATGTGTGACAATCTGGAGGTAAATATGTTATGTTTCCTTTCATAGTGAGAGTTAACTACAAATGTATTCCCATTTCTATCAAGTATAATATAGAATTAAATCCAACTTTTGTATTTCCTTTTATATCTAACAAAGTTCCAATAAAACTATCACATATATTTTTTCTCAACATGCATAACATCAATGTTATGTTTTATCTCTAAAAATATCCAATAAGGTAGTTCAAAAAATAGAATGTTTCTTCTAGATATTTTTTAGAATACCAGAACTACTTTTCTTTCCAAATGTTGAATAAATATTTTTCACCCCATCATAATATTCTTCAACTGAAAATGGTTATGGGGGAAGATTTTATTCTTGTAAACTGTTAAATTCCTTTTTCAATCTTCGATAAGGATAATATATTCACAAAAATCTTTGATGTCCCATATACACTGTCTTTATTCCATTCTTCAATTGATAATATGAAGTCTATTCTTACAAATTGGACATGCTTTATGTCCCTTAAAACTATATCCAAGTAAGTTTCCATTTGTAGGAAAGTTGTTTATACTAAACATTATCATAGCATGCAAAAGAAAATACTCTTTTTTGTATGCATAAAAAACATTAACACCCATCTCCCATAGAAGTTTCAAATCATCAATCAATGGTGAAAGATACACATCAATATCGTTTCCTGGATTTTTTGGTCCAAAAATCATCAAGATCATCATAACATATTTTTTCTTCATACATATTTGTGGGGGTAAGTTGTAAACTACCAAAAAAATACCATGAACTATGTTGGATACTTATTCTATGATATGGATTCATTCCATCTGTACACACTCCCATTATGATATTTCTAACTTCACTTCCAAAATTTGGATATTGTTTATCAAATCTCTTATATTGTGATAAGTCAGTAGGGTGATGTAATTTACCATCAGATATGCATTCATATGAATTCCATCTTAACCTTTTTGCATCAATTTAATTTGAAAATAGATGCTTCAAACAAGGAATTATTGGAAGGTACCAAATTTCTTTAGAAGGAGCTTTGATTTCGATACCTGAGAATGAATCAAAGTTAATTTATTAGAATTATATGAAGAGATTATTGTAAAGAATTATTTGATTTAGCATGAGGTTAGATGCCAGTACTTGAGAATGAATCTGAATTGACTTTTTCATCCATCTTATAGCATGATGTTTCACATGTAGGATATTTTGATAAAAATTCACATTCTTTACTATACAACACACAATCATTGGGGAAAGCATGTATCTTTTTTATACCCAAATAAAATTGGTCATAATATTATCTTTGCCTCACAATTAGAATTTGGAAGCCCATTGCCTTTTGGAAATAATTCTTTTAAAATCACAAGTAAGTTAGAGAAACTTCTATAACTCCAACCATTTCTTGCTTTCAAGTTAATTAATCTCAAAACAATTGATAACACTGTATATTTACCACAACCTGGTAATAATGGTTTTTTAGAATCTCCATACAATCATTCAATAATTGATGTTTTTTCAATGGTTTCAACCCCCAAATCATGAATTAATTCTTCAATACGATCCTCTATCACATTATGGATATTGTCATCAACATTATATGTTGAATTTGCAGTTCTTTCACCATGACAGATCCAAAATGTATAATTAAGGATAAAACCATAGCAAATGATATGATCCTTGATTTCTCTAGAATTTAACTTTCTCATATTCAAACACTTCACACATGGACATAAAATCAAATTCTTGTTTTGAAGATTTTGTTTAGAAAATTCCAATAAATCATCTAACTCATTTTTCATATTCATTAATGGTTCGTCATAAATTTATCCAATTAAAATCCATTCAATACGTAAAATCATAATATAATCATTGATATATTAAAACATATAAAAATTTAAGAATATATATATATATATATAAACATATAAATTTTAAACATAAAAACATAAAATAAACCAATACTACCTTTATGTTATATCAAGTTCATTTTTTACTGTAATTTTATTTTCAAAACAAAGGAGAAAAAGAGTCATTGAATCAATAATAAATCACCATTAATCATTCCAAATTCCAATAACAATGTCCCCTAGCTTAATTCCATTAGCTTAAAATTAATTTATTATTTAATAATATAAATTCTTATAAAACAAATGAAAAAAATTGTTAACAATTGAGTAAAACCAAAGAGAAACTGATCCATTTATTACTATAATCTAAACATGTTAGAAGATATGTCACTTGAATAAAATCGAATATGACTAATGGAATATAATTATACTAATAAAAATAAACAAATTTTAACAATCAATTTCATAAAAAAATCATTTCATAAATTTATCAAATAAGAAAAGTAATTACAATAAACAAATTTTAACAAAAACATTAATAATTAACAATAAATTTCATAAAAAAATGAATCAATAATTCAAAATTATAAGTAAATAATAACTAAATTATTTATAAATTTTTTAAAAAACTTACAATATTTAGATTTGAAGATGATAAATTGAGCAGTTGCTCCTTCGAATTCTTTGGAATAATAAAACTGAAAGATCTAGAAAAACAAGTTGTATTTATAAAAGATAATCATGAATGAATAAAAATAAATCAAAACCGATTAAGTTATGACAATGAAGAGGGTTTTTGGGTGGCCGAAAAGGTGGTTCGAGGTGGTTTGGGAAACCTTCGAGGTGGTTCGAGGTTGTTTGAGTTGATAAAGGGGTTTGGATGAAGCAGACGCCATCGTGATTCAAGGTGGTTCGGGTAACTGTCGGTGACATCATGAGTAAAGTGTCCATTGAGGTGGTTTGAGGTGGTTCAAACCTATGAAGTGGTTCGAATTAGTTAGTGTCATCACATGTCGAGGTGGTTTGGGTAACCATGGGTGACGCCGCGAGTCAGGAGAGATGCAATAAAAGAAATTGATTTAGGATTTCATGTCCAAATACTGGGGTTAAAATTTTAAAATAATTTTCGGCATCGGTTCTTTAAAAATCGACACTGAACTATTTTTTTTGGGTTTTCAACGTTATTTTTGTTCAAAACTGACACTGAAACCATAATATTTTTGGTTTTAGACATCGGATTTAGTTGGAACCGATGCTGAAAACTGTATGATTTTAAAATTTTGGCATAGGTTCATACTAAAACTGACAACAAAAATGAAAAATATTATGGTTTCGACATCAGTTTTAATAAAAACCAATGCTGATGCCATAATCTATAAACTTTCGGCATCGAATTTTATAAAAATCGACACCAAAATGTTTTCTTTTTACTATTTTGCGTCGGTTTCTTAGAACCAATGTCAAAATTATGATGCTGAATCCCCTATTTCTATTAGTGTGCACTTGAATGATTTAATTAGTGTTGTGAAGATATAGGTTATGGATGATTTAATTCATGTTTTTGGATTATTTAATTTAGGGTGTGGATATGCAAGTTATGGAGGTTCTCTTATATGGTTTCCATTGCACTAGGGTGATTTAATTCATTGCATATTCTTACCTTATAATTTAAATTGGAGATACTTTGATAGGTTGTAGTGTAGTAATTACTGGATTGATAATATATTTTTTCATTATGATACCTTCTTTATTCGATTGTAAACTAGGCTTCCCATGAAATATTATCAGCTGTTTGATCCATGTTTCATCACATGCATAGTTTCTTTGGATACATGGATTCTTCTCCTCCCTAGCCCCTCTCCTCTAATTAGTTTTTTCCAAGTTGCTTTATTTTCTGGTCTTTAAACTATGTTGATAACTTATTATAGATTTTGGTATGCTTTTAATCCATTGAACCTTTTGGTTTAGTTTTTTTTCAATTTTTAAATTTTAGATATTTCATGGGATTTGATCACTTAGCTAGAATTCGTGTGGTATATATTTTACGATCTTCACCCTTTTCATAGTTTAGATTCATAAGATTAATTCATATCTGCAATGGTTTTGGTTCTATCATTGTATGACTTTTAATCATATTTTTAGTTGGATTCTCATATACTATGATCTAGTTGTAGGTACAAGCTTATGATTGTCGATATCTTGGTAGAGCATGTTATTAAGGTAATATAACATGACTAAATTCAAACAATTGGGAATTCATTAAATGTTTGTGATAAATTTATATTTTCCCATGATTATTCAATCAATAATCATTAAACCTTATGAATTTTAATATCCTTTAATTAGATTGACATTTTTTATTGATAATACTATCATGATTTATTCTTCTGAATTAATTAATTGTATTCATGTGTAGTTTCTTCTAAAGTAATGAAGTCTGAAAATAAAATTTATCCAAGATATAGTTAGGTTCTCTCTTACTCTGGACATTTATGATGTCATTCAAGTTAATAAAATTCATTTTATTAGATGTCTTAAAGTAGTTATTTATTCTAATAAGTTGTGTTTAATTTTTCACATTTACTTTCCAATTTCTCTTAATTTCCATTGAAACATCCTTGGAAAGTTTACTCTAAGTAGTTATTTCTTAGTTCTTTGATTTATTCCTTCATAGGAGTCTACTCTAATGTAAATTTCCATATAAGTGGATTCAGTAATAAATCATCATAGTCAGTTTACCCAGTGGTATAAAAACATGTTCTTATATGCGTGTGTGTCTATTTTGAGTTATGATATTACTTTAAACATAATTACTGCAATTATTTTAAATATTAATATATTTTTCACATCTCTATAATGTTTTATCTATCTAAATTTATTCAATTCTTATACAAATATTAAATTAAACTTATATTATACTCTATTCCTTCAAACATTCATATTATTATTTTTCAAATATATAGTTATTTTATTTTGGTAGCTATTTCTTCCTGTGCAATTGCATGGGTAGTGTACTAGTTTTATATAAACATAATGTCAATTTTATTTGTTTTTCATTTCCTAGTTTCATATAAAACATGGATTTGATAATCCATTTCCTATGTCATGAATCTCATTTGACATTTTTTATAGTTATATTTTTTTAGCAGACACATGGTTTTTTAGTTTAGTGCGTAATAAAAAAACACATTTCTAATTGTACACCCTTTTTTAAAAAGTAAAGATAAAATTAAACATTTTAGTGTATCTGACCCCAATAGCCTGAAGTCGGTGTCTGCTTTATTACATTGGCATAAGATACAAGGAATCAAATCATAAAGGACTGAATAGTTTAGTAGTCTTGGTAAACTAGATACATACTCGAGTCTTGAATTATAATTGACTACACAAATTAAAACACAATTTTTTTTTTCAAGAACACAATTATTCCTTATAGAATATACTTTCATATCAAACATAATACTCTCTATGGAATCCTGATGAAAGGAAACAAAATAAGGGTGAGATCAAATACCCAGTAAGGGTTAAGTATAGTGAAAGAAATCATGAATCAATAAACATAACCATTATGGAAAGATAAATAACCGAACACACATGACATTTAAATATCTTGACTATCACAATTAGATAAGGAATAATCAACATGAAAAGGTAAATAACTAATCACATATACCATTTAAATAACTTGACTGCATTAATAGATAATACATAATCAATATGGAAAGGTAAATAACTAAACACGCATTCCATATAATCAATAATATGAGAATGAAATGCATCTAGAGATTATATCATTGTGAAAATATCCTGGATAATAATAATAACTAAAATTAAGGAAATGATTAATTATAAGACGAAATGTTTCCCAGGAACATGATAACTTTACTGTCAAGACCTTTCATAATACAATTTAGAACATACCAGGTGAAAACCCATTTAACTAAGGATAGCTAACTGATTCATCCCAGGAGACTACCGATATATTGAGGGGATTTCTATAAATAGTCCTCATCCCATTTATTTCATGTAAAAAGCATTCCTCAAATTTCGAATAATCAATTTAATTCATAAACAACGTACCTTATCATAAAGTATCCATATTGAGTAAAGGATATAGATTTATCAATATTTCTCCAGATATCAAATAAATTTCAATGTAGTACACCATATATTGAAATGATATATGGTTTAAACACTAAAAATATCCATTATAAATAATATAGATATTTTGGAAAAATTTAATTTCTAATGATCATAGTAAGGTGAACATTTCAAGGAAAAGTTATTGACTACAAAAAATGAATCAAGGAAGTGGATGTCAATACTTTCCTTAATCAAAATGACCATAAACCATCCATAGGAATTATAAGGATGGTATTAATACAATATACCCCCCATTGGAGTATATGTAAAATAAATGGTTTTTGTCATTGATGGATAGAAATACCATAAAATTATATTTAATAACATTCTTGAGGAAAATATCATTTTTATTTTGAAAATAACTTTTTAAAACATAAAAAATTATGAAAATAATTTTCTTTGAAAATAATTTTTTTAAAACCAAGAATTTACAAAATATTAAGAAAAAATTTTCTTTAAAAATAATCATGTAAACTTGCAAAGTAATCTTAAAATAAATGATGGTGGGTAATTTCTTACATGTCATACAAGGTAAAAAGAACATTCCTTTTACATTATAAAAAGGTTAGAAAAGTTCCTTGTTTAGAAAATGAAAAGAATTATACTTTCAATTTTTTTATAAAAAGTAAAATTAGGTAAATATTTATTTAAGAAATCATTTTTAAAAGGTTAAATGATTTTTTTTAGAAAACATGGTTTTGGAAGAAAACAGATTTCTGACCAAAGAGAAAAATCAAGTTAGATTTTATTAAAACCTTTTCTCAATAATTTTAAGTACCAAAGAGTAGGAAAATGTTACTATTAATTAAAAATATAATGTATAAATATATTAGGATAACATTAAACTAGTTTATTAGATAATGATCAAACAATTTACTTCAATGTAAATACAAGTATAAACAATCTTGATTATAATGAGATTATGAAATAAACCCTTACAATGATTGTAATGCTAATGTGATAATTAATCAATGAATAATTAATGTCTATCATATATAAATACACATAAAAGTAGTTTAAATACAATAATAGATAGTCAAAATTCATTATTCACATAATCATAGAATATCAATGACAACGAATAAGTAATATAACCCAATAAAAAGTAATTGAGTTATTAAATTATTTACCACTTGGTAACTTTTAATTCAAATCCCCTTAGATGAAATAATTCAAATTGAAACATAAAATATCATTAATAATTAATTATTTATGATATTACATGTCAAATAGGTAGTATATACATCATATAAAATAAACTAGGTTCATAACATTACAACATGGCTAAATGAAATGAAATTGAGATGAAATCCCTTACCTTATTCTTTTTTTTGGTTGAACGTGATTTAAAATAATATAAAGTGGTTTTAAACTTGTTATAAAATTATAAAAAAATCATATTAATATTTATAATATCATATATGACCATTTTATAACATCTTATCACTCGTTCGATAATAATATTTATTATTTTCATTGTTTCAGGTGTTAATTATCTTGTTTTCTCACACGTGTTTCATCATGAAAGATCTAGTTCTTACATATATTATATAGTTATATCATCTAAATAATAATAATAATTAAATAATTATTATATTAATGCATTAATTATACTTTTAAAACTAATCATGAAAGATGGTTTGGATAAATTAATTACATTACGATCATGGAGACGACAGGTCGTACGTATGCATGGGTCACGTTTCTATTTTCCAATAATCATTATGTAAAGAAGGTATGTAATATTTTATCCTTAAAGAATATCATAATATCATAAATACCATATTATTTATTTAAATATACTTATATATACCATCCAAGTTGTGTGGTGATTAAAAAAGAGTCACATCATTTCATGAAGGTGATAATCCACACATACACGAACGACGTTATCAGCTTTCATTTAGTGAAAAGGTAAGAAAAAAAATTTATACATATATATATTATTTTTCCATAATGATAAATATTTCATTAATATCATAATTATTTCATATATATCACATATAATCATTAACCTTAACCTTATCACATTCCATGTAAAGTGTTAGTGAAAGACAAATCACATCACTTCATGAGGCGGTAGTATGCCGTACACATGAGCGACGTTATCATACCTCTGTAGGAATGGAAATTAAAAGGGTATATATTATATAATGACTCCAAAGGTATAATTATTTTTTAAATATCATATTTATACTTTAGATAAATCATCATACCCAACCTTGAGAGGTGGTAATGTAAAAACGACTGACATCAGTTTGCAAGACGGTAGTCCACCGTACACATGAACAATGATTTCACAACCCATTTGATGGAAGTGGGGATGGTTTTATATCATTACCTAACATAAAAAATATCATTATATGGAATATAATTATGTTATTATATCATTATGGTTTAATAATAATTTAGGGAGGCGAGGAAAGAAATAAAATTAAAATGCTCATTGAAGAACATTACCTCTTCTTCTGGTATCCTCCTTAGGTTTACACTAAATCCTTTCTAGGTTGGATTTCTACCCAAGATAATGCTTCTATTATTAGACAAGGGAATTGGGTAAGAGATTTTTGTATCTCCATGACTCGTATTCCACTTTAAACAGTGCTTTGGGTCGGTTGACCATTGGGCCTTAGGCGTGCTTGATCGTACGCCAAAGGCTTCCAACTAGCAGTGAAGGTGTAAAGAGGTGATAGTAGGGAGACTAAAACATCATATTGTGATAATAATAATGTTATATGTATATAAAATAGTGTAAGAATACCATAACACAGTGGAATCAATACTAATAAATAGCATGAGCATAAACATACAGAAGCAGTAATAATAAACATGCCTCAAATCACAATACCATTTATAAACACATAAAAAAAGTCATATGAGGTCATAAAAAATAGATAAATATAAGGGTATCCCATAGCCTACCATCAATACATACATATATAATCATATTGGAAATAAAAATGAAACTAAAAAATAAACTCCAGCTGATGTAAGAACCTCCAAGTTCTCCCACCACCCATCCTGTGCTAAAGTCCAACTCAACCACTAAGGTTTTTCTTTGTATCTTGATCACTTACCTGATCAAAAAATAATAAAGTCTACACACACCCCAAAGTAACCATTTAGGGTGTTAGAATAAATCTCAATAAGTCACCACCAACGTGTGTGTAATGACTTGGGTTTTGAACTGTAATACTTTGAAATATTCCTATGAATATTTCCATTACTAGGAACCGAGTCGACACATGATTTTGGGGCATGAAGAGCCTCGACACGATGATTTTAAAAATATTAAATATATTTTCCCACACATATGTATTTTCTATTGAGATGTGGAGTAAATCCTAAGAGGAGTCTCAAATCATAATTTTGAGACCATATTTGAGTTTAGAACATCACGTTTACCCTAGAAACGACATAACATTAATTAGCATTAGAGGTTCGGTTAGAGGTGAGTTGGTGGGGCATCATGTGGTGGAATTTTTAATTAAATGAAAATTTAATTAATAATTTAACCTAAATCTACCCCCACACCTTTCGTATGCATGACACAAGGAAGAAGCAATCCTCCTCTTTATCCCATTTGACGACAAATAGAAACTGATCCAAATCAAAGCGATGAAGTGCTGCCGATCTCCATTCTTGGAACCGATCGTCATCAGATTAAGGAGAATCATGATTCGAGAATAATTATACACCTAAATATTTAACATTTAACCCTTGAGGTAGGGAGTTTGAATTTTAGTTTTGAACCCATTTTTATGCATTTTTTTAAGGTTGTAAATCCCTATTTTAATTACTAGAGATCTCTCTAAGGCTGATTTGAATGTTTTTGGGGAAAATCGGGGTGAACCAGAAACTCGCAAGGTAATTACAAACTATAATTACCATCTACATGACATGTAGTCCAGTGAGACATGTTGTGTGTTCTTACCATTTGGGGAAGAAGACTTTTGGGGACTACATTCCATGTACTGAAGTTACATGCCATGTAGTGACCCCATGTTGTGTAGCCAAAGGACACGACCTTAGTAGCTATGTGATCATACATGGACATGTAGAAATACATGACCAAAGTACACAGAAAGAGGGTTCCAGACACGGGTATGAGAAAAATACATAGCCAATTGATCATTTATCATGGACACACCATGTAATATGGGATACATGGAATGTGAGAGACACGGGTGGCCGAGCCATGTAGAGGACGGACATAGTCAGGGACCGAGTGAGGCAAGACATGTAGTGTGAAGGTTTTAAATTCCATGTATGCCTATATGGATAGGAAAACCATGTAATAAGGATACATTTCTAGGTGCTCGAGTAGGTTCACACACCGTGTACTTCTTTGAGATATTCTTAAGATCTTATGTCTTTCATATCTTCTTATCTGGAACATAGATTCAGGATTGTGAGTAGCCTATTCTAAGCAGTTTTCCACATAGAATGTGATGGTGGAATTCTTAGTAACCTGTAAGATATTATGGTCCATGTTTCGAGAATAATGTTGTAATAGTGGCGCTTAACCTTGGGTAGTGATCAGGGTGGATCGCTGGGTTGAGGTCAGGGTTGGTATCCTTTCCCATCCTATTAGGATATGGGTCCCCTATACTCTTTAGTCTGATAGAGTGGTACTCCCCTATTGTATCAGGGAACAGATCCCCTATCTGTGGTAGTGTTGTGATGCGAGGTATGATGAGTGTGATTCTCCTTCCAATGATGCTTGGATGATGTTAGAGATTAGTGTGGTTCTTAGAGAGAGACACCAGAACTAGTACTCCCCTATGGAATTAGGATGTGGGTTTCCATTACCTATTTTATTTGTTAGAGACGGGACTCCACACACTTTGGGTGTGAGTTCTATACTCATGTGGTAGTTCTTTTGGGATGGTACTCCCCTTTTAGATCAGGGAATGAGTTCCCCGTATCGTTCTTGTAGATGGAGATAGTGCTCCCCTACTATGCTAGGGTGCATGACCTCTATACTTGTAGGTCAGATAGAGTAGGCACTCCCCTATTGAACCGGGGTGTAGGTACTCTATCCATGGATTCGGTACTCCTTTTCCATGTTAGGGCGCAAGTCCTCTATATGTGACGTATATATTGATTGAGTACTCCCTTATCGTGTTAGGGTGTGGGTCCTCTATCCTTGGAGTCATAACTCCCCTATCGTTCCAGGGTGCGGGTCCTCCATACATGTTATTCTGAAGAGTTGGTACTCCCCTATCATACCAGGGAGCTGGTTTTCTAGAATGGGGTCGATACTCCCCTATCGTGTCAGGGTGTGGGTCCCCCATAGTAATCGTGCTGGTAGAGTGGTACTCCACTCTCATACTAGGGTGCGGTCCTCTAGTCATAGAGTTGTACTCCCATGTCATGCTAGGGTGCAGGTCCTCTATCCTTTGAGTTGTACTCCCCTATCGTACCAGGGTGTGGGTCCTAATCTATAGAGTAGTACTCCCTCGTCTTTGAGTAGCGGTGGAGAGAAGGTCCTATATTGAAGTTAGTGATCCCTTTGATTTTGAGTACAATTACGAGGAGTGGTCCCCTCTACTAGTTACGTGTGATACCTAGTTAGGATCTAGTGCTCCCTAGATAGATTGAGGTGCAGGACACTCCATTCAAGAGCGATAGAGGTTTTGAAGGTTAGTTAGAAGATAGTACTCTACTGACTACAGGGTAGTGATGAGGTGTGGGTCCCTTTGTTCTCTCTCATTAGATAGGATCCATGAAAATCATAATTAGGATAAGTAACCCCTCAACTTTATGAAGTGGTGAGGGGAGGGACTATTCACTTTGGTTCTTACAACCTTGCGTAGGTCATAAGTTAGTTATGACATGACTTTTGGTGTCAAACACTACAATTTGACCTTGTAGGTTATTCTTGATGGAGTGTGTTCTCTTAGACATACCATCAGGAATGGTAGAGTTGTTCTTGATGGAGTGTATCTCTCGAACGTGTGCCATTTGGGATGATATAGCTCATGTAGTGTGTTCTCTTGGTTGTGTGTTACCTTTAGATCCCCGAGTAGAATCCTATAGTTGGATATGTGGTGGGAACCTCATGATACTTGGAGTCTGATATGAGTATATCCGGGTGTTTTTGGGAGTCCTTGTGGTGTTTTCACATGTCTGTATTGACACCCCTTGTGGACTGATTTGACGAGTCATGTATAACCGAGGATGGTTTGAGATAGAGTTTCTCTCTTGATTGGGTTCCCTCTGGCTAGGTTGATTAGACTATTGACTTTTAGTTTCTCCCTTTTATTTTAGGTTTTTAGGGTGCCTACTAAGTATTGTTATACTCACCCCTTCATGGGATTTTCCCGCATGTGTTGTGTATTGTTTAGATCATAATCCTTTCGACAGAGTCCCTGGAGGACCCGAGGAAAGAAAAACTTAGTGAGATAAACCAATCAAGGTGTTTTCCAGAGTTGGGCTAAGGAGCTTTCCCATAGTTTTATCTAATAGTGATCCCCTCCTTTTGAACAGGTTGGACATTTTTATAGTTTTTGGTGGGAGTGTGTTTTACTATTTTTCACTTTCAACACTTTTTTTGTACTCTAGTTTGGGATAAATGTATGCATGAATTTTAGTTCTCAACTGTTTATATCTCTATAATGTTTCATAGAGGTTTTTTTGGGTGCGTTCATATAAGTAATTTAGGCAAAGACCTCCCATCTGTGTGATATGCCTACTCATCACTAGTCGTTAGACCCTGGCCTATTGGAGGCTGGCTTGGGGAGTTGTGGCCCGAGCCCCATTGGGTTGGGTCGTGACAGAGTGGTATTAGATAGAGTTTGACTTTGGGACCATAGTGTCACAATTTATGGTTTGAGTTACATATGATAGTGTTATGGTGTTTTGAGTTTAGATCTCAGGACATAGGTTCTAGTGTTGGTGCAACAACCAACACATCCATTCACCTAAACTCTGATAAAATGCTTTTTGACATGGTATATTAGGACACTGGTCATAGATAAATAAATGTAAATACATTATATAGGACTGGGTTTTGGTTTTTCCTTGTCCTTCTTGAGTAAGCTCCCCAAATATACTCTTTTACCATGGAACATGTTGATTTTATTTCAGTATTCCTCTATGATAATAGCTAGACAATGTTACACAACACTATTATGATGAAAATATTCCCCATGATGATGCTTTAGTGTAGGGCACTGGTTCTGAGGTGGTTCTTCCTGGTGGTCCGATAGTTGAGCCACCACCCATTGAGTAACTGGTTATGCAAACAGTTCAAGCCAATAATGCGCATAGGATTAGTGCACTACATGAGTTCCAGAGGCAATGAGCTATGAGATATCGAGGTGATCTAGACCCCCAGATAGCTGATGATTAGGTTGAGGTAGTCTCACATGTTTTCCTCCTCATGAGGACACCTCCTGATCAGATGGTGGTACTAGTGATGATCCATCTGCAGAGTACGACCGGGTAATGGTGGATTCTAGTGATGTGGAATCATAATTAGGTGACTCTCACTAGGGAGGAGTTTGAGAGAATCTTTAGGAAGAGTTTTACCCAGCCACATTAAGATCTATGTGTATCCAAGAGCTTCTATAGCTTCATCAGGGTAGCATGACCGTATCAGAGTACTCAACAAGGTTCACATAACTTTCATGATACTCCTTGGATATGGTTTGAGACCCATTTTTCAGAGCTCAGGACTTTGATTAGGGCCTCCACAAAGGTGTATGAGAAGGTTTGGTCTCCTTATTCCTTCCCAATTATGCGAGGGTACTGGAGAGAGATCTGGTAGTAGAGAGCATCCTAGCAGAGGGACGGGTGAATGTAGTCTGTAGTGGTGGTTATGAGGATGAGGTGTTTATAATAGCTATCAGACAATAGATGACATGATCATAAAATAAGAGGCACACCCTTTACCACTCTTAGGAACATGGTCCTATAATGCAGGAGCCACATCAGGGATCAGGTCATCTACAGGAGAGGCACACTTGTGATGACCGGGAAAATATTATTAGAGATATTCTGACCCATCGTGCTACTGAGAGGGATTTGGTCAACGGACTTCCTTAACAGAGGCAACATTTGGAGTATGGATTTCTGCATGATGGTATAAGTGGTAGAGAAGATGGGAGAGTAGCAGGAGGTGGTGGGTGGTTGGAGGTGTTTCCACCACCACCCCAGGTGGTCCAAACTAGCCTCAGGGAGTTAGAGGATGCAGGTGAGGATAGCTTCAGGCCATAGAGGCCTTTGAACTAGAATCTCCAAGGATTAATAGAGGTATTCTATGTGTCCTTTCTACTTTTTATAGTATCAATTGTTAGACACTGTTGTGAGGTACTCTTTTATTTCCACTTCTTGCTTGAGTTTTGTTTAAGGTGATGCAGGGTGTCAGTGTAACCATATGTCAGTGTTGTTTGAGGTATCTTCGAATGAAAAAGGAATAGGGGTACTTACTCCACCAAGATTCATTTTTAATACACGATTAAAACTGTGAGAGCGAGTCAATGCCACCCAAAATGGATAATATCAAGGTGTGGTGGATGAGTCTCTCTGACTTGTGTGTTCGGGGCGGGGTGATATGTTTGTGGTTTGTAGATAGAGAGCTCGGAAAGACCCAATGTGATCATTGGGAAGCCCTTTATTGTTTTTAAGTACCCTCATGCACTTGGAATTAGCTTTGTACATGAGACGCTTGAGGAGGACATGGCGTGGTTTGATTTAGATTTGGACTCATGAGGAAGAGGGATGATTTCCCCACTGAGATGTATTTTTATGATGTGACCAAAACTGTAAGAGTGAGTCAGTTCCTCCCAAAGAGAATAATGTTTATGTGTGGTGAATGAGTTCCTTAAACTTGTGTGTTTAGGGTGAGGTTGTGTGATGGAGTGTCAGATCAGGACCTGACATTTCCAGTGGAATTTTTTTACTTGACCCTTTTTCTTGGTAGCCCTAGTGGAGGGAGATTCATACTTAGAACCATTACATAGTGGTAGAGTAAGACCCTAAGATGATTCTACGGTGTGGATTTTTTGACTATAATACATACTCATCTAGGATTCCACTAGTGGATGTGGTGGTGTTTCTGGTTTGGTGAAGTGTGTTACAGTTGGAGGTCAGTACATGAAGGGCTCAGTGAGACCTAGTGTTTAAACTTGGGCAACCCTATTTGTTTGTTAGTGCCCTCACATTCTCAATGTCAACCTTGAATGCAAGATTCCTGAGGAGGTTTTGGTGCAGTTCATACAGGGGTGGATGTGAACAGTGGGGTTACGTCGGTATCTATGTTTGGTTAGCGAGGTGGTGTACTGCTAGACCCCATGACCGTCGATGGACCGTGATGCTTGTTCTTTTCCACCTGTTGTAACCGAGGAGACATGTGATACTTTTTTCACAATGTTGGAATGGTTGGAGATGAACATGAGTGTGGTTTTCCCTTGGTGGTTCCCATAAGTGTGCTCTTGTAAGAAACACAAGAACCCTTAATGAGCTCATTAGCATGGGAGTTCTATTGAAGAGTTCATTTTCTTTCCCTTGTACCCAGGCTTTCACTTTTTGGAGATGAAAAGACATAAGGTGGGGAGAATTTAGTGACTTGGGTTCTGACATGTAACAATTTTGAATATTCCTATGAATATTTCAGAATCCAGGTGCCAAGTCGGCATGGGATTTCGGGGCCTAGAGATCCTTGGTATGATGATTTTAAAAATATTAAACATATTTTGTCACATGTGCGCAGTTTCTCTTGAAACATGGAATAACTCTTGAGTGGAGTATCAAATAAAACTTCAGAGACTGTTGTTGAGTTCAGACCATTTTTTTACCCTAGGCACCACATAACTTTAGTTAGCATCATGTTTTTGGTCGGAGGCGAGTTGGCGGGGCATCGTGCGGTGGAATTATTAATTAAATAAAACTTTAATTAATAATTTAACCTAAATCTACCCTACCCCACCCCTTTGGTATGCATGAAACAAGGATGAATCACTCTTTATCTTTCCCACTATATAAATTGATGAAAAATGATCCAAATCGAAGTGATGAAGTGCTGGCAATCTCCATTCTTGTTACCAATCATCATCAGATCAAGGAGCAACACAATCTGGACATCGTTCTACACCTAAAGCTTTAGTGTTTTCCCTTAAGGTAGGTAATTTTGAGTTTTGGTCCTGATCCCCTTTGTTATGTGTTGTTTTAAGGTTGGAGATCCCCATTTCAATTGCTAGAGATCCCTCCTAGGTCGATCTTAAGGTTTCAGGGAAAACCGGGGTGAATTGGGTGACTAGAAAGGTAATTCTTGATTGGAATTATCATATACATGGCATGTAGTCTAGTGAGACACACTTTATGTTCTTCCCATTTGGGGAAGAAGAATTTTGGAGACTACATGCTATGTACCAGGGTTACACACTGTGTAGTGACCCCATGTTGTGTGGCCAAAGGACATGTCCTGGGTAGCAATGTGATCATACATGGCTGCGTAGAATTACATGACCAAAGTACACAAACATGGGGTGCCATACATGGGCATAATAAAACTACATGTCCAAGTGATCATTTATCTTGAACACATTGTGTAGTATGGGATACACGACATGTGAGAGGAATGGACAACTGATTCTTGTATAGGAAGAACATGGTTGGGGGCCAGGTGAGGTAGGATACACTGTGTATGGGTTGTAGAAATTGTGTATGCCTACATGTCCAGGAAAACTGTGCAATCAAGATACAAGACCAGGTGCTCAGGTGGGTTCACACACAGTGTGGACCCCAGTTCACACTGTGTACTTCTTTGAGATCTTCCACCTTTCGTACCTCCTTCTCTAGAACTCAGATTCAGGCTTGCGAGTAGCCTATCTTAACCGATTTTACACATAGAATGAAATGGTATCCTCCATATTGTCCTTCAAGATATGATGGGGATTTTTTTAGCATGATGCTGTAATAGCGATGCATAACCTTGGGTAGTGATTAGGTTGGATCACTGGGTTGACTTCAGGGTCGATAACCATCCCTTTCCTCTTAGTATGTGGGTCCCCTAGAGTCTTTAGTCCGGTAGAGTGGTACTCCCTTATTATATTAGGGCACATGTCCCCAACCTGTGGCAGTGTTGCGATGTGAGGTATGACAAGCATGAAACTCCTTCCAACGACACTTGGATAATGTTGGTGATTAGTGTGGTTCTTAGAGAGAGATGTTGGGACTGTTACTATTCTATGACATCAGGGCATGGGTTTCCATTACTTCTTTTCTTTGGTATAGGGGACTCCCCACTTCATGGGTG
This sequence comes from Viscum album, assembly GCA_963277665.1. Taxonomy (NCBI): domain Eukaryota; kingdom Viridiplantae; phylum Streptophyta; class Magnoliopsida; order Santalales; family Viscaceae; genus Viscum; species Viscum album. The sequence continues at coordinate 1,598,381,601 of OY728141.1, forward strand.
CGGGTTCTCTACCCATGTGGTTGTTCTTCTAGGATGGTACTCCCTTGTCGAATCAGGGAGCGGGTTCCCCATATTGTTCGTGTAGCTGGAGACAGTTCTCCTTTTCCGTTCTAGGGTGTGGACCCTCCATACTTGTTGGTCAGATAGAGTAGGTACTACCCTGTTAGACCAGGGTGTGGGTCCTCTATCCATGAAGTCGGTACTCCTCTTACATTTCAGGGCGTGATACCTATATATGTGATGTATAGATAGAGTGGGTACTCCCCTATCGTGTTAGGGTGTGGTCCCTCTATACTTAGAGTCGTAACTCCCTTGTCATTTCAGGGTGCAGATCCTCTATATGTGTTATTTTAGTAGATTTGGTACTCCCCTATCATACTAGGGAGTGAGTCCTCTAGCCTGGGGTCGGTACTCCCTTTTCATGTCAGGGTGAGGGTCCCCAATAGTAATAATTCTAGTAGAGTGGTACTACCCTCTCATACCAGGGCGTATGTCCTCTAGCCACAAGGTTGTACTCCCTTTTATTTACAAGGTGATGGTCCTCTATCCTTTGAGTGTAACTACCCTATTATACTAGGGTGTGAGTCTTCATCTACAGATAAGTACTCCCACGTCTTTGAGTAGCGAAGGGGAGAAGGTCCTATATTGGAGTTAGTTCTCCCTCATTTATTAAGTACAGTCATGAGTAGCGAGACCCTCCACTAGTTACGTGCGATACTTGGTTAGGAGTTAGTGCTCCCTCGATGGATTAAGGTTCATGACACTCTATTCGGGAGTGATAAAGGTTTTTTTGGGTTAGTTAGGAGATATTACTCCCTTGACTACAGGGTAGTGGTGAGGTGTGAGTCCCTCTATTCTCTCTCAATAGAGAAGATGTACACAGTGTATAGTCTGAAGTAGTGCTCCCTCAACTATGTGCAGTGGTGATGGGAAGACCTCTCTACTTGGGTTCTTATGGCCTTGCATAGGGTGTAGGTTAGTTATGATAGGAATTTTGATTTTAGGCACTAAAGTTTGACCTTGTAAGTTATCCCCTATAGAGCGCGTTCTCTCGGACACACCATCAGGAATGGTAGAGTTGTTCCTAATAGAGTGTATCTCTCAGATAGGTACCATTTGGGATGGTAGAGCTCATGGAGTGTGTTCTCCTAGTTGTGTGTTACCTTTAGAGCCTCGAGTAAAATCCTATAGCTGACTATGAGGTCAGAACCACATGAGACTTAGAGTCTAAGATGAGTATATCTGGGTGTTTCTTGGAGTCCTTGTGGTGTTGTCACATGTCTGGGTTGACATCCCTTGTGGACTAAGTTGATGAGTCATGTATAACCGAGGATGGTTTGAGTTAGAGTTTCTCTCTCAATTGGGTTCTCTCTGGCTAGGTTGAGCATACTTTTTTCTTTTTGGTTGATCCCTTTTCTTTTGGGTTTTTGGGGCACCTACTGAGTATTGTTATACTCATCCCCACACAGGATTTTCCTACATGTGTTGTGTCATGTGAATACCATAGGCATTTCGACAATCTCCAGAGGACCCTAGGTAGGCAGATCTTAGTGAGCTAGAGTGACCAAGGTGTTTACCAGAGTTGGGATGAGGATATTTTCATAAATTTCATTTGATAACAACCCCTCCTTCCGAGTAGGTTAGACACTTTTATAGTTTTTAGTGGGCGTATGTTTTTCCCTTTTTCACTTTTAGTATTTCCATTTTACTCTAGTTTGGGATAGATGTATGCATTCATTTTAGTTATTAGTTTTTTATATCTCTACACTGTTTCATGGAGGTGTTTTTGGGTGTGTGCATATAGGTAATTTAGGCAAAGGCCTTCCATCTGTGTGATATTCCTACTTAGTGCTAGTCGCCAGCCCCTGGCCTATTCGAGGCGGGATTGGGGAGTTGAGACTTGGGCCATGTTGGGTCATTCATAATAGTGTGACTATATTATATCCATGGTAATGTAGGTGTTATAATATAATTAAAAAGAAACACATGCCTATTAAATAAATACCCGCTTCCCTTATGCTTATCAGTCACAAGGAAGCTATAACTTGCTTTGACTATCGCCGGTAGGTCTGAACATGTACCCCCAGTTATATATATGGAATAAAATATCTGTTTATATATATATAATGATAGTGGTGGGGATCCATGGAATAATTCCCATGTAATACTCTGAAAAAAGTGGATCTCAGGTGAACCCTCAAGTTCCACCTCAAAAAGTGTCACTCGACACCTCATGCCATTAATCATGCACTGGCGTCTAAAAAGGCACTCCCAAATAATAAATACCTGGTCCCTCTAACCCCTTCTCAAAATCTCTCATTATCTTGAAGCCTAACATTTTGTGTTACAATGATGTATGTCCTCAAAATAATAATCACCACTGGCTTAAATCCCAACATCCCAAGGCACGACAATATCCATCCCCTCAATATCTTGGCCCAATGGCCTCAAGTATATTGGAAAGACTCAACCCCAAATCGATGGTCTCATCATTGTCAACTGATGGTCCATCACCATCCACATGTATTTCTATTATAAGAATCTTCAACCTCACTGATGGTCAAAACCATCATAACCTGTAAAACTAATAGAGGCCACCACCCACATGAGTGGTCAACACCACCTCAATCTAAGTTTTATCTATGTGCACACGACTCCAACGATACGTTGGCCAATCATGGTGACCGTAAATCACCCAAATAGTACCTAATCCACATCATTCGACACCTCGTTCCCCTGTGACCATGTCTCTCACCCCGATGGTCAACACCATCAAATATCACATGGACCATGACCTCAATCTGATGATCACATCATCTCAGACTTAAAACCATGTCATCCAGCCTATGATAAACATCACCCATATATCCTGATCCAAGCCCAACCTGATGAATCACATTGCCTCATTCCAGGTGATCAATATCACCTCAATCCTTAGGCCAATCTCAGAATAATCCCATAGAACCAAGAAAATCAATATAAACCATTTAATTTAAACAAATCAATTTAACTCAAATTATATGCTAGGATAAATTTTTCCAAGCTATTCCAATCCCCTTATTAGGATTGAACATGTATAGTGCACCAGGAGAATGACCATAGGCATCTCATATCATTAATATAATAATTTAAAGATAAGAAATTAATTAATTTAGGTCTTCCTCAGACAACCCACATGACACAATAAGAGAGCAACCCCAAAATAACCGCAAAACATGGATAAAGTAAGGCACCACCTACCTCATATTGGTAGATGTTAACTCATCTGATATCATCCTCTAACTCTATCTGAAATGATAGAAATCATCATTTTACATGAATGACCTAAAAATAGGGTAAAATGGATTGCATGAATTTAACGCACCATATGGAGAGAGAAAAGAGAAATAGAAGATAGCAGATTGAAGGTATTACCGGGATGAATCCATAGCCACTAATAGATTGAATATTGGAGCTCAGATGGTAATATTGGCTCAAATCCTAGTGGGAGAAGGATTTTGGGAACCTTATACTATGCACAAGTGAAAGGGAGAAGAAAGGGAGAAAGAATATAAATAGGACAAGAGGGAAAATCATCATTTCACAATTTTAAATGAGTTTCATAGTTAGATCACATAGTTTGGATAACAGTTCACCAACCATGCACACTCACTGTCCAAGAGGGATCACCTCTTACATGGCTAGGAATACAGTTTACCAAATCATGCACAACCCATGTAGATGCCACTGTCCAAGGCACCCACCTCGCATGATCATGCACATGGTTTGAAAAACCATGCACAAAATGTGTGAATATCCTTTGCTAAAAACTGTATATGTCTCACACTTCTGTGTGCCCCCTCTTTCACGGTTTGATAAACCATGCTCAGTGTATCAAGAGGGCCACACGGTTACTCATGGGAGGCTGCATAGTTTTTCTAAACCGCATACCTCTATCAGTGCATTTTCAAAACTAGGTTTTTAGGGCCCTGACGCACCTGAAACCCATTTAAAACCTCTAGTCACTTACTGGGACTTAAAACCCATCTAAAAACAAGGCCATGGGTAAAAAGAAACTCTTGAAATTAGATTATAATAATAAAGAAAATAATTGGATCACTCACCAAACACGAAAAGAATTCAAATTTACTTAGAAAAAAGACCGTTCTAAAAACCCGAGATGTTAAAATTTGGGTAGGGATTGGCTAAAAAAAATTGTTTTTAATGTGTGAAGAATATATGATAGGGGTGGCCTTTTATAAGTGAGGTGAGTGAAACACTTTTAATTTTTCGAAAATATTTAATCATACCCACATTTTTATCATTCCATAACCCTAAAAAATGGGCTATTCTCGAACCTAGAATAGGTAAGGTCAAAATATGTCCATACAACGGGGTTTTTACAAGTTGGTCGGTCATATTAAGCATAATATTATTTGTTTAATCCCTCATTAAATTAATTTTTACCTTAACTGCTGTAAATATTTTTTTACTGTTTTCACTATTTATTTTGGTTAAAAAATAAGTTGAACTTATTATAAATTATAAATCATTATGATTACAAATATGGAATCAATTTTTTAAAATTAAATTAATATAATTGGTAAAATTTTATTTATAGTTAATCCCACAAACACGATAAGAAAAGATATTTTTAAAGTGAAAATGTTCAAAAATTTACAAAATTTTTATATCTAAATTCAATATAAAAATGATTCCAATGAACAAAATTTGATTAATTGATATAAAATTTAACTAATTTTACTTTAAAAAAAATTCAAAATATAATCTAACATTATAAATTATTTAAAAAGAAAACACATTTTTTAATTAAAATTCAGTATTTTTTATTATTCATCAAGAAATGAAAATTTTCAGAAAAATCCCAAAAATTTACCCTAAGATAATTTTGATATCCTGATTTCAATTTTTTTTAAAAAATTTCTAAAAGTTCTGAATATTAATTTTAAATTATGTATGTAAAGTCTGACTAAACTGTCTTTTAGAAAAAAATACTGTTTTTTAGAAATCATTTCTTTTTATTTTAAATGATTCTCATTTTATTTCTAATGAATAGATAATTAATAAACATGTGTAAACTATATATTTTCACAAGTTAGTTAATCCTATTCATACCTTACATTATAATGGCTAGGCATAACTATTATATTAAATAATAATAATAATAATATATTGTTGTTCGGTAAAACTCAGTCTTGCGTGTAACACAAGATATCAAAGAAACTCATTGTTTCATGTATCATAAGCTATCACAAAAATTAAATATTCTATTGAATAAAATGTTATTATTTTATAATTTTAGGGTGTTACATTCTCCCCACCTTAAATAAATTGCATCCTCAAAATTTAAACCCAATATTGGTAATAAAGGGTTTGATATTTTAAAATACCTTTATTGAAATACCACATCATGGGAAGTGTTGGTAAAACATCCTATTAATAAGAGATAAATGGAATTACAATAGTCATATGTAATAACACATAACTAGGTTTTTGAGTTGGAGAAAATTAGTGGAAAGTGAAGACATGGACATAAGATAAAATAGTAAATAATTATAAAGAGTGATTGAGGCCATTGATCACAATAAAGTGAATGATAAATGGAAAGTTTAGGGCATCAAAACCATAAATATGTGATGATTTAAAAGACCATATAATTTATTGGATATGAATGTAATGGGAAAACATTTCTATTTTAAGATATTTTTCCTAAAGTTGAGGAATTATTTTACTACATAAGAATATAATTAAATATACTTAATTGATGTGTTTCAATTTCATAAGTGTAATTTCATTCTTAAGTTGTGATTTGATCAATTTCGAATTCATCCCTTACTCCAAGAAATGAATATCCAAAAATTATTTTTTATGCATGAAGCACTAAAATTCACTTTTAACTGATCATAAGATCCATAAAAGAGTGAAAATTATTTCCTTATATCTATAACTATTTTCCAAAACCAATATAGTTATCACAAGTTATCTAATATAATAAATTAATCTCTAAACCTCAAAAGTAACACCATTGGTTCATCATTAATATTTATTTTTCAAATTATTTAACTAAAAACAATGACATATTAATGAGGACTTCACGTAGGCTAGTGGTAGACGCTAAACCCTTATCATCTTTCAACTATGGGTTCAAGACCCACAACCTTTCTGGACATGATGGGTTGTCACCTGACATGCGATTTTTCTTTTTTTATAAACTATATTAATATAATTCTTATAACATTATAAAAAATATGATGGACATCATTGAAATAAAATTAATCTGTAAATAAGATTTTTACTAAGGTTTTCAATACAAATTATTTTTTTAACAAAGTCTAATAATCTTATTTGATTATTATTATAATTTCATTAATGATCATATTAACCCTAAAGGGCATCTAAACCTTTAAACTTATGTCTATAAAATGTAAAATCATTATTACTCAAATAACTTTTCCACTAAAACATAAAATTTCCATAGATTATCCAAAATGTCTTTAATCTGGTAGACTACCATCACATAAAACCTAATAATATGTGTTTAATAATTTGAATTTATGATAAATCTTAAACTCATTAACCCATGATGGTATCCATAAATCTTAAGTTAATTAATACACATGTGCTTTTAAATTTAACACAATCCTTATATGTTTCATGATTATTATAACCAAAATACCATTGGTAAAATACTTCTACAATTTAATTATTGAATCAGAATACACAAATAATTCATCCATTTTATTTCAACATAGGTCCTTCCTTGCTCTAGGGGTTAAAATAGGTCATTCATTGTCATTATCTATTCAAATCCTTCATAATACTTTGTAAAGGAAATGTGAATAATCCTAAGCATATCCTCCAAGAGTGTTAAACCAGGTGTGTAGTAAGACCCATTATCCTGTACCAAGTGATGATTAGGTCAAGCCCAATGCACCCTTTTTAGAGTTATTAACCCTAGGTACCTTTTTTCTAGAACCACGTCCACTTTTAGTATCCATACAAGGATGTATTACTAAGAAAAATCACATGATCTCTTATTTATAAAAACTTTAGGATTCTCTTCTATACTTATCCTAAAAATCTATCATAGGGTTATGATACCTAATCTATGTTTTCCTAAATCTAGTTCCCAAGGTTTCTACTAAACTTAATTTGATACCAACTATAGAAACACCAACCCTAGTAGCCCGGAGACAGTGCCTACTTTATTACATTAACATAAGATATAAGGAATCACATCCCAAAGGACAGAATATTTTAGTACTCTTGGTAAAATAGATACATACCCAATTCTTGAATTATAATTGAATACAAAAATTACAACATATTTTTTTTCAAGAATAACATTATTCCCTCTAGAATATCTTTACATATAAAACATAGTACTATTTATGGAATCTATAGGAAAGGAAAAAAAATAAGGGTGAGATCAAATGCTTAGTAAGGGTTAAGTATAATGGAAGTAATCATGAATCAATAAGCATAATCAATATAGAAAGGTAAATAACTGAACACACATTCTATTTAAATAACTCGAATATCATAATTAGATAGGGAATAATCAATATGGAAAGGTAAATAACTGAATACACATTCCATTTAAATAACTTTACTATATGAATAGATAAGGCATAATCAATATGGCAAGGTAAATAACTGAACATACATCTCATATAATCAATAATTTGAGAATGAAATGCATCCAAAGATAATATCATTGTGAAAATATGATGGATAATAATAATAACTGAAATGAAGTCAATTATTAATTATTGGACATCATGTTTCCTAGACACATGATAACTTTACCATCAAGACATTTCACAATATGGTTTAAAACATACTGGGTGAAAACCCATCTAACTAAGGCTAGACAACTGATTCATCCCATGAGACTATCGATGCATCAAGGGGATTTCTATAAATGGTCCCCAACCCATGTATTGCATGTAAAAATCATTCCTAACACATTTAATAATAAATTTAATTCATATATAATGTTCCTTATGATAAAGTATATATATTGAGTAAATGATAAAAATTTATCAATATTTCCCCATATATCAAATTACTTTCAATGTAGTACACTGCATGTAGGAATGATATACGATTTCGGTAATAAATATATCCATGATAAATAATATGGATATTTAGGGGAAATTTAATGTCTAATGATCATAGGAAATTGAACATTTCAAGGGAATATTATTGATTATAAAAATGAATCAAGGAGGTGAATGTCAATACTTTCCTTAGTCAACATGATCATAAACCATCCAGCGAAAGAATAAGGATGATATCAATACAATATATCCCCTAGTGGAGTATATTTAAAATAAAAATTTGTTTTTGTTAATGAATATAAATACCATAAAAATATATTTAATAACATTATTTAGGAAAATATATTTTTTATTTTGAAAATCACTTTTTAAAATATAAAACATTTTTATTTTTTTTTTCTTTAAAAATCATTTTTTTAAACCAGGAATTTCAAAAATATTAAGAAAATATTTTCTTTAAAAATATCCATGTAAACTAGAAAATTAAGCTTAAAAGAAATGATTATGGGTAATTCCTTACATTTTTTACAAGGTAAAAAGAACATTCCTTTCATATTGTAAAAAGGTTAGAAAAATACCTTGTTCGGAAAATGACAAGAAGATTCCTTTCAATTTTTTTTGTAAAAAGTAAAAATGGGTAAAAATGACTCTCATAAATAATTATTAAAAGGTTAAATAAAACATTTTTGAATTTTTTTTAGAAAACATGGTTTTGGAAGAAAATAGATTTCCGACTGAAGAGTGAAATGAAGTCAGATTTTATTAAAACCTTTTCTCAATAATTTTAAGTACTAAATACTAGAAAATGGTACTATTAATTGAAAATATAATGAATAATCAGAGGAGAAAATTAAATTTTTTCATTATAAAATTATCAAATAGTTTACTTCAGTGGAAATATAAGTATAAAAAATCTCAATTAGAATGATATTGTGAAATAAACCCTTACAATGATCATAATGTTGAAGTGAGAATTAATTAGTGAATCGATTATGTGTATTAGTTTTAAATCCACATAAAACAAGTGTAAATACAACAATATATAGTCAAAATTTATTATACACATAATCAAATAATATCAATGACAATGAAGAAGTAATACAACCCAATGAAAATAAATTGAGTTATGAAGTTACTTACCACTTTGTAACTTTTAAGTTAAATCCACTTAGATTAATTAACTTAAATTGAAACTTAAAATACCATGAATAATGAATTATTTTTGATATTACATGTAAAATGGGAAATATATACACCATATAAAAGAAACTAGATGTATAACATTACAATATACCTCAATTAAATGAAATTGAGAAGAAATCTATTACCTTACTCTTCCTTTGGTTGAACATGATTTAACCTCCATTATAGTGGTTTTAAACACGTTATTAACTAATAAAAGAACTATATTAATATTTATAATATCATATATTATCCTTTTATAACATCTTATCACCTGTTCGATAATAATATTTTATTATTTTCATTTTTTCTTGTGTTAATTGACTTGTTTTCTCATGCATGTTTCATCATGAAGGATCCAGATCTTGGGAATATTATAGTTCTATCATCTAAAAAATAATAATCATGAAATAATTATCATATTAATACATTAATTATATTTTAAAATCAATAATGAAATATGGTTTGTAGAAATGAATTATGTTATGATCATGGAGACGATAGGTCGTACATACGCATGATTCACGTTTCTATTTTCCAATAATCATTATGGAAAGAAGATATGTAATATTTTATCATTATATAATGATCATTATATCATAAATACAATATTATATCTTTAAATATAATTATATATACCATCCATGTGGTTTATTGATGAAAATATAGTCACATCATTTCGTGAAGGTAGTAGTCCACACGTACACAAACGATATTATCATCTTTCATTTAGTGAAAAGGTAAGAAAGAAAATGATATATAGATTATCTTTACAGAGTGATAAATATGTAATGAATATCACAATTATTTCATGTATACCACATATAATCATTAAACATACCCTTATCTTTCACATCAGTGATTCCATTTTGAGGTATTCCGTTGTTTATTTCCACTTTTATATTTATCCTTTGGGTTCCCCATGTGTTTTTGAAAAAAAATAGAGATTTTAGGCTTGACAGTAGGTAGTGAACGGTTGGTGTACGGTTAGTGTAACAACCCAGGTACTTATAAAATAATTTATTTTAATTATGGATTTTAATAGTTAAATTCATTATAAATGTGTAATGAAATAAGTGGTATTTATAGAAATTAAGGAATTTATATTGATAGAATAATAACTTAACCTTAGGAATAGTAACATGACCATTAGAAATAGTAATATAGACAATAGAATAGTAAAATCACCTATGGAAGTATAAATAAAATTAATGTATCATATAAGTGAAAATATGATATATTTATATCTTGGAATAAATAAATAAATATTTTGAAAATGATAAATAAAGTGTTGGTATTTTTGTGACACATAAATTTTGATTTACAATTTTATAATTAATATAATTATTTAAAAGAAAATTTATCTCCATAAAATAGATTCATAGATTCATATTTTTTTCTTATGACTATAATATAATTTTACGAGACCTTAATTAATTTTTCAAAGTGTTATAAAATCAGTTATAATTTTAAAATTGTTATTTTTTGAATAAATGATAATTTTAATTAAAAATTAAATTTCTCATATTTAGAAAATTATTTTTATAAAATGGAGTTCATTTTTTAATTCTATACATTTAAAAATGGTTAGGGTGAAATTTTGGGATTTTTCTAAAATAGTTGAATTTTTGGTAAATAGTAAAATACTGTAATTTACGCTATTTAAAAAATACATTATTTATTGAGTCATAGATAATTTATGGATGATGTAATCCCATAATATCAAACTATTATTCATTATTTTAATATATTTAGTGATAATTCTCAAACTATTCATAATCTTGATCCAATATAATAAACAAATGAATAAAATAATAAAAAACCCCCCTCTCCTCCACTATAAATATCACCCCTCACCACCTATTCTCCTCACACCTAAAATTCTTGTAGATTGTTTAATTTATAACCAATTACCTTCCCAATACTCTTCCCCATGTCCAATAATTGCTGGTCTTACCAAAAGTCCAAAACCAAGTTCCTTAAAGAGGCTCTTAAGGAGAAGAATTCAGAAGGTAAAATCCTCTTTCATTTTCTTTTATTTTCCTTTTAATTTATTTTATTTTCTTATTATCTCTTCAAAAACCATTATCCAAATGGAATGAAAACTCTATTATATTATATATATTAGAATTTTATCATGTTTATGTAAAAATTCATCATCAAACTCCTTTTCCTCTCCCTTTTATTCTAAAAATGAGAACATAGTTTGTGATGTGTTGATTTACCGTCATGATGGACAATACACTTTCATTTTCTATTATCGCCTTTAAGTCTGGTCATAAAACAATTATTATGGTTAAATAATATTTCATTATACATATTATAAGTTTTATAATGTTCTGTAACCATTATATAAACATTATATTAAATAAAATGATATAAGTTCACGATGGTTGTAAAAACTGTTGAAATAAACTAAATCATTTTCATTAATGTTTTATCTAATGATTCATCCTCATATGATAAAATAAAATGATATTTGGAATCAATTAAAATTCTAGGAACATATTAATACCATTTATTTCCACTTCTATATTTTTTATTCCATTCGATAAGAAAATCTATAACGAACCGACCATGTAAACCATGAAAAGAACGCACCTGAAAATAATGAAAATAACAAAATATTATTAATAAATGCATGGAAATATGTTATAAGAAGATCATATATGGAATTATAAAAATAATATGGTTTTTTAATATATTAATAACACTGTTTAAACCATTATAAAGGATGTTTGAACACATTTGAAGTAAGGAGAACCCGTGGTAAGGAACTTTTATTTAAAAATCATATTTTAATTTTTTATTAAAAAAAAAAACAAAAGGAATGTTTTTTTATGATGCAAATATTCTTGTTTTATGATTATGTTATGGTTCTTAGGCATTTTTTATGATTAAGGGTTAGACCTATATCTCCCTCCACTTTTTATGCTTGTGGGTTGATATGCCTGAATTATGTCCTAATTCTTGAAATATCTAAACTGAAAAGATCATTGGGAATGTAAGAAAGAAAATTCTAGTTGAATTAAGTATATTATGTAATGTTTATGGTCATGTACTTATAGTTGGAATCATATCATGGTTTAAATAACTTTAGAGGTTAGTATGATATTAATATAATACCATAAATGATTTTTACCACATGGTTAAGTTGAAATGATATATAATTTAAAGATTATTATGTTGATTCATCTAAGATATGTGTGTTTAGAATAGTTTTCCATAGAAGAAATATGGAAGCTAAGGTAGGAAGGCACCAAGAGGATGATATCTTTCTGAATCCGTAACATAGAATGGTGGGAATTAGAACTGAGTAGTTTGTGACACTAATGGATCAGTTGAAGCAGGTCATAAATGGTGGTGGAATCCATGCAAGAGAAAATTCAAAGCTACTACAAAGAAACATGATGATAGTGGAATATTTTATGAGGAAACACCCCATACTTTCAGTGGATCTTCTAAACCAGTGGAATATGAAGGGTGGATTAAAGCCCTTGAAAATATATTTTATGTCATGGGGTGGTCATATAATCAAAATTTTAGTCTTTATATTTACCATTTTGAAGGTGAAGCTGACCAGCAGTGGTCAATGGTCAGGAATATCAAAGATAGTGAGGAGATTGACGCCTTGGAATGGGATGGATTTAAGAATATATTCCTTTTAAAATATTTTCCTAAAGTGGTTCTAATTAGGATGGAAAATTAATTCCTTGAATTGAAATAAGAGGAGAACGATTCAGTGGTTGTGTATAAATCAAACTTCACCTGATTGGAAAGGTATGCTCCAAATCTTATTCGGGACCTTGATAGTAAAATCAATCATTTTTACTCAGGATTAAATCCAAAATACCAAAGGGATTTGGTATCTCATGAATTTAAAATTTCTGAGAAACTTGTTTGATGTGCTGAGAGAGTAGAAATGAAGTTTGCTGACGATCATGTGTACTTTAAAAACAAGAAAAAGAATAGGTCCAGATGGAAAGATTTGGGTAATAGTCAATCAAAAAAATTTTAAGGTAAGAAAATTCAATTTCTAGTTTGTGGGAAGTGTGGTAAAAATCATCCTAGGGAATTCCTTAACAAATCTTGGAAGTTTTTATAATGTGGTAAGTTTGGATATATGGATTTAAATTATAAAGAAAAATATTTTAATGATGGTATGTTTAATTATGATAAGAAAAATATAATGTGTTTTAAATGTGGTGAGATGGGTCATTATGAAAATACCTACCCAAAGAAAGATTTGAATGATGGGAAGCATCCCGACTATAAGTAGAAAGGTGTAGTGAAATCTTTTGTGATTACTTAAATAGATATAAGGCCATCCAATGAAGTGAAATTAGGTAGTTTGTTTGTTTACTCAGATTTAGCTAATGTCTTGTTTGATACGGGGTCTACACATTCCTTTATTTCTGAATAATTTTCTAGAAAATTGAAAATTTCACTACAAGAAATGAAATAAAAGTTTATGGTTAAAACACCAGGGAGAAATATTAGGGAAAAATGGAATTATAATAATATTCCTGTTGTTGTATGTAGAAATACATTACCTGAAAACCTTATTTTTTCCCTTAGTAGAGTTTGATGTTATTATGGGTATGAAATGGATTTCTTTTTATCATGTTAAGATTGATTATAGAGCTAAAGAAGTTGTTTTTTAGAAATATTTTCTGTTTGTATACAAGAATTAACCCATACCATTGATAACATATAAGGAAACAAAGAAACTATTAAATAGTGGAAAAAATTTATCTTACACATATTGTTGAAAATAAGGGAACTATTTAGATTAATGATGTGTCAAAAGTAAAAGAATACCTATATTTTGTTCATGATGAGTTGTCCAATGTTATACCTAATTGGGAAGTTAAATTTACTATTGAATTAGTTCCTGATGCTAATCCAGTTTCAAAACCCCCTTATCAAATGTATCAAGTGGAACTTCTTGAATTGGAAAAGTAGTTGTAGGATTTTCTTGATAAAGGTTTCATTCATCCTAGCACTTCACCATGGGGTGCACCTATTTTGTTTGTTAAAAAGAAATATGGTTTCATGAGACTTTTCATTGATTATAGAGCTTTGAATAACATTACTATTAAGAATAAGTATCCATTTCCTCATATCGATGGCTTGTTTGATCAACTCCAAGGTGCTAATTATTTTTCCAAGATTGATTTGAGATCTGTGTACCATCAGTTGAAGGTGAAGGAGGATGAAATTCCGAAAAAATATTTTCGTACTAGATATAGGCATTATGAGTTTGTTGTTATGACCTTTGGTTTGAAAAATTCTCCTGGTATATTTATGAATCTTATGAATAAAATATTATATAAATATTATGATAATTCTTTTTTTATTGATGATATTTTGGTGTTTTCAAAAATCTATGAAGATCATGAAAAAAATTTAAGGTTTTTATTGAAAACTCTCAAAGAAAATAAGTTATACAAAAAATTTACAAAAAGTGATTTTTTCTTAAAAAAAATTCTTTTCTTGGGCACACTATAAATAAGGATGGAATAATAGTTGATCCCACCAAAAAAAGTGGTTGATGAATGAACAAGACCTACAAATGTTATATAGATTCATAGTTTTCTTGGATTAGTAGGCTATTACTAATGGTTTGTTAAAAACTTTGCACAGTTATCTATCCCACTAACTAAGTTAACATGAAAAGGGGTTAAATTTATTTGGATAGAATATTTTTATGTGTTTTAGGAACTGAAAATAATATTGGTTAATGCTCCAGTTTTGGTCCTACCTTTCCAAAAATGGTGATTTTTTCATCTACAATAAGCTTCTTTTAAGGGACTTGGTTGTGTGCTGATATAGAATGATCAAGTAATTAATTATGCTTCAATAAAACTGAAACCTCATGAGTTAAATTATCCCACACATTATTTGGAATTATCTATTGTTGTTTTTCTTTAAAAATTTAGAGGCATCATTTATATGGAGACAAGTGTGAAATATACACTGACCATAAAAGTTTGAAGTATATATTCACTCAGAAGGAATTGAAAATGAGGCAGAGAAGATGGATTGAACTGATAAAGGATTATGATTGCACAATCAATTACCATCCTATAAAATCAAACAAAGTGGAAGATTCCTTGAGTCAAAAACATCATGCTACATTGACTATGTTACATTTGAAACATGACCACCTAATTAATGATTTGATGAACTTTGGATTGGAAGTTGTTGGTGCAGAAAATTCCTCTATTTTGTTTCAGGTGTCAGTGCCGTCATCTCTCTTAGAAATAATTAAGCAATCACATAAGGAAGACCGTGAGTTATAGAAAAATGTATAATTGGTGAAGAAAGGTAAATTTCCTAAATTTAATGTTGATAAAGATTGTGTATTGATATTTGAAAATAGATTATTCATGCCTTGTGATTCCCATACGAAGAAAGAATTGTTAAGTAAATATCATAGTTCTCTATTTTTAGTTTATCCTGGAAACACTAAGATGTACAGAGACCTTCAAGAGTATTACTGGTGGGATGGAATGAAAAGAGACATTATATATTTTATCATGAAATTTTTGACATTTCAACAGGTTAAAGTATATAAACAACTATCAAAGAGGACGCTTCATCCTTTTCCAGTGCCAGAGTGAAAATGGGAAAATATATCCATGGACTTCATGGTGGGACTACTAAAGACTTATCGAGGTAAAAATGTGATTTGGGTTATTGTTGATCGACTGACTAAATTTTCAAATTTCCTTTCTATTTGAGATATTATGTCTTTAGATAATACTTCTCGATTATACCTTAAAGATATTTTTAGGTTACATGAAGTTCCTTTTTCCATTGTATCTGACCGTGATCTTAGGTTCAGTTCTGAATTTTGGAAAGGTCTTCATAAGTCATTGGGAACTGAATAAAATTTCAGCACAACCTTTCTTTTACAATATGATGGAAAGACCAAGAGAATACTTTAGACCTTGTAAAATATGCTACGTTCTTGTTCAATAGATTAATAGGGAATTTGGGATCAACATATTTCTTTATTTGAGTTTTCCTATAATAACGGTTTTCATTCTAGTATAAAAATGACACCTTTTTAGGCATTGTATGCAAAGTGGGGTCAAACTACAACATTTTGGGATGAATTTGGGGAAATGAAGTTGATGAGACCAGAATTAGTAAACAAAGTGGATGATGAAGTGAAGATGATCTAGTAACACATGAGGACAACTTAGAGTAGGTATAAAATTTATGCAGATAACAGGAGGAAATAATTTTCTTTCGAGGTATGTGATCATGTTTTCCTTTAAATATCTCATTGTAAAAGTGTTATGTGTTTTGGTAAGAAGTGAAAGCTAAGTCCATGGTTTATTGGACCTTTTAAAATACTATAGAAACTTTTACCATTTGCCTACTGAGTAGCCTTGGCTCAGAGTTTATCTCAGGTACACAATGTTTTTCATGTTTTGATGTTGAGAAAGTATATGCCAAATTCATCTAATGTTTTGAGCCCAAAAGCAGTTCAGCTGGAAGAAAACCTTCATTATAAAAAAAAGAAGATTAGCAGTGATCTTTAGAGTGGGTTATACACAACTCCCACTAATCATAGAATTTATATGGGGTTCACAACCCCATTTAAATTTTTTTAGATTTTTTTGAATATTTTGTTGGATTTAGAGGCAGTTATGTCAAAACTACTGAAAATATAATAATTAGTGGTGCTATATGTTTAGTTGGATTTTATAGGCATTATATATATATATAGAAAATATTTTTTATATATAGAGGCCATATATATATAATGGATTTTTTAAATGGAAATAGTGGGGGATCATAACACCCTCTAATTTAAGATATTAGAGGGGGTTCATGAATCACTGCTAATCCCTTAGATTGGAGGGGGTTTTGAACTCCGTATAATTTAAGAAATTAGAGGGGGTTGCTAACCCCTATAATATAAGAAATTAGAGGGGTTTTTGAACCCCCTCTAATATATGACATCAGAGGGGGTTTTGAACCCCTTCTAATTTATGACATTAGAGGGGTTTTTGAACCCCTTCTAATTTATTACATTAGAAGAGGTTTTGAACCCCTTCTAATTTAATATATTAGAGGGGGTTTTGAACCCCTTATATTTATGACATTAGAGGGGGGCTGCGAACCCATTATAATTTAATATATTAAAGGGGGTTGTGAACCCTCTCTAATTTATGACATTAGATAGGGTTTTCAAAAAACTATAATTCATGAAATTATAGGGGGTTCATGAACCTCCACTAATCCCTTTGATTAGATGGGTTTTTAACCCCCTCTAAATTTTTATTTATTTTTTAAAATAAATATCATATAAATTCAAATTCTATAATATATATGTGTGCATATTCATGTGTGTGTATATATATATATTATATAAACACATTATATAAATGTATTGAAATGCATTATAAACACACACACATATATATAAAGAATGTTTGTTGTGTGGGGCCTCTGAGCGGCGACTTCTCCCCCCCTCCGTGCGCGCCTAGGGTTTATTTTCCAATCTTTTTCCTCCCCTCCTCTGGCTTGGCCTGGCCACAGAGGCGGCCTTCTCATCTCAGATCGACGCCGATGGGTGGTGGATCCATGTGGTCCAACTTTGTTCTTGGCTCGGCGGTGGCTTCGTTGCGCCTCTCGACTTCCGGATCTCATCTCACTTCTAGTGTGCTCGGAGCCAGCACCGGTACACTCAGTGATGGCTTCATTGCTACTGTATTTGGATCTACTCATCCTAGGCGTGCATTGAATCCGAGTGGTCCAGCTTCGGGTGGTGGTGATGATCCTTTCGGCTCCTGGATCTCTTTTCGGCTCTGGGTGTTTGGTGTCGACTTTGGTGTGTTCGGTGTTGGCCTCGTCATGCCTTTGGCTTTGGGATCTTATCGTAGAGATGGTCTGCTCGTCGTCATCTCCCCTGTGCTAGCCACCGACTGCTCAGGATTCCGTTACGACTGTGGTGTGCTCAACATTGGCCTTGGTGTGCTTTCTGACTCCGCAATCTCAGCATGACCTCATTCCAGCTCGACATCGGCTCTGGCATGTGCCGGTGTGCTCGGGGTCAGCTCCAGTGTTCCAGAGGGGGGAGGTCCTTCATTTTGGCGCTCCTGTAAGTTTTTTTCCAGGTTTTGATTTGGTTAAGGTAAGATCTTGTTTGATTGGATGTGAAATTGGTGGTATTGTGGTGGTGCTATTGACGTGGTTGGCTGTGAATTTGCTGTTTACATGCTGATTAACTATTGTTGGAGGTGAAATGGATGTCAGTTGGGGAATCCAGACATTCGACATGGTTTTTCTTCAGATGAGGATAGAGCTGGTCGTCTCCATCATGTATGGATTTTCAGATTTGGATGATTGAGAGGGTATGGCGTAGCCATCGGTACCGAGCCCGTGCGTCCTTGCATGGGACAACTTGCTGATCAGACATACTTTGGTGGAGGCATACCTTAATGATATTGATTCTGGGTAGAGGCACTTTCGTGTAGTCTTATCCTGGGTTGCAACCCTTTATTTCTCAAATCTTGTTTAAGTCCTGATGTCTCCGAAGTCTTAGTTTACCCCTTTACCCTTAAAAGGGGCTTATCCAAAATCAATAAAAATATCATCTTTCAGGCCATTCAGTCAATATATATAAAGACATCATATAAATACTTTAAATAAATACTTATACATATAAATAAAAATGCATACAAATATAAATATTGGTATACATAATATAAATGTAATTATTAATATATTTATTCAAATATATAAAATTTATATATGGTTTTATAAATACTATACATTTAAATTATGATTTATATTATACATATATTATATTAAATACATTTTTATTGTTTATTTATGTATAAATACATTTATACTATATTATGTATACAAATATATATAATATAGATAAAATTAAATAAATAAATATATTATATATATATATTATATATATATATATTATATTATAAAATATTTTATTATATATAAATTTATATATGTTAATTATATAACTATTTTTTATATATTGTAGTATACCATATTAATTATAAATTATTTTAGTATATATATATATATCATTTAATTATATGATATATTTCCAATTATATGAATGTATTTAATTTCATGTGTGCATATATATGTGTGTGTGTATACATGATATAATATAAATGTATATAATTACATACATAAATATATAATATGCATGTATTTAATATAATACATGTACAATATGAATCATAAAACATATAAATGTATAATATTTATAAAACCAACATATAATTTGTATAGTTTAAAAAATAGGTATAATAATAATAAAAAATTAATAATTAATTATATTATTGTTACACACACAAACATATATATAAGTATATAAAAATAATTATATATATATATATATATTATAATTATATTATATCTATAAATATTATATAAATACATAAATATACATACTCACACACACATAAATATAAATGTATTTATAAATATATGTATAAATATTTTTTTATATATGTAAATATAATTATTTATATATATATTATATATATGTATATAATATATATATATATATATATTATACACAAAGACAAATATATTATATTATTTAAATTTCTATAGAAATATATATATATATATATATATATATATATATATATTCTCTAATTTAACTGTATCTAAATAAATATAGTTTATTGTATATATTAACCATAAGCTGTTTCGGCTGAGTGGTTCAGGTGCTATCTTGCAACATGTAGGTCGACTATTCAAATCTTAGTAGCCACGAGATTTTTTAATCCCTTTATGTTGGTGATAGGAGGGATATGTGTGCTAGGGCCCACCGATAAGTGTTGGGCTTGGGGATTCCATGGTGGGGTGTCTACTGGGGCATATGCTGGTGCTTGGGGGTCCGTTGGTATCCTTAGGTTGTCATGGGGTGTCTACGGGTGTTATGTGGGGATTGTTAGGGAGAGGGTGTATGCTGGTCTCTGGGGGGGGGTGTCTTGGGGCGTGGTTGGGGAGTCTGTGGGTGTCATGGGAGGGGGGGGGGGGTGTTAGGGAGGGCGTATGCTAGTGTCTATCGGTGTCTAGGGGGGTTTCCGTGGGTGTCATGGGTGTCAGGGGGGGTGTCTGCGGGTGTCATGGGGGGTTATCAGGTGGTGTTAGTGGGTGTCATGGGGGGTGTAGGGGGCTTCTATGGAGTGTCATGAGAGGAATTTTATAAAAAATAGTGACCATTTAGGGGCTGTTATGTAACCACCCCTAAAAGTGATATTTGAGACTTGATTAAGGGTGATTATAACTGCTCCTAATTGAAACATCAATTTAGGGGTGGTTAAAACTACCCCTAATCCAATATTTATGGTGAATTTTGGGTGAAATTAGAGGGGGTTATAACCCCCTCTAATCTAACCGCCACTCAATTCAGACCCATTTTACCAGAACTTCCCCAAAACCACCCCTAATCAGAGTAGGTGGGCACATTAGTGGTAGTTATGGGTAACTGCCGCTAATGTTTTTAGAGGTGGTTATAACCCCCTCTAAATGAAAAAACCCTTCTAATTGCCCTTTTTTTAGTACTTTCTTATGATGAAAGTCTAGTTCATATTATTGACCATAGATAGAAAGTATTTCCAAACAAGTTAATTCACTGAGTTAAGGTTTTGTGGAGAAAACACATGGTAGAAGAAGAAACATGGGAATATGAAAATGCTACGATGGACATGTATCCTCACTTGTTTAAAAAGTGAATAAAAATTGTGAGAACGCAATTTCCAGAAGGGGGGGGGGGATGTCACAACCTAGGTACTTATAAAATATATTTTTTTCATTATGGAATTTAATAGTTTAATTCATTATAAATGTATAATTAAATAAGTGGCATTTATAGAAATTAAGAAATTTATACCGATGGAATAGTAACTTGACCTTAGGAAAAAAAACACGACCATTAGGAATAGTAATCTAGATAATAGAATAGTAACCTAACCTATTAAAGTATAAATAAAATTTATGTATCTTATAAGTGAAAATATGATATATTTATATCTTGGAATAAATAAATATGAAAATGATAAATTAAGTGTTGGTATTTTTGTGACGCATAAATTTTTATTTACAAATTTATAATTAATATAATTAAATAAAAGAAAATTTATTTCCAAAAAAATAGATTCATAAATTAATATTTTTTTGTTTTATGATTATAATATAATTTTATGAGACCTTAATTAATTTTTCAAAGTGTTATAAAATCATTTATAATTTTAAAATTGGTATTTTAAAAAAAATGATGATTTAAATTAAAAATTAAATTTTCCATATTTAGAAAATTATTTTTATAAAATTTATTTCATTTTTAAATTCTAAACATTGAAAAATGGTTAGGGTGAATTTTTGGGATTTTTTCTAAAATAGTTGAATTTTTGGTGAATAATAAAATAGGGTAATTTATAGTATTTAACAAATACATGATTTATTGAGTCATAGATGATGTATGGATGATGTAATCCCATAATATCAAAATATACTTCATTATTTTAATATATTCAATGATAATTCTCAAACTATTCATAGTCTTAATCCAAAATAATAAACTAATGAATAAAATAATCTAAAAGCACCCCTCTCCTCCATTATAAATACCACCCCTACCACCTCTTCTCCTCACACCTCAAAGCCTTGTATATTTTTTAATTTTTTTCCCAATTACCTTACCAAGACTCTTCCTCATGTTCAAGAACTACTATTCTCACCAAAAGGCCAAAACCAATTGCTTTAATTAGGTTCTCATGGAGAAGAATTCAAGAGGTAAAACCCCCTTTCATTTTCTTTTATTTTTCTTTTAATTTGTTTTTATTTATTATTATCTCTTCACCTACCCTTATCTAGATGGAATGAAAAATAAAATATCTTATATATACTATAATTTTATCATGTTGATGAAAAAATTCATCATCAAACTCCTTCTCCTCTCCCTTTATTCTAAAAATGAGAACATCGTCTGTGATGTGTCGATTTACCGTCATCATAGACGATACACTTTCATTTTACATTACTGCCTTCAAGAATGATCATAAATCCATTATTATGGTTAAATAAGATTTTATTATACATATTATAAGTTATATAATGTTATTTAACCATTATATAAACATTATATCAAATAAAATGATATAATTTCGTGACGGTCGTAAAAACAGCCGAAATAAACTTAATCATTTTCATTAATGTTTTATCTAATGATTCATCCTCATAAAAAGTGATATTTTACATAATTTAAAATTCTAGGAACATATTAATACCATTTATTTCCACTTATAGAGTTTTTCTTCCATTCAATAAGAAAATCCATAACGAACCGACCATAGAAACCATGAAAAGAACGCACCAAAGAATAATGGAAATAACAAAATATTAATAATAAATGGGTGGAAATATGTTATAATAAGATCATATAATGAATTATAAAAATTAATATGGTTCTTTAATATATTAATAACACTATTTAAAAAATTATATAGGAGGTTTGAACACATTTTAAGTAAGGATAACCCGATATAAGAGAATTTTCTTTAAAAATCCTCTTTTAAATTTCTATTTTTACAAAATTCAAAAGGAATGTTTTTTATGATGAAAGTACACTACTGGAAATTTAGGCTATAGAAATAGTTTTAAACTATGTCTATAAGCCCAAAAATTGTGGCTATAGGTTTTAGACACGGTTCAATGGACCGTGGATGGTATTGGCGTGGCTATAGGGAGAGAGCTATAACCCTGGTTTGAAACCGTCACAGAACATTAAGCCACATAGAGCCTATTACCACGGTTAAAAAATGTGGCTATATAGCTTTAACCATGATTTAAAACCGTGGAAATAGGGCTATTGACACAGTTTAAAACCATGGCTATATGCCTTCCCATTTCATAAAAAAATACCCCCAAAGCCCCCCTTGAACACCCCATGTATCCCCATGCCCCCCCTAGATAGCCCCTTGCACCACCCTGCACCCCCATGCCCCCTGGATCGTCCCCTTGCACCCCCCTGGACAGCCCCCTGCACCCCCTTGAACACCCCTACACCCCAAGCCCCCTGGACAGCCCCCTTGCACCCCCTTGAACACCCCCTACGTTCCCATGCCCCCCTGGGCAGCCCCCTTTCACCCCCAGATAACCCCCTTACACCCCTAGACAGCCCCCCTGCACCCCCATTCCCACTAGATAGCCCCCTTTCACCCCCTGGACAACACCTTGCACCCCCTTGAACACCCCCTACACCCCCATGCCCCCTGGACATCCCCCTTGCACCCCCTTGAACACCCCTTGCACCCCCATGCCCCCTGGACAACCCACTTGCACCCCCCTAGACAGCCCCCAACACCCCCATTCCCCCCTAGACAACCCCCTTACAACCCATGGACAACCCCCCTACACCCCCATGCCCCTAGACAGCCCCCCTACACCCCCTGTACACCCCCTTGAACACCCCCTATGCCCCATGCCCCCTGGACAGTCCCCTTGAACACCCCTACACCCCCATGCCCGCCCCCCCTCCTAGACACCCCTCCCACCTGAACACCCCCTCCCTCCTGGACACCCTCCTTCACACCCATGCCCCCTTGCACCCCCTACTGGACCCCCTGAACACCCCCTATCACCCCCTACAACAACCCACCCCCTGGACAGCCCCCTTGCACCCCCTTGAACACCCCTTGCACCCCCCTGCAGTAGACCACCCCCTGGAAATCCCCCTTGCACCCCCACCCCTGCAGTAGCCCACCCCCTACAAAGATCCCCTAAACAGCCCCCGACCCCCTCCTAGACACCCCCTCCCACCTGGACACCCTCTCCCTCCTGGATACCCCCTAAATAGCCCCTCCCCCACCTGGACACCCCCTGTACACCCCTCCTGGACACCCCCTTGACAACCCCCCTCCTGTAACCCCCCTTGCACCCCCTAGACAACCCCCTTGAACACCCCTACACACCCATACCCCCTTGCACCCCCCTCCTAGACACCCCCTTGCACCCCCATGGACACCCCCTTGAACACCCCTGCTATATCCCACCCCACCTGGACAGCCCCCTTGCACCCCCTTGCACCCCACCCCTGCAGTAGCTCACCCCCTACAAAGCCCCCTAGACAGCCCCGACCCCCCTCCTGGACCCCCTCCCACCTGGACACCCCCTCCCTCCTGGACACCCCCTAGATATCCCCCCTGGATAGCCCCCCCTGGACACCCCTCCCTCGTGGACACCCCCCTCTTGGACACCCCTGGACAACCCCCCCTCCCGGACCCCATCCTGGACACCCCCCTGGACAGCCCCCTTGCACCCCCTTGAACACCCCCTTGCACCCCCCTGCACACCCACGCCCCGACCCCCCCTCCGGGACACCCCCTCCCACCTGGACACCCCTTCCTCCTAGACACCCTCTCACCCCCTCTTAGACAGCCCCCTCCTAGACACCCCACCTTGCACCCCCTGGATAGCCCCTTGAACACCCCCTTGCCACCCCCAACACACCCATGCCCCCTTGCACCCCCTCATAGACACCCCCCTTACACCCCCCTGGACAACCCCCTTGCACCCCCTTGAACACCCCCCTGCAGTAGCCCACCCCCACTGGACAACCCCCTTGCACCCCCTTGAACACCCCCTTGCACCCCTAGATAGCCCCCTGCACCCCCACCCCTGCAGTAGCCCACCCCCTGTAAATCCCCCGACCCCACTCTTGGACACCCCCTCCCACCTGGAAACCCCCCTGGATAGCCCCCCCAGACACCCCCCAGACACCCCCTTGAACACCCCCTGCATGTTACAAACCTAACCTATATCTATGTGGAAATTGGAGAAAATAACTATCAATTTTTTATAGGTTTACTAATAATGGTTTGAAAATAGGATTCCTTATGGGGGATAATGGTTGGATCTCAAAGTCATCTCACTTCATACCTATTCATGAATCCAATATGGTGGAAGACTTACCAAACCGTTTGACATAATTGTGTGGATCCTGGGTTGATATCTGGTGTCACGCCATCTAATTAAACTTTACAAAGGAGTCCTAACCGTAACATAATTCACTACATGAGGCATTACCTCTCATGTGACAAGTTAACCATATTCAGTTCCATTTAACTCATTCAATTCATTAAGTTAACCTTGCACCCCCTAGACATCCCCCTTGAACACCCTCTGCACACCCATGCCCCCTTACACCCCCTCTTGGAAACCCCCCTTACACCCCCTAGATAACCCCCTTGAAACCCCCTATAGGGATATAAAAAGGATCAAGTACGATGTGTGCTTTATGACTAACAAAGAAATCAAGTATAAGGAAAACATCAATGAAATAATGCCATGAAAGGTATACCACTGTGAGTTTTCGCAAACAGAACACCTCCCTTGGAGGGGTTTTATTGCAAAACCATGACTTGTTTATCAAATGAAAAAATTATCTTAACTAACACTTATTCAAGAATTATAATTTAATATAAACAAGAAAAATTAATAAGGAAACTAAATGCAATTTAAAATATTCTTTAATTAAAGAGGCTAGGAGAGGGACCCTACCTCAAAAGAGCCAAGCCACACTCGGTGCTTGAAACTTTTATCAGTGACAACTCTAAACTGATTCATCCATCCTCCGGGCATATGCACCTTTTCATATATATAAGGATGACCTAACCCCTACGTACGTGTCTTCATGGCCTTGAACACACACAAGAGGATCCTTATATATATTCTCACATGCATAAGCCCGTTATCACCCACACACATATGCATTTTCCATATATATACATAAGCACACCTAGCCCCTTATATGTAATCACACTGCCATGGGAAGATATACATATAACGGGAGAACTTATTATATATATTCTTACCTATGCATACTCAGTGAGTCACCTTTGACTCTGGTTGCCACAACACACACGAACGGGTCCTGGGATACTTCAACAAAATTCCAGTGACATGATGAATCATCATTAATTAAACCTAAAAATTGAAGTGGGAGGAACATGATTAGTGAGAAAGGAAATAATAGAATAGGTGATGATGATAACAATATCAACATGAAGCATCATCAACAAGATTAAGACATAGAGAAAAAAATATCTTGATGAAGTAAACACAGTGTCACGTGAACGCATGGGTGAAATGAGAGATTAACATAAAATAATATAACCAAGGAACAACTCATTAAATGTTCTCAGTAACTAATTCCCCAGGTACATAATTTTTTTTACAATTTGAATATTTACCACGCATGATTTATTTTAAATAGTAGCAACAATCACCATTTCAAGCTCTCTTAATATTTAAAGAAAATATGTGAAGAATTAATAAAGTAAGAATTATAATTAAGAAAATAAGTGAGTGTATGAGAAACTAACAGTGTCATTGAAAAATGATAAACATATTAACACCATGTCATAGGCTATACTGCAGTCATGATTTCAGAGAAGTACATGCCACAAAAATGCCTTCTGATATGGACAACCCCCCCTCCTGGACACCCCCTGAATGCCCCCCCAAATAGCCCCCACCTGGATAGCACCCCCCCGGACACCCCGCTCCCCTGCACCATATTAAGCATCAAAGCCCAAAAATATTCTTAAACATAAATAAAAAATTGGATAGGTTAACTTACATAATCACTATAATTATAAAACATGACACAAGATGAATGTTGAACATCTCTACAGGCATGACCACACTCCTGGAGAATGTGAAAATAATTATAGATTTTGGATTAGATGTAACAAACAATTTTGAACTCCAGCCTCATGGACATAGCTTTAAAAACAAAACATCATTAAAAATTTGGAAAACACACATGATGATATCCTTAAATAGACTTTGGAATGGAATGGGGAATCACAAAGTGAACATCAGGTTTATTGATACCTGAAATAATACTGTGAGAACATGATTGTTAACTGCAAACAAGTAATAAAACAGGTGCATATTTCTCGTGCTGATAAAGGTTGTGAAACCGTGACTATATCCCCCCTGGACAGCCCCCACACCTGTACCCCCACTCCCCCCAAATTCACCCCCACTACCCCCACCTTATGGACATAACATTAAAAACAATTTTGAACTCCAACCTTATGGACATATCATTAAAAAAAACATAAATATAAATTTGGAAAACTAACTTGATGATAGCCTTCAATAGACTTTGGAATGGAATGGTGAATCACAAAGCAAACATCAGGTTTATTGATACCTGAAATAATATTGTGAGAACATGATTGTTAACTGTAAACAAGTAATAAAATAGGTTCATATTGCTTGTGTTGATAAAGGTTGTGAAACCGTGGCTATAACCCCCCCGAACAACCCCCCCCCCCCCGAACAACCCCCCACACCTACACCCCCACTCCCCCCAAATGCACCCCCACTACCCCCCAACCTTTACCCCTCTGCCCCTCCACCTGCACCCCCACTGCCCCACACCTGCACCCCCACTGCCCCCACCCACACCTGCACCCCCACTTCCCCCACCTACACCCCCACTACCCCCCACAAATGCACCCCACTACCCCCACCCTTCACCACAACTCATTTGAACCCCCACTTCCCCCCAACCTTCACCCCCCTTTTCCCCCCACATGCACCCCACCTCCCCACCTGCATCCCCAATCCCCCCACCTGCACCCCCACTACCCCCCATAGACATCCCCCCCCACACCTGCCCCCCCCAAATGTACCCCCACTGCCCCCACCCTTCACCCAAACTAATTTTAACCCCCACTACCCCCAACCTTCACCCCCACTACCCCCCACCTTCACCCCCACTCCCCCACCCCCAAATGCACCCCACTGCCCCCCATATGCACCCCCACAGTCCCCCACACCTGCACCCCACTGCCCCACTACCCCCACACCTTCACCCCCACTCCCCCCACCTACACCCCCACTACCCCCACCTCCACCCCCACTACCCCCACAGATAGCCCCCCACACCTACACCCCCACTCCCCCCAAATGCACCCTCACTACCCCCACACCTGCACCCCCACTCCCCCACCCCCAAATGCACCCCACTTCCCCCCACCTGCACCCCCCACCTGCACCCCCTCTCCCCCCCAAATGCACCCCCACTGCCCCCACCCTTCACCCCAACTCATTTGAACCCCCACTGCCCCCAACATTCACCCCACTACCCCCACCTGCACCCCCACTACCCCCACCTTCCCCCACACCTACACCCCCACTCCCCCACCCCCAAATTCACCCCACTTCCCCCACGTACACCCCCACACCTTCACCCCTACTCCCCAACCCCCAAATACAACCCACTGCCCCCCCCCCCCCCCACCTACACCCCCACTGCCCCCCCACCTACACCCCCACTGCCCCCACCTGCACCCCCACCTACCCTACACCCCCACCTGCACCCCCACTACCCCCACCCCCTGCCCCTCCCCTCCCCCTGCACACTATCCCCACCCCAGAAGCAGGAGACTCACACAATGCCTTATTCCATGAAAAAATAAAAATATTACGTATGTGTGTGCATTCGAGTTATTAGCCTGGTACTATATACGTATCCTTTAAAGTAACATTAGATTCACTGAAAAGAGCATATGAGTCATCCATTCATATGAATAAATATGATGATTCTTATGATTCACATTCAAATTCCAAAATCATGAGGTATGTTCCATGATTAAATTTGAGATGAAAGAAGGAACAACCAAGGAAGTAGATAAAGTTAAAGAAAGATCACGCTAAGAGAACAAAAGTAATAAGAAGATGATAATGATATAGAAGATTTAACTCTTGGGAATAAAATAATAAAATCCAATTTCATCATACTAATATCATGTTGATACCTAATAAAGCATGAATATTAAATAATTGGTTGATAATTACAATGGTAAAAAGACAGATAAAACTTATACTTCTAGTGAATCATATTTGTTCTATGAAGATGATGTAATTGTAAATTATTATCATGATAGTTCCTCTGATTAATCAATAACAAGTGGAGAGGACCATATTTTCAAAGATCTATTTAATAAGAAATATGCAGATTCATGTGCTTACTTTGAGTAAATCTAACAAATATTTCCCAAATATGCTGTTGCTTTTATTTTTATCCCCTTAAATAATTTTAGGAATAAGTCAATTGTCTTGAAAAGGAATCATAGATGAAGGTGAAGTCCTTATCCAAAAACGAGTTTGAATGTGTAAATATTACTAATCAAATAGAGGCCACAAAAAAGGAGTTTTAATCTTGAAGGAAAGTACTCCAGATTTTAGATGGATTTGCTGAATGAAATCCAAGAGAAAGAAAAATCCTTGAAAAGGATGTAAGTATAGAACCATACATATAAAGAAGTAGTTATTGTCACGAATAATGAACTGGAGGTCAAAGAAAATAAGATTAAATAGTTTGACCATCTGTTATAGGAAAAGAACAAAATTCTTGATGATGAAGTTGATAAAATCAAGAATCCCCATGAAGAAAAGATAAAAACAATTGATGATGAGAGAAACATATTCAATATGAAATTCTTACAGCTTGAATTTAAGCATAAAAATATATAAGTAACTCAACCTTGGAATTTATTGGATATTGGAAGAATTGTTGTTCCACACATTGTTCATAGGGAGACTCTTAGGAAAAAAGCTCTATAACTAGTTCCAAAAACAATTTTAGATCATCTAATGATCAATATTCAACAGCTATAGAAAGAAAGGTACTAACCACATCTGAAAATTGTATTTCTAATACATCTATTTTTGTACATAATGTATCAATAAACTAAAAACCTATACAAAATTGGATAAAGAGAAATTAAGAGAAATCGACCACTTTATCCAAGGTTTCTGAAAGTAAGTGTATGAATTGATTTTTCTTATATTGAGCCCAAACAGTTGAAAAGAATTTCCAAAATTGGTATACTATAATATCTAAAAAAATATCAACAGTATGGAGTTCATAAAAGAAAAAAAAGTTTTGAACGTCATTATTGGTATTATAATAGGTTTCGACACAATGCATTAAATTTTTGGGATAATATATATCTTGATAAAATGTAGAGAAATCCATGAATGAGAGGGAGTAAACCAAAGATAAAGCAATAACTAGAGGTCAAAGGGAATAACCTATATACTATAAAAAAGTTTTAAAAATTTTAAGATCTCTATTGTATGTGTAATGGTAGTGGTAACATGTGTGATTCATGTTTATCTAAATATGTATCAAAATAAGATAATGATAAAAGATCACAAAATTCAATAAATAATGGTGAGTCATCCTTGGAAAAGAAATAGAATAAATATCAACTTTAATGAATGTCCAAGAAGTTCAAGATAAGTGTTAAATTTATTGAAAATGATGTGAAAAAAATCAATCTCAAGAATCCATATGAATAATCCAAAGAAGTGATTATTTAGTTATATCACCGACTGATTTGGATATGGAAAAAATAAGAGAAGAACTGGATAAATAAAGTACTAAAGAAAAATATTCTATTACATATGAAGATGGAAAATACAACCCTCATGAGGGATTATCAAAAGGTAACAATCCTAGAACTCATGAAATGTTGTGTGGGAGGTTCAAGTAGGCTAGTCAAAAATCAAAGAGTTTCTTGAAAATTTCACCAACTCAAGATGAAATCTTGAGAACAATGAATAATGTAGTAAGTGATGTATGTGATTTGATGGAACATTTTAAAAATAATATCTCATACAAATAAATAAGAAGATAATTCATTCTACCCAATAATTTTATAAAAAATAGAAAATCCAATGTGAAGAATTTACATAAAATTAGAGTACTAAAAGAAAGAGTTTCATGTTTGCAAAGAAATTCTTATCCTTTTTGATCACTCTAAGGATTTAAAAGAGGTTCCAACTTATTCCTTTATCATTTGTTTTTTATTTTTGTGCTAACCATGCAGGGAATTAAAGGTGATGATTGTTCTCAAATATAGAACAAATGAAGAAAATTAAGCTAGAATAATAATTCAAGATCTAAAAATGTAACCATATTTGTATGATTTATCAAATGGTATTCTAAATTACATCTGGAGAAAATATATATCCTGATGAAGTAAAAGAGGAGATCATCCCTTGAGGTGGAGTTTCTTGAGAATACTTCATAGTCAATAATTCATACAAATCTGAATTTTGGAAGGTTCTTGTGAAAGTGTAAAGAATGTTTTACCATTGGAGTTCTTGAGATCCATTCACTTATGGAAATATTTTTTGAAGTGAAAGATAGTTTATTCCATCAATTTTTAATAATAATAAGAAGTAGAGAAGATTATATAAAAATATTCTTTAAAGAAGTTGAAAGATTTCAAACTAAAGGGTTTATTAAAGTTCTTCTCAGTGCTATATTACTCATACTACTATTTGGAAAATGGAAATTGATGTGTTTAAAAGAAATTGGATAGGTATCTATGCCATCACCTGAATCAAGTAATGAGGAATCAAGGAGGTAACAACCAAGATCAAAGGATGGATTCCATCTAAGACCAGAATATGTGAATATGTAGAGAGCCTACATAGGTAAGTGCAGGTATCAGGGTGTAGGTGGGTGAGGGGTACTTAGCATTCACATACGCGGGTCATCACAGAGGGCTATGAGAGAGTACTGATCCATATTGGAATTTATCGAGTAGCTAATAGAGTAAAAAAAATTTATAAGGGAAAACCTTAGTATGGTACCGATCAACCTATTAAAACATGTACATGAGTGGCATTTTTAAATGAGATAACATCATCTTTATCGTCTTCAACATCAAGTATAAGGAGAATATTTCACTACAAACATTGATACCACTCTACAATAGTTGATTAATTCTTTATACAAGATTATAATGATTATGAAATGAGAGTATGGAATGTTTTTTTATGTGAGTATTTTAATTCATTGAAAAGATTGATTTTAAGGATGTATTAATATCGTGATATCCAAATGAAACACTATAGAGAAGAATATTTGGGTATATATAAAACAGTGAGATAATGATGACCATTCCATAGTGATGATCATGGTGTGATTATAAACTACATGTGGAAAATGGGAAGAATCCACCACACCACAGTCAATTCCATAATAATGCCTAGAAGCAGGAGACCCATAGAGAGCCTTGTGCCACAAAAAGGATGATACAATGTACACATGTGTGTATGATTCATATGAATCCTTAGCAAGGTAATATGTATGTTTCACTAAAAGTTGTGTTTGGGTAATTGGATGGAGATTATGAGTCATCCAATCATATTAATAAATCTAATGGTGATTATTCCACAAATTCAAATTAAAAAAAATCATGAGGTGTGTTCCATGATTCAAGATGATATGATAGAAATACCTACCAAAGAAGTATTTGAAGTCAAAAAAATCCCACATTATAGTATGTCACAAAATAAAATATAGTAAAATGATAATAAGAAGAAGTTGATCATTCTATAGTGGAAACCATGGTGAGAATATTGGTTACAAAATAGGCAGGAATTGGGCACTATACTGTAGTGATGAGAATTTCAAGAAGAATTTTTATCTGTGCAAAATATCGAGTTAGAGTTTTATTTATAGTTTACCATGATGATTAAAATGATATATGATACTCCACGATGAAGAATAAAGAGTAACTGTTTCTATAAAATAAACATGAGTGAAATTTGAGGAGTTAAAACCCTAAATACCTTTAGTGGTCTGAGGAGGAGGATGATCCCTAGGAGGTGGGGTAGCCACGTCGGAGGTGCGCCAGAGGAGGAGGTGGGGAAGCTGTCTCAGAGTAACGTTGGCGAAGTGGCCACATTGAGTGGGAATCACGGTGAGAGAGGTCGTCGGGGAGGAGGGCGTCGTGGTGAGAGATGTCATTGGGGAGAAGTGTGCCGTAGTGAGAGAGGTCATTGGGGAGGAGGGCGTCGTGGTGAGAGGGCCATGGATCGGGGGAGGAGGGTGCCGTGGTGGGAGGATCGGCGGAGGAGGATACCACAGTGAGAGGATTAGGGGAGGAGCTCGATGGGTATCGAAAAAAAAGAACCACTAATCTTCAACCACAAATCAGTAATCAAATCATGGCTATAAACAAGATATAGCCATGAACTTATAAAACCATGGCTATAGGTCTGTGGATATAGCCTAAAATTCTAGTAGTGGTATTATTGTTTTATGATTATGTTCTAGTTATTGGGAATTTTTTATAATTATGGGTGGGATATATATCTCCCTCCAATTAATTAGGTATGTTTACATTGTAAGTTTACTACAATGGTTATTCCAAATATAACTACAATGGTTACACCATAAGGTAGGCATGAGGGTTACATCATAAGGTAGTCATGAGGTTTACAAATTATATGGTAGCCACAAGGGTTACAATATTTAGTAAGAAATTATCCAAGTTACCTATATGGTTTTATTTATGTTTTCTATGTTTTATGGAAATATCATATTTTCACAAATTAAGTATATGGTAATTTAAGGGTGAGAAGTATATCTTTTGAAAAAGAGTTCGCATGTTTATATGTATTCATGGACTAATAGTTTATTTTTTATGAACATTACTGATATTTATGTTCTCATCCCATGTTTTAAAACATATTTCATAGGGTTTAAGGATGGGTAAGAGAAAACAAGGAGCCAAGATGAATATTGTGAAGATTTTTCATGAAATGATTTCATGTTTTATTAAAAAAATTTGTATCATGGAAGAAATGGACACTATTTTAATAGTAACCAATTTTTATGATTTTGGGTTGATATGTATGAATTATGTCCTAATTCTCTAAAACTATAAACTAAAAATATATTTGGAAATGCCAAAAAGTGAATTCTAGTTGAATTAACTAGATTATGTAATTTTTAAGGACACGTCCTTATAGTTTGAATCAGATAACGATTTAGATAACTTTAGGGGTTAGGATGATGTTAATAGAATACCATAAATTATTTTTAACTCATTTTTAAGTTGAAATGATACAATATTTAAATATTTCCATGTTTCTTCATCTAAGATATGTTTGTTCAGAATGGTTTTCCACAAAATAAATAGGTAAGATGAGGTAGGAAGGCACCTAGAGGATGGCATCTTTCCAAATTCACAATCTGGAATGGTGGGAATTAGAACTGATTAGTTTTTGACATTAATGGATTAGTTGACATATGCCATAAATGGTGGTGGCATCCATGAAGGAGAACATACCGAGCTACCACAAAGGAACATGATGATTATGGAACATTTTATGAGGCAATAACCTCCTGATTTTAGTGGATCTTCTGACACACTAGTGGCTGAAGGGTGGACTAAATCCATCAGAAAGATATTTGATGTCATGGGGTGTTCATATAATCAAAAGGTTAGTATTTCTATTTACTATTTTGAAGGTGAAGTCGACCAGTGGTGTTCAATGGTCAATAATATCATAGATAGAAAGGATATTGACACCTTGGAATGAGATTAATTTAAGAATATTTTCCTTGAAAAATATTTTTCTAATTTGGTTTGAGTTAGGATGGAAAATAAATTACTTGAATTGAAATAAAAGGTGGAAGATTTAGTGTTTTTTTATGAATCAAACTTCACCCGATTGGCAAGGCATGCTCCAAATATTATTTGAGATCTTGATAGTAAAATAAATCATTTTTACCCAGGATTAAAGCCAAGATACTGAAGGGATTTGGCCTCCCATGAATTCAAAAGTTATGAGAAACTTGTTCGAAGTGTTGATAGGGTAGAAATGGAGTTTGTTGATGATCATGTGTACTTTGAAAACAAGCATAAGAAGAGATACAGATGGAAATATTTGGGTAACAGTAAATCAAATAAATCTAAAGGTAAGAAAATTGAGTTTCTAGTTTGTGGGAAGTATGGTAAAAAGCATCTTTGGGAATTCCTTAAAAAACTCAGAAATTGTTTCCAATGTGGAAAGTTTATATATACGAAATGATATTTCAATGAAAAATATCTTAGTGATGGTATGTTTAATTCTGATAAGAAAACTCTAAAGTGTTTTAAAAATGGTGAGATGGGTCATTATGAAAATACATACCCAAATAAATATCTGAATGACAAGAAATATCCAGACTATAAGAAGAAAGGTGTAGTTAAATCCTTTAGGATTATTTCAATAGATGTCGGTCCATCTAATAAAGTTGTATCAGGTACTTTGTTTGTTTAATCAGATTTTTCTAATGTCTTGTTTGATACAGGGCCTACACATTCTTTTTTTTTGAAGATTTTTTTGGAAAATTAGAAATTTCACCTCAAGAAATGAAACAAGAGCTTATGGTTAAAATACCATGAGAAAATATTAGGGAAGAAAGACATTATAAGAATATTCCTATTGTTGTATGTGGAAAGAAATTACCTGCAAAACTTATTGTTTTTCCCTTAGAAGAGTTTGAGGTTATTCTAGGTATGTAATGGATTTATTTTTATCATGCTAAGATTGATTTTAGAGATAAATAAGTTGTTTTTCAGAAAGTGTTTCAGTTTGTATACAAAATGAATCCATGTCATTGATAACATATCAATAAGCTGAGAAACTGTTAAAATATGGAAATGAAAGTTATCTTACACATATTGTTGAAAAAAAGGGAATTGTTTAGATTAATGATGTTCTGAGAGTAAAATAATACCTAAATATTTTCCTGATGAGTTTCCATGTGTTATACCTAATCGAGAAGTTGAATTTACTGCTGAATTAGTTCCTGATGATAAGCCAATTTCAAAAACCCCTTATTGAATGGCTCAAGTGAAACTTATTGAATTGTTAATTCAGTTGCAGAAGTTTCTTGATAAAGGTTTTATTTGTCCTAGCACTTCACCATGAGGTGATCTTATTTTGTTTGTTAAAAAGAAATATGACCCCATGAGACATTGAATTGATTATAGAGATTTGAATAACATTACTGTTAAGAATAAGTATTCATTACCTCATATCTATGACTTGTTTGATCATCTCCAGGGAGCTCAATATTTTTCCAAGATTGAATTGAGATTTGTGTACCATCAACTGAAGGTGAATGAGGACGAAATTATGAAAACAGTTTTCTATAATAGATATGGGCATTATGAGTTTTTATGTCCTTTGGTTTGACAAATTCTCCTATTGTATTTATGGATCTTATGAATAGAATATTCTATGAATATTTGGATAAGTTTTTTGTTGTTTTTATTGATGTTATTTTGGTGTTTTAAAAAATCTATAAAGATCATGAAAAAAATTTAAGTATTATCCTACAAACTCTCAAGGAAAAGAAGTAACATTCACAATAAGAATTTCAAATAATTGTGACAGGTTATTTGCGACGTATTATCATCGCAAAAGGTCATTTGTGATGGGTGTCTATCGCAAATAACCCATCGCAGAAGAGGGCATCACAAATTTGATTATTTGTGATGGTCCATCGAAAAAAATATTTTTGTTGTGACGAATATACAATTTGTCGCAAAACATTCCCAAAATATTACTTTAAATCCTTTTTTGCGATGGATTATTCATCAATCACAAATATTTTTTTTTTCAAAAATAAAATAAAATTAGAAATAATTAAAAATAATTAAAAAAAATAAAATGAAATGAATTAATAAATTTTAAAATATTTAAAAATCATTAAAAAAATTAAAACACACATAAAAGTAATACATCATTTCAAATATAATATGTCTATCATACCAAATTAAAAAAAATCATAAAATCTTTAGAAATCATCAACTAAGATTAGGTGGAGGAGGATCACTTGAAGGACTAGGGGAGGAAACTTCATACCAACACCACACACAAGTCTCCGCATATAATCCATCATCTCCTCATCTCTCAGATGCTGCTGCTCACGCTCCTACTCCCTATGCTTCTTCATCTACTGTATCATCTCATCCTAAGCTCTAAACCTCTCCTCATAATGTGTAGTGGACAACAACATCGATGAAAACTCTCCATGAGCTCCTTTCATGCTCACTGGTGCCATCACAAAAGTACCATAATAACTCATAGGTGTCAGTCGAGAACCAATACCAATCACTCGACCTTTCTCGAAACTCTTTGAAGTCGCCTGTATCTAAGCCCCCTCATTGAAACCCGAATCAGCAGTGAAAACTTTTTTGGGCTCATCTTGAATCTCCCATGAATGAGAAGTTTCATCCTCATACATTTCCTTTAAATACAATAACAAATTAGAATAATAATAAAATTAATATTCACGACATTTTTCAACAAAATCACTAACATCAATATGGTACTTTCTTTCACCTACAACTTCTACTATATAGGGATCAATATACATCTTCTTATAAACTTTAAACTTCGTAATAGATGGGTCAGTAGTAGCCCGTATAATATAATAAACATGTTATAGTTAAAATAAATATACATTAATAAATAAGATCACTTACCATATGTCATCGATGTATGCAAAATGTACGACTCCCAACCCTATGGGTGACCTCTTGCCTCTCCTGACTCTAACATCCAACTGATGATCTCCTCCTAAAATTTTCTCCTAGCCAGAAGTAGCACAACCCATCCCATACCTAAGCTGATATATAGTCAGTACAATGAGAGATGCAAGACTGATCGAAGATGGTAGCATAAGCTTTATCCATAGCTCACTTTCTAATGTTGTGTATAAACTGATGAAAGTGCTCACATATACAATTATCCCATGCCTTTTGGATAAGACCTCTATGGCTATCAGAAATCAGAAAGAAAATAAATTCTGCAAGACAATTTAAAAAAATATGTTAGTAATTAAATATTTTTTTAAAAAATATATATTATTTAATAACGTATAATCCAGTAATCAAACATATGGTCATGCATGAAGATGGGTACCAGGTTCCATGACACCTATGGATCGAAAAAACAATTTCTCAGAATCACACCATCCTGCCCAATGGATAGATGAAAAAAACTATGCAAATTGAAACAAATATATAATCATAAAATTATTATCAAAATTAATACACTTAGTTAATATAAAATTAATATCTTAAAAAATTAAACATACCTTTGTAAACAAGAATAAAAATCAATATATGGTCATCTCTCTGGAATAGAATCTAGAATCAGTAATCGAGAAAGACCACGCCCCCTCCTAGTAGGCGCACCAACCCAAGGAGGAGCAGCTGAATCAGTCTCATAATTAGGAAGTCCGACATCAGTGAGAGAACATAATAGATTGTTAGGATCATCTCTATCCATTTGAAACAAATATTCTCACCAGTAATAGATTGTTAAAACATATATGAAATATAAAAAAATAATAAATTTTAGAATAAAATAATGTTACCTGTAACAGATTGTTAATAAAAATATGAAATCTAAAAAACTAATAAATACCATAATATGATAATTACCTGTAACTAAAGACCTGAATATAATACATCAATCATCATCTTTATCACCATTTTCATCGACATCAATGTCTTCATCCTCATCTTCTGTATTGTCAACTTCCATATGAATTTCAGTTCCATCATCCCTTATTATTTCATTAACATTATCTATATCGTTGACCCTTAATTGGGGGGGGGGGGTTTCATAATCGATATTTATATCCCATTGGGTAAGAGATATATTTTGGTTTCTTTCTTGAAAAATTTCAATATGTTGAACTTCCACAGAACCATTTTCATTTTCAATAAACTGATTTTCATGTGATTTTATTTTTATCACACTCCACCAGTCCTTCAAATATCTTAAAACATCATAGTAATTTTCATAGTAAACTTGATGTGCTTGATGTGCCAACATAAATGGTTCATTTGATGCAAGAAGACTGTTATATTTAATGTCAATGACTCCATGTTGTGGATGAATTCGTAACCCCCGATCAGTATCAAATCAATGAAATTTTAACATTGTAACATAATTTGGTACTAGATAACATAACTCAATTATTTCATCTATCATACCATAAAAGTCAACTTCACTTTTGTTATGATGGTATCCTTTCAAACAAACACCACTATTCATTGATTTCTTTGAGTAACTATATATGCATGTATGGAATCAAAATCCATTAACCACATACCCATTAAAAATTATGTAATGATGATTATTAATATAATTTTTTATGTATTTATATATATTTTTTACTTTTATATATATTTTATATTTTTTTACAAATTATTATTATGATTTTATAATCATCGGTAATATTAACAATTTATTAATAATAATGACTCATTGATTGTTAAATATTATATATTATTAAAATTAATGCTATATTTTTAATAATTAATATTTTTTATGAATTTTTAATAAGTCTTATAATTGTTATATTTTTTTAAAAAGTATTACAAAAAATTATCCTAATTATTATTAACTAAGTTTTTAATATTACATATTTAAATTTTTTATTGTTTTTTTATTAAACCAATTTTTAATGATTTTTAATATAAAAAATTCTTATAAATAACGTTTAGTTAAAATGTTTGCTTTAAATTAAACTTCTCATCATTCTTAAAAAACACCCATTTCTATTTATTTCATACATCATATATATATATATATATATAACACAATCAAATCTATTTACATCAAATTAATTTTTACACGCTTTTTCAAACAAATTAACATATCAAATCAGTATACATACATACACGCACACAAACACAAATTTTCATATATTTCGTCAATTTTTCAAATTATTAATAATATTTAGTAATTAACACTATTATTTACTATTTATTATTAATATTAAGTAAATAATTATTTATATATATTTATATTAAAATATTTCTTAACTAATATAAATATATCAAAAAAAATCTGACAATTTTTTAAACCAATATACATATTAAATTTATATATACATAGATATAAAAAACATAAATATTTAATATTTATTAATAATATTGACTAATTAATTAGTAATTATTATAAATTATGTAATGATTATTATTAATTATTTAAATTATTATTAAATTTTTAATAATTATTATATATATGTATATCATGATTTCATAATTAATATAAATACATAAAATATATTCTGACTATTTTTTAAAATAAATATACATATCATATATATATATATATATCTAACTTTACATATATTTTTAAAATGTTTATATATACATATTTAGATGTTAATATATATATATATTTATATATTACATGATTTCATAATCAAATATATTTTTACATGTTTAAAAAAAAAATATATATATGAGATAAATACACACACACATACACAAATATATATATATATATATATATATATATATCAAAAATATTATATGTTTTTTAATGTTTATATATGTTTATGTATATATATATATATATCAAAAAAATTACACATTTTTATACAACTTCTATATGTATATTCACATGTTAATATACATAAATGTATATATATATATATATGTATATATATGAAAAACCTTACACATTTTTTAAAACGTTTATATACGTCTGTCTGTATATATATATATATATACCATAAACTTTACATATTTTTTAAAAACTTATATATATATATTCATGTTTTAATATATATACATGTATGTGTATATATATATATTAAAAATATTACATAATTATATATATATATATATATATATTAAAAAATTTACATGTTTTTTAAAAATGTTTATAGATGTATACACAAAATGTATTGTTTTCATATATTTATATTAAAAAATTTCTCAATTAATCAGAATGTATTAATATGTATTTATATTAAAATATTTATTAATTAATATAAATATATCAAATATATTTTGGAATTTTTTTTATACAGATATACATATCAAATTTATACATACATACATACAAATATACATACAGATATACATATATGTATATATATAAAAAACAACAAACATATTCTTAAAATCATATATATATATATATAAACACATATAAATATCAAAATTAAATAAACACATGCTAATACACACACACACACA
The DNA here is from genome assembly GCA_963277665.1 of Viscum album. Taxonomy (NCBI): domain Eukaryota; kingdom Viridiplantae; phylum Streptophyta; class Magnoliopsida; order Santalales; family Viscaceae; genus Viscum; species Viscum album. The sequence continues at coordinate 1,598,422,744 of OY728141.1, forward strand.
AACATATATCAAAATATAATGGTAAACAAACATACTTATATATATATATTTACAAATATAAATACAAAACACATATAAATATCAAAATTAAAAAATTATAATACCTAAAAATAAATTAAAATAAATTACACAAACCATATTACAATCAAAATAGATATTAATACAATTGCGTCAATCCTAAATATCAAATAAATCATGAAAATTAGATAAATTTCTAAACCTAGGGTTTGAACAAACCAGTATATTTAACATTGAATCAAAATACACAAAAAACAAACCAGATTAAAACCAAAATAGAGATTAATACAATTGCATCAATCCTAAATATCAAATAAAGCATGAAAATCAGATGAACTTCTAAACCTAGGGTTTTACCAAACTAGTATATTTAACATTGACCCAAAATATGCAAAAAAAATTGATAGAAAGCATAAGAGAAGTCCGTACCTTGAAGATATGATCTGAAATCAACAAAAAATCAGGAATAATGGAGCTACATGGAGTTGCAGTGGATTGGCCGACCAGGTAGGGTTCAGTGCACCGTTTGGGATAGGGAGGAGAAAGGATAAGAGAAAGAAATGAGAGTCACACAGTTATTAAAACGTCTTGGTTTTTTATGACAAACTATTTGTGACAGAATTAATGCCATCATAAATAGTTTTTTGTCAAAATTATTTGTGAAAGACACTAATTTCCATCGTAAATAATCCCGAGCCAACGAGCATTTGCGACAGATAATGTTTTTAGTTGTAAATGATCATTGCGATTACTTTTCATGTTGGGCGGTGGGAATTCCCGCTAAAACTATTTGCAATGGATTATTAATTACATTTGAAATAATGATTTTTTGTGATGAAATTAATAATCCATCACAAATAATAGTATAAAAGACACTATTTGTGATGTGACATTATCCCATCGCAACTGACCCGTCGCAAATGATCAAATATCTAGTAGTGATGGAAAATTTACGAAATATGATTTTTGGTTTCAAAAAATTTCTTTTCTTGGGCACATTTTAAATAAGGATAAAATAACAGTTGATCACACCAAAACAAAATTGGTTAATGAATGGACAAGATCTAAAAATGTTACAGATATTCATAGTTTTCTTGGATTAGTAAGATATTATTGATAGTTTTTTAAAAACTTTGCACGATTATCTAGCCCACTAAAAAAGTTGACATGAAAAGGGGTTAAATTTATTTGAATAGAATAATGTGATGTTTGCTTTCAGGAACTAAAAAGAAGATTGGTGAATGCTCTAGTTTTGGCCCTACCTTCCAGAAATAGTGATTTTTTAATCTACAGTGATGGTTCTTTGAAGGGACTTGGTTGTGTCATGATACAGAATGATCAGGTAATTGCTTATTCTTTAAGAAAATTGAAACCTCATGAGTTAAATTATCCCACAAATGATTTGGAATTAGTTTCTATTGTTTTTGCTTTAAAATTTTGGAGGCATCATTTATATAGATCCAAGTTTGAAATATATACTGACCATAAATGTTTGAAGTATATATTGATTTAGAAGGAATTGAAAATGAGACATAGAATATGGATTAAATTGATAAAGGATTATGATTGCATGATCAATTACCATCCTAGAAAAGCAAACAAAGTGGAAGATGCCTTGAGTGGAAAACATCATACTACATTGACCATGTTACGTTTGGAACATAACCCCTTGATTAATGATGTGATGAATTTTGGCTTGGAAGTTGTTAGTGTAGGAAATTACTCTATTTAGTTTTAGGTGCCAGTGTAGTCATCTCTCTCAGATAGAATTAAGTAAGTATAAAAGGAAGAACATAAGTTACAATAAAAATTATAATTAGTGAAGAAAGGTAAATTTTCCGAATTTAATATTGATAAAGATTATGTATTGAGATTTAGAAAGATATTATGTGTTCCTTGTGATTCCCAGATGAAGAAAATATTGTTAAGTGAAGCTCATAGTTCTCTCTTTTCAGTTCATCATGGCAACACTAAGATGTATAGATACTTTTAGGAGTATTATTGGTGGGATGGAATGAAAATATATATTTAAGATTTTAAAATAAAATGTTTGACACGTCAATAGGTTAAAGTAGAGTGGAAACTACCAAAGGGTATGATTAATCATTTTCTAGTTCTAGATTGGAAATGGGAAAATATATCCATGGAATTCATGGTAGGACTACCAAATACCTCTCAAGGTAACAATTTGATTTGAGTTATTATTGATCCACTGACTAAATCTACACATTTCCTTCCTATTTGAGATACCATGTTTTTTGATCATATTTATAAACTATACCTCAAAGAGATTTTCAAGTTACATGGAATTACTATTTCCATTGTATCTGACTATAATCCTAGGTTCACTTCTAACTTTTGGAAAGTCTTTCAGATGTCGTTGGGAACTGAATTAATTTTCTGTACAACATTTTATACCCAATTTTATGGACATACTGAGTGAACAATTCATACATTCGAAGACATTCTATGTTCTTGTTCAATGGATTACCAGGGAATTTGGGATCAACATCTTTCTTTAGTTGAGTTTTATTTTAATAACAGTTTTCATTCCAGTATACAGATGGAACCTTTTGAGGCATTGTATAAAAAGCGGTGTTAAACTACAGTATTTTGGGATGAAGTTGAGGAAAGGAAGTTTATAGGACCAAAATTAGTAGAGGAAGTGGAAGAGAAAGTGAATATAATCCTAAAAAACATGAGGATAACTCAGAGGAAATAGAAAATTTATGTAGATAATAGGAGGAAAAAATTTTCTTTCAAGGAAGGTGATCATGTTTTCAAAAAATCTATCCTTGGAAAAGTGTTATGCATTTTGGTAAGAAAAGAAAGCTAAGTACATGGTTCATTATACCTTTTGAAATCCTAGATAAAGTTATAACAGTTTCCTACCAAGTATCCTTACTTCCAAGTTTATAATAGGTACACAATGTTTTTTATGTTTCGATATTGAGAAAGTATGTTCCAAATTCATCTCATGTTTTGAGCCAAGAAGTAGTTTATATAGAAGATAACCTTTCTTATGAGAAAAAACCAATTCATATTCTAGATCATAGAGATAAAATATTGCGGAATAAGTTATTTCACCAGGTTAAGGTTTTTTGGAGAAACCACAAAGTAGAAGAAGCAACATGAGAATATGAAAATGCTACAAGGGAAAGGTATCCTCACTTGTTTAAAAAGTGAATAAAAATTGCGAGGACACAATTTCCAGAAGGGAGGAGAATGTATCAACCTAGGTATTTATAAAATAATTTGTTTTCATTCTAGAATTCAATAGTTAAATTCATTATAAATGTGTAATAAAATAAGTGTCATTTATAGAAATTAATGAATTTATATTGATGGAATAGTAACTTGATCATATGAATAGTAACATAACAATTAGGAATAAAAATCAGGACAATAGAATAGTAACCCCACCTATTAATGTATAAATAAAATTTATGTATCTTATAAGTGAAAATATGATATATTTATATCTTGGAATAAATAAAAAATATTTTGAAAATGATAAATTAAGTGTTGGTATTTTTTTGAAACATAATTTTTTATTTACAATTTTATAATTAATATAATGATTTTAAAAAAATTATTTTCATAAAATATATTCATAAATTAATATTTTTTGTCTTATGATTATATGTTAATTTTATGAGACCATAACTAATTTTTCAAAGAGTTATAAAATCATTTATAATTTTAAAATTGGTATTTTTTGAATAAATGATAATTTTAATTAAAAATTAAATTTCTAATATTTTGAAAATTATTTTCATAAAATGGAGTTCATTTTTTAATTCTAAACATTGAAAAATGGTTATGGTGAATTTTTAGTATTTTTCTAAAATAGTTATTTTTTTGGGAATAGTAAAATACGATAATTTATGATATTTTACAAATACGCGATTTATTGAGTCATAGATGATGTATGGATGATGTAAGCCCATAATATCTAATTCCACTTCATTATTTTAATATATTTAGTGATAATTCTCAAACTATTCATAGTCTTGAGAAAAAATGATAAAGTAATGAATAAAATAATAAAAAAACACCCATCTCCTCCATTATAAATACCACCCTCACCACCTCTTTTACTCACACCTCAAAGCCTTGTATCATGTTTAATTTCTACCAAATTACCTTTCCAAGCCTCTTACCCACATCCAAGTTCTACTGGTCTCACCAGAAGGCCAAAATCAAGTGCCTTAAGGAGGTTCTCAAGGAGAATAATTCAAGAGGTAAAATTCTCTTTCATTTTCCTTTTAATTTGTTTTTTTCTTATTCTCTCATCACCTCCCTTTATCCAAATTGAATGAAATATATAGTGTATTATATATACTATAATTTTATCATGTTTATGAAAAAAATTCACCATCAAAATCCTTCACCTCTCCCTTTTATTCTAAAAATGAGAACATCGTCTGTGCTGTGTTGATTTACCACCATCATGGACGATACACTTTCATTTTTCATTACCACATTCAAGGATGGTCATAAAACCATTATTATGGTTAAATAAGATTTTATTATACATTTATAATTTATATAATATTCTGGAACCATTATATAAACATTATATTAAATAAAATGATATAAGTTTGTGATGGTCGTAAAAATCGTTAAAATAAACTAAATCATTTTCATTAATGTTTTATCTAATGATTCATCCTCATATCAGAAAAAAATTATATTTGTAATAATTTAAAATTCTAGGAACATATTAACACTATTTATTTCCACTTATTTAGTTTTTATTCTATTCGATAAGAAAATCCATAACGAACCGACCATGGAAACCATGAAAAGAACGTACCTAAAAACAATGGAAATAACAAAATATTATTAATAAATGGGTGGAAAGATGTTATAAAAATATAATATAAGGAATTATAAATATTAATATGATTCTTTAATATATTAATAACACTCTTTAAACCATTATACATGATATTTGAACACTTTTTAAGTAAGACGAACCTGAGGTAAGGGGCTTTTCTTTAAAAACATTCTTTTAAATTTCTATTTTTACAAAATTCAAAAGGAATGTTTTTTTATGATGCAAGTATTATTGTTTTATGATTATGTTCTGGTTCTTTGGAATTTTTTATGATTAAGGGTGGTACCAATATCTCCCTCCAATTCATTGGGTATGTTTATATTGGAAGTTGATCGTAATAGTTATTCCAAGTGTAACTGTGATGGTTAAACCATAAGGTAACCATGAGGGTTACATCATAAGGTAGTTGTGAGGGTTACAAATCATATAGTAGTCACGAGGGTTACAATATTAAGTAATTAATTCTCTAAGTTATATATTTGGTTTTATTTATGTTTCCTATGTTTTATAAAAATCTCATGTTTTTACAAAGTAAGTATATGATACTTTAAGGGCGAGAAGTATATCTTGTGAAAATGATTTCTTATGTTTATAAGTATTCATGGACTAATGGTTTATTTTTTTATGTACCTTACTAAGTGTTTTGTGATTATACTATGTTTTAAAATGTATTTCATAGGTTTTAAGGATGGGTAATATAAAATAAGAAGCTAAGCTGAATATTTTGATTATTTTTCATGAAATGATTTCATGTTTTATTAAAAACTTTTATATTATGGAAGAAATGGATACTATTTTAGTAGTAACCAATTTTTATGATTGTGGATTTATATGTATGAATTATGTATGAATTATCTAAAACTATAAACTAAAAATATCTTTGAGAATGTAAGAAAATAAATTCTAGTTGAATTAACTAGATTATGTAATGTTTAAGGCTAAGTCTTTATAGTTGTTATTAGAACATGGTTTAGATAAATTTAGGGGTTAGGATGATGTTAATAGAATACTATAAATGATTTTTACCTTATTGTTAAGTTTAAATGATATATCATTTAAATATTTCCACGTTTCTTCATCTAATATATGTCTGTTTAGAATGGTTTTCTGTTGAAGAAATAGGGAAGCTAAGGTAAGAAGGCACCAAGAGGATATCTTTCCAAATACAAAACCTGGAATGGTGGGAATTGGAACTGTTCAATTTTTGAAAGTAATGTCTTAGTTTAAATAGGCCATAAATGGCGATGTCATCCATTAAAGATAATAACCATAGCTACCACAAAGGAATATGATGATAGTGAAACATTTTATGAGGCAATACCCTCCTTTTAGTGGATATTCTAACCTAGTGGTGGATGAAGGGTGTATTAAATACCTTGAAAATATATTTGATTTCATGGGTCATTTAAGTAATTAAAATTTTAGTCTTTATATTTACCCTTTTGAATGTGAAAATGACTGGTGGTGGTTAATGGTCAATAATATCAGATATAACAACGAGATTGATTCCATGGGATGGGAATAATTTAAGAATATTTTCCTTGAAAAATATTTTCCTAAGGTGGTTTGAATTAGTATGGAAAATAAATTACTTGAATTTAAACAAAAGGATAAATATTCAGTGGCTGTGTATGAATAAAAATTCACCTGATTAGCAAGGTATACTCTAAATCTTATTCAGGATCTTGATAGTAAAATCAATTGTTTTTACTCAGAATTAAATCCAAGATACCAAAGGGATTTGACCTCCCGTGAATTAAAAAGTTACGAGAAACTTGTCCAATGTGTTAAGAGAGTAGAAATGAAGTTTACTTATGATCACGTGTACTTTGAAGACAAGCAAAAGAAGAGGTCCAAATGTCAAGCTTTGGGTAACAATCAATCAACGAAATATAGAGGTAAGAAAATTCAGTTTCGAGTTTGGGGGAAAGTGTGGTAAAAATCATCTTGGGTAATGAATTAATAAATTCGAGAAGTGTTTCTGATGTGGTATGTTTGGAAATATGACCCGATATTTCAATGAAAAAGATCTTAGTGATGGTTTGTTTAATTCTAATAAGAAAATTTCAAAGTGATTTAAATGTGGTAAGATGGTTTATTATAAAAATACCTGGCCAAAGAAAGATCCGAATGATGGGAAACATCCAGACTATATGGAGAAAGGTGTAGTTAAATCCTTTGTGACTACTTCAGTAGATGTGGGTCCATCCAATGAAGTGGTATTATGTACTTTGTTTGTGTACTCAGATTTTTCTAATATCTTTTTTGATATAGAGTCTATACATTCCTTTATTTCTGAAGAATTTTCTAGGAAATTAGAAATTTCACCTCAAGAAATGAAACAAGAGATTATGATTAAAACACAAGGGGGAAATATTAGGGAAGACCAAAATTATAATAATCTTCTTATTGTTTTATGTTTTTTTGAATAATCAAATCATAAATAAATCAAAAGAAAGTTTACAGGAGTCTAAAGTACGAGATCATATTACAATCTTTTTCATGTAAATAAATAAGATCAACGAGGAGGTATTTGAACCAGGTAATGTCTTGATTTACTCCCATGTTTGTCAATAAATTAGAAACCATATTTTCTTCTCGATAAACATGAGTGATGATATAATTGAGATCTATAAGTGAATGAGTGAAATCCATCCAACAGGTAGTAATCAGCCAAGAAAGATGAATAATTCCATTCCAAATTTCTTGAAAATAAGGGAACTTTTTAGATTAATGATATTCCAATAATAAAAGAAAACTTGGATGTTTTCATAATGAGTTTTCCAGTGTTATACCTAATCGGGAAGTTGAATTAACTATTGACTTAGTTCCTGATGATAATATAATTTTTTAACTTCCTGTTACTGATTTGACAGGTATGTCTTTAGCCTTTTCATGATTTTTTACTTTTCGTTGATTAGTTAGGGTTGATAATGAATTGGGAGGATGTGTATAATGAAAAATTCAGTGATTTTTTGTACTCTCATTTTTAACCAACATTTTTCTGTAGGTTTAAATGTCATGTATCAAGGTTACATGTTGTGTAAGGGTTCTGTGTACATGTTGCGAAAGGATTCATGCTGTGAAGGGTACATATTGTGAAGCACCTTTACATGTCGTGAATGAGTTCCAAATCAGTTTTTAACCTGGAGTATCTATTTTTAATTTATAGAGATGCATTTTTCAGTGGTTACGAATCTTAATGGTTTCATGACTTGTATTGGTATTACATGTCGTGTAATACCCTGACTAAAATTTTTAAACAGATAGTACAGATGAGTTTATATTTTCCCCTCCACTCCAATTTCATCACCCTTGACCTAAGGACTTCCCCAGGTGATCTTGGAGCTCTCCAACCCTTAAAGATTCTTTCTTTAGGTGTTTGATCGTCATTTTTCTTGCAGTGTGATTCCCAGGTAAGCGTTCTCTTACATTCTTCATATTTCTACTTTTATCCTCCTTTTTTATTTTAATAGATCATTCTGAAATTAATGGATCTATGCTCTGTGATGTTGGATTTCATCTCTAGATTGTGTTTCTAGGTCTTCTATACCTTCGTTCTCATTGATGGGTACTGTTGCGAGTGTTGAGTTTCGAGAAAATGTAGGTGATTCTGTCCTGTTTGGCCAAATTGATTAACCTTATATTGCTTTATTTATTTCAAATGTTGATTTAAATTCAATTTCTCAAACTTTATTTTAATTGATTTAATAAAATCTAATTCCATTGAATTGGGATATTTGAAATGGTTTTGGCATGAGAATTGGGAAAACCCCCAATCCCATTGAATTGGGGTGTGTTTATAAAAATTGGTTGAGTTAAATTGAAGTTTTGATGGAAATTATTTCAATTAAAAATTTTAATTTAATTGTAGAAATTAATTGTGAAATTGATGGAATTGGTTTTGAATGGATTTCACACATGTGAAAATGTCTTATATTTTTTTGATAGAAACCCAGTGGTTTTATCTTGTTAAAGAGGCATGTTTTTGATTAAAAACTATTTTGGTTTTAAATGAAAAATGGGAATTAAAATGGAATAATGTGATTTAATTGTATTTTAAGCATTATTAAAATAAATTTCCCATCATTGATTATATAAGAGCACATGAAAGCCTTAGGTATCTGGTGAGTTATCTGCACACACTATACATTATTACAATGTTCTAAAACATACATGTAGTGGGACACATCCCTGATGGGATGATGATGTGTTTCCTTTGGCCAGTGTCAAGGGGAAGTGTGTATACACATATTGTTGAGATCACTTAGAGAGTGCGAAGTCCTATAGCCTAAAATCTTCGTACCTATTTGGCAGATGACCATGTTTCTCGCTTGTTTATATTTGAGATATAAATGTACTCTAATGTTTTTTGAACTGATTTACATGCCTTATGAATTTATATAAACTATTTTATATAAATTTATTATTTAATCCATTGTTTTAGAAATATTCCATAATTTGTAAAGCCTTTTCTTAAAGTATTTTCCCATCATTTAAACTATATATCATGATTTGTTCAAATATGCTTTAAAATGACAAACCTATTTTTTTTTTAAATTGAAAGCATTCCTTTAGTCAATATTTTGTTGGAATATATTATGGAATCCTTGGTGAGACCCTATTGGTATTTTTATCTCACACCCTACTTGTACCTTTGGGTGTTTTTATATTATCTTCTTCCAGGTTCGAGCAAGGGGAAATGATCTATTGGAGGTGAATATAGCTATTGAACCTTAGTCATGGTGAGTTGTTTCCTTAGGGACTTAGGCTGTTTTTATGTCTTAGTACTTGGGTTGTATTACTTTGATATTTTTATGCCTTGTTGTATTCTGGTACATTACTCCTAGCAGAGATTCCTTCATTATGCATACTATCTTGTTTATTTTGATTCCGCTATATTTTGTGGAAAATTCATTCCCACTTTCATGTGGTATGATGCCAGGTGTTAGTTGCCAACCTGTGGGGATCGATAACACCCTTAAGGCTATGTCAAGTTTGGATCAGTTATTGGGTTACCAAGGTACCTGATATGGTTTGTGAAAAAGTGGTATCAAACGCAGATAGATATTTTATCTTAAAGTTAGTATGCATTTGTGAAATCTTGTCAGGACTTGGGAGGTAGTTGTGATTGAGTGTCTGGATTTCTCTCACCACAATAAACCTTAAGTTTTCAGGGGTGGTTTGGGAAAGTCGTCTTGTGAATTTTTTTCTAGACCTTTCCCTATTCTGATTTGGATGGAGTGAAATCCAACTCTTTTTTTCATATCTGTTTGGAATAATTTCCCTTACTGCTCAGTTTGAGTGTTAGTCTAATGTCTTCTTTGTTGTCTAATGATGTTGTGTAACATCATGCCTCCAAGAAGACATGCGAATCGAATTTAGGAAGAGGATGTTGTTGAGCCTCAGAAAGAAAATCTTGTTGTAGATCCGAATATAATTGAGGTGACCATGCATACAATCCAAGATCTTAGATAGGCACCACCTCCAGTCCCCATTCTAGATCTAAATGTGGATCCTCAGGGGGATGTTATTAGAAATCATTCTCAAAAGTTCCTCAGCTAGAATACACTAGTTTTCAAAGGCTCCACTAATCCAAAACATGCCGAGGAATGGTTGGACAAGATAGAATGTTTTTTTGAGTTCTTGTAGACCCCACATGAGATCAAGGTGAAGTGTTCCACCTTCATATTGGAAGGACTGAGCAGGAGATGGAGGGACACGATGGTGATGACGAAGAAACATGAGTACTTAACATGGAAAGACTTTAATTTTATTTTCATAGATTATTTCTATCTAGAGTCAATGGTGTTGCATAAGGCTATAGAGTCTTTTGAGCTTGAGTAGGCCAACAGAACCATGGCTAAGTATTCAAATCGCTTTACTGAGCTGGTACAGTTTTCTCCTGAGATTGTATCCAATAAAAGGACTAAATCTCAATGGTTCAAGTTGGGATTTCAATCAGATATTTATTCTTAGGTTTTCTTGCTAAATATATCCACTTATGCAGATGTGATGGATAGGGTGATAATGGCTGAGATGGACCTGGATGGAAAGTCAATGTTATCAAAAGTTTCTTTCCCTCCCAGTGGGAGCATGAGTTACTTCTTGGTAAAATGGAAGCATAATGATTCTCATGGAAGTTCTTGATGGAATAGTCATTCTAAACCTCTTATAACACTAGGAGTAAGTCCTTTGATTTTCTACTAGTGTGTTAATCCATGACATTCTAGGAGGGTTTGCACTGAGGAACCTAAGAATTGTAGATCCTACGGATGTTCAGGGAACTTACAGAGTTTCTACCATGAATTTTCTACTCTGCATAGTAGAATGGGATCATCAGATCCTCCTAAAATTGCAGGGAAATTATATGCTTCAGGTATAAAAGGGTTCCATCCACAGGAATCTGGAATAAAGCTACTTCACGTAGTGGAAGAGTCTCTAGAAGAAGAAGACACGAGTCCAACAACTATGAGAGGTACCATTACTATAGCTTCATCATTAGTGACTACTCTATTTGATACTGATGCATCTCACTCATTTATTTCAACCCAAATTATTAATATAATAAATATTCCTATGAATCTTTTATATTGTATAATTGATATTACTACACCCCTTGGTATGAAGAGAGACCAGGGTATCCATAGTCCTGCATGTTTCTTCTCTATATCAGATGTAGAGGTAGCTTTGAGTTTTTTTGGTCATATACATGAAATATCTTGACGTCATATTCATGATAGATTGAATCATTAATAATAAAACTTGGATTGATTATTATATTCGGCGGGTCTACTTAACTACACCAAGTGGTGTGCCTCCTATCTTTCAAGGATATTGGGACCCAAGGTCGAGCATAGCTAGAAATTATTATCCAGAGTTAGGGAAAGTAATATCACTATTTTCTTTTGATATGGAGTGGGAATCTTTGAGAAGTAATCTCCCTTTAGTTGTTTCTAAGTTTCTCGACATTTTTCTTCTGATTTATCTAGTCTTCCACCAGTAATATAGGTTGATTTTTCTATTGACTTAATGTCTGGTACTTAACCAGTTTCAATCCCCTCTTACCACTTGGAACCATCTAAAATGAAATAGATGAAGTTCCAGTTGAACGATATTCTTGAGAAAGGCTTTATATTCTTGAGTGTATCACCTTGTGTGGTACCTATTCTCTTTGCCAAGAAAGATGATGGTTCTCTTTGCTCATGTGTTGATTATCGAAATCTCAATCGAGTTACAGTAAATAACAAGTATCTTTTGCTATAGATTGATGACATGTTTGATCAGTTAAAAGGGGAAAAGTGGTTTTCAAAGATTGACCTTAGATCTAGTTACCATCAGTTGTGGATAAAGGAATCTAACATTTAGAAAACTACCTTTCAGAGCAGGTACAACCATTATTAAAACCTTTTTATTCCCTTTAGTCTGAAAAATTCTCCTACAATTTTCATGTATTTTATGAACAAAATATTTCATGAGTACCTATATACCTTTATGGTAATCTTTGTGGATGAAATACTCGTTTACTCTAAATCTGATGAGGATCATGTGCATCATCTAAGAACAATTATAAGTATGCTGAGAAATCACTAACTTCACGTCAAGCTTTCAAAGTATGATTTTTGGATTCAGGAAGTGAAATTATTGGTACATGTCATGTCAGAACAATAAATATCAGTTGATCCTAATAAGGTTAATGCTATTATGAAATGGGATCAATCACATAATGTCTTCAATATTCGGAGATTCTTGGGATTATCTGGATATTACCGTAGGTTCGTGAAGGACTTATCGAAGTTAGATTCTTTGATGAATACTCTGAATCAGAAGGGGGTGAAGTTTTCTTGGAATGAGAAATTTCATAATTATTTTTTTAAGTTGAAATGTCTTTTTACTATTATGACGGTTTTGACTCTTCCAGAGTCTAGGCAGGGATATGTGGTCTTTTATGATGCATCAGGTTTAGTCTTGAGATGCTTTCTTATATAGGGTGATCAGGTAGTTTCTTATGGATCTAATAAGATTAGGCCACACAAGAAGAATTATCCTACCCACAACCTTGAACTTTTAGTTTTGATTCATGTACTTAAGATTTGGTGGTATTACCTTTATGAAGAAAGGTTCACCGTGTTTTCAGACCACAAAATCTCGAGTTATATCTTCTCTCAAAAATATTTGAATCTTCTCCAGCGGCATTGGGTGGGGTACCTAAAACCTTTCGACTTTGACATTTCCTACACTTTGGGGAAAGAGAATGTCATTATAGATGCGTTGAGCATAAAACTTACAACCCAGGCAGTGAAATAATATTTGTAAGAGTGGAATTTTATGGCTCTCTTTACACAGTTTCATATTAGAGTTTAGGAGAAAGGGGATGAAGTTTATTTATCCAACGTTCAGTTGAAATCAGTTCTTCTTGAGATGATTCTTTAGGATCAAGATCTTGATGATGAATTCCATAGCATTAGAGACTCTCTTTATGGTGGGGAGATAATTTCCCAATGGTCATTCTCCAAAGAGGGTGTTCTATTCTATCAAGATCGCTTTGTTGTACCTTTGGTGGAAAAGAAGGATGTAAGGGGGGATTTACATAATTCCTGGTGCGCTATGTACCTAGGAACCACTAAGATGTTTTATGATATGTAATGGTAGTTTTGGTATCCCAGTATGCGATGCGACATTTCTGATTTTGTTTCTCATTATTATACATGCCAGCAGGTGAAAGCCGAGCATTAGAAACCTTCGGGTTTACTTCAGCCACTTCCAATCTCTACTTGGAAGTGGGATGAAATCTCTATAGAATTTTTGGTTGGGTTTCCTTGTACACATAGAAATAAGAATGTGATATAGGTTATGATTGAAAGGATGGACAAGTCGGATCACTTCATACCCATTTGAGATACAACCAAAGTTGAGGAGTTGGGAAATCTCTATGGGAAAGAGATTGTACATTTGTACAGATTTCCATCTGCTATAGTTTCTGATGGGGATCCTAAATTTACTTATCACTTTTGGAGAGGCCTTTAGGAGGCATTGGGATCTCGGGTCTGTTTGAGCATGACCTACCATCTGCAGTCGTATGGCCAAACAGAGAGAGCTATACAGATTCTTGAGGATATGCTTCATGCTTGTGTTCTCGATTTAGGTGGGGATTGGGATGATCAAATGGGGGCAGTTGAATTTTCTTATAACAATAGTTAATGGTCTATGATCAGAATTAAATCTTTTAAAACCTTTTATAGATAGTCTTCTAAATATCCATTATGTTGGTCGGAGATTGGTGAAAGTTCCTTGGTTGGACCAAGTTTGGTGTAATAGATGACATCAAAGATTCAGTTAATTCATCAAATAATGTTGAAATCATATATTTGATATAAGTATTATTATAATCGTCACCATATAATATTAGAGTTATCAATTGGTGACCAGGTTTTCTTGAAAGTTTCACCCTAGTTGGGTCATCAATGACTTGGGAGGAAAGGTAAACTTTCCCCTCATTTTTTGGGACCTTTTGAGGTTGTTGAGTTGGTGGGGGAAAGTTTCACACCATTTAGAAATTCCACCACAACTAATGTCACTACATAACATATTCCATGTATTGCATATGAGAAAGAATCTCTCTGATTCATCTCACATTTTGAGATGGAGTGACATTGAGATTGAACCTGATTTGTCTTTAACTGAGCAACCAGTCAGGATAGTCGATTATGAGACCAAAATACTTAGTGGGAGGATGATACCTTTGGTTTGTGTTCTTTGGAAGCATGGTTCTGATAGTCATGGGATGTGGGAATGTGAGTCACTAATGAGAGAGTAGTTACCTCATCCTTTTGGCATGGAAGCTTATTCATAGGATTTCTGGGGACATAAAGTTTTTTTGATGGAGAGGTTATAACATCCTATTACCGATTTGATAGGTATGTCTTTAAACTTGTCATGGTTTTTCATTTTTTTGACTGGGTAGGGTTGATAATGAATTGGGACGATAACTATAATGGTGAAGTCAGGGATTTGTTGGACTCTTATCTTTAACCAGCCTTTTTTTGCAAGCTGCTGAAGGGTTACAAGTCATGTAACAAGGTTACACATCATGTAAGCGTTTTGTATAAATATTGTGAAAGGCTTCATGCTATTAAAGGTACATATCGTGAAGTGCCTTTACATGTTTTGAATGAATTACAGATCAGTTTTTAACTTGGATCATTGGTTTTTAATTCAAGGGGACATGTTTTTCGGTGGTTATGAATTTTAATGGTTTCACGACATGTATTGGTATTACACATCATGTAATACCCTGAATGCAGTTTTTAAATAGGTAGTGTGGTTTAGTTTCTCTTTTCCCCTCTACTCTAGTTTCATTACCCTTGACTTAAGGCCTTACCTAGGTGATCTTGGAGCTCTCCAGCCCTTATGGATCCTTTCATTAGGTGTTCGATCGTTGCGCTTATGGTGTGATTTTCGAGTAAGTGTTCTCATACATTCTTCATCTTTCTCTTTTTCTACTCCTTTGGTATTTCAATAGATCATTATGAAATTTATGGATCTATGCTTCGTGATGTTGGATATTGTCTCTAGGTTGTGTTTTGAGGTCTTATACACCTTTGTTCTCGTTGAAGGGTGCTGTTGTGAGTGTTGAGTTTCGAGAAAATGTAGGTGATTCCATCCTATTTGGACAAATTGATTAACCTTGAATTGATTGATTTATTTCAAATGTTGATTTAAATTTAATTTCTCAAAATTTCTTTCAATTGATTTAATAAAATCCAATTCCAGTGAATTTAGAGATTTGAAATGGTTTTGGCATGAGAATTGGGAAAACACCCAATCCTATTGAATTGGGCTGTGTTTATGGAAATTGGTTGATTCAAATTGATTAATTTAAATAAGAGTTTCTATGGAAATTATTTCAATTAAATTGTTGAATTTAATTGTATAAATGAATTGTGAAATTGATGGAATTGGTTTTGAATAGATTTTAAACTTGTGAAAATGGATTAAAATGTTTTGATAGAAACCCAATGGTTTTATCTTGTTAAAGAGACATGTTTTTTATTAAAATCTAATTTGATTTTAAATGGAAAATATGAATTGAAATGGAAGAATGGAATTTAATTGTATTTTAAGAAGTCTTAAAATAAATTTCCCATCATTGATTGTATAAGAGCACATGAAAGCCTTAAGCAACTGGTGAGTTATTTAGACACACTCTATGCTATTACAACATTCTAAAACATACCTGCAGTGGGACACATCCCTGATGGGATGGTGATGAGTATCCTTTTTCTAGTGTCATGGGGACGTGTGTATACACATATTTCTGATATCACTTAGAGAGTTTAGAGTCCTATATCCTAAAACTTTCATACCTATTTGGATGATGACCATGTTGCTAGATTGTTTATATATGAGATATAAATGTACACCAATGTTGTTTGAACTTCTTTACATGCATTTTGAATTTATATAAACTATTTTATATAATTTTTTTATTTAAGACATTGTTTTTGAAATATTCCATCATTTATAAATCCTTTTATTAAAGTATTTTCCCACCATTTTAATTATATAACATGATTTGTTTAAATATGCTTTAAAATGAAAAACCTATTTATTTTAAAATTGAAATCATTCCTTTGGTTAATATTTTGTTGGAATCTATTATGGAATCCTTTGTGAGACCCTACTGGGATTTTTATCTCACACCTTACTTATGCCTTCGGTTGTTTGTAGATTATCTTCTTCTAGGTCCGAGTAAGGGGAAATGATCTCTTGGAGGTGGATCCAACTATTGAACCTTGATTGCGGTGAGTTGTGTCCTTAGGTACTAGGGATATTTTCCTATATTAGTACTTGGGTTGTATTACTTTGGGATTTTTATGCCTTGTTGTATTCTGGTACATCACTCCCAATGGAGATTCCTTTGTTATAAATACTGTCTTGTTTCTTTTTCGTACTCTGTGTTTTGTGGAAAATTCACTCCAACTTGCATGTGGTATGATTTCAAGGGATAGTTTTAAATCCATGGGGATTGGGAATTCCCTTCAAGATATGTCAGGGCCAGATCAGTTATCAGGTTACCAAGGTATTCAGGCTGGTTCGTGAAAAATTTCAAAACCCCTTTATAGAATGGCTCAAGTAGAACTTCTTGAATTGAAAAAGTAGTTACAGGAGTTGCTTGATAAATGTTTTATTCATTTTATCACTTCACTATGGGCTTATCTTGTTTTTTTTATTAAAAATAAAGATGTTTCACTGATACTTTGCATTGGTTATAGATCTTTGAATAACATTAGTGTTAAGAATAAGTATCTATTGCCTCATATCGATGACTTGTTTGATCAAATCCAGGGTGATCATTATTTTTCCAAGATTGAATTGAGATATGGGTAATATCAGATGAAGGTGAAGGAGGATGAAATTTTGAAAATAGCTTTTTGTACTAGATATGGGAATTATGAGTTTGTTTTTATTCCTTTTGTTTTAACAAATGCTCCTGCTGTATTTATGAATCTTATGAATAAAATATTCCATAAATATTTGGGTAAGTTTTTTTTGTTTTTATTGATGACATTTTGGTGTTTTCAAAAAGCTATGAAGATCATGAAATACATTTAAGGATTGTCCTACAAAATCTCAAATAAAAGAAGTTATATGGAAAATTTAAAACATGTAATTTTTGGTTGAAAAAAATTTCTTTTCTTGGGTAAATTATAAATAAGGATGGAATAATAACTGATCTCTCTAAAAAAAAGTGGTTCATGAATGGAAAATACCTAAAAATGTTACAGTGATTCATAGTTTTCTTGGATTAGCAGGCTATTATCGACGGTTTGTTAAAAATGTTGCACAATTATCTAGCCCGATAACTAAGTTAACAAGAAAAGGGGTTAAATTTATTTAGATAAAAGACCATGATGTTTGTTTTCAATAACTGAAAATAATATTGGTTAATGCTCCAGTTTTGGCCCTAAATTCCAGAAATGGTGAATTTGTCATCTATAATGATTCTTATTTGAAGGGACTTGGTTGTGTGAAAATGCATAATGATCAGGTGATTTATTATACTTCAATATAATTGAAACCTAATGAGTTAAATTATCCCACACATGATTTGGAATCAACTTCTGTTATTTTTGCTTTAAAAATTTGAAGTCATCATTTATATGGATCCAAGTGTGAAATATATACTAACCATAAAAGTTTTAAGTATATATTCACTCAGAAGGAATTGAACACAAGGAATAATAGATGGATTTAACTGATAAAGGATTATGATTTCATGATCAATTACCATTTTTAAAAGCAAACAAATTGGAGGATGCCTTGAGTCTAAAACATCATGATTCATTGACCATGTTACATTTAGAACATGACCCATTGATTAATGATTTGATGAATTTTGGCTTGGAAGTTGTTGGTGTAAGAAATTACTCTGTTTTATTTTATGTGTCAGTGAAATCATCTCTCTCAGATAGAATTAGGAAAGAATATAAGGAAGACCGAGAGTTACATAAAAAGGTATAATTGGTGAATAAAGGTAAATTTCTTGAATTTAATGTTGATAAAGATTACTTCTTGATATTTGGAAAGAGATTATGTGTGCCTTGTGATTCCCATATGAAGAAATAATTGTTAAGTAAATCTCATAGTTCTCCGTTTTCAGTTCATCCTGAAATTTCTAAGATGTATAGAGACCTTCAAGAATATTATTGGTGGGATGAAATGAAAAGAGATATTGTAAATTTTACCGTGAAATGTTTGAAATTTCAATAGGTTAAAGCAAAGCAGAAACTACCAAAGGGGGTGATTCATCCTTTCCCAATACTAAAGTGGAAATGAGAAAATATATCCATGGACTTCATGGTGGGACTAACAAAGACTTCTCAAGGTAAGAATGTGATTTGGGTTATTTTTGATCAACTGAATAAATCTATACATTTCCTTCCCATTCGAGATACTACATATTTAGATCATCTTTCTATACTGTACCATAAATATATTTTCAGGTTACATGGAGTTCTTATTTCTTTTGTATCTAACTATGATCTCATGTTCACTTATAAATTTTGGGAAGGACTTCAGAAGTCGTTGGGAACTGAATTAAATTTCAGTATAGCCTTTTATCCCTAATCTCATGGAAAGTCTGAGCAAACAATTCAGACCTCACATGATATATGCTTGTTCAATGTATTATTAGGGAATTTGGGATCAATATATTTCTTTAGTTGAGTTTTCTTATAATAACAGTTGTCATTCTAGTATACATATGAAACATTTTGATACATTGTATGGAAAGCAGTGTCGAAATCTAGTATTTTGGGATGAAGTTAGGGAAAGAAAGTTGATGAGACTATAATTAGTAGAAGAAGTGGCTGAGAAAGTGAAGATGATATAGAAACACATGAGGATAACTGAGAAAAGGTAGAAAAGTTATGAAAATAATAGAAAGAAATATTTTTATTTCAAGTTATATGATCATGTTTTCTTTAAAATATCTCCTTGGAAAAGTGTTAATCATTTTGGTAAGAAATGAAATCTAAGTCCATGGTTCATTGGACCTTTTGAAATCCTGGTGAAAGTTGGAATAGTTGACTATTTAGTAGCCTTTCCTCAGAGTTTATCTCATGTAAACAATGTTTTTCATGTTTCTATGTTGAGAAATTATGTGCCAGTTTCATCCCATGTTTTGAGCCCAAAAGTAGTTTAGTTGGAAGAGAACCTTTCTTATGTAGAAAAGTCAGTTAAGATTCTTGACCATAGAGAAAAATTATTACAGAACAAGGTAATTTACTTTGTTAAGATTTTGTGGAGAAACCACATGGTAGAAGAAGAAACACGAGAATCTAAAAATGATATGAGGTAAAGGTATCATCATTTGTTTAAAAAGTGAATAAAAATCGTGAGGATGTAATTTCTAGAAGGAGGTGGAGGGATAATGTAACAACCCATGTACTTATAATTTTTTTTCATTATTTAATTTAATATTTAAATTCAATATAAATGTTTAATGAAATAAGTGGCATTTATAGAAATTAAGGAATTTATACTGATGGATTAGTAACTTAACCTTAGGAATAGTAACATGACCATTAGGAATAATAATCTGGATAATAGAATAGTAACCTCACCTATGAAAGTATAAATAAAATTTATGTATCTTATAAGTTAAAATATGATATATTTTTATCTTGGAATAAATAAATAAATATTTTGAAAATGATAAATTAATTATTGGTATTTTTGTGTCACATAAATTTGTATTTACAATTTTATGATTAATATAATGATTTAAAAGAAAATTTATCTCCATAAAATAGATTCATAAATTAATATTTTGTTTTCTTATGATTATAAAATAATTTTTTGAGACTATAATTAATTTTTAAAAGTGTTATAAAATCAGTTATAATTTTAAAATTGGTATTTTTCAAATAAATGATGATTTTAATTAAAAATTAAATTTATCATATTTAGAAAATTATTTTCATAAAATGGATTTTATTTTTTAATTCTAAATGTTTAAAAATTGTTAGGATGATTTTTTGGTGATTTTTCTATAATAGTTAAATTTTTGGGGAATAGTAAAATACGGTAATTTGCGATATTTAATAAATACATGATATATTGAGTCATAGATGATGTATGGCTGATATAAGCCCATATTCTTGTACTGTTCTCAATTATTTTAATATATTTAGTGATAATTCTCACACTATTCATAGTCTTGATCCAAAATAATAATCTAATGAATAAAATAATAAAAACACACCCCTATCCTCCACTATAAATATCACCCCTCACCACCTCTTCTCCTCACAGCTCAATGCCTTTAGTATTGTTTAATTTCAACCCAATTCCCTTCCCAAGACTCTTCCCCATGTCCAAGAACTTCTGGTCTCACCAAAAGACCAAAAACATGTGCCTTAAGGAGGTTCTCAAGGAAGGTAATTCAAGAGGTAAAATCCCCTTTCATTATCTTTTATTTTCCTTTTAATTTGTTTTCTTTTCTTATTCTCTCTTCACCTCCCCTTATAAAAATGGAATGAAAACTCTAGTATCTTATATATACCATAATTTTATCATGTTTATGGAAAAATTAATCATCAAACTCTTTATCCTCTCCCTTTTATTCTATAAATGAGAACATCATCTGTGATGTGTTGATTTACTGCCATCGTGGACGATAAACTTTCATTTTCCATTACCACCTTAAAGGATGATCATAAAACCATTATTATGGTTAAATAAAATATTTTATTATACATATTATATGTTATATAATATTCTGCAACCATTATATAAACATCATATTAAATAAAATGATATAAGTTCACGATGGTCATAAAAACCGCCAAAATAAACTAAATTATTTTCATTAATATTGTATTTAATGATTCATACTCATACAAAAAAATGATATTTTGAATAATTTAAAATTTTGGGAATATATTAATATAATTTATTTCCACTTCTGGAGTATTTATTCCATTTGACAAGAAAATCCATAATGAACTGACCATGGAAACCATGAAAAGAACGCACCCGAAAACAAGGAAATAACAAAATATTATTAATAGTTGGGTGGAAAGATGTTATAATAAGATCATATAAGGAATTATAAATATTAATATGAAATTTTAATATATTAATAATTTTTTTAAATCATTATACAGGAGTCTTGAACACATTTTAAGTAAGTAAAACCTAAGGTAAGGGACTTTTCTTTAAAAATCCTCTTTTAAATTTCTATTTTTAAAAAATTCAAAAGGAATGTTTTTTTATGATGAAAGTATTCTTGTTTTATAATTATATTATGGTTCCTAGGATTTTTTTATGATGAATGGTAGAACCTATGTCTCCCTCTAATGCATTGGGTATGTTTATGTGATAATTTAACCGCAATGGTTATTCCAAGTGTAACTATAATGGTTACATACATCATATGGTAGTTGTGAGGATTATAAATCATATGGTATCCAAAAGGGTTATAGTATTAAGTAATTAATTCACCAAGTTACCTATATGTTTTTATTTATGCTTTCTATATTTTATGGAAATCTCATGTTTTCACAAAGTATATGATACTTTAAGGGTGAGAAGTATATCTTATGAAAATTATTTTTGATGTTTATAAGTATTAACGGACTGATGGTTTCTTTTTTTATGTCCCTTAATGATATTTTTATACTCATACCATGTTTTAAAATGTATTTCATAGGTTTTAAGGATGGTTAAGAGAAAATAATAATCCAAGCTGAATATTGTGAAGATTTTTCATGAAAGGATTTCGCGTTTTATTAAAAACATTTTCATTATGAAAGAAATGGATACTGTTTTAGTAGTACCCACTTTGTATGCTTGTGGGTTGATATGTTTGAATTATTTCCTAATTCTCTAAAACTCTAAGCTGAAAATATACTTTATAATGTAAGAAAGTGAATTATAGTTGAATTAACTAGATTATGTAATGTTTAAGACCAAGTCCTTATAGTTAGGGGAAACTGTACACCCTTTCCTAGGAAACCATGAAAAAAATATTGGGTTTGGACAATGGAAACCACACAGTTGGAACACGGTTTGTCAAACTGTGTAGGCTAACCATGCAACTTTTTCCTTTTGGACAGTGATGGATATACAGTTACTGCATGATTTGGAAAACCATACGGCATTTCCAAGATAGTAAAAAGTTGGATTTTACCTTTTTCCCTCTTAAATTTTAACCATAACACACCTCTCATCCTCCCTATTCGGGATTTTCATCCATGTGAGCCTTCTCCAAGCTTTCTTGGACCTCTTTAACATCAATCCTTGGGTGGTTTTGACCCACGTTTTTCTAGAAATCATTAAGTATGTCCTTCTCCTATTGATTTCTCCCTCTTTCTAGGGTTCTTGTTCCCTTCTTATTATGTTCTTATTTTCTAGTAGGATGTATGAACTAAAAAGGGTTTGATCTTGTGTTTTTGAGTAAAATATTGATGTTTATTGTTAGATATTTCCTTTATAGGGTCTTGTGGTGGTGCAGTTGTGGTTGAGCACCGATTTTCGAAAGTTTCCAAGTGTGAGGTAGGTGGTTCCATGATTTTACATTATTATATGATTTTGATATTCTTTATTTTTTACCTAAATTTTTTCTTTGGATTATTTTTGTGGTGCGGAATGTGTTTTGGAAAGGGTTTGAGATGCATATGTGATGAAATTTGGTTTTTGGAAAAGAAATTGGTTATATTTCTTATGCGCTTCACTTGGATGTTCCTTAAATATGTTATGTTCATTATATGAAAGGTGTGAAATGCATTTTCAAATAGGTTTAAAGGTGATAACATGTTAGAAGTGGATTTTTCAAGATAATTGGGTTTTTGTTGCATGTTGGATTCTTTTTGTACACCTTAAATAAGCCTTTTAATTTTGAAAGTGGTGTGAAGCATGTTATAAAATAGTTTTGATGTAAGTATGAATTTTAAAGGGGATTTTCCCATGGAAATGATTGGTTTGCACACGTGTTCTTCTTATAGTATTTTAAAATGAGTTTCATGAATTTTTAAAGTGGTGAAAAATGAATTTTAAAATGGTTTTGGTGTGCATGTGAATTGGAAAGTGTTTTTGTTATAGAAAAGGGTGGTTTCCATGTGAGTTTTGATAATTCAATTAATGTGAAAATGTGAAAGTGGTGATTTCCTTGTGCGCTTGTGATGCTTAACATGTGTACATAAAATTGGTGGTTTATGTGATATGTGAAATGAAATTTAATCACAAAGGGAATTATAGGTATCTAGGTAGGTGAAATAGAACTAGTACGCTAGTTGATTCGGAAGTGGCTGAGGATTGGATTCATCTAGCATGATTTGATGTTACAATACTAACTAAACATGTGATATGATCAGAGACCACTAGACCTTGGGATGCATTCCCCTCCAATGGCTCATTCACAGGAACACTATTGGTTTTATCTTATGATATGGAGACCATTAGAACTTGGGATGGGATCTACTCTAATGTATTGTGCATGGGAACTCTGCTGGCAGTTTAGTGGATGGTTTTGATCATAGAGGTACAAGGTTCTTAGTGTCTCACTTTTGCTAGTTACTTATAGGTATTTTCCTATGGTTCTCTTTTATGACATTATGATTATGTGATGTGGTGATATTCATCAGCATATGATGGACCTTGTGTATATTTTTATTTCAAGCAAGCTTATTTGTGAAAAAGGTTTTCCTTAAAAAGTATTACATGAGAAAGTTCTCCTTAAAAATGTTTTCTTTGAAATGTTTTAAATATCCTTATGAAAATGTGAATATTTATTTATCTTCTAATTTTATAGCATGAAATATTTCTTTTGGGTGATATCCTATTGGGATTTTTCTCACACCCCACATACACCTTTAGGTGTGTGTAGAATTTGTTATGTATGACCCAGATAAAAGCAAGATATATCATGGTGGTGATATTGGATCCAGTTGCTAGAGTTCCAATTCTTATAGGTGTTGGTGGTGGAGAATTGGGGGTGATGTACCTATTGATTCATGGTGGTTTTGGGATAGTTTTTTGTTTCCCATTTCATTATTTTACTTTTGGTTTTGATTAAAGTTTAAAACATTGAATTTCAAAAATCATTGTACCTTGTTTGGTTATGGTTATGGTTATTTTGTGATGCTTATTCTTGTTGGTTTATTATGATTATATAAATGCGTGAAATAATTCCCAAAGATTATGGTTGATACCTAGGAACTAGTTTACAGCCTATGGGGATTGTGAATGCCTTTTGGGCCATGCCATGAATCAGTTTGGGTGTTGGGTTTGATGGCATCCCAACTTGGTTCGTGAAAAAATGGTATCAAATAAGGTCACACTATTTTTGGGTAAAGTTATTTGGGATGAGTCTGGATAGACTAGAGCTAGTATTTTCAGTGGTTGAGGTTCTAGTTGTGAGTGGGGTGTCTGGCCAACACACCTCATGATAGGACTCGAGTCTCCATGGGATGTTGGTATTTTTTTGACTTCTCCTCTAGGTGAGACATACATGCTATAGACTGTATAAGGACCCTGGGTGGAAGTGGAGTGGTTTATCTTGGTTTTTATTATTATTGTGATTAATTTGGTTATGTTTTGATTTATGGAAGTGTTGGTATTTTTTGTTATTGATTTAAATTTTTAGAATGGTTATATTGATGGATTTTCTTATAGTATTTCTTGTTATAGCAAGATGCCTCCCAGGAGAATTCCAGTGAAACTATGGGAAGAGGTCGAAGAGATTTATCCCTATCTAATTGATCAGAGTTTAGTAGAAGTAGTAGTTTGGGCTATCCAAGATTTGGGTCAAGGAGTAGGCTCAGGTCATTCTCTGGTTAGAGAATCCGAACTAGGCCATGGAAAGTAAAAGGCTCAGGAGTTCCTCAATAACAAGCCTCCTTTTTTCCAGGGTAGCACAGAACCCCAAGAAGTGGAGGAGTGGATTGGAAAGATTGAGGGGATGTTTGAATTTTTGGATACTCTTAATGTATTTAGAGTTAAATGTGATTCTTTCATGTTGGAAGGTCCCAGTCAGAAGTGGTGGGACTTAGTGGTGCAAGCTAGAAAGCATGAGCAGATGGGTTGGAAGGATTTCAAGGATGTATTCAATGAGTAGTATTGTCCTAATATTTTGGCCTTTTCTAGGACCCAAGAGTTTTTGGAGCTTATACAGGGACATCAGACCGTGATGGATTATGATAACCACTTTGTAGAGTTAGTTCGATACACACCTAAGGTCGTTTCTAATGAGAATATGAAGGCTCATAAGTTCGAGATGGGGTTGTGACCAGAAATTCGATCTCAGGTCTTTTTGTTCAATATGAAGACCTATGATGAGGTGGTCGATCATTCCATGGTGGTAGAAATTTATTGTAAAGGAAATTTTGGTTATTCTAGAACATTGTTAGTAGTGGGTGTTGGCAGTTCATCTAAGAAGAAGAGGGAGCAGGATGAGCAAGGGAATAAGGGAGGTGGTAGTTCAAGTCATCCTTCTCAGTTGTCTTCATTTGTGTCTTCCAATGTTGGGTCGGTCATGTTCCACCAATGTGGGAAGGCAGGTCACGTGTGATATTTTTATTCATCTCCACACAGACCTTGTCACTAGTGTGGATCTATGGGTCACTTACAATAATTTTTCAAAGTGGTGCGCCCATATTAGAGTGGTGCATGATCTGTGGCTTCTAAGGGGTTGTTAGCCCAGTCAGAACCATCTAGGACAATGGGTTCTTGGTTCAGAGTTCGTGGAAGTAGGGTTGGATATTCTTATGGGTAAGGCCAGTTAAATGCATAGAACCAAGGCAATGGTCATTCTTAGGCTCAAGCTAAGATGAGGAGGCTTCATGCAGTGGATTGAGCGCTAGTGAAATCAGATGCAGGGCCTATGACAGTTTGAGGCACCATTATTATTGCATCATCTTTAGTTATTGTTCTGTTTAACACTAGTGGTTCAACTTTTTTTTATTTCTGCCCATTTTGTGGATGTGTTAAAGTTTCCAAGTGATCTTATATAGTATTCAATGGATTTGGTAACACCGCTTGGTAATATGTGAGAGTAGGGTTTCTGCTGTCTGTCTTGTGCACTCATCATGTCAAGGGTCTAGTTGGAATGGTATTTTCTAGTTTTAGAGATGAAAAAATTTGACGTGATCCTTGGTATGGATTGGATGGTTCATTTTTAGGCACACAACTATTGTTATAGGCGGTGAGTGAGTTTTGTGGCACCTAATGAGAGTTCCATGGTTTTTCAAGGTGAATGGGATCCTCAATCGGGATGTGATGGACCTCCACTTCTGAATTTGAGAAACCTTGTTTTTTATATCTTGTCACTCATGTTGGAGGACGACGATGGTGCTCTTGAGGGTGGATTAACTAATGTGGTGGATGAGTTCTTAGAGGTTTTTCTAGAGGATTTCTCAGGTTTTCCTCCAGAGCAGGATGTGGAGTTCACCATTGATTTGGCATGAGGAACATAGATGATATCTCTTCCCTCATACCGTATGAACCCCATCAAGTTGAAGGAATTAAAGGTACATCTAGAAAATTTGGAATCCAAAGGATTTATTCTCTCGAGCCTCTCACCTTGGGCTGCCTGAGTCTTGTTTATGAAAAAGGACAATGGATCTCTCCAGTTATGCATTGATTATCATAATATTAATAAGGTAACTATTAAGAAAAAATACCCTCTACCCTAAATTGATGACCTATTTGATCATCTTAAGGGGGAAAAGTTGTTTTCCAAGTTTGAATTGCATTTTGGATATCATCAAGTCAGATTTAGAGAGGCGGATGTTTTGAAAATAGCCTTCCAAAGTAGGTATGACCATTTTGAGTACTTGGTCATGCCTTTCAGGTTGACAAATGCTCCAACGATATTTATGGCACTTATGAATAGGGTGTTCCATTAGTATCTCAACTTGTTTTTTTGTGGTATTCATGGATGACATCCTAGTCTATTTTGTGATTGAGGAGGAGCATGAGTGGAATTTGAGGATTGTGCTAGGCACCCTTTGGGATCGTTGTCTCTATAAAAATATTTCTAAGTGAACCATCTAGATCAGGGAAGTGAATTTTCTAGGTCATGTGATCTCATAATGAGGGGTTTAGGTGGACCCTGATAAGATTAGTGTAGTTATTTCATGTGAACAACTGAAGAATGTTTTTGAAATGGGAGGTTTTTTTGGGAATGGTGGGGTATTATAGGCGGTTCATTTGGGTTTTCTCCTGCTTTCTACTTCCATTAAAATACTTACCCAGAAAGGGGTTAAGTTTGAATGGATAATAGAGTGTCAGGTGTCATTTTAGAAGATTAAGTGACATTTTACCATGAACCCTATTTTGATTTTCTAGAATCTAGGAGGGGATATGTAGGTTTTTATGATGCCTCAGGTATGGGTCTTGGGTGTGTGTTGATTCAGGATGAACATGTGGCGTCTTATGGTTCTCGTCAGCTCCGAACACATGAAAAGAATTACCCAACCCATGAACTAAAGTTAGCAGCAGTGATGCATGCCCTGAAGACGTGGTACCATTATCTTTTTGAGGATAAGTTTATGGTTTATTCATATCATAAAATTTTATCCTATATTTTAACCCAAAAATATTTTAATTTGAGGCAACGTCACTAAGTTGAGTACCTTTATGAGTTTTCATTTTATATAATCTACACTCCAAGAAAAGGTAACTTGGTTTCAGATTCCATGATTAGAAAAGTGCCAGTGAAAGCATTGAAAAATTCCAGTGATGAGTGGACTTTGATGGGTCCTTTTTCCCAGATGAATCTAGAAACCATTGATCATAGTGGAGTTTCATTCTTGTCTAGTGTTCAGATGAAACCTTCTCTACTCGAGTTTATTTGGAAAGAGAATCCGAGTGATGATATGTGACAACGTTCTTGAATGTTTCTAAATAGCGGGGAGATGCCTTGTGATTGGTTGTTGTCTCTAGAGGGATTTTTGTGCTTTAAGGGTCATTTTGTGGTGGTGTTGTTTTTGAGGAAGGTGGTGATATAGGATATCCACCAGTCTCAGTGGACCATTCATCATATTGCTACCAAGATGCACTATGATGTTTTTCAGAAGTTTTGGTGGCCATGTATGAGGCAGGACATATTTGACTTTGTATCACGGTGTTATACATGTCAATAGGTTAAATCAGAGCATCAAAGGCCCTCTAGTTTTCTTTAGCCACTACCCATTCCCACCTAGAAGTGGGATGATATTTCCATGGATTTAATTGTTGGCTTACCTCATACACCCCAGGGGAGGAATTCCATTTGGGAAATGATTGAATATTTCACCAAATTAGTCCATTTCATTCTGATTAGGGATTTAGCCAAAGTGGATGAGTTGGGTCAGCTGTATGTTCAAGAGGTTGTGACGATTCATGGCATGCCATATAAAATTGTTTTATATAGTGACCCTCATTTTACCTCATGGTTTGGTTAGGCATTTAGAAGGTGATGGGGTCATAGGTCAAGTTGAGCATGACATGCCATCCTCAAACAGATGGTGAGACGAAGAGAGAAAATCAAATTTTGTAAGACATACTCCGAGCATGTGTTTTGGATTTTATAGGTTTGTGGGATATCCATTTGGTGTAGGTTGAGTTTTTATATAAAAATAGTTACCAATAATCGATTTGAATGGATCCTTTTGAGGTGTTTTATGGTTGGCTTTTTTGGTCACCTTTATGTTGGTCTGAGGTGGGTGAGACCTCATTATTTGGACCGAGCCTTTTGCAGGAGACTTCTGATAAAGTTAAGTTGACCAAGAATCATTTTTTGATATCTTATAGTCATTATAAATATTATTATGATTAGAGGCACTGATATTTGATGTTTTTTGTGGGTGATTGGGTGTTTCTAAATGCAACACCTTGCTTGGTTCATTGTTATTTGGGTAAGCAAGGGAAGCTGATGCTGAGTTATTTCAAACCATTTGATATTACCAAGAGAGTTGGTAATGTGGAATACATGTTAGATTTTCCTTCTCAGTTGATTTCAATTCATTACATGTTCCATGTTTCCCAACTAAAAAAGTATAACCCATATCTATCTCATTTTTTGAATTGGGAAGAGTTAGAATTGAAGCCTAATTTATCTATATTTGTGTGACCAGTGAAGATTGTGGATTCTTAGAAGAAAGTGCTTCATGGTAAGTCTATTACATTAGTTTGATTTATTTTGAAGTATGGTAGTTATGTTCATTAGACATGGTAGTGAAAGTCTTGGGTTGAGGAGGAGTATCCATTATTGTTCTCCAACCAAGCTTCAAGTTGACTTTAGGGGGACATAAAGTTTTCATAGTGGAGAGAATTGTCACATCTTTGATTCAGTTTTTAGGTATTACCTTGTTTATTTTTAGTCTTATATTTAGCCCTTGGGTTCCCCATGTGTTTTTATAGAAAAATTGATATTTTTTTCTTGATAGTAGGTGGTGCACTGTTAGGGGAAACTGTGCGCCCTTTACCAGGAAACCGTGCAACAAATGTTGGTTTTAGATGGTGGAAACTGCATGGTTGGTGCATGGTTTTTCAAACCATGCAGGATAACCATGGGGCTTATTCCTCTTGAACAGTGAGGGATACATAGTTTCCGAACAATTTGGTAAACTGTGTGGTCTAACCGTACAACTTGTCTAGGTCATTAAAAAGTTGGATTTTACATTTTTTACCTCTTATATTTTAACCCTAAGACACCTCCCATCCGCCCAATTTGGGATTTTCATCCATGGGGGCCATCTACAAGATTTCTTGGACCTCTTGAACATAAATTCTTGTGTGGTTTTGACCCTGGTTCTTCAAGGAATCATCAAGTAAGTCCTTCTCCCCTTGACTTCTCCCTCTTTCTAGGGTTTTTATGCCCTTATTATTGAGTTCTTATTTTCCATTAGTGTGTATTCCCTAAAGATAGTTTGATCTTATATTGTTGGGGAACATATTGTTGTTTATTTTTGGATCTTTTCTTTATAAGGTCTTGTGGTGATGCGATTGTGGTTTAGCACTGATTTTTGGAAGTTTCCAAGTGTGAGGTAGTTGGTTACATGCTTTTACATTATTAAATGTTTTTTATATGCTTGTTTTCTTGCCTAAAAGTGTCCTTTAGATTGTTTTTGTGGTGTGAAATGTGTTTTGGAAATGGTTTGAGATGCATATGTGATGAAAGTTGGTTTTCAAAAATAAATTGGTTATATTTCTTATTCTCTTTACTTGGGTGTTCCTTAAATATTTTATGTGAATTTTTTAGAAGTTGTGAAATACATTATCAAAGATATTTAAAGTTGAAAACATGTTGAAAGTAGATTTTCCAAGAGAATTGGATTTTTTTGCATGTTGGCTTATTTTTTGTGCACCATAAAAGCATATTTGAATTATGAAAGTGTTGTGAAGCATGTTATAAAATGGTTTTGATGTAAGAATGAATTTAAAAGGATATTTTCCCATGGAAATTATTGGTTTTCACATGTGTTATTATTATGGTGTTTCCAAATGGATTTTATGAATTGTGAAAGTGGTGTGAAATGTATTTCCAAATGGTTTTGGTGTACATTTGAATCATAAAGTAGTTTTGTTATGAAAAAATGTTAGTTTCCATGTGAGTTTTGATCACTGGATCAATTTGAAAATGTTAAAGTGGTGATTTCCTTATGTGATTATGATTCTTGGCATGTTTATATGAAATTGGTTGTTTATGTGATATGTGAAATGAAATTTGAGTACAAAGGGAATCCCATGAATCTAGGTGGGTGAACTAGAATTAGTATTCTAGTTGATTCAGAACTGGATAAGGCTCAGATTCATCTCGTAGTATTTGACACTACAACACTAACTAAACATGTGATATGATCGGAGACAACTAGACCTTGGGATGTGTTCCCCTCTAGCGGCTCATGTATGGGAATGTTATTTGTTTTTGATTATGATATGGATACCATTAGACCTTGGGATTGGATACCATCTAATGGATAACTCATGGGAATTCTATTGGAACTTTAATAGAGGATTTTTATCACTGAGGTGTGAGGTTATTAGTGTCTCACTTTTGCTAGTTACCTATAGTGATTTTCCCATGGTGCTTTTTTGTGACATGATGATCATGTGATGTGGTGATATCCATCGACATATGGTAGAACTTGTGTATATTTTTATTCCAAGTAAGATTATTTGTGAATTTTTTTCCTTGAAAAATGTTACATGAGAAAGTTTTCCTTAACAAATATTTCTTTTAAATTTTTTAAATATCCTTATGGAAATGTTCATGTGTATTTTTCTTCTAATGTTATAGCATGGAATATTTTTTTGGGTGTAATCCTACTGGGATTTGGATCACACCCTATATACACATTTGGGTGTGTGTATACTTTGTTATGTATGACTGGGGAAAAGGAAATATGTATTGTGGTGATGATGGTGGATCTGATTGCTAGCATTCCACTTCTGACAGGTGTTGGTCGTGGTGGATTGAGGGTGATGTATCTCTTGTTGCATGGAGTTTTTTTGGGATATTTTTGTGTTTCCCATTCCATTCTTGTACTTTTGGTTTTGATTAAAGTTTTAAACCTAGAATATTATTTTTTACCTCTTTTGGTTATGGTTATTGGTTATTGTGATGTTTATTCTTGGTGGTTGATTATGGTTATATAAATAGATGAAATTGTTCCCAAAGATTATATTAATACACAGGCACTATTTGCTATCCTGTAGGAATTGGGAATGACCTTTGGGACATTCCATGAATAGGGATAGGTTTCGGGTTCAATGGAATCCCAGTTTAGTTCATGACATTATCACCTTCCATGTAAAGTGTTAGTGAAAGACAAATCACATCGATTTATAATGCGGTAGTCTGCCGTACACATGAGGGATGTTATCGTACCTCATAAGGAATGAAAAGTAAAAGGGTATATATGATATAATTAATACATAGGTATAATTATGTTATAAATATCATATATATACTTTATATTAATAATCATTCTCAACCTTGAGAGGTGGTAATGAAAAAACGAATATCTGTTCGTGAGGCGATGATCCACCGTAGACACAAACGATGATTTCATAACCCATTTGATGGAAGTGGGGATTATTATAGATCATTAACTTAACATAACAACATATAAGTATATTTAAGATATTTATGTTATTATATCATCATTTTTTAATTTTAATTTAAGGTGGTGTAGGAAGAAATAAAATAAAAATGCTCATTGAAGAACGTTACCTCTTCTTTTAGTATCCTCATTAGGTTTGCACTAAATACTTTCTAGGTTGTCTTTATGACCAAGATAAGGCTTCTAGTATGATATTAGTGAAGTGGGGAATTCATTTTGGTAGTAATTGTCCAAAAAAAGTGGTTTTAAGGTGTGAATAAGAGAAGAGAGCGCGTGGCCTTTTATAAGTGAGGTGAGTGACACACTTGTAATCTTTTGAAAATATTCAATCATACCCTAGTTTTTATCATGCCAAAATCCTCCAAAATGGTCCATTATCGAACCTAGAATAGTTAAGGTCTAAATATTTCTAGAAAATGGGTGTTTTAAATTTTTTTAGGTCATTTTTAACCCTAATATTCTTTGTTTAAACCCTAGTAAATTAGTTTTTACCTTAACCGCAGTAAATAATTTTTACTATTTTCACTATTCATTTTGGTAAAAAAATAAGTTTAAATTACTATAAATTTTAAATTATTATGATTAAAAATATTTAATCCATTTTTTAAAATTAAATTCAAATAATTGGAAAAATTTGATTTAAAATTAATCCCGCAGACGTGACGATAAAGTGGGGTTTTAAAGTGAAAATGTTCAAAAGTTTACAAAATTTTTATATATAAATTCAATGTAAAAATGATTAAAATTATATAAATTGAATTAATTGATATTAAATTTAACTAATTTTACTTCAAAAACAATTCAATATGTAATTTAACTCTATAAATTATTTAAATGAAAATATAGTTTTCAATTAAAATTCAGTTTTTTCACTATTCATCAAGTAATGAAACTTCTCAGAAAAATAAAAAAAGTTAAATCTAATATAATTTTGATATTATGGTTTCAAAAATTAAGTTTATTTTTTAAAATAAATTTTCTAAAAGTGGTAAAAATTAATTTTAAATTATGTGCGCAAAGCACGACTAAATCGTCTTTTAGAAAAAATATTGTTTTTTTAGAAAACATTTCTTTTTATTTTAAATTATTTTTATTTTATTTATAATCAATATATAATTAATAAAATTGTGTAAAATATACATTTTAATAAGTTAGTTAATCCTATTCATACCCTCCATTCCAATATCTAGACGATAATGATCATATTAAATTATAATATTAATAGTATACTGTTGTTCAGTAAAATTAGGTCTTGCGTGTAATGCAAGGTATTGAAGAAACTCATTGTTGCGTGTATCATAAAATATAAAAGTTATTAAATTTATTCTAAAAGAAATATATTTTAATGTATTGGGGTGTTATATTCCTTTCTAATCTATGTGTTTCATGTCACATACGCTATTGAATAAAATATTATTCTTTTAGAATTTTGGGGTGTTAGAAACACCTAGGATATTCATTGTTATATCATAGATCCTAAAAAATTTATTTTTATTAAAAAAACTTTACATTAATATATGTTTTTAATTTTATTTTTTATTTTAACAAATTTTTATACATTTTTTTCAAATTTTTATACAACAACATCCGAAAAACATTACCTGTGATATAATGGAAACCAGATTGTAATACTATGAAATATAGAAATTTCCTTCCTTGTTATACATATCACAACCATAATTATATGTTTAATGTTTTAAATATCATTCTAAATGGAATATGTGATATAATACAATCATCATAGACATTATGATATTTTAAATCAAACATAGGAAATTCTATATTCTTTAATGTCACTTATGATACACATCTTTGTTTTTGGAAAGAGTTGAAAGAATTATTTATTTTTATGGGTTTATAAAAACGATTTCCATGTATTGTTTGTTTTATGATTAAATATTAAATTTGTAGACATATTTTAGGGTAAATAATTTTTTTTTCAAAAAATTTAGATTATTTATTGAAATTATTGAAGAAGTTGAACATTCATTTTTGTAATATGGAATGCTTTAAAAATTTGTTGCAATATATTTAGTTCAATATATCAGTGCCATGTGATTTATCATAATAATGATTCAATGTAATATATAGTTTGAATTATTCATCGATGAAATGTAGGAACAAAATGGATAAAAATGAGAGCAATGAAGAAGTAAAAAGTGGTATTCATAAGGGAAGATAATGATCAATTAATACTATAATAAAACTTGACTCTTAAAACCCTAATCGTAAAGATGTCTCAAAGGTTGATCATTCCTTTGATAAGTCTTGTATATATTCATCTAAGGACACATATAACACAAGAAAATAATTCTAGATAAACTTTAAAATTCATAGAAACCAAAATGGAGTACAAGGAAAGTGGCTATTTATAGTTGGACACAGGATACATATACCAAAAACACAATTTAGTAAAGTTTAAATCCTAAACCAAACTTTTTAAGATTTTATAAACATGTAAATATATTTAAGGGACAACATTTACACCAAGAAAAATTTATATCACCAACCAAAGACATTAAATATTCCCATTATGACTTTAGAGAAAAGCATCCCACTACTTTTGAATTTAGAGGATTCCTGTATACAAGTGGCTTAAAATTCATAGGATAATTTTGATGAGCCTTTTATGTTCACTTTTGGGATTTAATGAGAGTGATTATAGGCCCATTATCCCATGCATACATGTTTGGACTCCCCTTAAAAATTTATAATTAGGCCATGTAAATCTCCCTTCATTGCTCTTAACATAAATCCACTAATTCCATGTAAAGGGTCAAATTAATTAATAAACATTGGGTCTTAAATATATTATTTTTCATGTGATCCATCATTTAACATCTCTAAAAAATTATTCATCCTTGAATATGCAAAGTTAAATATATTTTACCGCTCTCTCATTGTGTTTTAATGATCACAAATACTCACCTATGTTTTTAGCATTTTCATTTAAGTGAGTTTTAGGGATTAAATTGAAAATCTTTTAGTGGAATTCAATAAAATATTAAAGTATCTTTGATTCCTTGATAAAGTATTGAACATATATCTATTCAAGATAAAAGTCCTTTGAGGAAACTTAGAATATCTAAAGAAGGGATTAATGTCATAAACCAACCTCCTTAGGCAATGAAGTTGGTTATCTGACCCCATGGGTCTCCTGTAATACCTTGGTTGGCTTCCCAACATATCACAGACTATTATCCACCGAGGTCACTTATTATACTAATGAATATCCCCATATACCAACACATGTTATTTCAGTAAGTTTTTTCCTCACTCACACACACCCCAAGAAATTTCCTAGGAGGTCACCCATCCTAAAACTAATCTAGGACAAGCTCGCTTAACTGGAGAGTTCTAATCTAGTAGGATCCCAAAAGGAAATGGGCACCTTATTGACATGAGTAGTAATATTTATTCTTTAAACCCTTTAACTTTCTGAGGTGTTACACTTAGAATGAAGTGGATGTGTCCACACTTGTAGCTAAATATTTGTAAACAACATCGACTAGTTAGTGTAGGGAACCGGGTAGCCGATTCCATGATGGAACCATCCAAGTTGTGCAACAAGAACACCAGTTTCCTAGTGTAGGAGCACTGGCCATCTGGGTGGATCATCCAATGAATATTCTCTCTACCTGAAGGCCACTATCTAGTCTATGGAAAGTAGTAGCTATCTGGTGGAGTTCATCTAGCAACACCTGACTCCAGGCATCCCATCAGTTGCCTAGTGGTGGCTACTGGGTCTCCAGTGGTGTAGATAAGGCTCCAATGAGGTTTCATTTATTATAGAAAAAATACCATTAATGTGGTCATACATGGAATTATGAAACTTTAAATTTTTTGGATCCTTCCCGATCCTTTTAGAGGCTATACAAGGTCTCCCTTGTCCCCTTGGAATCTTACACTGATTACTAACAATGCTCTTAATCTGAATCGACATTAAAGTGATAGAATTCCCAATCCTCTAAAATATCCACCTTCAAAGTTCTCATTAATTCAAAGGATCTAAGACTTCCTATCAAATATCCCATCCTCTATTATACTTTATTCATCCAATAGATTTTTGAGAATCTTATAATGGGTTTTCCAAAAGAAAACAACTCTCTTCTTAACATCTATTCTCAAATGGTTTATACTCTATAAAAGTATCATATTAGTTTCTTAGATATCTATGAAGCTCAATAGGGTGATCACAAACCACAATTGTGAGGGATAAATTTATTTATGATAACTGATATTAAGGGATTTATAAAATAGACCTCTCAATTCAAGGGGTGGAGAAGTAGGGTCTCACATTGAGCTTTATCCGAACTCCTTATCAATTGTGTTTGTCTTCTCTATAATTTTACACTATGCATCATTTAACATAAAATCACATAATTTTATAAATTTGGTTCTATAATTTTCTTTCTTAAATTACTTTGATATTATATTTATTGAATCAAATCAAATTTATCATCTATTGTATAATTTATTTCTCTCTTTATCTTTTATTTGTGCTTTAAAATTTTAAATTGGAAATTCACCACCATCTTGCTATAATATTTGACCAAAAATTGTCATAAAAGGAGTACTTTTCTTATTTATAAAAATTATTTTTTTTTCAAAATTATCTTTTAATTTTGTTTTTCAAGTCATAACCTATTTCAAAGTTAGATTTTATTATGGAATCTAATTCCAATTTTCATGCTCCTATTTTTGATGGCACCGATTACTCCTATAGGAAGAATCAAATGCCAACCTTTATTGGTAGTATTTATTATCCTATATAGAAAATGGTAATTCATTAGTATATTCCCACCAAATAATATTAAGAAAAAAGGACTCTTAAAGATGTTAATAATTTTGAATTAAATATAAAAGATTTGAATTCCTTGCATTTTTGTCTCTATAGAAATGAATTCAATCTCATTTATTCTTGAAAAACTACTTATTGGAATTGGAAATTATTATAATTAACTCATGAAGGAACAAATAAATTATAATACACTAGATTAGATAAACACCATTAAGTTTTTTAAAGATTCACTATGTATTTTAATGAATCTATTATAAGCATTTTTATAAGATTTACAAACATCTGCAATGATAGAAAGTCCCTTAGTGATGAATTATCTACAAAAAGACTCATAAAGAAAATAATTTGGATTTTAACTAAATCATGGAATGCCAAAGTAACATCCATTCAAGAAGATAAATATTTGAAAAATATAGAAGTCGATGAATTCATTAGCTCCCTTATGACATACAACATCTTAACGAAACAACAAGAAAAGAATGAGTCCAATGAAGCCAAATAAGTCAAGAAAAAAATCTCCTTAAAATCTAAAAATGATGAAAAATATGAAGGTTAGTTTTTTGACCATTATCTTCTTACTAGGAACATGATCAAATAATTACAAAAGTATAACTTCAATAAGTGATCCAAAAAATCAAATCAAAAGATGGATCTGGGGGTGACGTGCTATAAATGTAAAAAAGAAAGGCCACATCAATCTAGAGTGACTCATCTATAATAATAATCTCAAAGAAAATAATAAAGGTAAAAATGATTTTAAAGTCATAACATGGAGTGCAAGTGATAAATCCATGGATTCAACATCATCATACACTTCAAGCAATTTAATCCCGGAGTTCCTTATGGCACATGTAGATGAAGATGTCAAGGTTAGTACCCCTCTTCATATTTACTCCTCTTCTTCTCATTATTCTACTCTCTCTTCCTCTTATTGATCCTCCATTCACCTAAAGTATGAAGATTTATAATATACTCAAGATCAACTTAAAAATGGATATCATCAACTCAGTTATTTATACTTATAACTCAAGAAGAATTATAATCAAGTGGTTTAAGAAAAAAATATCTAAAAAGAAAAGGATCTTAACTTCAAATAAAATAAATACCTATACATGAAAATATAAAGATAAACCATATATCAATAAAATATAATACACCATTAAAGACCTCAAAAATTATATTTCCAAATTAACCTAAGGTGAAGAAACCTTAAATAAAAATTTTGGCTCTCAAAAACCTAGAAAAGACCGAGTTATATTTTGTTACACCAATCATGAAAGAACCTATAAGAATCAATCAAAAACCACTTTTTTAAAATATGTTTCAGAAGATAAATTCTATAATTATTGAAAAATTATTTTTTATTTAATCTATGAATGTGACTAAAAAATGAGATATGTGGGATATTGAAGTCAATCCATATTTATTATAATTTTTCCAAAAAAATCATACTAAAATAATATGGATTCCAAAATATTTATTGGATAACATAAGAAGACACAAGTTTGTGTGGGTACCAAAACCCTAAATTGTTTAATTTTGTAGTAAATTTGTATCCAGAGAAAAATATAAGAAGCAATATGATACATTGATAGTGGTTTCTCGAGACACATGTGTGGAAATCTCACAAATTTAATCAAATCGATAAACTAAAAGGAGGTTATAAAACTTTTGACGATAACTCTAGGAGTAATATAATTGGTGAAGGTACCATTGGTTTTTCTATATCAATTATTATAAAAAATGTTTTATTCATAAAAGGATTGAAACACAATTTTCTAAGCATTAGTTAATTGTGTGATAATAGTTTTAAAATATCTTTCAAAAAAGATATTTGTAAAG
Organism: Viscum album; assembly: GCA_963277665.1. Classification (NCBI taxonomy): domain Eukaryota; kingdom Viridiplantae; phylum Streptophyta; class Magnoliopsida; order Santalales; family Viscaceae; genus Viscum; species Viscum album. The sequence goes on from OY728141.1 coordinate 1,598,461,862, forward strand.
TTTTTAATCCAAACAGAAAACTTTTATTTACCACTTATTGATTTAAAAATGTTTATACAATCAATTTAAAATTTATTTCTAGACAAAACTTCAAATTTTTAGTGTATAAGTGAATGAGTTGTGGCTTTGGCATAGATTAATTGGTTATTTTAGATCAAATTCTCTTGTAAAACTGATACATTATCAACTAGTATGATATCTTCCCAAATTTTATTTCAAATATGACATGGTTTGTGAAGAATACCAATATGGTAAGAAATAAAAATACTCTTTTAAATAAAAAAACGAATTTTGTATTCAAAATATCTTGAAATAATTTATCTTTAACTTTTTGTCCCTTCTCAAATTGAAAGTTTGGGAGGAAAATCATATAATCTTGTAATTGTTGATGAATTTACAAGATTCACATGGGATTATCTCTTAACTCATAAAAGTAAAGCCTAAAAAGCCTTCATCAAGTTTTCATAAAGGGTTAGAAATGAAAAAGTTTTTAAAATTATTTCAATTCAAAGTGATCATGGTAGATAATTAAATAATAAGAAATTTAATGATTTTTGTTCATCTAAAGGCTATAATAACTCCTTTTATTATCCTCAAACCCCTCAAAAAAATGGGGTAGTAGAGAGACAAAATTGAACAATCTAATAAATCACTCAAACTCTTTAAAATTAATTTTTTTCTTCCAAAATATTTTTGGTTTGATTCCATGATTACAGCATGATATATCATTAATCATGTTCTCATTAGGCCTTTTATTAATAAAATCCACTTTGAAATTTGGTTTAATAAAAAACCCTATATCAACTTTTTCAACTTTTTTGTTTAAAAATGTTTTATTTTAAACACTAAATACAATCTTGGGAAATTCAATTATAAATATGATGAAGGTATCTTTCTTGGGTAATCCAACTCAAGAAAATCATACCACATCTTTAACTAAAGGACTAAAGAAGTTGAAGAATCAATCCATGTTGTTTTTATGAAATTTTTCTAAAATATCTTCCTAAAAATGTTTTTGAAATGATGTTTTAAATGTACCTTTTCGAATAAAAGAAGTTAATGAAGATAAAAAATATCCTTAAAATTATCTTTAAAGAGTTTTCAAAAAATCTAAAGACCATCCTCTTAAAAATTTCATTTGAAAGTTACAAGTGGGAACTATTATTCATAAATTTGTATTAAATGAGGTTAAACACATAGCCTTTGTCTCTCACCTTTAACCAAAAAACCTTAAAGATAAAAATTATGTACTTTCCATGCAATAAAATCTAAATAAATTCACTTAAAATGATGTATGGACTTTTATGGAAAGACATAGTGATCAAACAATTATAGGATCTAAATGGATTTTTGAAAAATAAACTATATGAATATGTAAATATTACTAGAATTATATATCTTTTAGTTTAAAAAGGTTATAACAAAAAAGGAGGAATCAACTATGGTAAAGACTTTATACCTACCACTCAGTTAGAATCTTGTTAGAATTCACCTCTCATATTAATTTCAATCTATTTAAAATTTATGTTAAAATAACTTTTATAAATGGTTTTATTTTCAAAAATGTTTTTATAGAACAACCTAGTTTTGAAAATCTTCTTTTTACAAATTCTATTTTCAAACTTTTCAAATCTCTTTATGGTTTAAAACAATACCCTCAGGCTTGGTATGAAATTATTTAAACTTAACTTTTTCAAATGGGTATAAAATGGGAAAATCTGATTCAAATCTCTTTTTAAAACACATATAAAATGATTTATTAATCATTAAAATCTGTGTTGATGATTTGATTTATGGCTCTACTAATGTAAATATTTGTTTTTAATTTTTTTATTTAATTAAAAATTAATTTTAGATGATATTTATGGGTGAACTTAAATTTTTTCTCAGTTTTAAAATATCTCAAAGAAATGATATCATTTTTAAACCAATAAAAATACACCAATGAACCCATAAAATTATTCATAATGGATCATGCTAAGGAAATTAAAACTCTAATGAGTATAGCTTGTAGTTTAACATTTGATGAAGCTAATAAAATGGTTGTCAACAAGCTTTATAGAAGTATGATTTATAGTCTAATTTACCTTACTATGACCCAACCTGATATCATGTTCAGTGTTTATATCTATGCTCCTTTTCAGTTGAACCCAAAATAATTTCATTTCAAATTGGTCTAAAGTATTTTTCATTATTTAAAATGATCTAAAAATCTTGGTCCATTTTATCCCAAATGAACCACTTTTGAATTAACTTCTTTTTTTGATGCTGATTTTAGAGAATTCCAACTATATAGAAAAACTACTAGTGGAACTTTTCATCTGATAGGAAAATTCCTCATATCATAGAGTAGTAAGAAGTAGAATTCAGTTTCCCTTTCTATAGACAAAGTGGAATACATAGCCATTGAGAGTTTTTTGCACCCAAATTAAGTGGATAAAACACACTCTCTTGGATTTTCAGCTAACATTTGATCATATCCCTATTAAGCGAGACAATACCAGGGATATCAATATCTCTAAAAATCCTATCCAAAACTCTATCACCAAATAAATTTACCTTTAACACCATTTCTTAAGATATCAATTCCAAAAATGTGATATTTTATTGGATTTATTCCCAATGGAATATCAACTCATTAATATTTTCACTAAACCTTCACCCCTTGATTGTTTCAAATTCATTAAAGGTAAATTAATAATAAATCACTTGTGAAATTATTTATTTTATCTATGGATATCTTGAGTTATTTTTTAAAATTATTTTAAAACTTGTATTTATTATTTTATTCTTTTATTTTTATTATTGGCTATAATGCCTTTATCTCACATGTGTTATAATTTGAGGGGAATCCTTAACTATTTTTCATTAATTTTTTTTCTTAAGAGTGATATTTTGTTTTCAAAGTTAATAAATTATTACTTTTTAAAAATTTTTCTCTTATTTTCAAATTTCAAAAAGTATTTTCTAAAAATTAAGTACTTTTTATAATATTTATATTATTTTTAAAACAACCATTGATACTTTTTATTTTCAAAATTGTTTTAAAATTAATTTTAACTTATAAAAGTATTTAAGTATATATATATATACTATTTTTTTTAATTTTTTAATTTTCATCTCTCTTAAAGAATATTAATAATGAGTAAAATTTAATCATATATAATTGTCTCTCTAAAATTTTATTCTTGAATTGTATTCAACAAAACACCAATCAAATGACACTTTAAAGGTATGATTTTACTTTTAAGGTACCTTATTCTTTTAATCTATTTCAAAGAAGAAATCAATCAACGGAGGTAAATTCATTCCTCGAGGAAAAGTAATTCCATAACAATGGAATGCAAAGTTTTAATTTTCTTTTCATTCTTCTATATTATTTTTATCTTATTCTTTCTCTTTCTTTCTTATTCTTTTATTTAACCAATATTTTTTTCCTTTATTATTTTTTTCATCTTATCTTATATTTAACATTAAAATATATCTCTATAATAATTATATTATTTGTGGATTTTTTAATTTAAAAAGTGTTTTTCAAAACTCATTTTTCTTTTCATTCCTTTTTTATTTTTTTAATTTCCTCTCTCTCTCTCCAATAATAATATTATTTAGGTAATTTGGAAGCTAAAATGTGTTTTAAAAATCTTTTTATTATTTTCAAAATCTTTCTTAAGTTTCTCCTTCCACTGCTTATTTTTCTCTTATTTTTAATGTTTTTATCTTTTTGATAACCACAAAGGGGGATAAATTTCCTAAAAATGAGAGCGTGTTTGTTATTTTGTACAAATAGTAATTTTTTTTATAAAAAATATTTTCATAAAGGTAGAGTAGTTCTTAAATTTCTCTTAATTATTTTTACTCTACTCTAGTGATCAATTTTTTACAAAGGGGGGGATTTTAAAATTCTTCTTTATTATTGTTAATAACATGCTTAATATATTTACTCTTGAGCTCATTGAATATCTTATTAAAATATTGAAATACTTTGTTATCTCTTCATTTCTTGATTTATGAATAATTTATCTTTTTAAGTTAAGTGTTGTTGATCATTAAAAATGGGATATTATCATACCACTCTCTCTCATTGTGTTTTAATGATCAAAAAACACTCACTTATAATTCTTACATTTTAATTTAAGTAAATTTCAATGATTACTTTGAATATATTTTAGTGGAGTTAAATAAAATATTAAAGTATGTTTGAAACCTTGATAAAGTCTTGAGAATATATCTCTTCATGATTAAATTCCTTTGAAGAAAATTAGAAGATCCAAATAAGGTATTATAATGAAGTAGAGGTGGCTACACTTGTAGTTGAAGATGTGTATACAAAACTGATTAGTCAGTGTAGGGAACCAACCACCTGGTGCCATGATAACAGTTTCCCAATTTTATTTTAGGACCACAAGCTACCTGATAGAAGAGCACTGTCTAGTCGGTGGCTCATCCATTGAAGATGCTCACTGTCCTAAGGCCATCGACCATCCACTGTCCAGTAATGGCTAGCTGGTGGAGTATATCTAGCAGTACCTAACTCCAATTAGCCGACTGGATACTCGATGGTGTCTACCAGGTATCCAGTGACATCAATTAGGCTCTAACAATCCTGTATTTATTATGGTAAAAAATACCATTAAAGTAGAATTCCATGAATTCATGACACTATGTGATTTATAAATCCTTCAAGGTCCTTTTATAGGTTATAAAAGGCCTCCACTAGCCTTATTGGAAGCTTACATCGATTACTAAAAACACTCTTAATCTAAATCAATATAGAAGTGCTAGAATTATCAATCCTCTCAAAAATCCAACTTAAAAGTTCTCATTCCTTCAAAGGATCTTAGCCTTCCTCTCAAATCGCTCAACCTCCAGTGTACTTCATCCATCCAAGATATTTGTGGGTAGATTGTAATGAGTTTCCATAAATAAAATCTCCCTCTTCTCAACCTACATTCTCTAATTGTTCACACTCTACAAAAGCGTGGGACAAGTTTCTTGGCTACCGATGAAGCTCAAGAGGGTACTCACAAACCATAATTGTGAGGGACAAGTTTCTTGATCACTATTGAGATAAGGATATTTTTACAATAGACCTCTCAAGTCAGGGTTTGAAGATGTAGCAGCTCACATTGAGTTTTAGCTAAACTCCTTATCAATTGTGTTTGTATTCTCTTTAATTTTCCACTCTACATCATTTAATTAATCATATAATTTCATAAATTTGACTTAATAATTTTTGAACTTAAATTACATGGATATTATCTTTATTGACACAAATCAAATTTATCAACTATTGTGTAATTGATATCTCACTTTATCTTTTATTTGTACTTTAAATTTTTAAACAGGAAATTCACCCACTCTCACCATAATCTCTAACCAAAAAAATAAAGAAAAACTAGGGATATTAATTATTTCACTTACATTTTTATAAGAACCTAAAAGATCAATCTTTCATGAATTATCATTAATCCTCTCAAATACTTGGAATTTACCTTCTCTTCAGAGATGTAGTTTGGTCTTTCTTTGGGTTGGGAATATCTCCTTTCTCAAATGAACCCATAACCAATCTCTAAGCTCAAGAATAAGTTTGTGTTGACTCTTGTATGCTCACTTTGTATATTATTCATTTATTCTTTTGATGTTGGCTGATGCGACATTAAATTGTTCTAATTTTCCACATATTTTTATTAAGTTTTTAATCATTTATTTAATTAATTTTACTCTTTGTATTAATTAATTTCACTTTAATAATTTTATAGTATAATTTTTTAATTAATCAATTTTTATAATAATTTTTTTATTTTTACATTCAAATTATTAATTATGTCTTTATGGGTTCCTTTTAATCTTGTAAAATATTAAGTTTATTTGTTTCTATTTTAATTGTGATTATTAGTATTTATTTTAATAATTTATTAATTAAAACTTAATTTTAGTTAATCTTTCTTTTATTGAATTTTTAATCTTTTAATTTTGTATTATTAATTTGTTTAACTTTATTTAATCAATTTTATTTAATGATATTAGAACTAATAATTTAATTCTTTAATTTGAATGTTTAATTAATTTAAAAATTTAGTTTCAAATTTGCCAAATCTTCTGCTTTTAAATTTTATATATTTTTTAATTTAAGTTTAATTTTAGTTCATTGTTTTGAATTTATAAAATATTTAATTGTTTCAATTTTTATTGATTCACTTTTTAGTTTAAGTTTTATTTATTAAATTAATCGAATCAAGTTTTTAAATTTAAATGTCTTATTTATTAATTATTTTAATTTTATAAAATTGTTAATTGATTTATTTTTACTTTTCAGTTCAAATATTGAGACATCTACAACCAAGTCACTGTTGGAAAATTTATAACAGTGGCTCATCCTTTGTCAATTTTTTTAAAATACCCATCCAATGGTGACTCAGTTGATACTACCAAGGCCTCCTCCTCCACGAGATACTATCAGCCTTTAGAAAATGAGACACCATTGCTCTTCACACTGCCAGAAGCATTAGTGACACACGGTTCATCCTTGCTTCTGTCGCAATGACATACCACCACTCTATCTACCTTCTCACCGTCGAACCAATACACTGACAAAAAAATTGCCACCGCCAGATCTATTTTTGTTGTAGTGAGAAATCGTCAGACTTCTTCTTCCACCACTATGAGACACTGACAGTAGCATCAGTGACACATCGTTCATTCTTGCTTCTGTCTCAGCAACACACCATTGTTGCCTACTTTTAAAAGACACTGCTAGATTTGGAAACCAAAACCCTGGACTCATTGTTGTTCCAAGATGATCTAGATCTGAACTCCCTTGTTTTCGAGCCTCATCACCATGAGCTACCATAATGCAAGCTTCCACCATGGATGAACCCAAATCTGAGCCATGAGCCACCGCCGCCCAAGTCTCTCCTGACACTGTCAGAGATTCATGGCTGTCTGCCACTAATAGAGGAGTCGATCCACTCTAACCATTGAAAATGATGTCACTATGAGCTGCCGCCGACCAAGGAGCCACCACCATGATGCATGATGAATGAATGATCCATGGGTGATCCATGATCGTGAACCCTCTTGCAGGAGGACAAAGAAATCCCCCCCTTTGCATGGCGTGGATTATGGGGGAATAAGAAAAAAATAAAAATAAAAAAATAAAAAAAATAAAAAAAAACAAATTAATAAATAAAAATAAAAAAATAAATAAAATAAAATAAATTATATAAATTAAACTTTAATAAAAATAATTATAATTAATATATAATAATTAATTATTAATAATTTAATATTTATAAATTTCAAAAATTTATTTTTAATGTTAAATAATTTATTTTGTATTGTTTGGTTTCATTGTGCAAATTCAGGTTGAATCTAGAAGTACATCCAGATTCAACCCAACCACCTGAAACAGTTTGTTAGAGGGGTTCTGTTAATGTGATAATCTTTTCAGAGTTGAATATATGTATTCAGTGATTGGGAAGGGAACCAACTGAAGTTGGTGAAGGAGGTAGTGACCAATAAAGAACAATGTAGGTCTTTAAAAATTAATAGGAATACATCATAAGAGAGAGGATATATGACATCAGGATTCATTCATTCCAAACCTTAGACACATCTTGGTCACTCAACACTTTTTTTGCCTTCTCTTTGGTCCAACCCTGCTTTACACTATGTAATAATAAGTAGAATATTATAAATTTTTAAACTTTGGCATATAATTAATGACGTTCATGTCAAGTTTTTGGTGCCGCTTCCATGGAAGGGTTTGAGTAACCAACATTTTTCAAAACATTGAAAAAATTTAGTTTCAAAAAAAAAAATAATAATAAAATTTAAAACTGCTAAAAAAATGTTCTGTTAATACTATTTTGTTACTACTGTTGTTGCTGTTTCTATTTATTTCAACCCATTTTAATTTTATATTACTAATTTTAGTTTTTTTGTATTGAATTTCATCTAATTTTACCTATTCCATGATCACAAGATATTGTAATGATAGTTTAGACCCCATAAACCCAGAAATTGAAAAACACTTAAATTATCTAAAAAAGAAAAACAAAACTGAAATGGAGAACTTAGGAGAGAGAGTTCCTATACTTAATAATCTACCAAACTTTCACCCTAAACTCTTAAAACAAATGGAGAGGCCTAGGATTAGGGATTTTCAACTCCCTCAAGTTTTATGAAACCCATCATCCATTAGACTATCCCCAATAGCTAGGAATTACGAGTTAAAACTGTCCCACCTATCATCATTACCTTCATTCAATAGACACTCTAATGAGGACTCTATAGCCTTCATTAGATATTTCTACAAAACTTTTCAACCACTTACACTGTTAGGACTCACATAAAATGAGCTAAGAATGAGAGTATTTCCCTTTTTCCTTAAAGGGAATTCTAGGAATTGGTTTCTAAGTCTTGATAAGAACATTTTTGAGAACTGGGAGTAAGTGTATAACTCTTTTATAATGAAATTTTATCCCCAAAGATTAAAATGTTAACTGATAAATAAAATCACAAGTTTATATAAATAGGATGGAGAAGCCTTTCACGAGGCTTGAGATAGATTTAGGGTCCCGCTTAGGTAGCGTCCCCATCATCAACTCCCATCCCATGTTATCAAGGATACCTTCTATGAAGGATTGTCTTCTTCTGGTCAAAACCTTATTGAAAAATCTGTTGGGGGGAATTATAATGACAAGACAAATGAAGAGTTAATAAAAATTTACAACAAACTTGATTTTAACTCTCAACATAAAAATTTAAGAAGGAAAAGAGTTAACAGAAGTAGAAATTACAATAATTCAGGAATAGATACTCAATATCAACTAGATGAAATAACAAACCAAATCCAAACCTTAATGAAGAAATATTTTAAAAAAATTGTTTATCAAGTGAGATTTAAAAATCCAAACCAATCACTTAGTGAACAATGCTCTCAATTTGGGATGTTTAGTCACACTAATTTTCTTCCCCAAACTTTGACATGCCATCCTAACAAGAAAATTCAAACTTTGTTAACTATGGTCATAGGATTCCTCCCAAAGTTTATCCCTTTTAGAATAAATATAACCAAGGTTATAATAATCATCCCAACCTTTCCTAGAAAGAATAAGACCTGATAATTTAACCCACCGCCCCTGGCTACCAAAACCAACCTAGAAAAAACTTTTAAAACCAAAAGAGGGGAAAGCCTTCCAATTCACAAGAGAACTTTGAGGGTCAAATGTTCTCTAAGATGGATCAAATATTAAACAAAATATATTCTCAGAAAGAAAAGTTCAAGCCTCAACTTAATAAACAACAAGCCCAATACAATTTTGATAAAATTAAATTTGATGCTAGAATGAAAAATATGGAAACTCAACTAGGTCAAATAGCTAGATACATTACTTTTAGGGATAGGGGAAAGCTACCTAGAACAACTAAAATCATCCCTAGGGAGAATTTCATGTTAGTTGTAACAAGAAGTGGGATTAACACTCAAATAGAGCCTAAAAAATACTCTAACAATTTCTAAACTGGAAAATAGAATAAATCTAGAAACAAAAATATTATATTTACACAATCTAGAAAGCAATAGAAAAATGATAAAAATTAATAAAATATCAATTTGTCACCTAAATTTAAATATGGAAATTTTTCTAAAAAAAATTAAGAACAAGAAACAAAATATAGAAGTATTATGGGTTTTACCTTCTATTCTTAGGAATTATGCCCCACCCGTCCCTTTCCTAGAAAAATTAAAACAAAAAATTAATAATAAGGATGCACTTTTTCCATTCCTTGGTGTTTTGACCAACTCCAAGTGAACACACCTTTTATCCAAGCCTTGATTCAAATTACATATTACCTAAAATCTCTCAAAAAAATTATTTCCAACAAAAAGAAACTTAAATAATTTTCCACATACAGCTTCACTGAAGGGTGTAGTGTTGTAATCCAAAAGAAAATACCTCCAAATCTCAAAGACCCAAGTAGTTTTTTCATTCCTTTCAATCGAGGGAATAATGGTCAACTTAACTATCTGTGTGACTTAGGTGCTAGTATCAAACTGCTCCCTTTCTCACTATTTAAAGTATTCATATTGGGTGATCTTCAACCCAACACTTTCATCCTACATTTAGATTACCACTCATTCACACATCCTATGGTAAGGTTAGATTACCTTCTAGTTGGAGTTGGAAAGCTTTTTTTTCCAGTTGACTTCCTAGTGCTTAACATGGAGTGTGACCAGGAGGTGCCCATTATTTTAGCTAGGCCCTTCTTGGACACTGGAGGAGATTTTATTGATATCTCTAAGGGTCAAATGATTTTTAAAATTAGGGAACAATAATAAGAACTCAATGTCTTTAAAAATATCAAGGGACCAACATTTTCTGAAAAATTGTTCTAAGATAGAGTCCCTAAAAGATTTAAATTCAGTTGAAAATATAGAAAAATTTGAAAATCAATACTTTGATAAATAAATAAACTTGGATGATTAAAATTACTTTTCACATTCTAATAAATCTACTCAAAATAAAAATCTATAAAATTTTCTAGAACTGGATAACAATATAGTTTTAGCTACTACTATAAATTTTCCATCTTTTTCTGAAATTAAAAACTTCTTGAGTGGAATTGAGGTTGATTCTACTATTAATCATCATTCTAAAAAAATTGATAAAGTATAGGGAGATCTGATTAAACAAATTGATGCTTCTACTTTATTAAATATCATGAATTCTGAAATGGAATTATTTGAGAGTGAGCTGTCTACTTTGGACAATAGTGAGGAAAATTTTAAATCTAGTTATGAAATTAAAAATATTTACACATTTAAAACTCCTTACAAGAGTCATGTTAAAGACCTTGGTCCTCCTAGGACAAAGATACTTCCTTCATGTGAAAAGAAACCCACTCTGGAGCTAAAACCACTCACTATACATCTTAAATAATATTTTTTAGAAGATACTTTCACACTTCTTGTTATCATTTCTATTGAACTAAAAGAAAAACAAGAGGAATTTTTTTGGGTGTTTTGAAAAAATTAAAATATGCCATTGGTTGGTCCATAAATGATATCAAAGGGATTATCCCTTCTTTATGGATGCAAAAAATCCTTATGGAACCAGATCAAAAACCTAGAGTAGAGTTAAAAAGATTATTGAATACTAATATGAAAGAATTTGTGAGAGAGGAAGTCATTAAATTGATAGATAATGGTATCATATATCCTATCTTTGACAATAAATGGGTCAGTCCGGTCCAAGTTGTCCCTAAAAAATAAGGTTTCACTATTGTCACTGATGAAAATAATGAATAAACTCAAGTTAGAAAAGAAACCAAATAGAGATTCTATATTTATTATAGGAAGCTCAATTCAGCCACTAGGAAGGATCATTTTCCAATTCCCCTACTAGATCAAATACTTGAGAGGCTTACTGGAAATGAGTTCTTCTGTTTTCTGGATTGGTATTCTAGTTACAACTAAATTCTAGTAGCTCCAAAATATTGGGAGAAAACTACCTTCACATGACCCTTTGGGATATTTTCCTATCGGTGAATTCTGTTTGGTTTATGTGGTGCTCCAACAACCTTTCAAAGGTGTATGATGGCCATCTTTTCTGATATGATTGATAGGATCTTTGAGGTTTTTATGGATGACTTCTCCATAGTTGGTATCACATTTGATACATTTTTGAAAAATTTATAATTGGTGTTAGAGAGATTATTAAAGACCAAACTAGTTCTTAACTAAGAAAAATTCTAGTTTATAATCACTAAATGGATTTTTTTGGGACATAAAGTGTCCAAGAGGGGTCTGGAGGTAGACAATGCCAAAATAGAAGTTATTCAAAAATGGATATCTCCTGTAAATGTTAAGGGTGTTATGAGTTTCTTAGATAATTCTGGTTTTTACTAGAGGTTCATAAAAGACTTATAAAATAAAAAATCCCTTGTGTTATTTACTGGTTAAAGATGCATCCTTTGTGTTTGATGAAAAATTATTGGAATCATTTAATATTTTAAAATAAAAACTCAATTCATCACCTATAATCACTGCACCTGATTGGAAACTGCCTTTTGAATTAATGTGTGATGATACTGACATGGCTGTTGGAGATGTATTAAGAAAGAGGAGAGATAAGAAGTTAAAAATGGTCTATTATTCTATCAGGCTGCTAGATGAGACAAAAATGAATTATACCACTACTTAAAAGGAGCTTTTAGTAGTGGTCTTTTCTCTAGAAAAATTTAGGTAGTATATTATTGGATCTAAAGTCATTATTTTCACTGATCATTCCTCCTTAAAATATATTCTATCTAAGAAAGAGGAAAAAAACATGCTTATTAGGTTGATTCTATTTTTTAATAGTTTGACTTGGAAATTATAGATAAGTAGAGAGTTGAGAATTTAGTTGGAGACCACCATTCTAGGCTTCATAATAACCACTGTGAAGATCCAAGGGAGACAATTTCTTCCTTTATTAATGAGAATGTTTTCACTATCTCAATTAGGTAGTATTCTTGGTTTGCAGACTTTGAAAATTTTCTAGAAGGTAGTTTCATTCCCAAGGATTTGTCAAACTAACAAAGAAATAAATTTATTTCAGATCTTAAGTACTATCTTTGGGATGACCCCTTGCTGTTTAGGAGATGTGCTAATGGAATTATTATAAGGTGTGTGCCAAAAGAATAGATTCTTCCTATACTAGAGAGTTTTCACTCCTCACTTTGTGGAAGACATCATGGTTGAGAAAGGACAACTTAGAAACTCATTCAAGCTAGATTTAATTGGCCTACCTTATTCAAGGATTCTAGGAGTTATTTATTTAGTTGTGATAGATGCCAAAAGTTGGGAAATGTTGAGAGGAAGCATAAATTACCTCAAAAAGGTATTTTGAAATTTGATATTTTTGATGTTTGGGGATTTGAATTTATGTGACCATTTTTGATCATCTCATTACTATTGACAATCAAGCCAATAATGTAATAAATTTTTTCAAAATAACATTATTTCTAAATTTGGGCTGCCAAGAGCCTTCATCATTGATAATGGAACCCAATTTAAAAATTAAAAATTTAATGATTTAATTAAAAAATATGGTTGCACCCATATGAATGGTACTTCCGACCATCCATAGTCAAGTGTATAGGTATACATCTCTAATAGGGAGATGAAATAGATCTTAGAGAAAACTATCTCAAACTCTAGGAAAGAATGGTATTTGAAATTATATGAGGCTTTTTGGTATTATAGAATAACTTTTAAAACCCCATTTGGTTTATATTCATAGAGGATATTAATTGGGAAATGCTATCATTTTCCTATAGAGTTGTAGCACAAGTCATATTGGGATGTTAAGGCTCTAAATTTTGATTTTAAAAGTTCTAGATAGAGGATACTACTTGAGTTGAGTGAGTTAAAGGAGATCATGAGAGAGTCATATGATAAATATAGGATATATAAAGAGAGTTCCAAATTTTTTCATGATTATTTCATTCAAAATAGAGAGTTTAAACCCAGATATAAGGTCCTTATCTTTAATTCCAAACTTATTCTCTAACTTGGTAAGTTGAAATCTAAGTGTTCTGGAACTTTTACTATTTTTAGAGTATTGAATAATGGAGCTATAGAAATTATTGGAGATGAAAACAAACCAATTCTTATGAGTGGTAAAAGAGTAAAACTTTATTATGAAGGGAATCCAAAGGGATTGGATACGATTTATGTGCTTGAAAACTAATTCTCAATAAAGTCTAACTAAACAATTTAAACTCTATGATTTATGGGAGTCAAACCTTGGTTTTTCTTATTTTCACTTTTGTTCTTGTTATGTTTTGAATAAAGGGATGCTTACTTTGTCTTTTTCATCTCTTTTTTTGATGGATATATATTCTTTTCTCTCCTGGTATATGAATTTAGAAAAGGTTGCTACTGGTGTCAATAGAGGAGAAAAATTATCTTCATTTCTCAACTCACAAGAAGTTTCATGATGAAACATCATTATAAGGTAAAGCTTTATTAATCAGGGAAGTTCCATATTTGTATTTCTACATCATTTTTTCTGATCTTATCTATTAATGTTAAATAAACAAGTCACCGTTCTACTACTGCTGATGAATCACCACAACGATGAATTATTGGTTTGGTAGTGGTAGCGAGTCATTGATATTCTGATGCTGCTAGTAAATTTAGTTCATATTGGTTTTTTGTTTTAAAATTTTCTTCTTTGATTTTAAATTCACTCCTTATTAGAAATTAAGTGGTGGGGGGGGGGGATAATTATCCCTGGCTAAATATTCTTTAATTAGGTTGTTTAGAATAAATTTTTATGCTATATTGCACATCTATTTGAATCAAAATTTTAGCATTTATTACATCGTATTCATTATATATTCATGATTTATATGTTACATTATTGAACTTAATTGAAAAATTATTTTCACTGACTTTAATGAAAATATATGTGAATCTATTAATACATTTATTATGGCAAACAATATATTGTTTGAACTATAATGTGACCCTTGAACATGTCATCAATATTCTTTAATAAATATTTATTTTGAACTTTTAAAGTCAAATTGTTTTTCTTCCACCTCTAAATTTAAATTTGGGGAAAAAGTTGGGTTTTAAGTGTGGGGGAGGGGTTCAACTTATGCTTATTCTAAGATAATCTTTTCTTTAATCCAATCAAATCTCTCTACCTATATTTTTTTTTGTAAAAAAATGGTTAAAATTTTCAAAATTATTTTTCAAACTAAGTTCATTAGGATTCATTTTGCATTTAAAATCAGTCTTTCTAAAGAATAATATCTTATTGTTAGCTAAGAGTTGTTTTGAATTTAAAAATTTTGAGGATGAATGATTGGTGAGTGAATGTGCATACTACTTTTATGAATTTTATATTTAGGAAATAGTTTGAGAGTGATATAGGATACATTTTTATAGAGTTATGATCATAACCTTAGGAAAATGGAAGTTTGAACTTCATCCTAGGGAACTCAAATTTTAATTATTTAAAAATAATCACTTTAGTGAGCCAATTTAAATGGTATTCATATAGGTTTTTTAAAACTAGAGTAAAATGGACATTTGGGAATCCATGGTGAACCTTTGAGACACTAGGCATAATGTGTGTGAGTAAGCTCTCTATACAATTCTAATAAGTTCATATGCACAGTGCTTAGTACATGTTACATGGCTAGATAAAATTCAAAAAAAGTAATAAAGTGCTTGGTTTTCAAAAACAAGTTCATTAAGGTGAGGGGAATTTTGAACACCAGATGAAGAAGGGGAAAATTTATTTATATGACAATCATTTAGTTTTATCGATAATGTGATTAAAAAAAACTAATTTAATTTTTACCTTTTAGAACCTAGGAGAAAGTCAAAGTATAAGGTGTCTTTTGTTAAGTTTTTAATTCCACTCACATTTAACCTTTTATCAATCTTTGATCTAGAACTTGGGATTTAATTGAAGTAAGTTAGTAAGCAACTTCATATACGAGGAATTAAATCCTTATAAGTAGATAATTCATTGCTTTCTTGATCACCTAGTGAGTATTTGATTCACGCAAGATTTCTTTTAAATCATTCCATTTAAAATTCTGGTACTCAGTTTTTGTTCCTCTGTTCTTAAATGGCTTAACTTGCTTCCTTGTGAGATTAATGATTAAAAACATTTTTTTGTTTAAAAAAATATAATAAAGCATAGTATTGATTGAGTAAAATCAATGATTAAGTGTGGGGGAATTTGATGGGGCCTTAAATTATACCAATTTTTCACATTTTTTATTACGTTTTTAATCATTTATTTAATTAACTTTTCTATTTTTATTAATTAATTTCACTTTAATAATTTTATAGTATAATTTGTTAATTAATAAATTTTATAAAAAAATTTATAATTTTTTTTGTATTTTTACATTCAAATTATTAATTATGTCTTTACAGGTTCCTTTTAATCTTGTAAAATATCAATTTTATTAGATTCTATTTTAATTATGATTAATAGTATTTATTTTAATAATTTGTTAATTAAAATTTAATTTTAGTTAATCTTTATTTTATTTAATTTTTAATCTTTTAATTTTTTTTATTAATTAGTTTAATTTTATTTAATGAGATTACAAATAATAATTTAATTATTTAATTTGAATGTTTAATTAATTTAAAAATATAGTATTAAATTAGCCAATTTTTCGGCTTTTTAATTTTAGACAGTTTTTAATTTAAGTTTAATTTAAGTTCTCTATTTTGAATTTATTAATTAGTTAATTGTTTTAATTTTTCTTTATTCAATTTTTACTTTATGCTTTATTTATTAAATTAATAGAATTAAGTTTTTAAAATTAAATTTCTTATTTCTTAATTGTTTTATTTTTATAAAATTTTTAATTGATTTATTTTTAGTTTTCAGTTCAAAGATTGAGACACTACCAACTGAGTCATCATTCGAAAATTTCCAACGGTGGCTTGTCCTTTGTCATTTTTTAAATACCCATCCAATGAAGATTCTGTTGCTATCATTAGGGCCTCCTCCTCTGTGAGATACTATCAACCTTTAGAAAATGAGACATCGTGGCTCTTCTCACCACCAGTATAATCAGTGACACATTGTTCATACTTACTTTCATTGCAATGACATACCACCACTCCATCTGCCTTCTCACCATCGAACCCACACACTAAAAGAAAACTTTCCACCTCCATATCTGCTTCTGTTGTAGCAAGACACCATCAGACTTTTTCTTCCACCACTAAAATACACCGCTTGTAAAATCAATGACACACCTTCCATTCCTGCTTCCATTACAGCGACACACCACCAATGCTTAATTTTGTAAGACATCACAAGATCTGAATACCAAAACCATTGACCCACCATTGTTCTAAGATGATCCAGAGCCAAACCCCCTCATTTTTTGAGCTTCGTCTCTGCAATCCACTGTCATGCAAGCTGTCGCTAAGGTTAAACCTAGATCTGAGCCATGAGACACTGCCGCCTAAGCCTCTCCTGATTCCATCCAAGCTTTACAGCTGTTCGCTGCTGATGGAGGAGTCGATCTTCTCCAGCCGTTAAAGATGATGGAACTGTGAGCTATTGCTGACCAAGGAGCCTCCACCGTGATGCGTGATGGAGGAAGGAGGAGCCATGGGAGAGCCGTGGCCACATACACTCTTATAGGAGGACAACAAACTCACCCCCTTTGCTCGACATGGATTATGGGGAGAAGAAAAATGAAAATGAAAATAAAACAAAATAAATTAATAAAAAAAAATTGTATTAATTAAACTTTAATAATAATAATAATAATAAAGATATAATAATTAATTATTAATAATTTAATATTCATAAAGTTAAAACTTTATTTTTAACTTTAAATAATTTATTTTTTATTATTTGATTTCATTATGTAGATTTAGACTCAATATGAAAGTACGTCTAGATTCAACCCAACCACCTGAAGCAGTTCATTAGAGGGGTTCTGTTAATGAGACAAGCCTGTCAGAGTTAAAGACATGTGTTTGGTGAGTAGGGAGGGAACCAATTGGATTCAGTGAAGGAGGTGGTGACCAACATGGAATAATGGAAGACTTTAAAAATTAAAAGGTATAAAACAGAAGAGGGAGGATGTATGATATCAGGATTCATTTATTCCAGACCTTCGACACATATTAGAGAGGAGGATAAATTAGGAGAGTTTTCCAACTTCTTAGATTCTTGAAGGCATATGAAAAGATACAACACAATACCAGAAGGGGTGATATCTTTTCTCTTAATTCTCTTCCTTTAATTACATTTTTAATTGTAATTTCTTGTTGTGAATATAATATGATTTTGGGGTAAATATTTATGTTGGGGAATCTTTAATTCTACTAGTTTTTATTTTCTATTCTTTATGATAAAATTTCTATTAAATTATAATCTATTGGTGAGATGGGTTATAATAATTTCAAAATTTGTTTTCAAAAATCTTATTTTCAAAATTCATTTCTTCAAGATCAATCGGTGAGATTGATCTTGAAATGTTTTCTTCAGTTATAATTTCAAAAATTTCAAACAATAATCGACAAGATTGTTTTTAATTACTTTTTTTTTTCAAAAATACATTTCTTAATAATGTATCTTGAAGTGGAAATTTTCAATACCTTTTAGCCTATTTGATTAATCTTATAAAGAGGGATACTAATTCATCTTTTTATAAGGATGTTTTTTCAATTAATTTTCTATAAAGAAGATATTCATTCAAACAGTAGCTTTATTTTTCCCCAAGTATCTTCCTTGATCAGTTTATTCTCAATTCTATTTCACTATTTTCTCTTATGCTTCATATTTTCTCCTTTATCACTTATGATTTTTTTGTCAAAATTACTGTATTTCATCAAAAATTTAAAAAGTTAAAAAAATTAAAAGAAACACTATACCTACTATTTTAAATAGTGGTATTGTTTTGAAATCTTGGTTAATCAACATTTTTTTGGCCTTCTCTTGGGGTTGACCCTACTTTCCACTATACAGTAGTAAGTAGAATATTATAAATTTTTAAACTTCAACATGAATTATAGAGACCCGAAGCTTAACGTACATGAACATTTCATTACTTTTGCGGAATACTTAGTACATAACAAAAAACACACACACACAAGGATCGTAATATTTTAGTGTCTTTGGAAACTCGGAACGTAATCCTCTAATCGTGTTGAAAGATCTTCAATATCTCCCATAAAGATCATCCGTTTTTTTTTACCTAAAACCTTTCTTTATATCCTGGGGAAAAGAAAACATAAAAGGGTGAGCTCAAATTCTTAGTAAGGGTAAACAAAAGAAAAATAAATCACATCATATTCATAAGAACATAACTTTTGGAAATCTAAACCTGCAAAAGAGAGCATAATTTCATAACATGGGATAAATCATGGCAGTGAAATGTAATCACAATAATCATAACTTAAAACATGAAACTTTTTGGCATGCACACATAATCATGGAAAATCATTTCTTGTTAGTCATGACTCATTTCCAAGACTATCTTAGTGGACAAAGTCCCTTTCTAAACCGAGTCACCCTCGTTCCAGTCCTGTTTCACTGAACCGGTATAACCTACCGTTCCAGCCATGTCTATCTCATGAGATATAAAATCTTTACCCAATGCATTGGAGGGAGATATAAGTCCCACCCATCTTATAATGAATCCTTTCTTATGTGTGCCACATAATCATAAACCATACATCATAGCGTAACCCATGTAATAAAAATGGGATTCTTAAACAACACGACATCATAAAACAATTCATATAAGATAAAGAAAAAAATATTTCCATCACAACATAATCAAATCCATGTAATAATAGGGATAAAAACAGAACCCTTTTATTATCTTAGATGGAAAATAATTTTGATAAAATACTTGAACTCCATTCTTGAGGAAAATATCCTTTCTACTTCAAAAAAACTTTTCCTTTCTTAACATGTCATAAAATTTTAAACTAAAAGAAGTTGATTAAAAATAAACTTGAAAACTTGTAAAGGAAGCTTCTTGGAAATAATGTTTTAAAAATCCATTCATGCCGTATAAGTTAAAAAAAACATTCTTCTCATACTTTTGTCGGAAAATTCAAAAAAGTACCTCGTACGAAAAACGTCAAAAGATTCCTTTCATATCTTTTACTAAAAACTCACCGAAGGGTAAAATAGGATTTAAACAATTGTAGGTGGATGGAAATAATATTACATATTGAGGAAACATGGATGTGGATGATAAAATACACCCCAGTAAATACTAAAGTATAAACAATCTCGGATAAAAATGAGATTGTGATATTTCCCTTACCTTAGGTCCGATTTGCTTTGTACGTGTCCGAAGCTCCTGTATAATGGTTTAAATAATGTTATTGACTTATTCCAGAATCATACATATTGATATGATATCATATATGGTCATATTCTTAGCTTCTTGTTAGTAATATTTCATTGTTACTTGTTACTCGGGTCTTTATAACTTTTTGTTCTTATGCGTGTTTTGTCGAATAAATTATTATTCTTATCTTTAGGTTATAGATACTTCATTTCCAGAATGGTATTAGTGTATTATATACCATATTCATTCATTCAATCCATTTATATAATCATTATGAAATGAAGATCATGTAGAACGAGTCGCATCACATCGTGGAGACGGTATTCCGTACGTACGCACGAGTGATGATATCGTTCCTATGATCGTGGAATTGTATTGGAGTATATATATATTATTTCAGTATCAATATTAATTTATAATAATCATAAATAGTTACTCATTACACCATTATACCCATCCTTGTAAGGTGATGTTGGAAAATAGATTACACCACGGCGTGGAGACGGTATTCCGTACGTACGCACGCGCGGTGATTTCCTTTCTCCGTAGGATGGATAGAAGGTTAATTATAGTTGTTTAATATTTATAATAACATATCAGTATATAAGAAATACTGATGTTATTACTTTATCATGAAACAACTAAAGAAGAAGAAGTTGAAGAAGAAATAAATTGAAAAGATCGGTAATGGATATTACCTCTTCTTTGGAACGCCTCTTTGAATCCTCCACTTAGGGAACTAAGATTGGTCTTTGAAGAAGACCAGGACCTCTAGGATTATTCTAGGGAAGTGGAGAAGGGATTTTGGCAGTGTTTTTCCGAGCTTGAGTGCTCAAATTGGTGTGAGGAGGAGGGGGAGGAGGTGCCCTTTTATAAGGGAGGAGAGGGTCACTTTAGGAATATCTCAAAATATTATTTTATATAAAAGTCTAAATCGGTTTATAATGGTTCCAAAGGGTCTTATTTCTAAGCTAAAGTGGGGATGAGTCGAAATACTATCAACCAATAGGATTTAGACAAGTTTAGGTTATTATTTTAACCTTATCAATTAGATTTAACTCTAAGTTAAATAATTTAACTTTTACCGTGTCTTTTTGTTTTCTTACACTATATGGTTAATACACTTACTATAACATGCCAAACGAACCCCAAATTGTTTATTATTAATATATATATCCTTATCTAAGTCATTTGGCCGAAAATTAGATTTTTAGGAATAAAATAACAATTACTAATATAATATTTGATTTAAAAACTATTTTGTGTCAATTTTGACACTATTTGATATATGATTTTTGTGAAAGTCATAAAAGAATTATATGTTCAAACCAAGTTTATTAAATCAACACTAATATATCATAGTAACCTAGAAAATTAGTGGTATTCATAAAAAGTCTCAAATTACATTTATTTTGGTGTTTATAACATCAATTATGTCAATATTTCATTAATAAGATAATTACTGCATCATCTTTGTGACATGAATAAATTAAATTATTTGATGTCTAAAAATTACAAATAAAATACCATTATGTAGGAAATCTTTTTATATTTCTAATGAATATTTATAGTCGAATTTATCTTATGTATAATCCCATATTAAAAATGTTTTACTTATTAAACTTAGATTTTAACTATTTTAACCCTTCTTTAAATAAATTAATAATAAATGTCCTAATCTAATCCAAGTGGGCCTAAGTGGTCATATTTTATTCCTGAGATTGTTTTTGGTTGAATTACATTTTTCCAATAGAATTAGAACATGTGTTAGGGTAATAATAATATCATTTTTACCCTTAATTACCCTATTTACTTTTAACCGTGGTAAATAAAAGTAAAAAGTTACTATTCACCAAAAATTATTTTCATCTCATTGAACCACATTTTACTTACTGACATCAACCGTGTCTCTCGGATTTTTTAAATTTCATTCACAGAAGCGGTACAATTAAGTTTTATGAAAAATTCAGTTTTTTTTACTACCACTTAGTAGTTTCACTATTCATCAAAAATTGATGTTTTTCAGAACAATGCCAAAATTTCATCCTAAACTATATTTCATATTCCGAATTCAAAAATGAATTCTATTTTACCAAATTCATAACATAGAAGTTGCATTAATTAATTTTATAATTAAATCCAGCTATTAAAACAAATAGCGTGTTTTTAAGAAACAATATCTATCAAAAGATTGACACTTGTTTATGTCTGGTTTAAATGTGAGATTACATCCAATGACCAACATTGTTTTAAATTGTAAAAATATATTCTAAATATACTTTAAAACCACTCAAATTAATAATTTATCACTATTAATTATTTCGATTGAAAAAGTTGTTTTTAACTAAAATTTAGTAATTTTCACTATTCATCAAAATATGAAAGTTATCCGAAAATTACCAAAATTTCACCCTAAGCTAATTTCGATACTCTGAATCCAAAAATGAAGTCCATTTTGAGAGCTAAAATTTCTAAAATTTAAAAAGTGGTTATTACTATTCATAACGGCTAGTTTTAATAATATTTTAATAGCATATCGTTGTTTCGTGAAACTCAGTATTGCGTACTACACACGCTATCGAGGAAGGTTGCGATTGCGTGTAATGCAAGGCAAGTCAAAGATGCGTGTTGTGCAAGCTCCTTTTGGTGTAGCGTACAACACAAGACATTAATAAAATTAAAAAGAATATTTTTCATAAAATCTCGGGCTGTTACATTCTACCCCCCTTAAAATGAATTTCACCCTCGAAATTCGTCGGGGTTATAAATGGTTTACTATTCGAAAGTTTCTTTAATAGAAACCCACATCGTAAAAAGGAATATCAAAACCAATCTTTAAAAACAAAAGTATGAAACGTAACGGTTACCCAAATAAACTAATCACTGGGTTTCCACATAGGTGAAAATATGGATATGGAAGAGAAATATAACCATCATGTTCTGATGGAGAGTGGTAGAGAACATGGCTATGAAAAATCCAGCAATCACAAAGCCATAAATTTGTGACGATCTAAGGTACCATCTGATTCATCATATATAAGATCACTAGGACACCATTTTTGGTTTTCAAGATCGTTTCCCTAAAGTTAAAGAATTTGAATTAGAATAAATACTTACTTTATTTTGGTACAGTCTCACTGTTGTTCGTGCCTTGAACAATTTCCACTTCATCTATTAAATAAATGAAGTTGAATTTGTTATTCGTGAAGTGTCAGCAGATCATGTGATAGAATGACGGGTCATTCCATCTGTCTCAAACAAAAGGTTAGCAAAAGTTATTAAATATACATAAGTCATTTTATAGTGAGATTAATCATATATGGTTCCTAAAATGGACTTATACTTCATATATCATACTGATTAACATAATAAAACTAGTTTATACTAAACAGGGACTTCCTGTAGGCCAGTGGTAGGCGATAAAGGCCAGTCGCACTTCGGTTGTGGGTTTGATTTCCACAGCCTTGTCCGACGCGATGGGCTGTCGCCCGTCCTGTAGGTTGTCCTTTTTCTAAAACTATATTACTATAACATCCCATCAATAATATCAAGAAAACTTCTATCCTTAAACAATACTAACATATGTCCAGCATAATCCATTCCAATCTTTAGGCTTATCCATAATACTGCAGTCCACTCTCATAACATAGTGAAAACGATTGCCAGAGATTTAACACCATCGTCGATCCCCATATATCATAAGATATGTTTTGTTGGTCACATTCCAAACATTCAAAATCCTTAATCGTGTATTCTCTTGAATACCTTAGTGAAAACATGAATTCAGTTAAAAGTTAACACTTTCCACATACCAAAATCCTCAAAATTCTATATACTCAAACCATGATATCACTTAGTCCTTATATCAATCATGAGCTCATGAATACTGTTAAACATTTCATTTTCTCATTTTCCCTTCATTATGCGCATATCATCTTATTTCCAAAAATATCTCAATCACTTTGAATACCACATTAGACCAATACATAAATATTCCAATACTCCATGATACAATATTATTTTGGAATCCCATTACATAAACACTTAATCATTCCACCACATCGTTGTCATATTCAACATCGCCAATAGTGATCGCATGTGACTTCCCTTTGTCCTTTTCCTTCAGTGGTTGCTCATGTTGATCATCACTAACCCTTGGATTAGGGCATTTATTAGCATAATTCCCCATTTCCTTGCACTTGAAGCATTGAAGTGTTGGTGGTGCATTCTCTGCAGTGTTTGCTTTATTCACATCATTAGAAACCCTTTTTCCATTACTTCGACACTCAGCTACTCGATGACCTTCTTTTCCACACTTAAAACATTTTATAGTCCCTTTAAGACAATCTCCACCATGCTTCTTTCCACACTTTGTGCATAAGGAAACATTCATCTTCTTTTCACCATTATTCTGAGATTTCTCCTTGAACTCCATCTTTCGTTTGTTGTCAAAACCATGAGATGGATATGTAACACCAACTTCCATTTCTACCTTGATATCACAACGCACAATTTCTTCATAACTAATAAAGTATCTTATAGCTAATGCCCTTCGAAGACTTGGTTTTAAGCCACTGAAAAATCGATCAACTTTACTTTCAGGTTGGATGACAATGCTAGATGCATACCTTGAAAGTCTTGTAAAATTTGCTTCGTATATACCAACAGATTCATCATCCTTCTGCTTCAGCTCAAGAAAATCCTTTTCCATCTTTGTTCGAAGAATACGAGGGAAGTACTTACTGAAAAACAAGTTCTTGAACTCGTCCCATTCCATGGACTCAATTTCATCTCTTGACCTCGTATTCTTTATAAGATTCCACCATTGATCAGCTTCACCTTCCAAACAATATACTGCTAAGATGACTTTATCATGTTCAGAACATTGAAGAACTGAAAATATCTTTTCAGTGGTACTGATCCATTGTTCAACAACAAGTGGATTGGAAGTCCCACTGAAAGAAGGTGGACGTTGCCTCATGAAGGACTCAATAGAATATTGTTCCCTTCTCTGCTCATTTGGAAGTCCAGAATGATTCATAGCTTCTGTAAGGATAGAAATAAGATTTTGCACTCCATCTCCCATAACATTTGTTTTTTCAGGAGGAAAATCATTGCATTTTCCATTGCATTGATCAACACGGTTCCTTCGGGTTCCAGCCATCGTCTAAAACCCAAAAAGAATAGTGTGAGAGGCAAAAATCATGCTAGGGAAAACAACATAATAAAGGGGGAGTACCTTCAATATCTAACATCTTAGGTTTAATTCTATGATCGTTAGCGTAATTCTAGTACTATAACCTATACGTATACTAAACCTTAGGGACATCCCTAGACATACCTTAGAAATATCTCTAGGGATCTCACTAACGTTTTCGCATCCTAGTTTCCAAAGGTTGACTGAACCTTTCCTCTGATACCAACTGTAGAGACCCGAAGCTTAACGTACATGAACATTTCATTACTTTTGCGGAATACTTAGTACATAACAAAAAAAACACACACACAAGGATCGTAATAGTTTAGTGTCTTTGGAAACTCGGAACGTAATCTTCTAATCGTGTTGAAAGATCTTCAATATCTCCCATAAAGATCTTCCGTTTTTTTTACCTAAAACCTTTCTTTATATCCTGGGGAAAAGAAAACATAAAAGGGTGAGCTCAAATGCTCATTAAGGGTAAATAAAAGAAAAATCAATCACATCATATTCATAAGAACATAACTTTTGGAAATCTAAACCTGCAAAAGAGAGCATAATTTCATAACATGGGATAAATCATGGCAGTGAAATGTAATCACAATAATCATAACTTAAAAATGAAACTTTGTGGCATGCACACATAATCATGGAAAATCATTTCTTGTTAGTCATGACTCATTGCCAATACTATCTTAGTGGACAAAGTCCCTTTCTGAACCGAGTCACCCTCGTTCCAGTCCTGTTTCAATGAACCGGTATAACCTACCGTTCCATACATGTCTATCTCATGAGATATAAAATCATTACCCAATGCATTTGAGGGAGATATAGGTACCACCCATCTTATAATGAATCCTTTCTTATGTGTGACACATAATCATAAACCATACATCATAGCGTAACCCATGTAATAAAAATGGGATTCTTAAACAACATGACATCATAAAACAATTCATATAAGATAAAGAAAAAAAAATATTTCCATCACAACATAATCAAATCCATGTAATAATAGGGATAAAAACAGAACCCTTTTATTATCTTATATGGAAAATAATTTTGATAAAATACTTGAACTCCATTCTTGAGGAAAATATCCTTTCTACTTCAAAAACACTTTTCTTTTCTTAACATGTCATAAAATTTTAAACTAAAAGAAGTTGATTAAAAATAAACTTGAAAACTTGTAAAAAAAGCTTCTTGGAAATAATGTTTTAAAAATACATTCATGCCGTATAAGTTAAAAAAACATTCTTCTCGTACTTTTGTCGGAAAATTCAAAAAAGTACCTCGTACGAAAAATGTCAAAAGATTCCTTTCATATCTTTTACTAAAAACTCACCGAAGGGTAAAATAGGATTTAAACAATTGTAGGTGGATGGAAATAATATTATATATTGAGTAAACATGGATGTGGATGATAAAATACACCCCAGTAAATACTAAAGTATAAACAATCTCGGATAAAAATGAGATTGTGATATTTCCCTTACCTTAGGTCCGATTTGCTTTGTACGTGTCTGAAGCTCCTGTATAATGGTTTAAATAATGTTATTTACTTATTCCAGAATCCTAAATATTGATATGATATCATATATGGTCATATTCTTAGCTTCTTGTTAGTAATATTTCATTGTTACTTGTTATTCGGGTCTTTATAACTTTTTGTTCTTATGCGTCTTTTGTCGAATAAATTCTTATTCTTATCTTTAGGTTATATATACTTCATTTCCAGAATGGTATTAGTGTAGTATATACCATATTCATTCATTCAATCCATTTATATAATCATTATGAAATGAAGATCATGTAGAACGAGTCGCATCACATCGTGGAGACAGTATTCCGTACGTACACACGAGTGATGATATCGTTCCTATGATCGTGGAATTGTATTGAAGTATATATATATTATTTCAGTATAAATATTACTTTATAATAATCATAAATATTTACTCATTACACCATTATACCCATCCTTGTAAGGTGATGTTGGAAAATAGATTACACCACGGCGTGGAGACGGTATTCCGTACGTACGCACGCGCGGTGATTTCCTTTCTCCGTAAGATGGATAGAAGGTTAATTAGAGTTGTTTAATATTTATAATAACATATCAGTATATAAGAAATACTAATGTTATTACTTTATCATGAAACAACTAAAGAAGAAGAAGTTGAAGAAGAAAGAAATTGAAAAGATCGATAATGGATATTACCTCTTCTTTGGAACGCCTCTTTGAATCCTCCACTTAGGGAACTAAGATTGGTCTTTGAAGAAGACCAGGACATCTAGTATTATTATAGGGAAGTGTAGAAGGGATTTTTTCAGGGGTTGGCCGAGCTTGAGTGATCAAATTGGTGTGAGGAGGAGGGGGAGGAGGTGCCCTTTTATAAGGGAGGAGAGGGTCACTTTAGGAATATCTCAAAATATTATTTTATATTAAAGTCAAAATCGGTTTATAATGGTTCCAAAGGGTCTTATTTAGAATCTAAAGTGGGGATGGGTAGCAATCATATCAACCAATAGGATTTAGACAAGTTTAGGTTATTATTTTAACCTTATCAATTAGATTTAACTCTAAGTTAAATAATTTAACTTTTACCGTGTCTTTTTGTTTTCTTACACTATATGGTTAATAGACTTACTATAACATGCCAAAAGAACCCCAAATTTGTTTATTATTAATATATATATCCTTATCTAAGTCATTTGGCCAAACCTTAGATTTTTAGGAATAAAATAACAATTACTAATATAATATTTGATTTAAAAACTATTTTGTGTCAATTTTGACACGATTTGATATATGATTTTTGTGAAAGTCATAAAAGAATTATATGTTCAAACCAAGTTGATTAAATCAACACTAATATATCATAGTAACCTAGAAAATTAGTGGGATTCATAAAAAGTCTCAAATTACATTTATTTTGGTGTTTATAACATCAATTATGTCAATATTTCATTAATAAGATAATTACTGTAACATCTTTGTGACATGAATAAATTAAATTATTTGATGTCTAAAAATTACAAATAAAATACCATTATGTAGGAAATATTTTTAGCTTTCTAATTAATATTTATAGTCGAATTTAACTTATGTATAACCCCATATTAAAAATGTTTTACTTATTAAACTTAGATTTTAACTATTTTAACCCTTCTTTAAATAAATTAATAATAAATGTCCTAATCTAATCCAAGTGGGCCTAGGTGGTCATATTTTATTCCTAAGATTGTTTTTGGTCGAATTAAACTTGTCCAATAGAATTAGAACATGTGTTAGGGTAATAATAATATCATTTTTACCCTTAATTAGCCTATTTACTTTTAACCGTGGTAAATAAAAGTAAAAAGTTACTATTCACCAAAAATTATTTTCATCTCATTGAACCACATTTTACTTACTGACATCAACTGTGTCTCTCGGATTTTTGAAATTCCATTCACAGAAGCGGTAAAATTAAGTTTTATGAAAAATTCAGTTTTTTTAACTACCACTTAGTAGTTTCACTATTCATCAAAAATTGATGTTTTTCAGAACAATGCCAAAATTTCATCCTAAACTATATTTCATATTCCGAATTCAAAAATGAAGTCTATTTTACCAAATTCATAACATCGAAGTTGCATTAATTAATTTTATAACTAAATCCCGCTGTTTAAACAAATAGCGTGTTTTTAAGAAACAATATCTATCAAAAGATTGACACTTGTTTATGTCTGGTTTAAATGTGAGATTACATCCAATGACCAAAATTGTATTAAATTGTAAAAATATATTCTAAATATACTTTAAAACCACTCAAATTAATAATTTATCACTATTAATTATTTCGATTGAAAAAGTTGTTTTTAACTAAAATTTAGTAATTTTCACTATTCATCAAAATATGAAAGTTATCCGAAAATTACCAAAATTTCACCCTAAGCTAATTTTGATACTCAGAATCCAAAAATGAAGTCCATTTTGAGAGCTAAAATTTCTAAAATTTAAAAAGTGGTTATTACTATTCATAACGGCTAGTTTTAATAATATTTTAATAGCATATCATTGTTTCGTGAAACTCAGTATTGCGTACTACACACGCTATCGAGGAAGGTTGCGATTGCGTGTAATGTAAGGCAAGTCAAAGATGCGTGTTGTGCAAGCTCCTTTTGGTGTAGCGTAAAACAAAAGACATTAATAAAATTAAAAAGAATATTTTTCATAAAATCTCGGGCTGTTACATGAATTTCATTGGCTTTCACTTTTTCATGTGACTCTCAAATGAATTTTTCATTTTCAACACCTACAAGATCAATGAACTCATTTGTAGGAAAAGATAAAATATCTAATAGATTCAATGGGTTAAATCCATATATAATCTCAAATGTTGATAAGTGAGTAGCATAATGAACAACTTGATTATATGAAAAATATATGCACAATAATCATTTTCCCCAATTATATATATATTTTTCGATTATTTCACACAAGAGGGTAGAAAGAGTCTTATTCACCATTTCTTTTTTTCCCATTCATTTAAGTATGTGAAATAGTCGAGAAAGAAAATTTAGTACCCTATTTATTCCATAAAGTTTTTTAAAATTAGATAAGGAATTTTAAATCCCTATCACTTATAATGATTTTGTTAACTCTATACAACCTCATAAATTCTTTGAAAAACAATTCAATAATGTGAATAACATCATTTATTTTTGTGTATGTAATAAAATGTTCAATTTTACTAAAAATATCCACAAAAATAAATATGTTATCCTTTCACAATGACAATCAATACAATCCCACCAAAAAATCCATAGAAATGCCAATATGAGGATGGGATGGTACAACTAAGGAGGAATACAATCCATTTGGCTGAACCCTAAAATTTACATTCTTACAATTCACACAATTTTTATGAATAAAAAAAACAAATTTCCTCATATTTGGATAATAAAAATATTCATGCCAAGTAGTTAAAGTTTTATCAACAAAAAATGTCCTATCAAACCACCCATGAGTTTTTTTATAAGTAATCCTTAGGTTGAAAATTTTAAAATTTATAATTTGTCCCTTATGAAACTAAAAGAATAATTTTTAAAAAAGTGTTTAAAGCTATGTCTTACAGAAAAATCACCACTAGTTTCATACAATCCTTTTGGTAACTCAAGACTAAGTAGTCTAGCATAAAGAGATGTAAAAAGAGCATAAATTAAATAAATAGATCTGACAAAAACATTTTACTTAACTTTATTATGCTCGATCACATAGGGAGAAGTATCAATGAATTCTAACTAATATTCATCCCACCTATTCAAATTTCTTTGGGACTTCAAATACTTAAGGATTTCATGGTTAGAATGAATAATTAACTCTCTAGGATATAAGTAATGTTTTTATGTTTCCAAGGTTTATTTTAAAATATAAAGTTCTTTATCATAAATTTAATAATTATTTGTTTCCCCATTTAATTTCCCACTAAATTAAGTTATCAAGCATAAATATTGAGTCAAAAATGCACTAATTCCAACTCCTGATGCATCATATTCAATTTTAAAAACTTTTGTGAAATCTAGTAAATATAGAAATAGCGCATTGATTAATTTTTATTTTAGTGTTTAAAATGATCATTTGTGTTTTTCACCCCATTTGAAGACCATGTCTTTCTTGAAAAGTTCATTAAGAGGTGTAATAATGAATAAACAATCATTAAAAAACCTCATATAAAAACATAAATATCCAGAAAAGCTCTAAAACTTAGTTTAATTCTTTAGTGTAGGACACTCTTGAATTTATTTGATTATTTATCCATATAAATAGACCCCTTTATCCCCTATAATAAAACCAAGTAACACAACATAATTCATCCAAAAGGAATATTTTTTTGGATTTATATAAATTTGATTTTTAAGAGTTTCACACACCAAATTTAAGAGTTCAATATCTCTATCTAAAGTTCTACTATAAACCAGTATGTCATCAAAATAGACTACCATGAATTTTAAAATGAATGAATGAATTATATGCTTCATTAAATTGGATAATTTACTTGGTGAATTAGTTAAACTAACTAGAACAAAAAACCACTCATATAAGACAAAATTAGTTTTAAAATTAGTTTTTCATTCATCTCTTTATTTTATTTAAATTTGGAGGTAACTACTTTTAAGATTATTTTTTGAAAACAAAGTAGCCACATGTAACTCATCAAGCATGAAATCAAGTTAAAGGATGGGATAATGATACTTAACTATTATTTTGTTGATGGTGTGAAAATCCACACACATTCTCTATGTTCTATCCTTTATATGTACTAGGATCACCAAAACAATACATTTACTCATGCTTTCCCTAAAAAATCCTTTCCTCGTGATTTTTTTAACTTACTTCTAGATATATTTAGTTTCCTCTAGATTAGCTCTATATTATGGTATATTGGGAATCATATCTCTGGGTATAAAGTCTATTCTATGCTCAATTCCTCTCAAAGAGGGAAATCCATTGGGTGTTTCATCATAAAACAAATGACCATATTACTATAATAAATACACAACATAAGAGGTTAAAGATAAAGGTTTCAAGTACAGCCAAATCACATATTTGGAATAACCAACTCAAGTTTCTTTTGTAATTAATGAATAATATGTGATATACATGAGGAATAAATTAATTACCAATGGAATTAAGTCTAAGATTAATTGACTGTTACACTAGAACCAAGAAAGCAGGATCATCACATATAATTTGTAATTAATTTATTTAGATAAATAATTACTTTGTGTTGTAATTATTTCTTCATTGATGAATCCAACGATGTCTTAAAATCATACCATCATGGTGTCATAGGAATCAAGGGTATATTCCCTCTAGTGGTAATCCATATGTGCACCATGAACCTCTTAGTGTCACTATAGAAATATTCATGTGTTATCATAAAATATCCTAACACTTTTTCGTTCATCATTGATTTCCATGACAATCACTTTAGGTGGATGAAATCCCAATATTCTCTCTAGAATCGAGAGGGGTGTGAAGGAGGATATCTCTCCATTCTTTAGAGTATTATAGGAGGGGATATCTCTATGAATTGAGCTAGATTATCTAGAAAACATTGTATATAATGATTATAATAGCAAGTGCTTCATAGAATGTCATAAATGGGTTTAAATAGAGCTAGAGTTAGAAAATAATAATTACACATGATCCCTTATTGTTTTCTTTAATCCTCAGTGAACCCAATGTCTAAATAATAATATTACTATTATTATTTACTTGGCATGAACTAGACTTTTAGGTAAAATAAATATTATTTTCTTGAATAAATAATTTAATATTTATTCAAATAATAATTAATATGTTATTTCTCACTAGACCATTAAACTCGATCCACTAATCCTACTTAATATTTATCAGCCCTTGAATAATGAATAATTTTTTAGTAAATAAATATCATTTCATTATTAACCAATAAATAAATATTTATTATATTTTCAAAAATAAAAAATTAATATTTATTAAATATTCAACTCAAAAATATTTTATCAAATAATTGGTGATTGAATATATATGACCAAACTAACAAGAATACTTATTAAACCACAATGAGAGTGATTTTTCATGAATCCCACCTTAATATATTTCTTATTTTCCTAAGAATGTAGCATTTTTCACACCCTAGGGTTGATCTCAAGGAGGCCTCTCACATGCACCGTTCTTCTATTGTCATTATTATTATATAAAGAATAGTAAAATAATATATAAAAATATAATGAGGGTTTTATAAAATATAGATGATATATATATAAATATAAATTCAAAGGAATACACAAATATGAAGGAAAAATGAAATTAGTCAAAAATAATTCATTGTCCTTAGAAATTTATAATAATTCCAATCATAGTTTAATAAAGATTAAATTTCTCTATTTATCTCTCTCAGTGAATATTTCACCACTACTCACCATTCACCCTCTTGATTTAATTATATCACCCTACACTGAGATTTACGCAAACTGGAGTGACCTCTTCTATAATAATACCTAATCCAAACTCCGTTACATGAATGAATTAATTATCAAAGGGAATAAGCATAGATTAAAAAATAGGAAAGATATAAATTGGCTAAGAGAAGGAGTCAATTACACATCCTAATCAATTTAACCATAAATCTAATTCATAGATTGATAAAAACTAGAAATAATAAAAACTTACATCAAACTCAAGGAATCCACTACTCCCTCTCTAAAATAAGTGGTGAGGTTAGTTCTCCATTTTTATAGAGTTGAGAAGGATAGATTGGAATAACATAGTAGTTAAAAAATAGAGAATGAGAGAAATAAGAAGACTAAAATATATTAAAAGTATAGAAAAATATTACAATAATTTCACAATTTTTATCACTATAGAAAATGTTATAGATGAAATATGAAAGTAAATAAAAATAGTTAAAAATATATATTTTTTATATTTTTGAAATTTAGTTTAAATCACTCAAAAAACCTAAAAAATATGATAATTAAACTTAAAATAAAAAATTTGTGGGATTAAAGAAATTAAATTATTGAAAATATTGCCTATATCAATTCCCACACACTTAAACATTTCTCTCCTAAGAAATTCAATGAAATAAACTGAATGAAAATATTATCCTACATAGGTTCAAATAAACAAACTATAAAATAAGATAAATGAAGATTCGTTCATCATTAAAAATATCATGCCTCCTCCATAAGTATGATCCATTGAGCCACTTCAATTTAATCCAATTTTCAAGTTCTAGGATTATAAATGAGATATAATTTAGCGGGATTAACATTTTAACAAGTGAAAGTATCATAAATTAATCTTTCCCAAGATCCTAAAACCAAAGCTACATTTATCACTTCCTTAATATAAACCAAATGAAATTATTATAAGTCAATTTACTCCTTATTAAACTAGAATTTAATATTCCCATCATCTAAGTGAATTAATTTTTGATAATTATGAACTTATTAAAATTTTCTTATCCAATTCATGTGAAAAGAACTTATTAGATTAAAAAATTACATTTATTTATTCACACACTCAGTGAGTAATGTCTTATAGATTTATTGTGGGATATTGATTTACTATTTTACTCCAGTTCTAAAGGAATTAAATGATAATATTTTTGGTTAGATCTATGAGGTGTTATTTTTTATAATATAAATTAACTTAATAAAGAGTTCAAAGTTCCAATTTCCTTATGTTATAATTCTAATTACACTAAATTTTATTTTTCTCAAAAACCTTTTCCCAGTTACTAAAAAAATTTCCATGAAAGTAGTCAAAAAATTTTCTCAGAAATATTATAAATTTAACAACTAAAAAATAATATAAACCCTCAAAACTAGCATGATATATTTCACTAGGAATAATAACATTTAAAGTTAAAATTTATAACCTAAAAACACACAAAAAACTAAAAAATAGAAAATAAAACATGAAAAATTAAAAAAAGTCAAGAACAATAAAAAAACTCAAAAAAAAATCTAAAATAGGTTAACACCCCCACACTTAAGTTTTAAATACCATTTAATTTAATATCAAACATAATTTAGAAAGATAAGGGTAGAAAAAAAGGGAAAGAAAAACATAAACTAACATTATTTCCTAATGAAAGCCTTGAGTTAAGATCCTAAATACTACCACTTTAGACCTATGACATCATTAAAAGGAAAAACATAAGAAATTTATTGAAAGAAAATAAAATAATTAAAAATAAAACATACGGGAAGAGAAGATATATTTTGAGTAAAAACCCCCAAATAGGTTCCAGGTTTTTACTGCCCCTAGTTAGACAATTGAAGTTTTTCATCCCCAATCCAAAGGTGAGCATGGTTTTTCAATCATGGACCACCAAAATGTTTTGCTTCCAATGTGAATCCCTTTAGACTGATTATAGATGAACCCATAGATAGAGTGCATTAGTTCTACCCCCATTGAAATGTAGTATATCTCGTATGGTTGAGGAATGAAAATGGATGGGCCTAATTTACTTTGGCCTCAACCTCGGTCACTTCATTAACTTCATCCAGATCATTATCATTTGAAGCTTCTTTATCCATAATTTCAGGAAGGGTAAAGTTCATGAAAATTTCATTTTTAATTAAATTAAAGCAAAATGAATCAATATAAAAATATTCTCATTCATGTAAAGTGGATTGGAAGTTAGTTTCTTCATGAAAAACCACTGATAATTATTCATTTTATCCCACTAAAGATTTTTCAATCAGACCAGGGAGCTTCAAGTGTTCCTCATAAGGTGCATCACTATTTTTAAGCAATGGGGTCAATGATCAATTCTATTAAAATTAATGGAAATTGTGTCCAATAAAGGATTGAATCCCTGAGTTTATTTGACTTCAATTATTTATTCACTATAAAGTGCCACTTGGAGTAGAGTTACAATGGATGTAAGTAGTTACCCGCTATCCTCCATCTTTTCTTTAAATTCCACCACTTGAGTGGTTTATTATTTAAAATATAGATAAATATTGAGTGGTTTCGATTATTAATTTTCAAATATGGGAAGATCATATTGCAGCTTACCTTCCACAAAGTGATTCCATGATTCTTCTAATTTTTTTTATCTCCCATGTGTTCATCAATGTGAATTTGTTCTTTAGGGATCTCTTTTGGACATGGATGAGTGTAGGATAATAATATTAATTTTTTGAGTAGCTTCTTCTTATCCACATCAAGTTCATTGACATAAAAAATGGGTAGGGAAATATCTTACACCACTGGTTCTGGTTCAATTTTAGATTCAAGTTTCTCCACCTACAACTCCTTAGTTACATGAATAAATTAAACTAATTGAATCTTTAGGTTTATAAAATCTTCTATAATTTTTGATATTTGAGATTTTATTTGAATTTATACTTCTTCTTATTATTTTTTCACTTGAGAGTAGTCATTCCATACATAATAATTACAATTTTAATGCATCATATTCTTCTTCTTCTTATTATTATTTCACTCTAGAGTAGCCGGTCTATGCATAATAATTACAATTTTAATACATCATAGGAAAAGAGATTTTTAACTTATTTTGAAATTTATAATTTATATATATATTTTTATGAAAAATAGTGAGTGAAATTGTTTCATCTCCCTATAAATGACACCAAATTGATGAGAGATATTTTTCATGAATCCCACTTTAATATATTTCTTATTTTTCTAAGAATTTTGTATAGTTCACACCCAATAGTTAATCTTTAGGAGGCTTCTCACAAACACACCATTATTCTATTATCACTATTATAATATAAAATATACTAATCTAATATATATACTAGTTTAATAAGGGTTTTATAAAATTTAGATGATATATATATATATATATTTATAAATTCAAACATAGAAACAAATATGTAGAAAAAATGCAGTTAGTAAGAAAGAAGTCACTATATTTAGGAGTTTGCAATAATTCCAATCATAGTTCAATAAAGATTAAATTTATTTGGATGTCTATATCTTAGTTAATAGTTCATAATCTCTCACTATCCACCCTCTTGCTCGAATTGTATCACCCTACACCGATATCTCTACATACAGGAGTGTCATATTCCATAATAATACCTAAGATAGACTCTATTATATGAATGAATTATGTATCAAAGGTAAGGAATATATATGAGTAAATAGTAAGGAAAAAAATCAATAGATAAAAGGATTCAATCACACATCCTAATCAATTTAACCATTTATCTCAACCTTAAATTTAGAAAAAAAAAATAATTAAAAATTTCATCAAACTCACGGAATCCACTACTCCCTATCTCGAGTAAACAATGAGTTTAGTTCTCCATTTTCATGGAGTTGAGAAGGGAAAATGGAAGAACATAAAAGAGGGAAAAAGATATAATGATAGAAAGAGGAAGACTGAGATATATTAAAAATATAGAAAACTATTACAGTAGGAAAACCCTATTTAGAAAATGAAAAATGACTAACTCATTATAAGAATATAGAAGTAAAAATTTATAGAAAAAATAAAGGTATATTTTTTCTCTAAATTTTGATCTCTAAAATCTGGCATGTGGTATGCCCATTTAATGTATAAATTTGGAAAATTATTCTTCTTAAAAGTTGTTTGTATCTCTCTTATATGTCAACTGAAAAAATTTGAGCTCTATTTTATGTATGTAGAAAGAGTTATTACTATATTATTAAAGAATTTTTTTTATCCCTGGATGACTATTTGAATTCCCATGCATCGATTTCCCATGAATTTATGATAATGAAGGAGGTAAAATATTGAGCGGACATAAGTATGAGAAATATTCCTTTTGAGTTTGTTGGGAGTTTTTTGTTCTTTGTTTATGTTTTATAGTTTTAATATTTATGTTTTGAATATTATAATTCCTCATAATATTTTATTAATTTTATGTCAATAATATTTTATTCATTTCTTGGAATTTCTAAACTTTCCACTTGTCTTTAGTTTTTTTCTATTTTGAATTTTCTGCTTGTCTTTAGTTTTTATCTATTTTGAAATTGTTTCTTGTCTTTAGTTTTATATATTTTTGAAAATCATCTACATGATGAATTCAGATATATGGTGAAATACCCTTTTTGAATTCAACGATGTGGGGAAATCACCTATAGGAATTTGGTTACATGGTGAAATCACCTACATGAATTAAGCTATATTGCTAAAAATGGATACATAGACCAACATTCACGTACATGACTCTCAAACAACTACATGAATCATAAATTACTACATAAATTAGAAACAACTACGTGAATAATAAATAACTACGTGAATAATAAATAACTACGTGAATAAAAAATCTTTGACATGAATTTTCCACATACCATAAATGACTATTTGAATCGAGTATATTAATTTTAACTTTACAAATTTGGCAATGTGAATATTGTTTTTACTCAAAAAACTTCAATTTTTTAGTTTTTTGTTTTTAAACCAACTAAGTGTGTTATTTTAAAGTTACCAAAAGTGTTTTTATCTAATTTTACCTCAATTGTGTTTATCTCAAGTAACCAAAAGTGTGTTCATCTCAAGTGACTGTATTTCAAGTGACCACATCTCAAGTGACCGCACCTTAAGTGACCACATGTTATAATATTCACACGATCATTATACTGACCACACAACATAGTAAGTTTAACATCTACAAGGTGTATATATAAAAACCACTTGACACTCATGGTTAGTTCAGTACATTACTTATTTTTTCTTAAATATGAAATTTATAAAATGCTCTGTTTATTATTATTTTTGGTAATATGATTTACTATATTCTTATTTTAGTCATTTTAAGTAATTTATTGATTTCTAAAATTCATATATATTACATAAAAGTCATGCGAAGTGTTTTTAAAATATCTTAATTAGTTTTATAATTTAATTTTGAGTATTTACACACAACATGAAATTAAAAAGTATTTTTGAAATTTGACTTTAACATTCAATTTTTTAAGATATTTATGGAATTAATTTGACCTATTTTTAGAGACTATTTGGATTATTTAATGGGTAATTATATTTTTTTTGAATCAGTCTTCAAGTTTTGAATTTAATTATTTTTCTATGATGATTATTCTCAAATGGTTATATTCTCTCTTGGATAATTATAAAGTATGAATTTTAATGACTTTACCCAATTAGAGATCAATTTTTTAGTTTTATAGATCTTATTTAAATGATTCAGGACACATTCAAAGTATAATGACCTATGAGTTATGGGAAAATTAACTTTTGAGAACCAAAGCTTTACTCTGAACTTTGAAGTTCTATATAAACCATGTCCTATGTGACCATGTTTTCATTTATTGGACATTATTTCAAGTCTTGAATGAAAAATTCTCTGAATTATACTACTTCCTTGAAGAGTCATTGTGATACATTACTCAAGAATTAGTACATGTGATTTCTTCATTTATCTTCTACTTCATCCTGGTTTCTTATGTTTTGAACACTTATTTCTATCTCTCACACATTCTCTCAATCTCAGTTTGTGATTTTACATTCAACATAATTCTTTATTTCTTTTTTAGGGTTTTTTATTCATAGATTCTAAATTATGGAACCTTCAGTTTTTGACTCACATATTCTAAAATCAATACTGTTCATGTTGTAACTCCCATTTTTTAAAGTCAATGTTGTAATTGGGTTGTAACTCCCTATATAAAATTTATTCGTTCTGTGTAGTACCCCCGGTTTCTGGTATGTAACCCTTTATTGATTCTTTTCATGGTTTTAAAGTTAAGAGTGTTAAATGAGAGAGTCAAGAGAACTTGGAATGATGTTTTGAGGAAAAGGGGAAGTCGCACGGGAGGTGCACGGTTTGTCTAAACTGTGCAGCCAAACCGTGCGTAGTGGGTCTTGGTGGTAGTGGCTTTCGCAAGGTTTGTCTAACCGTGTGGCCAAACCATGCGAGAAGGGAGGTCGAGGCAGTAGCTAATGCACGGTTAGCACACGGTTTGTCAAACCATGCGAACTAACCATGCAACCACTTAAACGAGATCCTATAAAGGTGGATCTCATGCGTTTTTTCCTCTATGTATCTCGTTTTTCCTCCTAAGCGGCCCTAACTCAGGATTTTGGTTCTCCCAAGGTCAAGGAGGGTTCTCCCATCATTCCGGAGGCAATCTAAAGTCTTCTCTTGGCGAATTGAAGCCGGATTCTTGAGGTATGTGATCGTTCTTGTTTGGTTTATTAGATCTACTTAGATCTACTTCTCATCTTCTTTTGGTTTCTTAGATATACACATGTTATGGGTAGATATAAGTGTGTGGATGCCAAATATGATGAGATTTGGTCTTGGTTGTGTTAGGAGAAGAGATCTAAGGAGGATCCTTGGAGAATCGGCCCGATTTTCTTATGCGTTCTCTGTTTGTTAGGGTTTTCGTCAAAACCTTTGAGGTAGGAGGATTCTCTCTCGACTCCTCTTATTATAATTGATTGGATTGGTTTCAAATTGTTTTGTTGAATGGATTTGATTGTGAAAAGCATGGAATAAATATTCTTTAGTGATGATTTATGGTTTTGTTGAAATTGTGAAATCTTGATGAATTGTTGTGCAAAGTGATTTGGATTCTTGAATTTAAAATGTTGATTTTAAATTATGTATTTTTTGAAATTGTAAATGGTTTGATGAAAAATGGGTTTTCAATAAAAAGTGTGTTTTATTGAAATTGTTTGAAATTGAAATGACTTTGATGGAATTGGTTTTCAATAAAAAGGGAGTTTTATTGAAATGGTTTGGAATTGAAATGGTTTGGCTTTGAAATAGTTTTGATGGAAATGGTTTTCAATAAAAAGGTGTTTTTATTGAAAGGGTATTTTGGTATGATTTTTTGGAATATGTGGTGTGTGTTCATGTTGCATATACGAGGCTTGGTTGAAATAGGACCTTGTTCTTGGTGCCAAACGTTTAATGGAACATGGGACTTTTAAGTACGAGGCTTGGTTGAAATATGACCTTGTGCTCGGTGCCAAAGGTGTAATGGAACATGGGAAACAATTACCTTGTGACTAATTGGTAGATCGACGAGAAACCTCTCATGAGTATGGGACTGTCATAACGAAGCATGCATGGTTGATTTCACGGGTTGTGAAATGGTTGGGTATGCCAAAAAGGGATTTTGTGAAATGGTTGGGTATGCCAAAAAGGGATTTCGTGAAATGGTTTTAAAGCTTTATTGGTTATTTTTTCTGAAAAAATGACTTGTTTGAAAACTGGTTTCAATTTCTCTTGGAATGCCTTTGGTTATGAATGGTTTTTGAAACTTGTTTATATTTAGTTATAAACTGCTTTTGAGAAATTTTTTTATATAAACTGTTTTTATATAAATGTTTCTAACTCTTCTATCCTAGTGGCATGAGTAGGGAAGTCGTTGGGGAAAACCTACTGAGTTTTATAATCACCCCTACTTTGGAATGTTGGTGCTTTTGCAGATGTCGTATTCCGAGACACAGGTAAAGGTAAAGCATCTTATTACTAGTGGTTCGTGGTGATGCTTGGGAGATGTGGTGGTGCTTGGTGTATGGAGCTCAGTGTGAGTGTGTCTTGGCTTGTTTTGGGTCTTTTGTTTAGTCTTCCGCTTGGTACTCTGATTTTGTGTTGGTTATGTATTGATTTGTGGAACAGTGTAGTTCCCTTTTTGTTAATACATGAGTTGGTTGTTTTAATAACATGCATCATATAGTGGTTTTCAGTGAATGTTTTGGTTTATTTTCTTAAAGGGTAAATTGTCCACCAATTGTATTTGAAACCCTTCGACATTTATTTCCAGCCTTTTTCATCTTGGGGATGTCGCTTAAGGCCTAGTAATGAATCGTTGAGCTCTCAAGCCAATGAGAATTAGCGGGTCATTACATTCTGGTTATACTTCCACTAAAAAAAGTAGGTTGTAATCGGGTTACGATTCCCCTTAAAAAATTAGTATATTTCACAATATACCTCTCACTGATTAGAGAGGTATAATAGTAGACTAGGTCTACTTTGGGATTAAATACTATAAAAACTCCTTGTGTTATTTATTTTATTTTCTGTTGTTAGTTAATTTTGTTAATTAACTTTGATGATAATTTTATTTGGTTAAAATTTTTAAGCTGGTTTATTCATACCCCTTTAGACAATCCACCATCACCTTATCCAACCTTACAGTTGGTATTAAAGGTTGGCCCTATTAGTATTTAATGATTTGACTCTATTTTCTTTTTTGTGATACCTCCAATTAGTAATAAAGGTTAGACCTTATTTTGGATAGATTAGATCTACCATTTCTTTTTCATGATATCAAACACTTAGTATCAATAACATATTCTATATAGTTTTTGTTTATATTTTTGTGCTAACCTTTTCCTAGGCCTCACAATATAAGGGAAGGATCTATAAGATGGAAATAATGAACACAAATGATGCATGGATTCCTCAGAAACCACCTAACTTTGATGACAATGATTATGGTTACTAATAATTTAGAGTAGAGGAATACCTTAAATAACATTGGCTGATCATGGTAAAACCATAAAAACTACTAAAAGATGACCAGAATACTCTTATAGAAAACTATGATACATAATATATTTTAAATTAAAAAGTTGTAAATATTTTATATTTTTTCTATTAACAGAAGTGTTTCTAGTCATGTATTTTCTTATAAGATAGTTCATGAGATATAAAATATTCTACAAGTTACTCACCTTGGCTAAGACAAATTGATTCAAACTAAGATTGAAATGATTTGAGTGGAGTACAAATATTTAAAAATGGGTGAAGATGAAAGCATCAATAAAATGTTCCACAAATTCACAAGAATTATGAATGAAATTAATTCCATTGGATAAACTTTGGAGAACCATGTACTGGTTGAAAGAGTCCTACGAGATTTACCAAATAAATGGTATGCAAAGAAGGTTTCAATCGATGAAAGTAATAATTTCAAGGAATACACATTGGATAAACTCATCGGATCACTTCTTTAATATGAACTTGAATTAATGAATATTTTGGAGGAAGAAACTTCAAATAATAAAGGTATTAATTTTAAATCTCATATAAATGTTACTTATAATTCTTCTGAATTCAAGTAATAAGAAAGATAAAAATGATAAATTTCAAATATAAGTAAAGGTATTTATATTTTGATGAAGAACAAGAAAAATTTCAAGAATAGATCAAGTAAAGGTAAAAATAATGATCAAAAATAAAAGAAGGCTACTACATATAGGCTAGATGTAACTAAATATGAATGTATAAAGAAATAAAATATCAAACTAGATTATCTAAATTTTAAGTAAGAAGAGAGAGCTAAGAAATACAAGAAATAATTGAAACATGATTATCATGCTAGATAGAGTTACAATGAGGAATTTGATTCAAGTGATGAATCTAGAAGTGAGCAAGAGATAACTAACCTATGTTTGATGGAATCAAATACAAATGAGGTATGTAATGATTCTAATTATAGTTATTATCCTAATAGTGATGGTTAAAGATTTAATGAGTTGTATAAAGAAAATGAAAGGATTTAAAAATATTTTTTAATAGTTATTGAGTTTTATAAAGAATTGAAATAATAAAATAATAGGATTATCAAGGAAAGTAATAAATTCAATAAGAAGAATGATTCTCTTAATGAAGAAATAATAAATTCTTCTTCAAGTTCTAAAGGTAAGATCTATGTAGTACTCCTAATTTCTGGTATGTAACCCTTTCTTGATGCTTTTAATGGTTATAAAGTTAAGGGTGATGAATGGGAGAGTCGGGAGAACTTGGAATGATGTTTTGAGGTAAAGGGGAAGTCGCACGGGAGGTGCACGGTTTGTCTAAACCGTGCGGCCAAACCGTGCGCAGTGAGTCTTGGAGGCAGTGGCTTCCGCACGGGTGGCACACGGTTTGTATAACCATGCAGCCAAACCATGCGAGAAGGGTGGTCGAGCCAGTAGCTAACGCACGGTTAGCGCAAGATTTGTCAAACTGTGCGAACTAACCGTGCGACCACTTAAATGAGATCCTTAAATTGTGGATCTCACGCGTTTTTGCCTCTAAATTCCTCGTTTAATCTCTTAAGTGTCCCTAACTCGGGATTTTGGTTCTCCTAAGGTCAAAGAGGGTTCTCCCATCTTTCCAGAGGTGATCCAAAGGCTTCTCTTGGCTAATCGAAGCCGGATTCTTGAGGAATGTGATCATTCTTGATCAGTTTCTTAGATCTACTTAGATCTACTTCTCCTCTTCTCTCGGTTTCTTAGATATATGCCCTTTATGGGTAGATCTAAGTGTGTGGATTCCAAATATGATGAGATTTGGTCTTGGTTGTGTTAGGAGAAGAGATCTAAGGATGATTCTTGGAGAATCGGTCCGGTTTTCTTGTGTGTTCTCCGTTTGTTAGGGTTTTCGTCAAAACCTTTAAGGTAGGTGGCTTCACTCTCAATTACTCTTTCTTATAACTTGAAGGCTTAGTTAAAATTGAATTAATTTCTTGGTTTTGATTGTGAAATTGTGGTGCAAAACATGTTATAAATCTTCTTTAGTGATGATTTATGGGTTTTGATGGAATTGTGGAAATTGAAAGAATGGTTTGTTCAAAGTGTTTTGGCTTCTTGATTTTAAAATAGTGATTTTAAAATATGGATTTTCTAGATTTGGAAAATGGTTTGTGGGAAAAAGGTTTTCAATAAAAGGGTTGTTTTATTAAATTGGTTTTGGCATGGTTGGAATGGTGTGGTTTTTGGGCATACCTGGTGTGTGTGTTCATATTTCATTTATGAGGCTTGGTTAAAATATGACCTTGTGCTTGGTGCCAAAAGTGTAATGGCACATGGGGAATAATT
The DNA here is from genome assembly GCA_963277665.1 of Viscum album. Taxonomy (NCBI): domain Eukaryota; kingdom Viridiplantae; phylum Streptophyta; class Magnoliopsida; order Santalales; family Viscaceae; genus Viscum; species Viscum album. Next base: position 1,598,506,250 of record OY728141.1, read on the forward strand.
ACCTTGTGACAACTTGGTAGATCGACGAGAGACTTCTCATGAGTATGGAACTATCATAACGAAGCATGCATGGTTGATTTCACGGGTTGTGAAATGGTTGGGTGTGCCAAAAAGGGATATTGTGAAATGGAAATGTGAATTTGATTGGAAACTTTGCTTGGTTGCTTTTCTTGAGAAAGATGATTTTTTTTGGAAAATGGTTTTTACATGGAACTTGTTATATTGTGAACTGTTTTTGAATTGTTTTATAGAAATTGTTTTATATAAATGTGCTAGCATGTTTTATCCTAGAGGCATGGGTTGGTAAGTCATCGGGTAAAACCTACTGAGTTTCATTACTCACCCCCCTGCTTTGGCACGTTGGTGCTTTTGTAGATGTCATATACCGGGATGTTGGAAAAGGTAAAGTGTCACATGTTTATAGCACTACTTCGTGATGCTTGGGCTGGTTCGTGATGTTGGATCTTGGAGATTGTGGAGCATGGAGTTGGGTTGTCGTCTTGTGGTCTTTCAGTTTGTCTTTCTTCCGTTTACTCTGATTTAGTGTTGGTTTCCACTGTGGTACTTTTGGTTGGTTTATGATAAAACAAATGGTTGAGTTGTCTTAGCTTTTACCATGCATCATTTAGTTGATTTGTTTGGTTATGGTTGTTGGCTCTGTGGTATGATCTAAAAGGGTAAATCATCCCCCACTTGTTTTGAAACCCTTCAGCATTTATTTCCAGCCTTTTTCACCTTGGGGATGTTGCTTAAGGCCTAGTAATGACTCGTTGTACTCTCAAGACAATGAGGATAAGCGGGTCATTACAAATGGTATCAGTTTGTTCAGTCTTTGGGGTATAAATGCAATCAACTTGTTCTTTTCTTTGTGGAACAAGTAGTCATCAGTTTTTGTTGGTCTTGGCATTGAATTATTACATGTCTATTCCTTGGGTGGTCATATTAGGAAGGAGTGGGATTATCAGAACTTGGAATATAGAGCATAAAAAGAAGTAGCTAACCTTTTTATGTTGAACATTAAGTTACCAGGGAGTTGGGTACATAAGTGTTTTGAGACCCTTATAGGATAACAAATTTCATTGTCACGGGTTTAGCCAATGAGATGAGAATGACATGCATTAGAGGAATGAAGTACCACTAGGATTTCATATCTCATTGTAAATAATGATTTATGATTTTGGGAAAGGTGCAAATTTTTGAAAAATGCAGAAATTGTTTTCAAGTAAAAGATTTTGAAAACAGGGTATTTGGTGTATTTTGAAAATGGGTTGATTTTTAAAAGGCATGAAGAATGTTTTAAAAAATGTTTGAACATGGGAAAAATGTTGTTTTGTAAAACAATGTTGTGATAGATGATGTGATAGAAATTGAAATGCTAAGCCTTCAGTTTCTAGGAAGTGAGACTAATGGTGTGTGTCGTTTGTATAGAAAATGGCACCCGTTAGACGTCGTAGAAGCCAAACAGAAGATGTTGCAGAGAATGTGGTCGCACTTGAACCACAGGTGAACTAGAAGCTAGTCCAAAGTATAGTTCAAGCGTTTTAGGCTATGGACACAGGTAATCTAAGGGATGAGTCAAGGCATGTAGACCATTCCATCCAATTCCAGAAGCAGAATCCACCCATCTTTCGGGGTGATTCTGAACCAAAAAGGGTGGAGGTGTGGCTGAGTAGGATGAATCGTATCTTTGATTTCATCGACACACCAGCAGAACTGAAAGTAAAGTTGGCGACGTATATGATGGAGGATCTTGCATGACAGTGGTGGGAGCTAGTGGTACATGCTAAGGTGGATCAAGGCCTGGGATGGGAGGAATTTGAGGAATTGTTCAATAAACAATTCTATCCTTACACGTTCAAGATCCAGAGGACGATGGAATTTTTCAGCCTGAAGCAAGAGAATCTCTCTGTCACGGAGTATGCAGCTAAATTCATGAACTTAGTGCGCTTTGCACTGGAAGTTGCTGCAAGTGCATCACTGAAGGCGTGCATCTTTGAATTAGGGTTGCGATAGGAGATTCTCTCTAAGATAGCTATGCTCTGTATTACGGATTATACGGAGATGGTAAACAGAGCAACAGTAGCTCAAAGAGACATCTCAGGAGTTATGGGAGGAGGAAGTATGATGATACCCCTGGGAAAGACTGGGAACTCTAATGCTGGGAACAAGCAGAAGAGGGACACCTACTTACAAGGTGGGAGTGCGAATCAGAATCAGACGGCTGGATCGATGAATCTTCCTCCATGAACCATGATGAAAGCCAGGAGTTTTCAATGTGGCTCGATTGATCACATGAAACGATAATGTACAACACCACCGAGAGCATGCCACACATGCAACAAGATGGGGAATCTTCAGTGATATTGTCACAATGATCCATGGTCGGGTGTTCGTGACACTTCTCAGGTGTCACAAACATCTTATGCTTTGATAGGGAGAGGACAACAAAATCAGTCTCACCAGTAGAATAGATCTAGCTATGGTGATTCCAGGAACACCATGACTCCTCAAGCAGGGCAATCTCAACAAGGAAATAAGAAGAAAAGTGCAGCAAAAAAGCAATTGTATGGAGCAGAACAGGTGACTGTGGATGAACAGTCTGGACCGTCTACGGTGAGAGGTATGATTATTTTGAATTCTACCCTCATGAAAGTGCTGTTCGATACTAGTGCATCACATTCCTTTCTTTCTTCTCATATTTCTGATTTGATGAACTTAAAACTTGAAATGATGCCTTCTGTGATAAAACTTCAAACTTCTCTTGGTGGAAGAGAATGTAGAGCCTTCGTGTGTAGAGAATGTTCTATAACTATTGATGGATCTGAGATGAAATGGGATTTCTCTGTGCTGAAGATGGATGTCTATGATATAATCCTGGGTATGGATTTTTTGACAGAGTTCAGGGCTCACATTGACTGTTATAGTAGAACAATCAGTTTCACAACTGAGGATGGCATCAAACATCTCTTTAGAGAAGAAAGAGTGGTGAAGGAAGGTGAAACATGATTTTTGGCACCCGTAGTGGCAACAATATATTACCATTTGGCTGTGTTAAACTTGGAATCGAGGGATGAGATCGCGAATAACAGTTTTCCAGTAGTCATGGATCAATTTCCTGATGTTTTTCCTGAAAACTTATCAGGGTTACCACCTGTAAGAGTAGGGGAGTTTACGATTGATCTCCTTTAGGGGACCAGTCCTATCTCACTTCCATCTTATAGGATGGAACCAATGGAGTTAAAGGAATTGAAAGTGTAGTTGGAAGAACTGGAAAACAAAGGTTTTATTCGGCCAAGCATGTCTTCGTGGGAAGCACCAGTTTTGTTTTTAAAGAAAGAAGATGGAACTTTGAGGCTATATGTAGATTATCATAAACTTAACCAAGTTACGATAAAGAATAGATATCCACTTCCATTCATTGATGACTTGTTTGATCAATTAAGGGGAGATCATTGGTTCTCTAAGATTGACTTGTGGTCAGGATATCACCAATTGCGAGTTCAGAAGGAGGATATTCTGAAGACAGCCTTCAGAAGAAGATATAGCCACTACGAATATATAGTCATGCCTTTTGATCTTACGAATGCACCAGTAGTCTTTATGGAATTGATTAATTGGATATTTTAGCGATATCTATATTCTTTTGTTGTGGTGTTTGTGGATGACATATTGGTTTATTCAATAACAAGTGCTGAGCATGAGAAACACTTGGCGATAGTGTTGGAAATCTTGAGTGACCATCAATTGTATGCCAAATTATCAAAGTGTGATTTTTGGATTCAAGAGGTACGCTTTCTGGGCCATGTTGTTTCTGAGAAAGGTGTTTCAGTGGATCCAAAAAATATAGAACCTTTTCTTTCTTGGAAACCACTAAAGAATGTCTTTGAGATATGCAGTTTTCTTGGTCTAGCTGGTTATTACCGACGCTTTGTGCATGACTTATCATGACTAGATTCACCTATGAAAACATTGATAAAGAAGAACAGTGCATTTCAATGGACTGAGGAATGTCAGAGATCTTTTCAAGAGTTGAAAGTTATCCTTACATCATAAACCAACTTGATTTTTCAAGAATCAGGATAGGGGTACGTGGTGTATTGTGACGCTTCAGGATCTGTTTTGGGATGTGTTCTCATGCAAGGAGACCATGTTGTTGCTTATGGCTCAAGACAGTTGAGAGTGAATGAAAAGAACTACCCAACACATGATTTGGAGTTAGGTACTGTTGTCCATGCCTTGAAGACTTGGCGTCATTATCTCTTTGGCGAGAAATTTACTGTGTTTACGGATCACAAAATCTTGAAACACATTTTCTCATAGTGAGATCTGAATCTGAGGCAAAGGAGATGGATGGAGAATCTTCAAATGTTTGACTTTGACTTGATTTATACACTAGGTAAGGGAAATTCAGTGTCCGATGCATTAAGTAGAAAGTCATATGCTCAGTTGGTGAAAGAAGCTTCAGATGAGTGGCATTTGATGTCGGTCCTAGCTGACATGCATATGGAATGTGAATACTGAGCCAATGTTGTGGTTTTCTTTCCAGTTGCGCTTGTTCCTGATTTGGTGGAGATAGTAAAGGAGGCACATGAATCTGATGTAGACTGTGTTGCAATGAGTTCAAAACTCAATGGTGGGGAGACCATTGAGGGATGGAAGCTGGATGGGAGTTCAATTTTGTGGTATCAAGATCAGATGGTTGTACCTTTAACTGATCAAGAAAAACTCCTTCATGCTTACCACCATTCAAGATGGTCTGTACACCCAGGTACACAGAATATGTATAAGGCGTTGAAGGCGTAGTTTTGGTGGAGCGGCATGAAAAGGAAAGTGTCCAAGTTCGTCTCGCGGTGCTTAACTTGTTATCAAGCTAAAGAAGAACATTAGCGACCAATGGGTATATTGTAGTCTTTACCTATTCCAGTATGGAAGTGGGATCATATAGCAATGGATTTTGTTACAGGTCTTCCAAGAATGGTTTGGAAACACGATGCCATTTGGGTGATAGTGGATCGTCTAACCAAGTCAGCCCATTTCATCCCTATTCATGAAACTCATACAGTAGAAGATCTTTCAAAAATCTATATCCGAGAAGTGGTAAAGAGACATGGAATACCAGTTTCAATCATGTCAGACAGAGATATGAGGTTCACATCTTGTTTATAGCGATCCTTACAGAAATCCCTGGGAACTCAGTTGAATATGAGTACGTCGTATCATCCTCAGGTGGACGGACAATCTGAAAGGATGATACAGATGTTGGAAGACATGTTACGGGATTGTGTAATGGATTTTAGTGGATCGTGTGAGGAGAATATACCCTTAGTGGAGTTCTCATATAATAATAACTATCAAGCCTCGATACGCATGGCTCAGTTTGAAGCATTGTATGGGCGTCCTTGTCGTTCTCCACTATGCTGGGTGGAAACAGGTGAGACTTTACTAGTTGGGCCGAGCCTTGTCCAAGAAACAACGGAGAATATTCAGTTGATAAAAAAGAGGATGGAGATGGTACAGAGTCGTCAGAAATCTTATGCGGATCATCGCCGAAGACCGCTGTCATTTGTGGGGAGTGATCATGTATTTTTGAGAATCTCTCCAAGGCTTAGACATCGTCATTTTGGGAAGCAGGGAAAATTATCTCCTTGACATATAGGCCCTTTTGAGATACTGGAATGGGTTGGTGAGGTGGCGTATCAGTTGGAATTACCACCATGGTTCAGTACAGTGCATAATGTGTTCCATGTATCTCAGTTGAAGAAGTATCAGCCTGATCCTGACCTTGTGATCAGATGGGATCACATTGAACTAGAGATGGATGCTTCATTGATACATATCTCGGTACGAATTGTGGATAGGAAAGATAAAGTCTTGCATGGAAAAAGTATCGGTCTAGTGCGGGTTTTGTGGAAACATGGTCAGATTTAGGAAGAGACTTGGGAACACGAGAAAGAAATGAAAGAGTAGTGTCCAGAACTCTTTCAGGCAAGAGATGGTTTTCTACTTTCTAGGGATAGAAAGGCCAATGGTGGGGAGAATTTAGTACCCCTGGTTTCTAGTATGTAACCCTTTCTTGATTATTTTAATGGTGATAAAGTTAAGGGTGATGAATGAGAGAGTCGAGAGAACTTGGAATGATGTTTTGAGGCAAAGGGGGAGTCGCACGGGAGGCACACGATTTGTCTAAACTGTGTGGCTAAACCGTGCGCAGTGAGTCTTGGAGGCAGTGGATTCTTCATGGGTGGTGTGCAGTTTTCCTAATCTTGTGGCCAAACTGTGCGAGAAGGGTGTTCGAGGCAGTAGCTAATGTACGGTTAGCACACGGTTTGTCAAACCGTGCAAACTAACCATGCAACCACTTAAATGAGATCCTTAAATTGTATATCTCACGTGTTTTTGCCTCCAAATGCCTCATTTAAGCTTCTAAGTGACCCTAACTCGGGATTTTGGTTCTCCTAAGGTCAAAGAGGGTTCTCCCATCATTCCGGAGGTGATCCGAAGGCTTCTCTTGGTGAATCGAAGCTGGATTCTTGAGGTATGTGATCGTTCTTGATCAGTTTCTTAGATCTAATTAGATATACTTCTCCTCTTCTCTCGGTTTCTTAGATCTACGCCTGTTATGGGTATATATAAGTGTGTGGATGCCAAATATGATGATATTTGATCTTGGTTGTGTTAGGAGAAGATATCTAAGGAGGATTCTTGGAGAATCGGCCCAGTTTTCTTGTGTATTCTCCGTTTGTTAGAGTTTTCGTCAAAACCTTTGAGGTAGGTGGCTTCAATCTCGATTCCTCTTTCTTAGAACTTGATTTATTAGTTCAAATTGATTTAATTTCTTGGTTTTGATTGTGAAATTGTGGTGCAAAGCATGTTATAAATATTCTTTAGTGATGATTTATGGGTTTTGATAGAATTGTGGAAATTGAAAGAATGGTTTGTGCAAAGTGTTTTGGCTTCTTGATTTTAAAATAGTGATTTTAAAATATGGATTTCTTGTATTTGGAAAATGGTTTTCGGGAAAAATGTTTTCAATAAAAGGGTTGTTTTATTGAAATGGTTTTGGCATGGTTGGAATGGTGTGGTTTTTGGGCATACCTGGTGTGTGTTCATATTTCATTTACGAGGCTTGGTTGAAATATGACCTTGTGCTTGGTGCAAAAAGTGTAATGGAACATGGAGAATAATTACCTTGTGATGACTTGGTAGATCAACGAGAGACCACTCATGAGTATGGAACTGTCATAACGAAGCATGCATGGTTGATTTCATGGGTTGTGAAATGGTTGGGTGTGCCAAAAAGGGATTTTGTGAAATGGAAATGTGAATTTGATTGGAAACTTTTCTTGGTTTATTTTCTTGAGAAAGATGGGTTTTGTTGGAAAATGGTTTTGACATGGAACTTGTTATATTGTGAACTGTTTGGAATTGTTTTATAGAAATTGTTTTATATAAATGTGCTAACATGTTTTATCCTAGGGGCATGGGTTGGGAAGTCATCGGGGAAAACCTACCGAGTTTCATTACTCACCCCATGCTTTGGAACGTTGGTGATTTTGCAGATGTTATATATCGGGATGTTGGAAAAGGTAAAGTGTCACATGTTTATAGCACTACTTCGTGATGCTTGGACTGGTTCATGATGTTGGAGCTTGGAGCTTGTGGAGCATTGAGTTGGGTTGTCGTCTTGTGGTCTTTCAGTTTTTCTTTCTGCTATTTACTCTGATTTAGTGTTGGTTCTTGCTGTGGTACTTTTGGTTGGTTTATGATAAAACAAATGGTTGAGTTGTCTTAGCTTTTATCATGCATCATTTAGTTGATTTGTTTTGTTATGGTTGTTGGCTATGTGGTATGATCTAAAAGGGTAAATCGTCCCCCACTTGTTTTGAAACCCTTCAGTATTTATTTCCATTCTTTGGCGCCTTGGGGATGTCTCTTAAGGCCTAGTAATGACTCCTTGTACTCTCAAGCCAATTAGGATAAGTGGGTCATTACAATCTATGATTATTTGATCATGTTCAGAAAGAGAATAATTATATTAGAAATGGATTTTTCATCCTAAAATAAATGTTCACTACTTTTGGTAAAGGAAAGAAAAAAATATTAAAATATGGCATAGATGATAAAACCAATTTTGGTTATAATACATAGATTCCTAATTTATACAAGACTACAAATTTTTACAAGTTCTTCTAGAATAGTTTCTTTTGTCACGTTCTTTAAGTGCAAGTTTCATGGAAATTATTCTAATGAATGTTCTCTTAGATTTACTCAATCTCTTAGATATAATAGTTTTTTTGTTTAAAAATATTTATCTAGTAGAGTGACTTAAAATAAATGTTTTAAATCTATTTGGGTACCAAATAATTAATTTGTCTAACCCAATTGGACCCAAAATAGAATGGGTACCAAAATTGTTCTCCATATAATTTATCTTTTTAGGACAACCACCTTAAGAATATCAAGGGAACATAGTACATAGAAAATGGATATTCTCAAAACATGACCAGTGATCTATATAATTTCCTCACATATACCAAATTTTATCGAGGATTTTTCAATTTTAGAGATAATTCTAAAGTAAAGGTTAAAGGTTTCAGTGAATTCAATGTTTCTAATGTTGTTTTAATTTCTAAAGTTCTATATGTAAAAGGAATAAAAAATAATCTAATTGGTATGCCATAACTTTTTGATAATAGTATGTATGTTAAGTTTTAAGATTATAATTGTTTAGTATTTAAAGATAATTTTATTTTGTTTTATGTGTATTAAAAGGATAATATTTATTAAATTAATTTATCTATTCTATATAATCAAAATGTTAAGTGTGTCAATTATATATAAACAAATGATGTTATATAGAATATAAGGCTTTGACATGATAATTTCCAAATGATATACAAATTATCCAAGCATGTACATGTTCTTTATTTACCCAAGTTAAAGTTAAGAAAGGATTTTGTTTGTGATTACTTCTTAAAAGGTAAGAAACACAAAGAATATTTAAAATATATCAATCATGTTTGTACTTATATAACTCTTGAATTATTTCATATTGGTTTATTTGGTCTAATGAAAAATTATAGTTTAGTTGGTTATTATCGATGATTTTAGAAGATTTACATTTTTTTTTCTTATTTCATAAATATGAAACCTTAGCTAGATTTATTGTTTTTTGTAAGCTAGTTCAAAATATTAAAGGCTCTTTAATTGTTTTCACTATAATTGTTAAAGGTGGTGAGTTTTTTTAATTTTGTGTTTGAGAAGTTTTGTGAATATAATGATTATGCTCAAATTTTTTTTCTACTTCTAGAACACTGTAACAAAATGGTGTTATAGAATGGAAAAATAGAACTATTCAAGAAATGACACGAACTATGCTTAATGAATATATTTTTCCTAAGTATTTTTGGGAATAATATATTAATATTTCTTAATATGTAATTAATAAAGTTTATATTAGGGATTTTTCAAAGAAAACCCCTTATAAATTGTTTAATGGTAGAAACCAAAGGTTGATTATTTTAAAGTTTTTGGTTATAATGTTTTATCTTTAATATAAAGGATAATTAAGATAAATTTGATGCTAAAAGTATTAAAGGTATCTTTATTAGTTATTATTATAACATTAAATCTTATAGAATTTATAATAATCACACCATTACTGTTAAATAATATGTTTATATAAAGTTTTATGAATGTTGTGATGTTCAGAAATATGTTTTGAAAAATATTAAAAATGATTTCAGAGATTTCAATTTCGGTGTATAAAAACCTTAGGATAATGATGAATCAATTGAGGGGGAGTATACTCCTTCTCAAACTGATTCAACATCACGTAAGATTCATTGAGATCATCCCATTGAAAATGTTATTGGTAATATTTAATATGGTATTAAAACTATAATTTTTTTTTGACAATTCTACTTTTATTTATGATTTTGTTCCTATTAATGGTGAAGATTATTTGAATGATTATAATTGGATTACTGTTTTTCATGATGATCTTAATCCTTTTTCTCATAATAATGTTTGGAATTTAGTGAATCCCCTTTAGATAGGAATATTATTGAAACTAAATGGATTTTTAGAAATAATATGAATGAATTTGGATAGGTTGTTATGAATAAAGCTAGACTTATTATATAAGGTTATTTTCAAGAAAAAGGTATAGATTTTGATAAAAGTTTTCTCCCCTTTCTTGTATTGAATGTATTAGAATTTTATTATCTTTTTCCACTTTTCAAGGTTTTAAGTTATTTCAAATTTATGTGAAAAGTTAATTTTAAAATGGTTTTATTTCTGTATAAGTTTATGTTTCTCAACCGCTTGGTTTTGAAAACAAGAAATTTACTAATCATGTTTTTAAGTTATCAATATCTATATATGGACTTAAGCAAACACCTCATGATTGGTATGATAGAATTAATTTATTTTTATTAAAAAAATGATTTTTCTAAATGTAAAGTTGATCCTAATTTGTTTATTAAAAGTATTTCAAATAATATTTTAATTGTTCAAATTTATATTGATGATATTATTTTTGGATCTTTAAATGATTTTCTTTGAAAAGAGTTTTCAAATTTGATAGATAGTGAATTTTATATGAGACTTATGGGTGAACAAAAATTCTTTTTAGGTCTTCAAATTAATAAAATAAATGATAGAATTTTCTTGAATCAATCCAAATATACTAAATATTTAGTGAAATATTTTGGACATGATTCTTGTAAATATTTGAAAACCCCAATGTTTGTTAGTTTTAAATTATATTACAATTCTTTTGTAAAACATGTTGATTCTAAATTATTTAGAGTAATGATTGAATTTTTTTTGTATTTAACTACTTCTAGACCTAATAAAATGTTTAGTGTTTTTGTGTGTGCTGGATTCCAATCAGTTCCTAAGAAATACCACTTAAATAATGTAAATCGTATTATTAAATGTGTTAAAGGAACTGTTAATTTTGGTTTATTTTATTCTTGATAATTTTTTTTTGAATTGATTAGTTACCCAAACTCTAATTTTAGAGTATGTCAACTTGATAGAAAAATCACCGAAGGTATGTGTCACTTTCCTAGTAAGAATTTAGTTTCTTGAAGTTCAAGAAAAAAAAGTTTCGTTCTTTTGTCAACTAATAAAAATGAATATATTTCAACTAAATCTCGATGGTATCAATATTTATGGATTAAAAAAACTTTTTTAGACTACTGTTTATATCTTGAAAAGATTCATATTTTATATGATAATTCTTTTTCTATTTCTATTTTAAAGAAACCTTCAATTCATTCTAGAACTAAGAATATAATCAAGAATTTTATTTTTTTGAGATTATTTTAATAAAGGTTATATTATATCGAATATATTCCCAATTAAAATCATTTGGAAGATATTTTTATCAAAAAATTGTATTTTGAAAAGTTTTAGAAAATTAAATTTGAGCATGGTATGTTAAAAATTTAGTTTTAAGATTTTATATTATTTTTTTAACTTTACTTAATATGAATTTATTAATGTTGATTTTTTCTGTTTATAAACTAAAGTTTTTAAATTATATTTTCAAACACATTATTTTTATATTCTTAATATTTTCCTTTTGAAAAATTTCAAAAATGGGGAGAATTTTATGAAATCTTGTTTCAGTTTTGTAATTTTCAAAATGGAAGAGATTTTGAGTTTGTTGGGAGTTTCTTATTCATTTTTATGTTTTATGTTTTGAATATTTATGTTTTTAATATTAAAATTCCTTATAATATTTTATTCATTTAATGTTAATTATATTTTATACATTTCTTGTAATTTATAACTTGATACTTGTCTTTAGTTTTTATCTATTTTGAACTTACCACTTGTCTTTATTTTTTATCTATTTTGAAATTACCTCTTGTCTTTAGTTTTTATCTCTTTTGAAAATTAATTATGTGATAAATTAAAATACAAGGTAAAATAACCTATATGTAAATTGGCTATGTGAATTTTAAATTTATAGATTTAGTTCCATGAATCCTGTATTTACTCAAACAGATACAATCTTCTAGTTTCTCACTTTTAAACCCACTGCATGTTTCATTTTAAAGTTACCACAAGTGTTTTTATCTCAAGTTATTGTAAGTGTATTTATCTCAAGTCCCTACAAGTGTGTTCATATTAATTAACCACATCTTAAGAGATGAAATCTCAAGTGGCCACATCTCAAGTGACCGTATGTTATAATCTTCACACAGTCAGTATACCAACTAAATGACATAGTAAGTTAACCAACCACAAGGAATATATACCACGACCACTCGACACTCATAATTAGTTCAATACTTTAATTATTTTTTCTTAAATCTGAAATTCAAAAACTTATTGATTTTTAATTATTTTTTATTTTTTGATTTACTGAATTCTCATTTTAATTATTTTAAGTAATTTATTGATTTCTAAAATTCATATATATTATATAAAATCCATTTGAAGAGTTTTCAAAATATTTTAATCAGTTTTATAATTTAATTTTGAATATTTATGCATTAAATCAAATTATAAATTATTTTTGAAATTTGATTTTAATAGTAAAATTATTTTATTATATTTATGGAATTTATTTGACTTATTTTTGTGGAGAATATTTAAATTATTTAATGAGTAATTAAAATTAGTTTGAATAAGTCTTCGAATTCCAAATTTAAATGTTTTTATGTTATGATTATTTTGGAATAATAATATACTCTCTCTTAGATAATTATTAAGTTTAAATTTTAATTACTTTATCCAGTTGGAGATTAGTTTATTAGTTTTACAGATCCCATTTAAAGGCTTCAGGATGCATTCAAAGTATAACTACCTATGAGTTATTGGAACATGATCTTTTGAGAACCAAATCTTTACTTTGAACTTTGAAGTGTTATAAAAACTATTCCTCATGTGATCAAGTTTTTATTTATAGGGCATTATTTCAAGTGTTGAATGAAAACTTCAACAACTTATACTACTACCTTGAAGAGATGCTCTGATACATTATGTAACAAACTAGCCCAGGTTGACCTGACACGTCACCCTATCTGGCCTGCCAAAAAGCCCCAAGCTTGCCTCCACATATGCTAGAGGCTGCTGATAAGTAGCAGGGGTCTAAAAGATGCTGTGAAGAGGCTACACCCTCTGATCAGAGTGAAATAACAAAAAAAACCAAACTCATACAAAGGTATTAACATCAGAGCATGCATAATAAATTAATTGAAACAAATCATGCTATAATAAAAATGAAATGTATCATACAAACATAAATAATGTAAAACATACAACAATCGGTCACCCATTGGGACGACCACATATACAAAATAAACAAACTAAAAATAAATACAATTAGATCTACTGAAAACACAGACCCAAACCATATACCCAGTCTCCATGATGCTCAAGATGCACTAGCCAGATCCTAAGACTCCACATGAGTGACTCTACTAGATCATGAAACATTGGGCCTTTGACCCAACCATTATGCAACCTATTCTCTAATATGAAAGCAGACATCAAGTCTGCACACACATCAAGGTTCATGTACAGTGTCTAAGAAATAAATCTTAGTAGGCCACCCCCAATGGTGAACCTATATATCTGCTATCATAATAAGTGCATGCACATTTGATATGACCATTCTAGTTGAAAAATAACAACAACTAGCATAAAATAAACAACTACATAAAAAGGAAGAAAAAAAACACAAGAAAGAAACCAACCAGTGGGTTTTATCTAAACACCTATGGTAAATCTACCCCAACTCTAGCCCCTACCAAAGGATTTATAACATGTGTCTCACCCAGCCACATGAAAACTAGTTCGTTCAATAGATCTACAAATGTGCTCCAATAAGTTTAAATGTAATAGGAATGAATCCAAACCCTAGGGAATAACTATAGGAATTTACATGAACAACACACATCTATTGGGAATTATGACTCTAATGGCATGATTTGAACCAGTGAAAAGAACATTTAGGCTGACCACCAGAGAACTTGTCAGTCCCAAAGGTCATGTAGAATAAATCAAGCACTATCCAGGGACCCAAAAAAATTTCCCATGGACTATATAAAAACTAAGAGTGCAAAGCATCCATGGTACACAAAACCCACTCCATGAGTGCCTTGACACCTCACGATCCCGAAGCCACACTAGTCAGGGGTAAAACTGAAATAGATGGGGGTTTCACTCAACTATATCGTCTATTTACTCACTTATCCCATCTAACAACACCCATTCAATGGAGGAGAGAACCAAATTACACTCAGGGGAAATGAACAATATAAGATATCTCAAGGGACTCATCCTAAAACCATATTCTTGATCAAAAACCACCTCAAACAACATGGAAAAGAGACAACTGAACATGGGATGGTCCAACCTTGAACCCACTGTCTAAAAGCTGAACTAGAAGAATTGATCAACTCTCGAACAACAAAGAAAGGGGAATCTCTTAGAAAATTGTATATCAGCATCCAAAAAAGTATCCATCATGATATATTCACAACCCACCTCAGGGTCAAACCAAACTTGAGGCTCACACAGTCCCCTAGGCCACAACATAAAGTGATTTTTATCACAGGACTCCACTGATGCACCCAATCTCTCGAACCATGCCTGTATAAATCACCTCAATAGGCCAAAAGTCCACAACATGAGAAAGACGCCCTATGGGGGGTTCCTCTAACTCATCCAAAATCATGAGACACACCCAGTATAGAAACATCCCAAATGGACCTTAGTGGCCTCCTATAGTGACCCTTCTTTTTATTACATGACTATTACATCATTTTAATCATAAAAAAATAATAGTGTTAAAAATCCAAGATCAAGTGGTTTAGTGTATTGAGAAAATTAGGCTTATACATAGATTTTACAATATAAAATATAAACATTTATTTAATTCCTTATTCTCTAGTTTCTTATAGGCCCTTGTGTTCTTAGTACAAGTATTCACCTAAGGATATACATTAAAAGAAGGCATGAGCTAAAGTCTAGAAAGAGGATAGATAAGAACATGAATAAATATAACATGAATGAGAATAATCATCACCATCATCATAAATTAATCATGGGATAATAATCATAATCATGAAAGGAAACATTAGATAAAGTAATGGAATGTGGAAATTCATAAAAATGAAACATCATGTTTTAGTGGTCAACTACCACACATAGTTATGAACAAATATAACATCATGTTCATGAATATTTCACTTTATCTCATGAGATACATCACATTACCCAATTAATTAGAGTTATATATAATTTTGGGTGCACCCATCACATCATAACATTTACATGCACTATATAATTCCAAGCACACCCGTCACATCATAACATTTACATTATCATGCATGCCACATAGAACACATATCAATCCTGGACATAAAATAACCCATGGAAAAGAATGGGTTCCATTTCAAAAAGAATAAATTAAGGAATAAACTTTTAGGGATCCCAAATGAAATATTAAATAACATAATTTGTATAAGAATCATCAATCTTGAGTGAAGAAGAAACAATCTCACGAGAAGTAAAAGATGTATTTTTGGAAAGAAGAGTTCTTTTGAAAAAATAATTGCATTTTTCATAAAACCAGATTAGAAACATATATATCATAGAAATTAAAAGGGAAGGAAAAATAAATGATATTTAAGGAACATTAAAGGAACATACATACTAAAAATGGATTGAAGGAGGAAAAACCCAAAGAAAGAGAGTTGGGTTCAAGAATCCCCTTACCTTATGTCTGAATGATTTTTTCACTTTAATGTCCTGAATAATCAAATAAAATTAATTAATTAATAAATAGAGAAAATTTTATACATGAATTTAATTAACTATAGTTTTATTAATTTCATTTATAGGTTTTTTTGATGAGTTATAGAGTTTAATTTCATCATTTTAGGGTGTTCCTTTTCTTGTTTTTCATGATCAGTTCCCTTGTATATGGTTATGAAAGTTCATTTAAAATTAGAAGAATTTACTAGAATTGAAAATATATGTTATTAATTATCATTAAGAATATTAAATTATCATATACATCATTTGTTTATATGTAATGAGAATTAATCATTAGATAAATATTTAATGAAAATGATTTAATTTATTTGCCCTATTTTACAACCATCACAAACTCATATCATTTTCTTTAATATAATGTTTGTATATTTCTTATAGAACATTATATAACTTATAATATGTATAATAAAATATTATTTAAACATAATTATAGTTTTATTACCATCCTTGAAGGAGTTAGTGAAAAATGAAAATGCATCATCCACGATGGTGGTAAATCAACACACCACAAATGATACTTTCATTTTTAGAATAAAAGGAAAAGGGAATATATTTGATGATTAATTATTCCATTAACATAATAAAATTATAGTATATAAAATATACTAGAGTTATCATTCCTATTGGATAGGTGGAGGTGAATAGAGGATACAGAAAGAAATGAAATTGAAAATAAAATAAAATAAAAAGAAAGAGGATTTTACCACTTGAATTTATCCTCCCTGAGAACCTCCTTAGGGAAAATGGTTTGGTCTTTTGATGATACCAAGGGGTCATCGATGTTTATGATGTAATTGGGAATAGTATTTGGTATAATTTAGACAATTATCAAATCTTGAAAGGTGTTAGGATAATAGGTGGTGAGGGGTGATATTTATAGGGGAGGAGAGGAGTGTTTTCTGATTAATTTATTAATTAGTTTATTATTTTGGCTCAATATTATGATTATTTTGAACATTATCACTAAATATATTAAAATAATTAAGGAGAGTTCAAGATTTTGGGCATAAATAATCCATAAAACATATTTTAATCAATAATTCATGTAGTTAACTTTTATAGAAAATTATCGCATTTTACTATTCCCCAAAAATTCAAGTATTTTAGAAAAATATTAAAAATTTACTCTAACCATTTTTCATTGTACATTTTATGAAAATAATTTTATAAATATGATAATTTTAATTTTTAATTAAACTAATCATTTACTTGTAAAATACTAATTTTAAAATTTTAACTAATTTTATAATACTTTGAAAATTTAATTAAGGTTTCATAAAATTATCTTATAATAATAAGACAAAAAATGTTAATTATATTTTATGAAAAATAAATTTTATTTTAAATAATTATATTAATTATAAAATTATAAATAAACTTTCGTGTTTTATAAAAATACCAACACTTAATTAATATTTTTTTAAAAAATTTATTTCCTTATACTATGATATAATTGCAACATATTTTAATTTATAAGATGCCTAAATTTTATTTATACTTTCATAGATGAGGTTACCATTATATTGGATGAATTAATATTCCTAATGGTCATGTTACTAATCTAAAGGTCAAGTTACTATTCTATTGGTATATGCTCCTTAACTTCTAGAAATACCTCTTATTTCATTCATTCTTCATTTATAAAGTTTGTTTTATGTTATTTATGTGATTTTATGTGATTTATACTATATAACATAATTATAATAAGGGAATTTCCTTTTATAGAGTTCTAGGTCATTACATTCTTCCCCCCTTATTAAATTATTACCTCAAAATTTTGTTTTACATATTATGGTGAAAACCAGTGAGGGTAATTCTCCTTTATTTCTTCCTCCAATTCCCATGTTACCTCTTTATACTTATGATTCTGCCATAATACTTTGACCAGGTGAGTAGTATTTCTGCATAGAACTTTATCTTTATGGTCCAAGATCTTCATTGGCTGCTCCTCATAATAGAGATCATATTCCAACTGTACGACCTATGGATTCAATACATATGAGGGATCTGGTATGTACTTACTCAAAATGGATACATGGAATGCATCACGTACTTGAGACATGGTTGGTGGAAGTGCTAGTTGATAGGCCATAACTCTGACTCGATTAAGAAATATTGAAGGGGATGATGTACCCGGGACTCGACTTTCCTTTCTTCCCAAATATAATGATCATCTTCCATAGATATATATATAGGTATACCATGTCTACAACCTTAAATTAAAGGTCTCATTGATGATTATCTATATAGATATTCTGTCAACTTTGGGATGCCTTGATGTTCCACGGAATGGTTTTCACCTTCTCCACCATTTCTTTAACCATTTTAGGTCATATCAGTTTATGTTCACCGATTTCATCCTCGCACATCAGTGTTTAACATCTTTTCCCATAAAGGGATTCATATTGGGCCATTTTTATGCTCAAGTGGAAACTGTTATTGTAAGAGAACTCATCCTGAGTCAGATTTTGGTCCCATCCTCATTTAAAGTCCATAGAACATGCTCTCAATATGTCTTCATGTTTCTAAATAGTTTGTTCACATTGGACATAATTTTTAGGATGATAATCCATATTTAAGTTTAGCTCGGTGTTTAGATCATGTTGGAGACTTCTCTAGAACTTGGAGGTAAATCTCAGATCTTGATCAGATACAATCGATAGTGGTACTCCATGAAGCCATACCAATTATCTAATGTATATCCATGAAATTTGATCCAGTGTGAAGTCCTCTTGAATTGAAATAAAGTTATCTATATTTATAAGATGATCCACAACAACCCACATATCATTGTTTCTTTTGGATGTATTCAGAAGTACGGTGACAAATTCCATGATGATGTTTTCCCATTTCCATATTGGTATGGGTAATGGTTGCATCATACCCTTATAATTTTGTCTTTAAACCTTCACTTGCTGACATACTAGTCACTTTGATGTATATTCAGTGATATCCTTCTTCATATTGTCTCACCAATAGGTCTCTCAAAGATATCAATATATCTTTGTGATCCTTGGTTAAATAGAGAAGGATAAGTTATGTGTGTCATTCATAAGCCCCTTATTTATCTCTGGATAAAATGATACACACAGTCGTGGCCCAAATCCTACAATTACTTCCTCATAAATTTTAAACTCTGAGGATTTCCCTTTTCTTATAGCTTCCACCTTCTTCTGAATTTCCATATAATTTCTTTGAGCATCATTTATTTTCTTAATAAGGGATGGTTGAGAAATCATTTAAGAAAGGATTAATGATGTTACTTCCTTAATTATTCCCATGTCTATCATTTTCAAATTTGGTAAGATTTTATCCTTATCATTTTTCATCATTGATAATGTTGAAGGATCCTTTCTAATTAGAGTATCCACCACTTTATTTTCCTTACCAAGATGGTAGTGGATTGTGTAGCCATAATACTTGATGAGATATAACCATATTCACTGGTGAATATTAATCTCCTTTTGTGTGAATATATATTTGAGGCTCTTATGATCAGTATATATTTCACACTTCTCCCCATAGAGATAGTTCCACCAAATTTTTAACATAAATATCACAACTTTCAACTTCAGATCATGTGTGGAATAATTTTTCTCATTAATTTTCAACTACCTTGAGTCATAGTCTATCAATTTATCATTTTTCATTAGTACACAACCTAATAACTTCTTTGAAGCATAGATGTACACCACAAAGAGTTCCCCACTTATTGAAAGTGTGAGTATTGGTGTAGTGATAAGCCTCTTTTTCAACTCTTTGAAGTAGTAGTATTCACATTCATTGGTCTAAAAAAACTTTACTCCCTTCTAAGTCATCTTGGTCAGTGGGTTTTACAATCATGAGAAGTTATTCACAAATCACTGGTAATACCTATATAGACCAATGAAACTACAAATATCCATTAAAGATGTTGGATTAGGCCACTCTTTGATTTCCCTTGTCTTGGAAGGGTCCACAGATATTCCCTTGCTGGTGATAACATGACCCAAGAATGATACTTCCTCTATCCAGAACTCACATTTACCATACTTTTCATATATCTTCTCCCTTAGAAAGGTATTTAGCATAGTATTAAAATGATCATAATGTTCCTCCTTTCTCTTGGAGTATATTAGAATATAATCAATAATTACCACCAAAATTTTTTTGAGGTAATATATAAAGACTATTTTAACTAAGTACATGAATATTTATTGAGAATTAGTGAGTCCAAAAGGAATCACTATGAACTCATAGTGTGCGTAACTCATTCAGAATTCAGTCTTGGGAATATCTTTCTTCCTTATATTTAATTAGTGATATCCTGATCGAAGGTCCGCCTTAGAGAAATAATTGGCCCCACATAGTTGATCGAACAAGTCATCTATCCATGGAAGGGGATACTTTTTATTTATCATGATTTTTCTGAGCTCATGATAATCAATGTAGAGGTGCATTGATTTATACTTATTCTTGATGAATAGGATTGGTGAACCCCATGGTGAATCACTCAGGTTAATAAAACCCTTTTCCAAATTCTCTTATAACTACATCTTCAGTTCCTCCAACTCAATGGTGGACATTCTATAAGGCGTCTTTGATATAGGAAGAGATCCAAGAATAAGTTAAATTGAGAATTCAACCTCTCAGTCAAGAGAAAGACCATACAATTCTTTAGGGAATACATCACTGTAGTCCCTTATAATAGGAATTTATTTGATCATGATTCTATCGTTTGTCTCAATCATTTGACCTAGATATGATTTCTCATATGATAATAATATCCACACTTGAGATTATGGATCCAAAGAATATTCATCCTCCTCCTTACACTTTTATAGAATTGGAGGGTGCTTTAGGATGTGAAGAGTGATCTCCCTTTCCTGATAGTTGATGTTATCTTTGTATAAATATAGCCAATCCATGACCAAAATAGCATCAAACTCCACCAAAGGAAGTAAGAAAAGATTTTTTGGGAGGTTTAATCCACAAAAATTAACTAGGTATGAGTTATATACTTTGGATACAATAATTTATCCATTTTATATTCTCATGGATAACTCAACCTCTATATTTTGAGGGGGTGTTTGAATAGTTATACTAAACTTTCATGATATGAAAGAATGAATATAACTAGAATCAAATAGTATATTCACTATTCTTGAATGAATAACCAATGTACCTATCACCACATCATTGTTGGGATCCACCTCACCAATAGTGATAATATAAGATTTCCATTTCTCTTTCGGATTTGGTGGCTCCTAACGCTGATTTCCATCAAGGAGTTGAGGTTTAATGCACATGCTTACATAGTTACCTTGATCCCTATAGTTAAAACATTGGACCATGGATGGTGCTCCCCTTTATTCCAGCACATTATCCAGCTTCATCATGTCTCTTCGACATTCATGAGTTTGGTGACCTTCTCTCCCAAACTTATAGCATTTCTCCACCCCGTTGAGGTAGTTCCCATGATGTTTCTTCCCAAAGTTTTGGCATGTTGGTGGTTGAGTTTTATTTCCACCTTTTTCATTAGATCCCCCAACTTGAAACTCCATCTTTCATTTCTTATCTCCATATCCAAAGGACCATTCTCCAAACTCTATCTGCACTTTGAGATTACATCAAACAACTTCTTCATAACTTCCAAAGTCTCGAATAGATAGATTCTTTTGAAGGTGTGGTTTTAAACCACTAAATAATATATCTATTTTCTTTTCATTATTGATAACAAAACCCGTAGCGTACCTTGAAATCCTTTTGAAATTAACTCTAAAGGAATATCTTATGGTATCCCTTTGTTTATCATTTTTCTAAAAAAAATATTCTTGAGTGCTTACATATACTCAGTCTCATACTTAAGATTTTTACTAATGTTCTCTAATTCCAATTCCCAAATTAACTAAACCGTTCTCTAATACCAACTATAACGACCCTAATTTTTCTTACATGACAATAAACCATTTTAAAGATAAACAACACAATAGTGTTACAAATACAGGATCAAGCAGTTTAGTGTCTTGGTAAAATTAGGCTTATATATAACTTTTAGAAAATAAAACAAATTTTTTTATTTAATTACTTATTCTCTAACTTCTTATATTCCCTCATGTTCTCCTTAGAACAAGTATTCACCTGAGGATATACATCATAAGAAGGGGTGAGCTAAACTCCCAATAAGAGGATATATAAGAACATGAATCAATATAACATGGATGAGTATAATCATCATCATCATAACTTAATCATGATATCATCATCATAATCATGATAAGAAACATTATATAAAGTAATGGGATGTGATAATGCATAAAAATGAAACATCATGTCTTAGTGGTCAACTACTAAATATAGTTGTGAACAAATACAACATCATGTTCACACATATTTCAATTTATCTCATGAGATACATCACATTACCCAATTCGTTGGATCACTATATAATTCCAAGTTCACCAATCACATCATAACATTTACATGTGTTATATAATTCTGGATGCACCCGTCACATCATAACATTTACATTATTATTCTTTCCACATAGAGTGTATATCAATCTTGGACATAAAATAACCCATGGAAAAGAATGAGTTTAATTTCATAAAGAATAAATTAATGAATAAACTTTTGGGGTTCTCAAATTATAGATAGAATAACATAAATGGTATAATAATCATCAATCTTGAGTAAAGAAGAAACAATCTCATGAGAAGTAAAATATGTATTTTTGGAAAGAAGAGTTCTTTTGGAAAAATCATTGCATTTTTTATAAAACCATAGTGGAAACATGTATATCTCAGAAATGAAAAGGGAATGAAAAAGAAATTATATTTAATGAACATTAAAGGAACATCCATACTTAAAATTAATTTAAAGATGAAAAACCCAAAGAAAGAGATTTGGGTTTGAGAATCCCCTTACCTTATGTCTGAATTCTTTATTCATTTTAATATCATAGACAATAAAAATAAATTCATTAATTAAAAAATCTAGAATATTTTATACATGAATTTGATTCATTATATTTTTATTAATTTTATTTATAGGATTTTATATGAGTTGTATAGTTTAATTTCATCGTTCGATAGTGTTCATTTTCTTGGTTTTCATGATTGGTTCGCTTGTATATGATTATGGAAGTTCATGTAAAATTGGAATAATTACCCAGAATTGAAATTATATGATATTAATGAACTTTCATAAGATTAAATGATATTATATATCATTTTTTATATTTTATGAGGATGAATCTTTAGAAAAATAGTTAATGAAAATGATTTAATTTATTTGGCGGATTTTACAACCATCACGAACTCATATCATTTTATTTAATATCATGTTTTTATATTGCTTCAAAAACATTATATAACTTATAATATGTATAATAAAATCTTATATAACTATAATGATGGTTTTATGACCAGACATGAAGGTGGTAGTGAACAATGAAAATGCATCATCCACGGCGGAGGTAAATTGACACACCACGAATGATACTTTCATTTTTAAAATAAAAGGAAAAGGGAAGATATTTGAAGATAAATGATTAAATTAACTTAATAAAATTACATTATATAAAATATAATATAGTTATCATGACTCTCAAATAGGTGTAGGTGAGGAGAGGATAAAAAAATAAATGAAATTGAAAAGAAAATAAAAGGAAAAGAAAGGGGATTTTACCTCTTGAATTTCTCCTTCGTAAAAACCTCCTTAGGGAAAAAAGTTTGGTATTTTTATGAGACCAAGGTATAATGGACATGGGGGATGGGTTTGGGAAGATTATTGGGCATAATATGGATAAGTCCCAAAGCTTTAAAGTTTTAAGGATAATAGGTGGTGAGTGATGGTATTTATAGGGAAGGATATGAGTGTTTTCTCATTATTTTATTCATTAGTTTATTATTTTGGATCAATACTATGAATAGTTTAAACATTATCACTAAATATATTAAAATAATTAATGATAGGTCAAGATTTTGGGCTTACATAATCCATACATCATCTATGACTCAATAATTCATATATTTAGCTTTTATTGAAAATTATCATATTTTACAATTCACAAAAATTCAAGTATTTTAGAAAAATACAAAAAATTCACCCTAACCATTTTTTGATGTTTATAATTCAAAAATTATTTATTAAAATAATTTTCTAAGTATGATAAATTTAATTTTTAATTAAAATCATCATTTACTTGGAAAATACTGATTTTAAAATTATAACAGATTTTATAACACCTTGAAAAATTAATTAAATTCTTATAAAATTATATTATAATCACAAGACAATAAAATGTTAATTTATGAATCTATTTTATGAAAATAAATTTTCTTTTAAATAATTATATCAATTATAAAATTATTAATAAACATGTATGTTTTATAAAAATACAAACATTAATTAATAATTTTTTAAAATATTTATTTACTTCTACTATGATATAAATATATAACATTTTCATTTATAATATACCTAAATTTTATTTATACTTTCATAGATTATGTTACTATTATATTGGTCGAATTACTATTCCTAATGGTCATGTTACTATTCCAAAGGTCAAGTTACTATTCCATTGATATAAGTTCCTTAACTTCTAGAAATACCTCTTATTTCATTCATTCTTCATTTATAATTTTTTTTGTGTTATTTATGTGTTTTATGTGATTTATACTATATAAAATAATTATTATAAGGGAATTTTTTGTAAAGATGTGGAAATTCCATATATATATTTTTAATTATTTTGGATTATTATGAGTTTGTGAAAATTGACGGTGCTTAATTCCGAGGATCAGTGTGTTCGAAACAGAATTTTGAACTTTTTATATGGTACGTTCAATAAATGTACATGTGGAATTTTCTAAATTTTGAACCAGTGCTTGAAATTGAAATATGAGGACACCGTTGGATCCACAGTGCCAGGATTTGCTTAAGGGAGGCTTCACTTCGACTGCAGTAGGTCGGGAGAAAAAGATAGTTTTTGGACTTTACAAAAAAATAATAAAATAAAAACAAAGACATTTTATTTCTTTTTTTTTGTAACTGTTGAGCGGTGGTGGTGGTACTGAAGACTTGTCAATCCATTTAATGGCTTGACTCTTGATTTTGTAACAATGATGTTGAAACATTAAATGCGGTTCATAAATGAACCGCATTAATGTTGTGCAACTCGGTTGATTCTTCTGTCTATTTAATTGAAGCTCGAGAATGGGATTTTGGTACGGCTGTGAGGAAACTCTGGAAAATTACTGTGACACCTTCCACCGATGGAGGGAGGAAGCTTGGGCGGCAATGATCTGGGATCGACAAACGCTGACGGCTTCATCAAGCGTAGAATCTTCTTCCACCACCGTGACATCTCCAACATATCTCGAGGTAGGGGGATTTTGTAATTGATTAATTATTTTAAGTTTATATTTTTGGATTAAATTTCTACCACCTGTTATGATGTTAACGCGAAGGGCTCGAGCCAAACGAACAAGGCCCAGAACCTCTGTCGCTTCGTTCTTACTGCGTTATTTGGGGGATGATCTTAAAACATGGAAGAACCTTGAAACCGGGAGGCACATAGTGATGATGACATCCTAAAAGACCCGTAGGCATGAGAGGAAGAAAAAAAGGACCACCGGAGCTCACCCAGTGGCCCGCGGAGGTTCCGCCGGAGCAGCACCGGCGACCTGCACTAGCAGTGATGGCGGCAGCCGGTGCTCGCCGGCTGCGGAAGAGGGCGGCACCGCTCGGCACCATGGCGGATGGGCAGGCGTCCGACTCTCAGCCGACCACGAAGGTGGGAGGAAGCACGCCGTCGTGCACCACAGTGAGGCAGACCACAACTTTGAAGTCACAGAAAAAGATAGGTACCCGCTCCTTATGGGTCCCACGGACAACCAGGCAGCGCCACCTGGTGCCGCCAATTAAGAGTTGAATGACTCTTTGAGCCATTTGAGAGTCGGACCGCACGACCCTCATGTGGATTGCGCCAACCGGATGGAGGAGCTTCCATGACCCAGCCCAGCTGGGGTGGCCCAATAGGCTAATCCCACCGCGGCCCAGCCCAACCGGGCCAGGTCGGTTAGACCGGGTCAGACCAGACCAGGACCCCTTTCGGGCCCAGTTTCTCTTAAAGAGCCATATCTTACAAACTAGACGTTAGTTTGATGAACCGTCTATGGAGCTGGGATCCTTGGAGGGAGATGGTCCTTTTGAGATACTTCACTTGGGTTTTGGAGAATATTTGAGTATGGACGAGTTGGATCATACCCAAATCCAACCGGGTCCTCGACACTAAAATGCCTATAACTCACAGACCGGGCGTTTGATTGATGCGCCACCAGTTGCATTGGAACCCTTACGACATGAAGGTCCTTTGGGTTACTCCTTTGTGGAACTTAGTGGCAGTTGATTCACGAATGATATCCATAGGTGCAGATACTATGGAACTCAAGCGCACCGGGTGTGGGGAATCCTGTGGCTGGCTGTCATTTCATAGAGACCCTGTGTGGATCAGTATCATAGAGACCCTATGCAGATCAGGGTCATAGAGACCCTGTGTGGATCAGAATCATAGCGACCCTATGTGGATCAACATCATAGAGACCCTATGTGGATCAACATCATAGCGACCCTGTGGGGATCAACATCATAGCGACCCTGTGTGGATCAACATCATAGAGACCCTATTGGGATTAACAACATAGATACCATGTGTGGATCAACATCATAGAGAACCTATATGGATCAACATCATAGAGACCCTGTGTGGATCAGCATCATAACAACCCTGTGTGGATCAACATCATAGCGACCAGATGAGGACCAGCCTTAGAGCGGACCGTTGTGCATCAGTATCATAGAGACCCTTTAAGGATCAACATCATAGTAACCCTATGTGGATCATCATCATAGCGACCCTGTGTGGATCAACATCATAGTGACCCGACAAGGACCAGCCTTAGAGCGGCCCGTCATGGATCAACGACATAGCGACCCTGTGTGGAACATCATCTTTTCCTGTTTCTCGGAGTTTTATACCTAGTTTGAGTTGAGTCTTTTACTTATGCTTTGTGATTGAGATCATGATTTTTGGTTTTCCTTTGTGGAATTTTGAGAGACCTTCAGGGGTCTTGGGATCCCTACTGGGTATTATTATACTCTCCCCTGCATGGGCTTTGCCTGCACCTTGTTGTGTCTTGTGCAGATGACGGGCAGCCTTGACTGAGACTCGGGGAGCTAGGACCTGATGGCGGTGATGGTTGACATAGAGAGCTGTGGAGACGATATGTACCTACCATTCAGGTAGGATCCATGGTGGATGATCTCAGGAGCTGTTTTCTGTTTTCAGTTGTAGTTTTATCTTTTCAGTTGGGCTTGTATTCTGTCCCCTTTACTTTCTGTACACCCTTTACAACTGCAGTTTTATTTCATGGTTTCATCTTGTTGTGTTCTTGTACTATGTGTTTGTACAGGTTTAAAGGCAATTAATTCCTGTTTTAGGGATACGCCTTTCCAGTGCTAGTTGCCAACCCCTGTCCTATGGAAGTCGGGCTTGGGGTAGTCACGACACGGGCCCCGATGGATGGGTTGTGACAAATTGGTATCAGAGGATTTGGTTCTACCAAATAACTATGACTCTGATCTTTCCATTAGAGAAATAGTGTTAAGTGTTTTGAGTGTGGTTTTCAGTTCAGGGAGTCCAGTTTTGGTGTGGCAGACGATATATCCATACACTAGGACCCTAAATTCTGATTTCTGACTCGGTGCACGAAAACCCTAATTGCGTGTGTTTTGGAAATGTTTTAATTTTTATCTCTTTTGAGTCAGATCATCAGGTATAACTTATTAAATGTGGCACACCTATTTTTTTTTCAGGATTCCTTAGTGTAGACAACTATCTAATATTCCAGAGAGAGTTCATGATGATGGACCACCGAGCGGCGAGGCTTCGGTGCAGGGGCCTCTTACTATGTTGGCACCTTCGGGTGGTGTACCAGCAGCACCACCACTCAGAGGGCAGATATTTCCACTAGCCCCACTGGAAGACTGTGCATGCCGATTGAGAATGTTTCAAGAGTTCTAGATATAGAGTCCCCTGAGGTTTAGAGGCAAGATAGATTCCCAAGTAGCTGAGGACTGGCTGGAGGCTATGACACAACTTTTTTGTTTAGTTGAGACACTAGAAGATCAAATGGTGATCCTAGCTGCTAGCCTATTCTAGGGCACAATAGGGAGATGGTGGATTCTGACGCTCCAGATGAATGAGGAGGCAACACTTTTCGGGTTGGACTTTGAGACCCTATTTAGGGCTAAGTTCTTTCCATCGAAACTATGCTCTATGCGTATTCAGGAGATCTTGCATTTATAGCAGGGAAACCTATCAGTGGTCCAGTACTCAGCGAGATTCACTGAATTCTCACACTACTCCACCGACATGGTAAGAGACTCATTTTTCAGGACCCAGAACTTTGAGTAGGGTCTTCGGCGGGAGATCAGAGTGTCGATGATATCGCTGAATATCCCTACATAGGCTGGAGTGCTCGAGTGAGAATTATTGGTGGAGTGATTCTTAGCTGAGAAGACACCGATGGTGAGAGACACCACTGGGTAACAGGTAGCCGAATCATATGCAGTTGGCAGTAGGTAGATGACGCAGAGGTCCAAGAAGGCCAGACCTTCTGGAGGGCGACCACAGGATATAGGGTCAGAGGTGCGGAGCTCACAAGGCAGAGGGAGTCAGTAGGGAAGAAGTCTATGCTTCATGTACAGTGGGCATGGACACATGTCTCATGACTGTCTGACCCACCATACTGAAAATTATAAGATGGTTGAGGGACTGCCAAGGTAGAGGAAGATATTCAAGTGAGGAGGTTCGTAGGGCGGCAGATGTGGCAGAGGAGCAGGTCGTGTAGTAGGTGGTGGATGATGTTTTTAGGTTCTACCACCACCACCCTAGGTGGTCTACCCTGACCACAGGGAGCAGGTAGACAAGGGATATCTTAGATTTAGGCAGTGGAGGACTATAACCACAGTGGTCTAGAGATTATTAGAGGTATGATCTGTGTCTATTTTACCCTAGATGTAGTTCTTATAGACACAGGTGCCAGTCACTCTTTTATTACCACGGATCTCATTCGGAGGTAGAAGATTCTAATGGAGTCGTTGGCTCGATCCTTATGATTGGAGACTTATACGAGAGAGGATTCGATGATTACACACTAGTGCAGATAGTGTGATCTCACTCTAGGAGGTGAGAGCTTTGGCTGGGATCGCCTAGTAGTAGTGTCGAGGCCTTACAACGTCATCTTGGGTATGGACTGGCTATCCACAATCCATGCTCAGATTGACTTTTTTAGGCACAAAGTGCAGTGTGTCCATGAGAATGGGACCGAGTTTTCCTTCACTGATGAGAAGAGAACCTTTGTATCATAGGATGGACTTACTCGGAGGAGGGTGCAACCAGTCACTCATCCGTTGGCTAGCCTTACCATCGGAGCAGTTGATGTGAGGAGTCTGAGTTATCCTCTATGGTGAACCAGTATGCTGATGCCTTTCCTGATGATGTACTGGGACTACCTCCTCGCAGAGAGGTAGACTTATACATCGACCTGTACCCTAGAACAATACGGATATCTATGAAAACATATCAGATGGCCCCCATGGAGCTTCATGATTTGTGGGTAAATTTGGAGGACTTACAGGGGAAGGGGTTCATAAGAGCCAGTGTTTCTCCATGGGAATCCCCTATTTTTTTCACCAAGAAGGCAGATGGGAGTCTGAGGCTTTGTGTGGATTATCGGTGCCTAAACTAGGTGACTATGAAGAACAAGTATCCACTCCCGAGGATTGATGATATCTTTGACCAACTGAAGGGAACTCAATGGTTTTGGAAGATAGACCTCAGATTAGGATATCATTAGATCATGGTACGGGATCAGGACATACCGAAGACGACTTTCAGATGTGTGTATAGCCATTATGAATTCTTGGTGATGCCCTTCGGTGTAACCAATGCTCCGGTAGTGTTCATGGGGCTCATGAACAGGATATTCCAGCCTTACCTCGATCACTTTATGGTAGTCTTTATTGACGACATCCTGATATACTCAGAGTCGGAGGAGGAGCATGCCACACACCTACAGATAGTTATGGATACACTCTGAGAGCACAATCTTTATGGAAAGATATCTAAGTTCCAGTTATGGATATTGGAAGTCCACTTCTTGGGGCATGTTATCTCTAAGGAGAGAGTCACAGTTGATCTGGTGAAGATAGAGGCACTGCTTTCTTGGGATCCACCCAGGAGTGTGATCGAGGTTTAGAGTTTCCTAGGATTGGCTGGGTACTATTGAAGATTCATACCTGAATTTTCAAGAGTTGCGGAACCCTTGTCAGATTTGAAAAATAATGGAAAACCCTTCATGTGTATAGAGAGATTCCAGCAGAGTTTTTAGGAACTGAGGTCGAGGATGACGAGATCCACTATCTTGAGGCTACCAGAAGAGGTCTTTGGGTATGTAGTGTACTGCGATGCATCAGGGACTAGAATGGGTTGTGTCCTAATGTAGGAGCGAGTGGTGATCGCCTACGGCTCACGTCATTTGAGAAAACATGAGTATAACTACACTACCCATGACCTAGAGTTAGCAGTAGTGATTTTTGCGCTGAAGATGTGGCAACACTACTTGATGGGTGAATAGTTTACTATTTACTCTAATCAAAAGAGTCTCAGGTATATATTCTCACAAAAGGACCTAAAACTGAGACAACAATGATGGCTAGAGTTCCTTTAGGACTATTAATTTGAGATAGTATACACTCATGGGAAGGGTAACGTAGTAGCATATGCACTCAGCAGGAGGTTTGGTCTACAGTTGATGAGTGAGGCGACAGAGTAGATAGCCGCGTTGCATATATCCTTTGTGGATAGAGATGGAGTAGCTTATCTACAGTCTATGACTGTCATTCCCCCACTTCTTCAGAAAGTTCGGGAGGCTCATCTTGGGGATGTAGACTGCGGGGCCCGACGTGCTCAGATATCCTCAGGACAGGCTCCTGATGAATTTTCTGAAGGTGGGGAGCACGTCATCCTATTAAGAGGGTGCACCATGGTACCAGTGATGCTACGAGAGGTGGTGTTGAGGGAGTTCCATGAATCCCATTTGGAGGTACATCCTAGAGTAGAGAAGATGTACCTGGACCTCCGACATTAGTACTGGTGTCCAGAGATGAAGAAAGCAGTGATAACGTTTGTATCCTAATTACTCACTTGTCAGCAAGTGAAGGCTGATCATCAAGTACCAGCAGGCTTAGGTTAGCCACTTGAGGTACCATAGTGGAAGTGGGATGGTATCTCCATGGACTTCGTGACAGGGCTACCACATACGTCCAGGGGCCACGATTCCATTTGGGTTATCATTGACTGACTCATCAAGTCGGCCCACTTCCTACCCATTCGAGAGTAGGGATCAATAGAGGGCATGGAAAGTATCTACATGCAGGAGATTGTGAAAATTCATGGGGTGCCATCAACGATCGTCTCAGATCTCAATGCATGTTTTACATACCATTTATGGAAGGTATTACAAGAGGCTTTTGAGACTCATCTATTCTTGAGCACCACCTTTCACCCTCAGATAGATGGTCGGACAGAGAAGACCATATAGACACTCGAGGACATGCTTTGTTCTTGAGTCCTTGATTTTGGTCATAGTTGGGAGGACTAACTACCCCTAGTGGAGTTTGTACAAAACAATAGTTATCAATCCACTATCATTATGGCTCTGTTTGAGGCCTTGTACGAGAGACCATGTAGATCACCTCTTTGTTGGACAGACCCAGGGGAGTCAGCACTTATAGGTCCAGAATTGGTACACGCTACCACATAGAAGGTTAATATCATCTAGGAGAAGATGAATACTGCACAGATCCGATATAAGTATTATGCCGGTTGGAGGCAAAGACCCTTGTATTTTAAGGAGGGAGACCATGTGTTCCTACGGGTCTCATCCCGACGAGGATTACGTAGGTTTGGTCGGGGTGGAAAACTTTCTCTGAGGCTTATAAGACCCTTCCAGATCCTCAACAGAGTAGGAAATGTGGAATACCATTTATCACTTCCCCCACAGTTGCATCATGTGTGTAATTTTTTCCATGTGTCATAGTTGAGGAGATACGTTCAAGACCCATCACACGTTACCGACTGGGGCGAGCTGGACATCGATGATGGGGCGATGTTTGCAAACTTTCCGGTGGAAATAGAGGATCCATAGGATCGGGTTCTATGTGGATGGTTGATCCCTCTAGTGAAAGTTCATTGGCAGCATGGGACTCTCCAAGAGATCACATGTGAGTGGGAGGCTCAGATACATGCTCAGTACCCCCATTTGTTCCCCATTTTTTTTGTAGATTTTGGGGATGAAAATTCCTAAGGTGGAGAGAATGTAAAGACCTAGAAATTCCATTTTTTTTAATTATTTGGGATTATTATGAGTCTGTGAAAATTGACGGTGCTTAATTCCGAGGCCCAGTGTGCCCGAAATGGAATTTTGAACTTTTTATAAGGTACGTTTAGTAAACATATGGGTGGCATTTTCTAACTTTTGAACCAGTGCTCAAAATTGAAATCTGAGGAAACTGTTGAATTTACAGCACCAAGATTCACTTAAGGGAGGATTCAATTCAACCATAGTAAGTTGGGAGAAAAATATAGTTTTTGGAATTTACAAAAAAAATAAAATAACAACAAAGATATTTTATTTCTTTTTTTTGTAACTGTTGAGCGGTAGTGGCAGGACCGATGAATTGTCAAGCCATTTAATGGATTGACTCTTGGTTTTGTAACCACAACGTTGAAACATTAAATGTGGTTCATAAATGAACCTCATTAATGTTGTGAAACTTGATTGATTATTCTGTCTATTTAATTTAAGTTCAAGTGTGGTCTTTTGGTACGGCTGTGAGGAACCTCTCACGAAGTACCACGACACCTTCCACCAACAGAGGACAGAAGATTGGGTGGCAATGATCTGGGATCGACAAACACCTGCGACTTCATCAAGCATAGAATCTTCTTCCAATACCGATACGTCTCCAACGAATCTCTAGGTAGAGGGATTTTGTCATGGTTTAATTATTTTAATTTTATCTTTGTGGATTAAATTGCTACCACCTGTTAGGATGTTAATGCGGAGGGAATGGGACAAACGAACAAGGCCCGAACCCTCCACAACTTCGTTCTTATCACGTTCTTTGTGGTACGATATTACAACATGTTAAAACCTTGAAACTGGGAGGCATACGATGATGATGACATCCCAGGAGGCCCATAGACATGAGTAGAAGGCAAAACGGACCACCGGAGCTCACCTGGTGGCCCGCAGAGGTTCCGCCGGCACGACACTAGTGCGGCGGCACCAGTGATAGTGGCGGCCGATTCTTGCTAGCCACAGAAGAGGGCGGTGCTGCTCGGCGATGCGGCAGATGGATAGGTGGCCAGCTCTCGGCCGACCATGGAGTTGGGAGGCGGCGCACCGTCGCACGCCGCGGTGAGGTAAGTCGCGGCTTTGAAGCCACGACGAAGGTAGGGGATCTTCTCCCTGTGGGTTCTATGAAAAACCTGGTGGTTCCACTTGGCACCCCTAATTAAGATCCGAACGACTCTTTGAGATGTTCGGGAGGTGGACCGCGCGACCCTCATGTAGGTCGCGCCAGCCATCAGGCCAAGCCGTCACGACCCAGCAGACCGAGCCGTCGCGGCCCAGCCCAACCAGGCCGAGCCGGGTTAGGTCGACCTGAACCGGTTTGGGTCGGCCTAGGATGGGTTAGGTCGCTCCCAGGTTAGGTCGATCTGTCTGAATCAGATCGGACCCGGACCCCTGTTAGGCTCAGTTTCTCTTAAAGAGCTGTATCTTGCGAACCATACATCTGTTTGATGAACCGTCTATGGAGTTGGGATCCTTAGAGTGAGATGGTCCTTTTGAGATACTTCACTTGGGTTTGGGAGAAAGTTGGAGTATGGTTGGGTTGGATTGTACCCGAATTCAACTGGGCCCTCAACACTAAAATGCCTATAACTCACAGACCGAGCATTCGATTGATACACCGTCTGTTGTGTTGTAACCCTTATGAAATGATGGTAATTTGGTTTATTACTTTGTGGAACTTCATGGAAGTTGAGGAAGGACCGATATCCAGAGGATCAGATACTTCGGAACTCAAGCACACCAGGTGTGGGGAATCCTGTGGATGGCTGTCATTTCATAGAGACCCTATGTGGATCAGCATCATAGAGACCCTGTGTGGATTAGCATCATAGAGACCCTATGTGGATCATCATCATAGAGACACTATGTGGATCATCATCATAGAGACTTGACGAGGACCAGCCTTAGAGTGGCCCATCGTAGATCATCAAAAAAACGACCCTATGTGGATCAATATCTTTTTCTATTTCTCTGAGTTGTATACCTGGTTTGAGATGAGTCTTTGCCTTGTGATTTGTGAGTGAGATCATTATTTTTGGATTTCCTTTGTGGAATTATGAGTGACCTTCGAGGATCTCAGGGTCCCTACTGGGAATTGTTGTACTCACCCTTGCACGGGCTTCGCCCACAACTTGTTGTGTCTTGTGTAGACAATGGGAAGCCTTGATTGAGAATTGGGGAGCTAGGACTTAAAGGCAGTGCCGGTTGACGTAGAGAGTTGTGGAGATGAGTTGTACCTAACCTTTAGGTAGGATCCATGGAGGAAATTCTCAGGAGCTGTTTTCTATTTTCAGTTGTAGTTGTATCTTTTTAGTTGGGCTTGTATTCCGGCCCCTTTACTTTCAGTACACCCTTTTACTATTGTAGTTTTACTTCGTGGTTTCATATTGTTGGGTTCTTGTATTGTGTGTTTGTATAGGTTTAAAGTAAATTCCTTCCCGTTTTAGGGATACGCCTTTCTGGTGCTAGTCTCCAACCCCTGGCCTATAGAAGGCGGGCTTGGGGTAGTCACAGAATGGGCCCCGAGGGACGGGTCATGAAATTTCTTTTAATATAATTTACGGTCGTTACACATCAAAATGATCCTAGATCAATAACACACCCAAAAAGGGGTATCCAAAAGCAAAACCCTACCAATGGTGGCATTCAAAATGGTCCTAATGAAAACATAAAAAATGTAGAGACCCTCTACAAGGGTTCCTCAGCACAATCTAAAATAAAACCTACCATACAAGCATTCTCAACAACCGACAATGACAATAACTGATCACTTGATCAGAAACTACCCCACAAGTGAATCCTCAAGAGTTCCTCAGACTCATCTAAAAATAAAAAGGAACCCAACCATAACAACTAACCAAAGGAACCATCATAGCCCAAAGGCTCTAGCAACTATGGTCTCCAAACATAGAAGCTAAATCTCATATGCTCTAACCTCGAGAAACTGGCCCCAATACACACGGATAAACCGAGATCTAATCAGGGATACTAATCGATATTTCCTTTTAGGATCCATCCAAAATAACCTAAAAAAATATTGGATGTTATCCAAAAGACACAAACAACTAATTCGCTCACACCCTCACATGGGCCTAGTTGCTCACAACCCGAACCCCAAGGAAGAATCTAGAACCACCAAAAATAAATCCTCCTACTGAACTATCATAGTACAAAAAACCATTTAAATAGTCACTAAACACACAAAAGATATCACCATATGGATCTACATGAAAAATTACTCAAAATGGTCTAATCACAAGTCCAATTCTAACTCTGGGGTGAACAACAGGAAAAATAGACCAGGGAAGAAAAAGTACACAACATGCACTACAGGTACAAGATGTATACCCACAGAGGTCCCCCTGGCCATGTTCCTTAGGCCACTCAGCATGTACGTTTCTGAAGTACACAACATGTGACTCTTGGTACATGGTATGTACCCCAACATGGGTACTTTCCCATGTAACCCAACCCCACTTGGCGTGTACACTGCCAAAATACATGGCATGATTCACTTGTATACAGTGTGTTCCCTACATGGAGTCCCAATCCCTATACCTATCCATGTACCCCCACATGGGGTCTAGCCATGCGCCGTACATGTCCATTGACCGTGTACCTCACCCAGGCTCTGGTCATGTACCCTACACTTCCATATTCCCCTGACACACCCCGATACACCCCTATAGAGCATGTACCCCCGGTACATGATGTGTAGTCCCAAAAAAACCATCTTCTCCAAATAGGAAGAACACACGGTGTGTGTTCCTCCAAACTATATGCCGTGTACACAATTTTTCTAAATGGGAAACCAGAAAAATGGCCCCAAATACTAGTTTACCCTCGATCAAAACCAGATCGACCCACAAGGGGTCCCCAATAACCCATCCAAGGCATTAAAACATAAAAAACTAGGATACATGGATTTATGATGAAAAAAATAAATGGGATTACCTTCATCCAAAAATCCATGATGCTTCATGCCTAATCCACCTCTCCTCAGCCATTGCACTCCGATCCATCCCTTAGACAAACTCCCGACAACACCTCCTACATTTCCCTCTTCGTCTTCTCTCCTCCTTCCTCTCTCGTCCATGTGAAGGGAAAGATACAAGGGTATGCATGAGAATCCAAATGGAAAAAGGGGAAATAAAAATAAAAAAAAGAAAAGGGAATAAAAAGAAAAATAAAAAGGAAAGGAAATAAAAAGAAAAGGAAAAGAAAATAAAAAGAAAAAGGGGACCCGACTCTAGCCCCGATGCCTGACCCAAGGTTATGCCCCACCTAAAAAAAACCCCATTATGAACTCAATAGAAGAGAAAAAATCTAAATATGATACTCTATTTAAAATATATGACTGAATTAACATACAATAATAGATTAATATTTAAGTTAGTAAATAATAAATATTATGTGAAAATTCATACAACTCGAATTTCCACCAAATTCTTGTCTTAGGGTAAACACCCTATTTTGGAACCAATGGAGTTGTTAGAAAAGTTATCTGAGATCATCTCATAGAATAAATTACCACTTTCCCCTGAATACACTTGGGAACAAAAAGGGTCAACTTTCCCTTGATTTTTCACAACCTGATATGATGCGAGTCATCACAAACTCCCCACCATAAACACTTATTTCCCTTGGGAATCCTAAATGGACTAATAACAGCCATGATTTCCCCAATGCAATGGAGAAACTAACACTATACTGACCATCCAATGATTAGTCATATAATTTCCATAACTCTCTACCCATATGAGATACATTCAATAGCAACCGATTTGATGCTCCCCATAACATGAGTATCCTTATCATCTCCCCTTTTCACAAAGGAAAACCACATTTCTCACACTAAATTCATCACCAAACTCAATGGATAGAAATGGACAAACAACTCACACTAGAGAACTAGCACAAAAAATAATAATAACCATGCTCAATAAACCACTTAAACAAGGTTCAAAGTCTCTAACATCCTATGGTGCACTCCCCACCACAAGGTTTTCCTTACTCCTCTCCTTGAGAGCACAATATAACTCACACTCACATGGGCTAAGTACTAATGAAACTAGGTTTACAAGACTAAAACCAAATACCAACCTCCAAAAAATCATCAATCTAAATCCATGATCATCCAAACATGCTCTCACTGCACTACCCAAGGCACAATAAAAAACAAGGAGGGCCAGGGGTCCAACCAAGACTGCCCTATCAAGCCATCTATGAGATAACAAGTAATCCCAACACTCCACTTCTCAAAAAACAGACATCCTCATGCCTAATCACACCCTAGTGATAACATACCTCAATGACCCCAAAAATGAAAAAAACCATGCCCACCCAAGCCATCGGTGATAGTTGGTACACGGGCCCCACCGCATGACTCGATAGAAAACATATAGTGACCCTGCATTTTCTTACATTGATATTACATTATTTTAATGATAAAAAACATAAAAACATTACAAAATGAGGATCCAAAGGTTTATTTTCTTGGGAAAACTAGGACCATACATAAATTTTATAAAATAAAACATAAATATTTATTTAATTCCTTCTTCTCTAGCTTCTTAATGGCCCTTGAAATATCCTTAGTACAATTAGTCACATGAGGATATACATTAAAAAGGGGTGAGCTAAAAGCCCAGTAAGATGATATATAATAACATGAAAAAAATAACATTGGGTGAGTATAATCATTATCATCATAACATAGTCATATGATCATAATCATGAGAGTAAGCATTAAGAAAAGACATGGAATGTTGAAATGCATAAAAATGAAACATCATGTCTTAGTGGTCTACTAGCACACATAGTTGTGAAAAAATATAGCATCATGTTAAAAAAAATTCACTTTAATCATGAGGTTATTTAAATTACCCAATGCATTGCAGCACTATATAATTTTGGGTGCACCCGTCACATCATAACATTTACAATGTGCTGTATAATTTTGAGCGCACCTGTCGCATCACAATATTTACATTATCATGCATTCCAAATAGAACATATATCAATATTGAACATATAATAAACCATGTAAAGGAATGAGTTTAATTTAATATGTATAACTTTATAAACTTTGGGTTCCCAAATTAAGGAGGGAATAACATACTTGATATAAGAATCATCAACCTTGAGTGAAGGAAATGATCTTGAGAAGTAAAAGGTGTGTTATTTTTTTAAAGAAGAGTTATCTTAGAAAACATTGTGTTTTTCATAAACTCAAGTAGAAAATATGTATATAATAGAAAAGGTAAGATAATGATGAATAAAGTATTTTTAAGGAATAACCATACTGAATATGTGGTGAAATAGAGAAAACCCAATGAAATAGTGTTGGGTTCGAGAAATCCCCTTACCTTTTGTTCAAAAGATTAATTCAAGTTAATATCATCTATAATCACATTAGATAAATTTATTAGAAATTATATAAACCTTAATACATGAATATGATTCATTATGATTTTATTATATTATTTTATGGGTCTTTGGATGAGTTATAGAGTTTAATTTCATTATTCGGTGACATTCATTTTCATGGTTTTCATGATCGGTTCACTTGCATTCATGAACGGAAGTTCATTTATAATGAGGATGAACATATATGATTGTTATTATATGTTATTAATGATAATATAGAATCTTAAATGATCTCATAAAGGATTTTTTATATACCATTAGGATGATTCATTATATAAAAGTTAATGATGATCATTTTAGGTTAATTTTGGCGGTTTTTCAAAGACAACGAACTCATTTTGTTTTATCATTTACTCTTATGAGTATAAGTTATTTATAGAACATAAAAAGGATTATAACATAAATTTTTAAATATATTTTAAACCATTTAATGTTATTATTAAAATCCTTGAAGGTATTTAAGGAAAATTAAAGTGCATCACCCTTGATGTTGGTAAATTGACACATCACGGGCAACAATTCCATTTTTAAGATAAAAGAGAAATAGGGAGGAGTTTAATGTTGTAAATTTCATTAAAATTATATAACTTTAGTATATGTAAGGTAATATAGTTATTATTCAATTTGGATGAAGTTAGGTGAGGAGATAATAAGAAAAGAAATTGTAATTGAAAGAAATTTAAAAGAAAAGAGAGAGGATTTACCTCTTGAATTATCCTATTGAGATCCTCCTCAAGGAACTTAGGATTGATATTTTGATGAGACCATGAGATCCTAGATGTGAGGGAGGGACTAGGGAAGAGTATTGGGTATAATATAGGTAATGATCAAATATTGAGAGGTGTGAGGAGAAGAGGGTGTGAGGGGTGGTATTTATAGTGGAAGAGTGAAGGTGTTTTATTATTATATTAATCATTAGTTTATTATTTTTCTCAAGATAAGATATAGTGAGGATTATTGTGACTAAATATAGTAATTAGTGCATGTGAGTTCGAGCCAATGGCCACTTACATCATCTATGACTCAAGCATGAATCAAAAATTCAGGTTTTTAGTATTTATCGTAAATTATCATATTTTAATCTCTTACATGGAGATATTTGAAGGAAGAATTTATCTACAACATCCAAATCCAAGTCGCTTCAACAGTTGTTAACATATCTCTTTTTTCCAACTATGAGTAGCTTTGATATGTTATTGGATGGCTTGAACTTTTTCTTTCATCTCTTGTACAAGATTATGTCTATGTAGCTTTCCTTCACCAACTTCATCCCAACAGGTTGGAGTTCTACATTGGTTTCTATACAGAGCTTTATATGGAGCCATCTGAATACTCGAATGGAATATATTTTTTTATGTGAACTCAACCAATGGGAGATGATGATACCATCCTCCTTTGAATTCTAAAGAGTATGCTCTTAGCATATCCTCGAGCATCTGAATAGTTATTTTAGATAGGCTATAAGTTTGGGGGTGATAGGCCATGCTGAAGCATAGGAGCCTCAGCCCAGTTGGTGAGGTATCCTTAAGTGAATCCATAAGACCCAGGTTCAAAACCAGGTAAAGGCATAGTTCCAGGGGTACTGTAGCAGTACTGTAGTAGACTGTACACTGTGTGAGTACTGTAGCAGAACTATACACTGTACAGGTACTGTAGCAGAATTATACACTGTGCAGGTACTATGCAGGTACTGTAGGAGTATTATAACATGTAATGTTTGGTACTGTAGCAGTTGTAACTATTCACCTTGGGACACCGGTTTGGGCTTGGAGTCCTTAAGTCTTTCGGGCCACCCAGGCCTTCAGGTCAGTAGGGCTTTAGGGCCACCTTTAAGGCCTTCAGGCCACCTCAAGGCCTTCAAGCCACATGCAGTTTCCCCAGACAAGACTACAAAAAAGGAGTAGCCTCAGAAGAGGATTCAGAGAAGGTGCACTCACCAGATCAGAGCCAAATGGATTTTTCAGAATGAGAGGATATGTCTACTCCATTGGGACCAGCCTGTGCTTGCATGGGAAGCCTATCCAAACAACCATGCGAATGTGGAGAGTTACTATCATGATGCATATTCTGGGGAGGGGCAATTCCTTGTAGACAGTCTAGTTGAATTCCCTAAGATCTTAGGGTCATGTAATATCCTAAGCCTACGTGCCATGTAATATTTGAGCCTAAAGGCCTTTTAAGGCCCCCCCCCTCATCCCTTGAAAGGGGGGTTATCAAAAATCAATAAAAATGAAGGCCTTCGAGACATTCGGGTTGTAGGCCATGCTGAAATTAAATTTAGTACTCAAGGAATGTTGAAGACTCCTCCATAATTTAGACGTGAACATGGGATCACGATTAGAGACAATTGAGAGTGGAACTCCATGCAGTATCACCAATTCCTTCACATATATATTAGCAATATTCTCAAGCGAGAGATCTTCCCAAATAGTAATAAAGTGGGGAGTCTTTGTGAGTCATTCCACTACAACCCATATCACATTATTTCCTTTGGATGTCTTTGGGAGACCTGTGACAAAGTCCATGGTGACATTCTCCCTTTTCTATATGGGTATAGGAAATGGTTGCATCACCCCTTTTTACTTTTTTGGCTTCACATTAACTTGCTGACATATCAAACACCTTGAGATATATTCTGCAATCTCTTTCTTCATGTTATCCCACCAGAAGTGTTCTCAGAGGTTACAATACATCTTGGTACTCCTAGGATGGATAGAGAAAGTAGAGCTATGTGAATTTTCCAATAGCTCATTACTTTTCCCAGGTGATGAAGGCACACAGAGCCTTATTCCAAACCAAATTAAACCATCATCATCGATATGAAACTTTTACAACTTCCCTTTATTTTATTCAACCTCTTTTTCAAATCCAGAGCATCCCTTTGGGCCTCCTTAATATTTTATTGGATATATGGTTGGGAAATAATTTGGGAAAGGTAGTATGTATTTCCTACCATTATAATTTCCAAATATATTCTTTACCTATCTAAGAAGATAGATTCTTTCTCAATCCTCAACATGGATAGAGCAGCAGGTTCTTTTCTGTTAAGAGCATCGACTACCTTGTTCTCCTTGCTAGGATGATAGTGAATAGAGAAATCGTAGTATTTGATTATCTTAAACCATATACTTTGAAATATGTTGATCTCTTTTTGTGTGAAAATATACTTTAGGCTCTTTTGATCAGTATATATATCAAAATTCTCACCATAAAGGTAGTGCCAACATATTTTCAAGGAAAAAATCATAGCTACTAGATCTAGATCATGCGTCGGTTAGTTCTACTCATGGATATCATGG
Source organism: Viscum album (assembly GCA_963277665.1). Classification (NCBI taxonomy): domain Eukaryota; kingdom Viridiplantae; phylum Streptophyta; class Magnoliopsida; order Santalales; family Viscaceae; genus Viscum; species Viscum album. The sequence goes on from OY728141.1 coordinate 1,598,548,254, forward strand.
ATCTTCAACTATTGTGAGGCGCAGGCTATCACATTATCATTTTTAATGAGTAAAAAATCTAATCCTTTCTTGTAAGCATCACTACACATCACAAAAATTTCTCCACTTTTTTTTAATATGAGTACAAGTGCAGTGATAAGCATTCTCTTTATCTCCTTGAATATTTCCTCACTTTATTTCTTCTATACATACTTTACCCCTTTCCTTATTAACTTAGATAGTGGGATTGGTAATCGTGACAAATTTCTCACAAAATGTCAATAATACCCTACAAATCCAAGAAAACTGTAGATTTTCGTGACACTAGAGGGTTTGGAAAATTCCTCAATCGACTTTGTTTTTGAGGGGTCCAAAAAAATTCCCTCACTTATGATCACATGTCCCAATAATGTGACTTTCTACATCCAAAAGTCACACTTTCTGAACTTGGAGTACAAATTCTTCTTCCTTAATGTCACCAACACAAGCCTTAGATGTTCTTCATGATCCTAGTTTCTCCTGGAGTAGATGAGAATATCATCAATAAACACTACCAATTTTTTTTGAGGTAATGTCTAAAGAATCTATTAATAAAATACATAAAGATTTATGGGAATTAGTAAGTCTAAAGGGAATCACCAAAACTCATAGTGCCCATACTTTGTATAGAAGGAAGTATTCAAAATGTATTCCTTCTTCAACTTTAGCTGATGATATCCAGAATGAAGATCTACCTTTGAGAAGTACTGAGCTCCTCTAAACTGATCAAACAATTTGTCAAAAATTGTAAGAGGATACTTATTCTTTATGGTGATATTCTTGAGTTCTCGATAATTGATACAAATCTGCATTGATATATACTTATTCTTGATGAAGAGCACTAGCACACCCCAAGGTGATGCACTAGGGCGTATGAACCCTTTGTCCAAATGCTCTTGTAGCTGCTTCTTTAACTCCTCTAATTCGATATGAGCCATCATATAGGGACACTTTGAGACATGAGTTGCTCTGGGTATAAGTTCTACTGATAATCTACCTCATGATCTGAGGGTAGTCTGGGTAACTCTTTAGGAAATGAATCACTGTATTCCCTTACGATGGGAATTTTCCCTAGGTTAATACCTTCCTTTGACTCTACCATTTGATTGAGGTATGGTTCTTTATAGAGAATCAACACCCACACCATTGAAGAATTTTTTAAAGGAGATTCATGATCTTCCTTGAATTTATAGAGGAGCATGGGATGGTTTGTAATATAAAAGGATATTTCCTTTTCCCGATAGTTTATATGTACTTTATATAATTAGATCCAATTCATCCCCATTATAGAATCAAATTCCACCAAGGGAAGTATCACAAGATTTGCTGGAAGAATATTCCCACATATACTAATAGGAGAAGAGTCCAATGCTTGGGTTGTGATGATTTCACCACTAGGTGTTTTTATGGATATCTCTACTAAATGTTTTTAGGGCTTTGATTCAATAGTTCTAGAAAAATTGCAAGATATAAAGAAATGCGTATAACTATAATAAAATAAAACTTTTCCATTCTTGAGTGAATAAGAAGTGTACCTTGTACGAATTAATTCTCTTTCTCCACTACCACAGTAGTGATGTCATAATCCTTCCCTTGATCCTTTGGTTTTGGTGGTTGATGAAGCTGATTACCCTCAAGGACTTGAGTCTTATTACCCTGGATTTTATAGTGCCCTTTATCCCTATAGTTGTAGCAATGGACCATGGGTGGTGATCTCATTTCCTCCACCACATTGTCCTGATTCCTCATGTCTTTTCAACATTTATGATCTTGGTGACCTTCTCTCCCACAATTGAAGCATTTACCTATACCTTTGAGGCAATTCCCATGATGCTTCTTCCCACATTTTTGACATGTGGGTGGTTGAGTTTTCTTTCCACCTTTCTCATTAGATCCATCATCTTGAAACTCAATATTTCGTTTATTATCACCATAGCCATGGAAAAATTTTCCAAACTCCATCTCCACTTTGAGATCACATAAAAAACTTCTTCATAAATCCCAAATTCTTGAATTGGAAGAGCCTTTCGAAGGCGAGGTTTTAAACCACTAAAGAATCTATCTATTTTTCCATCATTATTGATAACAAAACCCAAAGTGTACCTTGTAAGCCTTGTGAAATTTACTTCATAGGATATAACATATTCTTCTTCCTTTTGTTTTAGCTTTATGAATTCTCTCTCTATATTATTTTGAAGAGTTCTAGGGAAATAATTATTAAGAAACATTATCTTAATGTCTTCCCACTCCATCTCTTCAATTTCATTCATTGGCTTGCTGTTATTAATCAGTGACCACCATTGGTCGACCTCTCCATCTAGATGATAAATGAATAAGGTCACCTTCCCTATCTCATAACAGTGAATCAGGTAAAAGATCTTCTCTATTGATTTGACCCACTATTTCGTGACTAGTGGATCAAAAGATTCATTGGCCATTGTCACATAAAACACTCAATAGCCAGTTTCTACCTCTTAGGTGAAGGAAAACATTCCACATCATTTAGGTTATTGTTCATAACTTGAGATAGCTGGGTAAGCATCGCCATGAAATTTTGAAATCCACCTCCCAAATCATTTTGGATGTCATTTGGGAAATCGTTTGATTTTCCCTCACATGGATTTTTGGCCTGGTTTCTCCTAGTTCCCACCATTTTCTAAAATATAAAAGGTTAGAACAAAATATAAGTTAACAAGTCATCAATAATCTATCCCTTTGTAAAATTAACTCTAAAGGAATATCTTAGGGGATCCCTATGTTTAAAATTTTCTAAAACAAATATTATTAAGTGCTTACTTATACTTAGTCTCATATTAAGGGTTTTCACTAAGGTTCTCAAATCCTAATTCCCAAATTAACTAATCCTCCCTTTGATACCAACAATAGCGACCCTACTTTTTATTACATTACTATTACATCATTTTACAGATAAAAAACATAAAATCATTACACAACAAGGATCCCAAGGTTTAATTTCTTAGACAAACTAGGACCATACATAATTTTAACAAAATAAAACACAAACATTTATTTAATTCTTTATTCTTTAGCTTCTTATTGGCCCTTTAATTCTCCTTAGTACAAGTAGTCACCTAAGGATATACATAAAAAAATGGGTGAGATAAAATACCAGTAAGAGGATATATAATAACATGAAACAAAATAACATGGGGTGAGAATAATTATTATCATCATAAAAGATTCATATGATCATAATTATGATAGGAATCATTAAGAGAAGACTTGTAATGTGGCAATGTAAAAAAATGAAACATCTTGTCTTAGTGGTCAACTACCACACATAGTTGTGAAAAAATATAGCATCATGTTAATGTATATTTCAATTTAATCATGAGGTTATTCACATTATCCAATTAATTTTAGTGCTATATAATTTTTGGCACACCCATAAAATTATAACATTTACAATGCGCTATATAATTCCGGGCACACCCGTCACATCACAAAATTTACATTTTCATGCATGCCACATAAAACATATATAAATATTGAACATATAATAACCCATGGAAAATAAAGGTTTTAATTTCATAAAAATACATACATATTGGGTTCCCAAATTAAATAGAGAATAACATACTTGATATAATAATCATCAACCTTGAGTAATGGAAACTATCTTGAGAAGTAAACGCTGTGTTCTTTTTTTGAAAGAAGAGTTCTTTCAAAAAATATTATGTTTGTAATAAAATCAAGTAGAAAAAATTTATATCCCAAAAAAGATAATATAATTATTAATAAATTATTTTTAAGTAATAACTATACTAAATATGTGGTGAAAAATGGAAAAACCAAAGAAGGAGAGTTGGGTTTGAGAAATCCCCTTACCTTTTGTCTGAAATCTTCTTTCACGTTAATATCCTATAAAATCAAATTAGATTAATTAATTAGAAATAAAAAAATCCTTTATACATGAATATGATTAATTAGGGTTATATTATGTTCTTTTATGGGCCTTTGGATGAGTTATAGAGTTTAATTTAATTATTTGGGGACATTCATTTTCATGGTTTTCATGATTGGTTCACTTGTATTCATGAATGAAAGTTCATTTATAATTAGTATGAACTTACAGAATTTTTATTATTTGTTATTAATACAGAACCTTAAATGATCTTACAAAGTATTTTTTTATATAACATGATTATGATTCATTATATAGTTGTTAATGATGATCGTTTTAGGTTAATTTTGGTGTTTTTTCGAACTAAACTAACTCATTTTGTTTTATCATCTAGTATTATGAGTACAAGTTAATTATAGAACATAAAAAGGATTAAAAAATAAAATTTAAAATATATTTTAAACCATTTAATGGACTTATTAACAACCTTAAAGGTGTTCAAGGAAAATTAATGTACATCGCCCATGATGTTGGTAAATTGACACATCACGGGAGATGATTCCATTTTTAAGATAAAAGAGAGAGAGAGGGATGATTTTAATGTTGGATATTCCATTAACATGATATAATTACAGTATATTTAAGGTAATAGAGTTATAATTCCATTTGGATTAATGGATTTGAGGAGATAATAAGAAAATAAATTGAAATTGAAAGGAAATTAAAAGAAAAGAGATAGGATTTACCTCTTGAATTATCCTCTTGAGATCCTCCTTAAGGAACCTATGATTGGTATTTTGATGAGACCAAAAGATCATGGATGTGGGGAAGGGAATAGGGAAGAGTATTGGGAAGAATATAGGAAATTATCAAATATTGAGAGGTGTGATAAGAAGAGGGTTTGAGGGGTGGTATTTATAGTGGAGGAGATGAGTGTTTTCTCATTATTTTAATCATTAGTTTATTATTTTTCTCAAGACAAGAAATAGTGAGGAATATTGTGACTAAATACAGTAATTAATGCATGTTATTTCTAAACAATGGTTAATTACATCATCCATGACTCAAGCATGACTCCAAAAATTCAGGTTTTTAGTATTTATCATAAATTATAGTATTTTACTATTCACAAAAAAATTCAGGTATTTTAGAAAAATCCCAAAAATTAACCCTAACCATTTTTTGATGTCTATAATTAAAAAATGAAATCCATTTTTGTGAAAATAATTTTCTAAATAAGTGTTATTTAATTTTTAATTAAAATCATCCTTTACTTGGAAAATATAGATTTTAAAATTATAACTGATTTTACAACACTTTGAAAAATTACTTAAGGTATCATAAAATTATCTTAAAATCATAAGAAAAAAAATTAATTTATGAATACATTTTATGAAAATAAAATTTCTTTTAAATTATTAAATTGATCATAATATTTCAATTGAATTTTTTTGACTTATAAAAATATCAACACTTAATTAATAATTTTTAAAATATTTATTTACTTATACTATGATATAATTATATCATATTGTCACTTATAAGATGGATAAATTTTATTTATATTATCATTGGTAAGGTTACTATTCACTTGGCCGATTTACTATTCACAAAGGTCATATTACTATTCATAAGGGTAACAATACTATTTATAAGGGTAGGTTACTGTTCATCAAATATTAAGTTTGTACTATCAGACTACAAATACCTTACTGATCACAACCATGTATGTTATATTTTCTAAATTCAAATCACAGAAGTAGAAAAATTATGTTTAATGACTAGGCTATAAAGGTCACATAGTAATTAGTAGTTCATTTAATCCTAATGTGGAACTATGTTTCCAAATGTGATTTTATGTGAGATAATTATAAGAAATAATTTCATTTGATAAAAATCTAGGTCGTTATACAACACATGGAAAGAAAGGATCCCTTCTAAGAAACACAAACCTTGGACTTTAAGAACACCACTAGCTCAAGGAAACTCAAGCCGAAGCCAAAGATCTCATAGGCATCCTATCCTAATTGAGCTACCAACATGGCACTTAGATCCCACTACTAACCCACTCAGGTTCCCATGAATCACTTGATGAAGGGTCTTCACTCCAACACCAAAAAAACTCTCTCCACGCAATCCACATGACCTATCATTAGAATAAAATATAACATAAAACACTATAAAAAGCAGATGTCATGTAAATCCTACATGCCTAGAATGTTGTATGAAAACTGGATCCTTGCCCATAGGCTAAGATATAAAAACCAGAATAAAAAATAAATCCACTAACTCAAGTGCATCATGCTTGGTGAAATCATACAACCATAAAAATAAATACCAAGAAAAAAAATCCCATGCCATGGAAACTTGGACTTCCTATCGACAAAGGTGTCCATGACACACCAGTCTGATATCCATCACAAGTCTTGACACATTCCCAGAACACCTGTATACCAACTCCCCAAATCATAAAGCCAAACACCTCTAATACCATTTTGTAATGAACTATCCCAAGTTGACCTGAAACATCACCCGATCTATCTCACCATAAATCTTGAAGCGTGCTTCCCTGTACACTAGAGGATACCGACAAGTAGTGAGGTGATAAAAAGTTCAATGAGGAGACTATACCCTTTAATTAGTGTGAAATGACATAGGAAAATTACCAAACTCATACAAAGTTATAAACATCAGAGTACACATAATAAATAAACTGAAACAAAGCATGTTATAATAAAAATGGAATGAAATATATAAAAAAAATTAAGAAATAAATACAACATTTGGTCTCCCATTGGTCTGACCACATATAAAAAATAAACAAACTTAAAATAAATACTACCAAGACTACTACAAACACTGAGACAAACCACATACCCTATATCCACGATGATTGAAATGCACTAGCCCGATCTTGAGACTCCACTCGAGTGGATCCACTTGATCAAGCAACATTGGGCCTTAACACTAACCATCACACAACCTATGATCCAACCTGAAAGTAGACATAAAATTTGTACACACACTGAGGTGCATGTATAGGTGGTGAGAAATAAATCTAAGTAGGCCACCCCTAATGGTGAACCTATAAATATGCTATCATAACAAGTGCATGAAAATGTGATATGCCCTTCATAGTCGAAAACTAATAGAAGTTGGCATAAAATAAACAAATGCATAAAAAGGGAAAAAACACAAGAAAGTAGACAACCACCAATTTCCAGCATAAAACTTATGGTAAATCCACTCCACTCTATCCCATGTCAGAGGATTTATAGCACATGGCTCACCCAACTACAAGACAACCAACACATCCTCCAGATCCACATAGAATATCCAAGATTTCTAAATGAAAAAAGCCCAAATCCAAACCCCAGGGCATAAAAATAGGTATCCACATGAATAATACACATATATCGATCACTAAGACTCCAACGAACCAATCTTAACTATAAATAGGAATATCTAGGTCGACCACTAGATAACCTATCAATCCCGAAGGTCATGGAGAACAAATTAGGCACTGACTATGGACTTAAACAAAATTTTCCGTGGGTACCATCTATGGAACCAAACAAAATGTCCCATGAGATCCATAAAAATCGGGTGTGCAAAGAATCCATGATATTGGGAGCACAAAGCATCCAAAATACAAAAAACCCACTCCATGAGTGCCTCAAAACCTCACTATCCCGAATCCACACTAGTTAGGGATAACATCCAACTAGATGAGGGTTTTAATAATTAATATCATATATTATCTCCCTAAACTCATATAAAAACATCCAAAAAAATAGAGGAGAGAACCAGATCAGAATCAGGGCCAATGATCGATCCAAGATATCCCAAGGGTCTCCTCCTCAAACCACATTACCAAGAAAAAACTATCTCAAACAACATGGAAAAAGGCCAAATGAATGTGGGATGATCCAACCTTGAACCCACTATCTAAAATATGAACTAACATCTCTGATCATGTCATGACCCGACCCTACCAGTCCCGAGCTGCAACTATCCCAGGCCCGCCTCCGTAGGCTAGGGGTTGGCAATAAGTGCCAAAGGTGTAACGATCTCAGGGAGGCCTTCGCCTAAGTACCTACACACACACACACATCACACTCGATGCAGAAGTGCAGAGTAAAAAGAAAACCAAAGGAAAAACAACTATAACCCAACCACAGTCATGCATCAACTTCTAAATAGAACAGGTATAATGCTGAAAAGTACTGACAAGTTAACTGAACAGTAAAGGAAAAAACGCGCGACCAACTAGAAAGGTGCCATAACCCAGAAACAGGTTAACTAAAGTAAAACACTGGTGAGTCTCACACCCGAGAATCCTCCTAGGACCATTGAATACAGCCCCAGCTCCTGTGTCCTCTATGTTCCTCTATAGTCTCGATTGACCTGTCCATTGTCTGCAAGGGCACACCAAGTGCAGTCAAAGCCCAAGAAGGGGTGAGTATAAAGATACTCAGTAGGATTCACTCAAAGATCGAGGGAGAAAGAAAGGAGATACCAAAACAGTGAGAAATAGACAGAACAAGAACAATGTAAGAGTACAAAAGAAAGAGTGCAGCTCAAACCGACAAGTTAAAGGAAGCAGGATCATCCAACCGAGAGGAGCTAGACACAGAAAGAACATGGCATACCCCGTGCATCTTCACCCCTCCTAGAAGAAGAGTAATTGAACCCAAAGAGTGGGACCAAAAGTAGGGTGTATATATATGCTCAACAAGAAACCCGAACGAGTGTGTAAGGGGATATCTATCTCCAAGATCGACCCAAGAAAAGTTTCCAACATTTCAAAGTATATCCATCACTGATGCCCAAAAGTCCTACACGCTAAAGCTGCCACATCACTAAACCGTACAACCAAGGGTCCTGCTCCGGTAATCATGGAGAAATGTCACTGAGTAGCCTCATAGAAAGGGCCGAGTCCAAAAGAAGTCATCGGGTGACCCACTGCCCAGCCCAAATGAAGGGTAAACCCCAAGAGGTTATCGAGTAACCCACTGCCCAGCCCCGCTAGAGGGTAAAACTTAAGGTCAACGGGTAACCCACTACCCAGCCTCACTGAAGGGTAAACCCTAAGGTCAACGGGTAACCCACTGCCCAACCTCACTAGAGGGTAAACCCTAAGGTCAATGGGACCCCACTGCCCAGCCTTGCTGGAGGGTAAACCCTGATACACCGGCAGGTAACCCACTACCTAGCCCCGTTGGAGGGAAAACCTTGCACTGGTTCGATATCTCCGCACCACCCGTGCCATCACTAGGCGTCACTAGCATCGCTACCGTGCGTTGGTTTGGAGTGCATCAAAAGAACCTCCAACCAACGCCATTTCATGTTTCCACATTTAATGAGATATCTAAAGAGGCTCCGCTCACCCAAACAGATTACACCGTTGTAATCCTCATGGAAAAACATGCGAGATAGACTACTTAATCACGGGAAACAGACTCCCGACGAAAAATTTATTCAACACCGCTTTATTCTCATACGGCGACTTGTGGGACCTGCACCTCGGTCCCAAAAAAGGTTGGGAGAATTGCGCCATCGTGATGATCTCGGAAAAACACAACAAAACTACTACTCATGCACCCCAAACGGACATCTGATGAAAAATTCACAATACGCTACGCACAACTTAAAAGACAATCCATGGGGCCCACACCTCAACTCTGGCATTAATGCCTGAAACCATATAGGTCAACATCGTCTCGATGTCAGGGTCACAACGCCATTGACGGCGCCTAAAATGGACTTTGGATGCAGAAACTGCAACTCCCCGCATTATATGCAAACGGGGCCCTGTGGGGCCCACACCTCGATCCCGAAACACGTATCGCAGATCGTACCATTGCGTTATTTTTAGATAACCACGAGGCGTAGGCTATTCATTTTACCTAAATGGACTTATGAAGCATAAGTCATAAAAGCACTGCATATGTTCGAAAGACGCCTCGTGGGGCCCACGCCTTGGGCCCGAATTTAGGCGGGTGGATTGTGCTGTCGCAATCCCCTCAAAAGAGCACTAAAAAATGAGTACTCAAACACCCAAACAGATGTTGGGTGAAAAAGTGGCATTTCACTGTAAAATGTGTGAACCAGGACCTGTAGGGACCACACCTTGTCTCCAACCCCAATGCTTTAGAAAACATCTCAAAAAGTCCGCACAAGGACTGGGGTCACGCTACCGCTGACAGCGCGTCAATCGGACATCCCAAGCATGAGTTAGGTCTAACGTAAGAATAATTAATTAATTAATTAATCAATTAATTGTTCGCATTAAGCGCCTCATGCCATCGAGCAACGAAACCAAACCGCAAGGGTCCCGAACCAAATTTGGAAGGACCATCTCAACTCCAGGTCCACAACGCCTCTGACGGCGTGTCAAACGGACATCCGGCTCATGAGTACGTCCGTTGTAAACTTTAATAATAATTCAATATTATTAAATTAAATCATTTTGGGTCACCCTTCTTTGTGTGAAAAACCAAAAAACCCCGAAACCCAACTGAAAAAGTCCATCTCGAAGAGACAGACCCGTAGCCATAGACGGCGCGTCAAACAGAAGTGCCATTTAAGAGATACGACCCCTTGATCGCAAGGGGCCCAATCGGGCCAGTTCACCCCGGCCGGCCCGGTCCGAACTGATGGCCCGTGGCCCAACTGCGGGTCCGAACCAACTCACCGTGGCCCGCAGGCCGCGGCCCACTCCAGCCACACCGGACCCAACTTGGGTCCGGTTCTCCAAAGCAGACCGGCCAAAGTCTGGTCTCTCTGCGTCGCCCAGTAGGACCCGTTGTTTGCGGGTCCTTGTCCACGCAGCACCGCACCCGAGGTCAGCGCCTCGGGTGCTCCACCCAGACCATGACCGGCCGAGGCCCGCTGCCTCCGGATGCCGGCCGAGGGCACTGCCGCACGCCGACCACCCTCACCAAAGCTGCCTGGGCTCCCCTCTCTGCCGGCAGCTCCGCCTGGTCACCCTGCTCCGCCGCTCCGCTGCGGCGGCCTCATCCACGCCGCTTCTCCGCCGTCCCACGCTACACAGCGCTCCTCTCGGAGCTCCCCCATCCGCGCCAGCCATAGACGACCTCCGGATCTCTGAAGTCCCGGCCTCCCTAGCACTGCACCATAGGCCACCGCCACTTCAGGTGCTCCGCCGGGAAAAAACCGACAGTTTCCGCGCTCCGCTGCGCCTCCGGCTCGACCTTCAGCCGTCACCCCTTGCTGGAGCCGTACCTTCTGCCACCCCTTGACCACTCTGGTGGTCAGAAACATTATCTGAACCTAGTTTCAGAATCCTCGGGACCGGATCTTCACAGCGCCACCCCTCACTCATTGATCCGCCATAGTTTTGGCGTGTCTGAAATTTTGGATGAAGAATGCTCAAGAACGGAATGTAGAATGGGGATCAGACGATGGTCGTGTTCGTTCGACCATCATCCCAATTCAAATATTATATAATTTAAACAACATATTTGGTGAAAACTCAAGAAGTCAAAGAAGGTGCGAAAATTCATCAGAAATCCTACCTCGAGCCGGCCGTTCGTTGTTGGTGATGCGTTCGCTGTGATCCCACTTTGATCCGCAGGAGTCTGTTCCTCAATCCGGTGAAGAACGGCGAAGAACACCGAATAACAAGATAGCGAGAGAGAGTGAGATAGAGAGAAGAATAAGAAGAAGAAGCATGATTTCTCCCCTTATCTCAGGCGTATTTATAAAAATACACTGAAACACCACCCATGGTCGCGGATTCCAAAACCTTCGCGCCCACTTATTTTATATCGCGCCTAGGAAAAATGCCTCGTTTCAAACTCGACGGAAGTCTCGGATTTCCATTCTGAAGTTTTGTTCAAAAGTTATTTGAAAATAAAGATAGTGATAAAAATCACTAAGTCATTAATTTAAAATGACAAATTTTCCCCTGGGTGACATCTCTCATAGTAGGCCCGCACCCGCAACTTTTACACCCCTCCTAGGGTAAACGGCACACTCTGGACTCAACCGTGCCCTCAGATTTCTGAGACAAGCTACCGTTTAGGATAAAACACAACCCCACCACGTGCATAGTATAAAACACTTAATATTTTTATAAAATTAATTCCAGGCACACAGGGCCTCAGAATCGCACGCCGTCTTCATGCCTAGGTCTGGAATTATATGTACAAATATTCCAAAGTCTTTTAGAAAAAAAAAACGGGTCTCTACAGATCAAATCTTGGCCAAAAAAGAACTCTCTCAACACCCTTGATCTCAACATCTAACAAATCAGCCACTACGGACTATCCATGACCCGCATTAGGGTCAAACCAAACTCAGGGCTCACATAGTACCCGAGGCTACAATATAATGCGACATCCATTACAAGAAATCCCATAATTCACCCAATATCTTGGGAAATTCCTATAGAAACAACCTAAATTGAACTGAAGGACATAACAAGAGAAAGACACCCTATGAGGGGTTTCTCTTGATCATCTAAAATCATGGGATATACCCAGTCTAGAAACATCATAAATGGCCCTCAATAACCTCCAACTGATCCTAGATCAACAACACACCCAGAAAATGGAATCCAAAAGAATAATATCACTAATATGGGAATTCATAATGTTCCTCATGACCACCTCAAAAACAAGATACCCTACACAAGGGTTCTTTAGCACATGTTAAAAAAATTCCATACAAGCATTATCAACAGTTGACTAGTACAACTAATGATCAATTGATCAGAAACTAAACCACAATGGAATACTCAAGAGTCCCCCAGAATCATCTCAGAAGCACAAAAATATCCATCCATAACCACTAAATAAAGGCATCATCACAACCCAAATACTTTAGCATCTCTGGTCTCCAAACATAGAAGCTAAACCGTAACTGCTCTAACCTTGAGAAACCAGTCCCAAAATGCAGCGACAAACCAATAAATCCTCAGAGACACCACTTGATCCTACCTTATGGGATAAATATGTTATAATCTTGAACAATACTGGATGACACCTACAATCCATGACCAACTAATGATCACACATCCTCCCACGAGCCTCACAACTCATAACACAAACTCCCAGGAGGAATCTGGAACCACCATTAAGAAATCCTCCTATTAAAATCTCATAGTACAGAACACTATCCAAATAGTATCTAAAAACTAAAAGGATATCACCATCATGAGATATGTGAAAAAACTCTTAGAATAGATTACTCACAAGTCTAATTCTGACTATGGGGTAAAAAATAGGAAAAATGGCCTAGGGTAAGAAAAGTAAATGGCGTGCACTTAGGGTACATGAAATGTACCCATAGAGGACCCCCTTGGCCATGTGACTTAGGCTATTCATCATGTAATTTTATAAAGTACATGGTGCATGCCTCTCAATACATGATGTGTAACCCATCTTGGGTACCTTCCCATGTAATCTATCCCCACTTAGTGTGTACAACATCGAACTACAGGGCGTGCACCACTCGTATGTGGTGTGTGACCCACATGGGGTCCCAATCCATCTACCTAGATATATAACCCCACATGGGGTCTAACTACACACCATACATGACCACTGTATGTGTACCTCACCCAGGCTCTGTCCATGTACCCTATATTTCCATGTTCCCTCGACACACCCTAAGCCTCCACTACATGATGTGTACCCTTTATATACAATGTATAGTCCCAAGAACATCATATTCCACAAACAAGAAGTAAAAATAGTGTGTAACCCTCTAAACTAAAGTCCATTTACATAGGTTTACCGAATGAAAAACCCCCAAAATGTCCTGAAATACCCATTTTCCCAATCAAGCCTAGATCGACCCACAAGGGGTCCACATCAACCCATAAAAGGAATTTAAAATTAAAAAAGATAAGATATGGGGATTTAAAAAAAATCTAAATGATCCTAATTTTGAGTAGAAACTACCAATTCTTCACACTAAATCTACCTCTAGTAGCCGCCACACTCCGATCTGACTGTCAGATGAACTCTTGGTAGCGCCTCCTTCCTTCACTCTCCCAATTCTCTCCATATAACTCTCTCAACCACATGAAGGGAATCTAACACAGGTGTGGATGGGAATATAAATTAAAAAATGGGAAGGAAAGAGAAAAAAGTAAAAATATAAGAAAAAATATACGATCAAACATACACACAAGAATAGATTAAAATTTAATTGATTAAATATTAAATATTTTTTGAAAATCCAAATAGCTCAGATTTGTATAAATTTTTTATCCTAGGGTAAAAAACCTATTTCGGAAATAATGGAGTGGTAATAAAAATTATCTGAGATTATCTCCTAGAAGAAATTACCTTTTGTCCCATGAACACACCTGAGAACAAAAAGGTTCAAATTTCCCTTGATTTTCACAACTCTAGAAAATGCGGATCATCAAAAATCACTCAATAATTAGTGCCTTGAATTTCTTAGTTTATCTTATACTTAATCCAGGTTTCTTGTGTCTATAATACTTCTTATAATATCTCACATGTGATCTCAATTTCTATTTATGATTTTACATTTAAAATCATTCTTTATTTATTTCTTTGGGGTCGAATCCTAGATTTGTAAGTTAGGACTCCTTGGGTTGTGATTCCTAGATTCCGAAGTCAGAACTATTTGGACTGCATCTCCCATTATCCAAATTCAGTGTTGTAATCAAGTTGTGACTCCCTATAAAAAAGTTAGGTGTTTTGGTTATAATTCCACTAAAAAATTAGGTTGTAATTAGGCTATGAACCCACTTTAAAAATCAATATATTGCATAATGTATCTCTCACTTAGTAGAGAGATATAAGTGTATACTTGGTCCAATTTAGTCTGAACTACTATAAAATTTCATTGTGTTCTTTATTTTATTTTCTACTACTAGTTAATTATGTTAATTAACTTCGATAATAAAGGATCCAAAATATTGAGTGGATATAATTATGTGAAAACTTCCTTATAATATTCTATATATCTATGTGAATTTTCAGATAAATTGATTTATATAGTTGTGAGGTATGGGTCCATATACTAAATTCATCCAATCCGGGCACAAATTTCAAGGCCAAACTTGTGAGTTTTATTTAGACCTTAATTTGATCGATTAAACCTCTCATCTGGTTTAATAAAATTTATTCTAATGAATATGAAATCCATTAAAAAATAATTTCACAATTTTGATCACTATATAATGTAATCCTTTTATCACGATATCTCTAATCATGTAAGTTGCATGTTGGTGTCATCAACCCATGTGTTTGATGTCTCATTATTTGAAATTATAGAAATGAATATTCCCTCAAAAACACCGTGGACATGGTTTTTGTTAGTCTATTCCATTCCCATCAAAGGGACTTATATATCAACATCCATTAAGGATCATAATGGATAAATCCCTTCTTTCATTATTCATTGATGCAATATCACTTGTGACACACCCAATGAAACCTACTTCACCATGATTATATTTCATCATAGTTTTCAGCAATATATCATAGTAAATTACTTATGATATGCATTAATAATAATCTTAAAGTCTAATGATCAATATACACATCCACAGATAAGAACATCCAAAGACACATGTAAACATAGATTTCTTACTGGTGGGTTATGATCTCATAATATCATGATCTTAAAAATACCAAGTGAGTATACCATGAGATAATATCTCAATTTCCTACGAGTATCTACCCCTAATAGCCAGTATAATTTATGTCTCATCAAATGATATCATTGGACTACAATACATATATTTAAGAATATTTTCCTAACACTACTAGGTTCTCATCATAGTGAATAACTTCCATGAACATTCAATGTGGTAGTTTTCCTTAGGAAATT
Source organism: Viscum album (assembly GCA_963277665.1). Classification (NCBI taxonomy): domain Eukaryota; kingdom Viridiplantae; phylum Streptophyta; class Magnoliopsida; order Santalales; family Viscaceae; genus Viscum; species Viscum album. The sequence continues at coordinate 1,598,563,978 of OY728141.1, forward strand.
ATCACATAATATGTCACATAAAAGAAAAATAATTATATGATAAGAACTTTATTAATATAAAAAATAATGAATGTAGGTAATCATAAAGTAAATATAAGTTGGTTTTAGGGCACCAACTCCAACAGAACCCCACCTTCACTAGAAACAACTACTAAAAACATTTAGTATACTATATCTCACATGATATTAATGTTTATAATGATATAAATCTTTATTCAAGGGTTCCACCATGTTTTCCTCCATGAAAAATCTGCTCATAGCGACTTTACTTATAAAAAATCCCTCAAGAGGTGATCCTTTAAAAGTATATGATTTACTCGTTAGTATGACAATGACTCCTTTATGAGATCCATTACCATAGTATTATCACATTATAATGTGATATAGTCTTTATTTCTATGCACCATATCAAAATCTTGGACAAATTTGTGCGTTTAAACAACTTTGGCTGCATTAGAAGACTCTATATACTCAAACTCTATTGTAGAATCAGTGAAAATTGGATGCTTTGAACTATTATAGCTCATAATTCTAATATTGAGACTGAAGAAAAATATTTTCTACAAATTTAGATCATTACAATATATCTGAAATCTAGAATCCATACAACCCATGATGGATAGCTTCCCATCTCCTCTTTATACCAAGAATATATCCCTAGTTTTCCTCATATACTTAAGTATAACATTACCAACAGAAAGATGATGTTCACCTAGATCAACTTGATATATTACCACTATTCTCAAGGTGTATTCAACATCAATCCAAGTACATAAAATGTAAAATATGATTGACCCTATCATATAAGCGTAAGATATCTTACTCATTCTCTATCACCCTCTTTCCTATTATGTCCAAGGTCATATCTTCTTAGAAAGATGTATACAATGTGACACTAGAACTAATACCCTATTTTGTTGTTACATACTAAATATATTTACTATTTGGTTAATGTATATACCTTGAATTATCCCAAAAAACCTCTTGTATCTATCACGAATGATATTTATACTAGTGATGTAGGCTACTTAACCTAAGTCCTTCATAGAGAAGAAATTGTTCAATTGGTGCTTAACTAACTGTAAGACTGGTATTTATTTTTCAATAATTAATATTCCATCAATATATACTGCTAAGATTAAAACCACACACACACCAAACTACTCATAAACACATGGATCACATTTCTTCTAAATGAAACCAAATTATTTTATAGCTTAATCAAACTGAACGTTCCATGACATAGATGAATTATTCAATCCATAAATGGATATCTATAACTTGTATACCGTTTTGGAATTACCATGAGTCACAAAACCTTATAGTTATATCATATAGACATCTTCCTAAATGTTACTATTAAGGAAACTTTGATTCATTATAAATTTACAATAATTGGTTTTCATAATCTAATAAATAAACACTATTATTTAAATGTCTCATACCATAATATATGTCATATTTTTAAAAGAAACAACTTTTATTTCAAAAATTTAAAATAAAACTATTTGTATCAAGATAGGATACAAAAATAATGTTTTTGGTAACTTTTGGAACATAATAACAATATTTTAAAACCAAGACCACCCATATTGAAAAAATAATGTAGTAGTCTCCCATAGGCTAAGTAGTAAGTCTCACTCTATTGGTTGCTTGAGTATTAGCCTCACCTCTAGAAATATTTTGGAATCTACTTGGTTCTTGTATTTTTATACATATGTGATAATCACAAATTTTTTCTAATACCCAATGTGTTCATATTGAAATATTTACTTTAATAACAATTGCACCTTGAGCTCCCCCTTTATTCTTTAACCGAGTGTAGTTCTTCTTTTAGTGTCCTAGATTGTTACTTGAAATCACACCACATTTTGTTCCTTTACTTGTTGTTGGATCTTATTCTTCCTAGAAGAATAGTTCTAAGGATCCTTATACTTGGAATAATTATTGGGTACCTTTACCTTGTTATTCCTTTTCTAATTCACTATAAGGACCATAGGGTTTTCAAACCCCATTTCTTTATCAATTTAGAGAATAAGAGTAAGAAGTTCTAAAAGTGTCTTATCACTATTTCTCATATTATAATTCATAATAAAACTAGAGAAAATTTTAGGTAGTGATGATATAATGAGATATGTGCATATATCATTTGGTATTGTGAAGCCTAAGATGTCCAGGTGATCAATGTATCTAATTGTCTTGACTACACAAGGCTTAGTCGACACTGAATCTCCAAGCTTGCACCTGAATAGTGAATTGGAGATCTTATATCTCTCTTATCTCACCTTCTCTTGATAAAGATCATGAAGGTTAAACACCATTGCATATGCATCCATTTCTTCATATTACATCACAAGTGCACTAGAAATGGACAATAACATTAAAAATTGTATATCTGTGGCATCATACACTTATTTAAGGTAGATAGATACTTCTTCATCACTAGTACCTTGTGAAAGTGACTCTAGTATTAGGGTTTATAGTACATATAATTTCTATTCATGTCATAGTATAACATGAAAGTATCCATACCTTTATTATAAATTTGAACTAGTGAGAATATTTTCTTTCTTTAGTATAAATCATAGTGATATAGTCAAAGTTGTGTGACTTTCCATTTCTTAAATAAATAAGAATACAATTGTATCACTTTATATGGATTAAAAAATTATATAATAAACTTTAATTAGTTTATTCATTCCATGAACCAACCCAAGCCATTGTTTTAAGAACACCCAAACTGAAACACAGTATACCTGAGGAGATACCTATATCCTCCCAGTCTAATAAAGAGCATCATGAGTATCAAATACAATACTTGGGGATGATTTATCCCTTAAATAAAAGTTAAAGAAACAAAAAATTTATACAAAAAATCTAGCATGGACCATACATAAGTCAGACGTCCATGCCAAAACAAAATGGAAGATATAAATAAAACTTAACAAACAACATATATAATAGAAGAAAAAATATATCCCTCAGATCATCCTCCTAACTCCACCACAAAGATAGCTCCCTGTGATCACCCCAAAACTCCCTCAACTTTATATAATAAACTAACCCATGGAACTCATATCATGCATGCCACATAGAACGCATATCAATACAGGACATAAAATAAACCATGGAAAAGAATGAATTATATTTAAAAAAGAATAAATTCATGAATAAACTTTTTTGGATCTCAAATGAAAGATTAAAAAACATACATTGTATATGAATCATCAATCTTGAGTGAAGAAGAAACAATCTCACGATAAGTAAAAGACATATTTTTGGAAAGAAGAGTTCTTTTGGAAGAATCATTTCATTTATCATAAAACCAGATTGGAAACCTTTATATCCTATAAATAAAAAGGGAAGGAAAAATAAATGATATTTAAGGAACATTAAAGGAACATACATACTGAAAATGGATTGAAGTAGGAAAAACCCAAAGAAAGATAGATGGGTTCGAGAATCCCCTTACCTTATATCCAAATGCTTTTTTCACTTTAATATCCTGGATAATAAAATTAAATTCAATAATTAATAAATAGAGAACCTTTTATACATGAATTTTATTAATTATAGTTTTATTAATTACATTTATAGGTTTTTTGATGAGTTATAGCGTTTAATTTCATCATTTGGGGGTGTTCCCTTTCTTGGGTTTCATGATCAGTTCGCTTGTATATGGTTATAAAAGTTCATGTAAAATTGGAATAATTTTCTAGAATTGGAATTATATGTTATTAATGAACATTAATAATATTAAATTATCCTATATATCATTTGGTTATATGTAATGAGAATGAATCATTAGATAAATAGTTAATGAAAATGATTTAATTTATTTGGAAGATTTTAAAACCATCAAAAACTCATATCATTTTATTTAATATAATGTTTGTATATTTCTTATATAACATTATATAACTTATAATATGTATAATAAAATATCATTTAACCATAATTATGGTTTTATGACCATCCTTTAAGGAGTTAGTGAAAAATGAAAATGCATCATCGATGAAGGTGGTAAATCAACACACTATAAATGATAATTTCATTTTAAAAATAAAAGGAAAGGAATGATATTTGAAGATGAATTATTCCATTAACATAATAAAATTCTAGTATATAAAATATAATGGAGTTATCATTCCTATTTTATTTTTGGAGGTGAGTAGAGGATACAAAAAGAAATGAAATTGAAAATAAAATAAAAGAAAAAGAAAGAGGATTTTACCGCTTGAATTTCTCCTCCTTGAGAACCTCCTTAGGGAAAAGGGTTTTGTATTTTTATGATACCAAGGGATCATAGATGTAAAGTATGTAATTTGGAATATTATTGGGTAGAATTTGGACAATACTCAAATCTTGAAAGGTGTGAGGATAAGAGGTGGTGAGGGGTGATATTTATAGGGGAGGAGAGGAGTGTTTTATCATTAATTTATTTATTAGTTTATTATTTTATCTCAATAATATTAGTAGTTTAAAAATTATCACTAAATATATTAAAATAATTAAGGAGAGTTCAATATTTTGGGCATATATGATCCATACAACATCTCTAAATCAATAATTCATGTATTTAACTTTTATCTAAAATTATCGTATTTTACTATTCCCAAAAAATTCACGTATTTTAGAAAAATCTTAAAAATTTACCCTAACCATTATTCAGAGTACATTTTATGAAAATAATTTTATAAATATGAGAATTTTAATTTTTAATTAAACTAATCATTTACATGTAAAATACTGATTTTAAAATTATAACTCATTTTATAACACTTTGAAAAATTAATTAAAGTTTCATAAAATTTTCTTATAATAATAAGACAAAAAAATGTTAATTTATGAATCTATTTTATTAAAATATATTTTCTTTTAAATAATTATATTAATTATAAAATTATAAATAAAAATTTATGTTTTATAAAAATACCAAAACATAATTAATAATATTTTAAAATATTTATTTACTTATAATATGATATAATTACATCATATTTTAATTTATAAGATGCCTAAATTTTATTTATACTTTCATATATGAGGCTAATATTATATTTTTTGAATTAATATTCCTAATGGTCATGTTAATATTCCTAATGGTCATGTTACTATTCATGGTTTAATTATTTTAAGTTTATCTTTGTGGATTAAATTGCTACCGCTTGTTATGATGTTAATGCGGAGGGCACGAGCCAAACGAACAAGGCCCGAAACCTCCACCACTTCATTTTTGTAGCGTTATTTGATAGATGATCCTACAACACAACAGAACCTTGAAACCGGGAGGCATACAACGATGACAACATCTCGGGAGGCCCGTAGACACGAGCGGAAGGAAAAATGACCATGGAAGCTCACCCGATGGCCCGTAGAGGTTCCGCCGGTGCAGCACTGGTGTGGAGGAACTGGTGACCTATGCTCGCCAAATGTGGAAGAGGGCAGCGCTGCTCAGCATCGTGGCGGATAGACATGCGGCCAACTCTTGGCCGGTTGCAGAGGCGGGAGGCGGCGCACCGTCGCGCGCCGCGGTGAGGCAGGTCACGACTTCGAAGCCATGGCGAAGGTAGGGGAACTTTTACCTATGGGTCCTGTAGAAAACCAGGAAGCTCCAACTAGCACCACCAATTAAGAGCCGAAAGAATCATTGAGATGTTCGGGAGGTGGACCGCACGACCCTCGCGTGGGTCGCGCTAGCTAGCGGGGCGAGCCGCTGCGACCCAGCCCAGTCGGGGCGAGCCAGGCCAGTCTACGAACCTGTGGGTAGAGCCTTCTATGTCACAAACCAACTGGGTTGAGCCAGGATGGGTCTACCCTGGATGGGTCGCGTTGCCCCCAAACCGGGTCGGGCCGGGTTGGTCTGACCGGACCTAGACCCCTTTCGGGCCCAGTTTCGCTTAAAGAGCCGTATCTTGCGAACCATACATCCGTTTGATGAACCATCTATAGCATTGGGATCCTTGCAGTGAGACGGTCCTTTTGAAATACTTCAATTGGATTTTGGAGAAATTTAGAGTATGGTCGGGTTGGGTCGTACCCGAATCCAACTGGTCCCTTGGCACTAAAATGCCTATAACTCACAGACTGAGCGTTCGATTGATGCGCCTTCTATTGCATTGGAAACCTTACGAAATGAAGGTCCTTTGGGTTATTCCTTTTTGTAAATTCATGGAAGTTGAGGCACAACAAATATCCATATAAGCAGATACTATGGAACTCAGGCGCACTAGGTGCGGGGAATCCTGTGTCTGGCTGTCATTTCATAGTGTCCTTGTGTGGATCAGCATCATAGAGACCCTATGTGGATCAACATCATAGATACCCTTTGTGGTTAAAAATCATAGAGAACATGTGTGGATCATCATCATAGTGACCCTATGTGGATCATCATCATAGTGACCCGACAAGGACCATCCTTAGAGCAGACCACCATGGATCATCGACATAGCGACCATGTGTGGATCAACATCTTTTCCTATTTCTCTGAGTTGTATAACTGGTTTGAGATAAGTCTTTTTCTTGTGCTTTGTGATTGAGATCATTCTTTGTGGGTTTTCTTTGTGAAATTTGGAGTGACCTTAGGGGGTCTCAGGATTCCTACTGGGTATTGTTATACTCACCCATGCACAGGCTTCACCCGCACCTTATTGTGTCTTGTGCAGATGACAGATAGCCTTGACTGAGACTTGGGGAGATAATACCTGACGGTGGTGACAGTTGACGTGGATAGATGTACCTACCCTTCAGGTAGGATCCATGTTGTACAATCTTATGAGTTTTTTTCTATTTTCAGTTGTAGTTTTATTTTTTCAGTTGGGATTGTTTTCCGGACCCTTTACTTTCAGTACACCCTTTTACCACTGCAGTTTTACTTAGTAGTTTCATATTGGTGTGTTCTTTTTCTATGTGTTTGTATAGGTTTAAAGGAATTTCCTTCCTGTTTTAGGGATACACCTTTCTGGTTCTAGTTTCCAACCCTTTGACAATGGAAGGTGGGCTTGGGGTAGTCACGACATGGGCCTTGAGGGACGGGTCGTGACATTTCTATTAATATAATTTATGGTCATTACACCTCTAAATGATCCTAGATCAATAATGAACCCAAAAAGGGGCATAAAAAAGAACAACCCTGCCAATGGGGGCATTCACAATGGTCCTCATGAAAACCTAAAAAATAGGAGACCCTCCATAAGGGTTCCTCAACACAATCTAAAATAAAATGTACCATACAAGAATTCTCAACAACCGACTACGAAAATCACTAATCACTTGATCAAAAAATACCCCACAAGGGAATCCTCAATAGTTCCTCATACTCATCTTAGAATAAAAATGGTACCCAATCATAACCACTAACAAAAGTCATCATCATAGCCCAAAGGCTCTAGCAACTATGGTCTCAAAACATATAAGTTAAATCTCAGCTTCTGTAACCTCAAGAAATTAGTCCCAATACACATGGATAAACCAAGATCTAATAATAGATACTAATCGATCCATCCTTTCGGGATCCATCCAAAAGAACCTCAAATCAAAACTGGATTTCATCCAAAAGACACAAACAACTAATGCGCTCACACCCTCACATAGGCCTAGTTGCTCACAACCCAAACCCCTAGGAAGAATCTAGAACCACAAAAAATAAATCCTCCTACTAAACTATAATAGTATAAAAAACAACCTAAATAGTATTTAAACACACAAAATATATTACCATCATGATCTACCTAAAAAATTACTCAAAATTGACTACTCACAAGTCCAATTCTAACTATGGGGTGAAAAACAGGAAAAATGGACGAGGGAAGGAAAAGTACAAAACATGCACTACAGGTACAAGACGTGTACCCACAGAGGTCCCCCTAGCCATGTTCCTCAGGCCAATCAACATGTACTTTTCTGAAGTATACAACATGTGACTCTTGGTACATGGTATGTACCCCAACATGGGTACCTGCCCATGTAACCCAACCCCACCTGGCGTGTACACCACCAAACTACATGGAATTATTCACTTGTATACGGTGTGTGCCCAACATAGAGTCCCAATCCCTGTACCTATCCATGTACCCCCACACGAGGTCTAGCCATGTGCTGTACATGTCTATTGACCATGTACCTCACCGAGTCTCTGGTCATGTACCCTACACTTCCATGTTCCCCTGACACACCCTAAGCCACCCCTACATAGTGTTTACCCCCGATACATGATGTGTAGTCCCAAAAATATAATCTTCTCCAAATAGGAAAAAAACATGGTGTGTGTTCCTCCAAACTATATGCCATGTACACAATTTTTCTGAATGGGAAACCCAAAAATGGCCCCAAATACTATTTTCCCCCTATCAAAACTAGATCGACCCACAAGGGGTCCCTAATAACCCATCCAAGGCATTAAAACATAAAAAAACTAAGATACAAGTATTTATGATGAAAAAAATAAATGGGATTATTTTCGTCCAGAAATCACCGATGCTTCATGCCGAATCCACCTCCCCTCAGCCATTGCACTCTGATCCAACCCTTAGATGAACTTTCAAAAACACCTCCTACCTTTCCCTCTCCCTCTTATCTCCTCCTCTCTCTCTCTTACATGTAAAGGGAATGACACAAGGGTAAGCATGAGAATAAAAATAGAAAAAGGTAAAATAAAAATAAAAAAATAAAAGGGAATAAAAAATAAAAAGTAAAAGTAAAAGAAAATACAAAGAAAAGGAAAAGAAAAGAAAAAGAAAAAGGGGGCCCGACCCTGGCCCCAGTGCCAGACCCAAGGTTATGCCCCACTGAAGAAACCCCCCATTATGAACTCAATAGAAGAGACAAAATCTAAATGTGATACTATGTTTAAAATATATGACTGAAATAACATACAAGAACAGATTAATATTTAAGTTAGTAAATAATAAATATTATGTGAAAATTCGAACAACTCGAATTTTTACCAAATTCCTGTATTAGGGTAAACACCCTCTTTAGGAACCAACAGTGTTGTCAGAAAATTTATTTGAGATCATATCATAGAAGAAATTAACACTTTCCCCTGAATACACTTGGTAACAAAAATGATCAATTTCCCTTGATTTTTTACAACCTGAGACGATGCGAGTCATCACAAACTACCCACTATAAATGCTTCTTTCCCTTGAGAAGCCTTGTTAGACTAATAATAGCCATGATTTCCCCAATTAATTGGAGAAACTGACACTATATTGACCATCCAATGATCGGTCATATAATTTCCATAACTCTCTCCCCACATGAGATACATTCAACAGTGACCGATCTGATGCTCCCCATAACATGAGTATCTTTATTATCTCCCCTTTCCACAAAGGAAAACCAAATGGCCCGCACTACATTCATCACCAAACTCAATGGATAGAAATGTACAAACAAATCACAATAGAGAACTAGAACAAAAAATAGTAATAACAATGCTCAATAAACCACTTAAACGAGGTTCAGAGTCTCCAATATCCTATGGTGAACTCCCCACCACAAGGTTCTCCTTCCTCTCCTTGAGAGCACAACATAACTCACACTCACATGGGATAAGTACTAATGAAAATATATTTACAAGAATAAAACCAAATACCACCCTCCAAACAATCATCAATCTAAATCTATGTTCATTCAAACATGCTCTCACTATACTACCAAAGGTACAATCAAAACTAAGAAGGGCCAGGGGTCCAACCAAGCATGCCCTCTCAAGCCATCCATGAGGTAAGCAGTAATCCAAACAATCCACTTCTCAAAAACCTGACATCCTCTTGCCTAACCACAACCTGGTGATAACATACCTCAATGAACCCAAAAATGAAAAAAACCATGCCCACCCAAGCCATCAGTGATAGTTGGCACATGGGCCCCACTGCATGACTTGATAGACAACATATAGTGACCTTGCATTTTCTTACATTACTATTACATAATTTTAATGATAAAAAACATAAAAACATTACACAATGAGGATCCAAAGGTTTAGTTTCTTGGGAAAACTAGGACCATACATACATTTTATAAAATAAAACATAAACATTTATTTAATTCCTTCTTCTCTTGCTTCTTATTGGCCCTTGAATTCTCCTTAGTACAAGTATTCACATGAGGATATACATCAAAAAGGGGTGAGCTAAAAGCCCAGTAAGAGGATATATAAGAACATGAAACAAAATAACATGGGGTGAGTATAATAATTATCATCATAACATAGGAATATGATCATAATAATGAGATTAAGCATTAAGAAAAGACCTAGAATGTTGAAATGCATAAAAATGAAACATTATGTCTTAGTGGTCTACTACCACACATAGTTGTGAAAAAATCTAGCATCATGTTCACACATATTTCACTTATATCATGAGGTTATTTAAATTACCCAATGCATTTCAGCACTATATAATTTTGGGTGCACCCATCACATCATAAAATTTACATTGTGCTATATAATTTCGAGCGCACCTGTCACATCACAATATTTACATTATCATGCATTCCACATAGAAAATATATCAATATTGAACATATAATAAACCATGTAAAGGAACGGGTTAAATTTCATCAGTATAACTTCATAAACTTTGGGTTCCCAAATGAAAGAGGTAATAACATACTTGATATAAGAATCATAAACCTTGAGTGAAGGAAACAATCTTGAGAAGTAAAAGGTGTGTTCTTTTTTTTTAAAGAAAAGTTCTTTTGAAAACATTTTTTTTAATAAACTCAAGTAGAAAATATGTATATAAAAGAAAAGGTAAGATAATGATGAATAAAATATTTTTAAGGAATAACCATACTGAATATGTGGCGAAAGAGAGAAAACCCAAAGAAATAGAGTTGGGTTCGAGAAATCCCCTTACCTTTTTTCTGAAAGATTCCTTCACATTAATATCATCTATAATCACATTAGATTCATTAACTAGAAATTATAGAAACATTTATACATGAATATGATTCATTATGGTTTTATTATGTTCTTTTATGGGCCTTTGGATGAGTTATAGAGTTTAATTTCAACATTCAGTGACATTCATTTTCATGGATTTCATGATCGGTTCACTTGAATTCATGAATGGAAGTTCATTTATAATGAGGATAAACATATAGAATTGTGGGTATATGTTATTAATGATAATAAATAAGATTAAATTATCTCATAATGGATTTTTTATATACCATTAGGATGATTCATTATATAAAAGTTAATGATGATTGGTTTAGGTTAATTTTGGTAGTTTTTCGAACACAACGAACTCATTTTTTTTATCATTTATTATTATGAGTATATGTTATTTATAGAACATAAAAAGGGTTATAATATAAAATTTAAAATATATTTTACAACATTTAATGTTCTTATTAAAATCCTTGAAGGTGTTCAAGGAAAATGAAAGTGCATCACCCATGATGTTGGTAAATTGACACATCACGGGAAACGATTCCATTTTTAAGATAAAAGAGAAAGAGGGAGAAGTTAAATGTTGGAAATTTCATTAAAATTATATAAATGTAGTATATTTAATAGAATAGAGTTATCATTCCATTTGGATGAAGGTAGGTGAGGAGATAATGATACAAGAAATTTAAATTGAAAGAAAATTAAAAGAAAAGAGAGAGGATTTAACTCTTGAATTCTCCTATTGAGATCCTCCTCAAGACACCTAGGATTGGTATTTTGATGAGACCAAGAGATAATGGATGTGGGTGAGGGACTAGGTAAGTGTATTGGGTATAATATAGGAAAGGATAAAATTTTTAGAGGTGTGAGGAGAAGAGGGTGTGAGGGGTGGTATTTATAGTAGAGGAGTGAGGGTGTTTTCTTATTATTTTAATCATTAGTTTATTATTTTTCTCAAGATAAGAAATAAAGAGGATTATTGTGACTAAATATTGTAATTAATGCATGTGAGTTCAAGCCAATGGCCTCTTACATCATCCATGACTCAATCTTGACTAAAAAATTTAGGTTTTTAGCATTTATTGTAAATTATCATATTTTTTTATTCATAAAAAATTTAAGTATTCCAAAAAAATCCCAAAAATAAACCCTAACCATTTTTTATGTATAGAATTCAAAAATAAACTTCATTTTCTGAAAATAATTTTCTAAATATTAGTAATTTAAATTTTAATTAAAATCATCATTTACTTGGGAAATAGAGATTTTAAAATTATATCTAATTTTATAACACTTTGAGAAATCACTTAAGGTCTCATAAAATTATCTTAAAATCATAAGACAACAAAATATTAATTTATGAATAAATTTTATGAAAATAAATTTTCTTTTAAATTATTAAATTGATCATAAAATTGTAATGAAATATTTTTGACTTATAAAAATACTAACACTTAATTAATAAATTTTAAATTATTTATTTACATATACTATGAATAATTATATCATATTTCCACTTATAAGATGGATAAATTTTATTTATACTTTCATTGGTAAGGTTACTATTCACTTGGACGATTTACTATTCATAAGGGTTATATTATTATTCATAAGGGTTATTATACTATTCATAAGGGTAAGTTACTATTCACCAAAAATAAATATTTTCCTATTAGGCACAAAATACCTTTCTGATCGCAACCATGTATGTCAAATTTTCAAAATTCAAATCACAAAAGTGGAAAAATTATGTTTAACGGCTAGGCTATAGAGGTCACATAGTATTTAGTAGTTCATTTAAGCACGATGTGGCATTTTGTTTCCTAATGTGATTTTAGGTGACATAATTATAAGAAATTAATTTCCATTGATAAAAATTTGGGTCATTACATTCTTCCCCCCTTTTGAAATTTTTCCCTCTAAACTTTGTTACAAAAACAGGTGACGGTAATTCTCCTTCATCGACACCTCCAGTTCCCAAGGTGCTTCTTCATACATATGGTTCCTTCACAACACTTTGACAAGGTATGTTATCCTGTTGTGTAGAACCTTATATCTATTTTCCAAAATTCTTTTCTTGCTACTACTCATAAGAGAGATCATATTCCTGTTGTACCACCTCTGATTTTAGTACTGTTGAGGGATCCGGTATGAACTTCCTTAAGAGTGATATGTGGAACAGATCATGAACTTGATCCATATTCGGTGGAAGTGAAATATTATAAGCTATATCTCCTATTCAATCAAGGATATCAAAGGGTCCAATGTACCTCGGGATTATCTTACCTTTCTTTTAGACCACATTACTTTCTTACATGGAGATATTTGAAGGAAGAATTTATCTACAACGTCCAAATCCAAGTCGCTTCAATGGCTGTTAGCATATCTCTTTTTCCGACTCTGAGTAGCCTTGATATGTTACTGGATGGATTGAACCTTTTATTTCATCTCTTGTACAAGATCAGGTCCATGTATCTTTCTTTCACCAACTTTATCCCAAAAGGTTAGAGTTCTAGATCGCTTTCCATATAGAGCTTTATATGGAGCCATCTGAATACTTGAGTGGAAGCTATTATTGTATGAGAACTCAGCCAATGGAAGATGTTGATCCCATCCTCTGAATTCTAAAAAGTAGGATCTTAGAAAATATTCAAGAATCTGAATAGTCCTTTTAGATTGGCTGTCAGTTTGGGGGTGATAGGCCATGCTGAAATTCAATTCAGTACTCAAGGCATGTTAAAGAATCCTCCAAAATTTAGACGTGAACATGGGATCATGACTAGAGACAATTGAGAGTGTAACTCCATGCAGTATCACCACTTCCTTCACATATATCTTAGCAAACTTCTCAAGTGATAGATCTTCCTGAATAATAATAAAGTGGGGAGTCTTGGTGAGTCAATCCACTACAACCCATATCGCATTATTTCTTTTGGATGTCTTTGGGAGACGTGTGACAAAGTCCATGGTTACATTCTACCTTTTGCATATGGGTATAGGAAATGGTTGCATCATCCCTTTGGACTTTTATTGCTCTACATTAAATTTCTAACATATCAAACACCTTGAGATATATTCTTCAATCTCCTTCTTCATGTTATCCAACCAGAAGTGTTCTCGGAGGTCACAATACATCTTGGTACTCCCAGGATGGATAGAGAAAATTGAGCTATGTGCATTGTCCAATAGCTCATTATTTTTCCAAGGTGATGAAGGCACACAAATCCTTGTTCCAAACCGAATTAAACCATTATCATCGATATTGAACTTTTACAACTTTTCTTCCTTTATTGTATTCACCATCTTTTTCAACTCCAGATAATCCCTTTGGGCCTCCTTAATCTTCTCTTAGATAGATGGTTGGGAAATAATTTGGACAAGGTAGTATGTATTCCCTACCATTATAATTTCCAAATCCATCCTTTACATATCCAAGAAGATAAATTCTTTCTCAATCCTCAACATGGATAAAGCATCAGGTTATTTTCTGTTAAGAGCATCAACTACCTTGTTTGCCTTTCTAGGATGATAGTGAATAGATAAATCGTAGTCTTTGATTATCTCAAACCATATCTTTTGAAACATGATGATCTATTTTTGTGTGAAAATATACTTTAGGCTCTTGTGATCAGTATATATATCACACTTCTCACCATAAAGTTAGTGCCACAATATTTTCAAGGAAAAAATCATAGCTGTTAGATCTAGATCATGCGTCGGGTAGTTCTTCTCATGGATCTCATGGATATTCAACTGCTGTGAGGTGTAGGCTATCACATTATCATTTTTAATGAGTAAAAAATCCAATCCTTTCTTGGAATCATCACTAAATATCACAAAAATTTCTCCACTTTTTGGTAATATGAGTACAAGTGCAGTGATTAGCCTTCTCTTTATCTCTTTGAAGATTTCCTCACATTCTTCCGTCCAAACATACTTTACCCCTTTATTTATTAACTCAGTTAGCAGACTTTGTAATCATGAGAAATTTATCACAAAATGTCGATAGTACCCTACTAAGCCAAGAAAACTGCGGATTTTCATGACATTAGAGGGTCTGGGCCATTCCTTAATCGCCTTTGTTTTTGAGGGGTCCACAAAAATTCCCTAACTTGTGATCACATGTCCCAATAACGTGACTTACTGCATCCAAAAGTCACACTTTCTGAACTAGGAGTAAAAATTCTCCTTCCTTAATGTCACCAACATAAGCCTTAGATGTTCTTCATGCTCCTTTTTTCTCTTAGAGTAGATGAGAATATCATCGATACAAACTACCAAAAATTTGTTGAGGTAATGTCTAAAGACACTATTCATAAAATCCATAAATATTTTACGGGCATTAGTAAGTCCGAAGGGCATCATCAAAAACTCATAGTGCCCATACCTTGTACGGAAGGAAGTATTCTGAATATATTCCTTCTTCACCTTTAGATGATGATATCCAAAACAAAGATCTACCTTTTAGAAGTACTGAGCTCCTCCAAACTGATCAAACAAGTTGTCAAACATTATAAGAGGATACTTATTCTTTATGGTGATATTTTTTAGTTCCTGATAATAAATACAAAGCCACATTGATACATCCTTATTCTTGATGAAGAGAACTAGCACACCCCAAGGTGATGCACTAGGGCGTATGAACCCTTTGTCCAAATGCTCTTATAGCTGCTTCTTTAACTCCTATAGTTCGATAGGATCCATCCTATTGGGACACTTTGAGATAAAAGTAGCTCCGGTATGAGTTATATTGATAACTCTACCTCATGATCTGAGGGTAGTTCGGGTAACTCTTTAGGAAATAAATCACTATATTCCCTCACGATGGGAATTTTCCCTAGGTTAATACCTTCCTTTGACTCAACCATTTGAGTGAGGTATGCTTCTTTATAGGGAATCAACACTGAAACCATTGAAGTATTTTTCAAATGAGATTCATGATCTTACTTACATTTTTATAGGAGCATGGTATGGTTTAGAATATAAAAGGATATTTCCTTTTCTCGACAGTTGATATGTACTCTATATAATTAGAGCCAATCTATCCCTATTATAGAATCAAATTCCACCAAGGGAAGTATCATTAGATTCATTGGAAGAATCTTCCCACATATTCTAATATAAGAAGAGTCCAATGCTTGGGTTGCAATGATTTCACCACTAGGTGATTTTATGGATATCTATACTTCAAGGTTTTAGGGCTTCGATTCAATAGTTCTAGAAAAATTGCAAGATATAAAGGAATGCATATAACTAGAATCAAATAAAACCTTTTCAATTCTTGTGTGAATAGAAAGTGTAACTTGTAGAAATTCATTCTCTTGCTCCACTACCATAATAGTGATGGCATAATAATTCCCTTGATCCTTTGGTTTTTTTGGTTGATGAAGATGATTACCCTCAAGGACTCGATGTTTATTACACTGGATTGCATAGTGACCTTTATCCCTATAGTTGTAGTAATGGACTATGGGTGGTTCTCTCCTTTCCTCCACTACATTGTCCCGCTTCCTCTTGTCTTTTCGACATTCATGATCTTGGTGACCTTCTCTCCCACAATTGAATCATTTACCTATACCTTTGAGGCAATTCCCATGATGCTTCTTCCCACATTTTTGAAATCTGGGTGGTTGAGTTTTCTTTCCACCTTTCTCATTAGATCCATCATCTTGAAACTAAATATTTCGTTTATTATCACCATAGCCATGAGACAATTATCCAAATGCAATATTCACTTTGAGATCACATAAAACAACTTCTTCATAACTTCTAAACTCTTGAATTTCAAGAGCATTTCGAAGGTGAGGGTTTAAACCACTAAATATCTATCAATTTTCTATAATTGTTGATAACAAAACCCGAAGCGTACCTTGCTAGCCTTGTGAAATTTACTTCTTAGGCTATGAAAGATTCTCCTTCCTTTTGTTTCAGCTTTATTAATTCTCTCTCCATCTTAGTTTGAAGAGTTCTAGGGAAATAATTGTTAAGAAACATTATCTTAAAGTCCTCCCACTCCATCTCTTCAATTTCATTCCTTGGCTTGGTGTTCTTAATCAGTGACCACCATTGGTCGACCTATCCATCTAGATGATAAATGGAGAAGGTCACCTTCTCAATATCAGAATAGTGAAGTAGTTAAAATATCTTCTCCATTGATTTGACCCACTATTCCGTGATTAGTGGATCGAAATATTCGATAGCCGTTGTCACATAAAACACTCAATAGCCAGTTTCTACCTCTTAGGTGAAGGAAAACAATCCACATCATTCATGTTATTGTTCATAACCTGAGATATATGGGTAAGAATCTCCATGAAATTTTGAACTCCACCTCCCAAATAATTGTGGATGTCGTTTGGAAAATCATTGAATTTTCCCTTGCATGGGTTTTTGGCCTAGTTTTTCCCGGTTCCCACCATTTTCTAAAATAGAAAAGGTTAGAGAAAAAATTAATTCAACAAGTCATCAATAATCTATCCCTTTGTAAAATTAACTCTACAGAAATATATTAGGGGATCCATATGTTTAAAATTTTCTACAACAAATATTCTTGGGTGCTTACTTATACCTAGTCTCATACTAAGGGTTTTCACTAAGGTACTTTAATCCTAATTCCCAAATTAACTAAACCTCCCTTTGATACCAACTATAGTGACCCTAATTTTTCTTAAATTAATATTACATAATTTTACATATAAACAACATAAAATCATTACACAATGAGTATACATAGGTTTAATGTCTTAGGGAAACTAGGACCATACATAAATTTTACAAAATAAAACATAAACATTTATTTAATTCTTTCTTCTTTATCTTATTATTGGACCTTGAATTCTCCTTAGTACATGTAGTCACCTGAGGATATACATAAAAAAGGGGTGATATAAAAGACAAGTAATAGGATAGATAAGAACATGAAACAAAATAACATGGGTTGAGAATAATCATTATCATCATAATAGATTCATAGGATAATAATCATGAGAGGAATCATTAAGAGAAGACTTGTAATGTGGAAATGTAAAAAAATAGAACATCATGTCTTAGTGGTCAACTACTACAAATAGTTGTGAACAAATATATCATCATGTTCATGTGTATTTAACTTTACTCATGATGTTCTTCAAATTATCCAATTCATTAGAGTGTTATATAATTCTTGGCGCACCCATAACATTATAACATTTACATTGCACTATATAATTTTGGGTGCACCCGTCACATCACAAAATTTACATTTTCATGCATGCCACATAAAACATATATAAATATTGAACATATAATAACCCATGGAAAGGAATGGGTTTCATTTCATAAAAATACCTTCATATTGGGTTCCCAAATTAAATAGGGAATAACATACTTGATATTATAATCATCAACCTTGAGTAATGGAAACAATCTTGAGAAGTAAAAGGTGTGTTCTTTTTTTTGAAAGAAGAGTTCTTTTGAAAAATATTATGTTTGTCATAAACTCAAGTAGAAAACATGTATATTCCAAAAAAGATAATATAATTACGAATAAATGATTTTAAGTAATAACTATACTAAATATGTGGTGAAAAAGGGAAAACCCAAAGAAAGAGAGTTGAGTTCAAGAAATCCCCTTACCTTTTGTCTGAAAGCTTCCTTCATGTTAATATCATATATAATCAAATTAGATAAATTAATTATAAATTCCATAATCCTTTATAAATGAATATGATTCATTATGGTTATATTATGTTCTTTTATGGGCCTTTGGATGAGTTATAGAGTTTAATTTCGTCGTTCGGGGACATTCATTTTCATGATTTTCATGATCGACTCACTTGTATTCGTGAATGAAAGTTCATTTATAATTAGTGTGAACTTACAAAATTTTTATTATATGTTATTAATAATAATACATAACCTTAAATGATATTACAAAGTATTTTTTATATAACATGAGTATGATTCATTATATAGAAGTTAATGATGATCGTTTTAGGTTAATTTTGGTGTTTTTTTGAACTAAACGAACTTGTTTTGTTTTATCATTTAGTATTATGAGTATAAGTTATTTATAAAACATAAAAAGGGTTAAAAAATTAAATTTAAAATATGTTTTAAACCATTTAATGGTCTTATTAACAACCTTGAAGGTGTTTAAGGAAAATTAATGTACATCACCCATGATGTCGGTAAATTGACACATCATGGGGGACGATTCCATTTTTAAGATAAAAGAGAGAGAGGGATAATTTTAATGTTAGATATTTCATTAACATGATATAATTACAGTATATGTAAGGTAATAGAGTTATAATTTCATTTGTAATAATGGAGGTGATGAGATAATAAGAAAAGAAATTGAAATTGAAAGGAAATTAAAAGAAAAAAGATATGATTTACCTCTTGAATTATCCTCTTGTGATCCTCCTCAATGAACCTAGGATTGGTATTTTGATGAGACCAAGAGATCCTGGATGCGGGGTAGGGAATAGAGAAGATTATTGGGCAGAATATAGGCAAGTATAAAATCTTGAGAGGTGCAAGGAGAAGAGTGTGTGAGGGGTGGTATTTATAGTGGAGAAGATGGGTGTTTTCTTACTATTTTAATCATTAGTTTATTATTTTTCTCAAGACAAGAAATAGTGAGGAATATTGTGACTAAATACTATAATTAGTAAATTTTATTTCTAAAAAATGGTCAATTACATCATCCATGACTCAAGCATGACTCAAAAATTAATGTTTTAAGCATTTATCGTAAATTATTGTATTTTACTATTCACAAAATTCAAGTATTTCAAAAAAATCCCAAAAATTCACCCTAACCATTTTTTGATGTCCAGAATTCAAAAATTAACTTCATTTTATGAAAATAATTTTCTAAATAATAGTAGTTTAATTTTTAATTAAAATAATCATTTACTTGGAAAATGTAGATTTTAAAATTATAAATGATTTAAAACACTTTGATAAATTACTTAAGGTATCATAAAATTATCTTAAAATCATAAGACAAAAAAATATTAATTTATGAAAATAATTTTTTTAAATTACTAAATTGATCATAATATTGAAATTAAATATTTATGACTTATAAAAATACCCACACTTAATTAATAATTTTTAAAATATTTATTTACTTATAATATGATACAATTATATAATATTGTCACTTATAAGATGGATAAATTTTATTTATACTCTCATTGGTAAGGTTACTATTCACTTGGCCGATTAACTATTCATAAAGGTCATATAACTATTAATAAGGGTAACAATACTATTTATAAGGGTAGGTTACTATTCCCCAAAAATTAAGTTTGTACTATCAGAATCCAAATACATTAATGATCATAACCATGTATGTTTTTTTTTCTAAATTCAAATCACAGAAGTGGAAAAATTATGTTTAATGGCTAGGATATAAAGGTCACATAGTATTTAGTAGTTCATTTAATCTTGATGTGGAACTATTTTTCCTAATTTAATTTTATGTGAAATAATTATAAGAAAGGAATTTCTATTGATAAAACTCTGGGTCTTTGCACAACACATGGGAAGAAAAGATCCCTTCTAAGAAACACAAATATGAGACTTTAAGAAAACCACTATCTCAAGGAAACTCAAGACAAAGCCAAAGATCTCTCAGGAATCCTGCCCTCATTGAGCTACCAACATAACACTTAGATCCCACTACTAGCCCACTCAAGTTCTCATGAGTCCCTTGATGAAGGGTCTTTACCTCCAACACCAACAAAACTCTCTCCACACAATCCACATGACCTATCATTAGAAGAAAATATAAAATGAAACACCATAAAAAGTAGATGTCATGTGAATCCTACATGCCTAGAATGATGTATGAATACTGGATCCTTTCCCACAGGCCAAGAGCCAAAAACTAGAATAAAAAATAAATCCACTAACTCAAGTGCATCATGCTTGGTGAAATCATACAACCATAAAAATGAATACCAAGAAAAACAATCCCATGCCATTGAAACTTGTACTTCCCATCGAAAAAGGTGTCCATGACACACCAGTCTGATATCCATTAAAAGTCTAGACACATTCCCAGAATACCTGTATACCAACTCCCCAAATCATAAAACCAAACACCTCTAATACCATTTTGTAATGAACCAGCCCAGGTTTACCTGAAACATCACCCGATCTATCTCACCATAAAGCCAGAAGTGTGATTCCCCATACACTAGAGGATACCGACAAGTAGTGAGGTGATAAAAAGTTCCATGAGGAGACTATACCCTTTAATAAGTGTGAAAAAACATAGGAAAACAACCAAACTCATACAAAGGTATAAAAATCAGAGTACACATAATAAATAAACTGAAACAAATCATGTTATAATAAAAATGGAATGAAATATATAAAAAAATTTAGGAAATAAATACAACAATTGCTCACCCATTGGGCTGACCACATATAAAAAATAAAAAAACTTAAAATAAATACTACCAACACTACTGAAAACACTGAGATAAACCACATACCCGATATCCATGATGATCGAACTGCACTAGCCTGGTCTTGAGACTCCACTCGAGTGGATCCACTTGATCAAGCAACACTGGGCCTTAACACCAACCATCACACAACCTATTCTCCAACCTGAAAGCAGACATAAAGTGTGTACACACACTGAGGTGCATGTATAGGGGGTGAGAAATAAATCTAAGTAGTCCACCCCCAATGGTGAAGCTATAAATATGCTATCATAACAAGTGCATGCACATGTGATATGGCCTTTATAGTTGAAAACTAATAGAAGTTGGAATAAAATAAGAAAATGCATAAAAAGGGTAAAAAACACAAGAAATTAGACAACCACCAAGTTCTAGCCTAACAACTATGCTAAATACACCCCACTCTAGCCCATGTTAGAGGATTTATAGCACATGGCTCACCCAACCACATAAAAACCAACGCATCCGCCAGATCCTCATAGGAGATCCAAGATACCTAAATGAAACATGAACAAATCCTGACCCCAGGGCATAAACATAGGCATCCACATGAATATTACACATCTATCAAGCACTAGGACTCCAACAACCTGATCTTAACTAGCAATAGGAATATCTAGGTCAACCACTAGATAACCTATCAACCCTGAAGGTCATGCAGAACAAATCTGGAAATGACTATGGACTTGAACAAAATGTCCCATGGGTACCATCTATGGAACCAAACAGAATGTCCCATGGGATCCATAAAAACTGGGTGTGTAAAGAATTCATGATATTGGGAGCACACAACATCCCCAATACAAAAAACACACTCCATGAGTGCCTCAAAAACCTCACTATCCTGAAGCCACACCAATCAGAGATAACACCCAAGAAGATGGGGGTTTCAATAATCCAGACCATCTATTATCACCCTAATATCATATAATAACATCAAAAAAATAGAGGAGAGAACCAGATCAGAATCCGGGCTAATTCTTGATCCAAGATATCCCAAGGGTCTCCTCCTCAAACAATATTCCCAAGAAAAATCTATATCAAACAACATGGCCAAAGGCCAAATGAACATGAGACGATCCAACCTCAAACCCACTATCTAAAATATGAACTAACAACACCTATCAAATCTTGGCCAAAAAAGAACATGGCCTCTCTCAACACCCTGGATCTCAACATCTAACAAATTAGCCACTATAGACTATCCATGACCTGCATTAGGGTCAAACTGAACTCGGGGCTCACATAGTACCCGAGGCTACAATATAATGCGACATCCATTACAAAAAATCCCCTAATTCACCCAATATCTAGGTAAATTCATATATAAACAAACTAAATCGATCTAAAGTCCATAACAAGAGAAAGTTACCCTATAAGGGGTTCCTATAGATCATCCAAAATCATGGGATATACCCAGTGTAGAAACATCCTAAATGGCCCTCAATGACCTCCAACTGATCCTATATCAACAACGCACACAAAAAATGGAATCCAAATGAATAATATCACTAATAGGGGCATTCATAATGTTCCTCATGACCACCTCAAATATAGAAGACCCTACACAAGGGTTCTTTATCACATGAAAAAAAACATTCCATACAAGCATTCTCAATAGATGACTAGTACAACTAATGATCACTTGATCAGAAACAAAACCACAGGGGAATACTCAAGAGTCCCTAAAAAGAATCTCAGAATCACAACAGTACCCATCCATAACCCCTAACTAAATGCTTCATCACAACCCAAAGACTTTAGCATCTCTTGTCTCCAAACATAGAAGCTAAACCATAACTGCTCTAACCTTGAGAAACCAGTCCCAAAATGCAGCGACAAACCAATAACTCCTAAGAGACACCGCTTGATCCTACCTTATGGGATAAATATTTAATAATATTGAACAACACTGGCTAACATCTACAATCCATGACCAACTAATGAGCACACATCCTCCCATGGGCCTCACAACTCATAACACAAACCCCCAGGAGGAATCTAGAACCACCATTAAGAAATAATCCTGCTAAACTCTCATAGTACATAACACTATTCAAATAGTCTATAAACACTAAAAGGATATCACCATCATTATCTATGTGAAAAAAACTCTTATAATAGATTACTCATAAGTCTAATTCTGAATATGGGGTAAAAAATAGGCAAAATGGAATAGGGAATGAAAAGTAAATGGCTTGCACCTAGGGTACATGACATGTATCCATAGAGGACACCCTTGGCCATGTGACTTAGGAAAATAATCATGTAATTTTTGAAAGTACATGGCGCGTGCCTCTTAGTACACGACGTGTACCCCAACATGGGTACCTCCCCATGTAGTATATCCCCACTTAGTGTGTACAACATCGAACTACAAGGTGTGCACCACCCGTATGTGGTGTGAAACCCACATAGTGTTCCAATACATCTACCTGGACATATAAACCCACATGGGGTCTAACTACACACAACACATGACCACTAGATGTGTACCTCACCCAGTCTCTGGCCATGTATCCTACATAGCCATGTGCCCTCGACACACCCTGAGCCACCACTACATGATGTGTACCCCTGATATACAGTGTTTAGTCCCAAGAACATCATCTTCCACAAACAAGAAGTACAAATAGTGTGTTTTCCTCTAAACTACATTCCATGTACATAGTTTTCCCGAATGAAAACCCCCCAAAATGTCCTGAAATGCCAATTTTTCCCAAATCAAGCCTACATCGACCCACAAGGGGTCCCCAACAACCCATAAAAGGAATTAAAAATTAAAAAGGATAATATATGGGGATTTAAAAAAAATATAAATGATCCTAATTATGAGTAGAAACTACCAATGCTTCATACTGAATTTTCCTCCAGTATCCGCCACACTCCGATCCGACCGTCAGATGACCTCTTGGCAGTGCCTCCTCCCTTCCCTCTCCTTATTCTCTCCATATAAATCTCTCGGCCACATGAAGGGAATAAAACATGGGTGTGTATGGGAATATAAAGTAAAAAATGGGAAGGAAAGAGAAAAAAATAAAAAATCTAAGAAAAAAGATATGATAAAACATACACACATGAATAGATTAAAATTTAATTGATTAAATATTAAATATTTCATGAAAAATCCAACAGCTCTGATTTCCATAAAAAATCTATCCTAGGTTAAAAAACCTATTTCAGGACCAATGGAGTGGTAATAAATATTATCTGAAATTATCTCATAGAAGAAATTACCTTTTATCCCATGAACACACCTGGGAACAAAAAGGTTCAAATTTCCCATGATTTTCACAACTCTAGACAATTTGTATCATCAAAAATCACTCAAGAATTAGTACCTTGAATTTATTAGTTTATCTTATACTTCATCCAGGTTTCTTGTGTCTATAATACTTCTTCTAATATCTCACATGTGCTCTCAATTTATATTTATGATTTTACATTCAAAATCATTCTTTATTTACTTGTTTGGGGTTGAATCCTAAATTTGTAAGTTAGGACTCCTTGGGTTATGATTCCTAGATTCTTAAGTCAGAACCATTTGGTTTTCATCTCCCATTATCCAAATTCAGTGTTGTAATCGGGTTGTGACTCCCCATACAAAAGTCATGTGTTTTGGTTATAATTCCACAAACAAATTAGGTTGTAATTAGGCTATGACCCCCCTTTAAAAATTAGTGTAGTGCACAATGTATCTATCACTTAGTAGAGAGGTATAAGAGTATACTTGGTCCACATTGGACCAAACTACTATAAAATTTAATTTTGTTCTTTATTTTATTTTCTGCTACTAGTTAATTATGTTAATTAACTTCGATATTGAAGGATCCAAAATATTGAGTGGATACAATTATGTAAAAACTTCCTTAGAATGTTCTATATATCTATGAGAATTTTTAGATCAATTGATTTATTTAGTTGTGAGATATGGGTCCATATTCTAAATTCATCCAATCTGGGCACAAATTTCAAGTCCTAACTTGTGGAATTTATTTAGACCTTAATTTGATCGATTCAACCTTTTTTCCGATTTGATAAAATTTATTCTAATGAATATGTAATACCTTAAAAAATAATTTCAAAAATTTGATCACTATATAAAATTTTATGGTTGAAATATGAAAGTAAACGAAATCAGTTAAAAATCCAAAATTAGGCCTTTTTTTCAATTAAGATCAAATCATTCAAAAAACCTAAAAATGTGATAATTAACCTTAAAAAAAATGGTGGGAACAAATAAAATTAAATTAAAAATGAAATTATTGAATATATTGGCTTTATTAAACCATTTTTAAGAATAATATTTATTCAACATGTTAAATTCATATAGAATTTAACTGAGGTTCTGGGTACACTTACTGTGTAGCCCTCTAAGACCCTTTATCGTTGGCATTATGAGAAACTACCTAAAGTAAATGGTTAGAGTATAAAAAAATTACAAGGCATCCATAGAGAAATAATTTAATGTCTTAATGACATATAAATTTTTAGTGAACACTCACTACATAATGTAATCCTTTTATCACGATATCTCTAATCATGTAGGATTCATGTTGGTGTCATTAACCCATGTGTTTGGAGTCTCATTATTTGAAATTATAGAAATGAATATTCCCTCAAAAACACCATGTCTATGGTTTTAATTAGGTTATTCCATTCCCATAAAAGGGCCTTATATATCAACATTCATTAAATAACACAATGGATAAATCCCTTATTTCATTATTCATTGATGCAATATCACTCGTGATACACCCAATGAACCCTAATTCACCATGAGTATATTTCATCATAGTTTTCATCAATATATCAAAGTAAATGACTTATGATATGTATTAATAATAATCTTAAAGTCTAATGATCAATATACACATTCACAGATAAGAACATAAAATGACACATGCAAACTTGGATTTCTTACTAGTGGGTTATGATCTCATAATCTACTGCTCTTAAAAATACCAAGGACGTACACCATGAGATAATATCTCAAAGTCCTATGAGTATCTACCCCTAATATCCAGTATAATTTATGTCTCATCAAATGATATCATCGGACTACAATACATATATTTAAGAATATTTTCATAACACTACTAGGTTCTCATGATAGTGGAGAACTTCCATGAACATTCAAAGTGATAGTTGTCCTTAGGAAATTATCACATAATATGTCACATAGAAGAAAAATAATTATATGATAATAACCTTATAAATATAAAAAATAATGAATGTAGGTAATCATAAAGTAAATATAAGTTGGGTTTAGGGCACCAACTCAAAGAGAATCCCACCTTCACTAGGGATAACTGCTGACAACCTTTAGTATTCTATCTCTCACATGATATTCGTGTTTCTACTAAGACAAGTATTTATTCAAGGGTCCCAACAAGTTTCCATCCATGAAAAACCTACTCATAATGACTTTACCTATAAAAAATTCCTCAAGAGGTGATCCTTTCAAAGTATTTGATTTATTCATTGGTACAACAATGGCTCCTTCATGAGATCCATTACCATAGTATTATCACAATATAATGTGATATGGTCTTTATTTCTATTCACCATATCAAGATCATGGACAAATTTGTGTGTTTAAACAGATTCTTTGGCTGCATTATAAGACTCTATATACTCAAACTCTATTATAGAATCAGTGAAAATTAGATTCTTTGAACTATTCTTGCTCATAATGATTCTATTGAGACTGAATAAAAATATTTTCTACAAATTTAGATCATTCCAATATATCTGAAATCTAGAATCCATATAACCCATGATGGATAGCTTCCCATCTCCTCTATATAACAAGAACATATCCTTAGTTTGCCTCATATACTTAAGTATAACATTACCAACAGAACGATGATGTTAACCTAGATCAACTTGATATATTACCACCATTCTCAAGGTGTATTAAACATCAATACAAGTACATAACATGTCAAATATGATTGACCCAGTCATATAAGTGTAAGATATCTTACTCATTCTCTCTCTCAGTCTTTATTATTGTTCCCAAGGTCATATCTTCTTAGAAAGATGTATACCA
The DNA here is from genome assembly GCA_963277665.1 of Viscum album. Taxonomy (NCBI): domain Eukaryota; kingdom Viridiplantae; phylum Streptophyta; class Magnoliopsida; order Santalales; family Viscaceae; genus Viscum; species Viscum album. The sequence goes on from OY728141.1 coordinate 1,598,591,405, forward strand.
TGTGACACTATAAATAATACCCGATTTTGTTGTTCCATACTAAATATATTTACTATCTGGTTAATGTATATACCTTGACTTATCCCAAACAACCTCTTGGATCTATCACAAATGATATTTATACTAGTGATGTAGGCTACTTCACCTAAGTCCTTCATAGAGAAGCAATTGTTCAATTGGTCCTTAACTAACTATAAGACTGGTATTTATTTTTCAATAATTAATATTCCATCAATATATACTACTAAGATAAAAACCACACGCACACTAAACTAATCATAAACACATGGATCACATTTAATCTAAATAAAACCAAATTCTTTTGTAGCTTAATCAAATTTAATGTTCAATGACATGGAATCATTCTTCAATCCATAAATGGATATCTATAACTTGTATACCTTTTTATAATTACCAGGAGTCACAAAACTTTATAGTTATATCATATAGAAATCTTCTTATATGTTCCTGTTAAGGAAATATTTTTTTACATCCATATGCCAAATCTTATAGTTATGGAAATTTGTTATAGCAAGTAGAATTTTGATGGATTTAAAAATGGATGCTGGATATAAGGTTTCATCATAGTCTATTTCTTTATACTTCTAAAACCATTTATCCACTATCCATTTTTTATAGGTACTCACTTTAACTTCCATATCTAGATTTCCATTGAATACCCATTTGCACCATATGTGATTTACATCAACTGGATGATTGAATAGAACCCAAACGTGGTTCCAATACATTAAAGACATATTATAATTAATGATATCTTTCCATCTTGAATATTTTGTTCTATTTACTTTCTTCTTGTAAGAAAGACGATCATTATTATAAACTAATACTGAGTCACAATACTTGGTGACTAGAAAACCATATATTTCTAGTTATTTAGTATCTATGGTTATCCCATGCAATACTTATATTTTAGGAACAAAATCTTCCACATGGACCCATGAAATCAATTATTTTACCAACTATTATGTATCTTGGGCATAAACTTCATAAAAGTCAATATTTCTCTTAATATCCTTATTGAGGATGTTCACCCTCTCAATAAAGATGACATGTATTACAACATTTTTCTTCTTTTATGAGGGGATATATAAATAGAATCTATTTGTTTCCTTGGGACACCCTATAAAGTTACACTTTGTGCCCTGAGGTTCTAGTTTATTTCCTAAAATGGCCCTAAAAAAATTCCTTGCAACCCCATACATGATTATCTAAAAAATAGATCTCCTTCAACTCCATAACTTAAAGGGAATACTGTTTTCAATTTTTGATTGATACACAGTTTAGTGTATATATTATAGTTTGTAATTAATATCCCAAAAAAGATAATTAAACATATGTGGGACTCATTTTCAAAATTACCATGTTAAGTAAGGTAAAGTTCCTCCTTTCACTAACACCATTTCATTGTAGTTTATAAGGTGGAGTGAGTTGAGATAGAATCCTGAATTACCATAGAGAGTCGAAGAACTATTGGTTAAGATACTCACTACCTCAATCAGATCAATGATTCTTTATATTCTTACTAAATTGATTCTCAACTTCATTATTTAACTCTTTGAATTTTTCAAAGGATTCAGACTTATACCTCATTTAGTAAACATAACCAAATCTAATCAAGTCATTAGTAAAAGTTATAAAGTAAGAATATCCACCTCTATCTTATTATAGAAAATTTATACACACATCAGTGTATATAACAATTCTAGAATATTTGTGTCTTTTTCAACCTACCCAAAATTTTTTGGTATGATCATCTTTCCTTGTAAACAATTGTGACATAATTCAAGTGGTTTTAGCTTAGAAGAGTCTAAATAACCATCTTGATAGAGATTTTTAGACGATTTTTGTCTACATGACTAATATGGTTATTCCATAACTAAGTGTTAAATGAGTCGGGAAACTTTGATTCATTATAAATTTATAGTAATTAGTTTTTATAATCCAACACATAAAGACTATTATTTAAATGTTTCATACCATAACATATGTCATCTTTGTAAAAGAAATAACTTTTATTTCCAATCTTTAAAATAAAACCATTTGTATCAAGACGGGATACAAAAATAATGTTTTGGTAACTTTTGGAACATAATAACAATCTTTTAAAACCAAGACAACCCATATTGAAAAAATAATGTAGTAGTCTCCTATAGGCTAAGTGGTAAGTCTCACTCTATTGGTTGCTCAAGGATTAGCCTCACCTCTAGAAATATTTTGGAATCTACTTGGTTATTGTATTTGGACACGTATGTTAGAATCACAAGATTTATCTAATACCCAATGTGTTGATATTGAAATATTTACCTTAATAACTAATGGACCTTGTGCTCCCCCTTTATTCTTTAACTGAGTGTAGTTCTTCTTTTAGTGTCCTAGATTGTTACATGAAAACACACCACATTCTGTTCCTTTACTTGTTGTTAGATTTTATTCTTCTTAGAAGAATGGTTCTAAGGATCCTTATACTTGGAATGATTATTGGGTACCTTTACCTTGTTATTCCTTTTCTTATTCACTATAAGGACCATAGAGTTTTCACACCCCATTTATTTATCAATTTAGAGAATAAGAGTAAGAAGTTACAAAAGAGTCTTATCACTATTTCTAATATTATGATTTATAAGAAAACTAGAGAAAATTTTAGGTAGTGGGGATATAATGAGATATGTGAATATATCATTAGGTATTGTGAAGCCTGAGATGTCCAAGTGATAAATGTATCTAATTATCTTGACTACACAAGGATTAGTCGACACTGAATCTCCAAGATTGCACCTGAATAGGGAATTAGTGATCTTATATCTCTCTTATCTTACCTTCTCTTGATAAATATCATGAAGGTTAAACACCATTGCATATGCATACATTTCTTCATATTACTTCACGAGTGCACTATAAATTAACAATAACATTAAAAATTGTACATTTGTGGCATCATACACATGTTTAAGGTAGATAGATACTTCTTCATCACTAGTCCCTTGTGCAAGTGACTCTGGAATTAGGGTTTCTGGTATGTTTAGTTTCTATTCATGGCATAGTATAACATCAAAGTATCCATAATTTTCTTATAAATTTGAATTAGTGAGAATATTTTTTTCTCTAGTATAAATCATAGTGATATTGTCAAAGTTGTGTGACTTTATATTTCTAAAATAAATAAGAATACAACAATATCACTTTATATGGATTAAAAAATTATATAATAAACTTTAATTAGTTTATTCATTCCATGAACCAACCCAAGACATTTATTTTATAAAATCCCAAACTGAACTGAAATATACCCAAGGGGCTTCCTTTATCCTCTCGGTCTGATGAAGAGCATCTTGAGTATCAAATAAAATATTTAGGGATGATTTATCCCTTAAATCAAAGTTAAAGAAAAAAAATTATAAAAAAAATCTAGCATGGACCATACATAAGTTAGATGTCCATGCCAAAAAAATGGAAGATATAAATAAAACTTAACAAACAACATATATAATAGAATCAAAAATAAATCCCTCAGCTCACCCTCCAAACTCCATCACCAAGATAGCTCTTTATAATCACCCCAAAACTCCCTCAACATGCTATAACTCCTAAATCACCCAGTTTCTACATAAATAATGTGATCCAATGATAACCATAACTAAAATAAATAATGAACCCATTTAAATGGAACACCTAACTGAGCATTCTATGAAAATAAATGGGATTGTCCTACAAATCAAGTAATGATCACTACATACCAATGTGATAAATAAAACTAAAACTAACCACAATTCTCAATTCAATCAATGATCCAAGAGTGAAAAAGAGCTAAGCCAAGGACCTGTAACTGAGATATAATAGGTGTGAGCATAAAAAACTCATTAGGCCACCACTCTCCTTTATACATGTGAAACTTCTAATTATAAAACCATATCATGATAGTTTGAAATAAATCTATAAAATAAGGGTTTATTTTATTTTATTTTTAAATGAAAACAATCACTTAAAAACATTTGAATGGGCCTCATCCACTTTTTAATAAAAATATTAATTTTGAATACAATTTTTAAATCAAATTATAACTACATTTTTAAAAATAAATTAAAAAAGAAACCTAAATTCATAAATAATAATAAATAACCACTTAGGTATAACATGAGGAATCAAGAAATGAAGTATGATGCCCAAAGTGCCAATCAAATTGGGGAACAAAAACGAATGAATGTTCATTAATGAAAGTAGTTAGGTAATCATGGGAAATTCAAAAAAATATCATGAGTATACCCTATATATACTTAGTTTGGAACCATATACAAGCCTATAAATGAAGTTTCTAAGTATACAACCAACCATGATTCCCTCAACTAGCTCCACTGGTGGAACAAACCTCCATGGAATTTCCATACCATGGGGGATCTAGTACATTTCAATAAGGGGTTGTATAGGGTTATCCATGCACACACATGTTTATAGACTATTTTAAAGTGTCAAATGACCCTTTATAAAAAGGGGCTCAAAATTCCAATACTTTTTCTAAATGGTTTGAAATTATAGTTTAAACCAATCTTTAAAATCTAAAATTTGAGATTCATTTATAAAACATTTCAAAAAATTACCAAATCCATTTAAAAACCCACTAATAGAATCAATTTAAAAATAAACACATTTCCCATTAAAACCTTTAAAATATGAAATACCACTTTTCCAAATTGGTTCACGACACAAGTGAGGTCAAAACAATTTTCAAAAATCATAATAAAAAAATAAATTATTTAAATAATTAATCAATTCTTGTAATTTCAAGTATAAATTTGAATTCTAAGTAAAATCATTTAAATTTAAATTTTAAAACCCCAAAATAGTTTTCATAATTCCACTATAATTTTAAATATCCATTCTGGACATTTTAAAACAAACCAGTGAATGCAGTTTAATAAAAGCAGGTCTTCAACATGTTTCAAAATTTATAAACCCTCTGTATTGAAATTAAAATCAAGTAAAACTTTATTTTCATTAAAAATAATGAATAAATAAATCAAATACTATAATCTAATAATTAAAACATAAATAAAAAATCCAAGAAAATCATGTTTCCAAAATTAAAATCTAAAATATGGGGAAAACCTACCTGGATCAATGAAAAATGGTCCAAAACAAACTGTCTTTGATGGTTAAGGCTTCCAAAAGTGAGGTAAGACCTTTAAAGATACTATAAAAAAACAAAAAAATAAAGACAAACTAGAACCCTAAGGTTTTTATAAATTAAATGTAATGGTAGAGAAGAAAGTAAATAAGGGAAAAGGGAAGAAGGAGGGGAGGAGAGACTTTACCTCAAGGATTTGACCAAGAATTTCCAAGTAATTGGGAGAAAACAACATGTGAGGAGGTGGTCACAAGGAAGGATGCACACACTTAAAGGGTGTCTCAACCTAGGTGTGATGTGTAATAGGGTGACAGGGGGAGGAAAGGGAGGTACATCAAGATAGAGAGTCGTGAATGGAGATCACACACAAGGAAAGTAAGAGAGTCTAGAAGAGGGAAGGGCATGTCATGGAAGATTATCTAGGGAAGGGTCACATGACATGAGTAGGGGATAAAAGGTGGAGAAGAGAGAAAAAGTAAGAAAGAAAAAATAAATAATATTTTTTAAAACCCAAGGACCCCAACACAGTTTTCCAAACAGTGTGGCGACCATACGACCCACACTTCCTAGAAAAACGTGGCCCCACACGATTTCTTCTAGGACCCCAAATAGTTATCCAAACCATGTGTAAATTATTCCAAATGATACTATCTAAGAACAGATCCAAACAAATAGTCACCACATGGTTTACTAACCGTATAACCTTTAAAATATTTAAAATTTTAAAAATTTCAAGTTTTATAATTATTGAAACCCAAAATAACATTTAAATAAGTTAAATAATATAAAGATAAAATATTGGTATGTGATAAAAATCCTCACCATAATACTTTCTTACCCTCTAATGGCCCGGAGGCCTTCATTTTTTATTGATTTTTGATAATCCACCATTCAAGGGGTGATGTGGATCCCTTACAAGGCCCGTAGGCATAAGTATTACATGGACCATAGGCCTTAGAGGAATTCATTTACCATAGGCTTCAAACATTACATACAACCCAGAATAACTACTTGGAACTGATCCTCCCCACCATCTTCATCGTGGAATCATCTCTCTACCTTCGCATGACTGTTCGACTAGGCTTTCACGTGCATGCACAGGCTAGCAGGTGACATACCCTCTCATTCTTGCAATCCATTTAGCTACTTCTATGGTGAAACCTCTCTGATCCTCCTCCTTCTGAAGTCTGTTCCTTGTAGGTTTTCTGGTTTTTATCTGCACTTAAGGTGCCCTGAAATCCTTAAGGTGGCCTGAAGGCCTTACTAACCCGAAGTCTTGGGTGGCCCGAAGGCCTTAAAGGACTTAGGGACCAAATCGGTGGCCTGAAGGCCCAAATGGGGGAATATTCCTACATGCTACAGTGCCAAACAGTGCCAAACTGTGCCAAACAGTGCCTGCTACAGTGACAAACTTTGCATGCTACGGTCCCGCTACAGTACCTTCTACAGTTCTGAAATAACTAGAGTGAACCTAAGGAAAAAACTATATAGCATGAATGAGTCCTCCAAACCAAACAACCCATAATCCTAAAATCCACAATATGTCTCTAATAGAAACTATATAGGATTATGAAGAAAATCCTAAGAAATTAATAAAACAAAAAATAGGTATCCCCACCATTTATAAGTTTTCTAAATAGTGATACAAGGGGAGAACTCATCATGAGATCAAAACCTTAAGAATGATAACTCATCTCCAAAAACATTCTAAGAATCACCCAAATATAAAAAGCACAAACATTCACCAAGGATCCCAACAAAAATACAAGGTTAAAAAATACCAAAATAAACCCAACATCCATGAAAAAACCATCACCAGGCTCAAAGAAATATATCAACCATGAAACCCATGAAGAACCACCCACATGCATTCCACAAAAAGGGAATACAATGTTTTTTACTAGAGTCATCATACTTATTGAGTAACTAGGACCCAAAACTCAAAATACTATCCCATGATGAACTTAATAAATCTATAACCCTAATGTTGTCAAATAACTAAAGGAAACACTCATCCTAGTACCCCAACCACCGACCCCAAGGCCACCTCAGTTTTAACCATTATGAAACCGACATCAAAACTACCATAACCCAAGAAAACATATGCCCCCCACCACCACAATCTATTTATTTTATTTTATTAAAGAACCACTTTTATGGGTATGTGAGAACCAACAGAATACGCATTACAAAATCCAAATTCCAAAAAACCATTCACCCCTCCAAGACAGTAGCATGCAACCTAATTCAAAATTCAAAATAAACCGAATCACCGCAAATCCCGTGAATTGACCAAAGATACCAACTGAAATGAGTACTGTACATCCTCTCCATCATACACATCACCTTGCTGTCATCTCGACACCAACGTCCACCACCCCAAGCCACATAAAACACTAACAAAGCATCGTTGCATACAACATCCAACATTATCATCATTGACGACAATAAACAACCGCATCAGAAAGCCAGAGACAATCGAATGCCAAAAACCATAATCACCGCCAAGAGAAACCAAAACCGAACACCAAATAAACAACAGAATAAAACCGAATCCACAAATCCCAACTATGGAAGCACCTTGAATCCCTTTGAACCTTGAAACACAATCCAAAAACCATTTAGTTACCATTGCGCTAGATCCAAATCGGAGAGGCGTGCAGGAACTTGGGGTAAGAGCAGGTTGAACATACAAGGAGCTCTTCGGCACATAACCGTTGTCTGGTCCAAGAAGCCATCTGGAAAGTAGCACAAAACCTTCTCTAAACTCAAAATATTCACCAAGAATGGGACCAGTAGCACATCGACCAAAACCAAAAAGCGAACCACAACTGCAACCCTCCAAACAGGGACATAGAACATACCATCCAAAGGAGGCACCAACCAGAAGACCGCGAAAATCTCCACGAAGAAACCAAGAAAGTAGAAACAGGGGATGAAACCCTAAAAGGAACAAATGCGAAGGGAAAGAGGAAAAGCCGGTGAAAGAGGAACACGGGGATGAAACCCTAATAAGACCACCAAACCAAAATAAAAGAAACAGGAGATCAAGAATCCGCCGAACGGAAAGGCCCATGATTCCTTTTCTCCCACCGCCACAATCCTAAACCCACCTGAAAATCAAACACACCCACCCAGTATGGGGCCACGTATGTCGGACAAGGTCGACAGAGTAGGGGAGGAAGAAGGTAAACGAACCCATTCCGAGGGAGGAGGAAGGAACACGACAGAGCAAAGAAGAGGGTGACCCTAGCGAGTAAGATGGGAGTGGAGAGAACTTGGAGAAAGAAGCCGAACAAGCCGATAGAGGAAGAGAAATCCGAAGCCTGGAGTCTCTCAAACCCTAGGCGAGTTCAATGCCGGGAGTGAATCCAGGAATGATGGCCAGGCGAATGGGGTTCCATCCCCAAGAAAACATATGAATTCACAAAGAGGGGCAACCCCAAACCCACAAGGCATGTAAAAATACAAAAAACTCAACAATATATACAAATAAAAAAGGTCTATACACTGATCCATAATCCATTACCACCATAAAAGGGGAAACCAAGAATCCATGATAGAAACCGAAAGGAAGTCTCCTAAACAATAAACCACTGAAGGCAACAAACAAATCTACAAGAAGACTCCTAAAAGACTTACTACAAAGGTTATAAATATGGCCAAACTCACCAAGAGAAAGAATATGATTCTAGAAACCTTGATCAAATATTAGAGTAATAAATATTCCAATCAAACCACTTGATTCCGAGTCTGGGTAAAGCCACCAACTAGAGGGACTACACCTAACAAAGAAAAGAATCACCCTATGGTTCATCCAAATAAATAGATAATATATTATTTCTATGACCTTTTGAGAGAAAAAATTCAAATATAATGAGACATGAACTTAACTATTTCATGTCTCTGATTCTCAACCAAAAAGTCCCATTGAACTAAGGTAAAAATCCAAAATAAAAAATCCAATAAAACATGAAACATTGGTCACATATCATGCAATTTTCCTTTTCCTTTTAAAATTTCAACCCTGATAAAAATATTTTAAATCCATCTTACCAATTTTTTTTTGAAATCGACCTTTATTAAAACACCCCATTTATTTTGAAAACAAACTGAAATTGATTCACAGTTTATTAATATTTTAAAGTCTAATTACTTAATAAAATATTTTCAAAACATTTTTTATACTGAAACACATAATTTTTAAAAAAACCCTTTAAACATTCCATTTCCTAAAAAAATACCCTAAAACCAATTTCCCTAAAAATTCACACTATCGAAAGCACAAAAAAGCCCAAACCACACAATCAACATATTACATTACTTCCCTATACTCACTTCTATCACTGGGTGATGACCAAGGGTAGTCTAAATATTAAAACCAAACAGAATAGAAAATCATACCTGACCTAAACACACAGTTTGGGGGACCATGGGATATAAACAAAATAAATTACAAATATGCCTTATGATTGAGTGTTTGTTTACTATTTTGTTTCTTAGGTCATGTAAAACAACCTTACACCAATGATATCTTCTCTATTTTTTATCCCAAAATCCAACCTGAAACCTAAGTAAATTCATCATTCCAATGAGGATAAATAAATTATAAATGGTAATCAAATACAATTTCTTACTCAAAATTAAAATCCCAACTAACCATAGTTACTCAAGCATCATCGTGATGTGTGGTGATTAGGAACCCACTCATGACCAACCTCCTGAGTACCGATGACCATCCTATTCTTCCTTTCTAATAAAACACCTCAAATAACATAATAAATTTTCAATAATCTAGGACCCACTAAAGAACCTAAGCTATGATACCATTTTTTCACGAACCAACCCAATATGTCTATCTTTATAATGCCCGAGCCAACTATATACCTAATGGAAATCCCCAACCACCTTAGGATGATAAAAATAATCAAGGGTATCAAATAAAATTGTTGGGGATGATTTAAACCTTAAATTATATTTAAAGAGACAGAAAATTTCTTCCTAAACTTCAACATGCCACATCTATAAGTTAGACATCCACACCAAAAAAAACATCAGATATAAATAAAATGTAACAAACAATAGATATAATAGAAGTATAAATAAATCCCTAAGATCACCCTCCCAACTCCCTCACCTATTTAAATCCCTCTACTCAGCCCAATCTCCCTCAAAATGTCACATCTCCAAAATCACTTAGTATCCACATAAATAATTCAATCCATCAATAACTATAACTGAAAAGAACTCATGTAAGGGGAACACTTGGATGATCATTATATGAAAATAAATGGGCAGGTCCTATAAATCTAGTAATGGTAACTACATAAATATGTAACAAATAAAACTGAAACTAACCACAATTCCAAAAAAATCAATGATCCAAGAGTGGTAAAGAGCCGATCCAAGAACCTATAACTACAATATAATAAGTGTGAGTATAAAAATTACCAGTACACCACCAACCTCCTTGATACATGCCAAAATTTTAATTATAAAACCATATCATTCTAGTTTTAATACAACTATAAAATAAGGTTTCTTTTATTTTCTTTTTCAATGAAAATAATCACTTAAAACCATTTTACTGGGACAAAAACCCTTTTTAATAAAAACATCCATTTTGTATACACTTTTGAAATCAATTTATAAATACATTTTGAAAATTTTTTAAGGAAGCTTCTTAAATTCATCATCAATATTAAATAAACACCCAGACATCTCATTAAGAAGCAAACATTAAAGTATGATGCCCAAAGTTCCAATCAAATAAAGAAACATAAAGAAAATATGTTCCCTAATGAAAGTAGTTAGGTAATCATGGGAAATTTCTAAACATCTCATGAGGATACCCTAGACATACTTGGTTCAGAACCATTTTTAGGAATATCGATGAAGTTACTAAGTCTATAAGAAACATGATTTCCCTCAAATAGCTTCACTGGTGGCTAACCCTCTATGCCCTTTACATACCATCGGGGATCTATTACATATAATCAGGACTAGATATAAATTTCTCTCATCCCTCAATCAAATTACTAGGATTACCATTCATCCCAATAAATAAGAGGTGAGAAATAAGAATCAGTTTTATAATAAAAATTTGCACAACTCATCTCACGTCCCATGAATTCATAAGAAATAGCCATCATACATTTCAATCATAATATAAAATATGACCCTTGGGTCACAATCCTTATCAAAACAATAAAAAATATTCACTTCATGTGTCACAATTAAATAAAGGTATGTAGAGGGCCACACATGCACATGTATGTTTTGATGCCATTTTAAAGTTCCAAACATACATTTATAAAAAAGGACTCAGAATTCCAAGCCTTTTTATAAATGGTTAGAAATACAATTTCAAACCATTATTTAAAATATAACCTTTGAAATCCATTTATAAAACATTTTCAAAACAACTTACCAAATCCATTTCAAAATCCCCCAAAGGAACCATTTTAAAAATCAACACATTTCTCATTAAAAACTTTAAAAGTTGGAACATCACTTTCAAAATTGGTTCATGGACCAAATGAGGTCAAAACACCTTTCAAACATTATAATTTAAATAAAAAAATTATTTAAATAATTAATCAATACTCATCATTTCAAGTACCATGTGATATTCTAAGTAAAATCATTTAAGATTAAATTTGAAAACCCGAAAACATTTTTCATAATTCCACTATAATATTTAAAGAGCCTTGTAGGACATTTAAAAACCAATCGGTAAAAATAGTTTAATAAAAGTATGGTTTTAACATGTTTTAAAATTTATAAACCCTCTATATTGAAATAATAATAAAGTAGAACTTGATTTTCATTTCAAATATTGCTCAAACAAATTAAATAATATCATCTAATAATTAAAACATAAATAAAAAATCCAAGAAGATTGCAATTCCCAAATTAAAAGATAAAACATGGGGGAAACCTATCTAGATTGATGTTAGATTGTAAAAGATGCATTACCTTTGATGGAAAAGGCTCAAAAAATTGAGATAAGACCCACAAAACCCTATAAATAAGAAAACCCCCAAAATCAGGCCAAACCAGAACCCTAGGGTTTGACCAAATTGTGTGCAATGATGGGGAAGAAAGAAAACAAGGGATAATGGAATAAATAGAGGAGGGGATAATTTACTTCAGTGATTTAACCAAGAATATCTTATAAATACGATGAAAAAAATGTATGAAGAGGTGGCTAATGTATGGCGGTGCACTCGACAAGGGGGCTCGACCTTGGTACGATGCGACATGGTGGGGGGTGGGAAGGGAGGTGTGCCAAGATGGGGAGCCATGGATGGGGATAACACGTCTAGTAAGGGAGAAGAGAGGCTGAAGGAGGTGAGGAAACACTATGGGTGCTCATATAGTGGAGGATCATGCAACACAGGTAGGGGAAAAGGGGGGAGAATAGGGAAAAAGAAAAAAAAAAGGAAAAAAAGAAAAAAAAGAAAATTTTAAAACTCAATGAACACACAAAATTTTCCAAACCATGTGGTGATTTTGAATCACACACTAACTAAAAAATATCCCCACATGGTTTTACCTAGGACCCCACATGGTTAACCAATTCGTGCATCGACCATGCTAAATGACACTATCCAAGAAAAAAAGACAAACAAATGGTCTCCACATGGTTTATTAACCATATAACCCAATTGCGTGACCTTTAAAATCTTCAAAATTATAAAAATTTCAAGGGAAAAAGCTACTAAAACTAAAAATATCTCAAAATAATATTTAAATAAATTAAAGAATAAAAATATGAAATACTAGGGTGTGATAATTCATCTCTCACTATTTTACCAAAACCCAATATCCCTCACCATTGGTTTCAGAATATCCCATCACATAGATATTCTAGTCTAAAATATCCATATTCCCCTTATTATGACCTATATTTGGGATTAATAAGTTATTTTATGGGTTTTAGGTATGTGTAACTTTTAAATTGAATTAACTCATAACCCCTTGATCTATTGAGTAGACTCCTCAATCCTGAAATCCTAGATAAGAATTTTCTTAATTATTACCTATCACTTACAGAAATTACTACTTGGGTAGTAAAACCTTGATTCAAACCAAGTTTAATTCAACCAAAAACATATGATAAAATTCCTTGATAATTTAAAGTACCCTAACTTGGGTCGGTCAAGAACTTTGAACTATGATTCATTTTAACCTAAGTTACAAAATACTATAGAAACTTAATATATTAATTTGATGGATTTTTATCTTTATGTGAAAATTTCATATTTTATTTTATTACATATTTATTGATATTAATTGGATTTTACATAAGTGATTTACCACATCTTAGATAAAATTTTACACATTGTCCAATTTATTTTAATTACATCTTACATTATTGTTAATCTATTAATTTATGTGATCACAAAAAATCATCCATAAAGAAATTATACATGAAAATTGATAGTAATAAATTAATAAAAGTGGTATGATGATGAAATATCTTAAAGATTATTTTATCTAGTGGATGATAAACTAACCCTCGACCCTAGAGGAAAAACACCTTGAACCATAACTTGGTTCATGCTATATAATTCCACCTATCCTCCTATGTATCTCATGGGTTTGTTTCACCTTGGTTCTGAACTTGAACTACCTAAACTTTCCAAAAAGATCCATTTATTTAATAATCTTTACTCACAAATAGGTGATGATAACTAAAAGATTTGTTTAGGTAGTTTACATAAAAGAAACTATGGGAACACATAACCATACATAATGAGAGGCAGGGATGACATGCATGCCATCAATTTAATTTGATAATATTAATAAATTAAAAGGAAACAAATCACATAGACAAGTCTTGTCTATGATCATGATTACCCAAACACATACAACGAATATACATTTGTAATCTAACTAGAATTCAATTCAATTCATTATTTAGTTAAGATGAACACATAAAATTAATCCAATTAGTTATATGATTAATAAATTAATTTAATTTATCTTAATTCCATCCAAAATGTCCTAGAAATTTCCATTATTCATAATTTTAAATAAATTATTTTTATTGAAAATTAATAAATTATGCAGGTGTACTTGGAGGCAATAGAATAAATCCATCCAAACTACTCAACATGGTTGTGTATTCACATAACATCCAATATACAAGGAATGAAACATAATTATAGTGAATGTATTATTAGAAAATGACACACATACAAATGTAAACTACACAAACTATAATGTTATTGGAATACATAGATTTTATTACAATTAAAGACCATACATATCTTATAGTTCAAAATTTTCCAAAAAAAATTATTTAATATATAATTAATAATCCCATCACATGGTGTGTACTGTCAATAATTGGCACACTGACACATATTGAATAGGTTTAATTATAAAATTAATTAATTATTTCCATATAAAACTAATCACATGATATACAATGGGTTACAATCTGTGTACTTGGGATATATGCCATGTAACATCTTCTACCCATGTCCATGAAACACACCTAGGGACTAAGAATGTTTGTCTTACATAGGTGTGTATAAAATATATTGTGTTTACACTAGTTATGTTCCATGTGACTTTGATTTTTCACATTTTTTTTATTACCCATGATGTGTAATAAATGCATGACATTGCTTAGAATCCCTGTGTTTTCCACTGTGAAAACACATGGACTATACAACATGTAAGCTAGTTACATAATGTTAATATGAAAAATTGTATGCCAGTCTGGCCCAGTCAACACATAGTACAAATTTAATTCTCTTCATGTGTAATTAATGTATGAAATTATAAATTAATTCGAGATTAATCGTGGTGAATTTAACATGGGTAGATGATGTGTAACAACAGGATACATATCATATAGTCTTGTGTTATCCATTCAAACACCTGGGAACATCCTAGCAGAGTATTTGGATGCTCTTCATGTTTATTTAACATTTTTTGGGTTATATGATTGATAAGGAAGAATGAGAATAGAATAATTCTATTTTTATATTTAAATAATGAATAACCAAAAAATGAAAACTAATAACGAATACACATCATCAATCAATGATTAATAAATAATTATAAATTAATTATTTGACTACTCTAATATCTATTGACAGCTTTAGGCATAGAGAAAATGCCTATTTTGAATAACCAAATCTTATTTTTATCATAGTCAATGAATCATTTGATATTTACATGATGAATAATTCCTGATCAATAGAATTAAATCGAATATTAATTGACAGTTATATGATCTATACATGCACCATGAACCATACATGCACCATGAACCATACATACACCATGAACCATACATGAACCATGAAACATACATGAACCATGAAAATTATATTGATATATACATTCACTATGAACCATACATTAACCATGATAATTCTATTGATCCATGTACCATTTTCTTGGTTATATGATTCATACATGCATCATGAACCTCTAAGAATTGTCGTATAAATATCTGAGTGCTAGCACGGAAGATCCTAATGATTGTTCCGATCATCACTGATCACCATGAGAATTGATTTGGGTGGAAGGACTCTCATTTTTCTCTCTAGAATCAATAGGGTGGAGGAGGAATATTGTTCTCCATTATTAAGATCATTCTACGAGAGGACATCTCTATGGCTTGAAAGAGATTCTCTAAAACTCATTGTTCACAACTGAAGTGCCTAGGAATAAATCACTCCACAGAGAAGTGGGGGGGGGGGGGTTAATTAGTAGAAACTATATTTTAAAATTTCATCTTAATTAAATAAGCCCATACAATATTTTAAGGTTTGATTCACTAAAATATAGAGTGTCAAACTCACTTGTGCATGTTGAAAAAAAGAGAGAATAAACACCAGGATTTTTACAAGGTTTCCCCCTACACAGGTAAACTAATCCTTATCATAGTTCTTTAGTCTCCCAATTATGAAATATTCACTAAATTAGAACTTACCACTTTTTTCAACTTCAAGAGGAAGATGATCCCCATTCTTCTTCAAATTTTTTATTTCTTTCATTTTGCCTTTCTTTCTTTTGTTTTCCAGAGCCTTGGAAAAGACATACACTTTTGTATCAATAGAAGTGAAACTGAACTTATCCATTTGAGTTATTTCAAACATATAAAACATTCACTTTATTAAAATAAATGAAATTTAGTGGGTATTAAAAATACATCTAATTAGAGGTGACCTTTACTTTGATACCACTTGAAATGACCAACAAGATTAGTTTAAACACCTGGGTGGGTGAATCAGGTGTCACCTAATACCAAATTAGAAACTATATTGAAAACCCTTTATAATTTAAATCATATTTTTTGGTTAGTTTATACGAATTCATTTAATATTTTCCCACAAAATCATCTACCACATGAATGAAATTAAAGTAGTTAAGAGCACATAATATTTCTATAAGGTTCAGTATTAAGACATACTCCTTGCCTTGATTGGTTATTCACCCTAATAAAGTATTATACACTATAATTAAGGTGACTATAATGGATTTAGTGTTTCCCATACCTAAAATTCTAGAGTCTCATTGTACTTAAAAATTCCCACTTCACACAATACTTCCTTCAATAGATCATAACTATATTTATAGAGTTGTACTGTGATATCCCTACATACCCCAAGTCACATATGTTCTATGGAGTCCCACCAAGTGTTGATTTAAAGTTATTCTTGGAAGTAGATATCTAGTTCTATACAGGATGATTCTACACCAATGTAATATATCTCCTTAAACTTAATATAATCTTCTTGAATGTCTTTAGTTCTTGAAAATTAATAATTTTATCCTGTTTATTGCTATAAATAAACTTCACATTCTTTTAATGAATCTACTCATATTAATGTCTCACTCAATAAGCTCTTTTGATTTTTAAACTCAATAGATCATCATAATTCTTTAAGTGATTCAACACTAATAAATAAAACCATACATAATAGGTAAACCTTTCTCTATTTTCTTATTCACAGGATTATACAACAATAGATATTAAAGGAATATCATCTTATAACTTTATATTTGATACCTAGATGATCTTTAAATTCAGTACATGATAAAATTCTTCTTCTTCTTATTCTACAAGAGTGTTATTAAATATTTGAAAAAACACACCATAAAAACTCTCATTTTATCAATTTTCAAACTTCTAAAATCTCTCTCTTTATTTTTCCTTTTATATATAGTTCACCTAAATCTCATTTTCTTTATTTAGGAATAAATAATATCCCCAAAAATACAATTCCCATGATCTCATTTAATTTTTCACCTTTTTATACATGGGTTTTCACCATGATCCTCATATTCATTTTACCTACAACAAATGTCTCCTATGAAATTACATTAATACCATTAATTTTTATTTTCCCTTTATTTATTATTTTTTGATCACCTGAATAAGCTATTCAAGTGTCTTTTAGGCTCTTCTATTTGGCCTCGAGTCTTCCTCAATATCTTTTGAAACTCTCATCGAAATATACAGTTTGAATCATTTTTAATGAATATAGATAAATAATATAAAAAATAGAGATGTGAATTTTCCATAGGTTCATTACTAGTAATACACAATAAATCTTCTTTCTCATTGTAACAACTTGATCATTTATTCTTTATATTTATATTCACCGTGAAACATGAATATTACCCCCTTATTCATTATTTTCTAAAACTATTAATAATATTTAATCAACTTAATTATATAGTTTCTCCATTAATATATATTTTAAATGCTCAAACATTTTTGTTACTTCTTTATCTCAACTAATAATCCAATTTCCCAACAAGCTCAGTTTATCATCTCAATCCCAAGCAAGAATCCCAACTCACTGTGATATTTAGAATAATACAAACTAGATCCATGATCTTCACAATAATTATTTCATATTTATATAATTAATCTTAATATCTTATAATTCTAAAGTAACTCGACCTATAGACTTCTCTTGATTCCTTAATATAACATTTTCATAGGTCCTCATTCACCCTTACAAATCATTTGTAAAATTTCAGCTACCTTTATGTGATCTCCAAATACCTTTACATAGGTAGATAATAACCTATATATATCTCTCTTTATCATTGAATTACCTTTATATAGGGCCACCTTACCCATACATAGCTCCCATAAACTTTTAAATTTGTCTAATGGCTTTGTAGTTACCTTTCCACAACTTAGAATAATTCAATATTACCTTTACACAGCCTGAGTTTGAACTTTATAAAACATTTATAAATTCCATTATACCATTACATAGGAAAGTTTATTACCTTTACATAGGTAATGAATTTCAATATTACCTTTACATAACTCACATCAAAGGATTGAACACATGTGAAAATGACTAATCATGAATTAGTAGATTGACCACATGATAATTTGATTGACCACACAACAAACTGATTGACCATATAACCAACTAATTTACTATATTGATCGACCATGTGGCTAGTAGAACAACCACACATAAAAACTTCAACTGACCATGAGTTAGTTGATCGACATCATGAGTTATTGGATTGACTGTATGGGAAACCTATTGATGGTATGAAGTAACCACACTCTCAGTTGATAAAATTTATAATTCCAAACTTATCCATA
This sequence comes from Viscum album, assembly GCA_963277665.1. NCBI lineage: Eukaryota > Viridiplantae > Streptophyta > Magnoliopsida > Santalales > Viscaceae > Viscum > Viscum album. The sequence continues at coordinate 1,598,610,154 of OY728141.1, forward strand.
GTCATCACTATATTTTCCAAGTCTATAACTTCTTTGTTTAAGCTCATGTCTTCTTAAAAATACCTCCATTCACTCTAGAACACATTTGGGAGTATATGATACTTCCTTAGCCTCCTTAGCTTAATTCTCAAGAACTTAAAACTTATATTTTCAACCTTAAGTATCAAATAATATCCATTACACTACAAACTCCATCCAACCCAAAGAATCATCCACGTATTGTTCCACACTGATAACATTAGTGATATATATCATCACCCTCAGATGGACTTCCTCTAATTAATAGGTATTAAAGACATCCAATTAGCTAACCATTTAATACTGAATATAATAAATCTTTAAGTTGTTCATTGCATCCATATTTTACACTTTTCCATCCTATTTTATATAGTATTGGAAATCCTTCCTTATCACTAGTCATGATCATCCATGCAGATTAGCTCTTTCAATCATCTGATGTATTTAGACTTCTACTCAATGCAGTCTAACTAGATCTTTAAGCAGAAACATATCTTTCAATCCTAACTCCAATTCCAACATATGAGGCATAATTTCTGTAACATTGGAAACATATTCAATATAATTTTCCTATAGTTCATGAAAATCACCTCCATGTCATCAGCTATATATAATGAAATTTATAGTAACAAAAGGACTAAGTGATAACATATACAATCATCAATCGAAGGGAACTTCAAACTCCCCCTTTGGATTTTTTATCAATTTCAAATATACTTAAACACTAAATTTAATTCTCCCCTAATTTACAATGAATTAAAAGGTAGGATAAATCCCCCTTAATGTAATATTTCTCTTATCCACTTGAAATACCACTTCTTCTTTCCATGATATTGTAATATTCTTAGAGAAGTTAGGCACAACATGTTTCTTAAAAATGAGTCATCAACTGATCACTCTAAGTCTAATTAGAAAAACCTAATGTAGAAGTACATCAACTCAAATTTTCAATAACTTTTGTAAAACTACACTCATCTTAAGAAACACATCATAACATTCAAGTGAAATTAAACTAATTCCCATTTTTTTAGACAAAACTCCCCATTTTATAAGTATAAAAAATATACACCATAATAAGGAAATGAGAGTAAATACCATACCTCGACTTTATAATATTCTAGGGCTATCCAAATTTAAATATTTTAGAAATATAAAAAATATCTTGCAGAATTCAATTATTCTGTAGCTACCCCTCAAGGGATGTTTTTTCTACTTCATCACTATAGAAATTTTATTCCAAAAATTAGCACAAATAAATAACAATACCTAATGAAAATGATATTAATTATAAATGAATACCAAATAAAATTTTAGTCTATTGTGGTTTTAATTTATTATATATTCACCATAAATTCATTATTTAAATACCAATCATTAAAATTTGAGAATGAGGTGGACTTCATCACGTCCTCAATTGTAGCACGGAGGTTGAGACTTCTTTCTCAAAACATTTTCATTTTTATTTAAAACTTTGAAATATTTTATTTTATTCATGATTGAATTATATTTAGGTTTCTAGATTTTTTTATCTCTAAAAATCATGGATTAGTTTACTTTTTTAACTTCTTTATTAGTTGGGATGGATTTATTTTCTTAAGCTACCAAAGAATGTCGATTATTTCTTGATTTATCCAAATTATTTTCTTCTTCCAGCTGATTGGGCCATATGATAAATATATCATTAGAATCCTACACATCCTTCTTATTTGTTGTGAAATTATTCTTTGTAGTAATAGGTTTAGAACAAGAATCTAATGGTGATTTAAATTTGTTATTCTTTATCTCTTTTTAACTAGACAACCAAGTCATGCAATTGTTGGGTTCATGAATTTCCATAGTGCACCTTCCACATTGATTTTCATCAAATTTTGAATTACCCTTCTTGGAAATACTTTCAATATCATCATTAGTGATGTATTCCAAAATTTTAATATTTTTGTGTATCTCCTTGATAGAATTCTTGTTGATTTTGAGATTTCCCATTTGTAAGGGCCCAAATTCATGTGGATCGACCCTTTGCGTGTTTTAGAAGATTGAGGTGCTTAGATAAGGCTGGAAGTAAGTTTATAGGAGTTCAGTCCCGAGAAGATGGAAATAGAGAGGATACATTATGTGACCAAGGGGTACATGATGTGTACCATTCAGGTTTCATAAAAATAAAACAGAGTGCCGAGGCAATGTGCTTTTCGGTGTAAGTCGGCCTCGAGGTGGTACACGACATGACGGGGTGGTACACGTCATGTACTTCCCCAACACTGGGTATTTTAAAGACACCCAACCACTTAGGTTTTTCAAACCCTATAGCTTGAGTGCACCCCCTCTAGACCCTAGATGACACATAAACCTCCCTCTTCAACGTTCATGGATTCTTTCATCCTGGACCATTTCTCCGCTTCCTTCTATGATCCTTCTTCAATCCGAGGTAAGATCTACCTCAATTATTTTGTTTTCTTCGATTATTATTCTCCATTTTATCTTTCCATGATATGGAATTTTATCTATATGGTTCTAAGGGAGTTTCTTTTGGTTTTTGTTGATGTAGTTGTGCCACAAAATCCTTGGGTGAATGCAGTTGTTCCGGGGAAGGAGATCATGATCCGTTGTGTGGATCATTCTCGTGTAAAGAACATCAAGAACCTTTTGAGGCAGGGGATTCGTTTTTTTCTCTATTATTTTACGTGCAACTATAGAGTTAGCATGTTTTACCCCTTTTTTATTGAAATGGAATTTACCTAATTGAAATGGATTAAAAGAATTGGTTTGATTGTATGTTGTTTCTTTTCACTATGATAACAGTTTTCCACTTGATTTTCTAGATAGTGTAATATCTATGCTTTGCTTGTAAGCATGTTGTTATTGATGAAATTGGTATAGAATGTAAAGATGAAATTAATTCATAATTAATTTGATAAAGATAAAAATGCATGGAAATGAATTCATTTGTTGTTTTTGTAATTTGATGTTAATCAAATTAATGTATATGTACATGTCTATTCCAGTTGGTTGTTAAACCTGAAGCATGTTAGTTCTTGTTTTTTAAAGGCATGTAAAATTAATTGTTTAATTATTATTTGACAGATATGATAGCTTTCTGTTTAGGTTTCCAATAGTTGGAACCTACTAATAATGAAATTGTTAATTCAAGATGAATTAAAGAATTGGTTGTTTGATAAAAGATAATGCTTGGTGGGGTTCTGAGTTACCCTCTTTCTTGTAAAGTCCAAAAGCCTTATGCTTGGAGCTATGAGAGATCATTGTGTGTGAAGGAAGAATGCCTTGTTTAGGGCCAAGATCCCATTTACTTTGTTATTTCCTACTGCTTATGATGTGTTATGATCCTGGATAGATGTTGTGAGATGTGGGGGTAGGGAGGCATAGTGGTTATGGTAGAAGTTGACACCTAGAGTGGAAAGATGAATCCGTTTATGCATGTGTGTGTCTGGGAGGACACAAAAGATGATGAAATGGGTTGGATGTGAATGATTGAATGCTTTCTGAATCTTGTTGTTTGTTTATCTGCTTTACTTTCCCCACTGATCAAGTCAGCTGGTCTTGCTTACCCTCCTTACAGAAGGGTTAATATGCATGAGGTATGCCACATGCTTTCCATGTTTAGATTTTTGAGGGATGATGGGTCTATGCTCTTACTATAGGCGGAAAGGACTCTAAAGGTAGTTCATTTACTCATTCTGTTGTTCCCCTGGAGTTTGGTTTCTTAGAATGTTTTTCTAGAATTCCTGGAAATATGGGAAATTAATAATTCTATTAATAAATGATTGAATAAATGATGTTAACCCATGGGGTTGGAGTTTTATAGGATGAAATGATGATGTAATATTTATTAGAAACTGTGGACTTGGTTTGGTTATGCCTGGAGGGCATGAAACTTTGCTGTGATGCTAATGAAATGTAATGTGGAATTAATAATAATTAATTAATGGTTAAATAATTAATTAATGTAAAGAGAAACTGATAAAAAGGGATAAAGTAATCTATTTTATCTATTTAAATGGTTGTTTCCTTATATGATACCTAGTCTTAACAGTAGTATCCAGAATTCTGAGAGACGTTAGCCGTAGTTGAGTCTAAGACTAGGTTATTCCAATAGTGTGGTTGTGAGCTATATTATATTATGTACTTTTTGGGTTTCTATACGGTACCCCACCCTGTAAGTTAGGGAAATTGAAACCCTTGGTATTCTGAGCCCTGGGGGGAGGGTGTTTTCCCCAACATTCTTGGTGGGAGGATGGATGGATGATTACTCCATTTGGATCTACTCTCTTCTCTTGGTAGATGCCTATGTTGGTAGTCACAATGGTTAGTTTCCCCATATATGTGTGTAGAGGTCTGTAATGGATTGTGGTTATTCACACACATACATTCTTGATATATTTTTCTATATACAACTATAGGTGTAACATGTATAGGATGTGATGGATTGAGGATCCTTACTCAGTGTATGGGCTGTAATGGCTTAAGGTATAATGACCGATGTATGATATACATTATGCAAGCTGTGGTGACTCTTAAAAATTACCTGGTTACTTTTGGTTGTATGGATGGTGTGGTGCTTTGCCTAGGTGTTTGTGGGAAAGCTTTGTATTGCATGAGGTGCATGTGGTGGTACTCGCCTAGGTGTATTCAGGCCAACCTTTTTGGAGAGAGATGCTTAGGATGTGTGATATTGGGGAAAAGCGGCAAACTAGTGGGGAAGCAGTAGTGGGGTAACCTTGATATTTTTATTATATTATATACTACTGTATGCAATACTGGGTGAGAGTATCCATGGTGAGGCTAGGAATATAGTATACCTGTTTAGATGATGAGTTAGTTTTACTTGTTGTTTATTATTCTTTAGCATGATTTGTTTACTTTTGTAGGAGAGGATTTGGGGAGGATCCTACTGAGTATACTGTTATAATCACTCTACATATATATAAACTATTTTTCAGGTCACTTGGAGTAGGTTTGAAATCAGGCTTGTTACTACTAGCTTGGGGTTACAGGAGCTGTTCAGGAATTGTGTTCACTTTAGTTTTATTTTCTTTTGGTACTTATAGTTTTACATTTCATTTTTAGTAGTTATTGCATTAAATTACATATGTGTACTTGGGATTTATTTTATATTACAGTATGAGTTGGAGTTGGTTGGTGTATTTATTATCTCTCTCTTCCAAATGTGTTCTCTTAGAGGGTAATGCCACCCATTTTGTGTGTTTACTGTACCCTCGGTGCTAGTCTCCAACCTGGGGCCTACTAGAGGCGAGACTCGGGGGTCACTATCTCCCTTCTCACATTACCGGCCCAGGAGGATTACACCTTGTGGGGAGGGGGTCATGACACCCTTCTTGCTTTGTTTTCCATGGATTTTTTTATGAATTTCCATGGTTTTAACCATCTTACCATAATAAAATAACATTATCCCTATAGGTTTTACATCTTGGTTATTCATATTCATTAACTTCTTGGGAGTATCACTCATAATAGCTTTCTTTTCTTGATTACCCATTAAGACATGCTTACCTTAATTTCTATTTTCCATCTCCAACTGTTGTTGAAAACACTTCTTGACATTATCATAAAAGTTATAGATATATGAAACATACTAACATTATTTATATGCATGGACATATATATTACAGAAATCATATAATCTTTCTAACCTTTCAAACTTATTTTTCACTAACAGATTATTATGATTTTGTGAAATCTACTTCTTTGGTATAATAGATTTTTTCTCACTTTTAGATTTTCTCCCTTTTCTTGTAGGCCTTCTTTGACTAGAATATGTTGACATATTGTTCCAACAATCTATGTATATAAGACTAAATCTCTAAAAACACCAATAGTAGCAAAAAAAATTAATCCTCTTATCTTTGATGGAAATATATCTATATTTCTATGCATAAAATTTTTAGGGAAATTGTTGCACATAATTATTAGAATGGATATGGATTCAAATAATTTCATATCCAAGTTTAAACAAAGTTAGGGTAAGAAAATAATTATTGCAAATGGGCCCTTATTATTTTCCTTAATCCCAGATGAACCCCATGTCTAAATAATAAGATTACTATTATTATTTACTTGACATGCTATAAATTCATCTATAAAATAAATATTATTTTCTTGAATAAATAATTTATTATTTATTCAAAAAATATTTAATATGTAATTTATCACTAGACCATTAAAATCAGTCCACCAATCCTCTGAAATATTTATCGGTTCTTTAATAATGACTATTTATTTAATAAATAAATATCATTGAATTATTCCCTAATAAATAAATAAATAAATATTATATTTACTAAAATAAAAAATTAATATTTATTAAGTATTCAACTTACAAATATTATCTCGAATAATTGGTGACTAAATATATACAATCAAACCAACATGAATAATTATTAAACCATATATTGGAATAATATTTATTCAACATGTTAAATTCATATAAAATTTAACCAAATTCAAGATACACTTAGTGTGTGATCCCCTAGACCCCTTTCTCAGTGGTATTAGGCAGAACCACTAAAGTATAAGGTTAGAATCTAGAAACATTCCAAGAAAGCTATAAAGAAATAAGTTAATTTTTAATGAAATATAGACTCATACTAACTCTCATTGTGTAATATAAACCCTTTATCATGATATCTCTAATCAAGTAGAATTCATGTTGGTGTCATCAACTTGTGTGCTCGATGCCTCTTTCTTTGAATTTCTAGAAATGAATTTTACCACAGAACACCATGAACATGGTTTTAATTAGGCTATCAAATTCCCATAAAAGGGATAAAGATATAAAATTATGTTAAATAATATAATGAAAAAAATCATTTATTTCATTATTCATTGATGCAATATCACTTGTGACACACCCAATATACTTTACTTCACTTTAGTCATATACCATCTCAGTTTTCATTAATACATCAAAGTATGAAACTCATGATAAACATTAATAATAATCTTAAAGTCTAAGGATTAATACACATTTATAAATATAGTAACATCTAATAACCCATATAAATTTGGATTTCCTATTAGACATTCGTGTTATTATAATATCCTATATTAAAAATTACCAAGGGTGTACACCATGAGATAATTTCTAAAAGTTATATGAGTCTCCACCCCTGATAGACTGTATTATTTACATCCCATAAAATGATATCATCTAGATATAGAACATATATTAAAGAATATTTTCATGGAACTTCTATGTTCTCATCATAGTGGAGAACTGCTATAAATATTCAGTGTGATAGTTATCCTTAAGAAATTATCACGTACTATGCCACATAGAATAATAACCATGATATGATACAAAATTTATTAATATTTAAAAAATTGAATACAAGTATTCATAAAGTATATATTAGTTGTTTCTAGGGCACCAAATCTAACAAAATAAGGATTATGTTTGTTAGTTGTGAGCTAAACATCCTTACTGGTGAGTAAGAACATTTTCTCACTCATTAAAGGTCCCTTCACCTCACTTTTTTCCCATAAACAAGTTTGGTTTTCTTTCTCTATTTTCTTTACTCTCTTGACTTTTATCATCCATCACATCCCCTTTATTTTTTTTGAATTTATATTTTTTTTCTCAACTCAACACACTCTTTTTTCTTAGTCTCATTTTTATTTTGGCCACATTGTTTTTCATAGATTTATTTTCATTTTTTTTGATTCCTAATCGGGCTTCATATGGTTTTATTCGATTAAAGTAAGTTAATATAATTTTATACCACTAAAAACAGAGGATTTTTTATCATATCCATCTTACATAACCCTCCAATCAAACTAACATAGTATCAAGTAGAAAATGTATAGTCTACATTAGAGAAATATAAAAAACACATCATCATGATATTTTACAATAGAAAAGAAAACTATTGTCTATTTTTTATATCATTTATCCACTATCATTAAATTATTGAAACCTATAGGGTTTAGGATGATTAAGTGTAATCAAACTCAACTTATCCACTACCAAGGTACTAGCCACATTAGTATGACACCCATTATTAATTATCACGCTACATACCTTCTTCTTTATGAGGAATCTAGTATGAAAGAAATTCTCACGCTTCTTCTCATATTGATTATCTTTTGGTTATATGTTTAGTGATTGTATTGTCATTAATGCATCTCTATGAACCAATGTTGGGAAAAATCCCTCAAGGTAACATTGCAGCATTTTTGGGTTGATTGTGTTTGTTGACAAAGCAGGTTTCCATGGTGAATTGTTGAGTTCCAAAGAAGTTGTTGACAATACATGTTGGCAAAGAACCATAAAAAAGTAATGTATGATATGGAGGCGGTAAAAAAGAGTAGTACAAGGTGGCGCCGTTTCCCAGTGTTTGCCAAATTTTTGGGGTCCAAAATTTGGAGTTTGGCAAGCATCACGAAAATTGGATTTCCTTGGAGATCTAATTTAAATATGGAAAAGGAATGAGTTTCACGAAGATAGGCTTAATGGATTGGATTCCGGGAAGACAATAAAAATGTTGACGGTGATACTTCACATTTATGATGAGCTTCATGAATGGAAGTGATGAAAGGAAATGTAAGGGAGCTTCACGGCGGTGGCGCGAGGTAATTGACGGAACGGTCCACGATTATGACGAGTTCCGCGATCCCATAATTGCCGAGGTGCTTCACGATTTTGAGATAATTCCGGTTGAAAATTTGGAGCTTTGAGATTGGAGATGACGTGGATCTGACTTCGCACATAAGGTTTGAGGGTTGGTGGAATTGCTTATAAATACAGGTCGACCCCCTCAAGAGAAGAAGAGATTTTTTAGAGGAAATATTTTTCTCTCAGTTCGTGAAGGTGGTTCGCGAAGGTAGTGTTCTTCGCAAAAGAGAGGTGCTTCGCGGCGGCTAATCTAGCATCGCAAAAGGAAGTGCACTTTGCGAGGCCGCGTGCTCTAAGGAGTGTGCTTCGCAAAGAGGCAGGAGCTCCACGGCGGCCTAAGCATTGAGAATGCTTGAGATTTGCGAGAGTGCTTCGTGAAAAGGTAGGAGATTCGCGGAGGCTTGTTTGAGCTTCGTGAAATTGGGAGCCTCACGAAGTAGGGTGATTTGAGAAGGTTGTTCCAAGGGAATTGCCCAGTGTTAAGAGGAAAAGATGTATTCATCGGTGGATTAAAGTTGGACTTTAATAGAGAATCTATAAACAGTTGAGGATGTATGTATTCATGAAAATGAAGAGACCTAAAAGTCTATAAACTGTGAGTGGATCCCTTCGAGAGCAGTGAGCAAAGGAAGAGGAAGAAGGTGATCCTCTCCACTGGCAGTGAGGCAGAGAGAGAGAGAAATAGGGAGTGACCCTTGGGAAAGCAGTGAGATGGCCCTAAACATTGTAAAGGCAGTGAGCCTGGGCATATAAGTGATCTAGCCTGAACATTATTGGCAGTGAGACTTAGTGGATTTGGTACAATGACACATCGCCATTGTATGCTCCTTGGACATAGCCCAGTGAGGGTGAACCAAGTAAAAATCTATGTGTTTTCCTGGTTGCTTCCCTGTATTGCATCTAAATCATAACCATCAGATAAAGATAAAGATAAGTTATCAACATAAACACATAAGAGCAAACAAAGTGAACCTTGTAATAAGGACATCAAGATCGAGTGAGGCAAGAAGAATTTTAGAAAATAATATCCATACCCTGATTCACCCCCCCCTCTCAGGGTATATAGGCCCCTATTGTTCCTAACAACCAATAATTCAATTTCCCCATCACCACATTCCTCCAATAATTACCTCTTATATTTTATAGAGCATAAACTCAAAATTTCACTAATATCAAAAAAATCATTATGTTGTTATTGGGGAATTGAGATGAAAACATCCCATGCATTTGAAACTTAAAACATTTCATATCATGAGATTTATAATGGAAATTTGTTCCACTTTTACTTTTTGAATCAAAAGATACAAACTTTTTTGGTCTCTTCTCATTATTTTGGAATAAATTTAGCATCTATTGATTTTGATTTATTCCAATTAGAGGTTTATTTAAACTATTTCTAGATATATTTATGAAAAATGTGGGAACCTAATAAACTATTTTGATAATATAGTTTCTTTTATACCATCACAACCTTATTAAAAACTTATCCATGTCAATGTAGGTTTGATGTTCTAATAAAAATTAAATAATTGTATTTAAGAAATTGAAAAATCATTCCATTATAGCTTATTAATCCTCTTTAAAATTGAATCTAATCATTGATATCTATATTTCCTTACAGTACTCCTCCACACATGTGGAACCATGCACAATCCATTTTAATTTTAAATTCAAATCTCAATAGTAATGACTAGAAATATACCCTTTTCACATTACTATCTTCATGTCTTCCCGTGTTCTAATTGGTTTTTCCCTATTCCACCTTTGAATTAATTATAATTGATCCCATAAAATACTTGGATATTCAATTAAATCAAGTGATTACAAATTTAACTTCTTCTCCTCTAGGTAGTTCGGAAGTCCAAACATGTGTTTAACCTTCCTCATCCACTCTATGTAGAGTTTTATGTCATTATTACAATAAAATGATGTAGGTTTCATTTTGATTCTTCATAAGTCATTTTATTTTCCATTAGCATAGTTTTAAAAGACATTTTTGAGGTATTTATATGTTTTATTATTTATTTTTACCTTATGAAGAGATTGGGGTTGGTTTTGGGGGGTTCTGGAGGGGTTTTTGAGGTTTTATAGGGTTATTGATGGGAATATAGTTGAATCACGATTAGGGGAAACTATGTATGATTCACATGTAATCATGTAGGATTAAATGGGGGTATCTATGAATGCACATGGTTGGAGCAAAATTTGGGTAAACCATGTGATAATTGTGAAACTTTATTTAATTTTTAGGCAGTAGTGATTTTCATGGTTGGCACATAGTTTTCCAAACTGTGTGACCAAACCATGAAGCCTTAGGTTACATATAGTAACATTCATATGGTTAGAGAATAGTTTTATAAACTCTACAAACAAACCATAAATGGATTTAAATATAATTAAAAATTATAATTTTAACTTGATTTCCCCCTGAAACACTCATTTATTCCCTCCTTTCTAGGGTTCTTGAACCTAGAGGCTTCCTAGGTTGAATTTAGTGGGTTATTTTATTATATAGCCCCCTATCTTAGATTATTAGAGTGTGTGGCATCATAATAAAAGGTAATAATTTACTCTCTCATTATCCTCACTTATACTATTGTTTTCTTCTGGGGACAAACTCTAGTCAAGGCCTCCATGCCCTAATATTGTGGTTAGAGTGTGTTTTTGATGTGGTTTTTTATTGTGATCTATCATAAGAGGGTTGTGAAAGCCCAAATATATAAGGTTGTGGTGTGGTTTCATCATGGAACCCTTGTTTGAGGTAGGTGGACTATATCTCTATCTCTCTCAAATTATGTCAATAACTTGAAATCTTGATTGTTTCAATGGTTAAATTCTTGTTTTATTTATGTTAAATGATTTATAGAAACATGTTTGTTACAACAATAAGACTAATTCTCACAAAGGGTGTGAGTGAAATTCAAAACATGTTAAATAGAATGAATTTATTGATTTAGGTTTGTTACAACCATAAGATGTTTTGGATGAATATTTTGTTAATGTTAATCGTGGTTGGAATTTCTATTAAGTTGGAAGTTGTTAGAAGTCAAATATATTAAGTTGAAAGTTGTTGGAAATCAAATGAATTGCTTTAAATTTTATAAAATATCATTGGAGTGTGGTTCTAAATTTTTTGGAATTAAAATTGGTCATTCCATGAAAACAACCATCATTCCATGAAGTATATTCAAAAGAGTATTTGGGAAATTTTATAAGGATACTATACGTTACGAATACATAAGTCACGCCATGAATGGGTTTGTGTAAGATATTTTACTTTGTAAAATTTTAGATATTTATGGTTCACACCATGAATTTTTTTTCCATTACATTAAGAATATGTAAGCATATCTTAGTTATTTAAAAAAACATGTGGTTGATCTATGACATAGAAGATCACTCCACAAAGGAATCTGAAGTAGTTTCAATGATTCTTAAGTTTTGGTGCTCACGCTGTAGATCTTATGTTGCATCAGAAAGGAATAAAAGGAAAATTTATATAGTTTTAAAAGTCTAAGTACCACTAATATTTAAAGTATGGTTTCATCAAAACATGTCAAATACAACATGAGTTCACACTGCGACCTATCTAGTAGTTGAAGAAATTTATTAGAGAAACTGATTTGTCATGCTGCAAAGGTTCATGTTGCACTGTGACTGGAGAAATCTATAGAATTCTAATAAAAATTCTATTTTGGATTTCTTTTAATGATTGGGTATTTATTTGGGAAACTAATAACTACTTATTCAAATTTAATTTTGGAGATCCTATGGAAGAAGATCAAAGGGATATATTTGTTTTAAAGGAATTTGGAAGTTACATTCTGAAAACCACTTACTTCCAACTTTATTTAAAATAAATCCATCCCTTTGATCTTATTACATCACATATCTATCATTAAATTCAAATAATTAGTTATTAGTTTCCCAAATAACTACCAATCATTAATATAAAATCACATCATTATTTATGTTAGAATTATATAGATTTATCTGGTCACAACACGATATGCACCTTCACTATTTGATAGATAAATTTATCATGTATCTTCCTTAAACTACCTATTAGGACATGGTGTTACCTAATACTTCATAGAATAAAAATATATTTATCTTTAAAGTATGGGGTGAAACCTTTCCTTACATTTTGGAGGTCCTAAAACTTCTATAAATGAATAATTTTTCTATGTTTTCTTTCATGAAGTGGCATATGATCTATGAAATGAGCACCAAAAATCTAGAATCATTGAAACTACTTCAGACTAATTCTCAGAATTATCTTCTATGTCATGGAGTGGAAACATATTTTCTATAAGAACTAAAACCTACTCACATATCATTCATTATGTAACCAATATTTCCATGGTATGAACAATAAATATCTAAAATTTTGTAAAGTAAAATATCTTTCACAAACCCATTATTGGTGCGATTTATGTAGTCTTTATGTATAGAAATATTATGAAGTTTCCCATGTACTATTTTGAATATACTTTATAGAATAGTGGATGTTATCACAGTGTGAAAACTTTTATTTCTAGAAATTTCAGAACCACTCTCTAGTGATCTTCTATAAACTTTAAAGCACTTTATGTTACTTCCAACAACCTAAAAATTAATAGATTTGACTCCCAAAAAATTATAACTTTATATAAATTCCAAAAAATCTTCACATTGAGAAGAAATACAACAAAAAAACCTACAGTTTTAATCATCTCCCATTTGTATTTTTTTGTGAACCATAACCAACATTTATCAAACACTCCCTTGAATTTAATATATTCCATTTGATATATTCCATCTGACTTTGATACTATAGACCCCCCCTAAAGTTAATGATATTCTTGAGTTCCATAAGATATTCTCACCCTTTAACATTTTTCCCTATTATACAATATGCTCTATCCCTTTGACAATAAAATTAAAAGGGTTTTCTTCCTTTAGATCAAATAATGATCAGAAAATCCTAGATTCAACTACTATTACAAACCTTAACAAAGATCATTATTTTAATCTCTAAGCCTATGCGAGTCAAAGATTGATGTAAGAAACATGATAAATAATTAAATGCAACAAGACTATCCTTATTTTCTTTGATCAGTTATATTTGGATCCTAACCCCTATGGATAGCATCGATCCCTATCTTCTTTCTTCCGTGAAGATAATTTTATATAAACATAAAAAATAAAAAAATATAGTATTAAGTTCAATTAATAGAGGGGAACTAGAATCACCTTAGTTTTAGATCATTGGTTGAACTCTGAGATTAAACATATTCCTCATAAAAAAATGTGTTCCCAATATAGTTCCAAAATGTTTTTTTACACCTTCACCTTTATGAAATGATATCTAAGATCAATATGATTCATTAGATAGTGTTGTATTGAATTTTTATCCAACTCAATAGAAATGTTGTGGTTGTACTTAATCATAATTGGTTGTTATACTACTTGAATAATGTATTATAACTATTTTCTCTTCCATAGAAGTCATGAACATACATTGTTAATAGAAATATACTCCTCTTATATTGGAATCAAATAAACATAGTCTTGATTATTACTTATCTAGCTAACACAAATACTCCCAATATATAATGCTTCACCACTTATTAATTTTCAATCCACAATTTCACCAGCCCAATATAAATCCTAATAATCCAAAAAATCAAATCTATTCTATATTTTAACACCAAAAGAAAATTCAGTGTTCCCTATAGATATCTCATAATTATGATCACTACTTGAAGGTCATATTTCTCTATAAAACTCTAGAAACAGGATTCTAAGCACATAACAAAAAATATTTCTATCTTGGTTATAGAGAGATAGTGTAAAATACCAATGATTGTTCTATATAAAATTGTATATACCCCCCCTGAACCATTATTTGAGTTATTTGAAGCTTCTATCTATGATTGTTTACCAACTACTTGTTCTACCCACCCCATACACCATGAAAATGACCACATTTAAACTTTTCACATAGAGGTTGTGATCAAGACCTCCTCTCTTGAACTCTATTTTTAACAAAAAAGTATCCATCCTTTCATACAAAGTATATGGTTCTTACTTTGGTCTATAAAAATTCCTTTTCAATCTTCATAGCTTAGATTCATCATATCCTAGTTGTTAGATATATACCTCATCATTCAACACTCCATTAAAAAATTCCATATTCACATTCATATGAATTTTATTTAAATAACCAATGCTAGGAAAAGTCTTATAGACTCTATTCTTACCATTCATGTGAATGTATCTTAAACATCAATGCCTTAAACCTAATCATATCCCTTATATACCAACCTTGATTTATTATAGATTACTTTTTCATTTTCATCTATATTTTTTTGAATACCCACTTTATTCAAATCACATTATGTTTCTTTAGTCTACCCATAAGCTCCCAAGTATGATTTTTATCAATTTTATCCAATTATTCCTTCATTAATTTCACCTATAATTATTCCTTTCTTGATTATTTAAATTAAGTGGGTTATATTTCAGATAATAGAGTAGTGTAATCTATTATCTCCATATTATAAGTATATGTTAATGAATATTTGTATCCAATAATATTTCTCATACCAACTTGAATCCATTTACTTCTTTATTGAGTCACAAGTTAACTCACTAATTAAATTTTATACTTCTACAAATTCAATCTCAAAATAATCATAATTTTTTTTATTATGAGATTCTCCCAAATATATATATATTTTTTGCATTTTCCTTAAATAATTCTTTAGAAATATAAATTTCAAAATTTTATTCGGATTTATTTTCACTAACCTTTACATAAAAACTTTCAAAAATATTATTTATCTTTTTATTAAAACACTTATAAGACTTATTATTTAATAAATAGCCTAGGAAAATACCCTCATCCGAAAAATCACTATATTTTTCCTAATTTTATTTTTTATTTTAAATAAATAATTTTATTCCAAAGGCCTTGAAGTTATTTAAATATGGTTTCCTTCCATTCCAAAATTCATATGAAATCTCCTCTAACCTTATACTGAGTAATACTCTATTCTGTGTATAGAAATCCACTCGAACCACTTCTTTATAGTAGTTTCATGAGAAGGAAGTATCTAAGAAGAACTTCTTATCCATTTTTGACCATGAAATTTATTCTTTCCACAAACCCATTTTGTTGGGGAATTATCATTAAAGATACATCATGTTTAATAAAAAAATTTTAAAGTTACTTTTTAACCTCATAGGATGTGTACTTTGTTCCACTGTCTGATCTCAAAATTTTCATATTTTTTTTCAGTTTTAATTTCTGAACATATTCAAAACCTTTTTATGAAGTCCAAAAATTTAGTCTTTGATTATATAAACATGGAACATCATATTCTAATATAATATTCATCAAATAATATTAAATTCATCTTGCCATAGGTTTCATATTGAACCACACACATTAGTGTGAACTAAATTTAGAAAACCTAATGCTCTCTTCTTATTTGGAGAATATAGTTTTCGAACTATCTTTATTCTCATATAAGATTTAAAAATATTTTTTTGATCTTGTTTTAATTTACTATTATCCAAAAAAACTCTAAATTTTGAAAAGTTATACATACTATATTGATTAATATGGACTAGCCTCTGATGTAATAATCTATTTTTTTATTCCACTATTATAAGAAAATTATTTTCCTTTCTATTTATCTAATGTAAATTACCATTTTTTATCCAACCTTTCATCAGAGAAATTTTTAAACATGACTTTTAGGTTACAACCCTTCCCACTAAATGCGACTTTGAAACCAGATTCACAAATTTTAATTACACTCAACAAATTATGATGATGTCCATCAACATAAATAACATCAATATTTTATAATTCATCAGCAGTGAGATGAGTCTTATTAGTTCCTTTAAGTTTCAGTGTTCCATTATTTCCAAAGTGAACCATTACATTAATTCAACCCTTTACATTTTAATATATTTATTTTACCTGTCATATGAGATGAACATGTGTTGTCCAAAGTCTAGGTTATTCTATTATTTAATTCTTTCAAGGAAATTTCATCCAAATTTTCCTTCTCAATATTCTTCCTTTCCTTCCAAGATATTCTTCAATGAGTAGAGGATTTTGTTTATGCGATCTCATTAGTTTAAACATAAGAAATAACATTGAATTATTATTATTCTTAAAGGGGATACAACCTATTTTCAAGGCAGTTGAATTATATTTACTTTAATCTACTTTCCTTTATTCCATAAGAATACCTTCCTCTTCTCTTACTGTAATCAATTAATTTATATTTAAATTTTGAACAATTAAAATAGTAACCAAAAAAACAATTTCTTATCTCATATTCAAAACCTCCTTTGTAGGATCCCAATATCTTATCCTCTTAGAAAAATTTCAGATTCACCATAATAAGACATAATATGGACAAGAAAACCACAAAAATAATATTTCATTAAAGGAAATATCCTGTTATTGTCACCTCACTACATATCTACAAATTTTGAAGAACACATTAACTATTTATAAGTTCTCCATAGTTAAGATATTTTCTATTTAATATCTTAACTAGGATATTTGAATTTATTGTCTTTATATTTGATGTTTCACCGTAATATTCAATATTTATTTTACCCACACCACATGGTATTTAATCACTAAGAATTAATTTAAAATTTCTTGTGCCCTGTTCTACTATATCTTTTAAAACTTCTTTTAAAAACTTACCAAATAAAATCTTATTCTTTTAAACAAAATGTTTTATTTTTGTTTTAAAATTATTTATTAAATAAATAAATTCTTCTTTAAGAGTTTCAATATTCTTAAATATATATTTAATAGATAATTTAAGATCCTCAATGATTCTAGTTTTTTCTTCAATATTTAATAATAAATTCACAACTTATTCATATTTTACATGATTATTATCACATTATTTAATTATATTTTCAATATAATAAATTTTTTTATCAAGTTTAATAATTTTTTTGGAAGAATAATTCAGAAATCATCCAATTTTATTATTTTTATTTATCTATAATTCAATATCTTCTATATCCTCTTCTAATTACAATTTTATTTCTATAACTTCCTATGATTAATAATTATCTTCTTTAACTAATGATTTTAATTTTTCTATCAATTCCATTATATGATCTTCCATATATGAGATAAGCTCAGTCTCTATGAATTCAACTGGAATATCCTCTAAATATTATTCCTATTTTGTTACCTAGAATTTACTTTTAAATTTATTGTCACTTGAATTTATAGAATTTAAATTCCTTCTAAGAGGAAACATATTCTTCTATTTTGGTATGTATTCAAATTCACCATTCCATTCATCAAACTTCTTTTATCACCTAACAATGATATGTCTAAAATTTTCACAATAGAAACAAGCTAGAGGTATCTTTCCTTAAAATATTCCATTACCTATTTTAAACTTCTTTATAATAAAAGATAATAAATCACCACTAACCTCATCTTCAATTTTATACTCATAAACTCCCCACTTCTCAACTGATTTGAATTCCATATATCTAGATGAATGCTCAAAATAAATCTTTAGTTTCACCCTCATTTCATATGAAACCATATTTCTATATAATTCTTCAAGTGATAACTATCCAATATTCATCTATTCAAGTTTGAACACATTTAGATTATACATATATGGTAATCTATGTATAATATTTTCTCAATATTTGAATCTTTGATCACATGGAAAATTCCTCATATAGAACCAAAAACTTCAATAATATGGTTAAATAAACGATCCTCAATCTCATTTGAGGATCATATATAGATGGTAATCTCTATTTAAATTACTTACTTATATCCCATGTACCAGTATAGAATATACATTCAACCCCAGATATCTATGATGTGATCCCATTATATTTTTCCTAATTTAGTAGTTTCACCCATAAAATAAGGACACCCCTATCATTCACAATGTTCTCCATAATAAAATATAAATTTCAAAAGATTCAAGAAATAACATGTGGTTCCAATACTACTTATTGCACCATAGTGGTCCCACTAAACACCTTAAGGGGGGGGGGGTGAATCAGGGAGTCTTGAAATTTCATCTTTTCTTTAGAATAAATCAGATCTTATCTTAGATTTGGAAAATAAACCTTGAATTTTTTTTAAAATCACAATCATATTTAAATAGTAAAGAGTACACACATAAAATTTTTACTTGGTTCACTCATAAAAAGATACGTCAAAGGAGAACATATCAATGATGTGTTGATATTCCAATTAACCACTACTTTATTAGTATTTTATTATCATATTTAAGAAGATCTCACTATTCAACCAAGTTTTATGAACTATTTCTCTCTTCCATGCACTAATTTCACTAGAATATGAGTTATCAATGTGGTTTAATTTGAGATTGTTTATTATATTCTGATTTTATATTGTTTTATGTAAAATGTGAGCTAAAATATTTTTATTTAACTTGTGTTCTTGGGAATTATTTTTAGGGATTTTCTATTGGGTTTATATACTCACCCTCTATATATGAATCTTGGTGTATATGTTTGTGTTGTTCGATGCGATATAGGTAAAGGGAAAACCTCTTACTTTTATAGTGGACAATCTTGATTTTGTGTTCATGGCTATGTGGGGAATCTTAGTGTAGTTCCATATTTGGAACCTTAATTATATTTTGAGTTTTGGGTATTGTTGACTTATCAATATTTTTCTAGCTACTACAACTCAGATTATTGTTATGTTATGTTATTGAAATTTGGTGGGTTTTTATCTTGCAACATATTTATATTATGCCTTTATAGTGCATTTTCTGTAGGTTGTTTTATATAAAAGGGGAAATAACCCACCAACACTTTAGTGAATCCCTATACATTTATTACTAACCCTCGATGTTTGGAGGATGCACATAAAGATATTAGAATTATGATCTTATCCAAGACAATGGGTTATGGTTGAGATGTTATAAATTGTATCAGTTTGGTATAGTCTGTTAGTTAGGATAGATGGTATGTAGATAAGATGCATCAAGACTTGAAATATAGGGTATAAAAATTCATAGATAACCTATTTTTCTTCTTCTAAAAATCAAGTTATTAGGTTGGTCTAAATAGTAAAATTGGTATAGAACATTTATAGGAGTTCTATCACCTCATCATAATGGGTTTACCCAATGAGAGTTAGGTATCATGCATTAATAAAGATATTTTCCACTAGGATTCCATCATTAATATGATATTTTATCTACATTTATTTGGAAACTTTTGACAAGATAATCCTAATTTATATATTCATTGTATGTTTTTTGAATGGAATTGGGAGTTTCTAAGGAATTGTTTCAAGAACATAATAACATATTATTTTTCTCTATGTTATGTGTTGATTCTTATTAGAGTTGATATATGCTTATGTATCCCTAATACTTATTTTTCTTAAAAGAACATGAAACGAGTATTGAATTGAAACTTAAGGAAGCAATAAATACTTTTAGATGAAAATGATTAAATAACAATTAGAATCCCTTTCATTCTAAAAACATGTTAATAATTTTAGGATTACTACTTAAATACACAATTACATATTTACTAGAATACTTTCTTAATGATTAGTGACATTTCAATATTCTATAATACCTTTAAATATAATAGAGTGAATTTTTCTAGTTTTATATTCTAAATTTTATGACATTCCATGCATTAACTTAAATTTTATGATTTAAAAGTTTGATGCATGTTGAATTTAATTGGAAAATAATAATTTTAGGATTTTTAGTTATTATTATTTGTATTAAATTGAAGACATTTTAAAGAATAAAATGTTGTTTTTAATCTATTATATGTGCATAATTAGTTAATAATGTTTAATAAAATAAGTAACATAATAAAAAAATTGTTAATATATTAAATGGGATAACCTCTAATAATATTAAATGTGTTTTGGGACTCTTCATATTGTTAGTTCACTGGATGTGTAAACATATTGAAACACGTGACATGTTAATTTTTTTTTTAATTTTTTTATTAATTGAGTATTCTTGATTGTTAATAATTTTTATAGAAAAATGTTAAGCCTATATAATAATTACTTAAAGTATAAAGAAAGAGTATATTTCATATATATTTGTTTTATTCCTAGTTAAAAATAAGTTAATATAATTAAGATTTTGAGAACATGATGTAAAAAATATTTAATTTAAGCTGGTTTATTAATCATGAGTTGACATTGAATTTGTTAAATCTTATAATGACATGAAATTAAATCTATATATTTTTAATGTTTTGGTTGATAAATTTACTTTATTAGTTTAATAAGTACATATTTTTTTAATAATGAGGTTCCTTAATTAAATAATTTGAGTGGAATGTTTTTTTATTAGAATTTTTATTATTTTAAAGAGGCTTCATAAAAAGAATTTTATGGGATATTTTATGAAGTGATTTTCTGGTGGTTGTATTATAGAAAATATTTAAAGGGTTTTATTTAAACAAGATTTGGGAAAGATAATTGTTTAATAAATACCGTATGATTTCTTTGGAAATCTTAAGTCTCTTTACGGTTTTCAAAAAATATTGTATTATTTAGAATTGATTGGTGAACAAATTATAATGATATACCAAAATTTATTGCAGTTTGTTTCCATTTCTATAGAAATATATTTTCGAGGAATTTCTTATTGAATTTTTTGTGCATGATATACTTTTTGTGATTGCTGTGTGATAGAAATAATACATGGAAGGGGAAATGGGGGTTTCATGCGGGAATAATGCCTCATGTGATGAGAATCACAACACCTCCCAGGAAATGGGATACCATGGGAGTTAAATTTATCACCATAGTCAACTATAATCACTATGCTTTAGTTTTAGGGGAGTTCATGATGTTGGTGATGGTTATATGCAATATAATTTTTGGTGTAAAGTTGTTGATATCATTCAAGGATCATATTGATTGATATATATAATGATTAATTTCACATATCTTTATAGAGTGGTTCATATATTCAATGGGGAATTGAACATAGTTTTAGTAGAGCATGACCCATATTGAAATTGGTTGGAACTATCTCTTATCAGTAAATAATTGAACTACATAAACTAAAGGTTGAGTTAGAGGAGTTATAAATATAGTTCACCTTTATTTTTTAGAACCAAACTAATTATAAATTCATAGTTAAGTGATAATGGTTTGGAGTAGTTTAATGAAGGGTGACCACCAAGAAAGTGTCATGGTGTGTGTTTGAGTGAGTAAAAACAACACTAAAAGAACATGAGTTGGCCCATGATTAGAATACCATCATCTCTGAGATAAGAAGAAAGATATTCTAAGGTATTTTTTAACGTCATTATGGATACCAAGTGAACTTGGTCATGCCCTTTGTCCTTGGTGATGTGCCAATTTTATTTATGGAATTTATGGATCATATATTTCATAAATTCTAGAAAACCATTATATTTTGGGTTTAGTGGTTATTACCAGTCCTTTATTTATGTCATTTTGATTCTTCATAATTTATTTTATCTTCCAATAGCAAACTTCCCTCACTTATGGGATGATTATTCAAAATCATATAACTCATTATCTCCTTCATAAAATTATTTTCTTTACAATACATATGAGTATGTGTAGTATTGAAAATCATCCAACCTATCATTTAAAATTGTAAATTTATCTATAAAAAATTTCATGATTAATTTTATGCCAACGTCATTTCTTTCTCCATCACTCACTATTTTATTTTTATCCTCACTATCTCACTCGCTCCCATTTTTTATCTCCCAATTAATTCCTCACACTTTTTTTATAGCATAAAGACTTGGTTTCTACAAGTGGTATTAAATATAATCAAGAAGAAAACTCATAAGAAGCAATCAATTTATGTCAAACTTTAAAAATTTGAAATTTTTGAAGGGTTTAAATAAATGGAGTCCAAGAAATATGGGTGGTATGTGAGAGAGGAGGAAATAAAATTAGTGTTGATTAGAGGGAGATTGAGGATAAGAAAATAAAATCATATTTGAGATTAAATGATTTAACACAACAATTAAAATGGGCATGTTTTTTCCTTTTTTACTATTCCTTTTTATAAATTTTATAATAAATAAATGAGTTGAAAATAGTTTATGTTCATGGTGATAAATTAACAAAATATGAATATATTAAAATTAATCAATCCAATTTTAATGATTCAAAAGTTTTATAGAAAATCAATTTTTGAAATTTCAATATGATGATATCCTTCAATTAATAACTTCAAACTCGATTGGAATCTGGTTTTTTGATAGTTAGATTTATCAAGTGAATATGTAACATGAATTAAATTTACTATATATCTATAATTATAGATCATATTTTAGTGTTTACAAATTGATAGAAAAGATGATACTTTGAACTATAAAATTGATATATTATATATTCAATTTTCTTATTTAAATGTGATTAAAAAGGTTTATGGAAAATATATCCTGAATTGGTGATGACTGACAATCAAAGGTATCAAAGATGAAGATAAAATAGATAAATTAAAGAACACAGTTTCTATTTCTATGATATGATACCAAATTATGTAAAAACATTTATATTGTATTGCATTTGTTGGAAAAATATATAAATGGAACTGATTTAAATGAGAGTAATGGAAAGTAAAATAAGAAGAGTGAAGGGAAATTTAGAAGGGAAGAGGATAATCAATTAGGATTTCATGGAGACTTGACACTTAAAACCCTAATTATAAATGTTTTACAAAGTTTTATCAATAATTTTATTATTAATTATTACATTATCCCGAAAACACAAGAAAACCAATATTCTAGAATAACTCGAAAATTCATAATACTAAAATGGAGTACAAGGAAGGTGGTTATTTATAGCCAAATTAGAGATATGTTTATCAAATATCTAGTTCATTAAAGTATAAAGTCATAAAAAAAATTTGATATTGTTTTTATATGTATATTTCTTTAATGGAAAAAATAAACACTAATAAGACTTTATATAAATAAAAAAAGACTGAATATTTCCACCATGACATTGGAGAAAAGTAACCCACCACTTTTTACTTTGGAGGATTCTTATATGAGAGTGTAATGAAATTTATAGGATCATTTGAGTAGGATATTTAAGTTTAATTTTGGGATTTAATGAGAATGATTATAGGCACATTTTCTCCCCCCATGCATGCATGTTGGACCACCACTTGGAAATTCATAATTAAGCCTTCTAAATCCTCCTTCATTTCCTTTTTTATTTATCTTATCACTAGTCCTCAAATTCTATGTAAAAAGTATAAAAATTAGTAGTAATTGGGTATTTAATGTATTTACCCATATTTTATCCATAAAAAACAAGTGAATTATAATATAATTTTTTATAAACCATGTTATGAATTAAACAAAATACTAACTAGTATATATCACTTTATATGACATGTCCTTTTTATTTCATGATTTAAGATTATGTCACAACATATTGAGAGAAAACATAGATATATTAAAAACATTAATAATTATGAAATAATATCACTAAATATGATTTATATGTGTATCATGAAATGATGATATATCTAGATGTGTTTTACGTAAAACCTCATTCTATAACGCAAAGTGAAATTCATAAGGAATTTGAATTTTAGTCCTAAAGCATTGGTTATTTTGATAACTGAGATTTATATTTGGATTTCAAGAGTTACAGTGTCTTAATAAGGTGTTTTTAGATATGTATTGAGGTATGAGAGATGTATTGGGTTATCATGTGAGTTTCGAGAGATTCAGGTGGGATTTTGGATTATTGGAAGGGGTTTTACCTTTGGTGCACAGTTAGGTAAAACTATGTAGAGGTCCAGATAAAACCATAGAGAGTGGTTTTTCATGATGGGATAGGTGCATGGCTTGGTGTAGGATTGTAGAGAACCACGTGAGGAAACCATTCACGATTTTAACATATTTCAAAGAATACTACATGGTTGAAACAAGGTTTGGTAAATGGTATAGCCAATCTATTTGAGGGGGTGTAGCTCAAGACAATAAAAGCTACACGACTAACACATAGTTCATAAAACCATGTGTCCAAACTATGCATCTACCAAAATTTTATTAAAAATTGGAAATTAATCTTTTTACCATATTGATTTTTAAAAACCCACTCCTTTTTCTTCTCTATCTCACATAGTTGAACTAGAGGGGCTCAAAGGAGCTCCCTCCTCCTTTTCTTCCTCCTTTAAACCCTACTTAAGAGAGGTGATTTCTTGGAATTTATATGATAAATTTAAGTAAATTACTTTACCTCTTTTCTTTATCCTTTATATCCCATTTATTTGGTTCTATTTCAAGTATGGTTTCATTGAAGATTTCATCAGATCATGGTGAAATAATCTTGTTTTTATGGGGGTTTTACACGTCTTTGTTAAAGGAAATTATGTGAGGATGAACACATTTAGTTTCTAACCATTTAATTTAAGGTATATTTATCTACATTTTTTAGATTTTTTGGTAAAATTGGGTTAAATTGATAGTTAATGAGGAGATTAAATAAGTTATTTTCTATGGATTAGGTTCAAGTGCGTATTAGGAGTGGACCACACCCTGTTTCTAGAGGTTTCAATGAGTGGATGTTTCTTGATGACATTTTAGAAAATTATTCCTAATTGAATTAAATTTAAAAATTAATTATCAATAATAATTAATTATTTTGAATATTGTGAATTTATATGGGATCTTAGGAGTTGATATGAGGCTTAGACAATTATAGGTGGTGATGGCCTTACTTACTCAAATGGAGAAACTCTGTGTTTTAGGTAAGTAGTCCCTGGACATCTCTTTTTTTTTTAAATTCATTATGTTTATGGGAATGTGATATTCAATCTTTCCACTTTCATATGATCAACCTTAAAATCAAAATTAATTATTAACTAATGCCTATGGATAAAACATGAGTGTCAAAGGGCATGACATACCCTTTTAAAATAGTTTATACCTTAGCCATTGATTGTTTACTGATTGATTATAAATGTGTGATTTATGATATAATAACCCCAAAGGTGGTGTAAATGGAATGAAAGGAATGAAAATTAGTGGACCTAAGATTGGTTCCCCAAGTTCCTTGGAGTAGTTAAGAGAGTTATATTGGGAAAATTGGATTATGAATAAGACATGTGGAGCCTTGAGATTCCTTATAGCCTTGGGCTAGTTGATATGAGTGTGGAGAAAGGGTTCCTCCTCCACTAGTATGTGAGTACCTAGGTTGGTATACTATGAGAAGGTCTATGAATAATTTGGTTGCATGAGGACCGATCTAGGATGAATTACAAGGGAGATGGGATTTAGGCTATTCTTCCAATGAAAAAATAGTATAATTATTTTAATTAGTATATTTATTCCATGATGTTTTTATAATAGTACTGAGGGTTGTTATTCCCTCTATGTTATGGACATAGACTAGAGAGATAAGAATAAAATATAAGATCTCATATAGGGTGTTTGTTATATGGTGTGACCTATGAGACCTTGGTGGGTGATGTAGTCTTATGGAATTCTCAATAGAGGGTCAGTGAGGGGGATCAGGTATCATCAATCTTAGGTGTAACTGTCACACCTAGATTTTCATTTCTTGGTTTTGATCCAATGCATTGGAAATCATAATCCTTTTCTTGGGTTTTGGGTGAGATGAATTTTGAGTTTTTAACTTCCATATATGTCTAATAATCCTAACATGGATGATACATATCTTGTTTGGGAGTTTTTGGAGAAAAGGGTGGTTACTTCAAGATTTAGGAAAACCATGAACCCATTTCCAGATTTAAAAACAAAATTTGTTTCTTTTATAACTCCTTATTTTTTCAAAAATTTTCACTCATTACACTTTCCAATTGTCCTCCACTAACCTATTCAAACCACTATATCCATTTGGAACCATTATGAATTTATAATCATGGTGGATTTGGGTTATTTATTCAAGTATTGGGCCAGCCCGTGAGCCCATTTACAGTTCAAAAAAATATTTTTTTCTTTTATATCTTATTTATATTTTAATATTTTTAGGTTATTCCACATCTCACTCATGGCCAAGAAACCTAAGAGCACCCCCCAATTTCAATTTTACCTCTTTGGAGCTCATATTAGTTTCAGATTAGGGTGAAATTTCTCAAGGCTTCTCAAATTGTCCAGATTTGGTAAGGTAATTTGTTTCTTTCATGAATCATTCATTTTTTCTCTTTTACCCCCAAATATTCTTTCCGGCGTTTTTATAGACTTAAGGATACTCTCCATTGAGTTCCAAGAAATTCAATCTCCTATAAGGGTGTGGATATAAGGGAAGATGAATATTTCTCTAGTTTTCAAGGTGAGTTTCCTTCCCCATTCTCCTCCCTCCTCCTCCTTCCATTATTTCTTATCTCTTTATTCCTACATGGTTCTGAATGACCTAGGGTTCTATTATCCCATTATTTTTTATGGGAGTTTAATTATTTTAGGGATGGTATTTATAGATATAGGTTTTGTGAATCCTTGTGGAAGGTTTTCAGGAGTGCATTTCTATTCCGCCATGGTTTCGAGGTAGGTTCTCCCAAGAACTACCTTTATAATTCAAGATTCATATGTTTATTGCTATTTTCACCTTATATGTAATCTAGGTATTGTTTTCACCATTTTTTTAATTATTTAGTGTACAATAAGGGTAATTTATGCTTTGTTTTGTGAAAATTGTGTTCTGTTGGTTAAAGTGTGCACACTAAGTGTTTATTTAAATGATCAATTTGCTTTCACATCAAAATTATAATGTTTAGAACCTGTTTTACATATTTAAATAAATTTTTGGCATGAAAATTCGGTTTTATAACCTTTTTAGTGTTAAATAGAGTTTGTTTTATTAATTGTTGCATGCCTCATTTTTGGGAAAGTGCCCGGTTGGATTTTGTGTGCTCAAGGTGATATAAAATGGTTGTTTTGGCTTATGAAAAATATTGTAAGAATTTGAATCAATGTTTTTGGGTTACTTATGTGGGTTCCAATCTGATTTTGGGTTTTATAATGCAGTGAGTATCTATTTTTAGGGTGTTTTGGCATGTGTTCTCAGTAAATGGCCCGTTTGGCAACTTTATAGAAATGGATGGGTTTTGAATGTGTAACCTGAGTTTTTGAGGGGTTTAAGTAAATGTTATATTTCTTAAAATGTTTTGTTTACACCTATTTATGAATAGTGTAATTTTTTCTTTTGTAAAATGTTATTTTTGTGAAGAATGCTTAATGGTCCGTTTGAGATTTTTCTTGTAAAAATGGTTTTCATGTGTACTTAATGTTGTATTATTTGGATCCATTTTATAGTCCATAGAATT
The DNA here is from genome assembly GCA_963277665.1 of Viscum album. Lineage (NCBI taxonomy): Eukaryota > Viridiplantae > Streptophyta > Magnoliopsida > Santalales > Viscaceae > Viscum > Viscum album. The sequence goes on from OY728141.1 coordinate 1,598,638,135, forward strand.
GATTTATTAAATGGTGTTGGGGCTGAAAAAATCTGGTTTGATATGGTAATGGTGGGTGTTTTCCCTTAAAAGATCATTTTTGAATGGATTTTATGTGAAAAGCCTCGTTATACTTCTTGAAATTTTTTTATGAAAATTTTAAGTGGTTTATTGATCCATGAAAGAAATGCGAAGCTTTTTTACGGGCTGTTTTTGTGTGTATGATTTGGGAATGAAATTTTAATTTTCAAATTGTATTTGATAATATGTGTAACTTTATTGAGCACTAAATGGAAACCTAATTATCTTGGTGGGTGGACATGTACTAGTATTCTAGTGATCCAGAGTGGTTTTTTCCCTGTTTCACCTAGCAAGTTTGACGATGAAAATACTAGATAAACTATGATGATGATGTTAGAGACCACTAGGTTATGGGTATTTGTTCCCAAATAGTGGCTCATGCATGAGAATGGATATTTTTTATGGTTACTTTTACACCGAGATACAAGGTACCTGGGTCCACAATGAACTTGTGCCTAGGGGTGTTCCCGCGACTTGTGCTCATTGGATATTTTGTACTCACCATTGGCATATGGTGTGTTTGGTTCATAAATTAAGCAGTGTGTGTGTTTTATTTAAAAGTGTACATTCTTTAAAGCATCCCTCTTAAATTTTTTTTTATTTTGAAGTTACATATCTTTGAAATTGGTTACTAGCATTTCATAGTTATGAAAACATGAAACCATTTTATTTTATAATGATTATCAGATGGAACCATGTTTGGAAAAAAAACTTTTATATATTGTATTTCATACTTGGAATTGATGGTTCTTTTATTTTAAAGTAAGTTCATTGGGAATAGAATATCAGGCTAACCTACTAAGTTTTAATACTCACGCCTATAGTCTTCTTTTGATTTTAGACCTTGTGCAGGTTTCAACTTGTAACGACCCGAAATTTTGAATAAATCTTGTTTCCTAATTTTGTGTGTTATTTTGTTTTTTATACTCAACAAAACTGTTTCATTTGATAACATGAGTATAATTAAAATGAGACCGTTGGGTTTTGACTATTATATGACCATTGGTCAATATGACCGCTGTAAACTAAATGTTTCGATTATTGTCTCTAAATACAAGTAATCTTGGTTAATTAATATAGAAAGAAGATTTGATGGCCTCACCCAGTAGTCTTGGACCGATCGAAGCCCATCTAACAGAACTTGGGAAGGAGGTAGCACCAATGAGCTTTGCTCTGAACCAAACCCAAGCCGAACTTCATCGTGTGAATCTAGAACGGAATCGCCTTCGCAAGAAGTTCAAACTGATAGAAATTACTACTCGTACAATGTTGGCCGAGCCACCCTCGGATTCTCTCACCTTAGAACACCTTACACTTAGGTCCTATACTGGTGTGATAAGGGGATATGTAAAGAGACCGTAACTGGGTTGTGTAATCCTTTGTTTTAAATAAAAAATTGGGATTTCTTCTTATGATGAAGTTTATGAATTTTCAAATGTCCAGATAAATATAGTATGCATATTTTTGGTGAATTTTAGAAAAAGGATATTTTAAAAATGTTTTATGTAAACCTTAAATATTTAAAAATGTGTAATGATTTTCAAAAAATGGTCTTCTACAATTATGTTCAGTACGAAATTTAGAGTCTAATAAGATCAACTTGATTTTTGATTAATAGTAAATTATGAATAGTGATTTTATGCTTAGTATTAGTAATGTAACCAAATGGATTATTAATCTCACTTAAAGAAAATATTAATATAATCTAGGCACCTTGATTTAGTAATGTGATTCAATAAAATGGTTAAATAATGGTTTCATAAATTATTAGTCAAGTATTAGTTTTTTTCGAGTGAATAGTGTTTTTTAATTAAAAATTAAATTAAAAATATTTAGAAAAATTATTTTTATAAAATGGATTTCATTTTTGAACTCAGATAATCAATATTATGTTAAGGTAATTTTCGGGGATTTTTCTGAAAAAAATGAATTTTCGGTGAATAGTGTATTTATTTAAAAATTAAATTAAAAATATTTAGAAAAATATTTTTATAAAATGGAGTTCATTTTTGAAATTAGAGCATCAATATTTGGTTAAGGTAAAATTTTGGGATTTTTCTGAGAAAGTTGAATTTTCGATGAATAGTGAAAATACAGTTTTTAAGTTACAGGTGTTTAATGACATCATTAAATGATGTATTAAGTATGTAATCAATATGGTCGACTTATGAATAGTAATATAAGGTATGAGGTGTCCCAAGTGGCCAATACCATGGGAAAATACCATGGAAAAGCCCATGGTTTTGCCAAAACCACTTGTGAGGTGTCCCTTGGCCATTAATGCCTTGTCCCCTCACATTTCCTATAAATACCCAACCTTTACTCCTTTAGTTTTTACTCCCAACTCTCCCCCAAAGAAGTTCTGGTCTAATTACCTCCCAAAGAGTCCTCTCAAGGTTCCCCCAATCCCTCAAGGTCCCAACCTTTGAGTTTTAAGAGTTACGTTTTAAGGTAAGGGATCCGACCTCTCTCTTTCTTTTCAAGAAATCTCTTTTATGTAATTTCTTTTTTTCTCCATGTTATTATGTTAAAGGATGTTATTTTATACTCCTATTACTTCCCTTTTCATGTTAATATAATTATAGATCCCCTATTACTCTCATTATTTCGTTTTATGAAGTTTTAAGTGGCGCCGTTAGGCTGCCGAAATTTTTGTAACAAATTCTTTCTCCCTTCTCATTTTTCAAGATCTATTTTCATGTAAAGTATTTCAAGTTACTTTTTATTATGTTGGGGTATGATATCTAAATTTATCATACTGATATTTTATGATCATATGATGAGAGACCCCATTTTATCTCTTCAATTCAGTATTTTTAAGATTTAAGTGGCGCTGTTAGGCTGCCGAATTTTTAAGTGGTTCTTTCACCTTTCTCCTTTTTCAAAGTTCTAATTCCATGTCAAGTCTTGCAAGTTCCTTTTTATTATGTTGGGGTATGATCTCTAAATCTATCATACTGAGCATTTATGATTATATGATTATAGACCCTATTTGATCTCATCAATTCATTTTTGTTGAAGTTTAAGTGGCGCCGTTAGGCTGCCGAATTTCTAAGGGGTTCTTTCACCCTTCTCATTTTCAAGATCTACTTTCATGTCAAGTCTCTCAATTTCATTTTTATTATTTTGGGGCATGATATCTATATCTATCATACTGATCTTTTATGATCATACGATGAGAGACCCTATTTTATCTCATCAATTCATTTTTGTTGAATATTAGGTGGCGTCGTTAGGCTGCCGAATTTCTAAGGGGTTCTTTCACCCTTCTCGTTTTCAAGATCTGCTTTCATGTCAAGTCTCTCAAGTTCATTTTTATTATTTTAGGGTATGATCTATATATCTATCATACTGATCATTTATTCTCATATTATGAGAGACCCTATTTGATCTCATCAATCCATTTTTGGGAAGTTTTAAGTGACGCTGTTAGGCTTCCGAATTCTCATAAGAGAAATCTTATTTTTGTCTTCCTTTCAAGTTCTTCATTTCATATGGTATATCATTAAAATTTTATTACCATGTTATTAAATACTATATATTTTGTTCCCCTACTGTTTTATGTATCATTTTTGAGTGGGTGACCGATGTCCCCTCTCTTTTCAATGTTTTCTAAAACCATGTATCGTAGACGTTATGCTGCATAGTTTTCGTCTCAAAATGCCTCCCTCTTTATCTCAAAATTATTTTATGTTATTAAGTGAATAATAAAAGCCATTATTTATACAGGTGTATTCACATATATATCAAAATGTTCTATTTTAAATTCTGGGATTTACATACATGAAACCCGCTTTACCTTTTCCGTGGGTTTAAAGTGACATGAAGATCATGTCTTTAAAGCAGTTTTTAAAACGTTATGATTATGAAATGAAACCCATTTCTTTTATGCTATATGGGTTGTTAATTAAATGATTGATGATGATATATATGGATCACATGATAATAAAGACATGTCAAGGGTGCACCCAAATAGCACTCTAATGCATTGGGTAAAGACTTGATCTCTAGAGATGACCTTTTAGACTGATACCTTGGTGAATAACCTTGGTAATTTTTAATGACACCATGGGGATGTAACTTGGTGAAAAGAAATGATTGTCAATATTAAATGTTGTAGCCACATATTCAAGTTATGAAAAATGTTATTTTTATTATGATATTCCTCATTATTTCTTTCTCATGCCTTAAAGTTCTTTTTCATGACATTGTTGATGTATCTCAAGTTCACATGTTAAATGTTTCTCCTTGTTTCCCTTACTGGGCATTTTGATCACCCTTTCTTTTGATGTATGTCCCCAGGTTATGAGATGAAGTAATGAACATAGGATGAACATAAGGAGAATACTTTCAAGTGTTTAAGAAGAATGTTTTATGTTTTCATGTTTTAAGTTCCTGGTTTCCAAGAAACTAAACCTTAAAGATCCTCTGTTTTGTAAAATGTAATGAAAGTTTATGTGATAAAAAGGCGGGATGCTATACAAATTGAGTTCAATCGCATTGGGAGACATCTAATCAATGTATTGGAGAGTGACCTATGGGGTTACATGGAGTTAGTTGGTTTTCAGGCTTGGTCGATTGAGCTGTCTGGTTCAGTTGTACTTTCAGTTTCATGTACAATTAATGTTTAGTTAAAATTTTATATAAATGTATGTTGGGATGTCTGTTTCTTTCTGCTACTTAGTTATCATTTATTTTTGGTAAAAAAAGTTTCATTTTCACTATAACTAATTCCCTCAGTACTTGTCACCATCCAAGTAAGATTAGGAACGCCTCTTGGGGCTTGTCGCGGAGCGGCTTGGGTGACCGGTTCAGGGTCGACCCATACTAGTTCATGACAAAATGCTATTAGAAGAGATCAGATCTTAGTAGAACTTGATTTTTAGAGTGCCCTTGTTATTTAGGTGATGTTAAGGTAGATGGAGTAGTATCTTCAGAACACGAGGGGTAGGTTCGCGAAGAGCGTCACGAACTCTTGCTCATTCCGATCCTCGGGTGTCCATGGGAAGTTCAGTTTTATTAGTTTCTTTGGTTCTTAAGGATTGTTTGGTGATTAGGATACAACAAGGGGAGTTGGACTAATAGAATCCATGAGATCACAGGGCATGAAAAGCCATGTGGATCCAGGGCATGGTTCTAATAAGGATCGCTGTGTTGGTGGTGAGTTTGACATATGGCCGCCAACCATATGGTCAAGTCACCCACCGACACTAATTCCCTTTTGTGGGTCTCTTAGAACATTCTTGAATTCTGAATTTTGTTTTGAAAATTCTTGTGTGAGAATTGTGGAAGTGGGTTTTCAATTCTTAATATAAGAAATTTTTTGAGAATGTTGGGTTTTTGTGAAACAAAATTTTGGGGAGAAAGTGGAATTATTTAACATGATCAAATTTCCTTAATCTAAATTTATGTTTTATTGAAATAAAATGGTTGTAAGGAATGAATTATTTTAAGATGATTCTGAAAATTTGTTTAAAATGGGATGTTTTTGGTTATTTAAGAGTTTTTTAATCTGATTAATTGGTTTTTGGAATTGGTTTTCATTAGTTAGTGTTTTCCAAAAAAGGGTTTTGTCCTTTATAGCTGTCAGATAAAGAAAAGAGACATTGATGAATTTTTGAAAATTGTAAAGGGATGTTTGAATGGCATGCTTGTTTTGGTATTTGTTTTAAAATAAATGGAATGGGTTCTAAATAAAATTGTTCATGAAAAATCGTGGTTTATTGAGATGATGAAAAATGTTTTGAATAAAGGGATATGATTTTGACAGATACCTATGGGGTTTCTTTTTCTATATTGGTAAAATGGGTTGTTGTGTGGAAATATGAAAATGGTTTTTGACTTTGTGGTTAGTGTTCCTATGGAAGGTATATGATTTTTTAAATGGGTTGAATTTTTTTGCTTGTAAAATGAGGATGTTTATTTTAGCCTTTGGTGTTTTCATGGGTGCTCACATGAATAGTTTTGTATAAATATATTGATGGATTCTTGGTATGGAATAGTGGTTTGGTGCTTGGGTTGGCATGAAAATATGAATGTGAGTGAGACTTTATGAAACACCATTGGTGAATGTGAAAATCCACCAAGTAAGTTTGTTTTTCAAAAGTGTTTTAAGCTGAAAATTTGTTGTGTTTTTGGTAAAACAATGTTTATGTGGGTTTGTTTTTCATGTTTTAGAAGCGTTATTTGTTTAGTATTCTTTATCATGATTGTAAGTGATACTCATGGCGTATCTTGTGATGGGATCTTGTCGGTGGATCGATTTTGGAGCAATTTTCAGTGGGTTTCTAAGGAAATTTTGGATGTTGTTATGTGACCATGGATAGTTCTCCATTGGAAAGACTTCCTATTTATTAGCATAAGTATTCATTTGAAACATTAAATCCACCTCTTCAAATGATGCCTTAACTCGTTTTATGGAATAGAGAATTGTTTGGGATTGATTTAAAGTGGTTTCTTATTGTGATAATTCATTTGGATATAGCATTTGTGTTCAGTGTTGTTGATGTGTTTCTCCATATTCCTTGTCCATTCTAATCCTTGTTCGGAGTGAGAGATAATGGTTCTATGTATCTTTGAGTTCCTATTTATATAAAGGTGTGTTGTTGAGAAAGTGAGCTTCATGGGGTGTTGTGATCCGTAGCTCCTAGCTATGGCACAATAAATGCTTTAAACATCAGGGCTCTAGCCATAGGCCTCGGAGTGAAACTTTTCACACAGTCAGGAAATCACCAGAGGTGTGGGGAGATCGACTAATCGCCTGCCTTCCCCATTTTGGTAAGGTAGTTTCTATGTTTTTATTGGGTTTTCTCATCACTGTGACTTTTTTTTCTCAAAGAGTGTGGTGGACTTACCCCTCATGCAGTGTCTATGGTTATGACTTATGGGATGTGGGTTTCCAATCAATTTCCCTGTGTGGACTGCCAATGTGAATCGGGTGCAGTCTTGGTTTTACCTATTCATAGGTGGAGAGTGTTGGGTGGTTACTCTATTTCTTATATGGTTTTATAGGCCCAACAATTGCATCCACTTCCCTCCTCACCCTGAGTGGTGGGGTTTTGATCTGTGCTGAAAGTGTCAGCCCTATTCGTGTCCCCTTAGTTTAGGAGTCGGTGGTTTAAATATTCATGTTGTAACTCTGTTAACTTGGGTTTGTAGGTTTTTGTGAGATATTATTGGTGGGCCGGTGTGGGTGAGGCCCAATTCTAGTTCATGTTGAAATCTTGTCTATTCATTTCTAGTTGGTCTCTAATGGTGAGGAGAGCCATTGCAGGTCTCGAAAATCTTTCCTTTAAGGATATTTTTGATGATAGTTTTGATTTAATGGCGGGGATACCATTCCGGCCTCCTCCTAAGTTTTTGGATTTTGTGAGTGAACTTTGTTTTGGTTAATAATTGGGTTCATTGGGAGAAGGCCCAACAATTTGGTTCTTGGCTTGGTTGTGGAGGTTGTGGCTTAATATTTCCATTGATTCTCACGAAGTGGTTGTGAGTTGGTGTTTTGTTTGGGAAAGAGGATTAAGTTCCATTGATAGTGGATTATATGTACTTTTCTTGAGAGGGTGGACCATGTTGATAAGAAATTCTTAGTTGTTGATCTTTTATATGGAAAGTGTTATGGATTTTTGAGGGAAAAAAGCTTTAATGATGGGGAGAATTGTCACACCCAGTTTTTCATTTCCTGGTTTTGATCTAGTGAATTGGAAATACTGATAATATTCTTGGGTTTTGGGGGATATGAATTTTTATTTTTTAACTATAATATATTTCTAATAATTCTACCATTGGTGATCCATATTTTGTTTGGGAGTTTTTGGAGAAAAGGTTGGTTACTTCAAGATTTGGGCCAACCGTGAGCCCATTTCCATATTTAAAAACAAAATTTGTTTCTTTTATAACTACTTCATTTTTAAAAACATTTCTCTAATTTCACTTCCCACTTGGCCTAACCTGACCTATTCAAACCACCATATCCATTTTGACTCATTTGTAATTCATAATAATTGTGGATTTGGGTTATTTATTCAGGTATTGGGCTAGACCGTGATCCCATTTCTAGTTTTAAAAATATAATTTTTTTTATTTTATATATTATTAATTTTTTAATATTTTTTTGGTAATTTAAACTCTCACTCAAGCCCAAAAAACCTATGCTCACCCCTATCTTACATTTTCCCTCTTTGGATCTCATTGTAGTCCCAGATTAATGCGAAATTTCTCATGGATTCTCAAATCGTCTAGATTTAGTAAGGTAATTTATTTATTTCATGAATATTTTTTTTTTCTATTTCTCACCCAATATTCTTTCCCTAGTTCTTCCAAACTAAGGATCCTCTCAATTGAGTTCCAAGACATTCCATCTCCTATAAGGGTGTGGATCTAAAGGAAGATGAATAGTTCTCTATTTTTCAAGGTGAGTTTCCTTCTCCTTTATCCTCATTCCATTATTTCTTGGATATCTATTCCACCTTGGTCATGCACGACCTAGGGTTCTACTATACCATGATTTTTTTGGTATTTCATTATTTTAGTTATGGTCTTTATAGATATAGGTTTTGTGAACCCTTTTGAAAGGTTTTTGGGTGTGCGTTTCCATTCCGCCATGGTTTTGAGGTAGGTTCTCCCAAGAACTTCCTTTATAATTCAATATTCATCTTTTTATTGATTTTTTTCACATTATATGTATTAGAGGTATTGTCCCCCCCCCCTTTTTTAATTATTTAGTGTGAAAGAAGGGCAGTTTATGCCTTGTTTTTTTGAAAATTGTGTTGTTTTGGTTAAAGTGTGCACACTAAGTGTTTTTTAAATGACACATTTTCTTTAGCACTTGAATTATAATGTTTAGAACTTGGTTTAGCTATTTAAATTAATTTTTGGAATTAAAGTTTGGTTTTATAACTTTTTAGTGTTAAATAGAGTTTGTTTTATTGATTTTTGCATGCCTCATTTTTTGGAAAATGCCCGGTTGGATTTTGTGTGCTCAAGGTGATATAAAATTGTTGTCTTGGATTTTGAAAAATATTTTAAGCATGTGAATAAATGTTTTTGGGTTACTTATGTGGGTTCCAATATGGTTTTGTGTTTTATTATGCAGTGAGTATCAGTTTTTAGGGTGTTTTGGCATGTGTTCTCGGTAAATGTCATGTTTGGCACCTTTATAGAAGTGGATGGGTTTTGGAATGTGTAACCTGAGTTTTTTAGGGGTTTAATAAAATTTTCTATTTCTTAAAATGGTTTTTTACACCTCTTAAATGAATAGTTTAATTGTTTATTTTGGAAAATGTTGTTTTTGTGGAGAATGCTTAAAGGCCTGTTTGGCATTTTTCTTGTAAAAATGGGTTTCTTGTATACTTCATGTTGTATTATTTGGAGCAATTTTATGGTCCATGAAATTGATTTATTAAATGGTGTTGGGGATGAAAAATATGTTTTGATATGTTAATGGTGGGTGTTTTTCCTTAAAAGATAAATTTTTAATGGATTTTATGTGCAAATCCTCATTACACTTCTTAAAATTGTTTTACCAAAATTTTAAGTGGTTTATTGATCCGTGAAAGAAATGTGAAGACTATTTACAGGATTCTTGTGAGTGTATGATTTGGGAATAGATTTTTCATGTGCAAAGTGTATTTAATAATATGTGGAACTTTATTGAGAACTAAAGGGAAACCCGGGTATCTAAGTGGGCAGACGTGTACTAGTATGCTTGTGATGTAGAGTGGTTTCATCCCTGTTTCACACAGAAAGTTTGATGATGAAAAAATTAAATAAAATATGATGATGATGTTGGAGACCACTAGGTTATGGGTATTTTTTCCTTACTAGTGGTTCATTCATGAGAATGGATATTTTTTATGGTTACTTTTACACTGTGATACGAGGTACTTGGGGCCCACAACGAACTAGTGCCTAGGGGTGTTCCCGTGACTTGTGCTCATTGGATATTTTGTAATCACCATCATCATTCAGTGTGTTTGGTTAATAAATTAAGCAGAATGTGTGTTTTATTTAAAAGTGTACATTATTTAAAGTATCCTTCTTGAAAAATGTTTTTATTTTAAAGTTGCATCTCTTTGAAATTGGTTACCAGCATTTCCTAGTTATGAAAACTGGAAACCATTCTATTTTATAATGATTATATCATGGAACCATGTTTGGAAAAATAATTTTATATATTATATTTAAAAATTTTAGTTGATGTTTCCTTTATTTTAAAGTAAGTGCATTAAGAATAGAATATCGGGATAACCTTCTGAGTTTTAATACTCACACCTATAGTCTTCTTATGTTTTTATCCATTGTACAGGTTTCAACATGAGTTTGATCGCCTTGGGAAATGTCTAATCGATTTATTGGAGAGTGAATAATAGTGTTACATGGAGTTAGTTGGTTTTTAGGTTTGTTTGATTGAGTTTTTTGGTTTAGTTTTAATTTTAGTTTCATGTTCAATTAATGATTAGTGAAAATTTTATATAAATGTATGTTGGAATATCCGTTTCCTTTTACTTCTTAGTTATCATTTATTTTTGGTAAAAAATTTTACTTTTCACTCTAACTGATTCCCTCGGTGATTTTATCCATCCTAAAGGGATCAAGAATGCCTCTCGGGACTTGTTGCGGAGCGTCCTGGGCGACCATTTTAAGGTCGGCCTAGACTGGTTCATGACAGTAACCTTAGAACTTAAGGATAGAAAAGGATAACCTAGTAAGAATATAGTGATAGTGATGGATTATTTTCTAGAGAGGCCGACCTAGGAAAAATTCTACTTGTTTGGTGATTGGATAACATGAGTGGTATGATATGAGGCTTCTAGGAGGATATTTCCATAGGGATATGTGATTTATTGTATACTTTTATGCATGACATGTGATGAAGGTTATGAAACCAAGGGAGGGATATGAAACCCTAGGAAATGGAGGCCTAATACAGCTCTAGTGTGGGGTGAGACCCCTTGTATGTATGTGATATCATTATGGGGTAAGCTAAGATTCCCCAAGTGTATATTAATTATATTATTCTGGTGCGAGTTGAGCTACCCCAGAGTGTATGTTTTTTCTATGATTCTAGGGTGACCTGATTTATCCCTAGGTATATGTTTATTATATGGGTTCTGTAAAGACCTAGAAATTTCAAGGAGATTTTTTTTCATAAATACTTTGGAATTTTACGAGTCTGCGGTTTCTGACGGCACCTGATTCCAAGGCCCAGTGTGCCCGGAATCATTTTCTGAAGTTTTCTTCGGGTACGTTCAGTGAACGTACGAGTGAGTTTTTTAATCTTTTGAACCAGTACTCGGAATTGAAATCTGAAGACACCGATGAACTCGCATCACCGGTATTCTCTTAAGGTGACCTTTACCACAGTTACGTTTTATGCGGGTTGAGAGTTAATTTTTGGGGATTTAAAATAAAATAAATAAAACTGTAGAACATATATTTATTTTATATCTGTTAGTTATATCCTACAAGGGGGAGGTTATTGGTGGGGCCCACACCCAAATAACCTCTCATGAGAGGATATTTGTGAGGTGGGTCCCACACGAACCCCTAACTTATCATCTCCCCTTAACCCCCCACCCCATTTAACTCCCCTTCATTAATTATTGACACCTCCTCTATTTTATTAAGGTGGAACCTCTCCACATCCCACCTATTGATGATGCCAACCATTTAATTAATAACCTTATTAATTAATTGGAAACTCACTTTTGAATTAATTGGATTTTCATGGCACTTCTTAGAAATGGGAGAGACCTATTTTAATATCTTCCTGAGAAAATATGTTTGTGGGGAATCTATGGAGAAATAGAAGAACACCATTATTCTCTTGACGAAGAATATCTCCGGCGAAGAACGTGAAGTCACCAACGACGCTTACTCTTCGGGTGTACTCCGACGTCGACAGAATCGACGTCCTTCTTCCGCGACGCCTGAACTTCGTGACGCTAGTCTTCCGCGACTTGTTTACGTGCTCCTCTCTTGAATTAGAGGTAGGGGGTTTGTTTCAATTTTGGTTGTTCTTCTTCTCTCGTTCAAACCATGTTTAAACTTCAACTATTTGTTACCGCCTAATGCGGAGGGCGCGGGCCGAACGAACACGGCCCAAAGACCCTCCGTTGATCCTTGTTTTTGTATGTGATGGAAGAGGAGATAGAGAAGGTGATGATGAATGGAGGCAGTGGCCGTGCGCCGGTCACATACGGAGGAACCACGGCACGCAACTGCAGGCCACTCGGCCGAAGAAGAACCGGCCGGCTAAAGCCGGCCGTGCCGAAGGAAGACCGCGACGCCACAAGGGGCGCCGCGTTGCGGAGGACCACGGCCTGCGCTCCAAGGGCCGCTTCGGCGGCAAACTAGCCGGCTCATCAGCCGGTCGGGTGAAGGAGCCGCGACACTTGAAGGTGCCGCGCAGTACGACCGCAGCTCGCCTGAGCGGGCCACTTGTGCTGGGAAGGCCAGAAAGCTTCGGCCGGCCGGATTGGAGGGCGGCGCCGCCAGTTCGGGAAAGCGCCCCCCCCCCCTCGGACCGCTCAGCCACCCAGGCCGAGCCCCACCGGGCCGCGCGATTCACCGGGACAGTCCGACCCTCTGCCGTGTCAGACCCGCCAAAACCGGGTTGACCCGACCCGCCAGCCCACTGGGATTAACGGGTCGAGCCGTTTTCACTTAAAAGGTGAATAACTCAAAGACCGCGCATCCAATCGACGCGCCGTCTGCGGCACTGGGACCCTCGTGACGTGGTAGTCCTTTTGCGATACTCTAAGTGAGTTTTGGAAAACTTTGGAAAATGGCCAGATTTGGAATGAAAGTATTTCCAACTGGGCCCCCGGAGCAAAAATGCTAATAACTCTCCGACCGGGCGTCCGATTGACGCGCCATCTATCACGTTGGGTTCCTTTTGACGAGACAGAACTTCGGGATACATCAACTCTTCACTTCGTGACAGTTGATGTATCGCCCCTTTGCTCGAGCAGCGGACCCTCTTGGAATCGAGCATGCTGTGTGCGGGAACCCTAGAGCTGGCTGCGACTGCAACGACTACCGTACTGGAATCATTCGTGGGTTCAGCGATGAAGAATACCATACTGGAATCCTCCGTGGGTTCGGCGACGATGAATTCCGTAATGGAATCCTCCATGAGTTCGACGACGATGATTACTGTTCTTGTATCGTACGTGGGTCTGACAATTTGACTTCTGTTCTAGTATCTTACGTGGGTCCGACAGAGTAGCTGGTCTAGTATTCTACGTGGGTCCGACAGCTTAAGTGGACTAGTATCCCAGGTGGGTCCAACAGCTTAGATGAATCAGTGACTGCATCTGATAATCTTTATCACTTTACGAAATAAGTATACCTGTGTGAGCTGAGTCTTGACTTTGAATCATTACCATCAGTTTGATTGACTTCTTTCTAGTGTGGACTGGGTTGTTCTTGGGCTCGAGAGTTGGAGCCGAACTAGAATTGATGACTTAGGTATATGTATGGGAATATACCTAAGTAGAGTTGGTTGCTACTCCATGATTGTATCTTTCCTTTTGTGGTATATTTTATGTAGATTATGGGAGACCTTCGGGGGTCTCGGGGTCCCTACTGAGTATCGTATACTCACCCCTACATGGGCTATGCCCACACCACGTTGTGTTGAATGCAGACGACAGACAACACTGATCGAGGTGGAGGCTTATGGAGATGGACGGTACCTGGAGGTGGACCACTTGGCGGGACGTACACGGAGCGGATGGCTGGACTCGAGGTGCTGAGAAGCCATCTGTACCCAGCCTTAAGTGGGATTCCCGGAGGACGACTCAATGGTTGTTGTTTTACTTTACTACTGTTGTACTAGTTTTCAGTTGTACTATACTTTCAGTTGGGTTTTTTATACTGGCCCATTTACTTTTTAGCACTTAATTTTTTACTCAGTTTACTTAGTGCTTTTTTCAGTTGCGTACTCTGTTGTTTTGTTTAATTTTATAAAGGAAATTCCTTCCCAGTATAGGGATTTATGCCTTTGGTTCTAGTCGGCAGCCCCTGGCCTATGGAAGGCGGGATTGGGGTAGTCACGACACGAGCCCTAAGGATGGGTCATGACAAATTTGTATCAGAGGGAGGTTATACCGCAGAGCATAGGACTCTGATCTTTCTTCTCTGTAAAGCAATAGTGTTAAGAGTATTGAGTATGGTTATCAGTCCAGGGAGTCCAGTTTTGGTGTGGCGACCAACGTATCCATACACCAGGACCGTGACCTCTGATTTCTGACTCAGTGCACGAAAACACTGATTGCATGTGTGTTTCAAAAGTTTTATTTGTGATTACTTTATGTCAGGTCACCAGGTATACTATTTGACTGTGGCACACCTGTTTCTTTGCAGGATGACCCCACGAAGGTAGCCATATAGGGTTCCGAGTCATGTACGAGATGGCATCCCACCAAGCGACGAGGCCTCGTTGCAGGCCCCCATCACAGCGGAGGCACCAGCAGTACTAATACCCACTGAGCCACCGATACTACCAGCCCCAGTAGTAGAGAGTGAACACAGACTGAGTGTGTTGCCTGAGTTTTAGGGACAGAGGCCACCCAGGTTCCGTGGAGAGACAGACCCACAAGCTGCCGAGAATTGGATGGAGGCTATCGTCAGAGTCTTCAGATTGGTAGGGACACCAGCCGACCTTATGGTGACCCTTGCCTTGAGTCTCCTACATGCAGCAGAAGGTAGATGGTGGAGCTTGATTCTCCATGTGCACAATGAGGCATCTATACTTTGGATATACTTCGAGAGTCTCTTACGCTCAGAGTTTGTTCCAGCCACCCTTCGTGTGGTGCGGATTCATGAGTTACTTCACCTGCGGCAGGGTAGCATGACAGTAGCTCAGTACTCAGCGAGGTTTACTGACCTCTCACGCTACTCCAAGGACATGATACGAGACCAATTCTTTAGGGCTCTGACCTTTGAGCAGGGAATAAGGCACGAGATTAGGGCTTCGATGATCTCCCTCAGCATTCCGACACAGGCGGGAGTGCAGGAGCGAGCCCTTCTTATGGAGAGCTTTCTCGCTGAGCTGACACCAGAAGTGACACCCACCGCAGGGCGACACGTAGCATAGTATTCTACATCCGGCAGTAGATAGATGTCGCAGAGGTCCAAGCGGACCAGGCCATCAAGAGAGTGACCTCAGGATACAGGTTCGGTTTTGCGGGGAACCCAAAAGAGAGCCATCTATACGAGGAGCAGGCAGTGCTATGCATGCGGCGGGCATGGTCACATGGATCGAGACTGCCCAACCCGCTATGCAGATGAGAAGCAGACAGTGGAGGGACCTCCCAGGCAGAGGTAGAGTTTTGACCATGGTGGTCTGCAGGGAGCAGGCGGACGAGCCAGAGGAGCTGGCCGAGCAATGGGTGGTGGACAACATTTTGAGGCTCTACCACCACCACCACCCGGAGGTCCACCCCGACCAAAGGGAGCTGGAAAACAGAGGCATGCTCATCTCCAGGCAGTGGAGGATTATGACCACGGAACACCTGAGATTATTTGAGGTACTATCTGTGTCTACTCCACCGTTGCTGTAGTACTGATAGACACAGGTGCGAGTGATTATTTCAATGTCGCTACCCTTGTTCAGAGCTCGGATATTCCGACGGAGCCATTGGCTCGATTCTTATGTTTAGAGACTCCTACAGAAGTAGACTCGATGATTATGCACTGGTTCCGGTAGTGTGAGCTTACTCTAGGAGGCGAGAGTTTCGGCTGGGATCTTCTTGTAGTGGCGTCGAGGCCTTACGACGCCATCTTGGGTATGGACTGGTTGCCTACAGTCCATGCTCAGATCTATTGCATTAGGCACAAAGTGTGGTGTGTCCGCACGAAAGGGAGTAGGTTCACCTTCACCGGTGAGAAGGGAGCCTTTGTAGCGCAGGATGGACTTTCACTGAGGAGAGGGCAGCCGATCACACATCAGTTGGCTAGTCTCATCCTTGGAGCAATTGATGTGCGGAGTCCAAGTTTTCCTGTTGTGGTGGATCAGTATGCAGACGTTTTTAGGGATGACATTCCAGGACTACCTCCTCACAGAGAGGTAGACTTATATATTGAACTGTACCCTGAGATAACACTAATATCTACTCCAACATATCGGATGTCTCCCGCTGAGCTTCATGAGCTGCAGGTACAGCTGGAGGACTTGCAGGGAAAGGGATTCATCTGACCCTGTGTTTCACCCTGGGGTTCTCCAATTTTGTTCACGAAGAAGGTGGATAGGATCTTGCGGTTGTGTTTCAACTACTGTCGCTTGAATCAGGTGACCATGAAGAACAAGTACCCACTCCTGAGGATTGATGACCTCTTTGATCAGCTCAAGGGAGCATGATGGTTCTTGAAGATAGACCTCAGGTCAGGCTATCACTAGCTCAGAGTTTGAGACGAGGATGTGAAGAATACAACCTTCAATTGTCAGTACGACCACTATGAGTTCTTAGTTATACCCTTTAGTGTAACAAATTCTCTATCAGTGTTCATGAGTCTCATGAACAAGATCTTACAGCCTTACCTTGATCGTTTTGTCGTAGTCTTCATCGACGACATACTGGTTTACTCGAATACTGAGGAGGAGCACGCCTACCACTTGCGGGTTGTACTGGATACACTCGGAGAGAACCAGCTTTATGGTAATCTCTCGAAGTTCCAGTTCTAGATTCGATATGTTCACTTCTTGGGACACGTCATCTCGGAGGTGGGAGTTGCAGTGGATCCAGTGAAAATCGAGGCAGTGCTTGCTTAGGAGCCACCCAGGAGCATGACGGAGGTGCGGAGTTGCCAAGGTCTGGTTGGGTACTATCAGAGATTTGTTCCAGACTTCTCTAGAGCTGCATCACTTCTTTTATATTTGAAAAAGAAGGGGAAACCCTTCATGTGGTCATAGAGATTCTAGTAGAGATTTCAGAAGATGAGGCAGAGATTGACCAGTGCGCCCATCTTGAGGCTACCAGAGGAGGGCGTTGGGTACATAATATACTGAAACGCATCAGGGACCAGACTTGGGTGTGTCCTGATGCAGGAGCGAGTATTGATCGTGTATGGTTCACGACAGTTGAGACAACATGAGCAGAACTACGCTACCCATGACCTGGAGTTAGCAGCAGTGGTCTTCGCCTTGAAGATGTGTCGGCACTATCTGATGGGCGAGTGCTTTACAGTCTATTCTGACCAGTAGAGTCTCAGGTATATCTTCTCCCAGAAGGACCTGAACCTGAGACAACGACGATGGCTCGAGTTCCTCCAAGACTATGACTTTGAGATATTCTATACTTCTGGTAAGGGGAACGTTGTAGCTGATGCTCTCAGCAGGAGATCGGGCATTCAACTACTAGGAGAGGTGACATGGCAGCTAGTCGTGTTGCAGATATCCTTTGTGGATATTGATGGAGAAACCTTTATTCAGTCTCTCACAGTCACTCCTCCACTTCTTCAGTGAGTTAGAGAGGCACAATGAGGGGACGCTGACTGCGAGACACGACGTGCTCAGATATCCTCAGGGCTGGCACCCGATGGTTTTTCTGAAGGAGGGGAGAACGTCATCCTCTCCAGGGGACGTACTATAGTACTAGTTGCATTATAGGAGGAGGTGCTGAGGGAGTACCACACTTCTCCTCTAGCGGTACATCAAGGAGTGGAGAAGATGTATTAGGACCTCATAAGACAGCACTGGTGGCCGGGTATGAAGAAGGTTGTAGCAGAGTTCGTTTCACGATGCCTCACTTTTCAGCAAGTAAAGGTGGAGCACCAAGTACCAGAACACTTGGTACAGCCCTTAGAGGTCCTGGAGTGGATGTGGGATGGGATATCCGTGGATTTCGTGATGGGTCTTCCATATACATCCAGAGGACACGACTCTATTTGGATGATCGTAGACCGACTCACCAAGTCGGCCCACTTCCTACTGATCAGAGAGTGGGGCTCAATAGAGAGATTAAGATGCCTCTACGTTCGGGAGATCGTACGACTTCATGGTGTGCCATATTCTATCATTTCTGATCAAGATGCTCGTTTCACTTCCCGCCTATGGAATGGGTTACAGGAGGTTTTTGGGACGCAACTACGTCTGAGCACCACCTTCCATCCTCAGACAGATGACTAGATTGAGAGGACCATTCAGACTCTCGAGGACATGCTTTGTGCATGTGTCCTTGACTTTGGTCACAGCTGGGAGGATCACATACCATTGGTGGAGTTTGCGTACAACAACAGCTACCACTCCACCATCGGGATGGCACCTTACAAGGCACTGTATGACCGACCATGCAGATCACCACTGTGCTAGACTGACCCAAGGGAGTCAGCGCTTGTAGGACTCAATATGGTTCGGGCTACGACGGGGAAGGTGCAGATCATCCAGGAGCGGATGAAGACTGTACAGAGAAGACATAAGTCCTATGCTGATAGGAGATGGAGACCACTAGAGTTCGAGGATGGAGACTACGTCTTCTTACAAGTCTCACCTCGACGAGGTCTACAGAGATTTGGACAAGGCGGAAAGTTATCTCCGCGTTTCATCAGACCTTTCCAGGTCCTCAGTAGAGTAGGCAAGGCGTCTTACCGTCTGGCCCTTCGAACTCAGTTGCACCAGGTGCATAACGTCTTCCATGTATCTCAAATGAGGAGATACATGAACGACCCGACCCACATCATCGATCACGGGAAGCTATACATTGACAATGGGGAGACATTTACGGAGGTCCTAGTGGAGATCGAGGATTGATAGGATCGGGTCCAACATGGACGGTCGATTCCTCTAGTGCACATTTGCTGGCAACACGGGAACCTCCAGGAGAGCACTTGGGAGCGGGAGGCTCAGATGCGAGCTCAGTACCCCCATTTTTATCCCTAGTATGTGTTGTAGCTTTATGGGGACATAAATACCTGAGGTGGGAGTAATGTAAAGATCTAGAAATTTCAAGGAAACTTTTTTCTTAAATGCTTTGGAATTTTACGAGTCTTTGGTTTCTGAGGGCACCTGATTCTGAGGCCCGGTGTGCCTGGAATCATTTCTTGAATTTTTGTTCAGGTACGTTCAGTGAACATACGAGCGGGTTTTTCTATCTTTTGAACTGGTGATCAGAATTGAAATCCGAAGACACCGATGAACTCACAGCGCCAATATTCGCTTTAGGGGACCTCTACTGCAGTTGTGTTTTATGCGGGTTGAGAATTAATTTTTGGGGATTTAGAATAAAATAAATAAATTTGTGGAACACAATTATATTTTATATCTGTTAGTTATATCCTACAAGGGGGAGGTTATTGGTGGGGCCCACACCCACATAACCTCTCATTAAAGGATATTTGTGAGGTGGGGCTCACACGAACCCCGAACTTATCACCTCCCCTTAAACCCCCCATTTAACTCCACTTTATTAATTCTTGACACCTCTTCTCTTTTATTAAGGTGGAACCTCTCCACCTCCCACCTATTTATGATGCCAACCATTTAATTAATAATCTTATTAATTAATTGGAAACTCACTTTTGAATTAATTGGATTTTCATGGAACTTATTAAAAATGGGAGTGATCTATTTTAATATTTTTCTGAGAAAATATTTTGGTGGGGAACCTCTAGAGAAATAGAAGAACACCATTCTTCTCTCGACGAAGAATATATCCAATGAAGAACATGAAGTCATGAACGATGCTTCTTCTTTGGGTGCACTCCGACGTTGAAAGAATTGACATTCTTCTTCCGCGACGCCCGACCTCTACGACGCTAGTCTTCCACGACTTGTTGACGTGATCTGCTCTAGAATTCGAGGTAGGGGGTTTGTTTCAATTTTGATTGTTCTTCATCTCTCGTTGAAACCATGTTTAAACTTCATCTATTTGTTACCTCCTAACGCGGAGGGCGTGGGCCAAATGAAAACGGCCTGATGACCCTCCGTTGATCCATGTTTTTGTACGCGATGGAAGAGGCGATAGAGGAGGTGATGACGAACGGAGGCAGTGACCGTGTCCCGGACGCGTGCGGTGGAACCGCGGCCCACAACCGCAGGCCGCTCGGCTGAAGAAGAACCAACCAGCTAAAGACGGCTGGGCCGAATTAAGACCGCGATGCCACAAGGGGTGCCGCACTGCGGAGGACCACAGCCCGTGCTCCGCGGGCCACTTCGGCAGCGAACCGGCCCGCTCGTCGGCCGGCTGGGTGAAG
The DNA here is from genome assembly GCA_963277665.1 of Viscum album. NCBI lineage: Eukaryota > Viridiplantae > Streptophyta > Magnoliopsida > Santalales > Viscaceae > Viscum > Viscum album. Next base: position 1,598,658,391 of record OY728141.1, read on the forward strand.
GAGCCATGGCACCTGAAGGTGCCGCGTAGCAGGACCGCGACCCGCTCGAGTGGGACACTTGCGACGGGAAGGACAGACGGCTTCTGCCAGCCGGATTGGAGGGTGGCGCTGCTCAATGCCACCAGTTCGGGAAAGCGGGGGGTCACGCCCCCCCTCGGACCGCTCGGCCACCTGGGCCGAGCTGCTCGACCAGCTGGCCGAGCTGCGACCAGCCTGGCCGCGCCCCTCAGGCCGGGCTGTATGATTCACCAGGCCGGTCCAATCCTCTGCCAGGTCGGACCCGCCAAAACTAGGTTCACCCGACCCGCTAACCCACTGGGCTTAACGGGCCGATCCCGTTTTCACTTAAAGGTGAATAACTCAAAGACCACGCGTCCGATCGACTCGTCGTCTGTGGAACTGGGCCCCTCGTGACGTGGTGGTCCTTTTTCAATACTCTAAGTGAGTTTTGGGTAACTTTGGAAAATGGTCGGGTTTGGAACGAGCGCATTTCCAACCGGGCCCCCGGAGCAAAAATTCTAATAACTCTCAGACCGGGCGTCCGAATGACGCGCCGTCTATCGCGTTGGGTTCCTTTTGATGAGACGGAACTTCGGGATACATCAACTTTGGACTTCATGAAAGCTGATGTATCTCCCCCTTCTCTCATGGAGCGGACCCTCCCGGAATCGAGCATGCTGTGTGTGGGAACCCTAGAGTTGGTTGTGACTACAACGACTACCATACTAGAATCCTCCGTGGGTTCGACGATGACGACTACCGTACTGGAATCTTCCATGGGTTCAGCGACGATGAATTCTGTACTGGAATCCTCCATGGGTTCGACGACGATGATTACTATTATTGCATCCTACGTGGGTCTGACAGTTTGACTTCAGTTCTAGTATCCTACGTGGGTCCGACAGAGTAGCTAGTCTAGTATCCTACGTGGGTCCGACATCTTAGCTGGACGAGTATCATACGTGGGTCCGACAGCTTAGATGAATCAGTGATTGCATCTGATCATCTTTATCACTTTACGAAAGAAGTATACTTGTGTGATCTGAGTCTTTAATTTCAATCATTACCATCGGTGTGATTGACTTCTTTCCTGTGTGGACTGGGTTGTGCTTGGGCTCGAGAGTTGGAGCCGAACTGGAATTGATGACTTAGGTATATGTATGGGCATATAACTAAGTAGAGTTGGTTGATACTTTGTGATTTTATCTTTCCTTTTGTGGTATATCCTACGTAGATTCTGGGAGACCTTTGGGGGTCTCGTTGTCCCTACTGAGTATCGTATACTCACCCCTGCACGGGATATGCCTGCACTATGTTTTGTTGGATGCAGACGATGGAAAACACTGATCGAGGTGGAGGCTTGTGGAGCTGGACGGTACCCGGAGGTGGACCACTTGGCGGGATGTACATGGAGCGGATGGCCATAACCAAGGTGATGAGGAGGCCATATGTACCCACCATTCAGGTGGGATTCCCAGAGGATAACTCAGTGGTTTCTATTTTACTTTATTGCTGTTGTACTGGTTTTTAGTTGTGCTGTACTTTCAGTTGGGTTTGTATACTGGCCCATTTACTTTTCAGCACTTACTTTTGTACTCAGTTTACTTGGTCCTTTCTTTAGTTGCATACTCGGTTGTGTTTTTTACTTTTATAAATGCAATGCCTTACCATTATAGGGATTTACTCCTTTGGTGCTAGTCGCTAGCCCCTAGCCTATGGAAGGCAGGCTTAGGGTAGTCACGACACGGGCCCCGAGGACGGGTCGTGAAAGGTTCAGGTTGAGATGATTTTTCCCCAAGTGAATGTTTTTATATGGTTCTTGGGAAAGATATGGATCCCCCTAGGTGGTTTATGTAACATGTTTAGAGACATTTTACATTGGCCGAAATCGTTATAGTCAACCTTAGTTGTCACCTTAGAACCTGAGGATCAATGGTGTTTTTTTATTGTGATTACACACTATATTTATTTTTATCAACATATCACATATGTATAAACAATATTTTCTAGTTATATTAGGGATGTAATTTGTGGTTGTCTACTAAGTTTTACTCACATATTGATTAGGTTTCCTTAGCACTTTGGTACTCGAGCATACCACATTTTTCATAGGTTTAGGTAGTACAAGGGCCTAGTATTTCATGATCATGTTGGAGCTACTAGATGGGGATTTAGAGTCTTGTATGTGATGGGTTTTGAAGATAGTAGTAGAGTATCATTATATTTTATTTCTTTTTATTTATCTTGTATATGTGATTGTCCTAGGGGATGACTAATTGGGATGTATGATTGGATGCTTTTGTATTACATTATTATAACCTAATTCTTGTTTGTTGATCATACATACTATGATTATAATTGTGGATGATGTTTGGTTATTTTTTAACTATTTTTTACTTTGGTATGAGGGTATAGTCTCTACATAATAACACCTTATACCCTCACTACTACTTGGTAGGATCTAGTGTATGGGGAGGCATGCCTGAGTTTATGAAACATCATCAGGCTAGAAACTAGTGAGTGGTAATGGGCCAGGGATGTCCCAAAGAGGTATCAAAGTACCCTTTTATTTATCTTACTATTTGGGGGTATGGTAGGCAAGAAATATGGACATTCCAAATCTTGTGATGGGCCTTGATATGGTATTTCACAAACACCTTTCTCAATAAGAATTATAGGTTACTAGGGATATTAGATTGTTGTTCTTGGTTTTTGATGTTATATTTGAGATATTTATTCAAATATGATGTGTGTATTTGAGATTTTTATTATTTTTTTTCTCTTGTACTGTTGGTAAGAGGCTAGTATACATGCATCATTGATGGAATATATGGTTCATAAGACATTCATATGATTTCATGTGATTGATACCACTAAATATGAGGGTTCAATTTTTTAAAGTGTCAATAATAACTTATTTGGTGTATTCCTATGTAACTTGTTGGTGGAACTCTACTTTTCCAAACCATGTTATATTTTCTCTGATGAAAGGTCATGTGGATATTATAGATGGATATTCCATGGAGACAACTATATAGTCTCTCTGTGTAAGGGATGAATAAAGAACCTTATAAGGTCATTATAGGTATCATATTTATTGATGATAAAACAATTCTGGGTGATTAGAAATAGGTTAAGTTACTTAAAGTTTTAAAAAACCTATATGGTGTTTTCATATATAGATTCTTAGTGGAATTATATTTAAGTGATCCAAATGATCATGATTTTTCTTGATACAAATCATCTCTGGATGATTTCATGACTTGTACATGGATGTGACTTGGTCCTCAAGGGGTAGTCTGGTATTCATATTCCCATTTAAGATGTGTTCTTGAAGAGGGGTGGTGTATAGCATGTGATTCTTCATGTGGATATACAAGAACCCTAGAGTGGGCGCCCTATAATGTGAGCTTCCTTGTGATATTTTAGATGAGAGAAGTGATGTTTTCCCATGAGATATGACCTATGTGAGGCATGGGTTATGAGATAGGTGGGTATAGAGACCTAAGATAAACATGACTTTATTTTATATCTTTTACATTTTATAAATAATAATATCCTAATAATTGATAGGTTCAGTTTATTTAGAGACTAGCTAGGTAATATGATTATTTTAAAAAACTCATTCCATTTCTACTTAAAGGTACCATACTGGACAATCTTTTATACATTTCATTAGTAAGACTCATCCTCAAAACCCGAGGAATTAAAACATAAGAAAAGGGTGAGCACAAATTCTTGATAAGGGATTAATAAACATTTCATCAATGATGAGTTAAAAATAATATGTCAAAAACATGAGAAAAATAGAAATACCATAATATTATGAGTGATAATCAAAAGACATAATTTACCTTCAAAGTACATAACATAAGAACTTAAAGCTATAAAAGACCAATATGGAAGCATAACAACTATAACATGTATTAGAATAATTTAATATAAACCTTGAATAATGGGATCATAATATCATAATGAATAACATCCTTTAACTATGTCACAAACATTATCATAGGGAACCATTAGTTTCAAGAATCACACTATCAGTACCCGTGCTTATGAGCAACTAAAATGTACTCATGAATACATATCTTATAAGATATAAACTCTTAACCAATGAATTAGAGGGAAATATAATACCCTAACCATAATTAATCCATAATTATTTCTTCCAATTAAAAATAACCATAAATAACTCATGGAAATAAAATAGGTTTCATAAAACTTATAAATGAAAACAACTCTTTCTTCATTAAGAACCCATGTAAATAAAAATGGGTTTCATAAAAATTCCAATTGATATAAAATAACATCATAAAATAAATCAAATTATGTTGAAAAATTGATCACCCATAATAATAACATAATAAAAGGAAAATTTTTGGTGAAACATGGAACATAACTCTATTTGAGATAGATCATTTGAATATAATGAAAACCAAATCATGAAAATATATTTTTTGAAAATATTTTGTATCCATTGTTGTAAAATTTATAGTTATAAGTTTATTTTTGAAAAGTAACTTTAAAAAAACAAAAAAAAAAACAATTCATGTAAATGTATTTGGATTAAAAACTCCTTTTTTCACAAAAATAAGAGAGATAAAATCATTTATAATGGAAAGTCTTGGAAGAACAAAGTTCAATAAGAAATTGAATAACTCAAAGAAAGATGTTTGAGTTACTAAGTCCCTTATCTTTACCCTGTATTTCTACATATTTGATCTGACCTCATGTATCATAAAGATAAAAATATTAATTAACTATTTCAAAACCTTATTCATATATATTTACATTTAAAGTCTTCATTAAAAATAATTCTCTTCATGTATTAGATTTTTATAATCTTTTTTCAACATCTAGTGTTAATAATCTTGGCCGTGTTGAACTAGGTTCTTAAAAATGGAATTAAAGTTACTTATTACTCAAAACTTAATCATTAAAAAACATTTAATTTATATGAATTATGTTTTATAAATACCTATGATGTTATAATTCTATCACATGGGAGTTTTAGTCATGTTTTTTAAAGATAAAATCGACGTTGAACTAGTTTCAGGTTGTTTACCGATATTGATGGATTACCTTATAATGATTTTTACCTTTTTTTATCCATAAAGAGACATATTAATTATATAAATTACTTATATATATCATATATACACATAAAATTTAAACTAAAACCAACCATGAAGGTGGTAATGGAGAATAGAATACATCATTCCATGGAGGTGGTAGTCTGCACGTACACATAGATGATGATTGCATTTTTCAAATGGAGGAAGAAAGAAGTAAAATGTTTAATAATTTAAGGAACTTAAATATGATATATATATCATAAATATTTAGTTAATTCTCATTTTTTTACCCACCATTTTAGGCGATTAAGTAAAACATAACATGTTTCTTCATGGAGGTGGTAGTATGCATGTACACATGATTCCCATTTTAATTTCTATTAAAGGAAAAGGGAAAGGTGGTTAATTATTCTAACATAATTATAATAAAATAAAAGTATAATAATGATATTTATGTTATCATTTTAATATGGTGTAATAGAATTTTATGAATAAAAAGTTCACATACATAAATTGAAATGATAAAGGAGTGATTAGAAATTTATACCTCACTTCTTGGATTATGTCCATTGCAAAGGGGGTTAAGCCTTCAAGGTATGGTATTTTGAGAAGAACAAAAACTCTTAAAGGTTTATAGGATTGTTTAGGAATGTTTTGTGTATATTATAGGTTGAAATAAGTGGGTTGTGGTTTGAGGGGAAGTGAGGAGAGGAGTACCTCTTTTATAATTGAAAAGGGATGACTTTTTCATAAATACCCAAAACTATTTAATACTGGGAAATAATTCTCAAGAAAATTGGATCCAAAATTGGGAAATAATGGATATGGTAAGGGATAAGTTTTATCAAGTACCCAACCACCCATTCCCAAACATATTTTAAGTATTTTTGTGGTGTTTACCTCTTGGTTAAACCCTTTTTACCTCTTTTTATTTTTACAGAGGTGACTAGTTTTTACCAAAGTAACTTATCCTTTATGATTAAAAAAATAAAATGGTACTTATTATATAATTATAACCCACTGATTCTAAATTCTAAATCCATTTATTTTTATTCAATTTCAAAAAGTGATAAAAATTAAATTTAAAATAATAAGTATATAATGTATTTAATTTTTTTTCTTGAAAACAATTTCACTTAAGTTATAAAACATTAAATATATGTTTGTAAACTATAATAAAGTTTTTAAATTTATAATATAACTCATAAAATTCATATTTTTTATAAAAAATGGTTTAATAAATTTCAAAATCATTCTTATAAAGTAATATTTCTATAAAAGGAATCATATTTGTAAAAATAGTAATTTTTTAGAAAATTCTAAAAAATTAATCTTAAGATAATATTTACATGATAAATCCAAAGCTGATATTATTATTTTTAAATTCACATATATAAAATTATAATTTTTTTTATTAAAATACATAAAATATAACAAAAAATTATTTTTTTTGGAAAAGGACTTTTGGTATATTATCTATTATTCATCCCGTTTCCTATAAATTAATAATTAAACTAGTGATATCTTATTTTTCATATAATAAATCTATATTTTTGTTATTCAATAACAATAAACTTTTTTTCTTTATATAAAATTTTAATTTTTGAAAAATAAAATTTTAAACATAAAGTGAATTGATCAAAAATGACATTTCAAAAAGTATAGAAATTCATGATATATCTATATATAAAAATATTTTATTTCATGTTGATATAATCCTAATTTATACTTACATAACCACTTATGATCTATGTGTAAGGCCTAAGCATCATATATGCTTTGGTTGTAGTTTGAGGTGGTTGTTTAGCTGGTATAGATCTTGTGATAATCTCTATGTGCTTGAACTTCTCTCACATATAGTTTTTATCAATCTATAATTTCTTAAGTTCAACTTAGTCATGGACTAGTAATACCCATAATGAAGATAAATACCTTATGATATTAGAAAAATGGGCTTTATATGGAAGACTTATACTTCCAAATTCTATTTCTTCATACTTTTTTATATATTTTGTAATGTAGTTACTTCAATTTATACCAGATAATTTAACGACTAAGTTTTAATGGTAATATTTAATATTAAAAATATATCAAGTTTTTTAATTTTAGTTTGGTATAGTGTGTGAAACATTCTATTTAATATATTATTTATTTAAGGATAATATGTAGAGAAATTTTTGTTTGTTACATTCTCCCCCCTTAAATAAATTACATCCACACAATTTTATTTATTACATAATAATGAAAATATATAAGGGTTTCAAAAGATATATGTGACTCAATATATTATTCCTAGAGAGATATAAACCTTTAAAATGCAGAAAACATATTTTTTCCTTAGAATAGTCTTTTCACTAATATTGAGTTTTTTCTCCAACCATTTGAACCAAGAGCCTATTAATAACGATATTATATAATTTCCTACTAAAGGGTGTTCATAATCATCCTTGCATAGACTATCATAAGTTGATATGATATGTGATCTTGTTATTCCAAATATTTTCCCTTTAATTAGAGAGAACCAATTCATTTAAAAAATAACATTAATTTTATCTAAATGAAGAAAAATAAGTTTTTTCATAAAGAAAAATTTCACAAACATTGACTTGGGATACAATATTCATACAAATAGAATTTTTCTTCAATGGTCAAATCATTCAAGTGGTGATTTAATATTATTAAAAAACTTCCTAGTATTACATGCTGGATATAAAATATTCTAATACCCATAAATATTAATTTGAGAGAAATTTTATGTTTTACCCTTTGCTTTTATGACATAATCTCAGTAGTAGAGTTGTTCTATTGGTCGAGGAGGTTGTTGATGTCTATTATCCTTGTAGTCCTAGGTTAGGGAATCAATTTCCAAAATACCCAGACTCCTTGAATTTGAAACAATGAAGTGTGTATGGTGTATTAGTTGGGACTTTTATACCTTCCACTATATTATTTTACCTCTTTATCTCTCTTCGATAATCATGATCTTGATGGACAATCCTTCAACACTTGAAAAATTTCTTATTCCTTTAATACATTCCCTCAGGTGATTCTTCCAATATTTTTGACATGTGGGTGGTTGAATATTCCTTATTTCATCATCTTTATTTCCATAATTTTCTGGAGTCTCCATCCTTCACTTCTTTGGTGCACTCATTATTTATACTATGGTTATATTTTTAATCATATTTCACGATAATTGGTTTAGAATAATCACTATATTTCTCAGTTTATCTTCCATTTTAATGGGTTGATCATTGGGATAGTTACTACATTTTCCCTTTCACCCATTTTAACTCATTTCTTTTGGGTTCCATCCATTAATAAATCTAATAGGGGTTAACATGAGCGATGGAAATTTAACATCATATAGGTATTATACTAATCAATAATATTATAGGGATTCGACCTTAAAACCTTTTCGTTATCCCTAAGTGAATCTATGCCACAAACACATCCACTTTATAGTATATAGAAATTAATTAATTTCTAGGAAAACCACCTACTCAAGGATTTACCAATATTTTAGGACATAATACTATACTTAGACTCATATATAGTGTTCTCACAAAGGTTTTCTAAACCTAATTATCAAAAATATACTTTCCAATATCCAAAAAAACTAAACCTTCACTCTGATACCAACTTTAATGAACCATGATAAAAATGATATATTTTACGTATTTTACATGATTTAAAACATTAATTTTCATAAATAATAATATCACAAGAACTTATAAGTTCAGTTTCATTAGAGACTATCTAAATAATAATATTATTTTATACAAAACATAACCATTTCTCCCTAAAGGCACCATAATAGACCACCTTCTAGACATCTCATTTGTAAAACCCATACTTAAAACCTAGTGAATAAAAACATAATAAAAGGGTGATATCAAATGATTAGTAAGTAATGAATAAACATAACATAAATGATGAGTTTATAAGTATAAGTTAAAACCATGATAATAATGTAAATATCATAACATAATGAGTGATGATCATAATACATAAGTGAGCTTCAAATTACACGATATAAGAACTTAAATCCATGAAAGATCAATATAGAATTATAATAGTTATATCATGGATTACAATAATTTAATATATAACTTGATCATGAGAGCATAATATCATAATGTATAACATAATTAAACTATGGAACAAACATTAGTATAGGGAAACATTACTATCATGAGCCACACCATCAACTCCCATGCTTAAGATCAACTAAAATGTACTTGTGAATACATATCTCATGAGATAAACTCTTAACAAATGTATTTGTGGGAAATATAGGACCCATCCATTATTCATACATACTTAAATATTCCACATAAAAATAATCATAAATTACCCATTTAAATAAAACTATTTTCATAAAACTTCCAAATCAAAATATACTCATTTTTTGATAAAGAACACAAGGAAATAAAAATGGGTTTCATAAAATTCCAAAATGTTACAAAATAACATCACAAATTAAATCAATTAATACTGAAAACTTGATCAACAAAAATAATCACATAATAAAAGGAAAATATATGGTGAAACTTGAAACATAACTATGTTATAGATAAATCATTTTAAGATAATGAAAACTAAATCATGAGAAGATTTTTTTTTGAAAACATTTTGTATTCAGCACTGTAAAAGTCATAGTTACAAATCTATTTTCAAAAATTTCCTTTATTTTTTTAAAAAATTATAAGAAAAACTTCTATAGAAATGGATTTAGATCAAAAAATATTTTTCCTTAGATATAAAAAAGATTACATCATTCAAAATGGAATGCCTTAAAAGAATAAATTTCAATAAGAAATTTTATAAATCAAAGAAAGGAGTTTGAGTTACCAAGTCCCTTTCCTTTACTCGTTATTTCCAAAAAAGTGATTGTATAATAAAGATACATATATAAATTAACTAATTCATAACCTTATTCAGATACATTTACATTTACACTCTTCATTAATAACTATTCTCTTCATGTACTATATTGTTATATTATATTTTCAACATTGAGTGTTAATAATTTTGATCGTTTTAAACTAGGTTTATAAAAGTGGTGTTGATATTACATATTATTGAAAATATTATTATTAAATAGACATTAAAATAACTTGAATTTATATTTTACAAGTACCTTTAAAAATAAAATTCCATCAGATTATATTTTTAGTCGCGTTTAATTAAGATGAAATCCATGCTGAACTAGATCCGGGTTGTTTACTAATATCTATGGATCACCTAATAATGATCATTAATTTTTGTGTTATTAATAAATAATAACATTAATAATATTATATATATATATATATATATATATATATCATATAAAATCATAAAATATAAACTAAAATAGTCCATGAAGGTGTTAGAAATAAATGGAATTCATCGTTCCATGAAGGCGGTAGTCTGTACATACACGTGGATGATGATTTCATTTTTTCAAAGGGAGGAAGAAAGAAGTAACATGGTTTATAATTTTAGGAAATTAAATATGATATATATATATATATATATATCATAAATATTTAGTTAATTAAACTTTTAGACTGTATAGGTTAAGAATTTAAGGAAAATGAAACATGATTCTTTATGGAGGTAGTAGTCCACACATACACATGATTCACATTTTCGTTTTTCTTAAAAGAAAAAGGAAAGGTGGTTAATGATCATACCATAATTATTATAAAATAATAGTATAAAAATGATACAGATTTTATTATCTTAAGACAGTGTAATATAATTTTAGGAAGAAGTGAATATAGAGAAATTGAAATGAGAAAGGAGCGGTTATAAATTTATACCCCACTTCATGGATTATCTTCTCTAAAAATGGGTTTAATCCACTAAGGGATGTTATTTTGAGAAGAAAAAACCTCTTTAAGGTGTATCTGAATGTTTATGAGGGGTTTTTGTATATTTTTGGTTGAAATAATTTGTTTGTGGTGTGATGTAATTTTGGAGAGAAGTGTCACTTTTATAGGTGAAAAAGGATGACATTTTTATAAATACCAAAAAATTTAAAATAATGGGAAGTAAATATATAAAAAATTAGATCCAAAATTGGGAAATAATGGATAAGGGAAAATATAAATTTGATCAAGGCCTCAACCACCCATTCCCACACATCTTTTAATTATATCTTCGGTCTTTCCCTATTGGTTAAACACTTTTTACCCCTTATGATTTTTATCGGGGAAACTAGTTTTTACCAAAGTAAATCATCCTTTATAATTAAAAAATAAAATTGTACTTATTATATAATTTGTAACTAATAATTAAAAATTTTAAATTCATTTAATTTTATTCAGTTTATAAAAGTGAAAAAAATTAATTTTAAAATAATAAGTATGTAGTGTATTAAAAACAATTTCTTGAGAAAAATATCACTTAATTTATAAAACATTAAATATAGGTTTTTAAACTAGAATAAATATTTTTAAATTTATACTATAACTCATAAAATTAATATTTTTCTATAAAGGGTTTTTTATAAATTTATAAATCATTCTTATAAACTAATCTTTCCATAAAGGGCACAATATTTGTAAAAATAGTATATTTCACTATTCACCCATTTTTTTAAAAAAATATAGAAAATTATTATTAAGATAATATTTGTATGATAAATTAAAAAATGATCTTAATTTTTTAAAATTCACATGTTAAAATTTGTATTTTTTATTTTTATTTAAAAATATAAAATATAGCGAAAAAATGTTTTTTTAAGAAACTAACTTTTGATATATTATCAATTATTCTTACAATTCCCTATAAATTATTAATTAAACTAGTGTTAAATTATTATTAATATAATCATTATATCTTATAATTATTCAATAATAATAATCTTATTTCCTTGAAATAAAATGCCAATTTCTGAAAAACACATTTTTTAAACATAAAGTGAGTCGAGAAAAAATAACCTTTTGAAATGTATAAAAATTCATTATATATCTATAAATATAAAAATTTTATTACATTTTTATATAAAACTAATTTATACTCAAATAACCCCTTATGATAATCACATAATACCTAATCATTAGATAATCCTGGGTTACAGTTTCAGGTGACAGTTTAGCTAGAATGAATCTTGTGGAAACCTCATCGATCTTGAGATTCTCTCATTTATGATTTTGGTAAAACCATAATTTATTGATTTTGTATTGTTATTGGTTTAATACAACCCATATAAAATCTACCTCCCTCCTGATCTCAAAAAAATGGGCTTCATAATGAATAATTTCTGTTCCAGATACCATTTCTTCCTACTTTCTTTACTAATTTTATAATATGGTTACTTCAATTTATACCAACCAATAAAAAAACTATGTTTTAGTGGTAATATTTAATATTCAAAATATATCAAGTTTTTTTCTAGTTTTTTATAGACATAAACTTTATATTTAATATATTATTTATTTAAGGAGAATATACAGTGAAATCTTGGGTCATTATAGTGAGAGAGCCTAGTTTCTTTAGGACGTGGCTCAGGATATAGGTGAGATATATACTGGGATTGACTATAAATATGTATTCGTTCTATTGTTGACAAGATATTTGATATTTTATGGTAACCCAAGATATGGTTTAGACCAGGTTTGTGAGTGGACATAGAGATGGGAAGCATGGGTAGATGCTTGTATTTGAGGTTGATTCATGCGAGGTGCTATCAAATATATGATGTAGGAATATGAGATGGCTTGGGAATTTATGGTGTAAAGTATTAGGATTTATTTCCACATTAAGGTTGGGTTTTGAGGAAATTATCCATTATATTCCGAGCCCTATTGATTTTGAGTATGAATTATAATGAGGTCATAGATCGTGATCTTAGATGTGTTAGATCCTAGATGGGTAGATCATGGGCAGATTATTTTTGGTTTTAAGAACAATTACCAAGTAGTGAGTGATTGTATGGTATGCCTTGGAATGAGTGATATGTTAGGAAAGTTATAAATAAAGCACTTAGGTGATTTTGGATAGATGAGATTGACCTGAAGTAAGGCATGGTTAGTAGTTTAGGTGTCTGAACCTGGGTTTAAGGAGATACGAATCATGGGAGTATGAGTCAGGTTGTGTGATTGGGTGGTATGAGAGAATATTTATATTGGGTTTGGATGAAACTAATATTTATAGTGGTTAAAAACCTATGATAAGGTTCTGTAGATGATTACTCTACCTTCAAATGAGGATAGTTAATGTTGATATGGATTTTCAAGAAAATCCTTGATGCATGTGGGAAAGTGAATGATGGTAACACATATTTCTTATTTAGTGTGTGGATTAATGAGTGGTTTTGTGCAGGATGAGGACTAATCAATTTTGATTTAAATATTGTGAGCATGAATGCCTGAGGTTTTGGATAGTAATTTGAGGTGTTCCTCATGTAATGGATAATGACATTGTGCATGGATGGTGTCAGGGGTTTAAAGGATGGGTGAGAATGGATCTGGTGGAGAGACATGTGTGAAATAGTGTAATCTATTAAGGTTGTTCTTATAGAGTATTATAATAGAATTAATATGGCGGAGGGTGAACCATTTTAATTGGGAGGTGGTGTAACTTTCGTTGTGGATGGATTTTGGTGGATGTTGAGGATAATGTTCCTAGTGAACCACGAACAGGTAGCGATTGGAATTTTGCGTTGGCACTCGGGTATGAGTGGTAAAATATTTTCTATTCATTACATGTAATAATGGATAGATAATGGGTTGTGGTGATTGGGTTATTAGTTCAATGTAGTGATGATAATTATTCACCAATTCGGGGAGCATCAAATCAGTCATAGAGGCACAACCATTGCGTTGAAAGGGTTTTGGATGTAGTGATATAGATTAGTGAACAATTAATATGGAACCAGGATTCTAGTGTATACGTGGATCCAATTTTATCTAGTTCTATATTTAATACTTGATTTTGGATATAAATTAGGCATTAAAAATATTATGATTTTTGTTATTGGGACTAGGATGGAGTTAGCGTGATCTATGAGTGAGTCAGATTAGAGGTGTGCCCGTGATCATGGAAAGAGAATGATAACTAGTTTGGTTGAATGAGGATCCAACCAAAGAATTACATTGAGTTTTAGGTTAATAATTTGGTATGGATGTTTGTATGGTTCTATGATTCCTTTAATATTTAAGGCTCCATGATTAAGCGATGAGATAACAGATCACCAGGTGTGGCTGAGTGTTTTGGGGAAAATTTATCTATAGTAGGGGAAAATGGTTATTTTACATGATATTGGATGTAGTGGTGTGGAAATTACATTGATCATAATAATAGACCACTAAAAATGAATTTCTCTAGGTAATTACTATGGTGGGAAGTACCAAGGGTAGGAATCAGCTCGTATGAGACAAGTCTTATGGCAGGGAGAACCTTAATACTGGGAATGTATTGGTTGATGGGGTACCTCGGGATAGATGGGTAATATTGAGTACTATATTAGTATTTGTAATGATTATGAGTGGTTAGCTTAGGTTTTGTTGAATATTACACCCTTGTGTTTGTATTTTGATAGAATAAGCTCATTATATGTTTTGGAATGGGATATAATGTGTTAGTGATGAATTGGAGACCTAGGTGGGTCTAAAATAACGGTTATAGGACCACCAATACTTCTTAGAGATGATAAGTGTTATGGTGGAGAGGCTGTAAAACCCCATTTTATAACAGGCTATGCAATTTAAATGTAATTTTAATTTTGGTCCTTGAGTAGGGGTCTTTTTGAGAACCATGATTCAGATTAGAATTTCGAGAGTTGTAGTGTATTAAGGAGATCTTGTTGGATATGGATTGAGGTTTGAGAGAGATATTGGGGGATAAGGTGTCTATCATGAGATTCAGGTGGAGGTTTTTATTTTTATATTGGTGTTTACCTCTGTGTACAATTATTGAACGATTATTCCAAACCACGTGGAGGTCTAGAGAAAACCATACAGAGTAATTTTTTATGCGGGGTGAGGCGAAATACTTTCACATGGTTATCTAGAATTGTGCATGGAAACCATGTTTGGTGCTAAATTTTGTATATTATGTTGAATGGTTAGAAAATTATTTGGTAAACCATGTGTCCAAACCATTCAAAGGGGTGTGTATTGAGATAATGAAAGTTTTATGGTTAGTTCATGGTTTGGAAAACCATTCACCTAAATCATGTGACTACCCATATTTCATTAAAAATGGGAAATTACCCCTTTCCATTAATTAATTTTAAACAACCCTCTTCTATTTTCTCCTTTTTCTCACATGTATTAACTAAAGGGGCTCAAAGTAGATCCTTTATCCTTTGACCCCCTTGAGAGGGGTGATTTCTTGGAAATTATTTGGTAGATTAATAGTAACTCCTTATCATATTATCTTTTTTATTTTTCTATTTTCTAGCCTAATGATTTGGTGTGGTTCTGGATAGAGTTTTATTGAAGATTCCACTAGAGCATTTAGAAATTATCCCAATTTTTATGGGTATTTTTCATGTATTGGTTAGAGGATTTCCCATAAAGATAAACACATTTTGTTGCTTTCTATTTTATTAAAAGTATGTTTCCCTATGAATTTTCCATATATTTCTAGTAAAATTAGGTTAAATTAACCAATAATTTAGGTAATTTAATTAGGTATTTTGTGTAGATTAGGTATAGGTGAATGTTAGGAGAGGATTTTACCTTGTTACTCAAGGTTTTGGTAAGTGGATATTTCTCATTTTTTTAGAAATTATACCTATTTTAATTAAATTAAAAAATTAATTATAAACAGTTATAATTAATTATTTTGGATATAGTGACTTGAGATAGGAGCTTGAGATTCGATATGAGGCTTAGATGAGCATAGGTAGTGATGGACACGCTTTCAAAAAGGGAGTAAATTCATGTATGAGGTAGGTGGTACTTAAAATTATCCTTTTTTTTCTATGTATTGTGTTTATATGCATGTGATATAATGTGTCACCACTTATATGTGTTTGAACTTAAATTAAAATTAATTGTTTGTGAATTATTTTGAATATAACTAGAGTGTCAGGGGACCTGATGGAACCTTGAACAATAGTTGATTCCTCAACCATTGATGGATGATGTCTTCATTACAAATGTGTGCTTTATGATATAGGAACCTTGGAGGGGTGTAAATGGAACGAAACGTAGTGGGATTAAGATAGGATCCCCTAATTCCCCAGATTAAGAGATAGTGTTGGATTAGGGTGGTTGTCCAAGTAATAGAACATATAGAGCCTTTATATGCCTTATATACTTGGTCTAGTTGATATGAGTGTGAGGCAAGGTTTCCTCCTCCAATTTTATGTGAGGAGTTAGGTGGGTACACCATAGGTAGGTCTATGGATAGGTGGAGTACATGAGGACCTACCTAGGATGATTGAGAAGGAATATGGGATTTAGGACATCCCTCAAGTGGGAAATGGTATATGTTTTTCTATGAGTCTGATTAGACCATGATGTGATTATAGAAGTACTGAGGGATGTTATTCCCTTTGAGTGATGGGCATGGGCTTGAGAGATAAGAATGAGATATATGTGATGACCATAAATTACTTATATTAATAAAAGAACTCTTGTTTCTCAATAACTATTTTATTATTTTTATAATAAAAGAACATAGTAAGTCTATTAAATTTATTTAAACATAATGTATTAATATCGACTACTACAACTAGAAATATTACAGGGATATAAACACTGAATAGTATTAGAATCACTAATGGGAACTCTATATGCTTGAATTCACCCATGAAGATCCTTATTACGATGACGACTATAAAAAAGAAAGATAAGTATTAGAAATATGATACACATTATAAAGGGATGTGTAATATCCTTTTTGAGTGAAGTAGTCAATGATTAAATATGTGATTAGTGGTGAAAATATATAGGATAATTAGACCATTGTGAATTTTAACCATTACGACCTTTGGGAATTATGACTATTGGTCAATATGGCTATTGGGAATTATATCCATAGGTCAATATGACCATTGGGGATTATGAATATTGGTTATATAGACATTATAAAGTGACCATTGGGATTGTTTTATAATGCATAAGGAAGAAACCATGGCTTCTAGTAGTTGGAACATCCTCTATGAGGTTCACTTGTCAGAGCTTGGGAGAGAGGTGGTATCACCTGGCTTTGTCCTTGACCAAACTGAAGTCAAAATTCAACAAATGATACATGAGGAGGATATTTTTTTAGATAGTTTAATCTAGTAGAAATTACCACTCGAGCGATGTTGGCTATACTATCACAATATACTACCATCATCACACATCTTACCCTTGGGGAATATGACATTGTAATATGGATTTATATATATATATACCTTAAGTAGTTTTAAGATAAAATTAGTAATGAAATAGTGGTTACTTTACTAAAATTAGTTTTTTATATATTTTATTTTAATCTTTTTTACAAGGAATAAAAAATACAAATGAATATCAAATGAATATGATAAAATAATTTTTTATTACAGAGAAACCAAAATTGTATTTTTAGAAATATTATTATATTTCATTTTATGAAAAATTTATAAATTTTAAATAAAATTTATTTTCTTTAATTAATATTATAAAAATATTTTTATTTAAATATAAATAATAATATATTTTAATGAAGTCCTAATTAATTTTTTATAATAGTTAGAAAGTTGATTATATCATAAAAACTATAAATTTTAAATAAATAATGATATTTATTTAAAATATAAAATTACAATATTTATAGAAATACATTGATAAAATTAAGATTATTTTTATACATAGAATATCAAAATTATCTTAGGGTGATTTTTTTAAAATTCCGGACAAAGTTGATTTTTTTGGTGAAAAACAGAAATCACTATTTTGTTAGTACCATGATTTTTGATATCATTATGATTTTATCATAATGAAAAAAATTATGAAACATTATATTCAATAAAAAATTTAGATAAGGAGTATAATATTTAATTTAAAAATATTAACATTCATTTAGAAAATTTTACTTAAAATTTTAGAACTTTTAATTTTTTTTCCTTTATAAAAACTATTTTTATATTCTATGTATTAAGTGGGGATATATTGATTTAAAGGTCATATAACCTCCTTGGATCATTAATTAGTCAAAATATTAGTTGGAATTGATTCCACCCACAATTTGTGGGCTTAAATAATAAAATAACCAATATTCTAACCCTTAAAAACCACCCCTCCTTAAGTATGATTACCCACCCATTCTTCACACACTCCCCACTAAAAATAATTTTATCATGAATCCCATATATTTATTCCTCTCAATAGTCTCTCCAAGTTGGTTTTAAACTTCTAAGGAGTCCCCCTGTCATTAAGAATCTACTTTGCAGGGTAAGGTTTCTCTCCCTCCTATTTTTACATTCAATTATTTTCCGTTATAATAATACTTTAATTATCAATTAATTCTATTTTCATGTGTTTTTAAACACCCATATACTTTCCATATGATTACTTGATAATGATATATTACCATTATCTCTCATTAAACCCAACCCATAATCCATTTTGTATACCAGTTATGCTTCTAAAATCATTCCTTGATTTTCCATGATATATTTTATTTTTTTGAATAACCAAACTTATTTTCATTAAAGGGTATTCATATAGATGTTACATTATATTATTTAATGGGGAAATACATTCATGAAACCCAAATTCCATACTCATGGTTTAAAAATATATTTACTTATGATCTGTAATCGATGTGGCACACATAATGTTAGACAAATGAAGGGTTTTCCATGATAGTGATCCAATGCATTGGGTAGAGAATTAATCTATAGAGATTACTTGATTATTATAACCTATCATAATGACTTGGTAATGTTTTATGTGTAACATCCTGACCCAGTTTACCATCAAACTAGTAGTTGTAACAGTGGGTCACATAGCCTCAAGCACATCTCCCCGTAAGCCATAGGCTGCCGACTAGCAGCGAGGGTCTTATGAGGTGATAGTGGGGAGACTATACCCTCATATCAAAGATTTCACAATGGTATATTAGAATATAAATATAAGTTAATAGTGGAAGAAATAATAAATAATTGATAAATCAGCAGAAGACAATAATTAAAAATTTAATAAAAGTGGCCAATGCCAGATTATACAATAGATGAATGCATTCCATACTGATGATACATAACTGAAAGTATTAAATAATACATGATGCTTTACAATATAGTACAATAATATATAAAGGATATAAAATCCACATGAGTGATCTCCATGAGCATCCCATGCTATAGATCAATCCTTTTCTTCTATCTCACAGGTACAAGCAATACAATTATCATCCCAAATCTTGCAAATATAAGGTCTACTCGAGTACCAAGGGTAACCGAGCAGGGTGTGAGATATAAAGATCAGTAATCCATCACCCACGATGTCTATCAAAATCTAAAAAATGAAATATAAATTAAGAATTGATCCATATAAAATAAGTTCAGAGTGATAACAATTAATTAAAGGAACTTTGTCCGAGTTCCAAAATAGACACCCGTACCATACCACCTACTTTGGCCTAAGTCAGAAATTAGAAAGGAGGCAACTATGTGAGCATAATATGTGTACCAATGCCAAAATTAACAAGGAAACTCAAAATGTTCACCCCCAATATTTTTCTTAGGCTTGGGGTCTAACTCCAATGTAATCACGTAAGTATGCTAATAAGCAAGAGAGAAAAGTCACAAGTACAAGATCTAATATAAAAAGAAGCAAAAAGTATGGCATAAGCAATTAACCAATGCAACCAATAAATGAAATTAAATCAATCTGTCAAATCCAACAGTGGAGACTGAGCCTGTTCTTTAGGTATCACTATGGTACATCGATTCAAAATATCTAATGCCACTGAGCCTATCCAAGGCGATCCTTTTGAAGTTCCAAGTATCACTCGTTGTATGGTAACCATGAGTCCATATTGGGTATCACATGTAATGGACCAAGTATCACATGAGGCTTGGTGTAACCATTTTTCCAATAGGTCCATCCTCAGTTGGCCCTTAGGGAACTGGTATCACCCAATAGTATAATAAAAATCCTTAGGGAACCATTTACTAGAGAGCCTAAAACACTAATTCCCAAGTGTTTCATGGTATAAACACCTGAGTATGGGAGTCTATCCATGAGTCCTTAATACGGAACCCATGTTCTCACCCAACCCATATCAAGTGAACTATATTAGCCAAGGGACATTGCAAGGCAAACATCAATAATTATATCACATGGAAAGCATATACATAAATCTTTTTATCAAAAAAGCTCCGTGAGCCACAAGCTATTCAAGATACCAAGTAAAACAATCCAATCCATAAACATGGCATAAGGAATTTTTCACAAAATAACCCAAGTCTATAAGAAATATCACTAGGTAATAAGCAATAAACATAATAAATTTTCAAACAAGAGGCTTAGCAGCAAGGCATAAGCTCTTACAATAAAATGTAACTAGAGTCACATAGAATTAACATCCCTTTGACCATATGTCATCAATGATGTATCATGGTCTCAAGATATCAAGATTGACCCCGTATTTTATACAACCAAGCCAAACCACTTTGGAAAAGTAATATATATACACAAGCATATGCACAAGGCTAAACAATATGAACTAGGCATGCACATTTTCAAAGGCCCATTCCATAGTTCAATTCACATTTTTAAATCAAGTTATAAATTTAAGACATTATTTCAAGGTACCACACACTCACCCAAAGGTGAAACACAACTAAATGAATTAGGAAAAAAGGACATTTAGAATGGCCACACCCAAAGGGGTGGCCAAGAGGCAAGTGGAACACCCCAAATGGGTTTCTCCATAAGTAAAGGCCACAAATGACAAGATAGAACAAACCAAAAATTTATTAAGTGATAATGAGGCATCGTAGGAAGGTTTTGGTGAGTGGTACAATGATGTGACGTGAAATAAGTGACAAAGTAAGGGGAATAGGATATCCACCCTACACCAGTAAATCTAATTAAAAGTTGGGCCACACAATTAGGATGTGCCTTGAATCATCTATAATTTTTAAAAGAAAGAAACATCATTTAGAAATAACAAAGAATGGCCATGTATAAGAATGTAATAAATCTATAAAATACATTAAGAAATAAGAAATAACTTAAGCAATAACTCTAAGAAATCTAAATAAAAATAAACTACCACTGTGAGTTTTCGTAGACAACACACCTCTGTTGGAGGGGTTTTATTATAAAACCATGATTTTTTTATCAAACAAAATATTTATCATAACTAAACACTTATTATAAAAATAAAGAGGCATAAATAAATATCCAAATGAAGTGAGGGAAGCTATAAATTTAATGCAATATTAAATTAAAGTCAAAGGATAAGGATCCTACATCAAGAATAAGACCAAGTCAATGCTTTAGCACTTGTCAGATTAGGCAGCGATCACTCTAAACCACCCCACACCTGCACAATCATACATCTAAACCCCCCCTCACACACACACAAACACATACACACATATATATATATATCATTTAATACAAGAACGTATTCCCCATGCCATAAAAGAACATTCATGAGGAAGATATATATATATATATATAGCTGTGTATATGTGTTCACACCTTTAAGGATGACCAAAACTTCTTATAGTCAAATTTTAGGGAATCAAAACACCTTAAGACACAATTAAAGGGTGAGAAACAAAACAAAAGGTTTAGAATCTTACCCAAACCGAATAAAATAAGCCAAAATGGACCCTTCTGCATCGCCTTCGGTGGAAGATACCGGAACATAGACTCATGAGTCCCGAGTAAGCCTTTTCATACCCTAAAACTAGAAGAAACCAAAAAAATTGAGTTCCCCCTTTGACTAGGGTTTCAACCGAATGGTATTGGCTATAGAAAGACCAAAATTGACTATAGTGATGTATGAGAAGTATGGATAAATACATACCAACTCAAGTCAACCAAGAATTGCAAAATATTTGGGTAAAGAATTTCATGGAAGGAGGGAGCCAGATGGAGGGGTGTGTGGCACCTCGTGGGGGAGGAGGGGAGGCTGGCGTCGCACGACCTGGAGAGGGCCCAGGAGGGAATTGCGAGTAGCTAAGAGGGGGACGAGTCTTCCCTTATGTTTTCTAAAAACCTAAACTAATAATAATAATAATAATAATAATAATAATAATTATAATCATCATCATCATAATAATAATTATATAATTATTATTATTATTATCAAAACATTTCTTTATTATTATTTTCCCATTTATTTGTAATTTAATTAATTTCACTTTTAATTTAATTTAATTTAATTTATTTATTTTAAAAAAACACCATAGTGTTTTAACTCTCTAAATTAAGATATGAAACTCGATTTGTAAAGTAGACCGTCCAGCAGATGAAAAATTTCAAAATTCTTTTCATATTTATCCAGTTCAAAATAGGGTCACTGAAACCTTCCCACCTTAGAACTTATCTTCCCTAAGAAGCCTTAGTAAACAATGTAAACATCACTCAACCTTCAAGGGTCATGAAGCTTCATTCAAATAGTCATGCTGCATTTCCAAACACCCAACACACATTTGAGAAGTTTTTTTACACATGATACTTAAAACACAAAAAATAGATCCAAAACTCATTTTCTAGACAAGGAATGGAGATGAAACTAACCCAAGTCCACTTATCTAGAGACATGATCACGTTGTCATCTCATTAAAAATTTGGACAAGGGTACTTCCCACCTTAGGCTTTAAGCATTAATTAACCAATTCCAAACCACAGTTCAACCCATTGTTGGAATTGTCTTATAAGAATGTATCTAAGAGTTATAATGATGCTTCTTGCATGATTTCTGTAATAGTTTAAAGTAGTTTATCCCCATTGGACACAAATCCCAATTCGAGTAGGATATTCATGAAAAACTTTTATTGACAAAAACCACACTTGCCTCCTCTAACGATGTTCTAGAGAACTGACTATCACTAAACATTGAAATTAAACAAGAAGAACCCAAATTCGATCTATCTCTACCTGACCATTTATAAGAACACTTGGATTAGATGACTGGTGTATTCCAAGAAGAACTACGATGCATCCTCCGAAGGAATCACACATTCACCAAAAACATGTCCACCAAAGTACATAACTGACTTTCAGTGATGTTCCTGACCAAACCAAGAAGGAAACCACACATCCAGTTGTGAACACAAAAGAACCACCCAACAAGCTCAACAACTTTAAATATTTAGCACGGTGTAAGACTGACACTCTTTAAGTGTGTCAAGGAGGATGTCAAGATATGGGACATTCTCATCACTAAGAAGAGTACACTAAGAGGAGTATGAGATTTACCAAAAATACTTGAGACACTCACATAATATCTGGATGCGGTGCTTGATACAATTATGAACCAACACACCCAAACTCAGAAAAAGAACAATTGAACCATTACAAGTCCACTAAATTAGAAAGAAGCTCATATTCACTTTTCGACACACCATTACTAATATATCACGATGCCTTTACAACCCAAGGCACCATGTGAACATTAAAGTTTTTCCCACCAAAGTCCACCAAGACCAACGATGATTCCAAAGGTTATATACACAACTAACCATTACAAATTCATGCTGCCGAACAAGCACCGACACATTTTAAAACTTGAAATCCTAAAAAGGCATTTAAGAAAGACTGACCATTTCCAAATGTTCTTATTTGGTTGTGATCCTTCTACTTGGAAGGACACATTAAATATAACCAATGTGATTCTTCGCATCTTATTATTATCCTAGTTAATGAAGGCAAGGAAAAAGACCTACCACTAAAAAGTGTGATAGGTTAGATTCACCATATACGAACATGTGAAACTCCTACGAGTCACACTCACATAGGTTAAAGCATTCAAAGAAGACCAAAACCAGTCTGAACAGTGTTTCAAAACACCTGAGTCTCTTGAAGGAGAAATCCCGAGCATTGGGATGGACATGATTTCTTCACTCCTAGGTCACTATACTCTAGAGATGACCCAAGACCACACTCAATAGTACAAGGCTCAATGATTCCACCGAACTCAACCAGTTCATTACAACATTAAACACTCGATGGAACCATGTACGTGAATTCATACTACATAGAGGTCATTAAGAATCAAGAAAACTTTTATCTTGGATGGTGATGTATCGATTCACCCATCATTGTGGATAAGAGATGGTCGAATGACCTACGAAGCAGCTGACCATGCCCAAGGAATGTATAACCAACTGAAACCGTGAATCACTCGATGCTCACGCTCATATAAAAGGCCAAGAAAAACATGACCACCCATCTAAACAAGGGTTTAATTTTAAGAAAGGGGGTCCAACTAAGGACCACGACATGCTAATGAAAACAAAAGGTAAGAAAAACCTGGAATTAACAAGGATTTTAAGTTTTAAGGGCAATACCTAGCATGAGATATCACCTTACGAAGAGAAAGTATTGAACCTAACACTGGGTCATGATAAAAGAAGTCACTAGGCTCAAAATATGACCATCTAATCCATTGCTAAAGGAAAGAGTGCCTATGGAAAACACTCATGATTCCATTCCTAGGAAACTCAAAGAAGATTTATTTACCATTACATGAGGGTATTAAATAGAGGAAAACACTACAGGTTTCATTTGCATTCCCTTTAAATTTAAAACCATTTCATAATAAAACATTCACATGTTCAACAATCTAGTCATACGAGAAACCATCTACAAATCCATAAAGTGCCCATATACTTTATAGGTGGCATTTGGGTTCCATTTAATTGAAACCAATCCATTTATCCCATGCAATAAATTTCATTAAAACAAAACTATCATTTCATTAAAACATGTACATCTTCAACAGTCCAGTCATATGGACAACCATCTACCAGTCCATAAAGTGCCCATACACTTTATATATGGAATTTGGATCCCATTTAATTGCAACAAATACATTTATCCCATGCAATCAATTTCATCAAAACAGAACTAGAATTTTATCACAAGAAACTAATATAGGGAAGACATTCTATAGGCATAGAAGCATAGTATATTAACACCTATTCAGGTTATACAATAATCATGATAATAATCACAACAACATGGCATGTAATTCAAAGAACTCAATCATATCAGAAGACAACATATGAATGAAACTACATGGAATGTCATATTCATGACTTGTGAATCCTTATATTCCTATTATGATGCATATAATGCTTCATTCTTTCCTTAATAGGCCAAGGGTAAAATACAATAAAATCCATAAATCCATAAGTAGTGGAAATTACACTAATAACTTGAGGTGAAATCATATCAATTGTAATATCGAAAAACATGAACATCAATTCCCAGCCCTGGACACTTATTCATTTCCCATATGTGGGGTGATCAATCCTAGGAATAACTATTAACCAAGAAAAGAAACGTTCCTAGTCTCCTATCACCAAACCAAAATAGTAATACAAAATAAAATAACCCCTCTGATACCAATTTGTAATGTCATGACCTGACTTGCCATCAAACTGATAGATGGACCGATGGATCACTTTGCCTTAAGCGCGTATCCCCGTATGACAGAGGCTACTGACTAGAAGCGAGGGCCTCAGGAGGTGATAGTGGAGAGAATATAAACTTATATCAGAGATTGAAAAATGGTATATCAGAATATAAATGGAAGTGAACAATAGAAGTAGTAATAAATAATTGACAAAGAAATATAAGATAATAATTAACAATTTAATAAAAGTTTCCAATGCCAGATTATAAAATAGATGAATGCATGTCAGGGTGATGATACATAACTGAATGTAGTAAATAATACAACATTTTTTACAACATAGTAAAATAATAAATAAAAGACAATAAATCCCCACAGGTGGTCTCCATGAGCATCTCGAGCTCTAGCTCAGTCCTTTGCTCCTAACTCCCAAGTACAAGAAATACAATGATCAAACCAAATCCTATAAATATAAGGTCTACTCGAGTACCAAGGGTACACAAATAGGGTGTGAGATGTAAATCTTAGTAGTCTAACACCCACAATGTCTATCCCAATATAGACAATGTAATATAAATTAATAAGTGTTCCTTATAAAATAAATGAAGAGTGACAATAATTAATAATAGAAACTTGGTTTGAGTTCCTAAATAGACACCCATCCCATACCACCTACTTTGGAGTAAGCTGGAAATTGAAAAGGATCTACCTGTGTAAGAATAATATGTGTAGCAGTGCCAAAAGTAACAAGGAAAATAAAAATGTGAACCATGAATCTTATTCTCAGGCTTGGGGTCTAACTCCCATGTCATCATGTAAGTATGATAATAAGCAAGAGAGAGAAGTCACAATTTCATGATATATTATAAATATAATCAACAATTATAACATAAGAAATTAATCAATATAATAAATCCATCCAATCTATTAGTAGATTCCGAGACCATCCTTGAGGTATCACTAAGATACATCCATTTAAAATATCCAATGCCACTAAGCCTATACAAGGTGATCCTTTTTAAGGTCCAAGTATCACTCATGGTGTGGTAACCATGTGTTCATCCTGGGTATCACACGTAAGGGGCTGAGTATCACCCGAGGCTAGGTGTAGCCATCTTTCCAACAGGTCCATCCTCAGTTTCCCATTAAGGAATCAGTATCACCCAATAGTATAATAAAAATTTTGGGGTATCCCTTACCTAGTGATCCTAAAACAATGCTTCCCTAGTGCATCATGATATAACCACTCAATCACAGAATTCCATCCACGAGTCCTTAATACAGAACCCATGTTATCACCCGGACCATATAAAGTAAACCATCATAGCCAAGTCACATTTTAAGGAAAAAATCAATACATATATCACATGGAATGCATATACATAAAACATGATATCAAAAAACCATCGCGAGCCACAATCTATTCAAGCTACCAAGTAAAACAATCCAAGCCATCAACATGGCATAAGGAATTTAGAACAAAAGTAACCTAAGGCTCTAATCAAGATCACTAGGTAATAAGAATTAAATATAAGAAAGGTTCAAGAAAGAGTCTTAGAAATAAGGCATATGCTCTAATAATGAAATGCAACCAGAGTCACATGGCATTCACATGTCTTTAACTATATGTCATCAATGATGTATCAAGGTCTTGAGATATCAGTACTGACCCTGTATTTTATACAACCAATACAAACCACTTTGGAAAATACAATATACGTACAAAAGAATATCCTCAAGGCTAAACAATAGGAACTATGAATATGCATTGTCAAAGGCCCAGTCCATAGTTCAATTACCATGTTTAAATTAAGTTATAAATTTAGGAAATTAGTCCATGGTACCACACACTCACCCAAAGGTGAAGCACAACTCAAGGAATTAGGAAAAAGTCCATTTAGGTTGGGCACACCCAAAGGGGTGGCCAAGAGGTAAGGAGAACACCCCGAACAGGTTTCAAAATAACCAAACGCCACAACAGACATGATAGAACAAAACAAACAATTTATTAAGTGATAACAAGGTGTCACCGGAAGGTTTTGGCGAGCGGAATAATGACACGACATTAAATAATGGATGATGTAATGGGAAGAAGATATACACCCTACACTAGTAAATCTAATTAAAAGTTGGGCCATGTACTTAAAAGTTATTTGGATCATCTATCATTTTTCAAATGAATCAATGTCATTTAAAAATAACCAAGAAGGTCCATGTACAAGAATTCCATAAATATAGACAAGGCATTAAGCAATAAGAAAGAACTTAAGAAACAATGACCAGAAAGATAAATAAAAATAAACTATCACTGTGAGTTTTATCAGACAGCACACCTCCATTGGAGGGGTTTTATTATAAAACCATGATCTTTTTATCAAAAAAATATTTATCATAATTAAAAACTTATTCTAAAAATCAAGCATCATAAATAAATATCCAAATGAAGTGTGGGAAGCAATAAATTTAATATAATATTAAATTAACGACAAAGGATATGGATCCTACCTCAAGTATAATATCAAACTGATGCTTCATCACTTTTCATATTAGGTGAGAATCACTCTATATGGCCCTACACTCGCACACACATACATCCACACACACACACACATATCCTTTAATCCAAGCACGTATTCCCCATTCCGTGAGTGAACAAACATGAAGAAGATACACACACACACACACACACACACACACACACACATATATATATACATGCTCATGTATATGTTTTCACTCCTCTAAGGATGAACAAAAATCCCAATAATAAAATTTTAGGGATTCAAAGCACCTTAAAACTCAATTAAAGGGTGAAAAAAAAAACAATGAGTTTATAATCTTACCCCAACCAATGAAGGAAATCCAAAATGATCCCATGCACCTTGCCTTCATAGGTGGATTATTGGACATGGAATCATGAGTCCCGAGGGAGCCTTCACATACCCTAAAACTAGAAAAAAAACCCACAAAAATTGAGTTACCCCTTTGACTAGGGTTTTAGCAAAGTGGTATTGGCTAAAAAAAGATCAAAATCAGCCGATGTGATGTATGAGAAGGATAGAGAGAACTACCACCTCAAGCCGACCAAGAATCAAAAGAGATTTGGGTGAATAATTCCATGGAAGGAGGGAGATAGAGGGTGGGGTGTGTCACGCCTCATGAGGTAGGAGGGAAGGATGGTGTCGTGCAACTTAGAGGGAGACAAGGAGGGCATTGCGAGCAGGAAAGAGGGGTAGGATACCCCATTAGTTTTTCTAAAAACCTAAACTAATAATAATAATAGTCAAAATAATAATTATATTGTCAATATTATTATTATTAAAACATTTATTTATTATTATTTTACCATTTATTTATCATTTAATTTATTTCAATTTCAATTTAATTTAATTTAATTAATTCATTTAAAAAAACATCACAATGTTTCAAATCTCTAAATTAATATTCAAAACACAATTTATAATGTGCCCCATCTAGTAGACAAAAAAAGTCAAAATCCTTTGCATTTTTGTTCGGTTCAAAACATAGGTTGTTACATCATGATAACCTAGTGAACAACCTTGGTAATATTTTTTTTAATAAAAATTAGTGATGAAACATGATGATATGAATGCAACATGTTTATGTTGTAGCCACATTTCTATGTTATTCCTCATGTTATCATATTCATATACTCTTTTATGCCTCATGTTCCTGCATTCATGTTCTTATTCTATGCCTCATATTTCACCCACAATGTTCATTATTAATTTATTTGTATTTTTATCCCTTATTGAGATGTATGATTTTCCCATTCATTTGATAAATCTCCCCAATAAATCAAATGCAGTATGGTGATCTAGGATGGGATAATAAAGAATCCTTTAAAGAGAGATGAAAATTATTTTATGATTTCTTTTGTATCCTATGTTTTTCTTAATGATATACCTAGTTTCAAAGACAATCAACCTCAGAATGTCCTTCTAAGTTATTTATGTAATATTTTTTCAAGGATTTATGTTAAAAATAATGTCTGAAATTTGTGGGTCACTATAATAAAAGAACCCATGTAGGGAGTTTGGACTATGATGTAACTTAGGGGACCTTAGTGGGTTCCCTAATCTCATGGTAATAACTAGAGAGGGTTGGTGTGTGGGAGAAGGATTTTTTGGTCTTGAGTTTCACCTTAGAACCTATAGATCAATAGAGATAACCAATTATGGATATAGTGATAGGGTGGGTTGTGCACTCAAGATGTCGTCCTAGGAGGCATGTAATGGGTTTGGTGAGTGTCCCACCCGAGTGGTATAATATGAGGATATAAAGAAGATACGACCATGGGTAAATGTGACTTATTTTATTCTTCTATGTTTGGAATGTGGTGAGGGTTTATAAAATGAAGGTGGGATACGACCCTCTATGTAATGTAGTCCCGGTACTGATCCAAGGTGGGGTACGACCCCTTGGGAGTATGTGATATAATTTTGTGGTGGGATGAGTTTCCCATAGGTATATGTTTCTTATATGGTTCCAGGGTGAGCTGAATTCTCCTTGAGTGTATGTTTCTTATATGATTCTAGAGTGAATTGAGCCCCCAGGTGCATTTTCTTTATGTGGTTTTGGGGTGGGATGAGTTTCCTTCACGTGAATGTTTTTATATGGTTCTAGGGTTGTGCATGGTTCCCCACTGAGGATCAATGATGATTGTTTTTATTGAAATTCTCAATCGTGTTTATTTTTTTGATCATATCACATGTGTATATAAGGTATTTACTAGTTATATGATGGATTCCATTGGTGGATCCCTACTGAGTTTTTCTCACACATCACTCAGGAATCCCTGAAACTTTGGTTCCCAATAACACCCCATTGTTTGAAATTTTAGGTAGGGTAGGGTCCCAATGTTGAATGATATGGTTGAGAAAGCTCAATGGGGATTTTAATACTAATATGTGATGGTGATCATGGATAGTAATAGATCCTAATTATACTTTATTTCAATTTTTTAATCTTGTGTATATGATTGGCTTGACGGGAAGTCAGTTGGGATATATGCCTGTATGCTTCTATATTACATTGTTATAACATTATTCTTGTTTATTGATTATGTAAATTCTTATTATGATTTTGGATGATGTTTGGTTATTTTCACACAGTTTTTTTTACTTTTATATGAGGGTATAGTCTCCCCATGATAACTCCTTAGACCATCACTGCTAGTTGGAAGCCTCTAGATTATGGGGATGCATACTTGAGGTCATGAAACATCATCAAGCCAGACATTGGTGAGTGGTCATGGGCCAAGGACATTATAGCTTAGATGTATCCAGTGATATGTTTGTAAAACCTAATAAAGTTTGAGTCACACACAACATCAAAGTATAGTTCCAAATGGATGATATTTCATAGAAAATTGAAAGAGTTAAACATTTATGCAATAAAATATTGAGGATATTAGTGGATAATGATGGAATGAAAAACTCAGGTGATCATAGATGGTGACCACAAAGAAAAATTATGATTTATCTCTTCTTAATAGTATATTATCCACCTAAAATAAAAATTACTATGGGTTTCAAGTAAATCCTCTTTAGGATACAAAAAAAATCATTACTTTACACTTGTACTTAATGAAGAGCATGAAGGATATATCCCACAAATCCTAACATGTATGGGTAATATATTAACCTATAACATAGTGTATTATATAGGGGTATCTTATGAGACGTTATCCTTATTTCATAGAAATTAAAAAATTCCATGATGTCCATATCATTTAGTATGATATGAATATACTATACCCTATGATATGCGTGGAACCCAAACATTAAAAGTTAATGTTTAATAATATTACACTTAAAGATATTATTATATAAATTTTTTATGATGAAATGGTTGGGAGATTAATTTATTCATGAAATGGTAACATGAATAGGTTGATTGGAATTTAATCATGAATTATACCACATGTGTAAATCCATGAATAGTAGAGGAGTGTCCTTAGGGGATATTTAATGGGGAAACTTCTATGTGATGGAAAGTAGGGGAACTTTCCCATGTTTGGCTGATACTCTACCTTGATCTCGTATCTCTCTTCCTCTTCACCTTAGAATTCATGAGGTACCAACATGTCATGGGTGACAAGAGGATCTCTCTCAAGAATCAATAATTTCAGTATAGACCATGGATACCACTGGATGAGGGATGTTATTCAACTACCACTTATGTGATATTCATCAAGAAAATTTTTTGAAGATGGTTATAGAAGTTATTAGGTGAAAGGTAAATGCATGGATCTTCATTTTATAGTTTTCATAATTTTGTTTATCAGGAATGGTGTTCATTAATTTGGGTTTATAATCCATTTTTTCTTCCTTGTATAAGTGATACACATTCCTATGAAACCCAAAAATGGTATTATATCTTTACCATGAATTTTATTTTTCAAATAATGTCTTAAAATGAAGAATTGTGACCAACATTGCATTATGAAATATCGTGATATCAACTAAAATCCTTTCACTACATTATAAGATAATATAATGGGCATCTATTATTCATTGAGTATGACTTGTGTGTATTATAGAGTATGATACATCAAAAATTGTATTTTTATTCTATGCATTAATCTATAATATATGTAAAATCATAGGCTATGATTAAAATCTAGGTTATGAAAAAATAGAGCACCATGTCATAATAATGATATAACACATATTATCAAATACAAAAAATACCTTAGTGAAAATGCATAAGGGTTACACCACTGGTAAATTTTACATATCAAGATTTCTGATCGAGTAACCTTTATATATTCCTTTTTCATAGAAGTTAATCACTCAATATATAAGAGTTACTCTAATACATAAGGGGAAGCTGAGCAACCTTTTTGTATACTTTTATTGTTGAAGTATAATTTATGATATGTAAAGTTAAACTGGATTTTCCTTATGAAACATAAGGGTATTCACTATTTTTAATTACAACATACAATTGATAATTACTTAATCAATCATAAAATATTCTTTAATCCTAAAATTATAAAATTTAATATTTTGGATAAAAATTATTATGGTTTATAATATTTTTATAAAATACAGGTGTTATGAATTGTAAATAGGATATTTTCATGTATAAGTTAAATATTAAATGTTCAAATTTATATCTCATTTTTAGAAAATAAATAAAATGTTTATTTATTTGTTGATTCATTTTAAATATTTATATATATAAATTGTTTATATAATTTGAATATTATGTATGACTTAATTTAATATATAAGTTAATACTTATAGATTGTTCATCATGCATAGAGGAATAAAACACGAGACAATAAATATTTAACGGGATGAAATAGTTATGGATTTATTATGAATATGATATATATTAAATTGGAGATATTTTAAAACAAAACTCCTTAAATACCTCTTTTATATAGAATACCTTTTAATTTATAAATAAAATGTTTACTTGGAAATTTAAAGTGTAATTTATAAAATGATTATAAATTACTATATAAGGCTAAATATAAAGAATTTTATATTTATTATTATGTATTATTCATAATAATTTATTTGAAATGTTCACATTAAAATGATTTATTTGAGATATTTTTTAAACTATATTCAAAATAGTTTTGATGATTGATTTGACCAAGGTTTAAATAATGATAAATATATGATATTTAGATTATATAAATTATTTACATAATATAATTGAAATATATAATGTTTATATTTAGTTTAGTATCATATATTTAAAGTGAAATTTTATATAATTAATGATATGAATGATCTCTTATTAAAGAATGAATATAAAGTGCTTATATTCAAAATTAGAAAATGTATATAATGAATCAAAAAATTATAAAGTGTTCATTTTTTATTTATTTATGAATTGTTCATAAATAGTTTATCTTAGGTTTAAATAATTAATTATCTATTTATTTAGTCTATTTCCTTATTTTATTATTCATAAATATAATTGTTATATTATAAATGGTCTCATTCTTTAGTTTAATTTTTTAAACTGAATCTAAGTTATCATACATTCATTTAAGGAGTTACATTCTAGTTATGAAAAATTGAATTAGTTTTTTTCTACCTTGAATTTGGATTGTATTGAGATATGAGCTTTAATTATGTATTAATTATGATTTTTACATATAAGGTGCTAGAGTTATGATAAAATTGAGATATAATTGAGTAATGTATCTTTGGATAATGGATTTTGGGTCAAACTTCCCACTGGTCCAGTGGATTATGCCTTGTCCTAGAAAAGAGGGGGTTGACTATCCTTGTAACCAGGCTTACACATGTGCAGATTATTGATTTCATATAACTATAAGACATTACATGAAGAGGTTTCACACAACTTATTCATATGATTCATTTGAATATGTAGATACATATTTGGATTTTAATTTGGGTTAGTAACACAAGCTATGAATTGTGTAAAGAGTTAACATCAATATGGTTTGGATATATTGATTTGTTGGAAGGAATAAGATGATAAACTAAATCATTATAACAATTCATTAATAAATATAATAACAAGATATAATATGGTTAGATTATGTAATGAACCAAAAATTTATAAATATGATTACCTCTTTTTGAATAAATAAATTCATTATTAAGTAATGAAGTTATAAAAAACCCATGAACTACTTTGTGTATTTTTAATGATTATATGGTCTATAAAATTTAAAAGACCATTAATAATCATAAATGTTGATAATATATCCACTGTAAAGTGATCATATGATTAGTATATATTAAAGTGTTATGATAAATTCCAATTTATATAGATGAAAAGTGATGGCCTCGACTAGTAGGATCATACCCTATAGTGCCTATTTATCAGAGCTTTTGAGGTATATAACATCCCTGAGTTTTGAACTTGATCAAGAACAAGCTAAGATTCAACATCTAAATCATGAAAAAAAACCATTTACAATAGAAGTTCAATCTCATTGAGATCATGGAAGAAACCATGTACGTCGAACCACCTCATCAAAATCTCATAATCGCACACCTTACCCTTAGGGAATTCACTGATTTAATAAAGTGATATGTATCTAGACCATAACAATATGATTTTTTATATTTTATTTTAAATAAAATAATAATTATATTTATCATTTATTATTACTATTATTAATTTTTAAATGATTATATAATGATTTTGATAAAAAATTAGATTTTGATATGATGAAACATAGACTGTATTTTTTGGGAAATATATATTTTCAATCAATAAAATCTTTCTGATGAATTCGATAATTTTTGAAATAAATTATATTTTAATAAAATATTATTATTAAATAGTTTTTACTAAATATAAATGATAATATAATTTTATAAAGTTAAAAAAACAAATTTTATAGGGGCCATAAAATTATTATTATAAGAAAAAATAGTATTTTTCAATAAATAAGAATTTTGGATTTAAAAATGTAATTTATAATATTTATAGAATTAGTTTGATAAAATAATTATTATTTATGAAATAATAATGTTAAAATTATCCAATAGTTATTTTTTCATAATTTTCTGAGGTAGTCGAATTTTTGGGTAAAAATTAGATACAATATAAATATATAGTATGTATTATGACATCATAATGACCCAAAAGTGATGTAATATATTCCTTAAAAGTAATATAAGAGAAAATAAATATTTCCATTCAAAATAATGTGTTCTTGAGGTTATTTTATTAATTTTATAAACCCTTAATGAATCCTCTAAAACCTATAATATATTTTAATGTTTTAAAATAAATTATTTTTAAACATGAATCACTTCCACATCACCAAGGGTATAATTTCAATGATATCGGTTGTTAAACATATAAAATAGTGAAAACCACTCCTATTTGGTAGAAATAAAGTGCAATAACCATTTTATGGTTCATGGTTTTGATTACTTTATCTTATAGAGGCCAAAACCTAAATTTAGAAATGAATAAAGAATTATCCTCTCTTTTGCTATATAAACCCACCCAACCTCCCATTCATCTTAACTCAATACTATTGTATCATGAAATTGATCTCACAATCCCTCTATATATCCCCCCTATGTTTTCCCAATTATCTCAAGAATCTCCCCCCAAACATTTAGGATCACCCTCTCAAGGAAATGAATCCTCTCCTTATCCTCTTTATTTAAGAACATTATTTGTCTTATGAATTTTAATTCCCAATTATTAATTTTGGATTATGTTCTTAAATATCCTCGTTACTTACCATATTATTTCCAAGTGATGAGATTCACCTTTATATATCATTAATTATGTAAAGAACTAGAAATCATGTGGAAATTTTTTTCTTAAATAAACGGGAATTTTACGAGTATGCAGTTTCTGACGAAACCTGATTCCGAGGCCCGGTGTGCCTGGAATAATTTTCTGAATTTAGTTCGGGTACATTCAGTAGATGTACGAGTGGGATTTACTATCTTTTGAACCGATGCTCGGAATTGACAACCTAGGACACCGATGAACTCGCAGCGCCAATATTCGCTTAAGGGAACCTTTACTGCAGTTGCGTTTCAACGTGAATGGAAGTTATTATTTGGGGTTACTATTTTAAATTAACAAATTAAATAAAAATGTGTGTGTAACACATTTTTATTTGGATGGTGGTTAAAGTCTCTAGGTGGAGGTTAGGGGTGGGGCCCACCACACCCTAACCTCTCTTGATAGGATATAACGAAAGGTGGGGCCCACATGAACACCAAACCCTTGAACTCACTTAAACTTTTGGACTTCCCATTAATGTTCCAACACACCCATGTAATTAATTTTTGAGACCTTTGAAGTTCTTTCCAACTCCATGTAATTAATTAAGTGAATCAACTTAATTAATTAATTTGGAGTGTTTGAATTCTTTTGAATTCATTTTTGCCAACATTAAAAGGAGGGGTGATATTCTCTTATTTTGGTTGGACATATTACCTTGGGAGGTTTTGGAGGATTAGGAAGAAAGTGTTCTTCCCACAAAGAACACGAAATAAATCTTCAACACCTTCCTCCACGTCAAGGGAGAGGAAGCCGCCCAGAAAGGATACCGCCAATGACAATCTTATTTCCTCCGACGTTGACGGAACGACGTCCGTCTTGCGCGACGCCCAAATTCCGCGACACCCGTCTTCTACAGCTCGTCATCGTGCAACGTCAAATACGAGGTAGGGAAGAATTTGGATTATTTATTCTATACATGTGAATTATACCCCCGTACTTTGGCGATTATATGTCGGATTACTGTTTGAGCCTCTAACGCGGAGGGCACGAGCTAACGAACAAGTCCGGACCCTCCTCCATTTCGTTCTTGATGCGAGGTTTGTTGGGTGATAGGTGAATGAAATGGAAACCCTGACTTGAGGTCGTCACAGTAATGAACAGGACCCAAGGAGGCCATAAGTGAAGACGGAAGGAAAAACGGACAACTGAAACGACTCTGGTTGGCCGCAGAAGAGCACGACAGCACGGGTCGCCGGCGCGGCGGCGCCAATGACCAGAGGCAGCGGTTGGCACTGGACGACCACTTGGGGGTGGCAGCGCCCCTATCGTGCCGTCGGCGAAAGGCCGTCGTGGCACCAGCCGCAGCGTTGGAGTGCAACCCGCGTCGCGGGTTCTAGGAAGGACGGGCGGTGCCAGCTGGCGTCAGAGTTATAGAACACCGGGGGGCCCGCCCCCCTGATCCACGCTCGGCCAGCTGGACGACCCGCAGCCAGCCACTGGGCCGGGCTGCTTGCCACGTGGGATGGGCTGCCTGCTGCGTGGGTCGGGCCGCCTGCCGTGCGGGCCAGGCCGCCCTCGCATGGGCCGGGCCGCCTGTCATTCAGGCTGGGCCACCCTTGCGTGAGCCGGGCCACAACCTCCGGGCTGGGCCGCGCCCTACCAGGCCAGACCCAGATCCGGGTTGGGTTGACCTGGTTCGGGCCGACCTAGGGTGGGTTGGGCCGGGTCGGACCGGACCCAGACCCCCCTCTTCAGACCACTTTTTGTTTTTCACCCATAACATGAGATACAGACCTCCGATCGATGCACCATTAGTTTCATATGATTCCTTGGATCGAGACGGTCATTTTGGTATATCACATTCAAGGTTTTGGCGAAGTTTGTGTATGGATGGGTTGGTTCGAACCCGAAACCAACTGGGCCCTCGGAGCAGAAACACTTGTAACATAAGGATCAGACGCCTGATTGATGTTCCATCAACTACGTTGGATTTCTTTTGATGATAAGGTCCTTTTAGAACACTCCAAATAGAATTCGGATGAGGTTAGAGTATGTCCAGGTTGGACTGTACCTGAAATCCAACTAGCCCCTTGGAACAGAAATGCCAATAACTCTCAGATCGGGCATCTGATTGACGCACCATCTATCACGTTGGGTTACTTATGATGAGATGGAACTATGAGATACATCAACTCAGGACTTTGTGATAGTTGATGTATCGACACTTGGCTCAAGGATCGGACCCTCCTGTAATCAAGCGTGCTGTGTGAGGGAACCCTAGGGCTGGCTGCAACTGAGATGACAGAATCCTCAGTGGCTTCGACAGTGACGACTTCTGTACCAGGATCCTCCGTGGGTTTGACAACAATGACTTCTGTACCAGGATCCTATGTGGGTTCGACAATAATGACTACTGTACCGGAATCCTACGTGGGTTCGACAATGACGACTTCTATACCAGGATCCTCCGTGGGTTCGACAATAGTGACTTCAATACCAAGATCCTACGTGGGTTCGCCAGCGATGACTACTGTACCAGAATCCAACGTGGGTTCGACAGTGATGACTTCTGTAACAGGATCCTCTGTGGGTTTGATAGTAGTGACTTCTGTACCAAGATCCTATGTGGGTTCGACAATGATGACTACTGTACCGAAATCCTATGTGGGTTCGACAGTGATGACTTCTGTACCAGGATCCTCCGTTGGTTCGACAACAGTGACTTCTATACCAGGATCCTATGTGGGTTCGACAACGATGACTACTATACCGGAATCCTATGTGAGTTTGACGGTGATGAATTCTATGCCAGGATCCTACATGGGTTCAACAGCACTGATATTGTTCCAGGATCCTACGTGGGTTCGACAAAGGAGATGATTTAGAGGCTACATCTAATCATCTCTACCCCTCTTTGTGAGTTTTAAACCTGTGTCAGATGAGTCATGTCTTTCAACCATTATCATCATGGTGAATGACTTTAATTTCTATGTGGATAGGGTTGTGCTTGAGCTCGAGAGTTGGAGAAGAACTGTGATTGATAACTTAGGTATATGTATGGGCATATACCTAAGTAGGGTTGGTTGATACTTCGTGATTGTATCTTTCTCCTGTGGTTTATCCTTCATGGATTCTGGGAGACCTTTGGGGGTCTCGGGGTCCCTACTAAGTATCGTTATGCTCTCACTATGTTGTGTTGGTTATAGACGATGGACAACACTGATCGAGGTTGAGACTTGTAGAGCTAGAAAGTACCCGGAGGTGGACCACTTAGCGAGACATTCACGGAGCAGGAGAACAGACCTGGGGTGCTGAGGAGGCTATCTGTACCCACCCTTCAGGTGGGATTCCCGGAGGACAACTCAGTTGTTGCTGTTTTACTTTACTACAGTTGTACTAGTTATTCATTTGTACTATACTTTACTGTTGGGTTTGTATTTCCAGCCCCTTTCCTTTCAGCACTTTCTTTTGTATACAGTTTTACTTAGTGTTTACTTTCAGTTGCGTACTCTGTTGTATTTGTTTACTTACTAAAGGCAATGACTTCCCTTTTTATCTGGATTTATGCCTTTAGTGCTAGTCTCCAACCCCTAGCATATGGAAGGTGGGCTTGAGGTAGTCACGGAACGGGCCCCAGGGACGGGTCGTGACAAATTGTTATCAGAGGAGTTGGTTCTACCACATAACTTGAACTCTGATTCTTTTAATGACAATAGTGTTAAGTGTTTTGGGTGTGGTTATCAATTTAGGGAAACCGGTGTTGGTGCGGTGGCTGACGTATCCATACACTAGGACTTTGACTTATGATCTCCCACTCAGTGCATGAAAACATTGATTTCATGTGTGTTTCCTTTGAAAAAGTTTTCTTCGTGATTACTTTGTGTCAGATCACTAGGTATACCTTTTTAACCATGACACACCTGTTTTTTTTTCAGGATGGCCCCACGAAGGTAGAAAACTAGGGTTCCTAGTTTCGTACGATATGGTATCCCACCAAGCGACAAGGATTCGGTGAAGGGCCCCATCATAGTAGAGGTACCAGTGGTACCACTACCCACTGGGCCACCGATACCACCAGCTCCAATAGCATGAGAACCTCCAGAAGAGCACTTGAGAGCGGGAGGCTCAGATGCGTGCTCAGTACCCCCATTTATTTCCTTAGTGTGCGTTGTAGCTTACGGTGATGTAAATCCATGAGGTGGGGAGAATGTAAAGACCCGAAAATCCTGTGGATATTTTATTCTTAAATACACATGAATTTTATGAGTCTACAGTTTCTGACGACACCTGATTCCGAGGCCCAGTGTGCCTGGAATAATTTTCTGAAATTTTGTTCGGGTACGTTCAGTAGACGTACGAGCAAGATTTTATATCTTTTGAACCGATGCTTGGAATTAAAATTCGAGGACACCGATGAACTCACAACGCCGATATTCTCTTAAGGGGACCTTTACTGCAGTTGTGTTTCAATGTCGATGGAAGTTATTATTTGTGGTTACTATTTAAAATTAACAAATTAAATAAAAATGTGTGTGCAACACATTTTTATTTGGATGGTGGTTAAAGTCTCTAGGTGGAGGTTTGAGGTGGGGCTCACCACACCCTAACCTCTATTGATAGGATATAACTAAAGGTGGGTCCCACACAAACACCAAACCCTTGAACTCTCTTAAACTTTTGGACTTCCCATTAAAGTGCCAACACACCCATGTAATTAATTTTTGAGACCTTTGAAGTTATTTCCAACTCCATGTAATTAATTAAGTGAATCAACTTAATTAATTAATTTGGAGTGTTTGAATTCTTTTGAATTCATTTTTTCCACCATTAAAAGGAGGGGGTGATATTCTCTTATTTTGGTTGGACATATTACCTTGGGAGGTTTTGGAGGATTAGGAAGAAAGTGTTCTTCCCACGAAGAACACAAAGGACAT
Organism: Viscum album; assembly: GCA_963277665.1. Classification (NCBI taxonomy): domain Eukaryota; kingdom Viridiplantae; phylum Streptophyta; class Magnoliopsida; order Santalales; family Viscaceae; genus Viscum; species Viscum album. The sequence continues at coordinate 1,598,699,141 of OY728141.1, forward strand.
CTTCAACATCTTCCTTCATGTCAAGGGAGAGGATGCCGCCCACAATGGATGTAGCCAATGAAAATGTTATTTCCTCAGACATTGACAGAATGACGTCCGTCTTCCACGACACCCGACTTCCGCGACGCCCATCTTCCGCGGATCATCAATGTGAAATGTCAAATACATGGTAGGGAGGAATTTGGATTATTTATTCTATACATGTGTATTATACCCTCATACTTTGGCGATTATATGTCGGATTACTGTTTGAGCCTCTAACGCAGGGGGTACGGGCTAACGAACAAGTCCGGACCCTCCTCCATTTCATTCTTGATGCGCGGTTTGTTGGGAGATGGGTGAACGGAATAACAACACTGATTTGAGGCCGCCGTAGTGATGAGCATGACCCGAGGAGGCCGTAGGCGCAGACGGAAGGCAAAACGGACCACCAGAACAACTCCGATGGCCCACGGAAGAGCGCGGTGGCGACGACGACTAGAGGCAGTGGCCGACACCGGCAGGCCGCCTGGGGGCGGCGATGCCCCTCACGGGCCGCTGGCGGAAGGCCGCTGCGACGCCAACCTCAGCGGGGGAGCGGAACCTGCGTCACGGGTTCCGGGAGGGACGGGTGGCGCCAGCTGGCGCTGCCATTACGGAACACCGGGGGGTCGCACCCCCCTTCTCCATGCATGACTAGCTGGCCGAGCCACGACTGACCACCGGGTCGGGCCGCCTCCCGCATGGGTCGGGCCGCCCTCGCGCAAGTCGGGCCGCCTGCCGCATGGGTCGGGCCGCCCTTGCATGGGCCAAGCCACATCTTCCTGGCTGGGCCACGCCCTACCAGGCCGGACCCGGATCTGGATCGGGTCGACCCGGTTCGGGCCGACCTAGTGCGGGTGGGGCTGGGTTGGACTCGACCCATACCCCCCTCTTCGGACTACTTTTGGGTTTTCACCCATAACATGAGTTACGAACCTCCGATCGACGCACCATCAGTTGCGTAGGATTCCTTGGATCAATACGGTCATTTCCGTATATCACACTCAAGGTTTTGATGACGTTTGGTTATGGCTGGGTTGGTTCGAACCCGAAACCAACCGGGCCCTCAGAGCAGAAACACTTATAACTTAAGGACTAGACGTCTGATTGACGTGGCGTCAACTATGTTGGATTACTTTTGATGATATGGTCCTTTTGAAATACTAAAAATAGTATTCAGATGAGGTTGGAGTATGGCCGGGTTGGATTGTACCCGAAATCCAACCGGCCCCTTGGAACGAAAATGCCAATAACTCTCAGATCGGGAGTCTGATTGATGCACCGTGTGTCGCGTTGGGTTCCATATGATGACACAGAACTACAAGATACAAAAACTCAGGACTTCATGATAGTTGATGTATTGAAACATGGATCGAGGAGCGGACCCTCCCATAATCGAGCGTGCTGTGTACGGGAACCCTATGGCTGGCTGCGACTGAGATGACAGAATCCTCTGTGGGTTCGACAGTGACCACTTCTGTACCAGGATCCTCCGTGGGTTAGAAAGTAGTGACTTATGTACCAGGATCCTATGTGGGTTCGACAACGATGACTACTATACCAGAATACTATGTGGGTTTGAAAGTGATGAATTCTGTACCAGGATCCTCCGTGGGTTCGACAACAGTGACTTCTGTACCAGGATCCTACGTGGGTTCGACAGTGATGACTACTGTACCAGAATCCTATGTGGGTTCGACAGTGATGACTTATATACCAGGATCCTCCATGGGTTCAACAGAAATGACTTCTATACCAGGATACTAGGTGGGTTCGACAACGATGACTGCTGTACCGGAATCCTACGTGGGTTCGACAGTGACGACTTCTGTACCAGGATCCTTCGTGGGTTCGACAAAAGCGACTTTTGTGCCAGGATCCTATGTGGGTTAGACAACAATGACTACTATACTGGAATCCTATGTGGGTTCTATAGTGACGACTTATGTGACAGGATCCTATGTGTGTTCGACAACTCTGATATTGTTCCAGGATCCTACGTGGGTTCGATAGAGGAGATGATTTAGAGGCTACATCTAATCATCTCTACCCCTCTTCATGAGTTGTATACCGGTGTGTGATGAGTCATGTATCTCAACCATTATCATCATAGTGAATGGTTTTTATTCTTGTGTGGACTGGGTTGTGCTTGATCTCGAGATTTGGAGCCGAAATATGATTGATAACTTAGGTATATTTATAGGCATATACCTAAGTAGGGTTAGTTGATACTTTGTGATTGTATCTTTCTTATGTGGTTTATCCTTCGTGGATTATGGGAGACCTTCGGGGGTCTCGGGGTCCCTACTAAGTATCGTTATACTCACCCCTGCACAGGCTATGCCCACACTATGTTGTGTTTTTTGCAGACGACAAACAACACCGATCGAGGTTGAGACTTGTAGAGCAGGACGGTACCCGGAGGTGGACCACTTGGCGAGATGTCCATGGAGCATAAGAATGGACCCGGGGTGCTGAGGAGGCCATCTGTACCCACCCTTTAGGTGGGATTCCCAGAGGAAGACTCAGTATTTGCTGTTTTACTTTACTGTAGTTGTACTATATTTTCAGTTGTACTGTACTTTACTGTTGGGATTGTATTTTCGGCCCCTTTCCTTTCAGCACTTTCTTTTGTATACAGTTTTACTTAGTGTTTACTTTCAATTGCGTACTCTATTGTATTTTTTTACTTAATAAAGGAAATGCATCATCTTTTTATCAGGATTTACTCATTTGGTGCTAGTCGCCAGCCCCTGGCCTACGGAAGGCGGGCTTGGGGTAGTCACGGCACGGGCCCAGAGGACGGGTCGTGACAAATTCTTACCATGAACCTTCATGTACCCTTGTTATGCTGTCAGAATTATCCTATGATTTTTCCATGCCAAACATTTTTCATTGTGAATATCCATCCTTATTTATACTCAATAACATTCAACTTGACGTAAATATCATTAATTGAATGAGTAATTCCATGAATGTATCCCAAAATCCATAATAATGGGATTTAATGTGATTAAATATGATCCTATGTTGAATAATATATGTGGAACACTTATGCATGTAAATTATATGAAAATTATGGGTGCTCCGAGATAGTGCTCCAATTCATTGGGTAATTTTTATTCTAATGATACATAATGTATGAAGTTAAAGAGTAAACCTATTCCATTATGGGAATTTTTACACCGTGTTATGATGTATTATTGGTTAACCTTGACCTATGTTTATGATGTCATGTTTAATGTTGTTCCTATATCCCCATTCTTCCTTTATGCTATCATGTTATTTCATACCTTATTGTTTAATATTATGATTATTATCCCTCTTATATTACCTTTATATGACTCTTGGATCATGAGTACTAATTTAACTTATTCTATTCTTTTTTTATTCCATTATCGGACTTTGTAGCTCACCCATTTCTTATATACATCCCATGTTATCCTGTGCAGTTTCAGAAGAGTGATGAAATTTTAAAATCATGTTAAGGAAGTTTTCAATAATATTGTTATAAAAAGTGGAAACAAGTGAAAAATAATTTGATAATAGCAAGGAAAAAGTAGATGAATAAGTTGAAAAAGAACCACCTTATTAAAAACCAAGTCTTTCTTTTCTAGAAAAAATAGTGCAAGTAAAGTACAACACACTAAAAGGTAAATATTTGGAACACTTTAAAAAACTACATGTCAATATTTCTTTTGAAGAGGCTCTCATGAACATATTGAAATATGAAAAATTCATGAAATAACTGGTAACCAAAAAAAATAATCCAGAAGGGATTGGCACCATTCCACTCACACAAGAGTGTTCAATGATGATATCAAGTGACCTGCCTAAAAAGAAAAGTGATCCAGGTATATTTTCAATTCCCATATTTATCAGAGCTAACAAATGAGGAAAAAATTTGTGTGACATAGGTGTCAGTGTCAATATCATTTTATACAAAATATTCAAGAGTTTGGGACTAGAATTCTTGAAGTCTACAAGATTCTAACTTCAATTAACATACTCAACAATGAAGCATCCCTTAGGAGTAATTAATAATATATTAATAAAATGTAAAAAATTATACTCTCTCATGGAATTATTAGTTCTAGATATGGAAGAGAATAAAAATCCACTAATTCTAGGGAGACTATTTTTAGGCACTGGATGTGGACTGATCAACATCCAAAGTGAAAAACTCTCTCTGAGAGTCGGATGCGATCAAGTAAGTTGCAACATTTATTAGCAATTGAAGAACTGTGATGTGTGAGAGGAAAATGATTTTTGAGAATAAAATACATCCAAAGTTGAGGGTTTCACTGAAATTGAATTGGTAAATGAGTTAATAGCTATTTTGTAAGGGGATCCTCAGTTGAAGAAGAAAGAGAAGATGAGGACCAAGAATGATGACAGTAGAGGAGAGACTGACTCCACTACATTTGAGATAGGAAAATAGGTATGGATAGTACATGAACTTACATTTTAGTTCACCATGATTGAGGAAGAAATATTCTGTCGACCCACTAGAAATTAAGAATGTACTTCCATCAGGGAGAGTTAACATGGTTAGTGAGGAAGGACAGGGGATGACCTACATGGACTGCACAAAATTGAGACTATTTATGGAACCTGACCAGGTATATAATTTTTAATCATATTTCACGTGAGATAAATTTAAGAGGTAATTTCGAGCCAATGATATTAAACAAAAGAACCTCCAGGAGGTAACCCATGTTTTTTTTGCATTTTCATTTATTCAGTTTTAGGTGAACATGCTCTCACTTCAAATATTTCAAAATTCATAAATAATGGAATGTTCTTTAACCTATTTATTTTAAAGTGTAGTAACATCAAGATGTAAGTTGTAAACAAGTAGAAAGAAAAACAAGAAGAGGCTACAAGATAATTAAACATCATGAGATAAATACACGTCGTGAACTGGTATAGGAAAAACATGTACAACCAAATTTAAAGAATTATTCAAAAGGGGAGTATGCATTTTTATTTTTTATACTGTATTACCCACATTTAACTATAATTATATTTTTTAACTACTAATTTCCTACCCCGTATTTGATTCATGATTTAATCAACTGAAATAAGAGACATAAACTACCTAGTAAAATTATCATGCCATGAATTTAAATTTCCTTATCAATAAATTTGAATGAGATAAATGATAAAATAATTAGTAATGATAAGCCTGTGATTTTGGATTTGAAAAATCATGATTTAGGGGATAATGTTAATCATTGTAAATGTAGTTTTTTTGAGATTTTTCCTTGCTTTAAATTTATGATATTTTCATTAATTGATTCAATTAATCTAATGCATTTTCATAAGTAATTATCCTAAACATTCACCTCATTTATGAGACATCCACTTAGCCACTAATTTCCATTCTTTATAAAATATATTTTTTTTGTGAAACTTATGCATGTTCTCTTGTAGAAATTTCTTTGCATCTTATCAAATCTATGATTGAAAAAAATCACTTTTAATATGATTTATACATATTTTATTATACTTTATCTGGAGACCCACCTTACATTAAACCATTTAAAATCCCATAGAATCCATGGACAACCATTTTAGGGAAGAGTCATGTTATAATTCTATCTAAACCTTTCTTTCATTTCTCTAAATACTTTTGCTTTATTATCAAACATAAGAGTGGGGGAGATGGTGACTGGAGGAAGGGATGATCATTTTGTAATGAATAAGTATGGTAGAAATTTCATGAGATTTGGAGAAGCCACATTCATTTTATTTATTTCAAACCATCTTAAAAAAGGAAAAATAGAAAAATAAAAAAAAGGTTGTGTCTAGGGAAATTCAAAAATAACCATTTCTTAACCAGTGATCTTGTTATAACTATTACAAATAGTGCTGTGAGGAGAATATTTGTTGTTGGGTGGTGGATGTGAGAATTTTCCCTTGATTTTTTTTGAAAAATAAAATAATAATAATAATCATCATAATATAATAGGGTGTTTCATTTATTTCATTTTATATCTTCATGATCCTGGTCTAAGATACTGGAGGAAGAGGAGACTTTCATTGAGTTATTTTTGATTATCATGCAAATTAATTTAGATAAAAACCCCATTTTTGAGTTTTATTTATTACATCATTTACCATCATAACCTATGCCTTAGATTTTTTTGATCATAAATGGTGAATCCATCATGATTACTTGTGATTTTATCTTTACACGGTGGAGATGTTAGATGCCTTGCAATCCAATGGTAAGTGGCATGTTCTTGAGGTATATACACCGATATATTAATTTATACCGTGATAATGGGTGGAAAAATTCATATGAGGTAAATTATAAATGGTATAAATATTAATAATGAGTTGAAAAATGGAAATAGATGAAAAAGTATTGTCTATTTAAAAATAGGAAAAGTAAAATATATGGTTGATTTATAATTTTTGAAAAATTAGGCATTGATAAATTTTCTACCCATGATGTTCAAACATATAATTTTCCATTTTATCAATTTCTTTTTTTGAAATTTAATTTAAACTATAGTAAATTGATAATCCTTTGTAGAATTTTGAGATTCCATCCTTGAGGGAAAATATGAATTAAACTGTGGGGGTATTGATAGCTATATTTTATGCATGTATTTTATGGTGTTTTAATATATTTATTTCTATATTTAAATGATTATTCTTTCCAATTTGTGAATGGTTTAACTCATTTTGTGTTTTTTGGAAAGATAAAACAAATAATTAAAAGTGTGAAGCGTGACACCATATTTTTGAGGATAATCGTGGAGAACTTCCATGGAAAATAACTGAAGAAACAAGAAAAAATGAGGCTTCTAGAGAAAAAAACTGACATTACACATCATGTAATCATTACACGCTATGTATCGGTCCAGGTTTTGAAAGTAACATAGGGATTGAAGTGGGGGGAATTAGCATAAAGTGAAGAAGACATGTGTCACTATGTGACACATGTATGTCACATCATGACACAAGTGATGATGACCCAGAAGCCTATATGTTAGGATTTTGGTACATGTGGTGCAAGGTTTACATGAGGTGTAATAACTACATGATGTATAAAATGTTGGGATGGTATTAAAAAGATCATATTTGATGTATCTTTAGTTTTGAAATGTTTTAACACCCACGAACCACCTATGAACAACTTTTAACCCATCCTTTATTTCATTAATTAGTACCTGAGCCCATCTCATTCCTATAAATTGAGGACCAAACTGCTATTGTAAAAGAGATCCCAAAGACCAAAGATGGGAGTGAGAAGCTCCACTTTGTAGTGTCCTCCCCAGTTTCATCTTCATTCTCATTATACATTCTTTTTATTTATTAATTCCCTCTTAATCTCTCATCAATAGGATGAGGGGGTAAGAAAATATTATTCTAGGGTTATGTGATAGATGGGGGATGGTTATGTTGGATTTATTTATTTTCCTTTATTCATGCATTTGTTTTTTTATTTCTTTAATTATTTTATAATCCATTTTTTTACTTTTATCCTGACCATTGGTATTTGAGTTTGAAAGAAGCATTAAAATTTCACAACTGACAACCCTAAAGGAGGCATGCATATTTTCAAATTTATGGGAATCAGGTTTAAATATTGTATTGAGACAAACTTGATTCGAAAAAACTGTAAATTATCCAACCAAGGGAAATAAGGGATTTCCACATCATGGAGGGGATACCATGACCATTAGATGTCCCTTGTCTCGAATCTGACACCAATCATGGATTAATCAACCAATTTTTTAAAATCTAATTTCACACAAACCCTAAAATTAAAAAACCATGGCATGATTTTAAAATCTATTTTCAAATCATTAAATAATCATGTTTCATCTTTATTAAACTTTATTAAAATTAATCAAACCTATATTTTCTCACATATTTTTTTAATTTAATTAAATAAATTCTTTTGAAAACCTAATCAAACTAATTCACTATCTATGTGGGTTAAATATTGAACTTTACAATACGAAATTTTAATTAATTGAGTAGCATAGTTTGAGTTTTTATAAATTTTTATTTTTATTAGACTTATAGGTAAATAATGACACCCCATAGGCATGTCACCCATTTTTAGGGAATAAACTGACGTGTCACCTAAATAATTTATTGGTCTTCCTCCAAGCCAAGAATTTCAATTTTCAATCGATCTTATACCCATAGCTTTACCAATATCTAAGACTCTATATAGAATGGGTTTTGTTGAACTTGAGGAACCAAAGAAGTAAATATAAGGGAATATAGATAAGGGTTCATACCCCCCAAGTTCTTTATCATTGGGTGAACCAGTCCTCTTATTTAAGAAGAAGGATGGGTCAATGCACCTTTGCATTGATTACAGTTATCTTAATAAGATCACGATAAAGAACAAGTATCCTCTACCACATATTAATGTATTGTTCAATAAGCTATGTAGAGCCCATTATTTCAATAAGGTGGATCTTTGATTAGGATATTATCAAGTGAATGTAAAGAAGGAGGATATCCCCAAGACTACTTTTCATACAAGGCATGGGCACTATAAGTTCATAGTGATTGCATTTGGACTCACTAATGATCTATAAATCTTCACGAAATTGACGAATAGAGTCTTTATAGATTACCTTGATAAATTTATGGTAGTTTTTATAGATGATTTTATTATTTACTCCAAATAAATGAGTAACATGAGGAGTATTTGAATAATATACTGAATAACTTTTGAAAAGAAAATATGTATGAAAAGTATAGTAAACACGAGTTATGGTTAGAGAAAGTGACATTCCGGAGGCATGTTATCACTAGTAAAGAGATGTCTGTAAACCCTTAAAAAACCAAGGTAATAAAATTGAGACCTACATATATGAAATATATTAGTAGTTTCCTTGGATTATTTGGGTACTATCGTTGATTTATGAGAAACTTCTCATGATTTCTAAGGCCACTAAGTAAGATAACTTAGAAGGAGTTAAAGTTTTTCCTAAATGAAAAATGTGAGGAAATTTTTTAAATAGTTGATTATCACTACACCTATGCTCACATTACCCCCAAGTGGGGATGGATTTTTGATCTATAGTGATGCATCCAAAATGTGTTTTGGGTGTGTACTCATGTAATGCAACATCCCGACCCAAGAGCCACTAAACGGTGCCCTGAGAAAGTGGGTTACATGGCCTCAAGCATGCCTCCACATACTCCAGATGCTACCTACTAATAATGAGAGTCTAAGGAAGTATATTGGGAAGATTATACCATCTTAATAAGAGTGAATCACAACAGTTTCACAAGTGAATAAATAAGAGGAATCATAATATAAATCATATGCAATAGTAGAAGAATAAACATCCATACAATAGGAGTAATAAAGAAATCCAAATTCAATATCATATATAAAATAATGTATGTCATGTATCTATAAAAATGGTAAGAAATACATGAAAATATGAAATTGGTACAATACATGTATTAAAATAGAAAAAAAACCCAAAAGAACAATCTCCAGATAGAATTATGAGTCTAGATCGGTCCTGTGATCCCCTACTCCTATGCACAACCAATCAAGCATTGTAAAGTGGGCACTTTCCCCAATCCTTACCTGCATCCCTAAAATCTATCAGAGTACCCAACAATGACCTAAAAAAGGTGTGATATAATACACAGTAGGCCACTACCAATGGTGTCTATAAAAAATCCATCCTATGTAATATACACAATGATGAATTGTGAATTATATCATAGATATAAAAATAATAAAAGTAAAGTAACAAATAAATATGTGATCCTATCCATAAGAATATGGATCCCTATGAAAAATAATAATGCACCCTTAAATAAGGGGAAACTATAATCAAAAACTGAAACCACATGATTATTGTAAATAATGATAAATCATCCACAATGGCCTATGTCATGTAATCAAATGTCTGGACTGAAAAGGATAGATCCAAGATATTAATGACCAAGGCATCCTTGTCAAATCCATGGAGTATCTCGATAGAAACTCAGTAAAGACTCGAGTGGAACCCAATAGGCATGTCCATAGAGAATGTCTAAGGAATGTCCATGCAATTAGTAGTAATTTCCTTGGCATCCAAGTAAATTGAATCCATGGAGTAGAAATGTCTATAGAATCCTATGGAATCATGATCCTGGGAGTAGAAATGTCCAAGGAATCCAATACCATAATTTATATCCATGGAGTAAAAATGTATATGACATCCAATGTAATTAGGATCTAAGGATTTTAAATGTAAAATGCATCCACTAACATTATCAATTTATCAACTCATTATCATTCACATACCATGCGTTTATCCGACACATTACACACTTTCCCATTTAACAATTTAACCACTAATAATAAGCATTTACATGTAAAGAAGGTATAAACCTTCTCTTATAACTCATTTGATTCTCATTTAATTTAATAAGGCTCCCATTGAAATGGTGAGATCCCCCACACACCCAACGAGGTGGTAAAACAAGGGGAATATATAATAACACACCTCATGGGTGGTCTAGATTGGGGTTAACAATCTCTAACCATAAAATGGGACTATGTGGGAAACATAATCAGGTTCCAATAGTTTATTCAAGATATTCACTTAATTTTAGGGTCAATATCAGACGGTATGACATGAAACACAATTTAAACATGTTATATAAAAAAACTTAAGGGAAACATATAGACCACCTAAAGTATACCTCTGGTAGAACAATCATCCGGTATCTACCTTTAATTCGATCCAGATTCGGAGAAAAAGGAATAATGGATAAAAAACCTAAAAATAGGGAATATTATCTCTCACCAAAATAACTCTATTGATACGAAGAAAAATGATGAAAGACACAAGATAAATGAATAACTCACTAGCATGGATTCAATGAGATGAATAGTGTTTTAATTAGATGTTAGATCCTGAAATGAGATTAAATACTAGGATTTGTGCTTCAAAAGTTCTCCCAAAATCCATGGTTGTGGTCTATTGGAAGAAAGGGAAAAGGGGGTTTAAACCTTTAAATCAAAAAGGTAAAAACTGAAATTTATCCCTTTTTTAACAGGGTCACACAGTTTGGCCGCAAAGTTGGCCAAACCATGCACCAACCATACAACACTCACCTTACCAATAGGGTGTCCACATGGTTCATGCATTGGGTTTGAGAAACCATGCATAAACCATATTGCACACCTCTTATAAAAACCGTAGAGCTTCCCGCATGGGCGTGCAGCCCGAGTGCGTGGTTAGGGCATACCATACACCCTTTTCTACTATTTATCCAACCCTATAGAGTTTAGTAAAACCATGTGGCTTGGTTCACATGGTTTATACTAATTGTGTGACCCAACTACCTTTTCAAAAAATCAAGAGTTTGGGTTCTGAACAATCCTCAAACAACCCTGAAAATACTAAGACCACATTAGGAATTTTTATTTGGTCAAAACCATGAAATTAAACTAGAATTAAAAAGATTCATACCTCATAGGAAAACCTATTATCATACAATATTTCCCCCTTAAATCAATTTTCCCTGAATTTCACTTCCAAGTGTGGTCAAGCATCGACTGTAAATAATTCCAGCCACTGAGCACATACATCGGCCTTCCCCTTCTATGTCTCATCCTATACATGGTCATACTACCATAGAAACCATACTAGAGGAACTGACCAATCTTGGAGAGCCTACATGTTCCTATCAATAATTCAAATAGTATGATTTTTAAAGGACACATATACCTATAAATCAAACTCTTACGGATGAAGACTATGATACAAGTCTGAATGATAATGGATAAATTGAGATACATGAAAGACATATTATATAGATCAATACCTCTGAGGTAACTGTAACTGATAGTCTATCATCTCGAATATCTCTAGAATATCGAATAACCCAACATATTGTAGTGAAAGATCAACCTATATCTTAATTAATATGTGTCCCAGCCTCAGTGAGATATGTAAAAAGACCCAATCCCTGAACTCAAACTCTAGAGGTCATCGATGGAGATCGGCGTAATTTTTTGTTTGGACTGTGAAATAGTCATCCACTTTATGATCAACTGAACCTGCTCCGAAGTATCCTATATGAGACGCGATATGAGAAGTGTTATCTCTCCTGCCTCTAACATGCATAGGGATGAACAACATAACCTACTGTACAAAGCCTCATAAAGTATCATCCGTATAGTCACTTGATAACTATTGTTGTAGGTGAAATCAACCAAGGGCATATACCTCTCCCAAGAACCCCCAAAATCAAGGATGCATGTTCTAAGAATTTCCTCTATAACCTTTCTAGTGTGATATGACTGGGCATTGGTCTGAGGGTGATATACCATGCTCAAAAGTACTTGTGTACCCAATTTATTCTATAAGCCTTTACAAAATAGTGATGTAAACTAGGTATCCCTATCTAATACAATGGTATGAGGAACCCTGTGAAGGCACATAATCTAATAGATATAAGGCCTCCAAAGATAATCTAATTAGAAGGTCTCAGTGATTTGTAGAAAATGAGTGACCTTCATGTTCTTGTAAAAAACAACCCATAAAAAATCACTAACTCGAGGCGACCTCAGCAATTCAGTCAAAAAATCCATCACAACATTGTCCCATTTCCACTCAGGAGTGGATAATTTCTATAAAATCCCATCCTGTCATTGGTGTTCTACCTTCACATTTTGATAGGTGTATGACCTCATGAAAAATATTATCTACCACTCATTTTATTCCCGTACACCAATAATGGTAGTGTAAATCCCGATACATTTTAGTAACACCAGGATGTACTTCCCAATTTGAGGCATGAAACTCTTGCATCAGCTCCTCATGTATGTTTTCTGGAACCTAAACAAAATCACGAACTTGTATAATTTTATCCTCATCAATAGTACAACTAAGAGGTGGGTCCTCACATACTATACTATTCTTTAAGACAAGGCCCTTAACATTAAATAAATATATCATCTTCACTCTATTTAGAAGAGTGGAAGTCACTTCCAAATAAGAAAGGAAATTTTGGCCATGAATATCCCACATCTTCAAGTGCATCTCTGAAAAAAGGCCATAAACTTCCACTCGCTACTGGCCTCCTGAACTGCCTGTATATAATTACTCATGCTCAGTGCATCAACAATTGAATTTCCATTTCCAGGTGTATAGATAGGATTGAAATCAAAAGATTATATGTACTCAACCCACCTTCATTTCCTCAAATTCAAGTCACTCTTTTTAAATATATACCTGAGACATTTCGGGTTCATGTACACCATAAAACACTATCCTAGTAAATAATGCCTCCAATAGCACAAGGCATATATTACTGTGACTATATCGAGATCATGAATCAGGTAATTCCTATCTTGTGGTCACAACTAACAATAAACACACACCATGACTTGCTTCTGCATTAGAAATACTCTTATCACAATATTTGGTGCATCACAATACACAGTATATCTTTTTCCTAGATCCAGAAAAATCAGGATCAGTGCTGAAGTAAATCTCCATTTCAGCTCCTGAAAAGCTATCTCACAAGTATCTGACGATAAGAAATTCACACCCTTCTTAGTCAAGCTTGTAAGAGGTGCTTATTATAATGATAATTCCTACATGAAATGTCATTAATATCCAAATATCCCCAAGAAACTCCATATACTCAAGATGTTCTTAGGATTCTCCTATGAAACTATAGCTTTCACCTTCTCTGGGTCAACTGATACTCCTATCTCTGAGATAATAAGACCCAAAAAGTGAATCATATCCATCTAGAAGTGGAAATTGTTTTCTTAGAATATAATTGATGCTTTATCAGTTTATCCAAATTGATCTCAAGATGTTTGACATAGTCTTATTGATTGTGAGAATATTCCAAGATATCATCCATTAATACCACCACAAATGAATCCATATAAGGATGGAAAACCTAGTTCATCAAATACACGAAAACTGCTATCATGTTCATAAGAAAAAACGATATAACCAGATAGTCGTATAGACCATACCTTCTATGAGAAGATATACGAGGTATGTTTGTAGGTTGAACATGAACCTGATGATAACCTGATCATAGATATATCTTTGAGAATACCCGATTTCCTTGGATCTAGTCGAAGAGATCATCTATCTACAATAAAGGATACCTATTATTAACTATAAATTTGGTCAACTTCTAATAATCCATACTTGACCTAAGGGTTCTATCCACCTTTTTTTCAAAAAGGACAGGCTAACCCTGTAGAAAAGTAATGGTCCATATAAACCCCTTTTCTTGCAAATCCTCTAGAAACCTCTTTAGATTCTGCAAATCTATAGTAGTTATACTGTAAGGATAAATGTATATCAGTTTAGATCCTAGAAACATCTTGATAGATAACTCCACCTATATCCCATGATGTAAACTAGAAAATTAATATTAGAAGACATACCTAAAACAATCAATCACTAGAGATAAATCCACATGATGCATTCCCTAATCATCTAGATACAATCTAGAAATTTGGGTTGTTATCCAACCTATACCACAATGGTTTGGTCCAACTAGGATCTCATGCACACCCCATTCACCTTTATAAATAAAAACCCCACCCTATAGTGATGTGAAAGTCACCCTATAGTAATAGAAATTAACATGGTCATGATAAGAAACTAGCCTATACATCCCAAGTATGATGTCAAACCCTTTTATCTTGAGGAAGAAGAGATCCCATACAAAGTGACACACACCTATCTCAAGGGGCACTTTATTTATAGGAGTATATTCTATGATATAATTACCAAAGGATTATCAAGCATTATGACACCATTAGAAAACTAAACATTGATCCCAAGACTCTCTAAAATAGGCACAACTATGAAAGAATGAGAATCTCCTATATCAAAAAGAGAATATACTAGAGTAGAGGATACTAAAATCATACCTCTCATTATAGACTGCATGATGTTCTTCTCCTCAAGTGTAGGATTTATAGAATATATCTTGCCTAAACCACAACCTTGTGAAACAACCACACTACCTAGAGCGGGCCCACTCTGCTGTCCTGAAACAACTTGTGTTTGAATACCTTGACCATGACCACCTCCTCATCCTGAATGACCGAAACTTCTCTAACTACCATCCTGATGTAGAGTTGTGAAACCTGCTCTTGAACATGGAGTCAAATTCAAACCCCTTACATTGACTTTTGGAGGAAATGTCTGGAAAAATATCTGTATATGGCACATCCTTCCACATGATCGACACTATAGTAGGTCTCAATCACACTAGATACTCATATATACCCATCCCCCACATTGATGATAGATTAAAGGACAACCATCACTCAAGATCGGGATGGTATTCCCCTCACAAGAAACCTCAAAACACTGCTTCTTTCCATTGGAAATTGAACCACTAGGTCGAGAAGTTTCACTACCCTACTTTGAGCCCCCAACTTCCCTCAGGTTTCATTCAATAATAATCACTTGATTTACTATCTCAGTTATATTAGTAAATTCAAACATGTTAACTTATTATCAAATGACATTCTTGAGACCTTCATCGAAGTATCTCTCCATAGAAGGTTCATCAGCAAGATAAATAGGTGCAAACCATTGAAGCTCTGTAAAGTGTGCTAAATACCCCATCACGATCACCAAACCCTTCTCTAGAAACATAAACTCACTATGACTTCTATCCCTTAATGTCTCAGGAAATAAGTAGTTGTAAATCCTGGATTGGAAATCCCTCAAAACCATATCTCAAAGTATATCATCATAGTTCAAAAATACCACTAGTTCTCAGCTTATCCTCAAATAATGTACATTGTGAGATTCACTATCCTCTCATTAGGTGTCTAGAGATGCTTGAAAATTGATAAAGTAGTATCAAACCATAGCTCATCATCCCATGGACCACCATCCCCAAAAAATGTGGGTATATACTACTATAAGAACACACACATCAATTCTTCCATAGATGATGTAGGATATGAAGATCCTTGAATAGTTTTCATAAAGTGTAATAAACCCTCAAGAAACTGGTCATCGACACCCATATCCGATATAACTGGTGGTTCCTCAAGAGGTACTATGGGAGGCTCTACTGGAGGCTCACAACCCCCACCTCCAAAGCATGGTTGTCTCCAACCTCCATGCATAAGACTCAAGGCTGTCGTGGTGACATGTTTCTACAATGAAAAACACACACCTAAAAAAATAATCAATTAGTGACCAATTCATAGATAAAAGAATATGATAGGTCTAATACTTCTTATAAACAACCCACACTTTTATTCCTACTCCTAATGTCAGAACTAACTAAAAGGAATAGTCATAAAAAGAACTAGATACACTACCTACTTCCCACTCTAAATCTAGGTCTAAGTCGAGATCTATGTTTCATAACACGGGTCCTGATATATATCTAATGAATACATTTACATTTTATTTCAATTTCATTTACATTAATATTTACATTACATTTTTTAAATGGTTAAAACAAATGGATCATCACTTCTAATCTATAAGGTCCCATACACCTTATAAACTGAAGTGTGGTGTCCATTTAATCCCAACCATAACACATTCCAATCCATGCAACCAATGGTCCATGAATCAACATGACATAATTGACTAATTAGGGTGTATTTAGTATCATATGCACGAAAAAACTATTTATGTTATGGTTGGAAATCTTAGTATTAATAATTTTTCTCAATTACCAGCACAAATCATTAACCAAGTATTAATTATATCATGTAAGACACACATAATAATGTCATGTAGTCAAGAAATTCATCCTATGTGGCATGAAATAAGCATGTTATGTGAATCCTATAAGGTTCTTAAAATGATTAATGGGATGGAATGATCTCATCTCATCTATCTAAGTATAAAAATATTCACTCAAAATGAACATCAAACCTCAGGTGCATCACCCAACAGTGGAATCAAATCTCATGTAATAGAAAAAATATAGAACAAAAATTCCTCATTCCCAGAAAATTGGATTTTTCTTATATGCGGGTTAGCTACTCTGAGGAAAAAATCATAAAAAATTCACATTATATCCTAATATCTTGTATATTATATCAAAATAGTAAATCTATAAAGTAAGGATCTGATAACACACTGTAACATCCCAGTTTGGGATCCACTAAATGGTGTCCCAATCTGGTGGGTCACATGGCCTCAAGCGGTCCTACTTATATTCTAGAGGTTTCCGACTAGAAGCAAGGTTCTAAGGTAGTATAATGGAGATATTATACCCGTATAATCAGAGAGTAGCACAATGGTATCAAAAGTAAACAAATAAATAGAAGCATAATATAAATTAGATGAAGCGGTAAAAGAATAAACATCCAAAAAATATGAGTAATAAATAACGCCAAAGGTAATATCATATACAAAATGATTTATTTCATGTCTCTATAAAAAATGGAATCAAATAAATTAAAATAGGCAAATAATATAATACATGTATCAAAATATAAAAATACCCAAAAGAACTATCTCAAGATAACATCACAAGATTAGCTCAGTCATGTTCTCCCCTGATCCTATGCACAACCAATCAAGCATCATAAAGTGGATGATTTCCCTGGTCCTAACCTGCTTCCATGAAGTCTGTTCGGGTACCCAAAGGTTTTCCAAATAGGGTATGATATGAAACTCAGTAGGAAATCACCAATGGTTTCTATAACCAATCCAGTATGTATAATATAAAAAATGAATCAATTTTCAGTATATCATAGGTATAATGGTAATAAAAGTCAAGTGTTAAATTTATATGTGATCCCATCTAGTGGAACATAGATCTATTTTAGTAATAATAAGCACCATTAAACATGGGAAAATTGTAATTGAATAACCATAATTATGAGATAATAGTAAATCATGATAAATCATCCACAACTAATTATGCTTGGAAATAAAATTTCAAGCCTAAAAGGGCTGGATCCAATGTATAAATGACCAAGGAATTATCATTGATTCCATGGATCATCTCATTGGAAACTTAGTAAAGACTTGGGTGGAGCCCAAGGAGAATGTCCTAGGAAATTACAAGTAAGAAGGATCCAAGGAGTAATAATGTCCTTAGCATCCAATTAAACTGGATACATGGAGTATAAATGTCCACAAAATCTAATGGAATCAGAATCCTGAGAGTAGAAATGTATATGTCATCCACTACTATAATTGGGATCCATGGAGTGGAAATTTCCACAACATCCAATGGAATCAAGATCTAAGGATTAGAAGTTTCCAAGGCATCCACTACCATTATCAATTTATCATCTCATTATCATTCACATACCATAAGTTTATCCAACCCATTCCACACTTTCCCATTTAACAATTTAACCATTAATAATAATAATTCACATGAAAAGGAGGCATAAAAATTATCTTATAACTCATTAAATTCTCATTTAATTCAATAAGGCTCCCATTAAAATGGAGAGTTCCTACACACACCCAACAAGGTGGTATAATAAGGAGAAGATACAATAACACACCTCACAGGTGGTACATATTGGGGATAAAAATCTCCAACTGTAAAATAAAACTAAGTAGGAAACCTAATCATGTTCAAAAAAATTATTCAAGATGCTTAGTTGATTTTAGTAAAAACACCAGAAGGTCTGGCATGCAGCATAGTGAAAAAATGGTATATAAAACACCAAAATTTAAGGGAAACATATAGACCACCTACCATATACCCATGGTAGAACACTTGTCTAGTATCAACCTTTTATTTTGTCTAGATATATAGAAAAAGGAAGAATATATTAAAACCATGGAAATATGGCATATTAGCTTGCACAAAAATAATTCTGTTGATATGAAGAAAAATAAAAAAGGTGAAAGATGAATAAATAAATCACCAGCACCGATCTAATGAGATGAACTATGTATGAATCAAACATTGGATCATGAAATAGGATCAAAGCCTATGATTTGAGCTTCAAAAGATCTCCCAAAATATAAGGAGGATGTTCATTGGAAGAAATAGAAAAAGGGGTTTAAACATTTAAATCCATAAAGGAAAAATAGATATTTCACATATTTTTAATTATGTTTCACATTTTGGATACACGGCTGGACAAACTGTGCACCAACCATGCACCCCTCACTCTCTCAACAGGGTACCCACACAGTTCTTGCGCACAGTTTGGGAAACCATGTGCAAACCTTTTTGCATGCCTCTTATAAAAACTATAGAGCTTATTTCAAGGGATTTCATCCCTGGGCACATAGTTAGGGAAAACCCTGAATTATTTTCTACTCTCCATCCAACCCCACATGGTTTAATCAAACCATGTGTCATGTGTCATATAATTTCTACTAACCATGTGGATCAACTTTATTTTCCAAAAACTAATCTTTTGGGCTCTGAAAAACCCTCGAACAACCCCAAAACTCCTGTGACCTAATTAGGAATTCACATCATGTAAAAACCAAAAAATTTAACTAGATTTCAAAATATCTTCATCTTATAGAAAATTCCAGGATCTTACATGTAGATGAAAAAGTGATATACAATGCCTCCTGCCAACTAAATATCCATGATCAAAACTACCCAAAACATGATCTAGAATTGGATGTAGTGATATTC
The DNA here is from genome assembly GCA_963277665.1 of Viscum album. NCBI lineage: Eukaryota > Viridiplantae > Streptophyta > Magnoliopsida > Santalales > Viscaceae > Viscum > Viscum album. The sequence goes on from OY728141.1 coordinate 1,598,718,749, forward strand.
ACATGAATTATTTGGTGGAATTATCTTTATTGGTAGAAGTGTGACATATACACAGACCATAAAATACCCAATTATATATTCACACAAAAGTATATTAATATTCACAAAAAGAGGTGGTTATAGCTGATCAAGGATTATGATTGTTAAATCCATTACCATATGGAGAGAATAAAACAAATTAGAAGATAATATGAGTAGAAAGGATCTAACAACTCTATCCCTGATGAGGATCCAAAGGGATCTAATCTTATTGGAAATGAAAAGGATGGATATGGAAATAATAAAAGGATATTCATCCTACCTTTCTCAAATAATTTCTCAACCATCCATTCTTGTGAGTATCAAAGAGGCTAAAAAATATGATGAGTTGATATAGAAGAAGGTCATGAATATTCCAGAGTTTAACTTTTCTAAATATGAAGTTATAAGGGTTGTAACTTGGATATGTGTCCCATCAATACCATAACTAAAGAGGGAACTTCTATATGAGTCACATAACTCATCTTTATCTATTAATCTAGAAATAACTGATATGTATTGATATCTGAAGAAAAATATCTGGTGGAATAACATGAAGAGAGAGATTGTGGAATTTATATCTCGATTCTTGGTATGATAACAATTTAAGACAAAATGAGAAAAGTAAAAGGGTATAATGCAACAAATTCACCTACCATTATGGAAATGGAAACATATAACCATGAATTTCATCATAGGACTCCCCAGGCCACGTAAATGTAATAATTCCATCGGGGTGGTAGTTAATCACCTTAATAAGTTAGAATATTTAATTTTTATCAAGGAAGATTTATATCTTAAACAAATTGACAAGATATACATAAGATAAGGGGTAATACTGCATGGAGTTACACTATTTACTATAATTGATTGATATTCAAGGTTTATCTGAATGTTTTAGAGAAGCCTTGAATAAGTTTTAGATACAAAACTGAGCTTAAACATTACTTATCACCCTTACATGGATGTCCAGTCTGAAAGAAACATCCAAACTCTAGAGGATATGCTGATTCATTTTCAATGGATTTCCAAGAGTGTTGGGATAAAAAACTTCTTATAATGGACTTCTCATATAAAAATAGTTTCTATTATATAATTTAAATAGAACCTTATAAGGCTCTATATGGGAAGAGGTGTCAGAATCTGAAATTCTGGGATGAAGTTGGATAGTGTAAGAAAATGAGACTTTATCTTTTCCAAGAGATGATGGGGAAGGTTCAAACCATTCAACAATATATGAAATCTACACAAATTCAATAGAAAATATATTCAGAAAATCATCAATGTGGTCTAGAGTTTTAGGTCAAAGATAAAGTGTTCCATAATATATCAGAATGGAAGAAAGTCAAAAGGATTTTAAATAAGATAAAGATTAGTCATAGATACATCATCCCATTTGAGATCCTTGATCGTATTGACTAGAACTCCCACTTAACCCATCTCAAGTACATGATGTGTTCTATGTATCCTTCTTGAGGAAGTATATACCAAACCCATCACATGTACTAACTCGAGAGGCGGTATCATTGGAAAATGATCATTCATATAAGGAGAAACCAATAAATATCTTATATCATAGAGATAAATTTCTAAAAAACAAGACAACTCACCTAGTCAAAGTGTTATGATGGAACCAAAAGTTTGAGGAAGTGACTTGGGAACTGGAATAGGGGATGAAATAGAAGTACCATCATCTTTTTTAGTGTATGAAATTAAAATTTCAAGGGAGAAATTTAGGGAGGGAGGAATAATGCAATGAAAAAAACATTTTTAAATGAAATTCCAAATTTTTGAATACATAAATGCATTATTAAGTAATAAATTTATATAAATAATCATGCACTACTTTGGCTATTTTGAACAGTTTTATGGTTTTTCAAATTTAAAAGACTATTAAGAATCATAAAAATTGATAATACATCCTTTTTATAGTGATTATAGGATTATTATATATCTAAGGGTTTTGATAAAGTCCAATTTATATAGACAAAAAGTGATAGCCTTGAACAGTAGGATTGTTCCGTATAATGCCCATTTATCAGAGCTTCTGAGAGAGATAACATCATTAAGATTTTCCCTTGATCAATCTCAAGTTGAGATTTTAAAACTAAAGCATGAATGAATCTATTTATGAGAGAATTTATAGCTCATCAAGATCATGCTCTAGACCATGTATGCTGAACCACCCCATAAAAATTTCACCATCCCACGTGTTACCCTTAAGACATTCACGTGTGTAATAAAGGGCTATGTTTATAGACTATAATAGTATGAATTATTTTATTTTATTTTTAATAAAATAATGATTATATTTATCATTTATTATTTTTATTACTTTTTAAATGATTTGATAATGAGTTTGAAAAAAATTAGATTTTGATACGATGAAACACAAACTATATTTTTTGGTAAATATATAGTTTCAATCAAGAAACTCTTTTTGATGAATTAAATAATTTTAAAAAGAATTATATTATAATAAAATATTAATACTAAATAATTTTTATTAAATATAAATGATAATATAATTTTACAAAGTCAAAAAATTAATTTTTTATAAGGGTCATAAAATGGTTATTATAAAAAAACCAATATTTTTTAGTAAACAAGGATTTTAGATTTAAAAGTGAAATTTATCATATTTATAGAGTCATTTTTATTAAATAAATATTTTTTATAATTATAATTTTAAAATTTTCCAGTAGTGATTTTTCATAATTTTTTGAGACAACCACCGTTTTGGGTGAAAATTAAATACGACATAAATATAGAGTATATATTATGAAATATAATGACCCAAAAGTGATGTATTATATTCCATAAAATGTATCTAGAACCAAATAAATATTTTACCTTTAAAATAATATGTTTTTAAGTTATTTAATTAATTTTATAAACCCTTAATGAATCCTTCAAAAACCTATATTATATTTTAAGGTTTTAAAGTCAATTATTTATAAACATGACTCACTTATACTTCACTAAGGGTATTATTTTAATGGGACCAGTTCTTAAAATGTAAAATAATTAAAATGAGTTCACTTTTGTAGAAACCATGGGAAAAATCCATGAGATAATTTTTTTTGAATACGGTATCTCACAAAGTTCAAAACCTAAATTTGGGAATTAATAAAGAATTCTCCTCTCTTTTTCTATATGAACTCACCCAGCCTCCCATTCCTCTTCACTCAAAACTATTATAGAATGAAATTAATCTTACCTTAGCTCTTTATATCCCTCCTAAGTTGTACCCAAGATCTCAATAATATCACTAAATATTTTAGAAGCACCCTCTCAAGTTATGGTATCCTCTATTTATCCTCTTAATTCAAGCACCTTCTTTAACTTATGCATTTTAATTCTCAATTTCTCATGTTGGATTATTTTATTAAATATCCCTATTACTATCTTTGTGATGTATAAGTGGTGATATATGTAACACCCTGAGATTTTGTGAAATATATATTTTGAATTAATTTATCTTTTTGATATTTTTCATTTCACATGACACTAGAAATAGTTATATATATATATATATTAAAACACTAAGTCAAACATTCCTTTCACACACAATAACGACTTGTATTGCACTAAATGCAATAACCACTTGGCTTGTGCTACCCGAAACACCAATTTGGCATACTTTACACACAAAACTAGATTGGCATAGAACTTGGCATACGTTACAAGCAACACTAACTTGGCGTATGATATACACAATACTGAGTTTATATAAAACATATTTTTTTTATATAAAATTATTTAAATGAGATAATTATAACTTATAAATAGAAAATAGTTATATGAATATTAATAAATACTTTTCAAATATATTTTATAATTTTTTATATAAATAAAACATATTGATAATAAAATATGTGATTTTTGGTAAAGTCATTTTATGTTAAAAATACCATTTTCTTGAATGAACTACTTTTAATAATAAAATCAATTTTAGAAACATTTAGAAATTTAATTTGATAAAATAAAATTAATTTTTTAATTCATAATGAATAATTTATTCTAGGGTGAATTTTTTATATTTTTCTGAGAAATTTCATTTTTTTGATGAATAGTGAAAATACTGCTTTTTAGTTAAAAACTGCCTTTTTATTTAATTAATTATTAATGTTAAATTATATTATAAATTTATTTTAAAACCAAATTAGATAAATATTAAATTTATTAATATAATTAAATTAATTATAATCAATTTAAATTTGATATTTAATACAAAATCTTAACAAGCTTTTGAACATTTTTCTACTTTAAAAACATGTTAATTCATCTCGTCTGCAGGATTAGTATTAATCATAATTTTTCCACTTCTGAGATTTGAATTTTGAAAAAACAACATAAATAATTTTATTAAGTACAATTTTATATTATAATAATACCAAGTTAAATTTTGACCAAAATTATTAGTAAAATTGTTTAAAATTAATTACAACAATTACGATCAAATTAAGCTTAATTCGGGACTAAACCTTAAAATTAAGGACCCAAATGATCTTGAAACTTGTCCAAAACCTATTTTATGTTCATATTTCTGACATAAACCTACAATTATTGAGTTTTTTTGTTTTTTATGACTTTTTTTGTGTATGAACATGTGTACAACTAACCTATTTCTAAAAATTCCAAGTGAGTCATAGTCCTTCCCTATAAAAGGACACTACAAGTCCCACTTCCTCACACATTTCAAAACTATTAAGTTCTGAAAATAAAATATTAATAAAATTTAAAAAATCCCTATATTACTCATAGAATCCTTAACTTTTTAATGAGACAATCCAAGGAATCATTTTGGCACCAACCAAAAGGAGTTACCCGATTAAGAGGCAATATCTTCTATCAATTCCTTTTTTTATTTTAATTATCCACCCCATAAAACTCTATTTATTATATTATTATATAATATAACCATTATAATAAATATACTAGTATTTTATATGTAAAATTTTTAACCTATACTCTCAAACTTCTCCATCTAATGGGTAACAAATATACCGTTTTTGTGTACGATGAACTATTGGCTCATGAAACAATGATTGTTCATTTTTCCATCACCACCTATCATGGTGGACATTATGATGGAAAATAAGTTTATATATGATATATATTATATTTAAAATGTCTTTATACTTCTATAAGTTTTATTCACAACATAACTTTATGCATTCCATCTTATGTAAATACAATAATTTTGTTGGGGAAGTGTGGACTACCGCCCCTCAAAGTGATATGATTCGTTCATACACTACATGGGTTGTATTAAGGATGATTTTAGTGAATATATATGATATCATAAAGATAATTTTATAATGATATATATATATATACATATTTTTCTTTTAATTTCTTTCTCTCAACATGATAATTAAACGGAAACAACATCCATGCATACATACGGCCTACCGTCTCCATGAACGATGTATTACATTTGATGATTATATATTCTATATAATATTAAAAAACAATGATAATATATATAAATTATATTTATATCATGGTTTACATTCTGTAATCATGATATAAGTATAAGGACCAAAAATATAACAAATTAAGACACATATGAAAAAAAGCGAATATTAGCCAAAGTGAAACCTTAACATTGGATGGTTAACAAGTAGGTAATATATGGTCATAATAAAAAATTATATGATATTAGATATAAGAATATGGTTCTTTAAAATATTTATAATAAATTTATATTGATTATATAGGTGGTTTTAATGAGTGCGATGAGAGTCAATACATAAGGTAAGGGGATTTCACCTCACTTTTTATTCCCATGAGATACAAGCTATATTCACCACTATTTCCTTTTGTGTTATGTAAGTACTACCCATTATTGTATTCTATGTATATTATACCTAAATTTATGGGTATTAAAATATCTTTTTTATTAACTTTCATTCAGGGGATTTAAGTTTCAAAGGTTACCAAATTGGTAAAAATGTGTTGTCTTAATTTTCCTTCTTTGAGACTCATGTTTTGTTAGGCACCTAAAATATTTTTTGAGGTGTATATAATTCCATTTTACATGTTCTATAAATAATATACTTATTTTAATGATATTTTATACTTCATGTAAATTTATTTTACTACACGTAGAGTATGATCCCAGGTTACCATGGTATAAGAGTTTATTGAGATAATCTCATCACTTTTCAAGATAATTTATATTTATACTTACTTTAAGGAATTTATATGTTCCATATCTCAATAAATTAATTAATTTTATTCTACTATAGTTATTCATTATATATTCAGGTATTGGAACAATTTTTTACTCTTTGGTACATAAGATTATTAGGAATGTATTTTTAAGAAAGCCCAAATTTACCCTCTCTTTGCTCGTAAATCTATGTTCCCTAAAACAAATGTTTTCCTAAAAGGGTTTCAGAGAATATCCTAATAATCTCCATTGATCATTAAAATTAATTTTTACCCTTTTTTTATTTTAATAATGTTTTTAAGGGAATATTATTGTCTCTTTTTGAACGAGGCAATTTTTTTATCCTTTTTACTGTGTAAAAAGAATTGATCTTTTTACCACGTACGACATGTACAGATTTATCCACCTTCAATCCTATGAAGCTTATTTTTCATGTTTAAAGGTTAATTTTTTAAATTTTTTTTAAAATAAATTTTCGAAGATAATTTTTTTCAAAACATTTTTAACCTTCTTTTATATGTTTTCAAGAAAAATTGTTTTCAAATCATTTTCAAACTTCCTTTAATAGTTTTCAAGGAAAATGGATTTCAAAACATTATCACGAATGATTTATAAGTTTTAAAATTATTTTTAAATAAATTATATTCAAAATTTTTTAATCTTTTTTATAAGTTTTCAATGTTTTTTCAAAGAAAAGGGTTTTTAAAATGTTTTGAATCTTATTTTATAAGTTTTCAGGGAAAAATGTTTTTAAATGATTTCAAGTCTTCTTTAAAATTTTTAAAGGTATTTTCTATGATAATTATTTTCAAATGGTTTTAGGTATTAAGAATCCATTTTCAAATAATAAAGGATATTTTCCTCAAAAAACATTTTTGAAAGTTATTTAAAAATTATTTCTTATCTAAGATGACATCCAATGATGTTTCACATTCTATTTTAGAAAATGATATAAAGGGTCCATTCATATTCTTTCTATGGATGGGTTACACTTAATGTCATTGTCTTTATGAAACTCGTTTCTCTTTCATGGGTTATATTCCTTTGAAACCTGATTATTTTCATGGGTTATGTTTTTGATGAAATGATTTTGAAACCTATATTTTATATAGGTTATGATAAGATTACATGATTATAATACCCATTTCATTTAATGGGTTATGATATGATTATTTATGATATTGTGGCACATGTATGTGTGATTTAATTATGATACGGGTGAGTCCTATATCTCCCTCCAATGAATTTGGTAATGATAAATGTTTTAGGATCTTAGATGTTAAATGGGAGGAAATCCCAAGCTCAAAACAAGAGGGTAAACAAGAGGAAATCCCAAGCCCTAAACAAGAGGGTACAAGGGAGAACATCCCAAGCCTGAAAAAAGAGGATAAATAGGAGTAAATCCCAATCCGAAAACAAGAGGGTACATAGTATAACATATCAAGCCCCAAAAAAGAGGTTATACAGGAGGAAATACCAAGCCCTAAATAATATGGTACATGATAGGACATCCCAAGCTAGAAACAAGAGGATAAATGGGGGGAAATCCCAATCTCAAAACAAGAGGGTAAAAAGGGCGATATCCCAAGCATGGAACAAGAGGGTACATGGGAGGACATCCCAAGCCTTAAATAATAAGGTACACAGGAGGAAACACCAAGACCAAAATAAGAGGGTAAATGAGAGGAAATCCCAATCCCAAAATAAAACGGTAAATGGGAGGAAATCCCAAGTCTAAAATAAGATGGTACACAGGAGGATATCCCAAGCCTAAAACAAGGGGGTACACGATAGGTCATCCCAATACTGAAGCAGATACATAGGTGATTATCCTAAGCCTAACATGTTACAAATGCCTTGGTAGGCCTCCTTGAAAAAGTGTTTTTATATTCTTATCTGCTTGACATAATTCCATGTTTTATCCCCATGTTATGCTTTCATGGATTATGTTCAATATTTCCTTATGATCCATGTATTATGAACTGACCATATTTATTATGATCTTTGATATGTAGTGTATTATATTCAAATATTATTCTCAAGTTCCATACCCTTTTGTTCATGTTATTCGTAGGCATTTTCTTTATTTACCCATACTGAACATATGAGATCACCCTTTTCTTATGTTTCCTTTCTCCAAGTTAGGAAGAAATGTTTTATGTATAAGTACTAAAGATATATATCTTTATGGGATATTTTTATGATATTTCACTAGGATAGAAGATTTTGTTTCCAGGTTTCCAAAGACACAAAACTATTATGGTCCTCGAGAATGTATTTTTGCAATATACTAAATATTCATCTAAAATGATGTAATATCCATGTATGTCAAGCCTGGGTTGCTATAGTTTATATCAAAGGAAAGGTTTAGTCAACCTTAGGAAAATAGGATGAGAAAAATTTAGTGATATACCCAGGTATATTTCTAAGGATATTCCTAGGGATGTCTCTAAAGATAAGTATAAGGATGAGTTAACTTTTAGGAAAATGTCCTAGAATTTTGGTCAAGGATAGAGTGAGTGGTTTCATAGAAATACATCCTTGTCTAGATAATACAAGAGGAAGTGGCTATAGAATATATGTACTTAAGGCTAACAACTCTAACAAGATGTTTTAGGCCTGACTCGAGGTAATCTGGTACACGACAATGAGCCTTGTTGCACACCTGGTTTGACACTCCTGTGGGATATGCTTTGGAAATTCAAAAAATCTTCATGAACCATTATGAAGGATTTATATATAAGTTGGATATGAATAACCTAGGGTAAAACTAATGTTTCATAGATTAAATAATTTTGAGCCATGATTTAGACATCTTATAAGTAATTTTTCATTATTATGTGGCTTTCTTATATGATATGGGTTTCTCACCCCATAATTTTTGGTTTTATTCAATGTAGAGAACTAAAAAGAACATGGTTAACATTAAATATTTCATATGTGGAAATCATGGGAATTATTTGAATCTATTTTCCATCGGTAAATCTCATAAATAGAATCAGGAAGTTGGTATGAGTCTTGGTTATACATATGAAGATAATGAGACCACAAACGACATGTGAAAGGTTTGTGATGTTCTTACAATATTTTTTACATTAAACATAAGAATCCTGATTATATTGAGGTTGAGGAACCCCAATATATGATTAATATTTTGTATTCTAGGAAATATTTATCAAGGAATAAGTTTATGAAGCCTGAGTAATGGTTTAAGAATAAAGTTATATTAATGAAGTATTTATGTTTTGGAATTCAAAGATGATGTTATATAAATCATGAAATGTATAAGTGTTTACAGTAAAAGTTTTCATTAAGTATTGAAAATTACACTTTAAATGGTAATGAAGATATGGAAAAGTGATATCATGGAATGGTGATATTTTTATTAAGGAATGGAAAACCTTAATTAATTCTTGAAATTGAGATAATGATATTTGGATAATGATATGTTGGATATGAATAAGTAAATTGGATGGTACTGATTACCCTGGAATTGATTATTGGAAAAGTGTTCTATGTCATCAAGGATGAAGTTTATAACTTCTTGTATTTAAATAATATATCCAGTAATCATTAGAATAATTAAGCATGCATGTTTTCCAAAAGATTTATGATAATTTACCAAGAGCGTATTTACAAGATTGGAATGTAAAAACCAAGAGCTACTTTTTGTTATATGGGGGAATCAATGTTAAGATTATTTCATGAATCTCTTTCTAAAGTTTTGAATTCTCATCTTTTAGAAGGGTTATAAGGTTAACCATTCATGAAAAGTTTAATTTAAAATTTAGAGGAAGTATTTATGCAATGAGTTTATATTGAAAACCTTGGTTAAAATGATATTTAGTGATTAACCTAATTTCAAGGATTTCAATATTATTTATTTTTAGAAATTATATTATTGTGGTTTTAAAATAAGTCATAATGTATGTCAGGTGACAAAAAATCAATTCCGACAAGGCCATGGGTCTTGAACCCATGGCCAAAGGATGATAAGGGTTTCATGCCTACCACTGGCCTATGCGATGTCATGGATAATGTATAATTATTTTTAATGAATAATTATTTATGATGAAAAAATAGTGTTACTCCTTATGTTTAGAGATTAACTTATTTACCATGTTTATTTTAAAGTATAGTTATAGATAAATAGTAATGATTTTCATTTTAATGGGCCTTAGGATATTCTAAAATTGTATTTTAGCACTTTAGGCATCAAAATTAATTTTTGGAAGTCCATTACATGAACTAGTGGATGAATTATAAATTTATAAAAGCACAACTAAGGAATAAAATTTTGTTTATAGAAATATATCAATAAAGTATATTTCCTTATATTCATAGTCAATAAAAAAATTACTCAATGTTAGGATAATGATCAAAAGTAAATGTGTTTACCTAATACCTTAATTATTGTTGAACCAATGGGCTTATAAATCATCACATATTTATGACTTTGATACCCTCAACTTTTATTTTATCATTCACTTGTTTTTTATTTATGAACTCAATCACTCCCTATAAATATTTACGCTTTTATTCCATGTACAATCTTCAATCCCAACCTATGTTCTTTTATGTGGAAACCTAGTCATATGTTACTCTGGGTAACTGTTATGGTTCCAAATTTCTCTTTTTAAGGGAAGTTTTAGTATTCATTTTTATGATGTGGGTTTCTATGAACTAAACTTTAAAGTATTAAATTTTTGATAACCTAAATGAATTTTGATGGAAAAAATCATTTTATAGGTTGTATAATGTAACACCCTTAGATTTTGTGAAATATATTTTTTGAATTAATTTATATATTCAATATTTTTCATTTCAAGTGACACTATAAATAGTTATATATATATATATATATTAAAACACTAAGTCAAACATTCCTTTCACACACAATACCGACTTGGATTACATTACACATGATACCGACTTGGATTATGTTACACGCAATACCCACTTATCTTGTACTAACCAAAAAACCTAATTTTAATACGTGACATGAAACACTGGTTTGGGGTACGTCTTGGCATACGTTATACGCATCATCGACTTGGTGAATGATGCACGTAACACTGAGTTTCTATGAAACATTTTTTATATAAAATTATTTAAAGGATATAATTATAACCTAGAAATTAAAAATAGTTATAGGAATAGTAATAATTGCTTTTCAAATATTTTTTTTATAATTTTTATATATAAATAAAACATATTTATAATGAAAGATTTAATTTTTTGTGAAGTCCTTTTATGTTAAAAAATACTATTTTATTGAATGAGATGATTTTAATAATAAAATTAATTTTAGACACATTTAGAAATTTAATTTGGAAAAATGAACTTCATTTTTGAATTTATAATGTTTAAATTCTCATAGGTTTAAATTTTGAGATTTTTTTGAGAAATTTCATTTTTTTGATGAATAGTGAAAAATAATGTTTTCAGTTAAAAATTGCCTTTTGTTTTAATTAATTATTATTGTCAAAAGATATTATAATTTTTTTTAAGGTCAAATTAGATAAATATTACATCTACTAATATAATTTTATTCATTATAATAAATTTCAATTTGAAATTGATTACAAAATCTTAACAAACTTTTGAACATTTTTGTACTTTAAAAACCTGTTATTTCATCCCGTCTGCCGAATTTGCATTAATCTTAATTTTTATACTTCTGTGATTTGAATTTTTTTTAAAATAAATACACCATTTTATTCAGTATAATTTTTTTATTCTAATAATAAAAAGTTAATTTTTGACCAAAATGATTAGTAAAAGTGATTAAAATTAATCATAGTGATTAAGGCCAAATTAAGCTTAATTAGGGACTAAACCTTAAAATTAAGGTTCCAAGTGATATTTAAAATTTTCCAAAACCCATTTTATGAACATATTTAGTACATAAAACTTAAATTATTTAGTTTTTTTGTTTTTTGTAACTTTTTTTAGGTAAGAACATGTGTACACCCAAGTTGTTTTTAAAAATTTCAAGTGAGTCCTTTTCCTTCCCTATAATTTTCCACCACAACTATCACTTCCTCACACCTATAAAACCTATTAAGTTATAAAAATACCTGAAAAATAAACTTAATAACATCCATATATTACTTATATAATCATTCCCTTGGGAATAATGAATTCCAATTAATCCTTTTGGCACAAACCAAAAGGAGTTACCCAATTAAAAGGTAACATCTTTTCTCAAGTCCTTTATTTTATTTTTCCTTATACACACCATAAAACTCTCTTTATTCTATTATTATATAAAAAAACATTATAATAAATATACTAGTATGTTTTTATGTAAATTTTTCAACCTACACTTACACACACCTCCATCTAATGGGTAACGAACATACTGTTTCTGTGTACGGCGAACTACTACCTCACGAAACGATGGTTGTTCATTTTTACATTAACACCTATAATAGTAGAAATTATGATGAAAAATATGTTTATAAATGATATATATTATATTTTAAATGTTTTTATTCTTCATTGATTTTTATTTATAACATACCTTTATGCTTTCCAAATTATGTAAATATGATAATTTGTTTTGTGGTACTGTGGAATATTACCCCCTCAAAGAGATATGATTCGTTGATACACTAAATGGATTTTATTAAGGATGGATTTAGTGAATATATATTATATATATTATATCATAAAGCTACTGTAATAATGATATATATATACCAATTTTTATTTTACTTTATTTCTCTCAACTTGACAATTAAACAGAAATATCGTTCATGCATACGTACGACCTACCGTCTCCATGAATAGTGTATTCTGTTTGATGTTTATATATTATACATATTATTATAATACAAATATAAGCTATATAAATTATATTTATATCATTTTTTACATTATTTAATCATTATATAAGTATAAGGACGAACAATATAACAAATTAAGACACATACGAAAAAGAAGGCGAATATTATCCGAAGTGAAACCTTAACATATGATGGTTAAAAAGAGGGTAATATAATATCATAATAAAACCATATATAGTATTAAATATAATAATATGTTTATTTTAAATATTTATAATAAATTTATATTTATTATAAAGGTGCATTGAACGAGTACAATGAGAGTCAAGACACAAGGTAAGGGGATTTCATCTCACATTTTATTACCGTGTGATACATACTATGTTCGCCAATATTTCCTTTTGTGTGCTGTAAGTAATTACCATGATTTTATTATATGTATATTATACATAAATTTATTGGTATTAAAATATCCTTTTTATTAAATTTCATTCATGGGGTTTATGTTTCAAAGGTTACCAAATCGGTAAAAATGTTTTATCTCAATTTACTTTCTTTGAGACTCATGTTTTTTTATTCACCTAAACTCTTTTTTGTGGTGTATATACTTCAATTTTACATGTTATATCATGAATATACTTATTTTAATGATATTTTAAGCTTAATTTAATTTAATTTTCTTACATGTATATTATTATCCCAAGTTACTAAGTTATAAGTGTTTATTGAGACAATCTAATCGCCTTTTGATATTGTTTAGGTTTATGATTCCTTTGATGAATTACTATGTTCCATATCTCAAGAATTTAATTAATTTTTTTATCCTCTGGTTATTCATTATATATTAATGTATTGGTACCATTTTTTACTCTTTAGGACATAAGATATTTAAGAAATTGTTTTTAAGAAATCCCAGCATTACCCTCTCTTCGGTCAGAAATCTATGTTCCTTTAAAACCATGTTTTCCTAAAAGGGTTTCCAAGAATATCCTAATAATATCCTATGATCATTAAAAGGAATTTTTAACTTTATTTCTTTTACTAATGTTTTCAAAGGAATCTTTTTTTCAAACTCCAAATGAGAAAATTTTATATCCTTTTTACCATTGAAACGAAATATTCTTTTTACCTCGTACGACATGTATCAATTTATCCTCCGTCAATCATTTAAAGATTCCTTTCCATTTTCAAAGGTTTTTGTTGAAAAAAATTTAAAAGAAATTTTCAAAGACAATTATTTTAAAAATGTTTTCAAGATTCGTCTATAAGTTTTCAAGAAAAAAAGTTTTTCAAAACGTTTTCAAACTTCTTTTAATAGTTTTTAAGGAAAATGGTTTTCCAAATGGTTTCAATATCTATTTATAAGTTTTCAAAGTATTTTCAAAGAAGATATTTTCAAAATATTTTCAATATTTATTTATAAGTTTTCAAAGTTTTTTCCAAAGAAAAATGGCTTTAAAATGTTTCAAATATTATTTTATAAGTTTTCAAGGAAAAAGGTTTTAATATGATTTCAAGTCTTCATTATAAGTTTTAAAGGTATTTTCTAAGAAAATTATTTGCAATTTTTTTTTATATTAACAATAAATTTTCAAAGAATAAATGATATTTTCTATAAGAAAAATATTTAAAAAGATATTTCAAAATTATTTTCCATCTAAGATGACATCTGTTGATGTTTCTCATGCCCTTTTAAGAAATGATCTAAAGGTTCTATTCATATTCTTTTTTTGAATGGGTTATACTTAATGTCATGGTCTTCATGAAACCTATTTCTCTTTCACGGGTTATATGCTTTTGAAACCCACTTCTTTTCATGGGTTATGTTTATTATCAAATGATTATGAAAACTTTATTTTCCACAGGTTATGAAAAGATTACATGTTTATAATACCCATTTTATTTAATGGGTTATGATATGATTATTTATGATCTTGTGGAACATGCACGTATGATTTCATAATGAGACGGGTGGGACCTATATTTACCTCCAATGCATTGGGTAATGATAAATGTTTTATGAGATCTGAGGGTAAATGAGAGGAAATCCAAAGACTGAAAGAAGAGGGTAAATAGGAGGATATCCCAAGACTAAAACAAGAGGGTACATGGGAGAACATACCAAGCTCGAAAAAATAGGGTAAACAGGAGGAAATCCCAAGATCGAAATAAGAGGGTACATAGGAGAACATCCCAAGTCCTAAAAAAGAGGGAATACAAAAGAAAATCCTAATCTTAAAACAATAGGGTATATGTGAGGACATACCATACCCGAAATAAGAGATTAAATGGGGGGAAATCCAAAGCTTGAAATAAGAGGGTAAAAAATAGGACATCCCATGCCTGAAACAAGAGGGTACCTCGGAGGAAATCCCATTCCCAAAACAAGAGGGTATATGTGAGGACATCCGAAGCCCGAAACAAGATGGTAAATGGGAGGAAATCCCAAGACCAAAAGAAGAGGGTAATTGAGAGGACATCACAAGACAAAAACAAGAGGGTACATGGGAGGAAATACCCATCCAAAAACTTTAGGGAACATTAGTAGGAATCCCAATCCCGAATTTGGAACACATGTGATTAGCCCAATCCTGACATGTTACGCCTTGGTAGGCCTCCATTACAAAGAGTTTTTATATGCTAATCTATTTTCTATGATTCTATGTTTTATTCCTATGTTATGATTTCATGTCTTATGTTCAATATTTCCTTATGATTCACATGTTATGAACAACCCATCTTTATTATGATCTCTGATATGCAGGGTATGGACTTCAAATGTTATGCTTATGTTCCATACCCTTTTGTTCTTGTTATGATCACACATTTTCTTTATTTACCCTTACTGAGCATCTGAGATCACCTCTTTATTATGTTTCATTTATCCAAGTTATGAATAAAGGTTTTAGGTAGAAGTACTAAAGGTGTAGAACTTTATGGTAGGTGTTGAAGATCTTTCACTAGGATAGAAGATTTTATTTCCATGTTTCCAAAGACACTGAACTATTAATTTCCTCTAGAATTTATTTTTGAAACCTATTAAATATTCATCTAAAATGATGTAATATCCATATATGTCAATATTGGGTCTCTATAATAGAACCATTTATTTTTCATTAATCTCTCCCATGAACCTTTATATACCCCTATTATTTTTCCAAATTTGTTTTATAATTTTTCCATGACAATATTTTTGTGTGAATACCCATCCTTATTTTTACTCAAGAGTATTAAAATAGATGTATCTATCCTTAATTGATGGGGGGCTTCAATTTATGTATCCCACACTCCTTAATCATGTTATTAAATAATACTAAATATGATCCTATGTTGAATTATCTTTTTGGAACACTTATGCATGTAAATGATAGAAAAATGATGGGGGGTGCCTAGATAGTTCTCCATTGCATTGGGTAATGTTTTTGTCTCATGAGATATCACGAATTGGATTAGGGAGTAAACCTAATCCATTATCAGGATTTTAACACCATTTTATGATGTCTTGGTGGTTACCCTTGAACTATGTTTGTGATTTAATGTTTAATGTTTTTTCCACATTCCTATGTTGTCTTTATGTCTTGTCCCACAAGTACTACTTTGCCTTATGCTATGCTCTTTTTATTCCATTAATGGGATGTATAGATCACCCCTTTATTATGTACATCCCCGAGTTATCCTTTTCTATTTTATAAGAACGATGGGATTTTCAAATCATGTTAAGGAAATATTCAACAATATTTTTTTATCCATGTATCAATTTTCTGTGCTATCTGCCAAATTTCTTAGACACTAGGATTCAAAATCCTTTGGGATTGTTTTATGTGTAAATTTATATAATAAATAATGAATTTATGTGTATCAAAGAAATGATTTTTTATATATTAAATCCCATTTAAAATATTAAGTGTATTATTACTTTAAAAGTGTCAATTTTCAAGACCTTGATCATATAACTTGGTAGTTCATGCCCAAGTTGGTTTCCCTTAGATTATCTTATGTATGGAAATCAAGTAATGGGTGACCCTAATAGGATTATATACCTATTATTTGAATTTTATTTGGGATAAACTTATCCAGGAGACCCTAATAATATTAGGTTACCAAAGGAATAGAGTTGAGTTTATCCATATGATGGATTTGAAAAAGATTTTTCTTCTCATCTATACAAGAGTTAATATGATTAGGATGATAACCTAAAAAAATAACTAACTTGTGAGAGAAACTATAAAGTAGGATAATTACATAGAAAAATATGTATCTTATAACACTCAAAGATATAATGAATTTAAAAGGGGTTATTATTTTAGTGGGGACACATTTAATAAAAGTTACTATTGAATGCTTGTAAAACATTAAACTCGTCTAATAAAAGATTCTATTCCAGATGAATAGTATCATCACTATCAAACATAACTTTAAGATAAAACATTGAAGTGGAGAAGATTAATGTAGGAAAATAATATGACTGAAAACTTACTAAAAGTTCTTAAGTAAGAATTTTTTTTTATGTGTCACATTAACACCATCTTGAATAAGAAAGTGTTAAAGTGGTTTAACAGGTAAATCTATATAAATATGAGAAGTATAAAATTATTCACTAAAGGTTTTAAAGGCATTAGCCACAATATGAGTGAAGGAAATTTAGTCTCTACTTGTATAATAAATATGATTAAGTATTTTAATGACTATACGTGTCTCAAGGTTTCCTATAAGACTTATTCTGGTTAAGGAATTTATTCTATTCCCATCTATAAAAAATGTTCCAATAATGTGAATTAATTTATGAAAAGTCTAACTATTATTATCAAAGTGTAGAGTATATTTGAACTAGGTGTGAAATGTTTGGGTTCTATTACAGAATCAATAATATAAGTGGGTAAAAGTTCAAACCCAAAGAAGTAAAATTAGTTAAAAATTCCTATATTTTTTTTAAGAAAACCATCCAAGGTGATTATAACTTAAATAATTAACTAGTAACATGGAGTAATGTTTCTATATGATGAAAATTTCTAGGACACCTAAAGGCTTTTGTGAAACTCTATAAAATTTCCATGTTAGGTATCAGTGTTGTATAAAATTTTTCTTTGGCTCTAAAGGGTTTGTGATAAAAAGTGTTTAATTAACAAGTGTTTTAAATATATAGGAGTTTATAATCAAAATAATAACTGATAGAGATTTTATTTTTCATTAAAGTGATAAAGTAAAGAGTTGCTATATAAAATATTTTAATTACATGGAATATATCAAGCTCATATGGATCTAAGTAAGGAATTTTTATAGTTATATAACTTATATTATATGATAAAATAAGTTTTCTTTATTAGTAAAGAGTTTTTATAATCAATATGAGATAATGAATTCAATGCACATAGTTTACGATTCATCAGATTTGTTAGCATGTTTAAAAAGAATATAAGAATAAATAATATTTTATCTAGGATAATAGTGTTTATCCAGATGTTTGTTAAATTATGAGGGTACTAATCCCACTACCTTCAGTGGTATTTTTTATAGAATAATATTATTTTGAAGAAAATTATCCAAACACATAAAATACCATATAAGATATGGATGAAATAGTTTATTTATTAAATATTACCACTAAGAGAAAATAAGTGTTATTTCCAAACACAAATTATTTTATAAATCTTATCATGATATTTTTAATTCAATATATAGTTTAAGAGACCAGTGGGAGTATTTTTTGGACATTGGGAAGTTCAAATATAAAAAATAAAATATTATTCCTATTAAAATTCAAAGTGCACTTTATATCCTCAAGAATTTTAATATGTGTTGGTAAAGAAATAATGTAAATAGTTAGATTATTCACCGAAAGTTTTCAAGGATATTTTTCATTGAAATCATTCCAATAATAATGATTATTTACTTGTAAAGAGTTCCATATAGACAACAGAAGTTATTAGCATCATAACATTTAATGTTGTGGAGTTAAATAGTTTGGTTATGTGTAAGGAGTTTATCATTAAGAATAATATTATCATCATTATCCAATTTTTTTTCTTCCTAGATTTTAATCAATAAATATTTTAGTGGGAGGGTTTTGTTATATAGTCACATAGAGATGTGTTAGTAATTACATAGAGATATAATGAGTTTAACAAAGCCCCTGAAAGTTAAGTAAAAATAAAGCCGATCTAGTATAATATCATATATGATATGTTATACATTCACTTATATATAGTTTTGTTAATTATTATTAATAGTTTTTAAGAATATAAAATGTATCACAGTTATATAAAAGGAAATATCTACTTTATCATTCATTTACATTAGCTGTATATATGTATATATTGATAAAAACCCCATGAAGTGAAATAATAATTGAACTATCAAAGTATGACTTTGATTTAGTCCTAACTAATTTTTATTATAGATTATTATAGGCTATGATGACATTTTAAGGTTAGAATGAGTGTGCTCATAAGTCATAAAATGGGATTTTTGGGTTGGATGACCCACTAAGTATACCCACATTAGTGTCACACACTATATATTTGGTATAATATGGGTGAATGAATCATATATAGTGTCCCCACTACCAGATTTTAGTGAGATACCTATCATGTGAACCTTTATACTTTTATACCTTTCTTATGAAAGCCTTGTGGATTAGTTAATTAGGGGTGGTTTTGTATGTTTCTTATCATGTCATTGGTCGGAGCTCAACCAATAGGGGATTTTCCTCCCACATGATGAGTACAGAATATGGTCCCTCACTTGAGATATATTAAGGAATTTTATGAAAATAACAAGATATTTTATATGAAATTATTATCTATTCGGATGAGGAGAATTTGATGTGCTCATCCTTAAAGGTGAACACAAAGTTATTTATTTATTTTCATAGCTAGTGTATACTTAAATAATCAAGAACATATGGGTAAGATATATGGAATTGACATACTATGTGTCCCATGGTCACTTGATGTGTTGTAAAAAGGTATCATATGAGAATTAATGCTTTCATGTGATGGAGCTAGTGAACATAGTTGTAGAGATACATGTGTTTGATAGAGATTATGTCATATCCTTTTTTAGCTTGAGTAACACTAATGATTTTATAGAGGATAACATTTTCTTACATTTATGGATTTAATGATTCATATTTGTTATTAATACTATAAAGTTCCATATTGTAACTCTTTGTGGTTGGATAAATGGGAATTGAGTTTGACTCATAGATCTTCTCTAAAATTGTTTTGGATTTATTCCAAAAGTGTTTTGTATGATCACTTATAAGGTATTTCATATGACATGATACACTGTGATGTTGATGATAACTTTACATAAGTGTTTAGAAAGATATTAAGAACGATATTTGGAGATTATTTCTAAAGTTATTATATATGATAGAATATAAGTTTAAATGGAACAAAGTCCTTGAGGCTTTAGCGAAAGTGGGAGATTAATGGATATATTCCCTAAATACTTGCATGTATGTGATACGTATTACCCTATATCATAGTGAAAAACATAGGGATATCAGATAATATGATATCTTTATTTCATATAAATTCAAAAATTACATGATGGGTATATCATTTTATATGATATAGAGATATCGTACCATACAATATGCGTGGAACACAAATGTTAAATTTTAACATTAAAAAATCTTCCACTTATAACTATCACTCTATAAAAATTTTATATGATGAAATAGTTAGGATATTAATGTATTCATGCAATGGTTTCATGAGTAGGATTATTGGAATTTAATCATACATTATAACACATAAGTAAATGTATGAATACTCAAGGAATTCCCTTAGGGTAAATTTAAAGGGATTACTTCTATGTGATGGCATATAAGTGAGTTTTCTGATGCATTAACTGATACTATCCCTTGATCCCATAACTCTCTTCCTCTTCACCCTTATCCTTGACAAGGAAAAAAAATTCCATGTGTGATTAGAGGATCCTACTCAAGCATAGAGAAATTAAACACAACCCATGGATACCTCTGGAGGTGGGATTCTATTCTGTTACCTCTTATATAATCTCTATTAACCACAAAATCTAAAGATTGATTTAGTAACACTTTAGTGAAAGGTACACCCATGGTTCTTTATTTTACATTTTTCTTGATTTCATTTATCAATTTTGGTATTCTCCAATTTGGGTTTTTGATTTATTTTTCACTATATTGTATAAGTATTATACAGTCCTATGAACCACAATAGAGTAACCATTGCAGTATCTTTAAAATTACTGGGAATGATTTTTCCTTTCCATGAAGACTATTATTATTAGCATAGAAGTGTTTATTAAGATAATATATTATACCCTTTGATATTGGTTCAAACCCTATTCTAGAAAGGCATGACGTATGTGGATTAAATCCTATCCATTGGATCAAACTTGATTAAATAAGTATCCTAGATCACACCCGATCAAATCCATTGTCTAGATTATAATAGTTTGGTGAACTTGATTGACCCAACTTGATTATGTGTATTTGAGTTCATGCATTGATAGTGTGTAAAACCATCCTCCACATGATTTTATCATAAAATTTATCATTTTTAAATAATAATAGTGTTTCCCCCTTTATATGAACTTTAGAGTGGTCTCACTCTCACATTCCCATAAGTGAGACAAAAAGTGTTCCCATGTTTGAAAAATTGTTCAATATCATTAGTTCACTAATATTTTTAGACTCGCCCTCATTTTTTCATGAGCTATAAACACCATTTTTCTGGTATGTAATATAATTTTGATTTTTTCTTCACACATATGATAGAATTTCCTATATTCAACGTAGACATGAAAAGTTATAACATGTTAAGTTGAGGTCTTATCATCAGAGAATCTTTAAAAAGGACTTTAAACCCATCCCCAAGGATTTGTTTTACCTAAATTCCCTTTAAAATACCTTTGTTAGTAGGTCAACCAATATTTTATCATTCTAAAAAATTCTATAGTTATAATATCATATTATATCAACTATCTTACATAGATATGTCTAGGACTAATGTGTCTCAATTTTCTATTGTAAGTATTTTTATATTCCCTAACCTAAATTGCTTTAATATCATTATGTATAGAATATGGGGACATTGGAATAGGTTATAATGTTATATTTGATAAAATATATTTAATGTATTCTATTTTTTTGAATTATCTTCTAAAGTAACAAACTCTGAGGTCATTATGGAGTCTATTATATAAGTTTGTTTCTTAAATATCTAAAACTTCACTATACCACCATCTGTAAAAACCAACCACACATAGAAGATAGATCCTTAAAATTGTAAATCCAACTTTTATATGAAAGAATTTACAAAACCTTTTTGTTTCCACTGTAACATATTTTTTAATCCACAATCCCATTTAGAAATTTGAGTACTCTTTTAACTGCATCCCATTGTTCATAACCCAGATTACTTATATACGTTCTAAAATTTCCAACAATATAAGAAATATCAGAACTTGTAATAGACATATAAAATACAAGATCCCCAAAAAACCATATATATTCTAGATAAGAAACTACCCTACTAGGATTTGGTAACATCCTACCCCCAAAACATCTTTTTAATGTCATTTATTCTTTATACTTATTCAATAAAATTCCTTCTAAAACATCTTTCTGCATGTATACTTCTTATAAAACTTTAGTATTTGGTTCTAACAATCATAACATCACACACCCACCTTTATTAATTGTAAATTATATACCCTTATTTCATTCCTTCACCACCTAAGTTCACATTTTTAGAAGAATAGTTTTGAATAATTACTTAATCAACTCACCCACCTTCCCTTGGGTTTGACCCTACTCTACCCCCAAAATAGTGTGAGTATGAAATATAAATTGATATTTTGATATTCCAATGACATACCATCATAGTGAAATCGAAATATATATGATATTTATTTTTTACCTGCATAATAGTTAAAAATTATCATATATAATTTCATTATATTGTAATATCCAATATACATGAGTTAAAAACCACTATATATTATATAATACCTGATAATATTATAGTAACAAAGTTTATGAAAAAAATCATATATCACAAATCTAGATTCAGATTTATTAAGGTTGTGTTCTAACGTGAAACATGGTGGAGCATAAATTCTTAATACCTGATGGGGCTCAACTATTTGTGGTTAAAATATTTTACATATTGTTTAACATTCTATTTACAACATGTCTTAGCACCCACACACATTTTGAGTCAATGTTGACGTTATTTGATGATCTAATTTTTAAGAAAAATATTTAAAATTTAATTAATGATTGTCATTTTTAAATTTGTATACCCAATTATTAATTGTTAATCATCATTTGTGGCAAAATTTTTTACAATTACATTTTTGGAAAAGAACTTAAAATAATTATTTTTTTATGATTTATCAATTCATTATTTTTATAAGTGTTTTTGTTTGTTTAGGTAAACAATATGGCTGACATAGGTCAACCCTCAACTAATGGGAGAAATCCACATGGCTACCCCTTGAGGGGTAGTTGGCCAAGTAGTCCACATGTAAGGATAACCGTATGTGGAAAAAGCTTACACAGGTTATGCATGGCACACACACATTCACAAGATCACACCATCACATGGGAGGAAGGTCTATGAGTTGGTGGGAGGATAGTATCACCAACACGGGGCAATGAATGATGGTGTTAGGGGTCCTTTGAACCCAATATGAATTAATGTCCCACTGAAGGAATTGATTAACTTATATAGTGAAGGCATATTGTGGGGTTATTCTATGTGGGATAGTTCTATACCTTGGAATTATTCAACTTATAAAAGTAGTGTTGTCCCTAGTGTGATCACATGTTTCCTTCCTTAGATACACTATTGCACCATCTCCACCAGCGCTATTCCATCGTACCTCCATGGAAGATGATGGTAAAATCAAGGAACCACTTGAAATATGAGCCTCTCTACACTGCAAACATGGATTTGTAGTGTGGTGACCCATGGAGCTCAAAATAAATAATATGAGGTTGCATTATGGAACTGCAAGCACATCATGAACCATATTTCTCAGAGGATTAATGAAGGGAGATGCATCTCCATGCACAATGCTATGTTTTGGACGTTATTACTTGAGAATAGGTTTCTATATAAAGGGTTTTGGTATGATATTAAGTAGATATGGGTTTTGGAGGAAGAAGAGGCTATAACATAGGGTTTAGATATTTCACAGAGGTGTTCAAAATAATTGAAGAAGGAGTTCTATGGTCATGGTACACATGCTACATCATATCCATGCATGGACGATTACACACAAGTGAAGGTGGCCCTACAATATTTCTACCAACATTGTAGTGATGGTTTTATTACATACTTAAAAATACTAATATCTTTAGGCCACGCATGTGCTACCTATGGGATTGTAAGATGTTTTGAAAATCATAATGTGTATGGAACCTTGCATACATGTGAGTATTTTTTAGAACACATCCAATGAAGGGGATACAATGCGTTCAAATTAATAAAGAGAAATGTCCAATACCTCTATGATATTTCCAATATGATATTTTTATAGAGGAATCACACATGGATTTGTTGTCCAAGTTAAAGCAGATAATATTTAAAAAAAATAAACATGAGAGATTTTTCTCAGGATACTACCTATAGATATAAAGGGGAGGCTGCTATACAAGGGGTGACTAGACACATGAATAAACTTAAGAATGGGGCTTGGATCCTGGAGTGGTTCTATTGACTTACTATATAGTACCACTATATTTAGTTATCTTTAATTTTCATATCCCCTCATGACTAGAATGAGGGGGTAATTTTTCAATACCAAGAATTTTATGAAGGGGGGGATTGACTTAGTGTACGGTGCTTTGTGTGATTGAAATTTGTGATGGGTTATGCATTTTTCATTTCATTTTAATGTTTCCCTCCTCTCTCATGAATGACCATTTTTGTGAGAGGAGGGTATACATTATAAATTCATCACCTATCTATCCCCTTCTTATGGAACAAATAATGCATTAGTTATGGGTAGTTATGTTTAAATATGGTTTTGAATACCTATATATTTACTAAACTAAGTAACTGAAAGGTGAAAGTAGCATATATAGAATAGAGTTTGAGTACTATGAGAGGAGGCTCACTAGAGTTATATTCTAAAAATATCTAAACTAAACCACATCAATTTCTATTCACTAGGTGCATGAATCTATATTTATAGAATCTTGACACACTCAACCCATTAATCTATAAACTAAACCAATATTGGCCCTCTTGTGTTTCTTTATGCCTTCCAATATTTTCTAAATTATTTCCACCTATTCTCTCTAGGATAATCCTCAAATTACACTTTACTACATTTAAAGGTTTGTTAGTGATAACCGAGTTAATTAAAATTTTAACTGATTTTACCCGAGTGAATTAACGATGCCTTTTAGGTAATCAAAATTGGTTCCATTTTCGAGGAACGGTCGCTAGAAATGATTAAAAGTTTTAGATTTTTTCAATTTTTTCACTTTCCCCATTTTTTACACATATCCTTGTCAGACTATAGTTTCAAGTATAACATCAACACATGAATACTCGACTCAGGAAAAAAAGGGGTACATGCTTTCAATCCTAATATCAAAAAAGACCATTCAAAGACAAAAAATACAATACACAAGAAGAATAAGTCACAGATGGAAGAGAGAAAGGCTAAGGATATGGACAAGGAGAACACCAGGAGTTCCAAGAATAAAACCCATAGATGAAAGCCTTAATCAACTATGGAAGACCCTCAAATGTAGGGATAAAACCAAGTATTTTTATTCCTCCAATAAATGCTCCAATAGTTTAAGATAAAGAACATGATTATAGAAATGATAACACACTATATGCAATACAATGAGCTACTACATGAAGATTAAAACTCTAACCTTGGGAGCTTCTTAGAGATACATAACACATTTTAGTTCAACAATGTAATAAGTGACATGGTATAACTACATATGTTTTGATTATCACTCAAAGATAAGGCTCAGGAGTGGATCTAAATTATACACCCACATTTGATCATCATATTGGATTAATTGGTAAGAATTTCATAGGGTAACTGACCAATTTTTGATACTACCACTATAGGGTCACCGATGAGGAAGTCACCCAAGGAGAGTTAGGAATTTTTATATGAAATATTCAACAAAATTTTCTAATGTAAAATCAATGGAGAAAAAAACAAAAGGAGTTAAAAAGATGGAAAATAGTTGGGTTGCCATAAAAATGAATTAAATTTCATAAAAATTGGATACTAAAATGTCCACTCAACTCCCCAAGGTATACACTATAAAGATGCTAATTTTATTTGTTATAAACATCAAAATTATGTATAGTAATAGAATGAAAAGACACAACAACAATAAAAACAAGGAATACAGTCAAGTATACAATTTTTTCAACCTAAATATCAAGGACTATCTTTGAATAGTCAAATACAAACTTTGGGGGAGAACCTAGAACGTTTCATGAAAACTATAGGGGCTTCACTCAAGGAAATGAAAACCCACTCCAAAGATCAAGGTGCTTCCATCCAAGGAATAAAAGATGACTTAAAAATCCATGAGAATCCATGAGGAATCTGAAAACCCAAGAGGGAAAAATTAATAACCAACTCAAAGAAAGGTCAGGGGTAATTATATAAGAAGAAAATAAAGTTCCTAGACATGGGAAACTGAAATCCATTACCTTGAGGAGTGGAAAAAATCCCAATAAAGTTTTGAAAGAGTTATAAGGAAGACTGATGAACAAGTTGCGAAATCAAGGTATTTAGAGAAAGAGAAAAAAAATAAAAAGAAATAGAATTTGAGAGGTGAGAAATTCCTACACTCATACTAACCACCACTACCCTTTCTAGAAGGAATAATGTAATTAATGTTTGGATGAAAAAAGATAAAAGTTTATGAAATTTCATATCAACATACCATTTCTATAGGTGATATTTAACATGGCCACCTATTATTTTTTTTGAAATAACTAGTTTCAAAAAAATAATATTGATGAATTGGGAACCATGCCATTGACTGGGGAATGTTTGAATGTGGTATGAAGAATCCTACTGAAGAATAAAAGTGATATAGGTAGGTTTTCTATTCTAACTGATATTGGATATAATGAGTTTAGGAAGGATTTATGTGATTTAGGTAAGATTATAAATATGATTTCATAATCAAAATTCAAAATCTTTGTATTAAGAGAGATAAATACAAATTGAGTTATGTTTCAACTCACAAATACATTAGCGAGACATATTTGGGGATTACTTGAAGATTTCATTTTGAAGATAGTAAAGTTATACTTTCTAGTGGAATTTCTTGTGATGGACATGGATAAAGAGAATATTCCAATGATCATGGGAATAACATTAATAGAAATACAAATAGCATTAATTGATATTCAAATTGGGGAGTTATGCTTAAGAGTTCGTGGAGAAGAGGTAAAATTAAATATCCATTGAGCGATAAAGTTTTTGGATGAGAAATCAAATGATTAGAAAGAAGATATCTTATAAGGATTCGAGGAATTTTTTTCCCTTGGAATAATAACTGAGGTAGCTATAGTAAAGAATAAAAAAAGGTGAAAAAGAGTATAGTAATTTTTTTTGGGAAAATTTGAGACATAAGAGGGACTATTGTTCCTGAAGAGATCAAGGAAGGAAGACCAGTTTGGATAGTCAATGAACAACCCTTTTATTTTTCAATATAGGAAAAACAATGATGTATTGGACCCCTAGAGATATAGAAATCACTACCCATAGGAAGAGTGAAGTCAATATTTTAAAAAAGGAAGAGAGTCCATATATATGTAGGAATCACAACTTCGACCCTTCCTAGACCCAAACGGGGTAACCTCTTTCCTACCTGTAATCATTTAAATTTGAGAGGTAAGGGTGAGATCAATTACTATAAGAAAATAGATTTCAGAAGGTAACTCACATTTTTTTTTACTTTAGGTCTTTTGGATTGAATATCTTTTCAATTATGTTTATGAACTAGTTTAATTGTGAATTCATTTTTATTTTTGAACCTTCATGAGAATGGGCATGCACTTTCACTATTTGAATTCTATTTTCAGGACCATAATGATTCAAGGTATAAGTACCTAAGGCAGAAATCAAGTGTAAAAAAATAATAGGTTAACGAAAAAGGGGAGTAAGATATAATTTTTAGTACTTATTCATACTCCACTATTTAAAAATCAGTTTTGATCTTAAATGAAAAAAAATCATACCCACACTTAGATTAGTGATACTGTTTCGATCAATGACACATATAATTTTTTGGAATCCTATGGTTTCATGTTTTAATTTTCAAGTTGATATAATTGAACAAGTAATATGGGGGATGAATGATTAGAGTTAATCATAAATATTTGGATTCAATGAAACATGATTTTTCTTTTTATTGACATGTAGATGAAATTTTCACTTCCATTTTTCATGATTTGAATTTCAGAAGCTCATGTGGATTAATTTTTTATTATTTTGCATGCCAAGAGTGATTTCATGATTTCACATGTTACCATTTCGAAGAAGACATATAGACCTAATACTTCATATCTTTCTTGAGAATCTTTCATGAGAGTATATGGGACATGTTACCCACTAAGAATTACAATTGATATTGTCAAATCCATGATTGTACAAACTCACTTTAAAATATGATTAAAGAATTCTTATTGACTTATAAATAATCCTTGAGGCCCACTATACATTTATCATAATTTTATCACTTAGAGACCATAAATGTGATTTGATAGGAATAAACCACATTATCCAATTGTATCCATTCCTACCCTTACTCTAGTATTTTTCATTATTATCATAGTTAAAGTGTAGGGTGAGATGGAATTTATGTTATAAGGGGTGTAATTGATTTAAAATAAAATGTTTTGGGCGTTTCCTTGGGTTTTGGGAAAAGGTTCTTGTCATTTTTAATTGTATTTATTACTACTCCTCTATTAAAAAATATGAAAAAATTGGGTTGTGTTTTGGAGGTTCAAAAATCATGATCACTTGAACAATGTTTTTTTATCATTTGGGGTTGGGTGGTGGATTTGAGACTGGTCCAAGATATAATTTAAAAAAAATAAAACTAGAGAAAAAAAAACAAAAAAAAAACAAAAAATAGGGGGAACTAATTTATTATTCATGGACTTTACTTGGAGCATGGGATTTAGGGAATATTTAATTTCTAAGTGTAGAATGTCATTGAACTTTACTTTTATTATCATGTATTATACTTTAGAGATAAACCTCAATTTGATATTTAATTTTTTATATTCATCAATTACCTACTGACATTTATCCTTAGATCCATATGATCCTAATTTTAAAATCCCTCATGATTTTTAGAGATTTTCATCTCTACAAGTGGAGAATGTTTTTCCTTTTTATGTTTTAAGTTTGTTACATGTACTCAAGGTATGGTGAAAAATCCATATACATTTTACCATGAGTGATGAGATAATAATAATCATGGTGAGGTAAATCACAACTTGGCATGTTTAATAATGATAAATTAGGAGGCTTTAATAGAATTAAGGATAAATTCCAACATTTTTTAATGGAAAAGATAAATTAAATTGTTTTATATTGAAAATTTGAATTAATTTTTTATATTTTCCAATTGAAAGTTCTCTCTCCTACATCAAAATTTGTTTATTTTAATTGATTTTGAATTTGAATTGGTAGAATGGGGGATCCTTTGACATTTTTAATAGAGATATATTCTTAAGGAAAAGTATGAATTTCTGGGGATTTGATGATATAATTTTTATGAAATTTTGTTGAAATTTTAATTGATTAATGTCATTTGTTTTTAATTTTTCATAACCATTTATTACCTTTTAATCACCATATGTGGGTAATTTATTTAGAATTGTATTTTTGGAAAAAAAATTAAAAGAATTAATTTTTATGTGTTTTCAATTCATAATTTTTCTAATTGTATTTGTGTTTATGTAAAAAAGAGGGCTAAAATTGGCCATCCCTCAACCAATTGGAGAAATAAATATGTAATCCTTATGAGGGTAAGTAGACTAAGTAGTCCACATGGAAGAATGGTTAAATAAAGAAGGAGATTTCATAGGTTAAACATATCATGTGCACGAGCATAGAAGCACACAAACACATGAAAGGAAGGTATATGTGGTGGCAAGAGGAAAGTCTCACTGGAACAAGTTTATGAACAATGACATCAGGTGTACTTCAACCCTAGTCTGGCTTGATACCCCACTGAATGAAAAAATTGTCTTATATATCAGATGCAGATTGTGGGAGTGTTTGATATGGGATGGATCAGCAACTGGGAACTATTCAACTTATAAAAATTGTATCATCTATGGTGTTCTCACGCATCACCTTCATCATACAAATTAATGTTCTGTCACCACCTCCAAAATGGAATAGGAACTCCATGTATGGTGATGAAAAACTCTAGGAGCCATTAGAAATCCAAGTCTCTCTATGCCATGACCATGTCTATGTATCATAGTGAACTCTCGATCGGGAACCAAAGAAGATGACGTTTCTCTATGGCCCTACCAACACCCAGAGCCCATATTACATTGATGATTAATTAAGGGAGATATACTACCATGCGTAGTGTTGTGTGGTGGCTGGTGATGCTTGAGAAGTATCCATTGCATGAAGGGTTTGGATATTCCATTGAGCGGAGATGGATTTTTAGAGAAAACAAGAAATTACAATATAGTTTTTGGATAAATAAGTGAGGTGTTTGAAAAATAAGTATTGAGGTAATTGAAGGAGGGATATGATCATGGTACACATGCTATGTTGTATCCATTCATGGATTATTGTATACATGTGAAGGGTAGGCTATAGTACACCTACCCATACCATGGTTATGGTTTTACTACAGACATAAAAAATACAAATCTCTTCTAGCTATGAACATGATACACATGATAATAGAATAAGTTTAAAAATTGATCATGTAAATGGGACCTTTCCCATAATCGGGGATATTTTTAAACATTTACAAAGAAAGGGATAAGGTGGGTTCAAATTAACAAAGAGAAATTAATGAGGCCTCTCTGATATTTCTAGCATGATATTTTTATGGAGGAATCGCATGTAGAGTTACTAGTGAATTCAAATTGGAGAAGATTAAAACAGAATAAAATTGAGATATTTTTCTTAGGTTGCTACCAACAAATAGAAAGGGGAGGTTTCTGTGCAAGGGGGGACCAGTTAGACTGAACTAAACCAGATTCTAGAGTTTGTATCCTGGATTGGGGCTACTACCATGCTATATAGTTCTACTACATTTAGGTATATTTCATTTTCATATCCCCTCGTGAATAGTGTAAGGGGCCAATTATTCTATACCAAGAAATGTAATGAAAGGGGAATGCACTTACTGTAGGGAATTGTGAGTGATTGAAATCTATGATGGGTAGTTCATTTTTCATTTCATTTTAATCATACCATCCACTCTAATGAATGACCATTTATTTGAGAGAAGGGTATACATTATCAATTCCTTAACCAGCTACAACCTTATCATGGTATAACCAATTCATGAGTTAGGGGTAGTTATGTTAAAATAATGTTTTTAATACCTATCTATTTACTAAAATAAGTAAATAAGAGGGGAAATGGGTGTATAAAGAATAAAGGGTGAGTAATCTAAGATAAGGTTCACTAGTGTTATATTCTGATCACATCTAAATTAAATCACATCACTTTATATTCAGTATGTGCATGAACTTATATTTATAGAATATTGGTATGGTCATCTCATTCATCTAAAAAAGAAACCATTCTTGATCCTCGTGTATTTTTTTAAGATTTCCTAAATTTTATAAATTATTTCTACCCATTATTTATGGGCTCAACCATGACTGCCACTTTACAACATTTAAAAGATAGTGATAATTGAGTTAAATAAATTACTAATTTGATTTTACTTGAGATAATTTACAATTCCTTTTGGATAATCATGATTTCCTATGAAAGGTGATCGCTGGGACTTTACTAGTGACTCTTTGGGTTGTGCATTTGTTAAGAGTACGGGAGGTCGGTCTCATCTCACGATTTATGGGTGAATTATATCACACTATAGGGATCTCTCAACTATTTAGAACATTTTCATAAATCCTTTCCAAATCCCAGGACGGGATGGGTTACCAATGTGAAAAATTTCAATCTAATGCATGCATATATATATTAACCTTTATTTGTATTAAAGTTTCTATATATATGTTTTTCATTGATTATTATATGGTTTAAATCCTCATACCCTAGAACACTACAATTTATCACCATCCAGGGATGTGGTAGGTGTTGTGGTGTTAGGATGGGTCCCATGACTGGTGCTTCCTATATGTCCCTATGAAAGGAATTAGAACCCACATAATTTATTTCCAATTAACGAGAAATGTCATACCTATTAGGATCATGTGATAAAAACCAATGTGGATCTTTTTAAGGTAATGAAACAATGACCAAGTGAATTTCCTTTTAAGGTTGTGTATCTATGACTAATTCTAAGCAGTTTAAAGTCTTCCAAAGTAGACTAATATATGAAATGTCCCAAATGATAGATGTTATGGTACTTACACATGAGAGGAAATTTTTGGCTCATCCTATCTATTGGAAACTAGATAGAAGAAGGTATGATTAGTCTCATAGGGAATATGGCCCCGGTGAGGATGGATTATATCAATCACGGGGAATATATCTTGATGAGGAGGATTTATATGGTTCATAGGGAATATGTTCTAGTGAGGATGGTTTATAGGGAATATGGATTGTTCTGCTACTTCCTATTTTCTTCCGATCTAGATTTTTCTTTCTCTATAGGGTTTTTTATCTAGGGTATGTTGTAAGGGGATTTACCTTTCTATTCCTTCAATCTTCTCACCATCAACAGTTTGCTGTGAAGTCGTCAGCTGCTCAAAAACTGCTCTGACCCCATGTTCACCTGTCCCTCTCCAGGCTGGAGGTGGATCTTCAGTTCAAAGGGGTTTTAGGTCATGTGCTCTGATGACCGATGGGTTCCTAGGCACTCCCGATGTTTGACCTACTTTTATATTACCTTCTTATAGTTTTCTTCTCTATAGTGGTGTTGTTTGGATCCCCCATCCGGTTAACCCTACTTTGATCTTGAGTTCCTCAACAACTCTCCCAATAGAATTGGGAGTGATGGAAGCTTTGAGGTTTTGGGAAGTGTGGTACAGTAGCATTCAGTGCTCCAGATGCTCTATGAGTCATTTTTTCTTGTAAATATGATTTCATTTTTGTTATATTTTATTTGTGTTTCTTCTTCAAAAGAATCAATAATGACTTTTCTATTCAAATTAGATAGTTTTGAGTTTCTGGTGTCATTTTTGTTTGTTCTCGGTGATGCTGAATACCGGTGTTGATGATGATGGTGAAGGTGGAGTGATGAAAATATGGGTTTTTGATTCTAATTAATGGTTTCAGGATTCAGATAATGGTGGTGATGATGAAGATTTTATAATGGCAATGATGAACTCTGATGGAAGGGCTCACTGGTGATTTGGTCTGAAGCGACGATGGGGTTGTGATACAACAAGGTGCATGAATCAAGGTGATCACATAATGTTAGGTGGCACATGGACCAAGATGGAATGCTAGAGCATCTTCAAGTTTGATTTTGAATTTTAATTTTGATGTTTTTCTGTGGGTTACTGCTTTTTTTGTGGGTTACTTATCATCCATAAATCGGGTTCAAAATCGAATAAAAATGGATTTTCAGTCAGTCAAAGTGGCTTCAAAAAAGTGTACATGCATGAATGTTTAGAACCAATGTATGGGATTTGGTTTTACTAGTTTCTAGGAGAAACCTATGTTGGAACTTATGTGTAACATTCATTTATACATGGGAATGTGACATGAAATCCTCTATAAATAATGGGGGACAACTTCACTTCCACATGCCACTAAGACCTGAGAAAACCCTATATCTTCATGCTCTCTTTTTTGATTAATTATTGTGTTCCACTCAAGGTAAGCATGTCTCTTTCCTCTTTTTTCTAGCCTTAGTGTATTGAGCTGGGAACATCCATGATTCGTGCAACTCTTCTACTTGGGTGAAGTGACCAATGCGAAGGGGATTGGATGAATTGACTTGGGAAATGTGATCTAATAAAAATAACCCAGGAAAAGTGTGCTGATCCATAAAACATGGGTAATATTTAATCATTTTACAAATATTCATTCAATATTTTTTATTCTCAACTTATAAACTCTCTTCAATTTACTTCTTCCTTTTTATCCATTAAACTAACGTTGCTGAATTCTATTTTATTGGAAAACAATGGTCCACAATTCAATCGTTATCTCGAATACTGAATCCACTACTCAAATAGAAGAAATTGTGAGTGAAATTATACTGAACTCACATCATCTCATTAGACTATGCTATAATTTTCTCTGAAGTATTCTCACACTAAATATACACAACTTCCCATCATTATACAGGCTTACCTTAATTTTTTTTGGCCTTATCAAAAATGTGTTGATCCTAAAACTAGACATGTACACTTCTTCTATGAAAATATCCTCAGCATACAATATTTTTTAGGAAAACATATCCCTTGAGGACCAAATAATCCATTAATCCATCAGTGGGGTGTTATATTACATGATCTATGCTCAAAAAGTAATCAGTGATGAGTCCAAAGTATACCTAACTATCAATCAATATTCTATATAGGGTTAGAGTAAAGGGTGGTATATATAACGAGACCTCCACCATGGAAGGAATTTCTATGATTAGAAGTCATTTAAATTTTGAGTAAACGAAGGCTATACAAAATGTAAATTTTGGTTAAGATATTTTAGTGTCCATGAGGCTATTTAGACCTCCCAATTATTAGTTTACCTTCACCTTGATCTGGCTTCAGAATTGGTTAGCTAATGGTGCATTGAGACTAATACATTCTATCTATTACATAGAGAAGTGGGTATTAGTCTCTAATACATTTATAATATTGGGGGATTCCCCATTCTAGATGATATGTTTTATGAGTTTATTCCTTCTCATGGAACTTTGGAAAATATCAAGCACACTCTAATTCTAGAAAGGGGTTTTTTGATGCTAGTCAAGGTAGAGGTAGAGAAATAAGTCCACCCATGTCTTAACATTTATTTTATCCCAAGGTTTAAGATATTATTATGACACTATGGATAGATACCAAGGGAAAAAATTCTAAGGACCCACCTAATCTAGTATACTAGTTGGTCTAATAACAACTCTTAGTTTATTCATAAATATGATTAATACACATAATGGGATTACTAAACCAAGTAATAGATGAGTTTAAATCTCTAGTTAGTGGTATTTCTAGAGATGTTCCTTATTAGGTGGTTGTTACCTGCCCGAGATTCTTATACTAGGGTAAGGGAAACCACTCGTGTGATAACTATATAACTATCCTCAGGGGTATAAGTGAACCTTTCCATGCAAACACTAGGGAGGATTTATCATGTGTTGGACTAGGTTCAATGGGAAGATACCACTCATTGGACTGCTAGCCTAATCTAATTTCTACATGGCTGGATAATAGTGCACATTGGTAGTTACAACTCCGGGAATGTGTTCTTATCACCTTAACTTACCCATAGACCCACATCATTAAAAATTGTGAGTGTAATACCAATAAGCATGGATGCTTAAATTATAGAATACCTTCTAATGGATCACTATCAATCCATTTTTACCCCCTATAAAGCTCTTATTGGAACAATGGTGGCTGGTTTCAATGACTAATCTATCCTTTACTCATTTATACTTGCATTGAATGATGGATAACTTGTAGAAAATGTATACATGGTCTCCATCTATGAGCCTTATATGTCATCATGGATTGGGTAACAATTTTAGTGAATACATGAGGAAAATTAGTCACCCTTATAAAAAGTGCATGATGAGTAGAAACCAATGATTTTTTTAAAAACATGGGATGATATTGATGAATATGGATATAAAATCTCTAATGACCTTGTTTCCAGCTGATGTTCCCATCACTATATACCTAGATTATGCTCAATCATGGATCAAATGTTACCATGGAATGATTTTGAGAGGATTTACTATATTAACATGTATCCTACCCTTACAAGATAAAGAAGGGGCTTGAGAGGGAGATTTAACATTATAAATAATTATGTGTTTACTAAATGATGGGAAAATTGAAGTTTTTATCCCAGTGTAGGTGATGTTTTGAGAATGGGGTTTTTGATCAGAAATCTGAGTGTTGAACATCTCTTGAGGATGTTTTTGGATGCCAGGAGAGGTCTGAGGGGTTTCTTAGGGGTAATATTCTAAACCAGTTCAAGTTTTTTTAAATCAATAATATAATTAATATATATATTTTAAAGGTCTTGGGTATATTTTGAATGATTAGGTGTTATAGAGGAGTGATTTGGGTCAAACCATAGCATGGAAAAGTGTATCAGGGCCCCAGTAGAGGCGTTGAGAGTGTTGAGATTGGTTGAGGATTATGTCCCAATAATTAGGTTGAGTTTAGGGTTGGTTTAATGCAAAATTTTATAAGTTTTTAGGTTTGGATAGGCCCTATAGGTTCTATAATCAAATGGTAGGAGTTTTTATAGTTTTTGAAAAATTTGAAGTCGTGATTTTTTAAAAATTGTCCCCTAAGTATAGTGAAATTACATATCCTTAGGAGGAGAGAATTTATTTTATTTATAAAAAAAATAATCTTACATAGGGAATAATTATCTTATGTATGAAAAAATTTCTAATTAAATTATCTTATATAAGAAAATATTATGTTGTGTAAGTAAAATTATCTTAAATATGAAACTATTATGTAATGTATGAAATTTTTCAAAGGGAATTAACTTACATGAAAAATGATTAACTTACATAAGAAATAAATTATGTTAAATATGGGAATATTATATCATGTATTGAGTTTTTCATGAATGAAATTATCCTACACATGAGATATTATATTATGTATGGAGAAAATTATCTTATCCATTGAAGGGTGATCTTACGTATGAGGATTTAGCTATGTTTTGTTCCTCACATAAGAAATATTTACATTATGATCATTTACCTCACATATGAAGGGAGGAACTCAATTTTTTTTCCAAACACTATGATATATAAGATAATATTTATCTTATGTATAGGATCCTAGGGGTAGATATTTAATGTAAATTATAGGGGTTTCTGGACTTTTCCAAATTTTCAAAATTGACCAAAATTTTCATAGTTTATAGAATATTGAGAAAATGATTAAAAATTTTATTTAATTAAAATAAATCATTTTCATATCATGTACAGAAAAATCTCTCCAGATTTAGATCTCTCATTCTTCTCTTTGATTCAAAGTAAGATCACCCTTATTTCTCGACATATTTATGTGTCATTTGATTTGAGAGATTTCTTAATGAAAATTTATCACTCCATATTAATTATTTATTGGTTTATTCTCCCCTTTATCATTTATATATTATGTGACTCAATTTAGGGCTTTGGAAAAAATTCCACCAGAGCATTGTGGAATCATTTTGATATTGAGGGATTTTTTCTTGGCTTGGATAAAGGGGGTCCTAAGAGGATGATCACACCACGTTTCATGTGGATTTATCAATGTATGTCACTAACCTAATTTATTTAGGCATTTTCCTAATTTTTAGTGAAATTAATGGATTTATTAATATAATAATTTGGGCATTTTTTGTATTAGTGATATAGATAGATGCCAGGGGTAGTGTGAACCTTTTTCTTGAGGACTTAGTCATGGTATGTTACCTGATGAGTGATTTTTTATTATTAACTATCTATTAATTTCAAAATTAATATTAGAATAATGTGTAAATTAATTATATTTTTTTTATATTTTATTTGGAAAATGGTTTGATGAAATTATAGAATCATGTTGATGGAAAATGGATGATTGGTGCTGGAAAAGACTTAGAAAATCTCCAAAAAGGATAATCAAGCATAATGAGTGTTGTTTATAAAGGGGAATGACTCCATGTATTAAGTAGGTGGTATCTTGACATATCACTAAGTTTATGCATTCTTTTATGTTACATGTGATATGAGGTCCTACCAATTTTTTATGATTGAATTTTTTTTAAAAACGAAAGGTTTATTTGAACTACGATGAACTGACTGGTAGTGCCTTGGTATATGATAGAAACATGACACTAGAATGATTCTTTGGACACTAAGAACTGAGTGTTTGACAATAAAAAGTGTGTTTTGTTACTCATGGGCCCAACGGGGTATAAATTAGATAAAATGATGTAAATGTATATAGTGGTCCTTGAGATAAGTTCTATTAATCCTCTCTTGGTTAGGGATAGTGATGTTTAAGAATGGTTAGCCTAGGGAGAGGCCATGTGGAAAATTGAGATATCTTAGATATCCATGACTAGATGATACATGGGAGTGGGATGAGTGTTCCTACTTCACTAGTATGTGTAGGTTTCCTAGTGGGGATATGTTAGAAATGAATTTAATTATAGGTTTAGTTAGAGGACCATCCTAGTTTGACTTGGGAAGTGAGGTGGATTTTAGGACACTATCATAATGTTGGTTTATATGAGATTTCTTATATCACATATTAGACCATACTTTGATCCTGGCTATGTTGAAGGAAAGTATACCCTCTAAGAGTTTAGTTTTCAATCTAGAAATAAGGAATAAGAAACAAAACCCATAGAGGGTGTCTAAACCATGATGTGACGAAGTAGACCTATAAAATTTATATAGGGTTTGGGTGATTATCCAACCCCTATGATTGAAAAAATTTTATATGAGGTACTGATGAGAGATTTTACCTTGAGTGGATGTGATATATTTTTCTAGGGTGGGGCACCATCCCTCATTAATGGTATTATATTTAGGGATTCATTTATCTCGATATGTATTATGATTTTGGTGTGGATCAATAATTACCCAATATGATTTACGAGATATTACAGGTGGGTAAATATTCCCCTTAATTTGATTATGAGATATTATGGGAAGAGAACCATTCCCCATGATATGATCTATGAGATATTACGGGTTGGGAAGCATCCCCCTTGATATGATATATGAGATATTATGGTGAGGTACTGTTACCATTTATTCATA
This sequence comes from Viscum album, assembly GCA_963277665.1. NCBI lineage: Eukaryota > Viridiplantae > Streptophyta > Magnoliopsida > Santalales > Viscaceae > Viscum > Viscum album. The sequence goes on from OY728141.1 coordinate 1,598,757,861, forward strand.
TAAGTATATGAGATGATCCAAGTTCCATTCCCCCTAAGTTATTATATATATTTGAGATATTTTATGTGGGTTTCCATTCCCACCATTATGTGTATATATATGAGATGATTCGGGGGGTATAAAAACCCTAATCTTTATTACACACTTAAACATGATTTATTACATAAACTTGAACTTAAGAAAACTATGAGGGCCGAGAGGTCGAGTGTCTTGGGAAATTAGAAATATTACATAACAACTTAAAACATAAAATACAATATATTTATTGAAAACTTCATTTACATGGACAATAAATTCCTTCATACTTAACACAACATGGGATAACCTGAGGACATAAATAAGAAAGTGGTGAGCTATAAAGCCCATTAAGGGAGTAAAAAGGCATAAAATGAATAATACAATACATGTTAGGTATTAGGAATATCAATGGATCATAAGATAAACACGAACATAAAGTCATGATATAACATGATTATCATAACATGGAAATGTGTCAACAACATACAACATGATATTAACATGATTCAGGGCTCATTGCACATGGATTAACATGAATAAACCCTAATTTCACATGATTTATCATTATTAAACCCTCATTACACATGGATTATCATGATACTAAACATTACCCAATGCATTAGAGCACTATCAGGGCGCACCCTTCATAATCATTTTAATCACATGCTTATGTGTGCCACATAGATCATATGACATGGAGTAATTAAAATTAACAATTTATTACAAGATCAAATAATGTGGAAGACATAAATGTAATTAACATTCAATAACTATATGTTCATAAAGCTTAAGACCCTTATTAGAGAAATGGGTATGGTATTCACTACACGATGATTTTGGTTTGGACAATCACAGTGCAATTTCGGCAGCATAATGTCGTCATATGGAAATTAATAAGTTGGGTTGATGAGAGAGAAATGGGTCTATAATCATTTACACATGAAATATACAGTAAGGGAATCATGAAAAATAATATCCCAACATGTGAAATGTAATTTAGATTCATAATATGGGAGAAATACTTGAATAAAAAGAAGAAGAGAGAAATCCCTTATTTAATTTTGACATGGTAATAGGTGTACACAAAAGGAATTAATGAGATAGAAAGTGGTATATCATAATTAAAAAATAATTATGGCAGTATGTGGGAGGTGACAAATCATTCCCTACCATTTTAATTGAAGATAAAATGGTATAACAACATGAAGAAACTTGGATAAAAATGAAAAAGGAAGGAATCCCTTACTTGAATGTGTGAATTCAAAAGCTTGAAGAGGAGCTTATTGAGAGATTGGGGTGACTTGGTATGATTATAGATATGGGATAGAAGATTATGGACGTGATACAAGGATTTTTAGTGAATATAAGTGGGATATTGGGTGAGTTTATATAGGAAATGGAGGGGAATTCTTTAATATTTCACGAACTTATGTTTTAGAATCTAAATAATTAAATATTCAAAACCACAAACCTTCCCATGATTTTTTCCATTTTTTTTACAAATTGAAGTGTAAAAAATTTTTTTATTAAGAAAATTCCCAAACATATTAAAGTATTTCCCTTTCTTATGCGGAGGTGAGTCACACTCTCAAGGAAATAAATTTAAAATCGTAAAATATATTATACATTTTGGAGGATTCAATAAGGCTTTATAAAATAGGTAAAACAAATATATAATCATATTATTTTAATGGGAAAACATATATTGGGCCGAGAATACCCATTATAGTATTTATTACATCATTTTGGGGTCATTATGATGTAATAAAACACACATTTTATTTATATGGTATTTAATTTTTACCCAAAAATTCAACTGTCTCAGAAAATTAAGAAAGATTCACCATTGGATAATTTAGATATCCAGATTCCAAAAATAATATTAATTTCATATAAAAATTTTCCTAAATATTTGAATTTTCACTTTTAAAATGAAAACTAACATTTATTGAAAATTCACGGGTTTTGAAAAAAATAGTTTTCAAACCTTCATAAAAATTACATTTGACTTCATAAAAATTATATAATAAATTACAATTAATAAAATTAATTTGATAATAATATTTTATAAAAATATTAATTATTTAGAAAATTCATTAATTCTTTAAAATAAATTCTTTAAAAATACCCTTTCGGTTTTGTTGTATAAAAATGTAACTCTGATCAAAATGATTACCTAATAATTTACAGATAAGGAACTAATCTAATAATAATTTATAAGAATTATTTTTACAATGTTATTAATAAAAACCATATATTAATATAATAATGTATATCTTTCTCAAAAGTACCATTTTTACCTGAAAAAACAATTTATCAAATTCATCATTTTTTAAGAAAGAATTCTCTCATAAAGGAATTGATGGAATATGAAATTTATTTATAAAATATATTACACAATAAGTAACTAATACCTTGTTACATAAACCCTTACAAAACCCGCATAAGACTTAAGGGTAAGGTGCGCAGTGGCAACAAACTCTTGGGGCGGCTCGGATAACATCGCCCAAGTGGTAATCTCTATTAACTTGATCTTCTTCCATAGGCGATTCAAGATTAACGTGTTGAAGATAATATTGGGTTGTTCAAGAGAAAAGTCTAATGATGCTTCCTCTTTCTCAAGCATCGACAAATGAGATTCGTACAACCCGAGTCTACTAGATGAGGCCATCCACACATTTTTATGTGTTGATTTTTTTAAAACCATATATTTATAACAGCTGTGTGATCAGTATTTAATGGATATATTATCAACGGTAATGATACTTAATGGTAATTTAAACCCAATAAAATAATAATAATAAAGTTTATGTGTTTTCTATATATATAAGACATTAAAATAAAGGGAATTTTATTCATAAATGATCGATCATTCCAATATTCCCCCCTTAGAAAATTTCTCCCTCAAAACTTCATTTTCCCACACTAAAACAAATAAGGGTAACTCTGCCTCATCACTTCCTATGGTTCCCATGTTTCTTCTTCAAACTTGTGGTTTCTCCAAAACACTTTGACAAGGGGCATTACCTTATTTCGTAGAACTTTTTCTCTATGATCTAAGATCTTCACCAGCTTCTCTTCATAGGAATATTCATTCTCCAATGGTACCACCTCTGGATTGAGTACATGTGATGGGTCTGGTATGTACTTCCTCAAAACTTTTACATGGAATACATCATGTACTTGAGACAGGTTTGGTGGGATTACTAGTCAATTGGCGCCTACTCCAATGCAATCAAGGATCTCAAAAGGACCAATGTGACTTAGACTAACATTTCCATTATTCCCAAATCTCATAACTATCTTTTATAGTGATATGTAGAGGAATACCATGTCTACAACATAAAACTCTAGATCTCATCGACGATTTTCAGCATAGCTCTTTTGTCAACTCTGAGTAGATTTAATGTGTTGTTGGATGGTCTTAACCTTATCCACCATTTCTGGACCTAGAAGTTTTTTCTCCCCAACTTCATCCTAACATGACAGTTTCTTGTAACTATTCCCATAAAGGGATTTATAAGGATCCATTTGGATGCTTGAGTGGAAACTGTTGTTGTAAAAGAACTCAACCAGAGGATGATATTGACCCCATCCTCCTTTGAAGCCCATTGAGCATACTCTCAATATGTCCTCATGTGTTTGAATAGTCTACTTATATTGGCCATCCATTTGAGGATTATAAGCTGTACTGATGTTCATCTTAGTATTCATAGCATGTTGGAGACTCTTCTAGAACTTATAGGTGAATCTTGGATCTCAATCAGATACAATCGACAGTGGTACACCATGCAGCCTTACCACATATCTGATGTATATCCGTGCTAGTTGATCTAATGAGAAATCCTATCGAATTGCAATGAAGTGTGAAGTCTTTGTAAGAAAATCCAAAATGACCCAGATAGCATTATTTCTTTTGTATGTATTCATAATTCTGATGAAAAAGTCAATGGTGATATTTTCACATTTCCATTTTGGTATGGGTAATGGTTGCATCATCCCTTTAGACTTATTCCTCTTAGCTTTCACTTGCTGGCATACTAGGTACTTTGATGTATACTCAACGATCTTCTTCTTCATGTTATCCCACCAATAATTCTCTTTGATATCTCAATATATCTTTTTGTTTCTTGGGTGAATGGAGAAATTCAAACTATGTGCATCATCCAAACGTTATTTCTTTAACTTCAGATTTTATAGAACACATATTCTTGAACCAAATCTCATAATTCCTTCTTTATTAATAATAAACTCCAAGGATTTCGCTTTTCTGATATTTTCTACATTCTTTTGAATCCCCTCATCATCCTTTTGAGCATTATTTAACCTTTCTAAAAGAGACTATTGAGCAATCATTTGTTCAAGTATCGATGAGGTTCCATTCTTTATTATTACTATGTCCATCTTCATCAAATCTAAGAAGATTGGATCCTTTTAAATTCTCATCAATGAAAGACTTGATGGATCCTATCTACTTAGAGCATCTTCCACTTTATTATCTTTCCCCAGATGGTAGTGAATTTAGAATCCACAGTCTTTGATCAGCTCTAACAATCTTCATTTTTGAAAATTTAACTCTTTCTATGTGAATATATACTTGAGGATTTTGTGATATGTATATATTTCACAATTTTTCCCAAATAGGTAATGTCTCCGATTTTTCAAAAATAATATCACTGAAACCAACTTAAGATCATGTATTGTAATGTTTTGACCATGACCTTTCAATTTCCTTGAAGCGTAGGCAATTACTTTGTCATTTTTCATCAACAAACAGCCCATGCCCTTCTTCGAATAATCCTGGATTACCATGAAAAGTTATCCACTTGTGGGTAGTGTGATCACAGGCGTAGTGATAAGCCTCATTTTCAAATTCTTGAATCTCTCTTTGCATTCATCAGTCCAAGAAAACATGACTCCGTTTTGAGTTATCTTGGTAAGAGGGTTTGAAAATTGTGAGAAATTTCTCACAAATCAGAGATAATATCCTACTAACCCAAGGAATATATGGATATATTTCACAGATGTTATCCTCGACCATCCCTTAATTGGATTTTTCTTGGAGGGATCCACAGATATCTCATTGCATGTGATGATATGCCCCAAGAATGGTACTTCCTTACACCAAAACTCATAGTTTCTATACTTTTCAAAGAGATTATCCTTTCTTAAGATCTCTAGAACATTGAATAGAGGCTCCTCATACTCCTCCTTGGTTTTGGAGTATATTAAAAAATCTTCTATATAGAATACCACAAACGTTTCTAGGAAATCTCTAAAGACTCTATTCATTAAGTCCAGAAAGATTTCTGTATAATTAGTGAGTCTGAAAGGAAATAATATGAATTCATAGTGCCTTTAACTTTTACGAAAACCAGTCTTGTGGTTATCCTCCTTCTTCACCCTTACTTTATTATATCCCGACCATAGATCCACCTTAGATAAGTATTTTTCTCCACATAGATGATCAAAAAATTCATCAATTCGTGGTAAAGGATACTTGTTCTTTATTGTTATTTTGTTGAGCTCACGATAATCAATGCAAAGGCGCATTGAACCATTCTTCTTCTTGATGAAGAGGAAAGGTGCACCCCATGGTGAAACACTTGGGAATATAAACCCTTTATCCAAATTCCCTTATAGTTATTTATTTAGCTTCTTTTTCTCCACAACAATCATTTTATATGGAGTCTTGGATATTGGAAATTCCCCAGGTATAAGTTCAATCAAGAATTCATCATCTCTTTTAGGAAGAAGACCAAAAAATTCATCGGTAAACACATCATCAAATTAACTCACAACATGCATGTCTTCAAGGATAGTTCCTTCCATAGAATCAATAATCTGAGTAAGATATGAATGGTCATATTGAAGTAATATCCATGATTGAGATTATGGTGATAAAGAAGATTCATCCTCCGCCTTGCACTTGTATAGAATCAGGGGTGTATTCTCCATATGGAGAGTGATTTCCATATCACAGAAATTTATGTTGGCATTATATAGGGAAATCCAATCCATTTCAATAATTCTATTAAATTACACTAGAGGGAGTATGATGAGGATCTCTAAGAAGTTCAATCAAAAAATTGTGAGAGGAGAGGAGTTATATTCATGGGATGCAATAATTTCCCATTTTCTGTTATCATCGATATCTCTACCTCCATGGTTTGTAGTGGTGTTTGAATTGTTCTACTAAACTTTTAGGATATAAAATAATGCGTAGAACCAAAATAAAAAAGTATGTTCACTATTATTGAATGAATAAATAGTGTACCTACCACCACTTCTTTGTTGGGATTCTCTTTGGTGGTAGTGATGGAAAAAGCTCACCCCTACTAGCTTGGAGGTTGTTTGTTGCCTCTAAAACCCATTTTCTTAGGGAACTATTTTGAAAAGTACCTTAGTTCTTTGTAGTTGTTACAATGAACAATGCATTGAGGGTCGAACAGATCATTTCTCTCATATTTCGCAGGAACAGGTTTTTCTTGTTGGTAACTATTGGCTAAATTCCATTCTCTTACACACCTAATGCATTTCCTCATCCCCTTAAAGTAATTTTATGGGTGCTTCTTTTAGCACCTTTGGAAAGTGGGGTGCTATAATTTCATAGAACTATTGGATTTATCCATTGGACCACCAAAAATAATGTCCACTTTCCGCCTCTTATCACCATGATACACATGAGATTCGCTGATCTCCATTTCGACTTTTAGGGAACATCAAAAAATTTCCTCATATCAATCAAAGTCACGAATCAAAAGATCCTTCCGTAGTATAGGTTTTATCCTACCAAAGAATATGTCAACCTTGAATTCAGGGGTAACGGGAAAACTGGAGGAGTATCATGAAAGCCTTGTGAAGTTTTCCTCATATGATCTGATGGATTAGTCATCTTTTTTTTCTCGAGGTAAAGGAATTCCATTTCCATCTTAAGTCAGAGGGTGAGAGGAAAATATTTATCAATTTTTTTTTCTGGAAATCATTCCATTCCAATGCCTTGATCTCTTCCTTAGTATTTATATTTTTCATAAATTTACACCATTTATCAGCTTCACCCTCCGTTGATAATTAGCCTGAAGAACCTTCTCTTGTTTGGAACATTGAATGATGAAGAAGATCTTATCAATTGAGTTGATCCATTGTTTGGAGATTAACGGATCAAATGAACCATTGAAATTAAGTGGCCTTTGTCTCATGATGCTCTTGATTGTAGCGTGTTATTTCTTGGGGGGGGGGGGGGGTTGGAAGTTCTTCTTGACCCATGTTTCTATTAAAAACTTGAGTTAACTGAGAGAGTATTTTTACAATTTTTTTGATTCCTGATCCCATCCGATTGGAAATGTCATTTTAAGCAGTCATCACATTGATTTTGGTATCAATTGTGATCCTGAGTCCTCCAATTACCGCCCATTGAATAGAATAAAAGGAAAGTTATGGGCATGTATTTTAAACTATAAAACTCATAAATGGGAATACAATGATAAAAAAAGATAACTTATAAATTACATTTATCTCCTTAACTTATGGATTTCTATGCTTCAATCTATGTCTTCCATGATCTATTTCCTAACATATATTATTTTGGGATTTTTTTCTCCCTTAATAATGGTTCATACAAGTATTATTAATTTTACAAAGCATATCCCCCAGGAGTGTCGAACCAAGAGTGTAGAAAGGCCCATTTTCATGCACCAGTTCCTGTTTGATTCTAGCTCAAAGTGGTGTTTTTAGGTTTTACCCCTATATACATCTTTTCTAGATCCACCTCTACTTGTTCGTATCTACACATGGATTTATTTTCTTGAAAAACCATTTACTCTATACTCACCAAAATTTAGGTATTATTTTTTCATACTCATTATCATCCCTATGTCTTTCACTAGAGTTTTATAACCCTGATCCCAAAAATAACTAAACCTATACTCTGATACCAACTATAACAACCCTACTCATTACTATACACTTAAAGATTATTTATTACATAAAATTGCACTTAAGACAACTCTGAGGATCAATAGGTCTAGTGTCTTTGGAAATTAGTAACATTAAATAACAACATAAAACATAAAATAAAACATCTTTATTGAAATCTTCATTTACCTGACCAACTCATTCCTTTGTACTTAACACTACATGGTATAACCTGAGGACATAAATAAGAAAGAGGTGAGATATAAAGCCCGGTAAAGGAGTAAATTAGGCATAACATGAAGAATAAAATACATTTTAGGCGATACACATATCAATAAATCATACGAGAAACATGAACATAAAGGCATGATATAACATGATTATCATAACATGGAAATGTGGCAATAACATAGAACATGATATTTTCATGAGCCAAGGCTCATTGCACATGGATTAACATGATTAAACCCTCATTGCACATGAATTATCATGAGTAAACCCTCATTTCACATGAAATATCATGATACTAAACACTACCCAATTCATTAGAGTGCTATTAGGGTGCACCCTTCATAATCATTTCAATCTCATGCTTAAGTGTGCTACATAGATCATATAACGTGGATTCATTCAATATCATCATTTATTCCAAGATCAAATAATGTGAAATAAATACATCTAAGTACCATTAAATAAGTATATGTGTATAAAGGTGAATACCCTTGATAGAGAAATGGGTATGATATTCACTACATGATGATTTTGGCTTGGACACTCACAGTGAAATTTTGGAAATATAATGTCATCATATGGAAATTCATAAGTTTCATTGATGAGAGAGAATGTAACGACCCAAAATTTTATTAATGAAAATTCATCTTGATTTAATTAAATGTATTATTATGTAAAATGGTTATATAAAACATATGCACTTCCTTGGTTTTGTGTTTTTTGATTTTTAAAATACCATTAACAATTGTAACCATTTCTAATATAGCTGTTGAACAATGATCACATGATTAGTATAAATATAGGGATTTAACAAATCCAATTTACTCAGACTAAGGAAGAGAGTGCCTCATCCATTAGAATTGCTCCCTATGAAGCCCATTTTTTGGAGATCAGAAAAGAGGTAGCATCACTTAGCTTTGCTCTTGACCAAGTCCATGTTGAGCTTCAACACGTTATTCTTGAGTGGAACTACCTATGGGAGAAGTGGAGGTTAATATAGATTACAACTCGAGAAATGTTATCCAAGACACCCAAGAGTTTGTCACCATTTCACACTTTACCCTTAGGTATTATGAAGGTGTTATAAGGGGTTATGTAACAAGACACTAGCACTATGATTATGTGCATTATTTTTGTATAGAATAAATTATATACATTCATTTTATTATTTTTACTTTGTAAATGGTTTTTAAAGAAAAAATAGTATTTTTAGTTAATATTCAATTAAGAAATATATTTTGATGAATTAATGTATTTTTGAATTAAATAATATTTTAATAAAATATTATTACTAAATTAATTTTTACTAAATATAAATGATTGTATATTTTTTTATGAATACAATTGTAATTTTTATTACAGTTTGAAAGTTGTTTTTGTCAAAACCCATGAATTTTTTATAAATTTCATTTTTTATTTTAAAAGTAAAAATTCACATATTTAGAAAATTATTTAGATAAAACTAATATCATTTTTGGATTCAGGATGTCGAAATTATCTAACAATTAATTTTTCTTAATTTTTTGAGATAGTCAAAAATTTGGTAAAAATTAAATACCATTTAAATATATAATGTGTTTTATGACATCATAATGACCCAATAGTGATGTAATAAAATACTATAAAAGTTATGTTCGAACAATATATGTTTTACCTTTAAAATAATTTTATTTTAGATTTTTTGATTTATTTTAAAATCCTTAGTGGACTCTCCAATTCTTATAAAACATTTTATCATTTTAAAATGATTTCCTTGAGAGTGTGACTCACCTCCACATAAGAAGGCCTAATATTTTAATATTTTAGGCCATTTTAATTATAAAATAATTTTTTCCACTATCCTTTGGAAACAAAAATGGGTAAAACCCATGTTTTGGTTTGTGGTTTTGATTAGTTTAATGTGTATTGTCCAAAACCTAAATAATAAAGAATTCCATATATTTTCCTATATAAACCCACCTAATCTCCCACTTATCTTCACTAAAAACCCTTATAGAACGTCCTTAATCATCCCTCATCTCTCTATAATCCTACCAAGGTGCCTCAAGCTCCCAATAAGCCTCTCTCAAGCCTCTCCCAATCCAATTGGATCACACTTCCAAGTAAGGGATTTCTTCTTTTCTCATTTTTGTCCAAATTTCTTTATGTTGTTATACCATTTTATTTTCAATTAATAATGTTGTGGTATTATTTATAACCTCCCCCATACTTACCTCCATATGTTCTAATGATGATATACCCCTTACTCTCTCATTAATTCCTCCCATGTACACCCGTTACCATGCTGAAATTCTATAAAGAATTTCTCTCTTCCCATTTACATTTAAGAAATTATTTTATATTATGCATCTAAATTCCATTACATATGTTGAGATATTATTTTAAATTACCCCATTACTATCCATTTCATGTATAAATAATTAGATACCCATTTCTCTCTCATCAACCTATTTTACGATTTTTATTTGACAATTGTTATGCTTCCAAAGTTACACCAAAATTTCCCATGCTAAAATCATCGTGTAAGTGAATACCATACCCATTTATCTATCAAGGGTATTAAAATTTATAAAAATGAACTTATTGATTTAGGAATTGCATTTATTAATTCCATGTCTCTTATTTGTGGAATAAATTATGATGTTTAATGATTCCATGTTCTATGATCCACGGGGCACACTTATGCATGAAATGAAATGTTTATAAAGGGTGAACCCTGATAGCGCTCCAATGCATTGGTTAAAGATTAGTTTCATGATAAGTCAAGTGAAATGAGGTTTTACTAATGATAATTCATGTTCAATGAGGGTTAAATCATGCTCCATGTTCAATGATCCTTGGCTCAGGATAATATATTGTTAAGTGTTGTCTCCATATTTCCATGTTATGATAATCATGCTATATCATGCCTTTATGTTCATGTTTCTATTATGCTCCATTGATATGAATATTTTCAAAAATGTATTTTAATCTTCATGTTATTCCTTTTTTACTCCATTATTAGGCTTTATAGCTCACCCCTTTCTTATGTATGTCCTCAGGTTATCCCATGCAATGCTAAGTATGAGGGAATATTATGGTAATGTAAAAGAAGTTTTCAATATAGATGTTGTATTTTTATGTGTTAAATTGTCATGTAATGTACCTAATTTCCCAAGACAATAGACCTCTAAATCCTCACAGTTGTCTTATGTGCATGTTTCTGTAATAAATCATGTTAAAGTGTGTAATAAAGAGAAAAGTTGTTATAGTTTATATAAAAGGATAAGTTTAGTTATTTTTGGGATTAGGATTAGAAAACCCTAGTGAAATACTTAGGGATAAAAATAAGTATAATAAAAACATCAATAAATTTTTTTGAGTATAGAGTAAGTGGTTTATCAAGAAAATATATCCCTTTCTGGATATAAATAAGTAAAGGCAGCTCTAGAACAGATGTATCTTGGGGTAAAACCGGAAAACACCGCTTTGAGCTTAACTCAAACAGGAACTGGTAAATGACAAAGAGCCTTACTTCACTCTTAGTTATGACACTCCTATGGGATATTCTTTGGTAAATTTATAATCTTACTATGAACCATTATTAAGGGAATAAAAAAATTCCCCTAAGAATATATTTTGGGAATAAAATTATGGATAACATAGATTAAATCCTATAAATTCATAATTTAAGGAAAGAAATTTAATTTATAAGTTATGCCTTTTTAATTTGTATTTCCCTTTATGTGTTACCCCTAACTTTCCTTTTATTCATACCAATATATGTTAATAGGAGTACTTTGGCTAACAACTGATGCAATGATCAATGTGATGACTGTTCTAATGAGATACTCAATCCGATGGAAGAAAGAATCACAGACTTTGTCATAATACTATCTCAGTTAACTCATGTTTTGAATAAAAACATGGGTCAATAGGAACTTCCAACTCCCCTATGAAAGAACAAGCCACAATCAAGAGCTTCTTGAGACAAATGCTTCCTAATTTTATTGGATCTTTTGATCCCTCAATCACCAAAAAATGGTTCAACTCCATTGATAAGATCTTCTCTATACTTAAATATTCTGAACAAGATAAGGTTCTTCTGGATGCTTACCATATGGAGTTTGAAGCTAATCAATGGTGGACGTTGATAAGAAATACCATTCTTGAGGAAGAGATCGAGGTTTTTGAATGTAAGGATTTCTCGAAAATGTTTTTTGATAAATATTTTCCGTGCACCATCTGATATAATATGGAAATGGAATTCCTTTAACTCAAGAAAAAAGATGATGTATCCATCATAGTGTATGAGGAAAACATCAAAAGGATTTCATGATACGCCTCTAGCTTTGTTGATACCCCAAAATGAAAGGTTGATCACTTCTTTGGTGGGATGAAACTTAGCCTACGGAAAGCCTTAGAGATCCATGACTTTGATAGCTATGAGGAAATTGTATGATGCAACCTCAAAGTCAAAATGGAGATCGAATAATCTTAGGGTTATCATGGGGATAATAAGCGTAAGGTGTACTTTAATTATGGTAGTCCGATGGATAAATACAACGGTGCTAAGAAATTACAACACCCCACTATCCAAAGGTACTAAAAGAAGAACCCCATAAATTGCTTGAAGGGGATGAGGAAATGCTTTAGATGTGGAACACAAGAGAACCTAGACATTAACTATCGACAAGAAAAACCCACTACAATGAAAGAGGATAGGAATTATCAATTTGACCCTCAATGCATTGTTCATTGATTCAACGACAAATAACTAGGCCACTTTGCAAACTAGTTCCCTAAGATAAGGGTTTTCGGAGGCAACCAACAACCTCCAAGGAAGAAAGGAAGAGCTTTTTCCATCATTACTATTGAAGAAAACCCCGATAACAAAGTGGTGATAGGTATGCTAGTTTTTCATTCAAGAATAGTGAATGTACTTTTTGATTATGATTCTACACATTTTTTATATTCCAAAATTTTAGTAGAACAATCCCAACATCACCACAAATAATGTAAGTAAAGATGTCGGTGAGAACATCAAATGGGTAAATTATTGCATCCCATGAATATAACTCCTCCCCAATCACAATCTATGGATTGAACTTCCTAAAGAACCTCATCATTCTCCCTCTGGTGGAATTTGATGCAATTATTATCCTGGATTGGATTTCCCTATATAGAGCCAACATAAATTTCCGTGAGAGGGAAATCAATCTCCATATGGCGAATCAATCCCTGATTCTGTACAAGTGCAAGGAGGAGGATAAATCTTCTTTACCACTATTATCTCAAACATGGATATTACTGCTCTATAAGAACATGTATCTTATTTAGATGATGGAGTCAAAGGAATCAACCATCCTTGAAGACATGCCTATTGTGAGGGAATTTGCTGAAGTGTTTCTCAAGGAATTGTCTGGTCTTCCTCCTTCAAGAGATGTTGAATTTGTAAAGACAAGTAATTTTTGTGGAATTTTTTTTTCTTAAATACATGGGAATTTTATGAGTCCATGAAAATTTACGGCACTTGATTCTGAGGCCCAGTGTGCCCAGAATCAATTTCTAAAGTTTTGTTCGGGTACGTTCAGTAAACGTACGAGCGGGATTTTATAACATTTGAACCGGTGCTCAGAATTGGAATATAAGGGAATCGTTGAACTCACATCATCAGTAATTTCTTAGTGAGACCTTCATCGCAGTTGCGTTCTAGTGAGAGTGGGAGTTAGATTTTGGGGGTTTTTAATTAAGTAAAATAAAAATAAGAGTTAGATTATTTTTATTTTTGAGGTGGTTAAAACCTCCAAGAGGTTGTTAGTGATGGGGGCCACCACACCCTAACCTCCCAAGGGAGGTTATGGTTGTGGGGCCCACCCGCACATAACCTCCCTTGGGAGGATATCCTTGGTGGGGACCACACATGTTTTAAAAACCCCTTTAACTCTCCATTAATTATTTGAACACCTCTCTTCATTTAATTAAAACTCTCCACCTCCCCTAATTTGAATTTGAATCAATTCCACACCATTAATTAAATGAGTTGTCTCATTTAATTAAACACAACTATTTGTGTTTTTGTGGCAAAAAATACTAGACGATTCCTCTATTATTTTTGGTCATCATTTTGGTGGAGCTTGGGGAGGAGAAGAACTCTCCAACGAAGAATCGTCTCCTGCGAAGAACGACGAACTCTTTATTCGAAATTTGACTGAGCCAAAAGAGAAGGAGCTGACCACGAAGAATGATGATGACTCTTCTTCCTCAGTCTCCTACCCCGGAGGCTTCCTGACATCAATGAATCGTCGTCTGCCAATCCTCTCATTCCACCATCAACGATCGACAAGCGAGTTAGGGGTTTGAGTTGAATTTCTTCCCGTTCTCCATTGTTAAATTTAAGGTTTGAGAGTTGCTGATTTATGTCACCATAACGAGGAGGGCTCGGACTGCACGAACACGGCCCGACCCTCCCCCTTATTGTTCTCATTTTCTGATGATGGTGGTGGCGCAACGGTGCTACCAGAAGAGTGGATCGCGACGGAGCAATGTGACCGGCGTCGGGCCGACCGCAAAGGAAACCGGTTGGGGTCGGGCCGACTGTGAAGGAAACTGGTAGTGAGAAGGCCACCGGGTCGCCGAAGGGGTGCTGTGACATCACACCGCATAGAGAACTAGGCCACGGTGGTGTTGGAGGGGCATGGTTTCATCGCACCATGCCGGAAGAAGGGGCCGCGGCCACGAAGGCCGAGGCGGTCAGATGAGTTGTGCGGGGCGCCGTCGCGCCGCGTCGGAGAAGAACCGCAGCCATAGGCCGTAGAAGACAGAGGAGGGTGGCCGACTGACCCGGCCACCGGTGCGTGCTACAGGGTCCCACGGAGACCAGGCCGACGCCACACGCCGGCCGTTGCAGAAGATAGGGGGGTGTACCCCCCCCCCAAATGCGGCCAGCTGGGCAGCCGGGTCAGCTTGCCGGCCGGCCACCCACACCGCCAACTAGTCGGCCCTGCGGGCCAGCCAGCCAGTCGTCCACGCAGGCCGCTAGTCAGCCGGGCCACATGGGTCGCCTGCCAATTGGGCTACGTGGGCTTCCGGGCCGGCTGGGCTGGCCATGGGCCTGGCCACCCACTCGGGCCAGGCCACCCCCCCTCAGGCCGGGCTGCCCTTAGGCCAGGCCACCCTCAGGCTGGGCCGCCCCCTCGGGCCAGGTTGGACCTACAGACCGGGTTAGACCCCAGTCCGAAACCATTTGACCCGAACACACATTTTCGCTCGTATCTTGGGATACGGGTTTCTGATCTACGAAACATCCATTCTGATATAATGATTAGAGTGAGACGGCTCTTTTGGCATACCCCACTTGAGTTGTGGACACAGTTGGCATATGTTCGGGTTGGTTTGAACCTAAAAACCAACCGGGCCCCTGAAACAGAAATTCCAATAACTCACAGACTGGGCGTCCTATTGACGCGCCGTCTGTTGCGTTGAGACCACTATGACGAGTCGGACCTTTGAGATACTTCTACATGGGACTTCATGACAGTTGGACTATCGATCAGTAGCTCGTGGAGCAGATCCTCCCAGAGACGAGCGAGCGGAGTGCGGAGACCTAGTAGCTGGCTGAGACCTGACGATTGCTGACCTTTTGACTTGGAGTGTTTCGACTAGTACTGTGGGAAGCGCCTCTATGTAACACGGTGGAACCATAGTGGGGAGTGCCTCTATGTGACGTGGTAGTCCCACGATACTCGACAGGAGGAGTACTTCAGCAAGCTAGGAGGGGGAGCGCCTCTGCGTGAGCACGACAGACCCACAGTGGGGAGCACCTCTGTGTGACGCAGCAGACCCACGGTACTCGACAGGAGGAGTACCACAATAGTCCAGGAAGGTGGGAAGCGCCTCTGTGTGACGTGGTATACCCACTGTACTTAAAAGAGGAGGAGTACACCATTATCTAAGGTTCCGAAAGTGTGACTGGGGTTGTTACTTGATACTACCCCCTAGAATAAAATCCTGGTTTGAGCTGAGTTAATGACTTTTATGTTTACCTCACGAATGATATGGGTTACTAGATAACTTAGGTATATGTATGAGCATATAACTAAGGGTTATCCATTGATTCTTTAATTTTTGGTTATCCTTGCTGGATATTGTGAGACCTTGAGGGTCTCGGGGTCCCTACTGAGTATCTTTATACTCACCACTGCACGAGATATGCCCGCACCTTGTTGTGTTGGTAGCAGACGACGAACAACGCTGACTGAGCCAGAGAGTAGAAGGACTGGATGGTACATGGAGGTGGACTACTCAGAGTGACGGTGCACGGAGCGGACGGACAGATGTAGTGTGCTGAGGAGGCCATCTATACCTACCCTTCAGGTAGGAACCCTGGAGGATGACCCAATAGCTACTTTACTTGAATTTAGTTGTACTTGCTTTCAGTTGTACCTGTACTTTACTGTTGGGCTTGTATTTACGGCCCTTTTTCTTTCCATTACTTCTTCTGTATATAGTATTTCTTAGTGTTTTTCTTCCAGTTGTGTACTCTGTTTGTGTGTGTTTACTTTGTATAAATGAAATTCCTTCCCAGCTTAGGGATTTACGGCTTTGGTGCTAGTCGCCAGCCCCTAGCCTATGGAAAGAGGGCTTGGGGAAGTCACGACATGGGTCTCATGGACGTTTCGTGACAAATTGGTATCAGAGGAGTCAGTTCTACCACAGAAATTTGGACTCTGATCATTATTTTATGTGAAGCAATAGTGTTAAGGGTACTAAGTGTGGTTTTCAGTTCAGGGAGTCCAGTGTTGGTGCAGGCGACCGACGTATCCATACACCAGGACCCTAATTAATGATTTCCGACTTAGTGCATGAAAAAACTGATTGTGTGTGTGTTTTCAAAAGTTTTCTTAAGTCAGCTCCACCAGATCAGCTCACCAGGTATAATCTTTTGATCGTGTCGCATCTATTTCTTTCAGGATGCCTCCCCACAGAGCCCTGAGAGTCATACGCTCTAACAGCCCACCGAGCGACGAGACCTCGGTGTAGGGCCCCTTTCTAGGTGAGGCACCAATGGAGGCACCATAGGTACCAATTTCCATTGGGCCACCGATGCCACCATCCCCAGTAGCAGACGATGCATGCTGCTTGAGCGCGTTGCATGAGTTCCAGCACTAGAGGCCACCCAGGTTCCAGGGAGAGACAGAGCCACAGAAGGCTGAGGATTGGCTGGAGGCTGTGGTGAGAGTCTTCAGGCTAGTAGGGACACCAGCAGACTACATGCTGATCCTTGCTAACAGTCTTCTTCAGGCAGCAGCAGGCAGATGGTGTAGCCTGATCCTCCAGGTGCATTTTGAGGTGACACTTCTTTTGATATAATTCAAGAGCCTATTCTAGGCAGAGTTTGTACCAACCACCCTTAGAGCGTTGCAGATATAGGAGCTACTTCATCTACAACAGGGAAGCATGACAGTAGCACAATACTCTGTGAGGTTCACCAACCTCTATTGCTACTCCACAGATATGGTATGAGACCCATTCTTCAGGGCCCAAACCTTCGATCAGGGGCTTAGGCGAGAGATCAGGGCATCAATGATCTCCCTCAGCATCCCGACGCTAGCAGGGGTGTTAGAGAGAGCTCTTCTAGTGGAGAGTTTCCTTACTGAGCAGTCACCGGCAGTGATACCCACTACTTGTCGATATGCAGCGGAGTCTTCTACAACTAGTAGTAGATAGATGACGCAGAGGTCCAAGAGGACTATACCCACGGGTGATTGACCTTAGGACTCAGGATCTATTGTCTGGGGCACCCGGGGTAGTGACTTACCTGCCATAAGCAGGTAGTGTTACTCATGTGGCCGGCAGGGTCACATGGCTCATGACTGTCCGACCCGCCATTCAAATTATCAGCAGACAATTGAGGGACCTCCTAGGTAGAGGCAGAGGTTCAATTTAGGCAGTCCGCAGGGTGCAGGCGGACGTGGCAAAGGAGCTGGTCGAGAAGCTAGTGGTGGACAATGTTACGAGGTGTTACCACCACCACCACTAGGAGGACCACCCCAACCGTAGGGAGCAGGTGGAAAGGGGAGAGCCTAGCTTCAGGAAGCTAATTCATATAACCATGGTGCTCCAGAGATGATTCGAGGTACGATATGTGTTTACTCCACCTTAGTTGTAGTTCTTATAAACACAGGTTCCGGTCATTCTTTCATAGCCACTACCCTCGTTCCGAGATTGGAGATTTTGACGAAGCCGTTGGCTCAATCCTTATGGCTAGAGACTCCTACGGGAGAAGACTCGATGATTATGCACTGGTTCCAGCAGTGTCAGCTTACTATAGGAGGCAAGAGATTCGGCTGGGATCTCCTCATAGTGGTGTCGAGGCCTTACGACGTCATCTTAGGTATAGACTTGTTATCTATAGTCCCTGCTCAGATTGACTCTATTAGGTGAAAAGTGTGGTGTGTCCGTACGGATGGGACCAGGTTCACCTTCAATGGAGATAAGGGAACCTTTTCAGCATAAGAAAGACTTAATCAGAGGAGTGTACAACCGATCACTCACCAGTTGGATTGCCTTACCCTCGGAGCAGTTGATGTGGAGAGTTTGACTTATCCTATAGTGGTGGACCAGTATGCAGATGTTTTCCCTGACGATGTACCAGGACTACCTCCTCACAGAATGGTGGACTTCTACATTGACCTGTACCCCAGGACATCACTGATATATACTAAAACATATCGGATGGATCCTGCTGAGCTTCATGAGCTGCGGGTACAGCTGGAGGACTTGCAAGAGAAGGGATTCATCCGCCCTAGTGTTTCTCCCTGGGCAGCCCCGATTCTGTTCGCCAAGAAGGCGGATGGGAGCTTGTGGATTTTTGTTGACTATCATCACCTGAACCAGGTGACTGTGAATAAGAAGTACCCACTCTTGAGGATTGACAACATCTTTGACCATCTGAAGGGAGCACGGTGGTTCTCGAAGATAAACCTTAGATCAGGCTATCACCAGCTCAGATTTCGAGACGAGGATGTGAAGAATACATCCTTCGGGTGTCAGTACGACCACTATGAGTTCTTGGTTATTACCTTCGGCATAAACAACGCTCCAACAGTGTTCATGTGTCTCATGAACATGATCTTCTAGACATACCTCGATCACTTTGTTGTGGTCTTCATCGATGACATTCTGATCTACTCTACCACTGAGGAGGAGCATGCCTAGCATTTTTAGGTGGTACTGGACAAACTCCGAGAGCACCAGCTTTATGGTAAGCTCTCGAAGTGCCAGTTTTAGATTCGAGAGGTTCACTTATTAGGGAATGTCATCTCGGTGGCTAGAGTTGTAGTAGATCCAGTGAAGATTGAGGCGGTACTTTCTTAGGATCCACCTAAGAGTGTGAAAGAGGTACGAAGTTTCTTGGGCTTGGATGGGTACTACCAGAGGTTCGTTCCAGACATCTCCAGAGTTGCAGTGCCACTATCATCCTTGAAAAAGAAGGGGCAACCCTTCATGTGGTCGAAGAGATGTTACCAGATCTTTCAGGAGATGAGGTAGAGGCTGACTAGTGCCCCCATCTTGAGGCTCCTAGAAGAGGACGTAGGGTATGTAGTTTACTGCGATGCATCAGGGACCAGAATTGGGTGTGTACTGATGCAGGAGTGATAAGTGATCGCATATGGTTCTTGGCAGCTGAGACAACATGAGAAGAACTACGATACCCATGACCTGAAGTTAGAAGCAGTGGTCTTCACCTTGAAGATGTGGAGACAGTATCTGATGGGAGAGCTTTTCATAGTCTACTCTGATCACAAGAGTCTCAGGTATATCTTTTCTCATAAGGACCTGAACCTGAGATAGCGGTGTTGGATTGAGTTCCTCTTGGACTATGACTTTGAGATAGTCTATACTCCTGGGAAGGGGAACGTTGTTGCGGATGCTCTCAGTAGTAGGAGTGGTATACAACTGCTAGGAGAGGTGACATAGTAGCTCTATGCCTTACAAATATCCTTTTTGGATAGGTATGGAGTAACATATCTACAATATCTTATATTCACTCCTCCACTTCTTCAACGAGTCAGGGAGGCACAGCGTGGGGATGCTGACTGCGAAACACGACGTGCTTAGATATCTACAGGGCATGCACCTGATGGATTTTATGAAGGTGGAGAGCACGTCATCCTCTTTAGAGGACGTATTATGGTACCATTATCACTTTAGGAGGAAGTGTTGAGGGAGTTCCACACTTCCCCTCTAACGGTACATCCAAGAGTGGTGAAGATGTAGCAGGACCTTCGATGACAGCACTGGTGGCCAGGTATGAGGAAGCCAGTAGTGGAGTTTGTCTCACGATGCCTCACTTGTCAGAAATTGAAGGCGGAGCACTAGGTACCATCATTCTTGGTTCATCCCTTAGTGGTCCCAGAGTGAAAGTGGGATGGGATATCCATGGACTTCGTGATGGGTTTTCCACGTACATCCAGGAGTCACGATTCGATATGGGTGATCATTGAATGACTCACCAAGTCGGACCACTTCCCACTGATCAGCGAGAAGGGCTCAGTAGAGAGCTTGGGATGCCTCTATGTATAGGAGATTGTGTGTTTACATGGATTACCTTCTTCTATTGTCTCCAACCATGACACACAGTTTACTTCTCGGCTATGGAAGGGGTCACAACAGGCTTTCAGGACATAGCTACGTCTGAGCACCACCTTCAATCCTCAAATAGATGGCCAGACTGAGCGGATCATCCAGACCCTCGAGGACATGATTCACGCATGTATCCTCAACTTTGGTCACAGCTGGGAGGATCACTTGCCTTTGGTGGAGTTCACCTGTAACAACAGATATCACTCCACCATCGGTATGGCACATTTTGAGGACTTGTATGGTCGACCTTGCAGATCGTCACTGTGCTGGACAGACCTAGGAGAGTCAGCACTAGTGGGACCATAGATGGTATGGGCTCCCACAGAGAAGGTGCAGATCATCTAGGAGAGGATGAAGACTACACAGAGCAGGCAGAAGTCATATGTTGATAGGAGACGGAGGCCTATAGAGTTCTAGGATGGTTATCACATCTTCCTATGGGTCACACCGCGACGAGGTCTACAGATATTTGGCTGAGGCGGCAAGTTATATCTGAGGTTCATCAAACCTTTTCAGGTCCTCAATATAGTAAGTGAGGTGGCTTACTCCCTAGCTCTTAGACCTCAGTTGCATCAGGTGAATGGCGTCTTCCACGTATCTCAGCTGAGGAGATACGTGCACGACCCTTCCCACATCATTGACCATAGAGAGATGAACATCGATGACTGTGCGACTTTCACAGAGGTTCCAGTGGAGATTGATGATCGAGAGGAGTGGGTCCTACGTGGATGGTCGATACCTCTGGTGCGTGTTCACTGGCAGCACGAGAACCTCCAGGAGAGTACATGGGAGCGGGAGGCATAGATGCGTGCTCAGTAGCCCCATTTGTTTCCTTAGTTCAAGTTGTATCTTACGAGGATGTAAATCCCTAAGGTGGGGAGAATGTAAAGACCTATAATTTCCATGGATTTTTTTTCTTAAATACATGGGAATTTTACAAGTCCGGGAAAATTTATGGTGCTTGATTCTGAGGCCCTGTGTGCCCAAAATCAACTTCTGAAGTTTTGTTCAGGTACGTTTAGTAAATGTACGAGTGGGATTTTATAACTTTTGAATCGTTGCTCGGAATTTAAATCTGAGGGCACCGTTGAACTTGCAGCGTCCGTAATTGCTTAGTGAGACCTTCACCGCAGTTTCATTCTAGCGAGAGTGGGAGTTAGATTTTGGGGGTTTTTAATTAAGTTAAATAAAAATAAGATTTAGATTATTTTAATTTTTGAGGTGGTTAAAAACCTCCAAGAGGTGGTTAGTGGTGGCGTCCACCACACCCTAACCTCCCATGGGAGGTTATGGTGGCGGGTCCCACCCGCACATAACCTTAGTTGGGAGGATATACTTGGTGGGTCCCACATGGGTTTTAAAACCCCCTTTAACACCCCATTAATTATTTTAACACCTCTCTTCATTTAATTAAAACTCCCCACCTCCCCTAATTTTAATTTGAATCAATTCCACACCATTAATCAAATGAGTTGTCTCATTTAATTAAACTCAACTATTTGTGTTGTTTTGACAACAAATAATAGATGATTCCTCTATTATTTTTGGTTAGCATTTTGGTAGAGCTTGAGGAGGAGAAGAACTCTCCAACGAAGAACCGTCGCCCATGAAGAACGCCTCTTCATCGTCCACTGAAGAATGATGAACTCTTTCATCGATCTTCGATTGAGCCAAAAGAGAAGGAGATGACCGTGAAGAATGCCGATGACGCTTCTTCCTCAGTATCCTGCCCTAGATGCTTCCCGATGTTAATGAATCGACGTCCGCCAATCCTCTCCTTTCACCATCAACGATCGACAAGCGAGGTAGGGGTTTGAGTTGAATTTATTCCCATTCTTCATCGTTTAATTTATGGTTTGAGAGTTTCCGATTGATATCACCATAACGAGGAGGGATCAGACCGCACGAACATGGCCCGACCCTCCCCCTTATTGTTCTCATTTGTTGATGATGGTGATGATGCAACGACGCCACCGGAAGAGTGGATCCCGACGGAGCAATGCGACCAGCGTCGGTCTACCGTAAAGGAAATCGGCCAGCGTCGGGCTGACCACGAAGGAAATCGGTGGCACAATGGCCACCGGGTCACCGGAGGGGCGCGACGCCGTCGTGCCACGCAGAGAACCGGGCCAAGTCTAGGTAGGCCGCGAAGGTGCCAGAGGAGCGTGGTGCCGTCATACCATGCCAGAAGAAGGGGCCACGAACATGAAGGCTGTGACGGTCAGATGGGATGTGCGCGACACTGTTACACTGCGCTGGAGAAGAATCGTGGCCATAGGCCACGACAGAGAAAGGAGGGCAGCTGGCTGAGCCGGCTGCCAGTGCGCACTGCATGCGGGACCAGAAGGGTCCCGTGAAGACTGGGCCAACGCCATGTGCTGACCATTGCCGAAGATAGGGGAGTGTAATCCCCCCCATACGTGGCCAGCCGGGCTAGCCAACCAGCCGGCTGCCTATGCCGCCAGCCAGCCGGCCCCATGGGCCAGCCCATCGGCCAGCCACGCGGGCCCCCAGCCAACCGGGCCATGTGGGCCGCCGGCCAACCAGGCCACGCGGGCCCCCGGGCCGAGCCACCCACTCAGGACGGGCTTCCCACAGGTCGGGCCACCCACTCTGGCCGGGCCGCACCACCCTCGGGCCGGGCTACCCTCGGGCCAGGCTGCCCTGGGGCTAGGCTGCCCCCTCGGTCCAGGTCTGACCCGCAGACCAGGTCGGACCCCAGTCTGAAACCGTTTGACCCGAACACACCTTTTCATCCGTATCTTGGGCTACGAGTGTTCGATCGACAAACCATCCCCGTCGACAAAAAGCATAGAGTGAGACATTTCTTTTGGAATATCCCACTTGAGTTTTGGACACTATTGGAATACAGTCGGGTTGGTTTGGACCTAAAAACCAACTGGGCCCCTCGAACGGAAATGCTAATAACTCACAGACCGGGCGTCCGATTGATGCGTCATCTGTTGCGTTGAGACCCCAATGACGAGGTGGACCTTTGAGATACTTATAAATGGGACTTCGTGACTGTTGGAGTATCGATTAGTAGCTCGTGGAGCAGATCCTCTCAGAGACGAGCGATCGGAGTGCGGAGACCTAGTAGCTAGCTGAGACCTGATGACTGCTGACCTTTCGACTCGGAGTGTTTCGACTAGCCCAGTGGGAAGAGCCTATGTGCGACACGGTAGGCCCACAGTGGGGAGCACCTCTATGTGACACATCAGACCCACGATACTCGATAGGAGGAGTACCTCAGCAGGCTACAAGGGGGATCACCTCTGTATGAGCGCGGCAGACCCACAATGGGGAGAGCCTCTATGTGACATGACAGACCCACGATACTCGACAGGAGGAGTACCACAATAGTCCAGGAAGGTGGTAAGTGCCTCTGTGTGATGTGGCAGACCCACTGTACTTGATAGAGGAGGAGTACACCATCAGCTGAGGTTCTGACAGTGTGACTGGGGTTGTTACTTGATACTACCCCCAAGAATAAAATCCTGGTTTTAGCAGAGTTAATGAATTTTATGTTTACCTCATGAATGAGATGGGTTACTAGATAACTTAGGTATATGTATGGGCATATACCTAAGTAAGGGTTATCTATTGATTCTTTACTTTTTGGTTATCCTTTCTGGATATTGTGAGACCTTGAGGGTCTCGGGGTCCCTACTGAGTATCGTTACACTCACCCCTGCACGGGCTATGTCCACACCTCATTGTGTTAGTTGCAGACGATGGACAGTGCTGAATGAGGGAGAGAGTATCAGGACTGGATGGTACATGTAAGTGGACTACTCAGACTGACAGTGCACGGTGCAGACGGATGGACGTGGTGTGCTGAGGAGGCCATATGTACCATCCCTTTAGGTAGGAACCCTGGAGGATGACTTAGTAGCCACTTTACATGCTTTCAGTTATACTTGATTTCAGTTGTACCTGTACTTTACTGTTGGGCTTGTATTTTTAGGCCTTTTTCTTTCCAGCACTTCTTCTATATACAATATTGCTTAGTGTTTTGCTTCCAGTTGTGAACTCTGTTTGTGTTTGTTTACTTTGTATAAAGGTAGTTCCTTCCCAGCTTAGAGATTTATGCCTTCGGTGCTAGTCTCCAGCCCCTAGCCTATGGAAGGCGGGTTTGTGGTAGTCACGGCACGAGCCCTGAGGATAGGTCATTATAGAATTTTTGATTGATCTTATACTTAGGGAATTTCCAATATCCAAGAATCCATATATAATGGTTTTTTTGGAGCTTGAGGAGCTAAAGAAACTACTATAAGAGAATCTGGATAAAGGTTTTATACACCCAAGTGCACCATGGGGTGCACCATTCCTATTCGTCAAGAAGAAGGATGGTTCAATGCACCTTTTCATTGATTATCATGAGATAAAAAAAATCACGATAAAGAAAAATTATCCTCTGCCCCAAGTTGATGACTTGTTCGATCAGCTATGTAGATCACAATAATTCTCCAAGATGGATTTGTGATCGGGATATTACCAAGTAAGGTTGAAGAAGGAGGATATCCCCAAGACTGCTTTTTTTACAAGGTACAGGCACTATGAATTCAAAGTAATGCCTTTCAGACTCATTGATGCTTCAGAAATCTTCATGGACTTGATGAATAGAGTCTTTAGAGATTACCTCAAAAATTTTGTGGTAGTCTTTATAGATAATATTCTAATATAATCCAAAACCAAGGAGGATTATGAGGATCATCTAATAATTGTACTAAAGACCTTGGGAAAGGAGAAAATTTATGAAAACTACAACAAGGGTGAGTTCTAGTTAAAGGAAGTCTCATTCTGGGATCATACCATCACAAGCAATGGGATATCTTTAGATCCCTCCATGAAAAATGCAATTGAGGGATGGATGAGGCAAACATCGGTGATATATATCTATAGCTTCCTTGGGATAGTTGGATATTATTGATGATTTGTGAGATATTTTCTCATGATTTTCAAACCCTCTTACCAAGATAACATAGATAGGATTCATGTTTTATTAGAGTGATGAATGTGAATATAGGTTCAAGGAGTTGAAAAGGAGGATTATCACTACGCCTATTCTCACAGTACCCACAAGTGGATAATTTTTGTGGTATTTAGTGATTCTTAGAAGAAGGGACTAGGTTTTGTGTTGACGAAAAATGATAAAGTCATTGCCTATGGTTCAATGAAATTAAAAGTTCATGAGAAAATCTATTCATCACATGATCTGGAGTTTCCTATAGTAATCATTCATTTAAAAATTTGGCGACATTAACTCTTTGGGGAGAAGTGTAAAATATATACGGATCACAAAAGCCTTAAGTATATATTCACACAGAAAGAGATGAATATTTTCCAATGAAGATGGTTAGAGCTGATCAAAGACTATGAATGCTTAATTCACTACCATCCGAGGAAAGAGAACAAGGCGGTAGATGCTCTAAGTAGAAAGGACCCAATAATCCTATCATTGAATATAATTGAAAAGGATCCAATATTCTTAGATTTGATGAAGATATACCTGGGAATAATAAAGATGAGAACCTCATTAATCCTTTCACAAATGATTTCTCAAACATATCATTTTGAAAGGTTAAAGGATGCTCAAAAGGATGATATGAGAATTCAGAAGAAAGTGGAAACTATCTGAAAAGGGAAATCCTCATAGTTCAATGTTAATGAAGAAGGAATTTTGATATTTGGGTCAATACTATGTGTTCATCAAATCTAGAGTTAAATAATGTACTTTTGGATGATGTACATAGTTAAAATTTCTCCATTCGCCCTGGAAAAAAAAGATGCA
Source organism: Viscum album (assembly GCA_963277665.1). Lineage (NCBI taxonomy): Eukaryota > Viridiplantae > Streptophyta > Magnoliopsida > Santalales > Viscaceae > Viscum > Viscum album. The sequence goes on from OY728141.1 coordinate 1,598,784,445, forward strand.
CTGAGATCTCCAGGAACATTATTAGTTGGATAACATGAAGAAGGAGATCGCTGAGTATACATCAAAGTGTCTGGTATGTCAAAAATTTAAGGCTGAGAGGTAAAATTATAAGGGGATGATGAAACCATTACCCATACCAAAATGTAAATAGGATAACATCACCATGGAATTTTTCACCGGACTTGTAAATACATCCAAAGGAAACAATTCTATATGGGTTGTTGTGGATCGTCTTACAAAGACTGCACACTTCATTGTAATTCAGTAGGTTTTCTCATTGGATCAACTGGCATAGATATACATCAGATAAGTGATAAGGATGCATGGAGTACCACTATCAATTGTATCCAATCAAGATCTAAGATTCATCTCTATGTTCTGGAAGAGTCTCTAATATGCTCTAAATACTAATCTAGACTTCAATACGGATTATCATATTCAAACTGATGGCCAATCTAAGCAGAATTTCCTAACACCTGAGGAAATGTTGAGATCATGGTCAATGGACTTCAAAGGAGAATGGGATCAACATCTTCCTATGGCTGAGTCCTCTTACAATAACAGTTTTCACTCAACCATCCAAATGTCTCTTTATTAAGACCTCTATGGGAATAGGTGTAGAACACCAGCATGTTGGGATGAAGTTGGGTAGTGAAAACTCCTAGGTCCAAAAATGGTCGAAGAAATGGTGGATAAGGTTAAGACCATTCAACATCACATTAAAGCTTCTCAGTGTCAAAAAATAGCTATGATGATAATCATTGAAAATGCCTAGAGTTTGAAATTGGAGACATGGTATTCCTCTACATATCACTATATAAGGGAGTTATGATATTTGGGAAGAAGGGAAAGCTTAGTCCAAGGTACATCTTCCCTTTTGAGATCCCTGATCGCATTGAAATAGTGGCCTATCGACTAAAACTCCCTCCGGACCTATCTCAAGTACATGATGTATTCCATATATCACTCTTGAGAAAGTACATGCCAGACATATACCATGTACTCAATCCATATGTGGTACCAATGAATAATGACCTCTCATATTAAGAGAAGACGGTGAAGATCTTAGATCATAGGGAAAAAGTTCTACAAAATAATACAATGACCCTCGTCAAGGTGTTGTGGCGAAAACAAAAGTTTAAAGAATCAATGTGGGAATCAGAGGAAGTGATGAAATAGCGTTACCCTCATCTATTTTAGTGTGGGAAAAGAAAATTTGGAGGGAAAATCTTTTTAAGTGGGAAAGATTTAAACGACCAAAACTTTTATTAATAAAAACTCTCTTGATCTAATAAAGTTTATTATTATGTAAAATAGTTATATAAAACATATTAACTTCCTTGGTTTTGTTTTTTTGGATTTTTAAAATACTGTTAAAAATTGTTACTGTTTCTAATATACCTATTGAAAAATGATCACATGATTAATAAAAATATTGGGATTTAGAAAATCCAATCTACTCAGACAAAGGAAGTGATGTCCTCATCTGGTAGAATTGATCCATATGAAGCCCATTTATCAGAGCTCAGAAAGGAGGTAGTTTCACTGGGCTTCATTCTTGACCAATCCCAAGCTAAGCTTTAACAAGTTAAGCTTGAGCAGAACTGCCTAGAGGAGAAGTAGAAGTTAATAGAGATTACCACTCAAGCGATGTTATCCGTGCAGCCCCAAAAGTCTATCACCATCACAAACCTTACCCTTAGGTCTTATATGGTTTTTATAAGGGGTTATATAACAAGACCCTATCACTATGATTATATGCATTATTTTTGTATATATGAAATAATATACACTCATTTTATTGTTTGTTAAATTTTAAATGGTTTTTAAAGCGGAAATAGTATTTTTAGCTAATATTTAAATAAGAAATTTATTTTGATAAATTAATTTATTTTTGAATTATAAAATATTTTAATAAAATATTATTACTAAATTAATTTTTATTAAATATAAATGATCTTAGTTTTTTTTATGAATACAATTGTAATTTTTATTAAGGTTTGAAAACAGTTTTTGTCAAAACCCGTGAATTTTTTATAAATGTCGATTTTTATTTGAAAAGTAAAAATTAAAATATTTAGAAAAGTATTTATATAAAATGAATATTATTTTTGGATTCAGGACATCGAAATTATCTAAATGTGAATTTTTTATATTTTTATGAGACAATCAAATTTTTGGGTAAAAAATAAATACCATTTAAATATATAATGTGTTTTATGGCATCATAATGACCCAATAGTGATATTATAAAATACTAAAAAAGGTATGTTTAGAAAATATGTGTTTTACCTTTAAAATAATGTGATTTTATATTTGTTTTATTTATTTTACAAAGCCTTAGTGGACCCTCCAAGACTTATAAAACATTTTATCATTTTAAAATGATTTCCTTGAGAGTGTGACTAACCTCCTCATAAGCAAGAATAATATTTTAATAATTTATTCCATTGGATATATAAAATATTTTTTTCCAATCCCCTTTGAAAAAACCATAGGAAAAAACCATGGTATGGTTTGTGGTTTTGATTAGTTTAATGTGTAGTGTCAAAAACCTAAATAATAAAGAATTCTCTCGCTTTTCCAATATAAACCCACCCAATCTCCCACTTCTCTTCACTAAAAACCCTTGTATCATGTCCCTAATCTGTTATTCTCTCTCTATAATCCTCTCAAGTCACCCCAATCTCCCAATAATCCCCTCTCAATCCTCTCCAAAGCCTTTGGGATCACACTTCCAAGTAAGGGATATCTTCGTTTCTCATTTTTGTCCAAAATTCTTTATGTTGTTATACCCTTTTATTTCCAATTAAAAATTTTGGGGTATAATTTAGTACATCCCCCATACTACCCTCCTTATGTTTTAATGATTATGTACCCCTTACTATCTCATTAATTCCTCCCATGTACACCCGTTACCATGCTGAAATTTCGTAAGGATTTTCTCTCTTCTCATTTACATTCACGCAATTATTTTATATTATGCATCTAAATTCCATTACATATTTTGGGATATAATGTTAAATGACCCCTCAATGTCCATTTCATGTATAAATTATGAGATAAACCTTTTTCTCTCATCAACCCATTTTATGATTTCTATTTGACATCATTATGTTTCCGAAGTTACACCAAAATTTCCCATTCCAAAATCATTATGTAAGTGAATACCAAACCCATTTCTCTATCAAGGGTATTAACCTTTATGAGCATGTAATTTTTGATTGAGGACTTAAGTTTATGTATTCCACATCACTTATTCATGGAATAAATTATGATTTATAATGAATCTATGTTGTATAATCCATGTGGAACACTTGTGCATGAAATGAAATGTTTATAAAGGGCGCACCTTGATAGCGCTTCAATGCATTGGGTAAAGATTAGTATCATGGCACATCAAGTGAAATGAGGGTTTAATAATGATAATTAAAGTGAAATGAGGGTTTACTCAAGCTAATTCAAGTGCAATGAGGGTTTACTCATGCTCCATGTACAATGAGCCTTGGCTAATGCTAATATCATGTTAAGTGTTGTTGCCTCATTTCCATGTTATGATAATCATGATATATCATGACTTTATGTTCATGTTTATCTTATAATCTATTGATATTCCTATTTCCTAACATGTATTGTATTATTCAAGTTATTCCTTGTTTACTCCCTTACTGGGCTTTATAGGTCACCCCTTTCTTGTGTATGTCCTCAAGTTATCCCATGAAATTCTAAGTACGAGGGAATGTTGTGGTCATGTAAAATAAGTTTTCAATAAAGATGTTGTATTTTTATGTCTAAAGTTGTATTGCAATGTCCCTAATTTCCCAAGACACTAGATCTATTAATCCTCATAGTTGTCTTAAGTGCACGTTTATGTAATAAATCATGTTAAAGTGTGTAATAAAGAGTAGGGTTGTTATAGAGAAAGAGGTATATCATCATTTATACATGAAATAGATAGTAAGGGAATAATGTAACATAATATCTGAACATGTTAAATGGAATTTAGATTCATAATATGGGAGAAATACTTGAATGGAAATAAGAAGAGAGAAATACATTATGGAATTTTAGAATGGTAAGGGGTGTACACAGAAGGAATTAATGAGAAATAAAGTGGTATATCTTCATTAAAACACAAGGATAGTAAAGGGGAGGTGATACATCAAACCTAAACCTTTTTAATTGAAAATAAACGGGTATAACAATATGAAGAATCTTGGATAAAAATGAAAAAGGAAGGAATCCCTTACTTGAGTGTGTGACTTCAAAAGCTTGAAGAGGGGCTTCATGAGAGCTTGTGGCACCTTGGAAGGATTATATAGAGGGGAGAGTAGAGTAGGGACATGATACAATTATTTTTAGTGAAGATAAGTGGGAACTTAGATGGATTTATATAGCAAATGAGAGGGGAATTCTTTAATATTTCACAAACCTCTGTTTTGGAATCTATATAATTAAATATTCAAACCATCAAAACTTCCAATAGTTTTTTCCAAAGTGGAGTGGAAAAATTTTTTTCATAAGGAAATTTTCTGAAAATTTTAAAATATTTTCCTTTATTAGGTGGAGGAGAGTCACACTCTCAAGGAAATGAATTTAAAATTATAAAATATATTATACATTTGGAGGATTCACCAAGTCTTTATAAAATAAGTAAAAAAATATAAAATCAAATTATTTTAATGGGAAAACATATATTGGGAGAGAATACCAATTATATTATTTTTTTAAACCATTTTGGGGTCATTATGATGTCATAAAACATATATTTTATTTCTACGGTATTTAATTTTTACAAGAAAATTCAACTGTCTCAGAAAATTAAGAACAATTCACCATTGAATAATTTTAATATCCTAATTTTAAAATTAATATTCAATTTATCTAAATAATTTTCTAAATATGTTAATTTTTACTTTTAAAATGAAAATTGACATTTATTGAAAACTCATGGGTTTTGACAAAAACATTTTTCAAACCATAATAAAAATTTAATTTGACTTTATAAAAATTATATAATCATTTATTATTAATAAAATTAACTTTTTGGTAATATTTTATTAAAATATTAATTATTTAAAAATTTCATTAATTCCTTAAAATAAATTCTTTAAAAATACACTTTCTGTTTTATCTTATAAAAATTGTTACTCTTATCAAACTGATTACCCAATCATTTATATATAATAAGTTGTTATAATCATCATTTATAAGAATTTTTTTATAATATTATTAATAAAAACTTCAATTTAATATAATAATTTATATCTTTCTCAAAAGTACCATTTTTACCCAAAAATAAATTTATCAAATTCATCATTTTTTAAGAAAATCTATTCTTATAAAGGAATTTATGGAATAAGTATTTTATTTATAAAACGGGATTACAAAATAATTAGCTGATTCCTTGTAACATAACCCCTTATAAAACCTGTATAAAACCTAAGGGTATGGTGTGCGATGGTGATAGACTCTTGGGGTGGCTCAGATAACATCGCCCAGTTGGTAATCTCTATTAAATTAAAATTATCCCATAGATGATTCCATTGAAGATTAACGAGTTGAAGCTCATATTGGTCTTGGTCAAGAGTGAAGCATAGTGAAACTACCTCTTTTTCAAGCTCCGAAAAACGAGATTTGTATGGACTAAGTCTACTGGACAAGGCCATCATATCCTTTGTCTATGCTGAAAGTATTTTTTTAAAACCTTATATTTATATCAGCTGTATTATCACTATTCAATGGATATATTATCAACAATAATAATACTTAACTGTAATTTAAACCCAAAAATAATAATAAAAAAAATGGTTATGTGTTTTCTATATCCATAAGACATTAAAATAAAGAGAATTTTATTCATAAATGATCAGGTCGTTACAACATTCACCCAATAAAAAATTTTCCCTCGAAATTTAATTTTCCCACACTAAAACAAATGAGGGAAACTCTACCACATCACTTCCTCTGGTTCCCATGTTTCTTCTTCAAACTTGTGGTTTCTCCACAACCCATTGACGATGGGAATTGTGTTATTTCGTAGAATGTTTTCCCTATTATATAAGATATTTACCATATTATCTTTACAGGAAACATAATTATCCAATGGTACCACCTCTGGATTGATTACATGTGTTGGGTCAGGTATGTACTTCTTCAAAAGTGATACATGGAATATATCATGTACTTGAGATAGGTTTGGTGGGAGTGCTAGTCGATATGCCACTTCTCCAATGTGATCAAGGATCTCAAAAGGGATGATGTACCTTGGACTTAGCTTTACTTTCTTCCAAAATATCATAAATCATTTTCATGGTGATATATGGAGGAATACCATGTCTCCAACATCAAAATCTAGGTCTTTTCGATGATCTTCAGCATAGCTCTTTTGTTGAATTTAAGCATCTTTAATGTGTTGTTGGATGATCTTAACATTCTCTACTATTTATTCAACCACTTATGGACCTATAAGTTTTTGATCCCCAAATTCATCCCAACATACCAGTTTTCTGAAACTCTTCCGAAAAAGGGATTCATAAGGAGCCATTTGGATGCTTGAGTGGAAACTATTGAGTACGATAAATCGTATTGAAGTTTAACTCAATATTCAGAGCATGTTGGATAATATTCTAGAACTTAGAGGTGAATCTTGGATCTTGATCAAATAAAATCCATAGTGGTACACCATAAAGCCTTAACACTTCTCTAATGTATGTTCGTACTAGTTGATCCAAGGATAAATCCTCTCAAATTTCAATGAATTGGGTATTATTTGTAAGAAAATTGACAAAAACCTAGATAGAATTGTTTCCTTTGGATGTATTCATAAGTCCAGTGACAAAGTCCATGGTGATGGTTTCCCATTTCTATATTGGTATGGGTAATGGTTGCATCATCCCCTTAGACTTCTTCCTCTCATCCTTCACTTGCTAACATACCATGCACTTTGATGTATACTCAGCGATATCCTTCTTCATGTTATCCCACCAATAATGCTGTTGGAGAACTCGATACATCTTTTTGTTTCCTGGGTGAATGGAGAAATTTGAACCAGGTGCATCATCAAAAAGTTCTTTCTTTAATTATGGATTTGATGAAATATATATTATTGACCCAAATCTTAAAATTCCTTATTTATTAACATTGAACTCTAATGATTTCACTTTTTTGATATTTCCACTTTATTTTGAATTCCCAAGTAATCCTTTTGATCATCCTTTAACCTTTCCAAAAGAGACACTTGATCAATCATTTGTGAAAGGAATGATGATGTTTCCTTATTTATGATTCTCATGCCTATCTTCATCAAATCTAAGAAGATTCTATCCTTTTCAATTCTCATCAATGAAGGCGTTGTTGTATCCTTTCTACTTAGATAATCTACCACTTTATTCCCTTTCCTCGGATAGTAGTGAATTGAGTATTCATAGTCTTTGATCATCTCTGACCATCTTCATTGGCGCATATTCTACCCTTTCTGTGTGAATATATACTTGAGGCTTTTGTAATCCGTATATATTTCACACTTTTCCCCAAAGAGGTAATGTCACCAAATTTTTAAAGTGAAGATCACTGTATCCAACTTCATATTACATGTTGGATATTTCTTCTCATGAACTTTCAGTTACCTTAAAGAATAAGCAATGACTTTGTCATTTTGAATCAACACAAAACCCAATCCCTTCTTCAAAACATCACTGAATGCCACAAAACGTTCTCCACTTGTGGGTAGTGTGAGCACGAGCACAGTGATAAGCCTCCTTTTCAACTCCTTGAATCTCTATTCGCATTCATAATTCCAAGAAAACTTGACTCCCTTCGGAGTGAACTTTGTAAGAGGGTTTGACAATCATGATAAATTTCTCACAAATCGGCAATAATATCCAGCTAACCCAAGGAATCTATAGATAGCTATCACATATGTTAGCCTTGACCATCCCTTAATTGAATTTTTCTTGGAGGGATCCATAGATATTTCATTTCTTGTGATGATATGCCCCAAGAATGAGACTTACTTCAACCAGAACTCACACTTCCTATACTTTTCATAGAGCTTATCCATTCGAAAGGTCTTTAGAATAGTGCATATATTCTCATAATAATCCTCCTTATTTTTCTAGTATATTAAAATATCTTCTATAAATACTACCAAAAATTTGTTGAGGTAATATCTATAGAATCTATTAATCAAGTCCATGATGATTTATGGAGCATTAGTGAGTCCTAAAGGCATTAATATGAATTCATAGTGCCTGTAACTTGTACGAAAAACAATCTTGTGGATATCCTCCTTCTTCACCATTACTTGATAATATCCCAATCATAAATCCACCTTAGATAAGTATTATGATCCACGTATCTGATTGAATAATTAATCAATTCATGGTAAAGGATACTTTTTATTTATCATGATTTTGTGGAGCTCACAATAATCAATGCAATGGTGCACTGACTCATCCTTCTTCTTGATAAAGAGGACTGGAGCACCCCATAGTGAACTTGGGGATATAAATTCTTTATCGAGATTCTACTGTAGTGTATTATTTAGCTCCTCAAGCTCAAGAATATCCATTCTATATGGAGTCTTGGATATTGACATTTCCCTAGTTATAAGATCAATATATAATTAAACATATCTTCTAAGAGGAAGACTAGAATATTTATCCAAAAAAAATCAGCGAATTCCCTCACAAGAGACATATCTTTGAGGATGGTTCCTTCATTAGACTCAATAATCTGATAAAGATATGTGTTCTCATAGGGAAGAAATATCCACACTTTTGATGATGGTGATAAACAAGATTCACCCCCCTCCTTGAACTTGTAAAGAATCAGGGGTTGATTTTCCATATGGAGAGTTATTTCCCTCTCACAGAAATTTATGTTGGCTCTATATAATTAAATCTAATCCATGCCAAGAATTGCATCAAATTCCATTATAGGGAGTATGATAAGGTTCACTGGGAAGCTCAATCCATAAATTGTGACAGGGGAGGAGTTATATTAATTGGATGTAATAATTTCCCCATTTGCTGTTCTCACCAACATCTCTAATTCAATGATTTTTTGTGGTGTTTGGATTGTTCTACTAAACTTTTGATATATAAAATAATGTGTATAACTATAATAAAAAATTATGTTCACTATTATTTAATGAATAAATAGCGTACATGTCACCACTTCGTTGTCGGGATTCAATTTGGTGGTAGTGATGGAAAAATATCACCCTTGCTGCCTTAGAGGTTGTTTGTTGCCTTTGAAGACCCATGGATTAGGAAACTGATTCGAAAAGTGCCCTAGTTCTTTGTAGTTTTAGCAATAAATGCATTGATGGTCAAATTAAGCATTCAACTCCTCTGTCTCAACAACAGTTTTTTCTTGTTGGTAAATTTTGTCCAGGTTTCCTTCTCTTCCATACCTAAAGAATTTCCTCGTCCCCTTCAGGCAATTTCTGAGGTGCTTCTTTCCACACATTTGGAAAGTGGGATGCTAGAATTTCTTATAACTATTGTATTTATCCATTAGACTACTATAATTAAAGTCCACTTTATACTTCTCATCCCCATGATACACATGAGATTATACTATCTCCTTTTTGACTTTGAGAGCACACCAGGACATTTCCTCATAGCTATCAAAGTCATGGATCACTAGGGATTTCTGTAGGCTAGGTTTTAGCCCACCAAAGAAGTGGTCAACCTTCCATTCGAGGGTAAAGAAAAAGAAAATGGCGTATCATGAAAGTATTGTGAATTTTTACTCATACTCTCTAATGTATTCTTTATCTTTTTTCTTGAGGGCAAGGAAGTCCCTCTCCATCTTAAGTCGGAGGGTGCGAGGATAATATTTATCCAAAAACATTTCTCATAAATCATTCTATTCCAAAACCTTGATATCTTCCTTAGGATTCATATTTTTTATCAATTTCCACCAATGATCAACTTCACCCTCCATACGATAAGAATCCGTAAGAACCTTATCTTATTTGGAACATTTAAGGATAGAGAAGATCTTCTCAATGGAGTTTATCCATTTTTTGATGATTGAGGGATCAGATGATCTATTGAATGTAGAATGAATTTGTCTCATGATGCTCTCGATTGCGGCCTTTTATTTCTTGAGGGGGGGGGGGTTGGATGTTCCTCTTGACCCATGTTTATATTCAAAAAATGAGTTAACTAAAAGAGTATCATGACCAAGTTTGTGATTCTTACTCCCATCAGATTAGACATCTCATTAAAATAGTCATCACATTGATCTATGCATTGGTTGTTATCCTGAGTAATCCTATTATCGGCCATTGGATAAAATAAAAGGAAAGTTAGGGGTAAGTATTTTAAACTATTAAACCCAAAAAGGGAAATCCAATGAAAAAAGAGATAACTTATAAATTACATTTATCTACTTAACTTATGAATTTCTATGCGTCAATCTATGTTATCCATGATCTATTTCCTAATGTATATTCTTATGTGATTTTTTATTACTTAATAATGGTTCACACAAAGATTATGAATTTACTAAATCCTATCCCCCGGGAGTGTTGAACCAAGAGTGAAGAAAGACCCATTTTTCTGCACCAGTTCCTGTTTGAGTCTTGCTAAAAGTGGTGTTTTCGGGTTTTACCCCTAGATACATAAGTTCCAAAGCCACCTCTACTTGTTCATATTCAGACAAGGATGCATTTTCTTGATAAACCACTTACTATATACTCACCAAAATTTGGGGATTATTTTTTTATACTCAGTCTTATCCCTAAGTCTTTCACTAGAGTTTTATAACCCTAATCCCAAAATTAACTAAAACTATCCTCGGATTCCAACTATAACAACCCTGCTCTTTATTATAAACTTAAACATGATTTATTACATAAAATTTCACTTAATACAACTTTGAGGATGGATAGGTCTAGTGTCTTTGGAAATTAGGAACATTACATACAAACTTAAAACATAAAATACAACATCTTTATTGAAAACTTCATTTACATGACCACCTCATTCCATCATACTTAACACTTTATGGGATAACTTGAGGACATATAGAAGAAAGGGGTGAGCTATAAATCCAAGTAAGGGAGTAAAAACGACATAACATGAAGAATAAAATACATTTTAGGAAGTAGGCATATCAATGTAGGATAAGAGAAACATGAACATAAAGGCATTATATAGCATGGTTATCATAACATGGAAATGTGGAAAAAACATACAACATGATATTATCATGAGCCAAGGCTCATTACACATGGATTAGCATGAGTAAACAAAAATTTCACATGAATTATCATGATTAAACCCTCATTTCACATGCCCTATCATGATAATAAACATTACCCAATGCATTGGAGCGCTATCAGGGCGCACCCTTCATAATCATTTTAATCTCATGCTTAAGTGTGCCACATATATCATATAACATGGATTGATTCAAAATCATAATTTATTAAAAAATAAAATAATGTGGAATAAATAAATTTGAGTACCATTAACTAAGTATATGTTCATAAAAGGTGAATACCCTTGATAGATAAATGGGTATGGTATTCACTACACAATGATTTTGGATTGGACAAGTGCGGTGCAATTTTGGAAGCATAACGTCATCATATGAAAATTCATAAGTTTGGTTGATGAGAGAGAAAGAGGTATATCATCATTTATACATGAAATAGACAGCAAGGTAATCATGGAAAATAATATCCCAACATGTTTAATGGAATTTAGATTCATAATATGGGAGAAATACTTGAATGGAAATAAGAAGAGAGAAGTCCGTTACAGAATTTTGGCATGATAAGGGGTGTACACAGAAAGAATTAATGAGAGAGAAAGTGATATATCATAATTTAAACATAAGTAGGGAAGTATGGGAGAAGTGATAAATCAGACCCCAACCTTTTTAATTGAAAATAAAAGGGTATAACAACATGAAGAAAGTTAGATAAAAATGAAAAATGAAGGAATACCTTACTTGAGTGTGTGACTTAAAAAGCTTTAAGAGGGGCTTATTGAGAGCTTGGGGCACCTTGGGAGGATTCTAGAGAGGGGAGATAAGATTAAGGGCATGATTAAAGTATTTTTAGTGAAGATAAGTGGCATCTTGGGTGAGTTTATATAGAAAATGAGAGGGGAATTCTTTAATATTTCACAAACTTATATTTTGGAATCTATATAATTAAATATTAAAACCAAAAAACCTTCTAATGGGTTTTGAACATGGTTTTTTCCAAAGTGGAGTGGAAAAAATTATAAGGAAAATAACCAAACATATTAAAATATATCCCCTGCTTATGTGGAGGTGGGTTACACTCTCAAGGAAATGAATTTAAAATCATAATATATATTATACATTTTGGAGGATTCACGAAGGCATTATAAATAAAGTAAAAAAATTATTAAATAACATTATTTTAATTTTAAAACATATATGGGGTCTATAATACCCATTATAGTATTTATTACATCATTTTTGGGGTCATTATGATGTCATAAAACACATAGTTTATTTCTACGGTATTTAATTTTTACCTAAAAAATCGATTGTCACAGAAAATTATGAGAAATTCACCATTGGATAATTTTGAAATCCTGATTCCAAAAATAATATTCATTTTATCTAAATAATTTTCTAAATATATGAATTGTCACTTTTAAAATGAAAACCAACATTTATTGAAAATTCACCGGTTTTGACAAAAATAGTTTTCAAACCTTAACAAAAATTACATTTGACTTCATAAAAATTATATACTCATTTATTATTCATAAAATTAATTCAATAATAATATTTTATTAAAATATTAATTATTTAAAAAATTCATTAATTCTTTAAAATAAATTTTTTAAAAATACACCTTCTGTTTTATCATATAAAAAATGTAACGCTTATAAAATTGATTACCTAATCATTTATAGATAAGGAACTGATATAATAATCATTTATAAGAATTTTTTTATAATATTATTAATAAAAAATATAGTTTAATATAATAAAGTATATCTTTCTAAAATGTACCATTTTTACCCAAAAAATCAATTTATCAAATTCATCATTTTTTTAAGAAAGACTATTCTCATAAAGGAATTGGTGGAATAAAACTTTTATTTATAAAAAGGGATTAAACAATAAGTAACTTATAACTTGTTACATAACCCCTTATAACACCTACATAAGACCTAATATTAAGGTGTGAAATGGTGACAGACTCTTGGGGCAACTTAGATAACATCACCTGGGTGGTAATCTTTATTAACTTGAACTTCTCCCGTAGGCGATTCCGTTCAAGATTAACATGTTGAATCTCATATTCGGATTGGTCATGAGAGAATACCGGTGGTGATAACTCCTTTACAAGATCTGAAAATTGACGTTCATACAACCCAAGTCTGCTGGATGTGGCCATCCTCTCCTTTGTCTGTGTTGAAAGTATTTTTTTAAAACCTTATATTTATATCAACAGTGTGATCAATATTAAATGACTATATTATAGACGAGAAAGATACATAAAGGTAATTTAAAACTAAAAAAATACAAAAAAGGTTCATGTGTTTTCTATATCCATAAGACATTAAAAGGAAATTTTATTCATAAATGACTGGGTCATTATAGGGGGGTTTCATTCTCCCTAAGTGATTGTATATATATAACATATTATAGGTGGGGCACCACTTTAATCATTGTTTATATATATACAATTTTTTTGAGTGGGGTACCATTATACCCTAGTGATTATATGCATAAGATTATAGGGTGGGTTTCATAACCTTTGATGGATATGCTCCCTATTCCGAGACATCCAGCACTAGATGAAGCCGACATGGTTGATCTCGGGTGTCACCTTAGAGCCTGAAGATCAATGGTTCTTATTTTTTTTTTTATGATTTTATGTTTTATTTATTTATACAACTATGCATATAAAATCTATCATACACTGTATATAATTGTTATGTTGGAGATACTATTGGTGGTGGCCCACTAAGTTTTACTTTCACCTTTCTTGGGAGGCCTTGAAATTTTGGTACATGAGTAGACCCCATGTTCGTTGGTTTAGGTAGGGAAGAGGAACAATTTTTCATGATCAAGTTAGATAACTTGGATGGAGTTGGGAGATGAGTCATGGGGATTATAGTAGTAAATTTATGTGTATATTTTTTTATTTTATATATGTGTTCTTCCCAGTAGGTGATCAGTGATGCTATATACTTTCATGATAACATTCAATTTTACTATAATGTGATTATTATTTATTGGTCTCTGTGTACCCTAATTATTACTTTTTATGTTGTTTGTTTATTTATAATAGTTTATTCACTCTGATATATGGATAAAATAATTTAGGTTTTCTAACCCAATTATCCACATGAACAGTCTAATTGGGCTGGGTTCCACTAGCCTTAGGTGTGTCTCCCCGTATGCCAAAGATTACTGACTGAAAGGTGTCCTATTGGGGATACTATACCCTTAGGTGATGAATATAATAATGTTACAAGTAATAATATATAACATGTAGCAGAAGAAAAGACTCAAAAGACACAAACTAGACCCTCCAATGGTGGAAACACATACAATAACATAAAATAGTAGAATCATAAAAATCAACATCAACATAAATAAATAAAACATGCCAAACACACAACTTGTAGTATCTTAAAATATAGAATGCATACATATTATGTCATACATATCATTATCCAAAAGAGGTCACCAAGGGATTACCAACTATATATACATATACAAAGCATCGTACTGAACAAAAAGGAAAACTAAAATAGAACTCCAACCGAGGAAAGACCTCAAGGTCCCCTACCAACATCCCATGCCGAATAGATACTAAGGTCCATCTCCTAAGGAAGATCCCTTATATGAACATAAAATCATAAAGTCTACACATTTCCCAAAGGGCCCATGTAGGGTGTGAGAACGAGTCTTAGTAGGATACCACCCAAGTGTGTGTACCCAAAATTAGTGTTTAAGAAGGTGTGGACTAATAATAAATAAAACAATGCATGTAATTAAATTAAAAAAAAGATGACTTGGTTATCAAAATCCATCAAGAAGCTATCACCTACCTCAGGCAACACTAGAATCACTGAAGAGAAGGGGATCCCTAACCCATGGCCCGAGGTATCCCCTAAAGTAGAAAATCCCAGGTGAACCCTCATGTTCAACCTTAAAAATTTAAACTTGAAACCTCATTCATTTTGACATCTCGTGTCTCAAATAAAAATGGCCAATGTCCTGAAGGAACTCCCAAGAAAATATAACCCTATTCCCTTAGAACCCTACTCAAAAGCATCTGTTGGATCTGAACCCTACATCTAGAGGCACAATGATACCCATCCTAAAATAAAAAACACTATTATCTCATTGTATGGTATCCAAAGTAACAACAATATCCATCCTCCAATATTAGTCCAGGCCCAAAAAACTCAAGCATTGTGAGCCTCACCCCCAACTGATAGCCTCAATACTATCATCTGAAGGCTCCTCACCTTCCCCATGGATTTCTACAGAAAACAACTCCAACACAATTTTATAATACAGAATAATAGGGGCCTCTACCCACATGAGTGGTCAAAACAACCTCATCATCTAAGTCAACCTGGGTACACACAACTCCAATTGATGATTTTCCCATCATGGGTGAGTCACAATCACTTAATTAATAACTTATCCGCACCGAAACCAGAACCTCATTCCTCTGTGACCATTTTGCTCAAAACCGATGGCCATTCCATCCAATATCATGGGACTTTCCCCATCTTAATAGAATAACTGCCTCAAAATGACATCCATGATGCCCAACTTGTGATCACATCACCCAAGTATATCTAAGCTGAGCCCAACCATATGACCACATCACCTCAATCCCGATGGCCATGCCATCCTAATTTCTTTAGGATGAGCCTATCACGATCCCATAGATCTCATATCATGCCATACATTAGAACAAATCCACATAAAAAACATTTCAACATTAATTAAAAAAAAATTCAATCTAATTTAATTTTAAAAATCCAATTTTAACAACAAACTCAATTTAAATAAAAAATACACTCTAACCTTCCTACCCAAGGTGGTTGATGACCTCTATCCCAGCATCACATGTGTGAACAAGGTAAGGTAATTCCCAATGACGTCCTATAAGGTCACCTGATCAATTTAATATAAAAAAATGTCCCTATCAATTACCTAATTATGTTCAAAAATACTCACCCAAAAATGACCACGAAAACATAAAGAAAGACATGAAATACCTACCTTGGACTTATAGACATAAAAACATCTCGTATTATCCTCTAATTCAAATTGACTTGGATGAAATTGATGATTCCATTTAATTCCTTGAAAATCGGGAAAAACGGATCTACCGTATTTAGCATTATGTGAGGAAAAAGAAAAGGAGAAGAGAAGCTAGGGTAAGGGAAGCCTAAACTCTATGGTTTTAATGTACCCAATGGATCTAAAAACGGAGAACCAATGAATAGATGGGATCAAACCAAGGGAGGAAGGAAAATAGAGGGCTTCCTCCACTGCTGTGCGTGACCCATATGTGAAGAAGGAGGAAAATGAAGTAGAAAAAATAAAAATAGATGAGTGAAAAAAGCTAATTTCTTACCTTTAATGGGCCTCATGGTTAGTTCGCATGGTTTTCCAAACCGTGTGCAAACCTTGTGAGCTTCAGTGTATTGGTACTGCTTATATTGTAACACCCTGATATTTTATGAGAAATATTTTTTATGTCTTATGTTATACAAAACATCAAAGGAATCTTTAACTACACACAACAATAGCTTGGATTGCATTATACGCAAGAACAACCTTCCTCGATAGCGTGTGTTGTACTCAATATCGAGTTTCACTAAACAACGATATATTGTTAGAATATTATTATGGAATAGTCTTTGTGAATATTATTAACTACATTTTGAATTTTATAACATTATTATTCATCTTATACATTTTCTAAAACATGGTATGTGAACAAAATAATTTTTTCGTGTAAAATAAGTATTTTTAAAAAAATGCAGTTTGGCCCCCGTTTGATGGCGCACCAACTTTAAATCTAGTTTTTGACAGGTTTATAAGTTCAATTTGGAAAAATAAAATTATTCTTTGTAATAATAATATAAAAATTTACTTTGGATAAAATCTTCATATTATTCTGATAACTTCCATATTTTAATGAAAAGTAAAAACATGCTATATTTTAATTAAAAACAAATTTTTTCATCGCAATAATTTATATGGTTAAATTATAATATTTAATGGTTTTAAAGTATAAATAGAATATATTTTTACCATTTAATATAATTTATTTCATTTCCATTAATTTTACCTTGAATTCATAGGTGAAAACATTTCAATCTTTGGCAATGTTTTAACTTTTAAAACGCGTTTTCTTAACAATGGAATTAATATTAAATTAATTAATACAACTTTTGTGTTTTCAATTTTGAAAAATGGATTCCATATTTGAATTTAGTGGGTATAAATTATGTTAATAAGTTAATTTTATTTTTTTGATATTATTAATAGTAACTACGGTAATTTTTATTTACTGCAGTTAAAGGTAAATCAGGTAATTAAGGGTAAAAATAAGATTATAAAATTACCCTAACACCTACCAAAATTTTATTGGATGAGTATAAGTAGACCCTTATCACCTAAGGGTCGGAATAAATTAATTTTATAGAATTTTTAACATTAAAATAATTTAATTATTATTAAAACCAACGAGAGTGACAACATGTCACTCTCTAAAATCTTATACGTATAATAATTTTAATTTAGTGATAAACTTCATGAAACTTCGAACATGAATATTCTCCAGAAATATAATAAAATTATCTAAATCACTTTAATTTATTTATAATTTTTTGGTATTAATTAATTATCATTAATTATGACACAATAGTGATGTTAAAATTATTTTATTGATTGAATTATCAAATAATTTTTTTTAAATTATTAAAATAAATATTATATGAACTATTTAATGTGATCCAATAATTTTCTAGATAAATATGACATGTTATTAATCTATTAAATATTTTATTTTGAACATATATTCTATTTATATTTTATTTAAATTCAAATAAATGAATAGTGTCCAAATTGACACTATTATTATTTTATAAAAATTACATATTATAAAAATGTTTAAAAATCACAAAAATATTAAAAATTATAAATTAATATTTATATGGTCTAAAATGTAATAAAGTATACAATTATGGACAATTCACAACATATAAATAATTATTTATAATAATTTAAAATTTAGAATATTATTACCACAAATATAATTAAATAGATTATATAAGGATAAATCAAGTTGATAATGTTTAAAATAAATTCCCAACTTGTCTAAATTTTATTTTTTGATGAGATTACAAACCTATATCATCTCATATTTTAATTTAGTCCTTTTTTGAGGTTTTTAAGTGGGTTTGGAATTTATTATAAATTAATAATGCTTATAATTCCAAAGGTGCCCTTCTCCTCCCTTATAAAAACGAACCTCCTCCCTCTCCTCCTAACACCACTTTGAGCCTTCAAGATCTGAAAAACCCTGCCAATTTATCTTCTACACTTTTCTAGAAACATACTAGAGGTCCTGGTCTTCTTGAAAGACCATGTTTAGTGCCCTAAGAGGAGGTTTCAAAGAGGCGTGTCGAAGAAGAGGTAATATCCATTACCGATTCTTTCAAATTTATTTCTTCTTCTACTTCATCTTATTTAGTTGTTTCATTATTAAGTAATAAAATTAGTATAAATAATATACATATATGTTATTATAAATATTAGACAACCCTATTTCACCTTCTATTCATCCTACGGAAAAAGAAATCACCGTGTCTGCATACGTACGAAATACCGTCTCCACGCCGTGGTGTAATCTGTTTTCCACCACCACCTTACCTGGATGGGTATAATGGTGTAAAGAATAACTATATATGATTATTTTAAATTGATAATGATTATGAAATAATATAAATAAACTTAAATATAATTCCATGATCATGGGAACGATATCATCCCTCGTGCGTACGTACGACTTACCGTCTCCACGATGTGATGCGACTCGTTCTTCATGATCTTCATTGAATAATGATTATATAAATGAATTGAATGAATAAATATGATATATATTACACTAATAACATTATTAAAATGAGGTATCTAGAACCTAAAAATAATAATAATAATTTATTCGACAAAACATGCATAAGAATATAAAGCAATGAACACCCGAATAACAAGTAGCAATGAAATATTACTAATAAGAAGATAAGAATATGACCATATATGATATAATAACAATGAATATGATTCTTTAATAAGTCAATGAAATTATTTAAATCATTATACCGGAGGTTCAGATACATACGAAGCAAATCAGACCTAAGCTAAGGGAAAATCTCGCAATCTCATTTTTATCCGAGATTGTTTATACTTCAAAATTTACTGGGGTATATTTATCATCCACATCCATGTTTCCTCAATATGTAATATTATTTCTATCCTCATACAATATTTTAAATCCAATTTTAACTATTGGTGAATTTTTAGTAAAAGATATGAAATGAATCTTTTGTCATTTTCAGTACAATATACTTTTTGACTTTTTCAGCCAAAGTACGAGAAGAATATTTTTTTAACTTATACAGCATGAATGGATTTTTACGGTTTCATAATGCCTAATTTTCAAGAATATTCTTCTACAATTTTTCATTATTATTTTTAAGAAAATTCTTTTCTTCTAAAATTTAATGGCATTTTTAGAAAAGAAAATGATTTTGAAGAAGAAAGGATATTTTCCTCAAGAATTCTTTTCAAGTGTTTTATCAAAACTATTTTCCATCTAAGATGAAATTATTAAGTATGTTTATGTTTCAAGAATAATGTATCTATTATTTAAATGGTTTTAATTTTATTATGATGAAATTATATCCATTTCTTTTATATGGATTATTTTATGATGGGATGATGTTTATGAAACCCATTTTATTCGTTGGGTTATTATGAATGATGTATATTTATTTTAGGGCACACGAAAGAATGATTTTATTATGAGATGGGTGGGACCTATATCTCCCTCTAATGGATTGGGTAAATATTTATATCTCATGAGATAGACATGGCTGGAATGACAAGTTAATCTTGTTCAGTGATACAAGACTGGAACGAGGAGTGAACTCGGTTCAGTAATGGACTTTGTCCGCTATGATAGTCTTGGAAATGAGTCTTGACTAAAATGAAATTCTTTTCTATGATTATGTGTGTATGCCACAAAGTTTCATGTTTTATGTTATGATTATTGGGATTACATTTCACCACTATGATTTATCCCATGTTATTATATTACGATCTCTTTTGCAGGTTAAGATATTCAAAATGTTATGTTCTTATGAATATGATATGATTGATATTTATTTTTTTACCCTTACTGAGCATTTGAGATCACCTTTTTTGTATGTTTTATTTTCCTGAGGTCAGGAAGAAGGGTATTAAGTAGGATATGCCAAAAAGGGACTCTAGATATGATGAAATAAGCATGAGACAATGTAGATGATTTATGAACTAGTTGTTTATGTTTCCGAGTTTCTAAAGACACTATACCTATACGGTCCTACCATGTTTTTTTATATGTTATAATAAGTATGCTTCAATTATGAAGTAATAACCATGTATCTAAAGTATGGGTTGTTATATATATGGAACTACCTATGCGGCTTAACACATAGTTTTCACTAACCATGTACAAACCATACGGAAGCCTCTACAAAAACTAAAAACAAGGATGAATGCTTGTGAGAATCACCTACACAGTTTACCCAAACCATGTGGAAGTTCAAAAATAGGGTGCACAATTAGATGTAATAGGTTACACGGTTTTCCCCAAACCATGCACCTTAACCTGCAACTCCAAAATAGAACTTTAGGCCTTGGATGATCCTAGAGCTCTTATAAACACTCGATGCACTGTCCAAGCCTATAAAACCATCCAAAAAAATGATATAAGGCTTCCATAACTCTCAGAATTTGGTTTGGACCAATGAAAAAGAAACCGACTTTCCCACTAATTCAAAAATTCATAACTTTGGAGGTTTTCGTCCCAATTCAAAAACCCAAGACGTTACAATCTCCCCATCTTAACATATCTCATCCCTGAGCTATAAAAAAACATAGTTACGGTAATGAATATACCATCCCATTCAAAACAATCTTAGACTACCCCGGTCTTAAGGGCACATGTCCACCACCTCAAGGGGAGCCCCACCTTAGGAGTGATCTACCTTGGTCTCAATTGACCTAAATACTCAAATCAATCAATGTTCCATAAACCAATTCCCGTACTCAAAAGTACTCCTATGATGCTTTATCACTCTTTTTAGAGACTCGAGGCTCGACATGCATGGACATTACAATCCTTTTTCGGAATACTTAATACATAAAAAAACAGACACACAAGGACCGTAATAGTTTAGTGTCTTTGGAAACTTGGAAAAATAATCTTCTAATCATAGTGAAAGATCTTAAACATCTCCCATAACGATCTTACCCTTTTTGTTTCCTTTCCTAAAACATTTATTTTAATCCTGGGGGAAAAGAAAACATAAAAAGGGTGAGCTCAAATGCTCAGTAAGGGTAATCATGGAAAAAATAAAACAAATCATATACATTCGAACTTAGAAACATGAACATAATGTTTAAACATCGAAATATTGGGAAATGACATAAAACATGGTAGTACATAAGGCATATATCATAAAGAAAAATTAATCATGATAAAATAGCATGGGAATAAAACTTCAAATTGTGGCAAAACATTAAGCACATGATATGATTTCCGTAGTATCCAAGGCATTGCTTCCATGACCATCTTAGTGGAAAAACTCCCTTAATGAACCGGGTTTACTTGTCGTTCCAGCCCTGTATTACTAAACTGGATTTACTTTACGTTCCAGCCATGTATATCTCATGAGATATAAATCTTTACCCAATGAATTGGGGGGAGATATAGGTCCCACCCATCTCATAATGAAATCATTTTTTTGTGGCACAAAATCATAAATCATACATCATAGCATAACCCATGTAATAGAATGGGATTTTTAAACATCATGACATCATAACATAATCCATATAAAAAAATGGATATCATTTCATCATAAGAAGAATAAAACCATGTAAATAATGGATACATTTTACTTGAAACATAATCATATTAAATAATTTCATTTTAGATGGGAAATTGTTTTGATAAAACACTTGAAATGAATCCTTGAGGAAAATATCCTTTCTTCTTCAAAATAATTTTATTTTCACAAAATGCCATGAAATTTTAAAAGAAAAGGATTTTGTTTAAAATAATCATGAAATATTGTAGAGTAATCTTCTTGAAAATAAGGCGTTATGAAACCATAAAAATCTATTCGTGTCGTATAAGTTAAAAAAAACACTCTTCTCGTACTTTTTCCGGAAAAGTCAAAAAGTACCTCATAAAAGAAATATTCCATACATAACATGTAGTAAAAGTCAAAAATGGGTAAAAAGGACTTTAAACATACATAAAATCATTTTTAGAAAATAGGGGCGTGGATGATAAATATAACTCCACTAAATACTTACGAATAAACAATCTCGGATAAAAATGAGATTGGAAAAGTTATCCCTTACCTTAGGTCCGATATGCTTCGTACGTATCAGAATCTCCTGTATAATGATTTAAATAATGTAATTAAATTATTAAATAATAATATTCATTGTTATGATATCATATATGGTTTACTTGTGACTTTATATTACCCATTATTTTTCAAATCCCATGTTAAAGCAACGTTTTGGGTAAAATCATCTTATTTATCGTACGTGTTTGGACTTGTTGTTCTTGAAGTTATTATTACTTATATCGTGATATAATTACTTCTAGAATGTAAATAATTATTTATATATCATATATATTCATTATATATCCAGTATATACATGTATTTATAATATTATATAACATATGGAGGTAAGAAATGAAATGCACTGTTCATGGAGACGATAAGCCGTACGTACACATGAACGCTACTTTCATTTATATTTTTTATTTTAATGGAATTAAAACATAATGATACATAGGTATATTATAATTACAGTATAATATCATATATAATATCATTAAATACATCCTTTATACATCCCACATAAGGCATTAACGAATCACATCACTTTGAGGGGGTGGAAGTCCGCAGTTCCTCAAATGAGATTATTGTATTTACCAACTATGGAAACCATAAAGGCTTGATATAATTGGTAATTAAAGAAGTATAAGGAAATAATAAACATAATATATATCATATATGAATACAGTTCCATCATAATGGCCACCAGGAGATGCGGTAGTAGAAAATCGAACAATCATCGTTTCACGAGGCGTTAGTTTTCCATCTACAGAAACATTATGTTCTTCATCCATTAGATGGAGGTGTGTGTAAGTTTAGTTCTAATAATTCTCATAAAAAAATACTATTATTTTGAGGATACTGGTGTTGTCATAAAATAAAGTATTAAAAATAGTTTAGGGGATGGAGAAATAGAATAAAAGAAAACAACTTAAGAGAAACTATTAACATTAATTTGGGTAACTTCCTTTGGATTGAACCAAAAGGACTTCTTGGAGTGCATTACGCCTAATGTAAGGCTTCAAGGGGGAGGAGAGGTATGTAGAGAGCTTAATTAGGCAGAGTTTGGATGGTCCAAATGGTTTGAGAGGTGTGTGGAATTGCATATAAGTGGTCTCCTTTTATAATGGAGAGGAGGGGCTCTTTAGGAAAGTGTGAAAACATTATTTTATTATAAACTTATCTTCAGTTTCAAGAGGTCCAAAACACATTTATGTCGAAGATAGGATGACTAATATTCAAAATAAAATCATCCAATAGGAATTGGACAGGTTTTGGATAATATTTTAATCATTATAATCTTATTTATTTAAATCATTTATTAATGAGGTAAATACTGCATCATTATTGTTTCATAAAGTAGTTAATTTATTTGATGTCTAAAAATTATAAAAAAATACCAACATGTAGGAAATATTTTTATATTTCCAATGAATATTTATATTCAAAAATATAATTTATATATCCCCTTATAAAAATTAATTACTAAAGAATTTTTATTAATGCCAATTTTGTCTTTACATTAAATTAATTAATCTCATGTGTCATTGTCTTTCCGAAGTGGCTCCATGGGGTCCGAAAATAGACCCAAGGATGCCCATAGTCTTCCATTACACATCCAATAAGTTTTAGACAATTTTTAAGGTAAGTTTTAATTATTATAATATTTATTTAACCCTGAATTACCCTATTTACTTTTAACCGTGGTAAATAAAAGTAAAAAGTTACTATTCACCAAAAATTATTTTTACATAATTAAACCACATTTTACACCTTGATATTAACCGTGTCTCTTAGATTTTCGAAATTAAACTCACAGAAGCGGTAAAATTATGTTTTATGGACAATTGCAAAAGCTCCTAGGAGGTGGGTAAAAGACGGTGAAAAGTTCATTACAATTTTTATAAATATAAAGTTATTATAAAATGATTACAATTAATTTCATTGAACTTATATAAATATTATTTATCTATTTTGACCTAAAATAAATTTAAATAAAATAAATTATTATTTAAATAAAAAGTCAGTTTTAACCAAAAACTCAGTGTTTTCACTATTCATAAAAATTGAGGTTTTTCAGAAAAATACCAAAAATTCAGCCTAAGATATATTTGATATTCCGAATTCAAAAATGATGTCTAATTTTCCAAATTCAAAAAATATAAGTGGAATTAATTAATTTTAAAAGTAATTCCCGTTATCAAAACAAATAACATGTTTTTAATAAACAACAACTATAAAAAATCTTCACTTGTTTATGTCCAATTTCAAAGTGAAATTAATTCCAATGACCAAAATTTGATTAAATGGTAAAAATATATTCTAATTAAACTTTAAAACCAATTAAAAATATAATCTATCCATATATATTATTGCGATGAAAAAAGTTGTTTTTAATTAAAATATAACGTGTTTTTACTATTCATCAAAATATGAAAGTTATCAGAATAATATGAAAATTTTATCCAAATTAAATTTTTGTATCCTGATTCCAAGGAAGAATTTTATTTTGTCAAATTGAACTTATAGAAATTTCAAAAACTAGATTTAAAGTGGGTGCGCCATCAAAAAGCGGCAAAATTGCATTTTTTTGAAAAATACTAATTTTACTCAAAAAATTTATTTTTTTCTCATACCATGTTCTAGAAAATAAGTAAGATGAATAATAATGCTATAAAATTCAAAATTTAGTTAATACTATTCATAACAGCTAGTCCATAATAATATTATAACAATATATCATTGTTTAGTGAAACCCGGTATTGCGTACTACACACGCTATCGACGAAGATCACGATTGCGTGTAATGCAAGCCAAGATAGGGCTGCGTGTAGTGAAAGATCCCTTTGGTGGTGCGTATAAAATAATCAAAACTTATTTCATTTATGAATTAAACAAAATCTATACTTAATGTTGCGTAGAATAATTTCGACAAAACAAACTGGAAATTGTGTGTTACACTTGCCAAGAATAGTGTTGCGTATACTGCAAGCTAATACGGTGTTGCGTAGAGTACAAAATAATGTTGGTGTACAATAGAAGACATAAAATAAATTAAAAAGAATATATCTCATAAAATCTCAGGGTGTTACATTCTACCCCCCTTAAAATGAATTTCGCCCTCAAAATTCGTTGGGGTTATAAATGGTTTACTACTTGAAAGTTTCTTTAATAGAAACTCACATCGTAAAAAGGGAATACCAAAACCTATCTTTAAAAACTAAATTATGAAATGTATCGGTTACCCAAATTAACTAATCACTGGGTTTCCACATAGGAGAACATAGGTGAAAATATGGATATGGAAGAGAAATATAACCATCCACTTCTGATGAAGAGTGGTAGAGGACATGGCTATGAAAAATCCAACAATCACAGAGCCATAAATTTGTCATGATCTATGGTACCATCCGATTAATCAGATATGAGAGCAGTAGGACAACATTTTTTTGTTTTCAAGATTATTTCTCTAAAGTTGAAGAATTTGAATTAGAAGAAATACTTACTTTATTTTGGTATCATCTCACCGTTGTTCATTCTCCGAACAATTTCCACTTCATCTCTTAAAAAATGAAGTTTAATTTGTCTTTTGTGAAGTGTTAGTAGATTATGCGATAGAATGATAGGTCATTCCATCAATTTCTATTGCAAAAAGTTTAGCACAATTTATTAAATATACAAAAGTCCATCGATGCTGAGATTAATCATATATGGTTGCTCAAATGGACTTATACTTCAACTATCATAGCGCTTAATAAAATAAAACTAGTTTCTACTAACCAGAGACTTCTTGTAGGATAGTGGTAGACGATAAAGGCCTGTCACACTTTGGTTGTGGGTTCGATTCCCACAACCTTGTCCGACACGACGGGTTGTCTCCCTTCTTCCAGGTTGTCCTTTTTCTAAAACTACATTATTATAACATCCCATCAATAATATCGAAAAAAATTTCTTTCCTTAAACAAAAATAAATTATGTCCAACATAATCCATTCCAATATTTAGGCTTATCTAAAATACTTCTGTCCAAACTCATAGTATAAAGAGAACGATTACAAAAAAGGTCATATAACAAGCATGTGAATACCATCATTTATCCCTCATATATCAAAAGATATATCTTGTTAATCGCATTCCAAACATGTGAATACCTTAATCTTGTATTCTCTTAAAAAATGAATACCCATTGAATCTTAGTGAAAACATGAATGCTGTCAAAGGTTAACTCTTTCCACATACCAAAATCCAAAAATTCTATATACTCAAACCATGATATAACTTTTTCCTTATATCAGTCATGAGATCAGGAATACTGTCAAACATTTCATTTTCTCCTAATCCCTTCATTATGCGCATATCATATTCTTTACAAAAATATCTCAATCACTTTCCATGGTTAATGGTACCATAAAATTATTGAAAACCACAATAGACTAATACATAAATATTCCAATATTCTACGATACTATATATAAAATTATTTTGGAATCCCATTACATAAACACTTAATCATTCCATCACATTGTTGTCATATTCAACATCGCCAATAGTGATCACATGTGACTTCCCTTTGTCCTTTGCCTTAAGTGGTTTCTCATGCCGATCATCATTAACCATTGTATTATGTCATTGATTAGCATAATGCCCCATTTCATTGACCTTGAAGCATTGAAGTGTTGGTGGTGCGTTCTCTGCAGTATTTTCTTTATTCACATCATTAGCAACCCTTTTTCCATTACTTCGACACTCACCTGCTTGATGAACTTATTTTCCACACTTAAAACATTTTCTAGTCCCTTTAAGATAATCTCCACCATGCTTCTTTTCACACTTTGAGAATAAAGAAACATTCATCTTTTTTTCACCATTGTTATGAGATTTCTCCTTGAACTCCATCTTTTGTTTCTTGTCCAAACCATGAGATGGATATGTAACACCAACTTCTATTTCTACCTTGATATCACAACACACAATTTCTTCATAGCTATTGAAGTCTCTTATAGCTAATTCCCTTTGAAGGCTTGGTTTTAAGCCATTGAAGAATCGACCAAATTTACTTTCAGGTTGGATGATAAAGCCAGATGCATACCTTGAAATCCTTGTAAAATTTCCTTCGTATATACCAACAGATTCATCATCCTTTTTCTAATCTCAAGGAACTCCTTTTCCATCTTTGTTTGAAGAATATGAGGGAAGTACTTACTGAAAAACAAGTTCTTGAACTCATCCCATTCCATGGATTC
Organism: Viscum album; assembly: GCA_963277665.1. Taxonomy (NCBI): domain Eukaryota; kingdom Viridiplantae; phylum Streptophyta; class Magnoliopsida; order Santalales; family Viscaceae; genus Viscum; species Viscum album. The sequence continues at coordinate 1,598,812,367 of OY728141.1, forward strand.
AATTTTATCTTGGGGCCTCGTTTTCTTAATTAGAGTCCTCCACTGGTCTGCTTTACCTTCTAAATGGTAAACAACTAGAATGAATTTATCATGTTCCGAATAGTGAAGTATGGAAAATATCTTTTCAATGGTACTGATCCATTGTTCAGCAACAAGTGGATCAGAAGAACCATTAAAAGAAGGTGGACGTTGCCTCATGAAGAAAACAATAGAATATTTTTCCCTTCTCTACTCATTCAGAAGTCCAGAATGATTCATAGCTTGCGTAAGTATAACAATAAGATTTTTCACTCCATCTCCCATAACATTGTTTTGTTCTAGAGGAAAATCATTGCATTTTCCATTACATTGATCAACACGGTTCCTTTGGGTTCCATCCATCGTCTAAAACCCAAAAAGAATAGTGTGAGAGGAAAAAATCATGCTAGGGAAAACAACATAATAAAGGAAGAGTACCTTCGATATCTAACATCTTAGGTTTAATTCTAATATCATTACCGTAGTTCTAGGACTATAACCTATACTTATACTTAACCTTAGGGACATTCCTAGACATACCTTAGAAATATCTATAGGGATCTCACTAAAGTTTTTGCATCCTAGTTTCCAAAGGTTAACTAATCCTTTCCTCTAATACCAACTGTAGAGACCTGAGGCTCGATGTACATGGACAATACATTACTTTTGTGGAATACATAATTCATAACAAAAACAGATACAGAAGGACCGTAATAGTTTAGTGTCTTTAGAAACTCGGAAAAATAATCTTCTAATCATGGTGAAAGATCTTTAACATCTCCCATAACGATCTTCCCCTTTTTGTTTCCTTACCTAAAAACTTTCTTTTAATTATGGGGGAAAAGAAAACATAAAAAGGGTGAGCTCAAATGATCAGTAAGGGTAATCATGGAAAAAATAAAACAAATCATATACATTCGAACTTAAAAACATGAACATAATGTTTAAACATCAAAATCTTGGGGAATGACATAAAACATGGCAGTACATAAGGCATAGATCATAAAGAAACATTAATCATGATAAAATAGCATGGGAATAAAACCTAAAATTGTGGAAAAACATTAAGCACATGATATGATTTCCATAGTATCCAAGGCATTGCTGCCAAGACCATCTTAGTGGACAAAGTCCCTTACTAAACCGGGTTTACTTGCTGTTCCAGCCCTGTATTACTAAACCAGATTTAATTTCGGTTCCAGCCATGTCTATATCATGAGATATAAATCTTTACCCAATGCATTGGAGGGAGATATAGGTCACACCCATCCAATAATTAAATCATTCTTTCGTGTGCCACAAAATCATAAATCATACATCATAGCATAACCCATGTAATAGAATGGGATTCTTAAACATCATGCCATCATAACATAATCCATATAAAAAATGGATATCATTTCATCATAAGAAGAATAAAACCATGTAAAAAATGGAGACATTATACTTGAAACATAATCATATTAAATAATGTCATTTTAGATGGAATTTTTTTTTGTTAAAACACTTGAAATGAATCCTTTAGGAAAATATCCTCTCTTCTTCAAAAAAATTTTCTTTTCACAAAATGCCATGAAATTTTAAAATAAAAGGATTTTGTTGAAAATAATAATGAAATATTGTAGAGTAAGCTTCTTGAAAATAAGTCATTATGAAACCATAAAAATCCGTTCATGCCGTATAAGTTAAAAAACATTCTTCTTGTACTTTTTCCGAAAAAGTCAAAAAGTACCTCGTAAAAGAAAGATTCCATACATACCATGTAGTAAAAGTAAAAAATGGGTAAAAAGGACTTTAAACATACATGAAATAATTTTTAGAAAACAAGGACGTGGATGATAAATATAACCCCAGTAAATACTTACAAATAAACAATCTCGGATAAAAACGAGATTGGAAAAGTTATCCCTTACCTTAAATATGATATGCTTCATATGTATCCAAACCTCCTTTATAATGATTTAAATAATGTCATTGAATTATTAAAGAATCATATTCATTGTTATGATATCATATATGGTTTACTTATGACTTTATATTACCCGTTCCTTTGCAAATCCCATGTTAAAGCAATGTTTTGGGTAAAATCATCTTATTTATCGTACGTGTTTGGACTTGTTGTTCTTGATGTTATTATTACTTATATCATGATTTAATTACTTCAAAATTTTAAATCATGATTTATATATCATATATATTCATTATATATCCAGCATATACATGTATTTATAATATTACATAACATACGGAGGTAAGAAATGAAATGCACCGTTCATGGAGACGGTAAGCCGTACATACCAATGAACGCTACTTTCATTTATATTTTTTATTTTAATAGAATTAAAACCTAATGATACATAGGTATATTATAATTCTAGTATAATATCATATATAATATCATTATCTACATCCTTTATACATCCCACATAAGGCATTAACGAATCACATCACTTTGAGGGGGCAGTAGTCCGTACTTCCTCAAATGAGATTATCGTATTTACCAACTATGGAAACCATAAAGGATTGATATAATTGGGAATTAAATAAGTATAAGGAAATAATAAACATAATATATATCATATATGAATAAAGTTACATCATAATGGCCACCATGAGAGGTGGTAGGAGAAAATTGAACAATCATCATTTCATGAGGTGTTAGTTTCCCATCCAAAGAAACATTATGTTCTTCATCCATTAGATGGAGGTGTGTGTAAGTGTAGTTCTAAAAATTTTCATAAAAACATACTAGTATTTTAAGGATACTGGTGTTGTCATGAAATAAAGGATTAGAAATATTTTAGGGGTTGGAGAAGTAGAATAAAAGAAAACAACTTAAGAGAAACTATTACCTTTAATTTGGGTAACTTCCTTTGGATTGAACCAAAAATACTTCTTGGGGCGCCTTCTGCCTAATGTAAGGCTTCAAGGGGGAGGATAGGGATGTAGAGAGCATAATTGGGCAGAGTTTTGATGAGCCAAATGGCTTGAGAGGGGTGTGTAATTGCATAGAAGTGGTCTCCTTTTATAATGGAGAAGAGGGGCTCTTTAGGAAAGTGTGAAAACATTATTTTATTATAAACTTATCATCAGTTTCAAGAGGTCCAAAACACATTAATGCCGAATATAAGATGACTCATATTCGAAATAAAATCATCCAATAGAAATTGGATAGGTTTTGGATAATATTTTAATCATTATAATCTTATTTATTTAAATAATTTATTAATGAGGTAAATACTGCATCATTATTGTGTCATAAATAAGTTAATTTATTCGATGTATAAAAATTATAAAAAAAACCAACATGTAGGAAATCTTTTTATATTTACAATGAATATTTATAGTCGAAATGATCATTTATATAGCCCCTTATAAATATTAATTACGAAAGGATTTTTGTTAATGCCAATTTTGTCTTTACATTAAATTAATTAATCTCATGTGTCATTGTCTTTCAGAAGTGGCTCCATGGGGACCCAAAATCGACCCAAGGATGAACATGGTCGGCCATTACTCATCCAATAAGGTTTGGACAAATGTTAAGGTAATTTTGAATTATTATAATATTTATTTAACCTGGAATTACCCTATTTACTTTTAATCGTGGTAAATAAAAGTAAAAAGTTACTATTCACCAAAAATATTTTTACCTAATTGAACCACATTTTACTCCTTGATATTAATTTTGTCTCTCTTATTTTTGAAATTCAACTCAGAGAAGTGGTAAAATTATGTTTTATGAACAATTGCAAAAGCTCCTAGGAGGTGGGTAAAAGACAGTGAAAAGTTCAATGCAATTTTTATAAATCTAAAATTATTATAAAATTATTCCAATTAATTTCATTGAACTTATATAAGTATTATGTATCTATTTTGACCTAAAATAAATTTAAATCAAATAAATTATTATTTAAATAAAAAGTCGGTTTTAACCAAAAACTCAGTGTTTTCACTATTCATCAAAAATTGAAGTTTTCCAGAAAAATACCAAAAATTCAACCTAATATATATTTGATATTCCGAATTAAAAAATGATGACTATTTTTCCAAATTTAAAACATAGTAGTGGCATTAATTAATTTTAAAAGTAATTCCCGTTATCAAAACAAACACTACTGGAAAACCAGGTATTTGCGACGGGCTATTTGCGACGGGATCCCGTCGCAAATAGCCATTTGCGACGGGGTCCCGTCGCAAATAGCCCGTTGCGGAAAACGCCGTCGCAACTAAACTTATTTGCGACGGGACCGTCGCTAAAGCCCTTTTTTGCGACGGGCATTCTCCCCGTCGCAAATAGTATTCCGTTTTTTGTAAAAAACTTTTTAAACAGTTATTGCGACGGGCCCGTCGCAAATACCTTTTGCGACGGTTCCCGTCGCAAATTGTTTTTGCGACGGGCCCGTCGCAATAACTTTTTTTTTTAAAAAATAAAAAAAATAATAATACTAGTATTTGCGACGGGAACCGGGACCCGTCGCAATTACTATGAATAGTATTTGCGACGGGTCCCGTCGCAAATACTCTTTTTAAAAAAAAATAAAAAAATATTAATAATACTAGTATTTGCGACGGGCATAGTATCCCGTCGCAAATACTATAAAAAAAATAAAAAAAAATTATTAATAAATTATTTTAATTAATATAATAATAGAATTATAATTTACAAATGAAAATAATAAATTATTTTAATTAATATAATAATAGTAGAATTATAATTCAAAAATAAAAATAATAGAATACTAATAAATAATTTAATTAATATAATAATATTATAATTATAATTCATAAATAAAAAAAATATTAATAAGTTATTTTAATTAATATAAAAATAATAGAATTATTTTACATTCAAATATTAAAATAATTCAAGTATTACAAAAAAATAATTAAATTATAATATTATAAAATTTTAATATATATATAAAATTTTAATATATATATAAAATTTAATATTATAAAATATAAATATTATTATTATTCATATTAATATTGTTATTTAAAAATATAATATTATTAATATTTTATAATGAGACAGAAACTACGAATAGAAAAAAAAAATATTTTGATTTCACAAATTTTATAACAGAAATACAAACTCTAATCTGTAGGAGGGGGGGGAGGTGGGGGATCTGCAGATGGTGGTGGAGGAAACTCCATCCCTAAAGCATGAGTGAGTCGGCGCATGTACTCCATCTGCTCCTGATGCTGCTGCTGCCACCGACTCGTCTGCTCCTCGTACAGCTGCTGCTGGCGTCGACGCTCCTCCTCATGCTGCTGACGTATCTGCTCCTGCTCCTGTCGGAGACTCTCTATCTGTGCAGTCTGAGATCGCAACTGCTCCTCATACTGTGTAGAAGAAGATGCACGAGCTCCCCTCGAGCTGGACGCCGACATCGCAGCACTGCCATAATAATCTCCGGGAGTCAGTCGAGAGCCGATACCAACTACCCGGCCCTTCTCGAAGGCATACTGGGTGGCCTGCATCCATGCCGCCTCATCAAACTGACGGGCAGTGGTCTGATCTGATGACTCGGCCTGACTCTCAGGCCGGGCCTGTGCCGCTGCGGCCTCATATGACTCCTACAGTTGCAATTTAAAATTAAAATTGTGAATATATTATATGCAGTTAATTTTTAAACTTGAAAACAAATAATACTGACCACGATGTGATGCTGACGATCACCTCTGAGCTCCCCAGTAGCAGGATCACTATACATCCTCCGATATACGTCGTACTCTGTAATATCGGGGTGCTCGACAGCCTATAAGAATAAAAAATAAACTGTTAATATTTATAGTTATATAAAATATTTATAAATAATGTACGTACCAGATGCTGTCTATGAGTACTGAAAGAACGACTCCCAGCTCGATGAGTCACCTCCTGCCTCCCCCGATTCTGCCTCCCCACCGATGATCTCCTCTGAAAGGCACCACTCAACCAGTGCGCACATAATCCATCCCATACATGGGATGAAATGTACTCTGGTCGGTGTGCTCTACATGACTCCTCAAAATCTGACACTCCTGATTTCTTCATCGCAGCTTTTCTTAAATTGTGCAAAAACTGACGAAGGCGATCACGCATGGCCACCTCCCATGCCTCGTGGATGGCGTCACGCATGGTATCCTCGATCGGATACCATAAACCCTACAAATAAATCAAAATATCAAGTTAGAAATGAAATAATTTTCAAAATAAAAATTATTTATTTACGTACGTACCAACCAATGGCCGAACATGGCCTGCTGCACATCAATGGGAATCTGCTCCCATGTGGTCCACGGCTGAGAGAAATAGTTGCGCAAAATAGCGCTGCCCTGTCCGACTGCTATATGCGAAAAACTGAAAAAATAATAAACATTTATTATGTGAATAGATTAATGAAATCTTAGTCAAATTCACAGGTTATTACACAGGTTATCACACCTCCGGGTGCGCGGATCAAACCCAAGACGTGGACGTCGCTCGGGGACGGGGTCAGGAATCATCAATCGTGCAAGACCGCGCCCCCTCCGCGTACTCCCTGAAGCGCCTGCAGGCTGAGGGTCATCTGCCAACAACTCATCCGCATCGAAAGGCAGGTCAGCCTCCGTCAACTCACGAAATGTGGCCTCGTCCATCTGAAACAGAAAATGTTAATATTAGCAAATAATTGATAATTACTATTATATATACATATATATACATATTATGATTGTATATAAATACCATGGAATTCTATAAGTGTTCATCTTCATCATCATCTTCATATATGTCAATGTCATCTTCATATTCCTCCTCAACATCATCGATATCCATTCGAGTTGCAGTTGCTTCATCTCTTACCATTTCAAATTCATGTGTGACATCATTAACATCATCGTCATCACCGACTCTTAAATGTGGGGTGTCGTCATCGATACTCATATATCTTTGTAAAACAGATTGATTTTGAGTACTTTCTTGAAAAACTTCAATTCTTTGCACATCAGTGAAAGCACATTCACTTTGACTAAACTGATTGTCTCGAATTTTGATTTTTATTACACTCCACCAATCAGTCAAGTCTCTTGATGTTGCACAGTACTTTGCATAATAAACTTGATATGCCTGTTGAGCCAATAAGAATGGTTCATTTACTGCGAGAACACTTTTACATTTAATATCGATGATTCCATGAGTCGGATGAACACGCACGCCTCTCTCTGTATCCAACCACCGACATTTGAACATGGTTATGTAATGTTGTCCAAGATAACAGAGTTCAATGATTTCATCAAGCATGCCATAAAAGTCAACTTCATTTTCTCGATGATGAGATCCTCTCAAGCTAACTCCACTGTTCATTGTTTTTTTCGATTCCCCATATGCATGCGTGTGGAATCGAAATCCATTCACCACATATGCATTATAAGTTTTAACAAGTTTGGAAGGTGGGTTACTCAATACACAGAGCCGTTTGTCAATTTTATCAGCATGTCGAGACACCTGAAGATTTGTGAAATAATTATCAATATAGTAAACTATACATTGAATGAGTTGCTAAATGATAAAGAATTTATGTTACCAGTTTTTGAAACCACTGAGAGAAATTTTTCAGTCGCCGTTCTTCGAGAGCAGCTGCTGTAATTTGTGGAATTTGTTTCTTGATATGATTATCATACAACCTATAAAAACCAAAGTTATTTACTGTAACATAAATGATAGAATAAGTGATATAAACACTTACAGTACAACTGATGTCATCTCTTCACAGTTGAGCAGAACATACGTATGAGCTCTATGATGTTCATCATCTGAAAGCCAGCGTTCAGAAACTCCACCAAAACCAAGCTCTGACTGGTTGAAAACAGATAATTGATTGTCGATTTCATCAATATTCCTCTCATTCCGTCCCATTCGGTTGTGTTTTGAAGGATACTCAGATTCAAAATAATGGGAGCAGAAAAAAGATATTTCCTCTTGCAAATAAGCTTCTGCAATAGATCCTTCAACAGATGCTTTGTTGCGTACTTTTCTTTTCAATTTTTGCATGCATCTTTCAAATGGGTACATCCATCGAAACTGTACCGGACCTCCACATTTGGCTTCATATGGCAAATGTAACATCAAATGTTCCATTGAGTCGAAGAAAGACGGCGGGAATATTTTTTCCAGTTTACATATAATTACAACAACATCTTTTTCAAGTTTGCCTAGAGCATCATAATCTGCCGTAGCCGCACAAATTTCCCGAAAAAAATGAGACATGTCTGTTATGGAATCCCAAATCACAGAATTCAACAGACCTCTTAATCCAATTGGTAGAAGTCTCTCCATTATAACATGACAATCATGACTTTTCAATCCAGTAATATGACCATTCTTTACACATCTACCCAAATTGGAAGCACAGCCATCTGGAAGTCTCAAATCTGCAATCCACTGACAAAATAATAAACGGTTTTCTTTAGACAGTGTATAAGCTGCTTTTGGTTTCAGTAACCTTTCTGTTCTGACATTCTCAAATAGTTCCAATTCTGGACGTCTGCAAATTTGGGCAAGATCTAAACGTGCATTTACATTGTCTTTGCTCTTTCCTGGCGTATCCAAAACTGTATGAAACAAATTATCAAAACAGTTCTTCTCAATATGCATGACATCTAACATGTGTCGGACCAACAAATCAGACCAATATGGCAAATCCCAAAATATGCTACGTTTAATCCAATTGTGTTCTTTCCCAAAACCAGAAATTTTCTGTTGGTTTATTGTGGGACCAAAAGTGATGGGAGGTAATGAAAATACAACCGATTTTAACTCCGAACCTGATAGCATTTTTGGAGGTCCATCCCTTTCAACTGTTCCTTTTCTGAAATGAGATCTGTTTCTGCGAAAAGGATGATCAGCTGGAAGAAATCTGCGATGACAGTCAAAATAACAAGGTTTCTTTCCATGAATGAGCATAAATGCTTTGTTCTCTCCCATACAGTAAGGACATGATTTCTGACCATGTGTACTCCAGCCAGATAACATCCCATAAGCCGGGAAGTCACTTATTGTCCACATCAATGCTGCTCTCAGTATGAAATTCTGTTTCGTTGCAACATCATATGTACTGACACCAGTACTCCACAATAAATTTAATTCATCAATCAATGGCTTCAAATAAACATCAATATTTTTCTTCGGATGTCCTGGAATTAGTAAAGTCAAAAAGATATATGGCTCCTTCATCAACATCCATGGAGGTAAATTATACGGAGTTAAAAAAACAGGCCAACATGAATATTGACTACCATAAGATCCAAACGGACAGAAACCATCAGTGGAAAGGCCCAGTCGAACATTTCTAGCTTCTAAAGCAAATGATGGATGCACTCTATCAAAATGTTTCCATGAATCACCATCGGCTGGATGATTCAAGCTTTTATCGGTTGAAATATTCTCTTTATGCCATGACATCATTGTCGCTGTATTCTTAGACATGAATAAACGCTGAAGTCTGGATGTAAGCGGAAAATATCTCAACTGTTTTACAGGAATCAAACCAGACTTCCCGTGTTGTCCTTCTTTATATCTCTGTTGCCCACATGTGGGACAACTATCCAACGACTCATTTTCCCCTGAATATAAAATGCAGTCATTTGAACATGCATGAATCTTCTGACAAGTAAGCCCCAAATTTCGAACCAACCTCTTACTTTCATAGTAATTTGCAGGTAAAACATTTCCTTCGGGTAACAGTGTTTTCAGCAAAGAAAATATCTGGTCAAAACATGTGTTTGACATTCCGTTATCTGATTTGATAGCCATAAATTTTGCAACTGCTTCTAATTTGCTCATCTTGCAGCCAGGATATAATGCATCCTCAGCAGACTTCAACAACTCATAAAATTCAGACGGTCCCAACTCAGGATTTGAAGCTATATCAGCCGGAGTTTCTGTATGTTGAACAGATGAACCTGCAACATCATGTACTAAATCTTGAAACTGGGATGGATCCGGAATCAAGTTGGTATCAGCTGCTCTGGAACTGCGTTCACCGTGTTGATACCAAAAAACATAATCAGCTTGAAAACCAAAACGCAAGAGATGTTCCCCCACTTTGTCAAACGTGTCAAACGTTCTCAATGCACATTTTCTGCAAGGGCATTTTATCTTTCCTTCTGAAACAAATTCTGAATTTGATGCCGCAAATGATAAAAAAATCTCCACACCCTCTATATATACTGGATTTAAACCAGAACCATTTGGATTTCTGCGTTGATTTATCCATATGCGGTCATCTAATAATGACTGTTGACGACCTCGCTGTTCCATATTTTTCTATAAAATATAAAAGCATTACTGGTTTTGAATAATTTGTTAGAAAAAACACTCAAGCAAGGATTACTAATTATTACAATTTATTACTAATTATTACAATTTATTGCTAATTATTACTATTTATTACTAATTTAGCAATACTTAGCAATACTTAGCAAAAGGAAAACTGCTTGAATAATGAAAGGAAATTTGATAATCATCGTTGTGGAGATGGTTATAAATTTTCCCTTCATTATCCAAGCAGATTTCGTTTACTAATTATTAGTAATAAAAAAAATATTATCAATATTTACGAAAAAACAATATTAATATTATTAAAATAATAAAAAAAATTAAAAAATATTAAAATTATCAATATTCAGAACAAACTTTGTTCTATTATTAACATGTTCAAATCTTAAAGGGTCGTCAATTGTCAGGTCATGCGCAATAATAGAACAAAGTTTGTTCTGAATATTGATAATTTTAATATTTTTTAATTTTTTTATTATTTTAATAATATTAATATTGTTTTTTCGTAAATATTGATAATATAATTTTTTTTGCTAAGTGTTCTTGAGTATTCCTGAGTATTCCTGAGTATTCCTGATTATTTGTGAGTATTCCTGATTATTTGTGAGTATTCGTGAGTATTCGTGATTATTCGTGAGTATTCGTGATTATTCGTGAGTATTCGTGAGTATTCGTGAGTATTCGTGAGTATTCCTGAGTATTCCTGATTATTCCTAATTATTCCTAATTATTTGCAGTTATTCCTAATTATTTGCAATTATTGGTAATTATTGGCAATTATTGGTCATTATTGGCAATTATTACTAATTATTCCTAATTAATCCTAATTATTCCTAATTAATCCTACTTATTCCTAATTAATCCTACTTATTCCTAATTATTCCTAATTATTACTAATTATTCCTAATTATTGCTAATTATTACTAATTATTGCTAATTATTTCTAATTATTGCTAATTATTTCTAATTATTGCTAATTATTTCTAATTATTGCTAATTATTGCTAATTATTGCTAATTATTGGTAATTATTTCTAATTATTCGTAATTATTTCTAATTATTCGTAATTATTACTAATTATTAGTAATTAATACTAATTATTGGTAATTATTGCTAATTATTGGTAATTATTGCTAATTATTGGTAATTATTGCTAATTATTGGTAATTAATGCTAATTATTGGTAATTAATGCTAATTATTGGTAATTAATACTAATTATTGGTAATTATTACTAATTATTGGTAATTATTACTAATTATTGGTAATTATTACTAATTATTGGTAATTATTACTAATTATTGGTAATTATTACTAATTATTCGTAATTAATACTAATTATTCCTAATTAATACTAATTATTCCTAATTAATACTAATTATTCCTAATTATTGTTAATTAGTCCTAATTATTACTAATTATTGTTAATTATTCCTAATTATTCCTAATTATTACTAATTATTGGTAATTAATACTAATTATTGGTATTTAATACTAATTATTGGTAATTAATACTAATTATTGGTAATTATTACTAATTATTCCTAATTAATACTAATTATTGGTAATTATTACTAATTATTCCTAATTAATACTAATTATTACTAATTATTGTTAATTATTCCTAATTATTACTAATTATTGTTAATTATTCCTAATTATTACTAATTATTGTTAATTATTCCTAATTATTACTAATTATTGTTAATTATTCCTAATTAATACTAATTATTGGTAATTATTACTAATTATTGGTAATTATTACTAATTATTGGTAATTATTACTAATTATTCGTAATTAATACTAATTATTCCTAATTAATACTAATTATTCCTAATTATTGTTAATTAGTCCTAATTATTACTAATTATTGTTAATTATTCCTAATTATTACTAATTATTGTTAATTATTCCTAATTATTACTAATTATTGGTAATTAATACTAATTATTGGTAATTAATACTAATTATTGGTAATTAATACTAATTATTGGTAATTATTACTAATTATTCCTAATTAATACTAATTATTCGTAATTATTCCTAATTATTACTAATTATTGTTAATTATTCCTAATTATTACTAATTATTGGTAATTAATACTAATTATTGGTAATTAATACTAATTATTGGTAATTAATACTAATTATTGGTAATTAATACTAATTATTGGTAATTAATACTAATTATTGGTAATTAATACTAATTATTCCTAATTAATACGAATTATTTGTAATTAATACGAATTATTTGTAATTAAAACTAATTATTGGTAATTAATACTAATTATTGGTAATTAATACTAATTATTCCTAATTAATACTAATTATTCCTAATTATTCCTAATTATTCCTAATTATTCCTAATTATTACTAATTATTCCTAATTATTACTAATTATTCCTAATTATTCCTAATTATTACTAATTATTCCTAATTATTGTTAATTATTCCTAATTATTACTAATTATTGTTAATTATTCCTAATTATTACGAATTATTGGTAATTAATACTAATTATTACGAATTATTGGTAATTAATACTAATTATTGGTAATTAATACTAATTATTGGTAATTAAGACTAATTATTTGTAATTAATACTAATTATTTGTAATTAATACTAATTATTCCTAATTAATACTAATTATTTGTAATTAATACTAATTATTCCTAATTATTCCTAATTATTGGTAATTATTACTAATTATTCCTAATTAATACTAATTATTCCTAATTATTCTTAATTATTACTAATTATTCCTAATTATTCCTAATTATTACTAATTATTGTTAATTATTCGTAATTATTGTTAATTATTCCTAATTATTAGTAATTATTGTTAATTATTCCTAATTATTACGAATTATTGGTAATTAATACTAATTATTGGTAATTAATACTAATTAATGGTAATTAATACTAATTATAGGTAATTAATACTAATTATAGGTAATTAATACTAATTATTGTTAATTATTGGTAATTATTACTAATTATTCTTAATTATTGATAATTATTAGTAATAAAATGAATAATTATCAATAATTAGAAATAATTACCAATAATTACAAATAATAACATTATTAATATATTTTATTATTAATATTAAAATAATATAATTTTCTAATTTATATACAGTTCTTTTTTCATCTGTGCGTTTTCTATCTCCACATACAAATAATACATGTGAAGACAGCAAACACACAGATGAAAAAAGAACTGTATATATATAAAAAATTATATTATTTTAATATTAATAATAAAATAAACTAATAATGTAATAATGTTCTTATTCCTAATTATTGGTATTTATTACTAGTTATTAATATTTATTCTTAATTATTAAAAATTATTACTAATTATTCCTAATTACCATATAAACAATACTAATAATTTAAATTTATTAAGTAATAAAACAATGTAAACATAATTAAATTACAACTAATTAATAATAATAAAAACTAATAAAAAATTAAAAATAAATAAAAAATTAAAATGAAGATAAATACCTTGAAAATTGATCTGTTCTGATCGTTCTTCAAAACTTTAATATCAGCTCCGGAGAAAAAACTTAAACTGGAGAAAAACTAAACTCTAGAAATATGATTCTGAGAGAGAGAGAAGATAAGGAATGAGAATGAAATGAAAAAAACGGATGGGGGTATTTATAGGTTAGATTAGTTGCGACGGGTCCATTTGCGACGGGATTCCCGTCGCAAATAGTATTATTTGCGACGGGACCCGTCGCAAATACCTTCGCCAACATTTATTACGGTCAACCGGTAATTAGTTATTTGCGACGGGACCCGTCGCAAATAACCCTCTGCCGACATAGTATTTGCGACGGGGGAATATTCCCGTCGCAAATACCATTTACCGCCGCCTGTTATTTGCGACGGGAATATTTCCCCGTCGCAAATACGTTTCCCGCGATTTGGCGCGCATCGCGGGAAAACTATTTGCGACGGGGAAAGCAATCCCGTCGCAAAAGCCTCCTTATTTGCGACGGGTATGTGCCCCCGTCGCAAATACTTTTTTAACATGACTATTTGCGACGGGATTAAATCCCGTCGCAAATAACCCGTCGCAATTGCTCATTTTTCCCGTAGTGAAATAGCGTGTTTTTAATAAACAATAACTATCAAAAGATCGTCACTTGTTTATGTCCAATTTCAAAGTGAAATTAATTCCAATGACCAACATTGGATTAAATGGTAAAAAAATATTCTAATTACACTTTAAAACCAATTAAAAAGATAATCAAGCCATATAAATTATTGCGATGAAAAAAGTTGTTTTTAATTAAAATATAGCGTGTTTTTACTATTCATCAAAATATGAAAGTTATCAAAATAATATGAAAAATTTATTCAAATTAAATTTTTATATCTTTATTCCAAGTAAGAATTTTATTTTTACAAATTGAACTTATAAACATGTCAAAAACTAGATTTAAAGTGGGTGCACAATCAAAAGGCGGCAAAACTACATTTTTTGAAAAATACTAATTTTACCCGAAAAATTTATTTTGTTCTCATACCATGTTATAGAAAATATGTAATATGAATAATAATTTTATAAAATTAAAAATTTAGTTAATACTATTCATAACTTCTAGTCCATAATAATATTATAACAATATATCGTTGTTTAGTGAATCCCGGTATTGCGTACTGCACACACTATCGAGGAAGGTCGTGATTGCGTGTAATGCAAGCCAAGTAAGGGCTGCGTGTAGTGGAATCTCCCTTTGGTGGTGTGTATAACATAATCAAAACTTATTTCATTTATGAATTAAACAAAATCTATACTTAATGTTGTGTAGAATAATTTCTACAAAACAAACTTGAAATTGTGTGTAACACTTTCCAAGAATAGTGTTGCATATACTGCAAGCTAATACGGTGTTGCATATAGTACAAACTAATATTGGTGTACAATAGAAGACATCAAATAAATTAAAAAAAATATATCTCATAAAATCTTAGGGTGTTACATTCTACCCCCCTTAAAATGAATTTCACCCTCGAAATTCCTCGGGGTTATAAATGGTTTACTACTTGAAAGTTTCTTTAATAGAAACCCACATCGTAAAAAGAGAATACCAAAACCTATCTTTAAAAACTAAAGTATGAAATGTATAGGTTACCCAAATTAACTAATCACTGGGAATCCACATAGGAGAACATAGGTGAAAATATGGATATGGAAGAGAAATATAACCATCAACTTCTGATAAAGAGTGGTAGAGGACATGGCTATGAAAAAGCCAACAATCACAAAGCCATAAATTTGTGATGATCTATGGTACCATCCGATTCATCAGATATGAGATCACTAGGAAAACATTTTTTTGTTTTTAAGATCATTTCCCTAAAGTTGAAGAATTTGAATTAGAATAAATACTTACTTTATTTCGGTATCATCTCACCGTTGCTCATGCTTCGAACAATTTCCACTTAATCTATTAAAGAAATGAAGTTGAATTTGTCTTCTGTGAAGTGTTAGTAGATTATGCGATAAGATGATAGGTCATTCCATCAATTTGTATCGCAAAACGTTTAGCATAATTTATTAAATATACAAAAGTCCATATATGCTGAGATTAATCGTATATGGTTGCTAAAATGGACTTATACTTTAGCTATCATAGCTCTTAATAAAATAAAACTTTTTTCTACTAACCAGAGACTTCTTGTAGTCTAGTGGTAGGTGATAAAAGCCTATCACACTTTGGTTGTGGGTTGGATTCCCGCAACATTTTCCCACACGACGGGTTGTCGCCCGTCTTCCAGGTTGTCCTTTTTCTAAAACTACATTATTATAACATCCCATCAATAATAACGAAAAAAAGTTCTATCCTTAAACAATACTAAATTATTTCCAACGTAATCCATTCCAATATTTAGGCTTATCTAAAATAATTATGTCGAAACTCATAGTATAAAGAGAACGATTACAAAAAAGGACATATAACAAGCACGTGAATACCATCATTTATCCCTCATATATCAAAAGATATATCTTGTTAATCGCATTCCAAACATGTGAATACCTTAATCTTGTATTCTCTTGAAAAATGAATACCCATTGAATCTTAGTGAAAACATGAATGCTGTCAAAAGTTAACTCTTTCCACATACCAAAATCCAAAAATTCTATATACTCAAACCATGATTTATCTTTTTCCTTATATCAGTCATGAGCTCATGAATACTGTCAAACATTTCATTTTCTCCTTATCCCTTAATTATGCGCATATCATCTTCTTTACATAAATATCTCTATCACTTTTCCATGGTTACTGGTACCATAAAATTATTGAAAAACACAATAGACCAATACATAAATATTCCAATATTCCATGATACTATATAAAACATTATTTTGGAATCCCATTACATAAACACTTAATCATTCCACCACATCGTTGTCATATTCAACATCACCAATAGTGAACGCATGTGACTTCCCTTTGTCCTTTGCCTTAAGTAGTTTCTCATGTCGATCATCATTAACCCTTGGATTATGGCATTGATTAGCATAATGCCCCATTTTATTACACTTGAAGCATTGAAGTGTTGGTGGTGCGTTCTCTGCAGTCTTTTCTTTATTCACATCATTAGCAACCATTTTTTCATTACTTCGACACTCAGCTGCTTGATAACCTTCTTTTCCACACTTAAAACATTTTCTAGTCCCTTTAAGACAATATCCACCATTCTTATTTTCACATTTTTAGCATAAAGAAACATTCATCTTCTTTTCACCATTGTTATGAGATTTCTCGTTGAACTCCATCTTTTGTTTCTTGTCTAAACCATGAGATGGATATGTAACACCAACTTCCATTTCTACCTTGATAGCACAACACACAATTTATTCATAGCTACTGAAGTCTCTTATAGCTAATGCCCTTCGAATACTTGGTTTTAGGCCATTGAAGAATCGATTAACTTTACTTTCAGGTTGGATGATAAAGCCAGATTCATACCTTGCAAGCCTTGTAAAATTTTCTTCGTATATACCACAAGATTCATCATCCTTTTTCTTAAGCTCAAGGAACTCCTTTTCCATCTTTGTTCAAAGAATACGAGGGAAGTACTTACTGAAAAACAAGTTCTTGAACTCATCCCATTCCATGGATTCAATTTTATCTTGGGGCCTTGTATTCATAATTAGAGTCCACCACTGGTCTGCTTCACCTTCTAAATGGTAAAAAACTAGAATGACTTTATAATGTTCCGAATAGTGAAGTTTGGAAAATATCTTTTCAATGGTACTGATCCATTTTTTAGCAACAAGTGGACCAGAAGACCCATTGAAAGAAGGTGGACGTTGTCTCATGAAGGACTCAATAGAATATTGTTCCCTTCTATGCTCATTCGGAAGTCCAGAATGATTCATAGCTTGCGTAAGTATATAAATAAGATTTTTCACTCCATATCCCATAACATAGGTTTGTTCTAGAGGAAAATCATTTCATTTTCCATTACATTAATCAACACGGTTCCTTCGGGTTCCAACCATCGTCTAAAACCCAAAAAGAATAGTGTGAGAGGAAAAAATCATGCTAGGGAAAACAACATAATAAAGGGGGAGTACCTTTGATATCTAACATCTTATGTTTAATTCTAATATCATTACCGTAGTTCTAGGAATATAACCTATAATTATACTTAACCTTAGGGACATCCCTAGACATACCTTAGAAATATCTCTAGGGATCTCACTAAAGTTTTCGCATCCTAGTTTCCAAAGGTTAACTAAACCTTTCCTCTGATACCAACTGTAGAGACCCGAGGCTCGACCTATATGGAAATTACATTACTTTTGTAGAATACTTAATACATAACTAAAACAGACACACAAGGACCGTAATAGTTTAGAGTCTTTGTAAACTCAGAAAAATAATCTTCTAATCGTGGCGAAATATGTTCAACATCTCCCATAACGATCTTCCCTTTTTTTCCTTACCTAAAACCTTTCTTTTAATCCCGGGGGAAAAGAAAACATAAAAAGGGTGATCTCAAATGCTCAGTAAGGGTAAGCATGGAAAAAATTAAACAAATCATATACATTCGAACTTAAAAACATGAACATAATGTTTAAACATAAAAAACATGGGCAATTACATAAAACATGGCAGTACATAAGGCATAGATCATAAAGAAACATCAATCATGATAAAATATCATGGGAATAAAACTTCAAATTTTGGAAAAACATTAAGCACATGATATGATTTCCATAGTAGCCAAGGCATTTCTTCCAAGACCATCTTAGTGGACAAAGTCCCTTACTGAACCGTGTTTACTTGCCGTTCCAGCCTTGTATTATTGAACCAGATTTAATTTGCGTTCCATCCATGTCTATCTCATGAGATATAAATCTTTACCCAATGCATTGGAGGGAGATATAGGTCCCACCCATCTCATAATGAAATCATTCTTTCGTGTGCCACAAAATCATAAATCATACATCATAGCATAACCCATGTAATAGAATGAGATTCTTAAACATCATGCCATCATAACATAATCCATATAAAAAAATGTATATCATTTCATCATAAGAAGAATCAAACCATGTAAATAATGGAGACATTATACTTGAAACATAATCATATTAAATAATTCCATTTTATATGGAAAATTGTTTTGATAAAACACTTGAAATGAATCATTGAGGAAAATATCCTTTCTTATTCAAAATAATTTTCTTTTCACAAAATTCCATGAAATTTTAAAAGAAAATGATTTTTTTGAAAATAATCATGAAATCTTTTAGAGTATGCTTCTTGAAAATAAGGCGTTATGAAACCATAAAAATCCGTTTGTGCCGTATAAGTTAAAAAAACATTCTTCTCGTACTTTTGCCGAAAAAGTCAAAACGTTTCTTGTAAAAGAAAGATTTCATACATACCATGTAGTAAAAGTAAAAAATGGGTAAATAGGACTTTAAACATACATGAAATCATTCTTAGAAAACATGGATGTGGATGATAAATATAAACCCAGTAAATACTTACGAATAAACAATCTCGGATAAAAACGAGATTGGAAAAGTTTTCCCTTACCTTAAATCTGATATGCTTCGTACGTATCCAAACCTCCTGTATAATGATTTATATAATATCATTGACTTATTAAAGAATCATATTAATTGTTATGATATCATATATGGTTTAATTATGACTTTATATTACCTGTTTTTTGCAAATCCCATGTTAAAGTAACATTTTGGGTAAAATCATCTTATTTATCGTACGTGTTTGGACTTGTTGTTTTTGATGTTATTATTACTTATATCATGATTTACATAATTAAAGAATGTAAATAATTAGTTATATATCATATATATTCATTATATATCCATAATTTACATGTATTTATAATATTACATAACATATGGAGGTAAGAAATGAAATGCACCGTTCATGGAGACGGTAAGCCGTATGTACACATGAACGCTACTTTCATTTATATTTTTTATTTTAATGGAATTAAAACATAATTATACATAATTATATTATAATTCTAGTATAATATCATATATAATATCATTAACTACATCCTTTATACATCCCACATAAGGCATTAACGAATCACATCACTTTGAGGGGGCGGTAGTCCGCACTTCCTCAAATGAGATTATCGTATTTACCAACTATGGAAACCATAAAGGCTTGATATAATTGGGAAGTAAAGAAGTATAAGGAAATAATAAACATAATATATATAATATATGAATATAGTTCCATCATAATGGCCACCATGAGAGGCGGTAGGAGAAAATCGAACAATCCTTGTTTCATGAGGCGTTAGTTTTCCATCCACAGAAACATTATGTTCTTCATCCATTAGATGGAGGTGTGTGTAAGTATAGTTCTAATAATTCTCATAACAACATCCTAGTATTTTTAGGATACTGTTTTTGTCACAAAATAAAGGATTAAAAAGAGTTTAGGGCTTGGATAAGTAGAATAAAAGAAAACAACTTAAGAGAAACTATTACCTTTAATTTGGGTAACTCCCTTTGGATTGAACCAAAAGGACTTCTTGGAGTGCCTTTTTCATAATATAAGGCTTCAAGGTGGAGTATAGGGATTTATAGAGCATAATTGGGCAGAGTTTGGATGAGCCAAATTTCTTGATAGGTGTGTGGAATTGCATAGAAGTGGTCTCCTTTTATAATGGAGAGGAGGGGCTCTTTAGGAAAGTGTGAAAACATTATTTTATTATAAACTTATCATCAGTTTTAAGAGATCCAAAACACATTAATGTCGAAGATAATATGACTCATATTAGAAATAAAATCATCCAATAGGAATTGGACAGGTTTTGGATAACATTTTAATCATTATAATCTTATTTATTTAAATAATTTATTAATGAGGTAAATATTGCATCATTATTGTGTCATAAATAAGTTATTTTATTTGATGTCTAAAAATTATAAAAAAAATACTAACATGTAGGAAATATTTTTATATTTACAATGAATATTTATAGTCGTAAAGATAATTTATATAGACCCTTATAAAAATTAATTACTAAAGGATTTTTGTTAAGGCCAATTTTGTCTTTACATTAAATTAATTAATCTCATGTATCATTGTCTTTCATAAGTGGCTCCATGGAGTCTCAAAATCTACCTAAGGATGGCCATGGTCGTCCATTACTCATACAATATGTTTTGGATAAGTGTAAAGGTAATTTTGAATTATTATAATATTTATTTAACCTTGAATTACCCTATTTACTTTTAACCGTGGTAAATAAAAGTAAAAAGTTACTATTCACCAAAAATTATTTTTACCTAATTGAACCACATTTTACTCCTTGATATTAACTGTGTCTCTCGGATTTTCTAAATTCAACTCACAGAAGCGGTAAAATTAAGTTTTATGAACAATTGCAAGAGCTCCTAGGAGGTGGGTAAAAGACGGTGAAAAGTTCAATACAATTTTTATAAATCTAAAATTATTATAAAATGATTCAAATGAATTTCATTGAACTTATATAAGTATTATGTATCTATTTTGACCTAAAAAAAATTTAAATCAAATAAATGATTATTTAAATAAAAAGTCGGTTTTAACCAAAAACTCAGTGTTTTCACTATTCATCAAAAATTGAAGTTTTTTAGAAAAACACCAAAAATTCCGCTTAAGCTATATTTGATATTCCGAATTCAAAAATTATTTATATTTTTCCAAATTCAAAACATATAAGTGGAATTAATTAATTTTAAAATTAATTCACATTATCAAAACAAATAGCGTGTTTTTAATAAACAATAACTATCAAAAGATCTTCACTTATTTATGTCCAATCTCAAAGTGAAATTAATTCCAATGACCAACATTGGATTAAATGGTAAAAATATATTCTAATTACACTTTAAAACCAATTAAAAAGATAATCTAGCCATATAAATTATTGCGATGAGAAAATTTGTTTTTAATTAAAATATAGCGTGTTTTATCTATTCATCAAAATATGAAAGTTATCAGAATAATATGAAAAATTTATCCAAATTAAATTTTTATATCCTGATTCCAAGGAAGAATTTTATTTTTTAAAATTGAACTTATAAACATGTCAAAAATTATATTTAAAGTGCGTGCGCCATCAAAAGGCGGCAAAACTGCATTTTTAAAAAAATACTTATTTTACCTAAAAAAATTATTTTGTTCTCATACCATGTTCTAAAATATATGAAAGACGAATAATAATGTTATAAAATTAAAAATATAGTTAATACTATTCATAAGGGCTAGTCCATAATAATATTATAACAATATATCATTGTTTAGTGAAACTCGGTATTGCGTACTGCACACGCTATCGAGGAAGGTCGCGATTGCGTGTAATGCAAGCCAAGTCAGGGCTGCGTGTAGTGGAAGCTCCCTTCGGTGGTGCGTATAACATAATCAAAACATATTTCATTTATGCATTAAACAAAATCTATACTTAATGTTGCGTAGAATAATTTCTACAAAACAAACTTGAAATTGTGTGTAACACATGCCAAGAATAGTGTTGCGTATACTGCAAGCTAATACGGTGTTGCGTATAGTACAAACTAATATTGGTGTACAATAGAAGACATCAAAGAAATTAAAAAGAGTATATCTCATAAAATCTCAGGGTGTTACACTCTTGCACCTCATCAGATGCTCCTGTGTCATACCTGACACCCATCATAACCCTGCACCACAATGATTCCCGCCTCATGTCCATGTCTCACATGGCACCAACGAGGTCCCTCATCTCCTCAAATTCACAAATAAATCCCAGTGCCTCACACCTTATTCAATTACTAAAAAAGATGCCCAGATGCTTACGCACCTCATGTAACCCGCATCTCCTCGATACTCTGATGCCAAGAACCTTAGTAATCCCATATCCAACAATTATCAAATACAAAACCCGGTGCGACGGATGTCATATATATATATATATATAACATACACACCCGAGCCACATCCAACCTACTAAACAACATCTAGTTAGTCTATTTACCTAGCTCATGCACCTCGTGCACCCAAAAAAGACATGACTCAATAGGAAATGTGAAGAAAAACACAAAGAATGGCTACGCCCATGGTGTACATCTGACCATAGTTGGCTCACTAGCCTTCTAAACCCTTGGAAGCACCTCAATGTGATACTGGCCTAAAGATCAACTTCTTAATGACTGAAAACTCTATGGTGCCTCACCATCTACTGACCCCACCAATGGGTCCCACTATCTCTTCCACAACCTCCATGTGTAGCTGAACCTCAACTGTCATCACCTGACACTTATCCTGAACCAATATCAGAGCCCTGAGTCTATCCCGATCCCTAACTATTGGATATCTGAGAAGGCTTCCCACATAACCTCTTGAGATGCATGACCTATCCACATGCATATAACTCCTTTGGAGGATACTCACATTAATTCTGGACATGTAATAGCTTCCCACACTGAAAGAAAACCATCAAATATCCACTATGAGTTGTTCTGGATGAGTCCTTGGCATGAATTCCGTCCTATAAATCATCTCCTCCTCACTTCATGCCATCCTAATCATCACCACTTAAGTCAACGGAAGCCACTACACAGCTTGAGTAATACATTTTAATCATTTTCCCCATGTCTATGAGCGACTGGTTCACAACCTCTGATAATGAGGCCAATATGAAAATGTTTATGATGGAGTTGGTGTCCTAGAACCAACTACTTTGGACTTTATTCATTAATAAATACCTTATCACATCTTGATTTTTCTTCTGCGTGACAATGCATTTGATAATTTCTTGAGGACAACTGTTGCATTAAAGGGTCATAGCGGATCCCTTCTATGATGAGAACCCAGAAATGCCATAACACTGTTCTTGAATATATGTTCTATCGCCGGATGATGTTATTTGTGGGACACAAATAATACAGGCCATTTGGGGTGAGGACTGATAAAACTTTGAGGCACCTTCTCATGATGTGCGCCCTTGGTAATATCCAGGAGGATATTATGAGAACGAGACCCACCAGTAGGAAATCCAAATTTCAAAGTGTCATTGGATGTTCCTATCTGAGAACGTGAGTATTGGTCCTTAGACTATACGATTATTATTAATGAGTATTATAACTCGCGCACATAGATGTATTGACGAAAACTATGAAGACACACTGTTCATAGCGAGGTAGGATATGTTGGGTGCATCATGAGTAATACTGCATTAATAGATATTGCGAGAAAGAATTTGTCCCTTCTATTCCATAATATAAGTAGATATCTTAGGCCCTTTGATGGAATTGATATAGCCTATGTAAATCCATGGCCATGGTAAGGGATGGAAAAGTTCAATTTCGGAGTGTCAAAGAAATATAAATCGGGCACATGGGTTGATGGCACTAGCATGCAACCTGCTTGATTAGAGATATCGAGAAAAAGGGATTATATTACATAGTAAGCATTCGTAGGAGGTGACACGTTAATGCAGCGTCAACTTATTTATCTTGGGTGTCTTGACCAGTTGCTAGACAGTAATCTTGGACTTTAGGCAAGCCCACCTAATGCCAACGAGAAAGAGGCCTTGAGGGTCACACACTAAGTGTGTCTATGTATCTCAGTTAAATATTAATTTAACAAGTTAAATAAAGATTATTTCTGACTATGGTTTAAAAATTATTTATGGATGCCTGATCGCATTTAATTTGACACTAGTTATTTGAGATAATATATTGTTGGCAAAATAATAAATTTATTAGCGAGTAATGCAGTTATATTTATTTTAGAAATAAATAGCCATTACTCAAGGTCTAATAAATTTGGTGGAGGAAATAAAGAAAAATGGAAAATAAAAGTACACACTGTGTATATTAAAGATACACGCTATGTAGTTTTATGGAAAACGAGTACACTCCATGTATTAATGATTACACGCCGTGTTGTTTTTCCAGTCGGAATTTTGAGGATATAATATTGTTTTATTAAATGATATTTATTATAATCATCTTGGACGCATGGCAAGGAAATAATAATTCGACATGGGGGTTTTCAATAAGAGTTAATGAAATAAATAAAATGTGTAACGCGTTTATTTATTGTTATAACTCTGTAAACCTCAAACCTGATTATAAATATCCTCACAACCCCGACAATTTTCCCAATCATTGTGCACAACAATTATGGAGAATTCTTTCAAGGACGAAAGAACTAATTCCTCCAAGAACTCTCTCAAGACCGAGAGAGATCCTCCTCCATCGGATCAAGGCTATCGAAGGCAGACATCGAAAGAGAGGGTTCTTCTGTGCTAGCACCCGGAGATCCCATCGGTGATGTCTAGAGATATGTGGAGCACATGTGGATCACCACTAGAGGAATCATACACTTGGATTTTATGAAGCAATGATGGATCACATTGGATCGTGACTGGAGACGTCAACGAAGAAAGAATTACACCAAGGAAATTCTTGTGAATTAATTAAATTAATTATAACCAATATATGATGATCCTATATCTATGGTTCCTGGACTCTCTCTTTTGTTTTTCATTCTTCATTCTATTCTGAAGATCCGGCATTTTCTATCATGAAAGATCTCAGTTTGAACGTTTTTTAATGCTAAAATCAAAGTTGGGATACCACCACCAATGCGCTTCCGTTGTGCCTGGAACCTATAAGTGGTATCAAAGTGGTCATATAGTTGATTATAATTTTTTTTCATTGGTGATTTACAAATTTAATAATTTAGTTGTTTCAATTCATGTTAATCGTTCTTTAAATCTGAATCTCAAGATCGGTTCCTCCTCTATCATTTATCGTTCACCATATAGAAATGAAATTTTCTTTTAATTTTCGATTAAAATAAAATAGAGGATCTCATTTGGAGGATCCAAACGTTCCTGGCCGTACAACATGAGAATACACAATGTGTATTCAGAAGTACACTCCGTGTAGTCTAGTTTCATGCATCAGACTAGTCTGCCAAATCAAGCCGTGTATTGATCCTATCTAAGTCATTTATGACACCGTTTTTTGACCAGGAACAGGTGGAAAATGGTTTCTATATTACACGCCTTGTGGTCTAACAGAACACGGCATGTATTCCCTTCAGGTTAGGGTTGGATCGTGTACCCCGTACACGGCTTGCCTGGCTGGAAACCGTGTAACGTGAAAACTACACGGTGTGTGTCCCACTGAACACGCCGTGTACTCTGAAAATTTCTGAAGTACATTAACACGCCATGTCCTCGAGCGTGTACTTTGGATGGACGGAGAAGAAAATTACACATCGTGTAGTCAAAACTACACGTTATGTACGTACCCAAATTACGCAGATTTATTAAAATTTATTATTGTATTATACAAACCCTTGAGACGTGTACCATGGTGCATGCATAAATCTGAGCCACAACACGTGATAGGTGTTTTATATATATGTGTTTAATTTAACATCTGCGTAATGAACAGGATTTCACCGGGTTTCCTCCTAGGTACAAGATACGTACAAGGATAATTTTAATTTATTTAAAATTATGATGGATGAGAATCTCAAGTAAATTCAGAAAAGGGTTTAAGATAAAAGGATTAATTAATTAAAGATAATTAATTGATTTGAGCATGATTTATCTTAAGTAAGAATGATTAAATAATTGAATGCTAGTTTTATTTATGTACAAATATCGTTTCATGTATGGATGATCATGAGCTAGACCAAGACCTTTGTATGTGAATGGTTTCTTTTAATTTATTTATTTAAATTTGTTGGCCTACGAGCCATATCCTCATTAATATGTAGGGCCTGCACGCCCAAGGATTATTTTATGTAAAACCCCCTTTTACCCCTCACCTGCATGTGAGATAAATTCATATGTAATGGATGGAGATCCCAAGCTATTGGAGGTGGATAAAGTGAGGAGCCAAGGTGAAACCAATCCAAGGAGATACAAAGGTGGATAGGTGGAAAGCTGTAAACATGAACCCGAAAGGTTCAAGGTGTTTCTCCCCTAGGTCTTGGGTAAGTTTATCAACCACTTGATAAACTAACCAATAGAACAAAGCTCACGACCATGCCATATATTTTATTTCTGTCAGTTTCATGGTTTATTGTGGGCGTGTTGTCGCGATCACATAATTAATGAATTAAACAAGCATGCAAGATGGAACTAAAATAAGACCGGATTATGAGTAAATATTATCTTGACTTGGTTAATCACTTAAGTATATCCCACTTAATATTAACAAGCATGTAATCAAAGATAATAAAATGGAAATTTACGTATAAGGATAAAATCCCTCAAAAGAAATATTATGTCGGTATAGCCTTCCATAATCTTGGTTTGAATCGAACCATAGTTCAATGTGCCTGACAAACCATAGTTGGGGTGATTTCAATTATTGGGGAATTCTAATTCAAGGTTCTGGGTTGACATAACTTGATTCACATCAAGGGTTGACTGCCACAACAGGACTTGGTGTGACCAAGAGGAAAAGGTTGAGGAAATCCAAAATAAAAGGATTTCAGGATTGGGGATTCCACTCAACAGATCAAGGAGGTGCGAGTTAATGCAGTTGACATTTGGAATGCCTACCTAAAATCCTTCGTGTTTCTTGACCAACCCTAGATGGGGTAATTTGAAGGTAAATATAGATCCTTTCCACTAGAATATTTAGGCAATAGAATATTCCAAAGTCAATGGTGAGGGATATTGGATTTTGATAAAATAGTGGGAGACTAATAAGTATTAATTTATTTATTTGGCTCAGTTTTTATAATAAAGTACTAAACCTTTGCTCATTTTAATTTGTAGAAATGACAAGAAAAATTACTTCAAACGTATCATTGTGAACCATACTCGAGAAGGAAAACCTTCTCACCGGCACCAATTTCCAAGAGTGGAAGAGGCATTTACGCGTCATCCATCGCCACTAGATGAAATTGTATGTGTTGGAAGAGAATCTTCCAGTTGCGACTAGATCAGAACTTCTACCCTTAACTCACCAGGTAGATATGGAAATGGGGCATGACAAACCCGTAGTCCTTATGGTGAATAAAAAAAGTAAGGACAAGGAAAAGGGGCCAAAGACTTATAAACGGTCTGAAGCCCCCGAGAACCATACCTCCAAGAAGGGGAAGATCCAGAGGCAGGGAAAGGAATGGGAGGTAGTGTGTTTTTCATGTGGCTAGCAAGGCCACTAGAAGAGGAATTGTACCCAGAAGCGTCGGGACACTAAAGTTGAATTCATTATCGAGTTTAATCTTTCTATTTCTACACATTGGATATTAGATACAACTTGTGGGGCTCACATCTGTATTTAAATGTAGGAACCAAGTAGATTTTGAAATATTTCCAGTGGAGAGGTGGATCTTTGAGCTGCCAATGGCGTAAGGTTGGCTGCGTTGGCTGTTGGTGACTACCACCTCTCATTGCCGACTGATATGATTTTGGTTTTACATAACTGTTATTATGTTCCTAGTGTTACCAAGAACATAATTTTTGTATCTTGTTTGGATATGGATGGATTTATTTTCATGTTTGGAAATAAGGTTTGTCTCTTTTATACAAACAACATATGTTATGGTATGACACATTTAAATAATGGTTTGTATGTATTAAATTACGAAAACCAAGTGTTGGCAATAGATAATGAAACAAACTCACATGACTCATATATAACCCAGTTGTGGCATCACCGTCTTGGTCATGTAAATGAGAAGTGCTTGAAAAAGCTCTGCCAAGATGGCTATTTAGACTCTACTGAGCTAAAACCACTTGATAGATGTCATGCTTGTTTACATGTAAAAATAACAAAGCAACCTTTTGGTGGATAGGGTGAAAGGGCCACAGAGCTTCTAGGATTGGTACACACGGATGTGTGTGGACCATTTCCAGTAGAAGCTAGAGGTCGTTATTCTTACTTCATTACTTTTACTGATGATTTGAGTAGATATGACTATGTCCACTTAATGAGGTATAATTCATAGGCCTTAGAGAAATTTAAGGAATTAAAGAATAAGTAGAGAATCAGCTTGGTAAGAAGATAAAGAAACTTTGATCGGATCGAGGTAGAGAATATATGAACGAATAGTTCATCGATCTTCTACGGGAGTTTGGGATTCTATCTCAGCTCACTCATCCTTATACACCATAGTGGAACGGTGTTAGTGAAAAGAATAACCGCACCATGTTGTACATGGTGAGGTTGATGATGAGTCATGCAGATCTTCCATTATGCTTTTGGGGATATGCATTACAAACTGTAGCATACACATTAAACCGAGTACCAACTAAGGAGGAAAATGGAATTCCACCTGATTTATAGAATGGAAGGAATCCCACTTTGTCGCACACACATGTATGGGGATGATAGGTGTTTGCTAATGCCTTATTAGGAAACAAACTAGCACCTCGGGTCATGAGGTGTATCTTTATAGGATATCCCAAGGAAACAAAAGGATATTACCTATATAACCCTTCAGACAAGAAAGTGACTATCACCAGACAAGCCGTCTTTCTTGAGAGGGAGGACATCCTCAATAATAATAGTGGGAGAAAGATTGACTTCGATGAAGTTGATGCTCAAGATACACATGATTTGGTACAGGAACAAGTTCCACAGGTCCCCATGGAAGAGGTTCCAGAAACAAAAGTACTACGTAGGAGCTCAAGAGAGGTAAGGGAACCAGAGAGATTTGGTTTCCTAGTCACTGAGGATGGTGAGTCATTATTGTTGGAAAATGATGAACCTCTATCCTACAAAGAAGTATTAGAAATCTTAGAAGCTGTAAGATGGCTAAAATCTATGAATTCTGAGATGGATTCCATGTATCAGAACCAAGTCTGAGTTCTGGTCGATGATCCAGTTTATGTAAAGCTTGTTGGATGCAAATGGGTATTCAAGAGAAAACTAGACATGGAAGGTCAAGTTAGCACATATAAATTAAGGCTAGTGGCTAAAGGATTCAGACAACGTCAAGTAATTGACTATGGTAAAACCTTCTCGCCAGTTTCCACATTTAAATCCATAAGAATCATACTTACCATAGTAGCTTACAATGACTATGATATTTGGAAAATGGATGTAAAACAACATTCCGTAACAGGAACCTTTAGAAAAATGTTTGTATGACACAACCAGAAGGGTTTGTGACACCAGGTGAAGCCAAATGGGTTTTCAAGTTGCAGAAATCCATTTATGGATTAAAGTAAGCCTCCAGGTCATGGAACATTCAATTTGATGAATCCATAAAGGAATTTGGTTTCATTAAGAATGAATGTGGGCACTATGTTTATAAGAGGTTTAATGGGAATGTGATAATTATCCTATTAGTATATATTGACGACATATTACTAATTGGAAACGGTGTACTGGTCTTAAAATTAGTTAATGACTGGTTGAACAAGTGTTTATCCATGAAGGAGTTGGGTGAAGCAGCCTACATTCTAGGGATCAAGATCATTCATGATAGATCCAAGAGTCTACCTGGACTAAGTCAGGGTACATACATTGACCAGATACTAAAGAGATTTAGTATGGAACAATCCAAAAGGGGATTGGTTCCAGTGTCACATGGCCTACATCTTTCTAAGAAAATGTGTCCTCAGACACAACAAGAGAAAGATAGAATGAGTAAGATCTCATACACTTTGGTTATAGGATCCATCATGTATGCCATGTTATGTACCAAGCATGATGTTGCCTATTCACTGAGCATGGTAGGCAGATATCAAGCAGATCTGGGATAACAATATTGGACTACTGTTAAGACTATCCTTAAGTATCTAAAAAGAACTAAGGATATGTTCCTGGTGTATGGAGGAGACAAGGAGCTTGTCATCAGAGGGTATGCTAATACTGGTTTTTAGATAGATCTGAATGATCTGAAGTTGCATTCTGGATATGTTTTCTAACTCAATGGAGGAGTTGTGAGCTGGAAGAGTTCAAAGCAGCCAGTTTTTTCCGATTCTATAGCGGAGTCCAAATATATAGCGTCTTCTGATGTAGGAAAAGAAGTCATCTAGATTTGGAACTTTGTCTAGGAGCTTTATGTGGTGCCTAGCAGTAAATATCTCATTACATTTTATTGTGATAATACTGTAGTGGTGGCTCTTGCACAAGAACCAAGGTCACATCAATGGACAAAGAACATACTCTGGAAGTATCACCTATTGAGGTATTTCTATCAAAGGGGTGAAGTTGCAGTGAGCAGAGTGTCCATGGAAGAGAACGTGGAAGACCCCATGACAAAAGGCATATCTCAGTAGAAGCACGAATATCATGTGAGAGCTAGCGAGTTAAAGGTTGTTAGCAGTTGGCTCTAGTACAAGTGGGAGTCTTTTATAGTTGGTGGCCTAGAACCAACTACTTTATACTTTATTCATTAATAAATACCTTATCACATCTTGATTGTTCTTCTGCGTGACAATTTATGTGGTAATGTCCTAAGGACAACTATTGCATTAAAGGGTCATAGTGGATCCCTACTATGATGAGAACCCAGAAATGCCATAACACTGTTCTTGAATATATGTTCTATGGCCGGATGATGTTATTTGAGGGACAAAAATAATATAGGCCATTAGGGGTGAGGACTCATAAAACTTTGAGGCACCTTCTCATGGTGTGCGCCCTTGGTAATATCCAGGAGGATATTATGAGAATGAGACCCTCTAGTAAGAAATCCAAATTTCATAGTGTCATTGGATGTTCCTATCTATGGACGTGTGTGCTGGTCCTTAGACTTTAAGATTATTATTAATGGGTATTACAACTCACGCACTTAGATGTATTGACAAAAACTGTGATGACAGACTGTTCGCAGCGAAGTAGGATACGTTGGGTGCATCATGAGTAATACTGAATTAATAGATAATGAGAGAAAGGATTTTCCCTTCTGTTACACAACAGAAGTAGATATCTTAGGCCCTTTGATGGAATTGATATAGCCTAAGTAAATCCATGGCCATGGTAAGGGATGGGAAAGTTCAATTCCGGAAAGTCAAAGAAAGAATAATCGAGCACATGGGTTGATGGCACTAGCATGAAACCTGCTTGATTAGAGATATTGAGAAAAAAGGATTATATTACACAGTAAGCATTCATATGAGGTGACATGTCAATGCGGCGTCAACTTCTTTCTCTTGGTTGCCTTGACCAGTTGCTAGATAGTAATCTTGGACTTTAGGCAAGCCCGCCTAATGCCAATGAGAAAGAGTCCTAGAGGGTCACACACTAAGTGTGTCCATGTATCTTAGTTAAATATTAATTTAAAAAGTTAAATAAATATTATTCCCGACCGTGGTTTAATAATTATTTAAGGATGCTTGATCGCATTTATTTCGACACTAGTTATTCGAGAGAATATATTGTGGGTGAAATAATATATTTATTAGAGTGTAATGTAGTTACATTTATTTAAGAAATAAATAACCATTACTCAAGGTCTAATAAATATGATGGAGGAAATAAAGAAAAATGGAAAATAAAAGTACACGCTGTGTAGTTTTATGGAAAATGAGTACACACTGTGTATTAATGATTACACGCCGTGTAGTTTTTCGAGTCGGGATTTTGAGGATATAATATTATTTTATTAAATGATATTTATTATAATCATTGTGGGCACATGTCAAGGAATTAATAATTTGAAATTGGGGTTGTCAATAAGAGTTAATGAAATAAATAAAATGTGTAACACATTTCTTTATTGTCATAACTCTGTAAACCTCAAACCCGATTATAAATATCCTCACTACCCTAACACTTTTTACGATCATTGTGCACAATAATTCTGGAGAATTCTTTCAAGGCCAAAAGAACTACTTCCTCCAAGAATACTCTCAAGGCCGAGAGAGATCCTCCTCCATCGGATCAAGGCGATTGAAGGCGGACATCGCAAGTGAATGTTCTTCCGTGATATCACCTCGAGATCCTTTTGGCGGCGTCCAGTGATACGTGGAGCACGTGTGGATCACCGCTAGAGGAATCCTACACTTGGATTCTACGACGCAATGATGGATCAAATTGGATCGTGACTGGAGACGTCAACGAAGAAAGAATTCCCCCAAGGTAATTCTTGTGAATTAATTAAATTACTTATAACCAATATATGATGATCCTATATCTATGGTTCTGGGACTCCCTCTTTTCTTTTTCATTCTTCGTTCTATTCTAATGATCTGGCATTTTATATTGTGATAGATCTCATTTGGAATGTTGTTTAACGCTAAAATCAAAGTTGGAAAACCACCACCAACGCGCTTCCGCTGCGCCCGGAACCTACAGTTTACCTGCAGCCAAATGGCATGTCGTAAACCATCCTCGAATCGCCTCACCCTAGAAGTTTCAATGCTCACCCTACTAGGTGAAAGGTGATACAATTCAGTGAATGTAAATTCATAGTCCATGACATGAATTTCTCCTTCCTAAAGTCTCAAGAACTCCCAATCCCTTTATACACTCAGCGTCTTCGGAAATAAATGCTCAAAGAACATGGCCACAAAGTCCTTTCAGGCTAGTACCTTGTGTCTTCCTGCCTGAACCTGCACATCCCACCAACTCTTAACTGGTACTTTGAGCATATAGGTTTCCAATTTGACCCTCCTTCCTAGAACCATACTTAACTTCTCAAAACTCATCTACAATGCCTTGATCCACTTCTTATCCACCTGTGGACCACCCTCACCCTAAAATAATGGCAGGTGCTATGAATGAAACTCTTGATTTAGATATTCCATCGATGGTTCTTCTCCTTGAGAAACCTAGTAGATACCTTGGATAACACATACTATGATCTCTTAGAGATGCTCCTCAATCCATGGTATAGATGATGTAATATCTGGTAGCTACCCACCTACACCCAAACCTGAACCTGAGCCCGAGCCTCCCCCTGAGCCTATACCTATTCTGCCTGACCCTCAAGGATCTAAACCTAATCGTGCGATAAAGACACCCTATCCTCACCTTCCTGACACTCCATATGATCTATCAAGGTGGAAGCCCACTTAATACCATTTACATGGTTATAAAACCCATATATAACATATATATTATGCAAATAGGGAAGCAGTAACATGGAGCTCATCCTCACTACCCTTACCCTTTCTTATCGAAACCATGACCCATGGAATCCTAGCCTTATGGACTCCTTAACTTCCCTCAAAAGATACATGTATCAAATATACTATGGCCTCAGCCATCCTGACAACCAACTTTTCCTCAAACCAATGAACTCGTCACTCAACCTGGTGATAAACATCACCCCATGTCACTGTACCTTCTTGCTCTTATAAGAGCCTGAACCATTTCACATCACGTGCAATTTATATACATATCACATGGAATAAGAAATTTCTTAAAATGACATATCACATTTAACAAGAAATTATATATCACATTTAACATGGAATTTATCAAGGCACAAGTATATTAAATATAAACATCTTTTCATGTGCATAATCAAAACAGAAACAAACATGACAATTAAACCTTACCTCACTAGGCCATGGTTCTGAAAGATCATTCCTTGCCGTATGAGGCTAAAGATCACAAGTCATAATAGATAGAAATTCAAATTTTAATTAAACCACTCAAGGTGGAAATCAAGGAATCTGTAAAATGATCAATAATAGAACAATAATTTCCATCCATGGTAACTTAGTCCATCCCTCATACATTGGGGCTACAAGAACCCAAGCACAAACTATGAATCTATTTTTGAAAACATCATAATCTCTAGTCTACCATAACCCAAATAGTAAGACCAATAGAAATAAAAATAAATTCTTGATCTCATTATTATCCATCCAAATACTACTATTAAATCCCAATTAAAAACTGGTCTGATACCACTTGTAGTGTCCCCAACCAAATTATCCACCCGAACATTGCAATTAAGCCATGTGAAACTGGACAAAGGCGCGCCTCCCCATACGGCAAAGGCTTCAAACTAGTAGTGAGGGTGTAAAAGTGTCATAGTTGGGAGACTACACCCTCATGTGTTGAATATAATAGCAGTCTAAGTCATAATATATAACATGTAGTGGAAGAAAAGGCTCAATAGATGAAAAAAGGGAAAACTAAAGGAGCATGATGAAAAAAGGGAAAACTAAAAAAGAACTCCAACTGAGGCAAGACCGTAAGGTCCCCTACCAACATACCATGCCAAATAGCTACTAATTTCTAGATCCTACGGCCAATATCTCACCTAAATATAAAATAATAAAGTCTACACACATCATAAAGGGACTATGTAGGGTGTGTGAATGAGTCTCAACAGGATACCACCTAAGTGTGAAAAACCAACATAAGCGTTTAAGCAGGTGTGAACTAAGAATAAAAAAAACAACACATGAAATTAAATTAAAAAAAAGTTTCCCTATTGCTCAATATCCCCTGAGAAGATATCACCTTCCATGACCAATGCTAGAATCACTGAAGAGGAGAGGATCCTTGGGCTATGGCCCAAGGGTCCCATAAAGTAGAAAATCATAGGTGAGCCTTCAGGTTCGACCTCCAAATAATAACCCGACACCTCATGCCTCTTTACAACTTGTTTATCAAATAAAAAACCACCAACATCCCAAAGGGACGCCCATGAAAATATACCCCTGCTCTATCAGACCCCTGCTCAAAAGCATACATCGGCTCAGATCCCAACATCCAGAGGCACAATGACACCTGTCCTCAAATAAAAACCACCATCGAATCATAACATGATTTACTGAGGAACAATGAGTTCCCTCCTCCAATATAAGTTCTGGCCTAATGACCTCAATCACAATGAGTCTCATCCCCAAACAATAGAATCAATGTTATCATCTGAAGTCTCATCACCTTCCTCGTGGCTTTCTACATCAAGCACCCCCAATACAATTTCCTAATCCACACTACTGGGGCCCTACCCACATGAGTAGTCAAAACCACCACATCGTTTGAGTCAACCTATGTACACTTGACTCCAATCATCACTTTTTCTATCACAGGTGAGCGATAATCACCAAATTAATACCTCATCCACACCAACAATGGAATATTATTCCCCTACGATCATGTCGCTCAAAACCGATGGCCATTCCATCCAATATCATGGGCCTTTCCTCATATTAACAGCCTATCCACCTCAAACCGATGTCCATGATTCCAAACCAGTGATCGCAACACCCATGTAAATCTGGGAAAATCAAAACTAGATGATCATGTCACCTCTATCCTGATGTCCATGCCATCCCAATTTTCTCGATCCAAGACCATCATGATCCCATGGATCTCATCTCATGCCATGCATCATAAGAAATTCACATAATAAAAAATTCAACTTAAATAAACAAAAAGTTCAATATAATTGAATTATAAAAATACAGTTTAAACAACCAACTCAATTTAAATAAAAAAACACACCTCAACCGTGCTACCCAAGGTGGTTGATGGCCTCTAGATTGAACTCAGCCATACAAACAAGGTAAGGGAATGGATAATGACATCCTATAAGGTCACCCAATCAATTTAATATCAAACAAAAAGGTCTCTCTCAATTATCCAATGGTTCACTAAAATAAACACTCCCAAAATTATTGTGAAAACACAAATAAAGGAATACACCAGCTACTTGGACTTATATATATAGGAACATTCGGTATTAGCCCCTAATTCGAAGCTGTTTGGAAAAAATAGATGATTCCATTGAATTACTTGAAAATTAGGGAAAACTGATAAAATAGATTGAGCGCTCTATGAGGAAAAAAGAAAAGGAGAAGAGAACCTAGGGTGAGGGATTCCTTTCCACTACAATTTTAACACACTCGATAGGTCTAAAAATAGAGCACTGATGATGAGATGGGATTAAACCAAGGGAGGAAGGAAAATGGAGGGCTTCATCCACTACTATGTGCAACCCACAGGGTAAGAAGGAGGAAAATTAATGAGGAAAGGGAAAAATAGAATAGGAAAAAAAGGTAATTTCCCTCCATTAATTAGGCCAAATG
Source organism: Viscum album (assembly GCA_963277665.1). NCBI lineage: Eukaryota > Viridiplantae > Streptophyta > Magnoliopsida > Santalales > Viscaceae > Viscum > Viscum album. The sequence continues at coordinate 1,598,849,175 of OY728141.1, forward strand.
GTTATCTCACATAATTTTACAAACCGTGTGAAAACCATGTGAGATAAAATGCATGGGTATTACCTATATGGAACTACCCCAGGGTCATGCCGCACAATTTTCACTAAATATGTGAAAACAATGTGGAAGCCTCTACAAAATTTATATACCAGGATGTAATACCATTCACCTCACCCACACGGTTTACCCAAACTATGCGATAGTTCAAAAAATAGGATGCACAATTAACTGGGAGAGGCCACACGACTTTCCCCAAATTGTGTGCCTTAACCTACAACTCCCAAATAGGCCTCTAGGCCTCTAATGCTTATGAATAACTTTTGAACACCTAAGGCATTCTACAAGACTCTAAAACCATCCAGAAACATGATATAAGGCTGACAGAACTCTCATAATTTGGTTCCGACTAATGAAAAAGAAATTGGAATACCCACAAATTCAATAATTCAAAATGGGAGAGGTTTTCAACCCAATTCAAAACCCAAGACATTAAAAATCACCACATGATAACACCTTTGATCCTCATTTTTATTAAAAAACCTTTGGTGTACGGGGAGGTTCACCCATGTCTATATAAACATTAGGTGCATTTACTATATAGCGATTTGGGATGAAGATGTCATAACGTGGTATCAAAGCATTGTTTTTTTCTCACAATTTGAGATATTTTGTAAAAAAGGTATGAATGGTCATAATTTTAGATGGATGTTATTTCATGTGTGTAACATCCCCGAACTGGGAGCCAATAAACCAGTTCCCTGAGCTAGGTCACCACATGACCTCAAGCATACCTCTGTATACTCCATAGGTTGTCGGCTAGTAGTGAGGGTGTAGATAAATCACATGGGGTGACTATAATCTCATTACCAGATTAAGACACAAAAGAGAACATAATAAATAGCATAAAAACATTCACAAAACCAATAATCATGCATAACAACCATCTCCCAAACTAGGTACAACCACAACCAACAATAAACATGGTATGTCATGCTAATAGTGCTAAAGTGAAAAAAATCCAAACTAAAGATAAATAGTGGAATCCAAAAAATTGTCCTGACTCCAATTTTAGAACTTCATCCATGATTTTCCCATTACCATATCAATTTCCTTGCACATAGCCCTTTCCCTTGTCCTAACCTGCAACCATGAAGTCTGCCCGGGTACCCAACTACAGCCCGAGTAGGGTGTGAGTACAACTCAGTAGGCCACCACCAACGATGTCTACAAAATATCATGTAAAAAAATAGTGCATGAAAGAAATAAATAATTGAAAAAAAGACAGTTTAGGGGCCCCTAGACAATAATATCTACTTAGATATTACTAACCACAGTGACAAAATTTGTTATGTGCATCTTCTTCATTACTTAGTTCATCATAATCATGTAACCCATGGACTAGGAATTCACATAATTCACACATGGTTAATGGAATTTATCATCATACGTAATGGAATAAGTCAAGTACCTATCTTAATATGTATAAAACATCACAACATCATAATATCCTCACCTCAAAGCCTCAGTCCAGGTGGAATAAAACTATTAGAGAAATAGAGATCCATCCCCTTCCCTAAGCCGTTCATTGTGGGTGGATTCAAAGCATTAGTCCAACTCAACCTATGGGAGGATCCACAATCCTTTATCCCACACCTCAAGCCATGTGAACATGCTTATTAATCCATTAATAAAATATAAACATAAAACAACCAAACACATCCAATACATGTCTTAATCATAATCCATGATAATTATTAATGGAATTAATATTATTCTATAACCCATTTACAAACTTTCCATTTACATCACTTACCCAATTCCATTTTCATTCATTTCTCACTAAGCGTAATCAATATTTATGTTAAATCATCCAATTTTACATATTCGTAAATTCCCTTTTTATATCCCATTTAACACTTTATTCCTTTTACATACCATTTCCAATTAACATATTCACTAATTCATATGCCCAACCCTCCTAGACAATTCTAATATAATTCATAAACCACATGATACAAACCAAATTAATAAAATTAACCCTTTTCTATGTCATTACAACAACCCTTTAATCCACTAAAATTTCTAGATACATTATCAATATTCCATTTGAACTTCCATCAATATCCTTGAAATACTTAACAAGGGTGTCACATTACCTCACAATGACCTTGCACTCACTTGGCTAATTTCTAGGTTTGGGAATATCAACACAACTCATGGACAACACTAATTAGGTCAAATCATCCTCGATGCATTCCATGGGGAACATGAGGGTTTATACTCATAATTTAGACACACTTTATACCAAACCTCACTAAAGGGATCAGAAGCACAATAATAATTTACAAAGAACAAAAACAAAACACGTACAAATCTAAAACAAAACTACATGATACAACTTATAGACCACCTACCTCAAATCCGTTGGGGAATGCGCTCCCAAATGTGGTCTTAGATATGGATTAAATCACCTCTTAAATATTCAACCTAGATATCATTGAAAAAATAGGGGGTTTAGAGATTTATATGGAGACAAGATAAGGATGCAAACCCTAATCCAAAAATAGAGGAAAGAGAGGGATTATACTTACCTAGAGCTTTGATCCACAACCAAAGACACTCCAAATGACCTAGATATGAAAGAGAATCACCCTTGGAATCCCTTTATAGATATTCTTCATCACTAGGGCTGAGAGGGAGAGAATGGGAGGAAAAATTGGATGAGGGTTTAAAATAAAGTAATGGATTTTTTTAAATTTTACAAACTTTAAAGGGGAACATGGTTTACCCACACAGTTTTCCAAACCAAGTGCAAAACATGCACATGACACTATACAAGGAAAAATAGGATGCACAGTTACTTGGGAAGGCCGCATAGTTTGAATAACTTTGTGTCGGTCATGGAATATTCCACTATCCCAAAATTTCTCCCACCTCCCACGATTTACTTCACCATTTTCTAACCATGCACTAATCATGTGCCTAACATAGTTTGGACCGATTTTCCTTTCTTTCATGTTCCGAATCCCCATAACACCACTGAGGTCCCTCATACTATCGAAATAATCTCATTAAATTAAAAAAAGAGTTTGAAATTGAAATTTAAGCAGGGACATACCTCCTTGAAGTTTGGGAGCTTACAACCTCCCCATCTTATGACAACTCATCCTCAATCCTCTCTTCCAAAGCATTATTGAGTTTCCAAAGAAAATATATCGGGTCACTAGGCCTGTATATCTGATTATATCTCCCTAGATTCTTCCTGAAAATTCCCATGTGGATATAAAATTTAAACCAAGGGCAAAATCTTTCACCACAAGACTTTCTTGCTATGGTCCACAATAAAAATTGGATGCTACTGAAAGGAAGCATCAAAATCAAGATCAACATCTTCAACATACATCACTTGAGATGGATCAGGGTGATACTTATAGAGCTTTGAAACATGAAGAAAATGATGCATACCATTATGCTGCTATGGAATATCCAATTGGTAAGCCACAAGTCTGATCCTTTACACAATATCAAACAACCCCACATACCTTGGCGCCAACTTGACCTGCTTACGAATTCGACGATGGACCAACCTTGGAAACAATTGAATAAACATAATATCACCCACCATAAACTAAAGAGCTCTACGACACCGATCTACATATGACTTCGGCCTACTCAGAGTTGTTTTCATGCGATTTTGAATCAATTGAAACTTTTCCGATGTCTCCTACACAAGACTCGGTCCTAATATCTCAGACTCCCAAACTTATAAAAAAATAGAGTTTTACATAGTATCCTATAGACCACCTAAAAAGGTGTAATCTAAATCATACCCTGAAAACTATTATTGTAGGAAAACTCAACAAGCGACAAGTGTTTTTCCCAAAAACCACCTAAAAATAAAACATAAGCTCTCAACATGTCCTCCATCACTTGAATTGTACGCTCTGACTTCCCATCCATTTGTGGGTGGTAGGCCTTACCCAAAAACACCTAAGTACGAAGTTAATTCTATAACCCCTTCCAGAAGTGAAATGTTAAATGCAGATAATTACCCAAAATGATGGTTCTTGGCATGCCATGAAACCACACTATTTCTTGAACATATAATCTACCCAACTGATCAACTGTGCAAGTCTCATAGATCAACAAGAAATGAGAAACTTTAGTCATCCAATCCATAGCCACCCATATTTTTTCATTATTCTGAGGCATTATCAGAAGACCCACTATGAAGTCCATAATTAGGTCATTACACATTGAATCTAGAAAGAGAAATGACTATTACAACCCACCTGGGTGTTGATGTTTGGCCTTCACCTATTTACAAGTAAGGAATCACCCCAGAAAACCTGAAACCAGTTTATTTATTATAGGCCACCAGTACCACCAATGAAGATCAATACATTTTAGTCAAACAAGGATGTATTGCCCACTTAGATGCATGAAAATCATGAATAAACTCTTCTCGCACACCTATCAGCACCACAACATGACCCTGAACATAAAAAATTCCATCAGCACCAACATCCCAAATAGATGGTGAATCCCCACATTTAAGACTTTCCTTCATGGACAAATACTACGGATCCACCAGATGACTCTCCTTGATCTTTCTCAAAATCACATACTCAATTACTACCGAAATAAGGGTGAATTTCCAATTCTCATCCTATACTTCTAGGTGCATCTTAGAAAACAATTCCATCATTCGACAACCAGATTTGGATTTCTGAACCACTTTGTTTTTATTCTTCTGACTCAGAGAATCCAAAATTCCATTCCCTTTCCCTGGTGGATAAATCCTCTCAAAATCAAAGGATTCTAGGTACTCAACCCACCTCCCTTGTTGGTGATTCAAATCATGTTAAGAGAAGATTTACTTAAGGAATTTATGATTGGTAAACACCATGAATCACTCTCCCAACAAGTAATGCCTCCAACAACATAAGTCCTAAACCATAACAACTAGATCAAGATCATGATTAGGGTAATTTATTTCATGTGGTCTCAAATATATTGACCCATATGCTACAACCCGATCATTCTACATCAAAAATTCATCAAGTCCAACACCAAACACATCATAGAAAAAAGTATACCTCTTACTAGGTTCTAGTAATTTCAAAATTAGTGCAGTAGTAAACTTCTTCTTTAGCTATTGAAAATAATTCTCGCATGCCTTTAACCCATGAAACATTACCCCATTTTTGGTAAAGCCTATGAGTGGAACTAAAAAATAATAGAAATCCTTAATAAGCATTCGGTAATAACTGGATAATACTAGGAAAATCCAAATAGAAGAAACATTATTACGATGATCCCAAGATACCACATCCTACACCTTATTTGTATCCACTAACACACCTGACTCAGAAATGATGTGTCCCAATAAGTTCACCTTATCAATCTAGAACTGACATTTTGTTATCTTGGTGTAAAGACCATTCCCTCTTAGTGTACTTAGGATAATGTTAAGTTGTTTTCCATGATCATCACTATTTCTTGATTGCACCAATATGTCATCAATAAAGACAAATATGAAGTGATCCAGATATGGGTGAAATATTCAGTTAATTAAATCCATGAAAATAACCAGTCCATTGGTCAATCCAAAAAGCTTCACATTAAATTAATACAACTAGTACGTACTTCAGAAAGCTATTCGTGGTACATTAGATGGTATCACCCTCAGCTAATGGTATCCTGATTGCAGATCGATCTTGTAAAACACTGAGGAACCCCTAATTTGTTCAAACATGTCATTAATTCTGGGAAGTGGGTACTGGTCTCAACCTTCATTCAATTCATCCTTCAATAGTCAATACATAACCTCAATGATCTGTCTTAATTTTTTATAAATAGCATGTGATATCCCCATGGAAACAGACTAGAACAGGTAAACCAATTTCTCTCATACTATTCAATTCGATCCTTATGTTTCTGGAGTTTTTCAGGCACCATTCAATATGGTGGAATGGAAACAAGTTCTACACCTGGAAGAAACATGGTTGTGAACTCCACATCCGTCTCAGGTGGTAGTCCTGATAAATCAATAGGAAACACATCCAAAAACTGATCAAACCCAGTAGAAAAAACATGTTGTTCCACTCCTCCATCATTAAGAATAAGGCACGCCACTTGGGAAATTATTTCCACCAACTACTGGAAAACTAGCCCTGTTTGGCTCACTCGGACATCCCACTCACCAGAAAGAACATAAGTATATCCATCGAGAGACGTGAATGTTACCCTACAATGGTAATAATCGATGTGGTCCTAGTACAACAACAACCAATACATGACCAAAATCAGTTCAAAACCTAACATATCAAGGAAAGATAGGTTCCACATAAAACTATACCCACCAACCTCTATAGAACAACTCTTAAACTATCTGATACCCTCAACTTGAACCCCTAAAAAACTATTAATTAACATAAACCCACACATACTTTCCATAGTTAGAACCAAAACAACTATGATATTGGTAGAGATAAAAGAGTTTGTGTATCCTCTTTCAAATAAATCACTAGGGAGTGTAGAAGTATCAAGAATAGTACCTCGAATGGTAGATGGTCCAGCCTCACCACCTCGAGGTTTAGACTAAACTGCATGAAGATAACCTGCCCCTCTACCCTGGGACCCATCCTGAGTACCCTACACTTCTGATATAAACGATCTCACCCTAGAGTTCCACATCCACTTCCCCTATTGGTTTAATCTGTGGAGATCCAACTACTTTCTTGATACGGGGTGACTGACCCCTACCCGCACTCAACATCTGCCTCTAACCTCCATATGTTCCAGGATGCCAAGGGTTCTTGAAGAACCTCTGTATATTCCCCGACCTACCATAGTATTGGAACTCGACTAGTGGTTAGGGAGATTGACCTCCCCTATGCCCCATCATGCTACACCATTAACATAATACTTGTTCACCACCCTAAGGAAATACCACTCTCTTTTGACTACTACAAGCACTTTCAACCTATTTAAAATTCCCAAAATGATGCTTCCTACCCTCGAAATATGTACCACATATCCTACCAACTAGCACTACAAGTTCACCTCATGAATCTCCCTTCAGGTTCCCTTCTAATTTAAGGTCTCGTTCCACTACCTCTTCAAACCTCTTTAGATGGGATATATTAAACTAGGACTTAATCTCATGCCTAAGCCCATTATAGAATCATTTTTTCCATATTCACCTCTTCTCTAGCCAACATCGAGATAAAATAGTGCAAGTTAGTGAAATGAATATAATAAACCATCATTTAAGAAACCCACTAATTCAAACTCATAAACTCTATAGCCTTCTACAACCTATAGGTTCCTCGGTAGTAATGTTCTAGAAACATTTCTTGAAAATACTTCTATGCCATTCCTTCAGCCTGCACTGTCTAAACCATAATGTTCCCCCAAAAATTTTCCTGAACCCTCAACATATAAGTTGCTAACTTGACTTGCTTCTTAGAAAGAGTCTTTAAATGATAAAGATTTTTTTGGATAGAATCTATCCAGAACTCTACTACCTCTATACCAACCTCTCTAATAAAGGTTAGAGGGTATTATAGCTGAAATGGCCTGGTAATATCGAACATACTCGGTGCAACCCGACCTGGGTCCCTTTCCATCATCTATATAAAACAAACAAAGTTCTCATGGAAATTTTCATCCCTATTATAATGAACCATTGGATCTTCATGCTTCACTATTGGGAGATCATTCTTGGAAATGTCCTCCTATCACTTAACTGACACACATCTTCATGGTTTCATTCCTCTACAATTACAAACATGATATTTAGAACAAAAACCATAAAACTTCCACAAAAAGGGGAAGTCTCATCACTAGTGATAGAAAAAACTATTCCACATACACCATCCAAAATATCCTTACGATACTCAGAATATTACCCTCAACCATCCCTACCAAGGCCATGACTAATACATGGAACTAACTCACACAACTGCAAGCCTAATATTCTACACCATTTCAAAACTATCACATATCGCTACTTACTTCAACCAAACATTAATACACTTACTACCCCTTATTAATCACAATTATTTAATTATTATTTAATATTTTCGTCCATTTTTAATCATTTTATTAACTTCATTAGACACCATTTTCATCATTTTCAAGGAAACCAAATGCATCCTACCCTTTTTCCCACACACTCATCCCATGTGTATGTTCCTACCATGATGAATTTCACTTATATACTTAGGTGGATAAAATGATGCCTGAATGCAAAACCTTGTTCCATTATGACCACAAAAAAATATCATAAAACCATCACATCACACAACAATTACATCACTCGATGGTGAAATATGATCAAATGTAACAACACAAAAAAAGAACAAAAATACCCACCCTAGGTGACTTGTTATTTCCCTGATACATGGGTTAGATACTCCCAAGTACATGCTCATTACCAAGACCTGACACCTTCCTAACCTCTTGTCTACCTTCCCCGAATAGAAAGTCACATAAAATACCTACTCTAATACCACTTTGTAACGTCCCCAACATGGGAACCACAAAATTGGTTCCCAAGATGGGTCACCACATGACCTCAAGCATGAATCACCATATTATGGAGGTTTATGACTAGCATAAATGGTGTAGATAAGTTGCATGGGGAGACTATACCCTCATTAATAGAGTAAACCAAAATAGATAACACAATAAAAAGAGGAAAAAACATGAAAAAACCAATATTCATGCCTAAAAACCATCTCCCAAACTGGGTACAACCACAACAAAAAATAAATATGGTATGACATTCTTACAGTGCTAAAGTGAATAAAATCCAAACTAAAGATAAATAATAGCATCCTTAAAATGGTTCTTACTCCAAGTCTAGAACCTCATCCATGTATGTACCATGCCCAAATCAAATCCCTTTCATGGTGACCTTTCCCTTGTATTGAATTGTAAACATGAAGTCTTCTCGGGTACCCAATGGCGGCCTGAACAGGGTGTGAGTACAATTCAGTAGGCCACCACTAACGTTGGTATAAAATATCCAGTAAACAGATAGGTCACACAAGAAATAAATAATTAAAAAAAATAAAAGATAGTTATGGGTCCCTATCCAAAAATTTCTACTTATCAATTACTAACTATATTTCCAAAATTCATTATGTTTATATTCTTCATTACTTAGTTCATCATCTACATGTAACCCATGGTCTAGGTATTCACATCATCCACATAAGGTTAATGAAATTTACTATTATACATAAGGGAATAAGTCAAGTCCCTATCTTACTAGGGATAAAAAATCACAACATAATGACATCCTCACCTCGAAGCTTCAATCTAGGTGGAATGCTATCATTAAGGGAATAGAGCTCCATATCATTCCCTAACCCGTGAATTTTGGTTGGAGTCAAAGCATCAGTCCAACTTGGCCTGTGGGAGGAGCCTCAGTCCTTTATCCCACACCTCGAGCCATGTTCACATACTTATTCATCCATTCATAACATATAACCATACCTCACCAAAACACAACCAATACATATAATAATCATAATCCCTGACAATTAATAAGGGAATTAATATTATTCCATAACAAAGTAACACATTTTACAATTATATTACTTACCCAATTCTTTTTTCATTCCCATATAACTAGGCACAATAAATATTTCCCTTAAATTATCCCATTTAACATATTCTTAAATTACCTTATTATATCCCATTTAACACTATTCCTTTCACATTCCAATGAAAATCAACTTATTCACCGATTCATATTTCCTACCCTCCTATGAATTTCTAATATAATTCATAAACTGCATGACATAAATCAAACTAACCAAATTAACTAATTTTTGTTCCATTACAAAAATCTTTTAAGAAATTAAATTTTATAGAAAAATTACCAATATTCCATTTTAACTTCCATGAATCACCTTGAGATACCTAATAAGGAATCCACATTACCTCACAATGACCTTGCATTTACTTGGCTAATTTCTAGGTTGGGGAATATTGGCACACCTCATGGGGGACCTAATTAGGTCAAATCATCCTCAATACATCCCATGGGGACCATGAGGGTTTAAAATCATAATTTAGTCACCCTTTATACCAAAACTCACCACATGGATCAAACGAACAATAAAAAGTCACTAAGAACAAAAACCAAACATGCACAAATATAAAAAGAAACTATGGGATATAACTTGTAGACTTCCTACCTCAAATATATTATTGAAAACACTCCCAAATTTGGTTTTAGATATAGATTAAACCACCTATTAAATCTTAAACTATATCTCACAAAAAACATGGGATTTTAGAGCTTTGGTTGGAGATAATAGAAGGATGAAAAACTTAAACCAAAAATAGAAGCAAGAGATGTATTAGACTTACCCAGAGCTTTGATCCACAACCAATGACACTAAAAAAGAGATAGAGAAGAAGGATAATCAACCTTTTAACCCCTTGAGATATATTATTCATTTCTAGGGTTGATAGGGAGATAATGAGAGGAAACATTGGGTGTTGATTTAAAATCCCATAGTGGTATTTTTTTAATTTTTACAAACTTTACAGGGCCGCATGATTTACCCACACATTTTGAAAAATTATGTGCAAACCATACACATGAAATTGTCCAAGGGAAGCTGGGTTTCATGGTTAATAGGGAAGGACACACAGTTTGAATAAATATAAACTAGCCATGTGACACGCCACTGTCCCAAAATTTCTCCCACATCACACGGTTTACCTAACTGTGCACCAACCGTGCACAGTTTGGCCTAGTTTTCCATTCTTCTATGTCATGAACCCCCATAACACCCCAAAGGTCCCTCATACTCCTAGAATCATCTCTTTAACCCAAAAAATAGTTTGAAAATAAAATTTAAATAGGTACTTACCTCCATGAATTTTGGGATCTTACAGTGTGCCTCGCTAGCCCTGATATGAGTTGAAGTCCAAGTTACTAGGGAGTCAGGACTATAGTTTTTATTTTTTGATATTATGGTTGAGTTGATTATTATTGAATATTAAAAATGTGTTATTGATTTATTATTTTTTTGGATTTTATCTTTTCCTGAGGTGGAAAGAGGTGTGATCTCATGAATCACATTAGGAATATAAGTTCACATGACATGTGTACACTTATGTGTGATTGTGACCCTAGTTCTAGAAAAAGGATAAGAAAGGAAAATAGAGTTATATTACTTATGGTGTTAAAATAAACCTACATAGTGGTTTCCCATACAACTTCTTGGAAGGATTATACTTAAAAAAACTAGATAAAGTTTTAATTTCAACTGATAAAAATATTATCTCCTCATTATATGGAACTAGTTAAATAAAATACCCATAAAAACATATAAAGTGTTTTCCATTATAAAATGGGAATTAAATTTCAATTAAGTAAACCAAAAATATGATCTACTTGATATGAGTCATCATAGCATGATTTTGTATATATATATATATATATATATTATCATGTATGAGATCATGATCCTTAAGGGGGTAGTCTGGTATGTGGATTCTAAATGAGAATGAGTTCTCTAGAGTTTGTAGTTTGTGTGACTATGATATGCTTGATGTACATGTATATGAGACCCCTAGAGAGGGTGCATAGAGAAATTTGTGCCTTAAAATATTGATATGAGAGCATGGATGATGCTACATGAGGTGTAACCTATATATGATGATACTTATGGACTAAGTGTGAGAACCTAGTGATGTTGAGATACAACTCCGTATATGGGCGAGTTGGGTTCTATAATGAAAGAACTGGATGATTTTCCTATTTCTAGAGTCGAGTTGTGCTGTATAAGGATAACTTTATAGAGGGGATTTCCCATGCCTACGAGTGTCCTTATAGACTAAAATCATAGGTAGATTCTTTGGGTTTGAGATTTATGCATGGGAGGTGCTATCGAGTATGTGATATAGGCATCAGGGTGCCTTTGATACTATGGAATATGAGATCATGATTAGTGATTTTGTTTTAACAGGCCTAACATATAAGGGAGGCATGGTTAGTGTTTAATTAAACTAAAATCCTTGTATTTATAGAATATAACTTGATATGGTATGGATTGAGTGGTATGGTTGGGTAGCACCTAGGTGTACAAATGCTGGGGTATGCTTTTTTTGGCAACATGGGTTGTTGAGAACCATTATGAGAGTGATTAAATGTGACACTCTATTACCATAGTCAAATAGAGTGATCTTTTGCTTAACATACATGGAAATTCGGTTTGTATAAACAAGGATTAACCTAGGTAAAGTGGGTTTAATTTTTAATTAGATATAGGGTATGCATGGATAAGGTTATAATTTATATTCACTTGAAATAGATCTTAGATTTAGTGATTTTCAAATGGTTTTGGAGTGGTAATAGGTTGAATTGAGGATATGGATTCCCTTTTAAGGGCAGGGTAAAGGCATATGGAATTTCCAATTCTATAAATATGGGAATCACTCTGAGTGTTAGTTCTTGTGGAATAATGATTTGTTTTGGAGGTTATTATTGGATATAATCCTAGAACATATTGATTTTGTGTAAATTTCTTGATGATTTTGTGGATATTTCAAGGTGGTTCACTCATGGAATCAATGATTGGTGAACTTTTTTGAAAGGAATAAAATATGGTATGATGACCATTTGATAATGTGAGATGATAAGGGATGAGTCGCTCGATGTTATGGATAAGAAATTTAAGAATTTCCCTAATAGTAGCAAGTTGGGGATGATGTGATTATAGGTTATTTGTAGGGATATGTGGGGCTTGTAACATGATGCGATGAGTGTGTCATGGGAGGAGTGACACACATGTAATATTAAAACTTGTTGTGAATTGTGCTTAATGAGTTGGGTAAGAAAATTTATATGGTCAGGAGAACACCATCGATGATCTAAGTTTATGATTCTTGTTTTAAAATGTTTTTTTGGGTAAAAATTAGGAGTGAGGGGTTGATAAACCCAACCCAGATATAGTTATAGTTCTGTGATGTATATTTGATAAAAGTGGATGGGTTATGTGCAGTAAATATAAGATACCAAGATATGGGTATTGGATGATGGGAATCACGTGGAGTTAATAAATTTGATAAATGATAGATAAAAGATGAGGAATAATGGTTGGTAGTGTTATTAGGGGTATAATTTAGGAAAATAGTATCACAATGTGACCAGTTCTATGGAAAATTTATGCTCGTGTGAAGAAATTCTACATGTGTAACAAGGAAAGGAATTGTGCTATGGATGTGGTCATAGGAGTGGGACATTATATTCATATAATAATTACTGAGTAATACTTGAGTGTGACACTAAGCGGGTGATGGATTGGTATAGACTAGTGGCATTAATCGATGGGGTTTTACATCAATATATCAAGATTTCATGAACTCCATTGAGAGTGTGCCATTATTTCTGAGTTGGTGGAAATAATCTATGTTGTGATGAGTAATATTATGGAATTTTACTATAGTAGAGTATTTAGGCACGGTATTGGAATGAATATAGTATGTGTAGGAATAAGATTTCAATAGTTTGTTAGGATCTAGTGATTGTAATGGTTTATGGAGGGTGAATGAGGATATTTATTAGGGATTTAAATTGTTATGGTGGAGAGTTTTTTATGACATGTGTCATTATAGGTTGGTAAAATTAGAATAAATTTTAATTTTTGGTCTTATAGTATGGGATATTTTGAGAATGGGGATTCAGATAAGAAATCCAAGTGTTAGAACATCTATAGAGTATGTTTTTGGAAGTGCGAGGAGGCCCAAGACATGTCTCATGTGTAACATTCTGAATTTTTTTGAATTATTTTTAAATCCTAATATAAATTTAAATCTATATTTTAAAGGTCTTGGGTCTATTATGAATGATTGGTTTTTTTTTGTGAGGAGTGATTTGGGTTGAAACATATGTTGAGACCACTTTGTGTGAGTTCTATTTTTTCATCAATGGTTATCAATAAATAAGGATTTCATTGATTTCAATAAATTAAAGATGTAGTAAATAATAAGTAGCATGAAATTTTGGTTAAAGTATCCAAGATAGTTTAAGAAGTTTAAGAAGATCCTAAACTTTGTGTTACTTGGTATGGTGTTTAATGATTTAAACACACATGCCTTCGAAGGAAAAAAATAATTATATTGGATGAAAAATATGTTTTAAGATTGGATGAAGAACCTTGGAATATTGGTTTGAAAGTTAGTTGATGTTATTTCCTTGGAAGTACTTGATATATTAAAGGAAATATTGATTTTAAGAAGGTTTATCCATAATAGTTGGATAAGGTTTTGAAGGTGTTTAGAGAGTAATTTGGACAATTCTTAATCTAATTCAAAGTGATTGTGTATCATGAGAAGGGTTCATGATTCTATAATATTTAAGAGAGTAGCGGAAGGAGTTCCATTCCCAAAGCATGGTATTTTACCATAGAAGTTTATTGGAGACGATTTTCTATTCTGTAAACTAGAAGCTACTCCCCAAAGGTAACAGAGTCAGTCTTATGGTGGATCTGAAAATAATGAGACCTCCCAACTGTAGTGGTACCCTACACCATAGAGGTGGATGGATTAGTTTTTTATGGTTAATAAAAAGTGGGGACCTCCACCCCACAGTTGTATCCTATGCTATAGAGGAGGTTGGTTTTTATTTTTTATGGTTCTGAAAAAATCAAGACCTCTACTCCATAGAGATTTATCACACCAAAAAAATGTTTTGGCACTTGAAAAATAAATCTTGTGGACTAATATGCTATACTGTAAGAATAGATACCATTTTAGAAAGAAGAAAGTTCAAATTTTGGTAACCTTGTTTGTGTACAAGTCACTACATCCTGGTGATATTATTTCAATATAAGAAAAAGAGAAATAGGTGGTTTATGCTGTAAAACATAGACCATGTCATAATGTGTAGATGCCAAGAATTTGGTGGTTCTGAATATTTCAAAACCCACACACCATAATGGAATAACAATACTGTAAAGGATTTCAAGCCTATTTCATATATATGTATTTTTTTATACCAAGATACTATAAATAAGATACCATTCTAAAATGTGTTCAAGTAGTTATAAAGTAACTAGTTTGAACCACTGTGCTACGCCATAATGAAGGTTCTCATGCCGTGATTTATGCATTTTGAGAATATTCAAGTAAGTATGATTAAATGGATATGTATAGTTAATTTATTTGTTATTTCACCCTTTTATAACTATTTATTTGAATTGGATGATGAAGATATATTTGAAAAAATATCTAAATGTTGAGTTTGAAAAAATAGTTGAAGGAAGTTAGTTACTTGAAATTGAAATTCAAACTATAGGTATTGGAGGGATATTTTTCATGATATATTGATCTACAATAGAGTGAAGAATAAAGTGGGTGTAGAGTGAGTTCGAAACTAAAATATCAGATTATTATTCTAGTTTTATGAGAATGAACCAATACCTTCTTTAAAATTGAATAAATCCTTATGTATTAAAGATGAATAGATCTAGTGTTGTTGTAGTACAGTGAAGAGGAAGAAGTGAGGGAGTGAAATACTATCATCAAAGAGATAAAATATTTATTCCAAGAGGAAGATGGAGATTGTGTGTATTTCTACTTTACTTAAAAAATAGAGAAGTCATTGCATTATGGTTTTCAAGTGGAAGAAGTAAAAGAAGAAGAAGGGAAGGTAGAACATCCATAGCCTAAAGAGATATAAAGTGGTTATACTATCTTATTGTCACCCCAATTTATTATTATAAGGTGTAGGATGCACCTGTGTGCGAGATGTACTAAAAAATAGACGGGAAACATAAAAAAATGAGTCACAAGGTTATAACCTATTATTTGTATCTCACAAGAGGAATCAAGTAGGTTGTGTGATCATGGATGAATCAATTTCACACCAAGGAATAACCACCTCATATTGAGTATTTAACCTTATAAATTGTTATGTTCTTTGTGTGTGTGTGTGCTTGATTTTTCTATAAAAAATAAATAAAGAGAGAGGGAGAAAAAGTGTGGTCCATTCACATTAACATGCGACCAAGGTAAATTGAAAAAAGTGATAAAATTTAATGTAGATTTAATTGGATCAAGAATTACCAAAAATAATTCACCCTTATTAGTGTGGTTTATATTCTCAACTTGTACCCTCATTTGGTATTAGATCTTGGTTCACCTCTACCATATTTTCTTTGTTCATTTGAAGTTTTTGTCTTTGAATAATAAAACATTCCTTTATAAATCATAATGAAGTTCTACTTTGATAAATAAATTTATATTTAAAATCTGAATTTAGTTTCTACCAATACCTTGATGAATAAGATGAATCAAGAAAAGAAGAGATTATGGAATATATCCCTATTATTAAAAGAGAAATAAATTTCATTCCCTTTTAGAAATAATAAAGCCAGATATGTTTCTTTTGGTGATGAACAAATGGTTATTTCAATAACCAAGGATATGAAAACATTAATAGATCTTTAGGATCAAGGGATTTAAGTGATACTATGGTAAATATTATTGTTTAAACTATTGACAAGAAGAATATTCAAGTGAGTGTGATCATATATCAATATATTTTTCAATTAAGTATTCAAAGGATATGATGAATTTTTTTCTGAAAGAATAATTTTATGTTATCTATGGGATTGTTGAAAGAATGCATGAAACGTTCACCCATCTTTAATGAAAATCAAATAACTTAAATAAATAATTTAAAGAAAGTTTTATAAATAGTATAAATCTCTCAAAAAAAATTTATTATCGAAGAAGATATAAATAAGAAGCTTGAATAGAGATGCTCTAAATTTTAAGAGGATTAGACCAGTTCTATCCAAGAGGTGGATTATTTAACTAAATAGTTTGACATTATTATCCATGAATTAGAAGAAAATATAAAAAATAACATTGACTTCAAAATGCACAATTGGATATTAAATCTAAGAGGATTAAAGAGATTGATACTTTGTTAAATAATAAGATAAAAATATTGGATGAAGATTTTGGGAAGATGAGGAAGGACTATGAAGATATAATGATATTTACTAAATATAAACCAAATTACCTTAATATGAGATATTTAGAATTGGAAATAAAACTGGTCAGTTTGGAAGTGAAAAATAATTATTCTTCACATTTAAAGAAGTGTAGAGATATTTTCAAAGAAACTTATAAGGATGATTCTAGTACCAAATTATACCTATTATTAAATAATAAGATCATGACATCATTTAATGATATTTCTCAAGAAGTATCAAAGATGGATTTACCATCCATAAGTAAATTTCATAATTATACTAAATCTATTTTCATAAAAAGTACATGTTAAAATACAAAATATATACAAGTATAGATGAGAATAAGTGATGAGAATCATAACACCATGTACATAGTGGATAGAAAAATATGCATGAGTATTGGTTCCCAAATTGAAGTTAATCCAGTGATGAAGAATGCCCAAAAACAATATGCTACTGAATTTGAAAAATATGGACAACATGTACCGAAGAAGAGTAGAATAGGGTTTGTTGGGAAATGATGATTGTGTAACAAGTTTGAGAAATGTGAATAGGTTTTTTGGTATAATCCTTTAAATTCATAAGAATAAAGGAATCATATTTCTAGGGGAATCAAGATAGAGAATAAGAAAAATTCATAGATAATGAATAATCTACCCTACTCAAGTAGATTAAATCACTTGATGATTTATGTGTTGTTTAAAATGGATGTGGTAATAGAAGTGATAAATGCATAACTAAAAATGTATTAAATATATGCAAGGAGATATGAACACTTGTAAATAAGGAAGAGTTAGACTTGGGTAGCAATCTAAAAAAGGTTTCAAATATGATTACCCCCAAGAATTTTTAGACAGGTAAGAAATCCTTGGAATATAAGATGAATTCCGATTAGATTCTATGTAAGTATAGGAATATTATCAAGTAGAGTGTTATATATCACAAGAAATATGTGAAGAAAAAAATTCCTATGAATCCTTACGGAGACTCCAAGTAGGCTACTAATGTTTTAAAATAATGTATAGTAATTTATCCAAAATATTTAGAGAAATAAAATTAATTGTAATATGCACAAGAAAGAGATAGTGCAAAATTAAAATAAAAGATTCCTCACAAAGATTCTAAATTTCATGAGAGGTTGTTAAAAAATCAAAAATCTTCTATTTTGATAATTTTTTTAAGGGAGATTCAAGATGACTTGACATAATGGAAACATATGTTTGACCATCTCGGTAGAATAAGAAGAATCATTGAGAAGAATTCATGATACAATGAGAATGAATGATGATAAATCAAACAATGAATAATAAGATGTGAAGAGACCCCTGACCCCTTAAACAAAAGCATTTATAAATAATAGATATGGAAGAATAAAGAGTGAATCATCTTGGTTGAGAAAAACATCTCAACATTTCCTTTCACATAAAAGAACATGAAGATCGATCTTATTTCCTTAACACTTGTTTATTGTATTTAAAATTAAAATATTGATAATTTAAATTGAAGTATGTTCTTAGTGGGATAAATTGAGAACGAGAATATGCTATCAATTTTTTAAATAAAATATTAGTAATATTGTATCCTTAAATTATTTATAAATTAGAATTCAAATACAAATATAATGGAATGAGAATACATTAAAGTGATTATCTTTAGTGAAGATGTAGAAGTTGAAAAAATATAAACAACTATATGAAAAATCCCATTTTGGAGCATTCTCATCATCAAAATCATAAAACATATATATTTAATAGATTAATTGTTATGAATATCATGAGGAGTGTCACCTTGATGGGGAGATAAATAAATAATGTTGACGAAACCACACAAATTATTTTCTTACGAAAATATTAATATTCTGGAAGGTGATTACTAAAAATGTTATTGAAGAGGTATTTGTTCTTTGTCTCTAAAACCTGGTATTTAAAAATCCTATCCTAACATTAAGGGGATAAATTAAATTAATCTATGACATTAGTAAAGGCGTTTTAATAAGTAAGAAGGATGTTATAACCTTCAATTTTTACTTAAATGTTTCTAAATAATGTGTTAAAGTGAGTATAGGAAAATCAGGTTAATATTTTTTAGAAATATATATCTCAATTGGAATCTATCAAATGAATCATCTTTATTCAGATTAAAAAATATATGAATAAATATTTTTAGTTTCCCCATTTCATTTTCATTAATTTAAATTTGTAATAGAATTCTTAGTTGTCTAAATCAACCCCTATTTTTTATACACTAAACATGACTCAGTAGAATTATAGTAGAATGGTTTATGTCACTTTGATAAGTATGAATTGATACCATTTCCAGAGTACTTTTTAGTTATTTTAAATAAGGGGGATATAAATCAAAATGAAAATATTGATGGGAAATGGGGAGATAGTAAAATAAAGTGAAATATTAAAGAGTACATATTGACATATCTTTTAATGAGGGTATTGAAAAAAATATAAAGGGGGAGATTATTGAGAAAACTTTGTGTGAGTTAAATTTTTTTTCAATGTTTTTCATGGAATAAAGATTTTATTTATATTAATAGGATGAATATATAATAAAGAATAAGTATCATGGAAGATTGGTTAAAGAATAGAAGCTGTTTGAAGTGGTTGAAAATATCATATGAATTGTGTTACTTAGTATGGGTTTTTAATAATTTAAACACACATATATTATAAGATTTAGTATGAAGTTATGATCCTAAAAAAGTCTTGTTATATTATAGGAAAAATATGTTCAAGGTTGGGTAAAAAACTTATAAGATTTATTTGGAAGTTGATTAAATATATTTTCTTATAAGTTCTTGAAATATTGAAGGAAAAAGTGATTTGAAGAAGATTAATCTATGAGAGTTAGATGAATTTTTTAAGGTTATTTTAGAGTAATTCAAATGATTATTAATATAGTTCAATGTGATTTTATATCATGATAATGGTTCATGATGCTATTATATTGAACGGAGTATTAAAAGAAGTTAAACACTGAAAATAATGGCATTACACCATAAAATTTGATAGGAGAAGATGTTATATTATGTAAAATCGAATCTATGATAAAAAGTAAACTAAATAAATATTATGGTGGATCTTTAAAAATAGATATCTCCAGGCCACAGTGGTATCCTACACCATAGAGGTGGTTGGATTGGTTCTTTATGGTTCTAAAAAATTTGAGGCCTCCATGCAACTATGATATCCTATACCGTAGAGGAGTTTGAATTGGTTTTTTGATGGATATAGAAAATTGGGACCTCTAAACCAAAAATATTTATCACACATTGAAATATTCTAAAAGTTAAATGATAAATGTTGTGAACTACCATGTTATGCCGTAATAAGAGACACCACACCACAAATAAGAAATCTTAAATTTTGGTAACCCTAATTGGATACAAGTCTCTACACTCTGACCAAATTATTGCAATTTATGTATCTTATAAAGAGTTTTTTTATTATATAAAATGTAGATTATGACTCAATGTGAATATGTATGGAATTTAGTGGTTCCAAAAATTTCAAGACCTCCACACCCTAATTTGATATATAAACCGAAAAGGTGTTATAACCTATTTCATATCTCTAAAATTTTAAAGACCTCCATACTATAAAGAAGATACCATGATACAATGTGTTCAATTAGTTATAAAGTAACTAGATTGAACCAATATCCTATGCCAGAATATAGGTTCCCACACGTGACTTATGAATTCCATACATATTCTAAGAATTGTGATGACTTGAATCCATTTATTTGATTTGGTGGTTATTTTAGTCTTTTATAACTACCAAATTGAATTAAATGACGAGGATATATTTATATAAAGATACAAAGGTTTATTTTTAAGAAGTATTTAAAGGAGGTTTTTGGTTATAATTTGGAATTGAAATTCATATTCAAACTAAAGGAATTGGGGGGATACTGTGCATATTATATTAATCTACAGTAGAGAGAAGAAATAAATGTGTGTAGAGTAAGTTAAACAATTCAATATCAAAGTATTATTCTAGTGTCATGTGAAATATCCAATACATACTTTATAATGGATGAAATCATGGGGTATTTAAGATCCAGAGATCCGGTGTTGCTATAGTATATTGAAGAATAAGTAGTGAGAGAGTTCAACACTATTATAAAAGAGAGAAAAATTACATTTCAACAGGAATAATGAGATTTAGTGAATTTCTACTTCTAAGATTAAAGATAGGAGTCCTTACATACTTATCTTCAAGTGAATGAAGTAAAAGAAGAAGTAAATTCAACACATCAAAAAATTGAAGAGATATAAAGTGGAGATACTCTCTTTTTGTTACCCCAACTGATTATTATTGTAAGGCGCATGATGCACCTGTGTATAGGATATACTTAATCATAGTTGGGAGATGTGAAAACATGAGTACCAAGGTTATTCAATTCTCATTTTAGATCACTATATAAGTCTACTAGGTTTTGTGATCATAGAGGAATCCAGTTCACACTAAGTACTAACCATATCACATTTAGTGATGAACCTTGTAAATTTTCATGTTCCCTGTTTGTGTTTGTTCTGTTGTGTTGTAAAAAATAAAGAAGGAGAAATAGAGAATAATAGTGATTTTTTCACCTTATAAAGTGATAAAGGTAAAATGGAAAAGGGATAAAGGTTAAAGTAGATTTAATTTGATCAAGACTTATTAATAATTATTCACCCCCTTTTAGTGTGGATCATTTTCTGAACTTTTCCACTCACTTTAGCTTGGATAAGTGGATTATGGATTAGTATAGGTGTTGTGAGTGTTGGGATAAGTCCCAAATTAATTCATGAGAATTGGGCCAAGTTAAGTACTAGTTTGCTACCAAATTTTAGTGTCTGTCATGTTTTAAGGGGCCTCATTGGTGTCACAATCAAATTAGAGGAGTTTTTTTTAGAATTTTTGAGGTTTTGAATGTTTTTGGAATTTTTACCAAAGTGTTAGGAATTTAAATATCATAAAGAGTAGATAATTCATCTCAGACTTGAAAAAAATGATCTTATACATGGAGGAATTATCTTATGTTTTAACATAAAAACTAATTCAATTATCTTATGTAAGAAAATTTTATGTTACATAAGAAAAATTGTCTTACATATGAAAATATTATGTTACGTTTGATTTTTTCAAAGGGAATTACCTTATGTAATAAATTATTATATTTTTTAAGAAATTAATTATATTAAATATGAACATACTATGCCACACATTTGAGTTTTTTCATGAAGTAAATTATCCTATACATGATACATTAGATTATATATGAAGTAAATTTATTTACGTATCAAAGGGTGATCTTATTTATGGGAATTAAACTTATTTATTAAGCTTATGAATAAAATATTAACCTTATTTATTATAATTCACCAAACTTATGAATTTATGAACTCATAATTTTAAAAAAAACTATGATATGTAGGATAATATTTATCTTACGTATGGGATCCCAGGGAGTGACATGTAAGGTAAATTATAGGGGTATCCAGACTCTACCAAATTTTTGATTTTGGGAAAATTCTATAGTTTTTTATAATATTTATAAAATTATTAAAAATATGTATTCAAGTAAATTAAGTTTTTTTCATGATCCATACATTACAAGATCTTGAGAAATAATTCTCTTGTTAATCTCTTCGATTCAAAGTGAGATCTTACTCATTTCTTAATATATTTTAGTGTCATTTGAAATAGGATATTTATTAAGGTAAATATAACAATCTGTATCAATTATTTATTGGTTTCTTCCCCTATTTCTCATCACTAAATTATGTGACCCGAGTTAGGGATTTGGATATTATTTCACTGAACCACGGTGGAATCACCTTGATATCAAGGGGATTTTTCTTGGATTGGATAAATTTGATCATGATAGGATTATCAAACTAGGTTACATTAAAATTTATTAAGGTATTTTACTAGAAATGTTTATTTAGGTGTTTCCATTGTATTTGGGTGAAATTAGTGGATTTATTAAGATGTGAATGTAAGGAATTTGTGTTTTAGTGATCCAGATAGATGTTGAGGGTAGTGATAACCCTTTTCTTGAAGATTAAGTCACATGAGGTTAACTAGTGAATGATTATTTATTATTACCTAATATTAATTTTAAAATTAATATTGGAATAATGCGTAAATTAATTAAATTTTTTTTATAATTTATTTGGATGATGGATTATTGGAGTTAGGACCTCATGTTGATGGATGATGGTAAGTTGACCTTAGATGTGACTTGCAAAAAATTCGGAGAGGATGTATAAGAATTTTTTATAAAGTATAGTGACTCCACATATGAAGTAGATGGACCTTGAAAATTACTCTTAGTTCATCCATTTTATTATGTAGTATGTGGTATGTGCTCTCACTAATTTTTGTGTGATGTGGTTTTATTAAAAATGAAATGTTCCTTTAAACTCTAATGAAATGAATGATAGTTCCTTAGTCCATGATGGAATCTTGAAAAGAAAATTATGCCTCAACCACTGAGGATCTGGGGTTTGAATATATGAAGTGTGTTGTGTGAATCGTGGACCTAGATTGCTGTAAATTATATAAAACTAAGTGAATGAATATAGTGGGCCTTAATATTGGTGCCTTTCATCCCCTCTGGGTGGGGGAGAGTGATGGTTAAGAATGAATTTATTCGGGAAATTCCATGTGATACGATGAGATATCTTAGATTCTCTTGGATATGATGTATAAGGGTGGGGTGGGTGTTCCTCCTCTATTTGAATTTGTTGGTATCCTAGTGAGGATACCATGGGGGAAATAATTTTATTGCAGGTTTAGTGAGAAGAACTACCAAGTTCAACTTGGGAAGTGAGGTGAATGTTAGAACACTATATTATGGTTGGATTATATGAGATTACATATATTCCCAATTAAACCATGATGTGAGAATGGTTATATTAAGGGATGGTATTCCATTTAAATGACAGGTTTTGACCCTAGAACTGAGGAATTAGATAAAAAAACTATATAGGGTTTCTAAACCATGAGGTGACCCATGGAACTGGAGAGGGTGCCCTAACATAGTAGTTATGTTATGATGGGTGTTGTTCATGAACTTGAGTGGATGACCTTGGAAATGTATTTGGGGGTTAGGGTAATTATCCAACCCCTTTGATTGTGATAAATGTTATATGAGGTTATGGGGAGAGATTCAACCTTAAGTTGATGTGATATTTGATTATAGGGTGGGGAAACATTCCCCTCAAATGGAATTACAAGTGGGGAACAATCTCACATGATATTTTTTTTATTCAAGAATGGATCACTAATTACCCAATATTATTTTTGAAATATTACAGGCGATGTTCCATTCCCCTCAATATGATTATCATATATTATAGCAGAAGCTCCATTCCTACTAATATGATTTATCAGATATTATGAGTAGGGTTACATTACCCTTGATATGATTTATAAGATATTATTGGTGGCTAAACATTCCCCTTGATATGATATATGAGATATTACAGGTGAGGCACTATTCCCTTTAATGTGTATATATATATGAGATGATCTGAGTGGGGAACCATTCCCCCTGAGTGATTGGATATATCTAAGATATTATGGGTGGGGTTCCATTACCCCATTGTATATATATATATATAAGATGATCTGCCTGGGGTTCAAACTCCCCTGAATGATTATATACATGAGAGATATTATGAGTGGGGCACCATTCTGCTTGTTGTGTATATTTATGTATGTACATGAGATAATACAAGTGGTTCACCATTCCCCCTAAGTTATTATATATATCTAGTATTTGAGGGAAAGTTTCCCACCCCTTTATATGTATGTGATATATTCAAAGACATTCAACACTGGTCTAAGTAGGTATGGTCAATCCCAGGTGCTACCTTAGAACCAAAGGATCAATGATGTTTATTTTAGAACACTTTAATATTTTATTTATTTATCCTACTGATCATATCACACTATGGAGACACTATATATACTAGTAATGTTTTACACATCGTTTATGGTGGCTTTCTATTTTTTAATCACACTCTACTTGAGTAACCATAGTACTTCAGTACTTGGGAAAACCTAATGTTTGCAGGTTCATGTAGGGAAGAGGCTTAGTGTTTCATGATCAAGATGGATGGTTTGTAAAGAGACAAGATATGAGGATCATGGATGGTAATAGAGAATCTATGTGAATTTTTATTTATTTAGTTTTTATATGAAATTAACCCTTTGGGTGACTAGTCATTGTAATGACCCGAAATTTTGAATAAATGTTGTTTCCTAATTTTGTATGTTATTTTCTTTTTATACTAAACAAAACTGTTTCATTTGATAACATGAGTATAATTAAAATGAGACTGTTGGGTTTTTGACTGTTATATGACAATTGGTCAATATAACTGCTAGAAACAAAACATTTCGATATTTGTCTCTAAATAGAAGTGATCTTGGTTAATTAATATAGAAAGAAGATTCGATGGCCTCACCCAGTAGTCTTGGACCGATCGAAGCCCATGTAACAGAACTTGGGAACGAGGTAGCACCACTGGGCTTTTCTCTGGACCAAACCCAAGCCGAACTTCATCATGTGAAGCTAGAACGGAATTTCCTTCATGAGAAGTTCAAACTGATAGAAATTACTACTCGTGTGATGTTCGCCGAGCCTCCCTTGGATTCTCTCACCTTAGCACACCTTACACTTAGGTCCTATGCTGGTGTGATAAGGGGCTATGTAAGGATACCGTAACTGCCTTGTGTAATCCTTTGTTTTAAATAAAAATTTTGATTTCTTCTTATGATGAAGTTTATGAATTTTCAAATGTCTGGATAAATATAGTATGCATATTTATTGTGAATTTTAGAGAAAGGACATTTTAAAAAAATGTTTATGTAAACCATAAATAATTAAAAATGTCTAATGATTTTCCAAAAATGGTCTTCTACAATTATGTTCAGTACAAAATTTAGAGTCTAATAAGATTAACTTGATTTTGATGAATAGTAAATTATGAATAGTGATTTTATGCTTAGGATTAGTAATGTGATCAAATTGATTAGTAATATCTTTTAAATAAATCATTAATATAATCTAGGCACCTTGATTAAGTAATGTGATTCAATAAAATGGTTAAATAACAGTTTCATAAATTATTAGCCAAGTATTAGTTTTTTCAGGTGAATAGTGTTTTTTAATTAAAAAATTAATTAAAAATATTTAGAAAATTATTTTTATAAAATGGATTTTATTTTTTAACTCAGAGCATCGATATTATGTTAAGGTAATTTTTGGGGATTTTTATGAAAAAAATGAATTTTCGATGAATAGTGTATTTATTTAAAAATTAAATTAAAAAATTTAGAAAATTATTTTTATTAAATGGAGTTCATTTTTGAAATCAGAGCATCGATATTTGGTTAAGGTGAAATTTTGGGATTTTTCTGAGAAAGTTGAATTTTCGATGAATAGTGAAAAATACAGTATTTAAGTTACGGGTGTTTAATGACATCATTAAATGATGTATTAAGTATGTAATAAATATCGTCGAATTATGAATAGTAAGATATGGTATGAGGTGTCCCAAGTGGCCAATACCATGTGAACATACCAAGGGAAAGCCCATGGTTTTTCCAAAACCACTAATGAGGTGTCCCTTGGCCATTAATGCCTTGTCCCCTCACTTTCCCTATAAATACCAAGCCATACCCTCATCCATTCGACTCACAACTCTCCCCCAAAGAAGCTCTGGTATAATTACCTCCCAAGGAGTCCTTACAAGGTTCCCCAAAAACCTCAAGGTCCCAACCTTTGAGTTTTACGAGTTACGTTTTAAGGTAAGGGATCCTACCTCCCTCTTTCTTTTCAAGTAATCTCTTTTATGTCGTTTCTTTTATCCTCCATGATCTTATGTTGGAGGATGTTATTTTATATTCATCCTACTGTATTTTTCATGTTCATATGATGAGAGACCCCCTGTTTCTCTCATCATTTCATTTTAAGAATGTTAAAGTGGCGTCGTTAGGCTGCCGAATTTTTAAGGGATTTTTTCAATCTTCTCAAGTTCTATTTTCATGTCAAGTATTTAAAGTTCCTTTTTATTTTGTTGGGGTATGATATCTAAATCAATCATACTTATCTTTTATGTTCATATTATGAGATACCCTATTTGATCTCTTCAATTCAGTATTTTGAAGTTTTAAGTGGCGTCATTAGGTTGCCGAATTTTTAAGGGATTCCTTTAGCTTTCTCATTTTTCAAAGTTATACTTTCATGCCAATTATTTAAAGTTCCTTTTTATTATGATGGGGTATGATCTCTATATCTATCATACTGATCTTTTTTGTTCATATGATAAGATACCCTATTTTTATCTCATCAATTCATTTTTTTGAAGTTTAAGTGGCGCCGGTAGGCTGCCGAATTTTCATAAGAGAAATCTTATTTTTGTCTTCCTTCCATGTTTTTCATTTCATATGGCATGTCTTTCAAATTTCATTACCATGTTCTTATACCCTTTATATTATGTACCTATACTGTTTTATGGATCATTTATGAGTGGGTGACCCATGTTCCCTCTCTTTTCAATGTTTTCTAAAACCCCGAAACATAGCCGTTATGCTGTAGAATTTCCGTCTCAAAATGTCTCTCCCCTATTTCTAAAATTCTCTCTTTTTATTTAGTGAATACTAAAATATCTCTCTTATATAGGGGTATTCACATATATAACAAAATGTTATATTTTAAATTTTGGGATTTACATACATGAGACCCACCTTCCTTTTCTATGGGTTTTAAAGTGACACAAAGATCATGTCTTTAAAGAAGTTTTTAAAACGTTATGATTATGAAATGAAACCCATTCATTTTATGATATATGGGTTGTTTATGAAATTATTGATGATGATATATGTGGCTCACATGATAATAAATACCTATCAAGGGTGCGCCCTGATAGTGCTCCAATTCATTGGGTAAAGACTTAATCTCTAGAGATGACTATTTTTAACGACGCCTTGGTGAATAACCTTGGTAATTTTTAATGACACCTTGGGGATGGACCTTGGTGAAATAGAAATGATTGTCAATATTAAATGTTGTAGTCACATATTCAAGTTATGAAATATGTTATTTTTATTATGATATTCATCATGATTTCTTTCTCATGCCTTAAAGTTCTTTTTCATGACATTGTTGATGTATCTCAAGTTCGCATGTTAAATGTTTCCACTTGTTTACCTTACTGGGCCTTCTGCTCACCCTTTCTTTTGATGTATGTCCCCAGGTTCTGAGATGTAGTAATGGACCTAGGATGAACATAAGGAGAATACTTTCAAGTGTTTAATAATAATTTTTTAGGTTTTCATGTTTTAAGTTCTTGGTTTCCAAGACACTAAACCTTAAAGATCCTCGGTTTTGTAAAATTTAATGAAAGTTTATGTGATAAAAAGGTGGGATGCTATAGTTGGTATCAAAGGATGTTTAGTTATTTGTGGAAATTATGATATGAAAACTTTAGGAAGAATCCTATAGAAAAGTTTAAATATAGGAAATATTCCTAGTATTTTGGTGAGTATTGAGTAAGGGGTTTCCAAGCTAATGCATCCCTGTCTGGATACGAGCAGGTAGAGGTGGCTCTAGAACAGATATACATAGGGGCAAAACCCGAAAACACCGCTTTGAGCTAAACTCAAACGGGAACTGGTACATGACAATGGGCTTTGCTACACTCTTGGTTACGACACTCCTGGGGGGATATGCTTTGGTAAATTCATAAGCTTAGTATGATCCATTATTAAAGGAACAAAGATAAAATAAAATAAATATTCACATAAGAATATATTATCATGGATAACCTAGATTGGGACCTAGGGGATCACAAGTTAGGCTATACTTTTCTTCTACAAGTTTATCCTTCTATGCTTTATGTTTACTTTTAATGATTATTGGATAAGTATTTAAGCCCCTAATTTTAATTTCTTTCCTTAGATAATGGCGGGAAATGGAAGAACATGTCCCAAAAACCAATGTGATAGGAAATGTGATGATTTCCGTATTAATATGAAAGAGATGATTAGGGGATTAAAAGATGATTATTATTTTGGAAGATGTTCACTATTTTGGGAACCCTATTTGATCAAAGTAAATAGATTACTACAGTATTTTCTTTGAGGAGTAAATGTTGAATTATATTTTAAAGAATCGATGAATTTAAGGTGAACTTATGGTATTATAGGTTACTTATGAAAATGATTGACCTATCTTGGGGAAAATATGTTTAGGTTAGTTGCTTTTGTTATAAGATGTTAGGAGTGGTTGATGTTGTTTGGAGATGAACAATAAAGTTTATCTTGGAAGACTATGTTATCAAGTCCTTCTTGTATTTGGGTTTCAATCTTAGTTTGGGTTATTTTGAGGAATTTTAAGGACAGTTATTTACAGAATGGTCTATGGTGAACTCTGGGTAGTACCGTGGAACTTTGAAGATTTAAAAGTAGTTTCCCTTCCTATGGGATTCTTTCTTTTTGAAGAGTTGTTTTATCTTAACCTTTCTGTTTCTGGGATAAATGTTTAAAGATAGATAGTTTTTCTTTTGTGGAATACGTGATTCTCTAGAAGATTATTCTTGTGCTTTTGATGAGACCAAGTGTTTTTGAATGCTCATCATTTGGAGAAAATATTAGTTTTGGTAGAAACTTATTAAAGGATTAAACACTACTTGAAGGTAGGTATATTTCCTTATGTTTTTATTCTATGTAGAAAATGAATTCCTGAAAACTATGAAAAGGAACATAAAACAAAAAACGTTGTATGTTAACGTTTCTAACTAGGAAATCAAATACAGTTTGACCCATCATAAGTTTGTGATTTTATTTTTGTTTACTTTCTCCTAATCATGTTTTCTATCACTCTCCCTTAGAACGTGACCCTTTGTTTTCCCTCCATGTCCATGTTTTCCTATATGGAATCCTAGTGTGGGTTAACTCAGGTGACCTTTGTACTTCCCTTTCTTTCTTCTAAAGTAATAGTTTTACTGAATCCTTTTCTGGTGTGGGACTTTCAATGAAATTTCAAAACCATGTTTTAAAAATTGTGAGGATGTAATTTCTTAAGGCAGGAAGATTGTAATGACCCGAAATTTTGAATAAATCTTGTTTCCTAATTTTGTGTGTCATTTTATTTTTATACTCAACAAAACTGTTTCATTTGATAACATGAGTATAATTAAAATGAGATTGTTGGGTTTTTGACTGTTATATGACCATTGGTCAATATGACCGCTAGAAACTAAACATTTCGATATTTGTCTCTAAATACAAGTGATCTTGGTTAATTAATATATAAAGAATATTTGATGGCCTCACCCAGTAGTCTTGGACCGATCGAAGCCCATCTAACAGAACTTGGGAAGGTGGTAGCACCACTGGGCTTTGCTCTGGACCAAACCCAAGCCGAACTTCATCATGTGAAGCTAGAACGGAATTGACTTCATGAGAAGTTCAAACTGATAGAAATTACTACTCGTGCGATGTTGGCCGAGCCTCCCTCAGATTCTCTCATCTTAGCACACCTTACACTTAGGTCCTATGCTGGTGTGATAAGGGGCTATGTAAGGAGACCGTAACTGCCTTGTGTAATCCTTTGTTTTAAATAAAAATTTTGATCTCTTATTATGATGAAGTTTATAAATTTTCAAATGTCCGGATAAATATAGTATGCATATTTTTGGTGAATTTTAGAGAAAGGAAATTTTTAAAAAATGTTTATGTAAACCATAAATAATTAAAAATGTGTAATTATTTTCAAAAAATGGTCTTCTACAATTATGTTCATTACAAAATTTAGAGTCTAATAAGATCAACTTAATTTTTGATGAATAGTAAATTATGAATAGTGATTTTATGCTTAGGATTAGTAATGTGACCAAATTGATTAGTAATCTCACTTAAATAAAGCATTAGTATAATCTAGGCACCTTGATTAAGTAATGTGATTCAATAAAATGGATAAATAACGGTTTCATAAATTATTAGTCAAGTATTAGTTTTTTTGGGTGAATAGTGTTTTTTAATTAAAAATTTAATTAAAAATATTTAGAAAAATATTTTTATAAAATGGATTTCATTTTTTAACTCAGAGCATCGATATTATGTTAAGGTAATTTTTGGGGTTTTTCTGAAAAAAATGAATGTTTGGTGAATAGTGTATTTATTTAAAAATTAAATTAAAAATATTTAGAAAAATATTTTTATTAAATGGAGTTCATTTTTGAAATAAGAGCATCGATATTTGGTTAAGGTGAAATTTTGGGATTTTTCTGAGAAAGTTGAATTTTTGATGAATAGTGCAAATATAGTTTTTAAGTTACGGGTGTTTAATGACATCATTAAATGATGTATTAAGTATGTAATCAATATGATAGACTTATGAATAGTAAGATAAGGTATGAGGTGTCCCTAGTGGCCAATACCATGGGCAAGCCCATGGTTTTTCCAAAACCACTAATGAGGTGTCCCTTGGCCATTAATGACTTGTCCCCTCACTTTCCCTATAAATACCAAGCCATCCTCTCATCCATTCGACTCCCAACTCTCCCCAACGAATATTTGGTATCATTACCTCCCAAGGAGTCCTTCCAAGGTTCCCCCAAGCCCCAAAGGTCCCAAGATTTGAGTTTTAAGAGTTACGTTTTAAGGTAAGGGTTCCTACCTCCCTCTTTCTTTTCAAGTAATCTCTTTTATGTCATTTATTTTATGCTCTATGATCTTATGTTGGAGGATGTTCTTTTATATTCACCCTACTGTAATTTTCAAGTTCATATGATAAGATACCCCCTCTTTCTATCATCATTTAATTTTAAGAATGTTAAAGTGGCTCCGTTAGGCTGCCGAATTTTTAAGGGATTCTTTCACCCTTCTCAAGTTCTATTTTCATGTCAAGTATTTGAAGTTCATTTTTATTTTGTTGGGGTATGATCTCTAATTCTATCATACTGATCTTTTATGTTCATATGATGAGATACCCTATTTGATCTCTTTAATTCAGTATTTTTATGTTTTAAGTGGCGCCGTTAGGCTGCAGAATTTTTAAGGGATTCATTCGCCTTTCTCATTTTTCAATGTTCTACTTTCATGTAAATTATTTAAAGTCCCTTTTTATTTTGTTGGGGTATGATATCTATATATATCATACTGGTATTTTATGTTCATATTATGAGATACCCTATTTTGATCTCGTCATTTCATTTTTTTTTTAAGTTTAAGTGGCGCCGATAGGCTGCCGAATTTTCATAAGAGAAATCTTATTTTTGTCTTCCTTCCATGTTATTCATTTCATATGGTATGTATTTCAAATTTCATTACCATGTTCTTATAACCTTTATATTATGTCCCTATACTGTTTTATGGATCATTTATGAGTGGGTTACCCATGTCCCCTCTCTTTTCAATGTTTTCTAAAACCCCGAAACATAGCTGTTATGCTGCAGAATTTATGTCTCAAAATGTCTCTCCCCTATTTCTAAAATTCTATCTTTTTATTTAGTGAATTCTCAAAGCTCTCTCTTCTATAGGGGTATTCACATATATTCTAAAATGTTCTATTTTAAATTCTGGTATTTACATACATGATACCAACCTTCCTTTTCTATGGGTTTTAAAGTGACACAAAGATCATGTCTTTAAAGCAGTTTTTAAAACGTTATGTTTATGAAATGAAACCCATTCCTTTTATTCTATATGGGTTTTTTATGAAATTATTGATGATGATATATGTGGCTCACATGATAATAAAGAAATTTCAACGGTTATCCCTAATAGAGCTCCAATGCATTGGGTAAAGACTTAATCTCTAGAGATGACAATTTTTTACGATGCCTTGGTGAATAACCTTGGTAATTTTTAATGACACCTTGGGGATAGACCTTGGTGAAACAGAAATGATTGTCAATATTAAATGTTGTAGCCACATCTTCAAGTTATGAAATACGTTATTTTTATTATGATATGCATCATGATTTCTTTCTCATGCCTTAAAGTTCTTTTTCATGACATTGTTGATGTATCTCAAGTTCACATGTTAAATGTTTCCCCTTGTTTCCCTTACTGGGCCTTCTGCACACCCTTTCTTTTGATGTATGTCCCCAAGTTATGAGATGCATTAATTGACCTAAGATGAACAGAAGGAGAATCCTTTCAAGTGTTTAAGAAGAGTGTTTTATGTTTTCATGTTTTAAGTTCCTGGTTCCCAAGACACTAAACCTTAAAGATCATCGGTTTTGTAAAATGTAATGAAAGTTTATGTGATAAAAAGGCGGGATGCTATAGTTATGCTATATTATTTTATGATAAAATTCCATATTATTATAGCATGATTCTTATTTATTATTTTTTATCATACTCTGATTTTCATTGTGGATAATGTTTGGTTATTTTCACTAGATTCTTTAATCTGATATGAGGTTATTGTATACCCTTGTTAACACCATAGACCCTAGCTTATAGTTATAAGGATCTTTCATACATAGAGGTGTGATTTAGGTCATATAAAACTCTAGTCTAATTAGTATTATGTGACCCAAGTTGAGAATGTTATAGAAGTTAACCTGGGTGATGATGTCATTTGGATGGGTTTTACAAGTAATGAAGGCGATATATCTATAGAATAACATGGAATCGTGGTCTATGGGATTCCAAATCAAGATTCTCACAAATTATTCCTAGAGATATAAATGGCCTCAGTTGTTCATGGAATCTACATTGGCCAGATTTTCCTAGAGAAGTCCCCTATTGACATGATATTCTTAAGCATAGTCACAATTATATATTTTTCAGCTATACAAACTTTCCTTAGAAGCGACCTCACCCTTGAGTAAATCCTTGTTCCATAAAATAATGTAACCCCTAATGTAGAATATACCACCCTAAACCAACTCACACATTACATGGAATGATAAAATTTTAATTCTTCAACCACTCAGACCCCACTTATTGAGATAAAGTAAATAAGACCATCATTTTCATCTATTCATGGTCCTAGTAACCAATGGTTTAAACTACCTAGATTTATATGATATAATTTAATTAATCTTGGTGGATTGAGAATAATTTTTGATCCAAGAGAGCCTCCACTCCTTTGAATGCATACATTATCGAATAGAGTCTATGGAATAGTCCAATTAAGAGATAAAGCAACAAACTATTGAAGATTTATGATTTTAAGAATCAGAAACCACTCTTACCCTACAGATTTAATAATATGAGGATAATCTAGTAGGAATTAGAGAACAATGGTTAAAAGTAGTAATCAGTATTGAGGCTGCACGATATAGAAATCAAGAACCAACTGCATTGGACAAGAAGGCATGTTTTCTAGCCAAAACCAATGCCATCAGATATGAAAACTTCCAACAGTCAATCAATTACTCCCATAATAAATTAGATTATTTTCATGATCATCGAAATAATTTTTTTATTAATTCTTTCACTATTTTCTATCTTTTTTATGTGGTAAGTATCCATTTTATGGATGCTCATATTTTTTTAAAGTATAAGGTGGAATATAACTTGTGGATGTTCCTATTATTATTTTATGAATGATGAAAATTATTTTGTTTCAAATTTTTCCAATAATCTATCTCATATTGATCATATATCTATGAAAATCTATGAATCTTATGAGTAATGATATTTAGACAAGAGAGTCCATCTAAACTTTAGATGTTCATGGATTGAGTTGATAATAATATCTAATCATTATAGTTAAATATGAAATATGTTAACCTCATTACCTCCTGGTAATTTTCCTTTAGATAAGTATAGGATAGATATATATAGTAGTATATGTACCATCACTATACATCAAGGTGAGTGTATAAGATAAAGGATTGTGGGTTTTTTCCACCTGAGCGTGTGCACTTAGATGATTATATGACGTATGGATATAGTGACATATATACCATCCCCATTATCTAATGTTTTCTCACTAGGATATGAGATGAGGCTTCCTCCTAGATGTGTTATCTTAGATATATATATGGACATTCCAAATATATTGGAATATATACCATAATCATAAGCTAAGCTTGGTTCATTAGGACATGAAAGAGTCGAGTGACTCAGTGTAATTGAAAAAAATGAATATAAAATTACAAGATGAAGAGTTAAATAATTAAAAGGTATCAAGTAACCTAAAATCATATCTCATTGTGTTTCTCATGGGCTATCTGAACCAATATATTAGAGAAACATAGGACTACTCTAATTTTTTCCTAGTTCACTGGATCTAGAGATCTTAACTCGTGTGTTATTAGGGATGAATGGTGATACCTATGATATTTTCATATTTTATTTATACTCAACCTATTTTTTTCCAAATCCTTAGATACATGAGGTTTAACAATTAGTAACCTAGATTTTGATTATGTTTTCCTTTGTGGGTTTTTAACTTGATAACCTTTTCATCTCTTCCTTTTTTCCAAATGCTTAGAATTTTTTTGAGGTGATGTAAGGGGTGTAACTAGTGAGAGAATACATGATTCTTTGAGGAAACCCATTATATATTTTTTACCTGGTGAGTAATATGTCTCTTTAATTTGGTAGTTTAAGGTTATGTAGGTTAAACTATTTTAGTGGGAGTTTTTGGTTGGATAGATTTAACCATAAGATGAGGTATTCTACCTACCAGTCAATGAAAGTTAAACCCAATGTGAATGGAATCATATTTCTAATAATGTATATAGACTCATGGGGGGTGGGAACAAGGGTGAACAATTTTTAAGGACATTTATATTAGATTAATATATGATGAGGTTTAAGATTTCTACCATGGAAAAATGATCTTGGAGTTTAATTTTATATAGGTTTAACTAAAAGAATGAGCTATTATATACTATAAAAATGGAGAGTTAAAATAGAAATAAATAAGAAATATAATACTATTATAGATATACCAAAGGGAGTTGGAATTAGGTTAAGGTAATAATACTTGGACCATAAAATTTTAGAGTTTAAAGTCATACAAATCGAACAAAAAAAGAAGCATAAGGATAAGGTTATGCATCATTGACCAATGGGTGAGATGATCTATCTTGTTTGGGAAAGACATACCTGATGTGAATGGAGATCCTAGTTCTAGTATAGATTATATCATTAATGGGTTCACATATTTTAGTTTAATAGTGATTTGACCATTATTTCGTGCAATTTAAGGTCACGTGATGATAACCATGATGGGTGAAAGGATCAAATGTCACACTCCTACTCTGAGAATAAGTATGGTGCACAAGTTTATAACATCAAGGGTATTCAAATATTCTTTAATGATAACATTAAAAAGTGTGTAAATAATAACTTAAGAAATTTGAATTGTTAAATTATGGTATGGGGAATGTATGCTGAGGATAAACACTAACCAAATTTGAATGAAGGGTTCCATTGTAATGTTTTCAGGATGTACGAAGATTAAAGGAACTTCTCCTTATGATAAGATAAGCCTCTGGTTGGTAGGGATGAATATGGAGGAATCAATATCATTACTGGGAAGATGTGTCCCTTAGAGATGAATGAAATCAATACCAATATTCATGAATGGTTTTTGAAGACTCAAGCCCTTAAGGCCTAAAGTAGGTTTATAGAGAAAAAAGTATCAAAGAAGGGTTCAAGAAGCCTAAATGTTACACCACTGTGTATCTAATATATTTTATAGGTGAAGTCATATAACATAAAATTATGTTCTAAATTGGTTTGAGACTAATGGGTCTAGTGAGATGAGATTTTATTTTTATATGGCTATATGGTGGGACCCACAAGCTTCATTCCATTTTTATTTAACACTCCAACATTTCTCAATATTTTAAATAGAATGGTTTAGATATCTGATTCTTAAATCTCGATCAAGCCATACTTTATTGTATTTTGACATGAAAAGCCTTTATGCCTCATTAGTTTTCTAGTTAAGGTTCTTTAAATTTAAACCATTGTGAGATAAAGTTTAATTCAAGAAATCTTTGACCTAATATTTTTGGGGTTTCAAGATGGAAATCCTATCTAGATAGGGTAAAGAAAACTCAATGTGAAGGGAAATAACAATTATAGTATAGACTTCCTCATTAAGTGGATCATATATTTTTATGTCATACTTCTTTAAATTAGAATGGGGTTGTGATATGAAGACCCAATTAGGGATTAAGATCTAAGAGCTCCCAACACTTCATGAATAGGTAATGATAATTATGTAAATAATTAATTGAGGAATTTGAATTAGGAAGTGATGAAATGAAACAAGTATATCAAGGATGACTCCTAATCAAATTATAATTATGAGTTACAAAAAAATGGTCTCAAGGTATACAAATATTAGTGGAACTTATCCCCAGGATGAGATATGATTTTGGTTGGCTTGGGAGAATATAGAGGAATCAATATTATTACCAAGAAAAGGTGTCCCTTGGAGCCGACCACACTCATTATAGATAACCATGGAAGGTTTATAACGATTCAAAACACTCTAGGTACAATGTGTGACATATGGTAAGGGGATATTTAGAGAGTGATGGGGAAATTATAGTCTCAAAATAACCATGGTTGGGCTATAATCGTCATTTGAAAGAAAGTGGAAATGGATGATGATATGCATATCAGTTTGACATATTTGATCCAAAAGTCACTACATATACCAAAAAAATAGGAATCAAGCTAGACATAGTTCTTTTGAGGTATTTTTATAGATATATATCATGTGTAGGGAAACTATTCTGTGTGTAGAACCCCATGATTTTACTGTGTATTTCCCATGGGAATAGATTCAAAGTGTTCGATGGCTTGTGATGAATACAAAAACAAACTAAAGAAAATAATTCTTTATTATAATAAAAAATGAAATATATTACAAGAAAATTTAAATAAAAATAATTATTAAAATCAAATAAGTATTACTTTAATTATTCATGGCTAAAAAAATGTTTTGTTTAAAAGAATTGTTTTTATTATATATTATATATGTTTTATTAAAAATATAAAATTATAAAAGTTTAGAATTTTAATTTGGAAAAATAAATTAAATTTTTGAATCCATTTTTAAGATTATCTTAGGGTGAATAGTTTTGGATTTTTTGAAATGAATGATTTTTGGGTGAATAGTAATAAACATTGTTTTTAAAAATATCATAACATTTGTGACATCACTATGATATAAGAATGAATTATAAATATATGAAAAAATTAGATCGACAAAAAATGTATTTATGGATTTAATTAAAGTATTTAAAATTATAATTTTAAAATTTTAAACCCATATTTTACATGTTGAAACCTAAGTTATATTTTATTCTAATAAAAAACACTCTTGGTCCTTTTTCTTTAATTATGTATTCACCATGATCCATTCAGTTTTGGATTACTTTCAATGTAATAAAAATATTATTTTTTTATTCATAAAACAATAAATTATATAGTAATCAATACTATACATGATTTTCCTATAAATTCATTTTTTATGAATAAATGGGCATTTTTTCTAAAAACACTTTTTGTTGCGTTATCTATAATTATATTAAAATTAGATTTTATCATATATATAAATTTTATTTTCAAAATTGGTCTTATTATTTGAATTAATCATATTCACAATTTTAATATGGAACATTTTTTATTGAAAAATAATAGTGACCATGGTAATAGTTAAGTCATCTCAGTAAATGTTGAAATGAGTTAAAAGAGGTTTAAACTAAAGAATAAGGATTAAAATTTTATAAAAAACCACATATTTATTTAATTGGTTTAGTTTATTTATACCACCATCATATTATATTCAAATTTGTTAAAATTTGACCCACTTTAATTCAAAATTACATTTATTATATTTGAAAGTTATAAATATTTACAAGGGTGTCACACCTCTCACCTATAAAAGGATCCCTTCACCCGTTCACTTCTCCAACAACTTTGATCACTATAACTCAAAAAATATATAAAAAATAACTTCGTAACACCATTATCCACGACCTATATATTTTAGAATCATAAAAATACCAGCCTAATAAGTCTTAAGGAGAGATCTAGAGGAGGATACCCAAGGAAGTGGTAACCATCTTAACAGAGTTCATTGAAGTTTCTTCCTTATTCCAACTCCTAAAAATAAATTATTAACATTAAAATATTATTAAATAAGTATTATTATTATAATGAAATATTATTATATTTATGGAATAACTATTATCTACCTTACTTTTATCTATTTCAAAATGAGAACATCCCTCATGTATAAGTGTAAATAACCACCTCCATGAATGACATATTTCATTTTTCATCACCGACTCACTCATATGGTTTTAAATATGGATTTAATAAATAAATTTGTTATAAATGAAATAATTATGATTCTATAAAGATTAATAATTATCTACTTTCTTTCCTTTCTATCCATTGAAAAATTAAAACACCACCTATGCGTACGTGCATACTACCATCTACTCGAACAATATATTTTATTTTTCATCACAAAATTACATGGATGGTTTAAAAAATATTTTTAATGAACAAATATTATATTTATAACATGATCAAGATTATATATAATTTATATTATGTTATATAATATCATGTTCTTATTCATTAAACCTTTATAACATGTTTTTGTTTTGGTCGGTTTTACCAACTACATTAATGTTATTATAATGTTTATGTCCTGAATGATTAATGAATGTTAGATAATGGTAATATTATGTAAATTTAATAAATTTAATATTTTTTAATTATTATTTAGTGGTTATATATATATATATATATATTTTCAATCACTAATAAAATAAAATTTTTATGGAATCAAATTTTTTTCAAATTTTTTTATGCATTCCATGAAAATTACCACCAAAATTTCCATGAAATAACCATGGGACTCTGAAAATATATCAAATAAATAATAATATAATCCTTAATTATGATTCTGATTATTATGAAACCATGAAAAAGTGTCAAGTAACAGATACTCTAAATTGGAAAATGCGTGGAAAACTGAATAGTTAACACAAAAATATAAATATTAACCAATAAATATTATTAAATAGGTAATAAGAAATAAGTGAATGAAATATAGTAATATAAATACAAAAGTTATTATGATATATTTTTATAATAAATAAAAATTCATTATATAGTAGTTTATAGAATGTTCGATCAAGAAAAAATTTGTGGTAAGAGTTTTTCTCAATTTAATTACTCTTTATTGAGATATGTTCTATATTCACCACCTTCTTCCTTTTATGTGATGTATATACTACCCATGAATTTATTTTATGAAACCTTTCATGAAAAATGTGGGTATTTATAAATACATATAAATTTTTCTCTTTCATGATATTTTGATTCAAAGTTTACTAAAGCTATAAAGGGTTTTACTTAAGACCGTTTATTTTAAAATTGTTGAAGTTATTTACCGAACTCTTTCTCTTCCATATCCATATTGTTTTAATATTTAAATAATTTTATACTAAATATTTCAATGATTATTTTAAGTCATTTTAAACTATCTTTTACTTTATTTACACTGGTTTTAAATGGAATCTTTTCAACATTTATTGTATTGGTCAATTTTGACTTTCTTTGTGAAAGTGTGAAAATAATATTTTTTAACATTTATCGCTTGACTATATTTTACTATCATCATGAAATTTATTAAATTTTAAGATTAATTTAAAAATTTTCAAAGGCTTTCAAGGAAAATATTGTTCTCATTATTCTGTGATTTTTTACTTTTTAATGGTTACAAAAAAGAAAAAATATTTATTCTTGTTTTTTCAAGAATATTTAAAATGATTTTATAAAAGTGTTTTTTATCTATGTAAAAAACCTATAATGATTATGATAATTCATTAGGGAAATGATCTAATAATACCATAGATCTGATTTCTCAGCACTTATTATGACAATTATTTAAATAAATTTTCATAAAACCCATTTATTTCCATAAGTTAATTAATATATGAAATAATGATGAATGTTGTTATGTTTTTATGGAATATGGTTTACTATTATGTGATGGGTGGGTTATTTATAGTTATCCAATTGACTGTTTAAAGCTTTATATCTCATGAGATAATATATAAGGGACTTAGGAGTGATACTAATTCACTAAGGGACTCTATCCACCAATGATTAAATGGAATTAAGAGTGAAAATAATCCATTATGAAACATTGTTAACTACGTGATAATGACCATGGTAGTGATCCTAGATAAATA
Source organism: Viscum album (assembly GCA_963277665.1). Lineage (NCBI taxonomy): Eukaryota > Viridiplantae > Streptophyta > Magnoliopsida > Santalales > Viscaceae > Viscum > Viscum album. The sequence goes on from OY728141.1 coordinate 1,598,890,413, forward strand.
AAATGATTTTATATTCTTATGTATGTTCCACACTTTAAGCAATATTCTTATTACTATTTTATTCTCTCATAGATAATGATTGAGTGATGTTTCAATAATCTTATGACCTCTGTATTATGTTGTGACAAAGCCTTATTCTATGAATCTTGATTTATGATCTATAACTTGTTGGGTATGATTTTCATATGTAATGATCATGTACCTTGATTATGTTCTCATACCCATATTCTCATCTTCTTCTCACTTATGACCTTTGATTATTGAAGACTATGTTCACCCTTACCAGGTTTCTGATCTCACCCCTTCTTATATTTACATTTACTTAGGTTATGAATAATGGTTTTAAGTATGAAATGTCTATAAGGGTACCATTGTTTGAAGAGTAATTATGGAAAATGTTTAATATTAATTGTGAAATAAATTTATTATGTATATAATCTTCAAATACACAAAAACGTTTGGTTCTGGGGAGTTATTTATTGTAATATGTATTTAATTTTCATCTAATTTGATGTAACATTCATATATGATACACTCTAGTTTCCTAAGTTTGTATCAAATAATGGTTTAGTTATTTTTTGGGATTATATTATGAGAAATAGGTGAAAATAACCTAAAAAACATATATTAAAAAAAGTGATATAGGATAAACTTAGAATGTCAAAGGTTTAATGAAGGTGTTGTATTTTAGGATATCTTAGGAATTATTTTCATTATCATATGATTGTTTACTTTGACTATTAATTCTTGATACTCAAACCAACCTTTTTGGTATAAGTAAATAATGAGAACCAAAACCAAATTGAGAAATGTATAATTATTATTTATTCATAAACTTTAAATATATTATTTTTATATGATTCTACCTACTATTTTATATCTAGATAATTTTATAAGGGTGTCACATAACCACCCCAATGATTAGATATTGAATTATTAGCAAAAAATTTAAATTTTATGATGATTCAATCTCAAGTCTATAACTCCACACTGATAGAAGTTCATGGGAATGTGTTTTCTAAAATTCTTATTATTCTTCCTATAGTTGAATTTTTCATGATCTTGGTCATGGATTAGCTCTCTCAATATAGGTCACATATAAATTTTTAATGTAGGGAAATCACATTTCATATCATGAAGAAACTTGTAATCATCTATCAGTGCATCGATAACTATGAAATAATAATGGAAATTACTTCTATTATATAAGTATGAATACATGTACATGAGGGGTATATATCTTAAATAATTAGGTAGAAACTCAAAATTTAAGTTATGTATATTATTATTTTTTATATCAATTTATTTCTTGAATAGTTTTGTGGTCTTCACTCGAATCATGAAGTTGAGTGTTCAATGGAACTCATACAAGGTGATATTCCTATTTCAAATACTCTTTATAGAATGGATAATATTATGTTGTAGAAATTGAATAATGAACTACAAGAGATTATAGATAAGGGATTAGTATACCCTAGTACTTCCCCATGGATTGAATATGTTCTTTTTGTTAAGAAGAAAGATCGTTTGATGAATCTCAACATTTATTATTATGAAATTAACAATATCGTGATCAAGAATAAGTATCATCTACCCCATATTAATAAATTATTTGATCAATTATGAGGGGATAAATATTTCTCAAATATTAACCTTCAATCTAGATATCATCAACTAAGGGTCCAAAGAAAGGATATACTCAAGATATCCTTCTGTATGATGTATGGACAGTATAAATTTATATTAATTTAATTTAGACTTACTAATGTCCCCATTATATTCATGGATATAATGAATAGAATCTTTAGAGATTACCTCAAACAATTTTTGGTAATATTTATAGAATATATTCTTATATAATACAAGAGAGAGTAAGAGTATATATATCATTTCAGGATTGTGTTGAAGTCCTTTAAGAAGGAGAAATTGTATTCCAAATTTAGAAAGTGTGAATTATATATACATAAAGTCTCATTCTTAGGTTATGTAATCACAAGAGGTGGTATATTTTTGGATCCTTAAAAAAATAAAGGTTATTAAAAAATGTCCTAGACCAACTACTACAATAAATATACATAGTTTTCTTGTTTTGAATGAATCTATAGACTCTTTGTGATAAATTTACCATGGATATAAAATCCATTAACAAAGTTAACACAAAAGAGAGTGAAGTTTCTCTAGATAGAGGAATGTCAATAAATCTTTAAGGAGCTTAAGAATAGGTTGGAGACTTCACCTATAATTACATTACCCTAAAATGGGGAAGGGTTTGTTATATATAGTTTTTATTCAATGAAGGTCTTTGTATGTGTCCTCATGAAAAATTATACGGTGGTAGAATAGTCCCCTCACCAATGAAAAGTTCTTGAGAAAAATTACCTGACTCGTGATTTGGATCTAGGAGAAGTAATTTTTCCTTTAAAATGCGAAGGAATTATCTCTTCGGTGAAAGGTGTGATATACATACTGATCATAAAATATTAAATTATATATTCACTTAGAAGGATTTTAGTATATTCTAAAAAATATGGTTGGATTTGATCAAAGATTGTGATTTCTCAATAACTTGTCACCGTGGGAAATAAAACAAGGTGGATGCTGTTCTGAGTAGAAATGATCAAGATATCTTATCTATGTGGAGGATTGAAAATTATCCAATACTGATGTATTTGTAGAGGATTGGCATTTAAATCAAAATTAAAGGGTAGAAATAGTATCTTTATCACATGTATACTCAATCATCCATCCATTTAAAGATCAGGATAGAATAGAATGAATATATGAAGATGAAAAAAGGTAGGGAATATTCGACAGTTTCAACCTTTTCTATGATAGAATGATAAGGTTTAGGACCTAAATATGTATTTCAAAAACACCATAATTAAATAACGAGTTATTGGATGAAGCACATAGATTATCTGTATATCCCGACAGAACAAATATTTATAAAGCTATCAAGAATCAGTTATGGTGGAAAAACATGAAATTGTGTATTGTAGAGCATGTCTCTTTATGTTCAGTATGCTGGAAAGATAAGGATTAATGTTAGAAGTCCAATAGGATGATGCAACCATTAAACATACTAGTATGGAAATAGGAAAACATCACCCTTGATTCTATCTTTGGACTCCCCAAGACATATAAAGGCTATAATTTTGGATGTAGTTGATCACCTTAAAAATTTAGTGAATTTCATTTCTACCAAAAAATATTTTTTTTGACCGAATTTCAAAGATATACATTAATTGGTATGGAGTACCAATTTTAATTGTATATAATAGGGATATTAGGTTTACCTAAAAGTTATGGATATGTATCCAATAATCATTTAATATAAAAATGATCTTTAACAAGGAATATCATCATTAGATAAATGGACATTTTAAGAGGACCATTCAAACCCTAAAAGTTATACTAAGATATTGTTTAATATATTTTAAATGTGGTTGGGTTCGAAAAATTCCCTTGTTAGAGTTCTCATCTAACTATAATTTATATTCTAGAGTTCACATGGAACTATATAAAGCAATGTATGTGAAGAGGTGTATAACTTCAATATGTTATGATAATGTCAGATTACATAAGTTATTGGGACTAGATATTTCTCAAGTTAAGTTAGAGAAGATTCAAACCATTCAAAAACACATTAAATCTATACAAAGTTAATAGAAAATATAAACTGATAATCATTGATGAAATTTAATGTTTAAATACATAGAAAATAATTCCTTTGAATATATCTTTAAAAGAAGGTTATAATATTTGTAAATAAGGGGAATTTGATCCCTCGGTATATTATGCCTTTTGAAATCCCCAATCATGTGGGAGTAGTGACTTATCATCTTTCAATTCTACCAAAACTCTCTTAAGCACATGATGTCTTCCATGTATCACTTTTGAGTAAGTACATTTTTAAAGCTTAAAATGTACTAAACTCAAAGGTTATACATCTATATAATGAATTTTATTATAAAGGGAAACTAATATATATTATGGCTCATAGAGATAAATTACTACAAAACAATACCACTAACCTGGTTATGGTTTTTCGGAAGAAAAAAAAGTTTATGAAAGAAACATTGGAACCTGAGGATGTAGCAAGGTAGAGGTAGCCTCATTTTTTTATCAAGGTAATGGAATTTTGAGGGTGAAATTTGTTGGGGGGAGTAGAATGACACACACTAAGATTTTTTTATGTATTTTCCTTTGGAATAATTAAACATGTTTGATAGTTTGTGATGAAAAAAAAACAAACTAAAGAGAAAAATGATTTATTATAATAAAAAAATGAAATATATTAAAATATAATTAAATTAAACAGAAATATTCAAATCAATTCAGTACCACTTCAATTAAACATGGATAAATAATAAATTTTTGTTTGCAAACATAGTTTATATTGTTTATTGTATATGTTTTGTTTAAAATATATATTTCTCAAATTTTAGAATTTTAATTTTTAAAATTGTAATTAATTTTTTAATTTATCTTAATAAAATTATATTATGGTGAATTTTTAGGATTTTATTTGAAATGGTTGCATTTTGGGTTAATAGTAAAAAATATCGTTTTTAAAAATACCATACCTTTTAGGACTAATTTTGGAATAAATAAGAATTAAAAAATATATAAAACTATTGTTCCAATAAAATATGTATTTTAGAATTATAATAATTTATTTAGAACTTTAATGTTTAATTTTGGAATCCATGCTTGAGTTTTTGGAACCTAAGTTTTATTTTATTTTAATAAAAAAAATATTTTGGTCTTTTTCCTTTAATTAAGTATTCAAAATGATATATTAAGTTTTGAATTTATTTTAAATTCATAAAATACTATTTTTTATCCATAAACTAATAAATTCCATGGTAATCAATATTTAGCATGATTTTTTTGTATGTTCATTTTATGCTTAAAAATGGAATTTTTCTAAAAACTATTTTTGTTATATTTTTTTACTCATATTAAAACTATATTTTATCACACATATAAATTGTATTTTATAATTTTTTCATATTTGGAATCATAATATTCCTACTTGGTAATAAGGACCATTTTATTTTTTGGTCATAAATAATAGTTTCCATGGTAGAAGATAAGTCATCCTAGTAATGGTTAAAATGAGTTAAAATTAAAGAATACTGATTAAAATATTACAAAAACCTCATATTTATTTGATTGGTTGAGTCTATTTTGATATAAATCGTCTTATATTTTAATTTGGGCTAAATTTTATCCACTCTACTTGAGAATGACATTTTTTATATTTAAAAGTTATAAATATATACATGGGTTCCACTCCTCTCACCTATAAAATGAGACCTTAAACCTTTCACTTATATACCCACTTTTAAAAAGTTATATTAACCAATATCTACCCAAATAAATTCTAAAAACTATTATAAATTACCTATAGGTTTTTTTCTCACCAAAAGACCAACCTAAGGTGGATTAAGGATAGATCTAGAGGATACCCATGGAAAAGGTAATTGTCTTAACTTAGTTCATTCAAGTTTCTTTCTTCTTCGATATCCTTAAAATATATTATAACCATGATAATATAATTTTGTATGTATAATTAATATAATTAAATGTTACTATGTTTATGTAATAACCATTATCTACTTTACTTCCATCCAATGGATAATGAAAAAGGTCACTCATTTGTACTCACAAACTACCACCTCCATGAATGACACATTTAATTTTTTAATAACCACCTCACATGGATAGATATAAATATGGATTTAATGAATAAATATGATATATATTACTAAAATATTATTCTATAAATATAAATAATTATCTGACTTCTTTACTTTCCATCCATTTAAAAATTGAAATGTTGTTTGTGTGTACGTGAAGACTACCTCTTCCCTAAATGACATATTTCATTTTTTATCACCACCTTACATGTAAGGTTATAAAAATGTATTTAATGAGTAAATATTATATTTATAACATGATTAATATTCTATTAATGTTATATTATCATTACACAGTATCATTTCCATACTTATTGAATCGTTACAATGTGTTCTTATTTTGGTTTGTTTTACCACTTACACGAACAATGTTATAATGATTTTGTCATGATTAATTAAGTAATGTTAAATACTAGTAATATTATATAAAATTAATTAAATAAATATGTATTAATTAGTTTTAATGGTTATATACAAATTTTTATTCATTAATAAAATCAATTCTATTTTATGGAATTGAAATTTTTAAAAAAGAGATTTGTATGATTTCCATGAAAATATTCACCATATATTCCATGAAATGAAGATGTTAATCCATAAATATATAAATAATATAATATAAAACTTCATTAAAATTATATATATGAACAAATATTGAACATGGGAAAGGATTTGAACCTTTTAATTGGGAAATTCATGGAAAATTGAACAGTTAACAGAGAAAATTGATTTTAACAAATAATTATTTCTAAATGGGTAATAGGAAATTATAAGTGAATTATATCTCATAATATAGATATAAATCTGGTCATAATATACATTTATATGAAATATAAATTTATTATATGATATGTTAGATCATGTATGACCAAGTAGAAGTATGATGTAATAGTTTTTCTCATCTTAATTTCCATTCATTGAGATATGTTTTATATTCACTACCATATTTATTATACGTGGTGTATATACTACCCATGAATATATTTTATTAAATTTTTTATGAAAATAAGGGGGATTTAAAATTCCATATAAGGTTTTACTTTTCATGATATTTTGATTCAAAGGATACCAAATCCATAAGGGGTTCTATTTAAAACCACTGCTTTAAAAGTTTTAATGTCTTTTACCCAACTCTTTCACTTTCATATCCATATTATCTACACTATTTAATTAATTTTATTCTATATATGTAATTTTTTTAAAATTATTTTTAAAATATCTAATAATTTATTTACAAAGTATTTAAAATTATTATTTTTTCATTATTTACCAGACAATTCACTTTTAACTTTCTTTATAAAAGTATAAAAAATGATTTTTTAATGCTTACCACTTGAATGAATTTTAGAACTATCATGAAAATTATTATTTATTTAGTTTCATTTCTATTTTTTCATGATTTTTTATTCAAAATACCACTCCTATTGTTCCATGAATTTTTTAATTTTAAAGGATACCAAAAAGAAAGGATATATATTCTTGTTTTATAAAGTATATTTCTTATTATTTTATAAATTATTTTCCATATATGTCTACATACATTAATAATTGTTATGATTCACTGGGTAAATTAACTAAATATAACATTCACCATATTTTTATGTATGGGTTATTATTATGTTTAAATAAATTTTTATGAAACATGTTTCTTTCCATGAGTTAATTAAGTTAGGAATGAATGATGAATTCTGTTATATTATTATGGAATACATATGTATGGTTTATTATTATGTGACTAGTGAGTCTATTGTAGTCCTCCAATTCATCGGGAAAGATCTATATCATAGGATATAATATGTAAGGGACCTAGGAGTTAACCCAATCAACTAAGGTATTATTCCCACCATGGTTTAAAGGGAATAGTGATTGAATGAAATCCACTATGGGACTCTGTCCACAATGTGATGATGGTCTTGGTTGTGAACCTTGATAATGGAAATGATTTTCTATGTTTATACATGTTCCAAAATTTTATTCCATATTTGTATTCCAATGTTATTCTCTCATGGATCACGATTGAGTTATTTTTCAACACTCTTATGTCTTCTATATTATGTTATGCCAAATCCTTATTCCATGACTGCTGATTTATGATCTATGACTTTTTGGGTAATATTATTGTTTATTATGATCAGATAACTTAGTTATATTATCATACCCTTAATTTTATCTTATGTTCACATATGATCTATGATTGTTTAATCCCATGTTTATCCCTACTGAGCATATGATCCCCTTTTTATGTTTCAATTTCATTAGGTTATAGAGAAAAGTGTAACGTAAGATATGTTTAGAACAATACCATATCTGAAGATTAATTGTGGGAAATTATATAGATTGGTTGTGAAATAAAGTTATTATATATTTAATTTTCAAAAAAATTAAACCTTTAGGTTTAATGTTTTGAATTATTTTGATATTTATCGAATTATACTTGAGTCACTTCAAGGTGGATTATTTTTTGTGCCAAATGATTATAAGAAGATCCACATGAATGAGTAAGATACTAGAAACCAGGGTTAAAGCCTGTAGGATTTTTAGGTTTGGTCTAAAATTAGAATTTATGGTATCATTACATATCCGGTGATATAGGAATCATTCCACACACAATTCTTATACACACAAGAGATGTGAATTTTATTCTGCTATGAGATTGGTATCAGAAGAAACTCTATAGATTACACCCAAGATAGGTGATCTGGGCTGCCTTAAGAATAATGTTTTTTATCCAAATAAAGGTTTACAGATAAATACCATACACCAAGAGTCCTTTCATGTATTTGGCTCTTATATAGGGAAGTTGGGTAATATGGGATGAACCACTCTATGTAGTTTAAGGTTTTATAAGATGGATTCTATGTCATGGAATTTAATTTCATATGAAAAAGACTTAGATGGTATGTAGTTTATAGTCATATGATACGGACCAATCCCAATGGTGGGATTTTTATATATCTATCTCATGAATAAAGTGAAATAGATTCACCTTAGTTCTATTTAAGGAGTGAAAACCTAATGTGAATTGTTAGATTCTCAGAAACAAAGATAAAGTGGGAATTTATTTGGGATAAAACTTGTGGTTGAGTTTAAGATAAGTGGTCTAGAAATTTCTATATATATTGTAATGATATGAATCATGACATATATAATTATTGTTGTTTTCTTCTATATATATCAAGCTCATGTATAGGGAAGGGTGTACAATATTTCAACCCTAGGTCCTAGATATAGAAGAGAAAACCTAGAGGAAAACTACAACAAGTCAACATTTAAGGAATAATTCTTAAAAGTGGGGGTTATTTTATCTTATTATAGGTTTTTTGGATAAGGAACCACGAATTATTGGTCATTAAATGGATCTATCTCTCATGAAATTAAACCTTTCTATATGGGTAAATCTCATTAATAAGTTTAAATTCTTACTAGGGGGACCATGTGTTGTGTAGCTTAAAATCATGTGATAAGGATGAAGTAATTATTCAGTTTAAGGTCATCCAATGAGATCCTCTATATAGGGATATTTGTGTCGATTTTAATTTTGTGCATAATTTAATAACTTGTATTAGTATTATGTCGGGAGAGAAGACCTAAAATGAATGAATAAAGGTTTAGGAACCAAATGAGGTGGGGGTTTGATTAGAATTCATGACTAGGCCTAGGATATGGGATCCAAGAAACACTACATATCCCATGACATTGGAAATCAATCCACATATATTTCTTAAATAAAAATTAAGTACCATCATAGTATATAGTTTTATTTATAAGGACCCAACATGAGTGATCAGACAATACACCGATTTGTTGTTGAATAGGGGGAGTTTATGCCTAGGAAAAAGATTAATGATATGGGAATCATTATATATCTTGTGATGATAAGAATCAATACATACATAGTTATTGTTTAATATAATTTCACAGATCAAAATATTTTGTACGGGGACATGGGAATGAAATGAATGACTATCTTAGTGAGAAAATAGGGGAATTTGGCATGAATACATCACAACAGTAGAACCAATTATGGAAATAAAATATATGGATAGTCTAGGTATATGAGATATTGATATCAATATGTATACTAAGGTTGTCGGAACAAATCCACATATAGTTCTAATAAGAAGTTAATTTTAGTCATAGGTTAAGTGAACTCTGAAATCAAGTTTATCTATCATAGCTATAACCATTGAGTCCATAAGGAATGAAATAAAACACCAGTTTAGATCAAGATCTTATATGAGGAAGGAAATTTTTTCTCCATATATTTCCATGGATAAAGAATCATGGGCTGGGGACCTTTACAAAAATCTATCTTACACATAATTGGGTTAGGTACCATGGGGTGGACTACTCTAAGTAGTTTAAGATACTAAAGGATGAAACACTCAAAATAGTTTAAGTTCATTTGATATAGACAATATTTCATGTAGTTTAATATCATACAACAAGGACCAAATGCAACACAATTTAAGGTCTTGATACTAGTACCATATTAAAGTAGTTTATAGTCACATGGAATGTACTTTATGTCATGGATTTCACCATCATGTGACAATGGTACTTATATATATAGATTTTTCAGAAACATGTCTTTTATGAAATATAAAGTGATTTTATTCGAGCATTGAGTTATATTATAAAAAATCGATGTGAATTAGTGAAATATCATACACCAATATGAAGTGAAGTATGATGGAACATGAATTTTGGCTATTCCTATGATAGATAGTCCAAACATCGCTATATGTCATGTAATGATGGGAATCAATCCATAACTAATTCTTATAGTATGGGGGAATTTTCTATCCTCAGTATATATAGATGAATGGAGAATAAAAAATATGCACTAAAAACTCCTTCATTCATAGGTATCTCAAGTAAACAGAACATGCATCACAAATAAACCTCTCTAATAGTTTGAAAGGTCATGTATGGTAGGCCACACATCGTAAATTATTATTTCATGTGACTACGAATATAATGTTCTATAGTTTAAATTTATATGATGAGGACCCATTCCAATTATTTTGGAGTCATGTAGAATGGAATTTATGCCATGTAGTTTGACATCATGCTACTAGGATGAAGGTTCTCTATAGTTTAATGTTGTACAATGTGGAACATGGTGATATTATGTTTATAGGCATATAAACAAGACTTATATGAACTCATCATGAAATTTTGTAATGTATTTTGGAGAAATCATGATTGGGTTGTAGGCATGAATCTCTCTACATCCCTTGTAATCAGAGAGTAGGTTCCTTTGGAGTAGACCATAAATATTTTGTAATGTCCTTCCCATTTTGGATCTAGTTTTAGAGGTTTATTCCTATGTATATTGGGGGTTCTAAAATCCAACACTAATTATCCTTGGATGAACAAGTATAGGTGATCCTCATTGTTAAATTGTCATGTGAATTAATTCTTATGGATTTAAAGGTTGTGCATCATGCGTAGCCTTTTCTCATCAAATCTCTCCATCTCATCAAGTCAAATTTGAGACAAATCATCTTTGGATAACTTATTGTATATGGAAATAAGAATTGAAGTTAGTCGTGCCTAAATGGAAAAAATTGCCACTATCCCATATATAGGTCAATATGGGGTCTCTTTTGTTAAAATATGGATTATGGTGTGATAAGACCATAGATCATAAAAAATTTATTAGGACAATATTTATTGTCCTTTTCCACCATTTTTAAGGATATTTGATATAGTTTTGTCAAAATCCTTTATCTCTCTATTCACCAATGCATGAAAATAAGATGGATGATTGGATTGGATATTATATTAAAAATAAAAACTTTTTAATTTTAAAGCAAAGAAATTATCTCCTTTACCTATCAATATCATGTGAGGGACATCAAATCTAGTAATGATACAAGACTTTAAAAAATTTATGATAGTATTCATTCCAAATTCCTTGAAGGATAGAGCCTTAGAACACTTTGAGAGGAAATTGGCGGTAGTAAGTACATTACTGAATTGAATTGATATATCTGGTAGATATAGTCCCATGAAATATATTTCCCATATGAGAAACAACCAAGAGTATTTTAAAATGCACAAAAATTATATGTGGTGAAGTTAGTATGAATTGAGAAGTCGTGTAATTTCCTAGTAAACTCCATAAAGTTTTTCATTATCAATGGATATAAATATATATGTATTTAATTTGGTGTTAAATATTGTATATTTAATAATGATAACCATTGGTGATGATGAAAACTTCTTATATGACAATAAGGGTCTTTCCTCATTCAATGAATTCAAAGAAGACTTCATAGAATCCTCACTTTTAGAGAACTTCCTAGGAACTAAAGATATTATAATGGCTGATATTTTATACCCACCATTATATCTACTCATTCTTAGATCAATCTAATGGAATTATACCACTTCAGGTATAGTTTATTTTATGATACATCTATCCAATTGCAGCATCAGTTGGCATGGATATAGGCTCATCTTGGTCAGGGGTAGTATTGATTTCATTCATCTCCTCAATGTCAATGTTTATGAATAGAGACACAAACCTATGTTTTTCAATAAGAATGATTATTTTATCATGGTCCAGATGTTTTAAGTCTTTGGCTACATGATCCAATGCACCATCTTAGGAATTTTTTGAACGAGGGATATGAGATAACATCGAACCAAAGGGGAATTTAGTTTTCAATCCTTATATATAATAATGAATGGGAATTAGATATTCTTTATTAATGGAATATTATCTATAAATTTTTTATGTTAACAAATCTAAGTTACCCTTTATTTTCAAATAGGACATCAGTATCTGTGAAGTTTCTATAAGGTTCCAATAAGGGCTTGGTATTTTTCTTCATTTTTGGCGAAACCTACCATCAATAAACAATAATATAAAATAAATACCTTCATTGGGGAGACACTTAATATACTTCTGAAAACCTTATTGACCTTTATATTTTCCATTATACTTATCATCGGGCTTCTGGAGGCATGTTCAAGGATTTGGAATATCAAATATCACCTTGGTCTTATTAGGATCAAATTCCATACTGTGATGACATACAACAAAGTTAAAAAATTTCCCTAATGTTATCCCAAAACCACATTTTAGGGGGATTCATATCTAATATGTGTTGCAAATGTTTGTTAAAAATCATTTGAATATTGGAAATATGATCACAACATTATTGAGACTTAGCCACCATATCTTCTACATAACATTCCATGTTTTTCTTTAGAAAGGAAGAAAAGATATAATTCATGTAACATTGGAATGTTTCACCAGCATTATTCAATCCCAATGGAATTTCTTGATAGAAATATAAACCTCGTAGAGATATAAAGGTAGAAACCTTATCATATTTAGGTCCCATCTATATATAGTTATAGCATGAATATCCATCAATAAAGGTTAGGTCTTGGAATCTATCCATTCCATTGATTAATAGCTTTGTGATTATTATTAGTAATTTATTATTTAGGAAATTCTTTTTGAGATCCATAAAATTGATGCAAACCCCAATATTCCTATTATTTTACTTGAAAAGGAAAATATTAGAAAGCCAATTTGGGTATTATATTTCTTGAATAAAGTTGGATTTGATGAGTTTATCAAATTTGGCTTAAAACATAGTATCATGGGTTGGATGCATTCTCCTTACTGCCTGATTATATTCATAATTGTCATATGGTAGGAACAAATGATGAGTTACCACATCAGGATCTAATATTGGAATTTCTATGTAATTAAATAAGAATACATCCATATGCTTCTCTAGTAAAGAGATATATTTCCCATGATATTCAAGATTCGTAGAGGTATTGATCAATTTTGGCCACAAATCTTCCCTTGTACCTAGATTAACTTATCTATGCTTTTCAATAGTGGCTAAGATACCTTCCTTGAATATTGAAGGTGCATCTATGAGATCTCATATTTTTATCTTCTATATTCTACTTTACTATTGTCATAAGTAGAATATGAATGGACATTTTGAGATTTTTAATTTGATATAAAGGCATATATAGATCCTAAAGATGATGATGCTAAGGTATCATTATCAGGGGAATTGCTATCTTCACCAAGATCACACCTATGTTCCACATGGAGTGGTTCAGCTAACACAACCAATATCTTGATGTTAAGGTAAAATGTTCCTAGACCCCATTCTCACATCTTTATCTTAGAGTTGAGGTCCATTCAATTAAAGTGCCTCAACTGTGTGGTCTAAATATTAGTCAAATAATCACATGTATAATGGTTCTTAGTGGAAATATTGATCCTTATGGATGCTGTGGTGGTCATTTTATTTATTGGTGGTGGATACTCAGTGGGGCTATCCTCCTGGCCATTATACAAGATAAAATTAATCATCTATTTTGATTAATTTTTAATCAGTACCTACATGAATCATTTCCTTCCAAAAGTTGTGTTTGTCACTTTAATCAGGTTGATAGGAAATACATATTATTTTTTGTGTCTACTCCATGGATTGATATGATCCATTTTTATACCATTAGGGGTAGAAATATTAATATAATTATCTACCATTGGATACTTCCAACCTCTTGTAGAACCCCATATTTATATGATGTGATTTATAGGACTAAAAGATATAATTATCAATTTACAACACCCTAACATTACCATTGAAAAGGAATTTAAGGAACTGGTGGTATAATAAAGAAACTTCCACATTCATGTGAAGCTATAAACTTAATAATAGATCATTTAAGGATGTGTCCTTGAGAAAAAACATAAACTCAGAGTTTGAGATAAGGCCTATGAATTGGGTTCTAAGCTTGATTCTACTGAGATGTTTATGCCCTGTGACAACCGGGTCCCGGTGACAGCACAACCACCCCGCCTTAACATGGTCGTCGGGTCCTGGCCCACCAGGTACCACCAGTTGCCCCCGAAGGCATGTGGGGCCCACCCCAGGGTCCATCCACATGCCTGAACGGGTCATCTGACTAATGATTTTCCCCACAGGCCAACACATGTCCTTTCCAGTGTGCTTTTTCCTCACTCACACACACCCTGGGAAACTTTCCAGAGGGTCACCCATCCTGATCACTACTCCATGCCAAACACGCTTAACTGTGGAGTTCTAATCAGACAGGCTCCCAAAAAGGAAGGTGCACCTTGTTGACATGAGTCATATCATTTAGTCATTTAACCCTTTATCATTTGGGGATGTTACAATCACCCCCCTTTAGAGCACAACGCCCTCGTTGTGGGCCCTACATCTTAACCCAGGCTGTGCACCGCACTTAAGGCTGGGTTCCTTCTCTGATACCAAATGTGACAACCGGGTCCCAATGACAGCACATGCACCCCGCCTTAACATGGCCGTCGGGTCCTGGCCCACCAGGTACCACCAGTTTCCCCACAGACACGTGGGGCCCACCCCAGGTGTCCACCCACATGCCTGAACGGGTCATCTGACTAATGATAGTCCCCACAGGCCAACACTTGTCCTTTCTAGTGTGCTTTGTCATCACTCACACACATCCTGGGAAATTTCCCAGAAGGTCACCCATCCTGATCACTACTCCAAGCCAATCACGCTTAACTGTGGAGTTCTAACCAGGTAGGCTCCTGAAAAGGAAGGTGCACCTTGTTGACATGAGTCATATCAATTAGTCATTTAACCCTATATCATTCGGGGATGTTACATGCCCACTCTTATAATACCCTCGAACTATCAGGTTATAAAGGGAAAATTTATGTTCACTATAGCTCAAAAATTAGAGGGTTTCGACAAGTATGATATTAATTACAATACTTTATCAATTAAATCCCAACATATGTCAACATCATCCGGTTTACCCGATATGTACAAGGGTCTAATGTGTCCCTGTATGAAAACTTCTAGATATTTTTACATGAAGTAAATGACCGCATGAAACTTAGTGGGAATATTATCCACATGATATTACTACTGTGTACTGACTTCATAGTTAAACTCTAGAGGGATTAAAAAGGCCTTAATGAGTGCCCCCCTAAGATCATTAAAGAGTTTAAGTGCATCCAAATTAAGCATTTTATGGGAAAAGGAATAACTATTTTAGGATTTTATATTTGTTGAATAAGGGATTGTGCTTCCTATGATCCGTTTTCTCCCAAGTTTGAGGATTAGGGGATAAGATTTCTTATGTTCATGACACTTTTTCCTGATTGGAATTTGAGTTTATTTTTGTATTTGGCAGATTGGACTGAGTCTACCTTCCAATATTTTTATGTTAACCAAAAAAATGTACCCCAGCTAGTTGTTCTTCAAATATGATTGGATCTAAATGATTTTGGATGATGTAATTTCAAATAAATAGTCCAATTGAACTCTTTGGGGTTCTTTCCTTTAGGTTTTATCCACATTAATGGATTTTCATAAATTATTCCTAATTATCAGGGTCCATTATGACCTCATTTTCCTTGATGTACTCAACCTCTTTGAACTCCAACATTATTGTGGATGTTGATATTTGGTCCATATATGTATTATTTTTTAGATAAGGGTTTTTTCTAGTGGATAAAATTATTAGAATCATATTGTGACTATTCATATGTTGAGGATCCCATTTTGTGAGGTGGTTCCCATTGTCTCATTTAGTGGGATAGTTTCCATCCTCCTAGTGATGGGGGTAAGAAGTACATGAGGGTCTGAACTAGCTTGGGTAATATAAATATATCATCCACTAGTTCCTTATTCTACCAATTTTAGTTACATTGGATCTTATAATATCACTATGATGAAGATGTTGTCTTTAAAAAATCATAGTGAATTTGGGTTACAATTTTCTCATTTAGTTGATCCTTGAGTATGGTGTGCGTTTGGATGACTGATTGTTTTGGTCATCCGGCCATCAAATTTTCCACACTTAGCTATTTGGTATTTTATTCCATTAGTCTACTTTCTTTGGTGTGGTAGTTTAGACACAAACCACTTGTATAAAGTGATTCTCTAATTTCACTTTTCTAGAGTCAACCATATTTTGAAGGATTTCTTTAAAGATGAAGTATTATTGGATCTTATACCCCATCATCTAATAGAACAAAAAATAGTTTTAGAAATCACTAAGAATGAATTTATTGAGATTCCCAGCCTTTGGTAGTTTGAGTAGGTTATTTTTTAAAGTGGTAATTATGTATCCTTAAAATTTCTCTTTTTAGAAAGAATAAATATTATTCTTTTAGTCCTTGAACTTTTGGTTACTTTTCTTTTTTATTTCCCTCCTAATGATGGTGTTGTTGATATTTTTGTCATTTATAAGGAGGCATTTCATGATATTATGTGGACATGAGAGATATAGCTAACATCAGTATCAATACGAGCATAATGGTTGTGGTCTCTGCTCTACTAGGCTTCTTCCCTTGTGCTTATGGTATTAGTCAAGACTTGGCCTTAGAGAACTATATATAATCTTACTAGTTTTGTTCAATGTTTGAAAAATCCAAAGATCCACCTGAATATTTTAGTGAACTAAGTAGTGTTTGTAACTCATCCCTGATATTTTATATGCAAATATTTAGTATTTTTTCAAGGGGAAGTTTCATTTTTAGGGAGTAATTCAGGCTCATTCATTTAGTGATGAAATCTGAAATCTTCTCATTTTTTCACTTATTTTAATTTAAGAGATCAAGGATCATCATATTTCTTAATTTGGTCATAAATTAGTATAATAATTACCAACAAATTCCTTTTTAATTTACAACAAACCCAACTAGTGTGTTTCTATATGAGACAAATGTTGGCCCCTCTAGAGTCTCTATAACAAATTTAAGATATGTTGCCTATTTTTGTCTGATTGTTCCCATCACAGGGCTACAAACACAAATTGCATCAAGTAATATTCCTGGAATTCTATTTAATCAATGATTAAGAAGGTATGCTTACTGATATTTGGTAGAGAAGTAGTCACATCTATATACTTAGGGTATGGATTTCTCTTTGGATACATTAACACACATTTCCTTTCCATGGATTCTATATAAGTAACAAGGGGCTAGATTGAGTCAAGGATCCATTATGTAATTTCATCTAGGATGATTCTTCAGTGGGGGTAGTATGTGATATTATATGTTTGGATTATATGTTTCTACCACTAATATCAAACTTGAGTTGGTTTGGGGTATCTCACTTGAAACGCCTATAGTTTTTTCCATAGTAGAGGATACTATTGATAATATTTAGCTATTAAGTTTAGATAAACCATTTACCAAGAATATTGACTAGTTAAATTGATAAAATATACTCTTATAGGTTGATTAGTGACTTATTATTGAAGGGTATTAAACTAGAGGATAAATACGAGCCTCTTTTTTAGAGTTTCACTCAGTAAGAATATTTCCATGGGGTAATTTGGAATTAAGTCACTTTAATTTCTCTAATTTAGCTTCATAATAAGCTAGAATATCCTCAGTAGTGAGATTATTATATTCCTCAGGTGTTGGGTGGGATATATCCACACATTTACCTTTATATTTGGTATAATTTTTTCAAGTAGGTGGAAGCTACCTATTTAAAAAAACACCCATATTTTGAGTCTTCCTCTGATTCTAGGTACAGACACCTTCTTAAAGTATTTTAATGTGATCCATATTATAAATCGAGATTTAACCACCAATTTATTCTACATTAGAATCATACTTTGAGTTATTTTTAGGGTTGAAATTAAATATTTTTAACGAGGAATATCATTCATCATTAATCACATCCTTATACGCCTTAGAGTCGTAAGGGGATTTAGAACCATCTGAATACTCATCGAGAGGAAAAGTGTAATCCTACATGATTTTTTTACTTCTAGGTGGATTGTTCCAATTTATAACACTTATTCTCCTTTAACTTTTATTTTTTATGTTCTCCAAGAAGAAATTTTCAAAGGGTTATCCCAAGGTAGACACCAATAACTTTCTATGAATGCATGCCCAATAATGAAGGTAGTTTTCCTACTGAGATTAAATATGATGTATTTTCTTATGAAGTTACTACCAATATATATATGACTAAATTATATAGAGGATTAGGGGTTAATAATACCCCCAAATCTTTAGGTTTGGGCTATCTTGTTTATACAACTATCACGACCCTATTTTTCTATGTATATGATGATCCACAAAGTAGTAGTGGTGGTAATTCCCCTTCCATGTGGACTGGGGTTGATCATATACATTTTTCAATGAATGTTTCAACAATATATGTTTTATCTTAATTAGATTTAAATCATGTAGGTTATAGATGTAGTGAATTTTCTGAGTGTGAACTTCTCACCATAGAGGGATTCTTTACTTTCACGGGCTTCACTTGCCTCAAACTTGACACTTTCTTGAATTTCTTAGTAACTTGATAAAAGAGTCAATTAATGGCTTGATCCTACTTAGTAAATTGGCTTGGGATTGAAAAGAAATACAATTTTACAGAATAGACTAGTTGGAATACATATATATATGTCTTAATTCCTACCTTAAAACAACGAGGTTGCATGTTTCCTTCTTCGATAGGTATCATCAATTGAAGAACGGGGTGAATTATAAAGCACTATATTTTTTTACCACACTATGATACAAATATTAGGCATGGTATAAATAATTATCCCATAGGTAACCTTCATGATATTAAGTGAATCTTGTAAGATACCATTATGTTGCTTCACCACATTGGGGTTTCAAGTAGCTGAGAAGGAATCCAAGCCAACTTAAAGGAACAATTGTTTTTGTTCCATGATGTTGTTTTCGTATTCCCTATAAGACCAATTCTTAGCCTTGAGGTTTTAGAGATTATCCCATATATTACATAGGAAATAGGGTATTCACTTCTTCATTATCGTTGGAATATCATACGAAGGAGTGTATATGGGCCAATACATTACATGTATCCCATCTCCAACTCCCTCTTCGCACATGACCTTGGCATCTTCGTCTTACTCTATATGGGGTTCTTCGACCTGGTATAAAAACCAATACTATTTCCCTACTTATTTTTCAATTAGAATGAGGTTGCTAAGAACTTCTTCAGCTACATTATATGATGTATAGTCTGAGGTAGGAACAAATAATGATCATTACCCCAAATCACCTATCTTTATGGGTGAAAAACTATTGATTAATGATATCGAACATGGTATTTCTGACATAAAATTCTCAATTTTCTCTTGGTATGGAGGCATCCTTGGGTTAATATATACATAGAGAATAAAGTTTTTCTAAATAGATATATAATTGTGAAGAACATCACAAAGGGTACAATGAGGAGGACCTTTATAGTTATCTTATAATATTCCAATATGATGAGGAGCTTTATTCAGGATTGATTATCTATCATAGGGAGGACCTCTATATTATGTACCCCTGGGATGAACTCCCGGGTGATTCGTATGACTTCTATGGGGTTGAACTTCATGGTCACTAGTATTTTATGAGTTGGAAAGGGGTGGAACGCCTTTATGGTGGGGCCTTAATCTCTGTGTAAGACCTTCATGGATAGTGTTATAAGGAATACCTTTGTAACTCATCTTAATATCATCACAGGGAGGACCTTTATGGTGGGTTCCATGGAGAGGACCTCTAGATATGTTAATCACTGTACCACATTGAGGAAATATGAAACCATAATTGCCTTATTTTATTGGGGAAGATTCAATGAATTCTTAAAATATTATTGAAAAATGTTGAATGGATTCTAGAATATTGACATTAAATTGGGAATAAGCATATTTATATATTATGTGATTCCATTAATGATACCTTCTATATATTTTTAGAGAAGTTACTGGGGTTGGAAGCTTGATTATAATTGGATTCAAATAGTTTTGAAAATAACCATCTTGAATTAAAACCCTTCTATGAAAACCCCTCTCTATAATTGGAATATGTTGATGAGTTCCTCTGATATCTTCCAGAGTATGCCAAAATGATTTAAAAGTATAATAAGAAATGGGGATATTATATTTCTTCTAATATTTATCCATAGTTAGAAAATATTGAAAGGCTTCTTAGGTTAGGAAAAGAATACGGATTTTCTCCTTAATGGGTTGTACTAGGATACAATGATTGGTTTCATATACGTGGGATGATATATAAACCCAAACCAATATTTCCACTACTACATGTTATTAATCTTCTCTATTAGGGGCATAGATATGATCCTTTCCTTGAGTAATTACCAAGATATAATATTTAACTTCGATCATGGAAGTAGGGACATGATCTTATCCATAAGTGACTATTAATATATGATGATGAACTATTATTGTAACACCCCAACCCCAGAATCCCAGATCTGGTGCATTATTTTAGAACATTATCATGATTACAAAGAATAAATTCTGGAAGGACCGATCAGTTTAGCAGTCTTGTAAAGTAGAGTACATACATGAACCTTTCATTACAATTCGAAAAAAAATATTCAAAATATTCCATTCTTTTAGAAAACCAATATTCTCCAATATTGAATCCACATATAAATCATAAAACACTTCTTGGAATCTTGGGAAAATAAAACATATGAAATTGGTGAGCTTAGATGCTCAGTAAGGTTAAACAATAGAGCAAAAGTTTTCATAAATATGCATAAAATTTTATGGAAAGGTATAAGAATGAATCACAAGAATTTTACACATTATCTTTAACATAATATAGAAATAATAAATCAAATAATTCCATTTAAAAATTCACTTATATATTCTTCTAGTCGAATGATGACATTTAATATTAATAACTAATTCATAATAAGGAAATGCATAATACCAAACATCTGAAACATATCGCTGAGGCCTCAAACAAGACATATAAAAATAAATGGTTAAGGCCTCAGTTAAATCTATATCTTCTTTATCCCATGATACCTACCAATTCATTGAGGGGATATATCAGGCCCCACCCATCACTTACTAAGTCTAGTACATTAATCATATGAAAAGGGTGAAATATTACATAAACATTCATATTAAAACTAGAATAAAAAATATTAATACTTTAACCATAAACAATAAATTATATCAAAATAGCACATCCATAGTCAAAAATACAATAAAAACTTCCATAAATCAACATCAATTAAGAATAAAATCCAATAAAGGATGTTGACATAGAGGAAAATAATCTAACAAAATCAATAGAACTTTTTGATAGAAATATCCCTTTTTTACTTTGAAATCATTTAAAATCTTAAAAATTATAAAAGAGAACATTTATTTTGAAAATAAACTTATAACCTATTAAGGTAAGAATCAAAATATTAAGGCAATATAACGGTGGAAAAATATTCTCGCGCTGTATAAGTTAAAAAAATTCTTTCTTTAATTTGTCGAAAATGTCACAAAGTCCCTTGTTTGGAAAATGACAGAAAGATTCCATTCAAAATTGTTTATAAAAATTAAAACATGGGTATAAATGACTATAAAAAATTGGAGAGGGAAAAAATATTTTGAAATTTATTTTTACGAAACATGTACATAGATGATAAATATTCCCCAATAGATACTTATGTATAAACAATCTCGCATAAAAATGAGATAGCTAAATTAACCATTACCTTGTACATTACATTAGTAGAGGGTGAGTTAAACTCATATATAATGGTTTAATCATGTTATAAAATTATACAATTACCATATCTATATTTATGATATAATATATCATCATATTATATCCTTTGGGTAATAATATTTCAGTATTACCATTGTGTCGGGTGTTAACTGCTCCATTTTCCCATTTTTGTTTTGTCATGTAAGTTATGTTTGTTATGAATATGATGTATTTTACTAATATAATGAATTAAATTAAGTTAATAATTATTATCTTTACTCATTATATAATTTTTATAATCATTATTGAATGGTTAACATGGAGAAAGAATTGCATCGTGCTGTGGAGAAGGTAGGTCGTACGTACGCATGAGCGATGATATCATTCACTTGATGGTTAAATGGTAGGAAATTGGATGATAAATTAATTATAAAGAATAATTATCATGATATATTAATTATTTAAATATATTATACTCATAATTATAACCATACAAATAATGTATAAATGAAAAATAGTTTGCACCACGATATGGAGACGGTAAGCCGTACGTAAGCACACATGATGAAATTTTTTTTGTAGAATGGGTAAAAGGATAAATATGGTTTTACCATAATCATAATAAAATATCATCATGTATATCATATTGTATATGTTAATTTATTATGAAAAAATATAGTAAGAGGAAGTAGAATAAGAAAATAAATTGAATTGAATTGGTAAAACAATTGCCTCTTCTTCGAATGTGTCTCCTTTTGATTTGCATAAAAGGACTCATAGTTTGGATTTCTTCCCACAGTATGGCCTCTATAATGAATTTAGTTATGTTTTTAGGTGAATTTTTCATGTTTTGGCCGAGCCAAAGGGCTTTAGAGGTGTGATTAAAAGAGGTAGAGAGGTGACTTTTTATAAGAGAGAAGAGGGTCACTTTAGGAAACTCCAAAGTATTAAACTATAATAAGACTAATCAAGATCCAAATACATAAAATTAGAAAATAAATGAATATTAGAATATATTTTAGACCATATACTATCACAATGTGATTATTTGACATTTTTTTATTTTTAAATAATTTAATAAAAAATTAATTCTTTAAGATATCATTATTGCCAAATTTCATACTATTCATCTAATTTGACTATAAATACATTAATTCAAAGTAGGAATTAGAATATAATGATTCCACACAACTATAATATATCTCATAGATCTATGAGACTCGTTAGATACATTTATTAACTCCAAATATATCAAAATTAATATTATTAAAATCATTTATTCTGTATTTATGTTAATTAAATAAATATTGTTTTTGAATTAAAAATACTTTTAAGGTCATTATTTAACTTATAAAAATTAAAAATAATTTTTTTATGAATATTATTTTATTTCTATCAAAATATACATTTATATTTGTTCATAGATTCATTTTTTCCCTATGTGGACACATAAAAGATATTAAAATACCACATAGTGATATTTTGTAATTATCTTTGATTTAAATAATACATAATTTATTTTTAAAGACATGTGTCCATTAAACAACTCAAAATAGATCTTAATTTTGTAAGTATATAATATTATTTATCCAATAATTTTTTTACATGTTTTGATTTTATTTAAAACCTTTTAATTTTGATTTATCCTTATTTAATCTATTTAATTTTAATAGTGGTAATAATATTCTAAATATTAAATGGTAAAAAATATTTACTTATATGGTATTAAAAGACCATAAATGTTACCTTTATGAAATTTTAGACCTCATAATTATAAATTTGTAATTTTTAAATATTTTTATGATTTTTTAATAATTTAATAATGTTTTATTTTTATAAAATATCAACAGAGTCAATTTTGACACTATTCATAACTTTGACTTTAATTAAAATACAAACAAAAATATAACTTCAAAAAAACTATTTATTACAATTATAACATATCATAGTAACCTATAAATTTCTTGGATCAACTCAATTATGTAAAATTGTATTTATTTTAATATTTTTAAAATCATTTAATTGATATTTCTATTAATACAATAATTACTTCTTCACTATTGTGTCATTATTTATGGTAAATAGTTAGTCTCAAAAAATTATAAATAAATTACTATGGTGAATATAATAATTTTATCTTCTTGTATACTATTCATTATTGAATTTATCTCCATGTTATATCTATATTAAAATTATCGTACTTATAAGAATTGAAAGTGTGAAATTTTGTCACACTCATTGATTTTAATAATATCTATGTCATTTTCGTTGACAAGTGTTCATTAAATAATTCAAAATCAATATATATGATATATATGACATTATTCTAGTTATTTGGACCAGTTATATATTTGTAATAATTTTTTAACATTTAATAAAATAGTGTTTATTTTAAAATATCATTTAGGTCAATTGTAATAGTATTCAATATTTTTATTTTAAAAAATATAAAACTGAAATGACAAATTTGAACCAATACTTAAAATATGTCACTAAAATGTATAAGTTATCTAAAGATTTATTTTATGTCAATAATTAGGTCATATTATATTTATTTTATTATTAATAATATCATTTAATTAATTATTTCTTTAATAAATCAAATATTATATCATCATTATGTCACCATTTAATTTAATTAATTATTTTATAAAATTATAAATAAATTAAAATAACATAGATAAATAGTTTGGAATTATAGTAACTATTTATAGTTGGCCATATAACTTATATAACCTCATATTAAAAATATTTTACTTGTTAACAACAAAAGTATAACAAAATTTGATTTTCTTTAAATATAATATTATAAATATACTAAAGTCATTAAAGAGGCTCCAAGTGGTCCACATATTGACCCAAGTATGATTTTTGTCGAAATAAACTTACCCAATAAAATTAGTAAAGGTTTTAGGGTAATTATAATAATATTTTTATCTGTAATTACTTGATTTACCTTTAATCGTGGCAATAAAAAATTTATAAAGTTACTATTCATAATGCCAGAAAATAGAAGAAACCTATTTAAATAACTTGGTCCTACTATTTCCAAAATTGAAATACATTTTTTAAAATTCAAAACATGTAATTTTCTGTAATTAATTTAAAATTAATCCCTTTGTGAGAATGAAAGAAGAATTTTTAAATGTTAAAACATTGAAAAAGATTAAAATGTTTTTAAATCAAATTTAAAGGTAAAATTAATGCCAATGACCATCATTATATTAACTGGTAAAAATATATTCTATTTTTTACTTTAAAATCTTTCAATAATATAATTTATCTACATAAATTATTTTTAGGAAAAAAGTTTTTTCAATTAAAATTTAGTACATTTTTACTATTCATCAAAATGTAAAACTTGTCAAGAAAATATCAAAATATATTCCAAAGTAAATTATTATGTCTCGATTCTAAATAAAAAGTTATTTTATTAAATATAATATATGAAAGTTTCAAAAACTAGATTTAAAATGAGAGGATCATCAAAAGTTGGCAAAACTGCATTTTTTGAAAAATACTTCTTTTATCTGAAAAATGGAGTCTTTTCTTATATCATTTCAAGAAAATAAATAAGATGAATGTTAAAATTATATTGAATATATAAAATTCAAAATGTGGTTAATACTGTTTCTAACGACCAATTTAGCATCTAGGTTATATATTATATTAAATAATAATATTTTATTAATATATTATTGTTCAGTAGAATTGGGCCTTGCGTGTAATGCAAGAAATATAATTATTGTGTGTAGTGTAATATTAACATGGTGTTGTGTAAAAATAATTAAATATATAAAAATAATATATTTATAAATGAAAATATTATTACCTCTCGTGGTGTTACTTTCTCCCCTCCAATAAATTGCATCCTCGCAATTTGAAATTGTACTTTGAAATTAAAAGGTTAATACTAGAAAATACCTTTGTGGATAACCCACATTGGAAATAGGGTCAATAAAATATACTCTTAATAATAGGGAAAGGGAAATGTGAAGGTCACAAAAAAATTAGGCTTTTGAATACGAGAAAATTAGGGGCAAGTAGAGTTACATACTTGGAGGAAAAAAATATTTATAGGAATTGATTGAGGTCATCAATCACAAACAAGTGAACAATCAATATAAATTTAAGGGAATCAAAGCCATAAATCTATGATGATTTAAAATACCATTGGTTCAACAAAAATCAAGGTATTAGGATAAGACATTTTTTTAGATAATATTTCATAGAGTTGAGGGATTATTTTACAATATAGATAAGTACTCATGAAAACACACTTGATTCCATCAAGGTTATCCTTTGGCTGTGCTTCGATATTTTTTCACTTCATCCTATAAATGTTTACTGAAACTAAAAAGGTTATACCAATTTATCCAATAAATCATACTTTAACCTCAAAAAATAATATCCACTATTCAACTTACTCTATTATAACCTTAAGACTCCACCAAAATACTTCCATTCAAATTCACTATCTGAAAAGTTATCTAAATTTCCATAATCAATCTTAACATTAGATTTCCCAAACAACATAATGTAGGCCTTATTGTCACATTTCAAATATTTGATCACATTTAAATCCTTATTAAAAAAATATTATTCTTATAAATCCTTAATGATGAATTATTATAGTACAATACTTATATATATCTCATAAATCTTACAACCATAGAAACATTGATGTAATAATTCTTGAATCAAAATAAAAAAACAACCTTAATCATTTCACTTCACTCTTAAAGCCTTAACAATGCTTCAATATCATATTTTTTAATAGCACCTTTATTTAATTTCCCTTTAGTAATCTGTTTATCATCAATAGTATAACCATTACATGTATAACCTTGCTAATTAAAACCATTGATGTAAGATCCAAGATTTCTCCATAAGGCATGTTTTACATAAGTTTCAGTTTATTCCATTTTTTAGTTAATTAAGTGCTTTCCAAAGTCCTTGAGGAGGCTCGGGGGTGTTTCGGTGGTTCAGGACACAGAAAAAGGGGGAAATGAGTTTTCTGGGCATGTCACATGGTCTACGCACGGTTAGTGCTAACCATGCGGGTATCCTAGGTAAACCATGCAAGAAGAAGATTTTCAGATAGTAGCATCATCATGGTTTGCGCATAGTTTGTCAAAACTTGCGGGTAAATCATGTGAGGGGGATCTTTTGGGACCGAAGCATCTTCATGGTTTGCGCACAGTTTGGAAAACCATGTGGGTAAACCGTGCAGCCTAGAAACCATTAAAAATTTACAAAATGACACTCCAGGATTTTATATCTCACTCGGGATTTTCCTCCTCCCCCTCTCTTGAAACCCTAGGAACGAACAAAAGGGACCAAGAGCTCCCAAGGATCAATCTCCTTCATTCCTAATCCATTTGGAGTGCTTTCAGTGGTGGATTGAAGATCTGGGTAAGGCTAATCTCCCTCTCGCTTTTCTTTTTAGTTTTGGGTTTATTTTTCTATCCCCTCTCCATCTAAAGCTCTCAAACCCTACCTTTTTTTGGTGTGTTTTAGGGTAATGCTTAGAGGGTTGGTTGAATCTAGATCTAAGTCTTCGTTTGGGAGTGCGTTCACCAACATATTCAAGGTAGGTGGTATACAAGTTATATTCCTTGGGTTTTGTGTAGATTAGTGCATATAGGGTCTTTATTCCTTCCCTATTTTGGAGAGTTATTGGTGAATTTGACATGATGTGATGAATTGGTTTATAATTGGATAATTAAACCCCTCTTGATCCCCATGGGATACAAGTAGGATGACTTGACAAAATTAGGGCCACCCAAGGGGTGTGCTGATATTCCCTAGACTTAGAGATAGCTATGTAAGTGTAGGTCATTGTATGATAACATAGATCCTATGATGAATTTTTTAATATGATTTAATGAGGTGTAATAGTGTTTTGTAATACAATTATGTTGGGTAATGGCCTAAGGGGTTTTTTGGTTGGCAGGAAAAGGGGTTAAATGAATTAATGGGGAAATTCTAGGAGATTAGCTTATTACCTGAATATTCTTAGTGAGATAGGCATGGAAAATGGGAAATGGGGATCAAGGGTTAAGTAATATAAATTATGGATGTGTTAATGGATTGAGGCAATAAGTTATTTTCCCATTTATTTATATTATTGTGTTGTTTTAAATGATGTTAGTTATATTGTTAAGATATGGTGTTTTGTGGTGAATGACAAATAAGAATGTGCACGTGGCTTGGTAGAGTGGGGTATTGACATGAGGTTCTACGCCCACGGGTTGAGATGGACCAAGGTTCTAGATCCTCCCCTAAATTCATGGGTTAGTAAAGGGGATGGAGTTTGATTCCCCTAACGGTTTCACTCCACCCAAACTAAGGCTTCAAGGTGAGGATATTGGGAATTGTTGTCAAATGATTCCTAGTGAGATAAGACTTGTTAGATTCCCACATGTTGTGAATGTTGATCATTCCTAATCCATTGAACACATGAAAAATGTGACATGATAAATAAATTGTTTTAGTAATGAACAAGGGTTATTTGGTGCGTTAACTTAAAGGAACATAAATAAAGATATACTATTGAAAAATTTACCTTAACTTGACTTTATTTATCTTTTTCATGCACTATCTACCTTGATAGATACTTTATAGACACCATTGGTGGTGACCTACTGAGTTATACTCACTCCCTGCTCGGGCCGCCGTTGGGTACCCAAGCAGATTTCATGCTTGAAGGTCTGGAAAAGGGAAAGGTCTCTATGATAGGGAGATGAGTTGGACATCAGACATGTTTGGGTGAGGTTCTAGACTTGAAGTCTATATCATTTTGGGGATTCTACTATTTTATTTCTTTGGGTTTTGTTCACTTGACACTGTATCATGGATTGAGTTGATCAAAATTTCCAATCATTATAGTCAAATATGAAATATGTTCAACTAATTGCATCTTGGGAATTTTACTTTAGATATTTATAGGCTTGATAGATATAGTATTATATGTACCATAACCATACACCGAGGTGAGTGTATGAGATAAAGGATTGTGGGATTTGGTTTCCACTTGAGTGTGTGCTCTTAGATGGTTATAGAAAGTATAGATATAGTGACATATATACCATCCCCATTATCTCATGTTTTCTCAAAAGGATATGAGATGAGGCTTCATCCTAGATGTTTTCTCTTAGATATATATAGACATGCCAAATATATTGGTATATATACCATCATCGTAAGCTAAAGTTGCTTCATTAGGATATGAACGAGTTGAGTGACTCAGTGTAATAGAAAAAAATGAAGATAAAATTTCAAGATGAAGAGTTCAATAATTAAAAGTTATCAAGTACCCCCAAATCACATCTCATTGTGTTTCTCATGGGTTATCTGAACAAATATATGAGAAAAACGTAGGACTACTTTAATTTTTTCCTAGTTCACTTGATCTAGAGAGCTTAACTTGAGTTTTATTAAGGATGAATGGTAAAACCTACGATATTTTCATATTTTATTTATACTCACCCTAATTTTTTTTCAAATCCTTAGATACACGAGGATTAATAGGTAAGAACCTAGATTTTGATTAAGTCTCCCTTTGTGGGTTTTTGACATGATAAACTTTTCATCTATTCCTTTTTTCCAAATGCTTAGAATTTTTTTGAGAAGATGTAAAGTGCATACCCAGTGAGAGAGAATAATTGATTTTTTTTGAAGAAAACCTTTATATATTTTTAACCTGGTGAGTATTATGTCTCTTTCTTTTGGGAGTTTAAGGACTGGTAGGAAAAACCATTTTAATGGGTGTTTATGGTTGGATAGATTTAACCATAAGATGACACAATCTACCTACCAGTAAATAAAATTTCAACCCAATGTGAATGGAATCCTATTTCTAATAATGTAGATAGACTCATGGGTGTGGGGACGAGGGTGATCATAGTTTAAGTCCATTTCTATTATATTAAAATATGTTGAGGTTTAAGATTTCCCACCACAGAAAAATGATCTTAGAGTTTAATTTTATATATGTTTAACTAAAATAATGATAAAATCTATACTGTAAAAATGGAGAGGTAATCTAGAAATAAATAATAAATACAATAATATTATAGATATACCAAAGAAAGGTGAAATTAGGTTAAGTTAATAATACTTAGACCATAAAATTTTGGAGTTTTAGGTCATACAACTCAAACTAAAAAAAGAAACTTAAGGATAAGGTTATGAATAATTGAACAATGGGTGAGATGATCTATCTTGTTTGGGAAAGACATACCTTATGTGAATTGATATCCCTGTGCTAGTATAGATTATATCATGAATGGGTTCAAATATTTTAGTTTTATAGTGTTTTGACTATTATGTCGTTCAATTTAAGGTCATGTGATGATAACCATGAGGGGTGAAAGGATCAAATGTCACACTCTTACTTTGAGAATAGGTATGGTGCACAAGTGTATAATATCATGTGTATTCAAATATTATAGAATGATTAGATTAAAAAATTTGTAAGTAATAACTTGAAAATTTTGAATTGTCAAATTAAGGTATGGGGAATGTATGGTGTGGATAAACACTAAGCACATTCGAATTAAGGGTTCTATTGAAATGTTTTCAGGGTGTAAAAAGATTAGAGGAACTTATCCTTAAGATAAGATATGCCTCTGGTTGGTAGGGGTGAATATTGAGGAATCAATATCATTACCAAGAAGATGTGTCCCTTAGAGCTGAATGAACTCAATACCAATATTCATTAAAGGTTTTTTAAGACTCAACCCCTGAAGGCCTAAAGTAGGTTTATAGAGAAAAAAGTGTTAAAGAAGGGTTCGAGAAGCCTAAATGTTACACCACCGTGTATCTAATATATTATATAGGTGAAGGGATATATATATATATAATTATGTTCTAAATTTATTATAAGATAATGGGTATGGTGAGCTGAACATTTCTTTTTCGAGGGTTATATGGTGGGACCCACAATCTTTGTGCCATTTTTATTTAACACTCCAAATTTTTCTTAATATTTTAAATGGAATGGTCTATAAATCAGATTCTTAACTCACGATCAAGCCATAATTTATTGGATTTTGACCTGAAAATCCTTTATGCCTAATTAATTTTCTAATTAAGGTTCTTGAAATTTAAACCATTGTGAGGTAAAGTTTAATTCAAGAAATATTTGACATAATATTTTTGGGGTTTAAGGTCATATAGCTTCGACCAAAAAGATGGTCATCCTATCTAGCTTGGGTAAAAAAACTCAATGTAAAGGGAGATACCAATTATAGTATAGAGTTACTCATGAAGTGGAGCATAGAATTTGATATCATACTGCTTGAAATAAGAATGGGGGTGTGATATGAAAACCTAGTTGGGGATTAAGATCCAAGAGCACCCAACACTTCTTTAATAGGTAATGATAATGATGTAAATCATTAATTGAAGAATTTAAATCACAAAGTGATGAAATGAAACAAGTATATCAAGTATGACTACTAATCCAATTTGAATGACGAGTTACAAAAAAATGATCTCAGGGTTTACAAATATAAGTGGGACTTCTCCTTAGGATGAGATATGATTTTGGTTTCCATGGGAGAATATAGAGGAATCAATATTAATACCAAGAAAAGGTGTCCTTTGGAGCCGACCACACTCATTATAGATAACCATGGAAGGTTTATAATGATTCAAAACACTATAGAAATAATGTGTGACAAATGGGAAGGGCATATTTAGAGAGTGATTGGGAAATTATAGTCTCAAAATTACTATGGTTGGGCTATAATAGTCCTTTGGAAAAAAGTGGAAATTGATGACGATATGTATAACAGTTTGAAATATATATTTCAAAAGTCACTACATATACCAAATTAATTGGAATCAAGCTAGAAAGAGTAATTTTGAGGTATTTTCATAGATCTATATCATGTGTAAGTAAAATATTGGGTGTGTATAACACCATGATTTTATAACGTATTTCCAATGGGAATAGATTCAACGTGATCGATGGCTTGTGATGAATGAAAAAACAAAATGAATAAAATAATTCTTTTTTATAATAAAAAATGAAATATATTACAAGAAAATTAAATTCAACATAATTATTAAATTCAAATAAGTACAACATTAATTATTCATGACTAAATAAATTTTTTTGTTTACAAACATTGTTTTTATTGTATATTATATATGATTTATTCAAAATATAAAATTATGAAATTTTAGAATTTTAATTTGAAAAAATGAATTAAATTATTGAATCCATTTTTTAAGATTATCTTAGGGTGATTATTTTTATATTTTTTTGAAATGAATGATTTTTGGGTGAATAGTGAAAAACATGTTATTTATAATTATCATAACTTTTGTCACATAAATATGATATAAAAATGAATTATTAATATATGAAAACTTTAGATCAAAAAAATATTTACTTTTGGATTTATTTAAAGTATTTAAAACTATTATTTTGAATTTTTAAACCCATGTTTTTCTTTTTGGAACCTAGGTTATATTTTATTCTAATAAAAAAAATCCGGGTCCTTTTCCTTTAATTATGTATTCACCATGATCCATTCAGTTTTGGATTACTATCAATGTAATAGAAATATTATTTTTTATCCATAAAACAATAAATTCTATGGGAATAAACACTATATATTATTTTCTTGTAAATTCATTTTTATGAATAAATGGTCATTTTTTCTAAAACAGTTTTTGTTGTGTTATATGTAATTATATTAAAATTGGATTTTATCATCTAAATAAATTGTATTTTAAAAACTGGTTTTATTATTTAAATTAATCATATTCAAAATTTTAATATGGAATAGTTTTTTATTCATAAATAATAGTGACCATGGTAATAGTTAAGTCATCTCAGTAAATGTTAAAATGAGTTAAACGTGGTTAAAACTAAAAAATAAGGACTAAAATATTAAAAAAACACATATTTCTTTAATTTGTTTAATGTATTTATACCTCCCTCATATTATATTTAAATTTTCTCTAAATTAGATCCACTTTACTTAAAAATGACATTAATTATATTTAAAAGTTATAAATATTTAGCAGGGTGTCACTCCTCTCACCTATTAACGGATCCCTTCACCCATTCACTTCTCCACATACTTTGAGCACCATAACTAAAAAAATATACGATAAAATCACTTCATAACACGCTTATCCATGACCTCAATATTTTAGTATCAGAAAAGAATCAACTTAATAAGTTTTAAAGAGAGATCTAGAGGAGGATACCCAAAGAAGTGGTAAACATCTTAACAGAGTTCATTAAAGTTTCTTCCTTATCCACCTCCTCAAAATATATTATTACCATAAAAATATTGTTAAATAAGTATTATTATTATAATTAAATAGTATTATATTTATTGAATAACCATTATCTACCTTAATTCTATCTTTTGTAAAATGATAACATCACTCATGTATACATGCAAATAACCATCTCCATGAACGACATATTTCATTTTTCATCATCGAATCACTTGGATGGATTTAAATATGGATTTAATAAATAAATTTTTTATAAATGAAATAATTATAATTCAATAAAGATGAATAATTATCTAATTTCTCTCCTTTCTATCCATTGAACAATTAAAATATCTCCTATGTGTACGTTCAGACTACCATCTCCTTGAACAATGTATTTCATTTTTCATCACTCAATTACATGGATGGTTTAAAATATATTTTTATTGAATAAATATTATATTTATAATAATATTAAGATTATATATATTTTATATTATGTTATATAATAACATGTTCTTATTTATTCAACCGTTATAACATTTTTTTTGTTTTAGTCAGTTTACCACCTACATTAATGATATTATAATGTTTATCTCCTGAATGATTAAGGAATGTTAGATAATGGTAATATTATGTAAAATTAATTAATTTAATATTTTTTAATTATTACTTAATGGTTATAAATATATATTTTCATTCACTAATAAAATCGAATTTTTATGGAATCAAAATTTTTAAAAAATAATATTTTTATGCTTTCCATGAAAATTATCACCATAATATCCATGAAATAACTATGGGACTCTAAAAATATATCAAAAACATAATAATATAATCCTTAATTATGATTCTGGATATTATGAAACCCTGAACAAGTGTCAAGTACCAAATATTCTAAATCAGAAAATGCGAGGGAAACTAAATAGTTAACACAAACATATTAATATTAACAAATAAATATTATTAAATGGGTAATAATAAATAAGTGAATGAAATATAGTAATATAAATATAAAAATTATTCAGATATATATTTTTATAATAAATATAAATTTATTATATAGTAGTTTAGATAATGTTTGACCAAGAAAAAATTTGAGGTAAGGGGTTTTCTCATCTTAATTTATATTTACTGAGATATGTTCTATATTAACCACCTTCTTTCTTTTATGTGGTGTATATACTACCCATGAATTTATTTTAAACAACTTTTCATGAAAAATATGGGTATTTATAAATCCATATAATGTTTTATATTTCATGATATTTTGATTCAATGTTTACCAAATCCATAAAGTGTTTTATTTAAAATGATTTATTTTAAAAGTTTCGAAGTGTTTTACCCAACTCTTTCTCTTCCATATCCATATTATTGTAATATTTAATGATTTTTATTCTAAATATGTCAAAGATTTTTTGAATTCATTTTAAAATATATTTTACTTTATTTACACTTGTTTTAAATGGAATCTTTTCATCATTTAGGGTATAGGTCAATTTTGACTTTATTTGTGAAAGTGTGAAAGCATTATTTTTTTGCATTTATCGCTTGACTGTATTTTACTGTCATCATAAAATTTATTAATTTTTAATCTTAATTTAAAAATTTTCATGGGGTCTCAAGGAGAATTTAATTCCCATTATTCTTTTATTTTTTAGTTTTTAAAGGTTACCAAAAATAAAAAATATTTATTTTTGTATTTTCAAGAATATTTCTAATGATTTTATAAAAGTGATTTTCATCTATGTACAAATACTTTAATGATTATTATACTTAATTAGGGAAATGATCTAGTAATACCATAAGCCTTCTTTCTTAGTACTTAATATTACAATGATTTATGTAAATTTTCATGAAACCCATTTATTTCCATAGGCTAATTAATATGTGAAGGAATGATGAATATTGTAATGTTTTTATGGAATATGGTTTATTATTATATGATTTTTGGGTTCTTTATAGCTATACACTACATTGGATAAATATTTATATCCCATGAGATAATATATAATGGAATTAGGAGTGATACTAATCCACTAAGGGACTATATACACCAATGTTTAAATGGAATGAATATTGAACCCAATCCATTATGAAACTTTGGTAACTACATGATAAAGGCCTTGGTAGTGATCCTTGATAAAGAAAATTATTTTATATTATTATGTTTGTGGCACACTTTAAGCTATATTATTGTTCCTATGTTATTCTCTCATGGCTAATGATTGAGTGATGTTTCAATACTCTTATGAATCCTGTATTATGTTGTGACAAAGACTTATTCCATGACTCATGATTTATGATATATAACATGTTGGGTATGATTTTCATATGTAATGAACATGTACATTGATTATGTTCTCATACCCATATTCTCATATTCTTTTCACTTATGATCTTTGATTATTGAAATCTATGTTTACCCTTACCGAGTTTATGATCTCACCCCTTCTTATTCTTCCATTTACATAGGTTATGAATGATGGTGTTAAGTATGACATGTCTATAAGGGTACCATTTTTTAAGAGTAATTATGGGAAATGATTAATATTAATTATGAAATAAATTGATTATGTATCTAATCTTAAAATACAAAAAACAATTTGGTTTTGGGGTGTGATTTATTGTGATATATATTTAATTTTCATCCAATTTTATGTAACATTCATATATGATACACTAAAGTTTCCTATGTTTGTATCAAATAAGGGTTTAGTTATTTTTTGGGATTATATTATAAATAATAAGAGAAAGGAACCTAAAACAACCTGTAATACAAAAATATTATATAGGATAAACCTAGAATATCATGGGTTGAAAGAAGGTGTTGTAATTTATGATATCTTAGGAATGATTTTCATTATCACATGATTTCTTACTTTGATTATTAATGATTGATACTCACACTAAACTTTTTGGTATAATTAAATGATGGCAACCAAAACCACCTTGAGAAAGTTATACTTATTATGTCTTTATAAACTTTAAATGTATTATTTTTATATGATTCTACCTACTCTTTTATATCTTTAGAATTTTCTAAGGGTGTCACATAACCACTCCAATGATTAGATATTTAATTATTAGTGAAAAAATCAAATTGTATGATGATTCAATATCAAGTCTATAACTCCACACTAATAGAAGTTCATGGGAATGAGTTTCCTAAAATTCTTATTATTCTCCATATTGTTGAATTTTATGTGATTTTGGGCATGGATTAGCTCTCTTAGTATAGGTCACATATAAATTTATGAGGTAGGGAAATCACATTTCATATCCTAAAGAAATCTGTAATCACTTATCAGGGAAGGGATGACTATGATATAATAATTGATATTACTTCTATTATATGAGTATTAATACTTTTAATGATGGGTATATATCTTAAATGATTGGAGAGAAACTCAAAATTAAATATATGTATATTATTTTATTGTATATAAATGTATTTCTTGAAGAGTTTTTTGGTCTTCCCTCGAACCATGAAGTTGAGTGTTCAATGGAACTCATACAGGGTGATATTCCTATTTCAAATACTTCTTATAAAATGGATCCTATTATGTTGTAAAAATTGAAATATGAACTACAAGAGAATATTGATAAGGGATTAGTATACCCTAGTATTTCACCATGGTGTGAATATATTATTTTTGTTCAGAAGAAAGATAGTTTGATGCATCTCAAAATTTATTATTTTTAAATTAACAATATCAAGATCAAGAATAAGTATCATCTACCCCATATTAATAAATTATTTGATCAACTATGAGGGGATAAAAATTTCTCAAATATTAACCTTCAATATATATATCATAAATTAAAGGTACAAATGGAGGATATGCTAAATATATCATTCTTTATGATGTATAGACACTATAAATTTATAGTAATTAAATTTATACTTACTAATGTCCCCATTGTCATCATGGATATAATTAATATAATATTTAAAGATTACCTAAAAATTTTTGGTAGTTTTTATAGATGATATTATTATATAATCCAAGAGAGAGTAAGAGTATATAGATCATTTTAGGATTTTGTTGAAGATTTTTAGGAAGGAGAAACTGTATTCCAAATTTATAATGTGTGAATTATAGATACATAAAGTCTCATTCTTAGGTTATGTAATCACAAACGATGGTATATTTCTGGATCCTTAAAAAATGGAGGTTATTAAACAATGGACTAGACCAAACACTAAAATCAAGATCCATAGTTTTCTTGGGTTAAATGATTCTATAGATTCTTTTTGATAATTTTACCATGTATATAAAATCCATTAACAAAGTTAACACAAAAGGGATTGAAGATTCTCTAGACAGAGGAATGTTAAGAAATATTTAAGGAGCTTAAGAAGAGGTTGGTGACTTCACCTATACATACATTACCCTACAGTGGGGAAGGGTTTGCTATATATAGTTATTCTTCATTGAAAGGATTGGGATTTTTCCTTATGAAAAATTATATGGTGGTATAATAGTCCCCTCTACAATGAAATGTTCTTGAGAAAAATTACCTAACTCAAGATTTGGATCTAGGATTAGTAATTTCTCCTTTAAAATATGAAGGCATTATCTCTTTGGTTAAATGTGTGATATACATACTGATCATAAAAGATTAAATTATATATTCACCAAGAAGGATTTTAATATATTTTAAAAAATATGGTTGTATTTGATCAAAGATTATGATTTCTCAATACCTTATCACCCGCGGAAATAAAACAAGGTGTATGATGTTCTGAGTAGAAATGATCAAGATATCTTATCTTTATGGAGGATTTAAAATTATCCAATACTAATGTATTTTTAGAGGATTGACATTTAAATCCAAATTAAAGGGTTGAAATCCTATTTTTCTCATATGTATACTCAATCATCCATCCGTTTTAAGATGAAGAGGGAATATAAGGAAGATATGAATATGAAAAAGAAGGTAGGGAATATTCAAGAATTCAACCTTTTATATGATAGAATGATATGTTTTAGGACCCTAATATGTATTCCAAAAATACCATAATTTAAGAATGAGTTATCGGATGAAGCACATATCTTATCTATATATCCAAAAAGATCAATGATTTATAAATATATCAAGAATTAGTTATGGTGGGACAACATTAAAATGTGTATGGAAGAGCATGTCTCTCGAACTTTGGTTTTTTAGAAAGATAAGGATTAATGTTTTAATTCTAAGAGGATGATGCAACCATTAAACATACTAGTATGGAAATAGGAAAACATCACCATGGATTCTATATTTGGACCCCCCAAGACATCTAAAGGCTATAATTTGGGATGTAGTTGATCACCTTATAAAGTCACTGAATTTCATTTCTATCAAAGAATATTTCTATTTGACCAAATTTACAAGATACACATTAAGTGGTATGGAGTACCACTTTTAATTTTATATAATTGGGATATGAGGTTTAGCTAAAAGTTATGGATATTTCTTCAACAATCATTGAATATAGAGATGAGTTTTAACAATGAATATCATCCATAGATAGATGGACATTTTGAGAGGACCATTCAAACCCTAAAAGTTATGACGAGATATTGTTTAATATATTTTAACGGTGGTTGGGATTAACAAATTCCCTTGTTAGAGTTCTCATATAACAAGAATTTATATTCTATAATTCATATGGAACCATATATAGAATTGTTTGTGAAGAGGTTTATAACTTCAATATGATAGGATAATGTCTGATTACATAAGTTATTGGGACTAGATATTGCTCAAGTTAAGTTAGTGAAGATTCAAACCATTCAAAAAACATTAAATCTATAAAAAGTTGATAGAAAATATATATTGATAATCACTGATAAAATTTAAAGTTTAAATAAAGAGAAAAAGTATTCCTTTGAATATCTCCATGAAATAATGTTATAATATTTGGAAATATGGGAAATCTGATCCCTAGGTATATTGTTCCTTTTGAAATCCCCAATCATATGGGAGTAAAAACTTATGATTTTTTAATTGCACCAAAACTATGTTAATCACATGAAGCGTTCTATGTATCACTTTTGAGGAAGTACAAACATAAAACTTAAAATGTACTAAATTCAAAGATTATACATATATATAATGAAATTTATTATAAGGATAAAATAATATAAATATTGGGTCATAGTAATAAATTTCTATGAAACAATACCACTATCCTGGTTAAGGTTTTTTGGAAGAATAAAAAGTTTAAGGAAGCAACATGGGAACTTGAGGATGTAGTGAGGTAGAGGTAGCCTCATTGTTTTTATCAAGGTAATGTAATTTTGAGGGAGAAATTTATTGGGGGGGGAGTAGAATGTCACACACCAAGATTTTATTATGTATTTTCCTTAGGAATAATTAAACATGTTTGATAGTTTGTGATGAAAAAAAAAACAAACTAATGAGAAAAATGATTTATTATAATAAAAAATGTAATATATTAAAATATAATTAAATTAAACATAATTATTAAAATCAATTCAGTACCACTAGAATTATACATGGATAAAACAAAGTTTTGTTTGAAAACCTAGTTTATATTTTTTAATTATATATATATTTTTTAAAAGATAAATTTCTCAATTTTTAGAATTTTAATTTGAAAAAATGAAATTAATTTTTTAATATATCTTATTAAAATTATATTATGGTGCATGTTTAGGATTTTTATGAAATGGTTGAGTTTTAGGTGAATAGTGAAAAATATAGGTTTTAAAAATACCATAGCTTTTAAGACTAATTTTTGAATAAACAAGAATTAAAAAATATATGAAACCATTGTTCCAGTAAAATATATATTTTAGGATTATATTAACGTATTTAAAACAATTATTTTTAATTTTGGAATCCATGCTTGAGTTTTTGGAACCTAAGTTGTATTTTATTCTAATAAAAAAATATTTTGGTCTTTTTCCTTAAAGTAACTATTAAAAATGACATATTAAGATATAAATTTATTTTAAATTCATAAAAATACTATTTTTAATCCATAAACTAATAAAATCCATGGGAATCAATATTTAGCATGATTTTTTTGTTATATTATTTTTACTCATATTAAAACTATATTTTCTCACACGTATAAATTTTATTTTATAAATTTTTTTCATATTTGGAATCATATTATTAATATTTGTTAGTAAGGACCTTTTTATTTTTTATAAATAAATAATAGTTACCATGGTAGAAGAGAATTCATCACAGTAATGGTTAAAATGAGTTAAAATTATGGAATAAGGCTTAAAATATCACAAAATCCTCATATTTATTTTATTGGTTAACTATATTTTGACATAAATCATCTTATATTTTAATTTTTTCTAAATGTTAGCAACTTTAATCAAGAATGACATTTTTTATATTTAAAAGTTATAAATATATACATGGTTTCCACTCCTTTGACCTATAAAAGGATCCCTTCACCCCCTCACATATATACTCACTTTTCAAAAATTATATTAATCAATATATTTCCCAATAACTTCTAAAAATTATTATAAATTACCTAGAGGTTTTTGTCTCTCGAAAAGACCAACCTAAAGAAGCTTAAGGATAGATATAGAGGATACCCAAGGAAGAGGTAATTGTCTTATCATGTGACAATTGTACTTTTATAGATATATTTTGTAAAACTATGTATTTTATGAAAAATAAAGCAATTTTAATCGAGCATTGAGTTATATTATAAAAACTCAATGTGAATTGGTTAAATCTTATAAACCAATATGAAGTGAAGTCTTATGGAACAAGAATTTTGGCTAGTTCTTAGAAAGGTAGTCTAAACATCGCTACATGTCATGTAATGATAGGAATAAATCCATCACTAATTATTATATTATGAGGGAATTTTCTATCCTTAGTACAAATAGATGAATGTAGAATAAAAAATATGCACTAAAAACTCCTTCATTCGTAGGTACTGCAATTAAACAGAACACATATCACAAATAAACCCCTCTAATAGTTCGAAAGGTCATGTATGGTAGGCCAGAAATCATAAATTCTTATGTCATGTGACTATAAATAAA
This sequence comes from Viscum album, assembly GCA_963277665.1. Classification (NCBI taxonomy): domain Eukaryota; kingdom Viridiplantae; phylum Streptophyta; class Magnoliopsida; order Santalales; family Viscaceae; genus Viscum; species Viscum album. Next base: position 1,598,931,917 of record OY728141.1, read on the forward strand.
ATGTTCTACAGTTTAAATTTATATTATTATGACCCATTCCAATTATTTTGGAGTCATGTAGAATGGAATTTATGCCATGTAGTTTAACATCATGCTACTAAGATGAAGGTGTTCTATAGTTAAATGTTATATGATGAGGAACTTGGTGCTATTTAGTTTATAGGAATATAACCAGGACTTAAGTGAAATTTTGTAATGTATTTTTTGAGAAATCATGAATTGGTGGTAGGCATGAATCTCTCTCCATCCCTTGTAATCAGAGAGTAGGTTCTTTTAGAGTAGACCATATATATGGGCAATGTCCTTCCCATTTTGGATCTAGTTTTAGATGTTTCTTTCTAAGTATCTTTGGGGTTCTGAAATCCAACACTAATTATACATGGATGAATAAGTATAGGTGTACCTTCTTGTTAAATTCTCATGTGACTCAATTCTGATGGATTTAGCAGTTGTGCACCATGTGTAGCCTTTTCTCATCAAGTATATCTAGCTCATCCTGTAAATTTGAGGCTACTCATCTTTGTACAATTGATTGTATACAGAAATAACAATTGAAGTTATTCATACTTAAATGGGAATAGTTTCCACTATCCCATATGTAGGTCAATATGGGGTATCTTGTGTGGAATATAGGTTATGGTGCAATAAGATCATATATCGTAAAATATTTTATCAAGAAAATATTTCTTGTCCTTTTACACCATTTTTAAGGATATTTGATACAATTTTTTTGAGAGCCTTTATCTCTCTATTCGCCACTGCATGATAATAAGATGAATGATTGGATTGGATATTATATTCTTAGCACAAATTTTTTAATTTGAAAGAATATAAATTATATACATTATCTATCAATATCATGTGAGGGACATCAAATCTAGTAATGATACAAGACTTTATAAAATTGATGATAGCCTTAATTCTAAATTCCTTGAGGTATAGAGCCTTAGACCACTTTGAGAGGAAATTGGTGTTAGTAAGGACATTCTTTAATTCAATTGATATATCTGGTAGATAAGTTCCCATGACATCTATTTCCCATATGAGAAACAACCAAGAGTATTTGAAAATGTACAACAATTCTAGGGGATGAAGTTAGTATGCATTGGCAAGTCATGTAATTTCCTAGTAAACTCCATATAGTTTTGCATTATCAATGAATATAAATATATATGTCCTTAATTGGGTAGTATAGTTTGGATATTTACTAATGATAACCATGGGTGATGATGCAAACTTCTTATATGACAATAATGGTATCTCCTCTTTCAATGAATTCAAGAGGACTTCATAGAATCCTCACTTTTAGTGAGATTCCTAGGAACTAAAGCTATTATAAAGGTTGAAATTTTCTACCCACCAATATATCTACTCATTCTTGGATCAATATAGTGGAATTATGCCTCTTGAAATATAGTTTATTATACGATACATCCATACAATTGCAACATCAATTAGCATGGATATAATCTCACCTTGGTCATGAGTTGTATTGATTTCATTAATATCCTCCATGTTAATGTTTATGAATAGAGAGACAACCCTTTGTTATGCAATAAGAATGATTATTTTGTATTGTTTCAAATCTTTTAAGTCTTTGGATACATTATCTAGTGCACCGACCTAGGGATTTTTTTAATGAGGGATAAGAGATAACATTGAACCAAAGGGGAATTTAGTTATTAACCCTTACATACAATCAAGAATGGGAATTAGATCTTCTTTATTAATGGAATATTCAAAATTAATTTTTTATATTTACAAATATTAGTTACCCTTGATTTTCAAATAAGACATCAGTATCTGTGAAGTTAGATATAAGGTTCCAATAAGGGCTTGGTATTTTTCTTCATTATTGGTGAAACCTACCAGAAATATAAAATAATTTAAAAGAAATACCTTCATTGGAGAGATAATTAATATCCTTAAGAAAACCTTATTGACCTTTTGATTTTCCATTATACTTATCATCGAGCTTATGGAGGCATCATAAAAGCATATATCCCATATTTGGATAGTTCATGGATGGAAAAAACCTATTCATTGGGGAGATATGAATTTATAAGAAAACCTTCTAGTGAAGGGTCTTCTTCAAGGGAATTTACCAACTCTTTCACTTTGAATACCTTTTGATACATGAATTAAATGTAAAACTATTTTAGAATGACCTTATGAAGTGTAGGATACTGAGTTAGCATCATATGATTGAGCATGTATTTTATAGGATCCACATGATAAACAAGATAAATATCATGTAACTACAAATAAGGTCTCAGATTTCATACAAAAAATATCAGTGACTAGATGTTCCTTTCAATATCAAAGTGTCTGGTCTTATCACCAAAAATTATCCTACTAAGATTATAGAGGATGTTTTCCTAACCAACATGATTATTCTAAGAAAAAGTGAAATGAATGATCTCTATAGGGTCTCCATATAATGGTTAAGGAGCTTTATTTCAAGCAGTGACTTAATAAATTACGAGTGGAAAAAATATTGTATGTGATGATCTAAATATTTTTATAACTCTTTATTCCATTTGAAATTTTTCTATATTTTCATCAACCTTGTAAAAGGAAAACATTTACCAATGATATTGGAAATGGATCATCTAATATAGGTAATATTTCCTTGGATTACCTTTATAGCTTTGATATTTCAAGGATTTGGAATATCAAATATCAAGTTTATCTTATTAGGATCAAATTCAATACTGTGATGACATACCACACAGCTAATAAATTTCCCTGATGTTATCCCAAAAGAACATTTTAGGGGGATTCATATCCAAGATATTATTGTAATGTTTGTTAAAAATCATTTGATTATTTGAAATATGATCACCAAATTGTTGAGACTTAGCCACCATATCTTCTACATAACGTTCAATGATTTTCTCTTGGAATTAATAAAAGATATAATTCATGTAACATTGGTATATGTCACCAACATTATTCAATCCCAATGGAATTTATTGATAGAAATATAAACCTTAGGGATACCTAAAGGTGGAAACATTGTCATATTTGGGGCCCATTAATATCTAGTTTTAGCAAGAATATCCATCCAAAAAGGTTAGGTCTTGGAAGCTATCCATTTCATTGATCAATAACTTTGTGATTATTATTAGTAATTTATCATTTAGAAGATTCTTGTTGAGATCTCTGAAATTGTTGAAAACGTCAATATTCCTATTCTTTTACTAGAAAAGGAAAATATTTTAAATCCAACGTGGGTATTATATTTCCTAAATAAACTTGGATTATATGAGTTTATCAAATTTGGATTCAAACTTAGTAGCATGGGTTGGATGCATTCTCCTTACTACCTGCTTATATTCATAATTTGCATATGGTAGGCACAAATGATGAGCAACCACATTGGGATCTTATATTGGAATTTCTATGTAATTCAATGAAAATAAATCCCTATACTGCTCTAGGAAAGAGATATATTTCTCATTATTTTCAAGATTCATAGAGGTATTGATCAATTTTTGGCCACAAATATTCCTCTGTGCCTAGATTAACTTATCTAATATTTTTAACAGTGGGAGAGATGCCTTCCTTGAATACCAGAGGTGTATATATGAGATTTTATATTATCATTTTACTTATTCTACTTTACTATTTTCATAAGTAGAAGATGAATGGAAATTTTGAGATTTTTAATTTGATATAAAGGCATATATAGATCTTAAAGAAGTTTAGGCAATATCTTTAGATCCTAAAGATGATGACACGAAGGCATCATTATCAGGGGAATTATTATCTTCTCCAAGATCACAACTTTGTTACACATGGATAGGTTCAACTAACACAACTGATATCATGATGTTAAGGTAAAATTATCCTATACCCCCTTCTCACATCTTTATCATAGTGTTTAGGTCCATTCAATTAAAGAACCTCAACTTTATGGTCTAAATCTTAGTCAAATCATCGCATGTATTGTTGTTCTCAGTGGGAAATATTGATCCTCAGGGATGGTTTGGTGGTCATTTTCATTATTTGTGGTGGCTAACCAGTGGGGTTATCCTCCTGGACATTATACATGATAAAATTAATCATAATTTTTGATTCATTTTTAATCAAGACCAACATTAATCATTCCTTAAAAAATCCGGGCTTCTCACCTTAATCAAGTTGACAGGAAATACATATTATTATTTGTGTCCAATCCATGGATTGATATGATCTATTTTAAGACCATTAGGGGTAGAAATATTAATGGAATTATCTACCATTGTATACTTCCACCCTCTTGTAAAACCCCATCTTTATATATTGGTATTTATAGGACTAGAAGGGGGAATTATCAATTTACAACACCATGACATTACAATGGAAAATGAATTTAAGGAATTGATGGAATAACAAGGAAACTTCCACATGCATGTGAAGCTATAAAGTTAACAATAGATCATTTAATGGTGTTTCCAAGCAAAAAACATAAACTCAAAGTTAGAGATAAGGCCTATGAATTGGGTTCTGAGCTTGATTCTACTGAGATGTTTACACCCCCTCTAATAATACCCTTGAACTACTAGGTTGTAAAGGGAATTTTTTTTTTCACTATAGGTCAACAATTGGAGGGTTTGGAAAATTATGATATTAATTACAAATAATTTATCAATTAAATACCAACAGATGTCAACATCATTCGATTTACCTAATATGTACAAGGGTATGATGTGCCCCTGTATAAAAACTTATAGATATTGTTACATGAAAAAATGACCACATGACACTCAGTGGAAATACTATCCACATGATATTAATCTATTATAGTGACTTAATATTTAAACACTCAAGGGATTAAAAAGGCCTTAATATGTTCCTCTCGAAGATCCTTCAAGAGATGAAGTGCATCCAAATTAAGAGTTTTCTGGGAAAATCAAAAACTATTTTAGGATTTTATATTTATTGAATAAGGGATTATTCTTCCTATGATCAAGTTTCTCCCATGTTTGAGGCTTAGGGGATAAGACTTATTATGTTCATTACACTTTTTTTCTAATTGGAATCTGAGTTTATTTTTGTATTTTGCAGGTTGGATTAAGTCAACCTTCCTAATTTTTTTTGTTAACTGAGAAATTGTACACCAGCTAGTTGTTAATCCAATATGATTGGATCTAAATGAGTTTGGATGATGTAATTTCAAATAAATAGTCTTATTAAACTCATTGGAGTTATTTCCCTTAGGTTTTATCCACATTCATGGCATTACAGAAATTATTCCTAATTATTAGGGTCCATTGTTACCACATCTTCCTTGATTTACTCACCCTCTTTGAAATAATACATTATTGTGATGTTGATATTTGGTCCATATATTTATTAGTTTTTAGAGAAGGTGATTTTCAAGGGGATAAAATTATTAGAATTTTATTGTGACTATTCATATGATGAGCATCCCATTTTGTGAGGTGGTTCCCATTGTATCATTTAGGGGGATAGTTTCCATCCTTCTAGTGATGGGGGTAAGAAGTCCATGAGGGTATGAACTATCTTGGGTACTAGAAATATATCATCCACTAGTTCTTTATTCTACCAATTCTAGTTACATAGGATCTTATAGTATCACAATGATGATGATGTTGTGTCTAATAAATCATAGTGAATTTGGGTTACAATTTTATCATTTAGTTGATCCTTGAGTATGGTGTGTGTTTGGATGGCCAATTTTATTGGTCATTAAACCATCAAATTTCCACACTTAGCTATTTGGGATTTTATTCCATTGTTATACTTCCTTTGGTGAGGTAGTTCAGACACAAATAACTATTATAAATGAATTCCCTAATTTTAAATATCTAGAGTCAACCATATTTTTAAGGATTTCTTTAAAGATGAAGTATTCTTGGATGTTATACCCTAACATCTGATAGAATGGAAAGTAGTTTGGGAAATAACTAAGAATGACTTCATTGAGCTTCCTAGCCTTTAGTAGTTTGAGTAGGTTATTTTTTAAAGTGGTAATGAAGTATCCTTGAACTTTCTCTTTTTAGAAGGAATAAATATTATTCCTTTAGTCCTTGAAATTTTGGCGACTATTCTTCTTATTTCCCTCCTAATGATGGTGTTGTGGATTTTTTTTCATTTAGAAGGAGGAATTTCATGATATTGTGTGGTCATGAGTGATATAGCTAGCATTAGTATCGATATGAGAATAATGGTTTATGTATTTTCTCTACTAGGCTTCTTCCCTTGTGCTGATGGTATTAGTCAAGACTTGGCCTTAGAGAACCATATATAATCCTAAAGGTTTTGTTCCATGTTTGAAAACTACCAAGATCCACCTGAATATTTTTAGTGAAATAAGTAGTTTTTGTAACTGATCTCAGATATTTTCTATACATATATCTAGTACATTCTCATGTGGAAGTTTCATTTTTAGGAATTAATCCAGGCTCATTCATTTAGTGATGAAATCTGAAATCTTCTCATTTTTTCACTTCTTTCAATTTGAGAGATCAATGATCATCATATTTATTAATTTGGTCATAAATTGGTAAAATAATTACCAACAAGTTCCTTTTTAATTTTTAACAAGCCCAGGTGGTGTGTTTCTATATGAGACAAATGTTGGCCCCTCTAGAGTATCTATAATGATTTTAAGATATGTTGCCTATTTTTGTATGATTCTTCCCATCACGGGGCTACAAACACAAAGTGAATCAAGTACTATTCCTAAAATTAAATTTCATCGATTATTAAGAAAGTATGATTACTAATATTTTGTGGAGGAGTAGTCACATCTACATACTTATGGTATGGATATCTCTTTGGATACATTGAAACACATTTCCTTTCCATGGATTCTATATTAGTTACAAGGGGCTAGATCAAGTCAAGGATCCATTATGTAATTTAATCAAGGATTATTCTTGAGTGGGGGTTTCATGTGACCTTATATGATTCAACCACTAATATTAAATTTGAGTTGGTTTGGGGTATCTCACTTGAAATGCCTATAGTTGTTTCCTTAGTGGTGGAAACTATTGATAATCTTTAGCTATTAGGTTTAGATAAACCATTTTACTAGACTATGATCTAGATACATTGATAAAATATACTCTTATGGGTTGAGTATCTACTTATTTTTGAAGGGGATTCTCTAGAGGATAAATATTTGCCTCTTTTTTAGAGTTTCACTTAGTAATAATAATTCTATGGGGTGATTTGGAATTAAGTAACATTAATTTCTATAATTTAGCTTCATATTAAGCTAAAATCTCATAAGTAGTGAGATTATTATATTACTCAGATGTTGGGTGGGATATATCCACACATTTACCTTTATCTTTGGTTGAATTTTGTCGAGTATGTGGAAGCTACATATTTAAAAAAACTCCTAGATTTTGAGTCTGCCTTTGATTCTTTGTACACACACCTTATTGAAGTATTTTGATGTGGGTCGTATTATAAAGGGATATTACATCACCCCTTTCTTATACATAATAATCACACTTTGAGTTATTTTTAGGGTTTAAATTTAATATGTTTAATTAGGTATATCATTCAACTTTAATCATATCCTTATCCACCTTTGAGTAGTAAGGGGATTTAGAACCATCTGATTACTCATCGAGAGGAAAAGTGTAATCCTACTTGATTTTTTTATTCTTGGTGGATTGATTTAGCTTCTAAATCTTATGTTCCTTCACCTTTTCTTCTCTATGGTCTCTAATAATAAATTTTCAAAGGGTAATCCCAAGGTAGAAACTAATAACTTTCTCTTAATGCATGCCCAATAATGAAGGTAGTTTTCCTAGTGGGATAAACAATGATGTATTTCCTTATGAAGTTCCTCACAATCTATATATGACTAAATTATATAGAGGAGTAGTAGGTAATAATACCCCCAAATCTTTATGTTTGGGTTATCTTGGTTATAAAACTATCATGACCTCACTTTGTTATGTATATGATGATCCCCAAAGTAGTAGTGGTGGTAATTCCCCTATCTATATGGACTGGGGTTGATCATATACATTTTTCAATGAATGTGTTAACAATGGACGTTTTATACTTTTTTATATTTCAATCACGTAATATCTAGTTGTAGTTCATGTTTTGAGTGTGAACTTCTCACCATCGAGTGATGATCTACTTTCACGGGCTTTACTTGCCTCAAACTTGACAGTTTCATGAATTTCTTAGTAGCTTCATAAAAGAGTCAATTAATGGATTTCTCTTACTTAGTAAAATGATTTTTGCTTTAAAAGAAATAATATTATATATAATAAACTAGTTGTAATACACATACCTATGTACTATTTCCTATCCTAAAATAATGATGTCGCATGTTTCCTTCTTCAATGGGTATCATCAATTGATGAACGGGGTGAATTATAGAGCACCATATTTTTTACCACCCTATGATACATATATTAGGCATGGTATAAATAATTATACCATCGAGAACCTTCATGATTTTAAGTGAATCTTGTAAGATACCATTTTTTTGCTTCACCACAATGGGGTTTCAAGTAGCGGAGAAGGAATCCAAGCCAACTTGAAGGAACAATTGGTTTTGTTCCATGATTTGGTTTTCATATTCTCTATAAGACTAATTCTTAGCCTTGAGGTTTTAGAGATTATCCCATATATTACATAGGATATAGGGTATGTACTCCACCTTCACTATTGTTGTAATTTCATACTGAGGAGTGTATATGGTCCAATACATGACATGTATCCCATATTCAACTCCCTCATAGCACATGACCACAACATCCTCGTTCTCCTCTACAAGGGGTTATTTGACCTCGTATGAACACTAATACTATTTCTCTAATACTTTTTCAATAAGAATGAGGTTACTTAGAACCTTGTCAGCTACATTATATGATGTATAGTCTGAGGTAGGAACAAAAAATGATCGTTGTCCCAAATCAACTATCTTTAAGGGTAAAAAACTATTGATTAAAGATGCCGACCTTGGTATTTCTATCATAAAATTCTCAATTTCCTCTTGGAATGGAGGCATCCTTAGGTTAATATCAACATATAGAGGAATTTTTTTCCAAATAGATATATAATTTCAAGGACATTCACAATGGGAACTATGATGAGGACCTTTATAGAAATATTATAATATTCCAATATGATGAGGACCTTTATTCAGGCTTGATTACATGTCATAGGGAGGACCTATGTAGTATGTGCCCCTAGGAGGAACTCCAGGGTCATTGGTATGACTTCCATGGGGTGGAACTTCATGGCCACCAGTATCTGATGAGTTGGAAAGGGGACGACCGACTTTATGGTGGGGCCTTAATCTCTGGGTAAGACCTTCATGGCTAGTGTTATTAGGAATACCTTTGTAACTCTTCTTAATATCATCATAGGGAGGAACTTTATGGTGGGTTCCATGGAGAGGACCTCTAGAGATGTTAATTATTATACCACATTGAGGAAATAAGAAACCATATATGCATTATTTTATTAAAGAGGATTCAATGAATTCTTAATATATTATTGAAAGATGTTGAATGGATTCTAGAATATTGACATTAAATAGGGAAGTAGCCTATTCATATATTTTGTGATTCTGTTAATGATACATTCTCATATTTTTAGACAAGTGACTGGGGTTAGAAGCTCGATTATAATTGGATTCACACAGTGTTAGAAATAACCCTCTTGTATTAGAACCCTTCTATGAAAACCCTATCTATAATTGGAATATGTCGATGAGTTCCTATAATAGCTTCCAAAGTATGCCAACATGATTTAAAAGTATAATAAAAAATGGGGATATTATATCGCTTCTAATATTCATCGACATTTAGAATATATTGAAAGGATTCATAGGTGAGGAAAAGAATGTGGGTTTTCTCCTTAATGGGTTATACTAGGATATGATGATTGGTTTCATATATGTGGGAAGATATATAAACCCAAAAAAATATTTCCACTACTACATGTTTTTAATCTTCTCTATTGGGGGCATATATATGAGCATGTCCTTGAGTAATTACCATGATATAATATTTAACTCCTATAGTGGAAGTAAAGATATGAGCCTGTCCCTAAGTGGCTAATGGGATATGCCAATGACCTATTATTGTGACACCCCAACCCCATAAGCCCGGAGCCGGTGCATTATTTTAGTACATTGTAATGATTACAAGGAATCAAGTCCTGAAGTACCGATCCGTTTAGTAGTCTTGGAAAATAGAGTACATACATGAACCTTTCATTACAAATCATAACATAATATACAATGAAGTCCATTCTTTTAGAACAACATTATTCTCCCATCTTGACCCTACATATAAATCATAAAACATATCTTGGAATCTTCCGAAAATAAAACATATGAAATGGGTGAGATTAGATTCTCAGTAAGGTTAAACAATATAGAATAAGTTTTCATAAATAAGCATAATATTTTAAATCAAGCTATCAGACTGATACATAAGAATTGTACACATAATATCCAGCATAATATCGAAATATTAAATCAAATAAGTCCATTTAAACATTAATAGGGATATTCTAATAGTCGAATAATGACATGCAATATTAATAACTAATCTCATAATTAAGTAATGCATAATACCGGACATCTAAAACATATCACCGAGGCCCCAGATAGGAAATATAAAAATCAATTTGCTAAGGCCTCAACTAAATCCATATCTAGTTTGTCACATGATACCTACTGATTCATCGAGGGGATATAGCGGGCCCACCCATCACTTAATATGTCTAATACATTCCTCATATGAAAAGGGTGAAATATAACAGAAACATTTAAATTAAAACTAGCATACAGAACATTTATACTTTAACCACAAACCATGAATTATATCAAAATATAACATCCATAGTCAAAAATATCATAAAACATTCAATAAATTAACATCAATTAAGTATAAAATATAATAAAGGATTTTGACATAGCGTAAAATAATCTAACAAAATCATTAGAAATTTTTGATAGAAATGTCCTTTTTTTTACTTTAAAAGCATTTAAAAGCTTCTAAATTAAACAATAAAACATTTCTTTTGAAAATAACCTTGTAACATAGTTAGAGAAGCATCAAAATATTAGGGCAACATAACAGAGAAAGAATCTGCTCGTGCTGTATAAGTTAAAAACATTATTTCCTTAATTTGTTGAAAAGGTCACAAAGTACCTTATTTGGAAAATGACAGAAAGATTCCATTCAATTTTTTTTATAAAAATTAAAACATGGGTATATATAAATATAAAAAATTGGAGAGAAAAAAATATTTTAAAATTTATTTTTACGAAACAAGGACATAGATGATAAATATGCCCCTGTAGATACTTATGTTTGAACAATCTCGCATAAAAAAATGAGATTGAAAAATTAACCCTTACCTTGTATTTTACTTTAGAAGAGGGTGATTTAACATCCTATATAATGGTTAAATCATGTTATTAAATTATACAAGTACCATATGTATATTTAGGGTATCATATATGATTCTCTTATATCCTTTGGGAATAATATTTCAGTATTACCATTGTTTCGGGTGTTAACTACTTCATTTTCCCTTTCTTGTTTTGTCATGTAAGTCGTGTTTGTTACAAATAGGATTTATTTTATTCATATAATTAATGAAATTAAGTTCATAATTATTATTTTTACTCATTATATAAATTTTATAATCATTCATTAATGGTTAACATGGAGAAAGAATTTCATCGTGCTGTGGAGAGGGTAGGTTTTACGTACGCATGAGCGATGATATCATTCACTTGATGGTTAAATGGTATGAAATTGGATGATATATTAATTATAAAGAATAATTATAATGACATAATAATTATTTAAATACATTATACTCATCATTATACCCATCAAAATAATTGATAAATGAAAAATAGTTTGCACCACAATGTGGAGACGGTAAGCCGTAAGTACACAAACATGGTGATATTGTTTTTCATAGAATGTGTAAAAAGAGAAATATGGTTGTACCACAATCATAATAAAATATCATCATGTATATTATAATTTATATATTAATTTAGTATGAAAAAAATATAGTAAGAGGATTTAGAATAAAAAATAAGTTGAATTGAATTGGTAAAACAATTACCTCTTCTTCGAGTGTCTCCTTTTGATTTCACAAAAGGACTTCTTAGTTTGGATATTTCCCACAGTATGGACTATATGATGAAGTGATTGAAGTTTTAAGGATCATTGGTCATGTTTTGGGAGAAAAAATGGCTTTATAGGTGTGATTAAAAGATATAGATAGGTTACTTTTTATAAGAGAGGGGAGGGGTACTTTAGGAAACTCAAAAATATTAAACTATAATAAGACTATTATAGATAAAAATACTTAAAAATGGAAAATAAATGAATATTAGAATATATTTTAGACCATATAATATCACCATGTGATTATTTAACATTTTTTGATTTCTAAATAATTTAATAATAAATTAATTCAATAAGATATCATTATTGCCAAATTTAATACTATTCATTTAATTTGACTTAAAATACATTAATACAAAGTGATAATTCGAATATAATGGTTTCAAACAACTATAATATATCTTATAGATCTATGAGATTAGTTAGAAAGATTTATTATTTCAAAATATATCAAAATTAATATTATTAAAATCATTTATTCTATTTTTATGTTAATTAAATAAATATTGTTTTTGAATTGAAAATACATTTAAGGTAATTATTTAACATATAAAAATTAAAAATAAATTTATTTAATGAATCTTATTTTATTTATATCAAAATTGGCATTTATATTCGTTCATAGATTTATTTTGGTCCCGTGTGGACACATAAAATCTACTAAAATACAAGGTAATGATATTTTATAACTATCTTTGATTTAAATAATATATAATTTTTTAAAGACACGTGTACATTAAACAACTCAAAATATATCTCAATGTTATAAGGATATAATATTATTCATACAATAATTTTTCGTACATGTTATGATTTTATTTTAAAGCTTATAATTTTGATTTATCCTTATTTAATCTATTTAATTTAAATAATGGTAATAATATTCTAAATATTAAATGGTAATTATTTATTCTATAAAATTTATAAATAAATTACTATGATGTATATAATTATTTTATCTTTCTATAGACTATTCAAGATCTAATTTACCTCCATGTTATCTCTATATTGATATTATCGTACATATAATAATTGAAAGTGTGACATTTTGTCACATTCTTTGATTTTAATAACATCTATGTCATTTTCATGGAAAAGTGTCCATTAAATAATTCAAAATCGATCAGTATTATATATATGAAATTATTCTAGTTATTTGGAAGAATTTTATTTTTTTAATAATTTTATTACATTTATTAAAATAGTATTTATTTTAAAATATCGTTTATGTCAATTGTAATAGTATTCAATATTTTCATTTTTGAAAATATAAAAAAGACATTATAACTTAGAAACATTACTTAAAATATGTCACTGACATGTATAAGTTATCTAAAAAATTATTTTATGTCATTAATTAAGTCATATTATATTTATTTTATTATTATTAAAATAATTTAATTGATTCTTCCTTTAATAAATCAATTACTACATCATCATTATGTCACCATTTAATTTGATTATTTATTTTCTAAAATTATAAATAAATTAAAATAATGTATAGAAACATTTTTCATTTACAATAACTATATATAGTCAGCCATATCACTTATATAACCTCATATTAAAAATATTTTACTTGTTAAAAACAAAAGTGTAACAAAATTTCAATTTCTTTAAATATAATATTATAAATATATTAAAGTCATCCAAGTGGCTCCAAGTGGTCCAAAAATTGATCCAAGTACGATTTTGGTCGAAAAAAACATACCCAATAAAATTAGGAGAAGTGTTATGGTAATTATAATATTATTTTTATCTTTAATTACTTGGTTTTCCTTTAACCGTGGTAATAAAAATATTACTAATGTTACTATTCATAATGCCCAAAAATAAAAGGAACCTATTTATGTAATTTGGACCTATTATTTCGAAATATTAAATCCATTTTTTAAAATTCAAAACACATATGTTTCAGTAATTAATTTAATGTTAATCCCGTTGTCCGAATGAAAGACTAATTTTTAAATGTTAAAACATTGCAAAAGATTAAAATATTTTAAAATCAAATTTAATGGTAAAATTAATGTCAATGAACAAAATTATATTAACTACGAAAAATATATTCTATTTTTACTTTAAAACATTTCAATAATATAATTTATCTACATAAATTATTTTGATGAGAAATGTTTTTTTCAATTAAAATTTATTATATTTTTAATATTCTTCAAAATGCAAAACTTATCATAAAAATATCAAAAAATATTCCAAAGTAATATTTTATGTCCTGATTCTAAATAAAAATTTATTTTATTAAATATAATATATAAGTGTTTCAAAAAACTAGATTTAAATGAGTGCGCCATCAAAAGGCAGCAAAACTACATTTTTTTAAAATTACTTCTTTTATTAGAAAAATGAAATCATTTCTAATATCATGTCAAGAAAATAAATAAAAAGAATGTTAAGATTATTTGAATATATAAAATTAAAAATATGGTTAATACTATTTCTAACCGCTAATTTAGAACCTAGGTTATATATTATATTAAATAATAATATTTTATTAATATATTATTGTTTGGTAGAATTGGGCCTTTCGTGTAATGCAAGCCAACTCATTATTGTGTGTAGTGTAAGCTTAACATGGTTTGATGTAAAAATAAATAAAGAAATAAAATTAAATATATTTATAAATGAAAATATTATAACATCTCAGGGTGTTACTTTCTCCCCTCGTTAAATAAATTGCATCCTCGCAATTTGAAATTTTACTTTGAAATTAAAAGCTTAACACACAATAATACCTTTGTGGAAAACCAACATTGGAAATAGGGTCAATAAAATATACTCTTAATAACAGGGAAATAGAAATGTGATGGTCACCACAAAATTAGGCTTTCGAATATGAGAAAATTAGTGGCAAGTAGAGTTACTTACTTCAATGAAAAAAATATTTATAGGGAATGATTGAGGTCATCAATCAAAAAGAAGTGAACAATCAATGGAAAATTAAGGGCCTCAAATCCATAAATCTATGATGATTTAAAAAACAATTGGTTCAACAAAATTTATGTTATTAGGATAACACATTTTTTAAGATAATATTTCATCGAGTTGAGGGATTATTTTACAATACAGAAAAGTACTTGAGAAAACTTACTTGATTCCACCAATGTTATCCTTTGTTTGTGCTTTGATCTATTTTCACTAATCCTCTAAATGTTTACTGAACCTAAAAAATCTAGGACAATTTATTCAATAAATCATACTTTAACATCAAAAAATAATATCCAATGTTCAACTTACTCCATTACAACCTTAAGACTCGACCAAAATACTTCCATCCAAATTCACTATCTGAAAAGGTATCTAAATTTCTAGAATCAATCTTGACATTAGGTTCCCCAAACAAAATAATGTAGATCTTATTGTCACATGACAAATATTTGATCACGTTTAAATCCTTAATGGAAAATATTATTCTTCCAAATCCTTAATAATGAAGTATTTTAGTAAAATCATTACATATATATATAATGAATCATATAACCATATAACCATTGATGTAATAATTCTTGATTCAAAATAAAAAAATAACCTTAATCATTCCACTTCACTCTTAAACCCTTAACTTTGATTCAACATCATAGTCCTTAATAACACCTTAATTTTATATCACTTTTATAATCTCTTTATCATCAATATTATTACCATTACATATATAACCTTGCTAATTCTAACCATTGATGTAAGATCATAGATTTCTCCATAAGGTATGTTTTACTTATGTTTCAGTGTAAGCCATTTATTTTAGTTAATTAAGTGCTTTCCAAAGTCTTTGAAGAGGCTTGGGGTGTTCTGGGGGTTTAGGACAAGAAAAAAGGGAGAAAGTGAGTTTTCTAGGCTAGCTGTATGGTCTGTGCATTGTTAGTGCTAACCATGCGGGCAACCTAAGTAAACCGTGTAGGAGGAAGATTTTCAGATAGTACCCTTCACATGGTTTGAGCATAGTTTGTCAACCCATGTGGTTAAATCGTGCGAGGGGGATCTTTTGGGACAAGAGCATCTTCATGGTTTTCAAATGGTTTGGAAAACTGTGGGGCCCAGAAACCATTAAAAAATTACAAAATTGCCACTCCGGGATTTTATTTCTCACTCGATATTTTCATCCCCCCCTCTCTTGAAACCCTAGTAATGCTCCAAAGGGACCAAGATCTCCCAAGGATCAATCTCCTTCATTCCTAAGCCATTTGGAATTCCGTCAGTTTTGGATTGAAGATCCAGGTAAGGCTAATATCCCTATTACTTTTATTTTTAGTTTAGGGTTTCTATTTATTTTCCCTATCCATCCGAACCTCTAAAACCCTACCTTTTTGGTGAGTTTTAGGGGGATTCTTCTAGGTTTGTTTGAATAGATATATATGGTTTCATTTGGGAGTGAGTTCGCCAACAGATTCAAGGTAGGTAGTCTACAAGTTATATCCCTTGGGTTTTGTGTAGATTTGTGTATATAGGGTTTTTATTCTTTCCCTATTTTTAATATTTCTTGGTGACTTTGACATGATATGATATAGTGGTGTATAAATGGATAAATTAACCCCTCTTTATCCCCATGGGATTCAAGGATGATGACTCAACCAAATTAGGGCCACCCAAGGGGTGTGCCGATATTCCTCGAACATAGAGCAAGCTAAGTAAGTGTAGGCCATTGTGCAAGAACATAGATCCTTGGACGAATATGTTAATATGATTTAAATAGGTTTAATTGGTGTTTTTAATACACTTTGGTTGGGTAATGGACTAATTTTTTGTTTGGTTGGCATGAAAAAGGGTTAAATGGATTAATAGGAAAATACTGGGTGATTAGCTTATTACCTGAATATGCTTATTGATATAGGCATGGGAAATGGGAAATGGGGACAAAGGGTTAATTAATATAAATGATGAATGGGTTAATGGATTGAGGTAATAAGTTATTTTCCCATTTATTGAGATTATGATGATGTTGTAAATGATGTTGGTTATGTTGTTGTGATATGTTGTTTTATGGTGAATGATAAATAAGCATGTGCACATGGCTTGGTAGAGTGGGGTATTGACTTGAGGCTCGATGCCCATGGGTTGAGTTGGACTGAGGTTCTAGATCCTCCCCTAAATTCACGGTTTAGGTAAGGGGACAATGTTCTATTCACCTAACCATTTAATTCCACTGGGACTGAGGCTTCGAGGAGAGGATATTGGGAATTGTTGTCAAATGATGCCTAGTGAGATAGGACTTGTTAAACTCCCACATGTTGAAAATGTTGATCATGCCTAATCCATTGAACACATGAAAACAGTGACATGATAAATAAAATGTCTTAGTAATAAACATGGGTTAATTGGTAGGTTAACTTAAAGAAACATAAATAAAGATAGCCTATTGAACAGTTTACCTTATCTTTCAATTATTTATCATATGAATTCACTATCCACCTTGATGGATATTTTTGAAGACACCATTGGTGGTGGCCTACTAATTTATACTCATACCCTGCTCAAGCCTCCATTGGGTACCTGAGCATATTTCATGCTTTCAGGTCAGGACAGGGGCAAGGGCCCTATTCTAGGGAGATGAGTTTGACATGGGAAATGTTTGGGTGAGGTTCCAAAATTGGATTCTAGACAATTTTTTGGATTCAACTGTTTTATTTCTTTTTTTTTTCACTTGACACTATATCATGTCATGAAATATTTATTTTTTCTTATGATTGTACCCAGTTTTGGGATTCAGCTATTTATTTATGTTATAGATTTTTCTATTTTATTTCCTCTATTTTAATTATTATCTGTTGTGGATTACTCTGGTATTGAGGGTATAGTCTCCCATTGTGACCTATTGGACCCTCACTACTAGTCGACAACCTCTAGTATATGGCGAGGTGCGCTTGAGGTCGTGTAACTACCCGACTCGGGGCACCATTTTAGTGGCTCCCGGGTCAGGGACGTTACAAAGTGGTATCAGAGGATTTATTTTTTGTTTCTTACTATTTAGGTATGGTATATAGAAGATTAATAATGTTTTGGGCCGTGGTAATGAGCTTGTGATTTGGAGTAGCTATCCCATGTACGTGGGAAAACCTAAGTCACCCTGGGAGGGGATTGTTGTTCTTGTTGTGTATTGTTACATTTGATGATATTTCACCATTGGGTGATGCACTTCTTGTGTTATTTGATTTTTTTGTGATATTTCTCTCATGGCTGAAAAGGTACGAGGTTGTGCATTCAAGAATCATTCTTGGAACCTTTGTAGGAAAGTGACATGCATTATTATAGGCACACACACAGGATGGGTGAGTGAGATGTAAAGGTTATAATGCATATGTTCTCTTAAAAGTAATGAATTATTCCTAATAAGATGGTATGAATGAGTAAAAAGGGGAAGTGAAAATTTCATGTAGTAATTAGAAAATGGTTCTTGATAAATCAGTAAAAGTGGAGAAATTTGTTGTAAGGGTAAATTGGAATATGTAAATGGTTCAAATGAGAGTAAAATAAAAGGCTTGTGACCGTGATAATTAGATACCGTGTTGACCATAGACATAGGTAGATGGCTGAGGGTAGTGACCCAGTTGCGAGTGGGATCATTTGGGTAATGTATGAAAACTGGTTTGGTTATTACAAGTGAATATCCTATCTATATCTCTTCTATCTCATAAAAGATTTATGGTTTCATTCTAAAGCTTGTATTTGGAATTATTCATAAATTCCACCTCAAAGACGTGCGCTGGTTGGGAGACATGAGGATTTTGCTAATAATTATCCTCTACCAGTGGAGTAGGATAACACAGTGGTCCAAGGAGATAGGGAAAAATAGTTCCACAAGAACTTTTCTCGTTTTATACTGATGATGGAACAAGACCTAGATCGGGTTGCACCGAGTATGTTTGAGCTGACCAGGGAGTTTCAGCTGTAACACCCTCTGACATTTACCTGATAGGGTGGGATAGAAGTATACAAGTTCTTGACAGAGTCCATACAAACTATTATCGACCATCTAGAGACTCATCTTGAGAATCAAGTCAAGTTAGTAGCCTCTATGTAGAGGGGAAATAAAAATATTGGTTGGACAATATGGTTTAGACAGAGTAGGTTGAGGGGATGATGTGGAAAGATTTTCAAGAAAGGTTTCTTGAAAAATTCTGTCCCAAAACCTTGAGGTAGGAGAAGGCTACAGATTTTATGAGTTTGAATCAGGGTAAAATGTTGGTGATGGTCTATTCTAGCCATTACACCTGTTTGAGATGCTTCATTCCGACGTTGACGGGAGATGAGGTAGTTGTGGTGAAATGATTCCAGGACAAGCTGAGACACGAGATCAAGTCTCAGGGGAATATATTTCATCTAAAAAGTTTTGATGAAGTGGTGCATCAAGGCTTTATCTCAGAAGAAAACCTGAAGGGATCCTTAGGTAGTGAACTGGTGGAGCGATTTGGGCGAGAAAGTGGTGCGAATTTTGATTGTAGGAAGCGCCACATTGGAACCTTTCAGTAGGGTAGAAGTGTGCAGAGCAGTCAATAGATGGGGTAAGCTTCTCAGGGTGGTGACCAGGTCTTCTGTTTTCAGTGTGGTAGGCTGGGGAAAAAGCGTGACAGGTGTCCCTACCCACCAATTGAATGTCGAGCATGTGGCATTCTTGGCGACATGCAGAGATTATTAAGGAACCCGTGACAATCAGGGGATGATGGAGGTCATAGGCAGATGCCTATTATAGGTAGGGGGTTGGTTACATAATATTAGGAAAGCAGTTGGAGCTCCAAGGGCCGTGATGGTAGGTGTGGTGGATGTGGGACTTCGAGTCAAGATCACCCATAACAATAGAGAAGTGCAGTGCAGGGTACTCAAGTTTTAGCCCAGGGTAAAGGGGCAGGTCATCTCTATGCAGTTCATGCTACACCTGGGGGTGGTGAGGAAAAACTGTCTACTGTTCGAGGTACGATTAATGTAGCTTCCATTTTTGTCAGGGATTTATTCGATACGGGTGCTACACATTCCTTTATTTCTATTCAGTTTGTAGTTGGTTTGGGTTTAACCGTAGAGACTGAATGTGGGATAATGTTGCTTGATACTCCATTAGGGGTGAGAGTTGAGGACATTAGGTAGTGTAAGGGTTGTGCTATAGAGGTTTGTGGGTATCATATCTTGTGGGATATATTTGTTCTAGATATTTTTGGTTTTTGACCAAATCTTGGGAATGGATTTGTTGGTTTTATATTAAGCCCATATCGATTATTGCGGATGTCGGGTGACATTCACATCTCTCTATGGGATCACTCATATCCTTCATGGTGAGTGGGATACTCAAGCAGGCCATGCAGGGATGCTATACCAATAGATGGGGGAGGTCACAACCCAAGTGGCATTCCTTATGATAGATGATGGGGAGAAAGGAAAATCTGTCTTCCCTTTTGTTGTGGACCAGTTTCATGATGTGTTTCTTAAATAATTCTTAGGTTTACCACCCAAGAGAGATATTGAGTTTACGATCGAATTGTTTCCTGGAGTGGAGCCAATTTCTATTCGACCTTACCGATTGGTTCCAGAAGAGCTCCAAGAACTAAAGGTTCAATTAGAGGAATTAGAGAGTAATGGGTTTATATGTACTAGTACATAACTGTGGGGGCTCTTTTATGCTATTTTCTAATAAGGCTGATGGATCAATGAGGCTATGTGTTGATTATTGGAAGCTAAACCATATGAAAGTTAAGAACTGATACCCTCTTCCTAGAATTGAAGACTTGTTTGATGAGTTCAGAGGTGCCTTAGTGTTTTACAAGATTTATTTTAGATTAGGATACCATCAGTTGAGGGTGAGACCTTCTGACATACCCCAGACAGCATTTCGAGGTAGGTAAGGGTTGTATAAATTCCTAGTAATGTTGTTTGGTTTAACCAATGCACCAACTATGTTTATAACCTTGATGAACTGGATATTACACATGTATATTGATCAATTTTAGTTATTTTAGTTGATGAAAACTTGGGGTACTCCAGAACTCATGACATTCATGCCAAACACCTTGAAATTTTCTTGAGTACACTAAGAGAGCATAGGATTTATGCTAAGCTATCAAAATTCTAGTTTTGGATTGATGAGGTAAACTTTTTAAGACATATCATATCTAGGTTAGGCGTATTGGTGGATCTAGAAAATGTGCAGGCTGTGGTATCTTGGGAGTCTCCCAAGAACATATCTGATATCCAGTGTTTTTTGGGTTTTTCTGGTTATCACCAATGTTTTATATATATTTCTATCATATGGAAGATATTCTAACAGGCCTAACCAAGAAGGTTGTAATGTTTGATTGGATGGAGGACTGTGAGAATAATTTCCCAGAGCTGAAGAAGTGGTTTACCACCACACTAATTTTACTCTTACCCGTACTAGGTAAGAAGTATACCTTGTTATGGGATGCATCCGGTGTTGGAAGTGGGGAAGTTTTGATGCAGGATGATCAGGTTGTAGGTTACGAGTTGAGGCAGTTGAGTCCATATAAAAGAAATTATCCTACTCATGACCTGGAGCGAGCCATTGTGATTCATTCCTTAAAGTTTTGGAGGCATTATTTATTGGGATAACCCTTTATGGTGTTTACCAACCACAAAATTCTGAAATGCATCTTCTATTAGAGGGATTTGAATTTTTGATAGTGATGGTGGGTCGAGTACCTTCAGTTTTTTTATTTTGAATTGGTTTACACACTGGGAAAATGGAATAGTGTTGCTGATGCTCTTATCTAGAATACTCAGAATCAAGTATTTTAGGAATCCATTTCAGAGTGGGTGATGATGGCCTTGTTTTTTGAGATGCATTTGCAGGTATAGGAGGGGCACGAGAAGATGGACCTTACATCTATAGTAGTTGATTCAGCTCTTTTGAGCCGAGTTAAAGAGAGTCAGTTGGTAGATCTAGAGAGAATGGATATGAAGGAAAGTCTTAAAGGTGGGGAGTCACATTCTGGTTGGACTTTCAGCACTGATGGAGTTTCTTATGTTCATGGCCATGTTGTGGTTCTAGAAGATGTACTAGAAGAGTTGATGCATGAGTTCCATGCATCAAAGTGAGCAGTGCATCCGAGATTGACTAATATGTACCGCGACCTACATGGTATGTTTTTGTGGCAAAAAAATATGAATGAAGTGGTGATTTTTTGGCATGATGCCTTACTTGTTATTAGGTGAAGGTTGAACATCAGCACCTAGGTGGGTTGTTGCAGTCATTGCCTATTATAGAGTGGAAGTGGAATGTTGTCACAATGGAATTCATAGTGGGTATTCTAAGGAGGCATCAGAAGAATGATTCCATTTGGGTGTTGGTATATAGGCTGACCAAGGTGTCCCATTTATTTCCAATTCAAGAAACCAATATAGTCAACCATTTAGGGCAGTTGTTTGTTTGGGAAATAGTATGGTTTCATGGTGTTCTGAGAACCATAGTTTTGGATCATGATCCGTGTTTCACTTAATGCTTTTGGAAGAGAATATAGAATGAACTTGGTAACCCAGGTGTTTCTGATTATAGCATACCACTCATAGACTGATGGGAATTCAGAGGTATAATTTATGTATTAGAAGATATGTTGAGATCATGTGTTCTATATTTCAGTGGTTCATGGGAAAAGTTATTGTCGCTTGTTGAGTTTCCTTATAGAAAAACTTTTCAGGCTACAGTTCAGATGGAACATTTTGAGGCACTTTATGGTAGACCATATAGATCACCTTTGTGTTGGTTAGAGACCAGAGAGTTTGAGCTGTTAGGGATGAGTCTTGTGCAAGAGAGGTCAGAGAAGGTTTGTTTGGTTCAAAAGTGTATGGAAATAGATCAGATAAGAAATAATTAATATGAATATCAGAATCATAGCCCTATTGAGTTCATGGGGGGTGATAGTGTGTTTCTTTGTGTGTCCCCATGGTTGGTTCACCATTAAATTTGAAAGCAGGGTATGTTGGCACCTAGATATGTGGGGCCATTTAAGATTGTGAAGAGGATTGGACTGGTGGCTTACTAATTAGATCTTCCATAGTGGTATATTGGGATGCATGACATTTTCCATGTTTAAAAACTCTGAAAATATCACCCAGATTGATCTCATGTGATAAATGATGAGGATGTTGAGCTTGAGGCTGATGCGTCCTTTGAGGAGCACCCGGTTCGTATTGTGGATCAAAGTGAGAAAGTTTTGTGGGGTAATGTTGTGCCCCTAATTCGTGTTCTACGGAAACATGGAAACGTTTAGGAAAAAAAATGGGAGTGGGAATCTGATATGCAGGTCCAGTGGACCAATCTATTTTCTTTAGAAAATCAACGATGCTTGGGAAGAGCAGCTCGAGGATGAGCCGTTATAAGGTGCGAAGGTTGTAATATCTTGATTTTTTCTGTTAGGTATTTTTTACATACATTTCAGTTTGGTACCTTTATGTTAGTTAATTAATTGCTTTCTGAAGTCCTTGAGGAGGCTCGGGGGTGTTCTGGGGGTATGAGAGAAGGAAAAAGGGGTAAAATGAGTTTTCTGGGCTAGCCGCACAGTCTGTGCACAGTTAGTGCTAACCTTGCGGGCAGCCTAGGAAAACCATGAAAGAGAAAGATTTTATGATAGTATAATATGCACGGTTGGTGCATAGTTTTTCAAACAGTGTGGGAAAAAATTTGAGGGGATCTTTTAGGATAGAAGCATCTGCACGGTTTGTGCACAGTTTGGAAAACTGTGTGGCTAAAAACCTTAAAAGAAAATACAAAATTTCCACTCTTGGATCTTATATCCCACATGGGATTTTTTTCCTTCCCCTCTCTTGAAACCCTAGGAATGAACCAAAGGGACCAAGAGCTCCCAAGTATCAATGTACTTCATTCCTAAGTTGTTTGGAGTGCTGTCAGTTGTGGATTGAAGATTTGGATAAGTCTAATCTCCCTCTTCCTTTTCTTTTTAGTTTTGGGTTTCTATTTCTTTCTCCTCCCCATACGAAGCTATGAAACCTTACCATTTTGGCGAGTTTTAGCGTAAAGTTTCTAGGGTTGGTTGAATCGAGATCTAAGTATTCTTTTGGGAGTGTGTTCGCCAATAGATTCAAGGTAGGTGGTCTACAAGTTATATCCCTTGGGTTTTGTATAGATTTGTGCATATAGGGTTTTTATTCTTGCCCTCTTTTTAAGAGTTCTTGGTGCCTTGACATGTTGTGATGTATTGGTGTCTAAATGAATAATTTAACCCCTCTTGATCAATATGGGATGTGAGGAGGATGAATCAACCAAATTAGGGCCACTCGAGAGGCGTGCCGATATTCCACATACTTAGAGCTAGCTAAGTGTAGGCCATTGTGTGTGAACATAGAGCCTATGATGAATATGTTAATATGCTTGAAGGATGTGAAATTGGTGTTTTTTAATACACTTAGGTTGGATAATGGCCTAAGGGGTTGTTTGTTTTGAATGAAAAAGGGTTAAATAGATTAATTGAAAAATTCTAGAGGATTATCTTATTAGTTGAATATGCATAGTGAGATAAACATGTAAAATGGGAAATGGGAATAAAGGGTTAAATAATATAAAGTATGAATGTGTTAATGGATTGAGGCAATATGTTATTTTCCAATTTATTGAGATTATTGTGTTGTAGTAAATGTCTTTGGTTATATTGTTGTGATATGGTGTTTTGTGGTGAATGATAAATAAGAACGTGAAATGGATTGGTAGAGTGGGGTATTGACTTGAGGATATATTCCCACGGGTTGAGTTGGAATGAGGTTCTAGCTCTTACCCTAAATGAACGGGTTAAGGAAGGGGACAGAGTTCTATTCCCCTTATGGTTTCATTCCACCCAGAGTGAGGCTTCGTGGTGAGGATTTTGGGAATTGTTGTCAAATGATGTCTGGTGAGATAGAACTTGTTAAACTCCCACATGTTGAAAATTTTGATCACGAATA
The DNA here is from genome assembly GCA_963277665.1 of Viscum album. Classification (NCBI taxonomy): domain Eukaryota; kingdom Viridiplantae; phylum Streptophyta; class Magnoliopsida; order Santalales; family Viscaceae; genus Viscum; species Viscum album. Next base: position 1,598,956,975 of record OY728141.1, read on the forward strand.
ATCCATTGAACACATGAAAAGGGTGACATGATAAATAAAATGTATTAGTAATAAACATGGGTTAATTGGAAGGTTAACTTAATGGAACATAAATAAAGATAACCTATTGAACTGTTTACCTTATCTTTCCTTTATTTATCATTTTCATGCACTATCCTTGATGGATATTTTGCAGACACTGTTGGTAGTGGACTACTAAGTTATACTCACACCCTTCTTGGGCCGCCATTGGGTACCTGAGTAGATTTCATGCTATCAAGTCAGGACAAGGGAAAGGGCCCTATGCAAGGGAGTTGAGTTGTACATGGGACATGACTGAGTGAGGTTCCAGACTTAGAGTCCAGACCATTTTGGGGATTCTACTCTTTTATTTATTTTGGGTTTTTTTCACTTGACACTGTATCATGGCATGTAATATTTATTTTTGGTTATGATTGTACCCAGTTTTGGGATTCGGCTATTTATGAATGTTATGGATTTTTCTCTTTTATTTATGCTATTTAAATTATTATCTAATGTGGATTACTCTAGTATTGAGGGTATAGTCTCCCCATGTGACCTATTGGACCCTCGCTGCTAGTGGGAAAACTATAACATATGGGGAGGTGCATTTGAGGTCATGTAACTACCCGGATCGAGGCACCAGTTTTGTGGCTCTTGGGTCAGGGACATCACAATTGACCAAAACTCAAAGCACCAAGTGAGATGCACAAATCATAGTGATATTCTCATGTGGAATTATATATATGATCTCTAAATGATTTTATGTTCTTATAAATCATTTTTTTTCATAGAATTAACCTATTTTATGCATTACCAAATATAAAGGATGATATTCTATACTTAGACTTATCCTCAAAATCATTCATAGGGTTATGTTTTATATTCCAGGTTTTCTAAATCCAATTTCCAAGGTTGTTGCTAAACTTCATTTGATACAAACTGTAATTTCCTAGCCCCGATAGCCAGATATGGTGCATTGTTTTAATACATTGGAATGATTATAATAAATAAATTCCCAAAAGACTGACCAGTTTAGTAGTCTTTGAAAATATATTACATACATAAACCTTATATTACAATTCAAAACATAATATGGAACATAGTCCATTCATTGAGAGTGACATTATTCTCCTAGTTTAACCCATCATACCAATCATAAAACACTTCTTTTCATCTTGGGAAAATAAAACATATGAAAGGGGTGAGCTTAGATTCTCATTAAGGTCAAACAATATAGCAGAAGATTTAATAAAAAAGCATAAAATTTTAAGTAAAGGTATAAAATTGAAAAAAAAGTCTTTTAAACATAATATTCGTCATAATATGGCAAGAATAAATCAAAAAAAATCCATTTAAACATTCACATGGACATTCTACTAGTCAAAGAATGACATGTAATATCAATAACTAATCTCATAATGAAGGAATACATATGCCAAGACATCTGAAATATTCCGTCGAGGCCCTGGAAAAGTCATTTGAAAATAAATGGTTAAGGACCTATCTAAATATATATCTAATTTGTCTCATAAGACCTACCGATGAATCGAGGGGCTATAGCGGGCCCCACTCGACACTTACTAAGTACAATACATTCCTCATATGAAAAGGGTGAAACATAACAAAAAAATTCGTATTAAAACTAGTATAAAAGATGTTAATAATTTAACTATAAACCATGAATAGTATCAAAATAGAACATCCACAGTCAAACATATCATAAAAAATTCAATAAATCAACCTCAGGTAAGCATAAAATCCAACAAAGGATGTTGACATAGATGAAAATAATCTGAAAAAATCATTAAAACATTTTGATAGAAATATCCCTTTTTTACATTGAAATATTTTAAAAGCTGTACAATTATAAAAGAAAAAATTTCTTTTGAGAATAACCTTGTAAGATTGTAAATTAAGCTTCATAATTATAAAGAGACATAATGGTATAAAAATACTCTTGCACCGTATAAGTTAAAAAACATTATTTCCTTAATTCTTTGAAAAGGACACAAAGTACCTTGTTTAGAAAATGACAGAAATATTCATTTCAAAACATTTTATAAAAAGTAAAACAAGGGTATAAATGAATTTAAACAATTTTCGAGAAAAAATATGTTAATATTTTTATTATGAAACATGGAAATGGATGATAAAGATTCCCTAATAGATACTTATGTATAAACAATCTCGGATAAAAATAAGATTTCAAAATTAACCTTTACCTTGTACTTTCATTTAGTCGAGGGTGCGTTAACCACATGTATAATGGTTATAACATGTTATGAAATTATAAAAGAAACATTATATTTTTGATATCATATATTATCCTCTTATAGGTAATAATATTTTTGTATTACTGTTGTTTTAGGTGTTAACTGCTTCATTTTCCCATTTCTGTTTTGTGATGTAAGTCATGTTTGATATGCATATGATGTATTTTATTCATATCCTTAATGAAATTAAGTTCATAATTATTATTTTTAATCATCATATAAATTTTATAATCATTTTTTAATGGTTAACATAGATAATGAATCTCATCGTGCTGTGGAGATGGTAGGTCGTACGTACACTCGAGCGACGATATCATTCACTTTATGGTTAAATGGTACATAATTAGATGTTATATTGGTTATATAGAATAATTATCATTATATATTAATTATTTAAATCCATTATACTCATAATTATACCCATCAAACTAATGGATAAATGAAAAATAGTTTGCATCCTGGCGTGGATACGGTAAACCGTACACACACACAGACATGGTGACATTATTTTTCATAGGAAGGGTAAAAGGAGAAATATGGTTTTCCCATAATCATAATAAAATATAAGAAAGTAAATTATACTATATATATTAATTTACTATGGAAATAACATAGGAAGAGTAAGTATAAGAAGAAAAGAAATTGAATTGAATTGGTAAAACAATTACCACTTCTTTGAGTGTCTCTATTTGATTTTAAAAAAGGACTCTTTATGATGGCTTTCTTCCCAATGTATGGCCTCTAGGATGAAGTGAGGGATTTTTGGAGGATAATTGGGTATGTTTTTTATGATAAAAAGGTCTTTTAATGTGTGATTAAAAGATAAGGAGAGGTGCCCTTTTATAAGAGAGGGGAGGAGCACTTTTGAAAACTCCAAAATATTAAACTATAATAAGACTATTCTAGATCCAAATACTTACAAATGTCCCATAAATGAACATTAGAATAAATTTTAGACCATATCCTATCACATTGTGATTACTCAACCTTTTTTCGATTTTCAAATTATTGAATGATAAATCAATTCAATAAGATATCTCCTAAGACCCAAAAATTACATGTAATTTTTTTTAATTAAATGGGAATTTTACGAGTCCGTGAAAAGTTAATGGTGCACGATTCTGAGGCCCAAAGTTCCCAGAAAGAATTTATGAACTTTTCTTCGGGCACGTTCAGTAAATGTGCGAGTGGGTTTTGATAACTTCTGAACCGGTGCTCGGAATCAAAATCCGAGGGCACCGTTGAACTTGCAGCGCTGGTAGTCGCTTAAGGAGACCTTCACCTCCACGGCAGTAGGTTGAGGGTGGAAGTTAGTTTTTCACTTATTCGTGAAATAATAAAATAAAATAAATTTTTGTAATATTTTATTTTCATTTGAAACTCCCATGTGGATGTTAAGAGGTGCGGACCACCAGAACTAAACCTCCCATTTGAGTGTTAAGAGGGGGGGACCAGCAGAACTAAACCTCCCATATGAGGTTATGGAGATGGGGACCACCGAACCTAAAACCCCCAATTTCTATTTAAGGTTGGGGATAACCCGAACCCTCATAATGTGAGAAACCTCTTTATATCCATCTCTAATGAGGGAGGAGACCTTTAGGTTTCCCCAAAATTTATTATGCCAACCTCAATGTAATTATGATGCCAATTTAATTTGTGCCAATAATTAAATTGGGGAAACATATCATATTGGCTGCCATTTCTTTTTGGTGGAATTGGGGGAAGTGATGCAAAAAGGAAATTGGGAGAGAACCTTGGAGGAATTATTCTTCTCCAATGAAGGATGCTTGTCCCATAAATAATTCTGAAATTCTCTAATATCTTCGAATTCTTCCTCATAACATCCTCCAACATGGGATATCTTCAATTGACAACTGTCCTTCCCTCCTCATTGAAGGCAACAAGAAAACGAGGTAGGGGTATGTTTCAAATTGATCAATGTTAATGTTTCCCCTCACATTGAATCATCCCCCTTGAGCCACTATCTACCACTATAACACAAAGGTTGCAGGCCAAACAAACATGGTCCGACCCCTCCGATGTTCTTCATGAAAGGTGTGTTCTTCGCGATGGAAGAAGGCGGCTTTGTGGCATGGTAACGAATGAAGAGTGGTCGACCGAACCGACTGCCGGCAAAGGCGTGAAGCGCAGCCACGACGCATGGAGAGAAAGGTTGGCCATCTGACCAACCATGGCGGACCGCCGCACCGCATCCACACCGTGGCTTCCACGCCGGATAGTCGCCCTCCGCGGCCCCCACGACCTCGCCACCCCGCAGCCCTCCACGGCCCCAACGAACTCACTGTCCCACGGCCGTCCGCAACCCCCGTGGACTTTGGCACCCCGCAAACCCTCCAAAGCCCCAACATCCTTGTCGTCCCATGGCTTCACAGCCCCTGTGGCCTTGCCTCCCTTTGGCCTTCCATGGCCCCTGCGGCCTCGCCGTCCCGCAGCCTCGCGGCCCCCATGGCCTCGCTGCCCTCGTGGCCTTGCGCTGCTCCACGGCCCCCGCGCCACTCATCGCAGGCCAGGCCGGACCCAGTGTGATCTGGGCCGGACCCAGCGGGCCGAGTCGACCCAAACCGGGTCGGTCGGGCCGGGTCTATCCAACCGGGTTGGACTGGACCCGGACCATCTACGGGCTTTTCACTCTATCAGCCATAACTTTGTAACCGGGCGTTCGTTTGAAAAACCATCAATGATGCTGAAAACCTTGGAGCGAGATAGTTCCTTTGGTATACCCCACATGAGATTTTGAAAAAGTTGGGATATAGTTGGGTTGGATCGAGCACGAATCCAACCGGGCCCTTGTGACTAAAAGGTTAATAACTTACAGACCGGGCATCTGATTGACGCACAGTCTATTGTGTTGAGACCCCTATGACATGGAAGTCCTTTGGGATTCTTTTTCATGGGACTTCATGGTTGTTGGAGTATCGAAAAATGGCTTGAGGAGCAGACCCTCCCTGATATGAGTAAGCTTAGTGCGGGAGCCCAGTGGCTAGCTGTGATGTGAAAAACGAATAGCGATCATGTGTAGGTAAGCACCGAGCGATCCTGTGTGGGTCAACATAGAGAAATCCTGTGTGGGCCAGCAGTGAGAAATCCTGTGTGGTCAACACTGAGCGATCCTATGTGGGTCAACACTGAGAGATCCTATGTGGGTCAGCACCGAGTGATCCTATGTGGGTCAACACCTAGAGATCCTATGTGGGTCAGCATCTTGAGGTTCTTTTTTGGTCAGTACCGAGTGGTCCTGTGTCGGTCAGCAGCAGAGCCTCTTAACAGAGTAATATGATTCAATAGTTTTATCTAATCATTTTTACTTATGTACCTAAGTTATACCTAGTGTGAGATGTGTCATTACGTTTTTGGTATTCTTTTGTGAGGTGTACCTGTGTGGTACTTACCTTCGTGGCATTCCTTCCTTTGTGGAATAGTTGATCTTTGGGATTTTTAGTTAGACTATGTGTTTCCTCATGATTGTGTTGGGTATACTTGATAACTTAGGTATATGTATGGGCATATACCTAAGTAGAGTTTTCAGTTGATTTCATTCTTTGTGGTTTATCCTTTGTGGATTTTGTGAGACCTTGAGGGTCTCGGGGTTCCTACAGAATATCGTTATACTCACCCCTATATAGGATACGCCCGCACATAATTTTGTTTGGTGTAGACGACAGACAATGCTGACTGAGGAAGAGAGTACCAGGAATGGAGGTAGCTCGGAGGTGGACCTTAGACGAGGCGTACCACAGATACGACCAATTGAGAGCTATACCTAACCTTCAGGTTTGATCCTTGGAGGGTGTTCACAAGATCTATTCTAGTTTAATTTTACTTTCAGTTTCTTGTATTTTCTAGTTGGTCTTGTATTATGGCCCCTTTTACTTACTGCACTCACTCTTTTTACTTTTCAATTTACTTGACTTCGTATCTGGATGTGTGTTTGGTTGTGTGGGCTTAAAGGTTATAAAGGAAATGCCTTCCCAATTTTAGGGAATACGCCTTCAGTACTAGTCTCCAGCCCCTAGCCTATGGAAGGAGGGCTTGGGGTAGTCACGACACGAGCCTCGGGGGACGGGTAGTGACAAATTGGTATTATAGGAGTTGGTTCTACCATAGAACATAGGACTCTAATATTTCTTTTTAATGGAAATATTGTTATGTGTAGTGAGTGTGGTTACCAGTTTAGAGAATCTAGTGTTGGTGTGGCGCCTGACGTATCCATACACCAGGACCCTGACTTCTGATTTCCGACTTAGTGTACGAAAACACGGATTGCGTGTGTGTTTTCAAAAGTTTTCTTTGTGATCTTTAGAGTCATCTCACCAGGTATAACTTATTGACCATGGAAGACCTATTTATTTTCAGGATGCCTCCATGTAGATAGCCATCTAGGGTTCTTGGTATAGTTCGCACTGATATCCCATCGAGCGATGAGGCCTCGGTGCATGGCCCTCTTCCAGTAGAGGCACCAGCGGAGGCACTAACAGTACCATTACTCATTAGGCCACCGAAGACACCATCCCCAGTAGAAGAGGGTACACACCGCTTGATCAAATGGAATGAGATCCAGCGCCAGAGGCCACCCAAGTTCAGGGGAGAGACGGACCCACATGCGTCTGAGGATTGGCTTGAGGCTGTGGTGAGAGTCTTCCGACTAGTAGGGACACCAGCCAATTTCAGAGTGATCCATTCCACCAGCCTTCTACAAGCAGCAGCATGAAGATGGTGGATCTTGATTCTCTATGTTCACGATGAGGTGATGCTTCTCTGGGCAGACTTCGAGAGCCTGTTTTGGGAAAAGATTGTCCTTGCAACTCTTTGTGTAGTGCACATACAAGAGTTTCTTCATCTTTAGTAGGGAAACATGAATGTAGCTCAGTAATCAATGAGATTCACTGACCTCTCACTCTACTCCACTGATATGGTGCTGGACCCATTTATCAGGGCCTAGACCTTTGAGTAGGGACTCAGACAGGAGATCAAGGCTTCGATGATTTCTCTTAGAATCCCGACGCAAGTGGGGGTGTTAGAGAGATCCCAATTAGTGGAGAGTTTCTTTGTTGAGCAGTCAACAACAGTGAGACCCACCACTAGTCATCACGTAGTGGAGTCTTCTGTAGCTGGAAGCAGATAGATGTCATAGAGGACTACGAGGACCATACCTACACGTGGAAAACTGTAGGATTTAGGGTCTGTTGTGTGGGGAACCCGAGCCAGAGCTAGTCATTCTAGGAGTGATCAGTGTTATGCATGTAGCGGTCAGGGTCACATGGATCATGACTATCTGACCCGCCGCACGGATGATCCGTAGACGGTCGAAGGACCGCCCAGGAAGAGATAGAGGTTCGACCGGGGAGGTCCACAGGGAGCAGGTAGATGTGGAAGAGGAGCTGGCCGTGCAGCTGGCAGTGGGTGATGATTCGAGATGTTACCTACACCACCACCAGGTAGTCCACCCTGACCATAGGGAGTAAGAGGACAGGGGCAAGCTCAGCTCGAGTCAGCTGAGGCCTACGATCACGATGCTTCGGAGATGATATGAGGTACGATTTGTGTCTAATACACCTTATCTACAGTACTTATAGACATAGGTTCCAGTCATTCTTTTATTTCCACTACCCCCGTTTGGAGCTTGGAGATTCTAACGAAGTCATTGGCTCGATCCTTACGGCTAGAGAATCCTACGAGAGAATATTTCACGATTATGCACTGGTGCAGGTAGTGCGAGCTTACTCAAGGAGGTAAGAGCTTCGGCTGGGATTTCCTAGTAGCAGCATTGAGGTCGTATGTTGTCATCTTGGGTATGGACTCGCTATCTACAGTCCATGCTCAGATTGACTGTATTAGGCACAAAGTGTGGTGTGTCTGCACGAATGAGACCAGGTTTACCTTTACCGATGAGAATGGAGCCTTTGCAGAATAGGGTGGACATACCCAGAGGAGAGTGCAGTCGATCACTCATCAGTTGGCTTGCCTTACCATCAGATCAGTTGATGTGGAGTGTCCGAGTTATCCTGTCGTGGTAGACTAGTAAGCGGATGTCTTCACTGATGATGTTCCGGGTCTACCTCCTCGTAGAGAGGTGGAATTTTACATTGACTTGTACCCAGGGACGACATCGATATCTACACCAGCATATCAGATGTCTCCTGTGGATCTTCCTGAGCTGTAGGTACAGCTGGAGGACTTACAGGGGAAATGGTTCATTTGGCCCAAGGTTTCTCCTTGGCCAGCCCCGATTTTGTTCGCCAAGAAGGCAGATGAGAACTTGAGACTTTGTGTTGACTATCGGTGCCTAAACCAGGTGACTGTGAAGAAGAAGTACCCACTTCTTAGGATTGACAACCTATTTGATCAGCTGAATGGAGCATGGTGGTTCTCGAAGATAGACCTCAAATCAGGCTATCACCAGCTCAGATTACGAGATGAGGATGTGTAGAAGATGAATTTCAAATGTCGGTATGACCATTACGAGTTCTTGGATATGAAATTCGGTGTAACCAATGCTCCAGAAGTGTTCATGGGACTCATGAACAGGCTCTTTCACCCATACCTTGATAGTTTTGCAGTTTTCTTCATCAATGAAATTCTGATCTACTCGGCTACTGAGGAGGAGCATGCCTATCATTTGCAGGTAGAACTAGACACACTCCGAGAGAACCATCTTTATGCTAAGATCTCGAAGTGGCAGTTCTGGATCTGAGAGGTTCACTTTCTAGGACATATCATATCGGAGGCTGGAGTTGCAGTGGATCCAGCGAAGATTGAGGCGGTACATTCTTGGGAGCTACCCAGGAGTGTGACGGAGCTATGGAGTTTCCTGGGTTTGGCTGAATACTACTGGAGGTTTGTGCCAGATTTCTCCAGTGTTGCAGCACCTCTATCAGCGTTGACAAAGAAGGGTCAACCCTTCGTGTGGTCGAAGAGATGCCAGTAGAGTTTTCAAGAGCAGAGGCTAAGGCTGACTAGTGCCTCCATCTCAAGGATTCTAGAGGAGGGCGTAGTGTATTTAGTCTACTAGGACGCATCAGGGACTGGGATCAGATGTGTCCTAATGCAGGAGAGAGTAGTGATTGCATATGGTTTTCAATAGTTGAGACAACATGAGCAGAACTATACTACCCACGACCTGGAGTTAGCAGTAGTGGTTTTCACCTTGAAGATGTGGAAACATTACTTGATGGGTGAACTTTTTACAGTCTACTCGGATCACAAGAGTCTCTGGTATATCTTATCTCAGAAGGACCTCAACCTGAGATAGCGACGTTGTCTTGAGTTCCTCTATGACTATGAATTCGAGATAGTCTATAATTCTGGGAAGGGGAATGTTGTAGCAGATGCACTCAGTAGGAGATATGGTATACAACTGCTCGGTGAGGTAACATAACAGTTTTCCACTTTACAGATATCCATTGTGGATAAGGATGGAGTAGATTTTCTTCAGTCTCTTATAGTCACTCCCCCACTCCTTCAGCAAGTCAAGGAGGCGCAGTGTGGGGATGCTGACCGCAAGGCTCGATGTTCTCAGATATCCACAGGGCAGGAATCTGATGGATTTTCTGATGGTGGGCAGTACGTCATCCTCTTCAGAGGACGTACCATGGTACCGGTATCGATTCCGGAGGAAGTGATAAGGGAGTTCTAAACATCCCCTATAGAGGTACATCCAAGAGTGGAAAATATTTACCGGGATCTCTGAGAAAAGAACTGGTGGCCAGTAATGAAGAAAGCAGTAGCAGAGTTTGTCTCTCGGTGCCTCACTTTTCAGCAAGTGAAGGCGGAGCATCAGGTACCAGCATGCTTAGTTTATCCTTTAGAGGTCCCAAAGTGGAATTGGGATGGGATATCCATGGAATTCGGGACAGGACTTCCACATACATCCAGAGGTCAGGATTCTATTTGGGTGATCATTGACCGACTCACCAAGATATCCCACTTCCTACCGATCAGAGAGTAGGGTTCAGTAGAGAGATTGGGATGCCTCAATGTGCAGAAGATTATGTGGCTACATGGAGTAACCTCGATGATTGTATCTGTTCGTGATGCACGTTTTACTTTCCAGATATGGAAGGTATTGTGGGATCCTTTCGGGACGCAGCTTCATTTGAGAAGCACCTTCCATCCGCAGACGAATGGCCAGACTGAGCGAACCATTCAGACCCTCGAGGACATGCTGCGTGCTCACATTCTTGACTTCAGTCGCATCTTGGAAGATCACTTGCCTTTGGCGGAGTTTGAATAAAATAATATCTATCACTCCACCATTGGGATGAAACCTTTTGAGGCATTGTATGAGTGACCTTTTAGATCACCTTTGTGCTGGACTGACCCAGGGGAGACAACACTAGTGGGACCAGAGATGGTATGGGCTACCACATAGAATGTGTAGACCAACCAAGTGCATATGAAGACTACACAGAGTAGGCAGATGTCTTATGCTGACAGGAGATGAAGACCTTTACAGTTCAAGGATGGTGACCACATCTTCCTACGGGTCTCACCCTGACAAGGTTTGCGGAGATTTGGTCATGGTGACAAGTTATATCCGAGGTTCATTATACCCATTCAGGTCCTCAGCAGAGTTGGAAAGGTGGCTTACAAGGATGTAAATCCCTGAGATGAGGATAATGTAAAGACCCAAAAATTCCATGTAATTTTTTAATTAAATGGAAATTTTATGAGTTCGCAAAAGTTGACAACGTGTGATTTAGAGGCCCGGCCTTCCCAGAATGAATTTATGAACATTTTTTCCAGTACATTCAATAAATATACGAGCGCGTTTTTCTAAAGTTTAAACCGGTTCTCGGAATTGAAATATGAGGGCACCGTTGAACTTGCAGCGCCGTTAGTCCCTTAAGGAGACCTTCACCCCGACCACAGTAGGTCGAGGGTGGAATTTATTTTTTCACTTATTCATGAAAGAATAAAATAAAATAAAATTGTGTAACATTTTATTTTCATTTGAAACTCCCATGTGGATGTTAAGAGGTGGGGACCACCAAAAATAATCCCCCCATTTGAGTGTTAAGAGGTGGGGACCACCATAACTAAACCTCCCATGTGAGGTAATAGAGGTGGGGACCACCAAACCCTAAAACCACCAATTTGAATTTAAGGGTGGGGACCACCCGAACTCTCCTAATGTGAGAAACCTCTTGAACTCCCTCTTTAATGAAGGAGGTGACCATTAGGTTTCACCAAAATTTATTATGCCCACCTCAATGTAATTATGATGCCAATTTAATTTGTTCCAATAATTAAATTGGGGAAAAATATCATATTGGATACCTTTTATTTTTGGGGGAATTGGGGTAAGTGTTTGAAAAAAGGGAAATTGGGAGAGAACCTTGGAGGAATTCTTCTTCTGCAACGAAGAATGCTAAAATTCTCCAACATCTTCGACTTCTTCCTTAGGACATCCTCCAATGTGGAATGTCTTCAATTGACGACCGTCCTTCCCTCCTCATTGACGCCAACATGCAAATGAGGTAGGGGTGTGTTTTAAATTGATCAGTGTCAATTTTTTCCCTCACATTGAATAATCCCCCTTGAGCCACTTGCTACTGCTCTAACATCGAGTGTGTGGGACAAACAAACATGGCCTGAACCCTCTGTCATTCTTCATGAATAGTGTGTTCTTCACGATGGAAGAAGGTGGATTTGTGCCACGGTGATGAATGAAGAGCGGTCGGCCGAACCGGCCACAAGCGAAGTCTCAACGTGCGATCGCGCCACGCGGAGAGGACGACTGGCCATCCGGCCGGCCGTGACAGACCGCCGCACCATGGACGCCACCCCGTACTACCGCCGCCCCACCGGACAGGGGCCCTCCATGGCCCCTCGGCCTCGCCGCCCCACAGCCCACCACCGTCCCCGCGTCCTCGCCGTCCCACGACACTCTGTGGCCTTCATGGCCTTCGCCGCCCCGTGGCCCTCTGCAGCCCCCGCAACCTCGTCGTCTCACGGCCTTACAGCCCCTCACGGCCTCGCCACCCCGCGGCACTCCGTGACCTCACTGTCCCACGACCTCTCCGCCCCACAACCCTTCACGGACTCCGCCATCTCGCCACCCTGTGGCCCTTCGTGGCCCCTGCTTCCCTCGCGCCGCTCCGTGGCCCCCGCACAGCACAACGCGTGCCGGGCCGGACCTGACGTGTCGGGCCCGACCCAACGAAGGCTAGGCCGAACCCAATGGGCTTGGTCGACCCAAACCGGTTCAGGCCGGGTTGGTCCGACCCAGTCAGACCGGGCCCAGACCAGCTACGAGATTTTCTCTCTATCGACCATAACTTTGGCACTATTCGTCCATTTGAAAAACCATTATTGGCTCTATAAACCTTGGAGTGAGACAGTCCCTTTGGTATACCCCACTTGAGGTTTGGATAAATTTGGGAGACAGTCTTGTTGGATCGAGCACAAATTCAACTAGGCCCTTGAGACTAAAAGGATAATAACTTACAAACCGGGAAACTAATTAATGCACCGTCTATTGAATTGAGACCCCTATGATGTGGCAGTCATTTGGGATACTTTTTCCTGGAACTTCATGGCAGTTGGAGTATCGATTAGTGCCTTGAAGAGAGGACCCTTTAGGAGATGAGAAAGATTAGTGCAGGAACCCAGTAGCAGGTTGTGACGTGAAGAATGAATAGCGATCCTATGTGGTTCAACATCGAGCGATCCTTTGTGGGTTAGCAAAGAGCGATCCTGTGTGGGTCAGCACAGAGCAATCCTATGTGGGTCAGTATCGAGCGATCCTGTGTGGGCCAACACCTAGAGATCCTTTGTGGGTCAGCATCTAGAGATCCTATGTGGTTCAGTATCGAGCGATCCTGTGTGGGTCAGCAACAGAGCCTCTTAACAGAGTAAGCTGATTCAACAGATACATCTAATCATTTGTACTTCTGTACCTAAGTTATACCCAGTGTGAGCTGAGTCACTAACTTTGTGGTATTCTTCTGTAAGGCGTACTTGTGTGGTACTTACCTTCATGGTGTTCCTTTTTGGAACAATTGAACTTTGGGATTTTGATTTGGACTCTGTGTTTCCTCATGATTGAGATGAGTATACTTGATAACTTAGGTATATGTATGGTCATATACCTAAGTAGGGTTTGCAGTTGATTTCATGCTTTGTGGTTTATACTTTATGGATTTTGTGAGACTTTGAGGGTCTCAGGGTCCCTATTAAGTATCATTATACTATCCCCTACACGGGCTATGCCCTCACTTAGTTGTGTTTGGTTCAGATGACGGACAACGCTGACTGAGGACGAGAGTACTAGGACTGGAGGTAGCTCGGAGGTGGACCATAGACGAGGGGTACTGCAAAGACGACCGATCGAGAGCTGTACCTACCTTTCAGGTAGGAACCTTGGAGGGTGTTCATAGGAGCTATTCCAGTTTACTTGTACTTTCAGTTTCTTGTACTTTCTAGTTGGGCTTTTATTCTGGCCCCTTTTACTTACTACAGTCACTCAATTTACTATTCAGTTTACTTGAGTTTGTATCTTACTATGTGCTTGGTTACGTGTGCTTATAGGTTATAAAGGCAATGCCTTCCTAGTTTTAGGGAATACACCTTCGGTGCTAGTCTCCAGCCCCTAGCATATGGAAGGCGGGCTTGGGGTTGTCATGGCACATGCCTCGGGGGACGGGTCATGACAATATCATTATTTACAAATTTAATACTATTCATTTAATTTGACTTAAAATACAATAAGAAAAAGTGTGAATTCTAATATAATTATTTAAAACATCTATAACATTTCTTATAGATCTTTTAGATTCATTAGATACATTTATTAGTTAAAAAAATATCAAAATTAATATTATTAAATTCATTTATTATATTTCTAGGTTAATTAAATAAATATTGTTTTCAAATTGAAAAGGATTTTAAGGTAATTATTTAACTTCTAAAAATTAAAAATAAATTTATTTAATAAAATTTATTTTATTTATATAAAAATAGAAATTAATATTCATTTACAACATCATTTTGGCACCATGGGGACACATAAAAGATATTAAAAGACAAGATAGTGAAATTTTGTAACTGTCATAGACTTAAATAATATATGATTTTATTTAAAAGAAAAGTTACCATTAAATAACTCAAAATAGATATTAATGTGATAGGTATATAATATTATTCTTCCAATAATTTTTGTGCATGTTTTGGTTTTATTTTAAACCTTATAATTTTGATTTATCCTTATTTAATCTATTTAATTTTAATTGTGGTAATAATATTCTACATGTTAAATAGTTATAAATATTTACTTATAAGGTTTCAATTGACAATAAATGGAAAATTTATGAAATGTTAGATCTCATAATTATCAATTTGTAATTTTTAAATATTTTAATAATATTTTAATAATTTAATAAAATTTTATTTTTATAAAGTATCAATAGTTTCAATTTTGACACTATTCATGACTTTGAATTTAATAAAAATAAAAATATAAAGATAAATTAAAAAAATATTTAATACACTTATAAAATGTCATGTTCACCTATAAAATTCATGTATCAACTCAATTATGTAAAATTTTATTTATTTTAATATTATTAGTATCATTTATTTGATATTTCTATTAATAAAATAATTACTTCTTCACTATTATGTCATTATTTATGGTAATTATTTAGTCTCTAAAATTAAAATTTAATTATTATGATGTAGATAATTCTTTTATATTTCCATATACTATTCATGATCCAATTTATCTCCAGGTTATCTCTATATTAAAATTATTGTACTTATAAGAAATGAGAGTGTGACATTTTGTCACATTCTTTGAGTTTAATAAAATCTAGGTCATTTTCATAGAAAAGTTTCCATTAAATGATTAAAAAGTGATCATTATGATATATTTGACATTATCCTAGTTAGTTGGGCGAATCATATATTTTTATTAATTTTATAACATTTAATGAAATAGTAATTATTTTAAAATATCATTTATGTCAATTTTAATACTATTCAATGTTTTCATTTTTAAAAATATAAAACATAATGATAACTTAGAACCAGTACTTCCAATATGTCACTAACATGTCTAAGTTATCTATTAAATTAGTTTATGTCATTAATTAAGTCATATTATATTTATTATAATATTATTAATATCAGTAAATTGATTTTTCCTTTAATAAATCTATTATTACATCATAATTGTGTCACCATTTAATTTAATTATCTATTTTATAAAATTATAAATAAATTACCATAATTTATATAATATTTTTTATTTATAATGAATATTTATAGTCGACCATATCACTTATATAACCTCATATTAAAAAAATTTACTTGTTAAAAACAAAAGTATAATTTTTTGTGATTTTTTTTAAATATAATATTATAAATATATTAAAGTCATCCAAGTGGATCCAAGTTGTCCCAAAACTGAACCAAGGTTTTTTCTGTCAAAACAAACTTACCCAATTAAATTAGGATAATTTTTAGGGTAATTATAATATTTTTTACCTTTAATTACCTGATTTACTATTAAATGTAGTAATAAAAATTGCTAAAATCACTATTCCTAATGCCCCAAAATAAAAAGAACATATTTAAATAATTTTCATCCACTAATTTGAAATATAGAATACATTTTTTAAAATTATAAATAAATAATTTGCAGTAATTTATTTAAAATTAATCTTATTTTCAGAATGAAAGACAGGTGTTTAAAAGTTAAAACATTACAAAAGATTGAAATGTTTTTAAATCAAAATTCTGGGTAATATTAATTCCAATGACCAAAATTAAATAAAAATGTTAAAAATATATTCTATTTTTACTTTAAAATCATTTAATAATATTATTTATCAACATAAATTATTTTGATGAAAAAAGTTTTCAATTAAAATTTAGTATATTTTTACTATTCATCAAAAATTAAAACTTATCAAAAAAATATCAAAAAATAATCCAAAGTAAATTTTTATATCACTCTTCCAAAAAATATGTTTATTTTGTTAAATTAAATATATAAAACTTTCAAAAAATATATTTAAAATGGGTACACGATCAAAAGGGTTTAAAAATGCATTTTTTTGAAAAATAATTCTTTTATCTAAAAAAATGAATCATTTATTATATCATGTCAAGAAAATACATAAGATGAATTTCAAAATTATATGGAATATATAAAATTAAAAATATGATTAATTATATTCATAACTTCTAATTTAAAATCTAAGTTATATATTATATAAAATACTAATATTTTATTAATATATTATTGTTTGGTAGAACTGGTCATTGCATGTAACGCAAGATGACTCATTGTTGTGTGTAGCGTAATATTAACAAGGTGTTGCATAAAAATCAATAAATAAATAAAATTAAATTTTTTATTAATGAAAATATTATAAAGTCTCGGGGTGTTACAATTAAAGAAACAAGGATATAATCCCCACCCTAGTCTTCATTCTTCACTAAAATATATCTATTATCTACCTAAATGGGAGCACAAATATATGAATCCTTTTGAGTAGCTTCCATGATATTCCAATGTGCTCCCTTGATGTTGGTGAAAACATTAATACGAGACTATTCTCTAGGGGCCACCAAAATATTCCAAAGAGTGTCTTCTATCATTGGTAGGGTATGCTAGTAGGTCTGGAAGGTCTAAGGATGGATATGTGGCTGCTATTTATTCACCACAAGATTGTTATGATGGAATTACTTTGTGGGAATAATAATATAATAATGGTCTCATGCTTTGGTTGTCTGCCACCCTTGGTGAGACCACCTTCTAGGTGACCATATCTAAGCAACTAGTGTTGAGATCTCTTGGGGGGTTTCCGTAGTGTGTTCTTGAGGGGTTGTGGTCTTGTGGAATTATAGATAGTGATGGACATCATGAGTCCTCCTATGTAGCTCTAATATTGTTTTTTCGGATTCCAATCATGTCCTTATCTATCTCTATAAAATAAGGGAATTAGTTTTGGTCACATTCTAGGGATTGGCTCCTAACGAAATTTTATGTGGTAATAGTCCCCACTATCTTTTATGTGGTCCTACATTAGTGTGGTGGTTAGTGAGTCTTTATTACTTAAAAGATTTCCTATACCATCTCCAAGGATGGAATAACACTATTGGGGTGATACTCATATGTTAAGGTATTCACCACCAAGTTCTAAATATGATTGGTTAATAATAATGTCCTTTTGGATTGTAGATCCACAATATTTGCTTTGACTAAGAAATATATAAGAAAACTTAGATGATGATGGGATATAGTCTAAGGGGCTAAAATGTGGATATTATCTTATCATGATAGCTTGAAATGATATGGTACATTGGATGAATCCATATTTGGATAAAAGTGATATTTGAAAGGGTTTTATGAAATTATGGATGGAGATAAATAACCAAAAATAATAAAACCATCACTACAATATCAAATTTAGAATCATGGTGGATTGATCACTCTCAGAGATAAAGGATTCATATTAGGTTCATAATTTTGTTTCTAACAAACAACATGGAAGACTAAAAATTCCCAATAACTTTTGTGACTCAACTATTTGTGGTTAAAGAATTTCATTTGAGGTTGAAAATTATATTTCCAACACACCACTATACTCTTTCTCATTTTGAGTAAAAACATACTTTCCAAACATATATAGTTGTTGGGTATTTACCAGTTAATCCTAGGGATACACATTATTCAAGTGGATGGTATCTTAGGCTCATCACACCCTTTATGGGGAATTATTTCCAACTCTGATACTCTCTTAAATTATGATGGAATGTTCATGAATCTTTCCCAAATATTAGTGCAATATTGGTTACCATTGTGAAAGATATCGATCAAAACCATTCATTAATGTGAGCCTACATATATATTAAAGGTTATCTATAGTTCGATTATTAGAGATTATGATATGATTTAAATATTCACAACTAGATGTTCTGGAATTTATCTCTATCTAAGGAGACAGTAGGTGTTGTGAAGTTGATATCAGGCTTCTAACAGGGCTTCCCATGTATCTCTATGAAGGGTATTATAACCAATTTATTTCATTTACTCTTAATAGGACATGTATAAAATTTTGGGGTCATATTAAAAAGACTAATGTGGTTATTTTTAGTGTCATTATATATTTACCAAGTTAAGTTCCTTGTATGTTGATGCATCCATCACCACGTCTAAGTAGTTTAAAGTCATACATAGTGGACTACTTGGAAAAAGGTTCCTAGTGTTGGCTGCTGTGAGAATTACACATGAAAAACCCTTTATAGATTGTCCCATCTATTAGTAATTATATATGATATGTTATAATTTGGATCATATATAATATAAACACAGTGAGGATGGATTATATGACTAAATGAGAATATATTATGAAAAGGAGGAGTTATATGGTTTACAAAGGATTTTTCATGGTGAGGATGGCTCATAGAGAATATGGCATGGTGAGGATGGTTCATAGGGAATATGGATTGGTGAAGATGGGTTAAATGGGGTAATATGGCTTAGTGAGGATAAGATTTCATAGGTAATATATCCTAGTGATGATGGGTTCTATAGGGAATATGGCCCTATGAGGATGGTTTTTCTTAAAGGGAATATGGCCCTTTAAGGATATATTCTCCATAGGGAATATAACCCAGTAAGGATTTGGTTTTCACTGGAAGTATGGACCAGTGGAGAGAATGTTTTTTCATTGGTTTTGAACCTCATAGAGGCATCCTACATGTCTTGATTAATAGAAATCAAAGTCCACATTGTTCATGTAGCACATTTTATGGTCATGTGTTGAGACCATACCCTATAATTTAACATCATGTGACAAATATGTGTGCATTGTGAATGGGGATAACAATATATTGAGTAGGTCCTACATATTGGTGCTTCATATGTGTATATTAGATTCGTTAATGATCAATATGGATAAAATCATTAATGGGTGTTTGATTAAGGCTTACACCTTGGAGAAAGTCATTTTGTGTGCCCCCTCTGGTTTGATAATGAATGGATGAAGAGTAATATATGGACTCATGGGAAAAATGACATACTGATGGAGAATTTGAGGCTTACAACTAACCATAGGGGGCCTAATAATTCATGGATTATTGGGTGGATTGGGAAGCCAACTCAACACATGGATAACCAAGATGAGAATCATGGGTCGAGGAGGGTTTCAGTGGTTCCCTCATTGAAAGGACCCTCATTATAAAGAGAATACATGATTATAAACCTGATTAGTTCCATATTAGTTTAAGAGTAAAATTGGGGAAGATTTATTTTCAAAGGAACACATGATCGATAGTTATGTTTCCATGTTTAGTTACATTTTTTGTCAATTAGAATGGTTTTGATGATGATGAACACACTGTTAATCTATGTTGAAGAAAATTAATTGGAGATTTCACTTGTTAAAGAATAAATATAAGCCTATAATATGTTTTAGGTTCTTACATGATTAATAAAAATAATTTTAGATAAAGGTTACCCATAATTTGAGTTATTTTAAAAAAAGAGTCTTCCAATGCTTAGTTATTTTACTATGTTTTTTGAGTTTGAGTTATTTTCACAGTCAATAAACTGGCCTATTGATGATTTTAAAACCTACCATGAACTAGGAATGGTTAGTCGATAGACAATTTATTATTTTCAAGTAATTGTAAAGAGTTACTATGTTCAAGTGACAGTTCAATGAAAGTTGATGCTATTGTGAGCTTCACATGGACAGATCACTGATCCCACAAATAATATTGAATCGATACACTTAAATACAAATGATTGTATGAAGATATTCCAACAAACCACATAATAAAATATAGGTATACTACACACCCATATTTGAGGTGACCACAGGAAGGGAGAAACCGCAGTTGACGTACCCTCCACATGGAGAGTCTATAAGATACCACAAGAACAAAGGAGGAGCTACCACAGAAAATGAATATAACTGACTGTATGAGGAACTCAAGACTCCAAAATCTTGAAATGAACCATCCAAATGGATGGTATCAAAGATACCACATATATAAATCTTCACATATTGCATCAAGAAGAAGAACTAATTGCATTATGATTGAACCTACAATGATCTTCACATGGTTGATGAATTGACTGCATGTTCACTTAGATACCATGAGTATAAAAAGTGACCATGAGTGTGATGAATGATCTCTTGTGGTCTAAATATCAAAAATGAGTTTTCACTATAAAATTAAGATGGCATTGAAAAAATATAGGATGATTCTGAGAGGAAATGATTACAATGTAGTTCTACTTTCAGACATGTTAATCGATTACATGATGAAGTTCTCATTCACTTTATACTACACTAAAAAAATATAAACATTGAAATATGGTGTATATAGTGACCATATAAGAGGTTATTTTGAAAAAAAAATAATATATAAATTCATGATAATCTCAAAAAGACAAATCTAAGATTCATGCATTCACCAATCATGTATATTGCCATGAAATATTCTAGGAGCACCACATCATGAATTTATACATGATGTCTTCCATGAATACATGGATGAATGAAAGGAGATCAATCCAATTTCACAATTGTTTCATTACAAATAATTAATTCCACATACAATTTTGATACTATATAAATGTGATGATTCATTTGTATCAATATTTCAGGGACGAATATCACTATACATGTATCATGATTTATGCAGTGTTTAATATGGTACATGTTTTTAATTATTTTCAAACCATATAAATATGGAGAAAAATAACTGATCCATTTAGGTATTTTAAATGAGTAAATAATTTTGGATCCATTGACAAAATTAAAATAAAAATAACTACTTATAGTTATTTTTAGTTATGAAGAATAAATCATCAGAGACAATATATAAATATTTTGGGATTTAAATTCAAATATTTATAATTTTTTATTATAGTTTTCAAAGATTTAGAATAAATTCATATACCGGAGAAATATATATATTCATGTAGGATGAGATTTAGATAATATTTGATCCATTGGAATTATTATGAGAGAAAACAATACATCATTTATCGGTGAGATATGTTAAGACAAAGATAAGAGTTCCTGAATGAGATAAACTTGAGTATTCAAATATAAGGATAATATTGATCAAACAAGACCAGGAAAAAATTTCAAGACCAACAAACTTTCTCCACGAATCTTTTGAAGATATTTAAGGTGTACATGATAGGAATGATCCTACATGCTCACAGAGGAAGATCTCTCTGGAGAAGAAGGATAATTTTTTGCTACTATATCAACACAAAATAAGTAGAGAATATAACTGTGGTGTATAAATAGTTACAAAAGAGGACTGTGTACGCGGTGTATAATCAGTTTAAGAAGATAAGGATAGTTGGGGTGTATAAATAACTGATGTGGAAGAGTTAGTGGTTGGGGTATAATACCAGGGTCAACTATAGGATCAATTACATGGGTGTATAATGAATTTCTACCTAAGACTTTATAATCCTTAATAATATAGTAGTGGAGAAACCATTTGGGGGCATCTTATGAACATATAAAGGAGCAGGCATTTAATAAGAACGATGTAAATATTGTGTGTTGTGTTCTATCTTGTTATTATTTCATATCAGGTGATACTGAAAGATAATATTGAGTGGATTTATTACTCTAACAAGTTCAAAAAGTTTATTTTAAAAGGTAGATAATTCAAAAAATAATACCATTGATTCACCCCCTCTCAGTGGTCAACCCAACCCTAGGCTTTATAAGTGGAATCAATGGGAAGGTTCCCTTTGAATTTCTAAGAATAATTTAAAGACATGGAAAATCTTAACTCAGTTAGTAGCTAAGGGTCTCCAAAAATTATGGGAAAACATTATCACAACTATAGGAATATGATACTACACTATCTCAAATCACTTGACCTAGAGGTGAGTGATGAAACTAAATTTTTGTCTCCACCCATTATCGAAGGTGAAGTTATGAATTAAGATTATAAGAGAAACGTAGAGTTAGATGAAAAGGCTCAAAGTACTATCTTCATGTCTCTATAATAAATTATATATACCAATTTCATGGTTAACAAAACTATAAATTTAATTTGAGAAAAATTAATAAGTAGTTATGAATGTAATGTCAAAGTCAAAGAAGCCAAACTACCAGTTTAGAGGATCCAATTTAAAGATATGAAGATGACTAAAGAAGAGACTGTCAATGACTACTTAACAGGGTTCAATGAGATTATGAGTAATATATGAGGTTTTAGCAAGAATCTAGAAGACTCCAACTTTGTTTTAAAAAATGATGATCTATCAGACAACCCAAAGGCCTGCAATTTTTTTATTATAATAATAATACTTCATTTTAAGGGAAGAAGGGGAAACACAAATAGACTTCTTGAAAAAAGCATAACATGACATGAAGGTCTTAGAGAGTAAAACCAGACTGAAAAAATAGAGTTTCCCCTACCTAGCATATGATTGGGATGAAGCTCTCATACATTGCATGACTATTCAGCTAGAAAGTGTCTTATGTCAAAGCACATGCTTGATCCGATAGATGACTCTATACCATCTCAAACATAAAAATCTAAAAAGCTCTGTAAAGATGAACCGCCAGCTCTAAAACCTTCTTGGTGCCTAAACCATGAGGTCTAGTCTGGCTAAATTGGACAATAAAAAAACATCATACAAATTCAAATTCAAAATTCAAAATCCACTACCACTGAACCTACAGCCACTACTTCCTTCCAAAGATCCAAAAAATTAAAAATTCAAAAAACAAGACATAAATATCCAACACAAAAAAATGGTTCACCTCCCTACCTCAAGACCTACACCTAATGCAACATGCTATCTGTCTACAACAAACAAGGTCGCCGGTGTGCTCCATCAGCATCCACTACTGCTGTCACCATCGAGAAATTCCATCAACTATACTATACTCAAAACATGGAACATTACACCATCATGAAATGGTTAGCTGATTCCTAACAGAATACAAAGGCATCATAAGGAACTAGCGGCGACATCACCGGCTTAACCCCACCATCAACGTCCACATCTGAACACCAGACCATCAATGATGTAATCTAGAAAAAAAACCATATAGATTCAGAAGATGAAAACACCATTGAACCAACCTCATACAAAACCACCTATGAATAAGGAACACAAAAATCAACTCCAAATCCAAGAGAAACATGTCACACGAGAAGAAACAACCGTCGCTAGATCCCACCTCCCAAAACCCTTGAGGAACCACCACTACAGCTCTAACTCGGACAGAAGCAGATGGCCTTAGGGTCAGGGAAGGGATAAGAGAAGTTGGTGCCTCCAAGAAATGACATCACGCCTTATCTGAGGATGGAATCCACCAAAAAACAAAATCACTCCAACCAGAAGCACCTTGGATCATTTCAATCATTGAACAGAAAATCCCAAAAGAGGAAGTTACCTCTATTCCAGATCTAACTCAAAGATGTGCATAGGAACATGAGGCTAGAGAAGGTTGAGAGGCGAAGGATTTCTTTAATAAAAAACTATCATCGGACCCATGAATCCATTAGGAGGCTTCTCAAGTCTGATCTAAAGTGATCGTCTTGTGATGCAGAACAGAAAGGCAGAGCTAGAGGAGTTCCTAACAAAATGATGCCTGGATGCACTAAAACGAACCCAAAGACATTGCCTCCTTGGACCTGCCATGATTATAAGGAGTGATCATTGTTGACATTATTAAAATATGAGATGAAATTTGAATCAATGATAAAATAAATTTTTTTAAAAAATTGATTTATAGAACAAGATACTCAAATAATGATAATGATGAAGGATTTACATTGATTATTTATCATAAATCAAGAAGTTTCAAAAAAGGGAAGTGAAAAGGAAAAGGGAAAAATTTATTAAAAAGAAGGAATTGTGAAGGAATTGAGATCATTTTATTTTATTATCCAAAGAAAAATTTAGATTAATATCAATCTAATGAGGTTGGTGAGAAACTTTAAAAACATAAAAAGGATAAGAAGAATTAGTATTATAAGAGAAAAAAATTTGATGAAAAATTTAGAGAAACATGATTCATCTATAAGTATCTCTTTAGATAATGAGGTTAATTTCATTGCTAAAGTTGAAAAGTGGTTCGATTTATCAACTAGAGATAATTAATAAGAACATATAGTGCGAGAATAAAAAATTAAGTGTGATTTTGAAGCATGTTTTGAGAATATTATAAATATTATTAAAAAATAAAAAATTACTAAATGAGGATAATTAAGAAATGGAAGATACTATCAAGAAGGAAGTAAACCATGTTAATGAGATTTGAACTTAACAGTTTAAGGTAACCATGCAAGAAAATATGGTGTATGATATCAAAGAAAATTTGACTTAGAGGGAAGATGGTAGATTCCAGACACAAGATATATGTGTCACAATTTATCATAACATGAAAAAGGGAAGATAAGAATTTAATAAATCAATAAAAGTTAATGGTGAATCTTTTCAAGTGGGTGAGATGAATTGTTTCAGTAATTAGAAAAAATATGATTCCTATGAATATCAAGATAGATATGTTATAACTAATAATGTAGGTATAAAAAAACCTATACAAAGTTGGACAAAGGAGGATGTTAAGAAGCACTATTCTCCATGAAAGCAAGAAAGGAGTCTAATAAGGTAACTTTACCCTAAGAAAAAGGAGGCATGTATTCATGTAGGACATTCACAACATAATAATGGATAGATCTGGAATCAATCTAGAAAAATCATAATTTAAATGTTATTGTTCGTTTTGTGGAAGGTATAGACAAAGATAATACAATTGTTGATATAATATATCTTTTCCAAGAATGATTCATGAACCAATTGGGTGTTTTGGTTAGAAAATTAGATAAAAAACTCAAAAGAAACAAGCTATAATATCTACACCAAATCTATACACCCTAAATAAATTTTAGTATTTAGATGAAGTGTGTGGCATATGTGGACTGGAGGATCACCAAGAAGAAGTATGTGAGACTAAAATTCTTGGATAAATTTCCCATGTTATGATTAAAAAAAATAATCAAAAAGTGACGGAATTTAAACAAATTCATGATAAACATATAAATAAATAAAATGAGAAGCCTAATAGAAATAATAAAGATAATAAATAATGCTTAAATATTTTTCTTAACCAATTGACCAAATCAAAATGGATGATGTAATCACAAACAAGTGTTGATTATAAAGGAAAGAAGGTGGAGATATAATAAAAGGTTGAATCTATTTATAATTCATTAAGAGGTGGTGAATCAAAAATCCAAAAGTGGATATATGGAAGGTATGAGAAAAATAGACATGATATGAATAATTCCATGACAATTATTCCTACCCAAAATAAATTTATGAGATTTTCCTTGAAAACACAAGAAGATAATGTTGCACTAATTTTAGAGGAAAAGAACACTATCTATGATAACCCTCCTTTTTATTACAACTTAAACATGATTCATTACATAAAATATCACTTGATACAACAAATAATATCGAGAGGTTTAGTGTCTTTGGGGCTTAGGATCATTACATAAAAACTTAAAACATGAAATACAACATCTTTATTGAAAACTTCCTTTACATGACCACTACATTCCCTCGTACTTAGCATTGCATGGGATAACCTGAGGACATGCATAAGAAAAGGGTGAGCTATAATGCCCAGTAAGGGAGTACCCATGGAATAACACGAGGAGTAAAATACATGTCAAACAATAGGCATATCAATAGAGAATAAAAGAAACATGAACATAAAGGCATGATAAAGCATGATAATCATAACATGGAAATGTGGCAACAACACTTAACATTGAATTAGCATGAGCCAAGGCTCATTTCACATGGAGCATGAGTAAACCCTCATTGCACATGAATCACGAGTAAACCCTCGTTGAACTTGAATTAGAATGAGTCAACACTCATTGCACATGAAGTATCATGATACTATACTTTACCCAATGCATTGGAGAACTATAAGGGCACAACCTTCTTAAACATTTCATTTCATGCATAAGTGTGCCACATGGATCATAAAACATGGATTCATAAAACATAATAATTTATTTCACGATAAATGAATGTGGAATTCATACATGAAACTTTATAATCAATAAGTAAATGTGCATAAAGGTTAATACCCTTGATGGAGAAATGGGAAAGGTATTCACTACACAATGACATTGGCTTAAAAAATCGGCGCGATTTTGGCAGCGTAATGGCGTGACATAAGAATTCATAAAAATGGTTGATGAGAGAGAAAGGGTTTCCTCATCATATTTACATGTAATGGATAGTAAGGAGGTCATATAGATACATGTCCCAATTGTAACGCCCCGACCCCAGTTACCTAGAGTCGGTGAATTATTACATAACATTGGCATGATCACAAGAAAGATCAAATATCGAAAGACTGATTGGTTTAGTATCCTTGTAAACACTAGATATATTCATAAGTCTTACATTACATCATAAAAATAAAAACTACAACAACATCTTTTCTTCATATTCCACACTCATATCCCCACATACTATCCCTGCAGGTCATTCATAATTTACTTCTTTCATACCCTGGGAAAAATAAAACATAGAAAAGGGGTGAGCTCAAATGCCCAGTAAGGATAACATTATAGCAGAAGCTTTCATAGATAAGCATAAAAACTTAAGGCAATTTATAATTAAAACAAAATCCTTTTAAACTTGAACTTCAGCATAATATGGAAAAGATAAAATGAATTAATGCCATTTACTTATTCAAATGGATATTATACTAGTCGAACAATCACATGAAATATCAATAACCACTTTTATAATGATGGAATGCATAATGCCAGACTATCATAACCACATAGCCAAGGCCTCGTGCCAAGACTACAAATAAGATTTTGCCAAGGCCTTATTCCAAGACACTAGTTTGTCTCATGAGACCTACCGATGCATCGAGGAGCTATAGCGGGCTCCACCCATCACTTACTAAGTCCAATGCATTCCCATATGAAAAGGTTTAAACATAACATAAACATTCATATTAAAAATAACATACGAAATGTCAATACTTTCTCCATAAACCATGAATGGTAAAAAAATAACACATCCACAGTAAAACATATCACAAAACCTTCAATACAATACACAAGTTTTTATCATAATAAATCAACTTAAAATAAACTTAAAATCCATCAAAGGATGTTGACATAGATGAAAATCAAAACTATTTGAGAGAAATATCTCTTTTCTTGAAATCATTGAAAAGTTACACATTTATAAAGGAAGTAATTTAAAAGAGGATTTTGAATCAAAGTGTCCCATACCAATTTGAAACTTTTGAAAAGAAATATCATTTCAAAACATTCATGTCCATATAAATAAATCCTTAAAACCATTTTTTAAAACATGTACATTAATGAGAAAGATTTAGAAGAATAAGTCTTTAAAACATTTAAAAATGGTATTTTAGTTAGAGTTTCTAACCAAAGGAGAGACACTTGAATACAAATAATTGAGGTAATCAAAAAATTTTAATATCATGAGAATAAAGTAATTCATGATATATTATTTCAAAGTACATTATATACACCACATAAAAGTTATTTGGTGTATACCAACAAAGAAGTCTCAATGGAATGTAAATTGAGATGAAATCTCTCATAAAAGCTGTATCCTTAGGTTAAGAATAAATCAACGTCATAGTTATGTGTGAAAAATATAAATACAATAAATATGATTGGATATTTATTGTAAAACAATCAAAGAACATTCACACATAATCTTGTAAAAACAACACCAATGAATTGGATGTTTAACTCAACAAATGAAGAATGAGTTAAAATTAATCTTATCAAATTCATATCGATGACTTGAGAAATTATCAATGGAGTGATTATGTGTATAAAAAGTATATCCATAGGAAGGTTAGTGGAAATTATGACATAATCAAATGAATAGTGATTCCACACATAATCTTGGAGTAATATAATCAATGAAATATGCATAAAGCCAAATGAGTGGAAATTGAAATTTCAAATTCCCTTATCGATTAGGTAACTTACGAAACATACACCCATGAAAGAAGGATTATAACATGATGATGTAAATATACATAAATTAAAGTATATTACACAATGAATACAATCATGGGAAGTACACACACCACATGCAATAAATAAGTGGTGAACTATGGAATTCTCACGGAATTAAAAGTGAGATAAGAAACCCCTTACTTTGTACTTTTTCCTTGGTCGAAGGTAGGTTAACCTCATTTATAATGGTGAAATAATTGTTATTTAATTATAAAATAATCATTTACATTAATATGATATCATATATGATCTTTTAACATTGATTTGTTAATAATATCTTAGAATTATCGTCATTTCAGGTGTTAACGGGTTCATATTACTTTATATTATTTGTTATGTGAGCCATATTAGTTATTAATGGGATGTATATTATTCATATCCAGAATGATATAAAGTCCTTATATACTATTTTTAAATCATCAAATGATAATTATACTTGAATGGATATGATGGAGAATGAATCTTATCGCGTTCGTGGAGACGGTAGTCCGTACGTACGCACGAGCGACAATATCATTTTTTTGATAATAAAATAATATATAATTGGATGGTATACAGAATAATTATCATGTTATATTTATTATTTACATGAGTTACACATCATTATTATACCCATCCAAATAATAATATATTGAATAGCAATTACACCACGACGTGGAGACGGTAAGCCGTACGTACACACATATGGTGACATGTTATTCAAAGGGTGGATAGAATACTGAATATGGTTGTACCATATTTATAATAACATCACAGTTTATATATGATAATGGAGTTATTATTTTAGAATGGTAATAACAAATAAAGAAAAAGTGGAAGAACAAAGGAACTTGAAAAGGGGTGGTGAAAACATTACCTCTTCTTCGGGTTCTTCCTTTTGATTTGATCAAAAGTGCTCCTTAGGATGGCTTTCTGATCAAAATAAGGTATCTAGATTGTAGTGAGGGAAGTTTAGAGAGTATTAGGGAAGGGGTTGTCCGAACCAAAAGGCTATGAAGGTGTGATGAAATGAGAAGGAGGAGTTCCCTTTTATAAGAGGGGTGAGGGGAACCTTTGGAAAAGCTAGAAATATTAATTTATAATAAATTAATATTCGGTTTATAATAGTTCCAAAGTTTATTATTTAAAGGTTAAGTTGGTATGAGTCGAAAAATACTCAACCAATATAATTTAGATAGGTTTGGGTCATTACATTAACCTTATCTTTAAGAATTAACTCTTTGTTAATTAGTTTCACTTTTACAATGTCTCTTTGTATTTTTTTATTATATGGTTAATAAACGTACCATATACATCCAAGAGACCCCCAAGTGGTCCATTAATGATACACCTATCATGATATAAGTTTCTTGGACGAACCTTAGATTTTTAAGAATATAATATCAATTAATAATATAATATTTGTTTTAAAAACTACTTTATGTCAATTTTGACACTATTCAATAGTTGATATTTTTGAAACTCATAACAGAATTATTACTTCGAAAAAAGTAAATTAAATAAATCCTAATATGTCATATTATCCTAGAAAATTATTTTAATTCATTAAAAGTCTCAAATTATATTTATTCGGGTATTTATAATATCAATTATTTTAATTTTTCACTATTATGGTAATTACTGCATCATCATTGTGTCATAAATAAATTAAATTAGTTAATGTCTAAAAATTATAAATAAAATACCATTATGTAGGAAATATTTTTATCTTTCTAATGAATATTTATAGTCGAAAATACAACATATATAACCCTATGTAAAAATTGTTTTTCTAAAAGATATATGCTTATGTCATTTTTGTACTTATTTTAACTTAATTAAAATAAAGTGTCCCTATCACCTACAAGTGGCTCCATGGGGTCTCAAAATCGACCCAAAGATGCCTATGGTCTAACCTGTATCAACCAATAAGGTTAGGACACGTTTTAGGGTAATTTAGTATTATTATAATATTATTTTTTAACCCTTATTTACCGGATTTACCCTTAACTATGGTAAATAAAATATTTAACGCAGTAATTATTCAAAATGTCTAAAAAAAAAATTTACCCATTTACACAATATGAAAATCCTAATTCCAAATATGGAATCCATTTTTCCAAATTCAAAACACAGAACTGGCAGAAATTAATTTTAAATTAATTCCCTCTGTCAAAACAAAAATCGTGTTTTTAAGATATAATAACTATCAAAAGATTGATACTTGTTTATGTTCGTTTTAATAGTGAAATTATGTCCAATGACCAACATTGTATTATATGGTAAAAATATATTCTTAATAGACTTTAAAACCACTCGAATTCATAATTTATCAATATAATTTATTTCAATTAAAAAAGTTGTTTTTAATTAAAATTTATTAAATTTCACTATTCATCAAAATATTAAAGTTATCCAAAAGTACCAAAATTTCAACTTAGGCTAAATTCGATATTCCTAATCCAAAAATTAAGTCCATTTTGAAATATAAAATATATATAATTTCAAAAAGTATGTATTACTATTCATAACGGCTAGTTTGATTGGTTGTGGTGTGTGTTAGAACTCGAAGTTGCATACAACACACGCTACTATATTATTCAAAGGCAAGCATACCGTGGAAGCTTGGGATGTTTCATTGTAAATTTTTGATGTCCCCATTCTAAAAAGTATGTTTTTTAGTCAAATTGAATATATAAAAGTTTAAAATATTGGAATTAAAAATGGTTCACTAGTAAAATTTTGTAAAAGTGCAATACTGAAAATGAATTTGTTCTTACATTATGTCTAAGAAACTCTTAATATGAATTCTACAATTATAAGGATTATATAAAGTTTAAAATTTAGTTAATACTATTTATAACCTCTTTTGAACGGCTTTTTTGGTAATCCATGGTGTGATTGAACTCGGTGTAGTTTGTAGTGCAAGTTATTGAATTATTTTAAAGAAATAACACACTATGAAATCTTGGGGTGTTACATTCTCCCCTCCTTCAATAAATTGAGTTCTCGCAATTTGAAATTGTTCTTTGAAAATAAAATGTTGAATATAGAAAATATCTTTGTGGGAAAACCCACATCGAAAATTGGGTTACTAAAATATAGTCTTAATTTGAGGAAAAGATAAATGAAAGGGTCACCACCAAATTATGATCTCGATTAGGAGAACATTGGTGGCAATTAGAGACATATAATTAGAGGAAAAATTTAAATATTTATAGGTAGTGATTGAGTTCATCAATCACAAACAAGTGTAAAATTGAGGTCCTTAAATTCATCAATCTATGATGATTTGAAATACCATCGGTTCAATAAAACATAGGGTATTAGGGTAACACATTTTTTGTTTTAGTATTTCTTAAATAAAGTATAAGAATTAATTTCTTCATAGAATAAGAGAAGAAGAAAAATATATTCTTGACAAGTGGAGTTCCATCCTTTAAATAATTTCTACCACAAACTCATATTTCACTCTAAAAGATAATAGAAAAAAATATTCTATATATCCTATTCATATTGGGTTAAAAGAAACGAATTTATAATTCATCTACCAGATCTTTTAAAAAAACTACATTATTTAATCCCAGACATCACGTGGGTCAGTGGTAGGTGATACACCCCTGTCGCCATTCGGTTGTGGGTTCAAGTCTCATGGCCTTTTCGGACGTGACAGGTTTCCACCCGACCTCCGGGTTGTCCTTTTATGGCAATCCAAAATAATCCAAACTAGAACTATCCATAATTCTTCAGTCCAAAATTTATAAGGAAGGTAAACACAATGAAGATCCTTTTTTTTCCGCGTAATAACATGTGATCACCTTCAACATGTATTCTTTTAAAACACTGCAACATCCTGAATTATCATAAAACCTTATTGATTACATTCATGATCCCTTATTCCTTATAGAATAATAGATATACTCCTTCAATCCATAAATGTTGTAAACCCCAACAATGATGGAATATACAAATCATTAATCAGTTTCAAGGTATTCAAGAATATCCAATATAATTTATCCAAATCAATCATGTATTATTCTAAAATCACTACCTCGGTATCAGAACCATATTATGGTTTATCTTTCTCTCAACCATATATTTTCCAAAAATTTAACCTTCTTTTGAGTCACTTTTATTTGTTCCACATAATTCTCAAGTCCATAATGAAATAGTACTGCAGTACAATCCTTATATACTCCATAATTATTATAACAAGTACATTGTTGATACAACACTCAAATTACATAATCAACATAAGAACTATAATCATTCCTCTTCATCTGTGGTAGTATCATAACTTGATTATTATCCAATAGCATCATTTGCGGCATAGTCTGATGACTGAGACATAGGTTCGTGTAGTGTCCAAACTCCTTTCAAATGAATCATTGTACATTTGAAACCATTTTCTTACCCTTGCAGTCACGTACTTTGTGCCCTTTTCCTCCAAACTTATAACAAACTCCCATTCCTTTCAGGAAAGTTCTAGGGTGTTTCTTCCCACAATTAGCACATATGGGAAAATTATTCTTTTACCTCTCCCCTTTATCCATCTTTCTCTCTTTCATCCTTTTCTTCTCTTTCTTCTCTTCAAAGCCATAGGACTCAGTAAACTCTTTACTTATCTTATCAACACATGATATTATTTCTTCATATGATGATAATACATGAGAGACTATTTCTCTTATAAATTCTGGCTTAAGACCATGAAAGATATGATCCTTCTTTCTCTTTGGATCATGTGCAATGCTGGAGTTCTCATTCCTTCTACTGGGCGCCATTTCTAAATAATGGAATACACTAGATTAGTTTATGAATAACAATACCTAATCCCAAACTTGTAAAACACATAACATAAATTAATTAGTTTATGGATATAATCCATAATCATAAAAATGTTTTATTTGAGGAAGTATATACTCATAAACCCTTCATAATGATTTGTAAAGAAAATAAGATTTATCCTAAGCATATCCCTTGAGAGTGTCGTAACCAAGAGTACAGCAAGACCCGTTGTCGTGCACCAGTTCTCGTTTGAGTCTAGCTCAATGCAGTGTTTTCGGGTTTTACCCATAGGTACATTTGTGCCAGAGCCGCCTCTACCTGCTCGTATCCAGACAGGGATGTATTGCTCGAAAAACTCACAAAATCTCTACAATACCAAAATTCTAGGAAGTTCTTCTATACCAATCCTCAATGTTCATCTTAGGTCTACGTGCTCTAATCAGAGTTTATCTAAATCTAGCTTCCAAGGTCTGTACTAAACTTCATCTGATACCAACTGTAACGCCCCGACCCCAGTTACCTAGAGTCGGTGCATTATTACATAACATTGGCATGATCATAAGAAAGATCAAATCTCAAAATACTGATTGGTTTAGTAGCCTTTGAAACACTAGATATATTCATAAGTCTTACATTACATCATAAAAATGAAAACTACAACAACATATTTTCTTCATATTCCACACTCATATCCCCACATACTATCCCTGCAGGGAATTCATAATTTACTTCTTCATACCCTGGGAAAAATAAAACATAGAAAAGGGGTGAGATCAAATGCCCAGTAAGGATAACATTATAGCAGAAGCTTTCATAGATAAGCATAAACACTTAAGGCAATTTATAATTAAAACAAAAGCCTTTTAAACTTGAACTTCATCATAATATGGAAAAGATAAAATGAATTAATGCCATTTACTTATTCACATGGATATTCTACTAATCGAACAATCACATGCAATATCAATAACCACTTTCATAATGATGAAATGCATAATGCCAGACTATCATAACCACATAGCCAAGGCCTCGTGCCAAGACTACAAATAAGATTTTGCCAAGGCCTTGTGCCAAGACACTAGTTTGTCTCATGAGACCTACCAATGCATTGAGGAGATATAGTGGGCTCCACCCGTCACTTACTAAGTCCAATTCATTCCCATATAAAAAGGTTTAAAAGTAACATAAACAATCATATTAAAACTAGCATACGAAATGTCAATACTTTCTCCATAAACCATGAATGGTATAAAAATAAAACATCCACAATAAAACATATCAAAAAACCTTAAATACAATAAAGAAGTTTTTATCATAATAAATCAACTTCAAATAAGCTTAAAATCCATCAAAGGATGTTGACATAGATGAAAATAAAAACTATTTGAGAGAAATATCTCTTTTCTCGAAATCATTGAAAAGTCACACATTTATAAAGGAAGTAATTTAAAAGAGGTTTTTGAATCAAAGTGTCCCATAACACTTTGAAAATTTTCAAAAGAAATATCATTTCAAAACATTCATGTCCATATAAATAAATCCTTAAAACCATTTTTTAAAACATGGACATTAATGAGAAAGATTTAGAAGAATAAGTCTTTAAAACATTTAAAAATGGTATTTTAGTTAGAGTTTCTAACCAAAGGAGAGAAACTTGAATACAAATAATTGAGGTAATAAAAACATTTTCATATCATGAGAATAAAGGAATTCATGATATAATATGTCAAAGTACATTATATACACAAACATAAAAGTGATTTGGTGTATAACAACAAAGAAGTCTCAATAGAATGTAAATTGAGATGAAATCTCTCATAAAAGCCGTATCCTTAGGTTAAGGATAAATCAACTTCATAGTTATGTGTGAAAAATATAAATACACTAAATATGATTGGATATTTATTGAAAAACAATCAAAGCACATTCACACATAATCTTGTAAAAACAACACCAATGAATTGGATGTTTAACTCAACAAATGGAGAATGAGTTAAAATTACTCTTATCAAATTCATATCGATGAATTGAGAAATTATCAATGGAGTTATTATGTGTATCAAAAGTATATCCACAGGAAGGTGAGTGGAAATTATGACATAATCAAATTAATAGTGATTCCACACATAATCTTGGAGTAATATAATCAATGAAATATGCGTAAAGCCAAATGAGTGGAAATTGAAATTTCAAATTCCCTTATCGATTAAGTAACTTACGAAACATAAACCCATGAAAGAAGGATCATACCATGATGATGTAAATATCAATAAACTAAATTATATTACACAATGAATACAATCATGGGCAGTACACACACCACATGCAATAAATAAGTGGTGAACAATGGAATTCTCACGGAATTAAAAGTGAGATAAGAAACCGCTTACTTTGTACTTTTTCCTTGGTCGACGGTAGGTTAACCTCCTGTATAATGGTGAAATAATTTTTATTTAATTATAAAAGAATCATTTACATTAACATTATATCATATATGATCTTTTAACATTGATTTGTTAATAATATCTTAGAATTATCGTCATTTTGGGTGTTAACGGGTTCATTTTACTTTATATTCTTTGTTACGTGAGCCATATTCGTTATTAATGGGATGTATATTATTCATATCCAGAATTATATCAAGTCTTTAGATAATATTTTTAAATCATGAAATGATAATTATACTTGAATGGATATGATGGAGAATGAATCTTATCACGTTTGTGGAGACGGTAGTCCGTACGAACGCACGAGCGACAATATCATTTTTTTGATATTAAAATAATATATAATTGGATGGTATAAAGAATAATTATCATGTTATATTAATTATTTACATGAGTTACACATCATTATTATACCCATCCAAATAATAATATATTGAATAACAATTACACCACGACGTGGAGACGGTAAGCCGTACGTACGCACGTATGGTGACATGTTATTCAAAGGGTGGATAGAATACTGAATATGGTTGTACCATATTTATAATAACATCACAATATATATATGATACTGGAGTTATTATTTTATAATGGTCATAACAAAGAAAGAAGAAGTGAAAGAAGAAAGGAACTTGAAAAGGGGTGGTGAAAACATTACCTCTTCTTCGGGTTCTTCCTTTTGATTTGATCAAAAGTGATCCTTAGGATGGCTTTCTGATCAAACTAAGGTCTCTAGGTTGTATTGAGGGAAGTTTAGAGAGTATTTGGGTAGGGTTTGGCCGAACCAAAAGGCTATGAAGGTGTGAAGAAATGAGAAGGAGGAGTTCCCTTTTATAAGAGGGGTGAGGGGCACCTTTGGAAAAGCTAGAAATATTGATTTATAATAAATTCATATTCGGTTTCTAATAGCTCCAAAGTTGATTATTTAAAGGTTAAGTTGGGGATGGGTCGAAAACCACTCAAACAATAGAATTTATACAGGTTTGGGTCATTACATTAACCTTATCTTTAAGTATTAACTCTTAGTTAATTAGTTTCACTTTTACAATGTCTCTTTGTACTTTTATATTATATGGTTAATAAACTTACCATATACATCCAAGAGACCCCCAAGTGGTCCATTAATGAAACACCTATCATGATATAAGTTTCTTGGCCGAACATTAGATTTTTAGGAATTTAATATCAATTAATAATATAATATTTGTTTTAAAAACTGTTTTATGTCAATTTTGACACTATTCAATAGGTGATTTTTTTGAAACTCATAACAGAATTATTACTTCACAAAGTCAATTAAATTAATTCTAATATGTCATATTATCCTAGAAAATTATTTTAATTCATTAAAAGTCTAAAATTATATTTATTCGGGTATTTATAATATCAATTATTCTAATTTTTCACTATTATGGTAATTACTACATCATCATTATATCATAAATAAATTAAATTAGTTAATGTATAAATTTTTTAAATAAAATATCATTATGTATTAAATCTTTTTATATTTCTAATGAATATTTATAGTTGAAAATACAACTTATATAACCCTATGTAAAAATTTTTTTTCTAAAAGATATATGCTTATGTCATTTTTGTACTTATTTTAACTTAATTAAAATAAAGTGTCCCTATCACCTACAAGTGGCTCCATGGGGTCCCAAAATCGACCCAAAGATGCATAAGGTCGAACCTGTATCAACCAATAAGGTTAGGACACATTTTAGGGTAATTTAGTATTATTATAATATTATTTTTAACCCTTATTTACCGGATTTACCCTTAACCATGGTAAATAAAATATTTACCGCAGTAATTATTCAAAATGTCTAAAAATAAAATTTACCCATTTACACAATATGAACATCCTGATTCCAAATATGGAATCCATTTTTCCAAATTCAAAACACAGAAGTGGCAGAAATTAATTTAAAATTAATTCCTGCTGTCAAAACAAAAAGCGTGTTTTTAAGATATAATAACTATCAAAAGATTGGTACTTGTTTATGTTCGGTTTAATTGTGAAATTATGTCCAATGACCAAAATTGTATTAAATGGTAAAAATATATTCTAAATATACTTTAAAACCATTCAAATTCATAATTTATTAATATAAATTATTTCGATTAAAAAAGTTGTTTTTAATTAAAATTTAGTGATTTTCACTATTCATCAAAATATTAAAGTTATCCAAAAAGTACCAAAATTTCACCTTAGGCTAAATTCAATATTACTAATCCAAAAATGAAGTCCATTTTGAAATATAAAATATATATAATTTCAAAAAGTAGGTATTACTATTCATAACGGCTAGTTTGATTGGTTGTGGTGTGTGTTAGAACTCGAAGTTGCGTACAACACACGCTACTATATTATTCAAAGGAAAGCATACCGTGGAATCTTGGGATGTTTCATTGTAAATTTTTGATGTTCCCATTCTAAAAAGTAAATTTTTTAGTCAAATTGAATATATAAAAGTTTAAAATATTGGAATTAAAAAGGGTTCACTATTAAAAGTTGGTAAAAGTGCAATAATGAAAATGAATTTGTTCTTACATTATGTCTAAGAAACTCATAATATGGATTCTAAAATTAAAATGATTATATAAAGTTTAAAATTTAGTTAATATTATTCATAACCTCTTTTGAACATCTTGTTTGATAAGTCATGGTGTGATTGAACTTGGTGTGGTTTTTAGTGCAAGTTATTGAATTATTTTGAAGAAATAACACACTATGAAATCTTGGGGTGTTACACCAACAACTGAAAAGGAATTTAGATTCTTGATACAAAAGTATTGCTTGAATGTAAAAGAAGAGAGAGAATTTCCTTTCAGAATTTCGGAATAGTAACGGGTGTACATGGGAGGAATTTAATGAGAGAGAAAGGGGTCTCCCATCATTCAAACAATAAGAGGGAAGTATGGGGGAGGTGCGAAACCATACCCCAACATTCATAATTGGAATTAAAAGGGCAATACAACTTAAAGAAAATTGACAAAAATGAGAAAGGAAGTAAAAACCCTTACTTGGAAGTGTGCTTCCAAAGGCTAGAGAGAGGCTTGTGAGAGGCTTCTTGGGAGCTTGGGGCACCTTGGGAGGATTCTAGAGAGAGTAGGGAAGAGGTTTTACGAACTCCAAAGGATTTTAGTGAGGATGAAGTGGGAGCTTGGGTGGGTTTATATAGGAAAGATGAGAGAATTCTTTATTATTTAGGTTTGGGACCCCTTATATTAAAATAATCCAAACCACAAACCATCCTATGGTTTTTGCCCATGGTTTCTGGAAAAGTAAAGAGGAAAACAATATTTTACAAGGCCAAGGTCCGAACTTATTAAAATAATAAGGTTGATTATGTGGAGGTGAGTCACACTCCCATTGAAATTAATTTAAAAAGGTAAAGTGTTGAATAAGTCTTGAGGGGTTCATTAATGCTCTGAAAAGTAAGTAAAACAAACCCAAAATCACTTTATTTTAATGATAAAAAATATATTTTCCGAACATAAGGATTATAGTATTTTATTACATCACCATTGGGTCATTATGATGTCATAAAACACATTATATATTTAAACGGTATTTAATTTTTACCCAAAAATTTGACTGTCTCAGAAAATTATGAAAAATTCACCGTTGGATAATTTCGACATCCTAATTCCAGAAATGAAATTTATTTTATCTAAAAAAATTTCTAAATATGTTAATTTTCACTTTTTAAATAAAAACCAACATTTATCGAAAATTCACGGGTTTTGACAGAAATGGCTTTCAAACCTTAATATAATATTTTAATTTCATTCATGAATTTATAAGATCATTTATATTTAATTAATTTAATAAAAATATAATTATTTTATTACAATATTATTTAATTCAAAAATCCCTTAATTTAATAAAATAGATTTCTTAACTAAATAATAACTAAAAACGCCATTTGTACTTTAAAAACTATTTACAATGTATCAAAAATGACTAGAAATTATATTCATTATTATATACAAAAATATTGTACATGAACATAGTACTACTTATTTGTTACATAACCCCTTAAAACAGCCTCATAAGACCTAAGGGTAAGGTGTGCGATGGTGACAGACTCTTGGGGTGGCTCGGATAACATCGCCCGAGTGGTAATCTCTATCAACTTCCACTTTTCCCGTAGACGGTCACATTCGAGCTTGAGATAATGAAGATCAGCTTGGGATTGTTCAAGGGCGAAGCCCAATGATGCCACCTCTTTTCCGAGCTCCGACAAATGGGCTTTGTATAGGGCAATTCTACTGGATGAGGCCATCGCTTACTTTGTCTGAGTAAAAATTGGGTTCGTTAAAGCCTTATATTTATACTAATCATGTGATCACTGTTCAACGACTATAAAAGTAACGGTCACAACTCTTATCATAAAACCAAAGAAGTTGACATCTTATAAAAACATTTTTTTTATAAAGAGACAATTAACCGGATCAAGAGGGATTTTCCATTAATGAAACTTCGGGTCATTACAATATTCCCCCCTTAAGAAATTTCACCCTCAAAATTTTTCTTTTCCCACACTAAAACAAATGTGGGTAACTCAGCATCATCATATCCTCCGACTCCCAAGTTTCTTCTTCAAACTTGTGGTTTCTCCATAACACCTTGACGAGGGGCATTGTCTTATTTCGTAGAACTTTTTATCTATGATCTAAGATCTTCACTGGTTGCTCCTCATAAGAAAGATCGTCTTCCAATTATACCACCTCGGAAGAGAGTTCATGTGAAGGGTCCAGTATGTACTTCCTTAAGAGGGATACATGAAAGACATCTTGCACCTTGTCCATAGTAGGTTGAAGTGCTAGTCGATAGGCCACAACCCCAACACGATCAAGAATCTCGAAGGGGTCGATGTACCTTGGACTTAACTTCCCTTTCTTTCCAAACCTCATGACCTTCTTCCACAAAGATATGCATAAAAACACCACGTCTCCAACTCTAAATTCGAGGTCTCGTCGACGATTATCTGCATAACTCTTCTGTCGACTCTAGGATGCCTTGATATGCTGCTGAATGGTTTTCACCTTCTCCACCATTTCTTCGACCATTTCTGGTCCAACCAGCTTACGTTCACCGACCTCATCCCAACATGCCGGTGTTCTGCACCTTTTCCCATACAGGGCTTCATATGGTGCCATTTGGATGCTCGAGTGGAAACTGTTATTATAAGAGAACTCAAATAGAGGAAGATTTTGATCCCATCCTCCTTTAAAGTCCATTGAGCACGCTCTCAACATATCCTCAAGTGTTTGGATAGTCCGCTCGGATTGGCCATCAGTTTGAGGATGATAGGCCGTACTGAAGTTTAGTTCAGTATTCAGAGCATGTTGAAGACTCTTCCAAGAATTAGAGGTGAATCTTGGATCTCGATCAGACACAATAGATAGTGGTGCTCCATGCAACCTTACCAATTTTCTAATATATATTCGTTGCAGTTGATCCAATGATAAATCCTCCTGAATAGCAATGAAGTGAGCAGTCTTTGTAAGACGATCCACAATAACCCATATTTCATTGTTGCCTTTGGATGTCCTCGGAAGTCCGGTGACAAAGTCCATAGTGATGTTCTCCCATTTCCATTCTGGTATGGGCAATGGTTGCATCATCCTCTTAGACTTCTGCCTCTCTGCCTTCACTTGCTGACACACCAGGCACTTTGATGTATATTCGGCGATCTCCTTCTCCATATTATCCCACCAAAAGTTTTCTTAGAGATCTTGATACATATTTGTGCTCCCTGGGTTAATAGAGAAATTTGAACTATGTGCATCATCCAAAAGTTCCTTCTTCAGCTCTAGACTTGATGGAACACATAGTCTTTTCCCAAAGCGCACAATTCATTCTTCATTAACATTAAACTCCGAGGATTTCCCCTTTTTGATAGCTTCCACTATTTCTTGAATTCCCACATCATCCTTTTGATAATACTTTAACCTTTCCAAAAGAGATGGATGAGCAATCATTTGTGAAATGATTGATGATGTTCCCTTCTTTATGATTCCCACATCCATCTTCATCAAGTATAAGAATATTGGATCCTTCTCAATTCTCATTATTGATAGAATCGCTGGATCCTTTCTACTTAGGGCATCCGCCACCTTGTTTTCTTTCCCAGGGTGGTAATGTATTGAACAATCATATTCCTTGATGAGCTCTATCCATCTTCTCTGGCGCATATTAAGCTCTTTCTGTGTGAATATATATTTAAGACTCTTGTGGTCAGTATATATCTCACATTTCTCTCCATAGAGATAATGCCGCCAGATTTTCAAGGCAAAGATCACAGCCACCAACTCTAGATCATGCGTTGGATAGTTTCACTCATGGATTTTCAACTGCCTTGAGGCATAGGATATCACTTTATCATTCTGCATCAGCACACAACCTAATCCCTTCTTTGAGGCATCACTAAATACCACAAAAATTTCCCCACTTGTGGATAAAGTGAGCACGGGCGCAGTGATAAGCCTCCTTTTCAACTCCTTGAAGCTTTCTTCGCATTCATCACTCCAAAAAAACTTTACTTCCTTTCGAGTTATCTTGGTAAGAGGGTTGGACAATCGTGATAAATTTCTCACAAATCGTCGATAATATCCAGCTAACCCCAAGAAGCTACGGATATCGGTTACTGATGTTGGCCTCGACCATCCCTCAATTGCATCGGTTTTGGAGGGATCCATAGATATTCCATTACTTGTGATGATATAGCCCAATAATGAGACCTCCTTCAACCAGAACTCACTTTTGGTGTACTTTGCATAGAGCTTCTCCTTACGCAAAGTCTCCAATACAGTTCATAAATGCTCCTCATGTTCCTCCTTAGTTTTAGAGTATATTAGAATATCATCTATAAATACTACCACAAATTTGTCATGGTAATCTCTAAATACTCTATTCATCAAGTCCATGAATATTTCTGGAGCATTGGTGAGTCCGAAAGGCATTACTATGAATTCATAGTGCCCGTACCTTGTACGAAAAGCAGTCTTGGGGTTATCTTACTTCTTCACCCTTACTTGATAATATCCCGACCGCAAGTCCACCTTGGAGAAGTATTGTGCTCCAAGAAACAGATCGAACAAGTCATCAATTTGTGGGAGTGGATACTTTTTTTATCGTGATTTTGTTAAGTTCATGATAATTGATGCAAATCTGCATTGACCCATCCTTCTTCTTGACGAAGAGGACTGGTGCACCCCATGGTGAAGCACTTGGGCGTATAAACCCTTTATCCAGATTCTCCTGTAGTTGTTTTTCAGCTCTTCAAGCTCTACAAAAGCCATTCTATATGGAGTCTTGGATATTGGTAACACCCCAGGTATAAGTTCAATTGAGAACTCAAAATCTCTTCTAGGAGGAAGACCAGACAGTTCCTCGGGAAACACTTCAGCGAATTCCCTCACAATAGGCATTTCTTCAAGGATGGTTTCTTCTTTGGACTCAAACATCTGAGCCAGATACGCGTGCTCATAGGTCAGTAATATCCATGCTTGAGATGATGGAGCTAAAGGAGATTCATCTTTCTCCTGACACTTGTAAAGAATCGGGGGCCGAT
The DNA here is from genome assembly GCA_963277665.1 of Viscum album. Taxonomy (NCBI): domain Eukaryota; kingdom Viridiplantae; phylum Streptophyta; class Magnoliopsida; order Santalales; family Viscaceae; genus Viscum; species Viscum album. Next base: position 1,599,000,133 of record OY728141.1, read on the forward strand.
TCTCCATATGGAGTGTGATTTCCCTCTCCCGACAATTTATGTTGGATCTATATAAGGAAAGCCAATCCATGCTAAGAATTGCATCAAATTCCACCAAAGGGAGTATGACGAGGTTCTCTGGGAAATTCAATCCACAGATTATAACAGTGGAGGACTTATATTCAAGGGATGCAATGATTTCCCCATTTATCGTACTCACCGACATCTTTACTTCCATGATTTGTGGTGGTGCTGGGATTGTTCTTCTAAAATTTCGAGATATAAAAGAATGCGTAGAACCTGAATCAAAAAGTACGTTCGCTATTATTGAATGAATAACTAGTGTACCTATCACCACTTCATTGTCGAGGTTCACTTCGGCAGAAGTGATGGAAAAATCTCTTCCTTACTGTCTTGGAGATTGTTGGTTTCCTCCAATAACCCTTGGATTGGGGCACTGATTTGCAAAATGACCTGGTTCTCTGCATTTGTAGCATTGAACAACGCGTTGAGGTTCGAACGGAGCGTTCCTCTCCTCTGTCGCAGTCGCGGGTCCTTCTTGCCGACAGTTAATAGCTAGGTGCCCTTCTCTTCCACACCTGAAGCATTTTCTCGTCCCCTTAAGGCAATTTCCAGGGTGCTTCTTTCCGCACTTTTGGAATGTGGGGTGCTAGAACTTCTTAGCGCCATTGGATTTATCAAACGGACCACCAGCATTGAAGTCCACCTTATGCTTCTTGTCCCCATGATACCCATGTGATTCTCCGATCTCCATTTTGACCTTGAGGGAACATCGGAAAATTTCCTCATAGCTGTCAAAGTCACGGATCGCTAATTCTTTCCGCAAGCTAGGCTTTATCCCACCAAAGAAGCGGTCAAACATGCATTCGGGGGTAACGAAAAAGCCGGAAGCGTATCGTGCAAGTCTTGTGATGTTTTCCTCATATGCTCCCACAGATTCTTCATCTTTTTTCTTGAGGGAAAGGAAGTCCCTTTCCATCTTAAGAAGGAGGGTGCGCTGAAAATATTTATCGAAAAACATCTTCCGGAATTCCTTCCATTCCAAATCCTCGATCTCCTCCTTAGGCTTCGTATTTTTGATCAACTTCCACCATTGATCAGCTTCACCCTCCAAACGATAAGCCTCCAGGAGAACCTTCTCTTGTTCAGAACATTGTGGGATGGAGAATATCTTTTCAATGGAGTTGATCCATTGTTCAGCAATCATGCGATCAGATGATCCACTAAAAGTAGGAGGCCTTTGTCTCATGAAGCTCTCGATAGCGACTAGTTCTTTCTTAGGGGGGGTTAAACATTCCTCTTGACCCGTTTTTCTATTTAAAACTTGAGTTATCTGAGAGAGGAGCGTGACAAAGTTCGCGATTCCCACTCCCATTGGATTGGGCATCTCATTAGTACAATCATCACACTGATCTTCACAATGGTTGTTAGCCCGAGTCCTCTTATTACTGGCCATTGGATGGAATAAAAGGAAATTAGGGGTAACACATAAAGGGTAATCCAAAGAAAAAAGTTGATGACTTATAAATAAACTTTAATTTCTTTAACTCATGAGTCTATAGGATTCAATCTAGGCTTTTCATGATCTACTTTATAACATATATTATTAGGGGCATTTTTCCCTTAATAAGGGGTCATACCAAGACTGTGAATTTATCAAAACATATCCCCCAGGAGTGTCGTAACCAAGAGTGCAACAAGGCCCGTTGTCGTGCACCAGTTCCCATTCGAGTCTAGCTCAAAGCGATGTTTTCGGGTTTTACCCCTAGGATACATCTGTGCCAGACCCGCCTCTACCTGCTCGTATCCAGAAAGGGATGTATTTATTTGATAAACCACTTACTTACTATTTACCAAATCTTAGGGATGTTTTTATTATACTTAGTCTTGTATCTAAGGCTTTACTAGGGTTTTCTTAATCCCAAAATAACTAAACCTATCCTCTGATACCAACTAGGACAACCCTGCTTTTTATTACCACTTAAACATGATTCATTACATAAAACTTCACTTGATACAACAAAGAAGATCGAGAATTTTAGTGTCTTTGGGGATTAGGATCATTACATAAAAACTTAAAACATGAAATACAACATCTTTATTGAAAACTTCCTTTACATGACCACTACATTCCCTCGTACTTAGCATTGCATGGGATACCCTAAGGACATGCATAAGAAAAGGGTGAGCTATAAATCCTAGTAAGGGAGTAAAAATGGAATAACATGAGGAGTGAAATAAATGTTAGACAATAGGCATATCAATAGAGCATAAAAGAAACATGAACATAAAGGCATGATAAAGAATGATAATCATAACATGGAAATGTGGCAATAACACTTAACATTGAATTAGCATGAGCCAAGGCTCATTGCACATAGAGCATGAGTAAACCCTCATTGCACATGAAGCACGAGTAAACACTCGTTTCACTTGAATTATCATGATTCAACACTCATTTCACATGACGTATCATGATACTATACTTTACCAAATGCATTGGAGCGCTATAAGGGCGCACCCTTCTTAAACATTTCATTTCATGCATAAGTGTGCCACATGGATCATAAAACATGGATTCATAAAACATAATCATTTATTCCAAGATAAAGTAATGTGGAATTCATAAATGAAAATTTATAATCAATAAGTAAATGTGCATAAAGGTGAATACCATTGATGGAGAAATGGGAAAGGTATTCACTACACAATGACATTGGCTTAGAAAATCGGTGCGATTTCGGCAGTGTAACAACGTGACATAAGAATTCATAAAAATGGTTGATGAGAGAGAAAGGGGTTCCTCATCATATTTAAATGTAATTTACAGTAATGAGGTCATATAGATACATGTCCCAACAATTGAAATGGAATTTAGATTCTTGATACAAAATTATTGCTTGAATGTAAAAGAAGAGAGAGAAGTTCCTTTCGGAATTTCGGCACAGTAACGGGTGTACATGGGAGGCATTTAATGAGAGATAAAGGGGTCTCACATCATTAAAAAAATAAGAGGGATGTATGGGGGAGGTGAGAAACCATACCCCAACATTCATAACTGGAATTAAAATGACAATACAACTTAAAGAAAATTGACAAAAATGAGAAAGGAAGAAAAAACCCTTACTTGGAAGTGTGCTTCCAAAGGCTAGATAGAGGCTTGTGAGAGGCTTATTGGGAGATTGGGGCACCTTGGGAGGATTCTAGAGAGAGTAGGTCAGAGGTTGGATGAACTCCAAAGGATTTTAGTGAGGAGGAAGTGGGAGCTTGGGTGAGTTTATATAGGAAAGGTGAGAGAATTCTTTATTATTTAGGTTTGGGACCCCTTATATTAAACTAATCCAAACCACAAACCATACCATGGTTTTTGCCCATGGTTTCTGGAAAAGGAAAGAGGAAAACAATATTTTACAAGGCCAAGGTCCGAACTTATTAAAATAATAAGGTTGCGTATGTGGAGGTGAGTCACACTCCCATGGAAATTAATTTAAAAAGGCAAAGTGTTGAAAAAGTCTTGAGAGGTTCATTAATGCTTTGAAAAATAATTCAAACAAACCCAAAATCACTTTATTTTAATGGTAAGAAATATATTGCCCGAACATAAGGATTATAGTATTTTATTACCTCACCATTGGGTTATTATGATGTCATAAAACACATTATATATTTAAATGGTATTTAATTTTTACCCAAAAATTTGACTGTCTCAGAAAATTATGAAAAATTCACCATTGGATAATTTCGACGTCCTAATTTTAGAAATGACTTTTATTTTATCTAAAACAATTTATAAATATGTTAATTTTCACTTTTAAAATAAAAACCAACATTTATAAAAAATTCACGGGTTTTGACAGAAATGGATTTCAAACCTTAATATAACATTTTAATTGCATTCATAAATTTATAATATCATTTATATTTAATTAATTCAACAAAAATATTAATATTTTATTAAAATATTATTTAATTAAAAAATCCCTTAATTTAATAAAATAGATTTCCTAATTAAATAATAACTAAAAACACCATTTTTACTTTAAAAACTATTTACAATGTATCAAAAATGACTAGAAATTATATTCATTATTATATAAAAAAATAATGTACATGAACATAGTACTACTTATTTGTGACATAACCCCTTAAAACAGCTGCATAAGACCTAAGGGTAAGGTGTGTGATGGTGATAGACTCTTGGGGCGGCTCAGATAACATCGCCCGAGTGGTAATCTCTATCAACTTCCACTTTTCCCATAGACGGTCACGTTCGAGCTTGACATAATGAAGCTCATCATGGGCTTGGTCAAGGGCGAAGCCCAAGGATGCCACCTCTTTTCCGAGCTCCGACAAATGCGCTTCGTATGGGGCAATTCTACTGGATGAGGCCATCGCTTCCTTTGTCTGAGTAAAAATTGGGTTCGTTAAAGCCTTATATTTATACTAATCATGTGATCACTGTTCAATGACTATAAAAGTAACGGTCACAACTCTTATCATAAAACCAAAGAAGTTTAAATCTTATAAAAACATTTCTTTTTATAAAGAGAAAATTAACTGGATCAAGAGGGTTTTTCCATTAATGAAACTTTGGGTCGTTAGACTATCTCTCAATTTAACATAGATAGAAAAAGAAGTGTTTATATTAGAAGGATATAATAGCCTAGGTTGAGAGGAAAATCTAAACCTAAGTGTTACTTATGAAGAATCAGAGTGGTCCCTCTTTATTCCCAATTATTTGTGTTTAACTTTTCTAATGTGTTGGGAATTGAAGGGGATGTTTAAGGTTGTAACTACTAGAAAACATGATGAATTAATTTTTCATGGATTCTATGGACCACTATGAATTTGACAAAGAGAATTGAATCCCTTGAGGGTGAGAATTCTTGAAGTAAATTATAACTTTACTAAATTCTAGTGAATATGGGAATTCTTAAAATATTTCAAATAATAGAGGATTGCGGCCTGTAAAATACACTTCCAGATATTAATTATTAAAGTATTTAATTCACTTATCAGTGGAGAGTTTTGGTTGACAAAAAGATAAGTTAAAGGGGTATTTATGTCCTGGACATGAACTGTTTGGACGTTCTTATTGAGCTGTGTACCTATTACGTGTTTCTTTTAAAAGATTATATTTTAGACATCCCCTAAAATGATAATTTTTGAGGTTTCTGAGCATGATATCACATTAATGGATGTGTATTGAAAAGATAGAAAACCTTGATAGTATCACTATGGTTTTCTATACCGAGATAGCCCACTTAAACTTTTAGTAGACCAATTAAAATATATTAACTAATAGAATGATGTGGTTTTATCCTTCTCTTAGATATGAAAATGGGGGAAGAGAATATTAGTTCATTTAAATGAAAAAAGAACTGATTAGAAGTCTCTCAAAATGATCTTTTCATTTTATTTTAAATTAGGGGTAAGAAATTTACTATGACACACATATTGACATGGATGTGCATTTTTACTCAAAACAAATACAAAGGGGGAGACTAAAGTTCCCATGTGTTGTTTAATTTATTATTAATTATAAATAATATAATTATGATGAAAAAGATATAAATATTTATTGACGCTAAGGAATTGGATTTCTTTCTTGATAAATCATCCATGAATGTCCATAAGATATGTGGAGTTCTTCCATGATGAATTGAAATGATTTTAGATGAAGGATGCCCCCCATATTTATTATTAAAAAAAGTGTATGTGAATACTTAGTTATTTTAATATTTATTTTTAATTTTAGTTCTCTTCATAGTTGATGTATTTAACACATGATGAGTTTCAAATCTACAATGAACAATGTACGATTAGTTGATCGACCATGTATGATGTTCCAGTGACTGTAAGTAGTTACCATAATCAAGTGACCATGAAATGAATGATGAAGTAATTATGAGTTTTACAGGGTCAAATGAATTATCACCTGAACAATATTGAACCAACCACACTCTTGAAAAAAACTGGCCATATAAATAGATTCCATCTGACTACATGAAAAAAATCAAACATAGAATATTCCCAAATTTAAACAAACTACATGAAGTGCGGAGCCATGGTCAATGTACTGGCCACATGAAGAGTTTTTAAGTTACTACATGAATAAAGGAGGACCTACTATGAGACATTAATATAACAAAAAACATAAGGAATGTAACATCCCCAACTCGAAAACCACTAAACCAGTGCTCTGATTTGGGTCTCCAAAGGACCTCCAGCACACATCCCCATATTTCAGAGGTCTCCTACAAACAGAGAGGGTCTAATAAGTCATGTGGGGAGGTTATACATTCTTTTACATAGTAAGATACAGTAGATTGTATATGAAACAAAGGAAACAAACAATAACTAAGAACATGTATTACCGACCAAATTCCAAAACTAAGTACAATCCCACAACCAAAAAGTAAATATGAAATGTCATGCCAACCATGCTAAGTGAAATATAATGCCCTAACCCCAATTACCCAGATTCAGTGCTTTATTACATAACATTGGCATCATACAAGGAATCATGTCCCGAATGACCTATCAGTTTAGTATTATTGGAAACAAGATACATACATAAGTTCAACATTACAACTTGAAAAGAAATACAACACTAATTTATTCCATTAGAAACATCCAATCCTTCTAGATTATGCCTTCAAGTCACTCATAAATGACATCTTCATATCATGGGAAAATGAAATATAAGAAATAGGTGAGCTCAAATTCTCAATAAGGGTAAGCAATGCAATAGAAGATAACATAAACATTAGGCATGATGAATAATTGAAAACACATTCCCTTACAAAAACATGAACAATTTATGTAAGGAATATGAGATGGGTAAATAATGACATAATAAAACATAGTCATGGGTATTCTACTAGTCGAATAACCACATGAACCATCAATATTATTTTCATAATGAGGAAATGTATAATGTCGGAACATTCTGAAACATTTTTTCAAGGTCTCATCCAAGATGTCTAAAAATGATTAAGGCCTCAGCCAAAACCATATATCAAATTGGGAAAGGCCTTGGCCAATTACACTTCTAATTGTATCATGAGACCAACTGATGCACTGAGGAGCAATAGTGGGCTCCACCCATGACATACTAAGTACAATACATTCCTCATATGAAAAGGTTGAAATATAACATAAACATTTATATTAAAAATAACATAAAAAATATAAATACTTTAACCATAAACCATGAATGGTATAAAAATAACACATCTAAAATCAAAAATATCACAAAAACTTCAATAAAATATGGAATATTTGTTTAATAATAAATCAACATCAAATATGTTTAAAATCCATCAAAGGATGTTGACATAGATGAAATGAATACCATTTGAAAGAAATACCTCTTTCTATTTTGATACAATTTAAGAGTCATATAATTATAAAATAAAGTATTTATCAATTGAAAATATTATTATAATCTTGTTAGGGAATCTTCGATGATGTTATAACGGCGGAAAATATCTGCACCCGCTGTATAAGTTAAAAAAACATTCTTACCTTAATTATGTCAAAAAGGTCATAAAGAACCTTGTTTGGAAAACGACAGAAAGATTCCTTTCAAAAAATATAAGGTAAAATAAGGGTATAAATGAATTTAACACATATTATTGTAAATATTAAAAATGTTTTGAAATATATTTTTAAGAAAACATTGATTTGGACGTTAAAGAGGGCCCAGTAGATAATTACATAAAATCAGCCTCAGATAATAAAGAGATTGTGAAATTAACACTTATCTTGTACTTTTCCTTAGTCCATGGTATGTTAACCTCCTGTATAATAGTTAAAACATTGTTATTAAATTATAAAATAACTATATACATAAATATTATATCATATATGATCCTTTAATATTGCTTTGTTAATAATATTTCAGTAGTATCATCATTTCGGGTGTTAACTGATTCGTTTTACTTTATATTATTGGTTATGTAAGCCATGTTTATTATGGATATGATGTATTTGATTCATATACAGAATGATATTATTTTAATAAAAATTATTTTGAATCATAAAATGAAAATTATTCTTGAATGATTATGATAGGAAATGAATCTCATCGTGTTCATGGAGATGGTAATCCGTATGTACAATGAGAGAAAACATCGTTACATTGATGGATAAATAATATGTGATTAGATGGTATATCATATATAAAGAATCATTAAAATTTTATATTTATTATTTACATTATTTATACTCATTATTATACCCATCCAAATAATAAAGTGTTTGAATAACAAACTACACCATGACGTGGAGACGGTAATCTGTAAGTACGCATGTATGGTGACATTGTCATTCATATGATGGATAGAATAAGGAATATGGTTGTGATATTTTTATAATAACATAACAGTATATAGTAGATACTATATTTATTATTTTATAATGGAAAAAACAGATAAATAAGAAGTGGAAGAAGGAAAGAACTTGAAAGAGGTGACTAAATATTTGCCTCTTCTTCGGGTTCTTCCTTTTGATTTGATCAAAAGGGCTCCTTAGGTTGGATTTTTGACCAATGGAAGGCCTCTAGGATGAAGGGAGGAATTTTGGGAGGATATTTGGGAAGGGGTTGGCCGATACAAATGGCTTTGGAGGTGTGAAATTAAGAGAAGGGGAAGTGACCTTTTATAAGATAGGTGATGGTCACTTTAGGAAAATCTTGAAATATTATTTTATAATAAAATAATATTCAGTTTCTAATGCCTCCAAAATAATTTATTTAGAGTTTAAGGTGGGAATGAATCTCAAACCTCTCAACCAATAGGTTTTAGACAGGTTTAGGTCACCATATTAACCTTATATTTTAGATTTAAATCTTAGTTAAATAGTTTGACATTTACAATGTCTCTTTATATTTTTATATTATATGGTTTATAAAATTAATATAAACATCCAAGAGAACAAAAAGTGGTTAATTAATGATACAACCATTATTATGTATGTTTTTTGGTCTAAAAATATATTTTTAGAAATTTATATCATTTAATAATATAATATTTGTTTTTAAAACTCTTTTATGTCAATTTTGACACTATTTGGTATTTTGTTTTTGTTAAAGTTATAGAAACATGATTAATTCAAAAAAAATCATTTAATTAACCCATAAATGTTGTATTAACTTATATAATTCGTTTATGGTATCAAAAATTCTAAATTATATTTATTTTAATATTTATAATATCATTTATTTGATTGTTTCATTAATAAGGAAAATATTGCATCATTATTCAGTCATATATAAATATATTTATTTCATGTCTAAAAATTATAAATAAAATATCCTGATATAGGAAATATTTTTATCTTTATAATGACTATTTATAGTCAAAAAGATAAATTATATAACCTCATATAAATTTTTTTTACTAAAAGATATTTTCCTTTGTTATTTTTGTCATTACTTTAGATTATTTAATATAAAATGTCATTATCACTCCCAAGTGGCTCTATGGCGTCTCAAAATCGACCCAAGGATGACCATGGTCGGACATGTATCATCCAATAGGGTTAAGAAACATGTTAGGGTAATTTAATATTATTATAATATTATTTTTAAACCTTATTTACTGGATTTACCCTTTTAACCACGGTAAATAAAATATTTACTGAAGTAAATATTCATAATGTCTAAAATTAAAATTTAACTATTTACACAATTTGGACCTCCTTATTCCAAATATGGAATCCATTTTTCCAAATTCAAAATACATAAGTGAAAGAAATTAATTTAAAATTAATTCTTATTGTCAAAACAAAAAGCGTGTTTTATGAAATAATAACTATCAAAAGATTGACACGTGTTTATGTCCAATTTAACCGCGAGATTACATCCAATGAACTAAATTATATTAAATGATAAAAATATAATCTAATTATACTTAAAAATCGTTAAAATATATAATTTAACTCTATAAATTATTTTGATTAAAAAAGTTGTTTTTAATTAAAATTTAGTATTTTTCACTATTCATCAAAAATTAAAAGTTTTCAGAAAAGTATCAAAAATTCACCATAAGATAATTTTAATATAAAGAATTCAAAAATGAAGTCTAATTTGAAAAATTAAATTTATAAAAATTCAACAAGTGGGTATTACTATTCATAACGGCTAGTTTGATTGGACGCGGTGTGTTGGAATCTCAAAGTTGCGTATAATGAAAGATTTTGAATTATTCAATAGTAAACATACTGTGGAAGCTTGTGGTGTTACATTCTTCCCCCATTTAAATAATTTCATCCTTTAAATATCTAGAATACTACCGCACAAAAAGATTTGGGTGGTTCTTCATCATAAGTTCCTCTGGTTCTCACGTTGCCTCTTCCATATTATGGTTTCTCCATAGAACTTTTTCCAGATGAGTTGTCTTGTTTCTGAACACTTGTTCTCTGGTATCAAGAATCTTGACAGGATCTTCACAATAAGGCAAAACAGGTTCCAGTTCAATTTCCTTATAGGTGAGTACATGTGTTGGGTCATGCATGTATTTTCTCAATAGTGATACGTGGAACACATCGTGAACTTTGGAGAGACTTGGAGGCATTGCTAAGCAGTAAGCTACAACCCCAATTCTTTCTAGAATTTTGAAAGGTCTGATGTACCTGAGACTTAATTTACCCTTATTACCGAATCGTATAAATCCCTTCTAGGGAGATACCTTCAAGAAAACCTGATCTCCTACCTGAAATTCAAAATCATTCCTTCAGTTATCAGCATAGCTCTTCTGCCTACTTTGAGATGCTTTGATGTGGGTTTGGATAAACTTCACCTTTTACATCATTTACTCAATATGTTCCAGGACTATGAGTTTTCTTTCACCAACATCATCCCAACAAGTTGGTGTGTGACATCTCTTTCCATATAACGCTTCATATGGTTCCATCTGAATACTTGAATGGAAGCTATTGTTATAGGAATATTCTACCAAAGGTAAATATTGATCCCACATACCTTGAAAGTCACGTAACCAAGATCTCAACATGTCTTATAAGGTTTGAATAGTCCGTTCTGATTGTGCATCAGTTTGAGGGTGGTAGACATTGCTGAAATGAAGTTCAGTATCTAGGGAATTCTGAAGAATTTTCGATAATCTTGATGTAAAACAGGGATCATGATTAGAAAAAATCGACAGGGGTACTCCATGAAGTCTTATAACTTAATTAATATACATTCTTGCTAAACGTTCAAGTGGTAAATCTTCTCTTATATCAAGAAAATGTGATGACTTGGAAAGATGATCATCAATGACTCATATTGCATCATTATTTCTAGGAGTCTTTGGTAGCCCTATGATAATGTACATCGTAATATCATCCCATTTCAACTCAGATATGGGAAGAGGTTTCATGACTTCTGATGTTATTAATATTTTCACAACTTATTATATTCCCCCTTTACTTATTTTATATGAAATGTGCATAATTTGTGTGAAATATTAATGTTTTACTATTAAGTATAATATTTGAGCATTTTTAGAAGTAGTCAAATTGAGTCAGTTTAATGTTTTAATTATAACTATCACTATACTGATCCAAATTGTGTGGTTCTTGTTTTGTAGGATTCTACGTTCAATATACAACATTTCATTAGAAGGAACCATGATCCAATTCTTCCATTTGAAGGGTCATATGGTCCTCACAAACAAGACCAAAGAATCTGTGAACAAACTGGACCATCCTTGAAGTTTGATTTACTGGGTTCAATCGAGAAGTCCAAAGACCTTAAATCTCCACCATAATTCGGGGGACACTACATTGCATCTTGGATAAAAATTGCATGGCCCAAATCCAAGTACAAGGGGCCCAAATAAACCTTTGAAGTCCAGCCCACCATTCTGGCCTAGAATTAAAATCAGTATAGTATGCATGACATATCTCCTGATGTAAGCATCCAATCGAGCTGAGATTTTGCAGTGTGAAAGAGGAGATATAGGCGGCCGACTTTGTTGAAGAAGTCATTCAAATTTTAAGGCATCTTCCTGTTCAAAAATCCATTCACATTTTGGCCATCGAAAAAGAATGGATAGAAATGGACAGTTTACCTTTGTTTAATCAACCGGCCATAACTTTGGCTCCAATTGTCCAAATGCCTCCAAATTTTGAGAGTAGTCTGACAACATTATTGTCTACAACTTTGAAGAAGGATTTATTTGAAGATTCGGCTGTCTGTATAGCTCAATTGGCGAAGCAAGTGGAGGGACAGATTGGGAATGAAAACAGTCCACTCCTTGGGCTATAAATACTCTCCCCTTCTCTCCTTGAGAGGGGTTGGCATTTCAGGAGAGAGGAGATCATATTGGCACGACCAAAGCTTTTCCAAAGGCTTGGGAGGACCTGCCAAACTCAAGTTTTCACTTGAGAGACCTTTCCTCCTCTCTTTCTTTTCACTTACTTTTGTGTTCTTCATTTTTGTAATCTTGTAATTCCCTTTCTTTGTAATTCTGTTTTAATGAAAGTTACTTCTTCAATATCTCTTATTCTCTTCCACCTTCTGTATTTTAATATTAATGTTCTTAAAATAGTTTAAATTCAGTTCAATCCCCTTCCCTTATTAATCTTCCTCATTCAATCGAAATTCCATTTTTGATTCTTAAATTATTTCGTGTGTGTGTTCGACACACTACTCTTATCTTGTCCCTTTCTTTTTCTTCTCTTTATAATTCATCACCATAAACATATATTACCATATTATTAAACATCCAAATGGCTGAGTAAATCTCTCATTGGGGTGAGTTATAATTTGGGGATGTTAATTGATTGAGAGTTTTGCTCGATGAGTATTCTTTAAATTAATATTGTGTATGTTAAACTTAATATGTCATGGATTAATGATATGTTTTGTTTAACAAGTGGTTTCCATGGATTATTGGAACCATAAATACACTACCATAAATAAGTTTTGATTGAGATTAGAACCCTAAGTTAAGTTAAGGCTTGGATTAAAGCCTTCACACTTAGGAATTCCAATCAACGTCAACTTATGACATGGGTGTTAATTTAATGCAATACAAAGTAAGGCTCAAGGATATCACATGCTTAACTCCCCAATGATGAACTCACCCCAATATTTATCAATTTGGTAAATCAAACATCATCCATAAATCATTTCAATTAAGCTCTGCAAACAAACCCCCCTAATCAAAATACAATCAACTAAAAACAATCGACTATTACGAAGTACCATCACCGAGGATTCGACCCGAGTGCTGCTATACACATTAGCAGAGCACCAGAACTTTGACCGGTCGATAGGCGACAATCGGCCGTGCGTTTCAAATGGCACCGTTGCCGGGGATGGTGCTTTAAGTAGTCATTAGTTTCTGGTTATTGTCAAGAAAACACAAAAAAAACAAATTTTTAAAAAAAAAATTGAAAAAAAAACACAAAGAAAAACCCGTCTTCTCATAAAAATCATAAACTGAAAAAATACAAAGAAAAACCCGTCTTCCTCTTTCTTCCAAAATCTCTCTGAATGCCCCGTAGCCTTCCAAACAATCCCTCGGATTTGTTTGACCCTGAAATTGAGCGAACACTTCGCCAACTTAGGAGGAACATAAGAGATACTCAAATAATTCAAGAACCAATCATTGCCCTACCAATTGAATTAGATATGGCCAATCCTAGGGAACAAACATTGAAAGAACTTGCTGCCCCTGATATGAATTACCAACCTCTTGGTATTCAATATCCAAACATTGAAGCTGACTTCGAACTCAAATCGGGTTTGATTCATCTTCTACCTCATTTTCACGGGCTAGCCGGTGAGGATCCTCATCTCCACCTCAAAGAGTTCCAAGTGGTCTGCTCAACCATGAAACCTCAAGGGGTTTCTGAAGAACAAATCAAGCTTAGAGCTTTCCCCTTTTCCCTAGCGGATTCTGCCAAGTCTTGGCTCTACTACCTCCCACCTGGTTCCATAAACTCATGGGTTGACATGAAGAGACTTTTCCTTGAGAAGTTCTTTCCCGCTTCCTGAACAGCTTCTATCCGAAAGGAAATAAGCGGCATCCGTCAATTCCCTAATGAATCACTCCATGAGTATTGGGAGAGGTTCAAAAACCTTGTGGCAACTTGTCCACACCATCAAATCCCTGACCAACTCCCGATCCAATACTTCTATGAGGGGTTATTGGCTATGGAGAGAACTCTCATTGATGCCGCAAGTGGCGGTGCTCTTGTTGACAAAACTCCTGCAGCTGTAAGAGATCTCATAAGCAACATGGCTGCAAACACGCAGCAATTCCATAATCGAGCACATGCTCAAGTGAAACAATCCCAAGATAATCAATCCATAGAGCCCAACAAGATGACTGAGTGGATGAGTGAACTTACAGGTCTTGTGCGTCAACTAGCGGTGGCTACCAAAGCCCCAACCTCATCTTCTCCACAGTCACTATTCCCTGGACCTATCAAGAATTGTGGAATCTGCAACTCTCCATCTCATCCGACTGACACATGTCCACAACTTCAAGATGATCCATCTGATTCATCTAGTCCAATGGAGCTCAATGCGGCATATGCTCAGCGAAACTTCAACCCTCAACAATCAGGCCAGTTTATTAGAAACTTCAACCAACCCCACTCTGAGCCCTTCTCTTCTACCTTTAACCCACCTCTGAGGTATGGTAATCCCATTTCTCATCCTCCGCAGTTCCCTCCTCAAAACCCAAACCAGTTTCAATACAGTCAAGGTGTTGGTAACTTCCAACAACCTTATCCTTTTGTTCCTCAACCCCAAAGGAACAATCCTCCTCCTGGATTCCACTATCCTAACGAGCCTTCCCAATTCCCCACCCAATACAATCGCTTTCCCAAGAACCAAAATCAAGGCCAACCCAATTTGGGACATGCCTCTTCTTCTAAACAACCATGGGAAAGTGCTGTAGAGGATCTTGCTTCCTTCACCCGTTCTAGCCTAAAGAACATTGAAACCCAAATAGGTCAACTTGCATCCCACCTTAGCCAGCAACAACCATCCAATTCATCCCAACTCCCAGCTCAACCATTACCCAACCCCAAGGGTAATGTAAGCGCAATTGCACTTAGATCAGGAAAGCAACTTGCTATGCCTCAAGATAAATCCTCAAACCCCCCTTTCGATGTTGATCTAGAAAATGAAAAGAACAAAAAGCTGGAAAAGGAACTTGAATCCACTCCTTCACCTTCTTCCATTCCACTTAGGAACCCAATTCCTTTTCCTCAAGCCATCTCCAAGCCTAAGAAGTCCTTTGAACCTGATCCGGAAATGCTTGACATGTTTAGACGTGTTGAAGTGAACATCCCCCTCTTAGATGCCATCAAACAAATCCCTAAGTATGCCAAGTTTCTTAAGGAATTGTGCACCCATAAGAGGCAACTTAGGAACATTGAAAATGTTTCAACTCAACAGTCCATTCCCATGAAGTGCAAAGATCCAGGGACCTTCACGGTTCCATGTCAAATAGGGAGTTCCAACTTTGATGATGCACTCATAGACCTTGGAGCCTCAATAAATGTCATGCCCAAATCCATTTTCTCCAACCTTGGTCTAGGTCCCTTGCACCCAACAGGTATTGTCATTCAATTAGCCAATCGAAGCACTGCCAGTCCTGAGGGGATAATTGAGGATGTTCTTGTTCGGGTCAATGATCTTATCTTCCCAGCTGATTTCTATGTCCTTGACATGGAAGGTGAGACGACCTCTTCTCGATCTCCCCTAATTCTAGGAAGACCATTCCTCATGACTGAGAGAACCAAGATTGATGTCCACTCAGGCATCTTATCCATGGAATTCGGTGACCAACTGGTCAAGTTCAACATTTTCCAAGCCATGCGATATCCATCTGAGGATCACTCTGCATTCTCAATCCATGCTTTTGAGGACACTTCTAAGATTCAATCGAACCCCAATCCACCATGTTCTTCATGTTCTAATGATAAAGGATCTTGTGAAATCTGCACCATGATTAACAAAGTCATAAATGGTGAAGTTGATGTGGACCTCTCATTCATAGACTCCATCAATCTAGAGGAACTTGAAAACTCTCTTGAATCCCACATCAACTCTGATCTCTACTGCTCCACCTTGGACAGTGTTGAGGAAAATGATCCAAACCCATCTAGAATCCCTTCTCCTATTCCTAACTTGTCTAGCTCTCCAATCAAGGCTGAAACTGATCTAAAACCACTTCCTTCACACCTCAAGTATGCATTCCTTTTCCATGATCCCTCCTACCCTGTCATTATCTCTGCTGCACTTTCTGAAACTGAGGAGTCCCAACTTGTTCAAGTGTTAGAGGAAAACAAAAATGCCTTAGGTTGGACCCTAGATGATATTCCAGGAATCAACCCTGCCCTTTGCATGCATCACATCCATCTAGAGGAATCATCCAAACCAATTAGGCAACCTCAAAGAAGACTCAATCCACTCATACTTGAGGTAGTTAGGGAAGAGATTACCAAGCTTCTTAAAGCTGGTATTATCTACCCAATTTCTGATAGTGAATGGGTTAGTCCAATTCAAGTCGTTCCTAAGAAGGGCGGGATAACAGTTGTCACAAATGAACATGGAGAAGTGGTCACAACTCGGGTGAAAAACAAATGGCGTGTGTGCATCGATTATCGAAAATTGAATGCTGAAACACGAAAAGATCACTACCCACTTCCTTTCCTTAACCAAATGCTTGAGAGATTGGCCGGAAAGTCACACTATTGCTTTCTTTATGGTTACACCGGCTACTTCCAAATTCCAATCGCACCTCAAGACCAAGAAAAGACCACATTCACTTGCCCCTTTGGAACCTATGCCTATAGGCGAATGCCTTTTGGCCTTTGTAATGCTCCTGCAACATTCCAGCGGTGTATGATGAGTATTTTTTCTGAATTCATTGAGAATTGCATGGAGGTCTTCATGGATGACTTTACCATTTATGGCGAGTCATTTGAATCTTGCTTACATTCACTCTCTTTGGTCCTTCAAAAGTGTGTCAAGTGCAACCTTGTGCTGAATTTTGAAAAATGTCACTTCATGGTTTCAAATGGGATTGTTCTAGGGCACATAATTTCTCAAGAGGGTATCCAAGTTGATCCAGCCAAAATTGAGGTGATCCAATCACTTCCAGAACCCAAATCAGTTCGAGACATTCGGTCCTTCCTTGGTCATGCCGGTTTCTATCGGCGATTCATTCAGAACTTCAGCAAGATTTCCCTCCCACTCACTCGTTTACTTCAAAATGGTGTCACATTCAATTTTGATGAGGCTTGCAAGAGAGCCTTCATTGAAGTCAAATCTGCTCTCACATCTGCTCCAATAATCCAACCCCCAGATTGGTCCTTACCATTTGAATTGATGTGTGATGCTTCTGATAGGGCCATTGGGGCTGTTCTTGGTCAAAGAAGAGAAAACATTCCTCATGTCATCTTTTATGCCTCAAAAACATTGGATGAAACTCAATAACACTACACTGTGACTGAAAAAGAACTTTTAGCTGTGGTTTTTGCCTTGGATAAATTCCGGCCCTATCTCTTAGGTGCCAAAATCATCATCTTCACGGACCACTCAGCATTAAAGTTCTTACTTAAGAAAAGTGATTCCAAACCAAGGCTAATAAGATGGATTTTAATGCTCCAAGAGTTTGACCTTGTGATAAAAGATAAACCTGGAAAAGAAAACCCTGTGGCTGATCACCTGAGTAGAATTTCTAATTCTTCTCATTCTGAAATAATTGATCCTGAATTTCCAACTGAACACCTCTCATCTCTCACTCCAAAGTTACCATGGTATGCCCCAATTGTCAATTACTTGGTTTCTGGTGTTTTCCCTGAATATTTTTCAAAAGAACAAAAAGAAAAGATGAAAAGTGATTCAAAGCATTATTTTTGGGAAGATAATAAACTTTGGAAAACTGGGGCTGACATGGTAATTAGGAGATGTGTTGATGAAACTGAACAATCCTCCATCTTGGAATTCTGCCACTCAATGCCTGGAGGTGGCCACTTTGGACCACAAAGGACTTCTCGAAAGGTCCTAGATTCTGGATTCTTTTGGCCTTCACTCTTCAAGGACTCACACGAGTTTTGTCAATCATGTCCCACTTGCCAAAAGTTTGGCACAATTTCCAAAAGAAACGAAATGCCTCAAAAGCCATTAATCTTCTGTGAGCTTTTCGATGTTTGGGGCATCGATTTCATGGGACCTTTTCCCCCTTCCAATGGATTATCCTACATTCTCCTTGCTGTTGACTATGTTTCTAGGTGGGTCGAGGCCAAACCCACTAGGAAAGATGATGCTCAAACTGTGATTGAGTTCCTCAAAACCCATATCTTCCATCGATTCGGAACACCACGTGCTTTGATAAGTGACTTAGGAACTCATTTCTGTAATAGAACCATGGAGTCACTTTTGAAAAAGAATGGGGTTGTACATAAAACATCCACTGCATATCACCCTCAAACAAATGGAATGGCTGAACTTTCTAATAGAGAAGTGAAAAGAGTGCTTGAAAGAATTGTTAAGCCCACAAGAAAAGACTGGCCCGATAGACTTGGTGAAGCACTTTGGGCCTATCGAACAGCCTATAAGACACCCATTGGGATGTCTCCATTTAGGCTAGTCTTTGGTAAAGCCTGTCATTTACCAGTTGAAATCCAACATAAGTCATTTTGGGCTGTCAAAACATGTAATTTTGATTGTGAAAAATCTGGTGAAGAAAGATTGTTGCAGTTGACTGAATTGGAGGAGCTTCGACTCGATTCGTATGAGAACTCCATTCTCTACAAAGAAAAGGGAAAGTCACTCCATGACAAGTACATTCTTCAAAAGGTATTTCATGAAGGTGAAAAGGTAATGCTCTTCAATTCTCGATTTCGACTTCACCCAGGTAAGCTCAATTCTCGTTGGGATGGACCTTTTATTATTACTAATGTTTACCCATTTGGTGCAGTGCAAGTCGAAGACCCTTCTTCAAAAAGAACATTCACGGTAAATGGACACCGGTTAAAGCATCACCATGAGAGGCCATTCACTTCAGGTTCCACATCGACTTCCATTGACCCACCACTAGATGGAAATGGCGACCCACCAAATCCAAACCAGGGGGCACCTCTTTCCCTTTAACTCTCTCTCTATCTCTTCCTCTCTCTAGCTCTTTCTTCTTCTTCCTCTCTCTTTCATTTTGTTACCACTTTATTCATCAAACCCTTTCTTTTTATCTTTCTTGTGTGGGTGTGTATTTTAAAAAAAAACCTTAAAAACTAAAAAAAACAAAAAACACAATTACTTAAAAAAATTACAAAAAAAGAGTCATGCTTACTCACCATCTAGTTTTAAAATTTTGTCCAACCATTTTGGGGAGTCAAAAGGCTTGTTTTAAACTCAAATATATTGAATTTTTATCTCAAACTTGGGTAAACAATTTTGTGTCAATAACAAACATTTTGAATGAACAATTTTTGGTGGAAAATGATTCTCCCCTACCGTGAGGAATAACATTAGCCTTCATGCCAAGGTCATCTATGGCCATCTTTTTCATTGCGTGTCTTCACCACTGATTGTGAGTCTTGAGTTTGTGGACCTTCGAGCTGAATTTCCATCTTTTGTATGCATTAATATGATAGAGGCATTTTCTAAGCCACATGAGAATCAGAATAGCCAAATAGCCTCCCGTTACCCTTACATTGATCCTACTTTTGAAATCCCCTTTGAGCCTATGAAAACCTTTCTTTTTATAGCCACATTACAAGCCTAATACCTTGTCCCACCCAACATCTTCATGGATTTTCATTGTACAATTTATTGAAATTTAAGTGTGGGGGGAATGGACTTCATTTTTGGGCGTACTTTCATTGATTTCCAATGTGTCATCATATGCTTGAGGGCAAGCATCCATTCAAGTGTGGGGGAGATGTTGTAATTCTGTGAGCTTTGGGGTGTATATGTGTAATTGTCATTTGTACAAAAGTCATTGAAAAGTGTTAAAAAAAATGAAAAAAATTTATATTAAAAAAAAATGAAAAAAAGGAATGGGTTGTGTCTTGGGTGGGTCAAAAATCATTCATCCTCAACCTTTGATCGTGTTATAACTACTAAAATTAGTTCCATGAGAAGATCAAACATGGGTTGGGAGATGACTGTGAGACTTGTTTCAAGCACAACTTTCGAAAAAAAAGCAAAAAAGAAAAAGAAAAAAAAGAACACTTGACTCATCTTGTATTGTGTCATTATTGGAAGTCTTCCATGTTGTACATATTCCATCATCTCAACCTATTCCATTTTCTATCTCCCTCACTTTTCATTCATCACACATTCATTCCCTTGTAAATATGTGTTTCTATTTCCTTTCAAATCAAATTTCAAAAAAAAATGTGCATTGATTTTTCCATGTTGGTGTTTTTAACCCCTCTTTTCCTTTGGACATTATATACCTACCGTCCCATAGCCACTGAAAAACCCCTTAAAAGACCTCTTGATTATTGTACACATTAGATTTGGGAATGGAAGCTGAGAGCTCTTACAAACTCTTGATTTTCACTTTTTGTTGGTGAATGAGTGAACCTCCTAAAATACATTTTTATCATCTTGAGAGGAGTAAGTTTGGAGTGCCTACATTTTCCAATTCAAACCTTGAACATGAAAAAATGAATTGTTTATGATGCATTATTGTGAACCAAATTTGTGATGGAATTCAATATGGATGAGTGAAATAGTCTAAACCTCCCCTGATTGGAGAAAACAAAATTTTAATATTTGTTGGTGAGTGAAAATGATTTTGTCATGTTTTTATATTTGTTGCACATGAGGACACGCGCAAATCTAAGTGTGGGGGAGTTGATGTTATTAATATTTTCACAACTTATTATATTCCCCCTTTACTTATTTTATATGAAATGTGCATAATTTGTGTGAAATATTAATGTTTTAATATTAAGTATAATATTTGAGCATTTTTAGAAGTAGTCAAATTGAGTCAGTTTAATGTTTTAATTATAACTATCACTATACTGATCCAAATTGTGTGGTTCTTGTTTTGTAGGATTCTACGTTCAATATACAACATTTCATTAGAAGGAACAATGATCCAATTCTTCCATTTGAAGGGTCATATGGTCCTCACAAACAAGACCAAAGAATCTGTGAACAAACTGGACCATCCTTGAAGTTTGATTTACTGGGTTCAATCGAGAAGTCCAAAGACCTTCAATCTCCACCATAATTCGGGGGACACTACATTTCATCTTGGATAAAAATTGCATGGCCCAAATCCAAGTACAAGGGGCCCAAATAAACCTTTTAAGTCCAGCCCACCATTCTGGCCGAGAATTAAAATCAGTATAGTATGCATGACATATCTCCTTCTGTAAGCATCCAATCGAGCTGATATTTTGCAGTGTGAAAGAGGAGATATAGGCGGCCGACTTTGTTGAAGAAGTCATTCAAATTTGAAGGCCTCTTCCTGTTCAAAAATCCATTCACATTTTGGCCATCGAAAAAGAATGGATAGAAATGGACAGTTTACCTTTGTTTAATCAACCGGCCATAACTTTGGCTCCAATTGTCCAAATGCCTCCAAATTTTGAGAGTAGTCGGCCAACATTATTGTATACAACTTTGAAGAAGGATTTATTTGAAGATTCGGCTGTCTGTATAGCTCAATTGGCGAAGCAAGTGGAGGGACAGATTGGGAATGAAAACAGTCCACTCCTTGGGCTATAAATACTCTCCCCTTCTCTCCTTAAGAGGGGTTGGCATTTCAGGAGAGAGGAGATCATATTGGAACGACCAAAGCTTTGCCAAAGGCTTGGGAGGACCTGCCAAACTCAAGTTTTCACTTGAGAGACCTTTCCTCCTCTCTTTCTTTTCACTTACTTTTGTGTTCTTCATTTTTGTAATCTTGTAATTCCCTTTCTTTGTAATTCTGTTTTAATGCAAGTTACTTCTTCAATATCTCTTATTCTCTTCCACCTTCTGTATTTTAATATTAATGTTCTTAAAATAGTTTAAATTCAGTTCAATCCCCTTCCCTTATTAAGCTTCCTCATTCAATCGAAATTCCATTTTTGATTCTTAAATTATTTCGTGTGTGTGTTCGGCACACTACTCTTATCTTGTCCCTTTCTTTTTCTTCTCTTTATAATTCATCACCATAAACATATATTACCAGATTATTAAACATCCAAATGGCTGAGTAAATCTCTCATTGGGGTGAGTTATAATTTGGGGATGTTAATTGATTGAGAGTTTTGCTCGATGAGTATTCTTTAAATTAATATTGTGTATGTTAAACTTAATATGTCATGGATTAATGATATGTTTTGTTTAACAAGTGGTTTCCATGGATTATTGGAACCATAAATACACTACCATAAATAAGTTTTGATTGAGATTAGAACCCTAAGTTAAGTTAAGGCTTGGATTAAAGCCTTCACACTTAGGAATTCCAATCAACGTCAACTTATGACATGGGTGTTAATTTAATGCAATACAAAGTAAGGCTCAAGGATATCACATGCTTAACTCCCCAATGATGAACTCACCCAAATATTTATCAATTTGGTAAATCAAACATCATCCATAAATCATTTCAATTAAGCTCTGCAAACAAACCCCCCTAATCAAAATACAATCAACTAAAAACAATCGACTATTACGAAGTACCATCACCGAGGATTCGACCCGAGTGCTGCTATACACATTAGCAGAGCACCAGAACTTTGACCGGTCGATAGGCGACAATCGGCCGTGCGTTTCAACTTCTCTAGGATGCTGTCTTCCAGCATTCACTTACTGGAAAACCATTCATCTTGACACAAAATCAGCAATCTCTCTTTTCATGTTGTCCCACCAAAAATGTTCCTTCAAATATATATACATATTGGTTATCCCAGGGTGTATAGAGAAATTGGAGCTATGAGCATCATCCAAAAATTCCCTTTTTAGATCAGGTATATCGGGAACACAAAGTCTCTTCCCAAATTTCAAAATTCCATCCTCATATACGAAGTCACACAATCTACCATCATTTATAGCTTTAATCTTCTTCTGAAACTCCTCATCATCAGTCTGAGAACTCATTATCGTTTCAAGTAAATATGGTTTAGCAACCATTTGAAAAAGTATTGATGTTTCAACTTCCATGGTTATTCTCATATATATCTTTACTAGATCCATGAAAATAGGATCCCTTTCAACTCTCATCTTCTTCAAAACTCCATGATCCTTTCAACTAAAAGCATCTGCCACCTTATTTTCCTTCCCTGGGTGGTAGTGTATTGTGAAATAATAATCCTTGAGTAGTTAAATCCGTCACATTTTCCTCATGTTTAGTTCTTTTTTTGAGAGAATATACTTCAAACTCATGTGATCTGTATAAATATCACATTTTTCACCATAGATATAGTGTCTCTATATCTTCAGAGTGAATATTACAGCTACTAACTCAAGATCATGAGTAGGATATTTTTCTCATGAATTTTTAGCTATCATGATGCATATGAAATAACTCTATCATTCTGTATAAGGACACAACCAAGTCCTTTATTTGAAGCATCACTATAAATAACAAACCGATCATTCCCCAATGGTAGAGTCAAGATAAGAGAATTAACTAATATTCTCTTCAGTTATTCAAAACATTCTTCACACTCTTTTGTCCAAACAAATTTAACCCCTTTAAGTGTGATCTTGGTTAATGGGTTATCCAACTGGGAAAAATTCTAGACGAAACGTCGATAATAACCTGAAAAAACAATAAAATTGAGTACCTCAGTTATACTCATCGGTTCCAGCCATTCTTCGATTGCCTTGGTCTTTGAAGGATCAACGGAGATTCCATCCATAGAAATAATATGGCCAAGAAAATAAATCTTCTGTTTCCCGAATTCACACTTGCTAAACTTCCCATATAATTCATTTCTTCTAAGAGTCTTTAGAATAATGCGCAAGTGATTTTCTTGATCTTCATAGCTTTTGGAGTATACCAAGATATCAAAAATAAATACCACTAAAAATTCATAAAGATATTCCTTGAAAACTCAATTCATTAGATCCATGAAGATAGAGGGTTTATTAGTCAATCCAAAAGGCATTACTGTAAACTCGTAATGCTCGTACCTGGTTCGAAATGCTATTTTCAGAATGTCTTCCTTCGTCACACACAACTGATGATATCCAGCTCTAAGGTCAACATTTGAAAAATATTGAGCTCTATGAAGTTGGTCTAATAAATCATCAATGCGAGGTAGGGTATACTTGTTCTTTATTTTTATAGAATTGATCTCTCTGTAGTCAATGCACAACCTCATAGATCCATCTTTCTTCTTAAAAAAAGGACAGGTGACCCCCATAGAGAAACACTAGGTAGAATAAATTCCTTATTACTCAATTCCTCTAGTTGTTTATTTAGTTTTACTAATTCCACAGTGGCCATTCTATTAGGGGTCTTCGATATGGGCCTTGAATCAGGAATTAATTCAATAGAAAACTTAATTTCTCATTCTTGAGGATGTTAAGGTAAATTCTCTAGAAAAAAATCAACATATTCTTGCACAATAGGTACATCATCTATTTGAATATTAATTTCCTCACCCACAGTTATTTCACTCTCTTCCTCCCTAATAATTGAATTTAGTAGAGATATTGGGGGTGGATCTAGATAAGAATTAGATGGTGATATTTTGGCTCTAAAGATAAGGTACTCCTTATCATCATCGAGAATTGTAACCTCTTTCTTCTTACAATAAAGTTTCTCATCATGGTCTGAAATTCAATCCATACTGAGTATTATATCAAATTCAATCATGTGTATGATGATTATATCAGTAGATAAATATCATTTATATGCCTTAATAAGGACTGATTCACAAAACATTGTTGCAATGATACTTCCCTTAAGAGTTTTTAATGACAACTCCCTTATTAAAACAAATTGAAAATATATAATTTTCTTAGAAAACTAGGAAGATATGAAACAATGCAATGATCCAGAATCAAATATAGCATTGGCTAAACTTGAGGAAAACATTAAATTACATGCCACCACATCTTTTGGAGCTTCAAACTCAGCAGTAGTGATTGCATAATCTTGACCTTGATCCCCTGGCCTTCTCTGAGGTAAGTTTCCTTGACGCTTAAGAAATTCATTTTCATAATGTACCATCTCCCTAAAATTGTATCATTGAACATTGTTATATTATTTCTTCCCTTTACAATCACTAGGAAGATGTCCTTTCTATCCACATTTGTAGCATACTCCTTTTACTTTTAAATAGGCACCCGGGTTCTTCTTTCCATAATTATCACAGGGTGGAAATTCAACTCTTCCCTTCTTCCCTATTTCCATATTTCCTTTTCCAGAGTGTTCAGTAGATCTCTTCTTCTATTGCTTTGCTTTAAAGTCGTAAGACATAGAGAATTAATTTTCTATCTTGATAGCACATGAGACAATATCTTCATACGGTAAAAAGGATTACGAGACTAATGCTCGACGAAGAAATGGATTTAACCCATAAAAAATGATCAATATTAATTCTTGGGTTACGTAAATAATCTACAGCATGCCTTGCTAACCTTGTAATGTTAGATTCATACTTCGCGACATTCTCATCCTCCTTTTGTCTCAGATACAAAAATTGCCTTCCCATATCCGCTCGATGGTCACGAGGAAAATATTTTTCTAAGAAAATCTCTTTAAACTACCTCCATTTAATACATTATACTACTTCATCCTCCTTTCTGTTTTTAATTAATGACCACCATTAATCTTCATCTTCGGTGAGGCGATAAACTGCCATGACAACGTTTTCCCTTTCGCTACTCCCCAAAGCATTAAATATTTTCTCTAAGGAACATATCCATTGTTCATATACAAATGGATTTGTATACCCATTGAATTTTTGTGGTTGTTTCCTCATGATGCGATCTAACATTGATCATCCGCATTGTGGATTAGGGTGATCCATACAGGTAAGGTTATTATTCATAACCTATGTGAGTTATCCTAGTATAGTGATAAGTTGATCAGCACCAGTTGCATCACCAGCTCCTCTATATTTATCTTGAGCAGGGGGGAAATTCCTACATGGATTATGTGCGTTGATACAGTTTTCATTCCTTCCACTAGGCATCATTTCTAAACAATGACACAAAATAGACTAGTCTATGAACTGCAATACATAATTCTTAACTTGTAAAAAACATAACATTAATTGAAAAATTTATAGATATAATCCATAATCATTAAAAAAATTCTTTGAGTAGGTATATAATCATAAATCCTTCATAATGGTTTGTAAATAAAATGAGAATTATCCTAAGCATATCCCTCGGGAGTGTTGTAACCAAGAGTGCGGCAAGACCCGTTATCGTGCACCAGTTCCCATTCGAGTCTAGCTCAAAGCGGTGTTTTTGTGTTTTACCCCTAGGTATATGCCAGAGCCGCCTCTACCTGTTCATATCCAGATAGGGATGTATTGCTTAGAAAACTCACAGAATCTCTACAGTACCAAAATTCTAAGAAGTTCTTCTATACTAATCCTCAAAGTCTTCTTTAGGGTAATGTTCTCTAATTAGAGTTTTTCTAAATCTAGTTTCAATGGTTTGTACTAAACTTCCTTTGATACCAACTATAACACCCCAACCCTAGTTACGCAAAGTCAGTACTTTATTACATCACATTGACATGATACAAGGAATAATGTCCTGAAAGACCGATCAGTTTAGTATTATTGGAAACAAGATACATACATAAGTTCAACATTACAACTGCAAAATAAATACAACACTAATTTATTCCATTAGAAACGTCCATGCCTCCTATATTATGCATTCAAGTCACTCATAAATAACTTCTTCATATCCTCATATAATAAAACATAATAAATGGATGAGCTCAAACACTCATTAATGGTAATCAATACAGCGGAAGATAACATAAACATTAAGCATGAGGAATAATTAAAAACACACGACCTTATAAAAACATGAACACTTTATGGCAGGAATATGAGTTGAGTAAATAATTCCATAATAAATCATAGTCATCGGTATTCTACTAGTCGAATAACCACATGAACCATCAATATTATTTTCATAATGAGGGGATGTATAATACTGGACATTCTGAAACATTTTGTCAAGGCCTCGGCCAAGACGTCTAAAAATGATTAAGGCCTAGGCCAAAACCATATATAAAATTAGGAAAGGCCTCAAACAATTCCACATCTAATTGTCTCATGATACCTACCGATGCACCGAGGAGCTATAGCGGGCTCCACCCGTCACATACTAAGTCCAATACATTCCCCATATGAAATGTTTGAAACATAACATAAACATTCATATTAAAACTAACATATGAAATGTCAATTATTTAACCATAAACCATGAATGGTATAAAAATAACACATATACAGTCAAACATATCACAAAACCTTCAATACAATTTTAAATATTTGTATCATAATAAATCAACTTCAAACAAGTTATAAATCTATCAAAGGACGTTGACATTGATGAAATGAAAACTATTTGAAAGAAATAACTATTTCTATTTAGAAACCATTAAAGAGTCACATAATTATAAAATAATACATTAATTTTGAGAATATGTTTATAATATTGTAAGGTAAGCATCGATGATGTTATAACGGTGGAAAATAGCCACACCCTCCGTATAAGTTAAAAAAATATTCTTACCTTAATTTTGTCGAAAAGGTCGTAAGGTACCTTGTTTGGAAAACTATGGAAAGATTCCTTAAACAAAATATAAGGTAAAATAACAGTATAAATGACTTTAACCCATCATCTAGTAAATAGTAAAAAAAAATTGAAATAAATTTTTATGAAAACATTGATGTAGATGATAAAGAGGTCCCAGAAGATACTTACGTAAAAAAAATCTCGGATAATTAAGAGATTGTGAAATTAACCATTACCTTGTACTTTTCCTTACAATATGGTATGTTAACCTATATTATAATATTTAAAACACTGTTATTAAATTATACAATAACTATATACATAAATATGATATCATATATGATCCTTTAATATTGCTTTGTTAATAATATTTCATTAGTATCATCATTTTGAGTGTTAACTGATTCGTTTTCCTTTATATGATTTGTTACGTAAGCCATGTTTGTTATAGATAGGATGTATTTGATTAATATACAAGATGATATTATGTTCATAAACATTATTTTTAATCATAAAATGAAAATTATTCTTGAATTATTACGATTGGAAATGAATCTCATCACGTTCGTGGAGACAGTAATTCATACGTACGCACGAGTGACAATATCATTACATTGATGGTGAAATCATATGTAATTGGATGGTATATAATATATACAGAATCATTAACATGTCATATTTATTATTTACATTAGTTATACTCATTATTATACCCATCCAAATAATAAAGTGTTCGAATAATAAACTACACCATGATGTGGAGACGGTAATCCGTACTTACACACGTATGGTGACTTTTTCATTCATATAATGGATAGAATAATGAATATGATTATACCATTTTTATAATAACATCACAGTATATATAACATACTTTATTTATTATTTTATAATGGAAACAAAAAATAAATAAGAAGTGGAATAAGAAAAGCACTTGAAAGATGCGATTAAATATTTACATCTTCTTTAGATTATTCATTTTGATTTGACCAAAATGGATCCATAGATTGGCTTTATGACCACAATAAGACCTCTAGAATGAAGGTAGAAAAGTTGGGAGGATATTTGGGCAGGGTTTGTCTGAGCCAAATGGCTTTGGAGGTGTGAAATTAAGAGAAGGAGAAGTTCCTTTTTATAAGAGAGGTGAGGGTCACTTTTGGAAAAGCTTGAAATATTATTTTATAATAAAATAATTTTCATTTTCTAATGGCTCAAAAATGATTTATTTAGATAATAAAGTATGTATGGGTCGCAAAAATCTCAACAAATAGTTTTTAAATAGGTTTATTTCACCATATTAACCTTATCCTTTAAATTTAACTCTTAGTTAAATACTTTGACATTTTCCATGTCTCTTTGTATTTTTATATTATATGATTAATAAACATACTATAAACATACAATAGAACCCCAAGTGGTTAATTAATGATAAAACTATAATTATATAAGTCTTTTTTCCTAACCTTATATTTTTATAAATATTATATCAATTAATAATATAAATTTTTTTAAAACTCTTTTATGTAAATTTTGACAATATTTGGTATTTTGTTTTTGGTAAAGTCATAACATCATGATTACTTCCAAAAAAATTAATTTAATCAACCATAACATATTATATTCACCTATAGAAGTCTTTTATGGCATCAAAACTTTCAAATTATATTTATTTTAATATTTATTATATCATTTATTTGATTGTTTCATTAATAAGGAAAATACTGCATCATTATTGTGTCATATATAAATATATTTATTTTATGTCTAAAAATTATATATAAAATATCCTGATGTAGAAAATATTTTTATATTTATAATGAATATTTATAGTTGAATAGATCAATTATATAACCTCAAATAAATATTGTTTTACTAAAAGATATTTTCTTTTGTTATTTTTGTCTTTACTTCAGATTATCTAATATAAAATGTCATTATCACTCCCACGTGGCTCCATGGGGTCCCCAAATTGATCCAAGGATGCCCATGGTTGGGAATGTATTATAAAATAGGGTTAGGACACATGTTAGGGTAATTTAATATTATTATAATATTATTTTGTAAACCTTATTTACTGGATTTACACCTTTTACCATGGTAAATAAAATATTTACTAAAGTAAATATTCATAATGTCTAAAAATAAAAGTTTCCTATTTAAAAAATTCAGACCTGCTAATTCCAAATATGGAATCCATTTTTAAAAATTCAAAACATATAAAGGGCAGAAATTAATTTAAAATTAATTCCCATTGTCAAAGCAAAAATCATGTTTTTATGAAATAATTACTATTAGATGATTGACACTTGTTTATGTTCAGATTAATTGTAAGATTATATCCAATGACCTAAATTATATAAAATGATAAAAATAAAATTTATTGATACTTAAAAACCATTCAAATGTTTAATTTAACACTATAAATTATTTCGACTAAAAAATTCGTTTTTAATTAAAATTTAGTATTTTTCACTATTCATCAAAAATTGAAAGTTTTTAGAAAATACCAAAAATTCATCCTAAGCTAATTTCGATATTCCAAATTTAAAAATTAAGTCCATTTTGAAAATTAAAATTTATAAAATCTCTAAAATTGGGTATTACTAATCATAACGGCTAGTTTGATTAGTCACGGTGTGTTAGAATCTCAAAGTTGCGTATAATGCAAGATTTTGCATTATTCGAAGGGAAAAGTACCGTGGAAGTTTGGTGTGTTACATGTAAGGAAAACCCAAAATAGATACAACTAAAGAATCCCCCAAATGTATTATAAAACAAGGTTTTTTCCCCTCCTCTATGCATGTCCCTTGACAAATCAACCCTCTAGGATAGGGCCCTTACCCTTGTCCTAACCTACAACCATGATGTCTGCTCAGGTACCCAATGACGGCCTGAGCAGGGCATGAGTAAAATTCAGTAGGCCACCACTAATAGTGTCTAAAAAATATCCTGTATAAAAATATAGTGAAATAAATTACTAAATAAATTACAAGATAAATAGAATAAAACCTTGGTTCGATTAGTTATAAATATTCTCTTTATCCATTTTCATCATTTGTTCCATGGGTTAGGAATTTACATTATTTACAATATGACCAAAGACGATCAATTTTTACGCATAAGGGAATAATTCAAGTTCCCTATCACACCAGGTATAATAATTTAATAAGAAAATACATCACACTTACCTTGGAGTATCATTCCAGGTAGTCTCATCAAATGAAACTTTTAGGGTTATAGAGCCACAGTCCCCTTCCTTAACCCATGCATTATTAGGGTGGGGTTTAGATCCTCACTCTAAATAGAACCGTGGGTGTAGATCCTCAAGTCCAATACCCCACAATTTCCAAGCCATGTGCACATGATTATTTATCCATTTACCATATATTCCATATCAGAAACCACAAAAAACTAATACACACAACATTTAGAATTCACATTTCATAATACATATGAATCTTCATCAAGCCTTAACCCACTTGCACTTTTAAAATTTACTTAGCATAGCCCATTTATCTCATTTCCATTTTCATAACTTAACCCATTTAGCATAATAAAAAAATTTCATAGATTAGACTATTTGATATATTCATCAATTACCATACACTAACCCATTTAAAATATTCATCAATTAATATTCCTTAATACATTTATACACTTCCATTAAAAATTCATAATCCATTCGACACATTCACATTAATCCATTTAACCCTTTCACATATCATGCCAACTAATCCTATATTCCCTTTCCAACAACTAGAAACAACTACCATTAGTGCCTCTTTATGTTTTAAACTAACATGTTAACATGTTCGTCATGGGATTTAATTTTCTTGAAGCAAATAATAGGCTTAACACCATAATTTTCCATAATTAGGAATGTTGGCACACCCCATGGGTGGCCCAAAACGAGTATAATCAATCTAAATGCATCCCATGGGGATCATGAGTGGTTAAAATCATCATTTATCCCTCCTTTTACCAAATATTACTAAAGGAATAACATTCACAATATATAGACACATAACAGGACCACAAACACATAAATAAATAATCGAGACAATGTGATATAACTTGTAGACTCCTTACCTCATTTCCTAAGATTAACGTTTTCTTAACCTTAGCCTTTGACTGGGATTCAATCACCCTTCGAAGACCCATCCTAAGATTCGTTTATAAAAAGGGTTTTATGGATTTGGAATAAGAATAACAAATATACCATCCCTAATCTAGAAAAGAGATCAAATAGAAGCATTAGACTCTCCTGAAGCTTTGATCCTCACCCAAAGGCACTCCAAATTGACTTGAAAAGAGATAGCTCGATCCTTGTAAATCCTTGATTGTTTTTATTTGTCACTATGGTTATTAGAGAAGAAATGGGGGATTAAATTAGGTAGAATAATTAAAATCCAGTGGCAGAAAATGGTAAAAACACCACTATTAATGGGGTTCACGGTTTGTCTCCACGGTTTTCCTAACCATGTTCCAACCATGTGTCTTCCTCTATACATGAGGGGTCCATGTTTCACGATTATCTAGGGATCCCACACGGTTTGACAAAAAGTGTACTAACCATGAAAAATTCCTCTATCCCAGCTTGTAGGGTTTTCATTTCCCCATACATGGTTTATTTAACCATTTAGTACTCCTCCAAGCTAGCATGGTCTGGGCGCACAATTTCCACTAACCTTGTGACATCCATGAAACATGAATAGGATGGAACTGTTTCACCTTTGTTTCCTGTCATGAACCCCTATAACACCATAAATATTCTTATTACACCTAATAAAAATTTAATTATTCAAATTTAAGGGATTCAAAACACAATTTAAAAAATAACACACCTCCATGAAGTTCGAGATCTTAAAAACTCCCCAATTTATAACGAATCATCATTGATATGCACTCCCAAGCATCACTAAGCTTTCGATGTAAAGAGGTCAGGCTACTGGTCCCTCGTAGTCATTTCTCTCTCCCAAATTTCTTCCTGAACACTACCATGCTGCCACAAAACCCAAACCAAGGGAACAATCTTGCCTCAATATACTTTATCTCTATGATCCAAAATCTCAAATAGATTCTCTTTAAAGGAAACATTAGTATCGAGCCCAAAAATCTCAACATCAGTTATGTGAGATGGTTCTGGGTGATACTACTGAAGCTATGGCACATGAAAAAATATCATGCATATGACTTTAGCACTATGGAAAAACCAATCAGTATACCACCAATCCAATCCTCTTCAGAATATCAAA
Organism: Viscum album; assembly: GCA_963277665.1. Classification (NCBI taxonomy): domain Eukaryota; kingdom Viridiplantae; phylum Streptophyta; class Magnoliopsida; order Santalales; family Viscaceae; genus Viscum; species Viscum album. The sequence continues at coordinate 1,599,033,094 of OY728141.1, forward strand.
AAACCCACATACCTGGGCACCAACTTACCCAATTTTTGAATCCAATAGTGGCCCAACCATGGAAACAATCAAATAAACACATGATCACCCACAATAAAATAAAGAGGTACATGACACCGATCCACGTATGATTTCTTACTACTTTGAGACATTCCCATATGTTTCTGTATCAATTAAACCTATTACAATGTATCCTACACAAGACTTGGTCCCAAAAACTCTGGTTCCCCAACCTTTAACCAACACAACAGAGATCTACATGGTTTAACATATATCACCTCATACAGTTCCATCGGAATCGTAGCCTAGTATCTGTTGTTTTAGGAAAAATCAACAAGATCCAAGTGCTTCTCCCAAAATATACCAAAGTCTAGGGAACGAGACCTCAACATGTGCTCTAGTAACTGAATAGTATTCTATGATTTCCTATCTATCTGTAGGTGGAAATCCATACCAAAAAATTCCTGGGTATGAAGAACTTACTGTAAACCCTACCGGAAGAGTGAAGTAAAATATGGATCATGATATAAAACTATCATTCACAACATCCAATTGAATCATACTATATCTAAAATATATAGCTCACCCAAATGATCCACAGTGAAGGTTTCTTGAATTGGAAACAAATGATCCACCTTCATTGAGTGATTCATAACCACTAGGGTCACATCATTTTTCCAAGGTTTCCTTAGAATAATCACCATGAAATCCTTCATCAAGTTATTAAATTTCCATTATAGAATGGGAAATTATGGTAATCGAACACCATGTTTCTGGTTCATGGATTTTACCTACTGATAGGTCAGGCATCACACCACAAAACCTGCAACCTCCTTCTTCATCCTTGACCACCAATATTGTCTACAAAGATAAGAATGTATTTTGGTTATTTATGGATACACTTCCCACTTTGATGCCTGAAAATCACATATAAAACCTTCTTGTATACAATTCGACACTAAAACATGGCCACAAACATAAAAGATACTATCATCACCAATGGTCCAACCAGAAGGTGACTCCCAACCTTTAATAACTTCCATAAAATCCAAACATTATGGATACTCCCAGTACCTCTCCCTTATCCATCTTAAAAGTGTGGAATCAACTTACAAGGGTTAATGGGTCATCTACCCTTGACAATAATGCACCTCCAGATGCATCTCATAAAACAACGCCTTCATTATCCACTTAGAATTGGATTCATAAACGACCTGACTTTGAGTTATCTCACTCAAAGCATATGTAACACTCTCCCCCATTCCTGGTGTTTAAACTAGCTCAAATTCAAAATAATGTGTGTACTCAACCCATATTCACTGAAGAAGATTCAAGTCTTTCCGAGAGAATATGTACTTAATAATTTTATGATCAGTATACACCATAAAATATTCTCCCAAAAAGTAGTTACACCAACATATTAAATCATAAGACGCCACGACCAACTCAAGATCATGTATAATAATTTTGTTTATGAGGCCTTTACTATCATGACCCATAAAACACAACCCATTCATCCAATATCAACACCACCCCAATCCCAACACTGAACGCATCACTAAACAAGATATATTACTTACCTGGATTGGGCATGACTAGAATTAGTGAGGTAGTTAACCGCTTATTTAACTCTTGAAAAGCATTCTCACATTCCCCAAACCAATAAAACTTGATGACCTTCTTAGTCAAACCCCAAAGTGGCACTACCAAATGGGAAAATTATTTGTGGAAACTTCAGTAATAGCACACCAATCTCAAAAATCATTGGACATTAGAATCATTATTAGGATACTATCAAGATAAAACTGCCTCCACTTTATCTAGGTCCACCGACATTCCTTCCTCTGAGATGATGTTACCCAAGAAATGAACCTTATCGATCTAGAAATGAAACTTGGATATCATGGAGTGTATCCTATGATCTATTGGTGTAATTAGGATGAAGTTAATATTTTTTTCATAATTTTCACGAGCCTTAGAGTACACCATGATGTCCTTGAAAAATACACTTCAAAATGATCCAAGTAAGGGTGAAATATTCAGTTCATTAGGTTATAAACACTTTTAGCACATTGGTCTACCTGAATGACATAAAAAACTCATATAATCCATACTTTATCCTAAAGGCAATACATGGTATATCAGAAGGTCCCACCCTTGGATAATGATACCCTGATCTTAGATCATTTTTAGAGAACAAAAAATAACCCCTTAGTTGGTCAAAGAGATCATCGATTCGATGAAGTGGGTATCTGTTCTTAACTATTATCTGATTCAGCTTCCTAAAATTGACACATAACCACAACGATCAATCAGGCTTGTTGAAAAGAAACCACTGAAGAACCCCAAGGTTACATACCTAGATGAGTAAAACCTTTATTATCCAATTCCTCTAACCATGATTTAAGTTCCTGGATCTATTCCAGTTTCTTATATATAGCAGAATGGAAATTGGTTCTTCTCCAAAAAGTAACTCTATCGTGAACTCAACAACCCTCTCAGGGAGCATCCCTAAGAAGTCCTCAGGACACACATACAAAAACTAATCCACTATAGGAGGAATGAAAACCTACTCTACTCCCTCATCACCAATCACGAGACAAGACACTTGAGCAATAAGTTCACTGAACTACTGTCAAACTGGACCTGCACAACATGGCCTGATATCCCATTCCCCATGATGGACATAAATGTTCCCCTCAAGAGACATTAATGCTACCCTACACCAGCAATAGTTTATATGGTACTGGTACAAAACCAGCCAATCCATTCAAAAAATCAAATCAAAACCTGAAATCTCAAGAAAAAACAAGTCCCATAGAAAATGGTATCGACCAACCTCAAGAGAAAAACCCTAACATTTCCTGATATTTTCTAATCACACCCATAACAGTGTATATATCGATATAACTCCACACACATGTTCAAATGCTAGACCCAACCTAACCACAAACTAAGTAGAAAAAAATTAATACAAGGTACATGTTTCAAATAATGTACTATCAAGCATAGAGGTGATAAGGATCATACCTCAAATAGTTGATGGTCTAACCTCACCACATAAAGCCTCCCTTAAGTTCCCTTCTAAAATAAGGGCATGATCCACCACCTCTTAAAACTTCTTTAAGCGGAAGATATTCACCAGAGACATAATCTCCTATCTAATTACATCCAGAAAACATCCCTTCGTAGTGGCCTCATCCCCTTCCAATGATGGAAGAAATATTTTCAAGTCTATGACCGACCCACATAATCCATCACTGACATGGTCCCCCTTATAACCTTATAAGGTTATCTTCACTACTACAAATATTTCATATAATAGCACTAAAAATGGCCTTTAACAACGCTAAAAAAGTGCTGTTAATCTTGGCAAAGATAAAGGGGGGGGGGGGGGTCCCCTTTATCAGCGCTAAGAAATCACTGATAAAGTTAGTATTTATCAGCGCTATTTTCAGCACTGATAAATGTATAATATATTTTGAGCGCTGATAAAAACTACCTTTCTCAGCGCTCAAAATAGCACTGATATATTATCCATTTATCAGCGCTTAACTAGTGCTGATAAAGGCCAAAGATCCTGCCCAAAACTAGAACCTGCAGAGAACCTGCCCAGCACCTGCACACATTACATCACCTGCACAGAGTCCAAACAACACCAGCACACAACACACACAACACCCACACACAAAGAACAGAAGAACAAAAATGATACATACATTTACTTGAAATCATTAATACCAAAAAAAAAACTTCTATATACATTTCAAACAATGTTTAATTTGGTTACAATTACATTTATCCAACAAACAGTTAAAAAACAATGATGTTCTATCCTTTTTGCATCCATCCGCTCTATAAAATTGTCGTCCATGGCGGATGTTTCCGAAAAAAGCATTAAAACTAAGGAAAATGATTTCACCTACATAATAAAAAAAATATTATGTTAGTAATATAATAATGAAATAATGAATGGGGTTGCTAAATGAAATTATACTAGTGAGGCAAAAAACATAAAATAACCAATTAACGAAATTGGTGCATGGTTAGGGATAATCATATATAATAATCAAATGGACCAATGTTTAGTAGAACATGGTCTATTTAATGATTCTTGAAGGAATATATAAACATACAGTTTGGTTCTAAGGTTATGATGGTCTCACATTGATGGTTAATGGTTTGTCAAATAATGTGATGAACTTGTGTAAGGTGTGAGTTTTTGGGGAAGTATCTCTATATGGTTGAATAATGGATTGTAAGCCACTCAATGAAACTATACGAATTAGAAATGTGTGTATATTGATTCCCACATTGTTGGAAAATGATTTATTTTACCCTTAGGCCTAATAATTCACCTAATTAATGAGTGGAATTAACAAATTTTCACTATAAACCATTAAAGCGGGTTACCCTCATATACCCCTCATTCCACTCAACAAAATCCTTGACACACACTCTCCTCCTTCTCCCTTCTCCCATGGGATATCTCCTTTACTTTTGAGATAAATCAAATATTATCAATTACATTAAAAGAGTGGTGGAATATCTTCAACCCTATTATCCTCCTCTATTGGACACCAATGATGGGCCTTTTGCAACGACATTAAACCTCGGCTATATACCTATAGCCACAATTTAATACCATGGCTATATGTCCCCCCATTCTATAAAAAAAAGCACCCCGGCCCCCTTCCCCAGCACACCCCCTACACACTGCCCACCCCCGAGCACACCCCCTACCCCTGCACACTCCCTGCCCCCTGAACACCCCCTGCCCCCTTCCCCAGCACACCCCTGCCCACTGCACTTCCCCCCTGCCCATTGCACACCCCCTTTCCCACACCCTACATATTTCAAAAGAACCCAGCACACCCCTACCACTTCCCCCTACCACTTTGCCCCCTTCCCCCTCCCCCAGAAAACCACCCCTGCCCTCTCTCCCTGTACCCTGCACATCATAAAGAAAATACCATGTATGGAAATTGTGCTCAATTTACATTATACACATCATATATATCAACACATTCTCATGTACTTTCATTCAATGTAAATACACATATATTGACTCTCTATGTCTCATAAGAAAACCCTCTTTAAAATTCAAAAACACATTAAATCCATTTGAAAACACCCATCACACAACTTTCTCATTTCTTCAAACACATTTAAAGGACTTAAGCATAAAAATCCAAAAGAAATACAACTACATTCATTTTAAAAATAACTTTCAAGTCTATACACACCCCAAATTCCTTTGATAACACATTTTTAACCACACGAACATTTCATATAGTACACTTAGCAAAAAAATACAGTATAATAAAATCATCATATAATGTAAAAGCATGGAATCACCTATATAAAGCATGGAATATTCTGAAATCTGTTGGAAAACATAAAACCACACCTCCATAATACCTTAATAAGGACTGATTAAACATTAATATTGAATATATTAATGGAAACCCATGTTTAACTTGTGGTATTCCATGAGTTTAACATCCCACAAGGATAGAGGATCATGATTTAATGTCTTACAGAGATGTAAGACCTGGGTGGATCAAAACACTTATAAAGGTGGACCAGGTAGGTACATCTCTAGGAGGGAGCACCTGGAATGTTTACCTGATAGATGGATCAAAACGCCCAATGAGGTCTGACCCAAGTGTGGTGCATCCCATGAAGGTAAGGTTTCTCATTTGGAAGACTTATTTGGACGCCACTAAGGGAAATACAAAAGGGAAAATAAGTGAAGGTGTACCCCAGTGAGGGGGTCACCATGGTTTACCATTCGTTGGGATTTAACCTCATGGAGGCTTCCTATGTACCCTATTTAGAATTCAAGGATCAAAACCCATATATTTAAAAGAGGTATGTTGTGGGTATTACCCATGGTTAGCTTCCCTTCACACTAGTAATACTCTTGGTTGGATGAGTATGGGTTTTGTGGGGCTTATGCATTGTCATATTCTCAGGTTCTTCCAAGAGTAGCAATGGGATGAATGGGACATACGTGCTAAGATGAACCATGTGAATGGAGTGATCCATGTAAAGAGGCACGAGGCACAACAAACATGTGGAGCTGTCTGTTAACATTATTTATGGTTTCCATGGGGCTCATCAGACTCCCCACACCTTCCATAAACACCTCAAAACATCACGAGGACCAGATTCTATATAATGGTGAATCACAGGGTTGATTCTTTTGATGATGTAATGATCGTTTGATCTTGGATTTCATCTCAACCAGCCTTTCACTTACTTGAATTATCCTGGGACACATAATTTGGTTCCAAAAAATCCCTCAACGCTACTGATTATCTCATGTATCTACGTAGAAATAATTGTGCAAGTTAAACAACAACAAATGTGCTCAAATACAAGTTAAAAAAAACGAGATACAGAAAATGGATTTTGTTGATCCTCGGTGGGTTCGTTGTTCACCCCATATGCACTGCACACCATCATGCCTTACTTCAATATTGATTTGTTCAAAGATCAATAATATGAATATTGGGATAGAAAACATTGAGTAATAAATTAAGTTTTCAATACATCAGAGCATTCTCAATTCACTAAAGAAGGTTGGAGGATAATCAATGATCATATATAGATAACATAAGTGGTAGGAATTTACCTTCATCCTATTTGTGTACAATCTTCCATCAGGTATGTTTCCCATTCGTTTCTAAACACATGTATATCAACTTTTGAATATGAGTTTTTGCGATAGTCATGGTAGTACTAAAAAAATATAAATACACAAAGGATTAATAAATATTTTAAATGAACATGTAATTATTTTCGAAAATACCTCATCAGGGATGCTATTTTGTTGATGAAATATGATCTCTTTCATAAATTTACAAACATAATAACCACAGTCCTTTCCGTTTGTTTGTTTTCGACACTACAAAAAAATAAACAACAATAAGTAATTTGTTTTGATATGTGTTTGGATAGTGCAATGTTATTATATATACCCAGATACTTTTCAAGTTGTAGATCTTGTAGGCGTGCTCATCGTTATGCCTTGGATTCATTAGATGCATTAGACGATATTGATGCACCACCCTATCATAACAGAATCCTCATTAAAAGATAACATAAATTATATAACTAGATGTTTAGTTTTAAAATGTTGGATCTAGTGTATTAAAAAAACAAATGCCATCATGCGTGGTCGGTTTGTTGGATATCCATGCGTTGAATCCAGAAAATAAATCTTTGGAGTATCCAAATTGACTGCAATAAACATACAATGCTCCCTAAAAATACAAAAAGGAGTAAGTAAAGAAAGAAATGAAAATATAGTTGATATGATTAAATTGTAGAGTTTTACCCATGCATTGTTGGTATTAAAAAGAGTCTGTCATCCGTAATTTTGTTTTCAAATGATTTGAACAGGGATGAAATTATTGCAGCCTCTTTATCAGAATCTATTTTGTCTTTTGAAGATGTGGTGTGAGGAATAACGAGTCCAAATTTTTGTTCATGGGGAAATCTCTTTAATTTTTTTTCATATATACGTCTACGACAAATATAAAATGTATTTATTCAGAATTATCAGAGTATATCAGCTTTTGTAAAATCAAATCATGAAAACTTACCTCATGTATACATTTACAACTGAGGCGCCTAGCCATTCATACTTGAGGAGTTCATTTAAATTTTCAGCACTAATGAAATCTGATATCTCCTCTCCATACATATGTTTTTCGAAATCAAATATTTGAGTACTACCGTCTTTCAACTTTGTATCCACATGAGCCTGCAGTGATATTAACTGTGGATATAGAACGGACGGGGTGAAGGTGCTCTCAGTAGACCGTTTCAATCTGTTGGTTGATCCTTGAGATAGTTTTGAGCTTATATTTCGTTTCACGCCACAGTCTTTGTCATTATGTAATAACATTTATCGGTTCATACCTTTTTTCATTAAATGTTAAAGGTCCAGCTTGAAAAATAAATTAGAAATGAATACCTTTTTGTCGACATGTGTTTTTTACCAGAACTGTCGGCCATGCGATGAATGTTTCAACAGCTTGTTCAACCATATGAATGTTGTCATCATCATTTGGAATAGGTAGCTTGGCACTAGGCTCATTAGCTATGTTAATTGACACTCTAAGATGATCTTTTAGAAGCTGTTTGTTGTGTAGCATGTCGTTTTTCGTATTGAACAACGTAGCCCTCGCTACAAGGCGATAGGTGGGAGTTAATAAATATAAATCACAGTCATTTTCACCCTATGGAATATTAGTAAAGGAAAGGTATCAGTGTCTATGTAAATCACATTTCACAGAAACAATTATTAAAACATTTATTACCTCATCTAAGTTAGGTTTTTTAGGGGAATGTCTCGCCTCAAAGCTGGTGGGGGTGGGGCGAGATCGTCACGCATGGGTTGTTGTTGAGTTGTTTCTTCTCTTTGCCTCTCCCCCATCAATTTTTCTATCATCTCTCTCTGGTATTGTAATTGTTTCTTGAAAAATAGATAATTGTTCTTGAAGATTTTCCATTTTTTCATTTTGATCCCCCGCTTGTTTTTATTTTTGAAAATATGTTCGGGGTGTCACCCCAAAACCCACACCTTTGACGCGGCCATACTTTTATGGCTTCTTCAAGGCTACTGAAATTATGTCTTCATCTGGTGTGGTATTTGTTGATTCTTGTGACTATTTCAGATAGAAAATATAAAAAAATAAGTAGTTATTGTAATGTAATAGCGATTTAAAGAAACTAAAATTTATATTATGTCATACTTACACATGTTTCCGTCACTTTTTTTGTGCTTTCATCTATAAATATCACCTCTTTATTTACACGAACCTCTATCCACAGTACATGGAGTGGGATGGATATGACTTTTGATTTCGATTCATCAATATGCATATAAACTGAGAAACATGGTCATGGTGTTGTTTTATTTCACATACTAGTAGTAGGTTAGATTTAAAAGACGTACCAATTTTTTCTCAAGTTCAGCGTACCCCATCCTTTCTTTACGGTAAGGGCATGCTGGTTTTGTTGCATGCTTTTTATTTTCATCACTCAGTAGCTGTTTCATAAATAAAAAACTGTCAATCAGAGTGATGAATACAAGCAAACGTCAAACAACATATTACCCCACACAATGTACCTAAAAAGTATGCTCCCCATGACGGTTTCTAAATGCATCCCACGCTCCTTGGGATATCAAGTGTGCGTAAAGAAGAGGTGGGTGCGGCTTGATTTTCCCTTCTGCATCTTTAAGATGATATTTCGTTAAAATTGTGAAGAAACCTCTATTAATCCTTCCTGAAACTCTTAATACATATTCCTTGTGCAAGACATCTACTATAAATGCACTCTATAATGGATGCTGAAGAGTAAGTCAATGTTTTGGTATTTTATTTTATTTTAATAAATTAAAAAAATGATATCATAATGTTACCATAATCTCTTCCCACATTAGTGTCTTCAGCCCAGTGACAACATGGTGCCATGAGTGTACATCAATTGGCACGCATTTTCGAGTGACGATTCCAATGTAGCTACTAAAGATGGCTATGTTGGGGTTAACATGTTGTCCTCGCTTATTCCATCCCACCTCAAATTTGATGCCTTTTACTTTTTCCTTAAGGATTTTGGCTAACACTGTCAAACTACGATACTCTTGTTTTTTTTTGCACTTTCAGGGTTTCATTTCCTACCATTTCCTCAGAAGTAGCATCAATATCTTCCCCCGGAGCGCTAGCATCGGCAATGGGACCAGCAACAACAGTTTGAGAAACCTGTTGTACCTCAGAACTGGGACCATTAAAAATAGGTTGAGAAACCTGTTGTTTCTCTATACTAGGACCACCAGCATCTAGTTGAGAAACCTGTTGTTGCTCTGCAGTGGGACCACCTGCTGCTGGTTGAGAGACCTTTTGTGACTCGGGATTGGGTGCATCAGCAGGTGCAGAAGTCATTATCTACAGAAGTGGTTTAATATTTAATTTAGATTACATAAAAATAGCATTAAAAAGATAAAAACATAATGTAACACAATGTATGTTACAATAAACAAATAACCTGATTATTGTACTCTCTTTACTTTTTCTTTAAAGGATGAAGAGATTTGACTCCTCTATCGACTATGTAAATTCCTTCATTGTAGTCTCCTCTGACATACAAAAGGCCATCTACATTTGGACCACTGCGAAATGATTGTGAATTCCCTATAAAAGGGTCAACCTTCGTTGAACTTTCATCTGACCCTTCAGTTGTTTTGGTCGATAACAGAACAATTGACCAATTTCGGGTTGCGGGGTCTGGAACATAAAATACTTGTATTGCCTGTGATGCCATTATAAATGATTCGTCTTTCTCCCCTTCCTTACTGAAATCAACTTTCACGAATCCTAATTCATCTATTTTAACAGCACTCATGTTATCAACCCACTTTCATTGAAAAATCGGCACTTTGAATTTTACATAATCCAACTCCCATATTCGTTTGATGATGCCAAAGTATGACATATTCGCATAAATTGGATTTTTTTCCTTAGCACCGGAAACATGCATCGCCTCAGCCACAAGTGTAACCACACTATTATGCATGGTACAGTCTTCATCATGTTCATTAGTATAGAATGCATAACCGTTCACTGCATAAGCATTGTAAGATAATACATACACACTTGCCCCTCCAGCCAGCCATCGAAGTCATTCTGAAATTGAGTCTGGATTTTCATCTAATTTCTTAAAAATATAGTCTCAAAACCATACTATAAACTGTCGATTATGTTTATCTGATATCCATTTTTTGGCCCTAGAACGATTCAAATGCCTAAGAATTTTTTTGTCGGTTTGAACATATGGGTCAACGTCGAAACTGTTTTTCAAAACATAAAGGTGGGCCTGCTCCCAATTTGTAATATTGATTGTGACAACCTCTCTTCCAGAAATTACTTCACCCTCAAGCCTCTCAGTGTGATGAGATTTTGGTAGGCCAACGATTTCCACACCAGACAGGTATTCGGTACAAAATTCAACAGCTTCATCAACAATATATTGATCCACAATACAACCCTCTGGCCGACTTCAGTTTTTGACATACCTTTTCAAAATATTTATATACTGTTCAATGGGGTACATCCATCTATAATGTACAGGACCATATAGTCGAATCTCTCTCACCAAATGAACCATAAAATGAACCATAATATCAAAAAATGTCAGCGGGACGAACATTTCCAATTCACATAATATGACGGAAATTTCTCTTTCCATAGTTGGCAATTTCTCCAGGTCTATAACTTTGCTGTATATAGATTTGAAGAAGAAATAGAGCTTCGTTAATGTATGGAGGACATTCTTAGGAAAAATGAAATGTAAAGCTATAGGAATTAGATCCTACATCAAATCATGGAAGTCATGTGATTTCAGGCCCTTTAATTTTAAATCTCCCATTGACACAATGTTCTTGATATTTGATGAATACCCCTCTGGAACCTTTACGTCATTCAAGAAGTTGAAAAACTGATATCTCTCCTTCCTGGAAAGAGTGTAAGTAGCAGGAAGAAGAACTGTTCATTTTTCACCCTTCACTGGTGCCAACTCTTCTTGTATTCCCATCTCAACCATGTCTAATCTAGCCTTAATTCCATCCTTTGTTTTTCCGAGTGAATTTAGCAACGTGACGATGGCACTATCACATAATTTTTTTTCAACATGCATAACATCAAGAAAATGTTTGAAAGACAGACAATTCCAGTATGGTAATTCAAAAAAAAACTGACCTCTTTTTCCAACAAGTTTTCATAAGGTTTTTCAAAAACAGTTTACCAAAAGTGGTGTCCAAATATTTTACTTTCTCAAACAATTGATCACCTATTACTGGAGACGGTGTTGTACGTTCCTCTGAACTTCCATCAAATGATGTCATCCAAGATCGGTACTTATGTCGTCGGGGTAGAAATCTGTGATGTCCTAGAAACACGGTTTTTGATGAATGTTTCAACCTAATTGACTATGTACCTTGTTCACAAATGGGACACCCTTGAGTTCCTTTAATGCTATATCCTAAAAAATTTCCATAAGCAGGAAAGTCATTTATCATCCCGTACAACATGGCTTTCAAAGTGAACTGTTCATTTTTGTAAGCATCATACATCGTAACACGTGAATCCCACAATATTTTCAAATCCTCTATATATGGGGCCAAATAAACATCAATATCATTACCCGGTTGTTTTGGTCCTGATATAAGCATAGATAACATGATGTATTTTCGTTTCATCCATAACCACGGTGGTAAATTATAATTTACCAACATAACCGGCAATGTACTGTGACTGCTGCTTTGAAAATCAAAAGGATTCACCCCATCTTTAGATAATGCCAGACGAAAGTTTCTAGGCTTGTTCCCAAATTCAGGATACACGTGATCAATTCTCTTCCACTGAGGAGAGTCTGTAGTGTGACGTAGTTTCCCATATTTAATTCTTGTATCTGCATTCCATGTCAATTTTCCTGGAGTATCCTCACTTCCATATAGGCGTCTAAGCCTAGGAATGATTGGAAAGTACCATACAACTTTCATAGGACTAGAATCATCTTTCTTGTATCAGGAAGCACCACACTTTGGGAATTCTTTAAGTGATTTGTGGTCCTTACGAAACAATATACAGTCATTTGGGAAAGCATGTATTCTTTCAGAGATCATACCCATCGATTATAGCATTCGTTTGGCATCATATGTTCATCTTGGGAGTTCATTATCTTTTGGGAGCATGTCATTCAGGAGAGCAAGTAGTTCCGTAAAACTGGAATTACTCCACCGGTTGCCTGCTTTCAAATTATACAGCTTCAATATGGCTGAAAATGCTCTATATTTAGTACAACCAGCATACAATGGTGTTTTTTTACAACTCTTTAACTTCTCAAACAATTTTGGGCAATCACGAAGTTTATCTTCAACTGTCCTTGTCATGTCCTCAATACGATCTTCATCATCGTTCACATCTATAATCACACCCTCCATACGATCGTCTTCAATGTTCAGACTTCTAATCATATCATATGATCTATAGAATGTCGTGTTCTCTGAGTCACTGCCTATATTGGGTTTTTCCCCGTGTTTATTCCAACATGTATAACATTGATCTATTCTGTGATAGATCAGGTGTTCTTCCAACTCCTTTGGACTAATTTGTCTTGAATAACAACAGCATAAACACAGACAAAGGATTTGAGAAGGGTCACATGCATGATCTTCTGCAAACTTGATAAACTCTTTCACGCCATCTTCATACTCTTTTGTCAACCGATTGACATTCATCCATTCTTTATTCATATTCATCGTCTTTATGGGTTCGATCTCGAGAACTTGCTTAAAATTATGTTTTAATTGATCAGGTATCATTGTTTGGGTTTTATAAAAACAAATCATGGTACAAATGTCTTTAAACACATGTGAAATCCATATACATGGTGTGTCCAGTAGGGTGAACATCGTGTATGTATAAGATACCTGATTTAATCTGACATATATCAAATTTATTCCAAGTTAGTCTTACAAAGACTGAATGATGCCTTAGAAAATACATGACATTTAGAACAACTTGAGCTAAAGGCGTGTAATTTAGATACATATTGAGTCACCTCACTAGCTATGCATCACATTTTTGTGGAATACATAGTGTGTAGTCCTTACATGGCCACTAGGGTTGTATAGTCTATACACATCAAGTATCTATGGTCTCTATACATGGTGTGAGTGAAGTAAAACACATTTCATCCTGGGGTGTTCATTCATAAGTCAGGTATACGTAAATTACCAATTTATATATTCCAATGTTCAATAAGAACCAACCAACATTCAATTCATTTAGTGCGCAAACAAGGACCACCAACGACCATGATTTTCAGCGGGGCGTTTAGCCCCTACATTTCACATTATAACCATAAATATCAAATAGTAATAACATGCGAACAAGAGGAAACCAATGAGTAATAGGAGAAAACAGTAATAAATATGATGTTATATCAATGTACTCAAGGTGATGATAATATGTTGGTCAAGATCAACTATGGGTTGGGAGTACACTAATATTTAATTGAAAAAAACTACTAAAAACTGATCCAGAAAAGGATGAAATATCATATTCATCAAGTCCCTTAATACAACCAATGCATTAGTTAAACCAAAAATCATCGCTAAAAATTCATACAGGCTATAACTACTCCTAAAAGCAGTCCATTGTAGGTCCATCGATGTCCAACTCATCTAATGGTATCCTAATGTCAAATCTATCTTGGAGAAGATCATAGAACATCATAGTTGATCAATGTGACTATCAATGCGTGGATGAGGATACATATTCATGACTCTCATCAGGTTTAACCTCCAATAGTCGAACAATAGAATAAATACCAATCAACCATCTATTTTAGAGAACTATAAAACCCCATGGTAAAGTACTATGCCATATGAAACCATTATATTCGATATCATCAAATTGTAATTCAAACAACTGATGCTCTTTTGGTGTTATTTTAGAAATTGTGATAGAAAATGAATTTTCTCCCAAAACTAACTAGATTATAAATTTTATCTCTTTGTTAAGAAGTAAATTTTATACCTCATCGGTGAAAAAATCCTAAAAATGTACTAGAATTGGGGAAAAAGAATCCTACAACATTCTAGCAACATCTAAAATATGCCTAACTATTTGAGCCATGAGAAAATAAAATATAGATTGAATTGGTTCTACATGACTAGATAGAAGATTCCTCTTATCCAAGTGAAAATAACTCTGTCTATTTTGGAGAAAAAAAGGTAACTCTCATATGGGAACAAATGATTTTGGATTGATATAAAACAAACTAATCCATAACAAAACTAAAATAAAATATTATCATATAAATAATGGGTGGTTCACAAAATAAATGATAACCACCAATATCTAGAGATCATTCCTTGAAACATGTTATATTCTTGGACTATAATACCCATAGTGTGTTGATGGTGATAACACTATCCAAGATTTACACCTCCAATCCTAAAACATTTACAAAACGAGTGAAAAAAAGGAATGAGATTCTCTTTTATAAAAAATAAAATAAAGGGTAGATGATATAGGAATTGGACCATTGATAGTAGATGATCAAGAATCCACAATAGACATAGTAGACTACATAACATGCATATGACCAGACCCTAAACCCTAGGCTGGAGCCAGACTCCCTATATGATATATACTCTTCCTTATACTGTCATTCCTGCATGGTGGTACAACATCCTCTCCCTTGACCAAAACTTCCAATGGGACTCTATCTACCTATTATCAGAGGAGTGTTTGAGTCCTTCCCAATCTCTAGTTCTATTCATGTTCCCCTATAAAGGATCTATTGCTGCATGCCCCAAGAAAACCACATTAGGTTGACGAATCTTTTATAATCATGACACATCAATCGCAACACCATACAAACCAAACAATCAAAATTTTAGATTTTAAAAAGCATCCCTTATTCAATTTGTTTGTTAATTCAGGGGTTATCACAGAAGTTTTATCATCCTGGGGTGTTCATTCATAAGTCAAGTATATGTATATTACCAATTTATATATTACAATGTTCAAAAAGAACCAACCAACATTCAATTCATTTAGTGCGCAAACAAGGACCACCAACGACCATGATTTTCAACAGGGCGTTTAGCCCGTACATTTCACATTATAACCATCAATATCAAATAGTAATAACATGAGAACAAGAGGAAACCAATGAGTAACAGTATAAAACACACCGCGAAGGTGTCGTTAAGCACACGGTAGAGGTGCGTACGTGGTAGAGGAGAGGCGCAAAATATAGGAGATTTCCAACTGAAAAGAAAATATTAAATAGGGGAAACCCATGAGAATAAAATAATCTAAAACTGATTACACCATTTACCACATCCCACAAACCCCAAAAGACAATGAATGCAAATAAATTTAAATTTATTTATAGAAATCGCTATCTGATCACTAATTTTTATTCAAACCATAGGTGCAAAAAAATCCAAATAGGAATCAGAAGGATCACATACCTCATGAAAAGAAATCCAACCATAATAGTGATCAAGCATAGAACAATGTGAACTAGATGGAAATCAGGATGGGGAGTAAGCCATCATGTAATAACTCTAAGAAATTTGTGTGGTGAATAAATCCCAACATCCTATTAGTATTTGTGGTGTGATATGTTATACTCAACACCTGATTTAAGGGAGTGTGATTTTCCTATATTCTCAACAATTACCTTACCATATTATGTTATCCTCTATAAAGGTGTATTTTAATTTTAACTAGAATGGGGAATTACCACCCATCCATAAATTTAATTAGGACCATTTGTATAAGTAAGGCATTATTCACATTCATATTTATATTACAAAACATGAAGAAAAACATCTCATATGTCCCATTATCCATGTACAATTTCATTCAACGAAATGAAATACACAATTATCATTCAATATAACATGCAGTAGATGGTGTTCCCTTTCAACCCATTATAGATCATTTCAATTCATTTAATTAATTAATTAAATTAAAATAAACCCATAATGTAAAATTCAATCCTCATTATTATTACACATTCAATTTTACCAAGAATGGAAAATTCACTAATAAGGCTTAAAGGGTCTTCAAAATGGGCCATAATCAACATGGAAATTTCCTACATGGTAAATTCCATTAAGAATCTCGGACAAACACCTATAATGTGTCTTAAATTCCATTTATATACCCTTGTATCAAGGGAAACCTCATTTAAAAGCTTTGACATAAGCTAAATATGTGTTCAGGGCAGTTAATAATTTAACATTAAAGGGATAATTTTACTTGGCACACTCAAGGGGTGTCCATAAAAGAGTTCAAGAAAATCTAACCCATGAAACAAGATTCAATAGGTGTTTATTGAGGTGAAAGGATTAAATAAAGAACTCAATAATATCAATAATCCATTGAATCTTGCAATAACACCTTAAATCCGGATTTCACACGTTCAATTCAAGCGGTAGAAAAAAAATTTACCTGAAAATGAATATCAATAATGGTAGAGACGGCGGCGGAGGTAGCGCCGGAGGCGGCGGTGGAGGCAAGGCGGCGGCGGTGGAAGAGGCGAAGGTGGTGGCGGCGATAGAGGCGGCGACGATCGCGGTAGTGAGGGTGGAGGCGGAAGAGGCAGCGGTGGTCGCGGTAGCGGGAGTGGGGGCGGAGGCGGCGACGGTGGCGGAGAAGGAGGAGGATGAGGAGGAGGAAGGAGGAGGAAGGAGGAGGACGAGGTCGTGGCGGTGAGGGGCCTATTTCAGCTTTTGTGAGAGCTTGACCACGTGCAAGCAAGGATGGACTTTTAGGGTTATTAAATAAAAACCAACAGAACCTTTATCAGCACTCGTTAAAAGCTCTAATAAAGGTATGTTTTATCAGTGCTAAAATAAAAGCGCTGATAAAACATTCATTTATAAGCGCTAAAAAAAGCGCTGATAAATGTTACCTTTTATCAGTTCTTATTTTAGAATTGATAAATGTAATATTTATCAGTGCTTTTAGATAGTGCTGATAAAGGTATACCCCTTTATCAGCGCTTTCTATTTAGCGCTGATAAAGGGAAACGCTTCCCTTTCCCTGTTTTGTGGTAGTGTTATAAACTCTGCATCTTGATCCTCTATCAGGTCCTCCAGATAGAAAATCTTAAGAAAATTATCTTACAAGTCTTTCCATAACATACCATCATAATGCTGAGTCTGAACCAAAATATCCCACTAACTCTTTTCTAGTCCCCACAAAATATAAGTTTCCAACTTGACACTCTTCTCAAGAATAGTATCCAAGTGGTCCAAAATAATATGAATGGAATCTATCCAGAACTCTTCATCCTCTGGTCCACCCTCTTCAAAAAATTATGGAGGGTGATATAACTAAAACTCTTCGGTTAGATCAAACATATTCAGAACAAACTTCCTTGGGCCTCGTTCCATCATCTGAATGAAATGAACAGATTTATCATGGAACTGGTCATCTCCACAGTTATCCCGGACCAACATGTTTTCTTTCTTGGCTTCTGGTGGAGAATTCTCAATTATATCCTATTATCTCCAAACCAGTATAGATCGTCATGGTGACATTTTTATACAATTCCAAAAAAAAATCTTAGGACACATGACATAAAGCTTCCACAGTTTACATAAAATAAGGCTCTCCACTAGCCATAAACAACTCATTTCGCATACACTATCCCAATAGAGACTGTCTCCTAGAACCCTACCCTTAACCATCCCTACAACATGTTATGGTTAAAATGGGTTAGACTAACTCACACATCCATAAATATTTTTATTAAAAAACCATTTTACCATTTTCACTTCCACAATATAGATCTCTCTCTTTTAGGAACCTCTATATCTTTCCATATTTCCATCTTATCACAAAACGACTTAAAACCATTTACGAATCTATATTAATCCCTATTTCTTTAACCATTCATTATCAGTTCCTTCTATTTTTCCATTTTCATCTACATTATTGGACACCAATTCTTTCAAATATTCTAATAAAATGAAATGAATTTTAACTCTCATGTCTCACACATATTTTCCATGAGTTCCTACCTTGATTCATTTCACATATATCCCTAGGTTCCTAAAATGATTCATGAATTCATAACCTCATGCAATTTTGGCCATAAGAAATATATCATGAAATAGTCACATCACACAATAAGTGAATCACCCAATTGTGAAATATCATTCAACTTTAAAATCACATAATAATAACAACAATTCCCACCCAGGGAACATGGGTTTTCCCTCATACCAGGGTTAGCTACTCCCAATACAAAGCACATTTCCAATACCTGATACATACTAATATCCCATCTCCCAACCCAAAATAATTAAACCATAGAAAATAATTGCTTTGATACCATTTTTTAACATTCCTAACCTGCAAGATACTAAACCGGTGCTCCGATCTAGGTCGCCACATGACCTCAGACATTCATCCCCATATGCTAGAAGTTTTTTACTAGTAGCAAGGGTATAATAAGTCTCTTGGAGATACTATACCCTATTTACCAGAGTAATCCATAATATATTGAATATGAAACATAGGAAACCATAATAATAAAAAAGAAAATGTGTTACTTACCAAATTACAAAACTGGTTACAAGCCCCCAACCGCAAAGTAAATACTCAATGTCATATCAATAGATTTAAGTGTATTGAAAACCCAAAATAAATGCAATTTAAGAATCAAAAAAATGGGTTATGACACCATGTGTAGTCTCCTACTCCATGAATATCCCTTTCCTAATCTACCCTCTAGCACAAGGCCCTTACCCTTGTCTAGACCTACAACCAGGAAGTCTTCTAGGGTACCCAATAGTGGCCTGAGCATTGTGTAAGTACAACTTAGTAGGCCACCACCAACATTCTCTAAAATATATCAAGTCTAAAAAATAGTGAATGCATGTACTAAATAAATGACAAGATAAAAAAAATACCACAAAGGTGAAATTAGATAAAAATATTCACTTTAGCTGTTTTGGTCATTTGTTCCATGTGTTAGGCATTTACGTTATTTACACTACATCCTAAGACGATCAATTATCATGAACAAGGGAATAAGTCAAGTTCCCTATATGACTAGGGATAAAAATTTCATAAACAAATACATCACATTACCTTGGAGACTTAGTTCAGGGAGTCTCATCAAATGCAATCATTAGGGGTATAGAGACTCAATCCCCTTCCTTAACACATGCATTATAGGGGTAGGGTTTAGAGCCTTAGTCTAACATGAACCATGGGCGTAGATCCTCAAGTCCAATACCCCACAAATTCCATGACAAGTGAGAATTATTATTTATCCATTTACCATATATTCTATATCACAAACCACACATAACTAATACACATTAAATTTAAAATTAAAATTTCATAAAACATATGAATCATTATCAAGCATTAACCCACTAGAACATCTACTATTTACTTAGCATATCCCATTTAACCCATTTACCTTTTCTTACCTTAACCAATTTAGCATAATAGACAATTATCATACATTAGCCTATTTGACATATTCATTAATTCCAATACACAAAACCATTTAAAATATTCATCATTTCATATGCCTTAATCCATTTATTCACTTCCATTAAAAATATATAAGCCATTTGACATGTTCACATTAATACATTTATCCATTTCTCACATCATGCGAACTGATACCTTATTCCATTTCCAACAACAAGACACAACTAAAATTAGTACCTATTTATGATTTAAAATAACATGTCAACATGTTCATCACGGTATCTTCTTCATGTCAACTCAATACTAGGATTAACATCACAATTTTCCATATTCATGAATGTGGGTGCACCCCATGGGTGGCCCTAAACTAGTCTAATCAATATCAATGCATCCCACAAGGATCACGAGGGGTTTAACTCATCATTTAGCTCTCCATTTACCAAATATTACTAAATGCATCAAATAAAAAACAAGAAGACACCATAACACAACAACATACACATAAAAAAAGAATTAAGACTATGGGATATAACTTGTAGACCACCTACATTGATTCTGAAGACGAAAACTTTCTTAACCTTTTCATTTGAATGGGATTTAAACACCCTTAAAATCCCCAACCTACGATCCACTAGAAAGGATGGGTTTAGGTATTTGGAAGAAGAAGAACAAATCTACAAGCCCTAATATGGACAAGGGAGAAAAGGATAATGTTATATTCACTTGGAGCTTCGATCTGCACTCAAAAACACTCCAAACATCCAAGAAACAAGAGTAATAAATTCTTGGGTAGCATCGGTCATTTTGGTTTATCATTAGGGATAATGGAGAAGAAATGGGTGAAGAAATTATGTAGAAAAATTAAAATCCCAAGGGGGATAAATAATAATATCCTACTTTTAATGGGGCACATGTCTTGTCCACACGGTTTTCCAAACCTTGTGCATGCCTTTTTCCAAGAGGAGTCCAAGTCGCATTGTTACCTAGGGAGCCCATACTGCATGATGAACTGTGCACCAATAGTGTGGAATGCCATTTTCCCAACCCACATGGTTTGGATTTTCTCTTTGCATGAATTATCTAACCATGCAACACTCCTCTTAGATAACATAGTTTGGGTGCACAATTTCCACTAACGATGCTCCAACCATACAACATACATATGATGGCCCAATTTTCCCTTTATTTAATGTCCTAAACCCACTAAAAAATGTATTTGCGGGGAGGAAGAATATAAGTTTATTGGAAATAAGAATAATAATTATTTCAGAGTATGACACTTTAATTTTATTTTAGAGAGAATACAAAACCATGGATATCTACATTATAAATTGGTGCCTATTGGGACCCAATTTAGTTGGTACACCATATGAGTTATGGTTTTGAAATAAGTCATGCTTGAATAGTCAAAGTTTTTAGGTTACCTTTTCTTTATCAATATTAAAGAAAAGCATTTGGGAAAGATTGATGAGATGGTATGTGAAGGAATATTTATTAAGAATATAACCATTAAAAAATTATTAGTTTTTTAATAAGAATCTGAGTAAAATTATTACCAACATTTATATGATTGTCATTGAAAATCAATATTTCTCAAAAATATCATTTCTCATTGATGATAAAATTTAGAAATAGCATGATGAGAGAACTATATAGTATAAGGATATTCTTCATATATGATAATATTTTTTACTTATTAGGATTATTATGAAAATTCAAGTAGTAAAGAAGGATAAAAGGGAGGAATTTATAAGTTTTAGAGACTTATAAAACATGTTGTGCCTAAAAATATAACTAGAGATTGTAGAAAATGGGTATAGATTAGAATAATCTTCAGAATTAATAATCATACCATATTTCTTTCATATGATGAACAAAAAAATATTGATAAAGCCCTAAAACATAGAAATTAGACTTTAGTGATGAAAAAGGATCTAAAGAATATTGAAAATAAAAAAACTTAAGAATAAGTTTCACATCCCAAAGAAAAAATATGATTTAAATTATGTATATTTTTAGAAATAAACTCAATGAGAAACGTAAGAAAACATGAATCAAATATCATATTATTTAAAAAGGATATTATCAAATTGAGGGTATTGATTTTAATGATATTTTTTCTCCATTAATAATATTAGAAACAATTTAAATCATTTTTTTATTTGTGATAAAAGTAACTAAAATGTTTTCCAAATGGACGCGAAGTATGAAATACATAATGGTAAACATAATTAAGAGTTCCATATTTAATAAATAAAAGAGTTTATCCTTGAAGATGATGATTATCAAGTGTATAATCTAAAAAAGTTACTTTATGGGATCAAACAAGCATTGTAGCATGGTATTTTAAGTTTGATAATAGATTAAAGAGAATAAAATTCAAGAAATTAAACATTCATTCAAATATGTATATCAATGAGGACATCAAAAATCCATTCATTTTTGTTGTGTGTGTCGTTGAAATTATTTTGTTACTAAAAAAAATAAGTAACTTGTAAGGAATTTATTTTTGTAATTCCCTAGCCCCAGTTATCCAGAGTCGGTGCATTATTACATAACATTGGCACGATCACAAGATATCATGTCCCGAAAGGACAATTAGTTTAGTAGCCTTGGAAGTACTAGATACATACATAAGTTTTACATTACATTATGAAATGGAAAAAGAACAACATTGTGTCCCCTTTGAACACACTCATATCCCTTAGCCTATTCCTGCAGGTTAATCTCAATATACTTCTTCGCATCCTTGGAAAAATAAAACATAAGAAAGGGGTGATCTCAAATGCTCAGTAAGGATAAAAATATAGCAGAAACTATCATAAATAAGCAGAAAAATATAAGGAAATGTATAAGAATAAAACACAAGACTTTTAGAATTAAACTTTAGCATAATATGGAAAAGATAAATCAAATAATTCCATTTACTTATTTACATGGATATTATACTAGTCGAATAATCACATGAAAAACCAAGGGAAAATTTCATAATAATGGAATGTATAATGCTAGATATCATAACCATATACTCAAGGCCTCATGCCAAGACAAAAAATAACGATTTTTTAAAGGCCTTATTCCAAGACACTATTTTGTCTCATGAGACCTACTGATGCATCAAGGACTTATAGCGGGCTCCACCCATCACTTATTAAGTCCAATGCATTCCTCATATGAAAAGGTTGAAACATTACATAAAAATTTGTTTTAAAACTAGAATATGATGTGTCAATACATCAACCATACCATGAATTATATAAAAATAACACATCCAAAGTCAAACATATCAAAAAACCTTCAATACAATATGGAAGATTTTATCAAAATAAATCAACTTCGAATAACTGTAAAATCAATCAAAGGATGTTCACATAGAAGAAATGAAAACTATTTGAGAGAAATATCTCTTTCTATTTTGAAATCATTTAAAAGTCACATAATTATAAAATATAACATTTAGTTTTGGAATATTCTTATAAGATTTTAAGGGAATCTTCAAAGGTGTTATAATGGTGGAAAATACCTGCACCCGCCGTATAAGTTAAAAAAACATTTTTACCTTAATTTTTCGAGAAGGTCATAAAGTATCTTGTTTGGAAAATGAGGGAAAGATTCCTTTCAAATTTTTTTATAAAAGTTTAAAAAAGGGTATTAATGAATTTAACCCATATTCTAGGAATTAGTAAAAATGTATCGAAATACATTTTTAAGAAACACAGATGAGGATGATAATGAATTCCCAATAGATGCTTACGTATAATCAACCTCAGATAACAAAGATATTGTAAAATTAACCTGACCTAAACCTTCTTTAAATATGGTCAAAGTTTAAAAATTTATATTCCTACTAACTAAAATATATGTGGAAAGCAGGGTTGAACCCAAAGAGAGGCAATTTTGACCATTATTCTTCTAAAAGATAACAAAAGACCCCACAATTGTCATCAGTGGGATTGAGTTTCTATTTTTCTTCTTTTTTTTTTAATTTTTTTATTATGAGACACAAATGAAACATCACAATATTTTTGATTTTTTGTTCTAAACTATATTTAATAAAGAAACCAGCTAAAAATAGTAAGTAACAGAGAAATAATATCCTGATAAGTGAAAAGTCTAGAGAAATATGTCCGGAGAAAAGTATCAAATCTACTGGTTTTGAAAACATTCCTTCTCACAATAGTGATTAAAACTTATACCACTGAAAATTAGTGATTTATTTCCCGCACCAAGAGATAAATCACTCATGCTGACAAGTCTTGGAGTTCCCCACTCTTAGATTAATCAACTAGAGAATTCTGGTTTGAAAAACATTACAGAACAAACTCACCGTATGTTTTGTAGTCTTTTATTTCAATTTAAATGTAAAAGAAAATTAATCAACAATCAATATCACTAAATGAAAGTAGAATTTCAAGATTAAGCGCAAGTGTTATGTTACAATCAAATGAAATCAGAACTGACATCGCAGATCAATGCTGACCACAATAAAAATGATAGAGAGAAGGAAGAAAAAAGATAGCCAGTAGACTTGATTTTAACCCTGAATAGAAAGTATTTAGCGTATCATTATCTCAATTATTTATACAAAAACCACTCAATTACAGAGGAAAATAATTAAAAGAAAAAATAGGAAGAAAAATCCCTCTGCTGGCATGAATTGCTGCTGCTCCAGGCCCTCAGGTCTCCAGGGAAAGGTTCTCCGAGAAGTGCTCCAGGGTTCGCTCCAGGTTCTCTGCTCTCCACCTGAGTGAAAGATCGAATGAGTTCCCCCGTCCTTCTCAAATTCTGCTGCATCTTGGTTTTTATTCCCTCCGTCATGTACAACATGTCACCGCTCTCTTCCACCGATTTCAAAATTCACTCAGTTATGCTCCGCACACGAGTGTTTTTTCACGACAAACAAGTCAGGATATCTTTTCTCATCTAACTAACTCCTGCTGAGTTAGTTAAATGGATTTAGACGTCTTCCCATCTATTGAATGAACCTGCACATGTTAAAAACAAAATGAAACACAAATAAAGTTAATTAATATTATATAGTTATTTTTTAAAGTTTACTATTATAATACTTATTGAAAAGTAATTAAATTTAATTATAAATATCTTAAATGATAAATATTATTTAATATTATGATTATTGATTTATTATAAAATCTTTAATAAATTATTTAATTTATTGTTAATAATTAAGTAATTAGAAAGTAAAACATAATTATATTACTAAAAATATAAAAATATTAATTACTTTATTAATTTAATTAATATAATTATTATGTTATAAATAAAATTAAAGTGTTAATATATTTATATTAGTTAATATTTAACTTAATTTATTAAATATAATTGTTTATAATTTAATTTTAAAAATTCTTATTAGTTTCACTTATATTTTATTTTATAACAGATCTATTTATAAATATCATAAAAGATTTGATATTAAAATTATTATATATTATATTATATTTATATGTTTAATTTATTAATTACTATTATTTTTTTTGTAAATTATTCTATTTATTATTATTATTATTATTATTTAGTTTAATTTATCCTTTTCCCAATTCCAGCGCAACAGGAGGAAGAGCTTTAGTTCATCTTCCCCGATTTCACCCTGCAGCTCCTCCTACTCCCCCAGGTGGCGCGAGGTCATCTCCTGTAGCAGAAACATCCTCCTCGGCATATCAGCTCCACCAGAACTCCCTTTTAGAATGACAGTGACACAGCGTACAATGTTGCAGCAACACTCAAGTGAGCTCGGCTTGACCTCCTTATCCGTGGCAACCGGTTCCCTGGTTTCTCGATCGCAGCTGCGAATCCTCCTTAATTGGTGGGTCAATTTCCATATTCAACAGCAAGGTGGCATCGCCTTTTTCTCACCATCACGGTGGCTTAGGTTGTGGTGGTTGGCATCCAGCAAGGTAACCTCCCTTCAACTCACCTCCTCAATTGAAATCCAGTGGACCTCCTGTGCTGGATATGGTGATGCAGTGGTGGAAAAAATTAAGTACTCCATAGCGTGGAAATGTGGGTTTGAACTCGGTTGATTTTGTAAATCTGAAACAATTGTGGGAAGATGCAAGGATTGGAAGAACTGGGGTTTTAGATGCGTTTTTTTAATGGATCTAGTTTGATCTTGGTGACATGTTAGATGGGGAAACAGTGTGGAAGTTGTAGCACTAGTGACTCGTGGTGGCTGAACGGTGGTGAGAAGGTAGAAGTGGAGGATGACACGGTGCGTTAAGAAACAGTGGAAGTGGAAACGGTTTGATAAAGGGGAAATAGTGGCATGGATTACGGTGAGACAGTGACGAAAAAAATTCTTGGTGGCAAGGTAGAAATGGTGATACAACAAAAGGGATTTATGGTAGTATGGTGGAAACAATGTGAGGGAGTCACAGTGCCATCGTGATGATACGGTGCAAGGATATGTTATAGTGGCATGGTCTGGAAATGGTGTGAAGAGGCGCCATAAAGAGCATGTCATGAATCATGATGGTGCCACTGCAAAATAAACAATAAAGTAAAATAAATTAAAACCTAAATAAAATCTATAGAAGATATTTAATTAATTTAAACATTTGAAAAGCTAAATAAAACATAACTTATAAAACCTTTTTAAACTTAAGTTAAATTAATACTAACCTCAATTTATTAAACTCAAATTTTTATTCAACTAAAACTAAAATTAAAAAGAAACCAACTTGTTAAAAGTTAAAATAAAATTTAAACATTTATAAAACAAAGTTAAATTGTTTAAAATAGTTAATATTTCAAATTAATTAAAATAAAAAGATAATTATTATATTATATTATTAAGAAGTTATGTTAATTAATTAAATTAATGAAATTAAATAAGAGTAATAAATTTATTAAATTAAATTTATAAATAATTAATTGTTAAAAGACAGCTAATATTAAGATTATGCTACTTTATTTAATTAATATTTAAAACATGAACTGCTAAAAAAACTTCATTATTTATGTATTAAGAAGAATTAATTAATTAAGTAATTAAATGTTTAATTATTAATTATGAATACAAAAATCACCAAACCAAATAAAAAAAATTAGACTATAAAATAAAATAAAACATAAATTATTTAATTTTAATCTTAAAATACATGATTT
The DNA here is from genome assembly GCA_963277665.1 of Viscum album. Lineage (NCBI taxonomy): Eukaryota > Viridiplantae > Streptophyta > Magnoliopsida > Santalales > Viscaceae > Viscum > Viscum album. The sequence goes on from OY728141.1 coordinate 1,599,060,279, forward strand.
ATTAAAAAAAATTGATAACTCGATAAATTTAGTTATAAAAACACAAAAATGTTTATATTTATTATAAATTACAAGAATAACCAATTAAAATAATTTAAAATTTAATGAAAAATGTGTGGCAAAACATGTGTTTTTAAAGCCACATCTAATTCCCCCAAACTTAATCATTATTTGTCCTCAAACAATCTCATGATTTATTATCATTGAGAAATAGAAAAAATGTTTATATTGAATTTCTCAAAATGTAACATGTCCAGAACATTTAATAGAGGACTTAAAAAACCATTCAATAGGCTTTAAAAAAATAAATTGACCATAACAAGTCTTTCCCAGAAAAAATACTCAATCGGTAATCAAGATAACTATGAATTATTACAAAATGAAGATGTCATGCCTCATATGTGATACTGCTAGGTGACTAACTTCAATCCAGGATTATATCCAAAGTCTAAGGGTAACAAGAGGTAAAATTTATGTGGAATTAAGAACTTAATAGTAGGAACTTTATACTTTGACTTTTTCACCTAGGTTCCAAAAATAAATATGTTTTTTTGTGAATCACCTTAATGATACAACCTAAATGACTCCCATATAAACCAACTGACCCCTTATTCATTTGGCGTTCATCATTCCCCTCACCTTAATGAACTAATTATTTACCCCAGACACTTTATTTATTTTTCCCAAGACATGTATGATGTGCTAAACACTGTGCAATGAACTTATTCAAAGTGTACAGTGGGCTTATAGTAAAAAGAAACGCACCCAGCATATAGGGTCTAAGAGACTCATAGTGGGATCTCAGATGCCCAAATTACTCCAGTTTCAAAATTTTTATATAAAAAAAATCATTTACATTGTCTCATTAAGGTAATTACTTTTATAATTAAAGGAAAAGAAGAAGAATGAATCCCCTAAGATAGAGTCAAACTTCTAGTTCCAACAGCTATGATCCTAACTCCACAAACATGTAACCCAAATAACTCTCAGAAGTAGTCCTAAACCAAGATCTTATTATACCACTAAGTAAGAACACTCAGCAATCATCCATCCCTAATAATTTCAGATTCAAGTAGTTCTCATCTACCAGCAAGGCACTGTCCTTAGGAAAGAATCATTCAAGAAACAGTGTAAAGCCTAAAATTGTACAAGAATTATGAAAATATTTACCCATTTTTTTACCAAAAAGAATTAAGTTGTAGTGGGAATTTATGGTCTTTAAATTAATCATTGTTTAGCACAATCAAGAATTGACCCCCTCTCCCACACATAAAGCCCAACTTTTTCCCCAAAATTGACTTCTAAACATGGAGAAGAACAATTAAAAAAAGGTTCAAAACAAATTTTCAATTTAGTAGATAAATGACATGTATAAAGGTCACATTAAAGTTCAAAGATGCTATTTCCCACAATGAATAACTTACCAGCAGGTTCATTAGAAAGTACATGCATTAACATTTATGTCCAATGACACAAATTTTCCATTAAAGTTCAAACCAGGCATGTAACTTGTGAGTGCAGAGAGATTTAGGTGTAAGGAATTTCAGAAAATATGATTCAATTATATGTTCAATAACATATAAGGCAAGAATTCCTAACACCCATTAGCAAAGCACATTTAACAAAAAGACAAAACAACCAGCAAGCATGTACCCCCCCCCCCACATAATTTCATACAGTGAGAGATTATTTCAATATTTATCAATGAATTTAAATTTTCAGTGAGAGGCACATGCAAAATTTTTATTCCAGTAGAAAGAAATGAAAAAAAATTTAATACAGTTCAAGTCATGCAACAGAATTTTTAGTACACACGTAGCAGAATTTTCTAATACAAGAAGTATTTTTCAGTGAGTAGAATTTTTATTAGCAAAAACAAGAGATGAAATAAATGAAGAAAGTTGAAGTACTTCCTTTAATAAGTTCTTATCAAAAAATTATCACGGGAATTCCACTCCTTAGTTGACAACATCAGCATCCTAAAAACAGAACAAAGAGACCAAGAACAACCAATAATTGGAATTTTGCAAAAATAGAGAACATAAGTAGCATTTTATTCAAGGTTAAAAAGAAACAAAGTAAAGTCAAAAAAGGCCACGGGTTGCCTCCCATGAAATTCTAAGTTTTAAAGTCTTCAACCAATATTTATTCAAGATCAGTTTTCCTGCACTGTGAAGGAATCCAAGCCCTTTGGTTTTCCCTCAAAATAATGTTTCACTCTCTGCCCATTAACTATCATGGGTTTGTTTTCATCACCTACTATTTCAATAGCTCCATTATTAAGTACTCTCACTACAGTAAATGGTCCAGACCCCTTTGAATTAGTTTCTCCAGGAAAGAGTTTGAGTCTAGATGTAAAGAGAAGGACCTTCTGTGCAGGTTTGGATTCTTTGGTTTGAATGATAGAATCATGAAAGATTTTAGTCCTCTCTTTATATATTCTTTAATTATCATAACTCTCTCTCCTAATCTCATAATGTTCACTCATCTCAAGTAATATCCTCTTACCAGCATTCTTAAAATCAATGTTCAGAGTCTTAAATGCCCAATAATATTTATGTTGCAATTCCATAGGTAAATGACAACATTTCCCAAACAATATACTGTAAGGAGACATACCTATTGGAGTCTTGAAAGCAGTTCTATATACCCATAAAGCTTCATCCAATTTAAGAGACCAGTCCTTCCTAGAATTTGACACAGTTTTATCAAGTATTTGTTTCAGTTCCCTGTTTGAGATTTCCACCTACCCACTGGATTGTGGATGATAAGGAGTACCAGTTTTATGAACACAACCATATTTTTCCATCAAAGATTTAAATTTTAAATTCTTGAAATGTGTTCCATTATCAGTGATAAAGGCTTTGGGAACTCCAAATCATGTAAATATGTTCTTTTTTAACATGTTTTATTACATAATTGGCTTGATTGTTGGGTAGTGCCACTGACTCAACCCATTTTGAAGCATAGTAAACCGCAAAAAGAATATACTCATTCCCATTAGATGATGGAAATGGTCCCATCAAATCTAAACCCCAGACACCAAAAATTTCCACTTCTAGAATTCCTTTATGGGGTAACTCATACTTACTACCAACATTACCAAGTCTATGGAACGTATCACAGCCAACCACAAAGCTCCTAGCATCCTTAAAAAGAGTAGGCTAATATAAACAAGATTTTAGGACTTTTTGAGCTATTCTTTCACCACCATGGTGGCCTCCCCAAGGTGAGGAGTGGGAAATCTCTAAGACAGGTAGCATCTCTTCCTCCGGCAAAAACCTTCTAATAATACCATCCAAACACCTCCTAAACAGCAGGGGATCATCCCAAAGGTAGTATTTAAGTTCAGAAATGAATTTCTTTCTTTGGTTATTGGACATATTTTTGGGAAAGACACATAATAAAAGGAAGTTGGAAAAATAATCAAACCAAGAAGATTTCTTGATTGACACAGTGAGCAGTTTTTCATTAGTAAAGGTGGAGTTTATCTCCCCAGGATCTTCAAATTCATATTGAGTAAGAGGAAGCCTAGAAAGGTGGTCAACAACTAAATTTTCATCTCCCTACTTATCCCTAATCTCTAAATCAAATTATTGAAGAAATAAAATCCATATAATCAACCTGGTTTAAGTTTCCGTTTTAGAGAAAATGTACTTTAAAGTATAATTATAAATAAAAATGACGACTTTTGAACCTAACAGATATTGTCGTAATTTCTCTAGAGTAAACACAATAGCTAACAACTCTTTTTCAGTGGTGGTGTGATTATTTTGGGAATTATCTAGCAGTATACTAGCATAATACACCACATGCTGTTTCTTATCTTTCCTCTGTCTGAGGACAACACCTATATCCATGTCACTAGCATCATACATAAGTTCAAAAGGTAGTTTCCAATCATGTTCAATGATAATGGTTGATGTAGTGAGTTTCTCTTCAATCAGATTAACAGATTTCAAAAAAATTTCATCAATGTTGAAAGGTGACTCCTTGACTAGAAAAGAACACAGGGGATTAGTTATATTTGAAAATCCTTCTATGATTCTCCTGTAGAAACCAACATGCCCTAGGAAACTTCTGACACCCTTAACATTTATAAGAGGTGTAAGTTTTTGAATAACTTCAATATTAGCAGTATCAACTTCTAGAACTCTTTTGAAAGATTTATAACCATGAAGTATACCTTATGTGACCGTGAATTGACACTTCTCCCAATTAAGAATAAGGTTGGTTTCAATGCATATCTCTAAGACTTAATCTAGATTTCCACGACAAGTATCAAAAGTGCTACCCACAATGAATAAATCATCCATGAAAACCTCAATAATTCTATCAATCATATCCTAAAAGATATCCATCATACATATTTGAAAGGTGGATGGAGCTCCACATAGCCCAAAGGGAATCCGCCTGTAGGCAAACGCTTTAAAGGGGCATGTGAACGTTTTCTTTTCTTGATCCTCTGGATCAACATGAATCTGGTTGTAATCAGAATACCCATTCGGAAAATAAAAATACTCATTTCCAGCAATCCTCTCAAGAATTTGATCCAAGAAGGGTATTCGAAAATTGTCCTTCCTAGTGGCTACATTAATATTCCTATAATCTATAAAGACTCTCCATTTTGTGGCTTTCCTAACACAGACTTCTTCATTTTTTTCATTTTTAACAACAGTGAAACCTCCCTTCTTGGGGAAAACCTGGACAGGGCTGACCCAAGCACTATCAGAAATAAGATATATCATTCTAGTGTCCATTAATTTAATCACTTATTCTCTCACAACATCCTTCATGTTAGGATTTAATCATCTTGGACACTCTACCCTAGGCTTCTTGTCAAGCTCCATAGGTATTTTATGCATAAACAATAAGGGACCAATACCCTTGATATTAGCTATAGTCCAGCCTATGGCATATTTAAACTTCTTCAAAACATTTAACAACCCTTACTCTTGGTTTTCATTCAGTTCAACGGAAATTATTACAGGAAAAGTGGAGTTCTCACCCAGAAATGAATATTTAAGATGAGCAGGAATTGGTTTTAGCTCAACAGTGAGTGCTTCTACACTAGAAGGAAGAATATTAGGATTGGGAGTTATAATATCTTCAACCTATCTCTTGTAAAGAGTATTTAAAGATGAAATATTTTCAATTTCATGTTCTGATCCAGAAGTAACAATACTACTATCCAACGTGGGCAATACACTGTCCAGATTTTCCAGATCACATTTCAAAAAATTATTAGAGAATAATCATCTAATTGTCTTATAAATTTTCCCTCAATATCATAAATGTGTTTAGAAAGTTTGTTGTTAACATAAACACCTTCAAAATCACTCAAAATGTTTCTAAGTTCAGAAACAATGGACTCTTCTATAGCAGAAACTGAACGGTGGTCTAGTTTTGGAAATTTTTCCAGATTGGGTGTTTGAGTAGAATTTTCAACTTCTAAAATAGATTCAACAGAATTTTCATCTTATAAATAGATTTCTTCAACAGAGGATTGATTTTCAGATTCTTTGAATTTACCAATTGAGTTCTCATTCTCTAAAGACTCTAGCATTGAACAGTTTTCAGAAAAAGTTGGTCCTTTAACATTTTTAAACACATTGAATTCTTCTTGTTGATCTCCAATTTTAAAAATAAGTTGACCCATATAAACATCAATGAAAACACCACCTACGTCCAATAAGGGCCTATCCAAGATGACATGCACCTCTTGATCAAACTCCTTATCCAAGACTAAAAAGTCTGCAGGTAGAAACAGATTCCCAACCCTAACTAGCAGATCATCTATCCTACCCATAGGATGAGTGAAATATCTATTAGCCAACTCCAATATGACTGTGGTGGGTTGAAGGTCACCCAAACTCAACTGTTGAAATAGTGAGTATGGGAGTAGATTAATTCTAGAACCTAAATCACACAAATAGTTCAGCTGATTAGAGTTTCCTAAGGTACATGTAATGACAAAACTACATCGGTCTTTCAATTTGGGTGGGATTTTCTTTTAGAGTACAACACTTCACTCTTCAGTGAGGCTTTAAGTAGCAAATTATTCTAGATTTTTTCTTGAAACAATTTTTTAAGATATTTCAAGTAAGATGGGATTTTAATTATGAATTGGATGAATGGAATGTTCCCTTGAATCTTGGAAAGAAGACCAAGGAACTGAAGAAGTTCATCCCCGGTGTTACTTTGAGGTTTCAGCTTCTCAGGGAAATGGATGGGTGGGGCAAAATTTTTAAGGATAGTATGTATATCCCTCATCTATCCCTCAACATTTTCTCTGCATTTATTCTTTAGATTTTTAGATAAAGTTTCTTCTTGAGTTTCAGGTGATAAATGCAGATTTAGATCATTTTCATAACTTTTCTCTAAATTTCCAACATGTGTGCAAAGAAGATTTTTTTTTCAGATTGAAACAGATTTTCATTTTGGGCATTTTCATGGTCTTTTTTTGCTAAAGTTTGAGTATTAATTCCACTTCTAGTGAAAACAGCCACATAATTCTCTCTAGGGTTAAGTTCAATGGTACTAGGAAGTAGAACTTTTTCCCTAGATGAAAAATCTCTAGCAAGCTGATTAAGTTGTGTTTCTATGTTTTTCATTATCACATCAATTTGCATTTTATCTGACTCATATTGATTTTGATGTTGGGATAGCTGATTCATGTATCTTTCTTCTTGAGAGTTGATTTTGTTCAAAATTTGATCAAGTTTAGAAGACATGTGACTATAATTGTTTCCTTTTACATTTGAGGACTCACCCCTTTGTTGATTTTGAAATTTTGGTCTTAGTTGATTAGAGTAATTAGGGGTAGTGGATTGTTTGATTAAGCCTTAATCTTTCCAAGATAGATTTGGATGGTTCCTATAGCCTTGATTATAATTATTTGAAAATGGATCTTCTTTAGGAGGCATCCTATGACCATAGATAACAAAATTTGAATTTTCTTGTTGATGGGTTAGAATATCAAAATTACAACAAAACTTATCAGTATTCCCAAACATACCACACTAGACACACTGTTCCCTTAAAGATTGGTTGGTATTTTGACATCCAAGTTGGTTAACAGTTTGTTTAGAATTCTGGTTCGTTAAATATTGAAGTTGGTTGGTGATTTCATCCAGTTGAAGTTGAGTTTCATTCATTGAACTGGTGTTTGGGTTAAAATTTATATTGAATCTTTTCCTTCTTGAATTTTTATGTTGTGAATTTAGTGAAAGGTTATTAAAAATTTGTATAAGTTCTTCATTAGTCTTATTATCGTAATTACCCCTAGCAGCCTGATCAACTAGATTTTTTCCAGAGGAGGACAACCTTTCATAGAAGGTATCCATAAGAAGGTGAGATGTGAGTTGATGATGGGGACACTGCCTAAGCATATCCCTGAATCTATCCCAAGATTTATGAAAATATTCTCCATCCTCTTGATAGAAACTAGTGATCTTAGTTCTTAGTTCTCCTTTTAATATTTGGGGATATAATTTCATAATGAAAGAGTTATACACATGATCCCATTTTTCGAAAATGTTCTCATCTAGACCCAGAAACCAACTTCTAGCATTCCATTTATGAAAAAATGGAAAGACTCTCATTCTAAGTTCATTTTCTGTGAGTCCTAGAAGAGGTAATTGCTGCAAAGTATTATAGAAATCTCTAATGAAGGCTAAATATTCCTCATTATATAGTCCATTAAAAGCAGGAAGCAGTGAAATGTGTGACTGTTTAAGTTCATAATTTATGTCTCTAGGACTACGTCTAATGGACCATGGGTTAATTGAAACTTTTGGGAGTTATAATTCTCTCATCCTAGGTAGTTCTTGTTCATCTAAGAGTTCTAGTTGATTTTTATAGTTGTTATTAGGAACTCTATTATCTATTTTCTCCATTTTAGTTTTTTACTTATTCTAAGAGCAGTGAGATGTTTATCTAATTCAAGGTTTAGAGGCTCTAATATAGCACCAAAAGTTCTTGTTCTCATGAAAAAATAGTAAACAATACTCAACAGTAACAATTCAGAATGATATGTAACATATTTTTTTTACATTTTTCAAATTTTCCAAAAAAAATTGGAATTTTATATATTAGATTTTTTTAGTTTTTTTAGAAATTAAAATGGCTTGTCCTTCCTTAGCAATAGCGCCAAAAACATGACCTAAAACATCATTGATTCCATTCAAAGTTTAAAAATTTATAATCCTAATAACTACAATATTTTTGGAAAGTAGGGTCGAGCCCACAGAGAAGGAAATTTTGACCATAATTCTTCTAAAAGCTAACAAGAGGACCCAACTGTTGTCAGCAGTGGGATTGAGATTCTATTTTTCTATTTTTTTTATTTTGTTTATTATGAGGCACAAATAAATAATCATAATCCTTTTTAGTTTTTCTTCCGAACTATATTGAGGTAAGAAATAGGATGAAAACAGTAACGGAGAAATAATATGATGATAAGTGAAAAATCTAGAGAAATATGTCTGGAGAAATATATCAACTCTACTGGATTTGAAAACATTTCTTCTCACAATAGTGATTAAAACTTATATGACTGAAAATGAGTGATTTATTTCTCTTATCAATAGATAAATCACTCAAGATGAAAAGTCTTGGAGTTCGCCACTCTTAGATTAATCAACAAGAGAATTTTGGTTTGAAAAAGATTACAGAAAAAACTCACCGTATGTTCTGTAGTCTTTTATTTCAATTTAAATGTAAAAGAAAATTAATTCACAATAAATCTCACCAAATGAATGTAGAATTTCAAGATTAATCATAGGTGGTATGTTGTAATCGAATGCAATCAGAACTGACCACATAGTTCAATGCCGACCACATTAAAAATGATAGAGAGAAGGAAGAAGAAAGATAGCCAGTAGAATTGATTTTAACCCCGAACATTAATTATTTAGCCTATCACTATCTCAATTACGTATAATAAAATCATTCAATTAAAGAGGAAAAGAATTAAAAGAAAACAAAGGAAGAAAACTCCCTCTGATAGCATGAATTGTTGTTGCTCCAGGCCCTCGGGTCTCTAGGGAAAGGTTCTCCGAGAAGTGCTCCAGGGTTCGCTCCAGGTTCTCTACTCTACTCATGAGTGAAAGTTCGAATGAGTTCCCCCGTCCTTCTCAAATTCTGTTGCATCTCTATTTTTATACCCTCCGTTGTGTACTTCATGTCACTGCTCGCTTCCACCTATTTCAAAAGTCCCTCAGTTATGCACCGCACACACGTGTTTTTTCGCGACAAACACATCGTGCTATATTTTATCACATAACTGACTCCTGCTGAGTTAGTTAAATTGATTTAGATGTCTTCCCATCTCTTGAATGAACCTGCACATGTTAAAATCAAAATGAAACATGAAGAAAGTTAATTAATATTTTATAGTTATTTTTTAGATTTTACTGTTATAATAATTATTAAAAAGTAATTAAAGTTAGTTATAAATATCTTAAACAATAATTATTATTAAATATTATTATTATTAATATATTATAAAATCTTTAATAAAGTTGTGAAGTTATTATTAATAATTAAGTAATTATAAAGTAAATTTTAATTAGATTACTTAAATTATATTAATATTAATTACTTTATTAATTTAATTAATAAAATTATTCTGTTAGAAATAAAATTAAAGAGTTAATATATTTATATTATTTAATATTTAACTTAATTTATTAAATATAATTGTTTATAATTTAATTATAAACTTTTTTATTAGTTTCACTTATATTTTATTTTATAATAGATCTATTTATAAATATCATAAACGTTTTTACATTAAAATTATTATATATTATATTATATTTAATTGATTAATTTATTAATTACTATTATGTTTTTGTCAATTATTCTATTTATTAGTATTTTAATTTTAATTTATCCCTTCCCCAATTCCAGTGCAACAAGAGGAAGAGCTTCAACTCATCTTCCCTGATTTCACCCTACAGCTCATCCTACTCCTTCAGGAGGCACGAGGTCATCTCCTATAGTAGATACAACGTTCTAGACATCTCAACTCTTACGGAACTCCCATTTAGCGTGGTGGTGACACGACGTATAGTGTTTCAGTGAAACTCAGGTGAGCTCGGCTTGACCTCCTATTCTACAGCAATCAGTTCCTTGGCTTCTCGATCACAAAAACGGATCCTCCTTCTGTGGTGGGTCGATTTCCATCTTCAAAAACAAGGTGGCGTCGCCTCTGCTCACCATCACAGCGGCTCCGGTTGTGGTGATTTTCATCCATCATGGTAACCTCCCTTCAACTCACCTCCTCCTTAATTCAAATCTGGAGGACCTCTTGTATTAGATTTTTTGATGCAGTGGTGGAAAAAATTAAGTACTCCATTGCGTGGCAATGTGGGTTGGAACTTAGTTTATATTTTAAATCTGATATAGTTGTGGGAAGATGGTAGGATTAGATGAATTGGGGTTTTAGATGCATTTTTTTAAAATGGATCTAGTTTGATCTTGGTGACGGGTTATACGGGGAAATAATGTAGAATTTGCAGCACTAGTGACTCGTGGTGGCTGAGCGGTGGTGAGAAGGTAGAAGTGGAGGATGAAATGGTGTGTGAAGAAACAATGTAAGGAGAAAAAGTGTGAGAAAGGGGAAACAATGGCATGGGTTACAGTGAGACAGTGACGAATACAGTGCATGGTGGCAAGGCAGAAATGGTGATATAGTAAAAGGGATTTATAGTAGAATGGTGGAAACGGTGTGAGGGAGCCACAGTGCCACCGTGAGGATACAGTGCAAGGACAGGTTATGGTGTCAACGTCTAGAAACAGTGTGAATAGGCACTATAAAGTTCTAGCTGTGAATCAAGACGAATCCACTATAAAATAAACAAAAACTAAAATAAATTAAAACTTAAATAAAATCCAAACAAGATAATTAATTAATTTAAACCATTGAAAAGTTAAATAAAAAATAACTTATAAAAAACTTTTTAAACATAAGTTAAATTAATAATAACTTCAATTTATTAAAAATAAATTTGTATTAAACAAAAACTAAAATAAAAAAAACCAACTTGTAAAAATTTAAAATAAAATTTAAACATTTATAAAATAAAGTTAAATTATATAAAATAATTACAGTTTCAAATTAATTAAAATAAAAAGATAATTATTATATTATATTATTATGCAGTTTTGTTAATTAATTAAATTAATGAAATTAAACAACAGTAATAAATTTATTAAATTAAATTTATTATTAATGAATTGTTACTAGACAGATAATATTTAGATTATGCTACTTTATATAATTAATATTTAAAACATGAACTGCTAAAAAACATCATTATTTATGAATTAAGAATAATTAATTAATTAATCAATTAAATGTTAAATTAATAATTATTAAGAATAAAATCACCAAACATAATAAAAAGTTTTAGACTATAAAATAAAGTAAAACATAAATTAACTATTTTAAAGCTTGAAATACATGATTAATTATAATAATTGATAAATTTATTTATAAAAACATAGAAGTGTTTATATTTATTATAAAGTATAAGAATAACCAATTAAAATCATTTAAAAATTAATGAAAAAATGTGGCAAAACATGTGTTTCTAAGGCCACATCATAACCCTTACCTTGTGCTTTTCCATAGTAGAGCATATGTTAAACTCATATATAAAGGTGAAATCATTGTTATTAAATTATACAAGAACCAAATATATAAATATGATATCATATATAATATTATAATATTTCTTTGTTGATAATATTTCCGTAGTATCATCGTTTCGGGAGTTAAATGATTCATTTTACTTTATATGATTTGTTACATAAGTCATGTTTGTTACGAATATGATGTATTTGATTAATATACAGAATAATATTAAGTTCTTAAATATTATTTTTAATTATCAAATGAAAATTATTCTTCAAAGGTTGCAATGGGGAATGAAATCTCATCGCGTCGTGGAGACGGTAAGCCGTACGTACACCCGAGCGAAAATATCATTATATTGATGGTGAAATCGTATTTCATTGGATGATATATTATATATAAAGAGTAATTAAAAAGTTATATTTATTATTTACATCAATTATACTCATTATTATACCCATCCAAAAAATGAAGTGTTGAATAAAAAACTACACCACGACGTGGAGACGTTAAGCCGTACGTATGCACGTATGGTTACTTTGTCATTAATAGGATGGATAGAATAATGAATATGGTTATACCATATTTATAATAATATCACAGTATGTATAAGGTACTGAATTTATTATTTTTCTATAGAAGCAACAAAGAAAGATGAAGTGGAAGAAGAATAGAACTCTGAAAGAGGTGGTGAAATAATTACCTCTTCTTCAGGTGATTTCTTTTGATTTGATCAAAAGGGCACCCTAGGTTGGATTTATGATGAAATTAAGGCCTCTCCGTTGTTTTGAGGGTAGTTGGTAGGATATTTGAGTAGGTTTTGGCCAAACCAAAAGGCTTTTGATGTGTGAATTTGAGAGAAGGGGAAGTACCCTTTTATAAGAGAGGTGATGGTCATATTAGGAAAATATTGAAATATTATTTTATTATAAAATCATTTTTGGTTTCTAATGGTTCCAAATGGATTAATTTATAGGATAAGGTGGGGATGAGTCTAAATCCTCTCAAAAAATAGTTTTTAGATTAGTTTTTTCAACCATATTAATCTTATCTTTAAGATTTAAATGTTAGTCAATAGTTTAACTTTTACCATGTCTTCTTGTATAATTATAATACATGGTTAATAAACTTAATATAAAATTACACGAGAACCTAAAGTGGTTCATTAATGAAATATATATAATTATATAAGTCTTATTCTAATCCTTATATTTTTAGGATAGTTATATTATTTAATAAAATAATATTTGTTTTAAAAACTCATTTATGTCAATTTTGACACTATTTGGTAATTGGTTTTTGTGAAAGTCATGAAAACTATATCACTTAGAAAAAAATTTATTTAATCAACCATAACATGTCATATCAACCTATAAAATTCGTGGAATTCATCAAAAGTCTCAACTTAATTTTTTTTTAAAATTTAATAAATCAATTATTTTAATCGTTCATTAATAAGGTAATTAATGCATCATCAGTGTGTCAAAAATAAATTTAATTATATAATGTCTGAAAATTATAAATAAAATACCATTATATATTAAATATTTTTATATTTATAATGAATATTTATAGTCTCATTTATTTTATGTATAACTTTATATTAAAAATATTTTAGTTATTAAAATTTGAATTTAACACTTTTAACTCTTCTTTAAATATAATATAATTAATGTACTAATCTAATCCAAGTGGATCAAAAAGGATCATATTCTATTCCTAAGGTTCATTTTGTTTGAAATAATCTTATCCAATAGAATTATTACATGTTTTTGGGAAATTATAAAATCACTTTTACCTTTAATTACCCTATTTACTTTTAACCGTGGGAAATAAACTTCAAAAGTTACTATTCACAAAAAATATTTTTCATTCTATTGAACCACATTTTACTTAATGATGTAAACCATGTCTCTAGGATTTTTGATATTTGTAAAGCCCCGACCCCAGTTACCTAGAGTCGCTACATTATTACATAACATTGGAATGATCACAAGAAAGATCAAATCTCGAAAGACCGATTGGTTTAGTAGCCTTGGAAACACTAGATATATTCATAAGTCATACATTACATCATAAAGTGAAAAACTACTACAACAACATATTGTCTCCATATTCCACACTCATATCCCCACATAACATCCCTTCAGGTCATTCATAATTTACTTCTTCACTTCCTGTGAAAAATAAAACATAGAAAAGGGGTGAGCTCAAATGCCCAGTAAGGATAACAATATAGCGGAAACTTTCATAAATAAGAATAAACATTTAAGACAATGTATAACTAAAACAAAAGCCTTTTAAACTTGAACTTAAACATAGTATGGCAAAAGTAAAATGAAATAATTACATTTACTTATTCACATGGATATTCTACTAATCGAATAATCACATGCAATATCAATAACCACTTTCATAATGATGGAATGCATTATTCCAGACTATCATAAACACATATCCAAGGCCTCGTGCCAAGAATAAAAATAAGATTTTTCCAAGGCCTTTTGCCAAGAAACTAGTTTGTCTCATGAGACCTACTAATGCATCTAGGAGCTATAGCAGGCTCCACCCGTCATATATTAAACCCAATGTATTCCCATATGAAAAGGTTTAAACATAACATAAACATTAATATTAAAACTATCATACGAAATGTCAATACTTTCACCATAAACTCTGAATGGTATAAAAATAGCACATCCACAATCAAACATATCACAAAACCTTCAATACAATATAGAAGTTTTGTATCATAATAAATCAACTTCAAATAAGCGTAAAATCCATCAAAGGATGTTGACATAGATGAAATCAAAACTCTTTTTAGAGAAATATCTCTTTTTATTTTTGAAATCATTTAAGAGTTATGTATTTATAAAATAAAACATTTTCTTTGAAAATATTCTTATAAGCTTGTAAGGGAAGCTTCAATGATTTTTTAACGACAGAAAATAACCACACCCGCCGTATAAGTTAAAAAAACATTCTTACCTTAATTCTGTCGAAAAGGTTAAAAGCACCTTGTTTGGAAAACGACGGAAAGATTCATTTATAAAACTCTTATAAAAAGTAAAACAAGGGTATAAATGACTATAACCCATATTCTTTTAAATAGTAAAAATGTTTTGAAATAAATTTTTAAGAAACATGGATGTGGATGATAAAGAGATCCCAGTAGATTATTACGTATAAACAACCTCGGATAATGAAGAGATTGTGAAATAACCCTTACCTTGTAATTTTCATTGGTTGGGGTAGGTTAACCTCTTGTATAATAGTGGAATAATTTTTATTAAATTATATAAGAATAATATACATTTATATGATATCATATATGATCTTTTAACATAGCTTTGTTAATAATATCTTAGTATTATCGTCGTTTCGGGTGTTAACTTACTCATTTTATTTTATAAGTTTTGTTAAATAATACATGTTTGTAATGGATAGGTTGTATCTTAATCATATATATAATGATATAAAGTCCTTATATACTACTATTAATCATCAAATGAGAATTATACTTGAATGGATTTGATGGAGAATGAATCTCGTTGCGTTCGTGGAGACGGTAGTCCGTACGTACGCACGAGCGACAATATCATTCCTTTGATATTAAAATAATATATAATTGGATGGTATATCATATATAAAGAATAATTATCATGTTATATTTATTATTTACATGAGTTACACATCATTATTATACCCATCCAAATAATACTATATTGAATAACAATTACACCACGACGTGGAGACGGTAAGTCGTACGTACGCACGTATGGTGACATGTTATTCAAAGGATGGATAGAATAATGAATATGGTTGTACAATATTTATAATAACATCATAGTATATATATGATACTGGAGTTATTATTTTATAATGGTAATAACAAAGGAAGAATAAGTGGAAGAAGAAAGGAACTTGGAAAAGGGTGGTGAAATCATTACCTCTTCATCGGGTTCTTCCTTTTGATTTGATCAAAATGGCTCATTATCTTGGCTTTCTGATCAAACTAAGGCCTCTAGGTTGTAGGGAGGGACGGTGGGAGAGTATTTGGGCAGATTTGTTCTGAACCAAAAGGCTTTGAAGGTGTGAATAAATGAGAAGGAGGAGTGCCCTTTTATAAGAGGGGTGAGGGGCACCTTTGGAAAAGCTAGAAATATTAATTTATAATAAATTCATATTCGGTTTCTAATGGCTCCAATGTTGATTATTTAAAAGTTAAGGTGGGGATAGGTCGAAAACCATTCAACCAATATAATTTAGATAGATTTGGGATACTATATTAACCTTATCTTTAAGTATTAACTCTTAGTTAATTAGTTTGACATTTACCATGTCACTTTGAATTTTTATATTATATAGTTAATACACTTACTATATACATCCAAGAGACCCCCAAGTGGTCCATTAATGATAAAAAAATCATGATATAAGTCTCTTGGCCG
The DNA here is from genome assembly GCA_963277665.1 of Viscum album. Classification (NCBI taxonomy): domain Eukaryota; kingdom Viridiplantae; phylum Streptophyta; class Magnoliopsida; order Santalales; family Viscaceae; genus Viscum; species Viscum album. The sequence goes on from OY728141.1 coordinate 1,599,076,377, forward strand.
AGAATTAGATTTTTATGAGTTTAATATCAATTAATAATATAATATTTGTTTTAAAAACTCTTTTATGTCAATTTTGACACGATTCAATAGTTGATTTTTTTGAAACTCATAACACAATTATTACTTCAAAAAAAGATAATTAAATAAATCCTAATATGTCATATTATCCTATAAATTTGTTTTAATTCATTAAAAGTCTCAAATTATATTTATTTGGGTATTTATAATATCAATTATTTTAAATTTTCACTATTATGGTAATTACTGCATCATCATTGTGTCATAAATAAATTAAATTATGAAATCTTTAAAAATTATAAATAAAATATCATTATGTATTAAATCATTTTAGATTTATAATTAATATTTATGGTCGAAAAGTCAACATATATAACCCTATGTAAAAATTTGTTTTCTAAAAGATATGTGCTTGAATTTTTTTTTTTGTATTCATTTTAACTTAATTAAAATAAAGTGTCCCTATCACCTAAAAGTGGCTCCATGGGGTCCCAAAATCGACCCAATGATTCCTATGGTCGAAAATGTATCAACCAATAAGGCTAGGACACATTTTAGGGTAATTTAGTATTATTATAATATTATTTTTTAACCCTTATTTACCAGATTTACCCTTAACCATGGTAAATAATATATTTACCGGAGTAATTATTCAAAATGTCTAAAAATAAAAGTTACCTATTTACACAATTTGAACATCCTGATTCAAAATATGGAATATATTTTTCCAAATTCAAAACACAGAAGTGGCAGAAATTAATTTAAAATTAATTCCCGTTGTTAAAACAAAAAGCGTGTTTTTAAGAGATAATAACTATCAAAAGATTGACACTTGTTTATGTCCGGATTAATTGTAAAATTATGTCCAATGACCAAAATTATATTAAATGGTAAAAATATATTCTTAATTTACTTTAAAACCACTCAAATTCATAATTTATCACCATTAATTATTTTGATTACAAAAGTTGTTTTTAATTAAAATTTAGTAATTTTCACTATTCATCAAAATATTAAAGTTATCCAAAAAGTACCAAAATTTTACCTTAGGCTAAATTCGATATATCGAATCCAAAAATGAAGTCCATTTAAAAAAATAAAATATATATAATTTCAAAAAGTAGGTATTACTATTCATAACGTCTAGTTTGATTGGTTATGGTGTTTTAGAACTCGGTGTTGCGTACAACACACGCTATCACATTATTCAAAGAGAAGCGTACTGTGGAAGCTTGGGCTGTTAAATTCCTCCCCCTTCAAATAATTTCGTCCTCGAAATTTGTAGAATATTATCGCATGAAAAGACTCAGGTGGTTCTTCATCATAAGTTCCTCAGGTTCCCACGTTGCCTCTTCCATCTTATGGTTTCTCCACAAAACTTTTACCAGACGCGTCGTCCAGTTTCTCAGTACTTGTTCTCTTGTATCAAGAATCCGGACGGGCTCTTCACAATAAGACAGATCGGGTTCCAGTTCTAACTCCTCATAGGTGAGTACATGCATTGGGTCAGACATGTATTTCCTCAACAGAGATACGTGGAACACATCGTGAACTTTGGAGAGACTTGGAGGCATTGCCAATCGGTAAGCTACAGCCCCAATTCGTTCTAGAATTTCGAAAGGTCCGATGTACCTGGGACTCAATTTACCTTTCTTACCAAAACGTATGACTCCCTTCCATGGAGATACCTTCAGGAAAACATGATCACCGACTTGAAATTTCAAATCCTTCCTTCAATTATCGGCATAGCTCTTCTGCCTACTTTGAGCTGATTTGATGTGATTTTGGATTACCTTCACCTTTTCTATCGTTTCCTCCACCAGTTCTAGACCTACAAGTTTTCTTTCACCAACGTCATCCCAACAGGTTGGTGTGCGACATCTCTTTCCATATAACGCTTCATATGGTGCCATCTGAATACTCGAATGGAAGCTATTGTTATAGGAAAATTCTAGCAGAGGTAAATACTGATCCCACATACCCTGAAAGTCAAGTGATAAGGATCTCAACATGTATTCTAAGGTTTGAATAGTCCGTTCTGATTGTCCATCTGTCTGAGGGTGGTAGGCAGTGCTCAAATGAAGTTCAGTATCCAGGGATTTCTGAAGACTCTTCCAGAATCTTGAAGTAAACGGGGATCACGATCAGAAACAATCGATAGGGGTACTCCATGAAGTCTCACAACTTCATTAATATATAGTCTTGCTAGACATTCCAGTGGTAGATCTTCTCTTATAGCAATAAAATGTGCTGACTTGGTAATACGATCAACAATAACCCATATTGCATCGTTCCTTCTAGGAGTCTTTGGTAGCCCCATGACAAAGTTCGTCGTAATATTGTCCCATTTCCACTCTGGTATGGAAAGAGTTTGTATGAATCCTCCAGGGTGTTGCCTTCCAGCTTTCACTTGTTAAGAAACCATACATCTTGACACAAAATCAGTAATCTCCCTCTTCATATTGTTCCACCAAAAATGTTCGTGCAAATCTCTATACATTTTGGTGCTCCCAGGGTGTATAGATAAATTGGAACTATGAGCATTATCCAACAATTCCCTTTTTATATCAGGTATATCGGGTACACAAAGCCTCTTCACGAATTTCAAAATTCCTTTTTCATACACAAAATCTCTCAATCTCCCATCATTCACAGCTTTAATCTTCTTTTGAAATTCTCCATCATTAGTCTGATAACTCTTAATCCTTTCTAGTAAATATGGTTTGACAACCATTTGAAAAAGCATTGATGTTTCTCATTCCCTGGTTATTCCCATGTCTATCTTCACAAGATCCATGAAAATTGGATCCCTTTCAATTCTCATATTGTTCAAAACTCCATGATATTTTCTGATCAAAGCATCTGCCACCTTGTTTGCCTTCCCCGGGTGGTAGTGTATCGTGCAATCATAATCCTTGAGTAATTCAAGCCATCTCCTTTTCCTCATGTTGAGTTCTTTTTGTGGGAAAATATACTTCAAACTCTTGTGATCAGAATAAATCTCACATTTTCACCATAGAGGTAGTGACTCCATATCATCAAATCAATGATCACAGATGCTAACTCGAGATCATGATTAGGATAGTTTTGTTCATGAATTTTCAACTATCGTGATGCATAGGCAATAACCCTATCATTCGTCATAAGGACACAACCAAGTCCTTTCTTCGATGCATCACTATAAATAACGAACCCATCATTCATCAATTGTAGAGTCAATGTAGGAGCATTGACTAATCTTCTCTTCAGTTCTTCGAAATATTTTTCACACTCTTTTGTCCAAACAAATTTAACCCCTTTGCGTGTGAGCTTCGTTAATGGGTTAGCCAATCGGGCAAAATTCTGGACGAAACGTCGATAATAACCTTCTAAACCAATAAAACTACGTACCTTAGTTATACTCGTCGGTTCTGGCCATTCTTGGATTGCCTTGGTCTTAGAAGGATCAATAGAGATTCCATCTTTAGAGACAATATGGCCAAGAAAAGAAATCTCCTGAAGCCTGAATTCACAATTGCTAAACTTCCCATATAATTCACGTCTTCTCAGAGTCTTCAAGATAATGCACAAGTGATTTTCATGATCTTCGTAGTTTTTTGAGTATACCAATATATAATCAATAAATACCACCAAAAATTCATCGATATATTCCTTGAAAACTCTATTCATCAGATCCATGAATACAGAGGGTGCATTAGTCAATCCAAAAGGCATTACTGTAAACTCATAATGCCCTAACCTGGTTCGAAATGCTGTCTTCGGAATGTCTTCCTTCTTCACACACAACTGATGGAATCTAGATCGAAGGTCAATCTTTGAAAAGTATTGAGCTCCATGCAGTTGGTCAAATAAATCATCAATGCGAGGTAGGGGATACTTGTTCTTTATCGTTATAGCATTGATCTCCCTATAGTCGATACATAACCTCATAGATCTGTCTTTCTTTTTAACAAAAAGAATAGGGGCTCCCCATGGAGAAACACTAGGGCGAATAAATCCATTATTACTCAATTCCTCTAGTTGTTTCTTTCGTTCAACTAATTCTACCGTGGCCATTCTATAAGGGGTCTTCGATATAGGCCTTGATCCAGGAATTAAATCAATGGAAAACCCAACTTCTCGTTCTGGAGGATGTCCAGGTAAATCTTCCGGAAATACATCTACAAATTCTTTCACAACAGGTACATCTTGTATTTGAACATTCCTTTCCTCACCCACAGTTATTTCATTCTCTTCCTCCCCAATAATTGAATTTAGTTGAGCTACTGGGGGTGGATCTAGATAAGAATTAGGTGGTGACGATTCTGCTCTAAAGATAAGGTGTTTCTTATCATCATCATCAAGAATCGTAACCTCTTTCTTATTACAATAAATCTTTGCATCATAGTCCAAAATCCAGTCCATACCGAGGATTATATCAAACTCAATAGTAGGTATGATGAGGATATCGGCAGATAAATAACATTTATGTGCTCTAATGGGGACTGATTCACAAAAATTTGTTGCAATGATACTTCCCTTAGGAGTTTTAACTAACAACTCCCTTGTTAAATCAAAGTGGAAATATCTAATTTTCTTAGAAAACTGGGAATATATGAAACAATGCAATGATCCAGAATCAAATAATGCATTTGATAAACTTTAGGAAACCATTAAATTACCTGCCACCACGTCTTTCGGAGCTTCTACCTCAGTAGTAATGATAGCATAAGCTTGGCCTTGATCCCTTGGCCTTTTCTGAGGTATGTTCTCCTGACGCTTAAGACATTCATTTGCATAATGCCCCATCTCCCTGCAATTGTAGCACTGAACATTGGTAGCTTCCTTCTTCCCCTTGCAATCACGATCTTGGTGGCCTTTTTCACCACACTTGTAACAGACTCCTGTTCCCTTCAAGAAAGTACCAGAGTGTTTCTTAAAACATTTACCACAGGATGGATATTCAACCTTTCTCTTCTTCCCATTATTTCCATTCCTAGATTGATCAGCAGGTCTCTTCTTCTCTTTCTTTTCTTTAAAGTCATAAGACTTAAAGAATTCCTTTTCGGTCTTGATAGCACATGAGACAGTGTCTTCGTACGATGAAAAGGATTGTGAGACTAATGCTTGACGGAGTAATGGTTTTAACCCATCAAAGAAATGATCAATCTTACTTCTTGGGTTACGTATATAATCTCCAGTATACCTTTCTAACCTTGTAAAGTTATCCTCATACTTTGCGACATTCTTTTCCTCCTTCTGTCTCAGACTTAGAAATTGCCTTTCCATATATGCTCGATGGTCGCGAGGAAAGTATTTTTATAAAAAAAGTTCTTTGAACTCCATCCATTCCATATTTGATACTTTATCATCTTCCTTCGTGTTTTGAATCAATGACCACCATTGATCAGCATCTCCAGTGAGGCGGTAAACTGCCATGATAACGTTTTCCCTTTCACTACTCCCCAAAGCCTGAAATATTTTCTCTAGGGAATTTATCCATTGTTCATATACTAAGGGATTTGTACTCCCATTGAATGTTGGTGGTTTTGGCCTCATGAATCGATCTAACATTGATCCTCCACGCTGCGGATCAGGGTGCTCCATACGGGTAAGGTTATTATTCATAACCTGAGTGAGTTTTCCCAGTATGGTGATTAGCTGATCGACACTAGTTGCATCACCAGCTCCACTATAATTATCTTGAGCAGGAGGGAAATCCCTACATGGAGTGCGTGCATTGATACGGTTTCCATTTCTTCCACTAGGTTCCATTTCTAAACAATGGAATAAACTAGAACAGTTTATAAATCAAAATACATAATTCCATACTTATAAAACACTTAACATAAATTGAACTATTTATGGATATAATCCATAATCATAAAAATGTTTTCATTGAGGAAGTATATACTCATAAACCCTTCATAATGATTTGTAAAGAAAATGAGAGTCATCCTAAGCATATCCCCCGGGAGTGTCATAACCAAGAGTGTAGCAAGGCCCGTTGTCGTGCACCAGTTCCCGTTTGAGTCTAGCTCAAAGTGGTGTTTTCGGGTATTACCCCTAGGTACATCTGTGCCAGAGCTGCCTCTACGTGCTCGTATCCAGACAGGGATGTATTGCTCAGAAAACTCACAAAATCTCTACAATACCAAAATTCTAGGAAGTTCTTCTATACTAATCCAGAAAGTTCATCTTAGGTCTACGTTCTCTAATCAGAGTTTATCTAAATCTAGCTTCCAAGGTTTGTACTAAACTTCCTCTGATACAAACTGTAATGTCCCGACCCCAGTTACCTAGATTCAGTGCATTATTACATAACATTGACATGATCACAAGAAAGATCAAATCTCGAAAGACCGATTGGTTTAGTAGCCTTGGAAACACTAGATATTTTCATAAGTCTTACATTACATCATAAAGTGAAAAACTACTACAAAAACATATTGTATCCATATTCCACACTCATATCCCCACATAATATCCCTGCAAGTCATTCATAATTTACTTTTTCACTTCCTGGTAAAAATAAAACATAGAAAAGGGGTGAGCTCAAATGCCCAGTAAGGATAACAATATAGCGGAAACTTTCATAAATAAGAATAAACATTTAAGGAAATGTATAACTAAAACAAAAGACTTTTAGACTTGAACTTCAACATAGTATGGAAAAAGTAAAATGAAATAATTCCATTTACTTATTCACATGGATATTCTACTAATCAAATAATCACATGCAATATCAATAACCACTTTCATAATGATGGAATGCATAATGCCAGACTATCATAACCACATAACCAAGGCCTCGTGCCAAGACTACAAATAAGATTTTTCCAAGGCCTTGTGCCAAGACACTAGTTTGTCTCATGAGACCTACCGATGCATCGAGGAGCTATAGCGGGCTCCACCCGTCACATATTAAGTCCAATGTATTCCCATATGAAAATATTTAAACATAACATAAACATTCGTATTAATACTAGCATATGAAATGTCATTACTTTCACCATAAACTATGAATGGTATAAAAATAGCACATCCACAGTCAAACATATCACAAAACCTTCAATACAATATAGAAGTTTTGTATCATAATAAATCAACTTCAAATAAGCGTAAAATCCATCAAAGGATGTTGACATAGATGAAATCAAAACTCTTTTTAGAGAAATATCTCTTTCTATTTTTGAAATCATTTAAGAGTCATATATTTATAAAATAAAACATTTTCTTTGAAAATATTCTTATAAGCTTGTAAGGGAAGCTTCGACTATTTTATAATGGCGGAAAATAACCACACTCGCCGTACAAGTTAAAAAACATTCTTACCTTAATTCTTTCGAAAAGGTTAAAAGCACCTTGCTTGGAAAACGAAGGAAAGATTCATTTATAGAACTCTTATAAAAATTCAAACAAGGGTATAAATAAATTTAACCCATATTCTTTTAAATAGTAAAAATGTTTTGAAATACATTTTTAAGAAACATGGATGTGGATGATAAAGAGATCCCAGTAGATTATTACGTATAAACAACCTCGGATAATGAAAAGATTGTGAAATAACCCTTACCTTGTAATTTTCCTTGGTTGGGGTAGGTTAACCTCCTGCATAATAGTGAAATAATTGTTATTAAATTATACAAGAATCATATACATTCATATGATATCATATATGATCTTTTAACATTCCTTTGTTAATAATATCTTAGTATTATCGTCGTTTCGGGTGTTAACTTACTCGTTTTATTTGATATGTTTTGTTACATAAGCCATGTTTGTAATGGATAGGTTGTATCTTAATCATATCCAGAATGATATCAAGTCCTTAGATACTATTATTAATCATCAAGTGAGAATTATACTTGAATGGATACGATGGAGAATGAATCTCATCGTGTTCGTGGAGATGGTAGTCCGTGCGTACGTACGAGCGACAATATCATTCTTTTGATATTAAAATAATATATAATTTGATGGTATATCCTATATACAGAATAATTATAATGTTATACTTATTATTTACATGAGTTACAAATCATTTTTATACCCATCCAAATAATACTATATTGAATAACAATTACACCACAACGTGGAGACGGTAAGCCGTACGTACGCACGTATGGTGACATGTTATTCAAAGGATGGATAGAATAATGAATATGGTTGTACCATATTTATAATAACATCACAGTATATATATGATACTGGAGTTATTATTTTATAATGTTAATAACAAAGAAAGAAGAAGTGGAAGAAGAAAGGAACTTGGAAAAGGGTGGTGAAATCATTACCTCTTCTTTGGGTTCTTCCTTTTGATTTGATCAAAAGGGATCCTTAGGTTGGCTTTCTGATCAAACTAAGGCCTCTAGGTTGTAGTTAGGGAAGTTGGTAGAGTATTTGGGCAGATTTTGGCCGAACCAAAAGGCTTTTAAGGTGTGATGAATTGAGAAGGAGGAGTGCCCTTTTATAACAGGGGTGAGGGGCACCTTTGGAAAAGCTAGAAATATTAATTTATAATAAATTCATATTAGGTTTATAATGGCTCCAAAGTTGATTATTTAAATTTTAAGGTGGGGATAGGTCGAAAACCATTCAACCAATAGAATTTATACAGGTTTGGGTTACTATATTAACCTTATCTTTAATTATTAACTCTTAGTTAATTAGTTTGACATTTACCATGTCACTTTAAATTTTTATATTATATAGTTAATAAACTTACTATATACATCCAAGAGACCCCCAAGTGGTCCATTAATGATACAAATAGCATGATATAAATCTCTTGTACGAACCTTATATTTTTATAAATTTAATATCAATTAATAATATAATATTTGTTTTAAAAACTATTTTATGTCAATTTTGACACTATTCAATAGTTGATTTTTGTGAAACTCATAACAGAATGATTACTTCTAAAAAAGTTAATTAAATCAATAATAATATGTCATATTATCCTAGAAAATTATTGTAATTCATTAAAAGTCTCAAATTATATTTATTTGGGTATTTATAATATCAATTATTTTAAATTTTCACTATTATGGTAATTACTGCATCATCATTGTGTCATAAATAAACTAAATTATGTAATATCTAAAAATTATAAATAAAATATAATTATGTATTAAATCGTTTTAGATTTCTAATTAATATTTATGGTCGAAAATCCAACATATATAACCCTATGTAAAAATTGTTTTTCTAAAAGATATATGCTTGTGTTATTTTTGTATTCATTTTAACTTAATTAAAATAAAGTGTCCCTATCACCTACAAGTGGCTCCATGGGGTCCCAAAATCGACCCAATGATGCCTATGGTCTAACATGTATCAACCAATAAGGCTAGGATACGTTTTAGGGTAATTTAGTATTATTATAATATTATTTTTAACCCTTATTTACGAGATTTACCATTAACGATGGTAAATAAAATATTTACCGAAGTAATTATTCAAAATGTCTAAAAATAAAAGTTACCTATTTACACAATTTGAATATCCTGATTCCAAATATGGAATCCATTTTTCCAAATTCAAAACACAGAAGTGGCAGAAATTAATTTAAAATTAATTCCCGTTGTTAAAACAAAAATCAAGTTTTTAAGAGATAATAAATATCAAAAGATTGACACTTGTTTATGTCCGGTTTAGTTGTAAAATTATGTCCAATGACCATGATTGTATTAAATGGTAAAAATATATTCTAAATATACTTTAAAACCACCCAAATTCATAATTTATCACTATTAATTATTTTGATTACAAAAGTTGTTTTTAATTAAAATTTAGTAATTTTCACTATTCATCAAAATATTAAAGTTATCCGAAAAGTACCAAAATTTCACCTTAGGATAAATTCGATATTTCAAATCCAAAAATTAAGTCCATTTAAAAAAATAAAATATCTATAATTTCAAAAAGTAGGTATTACTATTCATAACGACTAGTTTGATTGGTTATGGTGTTTTAGAACTTGGTGTTGCGTACAACACACGCTATCACATTATTCAAAGAGAAGCGTACCGTGGAAGCTTGGGGTGTTACAATATTTAATTCATATAAGTGGTAAAATTATGTTTTATACAAATTTTCAAATGTGCCTAGAAGGTGGGTAATAGACGTTAAAAATTTCAACAAAATTTTACACATATAATCTTACTATAAAATGACTCCAAAGAATTAAATTGAACTAATATAGGTAGTGTTTATCTATTTTGAATTTAAAATATATTTAAATAAAAATAAAAATTTTTTAAATAAAAGTTGGTTTTAAACAAAAATGTAGTGTTTTTCACCATTCTTCAAAAATTGAATGTTTTTAGAAAAATACCAAAAATTCAACCTAAGATGATTTTGATATTCTGAATCCAAAAATGAAGTCCATGTTTGAAAATAAAATTTATAAAATTCCAAAAAAATGGGTATTACTATTTATAACAGCTAGTTTGATTGGTCATGGTGTGCTAGAACTCAAAGCTGTGTGCAACAAAAGCTATTATATTATTCAAATAGAAAAATACCATGGAAGTTTTGGGTGTTACATTCTCCCCCATTCAAATAATTTCATCCTCAAAATTTCTATAATATTACTGTATAAAATGATTTGGGTGGTTCTTCATCATAAGTTCTTCAGGTTCGCACGTTGCCTCTTCCATTTTATGGGTTCTCCAAAGAACATTTACCAGATAAGTTGTCCAGTTTCTCAACACATGTTCTCTGATATCATTAATCCTGGTAGGAACTTTACAATGAGACATATTGGGTTCTAGTTTTATTTCTTCACAGTTGAGTACATGTGTTGGGTCATGCATGCATTTTCTCAATAGTGAAACATGGAACACATCATGAACTTTGGAGAGATATGGTGACATTGCCAAATAGTAATCTACAACTCAAATTTGTTCTAGAATTTCAAAAGGTTAAATGTACCTAGGACTTAATTTTCTCTTCTTACAGAATCGTATAACACCCTTCCATAGAGATACCTTCAACAAAAAATAATCTCCTACTTGAAATTCCAAATCCTTCCTTCAGTTATCAACATAGCTATTTTGCCTACTTTGAGCTGATTTGATGTGAGTTTGGATAATCTTAACCTTTTCCATTGCTTCTTCAACAAGTTCTAGGCCTATGAGTTTTCTTTCACCAACATCATCCCAACAAGTTGGTGTTCGACATCTCTTTCCATATAACGCATCATATTTTCCCATCTGAATACATAAATGGAATCTATTGTTATAGGAAAATTCTACCAGAGGTAAATAATGATCCCACATACCTTGAAAGTCAAGTGAGAAAGATCTCAACATGTATTCTAAGGTTTGAATAGTCCTTTCTAAATTTCCATTAGTTTGAGGGTGGTAGGAAATGCCCAAACTAAATTTAGTATCTAGGTCTTTTGGAATACTTTTCTAGAATCTTAATGTAAAACGGGGATCATAGTCAGAAACAATTGATAGGGGTACACCATGATGTTTTACAACTTCATTAATATATAGTCCTTCTAATAATTCAAGTGGTAAATATTCTCTTATAGCAAGAAGATATGCTGACTTGGTAAGGCAATCAACAATAACCCATATTGCATCATTTCTTCTAGGAGTCTTTAGTAGACCCATGATAAATTTCATCATAATATCATCCTATTTCCACTCAGGTATGGGAACAGGTTCCATGAATCCTCCAGGATGTTGTCTTCCATCCTTAACCTATTGAAAAACTATACATCTTGACACATAATCGACAATCTCCCTTTTCATGTCGTCCCACAAAAAATGTTCCTTCATATCTCTATAAATCTTAGTGCTACTAGTGTGTATAGAGAAATTAGAGCTATGAGCATCATCCAACAACTCCCTTTTCAGATCTGGTATATCTGCAACAAAAGTCTCTTCCCAAATTTCAAAATTCCATCTTCATATACAAAGTCAATCAATCTACCATCATTCACACCTTTAATTTTCTTTTGAAACTCCCCTTCACCAGTCTGAGAACTTTTTATTCTTTCTAATAAATATGGATTGGAAACCAGTTGAAAAAGTATCGATGTTTCACCTTCCATGATTATTCCCATATCTATTTTTACTAGATCCATGTACATAGGATCCCTTTTAACTCTCATCTTATTCAGAACTCCATGATCCTTTATGCTCAAAGAATCTGCCACCTTATTTTTCTTCCCTGGGTGGTAGTGTATAGTTCCATCATAATCTTTGAGTTGTTCAAGCCATCGCCTTTCCTCATGTTGAGTTAGTTTTGTGAGAAAATATACTTCATACTATTATGATTGGTATATATATCACATTTTCACCATAGATATTTTAATGGCATAGACTTCTTTAGTCCATTAATTGGTTGAAATCTGTTGTTTGTGGTGTTTTGGGAAGTCATGGTGACTTATTCCCAACAATTTTTTAAATTTATAGTACATCAACAATGTTTCTAGAATAACAGCCTTCCAACTGCAGCCTCTACATCCTTCTCCGAATTTCCAGTTCTGTGAAAAATGTTTCTAGCTATGTGAACAATGTCATCAGTAGGCTTATGTGAAAAATTTTAATGGTAGTCATATGTGAAGAGTTTCATTGATTGGCTTATGTGAATAGTTACAACAGTAACCTTATATGAATAGTGTCATCAGTAGTGTTATGTGAACAGTTCAAACAGTATCCTTATGTGAATAGTGTCATTGATAGGCTTATTTGAACAGTTCCAACGGTAGCCTTATGTGAACAGTGTCATCAATAGGCATATGTAAACATTTCCAATGGTAGCCTTAGGTGAACAATTTCATCGGTAGGCTTATGTGAATTGTTCCAAAGGTATCCTTATATGAATAGTGTCATTGGTAGAAATATGTGAACAATTCTAATGCTATCCTTATGTGAACAGTGTCATTGGTAGGCATATGTGAACAGTTCTAATAGTAGCCTAATGTGAACAGTGTCATCAGTAGGCTTATGTGAACAGTTCCACCGGTAGCCTTATGTGAACAGTGACATTGGTAGGCTTATGTGAACAGTTCCAACTACAGCCTTATGTGAACAGTGACATCAGTAGGCTTAAGTGAATAGTCCCAATGACAACCTTTTGTGAACAGTGTCATAGATAGGCTTATGTGAGCAGTTCCAACAGTAGCCTTATGTGAAAAATGTTTTTATAACGGTGAGGTTCCAACTACAGCCTCTATTTCCTTTTCCAAATTTCGAGTTCAAGAACAGTGTTTCCAGCTTCCTACATTTTCACCCCTTTGACATAACCGTTGATGTAAAATGCATTTAAATCCTCATTTTATGGACTCTAAGGCCAATCCAAAGGCCGTAACTCCTATATTAATTTTCTTAATTCTCGGGATGCTTTTACTTGGTCAAACTTTGTGGTTTAATGTGATCTGTTTTTAAGGGAAAATCCAACTTATCTTAAACCTCTTCTCTGTTAAATCTTCAAAAGGGACAAGATATATTCCTCCATTGTTCTTCATCCTTTTTCTTGGGTGTGATATTCTTGATCCTTTCATTCCTTCCCATAGGAGTTGTGGGATCAAACTTTCCTCTTCGGTTTGGGTCCCCTCCGGTTTGATGCAACCAAGCAGTATCGATCAATCTTCAATATAAGGTATTATCTATCATCATTATTTTGGGTTCATCTTCTTTTATTTCTCCTTTCCCTTTTATGGAATTTTCTCTCCATGTTCCTAATGGACTTTTCTTGGGTGTTGACTGGTGTGGTGGTGTCTCGGCATCCACAGGCGGATACAGTTGTCATGGGGGGAGGAGATTGTAATCCGTTGTGTGGCTCATTCTCGTATAATGAACATCAATGACCATTTGAGGTAGGGGATTCATTTTTTCTCTATTATTTTTCATACAAATGTAGATTTATCATGTTTTAGGCCACTGGATCACAAAGGAATTGACATATTAAATATTTGAATTGGATAAATGAATTGATATTGATTGTATGTTATTGCCTATTGTTTTTATAGAGAGTGTGATATCTATGATTTCGTTGTCAGATTCTCATTATTGATGGAAATTTTTAATGAACATAAATCTGGAATTAATTGATAATTTTTTGGATAAAGATAAAGAGGCATGTAAATGAATCTAGTTGTTGTTGTTGTTGTTGTAATATGATGTTAATCAAATTGATTCAATAAGAATGTTTAATATATTTGTTATATCTTACTATTTAGGTTTCCTGAAGTTGGAACCAATGAATAATAAATCAGTTAATTCAAGAAGGATTAAAGAACATGTTGTTTGATAAAAGATAATTCCATGCAGGGTTCTGAGTTACCCTATTGCTTGTTTAAGGTCCAAGATCCCAATTGATGTGATGTTTGTTCTCATACTTCTTGTGTTGTGTTGTGATCCTGGAAGGCTACTGTGATATGTGGGGGTAGGGAGGCCTATTGTTTATGGAATCAATTGAAGCCTAGAGTGGTGAGATGCATCGGTTTATGCATGTGTGTGTTGGTGAGGACACTGGAGATGATGGAATAGGTTGGATGTGAATGTTTGTATGCTTATTGTTTCTTGTTGGTTGTTTATCTTCTTAACTTTCCCACATATCATGGAAGTTAGTTTTCTTACCCTCCTTCAAAAAGTGGAAAAGACTCATGGGGTATGCCACATAATTTTCTTGTCTAGCTTCCTAAGGGAGGATGGGTATACGCTCTTATTATAGGTGGAATAGACTCGACGGGTAGTTCATCTACTCACCATATTGAGATCCCTTGTGTTTAGTAGCACATAATGATTTTCCAGAATGTCTGGGAATATGGGAAAGTAATAATGCTGTTAATAAATGATTGAATTAATAATGTTAACCCATGGGATTAGATCTTCCTGGGACTCAATACTGAGGTTGAATTTTTTTCAAAGGAACAAGGGACTTTGGGTGTCATGCTAATGAAATATATTGTTAATGGTTAATTAATGTTTAAATAATTAATGAATGTAAAGTGAAAATGATAAAAAGGTAATGATGGAGTGTAATCAAGATCTTTCAATGGTTGTGTTCTTATAGGGTATCTAGTCTAATAAGTGGAAGTCAAGAGTCCAAGAGACATTAGTAGCGATTGAGTATAAGACTGAGTTATGCCCATAGTATGGTTGTGAGTTATATTATATTATGTACTATTTTTTTCTATACACTAATCCACCCCATCAGTTAGGTAAACTGACATATCAGGGATTCTGACCCCTGGGGGGGGGGGGGTGGTGTTTTCCCCAAGATTCTATTGGGAGGATGGATTGATGACTACCCCCATTAGCCCTGCTCTCTTCTCTTGGTAGTTACATGTGCTGGTTGACACAACAGTTAGTTTTCCCCATATATGTCTATAGAGGGATGTAATGGCTTGTGGTTTTTCACACACATATATTCTGGATATAGTTTTCTATGGACTACTATAGGCGTAACATGTATAGGCTCTAATGGCTTGAGGATCCTTACTTGGTGTGTGGGATGTAAGGGCTTGAGGAATAATTCTCGACGTATGATACACGTTATGCGAGCTGTTGTGACTCCCAAAAAATACCTCGTTACTTTTCATTTATGGACATGGTAGTTTTGTTGTATGAGGTGCATGTTGTGGTTCTTCACCCAGGTGTCTATGGGCAAGACCTTTTGGAGAGAGATTCTTAGGACGTGCGACATTAGGGCAAAGCGGAAAACCAGTGGGGAAGTAGTAGTAGGGTACCACTAGTATTCATTATTATATTATATACTATTGTATGCTATACTTGGTGAGAGTGACCATGGAGAGGCTAGGAATGTAGTATAACTTTTTAGGTGATGAGTTAGTTTCACTTTTTGTTCACTATGCATTAGCAAGATTTCTTTACTTTTTCACAAGAGGCTTCAGGGAGGATCCTACTAAAAATACTGTTATACTCACCCAATATCTATATAATAATTTTTTCAGGTCACCTACAGAGGGTTGGAGATCAGGCTTGTTTCTACTAGCTCAGGGTTGTAGGAGGTGTTTGGGCTTCATGGTTGCGGCTGTTTGTACTTTATTTTGGGTATTTGCAGTTTTTCCCCTTTCAGTTGTATTAGTTTTGCATAACATTACATATATGTACATGGGATTTTCATTACATTGTTTTCTCATTTGAAATTGGTTGGTTTCTGTCTTATCTCTCTATTTTTCATGTGTTCTCTTAGAGGGAAATGCCTCCCATTTGTGTTTTTACTATAACCATGGGGCTAGTTGCCATCCCGAGGCCTACTAGAGGAAGGACTCAGGGGTAATTATCTCTCTAGTCACATTTCCGGCCCAGGAGGGGTTCACCTTGTAGGGAGGGGGTCGTGACAGAGTGGTATCAGAGCTTTGGTTGAGGGATATGATCTAGTTTGTTGTTAGGAACAAGTGAGGTTTCATGGGTTGGTAGGGAAACAATGTCATTATTGTTTAGAATGTGATGTAAAAACTGAAGACCGGATGAGACATAGTTGTTTAGGGCCCCCTGTGAACTGATGCATAAACCATTAAGTTTACAATGGCAACGAAACGTGGTGATAATAGTTATAGGGTAGAGACCTAGAAAAGGATCTTGCATCATTCTTCTTTGGACTTTGTTTGAATGGGTAGAACTTGGGATAGGTTAACATAAAATGAATAAAAGAAAACAATTAATTAATTAATGACGAGTCTTCCATATTCCAGGTTTAGGAGCTCTAACTATTTCTTATTTTACAGGTATGGCTCCAGGTTGACATCCTTGTTTGGATCGCATAGAAGATGTCCAGTAGGCTGTGCCAGCAGATCACCGTAGGGTTGAGGTTGACGACTATGACACTTAGAGGATGAAAATCCGAGAGTTTTAGCACCAGAGTTTACAGAAGTACAAGGGATTAGTTTCAGATGTAGTCATGAAAGACTAGTTTGAGGAGGCCGAGATAGGCTTTAGTTCGACCCGTGCTCAGAAGAAGCACTGGGTATCTTTGGTTGTGATGATGTTGTGTGGAGCAATGAGAAAGTAGTGGTTCTTTTTCCTTGGGGATCATGAGGAGGTGGTGATCTCATGGGAGGAGTTTCAATACATGTTTAGAGTCTAGTTTCTTTCTTCGACCGCAAAGGAGTCTAATCACTAGGAGCATCCTACCCTTCGACAGGGGAGCTCCAATGTCCGAGAGTTTGGAATCCATTTTAGGAACCTTTTAAGAAATGCTTCGGACCCATTGACAGATGAGGAGGACATGGTGTGGCATTTTGAGGAGGATTTTCATCTAGAGATCCAGTGCCTCGTCACCCCATTTATGCTGAAGACATATCTTGAGATGCTGGAAAGGGTAGAGGTAAATGAGAGGACATTTTTTTAGAACTGGATCGTCAAGAGAGTGGATTCATCATGATTTATCATGAAGCAGAGATGCGGTCCAGGGTTCTCAGTTTTCTGGGTAGAAGAGTTTCCATTCGGCTAGGGTAGGTCCCAGCCCTCAACATATTGTTTCTATAGGGGAAATGGATCTCATGCCTATTCCAAGGGATCAATCATATGTTTTTATTGTGGTGGTCAAGGTCATCAGCTATGAGAATTCCCGACCATTCAGAGTAGTCATCATGCACCAGGTGTTCCGCTCGAGGTTCCTCCATTGAGGCAGTTCCAGCTGAGGCAGCAACAGCATGTTGCACCAGCTTTGGATCTGCAGAGGGTAGATGGGGTGGGTAGAGGACATCCCCATGATGCTCCCCATCCTTAGAGAGTAGAGCACGACCATGGTGGTGGTCATCATCTGGGGAAGAGAGGCCATGTAGGAGGTCATGGTCAGCATCTTGCTTTAGCGTTTCCATCTACAGGGGAGCCAGACACCGTTAAAGGTAACCTTTTCTAGTTTTATACCTTGGTGTATTCCTTGTTTGATTTAGGAGCAACACACTCCTTCATATCACCTACCCTTTTACAAGCTTTGGGACTTGAGTTAGAGAGGCTTCCAGTGCCCTTGGTGTTGACTATGCCAGTTGGACGTCAAGATGACTTGTTTGAAGTATGTAGAGATAGTGAGATTGTGCTGGGGAAACATCACTCTTAGGTATATTTCATATGTTTACGGATACAACCATATGATTTTATCCACAACATGGATTGGTTGTATTCGGTGCAGGCTTGCATGGATTTCTTGAGGAGGCTGGTTGTGTTCTTCGATGAGGATGGAGATCCACTGGTGTTTGTTGGTGAGAGAGACCCTCAGATGGGTCAGAGGCATGTTTTATCCTTATCATCCTTGATGACTGAGTCGATTCTTAGTTCTTCAAAGGTTCAGCAATTGGTGTTTCCTAGGGTCGTAGAAGAGTACCCTGATGTCTTTCCAGAAGAGGTTGTAGAATTACCCCCCTCGACGAGAGATTGAGTTTGGGATCGAGCTACAACCAGGAGATTCTCCTATCACTATGAATCCATATAGAATGGACCCTTATGAGTTACAAGATCTATGTATATAGAATTATGGTATGTTTAAGTGTGGTTTTTTCGGTCGAGTTTGTCACCATGGGGTGGACCAGTTTTGTTCATGAAGAAGGCTGACGGTAGTTTGCAGTTGTGTATCGATTATCATTGCTTAAACAAAGTGAGAGTGAAAAATTTCTATCCTCTTCCATGGATTGATGATTTATTCGATCAACTTATGGGTGAAAGTTGGTTCTCAAAGATTGACTTTCATTTATTATATCATCAGATGCTTGTGAAGGATGGGGATATCCAGAAGACAGATTTCTGTTGTCGTCATGGGAATTAAGAGTTTGTTGTAATACCGTTCGGTGTAACGAATGATCCATCTTTGTTCATGGGATTGAGGAACGCCATGTTCCAGGTTTTCCTGGATATGTTCATGGTTGTTTTCATCGATGACATCCTTGTGTACACCAATTATGAGGAGGAGAAGGAAGATCATCTACACGCCATTTTGGGAGTTCTTCGTCAATAACAGCTATTTGGGAAGTTGTTAAAGTGTGATTTTTGGGCTCAAGAAGTCCATTTCTTGGGGAATTTTGTGTCCGAACATGGATTACCTATAGATCCATAGAAGATAGAAGAAGTTGTGTCTTGGGAATCCCCCAAGATAGTGGAATAGGTGTGAATTTTCCTTGGTATCGCAGGCTACTACAGGAGGTTCGTAGCCGGTTTCTCTCAGGTTGTGACTCCTCTAACATCATTAACTTGGAACGACCAGTTATTCATGTGAACTTATTTGTGTTCTGAAGTGTTCGATTATCTGAATGAGAAGTTGGTAAATGCTCCAGTTCTTTGTTTTCTAGAAGAGGGAGTTCATTTTGATGTTTTCTATGATGCTTCGCATCTGGGGTTCGACTGTGTTTTGATGCAGCATAGATCAATTGTTTCTTATGGGTGCTGACATTTGTGTCCCCATGAAAGTAACTATGCCTCCCATTATTTTGAGTTAGATGAAGTGGTTATTTCTCTAAAGTTGTCGAGACATTACCATATTTGAAAGCTCTTTGTGGTTTTCACTGATCATAAGAGCCTATGGTATGTTTTCTCCCAACCTGACTTAAACATGCGATAACATCGGTGGATGGAGTTCTTATAGGAATACGATTTTGAAATATCATATACCCCTAGAAAGGGGAATGTTGTAGATGATGCCCTAATCTAGAAGTCAAGTAGTGATGTAGTGTATGAATCTAGTGATTCTTGGAATGTTATGGATGAACTTTTGGAATTACATCTCAATATGGGAGAAGTTGGGGGAAAACATGTATTTTTCAGATGATGGTGCAATTATCTCAAGTGTTGTAGGTGGAAGAGTACCACTTGGTGGTTCTTGAGGTGTAGGTATAGAGAGACCGAGTTGTTTGTGGTGAGGCCCCTGTTGGTTGGTATGAGGATGAACAACATCGAGTGTTGTATCACAGAAGTCTATTTGTTCCTTTGGCGATACACGAGACGATTATCAGAGACTTCAATAGTTCACCTTTAGCGGTGCATCCTGGCACGAAAAATATTTACCGAGCCTTGAGGAGTCAATTATGGTGGACTAGGATGAAGTGTGCAGTTGTGAAGTTTGTGTCTCGATGTTTGGTCTGCCAGAAAGTGAAGGCCGAACACTGTGTTCCTGGTGATCTACTCCAACCGTTAGATGTTCCTTAGTGGAAGTGGGAGGACATCAAAATGGTCTTTGTTACTGGTTTAACTCGAGATCATGGAGGACAATACACTATTTGGGTGGTAGTTTATTGTTTAACAAAATCTTCCCACTTCATAGCGATCAAGGAGTCAAGATTATTGTATGTTTTGTTGAGAAAGTATGTGGAGGAGGTGGTGAGACTTCATGGGTTCACAGGGATGATCATTTCTGATCGAGATCCTTGTTTTACCTCCAGGATGTGGAGAGGTCTCTATCATGCTTTTGGATCTCAGATATGTCTTAGCACTACTTTTCATCCACATACAGATGGTCAGATAGAGCGAACAATCCAGACTCTTGAAGAATTGTGGTGATCTTGGGTCCTGGATTTTGTTGGTTCGTGGATGAGGCACTTACCCTTGGTTGAATTTTTTTAAAACAATAGTTTTCACTCTATGATCAGTATAGAACCATTTGAAGAACTGTAA
Organism: Viscum album; assembly: GCA_963277665.1. NCBI lineage: Eukaryota > Viridiplantae > Streptophyta > Magnoliopsida > Santalales > Viscaceae > Viscum > Viscum album. Next base: position 1,599,096,968 of record OY728141.1, read on the forward strand.
GGCTGAACATTCCATTATACATTTTGCTGGAATGGGATTAGAGAGACATCAATTCTTGGACTGAAACTAGTGCAGAATACAACAGAGATGGTTCAGGTGATTCGTGAGAGGATGAAGACTGCGCATGATCATTAGAAATCATATGCCGATCAAAAGAGGAGACCATTGGAGTCTGATGTTGGTGATCACATGTTTCTGAAGGTAACTCCCCATCGCGGTTAGAAAAGTTTCGGTCACAAGAGTATGCTTTCTCCCATGTTTGTTAGTCCTTTAGAAGTTTTGGCTCGTGTTGGAGCAGTGGCATATCAGATAGAACGTCCCCCGTACATGAGTTGGATACATGATGTTTTCCATATATCACTGATCTATTATTATCTTCATGATGAATCAAATGTCATTGATTGGAGGGAGATCAATGTTTATAATGATTGAACCTTCATGGAGTTGCACGTAGAGATCCAAGACCGCAAGGATAAGGTGTTGCGTGGGCATTCTATTCCCTTGGTTCGTGTCTTGTGGCAACATGGTGGTGTTGAGGAGAGTACTTGGGAATGTGAGTCACATATACGTGCTCAGTGCCCAGAGTTTTTTTTATGTTTAACTATTCTCATGTAATGAAGTTTTCTTTGTGATTGCAGACCTTTTATGTTTATGATATGACATTCTTTGGTTGCTTCTTGTAGTTTTCTCTCTTTTGAGAGGTATCTCAATGGGTGGTTGTTCAGAACTCTTTTCTATTTCCTTTTAGGTTGGTTTTAAATTCTTTGTGATGAAAATGTTTTGAGAGGTATCTAATGTAATTTCCCAGACCTCTTTGGTCCATTACTTTGCTGAAATCTCATGATTGAGGTGTTCTCGGAAGTCATGTTGACTTATTCCCAACACTTTTACAAATTTCTAGTACATGAACAGTGTTTCCAGAATAGTATCCCTCTAACAATATCCTATACTTCCTTTTACAAATTTCTAGTTTGGTGAACATTGTCTTTAGTTATGTGAACAGTGTCATTGGTAGGCTTATGTGAACAGATCCAACAGCAGCCTTATGTGAACAGTGTCATCGGTAGGCTTATGTGAACAGTTCCAACAGTAGCCTTATGTGAACAGTTTCATCCATAGGCTTATGTAAACAGTTCCAATAGTAGCCTTATGTGAACAGTTTCATCGGTAGGCTTATGTGAATAGTTCCAATGGTGGACTTATGTGAATAGTTTCATCGGTAGTCTTATGCGAACAGTTCTAATGGTAGCCTTATATGAACACTGTCATCAGTAGGCTTATGTGAACAGTTCCAATGGTAGCCTTATGTGAACAGTGTCATCGGTAGACTTATGAGAACAGTCCCAACGGTATCATTATGTGAATAGTGTTATCAGTAGGCTTATGTGAATAGTTCCAACAGTAGGCTTATGTGAATAGTGTCATTGGTAGGCTTATGTGAATAGTTCCAAGGGTAGCCTTATGTGAATAGTGTCATCGGTAGGCTTTTGTAAAGAGTTACAAATGGTTTCCTTATGTGAACAGTGTCATTGGTTGGCTTATGTGAAAAATCCCAATGGTAGCCTTATGTGAATAGTGTCATCGGTAGGCTTATGTGAATAGTTTTAATGGTAGCCTTATGTGAATAGTGTTTCCAGAATTGTGAGGTTCCAACTACAGCCTCTATTTACTTTTCTAAATTTCGAGTTCATGAATAGTGTTTTTAGCTTCCTATAGTTTCACCCCATTGAAGTTTCCTTTGATGTAAAATGCATTTAAAGCCTTGTTTTAAGGACTCTATGTCTAATTCAAATGCCTAAACTCCGATATTAATTTTCTTAAGGTTTGGGATTCTTTTACTTGGTCAAACCACATGGTTTAATGCGATCTACTTTTAATGGGAAATCAAACATATATTAAATCGATGCTCTATTAAATCATCAAAAGGGAAAAGATATCTTCCTCCCTTGTTCTTCCTCCTTGTTCTCGAGTGTGACATTCTCTATCCTTTCTTTCCTTCCTATAGGAGTTGTGAGATAAAACATTACTCCTTAGATTAGGTCCCCTCTGTTTTGATACAACCAAGCAGTATCGATCAACCTTCAATATAAGGTATAATCTATCGTCGTTCTTTTGGGTTCATCACCTTTTGTTTCCCATTGACCTTTTATGGAATTATATCTCTATGTTCCTAATGGAATTTTCATGGTTGTTGACCGGTGTGGTGGTGTCTCTACATCCTCGGGTGGATATAGTTGTCATGGGGGGAGGAGATTGTAATCTGTTGTGTGGCTCGTTCTCGTATGAAGAACTTCAAGGACCATTTGAGGTATGTGATTCGTTTCTTCTCTATTCATTTACGTGAAAATGTAGTGTTAGCATGTTTGTCCCACTAGATCACAATGGAATTGACATATTAAATATTTGAACCAGATTAATAAATTGATATTGGCCATTTGTTATTTCCTCTTACTTTTCTAGATAGTGTGATATCTATGCTTGATTTGTTATCTTCTCATTCTTGATGGAATTTGTCAATGAATGTAAAGCTAGAATTAATTTATAAATGTTTGGATAAAGATAAATAATAATGTAAATGAATCTGGTTTTTGTTGTTGTTGTTGTAATTTGATTTTAATCAAATTGATGCAGTTAGCATGTTTAATCAATTTGTGATAGCTCACTATTTAGGTTTCCCAAAGTTAGAACCTAAAAATAATAAATCAGTTAATTCAATATGGTTTAAGGAACTCGTTGTTTGATAAAAGATAATTCCTTGTAGGGTTCTGAGTTACCCTCTTGCTTTTTAAGGGACAAGAGTCCAATTGAAATGATGTTTGTTTTCATGATTCTTGTGTTGTGATGTGAGCCTGGAAGGATATTGTGATATGTGGGGGTAGGGAGGCTTATTGGTTATGGCAGTAGTTGATGCCTAGAGTGGCGATATGCATCAGTTTATGGATGTGGGTGTCAAGGAGGACACCAGAGATGATGGAATGGGTTGGATGTGAATGTTTGGATGCTTACTATTTCTTGTTGGTTGTTTATCTTCTCTACTTTCCCCACTTCTCAAGGAAGCTGGTTTTCTTACCCTCCTCTCAAAATGGGAGAAGATGCGTAGGGTGTTCCACATGATTTTTGTGATTAGTTTCCTACGGGAGGATGTGTCTAAGATCTTGCTATAGGTGGAAAATACTCAATGGGTAATTCATCTACTGACCATGTTAAGCCCCCTTATTTTTAATAGTTTAGAATGCTTTTCTAGAATTCCTAGGAATATGGGAAGGTAATAATGCTATTAATAAATTATTGAATTAATAATGTTAACCCATGGGGTTGGAGATTGCTGGGACACAATGTTGAGTTTGCAATTTTTTAAAAGAACAATGGACTTTGGGTGTGATTCTAATGAAATATAATGTGTAAATTGTTAATGGTTAATTAATGTTATAGGAATTAATGAACATAACGTGAAAATGATAAAAAGTGAATAAAGGAATGTAATAAAGCTCTTTAAATGGTTGTGTGCTTATAGGATACCTAGTCTTAGAAGTGAATGTCGGGAGTCCAAGAGATGTTAGTTGTAGTTGAGTCTAGGACCAGGTTATTCCCATAGTATGGTTGTGAGGTATAGTATATTATGTACTATTTTTGTTTCTATACACTACTCCACCCTGTCAGTTAGGGAAACTGACATATTGGGGATTCTGAGCCCTGGGGGGGGGGGTGGTGTTTTCCCCAACATTCAAGTGGGAGGATGGATGGATGACTACCCCCATTGGACCATCTCTCTTCTCTTGGTAGTTACTTGTGATGGTAGGCAAATCAGTTATTTTTCACCATATATGTGTATAGAGAGCTCTAATGTCTTGTGGTTATTCACACACATATATTCTGTATATAGTTTCCTATGGAATACTGTAGGCATAATATGTATAGTTTGTGATGGATTGAGGATCTTTACTCGGTGTGTGGGATGTAATGGATTGAGGTATAATGCCCAATGTATGATACACGTTATGCAAGTTGTGTAGGCCCCTAGATACTACCTGGTTAATTTTCTAGCATGGATGTTGTGGTTTTGTTTCACGAGGTGCATATTGTCGTGCTTCTCCCATGTGTCTATGGGAACGAATTTTTGGAGAGAGATGCTTAGGATGTGCAATGTTGGGGCAAAGTGAAAAAATAGTGGGGAAGTATTAGCAGGGTAACATTGATATTCTCTATGATATTATATACTATTGTATGTGATACATTGTGATAGTAACCATGGTGAGGCTATGAACATAGTATACCTATTTTGGTGATGAGTTAGTTTCACTTATTGTTCACTGTGCTTTAGTATGCTTTCTTTACTTTTTCACTTGAGGTTTCAGGGAGGATCCTACTTAGTATACTGTTATACTCACCCTATGTCTATATAAACTATTTTTAGGTCACTTGGATTAGGTTGTATATTAGGCTGGTTTATACTACCTTGGGGTAGCAGGATTTATTTGGGAATCGTGGTTACTGTTGTTTTTTACTTTCTTTTGGGTATTTGTAGTTTTCCCCTTTCAGTTGTAGTAGTTTTTCATGACATTACCTATCTGTACTTGGGATTTATTTTACATTTCTATCTCAGTTGGAGTTGGTTTGCATCTATCGTATCTCTATCTTTCTCATGTGTTCTCTTAGAGGGTAATGCCTAACATTTGTGTGTTTACTATACCCTCAGTTCTAGTCGCCAATCCGGGGCCTACTGGATGCGACACTCGGGGGTCATGATCTCCCTTATCACAATGTCGGCTCAGGAGGGGTACACCTTGTGGGGAGGGGGTCGTGATAGAGATAGTGTCTCCATATATTCAATGAAAATATTACAGTAGCAAACTCAAGATCATGAGTAGGACAGTTTTGTTCCTGAATTTTTAGCTATCATTATGCATAGGCAATAACTCTATCATTCTACATAAGGAAACAACAAAGAATTTTCTTTGAAGCATCACTATAAATAACGAACACATCATTCCTCGATAGTAGATTCATGATAAAAGCATTGACTAATCTTCTCTTCCATTATTCAAAACATTACTCACACTCCTTTTTCTAAACTAATTTAACCCGTTTATGTGTGAGCTTGGATAATGGGTTATCCAATCAGGAAAAATTCAGTACGAAATTCCCATAATAAATTATTAAACCAATAAAACAGCATACATCAGTTATACTCATCAGTGCTATACAATCTTGTATTTCCTTTGACTTTGAAGGAACAACCGATATTCTATCCTTAGTGACAATATGGCTAAGAAAATAAACCTCCTGAATAAATAATTCACACTTAATAGACTTTCCAAATAATTCATTTCTTCTAAGAGTCTTTAGAATAGTGGTCAAGTGATATTTATGATCTTCGTAGATTTTGGAGTATACCAAGATATAATCAATAAATACCACTACAAATTCATCATGATATTCCTTGAAAACTATTTTCATTAGATCCATGAAAAAAGGGTGCATTAGTTAGTCCAAAAGGCCTTACTGTAATCTCATAATACCCATACCTGGTTCAAAATACTGTCTTCAGAATTTCTTCCTTCTTCACACACAACTGATGATATCTAGATCGAAGGTCAATCTTTGAAAAATATAGATATCCCTGAAGTTGATCGAATAACTCATCAATGCAAGGTAGGGGATACTTGTTCTTTATTATTATAGAATTTATTTCCTTATAGTCAATGCACAACCTCATAGATAAATCCTTTTTATTAAGGAAAAGAACATGGGCTACCTATGGAGAAACACTAGGGAAAATAAATACATTATTACTCAACTCCTCTAGTTTTTTCTTTAGTTCCACTGATTCTTTAGTGGCCATTCTATAAGTGGCCTTCAATGTGGGCCTTTAACTATGAATTAAATCAATGGAAAACTCAATTTCTCATTCTAAAGGATGTCCAGGTAAATCCTCTGGAAACACATCAACATATTCTTACACAATAGGTATATCCTCTATTTGAACATTATTTTCCTCACCCATAGTTATTTCACTACCTTCCTACCAAATAATTGAATTTAGTAGTGCTACTGGGTGTGGATCTAGATAAGAACTAGATGGTGACATATCTCCTCTAAAGATATGGTATTCTTTATCATCATGAAAAATTGTAACCTAGTTATTCTTAAAATAAATTTTCACATCATTGACCGAAAGACAATCCATACCGAGGATTACATCAAATTAGATAATGGTTATGACAATAAAATTAGTAGATAAATCACATTTATATGCTATAATGGTAACATATTCACAAAACAATGTTGCAATGATACTTTCCTTAGGAGTTTTGACTGACAAATTTCTTGTTAAATCAAATTGGAAATATCTAATTTTCTTGGAAAACTGGGAAGATATGAAAGAATGTGATGATCCAGAATCAAATAAAGCATTGGCTAAATTCGAGGAAACGATTAACGTACCTTCCACCACGTTATTCGGAACTTCAACCCCTGTAGTTGTGATCACATAAGATTATCCGTTCTCTATTATCCTTTTTTGAGTTAGGTTTCCTTGATTCTTAGGACATTCATTTTCATAATGCCCTAGTTCTCTACAATTGTATCCTTAAACATTGACAACCTCTGTATTTCCCTTTCAATCACCTGCTTGGTGGATTTTTTTCACCACACTTGTAAAAAACTCACATTCCCTTCAGGAAAGTACCATGGTGTTTCTTCCCATATTTACTATAGGATAGGAATTCAACTTTTCCCTTATTCTTCTTATTTCCATTTCAGGATTGTTCAGAAGATCTCTTCTTCTATTTCTTTCCGTTGAATTTGTATGACATAGAGAATTAATTTTACGTCTCGATAGCACATGAGACTATATCATTGTATGACGAGAAGGATTGTGAGACTAATGCTCAATATATAAATGGTTTTAACCCATCAATGAATCGATCAATCTTACTCCATGTTTTACATATATAATTTGAAGCATGTCATTCTAATCTTGAAAAGTTATCCTTATACTTTTCAATATTCTCATCCTCCTTTTGCATCAGAATTAGAAATTGCCTTTCCATATCTGCTTGATGTTCAGGAGGAAATTATTTTTCTAATAAAAGACCTTAAAACTTCATCCATTCCATATTTGATACTTATTTATCCTCTTTAGTGTTTTTAATTAATTACCACCATTGATCTACATATCTTATGAGGCGATAAACTACGATGACAAATTTTTCCCTTTCGCTACTCCCCAAAGCATGCAATATTTTCTCTATGAACTTATCCATTGATCAACTACAAATGTATTTGTAGTCCCACTTAATGATGGTGGTTTTTGCCTCATGATGCAGTATAACATTGATCCTCTGCATTGTGGATCAGGGTGCTCCATTTTGGTATGGTTATTATTCATAACCTGAGTGAGTTGTCCCCGTATGATTATAAGTTGTTCAGCACCAGTTGCATCACCATCTCCACTATGATTATCTTGAGTAGGAGGGAAATACATACATGGATTACGTGTGTTGATATGGTTTCCATTACTTCCACCATGTTCCATTTATAAACAATGGAATATACTAGATTAGTTTATGAATCACAATACATAATTACAAACTAGTAAAGCACCTAACATAAATTGAACAGTTTATGGATATAATCCATAATCATAAAAAATGTTTTCTTTGAGAAAGTATTTACTCATAAATCCTTCATAATGTATTTTAAAGAAAATGTGAATTATACTAAGCATATCCCCCAGGAATGTGGAAACCAAGAGTGCAGTAAGGCCCATTGTCATGCACCAGTTCCCGTTCGAGTCTAGATCAATGTGGTGTTTTCGAGTTTTACACTTATATACATCTGTGCCAGAGTCGCCTCTACCTGCTCATATCTAGATCATGATTTATTGCTTGGAAAATTCACAAAATCTCTAAATTACCAAAATTCTAGGAAGTTCTTCTATACTAATCCTCAAAGTCTATCTTAGGGTAATGTTCTCTAATCAATGTTTTCCTAATTCTAGTTTCCATAGTTTGTACTAAAAATCCTCTCATACCAACTATAATGCCCCAAACCTAGTTACCTAGAGTCGGTGCAATATGGCATAACATTGGCATGATCACAAGAGATAATGTAATGGAAGACTGATTAGTTTTGTATCCTTGGAAGTAATAGATACATACATAATTTTTAAATTACATTATGAAAATCAAAAACAACAACATTGTGTCCCATTTGAACACACTCATATCCCTTAGCATATTTATGAAATTTAATTGTAATATACTTATTCACATCCTTGGACAAATAAAACATAATAAAGGGGTGAGCTCAGATGCTCAGTAAGGATAACAATATAAGAGAAACTATCATAAATAAGCATCAAAATTTAAGGCAATGCATAAGAATGAAACACAAGAATTTTAAACATAAATTTCAGAATAATATGGAAAAGATAAATCAAATAATTCCCTTTACTTATTTACATGGACATTTTACTAGATGAATAATCACATGAAAAATCAATAACTAATTTCATAATAATGGAATGCATAATGCTAGACATCATAAACACATAGTCAAGGCCTCGTTCCGAGACTAAAAATAAAGATTCTTTCAAGGTCTTGTTCCGAGACACTATTTTTTCTCATGATACCTACTGATGCATCGAGGAGCTATAGCGAGCTCCACCAATCACTTACTAAGTCCAATGCATTCCTCATATGAAAAGGTTGAAACATAACATAAACATTAATATTGAAACTTTCATTCAAAATGTTAATACTTTAATAATAAAACATGAATTGTATAAAAATAACACAACCACATTCAAAAATATCACAAAACCTTCAATACAATATGAAATATTGTATCATGATAAATCAACTTCAAACAAGTGTAAAATCCATCAAAGGATGTCGACATAGATGAAATAAAAACTATACGATAGAAATATCTATTTCTATTTTGAAATCATTTAAAATTAACATAATTATAAAATAGAACATTTATTTTTAAAATATTATTATAAGCTTGTAAGGGAATCTTTGAAGGTGTTATAGTGGTGGAAAATAGCTACACCCGCTGTATAAGTTAAAAAAAACATTCTTACCTTAATTTTTCGAAAAGGCCATAAAGTACATTGTCTGGAAAATGATGGAAAGATTAATTTCAATACATTTTATAAAAAATAAATCAAGGTTACAAATCAATTTAACCAATATTCTAGGAATTAGTTAAAATGTTTTGAAATACATTTTTAATAAACACATATGAGGATGATAATGAATTCCCAGTAGATGCTTACATATAAACAACCTCAAATAATATAGGGATTGTAAAAATAACCCTTACCTTATAATTTTCATCATTAAAGGGTATGTTAACCTTATGTATAATGTAGAAATCATTTTTATTAAATTATAAAAGAACCACATACATAAATTTGATATCATATATGATCTTATAATATTGATTTGTTAATAATATCATAGTAGTATCATTGTTTCGGGTGTTAACTGATTCATTTTACTTTATATGATTTGTTACATAAGTCATTTTTGTTATGAATATGATGTATTTTAATCATATCTAGAATTATATTAAGTTATTAAACATTATTTCTAATAATCAAATGAAAATTATTCCTGAAAGGTTACGATGGGGAATAAAATCTCATCACGTCATGGAGATGGTAAGCTGTACGTATGCAAGAGCGAAAATATCATTCTATTGATGGTGAAATCATATGTTATCGGATGTTATATTATATATAAATAATAATTAAAAATTTATATTTATTATTTAAATCAATTATACTCATTATTATACCCATCCAAATAATGAAGTGTTGAATAACAAACTACACCACGATATGGAGAGGTTAAGTCGTACCTATGCACATTTGGTGACTTTTTCATTCATAAGATGGATGGAATAATGAATATGGTTGTACCATATTTTTAATAACATCACATTATGTATAAGGTACTATATTTATTATTTTATTATGGAAAAAAATAAAGAGGAAGTGGAAGAAGAAAAGAACTTTGAAGGAGGTTGTGAAATAATTCCCTCCTCTTCAGGATCTTCCTTTTGATTTGATCAAAAGGGATCCGTATGTTGGATTTATTATCAAAGTAAGGCCTCTAGGTTGATGTGAGGGTAGTTGGGAGGATATATGTGTAGGGTTTGGATGATCCAAATGTCTCTGGATGTGTGAATTTGAGAGAAGGGGAAGTACCTTTTTAGAAGACAGGTGAGGATCAATTTAGGAAAAGCTTGAAATATTAATTTATTATAAAATTGTTTTCTATTTATAATGGGTCCAAATAGATTTATTTCTAGGATGAGGTGGGTATGGGTATAAATAATCTCAACAAATAGGTCTTATACAAGTTTAGGTCACCCTATTAACCTTATCATTTAGATTTAACTCTTAGTTAACTTGTTTAACTTTTACCATGTCTTCTTGTATTGTTATAATACATGGTTAATAAACATACTATAAAATTCAAAGAGAACATAAAGTGGTTAATTAATAACATATATATCATTATATAAGTCCTTTGGCTGAACCTTATATTTTTAGGGCTATTATATAATTTAATAAAATAGTATTTGTTTTAAAAACCCATTTATGTCAATTTTGAAACTATTTGGTATATGGTTTTGTGAAAGTGATACAAAAATTTATCCCTTTGAAAAAATTTATTTAATCAACAATAAGATTTAATATTAACCTATAAAATTTGTGGAATGCATCAAAATCCTCAATTTACATTTATTTTAATATTTAAAATATCAATTATTTTAATCTTTCATTAATAAGGTAATTACTGCATTATCATTGTGTCATAAATAAATTTAATTATTTAATGTCTAAAAATTATAAATAAAATATCATTATGTAGGAAATATTTTTTTATAATGAATATTTATAGTTGAATTATTCTTTTGTATAACCCTATATTAAAAATGTTTTAGTTATTAAAATTTGGATTGAACACTTTTCACTCTTCTTTAAATAAAATATCATAAATGTCCTAATCTAATTCAAGTGGATAAAAACAAATCATATTTTATTCCAAAGTTTTATTTTGGTTGAAATACACTTATTAAATTGAATTGAGACATGTTTTAGGGTAATTATAATATCATTTTTACCATTAATTACCATATTTACTTTTAACCGTGGTAAATAAAATTCAAAAGTTATTATCCAAAAAAAAATATTTTCATCCTTTTGAACCACATTTTACATACAGATGTCAACCGTTTCTCTCTAATTTTTTAAATTCAATTCAAGGAAGCGATAAAATTACGTTATATTTAAATTTGAAAATGTCCCTAGAAGGTGGGTAAAAGACGTTAAAAAGGTCAATACAATTTTATACATCTAATTTTACTATAAAATGACTCCAATGAATTACATTGAACTAATATAGGTATTATATATCTATTTTTAATTTAAAATAATTTTAGATAAAAATAATAATTATTAAAATAAAAGTCGGTTTTAAAAAAAATGCAGGGGTTTTCAGTATTCATCAAAAATTGAATGTTTTCAGGAAAATACCAAAAAATCAACCTTAGCTAATTTTGATATTCATAATCCAAAAATGATATCTATTTTGGAAAATAAAATTTATAAAATTTCAAAAATTGGATATTACTATTCATAACGGCTTTTTTGATTTGTCGTGGTGTGGTAGAACTCGAAGCTGCATACAACGCATGATATTATATTATTCCAAGAGAAACATACCGTGGAAGCTTGGGGTGGTACAATTTATTTAATGGGGAACCTATTCTAGATGTAAATTATTGGTGATATGAATTTTTTTTGGGATTTAAGTCACTAATTATATAAATTTTATTGTTCCGACATAAGAAAAGAATTCCCTAGAAATAATTTGAAAGTTTGTAATGGTGGAATTAATATATTTTTCCAATCCTTTATAGATTAGGACTAAGAAATACTTGGATAAATATGGATAGATTATGAATAAAGTGGATTTATTAAGACTCATTGGTCTCTTAAATTAATTAATAACATCAATAACAAACATTGTGTTAGCAGTTACACTTTGTGCATGATTCCAAAGCAATTTGAAGTTGTGGAATCATTTGGAAGTAAAATAGGTCTTTTACTACCTAAAAGTAAACTTTGATTTAGTTCTGAGTTATGTTAAAAAAATCATTATAGATTTATGGATACAAAAATATATATTTGTGGCCAAAGATGTTGGAGATAAAAATTCATCATCACAAACTTTTTTCTTTATCATAGGAAGATGTGTTTCATAACACTTCAAGAAGAAGAATTATATTACAATTAGTTACATGAAAGCTATGTATATTGTGGTGTCAAAATCCATAACTAAAATGATAAGGATGAATTCATATCTATTATATGTGAGGGTTGTTGTTTTATAGCCATTGGAGTTTGGGTGTAATAATTAAAGTGAAATCAATATATCAAACAATATGGTACAACATTTTAGGTTGAAACATATTGAAATCATATACCACTTCATTAAGGAGAAGGTTGAGTGTGGTTAAATTTCATTATAATATGTTTTAACCAAATAAAAATTTAAAAATATCTTTATGAAACCCTTGAAAAAGGATTCCTTCCATAATTTAAGAGTTTTGTTGGTAGTTTATTCTTCCCCAAAATACCCATAATTTTTCAGGATTATTTTCTATCTTTCATTCATTTGCATTAGTTGAGAAACGGGAAGAAAATAAAAATATATATTCTTGTAAATGGGTATATATTCTACTTTCTTTTATAGGTTATCATCATGGGGGATAAAAACCTTGTAGTTTTCTAAATTTGGTGGATCTTGAAATGACTCGAGATTTTGGAATATTTTTTGTCTCTAAATTAATACTATCTTAGTTTGTCACTCCACAAGAAACAATGAACTGAAACAAGCTGCACAAAATTTATTATTAAGGATATTTAAGAAAAATAAAATCTCTATAAAATAAAAAAGGATCATAATCCATTAGAAAATGCATACAAAATATGATTAGGAACATATAAAGTCTCAAGAATGAATTTTCAATAAATTTTTATATTGAATTTTAATAGAAATGTTAAATTTATAAATTATAGAATTTTTATTAAAAAAAAATTATTTTTTAAATTCCAAAAAATATATCTTATAGTGAATTTTTACCTTTTTTCAAAAATAGATGTTTTTTAGGTGAATAGTAAAAAACACGAATTTTGCTAATATCATCAATTTTATGAAATTATCAAAATACAAGAATGAGTTAAATGTTATTGAATCTTTTTAATATAATTTTTATATTTATAAATTAAAATAAATCAATTTAAATTACTATATTGAATTTATAAAACCAATGTTTAACATTTTTAAAATTTATGTAATATTTGACCATAAAAACTATTTTTTATTCTCTTATATTAAATTTTTTTCCGCACTTGTAGAAATTAAATATAATAAAATTGATTTCATATTTTAGATTAATAGTTTAATAGTATTTAATAATTTAAATACAATTTTTAGTTATAAAAGTATGATTACTATTATTAAAGTTAACATCCATGATAATTGTAAAATTGTTATTTTCAGAGAATTGGTTTATTAATATTGGATAATTGTTTTCTAATAAAATAAATTAATATCTTATAGAATTTTTTTTAATGTATTATATATATATATATATATATTATAAATAATTAAATTGGTTTCAATATTAAATAAGATTAAGAATACCTAATGGTGAAAACAACATTTTTAAAATATATATTTTATATAAATTTAATGTTTTAATTTGAAAGTTAATTTCATATTATTTATAAGTATAATTTTATTAAATTGAGGTTAAATTTTGGTTCTTCATACCCAAACTTGGTAATAGGTGTTATTTTATATTTGTATTCAATCATATATTACTTATTTAAAAACTAGTTACCCAATTAAAAATTAAAATGGTAAAATGTGAAGAACTAATGGTAAATGAATTAAAACATGCGTTAAAATGCGATTTAGAGGCTTAATAGACCTTATATCACCCCCAAATCCATTATTAATGAATTTTATAGCCTTTAACTATAACAACCTCGACCCTAATAGCCCAGGTTTGATGCATTACTTTATTACATTGGCATAGATACAATGGGTCAAATCCCGAAGAACCGAAAAATTTAGTAGATTTGAAGAACCAAATACAAACATGATACCCATTTTACCATTTAAAAAACACAATTTATAACAAAATAAAATGAATTACATCCTTGAAAATCATTCCATGTTTTCATGTTCATATCTTGGGGAAAGGAAAAAAATAAGGGTGAGCTTAGATGCTTAAGAATTGTTAAGTACAATAGAATATATCATGAATCAATAATACATAATAAATATGGAAAAGTAAATAACTGAACACACACTCTACATAAATAAATGGATAATTCATAATCAATATAGTATGGTAAAAAAATAAAAACATATGCCATTTACTCTTTAAACTGAGAACAAAATGCATCAAGATATAATGTTAGTGTGAAAATAACTTGGATAATAATAAATGATTCTGAATGAAGTAAATTATTAATTATAAAATTTCATGTTTTCTAGTCACATGATACTTTTACCATAAACACCTTCCAGAAGACAGTTTAAAATATACTTAGTAAAAACCCACCGAATTGGGCCAAATGATTTATCCCACGAGACTACCAATGCATCGAGGGGATTTCTATAACTAGTTCCCTACCCATTTAATGGATGTCCAAAAAATTCTTAATATATACATAAACTTATTTAATTCATAAAAATTTTCCTTATTATAAATTATCTATATTGAGTAAAGGATACATATTTATCAATATTTCTCCTGTTAATCAAGTAACTTTTAATGTAATCACCTTATGTAAAAATGGTATACAGTTTAGGAAATAATCACATATATAACACAATAACATGTATATTTAATATAATTTTAATCTTAAATGAAAAATTATTATAAGGAAGTGATTTTTTTAAGATAAAGTTGACAATTTCAATAGAAAGTGAGATTGCACAATTTCTTTTACAACATGGAATGTTTTAATTCAAATCCACTTGGATGAAATAATTCAAATTAAATCATAAAATATCATGAAAAATGAATTATTAATGATATTAGGTGTCAAATTGGTAGTATATACACAACATAAAACTTAATTGGTATGTAAATACAAATAAGTATCTATGGAATGCAAATTGAGGCGAAATCCCATATCTCATGCTTCATTTTCGGTGAAGGTTCTTTGACCTCTTGTATAATGGATTTAATAGTGTTATTAACTTACACCATATACATATTATTATTTATAGTATCATATATTATCATTTTATAACATTTTATCATTGTTTCATTAATAATATTTCATAATTTTGATTATTTCAGGTGATAAGTGTCTTGTTTTCTTTTACGTGTTTTCTCATTAAAGATCCAGTTCTTGAACATATTACATAGTTTCATAATCTATAGAATAATAATCATGAAATAATTATCATATTTATACATCAATTATACTGTTAAAATAAATAATGAAATACAATTATGATAAATGAAGTACGCTATGTTCACAGAGACGTTAAGTCGTACGTATACATGGGTAACATTTCCATTTTCTAGTGATTATTATCGAAAGATGACAAGTAATATATGAAATTTCCAGAATGATCATAATATAATATTATTTATTTAAATATACTTATATATATCATTCATTTTCTGTGGTTATGAAAAGAGGGCCACATCATTTCGTGAAGGTTGTAGTCCACATGTACACAAACGACGTTGTCATGTTTCATTTAGTGAAAAGGTTAGAAATAAAATAATATATACTATCTTTATAGAATTATAATATGTCATTAATATCATAATTATATCATTTAAATGATATATAAACATTAAATTTACCCTTATCACTTTCCATATAAAGCATTATTGAAAGATGAATCACATCGCTTCGTGAGACGGTAGTCCGGCTCACACAGGAGCGACATTATCATATCACATAAACAATTGAAAGTAAAAAAATTAATATATGATATAATTAATCCAGAGGTATAATTATTTCATAAATATCATATATATACTTTATATCCATCATAATACATAGCCTTTATAGGAGGTAATAGAAAAATGTAAAAAATCGGTTCATGAGGTCGTAGTCCGCCGTATAGACAAATAATAATTTCATATGCCATACGATGTAATTGAATATGGGTGTATGTAATTACCTTATCATAAAATAATATAAGTACATTTAATATACTAATGTTATTATATAATCATGTTTTTATAATAATTAAATGAGGTGGAGAATTAAATAAAAAATGTTCATTGAAGAATGTTACCTCTTCTTCAGGTATCCTAATTTGGTTTACACAAAATCCATCATAGGTTGTATTTTTTCTGAGTATAAGGCATGTAAGATGAGATGATTTATTTTTTTAAGTGATTTTGATAGGTATTGGCTGAAAAAATTTGGTTTGAAGGTGCGAAGAAGTGAGGGGAGTGAGTTCTCTTTTATAGTTGAGGAGGAGTATCATTTTTATAAATACCCAAAAGTGTTCACTATTGAGAGGTCAATCATACCTCAATTAGATCCAAAAATGGTAATTAAAGCTTTATAGGGATTTTATGGTCCATAAAAACTCCATCACCAATTAAAAAAGATGTTTTAAAAAAAATTTCATTAACATCTACGTTTCCTTACTTTTATCATTTTGGGTTTTCACTATGGTAACTAGTTTTTAAAACATGGTAATTTATCCTTTTCGACTAAATTAAATTGATAATAATTAGATAATTTAGAGACAAAAATTATATATATAATATAAAATTTAAAAAATATCAATCCAATGTGTGTTGGAAATTAATTTTAACACAATCTTATGTAACATGAAAGAAACACTACTTTAACCTTAAACATGCTACCAAAGTTTTTACTATTCAGGGGTCTATATATTACTTATAAAATAAAAATTGGTCAATTAAAGGAATGTAGTTTATATTTATTATCATTCAATAATCAGTTGGTATAATATAGTTTTTTTATTAATTTTAAATCATTTAATAATATAAAATTTATCATAAAATATCATTAATAACGATTATAAAATTATTCAATTATACTTTGTTCAGAACTATGTAAAATGATATTTTCAAATAAAATAATAATTTAACACAATATTTAATTAAATTTAATTCACTTTTAAGATTTACAGAATTCTGTATTTTATTTAAATGTTAATAAAAAATTACTATGTTGGAATTTCAAAATAATTTTAAGTAATTAATTCATCCCTAAAAGATAAAGATAAATTATTATGATAAAAAATTGATTTATCATTCAAAATAATATATATAATTTATCCTATTTTGTTTTTTCCTATATTCCAGAGCTTTATAGATTTTAAAAGACAGAAATGTTCCTTTGTGTCCTTTTTATTACATAACTTATTAAATGGGTCACATTCATGGAAAAGTGTCCCAAAAACTCAAAAAATAAATACGAAGGATATAAGGGTTGAAATATGTCCAGGAAATGAGTTCGAACAAATATTTAGGTCAGTTTAACCCTAAAATTATTTTTTTAATCTTCTTGGTAAAACCATTTTTACCTTAAACAATGTAATTAGTTTTGACTGTTTTCACTATTAATTTTGGTAAAAAATTACGTTAAAATTATTAGACATTAGAAATTATACTTATTGAAAATATGGAATGTAGTTTTTCAAATTCTATTTACATAATGGAAAATTTTTATTTAAATTAATCCCACAGATGAGGCAATAAAGTAGGTTTTTAAAGAGAAAATGTTTAATTATTTATAAACTTTTTATATCAAAATTCAATATGAAACTTATTCCAATTAACTAAGTTAGATTAATTAATATAAAATTGACCTAATTTTAATTTAAAACCAATTAAAAATATAATTTATCATTATTAATTATTTTAATGAAAAGTCTTTTTTCAATTAAAATGTATTATTTTTCAGTATTCATCAAAAATGAAACTTTTGAAAAAAATACCAAAAACTCATCCTAAGATAATTTTGATATGAGAATTTCAAAAATTAAGTTTATTTTTTAGAATAAATATTCTAAAAGTTTTATAATTTAATTTTATTATGTGTGAAAATTATGACTAAATAATGTTTTGTTTAAACCGGATGTTGCATGCTTCGTAAGCTATCAACGAAATTAAATTTATTATTAATGAAATATATTGTTATGTATTTGGGTGTTATATTCTACCCACCTTAAATAAATTTCATCATTTCAATTAAAACTTTTTCTTGGTAATCAACAGTTTGATATTTTAAATACCATTGTTAAAAAACACACATCGTAACAAGGTTAAATCAAACATCCTCTTAATAATATAGAATTGTGATATATAAAGGTCATATTTATAAATCACAGAACTAGGGTTTGAAATTGGAGAACATATGTGGTAAGTGAAAAAATGAATATGGAATAAAATTATAACACCGAAGGATTAATAGAGAGTGATAAAAATCATTGATCATAATAAAGTGGTTGATTTATAGAAGGTGAATGACCAAAAAACCATTTACTAATTGGGTGTGAAAAAGGACATTGATACCATAAAAAATTATGGTGTTGGGATAAAATTTTAGTTCAAGGTCCTTTTCCTAAAGTTGATGAATTTTTTATTATAACATTTAATTACATTATTTCATTATATTTCATTAGTACAATTTCATAATTAGGTTTTTCCTTGATTTATTTTCAATTCATATCTTACTCTAACAAATGAGGATTAATTTTTCATACATAAAGCACATAATGGATCAAAATATTTCTAATACAATGATAAGTCTTACCTTTGATATGTAGTTATCATTATGAAAAAAATTAGCCATAGGTTATCTAATATGAATAAATATTCCTATGGTAAATTAATACTTTAATATATAAAACCTCATCAAAATTTCAACTTAAACCATTTCATAAATGGTTAACCTTAGGGCCCTACCAAAAGATAAAGATCTGTAACTTTAGAAAGAAGGTCACTGAATTTCCAAAATGAAGTTACCATTAATCCCCTAAAAATGTAAAATATCACTTAATCATCACATACCAAACATTTCAATACCTTTATAATATATTTTATAACATCCCAATAAACCAAGGTACACTTCTTTTTAAATATTTCAATAGCTTTTTCTATACACAATACCGAGTTTGAGCGCACCATGATAGTTCAAACTAGCAGTTTAAAAAGATGTCATTGATAATATTAACCAAATTATGAAATTTATATACTACATAATTAATAAAAAAAATTAAATCCATAAAAATTATTTTATAGGCATACAATAAGAATTAATCAAATTTCACACATTAAAATGCTATTTTTTTTCAAAAATAATTTTTACTTACTTTTAATGGAGAACCCATTTTAAATAAATTTTTTGAAATTTTTATATATTAAGTTTTAAAAAATAAACTTTTCTATTTCATGTTTAATATCAAATTTTACTTTCACTACTGGAAATGCTGTTTTTCCCAACGGGAGTTTACCAACGGTTTGCTAAAACCGTTGGGCTTGAAGGATTAAGAAAGCCTTTCCCAACGGTTCATTGAAACCGTTGGGAAAAGCCACCCCTTTGCCAACGGTTTGAAGAAACCGTTGGTAAAGGGGTGTGTTAATCACCCTTTCCCAACGGTTCTTTTGAACCGTTGGGAAAGGGTCACCCCTTTGCCAACGGTTTCCTCAAACCGTTGGCAAAGGGGTCTTTTAGCATCTCTTTCCCAACGGTTCTTTAAAACCGTTGGGAATTATTTCCCCCAAATCCCACGCGGGCTGCTCTCCCCCATTCGCACAGAACCTAATTTCATCCGCTCCACTGCTCTCATCTCGCGAAATCCCAGGTGAAAACCATCTGAAATCAGGTATCTTTTCATTTATACACATATAATTCCTTATTTTTATTGTTATTGCTTTAGTATTTTAGTTTTAAGTTATCAATCCACCACCAGCTCTCTGCTGCTCTCCAAATCCCCCATCCGAATAGGTGAAAACCCATTTGAATCATCTCAAATCAAGTAATTTTTTCTTTATACACATATGGTACCTTGTTTTTATTGTTATTGATCTAATATTTTAGTTTTAAGTTTGGATTTTGATGTGATTTCACCGTGTAAAATAGGGAAATGAATAAATATTTTGTTAATTAATTAGTTTCCCCTAGAATATCAGTTGTGTTATAATGTCCATGCTAAATAAAGGGGTAATGTAATAAAAGACCTTGAATAAATAATTTGTGGAAGTTGGGGTATGTTGCCTCTATGAGAGGTTTTTTGTTGTGTTTCATTGTATGTTGTAGGCTTTTTTATGGGGATTGAGGTGACCAGTTGGGCTTTGTGATATGTGGGGTTGTAATGTGATGGTTAGTGGGCATGGATGTGTCATATGAAGTTGTATGATAGTGATGATGTGTGGTGGTGTTGTGTCGTGTGGAGGTGTTGTGTGATGAAGTTGTGGTGTATAATGTGGTGAGGTGGTTTTGGTTGTGCGGTGGTTTGTGATGTGCAATATTTTTATTGTGATATGTGGTTGTTTTGGTGAGATGGTTGGTCGATGTAACATGGTGTCGATGGTTATTGTGAGATGGTGAGTTGTTGTGTGGTGGGGTTGTCCAGGGGGTGTGGGCTGTCCTGGGGGTCTGGGTGGGGTGTCCTGGTGGGGGAGGGGTGTGTGGGGTGTCCAGGGGGGTTGGTATGTTTAGGTGGTGGTGGTGGGGTTGCAGGGGAGGGGGGTGTGGGCTGTTTGGGAGGGTGGGCGGGGCTATCCCGGGGGGGGGGGGGGTACGGGGTGTCCAGGGGGGTACGGGGGTGGGCGGGCTGTCCACAAGGGTGGACGGGCTGTCCACGGGGGTGGTCGGGCTCTCAAGGAGGGGTGGGCGGGCTGTCCAGGGGGGGTGGGTGGGCTGGCCACAGGGGGTAGGGGTGTCCAGGGGGGTGGGCGGGCTATCCAAGGAGGTGGGGGGCTGTCCATAGGGAGAAGGGGTGTCGAGGGGGGTGGGTGGGCTGTCCACGGGGGTGGTTGGGTTGTCTAGGGGGTAGGGGTGTCCATAGGGGTGGGTGGGTTGTCCATGGGGGTGGGCGGGGCTGTCCTTGGAAGGTGGAGAGAGCTTCTGCCCAGGAGCCACCGGCTGGCCGGTGGGAAGGCCACCGGCTGGCCGGTGGTGAGACAGTAGGTCTCACTATTCCAAAGAGTTCCACCGGCTGGCCGGTGAGGAGGCCACCGGCTAGCCGGTGGTCTGGACAAAAGACATCCCATTCTGTCTGGGCCCACCGGTTGGCCGGTGGCCAGACACCGGCTGACCGGTGGCACCTGGCAGAGGGCAAGCCCTTCTGCCTTGTCCACCGGCTGGCCGATGGGCTGGATCCGGCTGGCCGGTGCCCTTACCGGCTGGCCGGTGGTCCTACACCGGCTGGCCGGTGGACTTGAAAAAAGTCCACTTTTCCTTTTTTTTGCCACTTCTTGCTCCTGAAATCATGCCTATTAACAAGAACACTTGAAACAACATTAGATCACTATGAGAGTGATTGTGATCATTAAAATCCAAGAGAGTGGGGTACAACATTCCCTACTCTTCCTTCAAAAGTGATTGACCATGTGTTTTTAGGCAAGATGCGATGTGATTGTCCATGTGTCTTCAGGTGAGATGTACTATGATTTCCCTAGTGTTTTTCGATGAGGTGTGATGTGATAAGGCTATAATAAGATGTGGCATGTGGTTGGGGTCATGTAGGGTAGGAGGATGGCACAAGGTTGATGTTATTCATGTTCATGATACCCTACTAATATGGTTATGGGATGAGTCATGCTGTTATGTGATATAACACATTAAGTTCTTGTTGGTTTTACATTTTTTCAATAACACATTTGTATGTTTTTTTGACATGTGTAGTTGATACCTTGATTATTTTCTTCCTTTATCGTTTACTTAAATGTATATTCTATTATAGTTAATGCCTATTGAATTGTTTATGACAAAATGACTTATATAAATTCTTTTTACAGAATGGACAGAAGTTGGATGTATGAAACCGATCGGATCTCAGATGATTTTCAAAACAATTTGGAGAGCTTTATAGATTTTGCATTTGACAATGCTTCAGATAGTGGTCGCATACACTGCCCATGTTCCAATTGTGTTGGTAGACCTTGGTTGAGCCGTGAAGAAGTCAGCTACCACATAACCAAAAATGGGTTTCAAGCAAACTACTTTCTGTGGTATCACAATGGGGAGAAAACGAAATCTCAAATTGGTGATGATCGAAATGAAAAGACTGGAATGGAGAATTTGTTAGATGATCGGTTTCCGTTTATTCGTCATCATGAAAAAGAAAGGATTTCGACTCAAGAAGACTTCGATATGAGGACAGCTGATGCATCTAGTGAAAATGATGATATTGATAGGGTGAAAAAATTGAATGATGCTGCCACGACTCCAGTATATCGGCAATGCGATAAAATGAAAAAGCTGGAATTTTTAATCCGATTATTTCATGGGAAAACTATGTATGGGATTTCTAATACAGCAATCGATTACATTCTTACCCTCTTGAAGGATTTACTTCCAGATGATGCAGATATTCCCTCAAACCACTATATGGCATGGAAGTTAGTTGAGGAACTTGGATTTTCAAGAAACAAAATTCATGCTTGCCCGAAAGATTGCAGTTTATTCTGGGAGGAAACCGCTGAACGAAATGATTGTATAAAATGTGGCACATCCCGCTGGAAGTCAAAATCTGATGGAACACCATCCCGCGTTCCACAGAAAGTAATGTGGCACTTTCCATTGATTCCCAGACTCCAGAATCTTTTTATGTCTGATGACATATCAATAAAAATGAGATGGCATGATACCGAGAGAAAGAAGACTGATGATGAGTTGGTTCATCCTGCAGATGGATTTGCATGGAAGAGATTTGATGCTCGACATCCTGATTTTGCAGCTGACGTGCGTAATGTGAGGCTGGGTCTTTCATGCGACGGTTTTAATCCGTTTGGGCAGATGCTTACTTCGCACAGCACATGGCCAGTTTTTATACACATTTATAATCTTCCCCCATGGTTGTGTATGAAAAAACCTTTCACTTTCATGAGTATACTCATATCTGGTCCTTCTGATCCTGGCATTGATATTGATGTATACATGCAACCTTTAATAAAAGAGTTGAAGCTTCTTTGGGATGTGGGTGTGCGCACATACGATGCATGTTCGAAAGACATATTTCAGATGCGCGCTGCGCTTATGTGGACAATCAATGATTTTCCGGCTTATGCAATGATGTCTGGATGGAGCACGAAGGGGAAACTGTCATGTCCAGTTTGTATGAAGAATACACGATCCAGAAGACTGAAACATCGTTGTAGTTTCAGTTTTATGGGACATCGACGATTTTTGCCAAAGGATCATCCATATAGAATGAATCGTCGAAGATTTGATAATACTATAGAGACCGATGATCCACCTCAGCGTATGTCTGGAACTGATGTGCTTAATGAATTGAAAGATTTCAGTTTTTCGTTCGGGAAGGGTCAAATGAAATCTGGAAAGAGAAAGAATGTTTCCACAGAAACCTGTTACAATTGGAGGAAGAGGAGTATCTTTTTTGATTTGCCTTATTGGTCAACCAATTTGCTACGTCATTGCTTAGACGTAATGCATATTGAAAAGAATATATGTGAAATGTTGCTTTCAGTTCTTCTAAATGTCAAGGGGAAGACAAAAGATGATTTACGATCTCGACGTGACTTGGTGGATTGGGGCATCAGACCAGAATTGCATCCTGTGCGTATCAGTGAAAATAAATGGCAACTTCCATGTGCTTCTTATGTGATGACACCTACTGAAAAAAAACAATTTTTGGAAGTATTAGAGACTATTAGAGTTCCTGATGGCTATTCAAGCAACATATCTAAACGGGTCAACAGAAGAGAGTTGAAGCTAAAATCTTTGAAGACTCATGATTATCACGTTCTACTGCATGAGTTGCTTCCAATAGCAATCCGTCATCTTTTGTCCAATAATGTAAGGGTGGGTGTTATTCGGTTGTGCCATTTGTTTAGAGATCTTTGTGCTAAGAAGTTGTCGAAGTCTTTCTTGCAAAAAATGTTGACAGATGCCCCATTAATTTTGTGTGAGTTGGAGAAAATATTTCCCCCATCATTTTTCACATGCATGCTGCATCTGACTGTCCATATTCCAACTGAAATACTTCTCGGAGGACCTGTTTCTTTTCGTTGGATGTATCCAACTGAAAGAAATATGTTCACATTAAAGTCTTATGTTCGAAACAAGAATCATCCCGAAGGTTCTATCGTGAACGGTTACTTAGCTCAAGAATGTATGGATTTCTGTTCAATGTATTTGTCTGATCTTACTACAAGAATGAGCAGACCAATGAGAAATGAAGAAGAACAATATGAGCAAATTGAACCCAGTTTTCCATCACTTCCTCAAACAGGAGGAATTCCTGGATCATATACATTGAAGACATTAAGCAATGAAGAGCGGGAGATGGCACATCGCACAGTTTTGTTCAACTGTGATTTGTTCGATGACTATATCAGGTAACAAAATTGAATATGTATATCTTACATATATATCTGTTAAACTATTCATATTTTTTTATCTACAGGGAACATAAAACAATGATAAATAGGAAGCATCGTTCTTTATCTTTGAGAAGGAGAGAGACTTTGCATAGCAAAGAGTTTTCTGCTTGGTTAAAATTGAAGGTAAAAATATTACTGTTTAAATTAATTATTTCAATATTTACTTAAGTTTAGCTGTCATTTATATTGCAGGTATTGAGTTTGTCTGCTGACTCTGTCTCTGAGGAAATAAGAGCTTTGGCTTTTGGTCCTAATACCGTGGTTCGTGACTGTAAATCAATTGTTATCAATGGGTACAGATTTATTGTCACTGAACGAGCCAAAAACATGAGAACACAACATGATGGTATTATGGTTACTGCCACAACAGATTGTTATGCCAGCGCATCAGATAGTAGACCGCGACTTGAAAATGTGGGTTATTATGGAGTCGTTGAGAAAATAATAATATTGGATTATTACTCTCATGGACGAGTCACAATGATGAAATGCCATTGGTTTGATTCGATGACGAGACATGGCACATTTATTGATGATTGTGGATTTCGAGTAATTAATATGACCCGCACTCTTGCAACCGAAGAACCATATGTGTTGGCATCAATGGCTAAACAAGTTTTTTATGTCAAAGATCAACTTCAACCTGAATTTGGTGTCGTAGTTGAAGTAATTCCAAGACATATTTTTGATGATGCTGATGATGGAATTGACACTGTCCCTATTGCCATTGGAACCAATCCATTTATTTCTTTTGATGACTCCAATAGCTCAATTGTCAGAGTTGATTGTGAACCTGAAGTTGTGGTTGGAAATATATAGAATCATTTATCCATGTTCTCAATTCTTTTGGTTTACCTCGAGTTGGGTTGTTAAGGTTGGTAATATTCATATTTATTTAGTATTGATCACAAATATGTTTTAGCTGACTTGACCGTTATGTGAATTTTCAATGTTTATTGGTTGCTGTTTTATTTGAATTGCATTTTCTAATTTGGAATTGAACTGTATTCAAACCAAATCAAACAATATTTCAAACTTGGTGAACATTACAACTTGTATGTTTTATTAAATTCATTCAAGCTCTTCTAAAACAATTGATAGGTAAATTACCAATGAATCCCCTCATTCCCTCATATATTTAGTTTTTTGGTTTACACATTAATTTTCTTTTTCTAATTAATTACATATTTGTTTTCCAATGCAGGAAATGAAGCCAATTGAAGAGAGACGAAGAAAAAAAATGGCGGAGAACAATCGTCGGATGGAGGAGCTGGGCATTCCACCATTAGTGCCTACAGTGAGTACTTTATTTCAAATATATATATATATATTTACAGAATATATAATGTCATGTGATTAATTTTTTTTGTAAACTTTTTTGTAGGATCCACCATTACGTCGACAGTTATTCGACGAGGAGCCTAGTACTGGTCCGAGTACTCAGGCCGGTGGTACGAGGAGGGTTCGTACCAGAGGTGGACGTAGAGCTGCGCGTGCCCGACTAGACCCTGCCCCTCCCACTGACATTTCAGCCTTCCCACATTCTGATCCCGGTGTGTCGTTAGGGACACACGGGATATTTAGACCTCCCATGTTTTCGCTACCTTCTGCATCTTCTGCCCCATCATTTTCACATCCCATGATGATTCCCACTCCCCAGTCAGCATCAGGTCATACAGTTGTTCCATCTTCTTTTCCTTCTACTTCTGTCTCTCCGAGCTTTTATATTCCATCGTCTTCGACTCCCGTTCCACCAGAGGGTGTTCCATCAGGTTCTGTGGATCCGGCGCCACTCATTGATCAGACTAGCACAGGTATATTTATAAAACCCTATCAAATTTTTATAGTAATATTTATTTTCATTATAACATGTTTTGATAAAATATTTGTTTTTCTTTCATGACAGATACATCTACTGAAAGGAGGCGGGGGCGGGGCCGTACACGCATGCGTTCGGTGTGGAACCGTCGCACACAGGTTATGGTGGAATATAATGAAGACAATCAGATGGTTGAGAAAACAGGGCAGCAATGTCGGAGTTTTATGGCGACGCTTGCCAAATACTCCGACATCATTCCCGTCAGCCCGCTGTCGTGGAGACATTTGCCACATGAGGTTAAAGATAGAGCTTGGTCAGAGATATGGGTAAAAAAATCTGTTGTATTTAATGCCATGAATTTTTTTTGTATTTATATAAATTAATATTTTCATTTCAGCTTCGATTTAATTTTCCTGATGGTGAGGGTGCACGAATGGAACGTCTAAAGGATTTAGGCGAGCTTTGGAGAGCCTACAAGCATGAGCTGTATATTGGCTGGCGTGCTAGAGTTGGCACTGAGTTAGAGGCGGTACCAGTCGTGGATGATTGTCCTATAGAGCAGTATCGTCAGATGATTACTCATTGGACGAGTACCCAGTTTAAGGTATGAATTACATTTGAGGTATTTAAATAATAACTTTCAAGTTTTGCATTAATATTATCCTTTGCATTATCGAATTTTATTTAGGAATCATCTGGTAAAAATAAAAAAAACATTGATGCAAAAAAATACCTCCATACACTAGGACGCACGACGATGCCGGATCATGAGAGGCAGCAGGTATGACAATTGTTTATAAGTTTTCTTTACGACTTACATTTTCTTTTTTTTCCTCAATTATTTAATTATTTGCTGAAGTCTTTATATAAATTTTGTTTTCAATGTCATTGTAGAGGAAAATACAAAATATTGAAGGACGTGTGCCTCGAGCAAAACTGTTTTGCTCGAGTAGACGAAAAAAGGATGGACGTGCTGTCAACGAAGCGACTCAGCAGCAGATTGTAAGTTTTAATCTGTTGATTTTATATTTTAATATCTATTTCGTAACTTAACAATATATTTATATTTGTAACAGGATGCTTTAGAGGCCCTCGATGCCCAAGAAGCAGACAATTTTGGGCCATCTGATCACTTACATCAGGTGTTGGGAGATGATCATTCTGGCAGAGTACGCTGCCGACCTAGGATAGCCCCGACGAGGTATTGGCCTGCCTCAGGTACGAGTTGTAGTGCCACCGAGCTGCAGCAAGTTAGGGCACAAGCAGAACAGGCTGAGAAAAGGGCCACAGAGACGGCAGAACAGTCTGCAAGGGCAAACAGTGCATTTATGAAATTTATTGAAGTTCTACGTCCAACACTTCCAGCAGAGGCCAGCCCAGCGATTGATGAATACATGTCGTCGATACATTCTATATATGGTGCACCAGGTGGCAGTTCCAGTGGTGGTCAGGCCGATGTCGAGCTTGAAGATGATGATGGCGAGCAGTCTGATTCGGAAGAGGATGGAGATGAGGAGGGCGAGGAGGAGGGCGAAGGCGAGGAGGAAGGCGTTGAGGAGGGTGATGACGATGAGGAGGACGATGACGAGGGCGATGATGATGATGATGATGGAGATGGTGATGCTGATGTGGGACATATTGATCCGTTACATTTTTGACTTGACATGTGATGTTTAATCTATTCTAGTTGTTGGTTTTATCTAGACTCGTAGTATAGTATTGGAGTTGAATTATTTTAATCAGTCGCCCGTATTTGTCGTCTGATTTCAGGCCATTCCGACATCGTTCGGCCCGTTTGGACCCCCCTCACGCGCGTTTACGAAGCGCGCGCATCACTTAAAACACTAATATTGAGCCGTACCGCGCAAACCGCACGTCCGATTGACGTGCCGTCTGCGCGTACACGTCACGAATAATAATTAGAATGTTTCACGGTGGTTTCAGCTCAATCCGGAGACGCGGTGTGGCCGACACCACTCAAAGTGTCCGTCTTTTGTTTCAAAAGGACGTCATTTTAAGTGAAAAGAATCAACTGGCTTACGGAAAACCGACCAAACGCATTCCGAATCTGTTGATAATTTATCCCAACAATCCATGGGTCATATGTGACGTGTACGAGCCAACCCGGGATGAATCCGAGTCGCGGTGTTGCCGGGATAAGTTTAAGTGGCTCTCTTTTGTTTAAAATGAACACCATTTTAAGTACATACGGAAAAACGACCAAACGGATTCGGTTTCCGTTGAAACTTTAGGAGAACGATCCATGGGTCATATGTGACGTGTACGAATCAACCCCGCCACAATCGGAGACGCGGTGTGGCCGACACCACTCAAAAAGTGTCGGTCTTTTGTTTCAAAAAGACGTCATTTTAAGTCCACCGGCCAGCCGGTGTGAGACCACCGGCCAGCCGGTAAGGTCACCGGCCAGCCGGATCCAGCCCATCGGCCAGCCGGTGGACAAGGCAGAAGGCCTTGCCCTCTGCCAAGTGCCACCGGTCAGCCGGTGTCTGGCCACCGGCCAACCGGTGGGCCCAGACAGAATGGAATACCTTCTGTCCAGACCACCGGCCAGCCGGTGCCTGACCACCGGCCAGCCGGTGGAACCCAGACAGAATAGCATGCTTCTGTCCAGACCACCGGCCAGCCGGTGGCTCAGCACCGGTCAGCCGGTGGAGCCAGAGAAATCCCTTGCTTCTGTCTGGTGCACCGGCCAGACGCATTCGGTTTCCATTGTAACTTTAGGAGAACGATCCATGGGTCCTATGTGACGTGTACGAATCATCCCGCCTCAATCCGACATGCGGTGCGGCTGACACCACTCAAAGTGTCCGTCTTTTGTTTCAAAAGGACGTCATTTTAAGTGAAAAACATCAACTGACATACGGAAGACCGACCAAACGCATTCGGATTCTATCGATACTTTAGCACAACGATCCATGGGTCATATGTGACGTGTACAAGTCAACCCCGTCTTAATCTGAGATGTGGTGTGGCCGACACCGCTCTAACTATGTCTCTTTTGTTTAAAATGGACATGATTATAAATGAAAAGAACAACTGGCATACGCAAAACCGACCAAACGCATTCGGAATCTTTTTATAATTTATCACAATGATCCATGGGTCATATGTGACATGTACGAGCCAACCCGGGATGAATCTCAGTCGCGGTGTGGTCGGGATGAGTCTAAGTGTCACTCTTTTGTTTAAAATGTACAACATTTTAGGTACATACGGAAAACCGACCAAACGCATTCGGTTTCCATTTAAACTTTAGGAGAACGATCCATGAGTCATATGTGACGTGTACGAATCAACCCCGCCTCAATTGGAGACGCGGTGTGGTCGGCACCACTCATAGTGTCCGTCTTTTGTTTCAAAAGGACGCCATTTTAAGTGAAAACCATCAACTGGCATACGGAAAACCGACCAAACGTATTAGGATTCTGTCGATACTTTAGCACAACGATCCATGAGTCAAATGTGACGTGTACGAGTTAACCCCGCCTCAATCTGAGGTGCGGTGTGGCCGGTATCACTTCAGGTGTATGTATTTTGTTTAAAATGGACATCATTTGAGGTAAAAATATATGGTATAGAAAAAACCGATCATATTATGAATTGAATTTCAGATTCCACGTATAATTGTCATCTAAATTTTAAATTGAATTCTATATGAATTATGTATGTTTATGAATTGTAATTTAATTATGGATTTGTATAGTTTCAGGATCCATTATATGTTAAATGTGTATGAATTTGTTCGTAATTGAATATGTATGTTTTATTTTATTACTAGTACAATAGTTGGATCGAAAATGAGGTGAAAATGAGGTGAAAATGAGGTGAAAATGAGGTGAAAATGAGGCCTGATGACCGGTGGTGATAGACAGGGGCTGTGCAAATTGCAGGGTGCTGCAATTTGCAGCATAGGGTATGCCAACGGTTTCAAACCGTTGGCATATTTCTAGCATGTCTTTTCCCAACGGTTCTAAACCGTTGGGAAA
This sequence comes from Viscum album, assembly GCA_963277665.1. NCBI lineage: Eukaryota > Viridiplantae > Streptophyta > Magnoliopsida > Santalales > Viscaceae > Viscum > Viscum album. The sequence goes on from OY728141.1 coordinate 1,599,127,478, forward strand.
GACTTCACCAATTCCCAACGGTTTAAAACCGTTGGGAAATTGTTCCACATGGTATATCCCAACGGTTTGGAACCGTTGGGAAAATGTGTGGCATTTAGTTTTCCCAACGGTTTGTGAGAACCGTTGGGAAAAACTAAATTTCTATAGGCCTATTGCAACGGTTGGAAGTAAACCGTTGGGAAAACCTTTTCCCAACGGCTTACTTCCCAACGGTTATGAGAACCGTTGGGAAAACCTTTCCCAACGGTTTGAGGGGCTTTCCCAACGGTTCAAAACCGTTGGGATATTGTATATTTCCAGTAGTGTTTGGTTCAATTATTGGTATTTTTCTGAAAAGTTTCATGTTTTGATGAATAGTGAAAAATTCTAAATTTTAATTGAAAACATCTTTTTTCATCGAAATAATTTACAGTGTTAAATTATAATTTTTATTGGTTTTAAATGTATTTATTGATTATATTTTTATCATTTAATCTAATTTAGGTCATTGGAATTATTTTTACATTAAAATTGGATATAAACACATGTCAATCTTTTGATGGTTTTTACTTTTAAAACCCCATTTTCTCATTCTATCAACGAGATTAATTTTAATTTAATTATTGAAAATTATATGTTTTGAATTTTTAAAAATTGATTTCATATTTTGAATAAGTGGATCCAAGTCATGTAAATAGGCTTATTTTATTTTTACATTATGAATAGTAACATTAGTAATTCTTTTTATTATCACCTTTAAGGGTAAATCGGGTAATTAAGTGTACAAATATAATATAAAATTACCCTAACACCATAAAAATACTATTATATGAATAAATTACAACCTTATCATCTATGTTTCTAAATGGAATCATTTAATGGACAGTTTTCCATGAATATTATTAAATCAATGAATGTGACAAAAGGTTACACTCTCATTTCTTATATGTATAATAATTTTAATATAGAGATCACCGAGACATAACATTGATTAATAATATTATATAGAAATATAAAATAATTACCTACATCATAGTAATTTATTTATAACTTTTAGAGATTAAATAATTACCATTAATGACGACACAATAGTGACATAAAAATTATTTTATTAATAGAAATATCAAATAAATGGTTTTAAAAATATTAATAAAAATAAAATTCGAACTAATTAAGCAGATACACAGAATTTATAGATTAATATGACATGTTAAGAGTGTATTAAAGGGTTTTTTGGAAGTTATATTTGTCTTTGGATTTTAATTTATGTCAAAGTAACGAATAGTGTCAAAATTGACACCATTCATATTTCTTAAAAATAACATTTTATTAAATTATTTAAAAATCGTAAAAATATTTAAAAACTAAAAATTTATAATTATAAAGTCTAAAATATCATAAATTTTCCATATATGGATAATTTACACCACATAAGTAAATATTAATAACCTTTTAATATTTAAAATATTATTACCACAATTAAAATTAAGTAGATTAGTTTTGGATAAATAAAAATGATAAGGTTTAAAATAAAATAAAAATGGGTAAATAATTACGTTTTTGGTAGAATTTAGGCCAATACTAATATTATCTTCTATATAACTCACTTTTTATCTACTTTTAAGAAAAAAATTAATTTATAATAAATTATTAGTTTTGGAATTTCCTAAACTCCCCCTACCCTCTCTTATAAAAGGGTACCTCTCCTTCTCTTTTATTCACACATCTAAAGACATTTTTATCATCCAAAACCTACCCAATTATCCTAAAAAATTATTTAAATTTATACTAGAGGCCATAATTTTTGAATAAATCCATCATATGAATTCAATTTGTGTAAATCAAAAGGAGATACTCGAAGAAGAGTTAATTGTTTTACCATTTCAATTCAATTTCTTTTCTTCATCTTATTCCTCTTCTTATTTTGTTTCCATACAAAATTAGTAACTACTGTATAATATAAATTATTATATGTTATTTTTATAATTATTTGAAAACCATATTCCTCCTTTTATCCATCATACGAATAACAGTATTACAATGCATGTGTACATACGACTTACCGTCTCCACGCCATAATATAATTTCTTATTCAGCACTACTTTATTTGGATGGGTATATTGATGAGTATAATTCATTTAAATAATTAATATGACATGATAATTATTCTTTATAATTAATATACCATCCAATTTCATACCATTTATCCATTAAGGGAATGATACTGTCACTCGTACGTATGTACGACCTACCATCTCGACGACGTGATGCGTTTCATCCTCCACTACAAACATTTAAGAATTATTATGAAAATGAATATAATTAATGAATATAATATTTATGAATTTAAAACCATTAAGTGTATGAAGAAGATATATCTTATTTATAAGAAACAAGACTTACACGACAAAATAAACATAAGAAAATAAAGTAGTTCATGCAAATAATAATAATAATAATGAAATATTATTATGAAAATGAAATAAGAGGATCATATATGATATCATAAATCATGGATATAGTTTTTTTATAACTAAATAACATTATTTAACCATTATAAATGAGGTTAACTCCCCCTTAACTAATATATAGTACGTGGTTAGGGTTAACTTTGAAATCTCTTTATTATATGATATTGTTTATACATAAGTATTTACTGGGACATATTTATCATCCATGTCCATGTTTCATAAAAATGTATTTAAAAACATTATTACTTTTCTTTAAAATTTGTTTAAAGATATTTTTATGAATGTTCAATTTTATAAAAATGAATCATTTTTTTGTTTTCCTTACAAGGTACTTTGTTTGACTTTTTCGACAAAGTATGAGAGGAATGTTTTCTAACTTATACGATGTGAGTGGATTTTTCTGCCATCATGTCACCTTAAAATTTAGCTCAGTCTACAAGATTAAAATATTATTTTCAATTAAAATATTTTCTTTTTAAAATTGAATGTCATTTTATGTAATCATTTTTAAGAAAAAGAGGTATTTCTCTAACAAAATTTATAATGATTTTATTAAGAACATTTTTATCTATGAAAACAACCTTTGTTGAATATTATTATTAATTTAGGTTTTTTTATTATGATACTATATAAAAAAAAAATTATTTTATGTTCTATGATATGTTTGACTGTGGATGTTCTATTTTGATACCATTTATGGTTTTTGGTTAAATTAATAACATGTCATATGCTAGTTTTAATATGATTGTTTATGTTGGTTATGTTTCACCCTTCTCATATGAAGAAAACATTGAACTTAGTAAGAGATATAAGGGTCCTTCTATATCCCCTTGATGCATCAGTAGGTCTCATGAGAAAACTTAGTTTGGGTTTTTACCCATTTATGTATAGTCTTGGTACAAGGCCTTAACGGTGTGGTTATGATGTCGGAAAATATGAATTATCTCATTATGAAATTAGTTATTGATATTACATGTGATTATTTGACTAGTAGAATATCCAAGTGAATGTTTATATGGGTTTATTTGAGTTATAGTTTCCATATTATGCTCAATATTATCTTTTAAAGGATTGTGTTTGAGTTATATACCTTGACTTAAAAGTTTATGATTATAGTTTCCATAATAATATTTTCCCTTATTGATCATCTGAGGTCACCCCTTTCTTATGATTCATTTTACCCTAGGATGAAAACATATATTTTTTGACTAACCGTTAGAGATAATATAATCGAAATTATTATTTTAATGGACATACTATGTTGTTTTTCATTTAATGATGTAATGTAACATTTATGTTTGTATCTAGTTTTTCCAAAGCTACTAACTGACCAGTCCTTCAGGATTCTATTTCTTGTGATCATACCAATGTAATAAAATATTTCACTGACTCCAGGATTCTGGGGTCAGGGAGTTACAGTTGGTATCAGAGGATGTTTAGTACAAAACTAGGAAAACTAGATTTAAAAAAGACTTTAATTTGGGGTAATACCCCAAGATAGTCTTTGAGGATAAGTATAGAAGAAAATCCAAAAATATTGGTAATTTAAATATTATGTGGGTATTACTATAAAATAAATCCTTGTCTAGATACTACAAGGGGACGTGGTTTTGGAAAATATGTACCTAGGAGTAATAACACTGACAAGGTGTTGCGAGCTTGACTTGGGGTAACCTGGTACACAACAATAGGCCTTACTGCACACCTGGTTTGACACTCTTATGGGATATGCTTAAGATAATTCATATTTTATTTACAAACCGTTATGATGGATTTAAAATTAAACATTTACCCAATGAAACCATGTTTATCATTTTGATATTAGATATGCATAAATTTTTCAATTTATGTTAAGTATTTTGATATTACACATTATTATTCATAACCTAATCTAGTAAATGTCGTTGTTTGAAAATGGTTCCTAGTGGAAGAAATGTAAATCATATCAACGCACATAATACATGTAGGGATTTCCCTCCCAAGAAAGATAAATGATGTTGGAGTAGGAGATGCAACTGGTGCTAAACAACTTATAAATATACTAGGATAACTGACTTAGATGATGAATAATAACCTTACCCGTATGGAGCATCCTGATCCAAAATGTGGATGATCAATGTTAGACCTCTTCATAAGGAAATAACCCCCAAAATTCAATGGGACTACAAATCCTTCTGTAGCGGAGTAGTGGATAAGTTCCATAGACAAAAATATTTCTTGCTTTGGGGAGTAACGAAGGGGAACAAATTTTCATGGAAGTTTATCATCTCTCAAGATATGTAGATCAATGGTGGACAATAATTCAAAATAATAAGGAAGATTAATAATTATAAAATATTGAATTTAGGGAATTTAAATAACTCTTCCTAGAAAAATACTTTCCTCATGATCAGTGAGCGGATATGGAAAGACAATTTCTGAGTCTGAGGTAGAAGGAAGATGAGAATATTGAAAAGTATAAATCTAACATCAAAAGGTTAGAAAGTCATGATTAATACTATATATTTAACCCAAGAAGTATGATTTATTGGTACTTTAATGGGTTAAAACCATTCCTCTGAAGGGATTTAGTCTCACAATCATTCTCATCATATGAAGATATAGTCTCATGTTCTATCAGGATATAAAAGTAATTCTCTATGTCTTATGAATTTAAAATAAATAAATATAAGAATAGGTCTATTGAACACTCAAGAGAAGGAAATAAGGGGAATAATGGAAAATTTTACTTTCCACCCTACGGTAATTATGGGAAGAAACACCCTTGTACTTTCCAAAAGGGGATGTGAGTTTGTCATAAGTGTGGAGAGAAATGCCACCAAGATCGTGATTGAAAGGGGAAGAAACAATATACTAATGTTGAGTGATACAACTGTAAATATATGGGACATTATGAATATGATTTTCCTATTTTTCAAGGAAACTTTCCCAATAAAAGGCAAAGGGAGAAAGGTCAAGATTATGCGATGAAAACTGCCGAGGTTGAAGTTCCCAAGGATATTGTGGAATGTACTTTAATTATATCCTCAAATTTTGTTAAAGATTTATTTTATTTTGGATCATCAAATAAATTTATATATTCCATGTTTTCTTTAAAAATTATATATTTATAATAAAAATTAACAAGGGAGTTGTTAGTCAAAACACCTAAGGGATGTCTCATTGCAACAAAGATGTGTCAGGAAGTTCTGATTATGGAATATTACCATTCTTTATCATCAAACCTATGATCAAATTTGATATAATTATCTTTATTTATTGGATATAAAAATATTATTTAAAAATATATTTCAAGAATAAGGAAGTTACGATTTCTGAGGAAGATTTAGAATCCACCATCTTTAGATCAAAAACTGCATCACCTGATTCTTGTCATAACCCACCCCCAATAGGTTTAATGAATGATATTCTTAGAGAGGAAGAGGAAATAAAATATATGGATGAAAAAATAAATATTTCAATTGAGGATGTACCTATTGTACAAGAATATATTTATGTATTTCTATAAGATTTAATTAGACATCATCAAAAGAGGGAAGTTGAGTTTTCTATTGATTTAATCCCTAATGCAATGACAATATAAAAAACACCCTATGTAATAGCCACTATGGAATTAATAGAGATAAATAAAAAACTAGAGGAGTTGATTAATAAGGGATTTATTTTCCATAGTTTTTCTCCCAGTCGAGGCCTAGTTCTTTTTATTAAGAAGAAAGATGGATCAATGAGGTTTTTCATTTACTATAGAGAAATCAATGTTGTTATAATAAAGAACATGTATCCTCTTCCTTGAATTGATGATTTGTTTGATCAAATTCATGGAGATCAATATTTTTCAAAGATTGAACTTTGTTCTAGATATCATCAATTTTGTGTAAAGAAGTAACATATTCCAATGACATCATTTCGAACCAGATATGGACATTACGAATTTATAGTAATGCTGTTTGGACTGACTAATGCACCATCTATTTTCATAGATCTAATGAATAGAGTGTTCAAGGAATATCTTGATGATTTTTTCATAGTATTTATTGATGATATCTTAGCATAATCCAAAATATACAAAGACCTTGAGAACCACTTGCATATTGTTTTGAAGACTCTTAGATGAAATGAGCAATATAGGAAGCTTAACAAGTATGAATTATGGCTTCATGAAATTTCATTCCATGGCCTTATTATCTTGAAATATATAATCTATGTTTATCCTTAAAAGAAAAAAGAAATCCAAGAATTACCAGAGCTGATGAGAATAACCGAGGTATGTAGTTTTATTGGTTTACCAGGTTACTATGGGCATTTCGTTGTGAATTTTTCCGGATTGGATAACCTGTTAACCAAGTTCACTTTTCAAGGGGTTAAATTCATTTTGAAAAAAGAGTGTGAAGAATATTTTTATTAATTGAATATAATAATAGTCAATTATATTATCTTGACTTTACCATATGGAAATTGTGGGTTTGTGATTTATATGGATGCATCAAGGAAAGGAATTGGTTGTTTCCTTATGTAGAATGATAGGTTTACTTCTTATGCATCATGGAAATTAAAAATTCATGAACAAAAATATCCAACTCATGATCTCGAGTTAGATTTTGTATTATTTTATCTAAATATATGGAGAAACTATCTATACAATGAAATAAGTGAGATATATATTGATCATAAAAGTCTGAAATATATTTTCTCACAAAAATAACTCAACATGAGATAAAGGACATGGATTAAGCTACTCAAGGATTATGATTTCACAATACACTACCACCTAGGGAGGGAAAATAAAGTGGATTATTCTTTGAGTAGAAAGGATCATGGAGTTATGAAAACAAAATGAGAGTTTAAAGCGATCCTATGGTCATGGATCTAGTAAAGATGGATATACAAATTATCATGGAAGGTGAAACATCACTAATTTTTTAAATGTTTTCCAAACCATATTCACTTAAAAGGATAAAAAGTTATTAGATTGATGAGAAGTATTTTAAAAATAAAATTAATGTTTTTAATACTGGGAGATTTATAGACTTTGTATATAAAGATGGAGTTTTGAGATTTGGAAAGTGGTTTTGTAATGGCACAGACCTCCCATGTGCATTCCTTTGTGAAAAACTAGTGTTTTAGGTTCTATGGGAGGCAATGGTGACTCATTTCAAGGGTTTTTCAAAATTACAGTTTTTTACTTCAGTGGGTCACAATGGTGACTTAGTGTCGGTGGGTTGCGTCGATGACCCAGTGTCGATAGGTCATGCGTTGGTAGGTCGGGTGTCGGTAGGTCTAGCGTCAGTTGGTTGGGAATCAATGAATCGTGTCAGTGAGTTAGGCGTTGGTGGGTTGCATCGGTGACTCACTGCTGTTAGGTCTCATCGGTGAGTTGCTATCAGAGAGGGGTGTCGTTGGGTCATGTCGGTGACTCGTTGTAAGTGGGTCACATTGGTGAGTCACTGTTAGTGAGTATCATTGGTGAGTTGCATTGGTATCTCATTTTTGTGACTCACATTGGTAAATCATCCATTAGTGACTCATCATCGGTGGATTAGTGTCGGTGGCTCAACACTGGTAGGTGAGTATCGATGCTGAAACCATCATTGACTCATTTTGAATGTTTTCCAATTTTTTTAGATTTTCCCAGTTTTTTCAGTTTCACCCCTGTTATGCCTTATTTGATGTTAAATGAGTTACCTATCATATTTAAGCGGTTTTATAGCTGTATAAAAGGATATAAATCATATATTAAATTCCTAAGGTTCATGGGGGCTTTGAAATAGTCAAACTGTGCGGTATTGACCACAATCTGACTTTAATGAACCTTGAAACTGTTTCCATCAATTGATATAAGATTCGTCCTTTTTTTCTAAAATATGAGATCCTCTCTTCCATGACACATTTTGATTACTCTTCATGAAAACAGAACCATTATTCCCCAAGGAGTCATATCTGTGTTGTAGCCATTGATCATGTTTTCCCTTGGAGTCTTTCCTACCACTCACACACCCCTTATTTTTGGCACAAGGTGGAGTTTTTGATCGTCTGTTGTTCCAAGTGGGTATTTCCTTCATCTCTATATAATTTTATATCATGTGGGGGTGGGTATACTATTTTAATCTTATATATATAATTGGATTCATTTTTAACTAAGTAATTAATGACAGGCGGGGATGATGATGGTGATTTGTTCTTTAGTTTTATTTGTTATCCTTGATCCCTGTTGTGTTTTGTTTTGGATGTATGCCTTCTAAAAATCATGTCCATTGGAGGTCTTTGGTTTTGAAAGGGTGATTATCTATACTTATTGTTGATCATATATTAAATTATTGTATATGATTGAACTAATTAATCACTTATGCTCGGTTAAATAAATTGGATCCCCAGGATTATACATCTTCTTTGATCACCCCTGAATGTCATAGTGGAATTAAAGAATGAGTATTGTCAAAATATGAAAAAACAATGATTTTTTTGGTGGGTATATGTGCCGTGTATGGGTGGTATAATGCAGATATTTCGGATGCAGATGTGTGCGGTATTTTGGGTGGTGTAACAGAATCTCAGGATGATAGATTTTTTGGTTGTGGAATGATTGATCAGTGTTGTGTAGTAAGACTGCACAATGTTTCATTTTGTGCGATATGTTGGAAGTGTTATGTTTGTAGAACAAGGCTTCTAGGTATGGTTGTGATGTGATATTTCCGTGGGTTTTATTGTGAGTTGGGGGGTTTACCTTAGGTTGGGGGGCATTACTTTGAAGAATTGTTGTTGTAGTGGTTGGTATGGGTTCTAAATAGAGACGTAATGTGAAGTTAGTAAAATTGCGATGGTTCTCCTTCTTTGTGCGTTTTATGCTGAGTATGGTTTGTTATGTTATTAATTGGGTTTACAACAATTTAGGGGGTTGTTCATTTAAAGGTAGAAGCAAGGTAGTTTTATGGGATTGTTGTTATTTGTAAAACCCATAGGTTTGGAAGATTGTTTTTTTGAAGTATATATATATATATATATATATATACAGTTTTAGTTTCTTGTTATTTCTATATGCACCCCACCCTTGTTGAGCACTAAGTGATGAACACCCCTATTTCATGGGGGAGGTTGTCTTTCCCAACAACCTAGTGGGAGGATGGATTAATGGTTTCTAGCTCTTCCCTAGTCCCTCTTCCAGGAATTGGTATCAAAGTAATCATCGGGTAGGTTGTGGTGCGATTCTGAGGCCCATGTGTTTGCGAGCGAGGTGTGTTTTTCCAAGTGTCTCTGGGATGAGGCTTAGGTATCTTTAGGTGAAATGTGATGTGGTTAGTTTCCCATGTGTGTGAGGGAAGGTTTGTGATATGGTGATTGTGGAAGAGTGTAGTAGCATTAGGAAATTCGTCATTAGGGATGAGCAGTTATCCAAATAGAAGTGGTGCAGGGTACCCAAAACATCGATGTTCTTATTATATTACTTTACTTGACTTTCATTATCTCGAGAGTGTTACTTTGTGAGGATGTCATGGGTAGTATTCCTCAATAGGTGTTGTTGGTTTCTACTATTTTACCACAAGGTAATTATCATGTCTCACCAATTTTGCATAAGAAACTTTTTCTTTTCATACTGAGTATACTTGCATGCTCACTATACATATATAAACTGTTTTCAGGTTTTTAGGAGGATTACAGGGACTGTACTGGACCGTACTATTTTAGAACTTTGGGATAGTGTATGTGTTTCTTCTTAGCTTTGTTTTATATAATTACTTTGGAGTTTCAATGTACTTATAATAGTTTACATTTTGAACATGCATGGAGGATGGAATTTGGATTTACTTTTATATTTTGTGTTTAGAGTTACTTGGGATTTACAATCTTATCTAACTCTCTTGTTCTTTAAAAAGGTAAATTTCTTCCATATTTGTGAGATTATATACCATTGGTGTTGGTTTCCACACTAGGGCCCACTAAAGGCTGGAATCATTGGTAATTATCTGCCTTCATTAATTTCCATCCCAGGAGGGGTAGTTTTGGAGGGAGGGAGTCATGACAGAATGCTAGGAGAGGGAGGTTGAGAGATATTATGTAGTTTAGAGTTAGGAACTATAGGATTTCATGGGATGGTATGGAAATAGTGTTAGGTGATTGTGGTATGTGACATAGTCTAGGGAAGATAGTCTAGGACATGAGAATATAGGGTCCCTTGTGATCTGGTTCAAGGACTCTAAGAATATCGAACAACCATGTGAGAAAACACATTTTGTAGGGTAGTGACCCTTGGAAAGGTACATGCATCATAATAAATTGTGTTCCTATTTTATTTTTGGATTTCTAGTGAATTTATATATTAAAAAGATAAAATGAATCTTAAATGAAATTCTATACTACTCAGGATTAGGAGTTCTCTAAATACTTTTCAGCTATGGAACCAAAATGTCTATGTGTGGCTCAGGTAGTCTAGGATCAGCAAGCCGATCAGGCTAATTAGCGGAGGGTTGTTCTAGAGGATGAGTAAAACTAGTGGTAGATAACATTAAACACTTTCTAGTGAAAGACATTGGGAAAGTATGAGGGAAGTGTCTCAGATGTAGAGATGGAGAGATGGATCGAGGAGCTTGGGATCACCTTCTTCCAGATCTGGGATGTAACGGAGTACTGGGTTTCATATTCAGTTAACCATATGAGGGGAGCTGCATGTTAGTGGTGGATGATGTACCTAGGGGAGAGGAATGAGGAAGGGGTTCTATGGGTTGATTTTATTAAGAAGTTTCAGGCATAATTCCTTTCCTCGACCACGATGACCGAGAAGAGGTAGGAGCTACTCCCCCTTTAGTAGGGGAGTATGTCGGTACAGGAGTTGGGGATAAATTTCAAAGATATAATTTTCTTTTCTCCAAATCTCTTTCAAGATGATGAGTCTCAGGTGAGATGCTTATAGGAGGAACTTTGTCCTTCTCTCTAGTACATAGTTACTTATTTCATAATACTGACATACATAGAGGTTTAGAAAAAAGATGAGGTAGTTAATAGAATGAACTCACAAGGAGGTCTATTGTTAGAGGGGAGCTAGCTGAGTTCTTTGAAGTGGAAGGCTATTAGCGGCAAGTCTTAGGCATCAGGGCCTTCTTAGTTTTGGATAGTGGGGAGTCAGCCCCAACTGTCCCCTTTTCGGCCTTTTAGTCATTGACCTTTTTCCATGAACTTGGGATTGAGATGTTTCACTTGTGGAGGCCATATAAAACTGCAGAGTCAGTTCTTAGTTCAAGCCCAATATGGTGCAGGTGAATAGGTTTAGCACATTTCTTAAGAGCAGTTGTTGGCTGGGCCATTTCAGCAGCATGGACAATAGGCTATCGCTCTGCCGAGAGGAGACGAAGCAGGTGGAGGCTGACCTCAGGTAGTTCCTTAGGGACCTTGAACCAGATGTGGTCAAGTAGGAAGTTAATAGGAGAGGGGCCGAGGAGCTGGCCATGGTTAGTTACACGCTCCAAAGGTAGCCGTTCTAGCAGGTCCATAGATTGTTCGATGTACGATCAACTTGTTTAGTACTCTTGTTTGGGCCTTATTTTATTCTGGAGCTTCACACTCCTTTTTTTCACCCATTCAATCCCATGCTCTGGGACTCGACCTAAATATAATTTCCATACACCTAGTGTTGATTTCCTCATTCAGAGGTCAGAACAACTTGTTTGAAGTTTTCGGTGGATGTAGGCTGATGTTGGGGATGCATCAGTCTAGTGGGGATATTATTCTTCCACCGATGTAGCCATACGATGTCATACTTGGAATAAAATGGTATTTTTATAGGAATCATATCATTGATTTTTTTTTTCAGAGGAGAGTGGTGTTTTCAGATGTGGATGGATAGCATGTAGCTTTCGTTGGTGTGCGGAGTTGTTGGGTGTCCATCCGGTATGTGGAGTATCTTCTTTCCATGTTGGTTGAGCTATTAGTATAATCGGTGGATGCTAAGATGGTGGTGGTTCATAGAGTTTTTAGTGGATTTCTTGGATTTTTTCTCTAATAAGGTTGTGACTCTACCCCATGACGTGACATTCAGATTGGGATAGACTTATAACCTGATGGTAGCTTGATTTTGATGTCCCCCTACCAGATGACACCTTCAGAGTTGCGGGATCTGAATATTAGAATTTATGACATGATGAAGAAGGGTCTTATCTATCCTATTGTGTCACCATGGGGTGTTCTGGTCTTATTTATGAAAATGTTTGATGGTGGTTTATGGATATGCATATACCATCCGAGGATGAACCAGGTGATAGTCAAGAAACATTACCCTCTTCTAAGGATATAAAATATTTTTGAACAGTTGAGGGGAGAAAGTTGGTTTTCAAATATTGATCTATAGTCTGGGTATCACCAGTTTAGGGTGAAGGAGGGTGACATCCCGAATATTGCTTTCAGGTGAAGGTGTGGGAACTTTGAGTTCAGGGTTATTCCATTCGGTGTTAGGAATGAACCAGTTGTGTTCATTGGGCTTATGAAATCCATTTTTCATGAGTTCTTAGACCAGTTAGTCATCATCTTGATTGATGCCATCTTGATTTACTCGAATTTAGAGGAGGAGCATACTGAGCATCTGAGTATTGTCTTGGAGGTTCTTCAAAGCCCCCTGCTCTATGGGAAGTTGTAAAAATGAAAGTTTTAGAAAAGATAGTTGAAATTCCATAGGGATTTGGTGTCTCAGTAGGGTGTAGCAATGGACCCATCAAAAGTTGAGGAATTTGATTCGTGGTAAGCACACAAGAACTTGGACGAGGTTCACAGTTTCCATGGTCTATCAGGATATTACAAGAGATTGTACCCGATTTCTCTTGAGTTGCAGCTCTATTGATAACTTTGACTAGGAAGGACCAGACCTTTGTCTGGAAGGAGCAGTGTTAGGTGAATTTTATCTATCTGAAGGGGATGTCAGTCAATTCTCTAGTGCTTCAGTTTCTAGAGGAAGGAGTGATGTTTGAGGTGTTTTGCGATGGTTTCCATCTAGGCTTCGGGTGTGTGCTAATGAAACAATGGGAAGTGATATCTTATGGGTCTAGGAAGTTATGTACCCATGAACGTAACTATTACTCCCATGATCGAGATCTTGCAGCATTCATGTTAATGATTAATTTTTGCAGACATTACCTCATTGGCGTGTGCATCATGGTCTTTATACACTAGAAGAGTTTGAGGTATAACTTTTCCTAGTGAGATATAAAATTGTGACAATAGATGTGTATGAAGTTACTTTATGACTATGATATTGAGATATCTTACACGTCGGGGAATGGAAACGTCAAGGACAATGACTTGAGTAGGAGGTCAGAGAAGGAGGTAGTTTGGGAATCTGCAGATGCTTGGAAGGCGATGGAGGAGTTGGATTCCGTTCACCTGGAGGTAGGGATTAATGGTAGAAGAGGTTATCTATTTCAGTTGACTGTACAATTTTATTTTATATAGAAGGTGTATGAGTCCTAGTGGGGAGACTCGGAGGCATAGGTGATGTGTGACCGCATTGACCAGGGTGATGCTCTGAAGGGATGGTCAAAGGATATTCAAAATCAGATATTGTTTGATGGGGGGATGTTTGTTTCAATAGTGATGCATTAGGGAGTTCTCCATGAGTTTCATAGATCAACTTTAGAGGTGCATCGAAGGGTTTCCAAGATGTACCATCACTTAATGGAGAAGTTATGGTGACCCATGATAAAGCAGGTTGTGGCAGAGTTTTTGAAAAAATGCTAAGTGTGCTAGTTTCTAAAGGCTGAAAACCATGTTCCGGGTGGTTTATTGTAACCCTTAGATGCACAAGAGTAAAAATGGGATGAAACCATGATGGATTTCATCCCAATGATACCTAGGTATTAGGGATGTTATGATGTTATCTGGGTATTAGTGCATCAGCTAATGAAATTGGCACACTTCTTGGAAATCATGGAGTCAAGCACAGAGGATTCCTTGGAAAAGAGGTATGTAGATGTGGTTGTCTGAATGCATGGAGTTATGAGATCAATTATATCATACTGGGATAAAAATTTTAAATCACCAGTCTCGAGGGGATTTTAGCATGCTTTTGGAAATCAATTATACCTTAACACTACCTTACACCCTCAGAAAGATTGATAGATAGGGAAAAGAAATCAGACATAGGAGGACATATTTCAGGCATGCGTCTTGAAATTTGGCGTTTATTGGATGCGGGAATTTCCCTTAGTAAAATTTTCTTACAATAATAGAAATCACTCTTCCATTGGAATGGCTCCATTCGATGATTTATACGGGAGGCCGTGTCATTTTGCATTGCGCGGGAAAGAGGATGGGGAGACAACTGTTCTTGGTCCTGAGGTGGTGAATACCACGACAGAGAGGGTACATCTTCTTTGTGATAGGATTAAGGTAGCAGTAGACTATCATAAGTTGTATTTCAATTGAAAGAGTAGGACCTGGGAGTTTGAGGTTGGAGACCACATGCTCTTGAAGGTTTCCCTTCAATGTGGGAAATAAAGTTTTGGCTGAGGTAGAAAGCTTTCTCCCAGGTTCATCAGACCCTTCAAGGTGTTGGGGTGAGTTGGAAATGTGGCATACTAGTTGTAATTGCCACTGCAGTTGGAGATTATCCATGACATCTTTCAAGTATCCCAGCTTTGTCGGTATCTTCACAATGACTCTCATGTATTTGAATAGGGAGAGTTGAATATCAAGGATGATGCAACATTCATGGAGCAGCTAGTGGGGATCCAAGATTTTCAAGAGAATGTGCTTCATGGACTAACCATTCATTTGGTTCATGGGTTTTGGAGGCATGATGGCCTAGAGGATAGTACGTGGGAGTAAGAAGAAAATATTCATTCCCAGTACCTGAAGTTTTTTAGTTTTTTCTTTGTTATTCATTTCTTTATGATGCAATTCATGGACCTTGTTATATATGATATGAGTTTTTTCCTCATTCTGTGATGTTTGATAAAATCCTGAAATTTTAAGAAGGGAGGAACTAATCCATAATCAAGATTCATTAATGCGGATGTAATTAAACATGTACAGGTGAGTCAGTGCCGCACAAAGTGGATAGTATCTGGACATATAGGAATTAATTTCCCTGATTCATGTGTTCAGGCACTGTGGATTTTTGATCTTTTTGGTGTGTCTTGTGTTCGGTAGGGGTAGTAGATATTAGAGGAGGTGTTCTTGGATTTTGAGGTTTTACTCCATCGTTGGAATACCACAGGGTGGTTTATCTTTGATAGGTATTTTACAAGGTGGCTGGTATGACCCTCTCTTTTCTGGGGTTGGTTTTAAATACTCATGGTTGAGAATAATTTGAGAGGTATTTGATGTAATGGAACAAACCTCTCTAGTTCATTCCTTTATGAAAAACCAATGTTTGGGGAATTATGGGAGGAAATATTGACTTATTTTAAGAGTTTCCCAAAATTCAGGTTTTTCCATTGGTGGGTCACATTTGTGACTCAACGTTAGTGGGTTTTGTTGGTGACTCCGAATTGGTAGGTTGTGCGTCAGTAGGTCAGGCATCGGTAGGTTGGGCGTCGGTAGGTTGGGAGTCGGTTGGTCAGGTGTCAGTAGATTAGGCATTGGTGACTCGCATTGGCGAGTCAAGCATTAGTGGGACGCATCGACAACTCACTGTCAGTAGGTCGCATTGCTGAGTCACAATTGGAGAGGGGTGTCAGTGGGTCTCGTCAGTGACTCACTGTCTGTGGGTCTCATTCGGGAGTTTCTGTCAGTGAGTGGCATCATTGAGTCGTGTTAGTAGATCTTATCGCTGACTTTCATTGATGAATCAACCATCGGTGACTCACCATCAGTGGCTCTGTGTCGGTGGATCATTGTCAGTTGCTCAACATCGGCGCCTCAGTCATCAGTGACTCATTTTTAAAGTTTACCAAAATTTCCAAAATTTCCTACTTTTTTCAGTTGCACCCAAGTTACATCTTATTTAATGTTAACCGTGTTACCTATCATATTTAAGTAGTTTTAAATCAATTTCAAATTCTATAAATCATATAATAAATTAAAAAGGTTCAGGGGGGATTTAAAATAGTCAAATCTTGTGGTCTTGACCACGATATGACCTTAATGGCCCTTGAAATCATTTCCTTTCTTTGATACAGGATCTGGCCTTTTTCTGAAAGCTGACATCCTCTCTTGAACCCTTACGCTTCCTCTTCATGCGATCAGGACCTTTCTTCCACCAAGGAGTCACATATATGTTGTAGCCATCAATCCAATTTCCCTCAGAGTCTTTCTAGCTACTCACAAACCCCTTGTTTTTGGCGCAAAGAGGATTTGTTGATCGTATTTTGTTCCAAGTAGGGGCTTCCTTCATCTCCCTATAACTATATATCATATGGAGTGGGTAAACTGAAGTCTACTTGTGGGTATATTTTTATCCATTTTTAGCAAAGTAATAAATGAGGGGTGGGTAAGGTGATGATGATTTTTGCTTTTGTTTTATCTATTATCCTTGATCCATGTTGTGTTTTTTGGGCTATATGACTTCTAAAAATCATGGTCGTTGGTGGTATTTTCTTATACACTGGCGATGATCTATACTTATTATTGATCTTATTTTAAATGACTATATACATATGAAATAATTAATCACTTATACATGGTTAAAGAAATGGTCTCCCCAAGATTATATATCTTCTGTGATCACCCCTGAAATATAAAAGTGGAATTAAAGAATGAGTATTGGAAAAATATGGAAACACATTTCTTTATTTGGTGTGGATGTGTGCTGTGTATGGTTTGTATAGTGCTACTGTTGGGGTTTTTGGGGTGGTGTAATAGAATCTTAGGTTGAGAGATTGTTTGGTTGTGGAATAGTTCAGTAGTGTTGTGCAGTGGGACTGCACCAGGTTGCATTTTTTTGGATATGTTGGAAGTGGTATGTTTGTGTAGCGGGGCTACCAGGTATGGCTATGACGAGATATATTGGTTGGTGCTGTTGTGAGTTATGGGTTTTCCTTAGGTTGGGAGGAATTACTTTTAAGAATTATGGTGGAATTCTTTGGAATGGGTGTTATGTGGAGAGGCAATGTGAAAGGAGTTAACTTTCCACAGTTCTCCTTATTTGTACATTTTATGCTGAGTATGGTTTGTTACAGGCTGTGGTTAGTGGTTTCCTGAGTAGGGATGCAATAGAAGACGTTTTTTCTTAAAGGAGAATGATAGTTGGTTTAATGAATCAGATGAGGTTATGAATTGGGTTAAGGCTATTTGTGTGATTGTACATTTAGAGGTAGAAACAAATGTAGTTTTGTGGGATAGTTGTTATTTGGAAAATCCATAGGTTGAGAAGAGTGTTTTCTAGATATATTTATTTATTTATTTATTTCCTTGTGATTTTTATATTCACCCCACACTAGTTTAGCACTAAGTGCCGAATACCCCAATTTCATGAGGGAGGGTATCTTTCCCAACATCCTGATTGGAGGA
The DNA here is from genome assembly GCA_963277665.1 of Viscum album. Lineage (NCBI taxonomy): Eukaryota > Viridiplantae > Streptophyta > Magnoliopsida > Santalales > Viscaceae > Viscum > Viscum album. The sequence goes on from OY728141.1 coordinate 1,599,145,354, forward strand.
TAGATGGATGGTTATTGGCTCTTCTCTACTCCCACTTCTAGTAATTGGTATCCCAAGACTCTTCGGGTAGGTTGTGGTGAGTTTGTGAGGCCCATGTGTTTGCTGTCAAGGTGTGTTTTCCCAGGTCTCTCCAGAATGAGGCCCAAGTGTCTGTGGGCTGAATGTGGTTTGGTTAGTGGCCCATGTGTGTGCAGGAGAGATTGTGATATGGGGCTTGTGGAAGAGCATGGTAACATCAAGATTTTTTCCATTAGGGATGAGCAGTTAACACATGATATGTGGTGAGGGGTAACCAAAACAATGATTTACTTATTATGTTACTTTACTTGACTTGTGTTGTTGGTTTCTGCTGTTTTCCCACACAGGAATTAGTATTTATCCCCACTTGTGAATTATAAACTTTGGATTTTCCTAATGAATATACTTGCATTCTCACACTATGTATATACATTATTTTTATGTTTCCAGAAGGATTATGGGGACTGTGCTGGACCGTACTAGCTCGGACCTTTAGGAAAGTTTTTGGGTCATTTCTTAGCATTATTTCTAGTAATTTGTATTTTTATTGTACTTGTAACAGTTTAATTTTTTAACATTCACGTGGGATGGATTTTGGATTTACTTTTATATTTAGAGTTTGAATAAAAACCCTTCCTTTTATTACACACTCAAACATGGTTTATTACATAGAAAACTTCATTTGATAGAACATAGAAGATCGAGAGGTCTACTGTCTTTGGGGCTTAGGAACATTACATAAAAACTTAAAACATAGGACACAACATCTTATTGAAAACTTCCTTTACATGACAACTACATTCCCTCATACTTAGCATCGCATGGGATAACCCGAGGACATGCATAAAAAAGGGTGAGCTATAAAGCCCAGTAATGGAGTTAATGCAGCATAACATGAAAGATAAATTAAAATTTAGGCAATAGGCATTTCAACAGAGCATAAGATAAACATTAACATAAAGGCATGATATAACATGATTAACATAACATGGAAATGTGACAACAACATTTAACATGATTTTAGCATGAGTTAAGGCTCATTTCACATAGATAATGAGTAAACCCTCATTTCACTTGAATTAGCATGATTAAACCCTCATTGCACTTGATGTATCATGATACTAATCTTTACCCAATGCATTGGAGATCTATCAGGGCACACCCTTCTTAAACATTTCATTTAATGCATAAGTGTGCCACATGGATCATATAACATGAAATCAATCAACATCATAAGTTATTCCACGATTAAGTAATGTCGAACAAATACATGAATGTACCATTCAATATGTATATGTGTATAATGTTTAATACCCTTGATAGAGACATGGATATGGTATTCACTACACAATGATCTTGTCTTGGAAAAATGCGGTGCAATTTCGGCAGCATAACGACATGAAAAAAGGATTCATAAAAATGGATAATGAGAGAGAAATGGGTATCTAATCATATTTAATTGAAATGGAAAGTAAGGTGGTCATATAGATACAATTCCCAACAAACGTAATGGAACGTAGATGCATAATACAATAGAATTACTTGGATGTAAAAGAAGAGAGAGAAATCCATCACGGAATTTCGGCATGGTAACAGGTGTACATGGGAGGAATTAATGAGAGAGAAAGGGGTCTCTTATCATCCAAACATAAATAGGGAAGTATGGGGGTGGTGAGAAATCATACCCCAAGATATTTAATTGAAAACAAAATGGCATAACAACTGAAAGAAAAATCGACAAAAATGAGAAAGGAAGAAATCCCTTACTTGAAGTGTGATCCCAAAGGCTTGGGAGGGGATTGAGAGAAAATTATTGGGAGCTTGGGGAACCTTGGGAGGATTATAGATAAAGGAGTTAAGAGGTTGGTCTAACTCCAAATGAATTTAGTGAAGATGAAGTGGGAGCATGGGTGTGTATATATAGGAATGGAGTGGGAATTCTTTATTATTTAGGTTTGCGGCACCTCACATTATATTAATCACAACCACAATCCATCCCATGGTTTTCTAACATGGTTATTTACAATGGGGAATAGAAGAAAATATTTTATAATTCCAATGTCCAAACTTCTTAAAATAATAGGGTTGCTTATGTGGAGGTGAGTCACACTCTCAAGGAAAATAATATAAAAAGACAAAATGTTTTATAAGCCTTGAAGGGTCCACTAAAGCGTTGTAAAATAAATAAAAAAACCCAAAATCACATTATTTTCATTTTAAAACATATATTGGCCAAACATAATGTTTATAGTATTTTATTACATCACTATTGGGTCATTATGTTGTCATAAAACACATTATATATTTAAACGATATTTAATTTTTACCGAATAATTTGACTATCTCAGAAAATTATGAAAAATTCACCATTGGATAATTTTGATTCCCTAATTCCAAAAATTATATTCATTTTATCTAAATAATTTTCTAAATATGTGAATTTTTACTTTGAAAATAAATACCGACATTTATAAAAAATTCATGGGTTTTGACCAAAATAGTTTTCAAACCATAATAAAAATTACAATTGCATTCATAAAATTATATGATAATTTATATTTAATAAAAAGTAATATAATAATAATAATATTTTGTTAAAATATTATTTAATTCAAAAATACATTAATTCAACAAAATATATTTCATAGTTGAATATTAAATAAATATACTATATGGACTTTAATTTTTTTTACAAAGTAACAATAATAAAATTAATGTATTTTCATTATTATATACAAAAATAATTCACATGTTCATAGTTATAATGTCTTGTTACATAACCCCTTATAACACCCGCATAAGACCAAAGGGTAAGGTGCGGGATGGTGACAGAGTCTTGGGGTGGCTTAGATAACATCATTTGGGTGGTAATCTCTATTAACTTCCACTTCTCCCTTAGTCAGTTATGGTCAAGGTTAACATGTTCAATCATGGCTTGGGCTTAGTCCAGAGTGAAGCCCAATGATTCCACCTCCTTTCCAAGCTCTGACAAATGGGCTTTATACGGGGAAAGTCTACTGGATGAGGCCATCACTTTCTTTGTCTGAGTAAATTGGATTTATTAAAGCCCTATATTTATACTAATCATTTGATCAATGTTCAAAATCTATATGAGCAACGGTTACAATTCATAACTACATTTTAAAATCCAAAAACATAAAACCAATGAAGTTCACATTTTATAAAAACATTTTATATAATGAGACATTTAATCAGATCAATAGGAATTTTTATTAATGAATGTTTGGGTCGTTACAATATTCCCCCCTTAAGAATTTTTTCACACGAAATTTCCTTTTCACACAATAAAAGATATATGGGTAACTCTACATAATCATTTCCTTTGATTCCAACATCACTTCTTCAGACTTGTGGTTTCTCCACAACACCCTGATGATGGGAATTGTCTTATTTTGTAGAACTTTTTCTCTATGATCTAAGATCTTCACTGGTTGTTCCTCATAAGAAAGATCACCCTCTACCTATACCACCTCTGAAGAGAGTATATGTGAAGGGTCTGGTATTTACATTCTTAAGAAGGATACATGAAAGACATCATGTACTTTGGCCATGGTAGGTGGAAGTGCTAGTCGATAAGCCACATACCCAACATGATCAAGAATCTCGAAGGGGCCTATGTACCTTGGAATTAACTTCCCTTTCTTTACAATCCTCATGACCTTCTTCCATGGGGATATGTGTAGAAATACCTTGTATCCAACTTTAAACTCAAGGTCTCATCGACGATTATCAGAATAACTCTTATGTCGACTCTTGCCTGCCTTGATATGCTACTGAATGGTTTTCACCTTCTACACCATTTCTGGTCCTAGCAGCTTGCGCTCACCGACTTCAACCCAATATGTTGGTGTTCTTCACCTCTTCCCATACAGGGCTTCATAAGGTCCCATTTAGATTCTCTAGTGGAAATTTGTATTTTAGGATAATTAAACCAGAGGAATATGTTGATCACATCCTCCTTTGAAGTCCATTGAGAATTCTCTCAACATGTCCTCAAGTGTTTCGATAGTCCTCTTGGACTGGCCATCAGTTTGAGGATGATAATCCGTACTGAAGTTTAGCTCAGTATCTAGATCATTTTGAAGACTCTTCCAAAACATAGAAGTGAATCATAGATCTCATTCACATACAATGGATAGTGGTACCCCATGAAGCCTTACCACATCCCTGATATATATCTGTACTAGTTGATCCAATGAGAAATCCTCCTGAATTGAAATGAAGTGTGCAGACTTTGTAAGATGCTCCATAACAACCCAGATTGCATTGCTGCCCTTGGATGTCTTCAGAAGTTCAGTGACAAAGTCCATGGTGATGTTATCCCATTTCCTTGCTGGTATGGGCAATGGTTTTATCATCCCCTTAGACTTTTTTCTTCTCTACCTTCACTTGATGACACACTAGGCATTTTGATGTATACTCACTGATCTCCTTCTTCATATTATCCCACCAATAATTATCTCAGAGATCTTGATACATCTTTGTGTTTCTTGGGTGAATAGAGAAATTTGAACTATTTTCATCATCCAAAAGTTCATTCTTCAGCTCCGGACATGATAGAACACATAGTATTTTCCCAAATCTCACAATTCCTTCTTCATTAACATTGAACTCTGAATATTTCCCTTTTCTGATAGCTTCCACTTTTTTATGAATTCCCACATCATACTTTTGAGTATCGTTTAGCCTTTCTAAAAGAGATGGTTGAGAAATAATTTGTGAAAGGATTGATGATGTTCCATTATTTATGATTCCCATGTCCATCTTCATCAAATCTAATAAGATTGGATCCTTCTAAATTCACATCAATGATAAAATCACTGGGTCCTTTCTACTTAGAGTATCTGCCACCTTGTTCTCTTTCATAGGGTGGTAATGGATTTAGTAGTCATAGTCTTTCATCACCTATAACCATCTTCATTGGCGCATGTTCAAATCTTTCTGTGTGAATATGTACTTGAGGATTTTTTGGTCCGTATAAATTTCACACTTCTCCCCAAGGAGATAATGCCACCAAATTTGTAAAGCTAAGATCACTACAACAAACTATAGATCATGTGTTGGATAATTCTGCTCATGAACTTTGAGTTTCCATGAAGCATAGGAAATGGATTTCTCATTTTTCATCAACACACATCCCAATCCCTTCTTCGAAGCATCAATGAATACCAAAAAAAGTTCTCCACTTGTGGGTAAATTGAGCACGAGCATAGTGATAAGACTCCTTTTCCACTCCTTGAAGCTTTCCTCGCAATCATCACTCCAAGAAAACATAATTACCTTCCAAGTTATCTTGTTAAGGGGGATGGAAAATTGTGACAAATTTAACACAAATTGTCGATAATATCCAACTCACCCTAAGAATCTATGGATATCTATTACTGATGTTGGCCTTTACCATTCCTCTATTGCAGCTGCCTTGGAAGGATCAACAGATATCCCATTACTTGTGATGATATGTCCCATGAATGGTACCTCCATCTACCAGAACTCACATTTCTAGTATTTTACATAGATCTTCTCCTTTTACAAGGTATCTATAATAGTTTTTAAATATTCCTCATGATCCTCCTTGGTTTTGGAGTATATTAGAATATCATCTATAAATACTACAACAAATCTGTGAAGGTAATCCTTAAAGACTCTGTTCATCATGTCCGTGAATATTGTTGGAGCATTAGTGAGTCTGAAAGGCATTACTATGAATTCATAATGCTCGTATCTTGTACGAAACGTAATCTTGGGGATATCTTTTTTCTTCACCCTTACTTGATAATATCTTGACCGCAAATCCACATTGGAGAAGTATTGTGCCCCACGTAGCTGATCGAACAAGTCATCAATTAATGGGAGATGATACTTGTTCTTTATCGTGATTTTGTTAAGCTCATGATAATTGATGCAAAGGCACATTGACCCATCCTTCTACTTGATGAAGAGGGATGGTGCACCCCATGGGTTTTCACTTGGGCGTATAAACCCTTTATATAGATTCTCCTGTAGTTGTTTATTCAAATCCTCATGCTCCACAACAGCCATTCTATATGGAGTCGTGGATGATGTAAATTCTCTAGGTATAAGGTCAATTTTGAATTCAACATCTCTTATAGGAGGAAGACCAGGCGATTCCATGGGAAACACTTCAGAAAATTCACTCAAAATAGACATGTCTTCAAGGATGGTTGCTTCCTTGGAATCAATTATCCGTGCTAGATACGCATTCTCATAGGGAATTAATATCCATTCTTGAGACGATGGAGGTAAAGAAGATTAATCTTCCTCCTTTAAATTTTATAGAATCCGGGGCCGATTCTCCAAATGGAGAGTTTTTTCCCTCCCACGACAATTTATGTTGGCTCTATATAGGGAAATCCAATCTATTCCAAGAATTGCATCAAATTCCACCATAGGGAGTATGATGAGGTTCACTGGGAAGTTCAATCGACCGATTATGATAGGGGAAGAGTTATAATCTTGGGATGCAATGATTACCACATTTTACATACTCACCGACATCTTTACTTCCATGATTTGTGGTGGTGTTGGGATTTTTCTAATAAACTTTTGGGATATAAAAGAATGCATAGAACCAAAATCAAAAAGTATGTTCTCTATTCTTGAATGAATAACTAGCGTACCTTTCACCACTTCATTGTTGGGGTTCACTTCAGCGGTAGTGAGGGAAAATTCTCTCCCTTGCTGCCTTGGAGGTTTTTGGTTGCCTCTGAAAACCCTTGTCTTATGGAACTTATTTCCAAAGTTCCCCAGTAATTTTCAGTTGAAGAAATGAACAATGCATTGAGGGTTGAGCGGAGCCTTACTCTCCTTTGTCATAGTAGCGAGATTTTCTTGCCGACAGTTAATAGCCTGGTGCCCTTCTCTTCCACACCTAAAGAATTTCCTCATACCCTTCAACCAATTTTCAGGGTTCTTATTCCCACAACTTTTGCATGTGGGGTGATGGATTTTTATAGAACTATTGGATTTATCAATGAAACCGCTAGAATTGAAGTCCACCTTATGCTTTTTATCCCCATGATACCCATGAGATTCTCCAATCTCGATTTCAACCATGAGGAAAAATTTCACTTCCTCACAGATGTCAAAGTCACAGATTGCCAACGCTTTCTGTAGGCTAGGTTTCGTCCCACCAAAGAAGAAGTAAGCCTTTTATTCAAGGTTAATGAAAAATCCAGATGTGTATCGTGAAAGCCTTGTAAATCTTGCCTTGTATTTTCTGACAAATTCATCATCTTTTTACTTGAGGGAAAGGAAGTCCCTTTCCATCTTAATTTGGAGGGTGCACAGTAAATATATATTGTAAAACATCTTCGGAAATCCTTTCATTCCAATGACTCGATATCCTTCTTAGGCTTTGTATTTTTTATCAACGTCCACAATTGATCAAATTCTCCCTCTATACAATAAGTAGCTAAGAGAACCTTCTTTTGTTCAGAACATTGAAGGATTGAGAAGATCTTTTCAATGGAGTTGATCCATTGTTCGGAGATTGAGGGATCAGATTATCAATTAAAAGTAGGATTCCTTTGTCTCATGAAGCTCTCGATGGTGACTTTTTCTTTCCTAGGGGTGGTTGAACGTTCCTATTGACCCATGTTTCTATTCAAATCTTGAGTTAACTGAGAGAGAAGTGTGACAAAGTTTGTGATTCCCACTCCCATCAGATTGGGCATCTCATTAGCACAGTCACCACATTGATCTTCACATCGGTTGTTAGCCTGAGTCCTCCTATTATAAACCATTGGATAGAATAAAAGGAAAGTTATGGGTAACACATAAAGGGTAATCCAAGGAAAAACTGATTAATTATAAATAACTTTTATTTCCATAACTTATGAATCCACAAGCTTCAATCTATGATATTCATGATCTACTTTCTATCATATATTCTTAGGGGATTTTTTTTAATTCCATTAATAAGGGTTCATACTATGCTATTGAATTTACCAAAGCATATCCCCTAGAAGTGTCGTTAACAATAGTGCAGCAAGGCCCATTGTTGTGTACCAGGATACCCTGGGTCAAGCCCGAAACTCCGTGTCGCGGTTTTCACCACTATGTACATCTCTGCCTGAGCTTCCTCTACCTTCTCGTATCCAGACAGGGATGTATTTTATTAATATAACACTTACTCAATACTCCCCAAAACATAGGTATATTTTTATTATACTTAGTCTTGTCTCTAAGGCTTCACTATGGTTTTCGAATCCTAATCCCAAAAATAACTAAACATATCCTTTGATACCAACTATAAAAACCATGCTCTTTTATTACACTCTTAAACATGATTTATTACATATAAAAAATCCCTTGATAAAATATAAAATAATGATAGGTCTAATGTCTTTGGGGTTTAAGAACATTTCATAAAACCTTAAAATATAGGACACAACATCTTATTGAAAACTTCCTTTACATGACCACTATATTCCCTCGTACATAGCATTTCATAGGACAACCTGAGGACATGCATAAGAAAAGGGTAAGCTATAAAGCCCAGTAAGAGAGTTATCAAGGCATAACATGAAAGATAAAATAAATGTTTGGAAATAGGCATATCAATGGAGAATAAGATAAACATGGACATAAATGCATTATATTACAGGATTAACATAACATGGAAATATCGCAACAACATTTAACATGATTTTAGCATGAGCCAAGGATCATTGCACATGGAGCATGAGTAAAGCCTCATTTTACTTGAATTATAATGAGTGAACCCTCATTTCACTTGATATATCATTATACTAATCTTTACCCAATGCATTGGAGCGCTATCAGGGCACACCATTCCTAAACATTACAGTTAAAGCATAAGTGCGCCACATGGATCATTTAAAATGGAATCAATCAACATAATAAGTTCTTACACAATTAATTAATTTGGAATAAATACATGAAAGTACCATTAAATATGTATATGTGCATAAAGTTGAATACCCTTGATAGAGGCATGGGTATGGTATTCACTACACAATGATCTTGTCTTGGAAAAATGCGGTGCAATTTTGGTAGCATAACAGCATGACATAAGGATTCACGAAAATGGTTGATGAGAGAGAAATGGGTGTATCATAATATGTACACACAATGGAATATAAGGGGGTCATATAGATACTTGTCCCAACAAACGTAATGGAATTTAGATTCATAATACAAAATAATTACTTGGATGTAAAAGAGGAGTGAGAAATCTCTCACGAAATTTCGGCATGGTAACGGGTGTACATGGGAGGAATTAATGAGAGATAAAGTTGTCTCCCATCATAAAAAAATAAATAGGGCTGTATGGGGAAGGTGCGACATCATAACCCAACATTTGTAATTGAAAAAAATGGCATAAAAACTGAAAGAAAATTGGACAAAAATGAGAAAGGATGAAATCCCTTACTTGAAGTGTGATCCCAAAGGCTTGGGAGGGGCTTGAAAGAGACTTATTGGGAGAATGGGTCACCTTGGGAGGATTATAGAGAGAATAGGTAAGGGTTTGGTCAAACTCCAAATGCTTTTAGTGAAGAGTAAGTGGGATCTTGGGTGGGTTTACATAGGAAAGGAGATAGAGTTCTTTATTATTTAGGTTTGGGACACCTCACATTAAACTAATCAAAACCACAATCCATACCATGGGTTTTCCCCATGGTTATTGCCTATGTGGAGTGGAAAACAATATTTTATAAGGCCAATGTCCTATCTTATTAAAATAATAGGGTTTATTATGTAGAGGTGAGTCACACTCTCAAGGAAAACAATTTAAAAAGAAAATTTTTTTTATAAGCCTTGAAGGGTCCACTAAAGCATTGTAAAATAAAAAAAACCCAGAATCACATTATTTTAATTATAAAACATATATTGGCCAACTATAATGTTTATCGTATTTTATTACATCACTATTGGGTCATTATGATGTCATAAAACACATTATATATTTAAACGGTATTTAATTTTTACCCAAAAATTTGACTATCTCAGAAAATTATGAAAAATTCATCGTTGGATAATTTCGAGGCCTAGATTAAAAAAATAATATTAATATTATATAAATAATTTTCTAAATATGTGAATTTTTACTTTTCAAATAAAAACAAACATTTATTGAAAATTCATGGGTTTTGACAGAAACAACTTTCAAACTTTAATAAAAATTACAATTGCATTCATAAAATTATACGATAATTTATATTTAATAAAAAGTAATTTAATAATAATAATAATACTATTTTATTGAAATATTATTTAATTCAAAAACCCATTAATTCATCAAAATAGATTTAAATGTTGAATATTAAATAAAAATATTATATTCTCTTTAAAAACTATTTACAAAGCAACAATAATAAAATGAATGTATATTCATTATTATATAGAAAAATAATTCACATATTCATAGTTCTATGGTCTTGTTACATAACCCATTATAACACTCACATAAGACAGAAGGGTATGGTGTGCGATGGTGACAGACTCTTGGGGTAGCTCAGTTAACATCGCTTAGGTGGTAATCTCTATTAACTTCCACTTCTCCCGTAGTTGGTTCCGCTCAAGCTTAACATGTTCAAGATCGGCCTGGGCTTGGTCAAGAGCGAAGCCCAATGACACCACCTACTTTCCGAGCTCTATCAAATGGGTTCATACGGGGAAAGTCTACTGGATGAGGCCATCACTTCCTTTGTCTGAGTAAACTGGATTTGTTAAAGCCCTATATTTATACTAATCATGTGATCACTATTCAACGGACTTATTGGCAACAATCAAAATTATTAATGGTATTTTTAAATCCAAAAACATAAAACCAATGAAGTTCACATTTTATATAAAAATTTTACATAATGAGAAATTTAAGTAGATCAAGAAGAATTTTTATTAATGAATGTTTGGGTCATTATAGTTTGGAGTTACTTCGGATTTACCATCTTATCTCTAGATCTTGTTATTTAAAAAGGAAAATGCCTTCCATGTTTTGGAGATTATATACCCTTGGTTATGGTTGTTGAGTCAAAATGTGAATTGACTTTCCCATTTTTCTTTTTGTTTTGGAAATCACAAATTACTTCTTTTTTATCATATAATGATGTTATCCGTCATAATCACATATGTTTTATTCTCATCGTAATCACATATATCATAATCACATATGTTATTTTCTTATCGTAATCATATACTATTGTTTTATAATCATAATCACATATATTGTTTCTCATCGTAACCACATAAATTTTCTTACCATCATAACCATGTAGCGTAACCAGGTTAGGTATCGTATTCATATTATGCATCATAACCATTCATCGTAACGAGGTTATACATCATATTCATATTATGAATTGTAACTATGTATCATAACCAGGTTATGTATCACATTCATATTATGTATCATAACCATGCATCATAACCTGCTTATGTATGGTATTCATATTATGTATCGTAACCATGCATTGTAACAATGAGATGCATTGTATCCATGTTAAGAATCGTAATCATGTTATGAATCGTAACCAGGATATGAATCATAACCAGGAGATGAACTGTATCACTATTAAGAATCGTAATCATGTTATGGATTATAACCACATTATAAATTGTAACCATGATATGAATCATAACCATTATATGGAACATAAACATGTTATGTATCGTAACAATGATATAAATCATAACAATGATATGCATCTTAGACATGTTAAGAATCGTAACCATGTTAAGTATCGTAACCACGATATGAAACGTAATCACAATATGCATCATAACCAAGTTAGGTATTGTACTCATGTAATTCATTGTACTCATATCTTACTCCAATATCACATACATATTTCTCATATACATTGTTTTATAACTTTGAACTTACAATATTCTAACTAAAACAATTTCATAAAGTTAGTCATATACCTTTCAAAATGATGTTGTGTATTCTGTTTGTTTTGACTATTATAATGCTAGGTGTCCAAGTCCCTCAAAATTTTCTAGAGAAATATGATCACTGGAGGAAATATGACTGTTGGAACCTGAGGCCTATAAATAAAAGGTCATTTGAACCAGATAATACAACTTTTGAATCCTATAAGTTCTAGAGAGAGACTGTGGGAAATCTCTCTTGCTTTGTGTGAAAGACTTGAAGATACAAGACATGAACATATTGTTCCTAGTTCTTGTATTTCAATATGTTTTTTGTATTACTTTGTGTGACCAATCTTTGTGATAATGATCGAGGGCTTCCGGGGATAAGAAGATGGTGATGCTGATTGTTGTATCGAGGGATATCAAATATTTAAAGAAAAATGTGCCAAATACCTTATTAATTGAGGGATTCTGAGGATAGAAATACATACGTACTGATCATTGTATAGAGGGAATACCAGGGTGGTGGTAAGCTAGACCTTTTATCCAAGGTGAAATGATAACCTAATCTTTGGGATAAAACAATTGAAATACATTTAATTTTCCGCTGCTATTTGTAATAGAAAGGGAATTGTATTGTTTCCTCTTTCTATTCTTATTCATTTATATTTTAATTTTTTAATTATGATAGTTTCATTACATATTGTATTAAGATATTCTATACTTTATATGGTAGAATCATTTATATTTGTTTTACTCTGATCATTGTATTCAATTCAAATACAATTTTTTTAATAACCTTTCATATCATATCATATCATATCATATCATATCATATCATATCATATCCATCAGATCCAGGAACCGTATGGTAATTTGTGTTGGTAGTGAATTGTATTAGTTTAATACCTCTTAAAATAAGTTCAATATTAAGAGTTTAAATAAAACGTTTTTAAACCTAAAATTCACCCCTCTTTCGTTGTGCCATCTCATATACACATACATATATATTTCGATCAAACAATTGGTATTAGTGGAGGTTTCCACTGATTTGTTTTACTTTATTTATTTATTTCTGTAAGACAGTTATATTTTTGTTATAAAACATTTTTTTTATATTTACTTACTACTCTAACATGTGGAGTGTAAAAGTATTGTTTTATAAGATTTTAGGAATGAATATTGGATCAATTGACAATATAAACCCAATTAGACCACATATTTCTTTTGGGAATGATTATGAGTACTAGAGAGATAGGATGAAGACCCTTTTCATTAACACTGGAGTAGATAATTTTCTGATGCTCATTAGAGATTACAAAATTCCAGACAAAGACGTAATAACCTTCACCAAATAAGAGAAACGCAAATATCATCTAAATTACAAGGTACACAATACTTTGTTATGTTCTATTACCATGAATATATATATTCAGATATCACCATGCGAAGTATCCAACTGTATCTAGAAGAAATTGGATGTCACACATTTTGGTACATATAAAGTTATTAAAATAAGAAGATCCATGCTCCAAACTTAATATCATTGTTTTTTCCCTATGGAGAACCGGTATGCAAAATTTTACAACGATTTATGATAATTGTTAACAATATTCAATCTATGGAAGAAAAGGGTCTTGATGATGATGTTCTTGTCAACAAGATAATTGATATAATGCCCAATGAGTGGGAATAAAAAAAGAAAATAATTGGTGAGAATATAAAAGTTTCTTAAATGACTCTTGATGAATTATTCGGTACTCCCTTACATTATAAAACAAGAATGAAGAGAGATGTTGATTTCAGTAAGAATAAAAAAGGTAATGGAAGTGTATCTTTCACTACTACATCTAAATCCAAGACTCTTTAATGGGTAACTAGATCTAAATCTATGAAATATGTTTTTATATCTGAATCAAGTGATAGTCCAAAATATGAGAATGAATTAGCCAATCTTGATTGAAAGATGAACAAGATGCTGGGAATGAGGGATTTTAGTACAAATATAAGAAGAAATATGGAAAAGACAAGAAAGACTCAGAAGTAACTTGTTATGAATGTAAAAGAGCATGTCATATCAGACCAAATTTTCATCTGCTTAAAAGGAAAGATATAAAGGATAAAAATTCTGAATGAAACAAGAAAAAGTATTACAAGTCTAAGATTAAAAAATTCTTGAAAGAAAATTATACTTGGAGTTCAGGAGGTGGTGAATCTTTAGACGAATCATCTGAATTTGAATCTTCCAGTCCGAAGAATATTGTTCTTATAGCCAGATTACCTATGGAAAATAATTTTCTTATTGCTACGGTACACAACGCTTAATCCTTAACCAATATTCCTTTAAATAAAATTTTTTATAATGAAGAATATTATGAATCTTTAGATGATGAATCATACTCATCAAGAGATAATAATTTACAATCATTTAAATTAGTCTCTAGATTTTCTAAATTACTTGAGAATGGGAATTGTAAGATATGAAATAAGTTTGAGGAAGAAAATTCTATAATTTCTATTTTAACAAAAGAAGTATCAGATCCTTCTAAAGATCTTGATCAGAAAAATCTCAATTTAGAAAATGTTTCTAAAAACATTAAGGAAGTTAATTCAGAGAAGGATAATATTTCTAAGGATATTTAAAATTTTATTTCTAACAAAAATGTTTTATAGGCTATCTAAAACTCTAAGACTATTGACTATGAGGATAATAATTTAGTCATCAGAATAAAATCTAAAATATTTTCCTTAAATATACCTTTTTCAAAATTTACCTTGGAACAGAAAGAATTTGATAAAATGTATTCAATAATTCATCCTCTTATAAGTATTTCTAGATTTGGTTATACTCATTAAAAACCTATTTTTAGCCTTAATTATTTTGTTCCCCAAAGTGATTCATTTTGCACCAATTGTCAATGTGGTGGACATTGGGAAATAAATTTTTCTTCTAATAAAACCCAATCCATAGGATTTCATAAATCTCACATTTCCAAAAAAATGAGGATTCCTAAAGTCCCTTTATCTAACATTTATGTTTCCAAACAAGTTTGGATTTTGAAAAAAAATTGTTTTCTTTTCATGAAAACAAAAAGTGTACCAAAAACATGAATATTTAGTACATGTATGGTGTTTGTTCTCTAAAAATGAAAGGAAATAATGATTTATTTGAAAAGATCATTGAAATGAAATATGGGAGAGTGACCTTCAAATATAATGTTCAAGGAAATATCATTGGTATAGGTAATATTTTTCTTTTAGGAAAAGTTTTAACATCAAATGTTTCATTTTTCAAAGGCCTTATGTACAACCTTATAAGAAAAATACAATTATGTGATGAAGGTTACCTTGTGAATTTTAGGGATGATAAATGTTTAGTTCAAAATTCCTAAGATGAATTCATTATCTCTACCCATAGGCATGAAAATTTTTACACACTTAACTTAGAAGACCTTATGAGCCAAGAACTACCTAGATTAATTGAAATGGAAGAACAATCTTGGTTATGGAATAGAAGTTTAGGACATTGTATCCTTAGGAACCTTTGTATACTCTCAATGAAAAGACTTGTTAAGGATCTACTGGATCTTAGAATTGATTATTCAAAATCTATGACCCTTGTCAATATGGAAAGAAATATAAAACTAGATTTAAATCAATCAATGAAGTTTCAACTTCTAATTCATTACAGTTAGTGAAGAAGGGTGTTTTCAGTCCTACACAAACTGGAAGCATTGGAGGAAAATACTATGTATTAGTTTTAGTTGATGACTACACTAGACTTATGTGGGTATATTTTTTAGAAAATAAATACGAAGGGCTTTTCTATTTCAAAACTTTTAGATCCCAAGTTAAAAATGAGAAAAACCTACCACTGATAATTATTCATAGTGATCATCACAGAGAATTTCAAAATTTAGATTTTAAAACTTTTTTTAGTAAGAAAGTTATTACTCAAAAATTTTCATCTCTAAGAACCCCTTAGAAAAATGGTTTTGTTAAAATAAGAAATCATGTTCTTTAGTAAATGACAAGAACCATGTTGAGTGAATACTCAATTGCTAAACATTTTTTGGCTGAAGCTGTAAGTACTCCATGTTAGATTATAAATCAACTTTTAACTAGAAAAATTCTTAATAAAATACCTAATGAATTGTGGAATGGCCGAAAAAATAACGTTTCTTACTTTAGATTATTTGGATTCAAATTATTCATATTGAATACTAAAGACAACTTACATAAATTTTCACCCAAATCTGATGAAGGGATCTTTATAGGTTATTCCACTACTTATAAGACTTATAGAGTTTCTAACAAAAAATATTGTACTGTTGAGGAAACAGTGCATGTGAAAATTTATTAAACTAATAATTTTGTTTTTAAACAACCCCTACCAACATCAATAGATGTGTTTTCACAATATGATTATCAAACTTTTATTTAAAAATCTTCTAAAAAGGGAAATACTCAAGAAAATGTTTCTGAAATATTTACCCCAGAAGACTTTTTATCTTATGTTGATGAACATGTTTTAAAAAACCCAAATCAATTGTTTCTTAGGAATCATCCTAGTTATAACATCATTAGTGGTGTAAATAAACTTATAAGGATGAGAAATTCCTTGAGAAATGAAATTGAACATCTTGATTTTCTATCTCAATTTGAACCTAAAACATCTAATGAGGCCTTAGGTGATGAGGATTGGATTTAAGAAAGGAAAGATAAACTAAATGAATGTGAAAGGAATAAAGTCTGGAACTTGGTTGAAAGACCAAAATAAAAAACTGTAATTTGTGTAAAATGTGTTTTCAAAAACAAATATGATGAAAATGGAGTCATTATAAGAAAAAAATAATGGCTTATTTCTAAAAGCTATAATCAACAAGAGGGAATAGACTATAATGAAACCTATGCTCCAGTATCTAGACATAAATCTATTAATATTCTATTAACATTTATAGAATTATTTAATTTAAAACTTTTTCAAATGGATGTTAAATGTGATTTTCTAAATGATTTTGTAGAAGAAGAAGTTTTTGTAGAACAAAATCGTAGTTTTGTATACTTAAAACATCCTGATTATGTTTTCAATATTACCAAAGCATTGAATGGCCTTAAATAATCCCCTATAGCTTTTTATTATAGACTAAAATGATTTCCTTTACAAAACAATTATTATAAATGAATTTCATATCCAACTATTTTTATAAAAATAGAAAACATAAATATTTTTTTTGTTCAAATCTAGGTTGATGACTTTATATTCGGTTCAAATCAGCAATCCTTAACCGATTATTTTGCAAATATCATGAAATCTGAGTTTTAAATGAGTAGGATGGGTGATTTAGCATTCTTTTTATGTCTTCAAATATCTAAAAAACCAGAAGAAACCTATATATCCCAATATATGTATATCAAATATTTACTTAAAAAGTATGGGCATGACAACACTAAGAGTATAAGAACTCCAATCGGTACCTCAAATACACTTGATCTTGATGATGCTAGGAAACCAGTAGAGCAATCATCTTTTAGAGGTATGATAGGAAGTTTGTTATACCTAATATCTAGTCATCCAATATTAATATTTTTAGTATTATTAGGCGTTAGATATGAATATAATCTAAAATAATCTCATTCAAAAGTAGTGAATTTTTTTTGCTACTTAAGGGGAACCATGTATTTAGGACTATTTTATTATTTGAGAAATGAATTTGTTTTAAAAGTTTTCTAGATGATGAATTTAGTGGTTATATAATGGATAGAAAAAGTACACCTATAATATGTCATTTATTAGGAGATTCATTAGTTTATTGTTCATGAAAAAAACAACACTCAGTAGCAGTTTCCACTACTGAAACTGAATATGTAGCAGATAGAAGTTGTTGTGCTCAAGGATTGTGGATGAAACACAGACTCACTGACTATGACATGAGTTTTTCCGAAACATAAATACTATGTGATAATACTAGTTCCATTGATTTTAGTAAAAACCATTCACATCACTCACTTTCAAAACACATAGATATTAGGCATCACTTTCTTAGATATCACACACTAAAAGGAGATATTATTTTATAATTCATCAGAACCCTAGAAAAACATGCTAATATTTTCAGAAAACCATTATCTTACGGTATATTTGAATACATTAAACACAAACTAGGAATGATCACTATAAAGTAATCATTCACATCTATTTATTGTTTAAACAATCTCTTTACATTAAGTTACTCCTTTTCAAAGGTGGAGTATATATAAATTTTATCAGTTTTACATTTTTTATCGGTTTCAATTTTATCAGTTTCACATTTATCGGTTTCACTTTTATCAATTTTAAATTTTAATCGGTTTCATTTTTATCTGTATCATATTTATCGATTTATTATTATTATCATTATATTATGTTATCAGTGTTAGATTATCGGTATTAGAAAATTCTATTGGTACTATATTATCTATATTAGAATATATTATTGGTAGTAGAATATTTTTATCGATTTTAGAAATCTAATCTGTCTCATATGATTTTTGGTATTATTTTTATTATTATCAAAAGAACAATATACTAAAACCAATAAATCTCTCATGATAGTTTGATAGGTACAATTTCAAAAACCTTATTTTGTTTATTCAAAATTTTGTTTTTAAATTATTTCTTTTAACTGCTAATCAAATTCATTCTGGATACGATTTTATTTTTTAGAAAATCTTTAAGCGTTCGATTTTAGTCTCAACCTGTGGATATTTTAGATCTAATCATAGTTGTTAATTTATTTTTTAACGAACCCCTATATACTTATCCCACATTAAATTCCTATTAACTTTTCTCAAATGTTAATTCTATTTAAATACCCATAGTGGTTTGTAATCCGTTTTACCTCATTTTTCATAATCAGAGAAGACCTCAACCATTGTAACCAGGAAATATTCAAGGTTTAGGATAGTCTTTCATGTCTGATTCAACTGCTTCATCTCCAAATAAAATGTATCCAAAATATTTATCTTCTATGACTTTTAGAGGTGAAAGGTTAGCATATTGATACTTTTATGAGACTTTTGATTCATCATTGAAAAGGATAATAAATTTACAAGGGTGGGAATCCATTTGTGTTGAAAGACTGGATTCAGATCAAGATTTTGTATATTATGATGAAGTTTTTAAATTATATAAAACAATGGAGATATAAAATGGTCTCAGGATTTATTTTATTATGTATGATAAGTAGTACACAGCTTCAGTAAAAAAAGAAACCACTTTAGTAGGAGTTTCATGTCAGGGAGATGCTCTCTGTCAATCTCATAAATTATCGAAATTGTTTTGAACCTTTGATAAAATAAAAGATGAAGAATCTCTTTTTGAGATTCATGGGGGAAAGAGAAAGGTAAGTCATTTAGTAGGAGACAATATACTCATTTCTCTCTGGATGTAAGGATTTTTAGTACTGAGAAAGGGTGATAGGGAAATTTTGAAAGTTTCAGATGTTCATGTGCTTGATTATCTAGTGAATATGAGGAAGTTAAATCAATTGAGATTCATTTTCTTGACAATTAAGAAGCTTAAATATGGTGCCCTAAAATCACAACTGATCATGGTTTTCACCATTATTAGAATGTTTTTGAATGAATGCTTGATTTTATGAAATGATTCAATTAATTCAGATCTAACATCTTTCGAGGTGCCTCTCATCAGCATGGATACAATAATAAGACTCAAGTTACGATTCAATCTTGAATTCAAAAAGTTTAAGAAATATCTGGAAGCTGAGAAAGTAAAATAAGTAACTGAAGGTAGTGATAAACATTCAAAGCCATCCAAACCATCCTCGAGTAAAAAAATTTTAGTTAATACTAAAACCCCCAAGAAGTCAAAGAAACAAAAATCAATTTTAGATGAGGTTGAGGTAGAGTGGATACAGAAGAAGGAATAAAGGAAAGAAGGGGATCCTCAATTTGGTTTGGATCTAGCTGTAGCCCTAGAACTGAAAATAAGATCATAAGACACATTAAAATAAGAAGAAAGGAAGAAGATAATGAAGAAGAGAAAGGCCCAAGCTATTGACACAGATAGTCTTCTCAAAATATTTGAGTAAGAAAAAACCAAAATTATAACAATGGAACCACCTCTTCAGACTCAATCAGATCCAGAAGAGTATATAAAGGACAAATATGAATATGAACAATCGACTACACATAATCTCATTCAAGAATCTGAAGAATAAGAAGAATAATAAAAAGGGGAATTAGAACAAGGACAATAAAAAGAAGAATAAGTGGAAGATAATATAGATGGAAATAAGATAAATCTTTGAGAATAACCTTGAGAAGTTCCATCATTTAAATTTACATCACCCAATCCTCAACCATCCATGGAAGATTATCTAAGGATTTCTTCCAAGAACGTAATTAAAATATCTGATAAAGAAGAATAAGAATAATCTGATAAGAATTGAAATCTTCCATCTCCATTTATCAGTACAGAGGTTCATTTTAGAGATTGTTCTAAATATACTGAAGATACAAATTTAGAAAGAACAATCATAGGTATGGGAATTATGTACATAGAACAAGCCTTCAAAGAATTAGAAAATATGATTCCATTAATTACAAAAATTAAAGCTAGGATAGAAATCATTTTGAATAGTAACAATGAAAGAATAGAGTATGTCAACATTCTGATGGATAGGTTTCTGAATCTTGAAGTCGATTTCAAGATATTCCAGGAACGTGCTTCTGAGCACAACAAGGATTGTAATAATGTTTTCAAGTGGTTATACAACATAGATTACAATATCAAGTATCATTTGGCTAATCTGGATGAATTTTTTAATAGGTTAAATGATCTCAATTCAGTCTACCAAAATTTTCTTGCTGATTTGAATGAAAAACATGATGTCTTTCAAAGACCGGGTAACTCCAAAGGAATAGACTTTGAAGATCTTGATGGTCTAAAGGAAAAATATGATAATGATGATAATGAGGTTGTTTTGATATCAAATAGATTTGTAATCCAAGAAAGTCCTATAAACTTAGACTAGATTATTTCAATGCTCAAGAAGTTAGGCTTAAATCATTGGAAGCAATTAATCAGATTTATAAAGATAGGATCTGGAAGAAAGAAAAAATTATTGCAGAATAGGATGTGAAGATAAAGGCTAAATAAGAATACCTTAACAAATTGCTATAGGACATAAAATATTTAAATAATATGAATATTTATATGATCAAAATCTTGGAAAAACAAAAGGGTAAATAATGAAATTTTTAACTCTTGTTGTAATAAAACGTTCTTTCATTTCAAGTAATCACTATTATTTCATACTTTTTTTCTCTAAATCTTTGCAGGGTATGAATGTTTACCCTTATTATTTTTGAAAATCACAAAGGGGGATAATAATTTAGAAAAGAATAAATTTCATTCAGAAAAGGGAGAATGGGTGAATACCTTATTAAGGGGGAGTAATCACAAGTAAAAATAAAGAGAATACGATATTTAGTGATATTTTTATCCTAGGGTGGAATTAGTCATATTCACTATTACTTTTAGAAGAGTTACTAAAATAAGAAAGAGATAAGTCCTTATGGTTTGTTTTTATTTTTACTTTTCAAAAAATGGGTAGATTGTTGAGTCAAAATGTGTTTCGAATTTCCCATTGATCTTTTTTTTAGAATCACAAATTAATTCTTATTTATCATATAATTTTGTTCTCCATTGTAATTACATATATTTTATTCTCATCATAATCACATAGGTTGTTTTCATATCGTAATCATATATTGTTGTTTTATAATCATAATCACAAATATTGTTTCTCATCGTAACCACATAAATTTTTTTTACCATCATATCCATGCATCATAACCAAGTTATATATCATATTCATATTATGAATCATAACCATGTTATACATCATATTCATATTATGCATCTTAACCAAGCATCGTAACTAGGTTATGTATCATATTCATATTATGTATTGTAGCCATGCAGTATAATCAGGTTATGTATCATATTAATATTATCTATTGTAACCATGCATTGTACCCATGAGATGCATTATATCCATGTTAAGAATCGTAATCGTATTATGAGTCATAACAATGATATGAATCGTAACCATGAGATGCATTGTATCCATGTTATGAATTGTAATCATGTAATTAATCATAAACACATTATGAATCGTAACCATGATATGAATCGTAACCACGACATGGATCATAACCATGTTATGTATCCTAACCATGATGTAAATCGTTACCACAACATGCAACTTATCCTTGTTAAGCATCATAACCATGTTATGTATCATAACCAAAATATTAATCGTAATCATAATATGCATTGTAACCATGTTATGTATCGTACTAACGTAATGCATTATACTCATATCTTACTCCCATTCCACATACATGTTTCTCATACTCATTTTTTCATACATTTGAACTTACTATCTTCTAACTAAAATGATGTTGTAAAGTTATTTATAAACCAATCAAAATGTTGTCATGTCTTCTGTCTATTTTGACCGTTATAATACCAAGTGTCCAAGAACCTATGAATATTTTTGAGAAATATGACCGTTGGGGGAAATATTACAATTAGAACCTAAGGCCTATAAATAGGAGGTCATTTTAACCAGAGAATACAACTTTTGAATCTTCAAAGTTCTAGGGAGAGACTGTGTGACATCTATCTTGCTTCGTGCAAAGGCCTTAAAGATACAAGATGTGAACGGCTTTTCCATAGTTCTTGAATTTCAATAAGTGATTTGTATTTATTTGTGCAAATGATCATTGTGATAATGATCGAGGGCTTCCAGGGATAGGAAGACGGCGCAATCGATAATTGTATTGAGGGATTACAAGTATTCTAATGACATAGGTTCTGATTACCTTCTTAATCCAGGGATTCCAGAGATAAGAAGACATAAATGAAGATCATCATATATAGGGATTACTAGGGTGGTGGTAAGATATACCTTTTATCCTAGGTGAAAGGATACCCTACTCTCTGGGATAAAATAATTGTAATACATTTTATTTTCTGTTGATATTTGTAATAGAAAGGGAATTGTATTGTTTCATCTTTCAAGTCTTATTCATTTCTATTGTAATTATTTTAATTATGACACTTTCATTAAATATTGTGTTAAGAGATTCTATACGTTGTATGGTTGAATAATTTACATTTCTTTTAATATGATCATTGTATTTAATTCCAATACAATTGATTTAATAACCAATAATATCATATCATATGATATCCATCAGATCCAGGAACCATATGGTCATTTGTGTTGGTTATGATATGTATTAGTTTAAGTACTCTTAAACTAAGTTCATTGTTAATAATTTAAGTAAAAATTTTTTAAACCTATAATTCACCACCTCTTGTATTGTGCCATCTCATATACACATACATATATATTTCAATCCAACACTGTTCTCTACCCCAGGGCCTATTGAAGGCGGGACTTGATGGTCATTATCTACCTTTATCCACTTCTAGCCTAGGATGGATATATTTAGAGGGAGGGGGTTATGATAGGTTGTGTGTTCCTTCTATACATAATCTGAAAATGCAATTATTGGATGATTCTCATAGCTCTAATTTTTCTATACCTTAGGTGTCACTAAGATGTATAGTGATTTGAAGGAGCATTTTTTGTGGGAAAACATGTAGAAGGAGATTTATTTTTATGTGTCAAGATGTTAGGTTTTTCAATAGGTGAAGGCTGAGAGAAAACATCCTGGAGGAGTCATGTGTCCTCTTAAAATACCTATGTGGAAATGGGAAGATATTATGAAGGACTTTTTCATGGATCTACCAATGAATCCCAGAAAAAATAATACGATATTGGTTATTATTGATTATCTTACTAAATAAACAAATTTTATTATATAAGAAAATATTTACCACTTGAATGTTTTGGAAGAATTTACATTAATGAATTATTAAGACTTCATGGTGTACCCCTATTGATTGTTTTTGACCATGATCCTCATTTTACATCAATATTCTAGAAAATTCTTTAGAAGGAACTTGATATTGAGTATTATTTGAGAACTTCCTACCACCATTAAGCTAATAGAAAATACAAAGTAAAATTCATACATTAGAAGACATGTTGAGATGTTTCTCACTTAACTTTTAGGGTACATGGTATCTTTATTTACCTATGGTAGAATTTTCCTACAATAATAGATTTCATTCAAGTATTCATATGGCACCATATAAAGTGTTAAATGGAAAGAGATTTCATACACCTATATGTTGGGATGATTTTGGTGAACGAAAACTTGTAGGCCCATAACTTTTTGAGGAAACTATGGAAAAGGTGAATATTATTCAAACCCATATCGAAGAAGCTCAAAGTAGAAAAAAGATCTATGATAATAATTGAATGAAGTATTTGGAGTTTCAAGTTGGAGATCATGTTTTCTTAAAAATATATCCATGGAAGGGTGTTGTAAGATCTATTTAGAAGGTTAAATTAAGTCCCTTTTACATTGGTCCTTTTGAGATTCTGGAATGAATTGGAGCTCTAACTTACCGTTTAGTAATGTCGCTAAGTCTCTCAAATGTTCATGATGTTTTCCACATATCATTGTTAAAGAAATAATTGTAATACCCAATGCATACACTCACATATGAAGAAATAGAACTAGAACCTATTTTATCTTACTATGAAGTTCCTATAAATATTCTTGACACTAGATAACAACTGTCGAGGAATCAGACAAACACGACAAGTAATGATTCTTTGGAGAAACCATAAAATTGAAGAGGTGACGTGGGAAACTAAAGAAGATATGATGAAAAACCACCCGAAGCTTTTTATGAAGTGATATTATAGAAATTTAGAGGATGAAATTATTTTATTGAGGGTATAATGTAACACCAAAATATTCCAAGAAACACATGTTTTTAAATAATTCAATAGTTTGCGCTGCACGCAACACCGAGTTCGAGCGCACCATGATCATTCAAACCAGACGTTTAAAAGGAGTTTATAAATAGTATTAAACAAATTATGGAATTTTTATACAATATAATTAATAAAAAGTTTTGAAATCCATCCAAATGATTTTATAGACATAAGATAAGAATTAATCCAATTTTACTCATTAAATGGCTATTTTTTTAAAAGTAATTTTACTAGCTTTTAATAGAGAATCCATTTTAAGTGAAATATTTGACAATTTTATATATTATATTCTAAAAAATTAACATGTTCTTTGAAAGTTTAATTTTAATGATTACATTCGTTCAATTTTTGGTATTTTATTTTGTTAAGATTCATGTTTTGGTGAATAGTGAAAAATACTAAATTTCAATTGAAAACAACTTTTTTTATCAAAATAATTTATAGTGTTAAAATTTTATTTCAATTGGTTTTAAATGTAAAATTAGATGATATTTTTATCATTTAATCTAATTTAAGTCATTGGAATTATTTTTACATTAAAATTGGATATAAACTCATGTTAATATTTTGATGGTTTTTTACTTTTAAAATTCTATTTTCTCATCCCATCATCGAGATTAATTTTAATTTAATTAATGAAACTTATAAGTTTTGAATTTTGAAAAATTTATTCCATATTTGGAATTATTGGGTCAAAATTATGTAAATAGGTTTATTTTATTTTTTGTATTATGAATAACAACTTTTGAAATTTTTTTATTAATACGGTTAATGTTAAATTGGGTAATGAAGGGTAAAAATGAATTATAAAATTACTCTAAAACTAGTAAATATCCTATTGTATGACTGAATTAGACCATTATAAAATAAGGTTCTAAATGGAGTCATTTAAGGGACACTTTTCCATGAATATTACATGAATATTTTTAAATCATTGAATGTGACAAAATTTGACACTCTCATTTCTTATATGTATAATAATTTTAATATAGAGATCACAAAGAGATAAAATCGATTGAAAATAGTATCTAGAAATATAAATTAATTAAATATATCATAGTAATTTATTTATAATATTTAGAGATTAAATAATTACAATTACTTATGACACAATAATGACATAGAAATTATTTTATTAGTAGAAATATCAAATAAATGGTTAGAAATATTAAAATAAATTTAATTTGAACAAATTATGGTTTTCCATGAATTTTAGAGGTGACTATGATATATTAATAGTATATTAAAATGTTTGTTTCGAAGTTATATTTATATTTATATTTTAATTTAAGTTAAAGTAACGAATAGTTTCAAAATTGACAATATTGATATTTTCTAAAAATAACATTTATTAAATTATTTAAAAATCATAAAAATATTTAAAAACTACAAAGTGATAACTAAAGGTTCTAAAATTTCATAAAATTTCCATTTATGTACAATTGTCACCCCATAATTAAATATTTATAACCTTTTAATATTTTTAATATTATTACAACAATTATATTTAATTAGATTAATTAAGGATAAATAAAAATGATAATGTTTAAAATAAAATCAAAACATATCTAAATTTAATTAGTTGAGAGTATTTAGACACATACTCATATTACTTTCAAAATAACTCAGTTTGGAGCTATTTGGAATTGAAAATCAATTTATAATAAATTAATAGTTTTGGAATTTACTAAAGTGCCCCTCCCATCTCTTATAAAAGGGAATCAATCCTTTTCTTTTGTTTACACCTCTAAATTCCATTGGCTCAGACAAACCATGTCCAATTATCCCCCAAACTTCCCTTAATTCATCATAGAGGCAATAATTTTGGATGAAAGCCAGCCTAAGAATTATTTTTGTGAAAATCAACATGAGATATTCGAAGAAGAGTTAATTGTTTTTACCATTTCAATTCAATTTCTTTTCTTATTCTACTTCCTATTATAGTGTTTTTTACATAATAAAGTGGTAAATCTTATATAATATAAATTATAAGATATTATTATGATTATGGTATAATCATATTCCTCATTTTATCCATCCTACAAAAAACAATATCACCATGCTTGCGTATGTACAGCCTCTGTCTCCACATCATGGTTTAATTGTTATTCTACACTACTTTATTTGGATTGGAATAATGTTTTGTATAATTGAGATAAATAATGAATATGACCATATTATGATTCTATATACTTAATATACCATTCAGTTCCATACAATTTATCAATTAATGTAATGATACTTTTCCTCATAATTAAGTACGACCTACCGTCTCCACGACGTGATGAAAGTCATCCTCCACTGAAACCATTTAAGAATGATTATAAAAATTTATATAATTAATGAATATAATATTTATGAACTTAATAACCTTATGTGTATGAATAATATATATCCAATTCATAATAAACAATTCTTACATGAAAAAATAAATAGAAGAAAAATAAAGCAGGTCATGCCTGAAATAATAATAATAATAATAATGGAATATTATTAAGAAAATGAAATAAGATGATCATATATGATATCATAAATAATGGATATAGTTCTTGTATAAAATAATATCATTATTTAACCATTATAAAAGATTTTATCACACCCTCAACTAAAGGAGAGTATGAGGAAAGGGTTAATTTTTCAATCTCTTTATTATCTCAGATTGTTTATACCAAAGTATTTACCGTGATATATTTACAATCCACGTCCATGTATATTAAAAATGTATTTAAAAAAATTCTTAATATTCTTTTAAAATTGTTTATATACATTTTTACCCATGTAATATTTTATAAAAAGTAATATTTTTTTCATCTTCCCTACAAGGTACATTGTTTGACGTTTTTGACAATGTACAAGAAGAATGTTTTTTAACTTATATGGTGTGAGAAGATTTTTCCACTGTCACGATGCCTTAATGTTTTGAATCCTACTTTAAAAGATTAAAAGATTATTTCCAATGAAAATATTTTCTTTTAAAATTGTATGGAATTTTAAATAACTATTTAAATAAATGGGTTATTTCTCTAATGAAATTTCTAATCATTTTATTAAGAACATTTTTGTCTATGTCAACATCCTAAGTTGGATTTTATGCTTAATTAAGGTTGTTTTATTATGATATAATCTACCATATTATATTTAATGTTATAAGATATATGAATTATTATGTTGTTTATGTTTCAACCTTTTCATATTAGAAATGCATTGGACTTAGTAAGTGATGGGTGGAGCCTGATATAGCCCGTCAATGCCTTGGTAGGTCTCATGAGACAAACTAGTTTGGGGTTTTACCCATTTATGTTTATTCTAGGCATGTGGACTTGACGATGTGGTTATGATGTCTGAAATTATGCATTCCCTCATTATGAAATTATTTATTGATATTACATGTGATTATTTGTCTAGTATAATATCTATGGGAATGTTTATATAGATTTATTTGAGTTAATGTTTCTATATTATGATGATGATTGTGTATTTATGGATTTTATTTTAGTTATATTCCTTTCCTTAAAAGTTTATGTTTATAGTTTCTACTGTATTATTTACCCTTACTGAGCATCTGAGATCACCCCTTTCTTTTGTTTCATTTTTCCCAAGGATGTGAAGAGGTATATTAAGACTAACCAGCTGGGATAATATAGGGGATATGAGTATTTTAATGGAGATACTATGTTGTTTTTCATTTCATGATGTAATTTAAAACTCATGTTTCTATTTAGTTTTTCCATGGATACTAAACTAATCATTCTATCAGGATTTGATTTCTCGTGATCATGATAGTGTCATAAAATAATGCACTTGATCTGGGATTATTGGGCCCGGGTGTTACATATTGTTTTGAAACATGGTAATTACACAAATTATCATGACAAATTATTGAAAACATGAATTCATCCATAAAACATAAATAATAAAAGTTTTATTATATATATTACTTAAATCCAAAAATGTTGTTAACTCCATCAAGGATAGAAGAAACAACTTTTTCAATTAATCCTTAATTAGATCCATGGTAGTAAGTATTATCTAATTTACATTATCCATATCAATCATCTCTTTATAACAAAATCATTATATAAACATCATGAACACATTAAGGGTTATATTTCCCTCAATAATGTGTTTTATAAGAAGTTCAATTTTCCACTGAATAACTTTTCTTTGTCATCATTTCCATAAAATTTACACTTTCAAATCCTTACCAAAAAAGAACTTTAATACAATCCTTATATATATTTAATTATTATTATACCCAGGATATCATTTCTATAATACTCAAATGAAAAAACAAACACAATAAAATTAATAATTCCTCTTCATATGTGGTAATAACATAAGCTTTACCATGATCCATTAGCTTAACTTGAGGTATATTTCTTTGATGCTTGAGACATTAATTTACGTAGTGTCCCATATTTTTATAATTGTAGCAATTTACATTGGAAATTTTTTTATTACGCTTCTAATTAAAATCATAGCATCCTTTCTCTCCACACTTTTAGAAAAATACACATCCTTTTAGGAAATCATTAGGGTGTTTATTTCAACAATTACTACATATTGGAAAATCCTTCTTTATCTTCTTACCTTTATCCATATTTTCCCCTTCCGTCATATTCTTATCCTGCTTACCTTAAAATTCATAATACATAGATAATTATTTTTCTATCTTTTTATCACATGATAATATGTAAACATAATATGAGAATGTTTGGTAGACTAGTTCCCTTTGAAATATTGGTATAAGCCCATCCAAGAAACGATTATTCTTACTCTTTAGATCACATGAATTGATGTGATTCTCAATCCTTCTTCTAGGAATCACTTATAAGTGATGGAATAATGTATATTAGATAATATAATTATGAAACATAATATATAATCCCAAACTAGTTAAACCAAAATTGAAATTTTTTTGCATTTCTAATCTCATAATCATAAGCATGAATTGTTTGGGGATATATCTATTTTAAAATCCTTAATAATGGATTGTAAAGAAAATGTGACTTATCCTATGAATATATCATAGTAGTGTCAGACTATGTGTACATTAAGGCCCATTTTCATGCCCGAAGTTATGATTAGGTCAATCCCAATGTGCCCTTTTTGGTTTTATTACCCCATGTACCTCATTGATAGACCCAGATCCACTTGTAGTATCCAGACAAGGATGTATTTCTAGGAAAGATATAGAATCTTTATCTTACCAAAACATTAGCATGTTATTCTATAGTTATCCTAAAATACTATCATATGTTTATGTTAACGAATATATGTTTTCCTAAATCTAGTTCTCCAGGTTTCTACTAAACTTCCTCTAATACTAACTATAACAACCCTGACCCTAGTAGCCTGGAGCCGGTGTATACTTTATTATTTTGGAATAGATAAAATGGGTTGAATCATGAAGTAGAAATTATTTTTTTAGTTTTGGAGAACCAAATACATAAATAATACCCATTTTACATTGGGAATATAAAATAAAACATAACACACAACAAAATCAAAGAAAATACACCCTTGAAAACTCGTTTAAATATTTCTTCGTCTTATCCTGGGGAAATAGAACAAAATAAGGGTGATATAAAATACTGAGTAAGGGTTATGTACAATGGAACCTATCCTGAATCAATAATGAATAATCAATATGTAAAGGTAAATAAAAAAACACACAATCCACATAAATAACTTGATAATGTATAATCAATATGGGGAGGTAAATAATTGAAAAAACATGTTATTTAATCAATAAAATAAGATTGAAAGGAATCTAGAGATAATATTATTTTGAAAAATAATGGATAAAAATAAGTAAATTATTAATAAATGTTAATATTAATTATCATATGTCATGTTTCCCAATAAAATTTTACCTTTACCATCAATACCTATAACAAGACAATTTTAAATATACTCAGCAAAACCCCTCTGATTTTTCCAAATGATTCATCTCATGAGACTATCAATGTATTAAAGGGATTTCTATATATGGTCCCTAAATAATTTCATGCATTACCAAATAATTTCTCATATATCGAATAATTGATTTAATTCATAAATTTTTTTATATATTATAATGTATCCATATTGGGTAAAGGATATAGATTTGTTAAAATTTCCCCAATTAATAAAATAAATTTTAAAGTAAAAATTATTTCTAAAAATGGTATATGGTTTTAGAAATAATAATATCTATGAAAAAAGAATATGTGTAGTTAAGATAAATGTAATTTCTAATGAAAAATAATCACAATAAAGTTGTAGTTTCAATAGAAAGTTAACCATCACAAAAGAAAGTGATATTGCACAATAAATTTTACTACTCGGTAAATTTAAAGTCAAATACCCATGGATGAAATAATTCAAATTAAAAGTTAAAATACCATGAATAATAAAATATTAAGGATATTAAATTTCAAAGGCCTGTATATACACCACAAAAAAGTGAATTGGTTTATAAAAAGAAATAAATATCAATAGAATGTAAATTGAGACGAAATACCTTACCTCAAGCTTCATTTTGGTGAAAATTATTTAACCTAATGTATAGTAGTTTTAAAAATTTATTAAATTAAAACAATATACATATTAATATTTATAATACCATATATTATCATTTTATAATATCTTATTATTCATTCATTAATAATATTTCATTACATTCACTGTTTTATGTGTTAATTGCCTTGTTTTTTGATTCATGTTTTGTCATTAAAGATCAATTTATTAAAACTATTATATAGTTTAATCATATAAATAATAATAAAAATAATTCAATTATCATATCTATATATAAATTACACTTTTAAATCCAATCAGTAAATATGGTTATGAGAAATGAAGTTTGTTATGATCATGGAGATGGTAGGCAGTATGTACGCTTGAGTAACATTTCCATTTTTCAATCACTACTGGAAAGGGGATCTTTCCCCATGCATCTATCCCCACAGTTTAGAAAAACTTTGGGGATATCTCTTTTTTTATTATCCATTCCCAGGTTTTTAATAAAACTATGGGAAACCTATACACAATTCCCCGGATGCCATCGGGATCCTCCTCCCCCTTACCCTCGCTTCCATCGCCCTCTTCTTCTTCCTTGCTTCCTCGACTCCTGACCCTATTCTTCTACCTCGCTTCCCCAACTTCCAGACCTCTCCTCCCCTCCCAACCACTGCCTCCCGGCCATCCGACCTCCATCGCTCGGCCCTCTCCTCCCCTCACCGACCTCCACCACCCGGCCATCCGACCACTAAGTCCCGGCCATCTCCTCCCCTCCCCGGCCTCCGCCTCTACTCCTGACCTCCCTCCCAACCATCACCTCAGCCTCAACATCCCGACCTCTTCCTCCCTTCCCCCAGCTTCAGTGACGTCCCCCCTCTTGGATCCCTGTCCTCCTGACCTTGGCCTCCGCCTCACAATCCCTCAGCTCCGGCAATGTCCCATATCGGCCTCTGCCTCCCGGCCCCCAACTCCAACATCTAGGTATGAAATTTATTCTCCTTGTTTTTCCAGTGGTTGAGATATCTTTCATTGAGTTGGTTTTTTGAGATATCATCTCTAAAACTTATCATACTTTCAATATAAAGCTTATGGCAGACTTTAACATACGTGTTTGATCAATAAGTGAACCTAGAGTTAGGTTTGGAGTAAAAAGGTGATGCTAGGGAGAATTAGGCCCCACTCTTTTTCTATTAGATGAGTGGATGAAGAGGAATTTATGGTTTTTTGGTCTCAGATATTTCATGCTGTTTAGTCTCTATAATATTTTCTAATGTGTCAGAATCTGGTGATTCATTCATTGAACTATATTCCTTTTGAATTTTCTTTATCTCGATCCCTATAATTCAACTCTATTCCAAGAATTTTAGAGTTATTTAGCATTTTGGTGATGCATTAAAGGTATTATTATAGGATTATTAGTTGAAAATGACATGGAATTAACCCATTCAAGCTATATTATGTATTTAATCAAGACTATATCAAACTCTTCTATATTTCATTTAGTTTAGTTTTGATTATGGTACTAGTCTTATCCCTAATATTTTTTATGAAGGAAATACTATATATTTTCATCACTTTGACCGTTTGGAGAATCACATGGGTTGTTGTCTAAAAATTCATATAGTTGTTTTATATATACTTCCTTTCCATTTGTTGATTAATTTTGATGGTCCAATAGAGTTTATTACTAATTCGATGCTTGAATTGGAATTATCTGTTGTTGTTCTGGAGATAAGGATGGAGGCTCTTCCACAGCTTCATGAGCTGGGTGGTGGATTTGGAAATAAAAAAAGGGGTGGAAAGGATCCTCCTCAAATATTTTTACTAGTGTTGTAGTGAATTCACCAACTAATTATGGTGCAGTGAGTCTAGGATTCTCATTTGGGATGGGGGCTCTATTAATCCTCATTCAGATATATTGTAGGAGTTAATATATAAAGGAAATTTGATATTTTTTGTGAATCCCATAATGGCATGGAGTAATGGAGGATACTTTAGAAAATACTTGGTTAAATTTTTCCTCACTCTGGGGGAAGGATATTTTGGAAGTAGTTCTCCCTCATGGGGTGGGGTGAGGGGAGAGGGAATCTCACTAGCCTCCTCTGTAATGAGTTTTGCCTAGTTTTAATGATACCACTCTTTTTAGTGGGAGGAGGTCTACATGTAATTCACAAAATAGGTTGGGAATTTGTTCATGGGTTTCTATAATTACTATTATAGAGTGACCCATCTCTTTATAGGAATCCATTCTTACAGACTCTAAGATAGGGGGTAGTTATGCAAGTATTGGAAACCAGTAGGCATGGAGTATACAACTTAAAATATTTTTTGAAGGTTTCTTTGGTTCCATATTTTGATGTTTACCCCAAGTCTACTTTTTCAAATAAAATATAGTGTCAAGGATCTTCAGAAATAATATAAAAATATACTATATTATTTTTATTCCATGCATTGTATGTTTTTTAAAGTTTCTTATATATCTTAAATAGAGTCTCATATTGAGAAACCAAGATAGATATTGAATATGAAATGTGAATTTTACCATATTCATGGCTTATGAATCGTTTTAATTGGGACTGTTGGGTGTTTTTGGTCATGATATGATTAATTATATAATTTAATAATTTAATTAATTGGTTATTATACTAAAAAACCCATGAATTTATTTATTTAATATATATTGTGAAATCTCCCTAGGGTTAGTTGTTTAATGACCACATGAACCTTAGAGAGAGAGGAAGAAGAAGATGGAGTGAGGGCTTGGTGTTGATAACAAATCAGGGAAGAAATATTAGTTTTTAGTGATGTCGATAAAAAGTACCTTGGTTTTGAAGTAGAATCAAATCAACATCATTTCACCATCATGGTAGAGAATTTATATTTATGGATTTATCCCCATTTTTTTCTTGATTTGAACATGGAATAATTTTCTTTAAATTGAATTAATATTCAGGTAGCAGATGGCCTTTTTAAATTATGATTTTTGGTTGAAATTATGATATTGGGATAATTGATATTGGGACTAGAAATTACTTATTTATTTTTTTATTATATGCAAATATAGATGATTCCTGATCATATAGGATCATCATTTCCATTACTGTAGTTTCTTCTATTTCTCCCACTATTCTTTACATGTTCATCACTAACATTATATTTTATCCAATGATTCAACAAATATCATATATTTATTTTATTTAAAAATTAAAATAAGTTCCATATATTTACATTGTGTGTTATCCATGTAGGAATATAGTGTGAGGATGGATTATAGGATAAGATAAAATGGGATAGGGGAGTCTGGATTTGGGGTTTCTTCATGAATAAAAATATGCACATCGACAAGATTGTGATATGAATCATCAATCCATGTACAAAAGGATAGAAACCACTTTAAATAGGTGGAATTATAATGTTTAGCATGGCCAAAGGAAATTCAAGTGATATATAAAGAAAAATAAGAGGAAGTAGAAATGAATCGAGTACTTGAGTAATGTTTAGATATTAAAACCCAACTACATGGCGTATAGTTCGAAAGAACACACATCATGTACATTGGTAGGTAAAATAGCTTGGGATTCTAGGATATGTTAAAAACCACACATTGTGTGGTTAAATCATAAAATATGTCACCCTTATCTATATATTTTTTTGTGTATAGGGAATATACACCCAGGAAGCTCGAGTAGCCTCACAAACCATGAGGTTTAATACCACATTCCATTTTTCCTTAATAGAACACGACCTGTGAAGATGGAGAACCAGAAAACTATCCCTATGGATCCTACACACTATGTTCACCTCTCCACACATATTATAGTCATATTTCTACTTCCCCTTTTTGGGTTTTGAACATGGGCTATCAATTTTCTAAGGGATATATGATGTTTTCCTTGGGAACACATCATATACCTATACCAAGACTATATGGTGACCTAGAATATTCATTAAAGATTATATTTTTACATATAAAATGTACCTTAAAAGTGACCATACACATTTGATAGGATGGTGGAGCTACATTTGAAGAAATATATGTGGCATGTGTTGAATCTTGCATGATTGATCGTATCAACAGTATAGTAAACATGCTTATCTATTAATAATTTTTAGTAAATAGAATCCCTCCTTGATGATAAATTTACACCAGGGAATTTTTTCATATCACCATTCCTAGGAAGGGTTATAAATTTACCCCATGGGTTTGGGACATAAGATCCTCTACCTATAGATCAGATAGGGTTGGTATTCCCACCACCATTATGGGGTGTGATATCCTCAATATATATATTTTTTATTACCCTTGTTGGAAGAAGAAATGTAATTTGAATAAAAAAACATCAAATGATAAATAATGTATAAATAAGGGAAGAAGTTATGGAGGTGTGATGATTATTATATTTTCCAAAACGTATAGTAATAATATCAATGGGAACATTTACTAGCATTAAGAGGATGGATAAATAGTACCTTGAGACTAGACACCCTATTCTAAGTGACGTTCCTAAGGAAGATTCAGTGGCCTTAGAAGATCAAATCCAAACTGAGAATGAAGGGGGAATATGTAGGTAGGATAATATATAAGTTTACCTAACTCAAATTATCGAAGACAGTAACATACAATGAACTTAAACATAAAATCTTCTATAAGGGAAAGCAATCTACTATAATAAACACATTTAAGGGTTTGTAGTTGGACCATAGATAAAAATATGGAACTGATCCAAAATATAATTTGTATCTTATTATATACTCTAAGGAATAGATAAAGACATTGGCATTTTGAAGAATGGTAGTATTATAACCCATATCTTATAATGGAGGTATTCCAACCAAATAGATCATGACTAATATAGTTAACTCATCATTAAAAATTAAATGAGGGTATGCTATAAGAATCCAATACAGTAATCGATGAAATTTGATACAGAAGACATTACCTAAATACCAAGGGATATTCCCCGGGTCTTTTCACTTTAATTTAACTCATTTTCATTTCTTATGAGAACCCTAATCACGATGTGTGTAAAATTTAGTGTTCGATATTAATCTAATAAAATGTATTTGATTTTTCATGTGATTTTAAATTAATTTATTTTACCAGAATGACATATTCCTTTTTAAGAGTCATGTTGTGACTTGTTCCACTTTGTATGCAGTAGGTGTTTCTAGGTAATTATTTTATTAAAAATATCCATGAAGTGATTTAGTTTATTAAATTCATCTTCTAGTATATTGATACAAATATTTGATACCCATGATTGTTTTATATAAATTATCTAAATGATTTTTATTAATTCTTGAAGATGAAGTTGTTTTCTTTAAATTCTTTTCCCTCTTTGAATTAAAATTTTACCCATGGTAAATACTAAATTACATGAATATGGGAATCGTTTAAAATATTTTTGATGATGGCTGAATTTTTTTATCTCTCATTTGTTTTTTAAATTAAATAACCCATGTTTAAGGGTGTGTTTTAATGTTAAATGTTGATTTTTTTATGTTACACCTAAGGGAGGAAAAACTATTTTATCTCTCCCTTAGTTCAAATATAATGACACATACCACTCTATCATAGACTTGAAACCCTTCTTGGCCCATTATGGTTTACCTTATTGATCATCCCTTTATAGGATAGAGGTTAGAATTTTATCTGTCATTCTGAAAGGGTTGAAATTGGTTATAAAAATAAAGGCACTTTCAATAAAAATGTGAATTAACTATTATGTTTTTTTTCTCTAATAGTTTTATTTTCTATAGTACATATCCATTTTTTAATTATAGTTTACATTGTTTTTTGGAAGATAAATTTTATTTTTGTTGTTATAGAATTGATATAAGCTAGATGTATCGTACCGATTGGATTTCAATCGCATTTCAAAATAATTTGGAGAATTTTTTAGATTTTTCATTTGAAAATGCTTCAAGTGGAGGTTGTATACATTTTCCATACTATAAATGTGTTGGAAGACCACGGTTAAGCTGGGAATAAGTTATCTACCATATAACTAAATTTGGATTTCAAACAAACTACTATGTTTGGTATCACCATGGAGAGATTAGTCAATGTTCTACTGGTCACGAACAAAATTAAAGAAGTGGCATTGAGAATTTGATATTTGATCAGTTTCCATTTGTCCATTATCCAGAGATAGATAGTATTCCAGTGGAAGAAGACAATGATATCAATACACATGAGGAAAATACTGAAGATGATGATGAGAGAGTGAAAAATTTATTGGATGATGCCAGAACTCCAGTATATCATGAATGTAATAAAACAACCATGTTGTAATTTTTAATGTGGTTATATCATGGGAAAACCATGTATGGAATTTCTAATACCACTATTGATTATAGTCTTAAATTTTTGTAGGGCTTTCTTCCTGATGGTTCTGATATTCCCTCAAATCATTACGAGGCATGGAAGTTAATTAAGCATCTTGGATTTGATACTAATAAAGTTCATGATGGTCTGAAAGATTGTTTTTTATTTTTGGAAGAAACAACCAACCGTAATGACTATAAAAAATGTGGTACATATCGATGGAAGACAAATGCAGATGGAACACCATCTTGTGTGGCACATAAATTTATGTGACACTTTCTATTGATTCTCAGACTTCAAAATCTAATCATGTCTACAGGAATCTCAGCCAATATGCAATGGCATGATGAAGAGAGAATTAAAGGTAATTATAAGTTGGTTCATCCTGGATATGGATTATCATGGAGGAAATTTGATGCACAACATACTAATTTTGTAGCCGAGTTGCGCAATGTCAAGTTGGGTCTATCCTGTGTTTGTTTTAATCGGTTGGTCAGATGCTTACTTCTCACATCACGTGGCTAGTTTTTATTCATGTTTATAATCTTACTCCATGGATGTGTATGAAAAAAACATTAAATTTCTTGAGTATACTAATATCTGGACCTTCTAGTCCTGGTAATGATATAGATGTCTACTTTCAGCCTTTAATAAGATAGTTAAAATAACTTTGGTATTTCGGTCTGCGGACATTCGATGCTTCTTCAAAGAATACGTTTCAGATGCATGCTGCCCTGCTATTAACCATAAATTATTTCCCTAATTATGCAATGATGTCTGGGTGGAGCACTAAGGGAAAAATATCATGTCCTGTTTGTATGAAGAATACATGATCGGGAAGGATTAAATATCATTGTAGTTTCAGTTTCATGGGGCATCAACGATTTTTGACAATGGATCATCAATAGAGGACAAATTTTTGGAGGTTTGATAATACTGTTGAGACTGAACAACCACCTCAACATATTTCAGGAAGTTATGTGCTTAATGAATTAAAAGATTTTAGTTTTTCATTGGGTAAAGGTCAGTTGAAATCTAAAAAGAGGAAGAGTGTTGACACTGAAACCTCTTACAATTGGAAAAAGGGATGTATTTTTTTGAATTTCCATATTGGTATACCAATTTATTACATCATTGTTTAGAATTAATGCTTATTGAGAAAAATATATGTTAAATGTTTCTTTCTTTTGAATATCAAGTGGAAGACCAAATACGACTTCTGATCTTGTCGAGACTTGTTGGATTGGGGTATTTGACCAGAACTGCATCCTGTGTGTATCAATGAAAACTATTGGAAATTTCATTGGGATTCTTATGTGATGACACTGTCAGAGAAAGATCAATTTCTAGAAGTATTGGATAATATCAAGGTTACCAATGGCTATTACAACAACATATCTAAAATGTGACAACATAAGAGATGTGAAACTAAAATCTCTGAAAACTCATGATTATCACTTCCTTCTTCATGAATTGATTCCAATAGAAACTTCGAATTTTCTATCCAATAGTGTAAGGGTGAAAGTGATTATCTTGTGCCATTTTTTATAGATCTTTATTCTAAAAGGTTATCCAAGACATTCTTGATAAAAATGTAGCAGGGGCACCATTAATTGTATGGGAGATGGAAAATATTTTCCCTCTATCGTTTTTCACTTGCATGTTGCATTTAATGGTTCATCTTCCAACGGAAACACTTCTCGGGGGACCATTTGCTTTTAGGTGGATGTATCCTACTGAAAGAAATATGTGAACAATGAAATCATATGTTTGAAACAAGAATTTTCATGAAGGTTCGATTGTGAGGGGTTATCTAGCTCAAGAATGTATGGATTTTTATTCAATGTATTTATCTAATGTCACCAAAAGACATAATCAGCCAATGAGAAATTAAGATGAAAATTATGGGGAAATTGAGCCCTAGTTTTGATCTCTTCCCCAAATGGGAGTAATTATTGGGTCTTATACATTGGCTACATTGAGCCTTGAAGAGCAGGAGATGGCACATCGCACAGTCTTGTTTAACTGTGGTTTGTTCGATGACTATATCAAGTAAGTAATTTGGATATTTATATGTTATTTCATATTATGACACTTCACATATACCTTAAAATTTTATTATCATTTTATGTAGGGAACATAAAAAAATTATTAGTAGAGTTCATCAATATTTGTCTTTGAGAAGGAGAGAGG
Organism: Viscum album; assembly: GCA_963277665.1. Classification (NCBI taxonomy): domain Eukaryota; kingdom Viridiplantae; phylum Streptophyta; class Magnoliopsida; order Santalales; family Viscaceae; genus Viscum; species Viscum album. The sequence goes on from OY728141.1 coordinate 1,599,185,209, forward strand.
CCTTGCATAGCCTAGAGTTTCCTTCTTGGTGGAAATCAGCGATATTTCCATTAATTTAATTAGTTTAATAAAAAGATAACCATTTAATTGTATTATTCATATATATTTTAGGTGTTGAGTGTACCTATTGACTTCATTTCTCATGAATTGAGATATTTGGCTTTTGTTCCTAATTCTTTGGTTCGTGAATGTAAATCTTTAATAATCAATGGGTATAAATTTGTTACAATGGATCGAGCGGTGAAAATGAGAACACAAAATGATGGAACTATTTTAACCGCTACAACAGATTGTTATTATAGTGTATCAGACAGTCGGCCTCGATATGAAGATGTGTATTATTATGTCCTAGTTTATAAAATATTGTTATTGGATTACTACTCCCAAGGTAGAGTCACTATGATGAAATGTAAATGGTTTGATTCAATGATACATCATGGTACATTTATTGATGACTGTGGATTCAAAGTTATTGATATGAGTCGATGCCTGCGTACCGATGAACCATACATTTTGGAATCAATGGATAAAGAAGTGTTTTATATGAAAGATAATCTGAAACCTGATTATGGTGTCATTAATGACGTAATCCCCAGACATATTTTTCATCATACGAGTGATGAAATTTCCACCATTGACGTCCCCATTGGTGTTGGACAAAATATTAAATTTGATAAATCAAATTGTCTCATTGTGAGAGTTGATGTTGAACCCGAAGTAGTGATTGGTAATATATAGAATCAACCATATATGTTCACTGTACATTTAGTTTATATTGACATGGGTTTCTCAGGTTAGTATTACTATAATTACTTTAATTATGTTTCTGTTTGGAATGAAATGTTTTTTTGTATTTTATTGTGTCTTTTCATTAAATCAGACTTTTTATATAGATTATGCCAAATAATATAGAAGGTTGAAGGAAGCGACTATTTGATCCCGATCAACCGGGGAATGAGCCTGTGTCGCCTTCGCTTCCATCAGTGAGTATTATAATTGTAATTTTTTTCATTACATAAAATTTCATGTTAATATTCTTTATCTTTTTTTGGGAGATTCAGTTCCACCAGATTTTACTCATAATCCAGTTATCATGGGTATGAGTGGGGATGCTCTTAGACCTAGGCAGAGCACCCGTCATACCCATTTCCACACTGAACTACCATTAGACACCCCTTCCACCACACCTTTCCATCATCTTGAGTCTTTGGGGATGTTTTTATCCATGCCTCCATCATCATCTCATCTACCTTCTTATTCACAATCCATGACTACACCACCTCCATAGATGTTTCAACCTTTACCATATCCATATTTGATGATGTATCCCCCATCTTACTACCCTTATACTTCCATGTCTACACCGCCTCAAATTCCTTCTATCTAGCCAACATCTGGTGAGTCTATTCAATTAGATTCAACTCCAGTGCATGATGGTCAACTAGAGAATGCACTGGAACAGACACTTCCTACAGAGGCTGCTGAGTCAGGACAACACACAGATCCATCACAGTCTATTGAGCAATCTGTATACTGTTTTTTTATTATAACTGTTTTAAATTATATCACTTTATTTTTGTCGTGTTGTACCGTGCGTTAATTCTTCTTTCCCACTATTTTTCTTATTCAGTGGGATCTTCTTCTAGGAGATGTGGGAACACTCAGATGAAAAAAGTTTGGAATCACCAAAAACAGCTAATGGTGGATTACAATCGACAAAATCAGATGGTAGGTCTAACTGCAATGCAGTATAAAAGTTTCATGTCCACTTTGGCCAGGTATCACGATATCATTCCGGTGGAACCGATGTCATGGAGATGTATCTGTAAAGATATTAATGAAAAATAATGGGAGAAAATATGGGTAAAAAAATTATATAAAGTCATATCTATATTATTGTTGTATTTAAATAAAATAACATGTTCATTGCAGATTCAGTTTAACTTTCCCTATGGATATGTTTCTCAGACAGCAAGGTTGATGGATGTTGGGGAGTTCTGGTGCTCATAAAAGAATGGGTTGTATGTTGGTTGGAAGAGTAGGGTTGTTACTGACTTAGAGGGGGTACCCATATTCCCCGACTGTCCAAAAAGTCAATATGAAAAAATGATTTCACATTGGAAGACTGCTAATTTTAAGGTAATCTCAATCTTTAATGGTTGACGTATAAAAGTTTGCTCTTATTACTTGTATTGGAATTTTTTTAGGAAGTGGTAGAGTAAAACATAAAGAATAAGGATTCAATGAAATATTTTCACACATTAGGGTGCACTACAATGCCCGATCATGAAGAGCACCAGGTACTTTAACTGGGTATTGTGATGTTATACCAGATGTTCTATTGGAAATATTATTGAATATACATAGGTTAGATTTGTGAATTTCTCATATATGGTACTAATTTATATTTGTGTATTTCTCATTTGTAGCAAGCTAAATTGGGCATCAAATTTCCTGTACCTCATGTAAAATTATTTTGCTATAGTAGAAAGAAAAAGGATGGTAGTGCAATAAATGCACAGACACAAGATAAAATTTTAACGTTTTTTATTTATATTGTAAATATTTATACAAAATTCACAATTTAATTTTTTTATAATTTCAACATGTTTACTTGGAGGCCCTCGATGGTAAGGAAGATGAAAACTTAAGGCTACATGATCATTTTTGTCAGGTATTAGGTGAGGAGCACACGGGTAGAGTATGACGTTGTCCAAGGAAAAACATCTTCCCCTCTAATTATTGGTCGTCATCAGGCTCCTCTCAAGCCTCCGAGAACCCTGAGCTAGAAATTGCTCATGTTGAAGCATTTGAGGCCAAGAAAATAGTTTTAGAGGAGCGTGAAAGAAGTAAGATGATGACCAAACATTTCATGAAAGCTATGGAAGTTTTGAGTCAGTCACTTCCATCAGAGGCTGTTGCTACTTTTGAATCATATATGGAATCAATTCTCTATTTAAATGGTGTATCTGGTTATTCTAATGAGGTTCATAGTGGCAATGAAGGTGGTGGAGATAGAGATGTTGGTGGTGAGGATGTTGCTGATGCTGCTGTTGGTGATGAGGTTGTTGACGATGTTTCTGATTATGATGATGATGTTGATGATGATTTGCATGGACATGGGGATGGGGATGTTGGTTATGGGGGGTATATTAATCCCATATATTTTTGACTTAGTAGGGATACTTATGTATGTACTTTAAGAACATGAATTGAATTTTGGAATGGATGATAATGGTTAATTTGTTTTCTTCTGAAAAGGTATGCATAAAATTTCGCATGCATTTACATAATGCTAACATTAGAATCCTTAGTCATGCATATGGGTAAGAAATGACCTTACTACCATAGAATACTTATCTCTAAATGATATTCCATATAGTGACATTTTATTACATTTATTATCTCTTTATTTTTCATAAATTATTGAATTTACAAGTCTAAATTAATGTAGGTAAAAACGGAATATTTCCTCAGTTGTTATTTCTAATATTTTCATTTTTTAAAATATGAAGTTGTTATATTGATTGAACTGGTTAGGTTTTTTGAGATCCCAAGTCCCTGAATGAAATGGTAATTACTAGAGATTTTTTTTGGGTTTATAGGTAGCTTTGTAAGAAGGGTATAGGGGGAGGGGGCTGGGTGCAGGGGGTGGGCTGGGTGCAGGGGGGTGGGGATGGGTGCAGCGGGAGGGTGGGAAGGGGGAGATAGGTGTAGGGGGCTGGGTTCAGGGGGGATGGGTGGTTGGGAGGGGGTGCTGGGGGTGGGGATAGGTGCAGGGGGTGGGGGTGGGTGCTGGGAGGGCGGGGGGGCTGGTGCAGGGAGGAGGGGGGATGGGTGTAGGGGGGTGGGGTTGGGTTCAGGGAGGGGGGTTGGGTGCTGGGAGGGGGGTGGGGTTGGTTGTGGGGGGGGAGGTGGGTCTGGGTGCAGGGAGGGGGACTGGGTGCAGTGAGGGAGGGGGGCTGGGTGCAAGGGGGGCTGGGTGCAGGGGGGAGGGTGGAGGGGGGGGGATTGCTGCAGGGGCGCTTGGTTTTTTTTGGCTATAAAACTCAGTGTTCATGGAAATGTTATAATCTCATGTATAACTGGAGCTTTGAATCTGTTTGGTTTCATGATGTTATTTGCAGTTGAGTTTCAGGTATGGGATTCCATGGATCTTGTCTTGCCTGAAGGTATGTTTCACTTAGGTGTGTTTTTTACATGTGTTTTCAAAGAATTATCATGGTTGTTTTCTGTCTATGATTGTATTTAGTAATCTATGTGTGTATATTGTTTAAAATACAATGATTATTACATTCAAAATTCTCATAACACAATAAAAGAAAAACATTTCAATTTGTATTCAAATGAACATGTATTCATAATGAACTCTAAAACCATTTTAAACATTGGAAATGAATTGTGCATGCGGTTTAAACACCATTAAATTTGTAGTCAAATCATATTAATTATCTTCTATACATGTTCAGGGCAACAAGAAGACAAGGGAATTTCGATATCAACATATATGAATATTTCATGCAAGATTTTCATAGAAAAGGAAAAGAAGACCATGAATTTAATTTCCACAAAATGATGAAAGAAAGTGATTTTACCCCAGGTAGTATTACTTATTATAATATTATAAAATGTCTCAAAAAACTGAATCAAATTATAGTGGTGTCAGATTTCCTTTTGCTGCTTTTATTCATGGGTCCCAAAACTAAATTTTCTTTCGTTTACTCCATTGATTTCTACTTATTACAATGATGGAAGGCTGGATGAGGCTCTCTTGTATTAATTGGACTTGAATGAATTTCTATAGGATAATATTTTCAAGCCTAAAATTTCAACTAATCCATCCCACATTGGTTCTAAAAACATCACTGTTTCTTCTGATAAGAACGTGAAGCCCAACAGCAGCTCTGATTCATCAAGCTCTTTTGAAAGTGATTATAAAGGAGTGATAATTTATCAACTATGAATATGTGTTTTCTGTGGTTCTCATTACTTGGTATGATTCTAAAAAACCAATAAAAATCTGTATTTATTTGTTTTATTCTTTTTTAATGATTATTAAACTATGTTTAATTTTAGGAGCCTTCGGCTAAAGCTTCTATTACTTTGAATGGGTAGTCTCCTCTCTAAAAAAGTCATTTTTATGCCACCAAGGTTTCTGAGAGTGATTCCTTCAGTTCATCTAAAGTGATTATGATGAAGATGTGAGGGTTCTTATTAATGCTCGCGCATTATGTAAATAGTGATAGTGGTTTTTAGTTAGATATATTTTATATAATCTTTTTAATTATGGTCCCTAATTGTGCATTTCAAGTTTTTTTGTAGGAAAATTTACCTATGAAATCACTTGGAACTATGATAAAAAGTAAACCATCAAGTCTTCATGAAACAAAAGAGGAGTCCAGTGATCAAGAATATACATATAGATTTAATGATGATGCTTATAAGCTAGTTAGTATGGATGATTTTATCTTTATATCTAATAATATTTCATTTAAAGAAATCATTCTCATAATTATTGTGCTGGTATGACATGGATGTTTAAGGTGCATTTTTTATGAGAGTATAAACATTATGCAGTTATTACCCTTATATTATTTAGTATTTAAATTTTTATAACATAAAACATAAACTAATTTTCTCAATCCTATAATGCAGGTTGTTTTATTTTTAGTACCAGCATTGAACGCAATGAAATTGATGATCAATCCCAATATTGAAATATTTGACACCATCAAAAACAGGTTTGAATACATATTGACATTATTATCACTAGAATAAGAATAGTAGTGGTTAAGTATCATTTCTTACATTAGCACAACATCTACTATAACCTTTATATTAGTAGTGCTTAAACTAGGAGCCTATACTAACAACAATTTTTACAATGGAAAAGTTTACTTATTTACACATTTGGCTTCATTAGTAGCAACATTACACTAGCATTTCTTATAGGAGTAGTATTCACACTAGCCATATTTATACTAACATCATTACAGTAGCAGTGCTTACATTATTAGTTCTTAGACTAGTAATGCTTACACTAGAACTATTCATAGAAACATTACCTGTACAAACACCTTTTCAAAATGCATATGTCTGGGAAATACAAGGGTGAAAAATCTGAGAAACATGGGAAGAATCCTGCTAAAGATTTTTCTGCAATGACACGAGGATCCCACTTATTGGTTCTAGGGAAGAGGAGACAGGTATGTTGTAGTTGAGTTTTTATTTTATTTTATTTATTGCATCGGCCACTTAAGCCTTTTACCGCTGTTTACGGATGGAGGGCACTTATATTCTATGTAACGTCCCAGATCCGGGTGCCACTCAACAGGTGCCCCAAACCTGGTTGGTCACATGACCTCAAGCACATTTCCCCAAATGCCAGAGTATTCCGACTAGTAGCGAGGGCCTAGGTCTGATAGTGGGGAAACTATGCCCTCATTTGTCAAAGTGTAACGCAGCGGAACAAAATACCAGCATACAAAAGCAGAAGCAGTAAACAATACCCAACCAAAATGGATAATAGTACAAAAGTAAAAGATGATACCAGTCATATATATATATATGATGATGATGCAATATGTCCCTATGTTTAAGAAAGCATCCAAAACAGGATACACTACAATATAGAATAATCCAGTACAAAGTACAAGTAAATCAAATTAAAACAAAACAGTGTAGCAGGAACTCAGCAGCATCACAAGCCTAAGCTCGGTCCCATACTCTCCCAATCCTCTAAAACAATCATGTACCTGTATATGGACTCTTTCCCTTATCGACACCTGCAGCAATATAATCTGTTTGGGCCCAAAACATGACCCAAACAGGGTGTGAGAAATAAATCCTAGAAGGAAACCACCAAAGGCCCATGCCCAACTGTCAGTGAACATGTGCAATAATAGTGTGCAATAATAAAATGCAGTAAACTAGGCAGTACACAAAAGTAACTATCTCTACCAGTTACATGGGAATTTTTTTAATTATTTATCAATTCAATATAATAGAATTATATGTTCCTGAGACTCAGCCTCAGCTGAGAATCTCCTATACAGTGCCACAACAAAAACCACAAAAAATATCTAACAAGTACAAGGTAAAACAATACCAAGCCTGTGCTTTAGCTTGGTACATATAACAGGTGAAATCACCATAATGAATATGCTAAGTAAACAGAGTCCTTAGACAGGAAAAACCTTACCCTCAGGTAATCAGAATCAAAACCCTCAGGTGATTTCCCACAGGGATAAAGAATATTTCCCTCAGGCATAGGAGATAATTCCCTCAAGCACAAAAGCTACTTCCCATAGGCATAAGAAATGTTACCCTCAGGCTAAACAAACACTTTCCCTTAGGATAAACAAAACACTTCCCTCAGGCTATAAAATTAACCGGGCTGAGCCGAACACATAAGAAATAAATTTATATACATTTTCTTTCAAGAAAACTCAAATCATGCTAAAATCATGGCATACCCTCGGGTTTCCTGGCCAAATGGATAAACAAGGGATATGCACCATTGGGGTGGCACTGGATATAAGCAATGATCCTAGACACCAGTTTATAATTATTATTAGATTATCTATGCAATTCTAGTTATCTCAGCTTGTCAAGGCCTCATCCATACGACACCCCAAACATGGGTGGGTAGCACAATGGTACACAAAAACCACATGATAGTAGGAATTAAACATTAGACCACCTACCTTGATCTCCTCTGATCAATATACGTGAACAGAACCTTCTGAAACGTCCGAGAACGACGTAGATATGGGATTAACAAAAATGCGTTCAAACCCAAATAACTTCACCTCGGGAAATAATTGGAAGGAAGGGTTCAAGAAGTGTGAAGAAATCACCTGCGCGGTTCAATCAAGACCGTAAACCAAGGAATCCGAGTTCTGGTGTGTAGTCGGCAGCTCCTCCAAGCTCTGTCCTTCTCTCCCTGTGCTTCTCCGATGTTTTAATCTTCCACTATAGAAAGAGGATGCTAATTCACATTTTAAGAAGAAAAAAAACTATACAGTAGGTACTCTCAATTACACAGCGTGTACTTTTCATTTTTAACTGTTCCTCTGGTGGCTACTTTTCATTGTCACACTGTTCATCTGTCGACATGAGTACACATCGTGTATTTATAAATACACGGCGTGTATTTTCGCTCCACTGGTGGATACGTCCACCAACTTAATATTCACCTGATGACTAATTACATGGAGTGTATATACTAAGTACATGGCGTGTAGTCAGTTTTTACACCCTTCATCGCTGACAGGCCTACACGCCCTGTGTACTAATCCCAGACGGCCAAAGTAGACGACGTGTGGAAAAGTACATGGAGTGTACGACAAAAATTGGCATTTATTTTCCATTTTCCTTATTTTATAAAAAACATTTAGGTAAAATGGAAAAGAAGAACCCCATACTACAAGAATAAGACCTGACTTCATACAAACCTCCCCCCTTAAAGCAATTCATCCTAGAATTTTCCTTCCAAGGGTGGTGAAGATAAATTAGAGAATAAATCTGGCCACTGAGCACATACGTTGGTCTCCCACTCCTAGGTTTCGTCCAGCACTTGGCCATGCTTCCATAGCATTCGTACTAGAAGAACTGACTAGCCTCGGAGAATCTTTGTGCTCCTATAAACAATAAGAATCAGATGCTCCTCAAAGGATGCATCAATCTAAAGATCAACCTCCTCAATCGGAAAAAAAGAGATGTTTCTGAGTGGTAACAACGTAATTGAGATACATGGAAGACGTTGTTCATGGACCAATACCTCTGTAGTAACTGCAGCTGATAGGAAACCGACCCGATTCTCTCCGTAATCTCAAACAAACCCACATACCTCAGTGAATGTTTAAACTATATCCTAATCCGTCGGTGTCCCAACCTCTGTGAAACATGCAAGAAAAACTAATCCCCGACCACGAACTCCAAGGGTCACCTGTGGCGATCACCATAAGGTTTCTGATGAGACCGAGCGGTAGCCATATGCTTCTGAATCAACTGGACCTACTCTAAAGTCTCCTGTACGAGATGTGGTCCCAATAAAGCTTCCTCTCCTGCCTTCAACCAGCACAAGGGGGATCAGAATGGTCTACCATATAAAGCCTCGTAATGTGAAATCTAAATAGTTCCCTGAAAACTATTATTGTAGGTAGACTCAACTAGGGGTATATGCTTCTCCCAAGAGCCCCCAAATTCCAGGACGCATGCACGCAATATGTCCTATAGCACCTGTATCGCACGCTCTGAATGGCCATCAGTCTGAGGGTGGTAAGCTGTGATTAGAAGAACCTGTATACCTAGTGCCCTCTAAAAACTCTACCAGAAAAAAGACATAAAGCGGGAATCCCTATCTCAAATGATAGAATGAGGGACCCCATGAATACGTACTACCTCTCGGATATACAACTTTCTGAGCTCATCAACACCGAAGGTCTCCTTGATCAGAAAAAAGTGAGCTACCTTTGTAATTCTGTCCAAAAAACCCACATGGTATCACTGCCTTGAGGTGACCTCAGCAACCTGGTCACGAAGTCCATCGCAACATCATCCCATTTCCACTCTAGAATGGGTAATTGTTGTAACAGTCTGACTGACCTCTGATGCTCCGCCTTCACCTACTGATAGGTGGAACATCTCGTAACAAAACTATCTACCTCACATTTCATACCCAGACACCAATACTGACTTCTCAAGTCACGGTACATTTTGGTAACTCCGGGATACACAGCCTAAGCTGAAGCATGAAACTCCCGCATAAACTCCTCACAAATCTCTCTTGTAACCCACACTCGTCTATGGATATGCAGTACCTCATCATCGCCTATTATCCAAAAAGGAGGAGGGTCCTCACTTGCCACCAAATCCTGTAGAACTAAGCCTTCTGAATCTGATAGTTGTCTCATCCTCACTCTATCCAAGATGGTAGAATTCAAAGCTAAGGAAGAAAGATAGGCTCATTCCTGACTATCGTGAACCTCCAAATGTATCTCAGAGAACAAATCCCTAAGCTTCCACTCACCACTAACCTCCTGCTTTGACTGTGTATGAGTCCTCCTACTCAGTGCATCAACTACAACGTTACCTTTACCAGGTGTATAGGAAAGATCAAAGTCGAAGGATTGATGTTATTCAGTCCACCTTCACTGTCTTAAATTCAGGCCACGCTGGGTAAAGATATATTTAAGTCTTTTTTGGTTCGTAAACACCACAAAATGTTTTCCCAAAAGATAATTCATCCAACAACGTAACACATGAACAACTGCATCCAACTCGAGATCATGCATCGGGCAATTACTCTCATGTGGCCTCAACTGCAGAGACCAGTACACAACTACTCGATTACCCTACATCAAAAATACTCCTATCCTAATACATGATGCATCACAGTAAACTGTATAGCTCTTCCCTTTCTCTGGAAGTATTAGGACTGGTGCTAATTTCATCTTTCCCTTCAACTCTTGAAAGGCTGTCTCATAAGCTTCTGACCAAACAAACTTCACACCCTTCTTAGTCAAACACGTCAATGGCACAGCTATCCAGGAGAAGTCCGATATAATGTGTCTGTAGTAATACGCCAACCCTAAGAAACTTCATATTTCAAACATGTTCTTTGGATTCCCCTAAGAAACTACTACTCTCACTTTTTCTAGGTGTACCGCAACTCCTGGATCTGGGATAATATGACCCAGAAAGTGTATTTGGTCCATCCGAAAGTGTCACTTTGAGAGCTTAGCACATAACTGATGCTCTCTTAGAGTACTTAGAATGATCTCAAGATGGGTGGAATGGTCTGGTCTAGTGTAAGAGTACACCAAGATATCGTCCATAAAGATTACCACAAAAGAATCTAGATATGGGTGGAACACACGATTCATCAGAGCCATGAAAACTGATGGCACATGCGTGAGTCTGAAAAACATTACAAAATACTCATATAGACCATATATTATCCGAAAAGCTGTAAGCGATATGTCCGATGGTCTAACCTGTAACATATGATATCCGCATATCAAGTCAATCTTCGAGAATACTCGTGCTCCTTGAAGTTGATCAAAAAGATCATCAATACTTGGAAAGGGATATCGGTTCTTTACCATCAATTGGTTAAGCTTCTAATGATCCACACAAAGTGTGAGGGTACTATCCACCTTCTTTGAAAATAGGACAGGCGAACCCTAAGGAGAAGTATTGGGTTGGATGAAACCCCTTGCCTGCAACTCCTCTAACTACCTCTTGATCTCCTGCAACTCTAATGTAGCCATCCTATAAGGAGGAATAGACACCAGTTCCGCTCTTGGAACAAGTTCAATAGATAAATCCACCTCTTTCTCCATAGGTAGACCTGAAAAGTCATCCGGGAAGACATCACTGAAATGATAACCTACTGGAGGGAAAAAATTCTGACAAGTTCCCTGGTTATCCAGATATAAACTTGCAATCTGGGCTGTCACTCCACCTTGCCCACGACGCTCGAGTCCAGCTTGGCTCACCTGGACATCACATTCTCCCTTTTGTAGAAACTCTCTACCCTCTAGTGAAGTGAAACTCACCCTAAGACAATAGAAATATACAAAGGCTTGAAAGGGTACCAACCAGTACATCCCAAGAATGACATCATAGGATGTCATCTCTAATACACAGAGGTCCCATAGAAAGTTACACCCGCTAACCTTTAGGGGTAACTACTTGAACTGATTCACACCTGCCGTTCTAACCCCCAATGGAGTGTATAGAATCATAAAATCAGAAGAAGAAGAAACACAGATCCCAAGGATCTCCACAACGGGCACAGATATAAAGCTATGTGTAGCACCAGTATGAAAACGTACTGATGGAAAAACTGAAGAAACTAGAATGGTACCTCTTATAGTGGAAGGTCTATGATCCTACTCCTGTTGGGTCTATTGCACTACATATTCCTGCCCAGTGTCGCGGCCCTGCGACACAGCCTGGCTACCCTAAGCTGACCCGCCCTGCGGTCTCTAAGACCCTGGTGTCTGGCTACCACAACCATGACCACCACCTCGGCCTGAACATCCTAATGTATTCCAATTCCATGACTGGTAAGAAGCTGTTGGCCCTGCTCCTACACGTGGAGTCTGCACAGAACCCCTATCACTAGCCACTGGTGGAAATGCCCTACAAAAGCACTACAGATGACCCATCTTGCCGCAAGCTCGGCACTCAACTGGGTCACGTGGACACTAAGGTCTCTTGTGTCCCTCTTTACTGCACTGGTAGCACAACACTTAGCCACCTTAAGAATTCCTCTGGCTAGTACTTCCACCTTGAGAGAAATCCATCTGCCTCTTCCTCTTACAGGTAGGAATAGTACCAGAAACTGGTGCCGAATCACCATGGCCTGCACCACTAGCTTCCCATAGGTTTTTCTTGGTAATCAGTGTCTGGTTCACAATATCATGCACTGTATGCAACCTAAAAATGTTCACTAGCACGAAGATGTCATATAGAAGACCATCCTCAAAGCGTTTATCCCTCAACGTCTCATCACCCACCAGAACAGGTGCAAAGCGCTGTAGCTCGGTGAAGCAGGCCAAATAGTCCGTCACTGAAATGACGCCCTGTTACAGATTCATGAACTATCGAGATCGATCATCCCTCTGCATCTCCGGAAAGAAAATGTCATAGAAAACATTTTGAAAATATCCATACACCATGTATTGGTAATGCTTGGTCTAAGTGGTAACATCCCACCATCTATTGGTGGAATCACGCAACATGTACGTAGCAAGCTTGACTCTTCGCCCAGGAGGCATCTCTAGATTCTCAAAAATAGTCTTCATAGAACCCTACCAAGACTCCATAGCCTGTGGTCCGCCATCCCCTAAAAACATATGCGGATACTGATACTAGAATATATGAGTCATCAATTCCATAGATGTGGTAGCCAGTGGTGCTCCCTGGAAGGTATGCATAAACCGCATGAAGCCTTCATGGAACTGCGCCTCCGCACCTATGCCCGGTATAAAGGTCGGCGTCACACCTGGCTCTACTGGAGGATCCATCTGTATCATGTGGCCTACCATCTCTGGAGTATAATCATTTCTACTCTCCTGGAAAAAAAACTCGTGGTCGTCTCAGCGACAAGACTCTACAAGGTTAAACACACACCTTAGATTAATATAATCAAGGAACAAGAACTAGAAACGTAATAAGTGAACAGGGAACTAAAAACATTCAATTTTTACAAAACAAGACTACACTATGTGTATAATAACTACACGGAATGTTTCCATTAGCCTTCCACATGGGCGTGTACCTCTACCAGAACTGTTCATGTAACACCACAAACACACGGTGTGTTGTCCACACACATATCATGTACTTGAATTTTATTCCACTTCCCGAGTCCTTATACACTGCTTATCCACATAGCTCCCTTTTGAACCAGACTACATGGCGTTTATAAGGTCGACACAGTGTGTACTAGATGAGCTTCACCGATCCGTGTTATCCGAGACATGGCCGGGTACACAGATCACACTACACAACATGTTTCAGATGGGCACAGCGTGTACCGCATAGGTTCCAACTACCCGTGTTGTTAGCGACATGGCTGGCTACTCGGATGACATGACACGACATGTCACACCCGCACATGGCATGTACACCACCCCGTTCCCTCAGCCACACGGCAGAGTCCACACGGTCTCTCAATGGTCAAGACTACATGGCGTGTACCACAGGTACACGGCGTGTCCAACAAGTGGTAACACCGACCCGTGTTGTTAGTGACACGGCCAGATCCCCAGGTTCCACTACACGGCGTGTTCGTAATTGACACATCATGTATAGGATCAGATTTCTCTTCCCATATAGTTAGTTACACAGCTAACATAGGGTCAACACAACACGGCGTGTACAATATAAACATGGCGTGTTCCCTCAAAGTTTCACTACCCCGTCTTTCTACCCACACGACCTAAGACACGGGTAATAACTGCATGGCGTGTACGTACGGTACACGGCGTGTACTTAATTGTTTACTACTTCTTCCCAAACAGATGATTAAACAGCATATAATCAAAACCACACGGTGTATGTTCTGGGTTTTTTCCAGACAGTAAGCCTTAGAAACTACTCCAGATCCCAGAAAAACACTGAACACAACACCTAAGTGCCAAATTCTGATCCGTGAGGGCCCATACTCCCCGCGAATCAAAGCTTGGCATCCTATACATGTTATAAAAAAAGTAAACAGTCAATGATCCATCAACTTCTCGTCAATGAGGGACCATACTCCCCAAGAACCAAATTTTTGCGTTCATTCTAAAAAACCTCAAACAACAATAACTTATCAAATAGCAGGTATTTTTTCCAAGAGACTATCAAAATAACATGCATTTGCTAGCACAACATCTATCACGACAACATGCAATTTCTAACACACCTACATGGCATGGAAACTATGCATGGAATGTGATTCTAACATGTACCTAAATGATTCATGAGATGGAATACCCTCATATCATCGGGTTGAAACTAAATATAACCTAGGTATAAAAATATTAACAACAGACCACAAGTGCGTCACCCAACGGTGAAAATCAGAACAACTGTAAATTGAAAAATCAGTAAAATTGTAACACAAGGTAAATTGGATTTTCCGTGTACACGGGATTTCTACTCCTAGACACAACTTATTACCAAATACCTATTCTTCCTATCCCTAGATGTAGGCTCCAAACAGAAAGTCAAATAAAAGAAACCATCTGATACCAATTTGTAACATCCCAGATCTGGGTGCCACTCAACGGGTTCCCCGAACCCAGTTGGTCACATGACCTCAGGCGAATTTCCCCAAACACTAGAGGCTATCGACTAGCAGCGAGGGCCTAGGTCTGATAGTGGGGAAAAACTTCCCTCATTTGTCAAAGTGTAACACAGTGGAACAAAATACTAGCATACAAAAGTGGAAGTAGTAAACAATACCCAACAGAAATGGATAACAGTACAGAAGTAAAAGATGACAACAATCATTTATATATGATAAAGATTCAATATGTCCCTAAGTCTATGAAAACAACCAAAACAAGATAAGCCACAATCTAGAATAATACAGTACAAATTACAAGTACAACAAAGTAGTACAAAATAGTGCAGCAGGAACTTAGCTGCATCACAAGCCTAAGCTCGGTCCCATTCTCTCCCACTCCAATGCAACAATCAAGTACTTGTGTAGGGACTCTTTCCCTTATCAACACCTATAAAAATATAATCTTTTTGGGCTCAAGACATGACCCAAATAGGGTGTGAGAAATAAATCCCAGAAGGCAACCACCAAAGGCCAGTGCCCAACTGTCAGTGAACATGTGAAACAATAGTGTGCAATAATAAAATGCAGTAAACTAGGCTATACTCAAAAGTAACTATCTCTACCAGTTACATGGGAATTTTATTAATTATCTACTAGTTCAATATAATTTAATTATATTTTCTCGAGACTCAGACTCAGCTGAAAATCTCCTATACAGTGCCGCAAAAAATACCACAACAATCTATCTAACAAGTACAAGGTAAAACTATACCAAACCTGTGCTTTAGCTTGGCAGATATAACATGTGAAATCACTAAAATGAATATGCAAAGTAAACAGAGTCCATAGATAAGAAAAAACCTTACCCTCAGGTAATCATAATTGAAACCCTCAGGTGATTTCTCATAGGCATAAAAAATATTTCCCTGAGGCGTATGAGATAATTCCCTCAGGAACGGAATCTACTATCCACAGGTATAAGTAAAGTTTCCCTTAGGCTAAACATACACTATCCATCAGGCGAAACAAAACACTGCCCTCAGGCTAGGAATGTAACTGGGCTGAGCCGAACACATAAGCATGCAATTTATATACATTTTCACTCAAGAAATCTCAAAGCATGCTAAAATCAGGGCATACCCTCAGGTATCCTGAACAAATGGCTAAATAAGGGAAACTCACCCACGGGGTGGCCCTGGATCCAAGCAATGATCCCGGACAATAGTTTATAAATATCATTAGATTATCTATTAAATTCTAGTTATCTCAACTAGTCAAGGCCTCAACCATACGACACCCCAAACATGGTTTCTTAAAACAACGGTACACAAAAACCACATGACAGTTGGAATTAAACATCATACCACCTACCTTGATCTCCTCAGATAAATATACGTGAACGACGCCTTCCGAAACATCTAATAACGACATTGATCTTGGATAAACAAAAATGCATTCAAACCCAAATAACTTTCCCTCAAGAAATAATTGTAAAGAAGGGTTCAAGAAGAGTGAAGAACTCACCCTTGCGGTTCAATCAAGACCATCATCGAAGGAATCTAAGTTCTGGTGTATGGTCGAGAGCTCCTCCAAGCTCCGACCTTCTCTCCCGGTGCTCCTCTGACGTTCTAAGCTTCGTCTGTCGATAGAGTCGGATAATTCCCATTCTAAGCGAAAAAAACAAACTACAGGGCATGTACTCTCAATTACACAGTGTGTACTTTTCATTTTTTAACTATTCCTCCAACAGATACTATTCACTGTCACACTATTCATCTGTCGACATGAGTACATGGCTTATTTTATTGACTTACTATTCACCTACCGGTTGATTACAAAGCATGTATATACTAAGTACACGGTGTGTAGTCAGTTTTTACACCCTTCATCACTGACAGAACTACGTGCCCTATGTACTAATCCCACACTGCCAAAGTACATGGTATGTGGAAAAGTACACGGTGTGTACCCACAAAATTTCGGATTTTCCCCATTTTCCTTATTTTATCAATAACACTTAATGAAAAAGGAAAAGAAGAAACCCGCAACTCAAGAATAAGAACCAGGTTCTTACATTATGCGACGGGGGATAGAAGGGCACTAGAGGTGGCTACACGGTTTTCTTTGCAGGGGAGGGAGATCGGGGTAGTTGAGGGATTGATAGTGTGTTTCATTTTTTGTCTGCTTTTACTGTGTTGCTTCTGTTTATTTTATTTTCCATTGGCATGGATGTTCGATATACAGATGGGTCATGACGAAGTTTTATTTATTTTCTGCTACTGTTTTAATTAATTGTTTGTGGAGGTGATTAATCCCTTGTTCGAGACACCATACACATATCAATATCTCCAAATCATGAATGTGATTTCATTATGAAATTCTTCCATGAATACCTTCACCCTAGGTCCTCTTATAAGACTTCTAATTTATGTTAACACATCGAATGCACTCTTCAGATATAAATTTTGAACATATCTTCATGTAATAGATCTTCATGCCATTATTCTTGAAAAAGCTCATGCATCTTTAATCAAACATAACTGATTTTATAATAAAACCCCTCCAACAGAGGGGAAATATCTTCTAAACCAAATAATAGTGATGATCAGCTCTGAGATAGTATTCCATGAGACTTGTGATCAATGTTGAGACTGACTAATCACAATTTCCTTCGGTGGGGTGATGACCGGAATATTTCCCCACCTCCTCCTACTCCCTTCACTCCTGGCTGGAAGATGCTTCCTTGCAGATGTCGCTGAACCGGGACAACACGCCATGGTCATGCCATGGTCACAACGCGGTCATGCTACGGTAATGTCGTGATTTGGACCTGGTCCAAGACGACACCCCACGACTGTTTGCATTCCTATCATAATTTGATGTATGATAACTAGATAGAGTTTTAGATACATTATCCACCCATAGTTAATGGGGAGGGAGTCCCTTAGGTAGAAAATCTCTTGATTTAGTTTCTCATGAAAATATTTAGTCACCTATAGACATCATTGGAGATGAGGGTGAAGCTTGCTGATTGTATTCTACAAGGACCATATAAGTGCTCGAGGGGAATCATAGTAATTGATGGGAAATAAGAAGACTTGATAATATTTTTTTAATTATATTTTTATTTGGAAAAGTTTCCTTCAGAGTTTGAAATTTTTATGATCTCGATGATTGGATGAGTGTTTTGACCTTTATAGAGAAAATACTTCTACATTATCTTTTTTTTGTGTGATAATAGTAAAACACACACACTTCATATAGTGTTGTTGGAGCTTTCTAAAAAAATGGGGAATCTGATGGATGATCAGCTCTGTGACAGTATTCCATGAGTCTTGTGATCAGTGTTGAGACCGACTAATCACAATTTCTTCCGGTGGGGCAACTTCCAGAATGTTTCCCCTCCTCCTCCTGCTCCCTTCGCTCATGGATGGATGATTCTACCCTGCAGATGTCTCTGGACTAGGACAAGATACCGTGGTCACGTCATGGCCATGTCGTGGCCAAGCCACGACCACACCGTGGTCACGCAGCGATAATGCCGTGATTTGGCCCCGCTCCAGGACGACACCCCACGGTGGTTCACAGTCCTATCAGAATTCGATGTATGATACCTAAATAGAGTTTTAGAAACATTACCCACACATAGTTAATGGGGAGGGAGTCCCTCAGGTAGCAAATCTCTTGATTGAGTCTCTCATGAAAATATTTAGTCACCTGTAGATGACATTGGAGATGAGGGTGAAGCTTGCTACTTGTATTATATAGGACCATCTAAGTGCTCGAGGGGCATCATAGTAAATGTTGGACAATAAGAAGACTTGAGAATACTTTTATAATGATATTTTTATTTGTAAAGGATTCCTTCATAGTTTGATATTTTAATTAATTTGATGATCGGATGTGTGTTTTAACCCTTGTAGAGAAAATTCTTCTACATTATTTTTTTTCTGTGTGAGAACAGTAAACAACACACACCTCATATAGTGTAGTTGGATCTTTCTAAAAAAATGGGGAATCTGATTGATGATAATCTCTCTTATAGTATTCCATGAGTCTTGTGATCAATGTTGAGACTGACTAATCACAGTTTCTACCGGCAGGGTGATGACCAAAATGTTTCCCCGCCTCCTCCCACTCCGTTTCCTCCTGGCCGAAAGATGCTTCCCTATGGATGTCATTGAACCGTGCCAAATAACTGTAGTCAAGCCGTGGTCATGCTATAGTCACGCCGCAATCACGCTGCGGTCATGCAACTATCACGCCGTGGTAATGCCGTGATTTGGCCCTACTTGAGGATGACTCCCCGCGGCGGTTCACAGTCCTATTAGAATTTGATGTATGATACCTAGATATAATATTAGATACATTACCCATCCATAGATAATGGGGAGGGAGGCCCTTAGGAAAAAAATATATTTATTGAGTCTCTCATAAAAATATTTAGTCTCCTATAGAGAACATTAGATATGAGGGTGAAGCTTGCTACTTGTATTCTACACAGACAATCTAAGTACTTGAGGGACATCACAGTAAATGTTGGACAATAAGAGGACTTGAGAATACTTTAATAATGATATTTG
Source organism: Viscum album (assembly GCA_963277665.1). Classification (NCBI taxonomy): domain Eukaryota; kingdom Viridiplantae; phylum Streptophyta; class Magnoliopsida; order Santalales; family Viscaceae; genus Viscum; species Viscum album. The sequence goes on from OY728141.1 coordinate 1,599,204,583, forward strand.
TATTTGGAAAAGATTCCTTCAGGTTTTTATATTTTTATGATCCTGATGATCAGATGAGTGTTTTGAACCTTGTAGAAAAAATGCTTCTACATTATCTTTTTTAAGGTGTGATAATAGTAAACAACACACACCTCATATAGTGTAGTTATATCTTTCCATAACAATGTGGAATCAGATGGATGATAAGCTTTGTGATATTATTCCATGAGTCTTGTGATCAATGTTGAGACTGACTAATCACAATTTCTTCCGGCGGGGCGATGACTGGAATGTTGCCTTGCCTCCACCCGCTCCCTTCGCTCTAGGCCGGAAGATGCTTCCCCGTAGATGTCGTTGGACTGGGAAAACACGATGCGGTCAGGAAGCGGTTATGTTGTGGTCACGCCGTGGTCATGCGGCGGTCACCCTGCGGTCACCCCGCGGTCACGCAGCGGTTAGCCCCGACCCCCAACCTCCTGGAAAACACTCATGCAATCCCTCTGCCATCTACAAAACAACCCCAACCACTAGTTCCAGCTCGCACTAACCCCCTGCCATCCCCCTTCCACCTACCTTCCCACCTACACCAGCTACCCTTTCCCGCACTAGCCACCACACCAGCCCCCAGAAACATTATTTATCCATCGGTGGAAGAATTACACTGGTGAATTTCATCCTTATCTCCATTACAATTCATGTGTTATTGGTCCTAATGGTTTCGAAATTGGTGTTGGGGAATATTGAAAAGATAATTACTTCTTTCATATTGTATTCTCATGGGGAGGGATGATTTTCCTAGGGTTGTGTGGATGAGGATGGCCAGACTAGTGGTAGATGGTGGTATTTACTTATGCAGTGTCGAGGAATCAATGCACATTCTGCAAGCTAAGTTTGCTTGGGAGGTTCTTGAAGGTCGTTCTCTATGGGAAAATTCATATCTATCATAGTATTGATCTGACCTTGGGGATCCATGGGGGAAAGTCTCATGGATGTGGAATGAGATTCATGAGAACATTCTGGTTCTCAAGAAGCAGTCTCAGTGGATTGTGGAATGAGGAAACATAAACATCTGGGGGTATTCAGGGGGGTGCAAGGGGGCTATTCAGGGGGGTCAGGGGGGTGTTCAAGGGGGATATCTAGGGGGAATGGGTTATAGGTGGGTGTCCATACCTTCTGAGCATTTCAAAAATAAAACTCCACTTTAGTTTATGAAATTAATTTGAGATATCAATCTTTAATGCAAGGTTCCCATGCTTAACCTTTAGTTTCATGATGTTAATACATTCATAGGAAGTTCTGAATATTCCTTCCAGGGATAAAGCCAAACTTATTTGAAGAGATAAACCCACGATCAATGTGACCTAACCTCATAGTAACAATTTTGCTAATGTTTTTTGGAAAGGTATTCCCAATAGAAATAGGTCTGAAATCTTTTAAATCCACAACATTTTATTTCGTTGGGATCAGGGAAATAAAATTGGAGTTGATTCCATAGGGCATCGAGGCGTGGTTAAAGAACTCCCTCATAGCGTTAAGGAGCTCATCACGAACTATGACTCAATAGAACATAAAGAATATCTCAACACTGTATTCTTCATTTAAGACTCCGAATAATATGGAATCTATATTACCAAAAATAACTATTCAAAACATCGCTGGCATGAGACCCTAAATCTTGATTCATGAAACCATCTGAACCATGCAAGAGTTGTATTCACATGCTGTATGTTTTTCATCATGAACACTACCTATTAGCCTACTTTTCCAAACCTATAACCATAGTTTACATTCAATAACAGCTTCATGGAAGCTTCTGACTCCCTGTGCAACAACATTTATACAGGACATTGAAATTTTGTGTAACCTCAGCCTACTAAACTAGTTAAAAATTTCTCCATCATTCATGTATTATAAATCATTTCTAGATTTCAGATATTAAGATCAATTTCAGCTTTAATATATCATCCACCTATTTAATTCAACCAGTGAACATGATCCACATCCAATTTCCAACCTGTATCAACTTTCATCTAGGCTCCAAATGCATATCAATATCTCCAAATCATGAATGTCATTTCATTATGAAATTCTGCCATGCATACCTTCACCCTCGGTCCTCTTCCAAGATTTATTCTTTATGTTAACACATCTAATGCACTCTTTATATATATATTTTCAACACATCTTCAACAAATCTTCAAGCAATAGATCTTCATGCCATTATTCTTGTCAATGGGGGAGGGGGGTTTCTCCATGGGGAAGGGAGGGGCTGCAGGGGGAGTGGGGAGGGTGTCCAGGGGGTGTCCAGGGGTTTTTACAGTGGGGAAGGTAGGGGTTGTAGGGGGAGTGGGGAGGGGTGTCCAGGGGGTGTCTAGGGGCTATCCAGGGGGTGTACAAGGGGTGTCCAATGTAACTATACATTCATTTCAAGATGATCTAAACCTTGAAAGAATGATAAAATACCTCACTGTAAGCTTTCATCTTGAAAAAAATACCCGAGAATAAATTTCTATCTGTAGTCCCATCTCAAACTTCTGAGATTTCATCTAATAATTTGAAACAATCTTGGGTGTGTACTGAACTAGTTTAGTAAAATGATTGGTATACTCCATCACTAATTAGCCAGATTTGGAAAGATAAATATACTCATGGGATCTGGAATAAGCTAGGGCCTTAGGACACTTATGCTCTTTTAAAATGATCTTGAAATATTTCAACATATCTCTTTGATCATCCTAGTTTGAACCACTGAGTCCCAATGTATTCGATTAGGACCCTCTAACAAGAATGAAAAACATTTTACTCTGACATCCTTAGGATTGTCACCAAATTCAAACATTATCACTATCTTCTCAAGACACTCCTCTTCTTCATAGGGTTCAACATTACCTCAGAAGGTGTGAGTTATTTTCTGGAGAAACTCCAAAGCATTGTCTTTTATAGGAACTAGTTTTGCTTCCCTAACATTAGTAGGACTGAAACCTTCTCCCTTTCCAAAATCATGAATAGACCAGACCAAAACTTACACTAATCTCTGAACAATTGTTTAGGTAGAACACTCTCTGTCATCTTCCCACAATTTCACAAGATGTATCACGAGTTTCAGGGGGAGGGGCTGTCCAGGAGGGGGGGGGTCCAGTGGGGGGGGGGGTCCAGGGTCCAAGGGGGTCCAATGGGGGTGTTCAGGGTGGGAATATAGGGGAAGGGGGGTTGTCCAGGAGGGGGGGGGGATGGGGGTGAAGGGGGCTGTCCAGGGGGGGTGTCTGGGGGGGGGGGGGTCCAATGGGGGGGGAGGGGGGGGTCCAGTGGGGGTGGATAGGGTCTTGTGGGAGATTGGGTGGGGGGGGGGGGGGTCTATCCAGGGGGTAAGGGAGGGGATGGGGATGTAGGTCCTGTGTGGGGGGGGGGGGGGGGTGGGGTCTGTCCAGGGGGCGGGCTGCAGGTCCAATGGGGGGCTGAAACGGGGGGTCTTCCATGGGTGGTCTTTCTAGGGGGAGGGGGGATAAATGTCCAGGGGGAGAGGGGGTGTAGGTTTAGGGGGAGGGGGCTGCATGTCCAGGGGGGTTGCAGGTCCAGGGGGGTCTGTCCAGGGGAGAAGGGAGGCGCTGCATGTCCAGTGTGGGGATTTAAGGAGGGGGGGGGGTCTGTCTAGGGGGTTTTATGTCCAGTGGGGGGCTGTAGGGGGTCTGTCCAAGAGGGGCTGTGGGTATAGGGGGTTCTATCCGGGGGGGGAGGGAGTGGCTGTAGGGGGGTCTGTCTAGGGGGAAGGGAGGGGATGCATGTTTAGTGGGGGGCTGCAGGGAGGGGGTGGTCTATCCAGGTGGGCTACATGCCCAGTGGGGGGCTGCAGGGGGGTCTGTCCAAGAGGGGCTAAGGGTCTAGGGGGGTCTGTATAGGGGGATGGGAGGGGCTGTAGGGGGGGTCTATCCAGGGGGAAGGGAGGGGCTTCAGGTCTAGTGGGGGCTGTAGGGGGGAGAGATGGGCTACATGGGGTCTGTCTAGGAGGGGAAGGGAGGGGATACTGGTCTAGTGGGGGTGTCTAGTGGGGGGCTGCAAGGGGGTATCTATCTATACCCATGGTTTGTTGAATCGTTTGTATGTTTGCAGTGAAAAAACTATGGATACCCACAGTTTACATAACCGTGGGTATATAATTTGGGCTGTACAATTGTATACCTACAGTTATGTAAACCGTGTGTATCTATGTATACCTACGGTTCACTATAATCGTGGGTAATATGAGATTTTAGTGGGATATACCCACATTTTCTATAGAACTACGGGTAAAGGGATATCCCGATGCATCGGGAGCCCACAGTTCATGAAACCGTGGGTATAGCCTATACCAGGGTTTCATGGGCTATACCCATGGTTTGAAACCGTGGGTATAAGGGAATTTTCAAGTAGTGAATGACCATTATGGAAATAAGGTATGTAATATATTACATTTATAGAGTGATAATATTACAATAATATTTATTTTAATATACTTAAATATATCATCCATTTTTTGTGGTGATGAAAATAGAGTCACCTAATTTTTTGAAGGTCGTTGTCCACACGTACATGATCGACGTTATCATCTTTTATTTAGTGAAATGTTATGAATGAAAATGATATATATTATATTTTAAAAATTATAATATGACATAAATATCATAATAATGGAATTTATATCATATATAATAATTAAATTTACCCATATCACCTTCCATGTAATGTATTTGTGAAAGACGAATCACTACACCTTGTGAGGCGGTAGTCCACTGTACACACGTGTGATGCTATCGTATCTCCTACAGAATGGAAAGTAAAAAAATTAAATATAATATATTTACTTTATAGGTATAATTATGTAATAAATATCATATTTATACTTTATATCCATCATAATAGCCAACCTTTAGAGGTGGTCATGGGAAAATGAATGATACCATTTCGTGAGGTGGTAGTCCACCGTACACACAAACGATGACTTCGTAACCCATTTTATGAAATTAGAGATTTTTTTTGGTAATTAAATTATCATAAAAACAAATTATTATATAGGATATACTGAGGTTATTATATAGTCAAGTATTAATAAGAATAGAAGGAGGCGAGGAAAGAAGTAAAATAAAAATTCTTGTTGAAGAACGTTACATCTTTTCAGGTGTCCACCATTGGTTTACACCAAATCCTTCATAGGTTGTATTTATGACTAAGTTAAGGCTTATAATAAGAGATAATAGAATTTTATATGTGTTTTGGGTAGGGAGTTTCCAAACCAACGAGGTTTGAAGGTGTGAAGAAGTGAGGGGAGTGAGTTCCCTTTTATAGTTGAGGAGGAGTGAAAATTTTGTAAATCCTTAAAAGTGTGGCTCGAGAATTAATAATTAAATAGGAGGGATGATATAGTCTAGAAACACCTCCACCACACATTAAAATTAATTTTGTAAACAATTTGTTTCTTATCATATATGTTTCATTACATTTATGATTTTGGTTTTTCACTATGGTAACTAGTTTTATAACCTTGCAAATTTATCCGTTGCAAATACAATAAAATGATACATATTAAATAATTTATATCCACTTATTGAAAATATAATATATAACTTCAAAAATATAAATCAAATGTTTGTTGGAAATTAATTTTATCACAAGCACATGTAACGCGCAAAAATTCTATTTTAACCTTAAACGTGATAACAATTTTTTTTAGTATTTACGGATCAATATATTAATTATAAAAGAAAAATTATTCCATGAATGAAATATATTTGATATTTATTATTATTTAAAAATCACATGACATAATATAGTTTTTTATCAATTATAAATTATTTAATAAAATATAATTTATCATAAAATAATATTAACGTTAATTTTGACATTATTCATTTAAATTGAATTTAAAAATATTAAGACAATTATAGAATTAAAATATATATTTTTTCACACCTATATAATAGGATATATTCATCTAAAATAAATGGAGCATAATAATTTATTCAATTTACTTCACTTTTATTATTTTTAGTATCATTTATTTTATTTAATTCTTAATGAAATAATTAATAACTTGTCATTTTTTAATCACTTTATGTAATTATTTCATCTTTAAATATTAAATACAAATTATTATGATAAAAGTAATTAATTTATCCTTTAAAGTAATATTTATAACCAAACCTATGTTGTTTTTTCCTTATTCTAATGCTTTATAGATATTAAAATTATGAATGGTTAGTTTTGTGTTTTTATTTACATAACTTATTATATTGGTTACTTTCATAGACATGTGTCCCAAAAAATAAAAAACAATGAGCCTAAGGTCATAATGGTTGATATATAGCCAGCCAAATTCCATATTTATTTTAACCGTGGTATTTAATATTTACTCTTTTTACTGTTCATTCTTGTCAAAAATATATTTGAAATTATTATAAATTAAATATTATGTTGATTGAAAATATGCAATCAATTTTTAAAAATTCAATTTACACAGGTTGAAAATTTTAATTTAGAATTAATCTCGTAGACGTGATGGGAAAACATGGTTTTAAAGTGAAAATGTTCAAAAGTTTAAAAAGTTTTTATATCAAAATTGAATATAAAAATGATTTAAATTACCTAAATTGGATTAATCGATATATAATTGAACTAAATTTACCTTAAAAAAATTCAAAAGATAATTTATCATTATAAATTATTTTAACAAAAAGGTAGTTTTCAATTAAATTTCAGTTTTCTTTAATATTCATTAAAAAATGGATATTATTTAGAAAAATCCAAAATATTCACCCGAAGATAATTTTAATATGATTATTTAAAAAATTAAATTAAATTATTTTATTTTTTTCAATTTTTTTTAAAATTTAATTTTAAATTAATTGTGAAAAGCGTGACTAAACATTGTTTTGTTTAAACCTGGTGTTGAGTGCATAATAAGTTATCGAAGAAATTAAATTTATTCTTAAAGAAATATATTTTAATGACATGGGGTGTTACATTTACCCTTGAACAGTGTTATTTCGTTATTTAAATATAATGGGTGCTCATAATTTTCTCTTTTATTCACTTATAAAAGAGAAACACTTCCACCACTTCATGTCACACATATTCCTTAGAATTTCATTATGAATGTTTACCATTATTCTCTTCATAGAAACCTATATCATATTCACAACCCTATTGTATCAATTAGTTATCCTAGGTCCTTAATTTCCATGGAGACTTTCATAATAAATTTCAAGGTCCCAATGTGAGTATTACGTAATGGTAGCGCACCTGGCCCGGATGGCTTCCCGCGTGAATTCTATGTGGCGGCATGGGAGGTGGTCAAAAGGCAAGTGGTGGAGGCCATATAGGATTATTTTTGGGGTGGAAAGGCTAACAGATTGGTGAGTGCTTCCAGGGTGGTACTCATTCGGAAGGTTAAAGATCCCACTTCCAATGGACAATTCAGGCCAATTTTTCTATGTAATGTCTCCTATAAAATTCTGGCCAGCTTGATTGCAAAGAGGATAGGTGGGATCATTCCAAAATTGGTTTCCGGTGATCAACATGGGTTTATCAAAGGGAGAAGCATACAAGGGGCAGTCGTAATTGCTAGCGATCTTGTTAATGATATAAATAGAAAGGTGGTTGGGTCTAATGTTATCTTCCAGGTTGACATGGATAAAGCATATGACAAGTTGGAATGGAGTTTTATCATCCGGGTGATGCGTAAATTTGGATTCCAGGAATGGGATTGCGACCTTTGTTTTCGATGCTATGCATCCCCATGGCTCTCCATATCCATAAAGGGAAAGTGTTTTGGCTTCTTTAAATCAGTGCGGGGTGTCCAGCAAGGTGACCCTTTGTCTCCTTTTCTCTTTTTATTGCGCAGGACACCCTATCTTGGAATCTTCACATGAGCATGATAAATAGGAAACTTGAACCCTTCTTTGGAAGGAAAGGAAGGGAGACAATTTCACACTTAATGTTTTCCGATGGCATTCTGATTTTTACGAATGGTAGAAGAAGATCTTTGACCGAACTCATGGGTATTCTCTCGGTTTACTGTTCCTTGAGTGGGAAGAAGATTAATGCAAGGAAGAGTCATGTTTTCCTATCCAACCGGTGCCCAGGAAGACCCTGCATAGAAATCCAGGAGATCCTGGGCTACCAGAGAAGACAACTTCCTCTGATTTACCTTGGGGTTCCACTCTCTCCCAGACGTTTTAAACAAAGTTTTTTTTGAAGATATCATGAACCGGATTCTGGGTAGAATTTTGAACAGGAAAAACAAATTCCTATCTTTTGGGGGACTATCACACTCATCAACAGTGTTCTCACCTCCATTTCGTTCCATTTAATGGAAATTATCAAACCACTGAAAAGAACTATTGTAAGAATGGAGAAGGTGATGTCCGCTTTCCTATGGGACGCCAATCAGAATGGCCACTGTCACTGGGCAGCTTGGCAGCGTATGGCGCGACTAGTGGAGGAGGGTGGTGTAGGTTTATGCGATATCACGGAAATCATGCAAGGAATGCAAGCAAGACTGGCATGGGAAATCATTATGGGGAAATCAATGTGGGCTTCTTTCTTCAGAAATAGATACGGCGATGAACAGAATTATGCATGACCCCGAAGATCAGGCCAGTCTGGTTTGGCACAGTGTATGTTCGACTGCTTGGAAGAGCTATCCAAATCAACTCGTTGGATCATAAGAAGAGGAGATTTTGGATTCTGGGAAGAAAACTGGGTAGGGGAATTTCTCGGATTCCCTAACTATCCTGCACCTGGTATCTCCTTCAAATAAGCAAGAACTTATCCTTTATTTATTGAGGCAGTTCTTAATGAAGATCAGAAGGTGGTATTCGATAGTATCAGCTTGGTTGAGGAGGAGGACAGATGTTGTTACATGGGTTCGAGTCAGGGCGTTTTCTCCACCCGGGAGTATAGAAGAAGCAGACATGCAGAATCTGGTCCCGAGGAAAGGGCTGTCGTTTACTAGTGTAAAGAGATCCCCACCAAAATGGGCTTCCTTGTTTGGCGTATCATAAATAAGGCTTTACATACGTATGAAAACATACAGAGAAGGGGTATACAGTTATCCTCACAGTTTTTTTGTTGTGTGAGTTCGAAGAGGGAATCCACTGACCATATTTTTGCTCAGAGCTCATGGGCGGTTGATCTTTTGTCGATATTCTCTCCACAGCCAAGGATCTATTCTCAGCGGCCCCCCTTTCACAGTCACACGGCCTCATGGATGCAGGGTGTGGAAGGAAAAATCATGGAATGTAAGGTCCGTGCCATTATCCTTACATCCATATTCTGGACAATCTGGGAAGCCAGGAATTGGTCATGGTTTGGTTCCCGTGTTTCAGATTCGTTTCTCTTTATGAGGGCAAGGTCCCTTATTCAAAATCTTCTCTCATTATTGAAAGGGAGTCCGCAATCATCCCTGATTTGCAACATCCTTAATAGACCAATTTCTCTTGGAGGCTCGGGAGGCAGATGGGTCTGCTGGACCCCCCTTCAAACGGGTTAAAACTAAATGTGGCGGTTCCTTATGAAACAAATTAATGAGAGGTGGAGGGGTCCTGCGTAATACTTACAGTTCTGTTATTGCGGCCTTCAGCTCCTTCTATGGCCCAGGTTTTTCCTTGTGGGCGGAGGCTCAGGCACTGCTTACAGGACTCCAAGTTTGCTGGGAATGTGGTCTTGAGGTGTTGGAGGTTGAGTCAGATTCTGAAATTCTGGTGAAGATGATCCAAGGAAGACATGAGATCCCAAGGTATTTGATCTACATTATGAGAAGGTGTGTAAGGGAAATTTCTTCGGGACAAGTCATTCAGCATAGCTGGAGGGAAAATAACTTCGTTGCAGACACTCTTGCAAGCCTCGGATGCCCAGAATAAGGACTTTCCATTTTTTTCGGCTTGGGGTCTTTTCCGCGAGAGTGCCAGATCTTTGCACAGAAATATTATCTTGCCTTACATTATTTTCGACCCCCTTGAGGGCTCTTTGTAACGGAGGTACTTGGCCTTTCCCTAGACGATAATAAAAAAAGTACTTTTCAGTCAGTCTCTTCCAAAACTATCCTAACCATTGTAATATAAGTATTTGAGTATCAATTTTACAAATAATTATTGTTATATTAATTTAAAAACCATTATTAATTCCTTTCAATCCATATATAAAAACAAAATAATGTTGGTTACGTGTTTGTGCAGACTACTACCCCCAAAAAATAACGTCTTCCATTTTCCATCATCACCATTAATGGTTAGTAAAAGGATATATTTTACGAATTAATATTCTGAGTATTTAAAAATTATAATTATTAAATTATAATTTATCATTTACCTTAATTCTCTCCCATTCATTAAGAAAAGGAATCATTAATTGTGCATACAGCGGACTACCACATCCAGGAATGAAAAGGTTAGTTTTTCATCACCACACTTCATGGATGGTTCTATGTTTGAATTCAATGAATATATACGATATATATAATATGTTTAGTATTATATATATGTTAAATTAACATTATATAAAAACATATCCTTAATTGTAAAATCATTATAACAAGCCCTCTTTTGGGTCGATTTTTTGACCAAAGTAAATGATGTTATAATGTTTACATAATAAATGAATAAGGAATATTATTTAATGGTAATATAATGTAATAATAATTTATTTAATATTTTTAGTGATCATTTTAATTCTTTATAAATATTTTATATGATTATTAATATATAAACTTTTGATCATTAAAAAATTGAAATCTAGTTCTTCACAATTTCCATTTCCACAAGCCATTCCTTTATTATTCATAAAAATATTATGGGATATATTGAATCATTGAAACACTATGATTCTATTATCTTTTATATTATATTAATTCATAATTTTTTTAATAAAATTAAAAAATCAATTAAAAAACTAGTATGAAACAATAAATCAAAGTTTCAAGAATCCTATAATAAAAATAAACCATATACAACTAGTATATTTTTAATAAATTGATTGTAATTGAAGAGTATAAAACGTTATAGACATGGATATGTTTCTAAAATTTCTTATTAAGTTAGTAATTTTTTTTCATAATTGAGGTCATAGTGTGTTTGACTAAGTGGGAATACAAGGTAAGAGTTTCTATATATCATCTTCAAATCCATGAGGCATGTATGATATTCTAAACTATAATTTCTCATAAATAGTACATTCAATTCCCTATTTAATTAAATTATAATTAATATATTTCCTTTCATGATATTTTAATTATGATTTTATGTTTACTCTCTTATTCTTATTTACCATTACATTAATTTTTTTTGGAAACTCAATTATCATTTATTGAGTTATGATGGTTCTCCTTGAACTTATTTCACATAATTCAAACACATTATATTATTTTTTTTATGTGGTATTTTATATTTTTTCTGTGGATTTACATTTCTAACACCTATGTTCCTTCCTATATGTATCTTTCTTTATAGATTATGGTATCCTAAAGGGATTTGGTTAACTCAAATTTTCATTCATTAAATTAAAATGTTATTCTCTAAGCATCGTTATTAAATGTTTGATAAATTATTATATTTTTTTATTAAATATTAAATTTCAACTTTTATCTCTAGGTATAATGATGTTTTTAACTCAAATATTCGTTCTAAATTAATCTCTTAATCATAATAGTTAAATGTTTTTAAAGGAAAAATATATCTCATATAAGGATGTTCACCATCTATTTATATATTCATTATTCCAAAACATGTTTTATTTTTTATTATGAAACCCAAATATTTTTTACTCATTTGACCACCATATATCCCTTCTTCTATTTTAAAAATTTATATTTACTATTTATATTTAGGATGTGTATTTTCAATAAAGGTATTTCAAAAAATTCAAAAGGTTTCATATCCTTTAAAAATAAAATTCCTTATCTACCACTACATGTCCCTTTTTGTTAGCCTTTTTATATTTTTAAATCACAATTATTAAAAAAAATTAAAAAAATTTAAACGTTTTTATAGTGTTTTCACTTCCCCCTTGTGAAACCATTATATCCTTTTCAAGCATCCACTTTTGAAACTTCCTTTGAAAGGGAAATAATTTTCATGTGTTTTTACTTCACATTTTTTATATTAAGTTTTCATTATAACATTATCAGTATATTTTATTTCGAAGAAAAAATAATTTTCTAAAAAATCATTTATAAAATTTATTCAATTTTACGCTTTATCTCTAAATGACTTATTTCATTTAATGTTATTTTTCATGAACCAAAATATAAATGTTGTTATGAAATACTATTTTGGGGTGATTGAATTTTGGGTACCAACTCTTTACATTCTTGAGGTGCATTTTAGTGATTCCATTTAGAAATATTGTGAAACCCATTTTATTTCTCTAGTTTTTTACAATATAATGGTTTATTTCACGTGGAATACAAAATTATGGATGATTGTTTGTTGGAGTCCTATATTGACTCCAATTAATTGGTTAAAGATATATATCTTGAGATAATTATTTTATGCATGGATATTATGTTTTTTCACCACATTAAGCACATATATTTTGTTAGTTCACAACAAGAAGTGTCAAAATTGTGTTTTTTCACAACATAAAGAATGTATTTTTCTATTCACAATAGGGAGAATGGAATTTTTGTTTTCTCAAAACATGATGATTAGAATTTCTGTGTTTACAACTTAATGTGAGGTAATTATTGAATTGAATCACTAATTTATAATTTTCTTATGATATTTTTTTATGAAAATTTATTTATTATACTATTTTTGAAGGTCTTGGTGTTTTTATATGTCATATGCCAAGAATTATCCTATATGGATCAGGTTTATTATGTCAAGATTCCACACTCTCTTTCCATGATATATATTTAACCATTAGAGAATAAATTTCCTCCTATTATGATTTATATACAACTCTTATTATTCAATTCTTTTTAAAAATAAGTTCCTTCCCTACCCAGGATATCACTCATGCATTTGATCTAATACTTGATTGAATGTTTATAAGTTTCCCATTATTGAGCATTTGATCTCACCCTTTTCTTATATTTCCTTTCCATGTGTTATGAAGAGAAGTATAAATTATGGTAATTCTATAAGGGAGTCTATATGGGTTTGATTATAGAGAATTGTTCACATGTGTTATGAAATAAATTGATAATGCAGATAATACTAAAATACACTAAACAAAATTCTTATCTAAGTTTTGTGAGATTATTATGAAACGTAATACTAGAGTTAAATTTTTGTATGTTTATCTTTGATAATCTTACTTGGTATAAAATTTAATTTGTAAAACTATGTGTTTTTAGCATCAGACCTAAGAGTATGGGTCGGAGGTGCCTTATTTGGTATCAATGGAGTTCTTAGTTAGTTTTTATGACTATTTTAGTTGGTTTTTTGGATTAGGATTGCATTAAATAAGTAAAAAAACAATGGAAAACAATATGTATTGGATACTATCTTGATGGTTTGAAAAATTAGTGAATATGTGGTTCCCTTAGCAATGCCATTCTTATATGGACAGTATAAGTGGATGTCAGATCTAGTAATTTAGTACCTTGGGGTAATAAAGCCAAAATCAGGGATTGGGTATTAACTTTATCATCACCTGATGCACATTAAAGAGCCCAAACTCCACATCTCGTTTAACAGTCTGAGAGGATATGCTATGGTTAATTCATATTCTCTCTAATGAATCATTATGAAGGATTTTAGTATGATGTGAACTAATTAGGTTAGATAATCTAATAAGAAAATAACCATAGATAATATAGGATTGAATAAATAGAGTCATATGTTTAACTGAAAGTACCATATGTTAAAAAAAAGGGTCATAGGGGAAGATATATTCAGATTCATGTTTTTATATTCATATCTTTAATGTTATCATAAACATTTATGTTTTAGTATTTGGTTAAACCAAGTTTATGAAAATGTAGTTGAGAAAGGTATGTATCAAGAAACCACTCTATCTAATAACCAATTAAGGGAGAATACTTAAATGGTTAATTTTTTATTATATTCTTATAATAATAATAAAAGTGAGTTTGCTTGTCTTACCTATGGTAGTGAGGTTTATATCTTAATAGAAATTTAATTTTGATAATCATAGCTATTTTCAATAGTGAGTGATATTTATCGATAATATTCTAGTATAATACAAAATTTATGAGGATTATATGAAACATCTAATGATTTTTATTCATTATTTTTTTAATGTTTTGGAAACATATATTAAATGTTATAATTAACCTTGAAAAATTATTTTATAAAATTTTTATATTTTTGGAGATAACAATTGAAGAAAAAATGGATGAGGGATGAATAATCTTAGGTTTAATATAAAAATGATGGTGAGATAATAAAGGGTTGATTGATTTTGAAAAATTAAGATATAAAGTATTGGTAAACTTGGGATTGATAATTGATTCCTGATATTTTGGGTGAAGTTCATCCCTTTTTTGGGATTATGGTATACATTTACTAATGTGTTATTTTATAACCTAGTGATCAATACCATTTTAGGGTTAAATATAATGTTAATTTCTAAATGAATATATGGTTTCACCATGGTTTGTTTTCATTGATATTTAGATTGTTTTGTAAAAGTTATATTTTGGAGAATTTATGATTATGGTATATACTTACTTGAGTATATGATTTTATGAAAGATTAATGATGCTTTAGGAAAGATAAGTATCTTCATGTAGCCCAAGAGAGTAGATGTCATATTTGAAGTTATATCCAAATGATAAATAAATTAAGAATACCCATACCAACATTCATCAATAAATTTTAATTAAAAATGTGAGGTTGCAATTTATTTAAGATGGGTTGAATGTGACGACATAATATTTTGGAATAGTTTTTCATTAAATTAATAAATATTTTGATCATTTCTCCACATGAAACACTTGACTAAAACAAGCCATGAAATATTTATTATTAATAAAATCTAATAATAATAATTTCTCTAGTAATAAAAGGATTGTAATTAATTATAAAATGCACAAATAATATGATTAGGATCACATAGTGTTTCTAAGTAAAATAAACATTTCTTTTTATATATTAAATGTTAATTTAAAAGATAAATTTATAAATTTTAGAATTTTAATTTTAAAAAATCATTTTCATTTTTTAACTCCACATTACAAAATTTTCTTAGGGTGAATTTTTTATGTTTTTCTAAAATAATTGATTTTTAGGTGAATAGTAAAAAAATACTAATTTTTATAAGACCATCGGTTTAATGATGTTATCCAAATAAAATAATTAATCTATAGTTCTTGAAACATTTTTTTATGAAAATATATATTCATAAAGTAAAATAAATCATTTTAAAATACTATATTTTATAAAACCCATGTTTATCATATTTGAAACCTAAGAAATATTTTACTCTAAAAACTTTTTTATTCACTTTTATTAGAAATAAGTTCCCTTAACTTATATAAATTAAATACAAAAAATTTATTTAATTTTTATATAATTTTTTATAATATTTAATAAGTTCAATTTCCATTTTAGGCATAAAAATATGATTATTAAGATTAATGTTAAATATGACGATAATGATAATGCTGTTATTCACGAAGAATTATTTTATTAATATTGTTAAATTATTATTTAATAAAATTTAAAGACCTGGAAATTTCAAGGAAATTTTTTTTCTTAAATTCTTTGGAATTTTACGAGACCACATTTTCTGATGGAAACTGATTCCGAGGCCCTGTGTGCCCGGTATAATTTTATGAAGTTTTTATTTGTGTACGTTCAGTAAACGTACGTGAAGGTTTTTCTATCTTTTTTACCGGTTTTCAGAATTGAAATCTGAGGACACTGATTAAATCGCAGCGCCGGTATTTACTTAAGGGGACCTTTACCGCAATTGCGTTTTATACAGGTTGGATGTTATAAATTGGGGTTTCTTTTAAAAAAATTAAAGATTAAATAAAAATGTGTGTGTAACACATTTTTATTTGAAGGTGGTTAAAGTATTTGGGTGGTGGTTATTGTCTCCAAAGGGAGGTTGGTGGCGGGTCCCACCCCCACATATCCTCTCATGAGAGGATAATGTGTGGTGGGGCCCACACGAACTCAAAATCTTCACCTCCCCTCAACTCCCCTTTAAACTCTCTTAAACCCCCATTGATGTGGATAAACCCTCCACATTCCACCTCCCTTTTTAAATTTTACAAACTCTCTACCTCCCTCTATCTCCCATAAATTCGCCAACACCTTTAATTAATTAATTTAACTGCACAATTAATTAATTAATTTAAGTGTTTGAATTTTGAAAGATTTAAGCCATCCTTTTATATAAGTGGTTGTATTTGTTTTTAGTTTGGTTGGACTTTTTTACTTTGGGTTGGCATAATCATTGGAGAGCCTTAGAGATTAGAAAGTGTTCTTCCCACGAAGAACGACGTACTCTATCAATGAAGAACACAAGGCCCTCGAGCGTCTTCTTCTTTTCTTCTTCCTCTGTGCCAACGGAGAAAACGCCACTCGTGAAGAACATTTCCAACATCTTTCCCTCCAACATTGATGGAAAAACGTCCATCTTTCACGACGCCCCACTTTCGCGATGTCATCTTCCGTGGCTCGTCGACATGCAACGTTCTTGAAATCGAGGTAGGGGTTTTGTATGATTTTAAATGAATAAAATTATACCCCCATTCATGATGTATTCTTTGGTTTGCTCTTAGCCATTTGTTATCGCCTAACGCGGAGGGCGCGAGCCGAACAAACACGTCTCGATGACCTTATGTATATTCTAGATTGTATTGGTGACAGAGGTGGTGTTGAAAGGGGTGACAACGACAAAAGTCGATGGCGACCGGAGGCGGCAGCAACTGGAGGCAGCGGCGGCTGCCTGCCGGCCGCGTGAAGAGAGTGGTCAGCCAAACTGGCCCGTCCGCTGGGAACTACGACACCTGCAGGTGTCGTGCAGTGGAGGGAACTGCGGCCCGCAACTACATGCCACTTGTTGGATGAACCGGCCGGCTACGACTGACAGGGCAGAATACCGTGGCACCGCGCTGCTGAGAAGACTAGGGCCCGCTATACGGGCCGCCTGCTGGACGAACCGGCTGGCTGTAGCTGGCCGGGCTGGGGGACCGTGGTTCCCTCTTGGCACTGCACTACGGAGGAACCATTTCCCGCAAATGCGGGCCACTCGCACCGTAAAAAACAGGCCGGCTTCAGCCGGCCAGGCATCAAGGAGGGGGGATACCACTCGGCACCGCCGGGCGAGCCGAACCGGCCCGCAACAGTGGGCCGGGTCCGCAGGTGGGCCGCGCCCCACCAGCTCAGGCCAACCCCCTAACTGAGTTGGACCCACCGGGCCGGGTCCTTGGCTGGGACGTGCTCTACCGGGCCAGACCGCCCCCCCCAGCTGGGTCGGGCCAAGTCACCAGGCCACTGGGCATGACGGGTCGGGTCCGTTTCGCTTAAACATGAATAACTTCTAGACCGTTCATCCGATCAATGCGCCGTCTATAGCATTGGGATCCTCGCGAAGAGGCGGTAATTTTAAGTTAATCTAAGTGAGTTTTGGATGACTTTGGGAAACATCTGGATTTGGATCAAGCATAAATCCAACCGGGCCCCTAGAACGGAAATGCTAATAACTCTCAGACCGGGCGTCTGATTTTCGCACCGTCTGTCACATTGGGTTCCTTATGATAAGACACAACTACGGGTACATCAAATCAGGACCTCGTGATAATTGATGTATCATCACTTGGATCTAGGAGAGGACCCTCCCGGAATCGAGGGTGCTGTGTGCGGGAACCCTATAGCTGGCTGCGACTGCAACGACTACCATACTGGAATCCTATGTGGGTTCGACAACAACGACGACTATACAGGAATCCTGTGTGGGTTTGACAGTTCTGACGGAGTAGCTGGACGGTATCATGTGTGGGTTTGACAGCTTAGATGAATCAGTAACTACATCTGATCATCTCTCTTACTCTAGAATAGATGGACTGTATCTTGTGTGGGTCCGACAGCTTAGATAAGATAGCTGGACTGTATCCTATGTGGGTCTGATAGCTTAGACGAGATAGTTGGACTGTATCTTGTGTGGGACCGACAGCTTAGCTGGACTGTATCCTGTGTTGGTCTGACAACTTAGATGATCCAGTGGCTATATTTGATCATCTATATCTCTCTAAAATTGTGGAATACCTGTGGGAGCTGAGTCATGAATTTCAACCATTATCATCATGGTGTTTGAATTTACTTCCTGTGTGGACTGAGTTGTGCTTGGGCTCATGAGTTGTAGCTGGAATGTGATTCGTAACTTAGGTATATTTATGGTCATATACCTAAGTAGGTTTGATTGATACTTTTTGGTTGTATCTTTATTGTTTTTCTTATCCTTAGTGGATATTGTGAGACCTCGTGGGTCATGGGGTCCCTATAGAGTATCATCATACTAACCCCTACATGGGTATGCCCGCACCTCGTTGTGTTGGATGCAGAAGACAGACAACACTGAGGGAGGCTAAGATCCCTACGACTGGATGGTACCCGGAGGTGGACCTTGCGACGAGTCAGCACAAGGTGGAGACTAACAGACGTGGGTTCTGAGGTGGCCATATGTACCTACCCTTTAGGTAGGAATCCTCGGAGGATGATATAAGAGTTTATCTTTACGTTTAGCTGTTTTTCCCTTTACTTGTACTTGTTGTTCAGTTGGGTTTGTATAATGGCCCCTTTACTTTCCAACACACTATTTTGTATTCAGTTTTACATAGTGTTTACTACTTGTTTCTTACTTTGTTGTGTTTCTTTACTTTAATAAAGGAAATTCCTTCCCAACATAGGGATTTACGCCTTTGGTGCTAGTCTCCAGCACCTGGCCTATGGAAGGTGGGCTTGGGGTAGTAACGCCATGGGCTTCGAGGACGGGTTGTGACCAATTGGTATCAGAGGAGTCGGTTCTACCGTATAACTCAAGAATATGATCATTATTTTCTACGAAGCAATAGTGTTAAGAGTATTGAGTGTGGTTTTTAGTCCAGGGTGTCCAGTGTTGTTGCGGTGGCCGACGCATCCATACACCAGGACCGTGACCTCTGATTTCCGACTCAGTGCATGAAAACACGGATTGTGTGTGTGTTTAATTTGAAAAGTTTTATTTGTGATTACTTTGTGTTTGCTCACTAGGTATTTTTATTAATCATGGCGCAACTGTTTCTTTTTAGGATGGCCCCAAGAAGGTAGCTAGCTAGGGTTCTGAGTTACATACGAGATGGTAGCCCACCGAGCAATGAGGCCTCGGTGTAGGGCCCCATCATAGCGGAGGGACCAGCAGTACCACTACTTGCTGGGCCACCGATACCACCATCCTCAGCAGCAGAGAGTGCACGCAACCTGATTGTGTTGCATGAGTTCCAGCGACAGAGTACGCACAGGTTCCGTGGAGAGATGGACCCTCAGGCAGCTGAGGATTGGTTGGAGGATATCGTGAGATTTTTCAGATAGGTAGGGACACCAGCCGAACTTATTGTGATCCTTGCCACGAGTCTCCTCCACGCAGTAGTAGGTAGATGGTGGAGCCTGATGCTTCAGGTGCATGACGAGTCATCTTTAATCTGGACAGACGTCGAGAGTCTCTTCCGCTCAGAGTTTGTTCCAGCCACCCTTCGTGTGGTGCAGATTTAGGAGTTACATCATCTGACGCATGGAAACATGATATTAGCTCAGTACTTAGTGAGGTTTACTGACCTCTCACGCTGCTCTACGGATATGGTGAAGGACCCTTTTTTCAGGGCTCAGACCTTCGAGTAGGGACTCAGGATTGAGATTAGGGTGTCGATGATTCCCCTCAGCATTCCGACACAAGCGGGGGTGCTGGAGCGAGCAATTCTAGTGGTGAGATTTCTCACTGAGCAGTCATCAGTAGCAAGAACCACCACAGGGAGACATGTAGCGGAGTCTTCGGCAGCCGGTAGTACACATATTTCATAGAGGTCCAAGAAAACCAGGCCATCTGGTGGGCAACCCCAGGATTCGGGTACGGTTTTGCGGGGCACACAAGACAGAGTCAGCTATACGAGGAGCAAGAAGTGCTATGAATGCGGAGGGCAGGGCCACATGGCTCATGACTGCCCGACCCGCTATGCATATGAGAAACAAACAGTAGAAGGAACTCCCAAGTAGAGGTAGAGGTTTGATCGTGGTGGCCCACCGGGAGTAGGTGGACGTGGTAGAGGAGCTGGCTGAGCAGCGGGTGGTGGACGGCGTTTCGAGGCTCTACCACCACCAACACCACCAGGAGGTCCACCCCGACCATAGGGAGCTTACGGATAGAGTCGGGCTCAGCTCCCGGAAGTTGAGGCCTACAATCACGGCGTACCTGAGATGATTCGAGGTACTATCTGTGTCTACTCTACCCTTGTTGTAGTACATATAGACACATGTGCGAGTAATTATATTATTTACACTGCCCTTGTTCAGATCTCGGAGATTCCAATGGAGCCATTGGCTCGATCCTTATGGCTAGAGACTCCTACGGGAGAAGACTCGACGATTATGCACCGGTGCCGACAGTGTGAGCTTACTCTAGGAGGTTAGAGGTTCGGTTGAGATCTTCTTGTAGCGGCGTCGAGCCCTTACAACATCATCTTGGGTATAGACTGGTTATCTACAGTCCATGCTCAGATAGACTCTATTAGGCGCAAAGTGCGGTGTGTCTGCACGGATGGGACCAGGTTCACCTTAACCGGCGAGAAGGGAGCCTTTGCAGTGTAGGATGGAATCACGCATAGGAGGGGGCATCTGATCACAGATTAGTTGGCTAGTCTCATCCTTGGAGTGGTTGATGTGCGGAGTCCAAGTTTTCATATTGTGGTGTATTAGTACGCGAATGTTTTCTCTGACGACATTCTAGGACTACCTCCTCGTAGATAGGTAGACTTATACATTAACATGTACCCCGGGACAACACCAATATCAACTCCAGCATATCAGATGGCTTCTACAGAGCTTCATGAGATACTGGTATAACTAGAGGACTTTTAGGGAAAGGGATTTACCCAACCCAGTGTTTCACCCTGGTCATCACCGATTTTGTTCACAAAGAAGGCAGATGGGAGCTTGTGACTCTGTGTCTACTATCGTCACCTGAATCAGGTGACTGTGAAGAACATGTACCCACTCCCGAGGATTGACGACCTCTTTGATCAGCTCAAGGGAGCACGATGGTTCTCTAAGATAGACCTCAGGTCAGGCTATCACCAGCTCAGAGTTCGGGATGAGGATGTGCAGAAGACGACCTTCAGTTGTTGGTATGGCCACTACGAGTTCTTGGTTATTCCCTTTGGCATAACCAACACACCAGCAGTGTTCATGAGTCTCGTGAATAGGATATTCTAGACTTACCTCAATCACGTTGTCATATTCTTCATCAAAGACATACTGATATACTCGACTACTGAGGAGGAGCATGCCTACCATTTGTGGGTGGTACTGGATACACTCCAAGAGCACCAAATTTATGGTAAACACTCGAAGTGCCAGTTCTGGATTTGAGAGGTTCACCTCTTGGGACACGTCATCTCGGAGGATGGAGTTGCAGTGGATCCACCGAAGATCAAGGCAGTTATTTCTTGGGAGCCACCCAGGAGTGTGACGGAGGTACGGAGATTCCTGGGTCTGGTTGGGTACTATCGGAGATTTGTGCCAGACTTCTCCAGAGTTGCAGCACCACTTTCAGCTTTGACGAAGAAGGGGAAACACTTCGTGTGTTCAGAGAGATTCCAGTAGATCATTCAAAAGAAGAGGTAGAGGTTGACAGAAACGACAATATTGAGGCTACCAGAGGAGGGCGTTGGGTACGTAGTTTACTGCGATGCATCAGGGACCAGACTCGGGTGTGTCCTGATGCAGGAGAAAGTAGTGATCGCGTATGGTTCACCACAGTTGAGACAACATGAGAAGAACTACACTACCCATGACCTGGAGTTAGTAGGATTGGTCTTCATCTTGAAGATGTGGTAGCACTATCTAATGGGAAATCATTTTACAGTCTATTCTGATCACCAAAGTCTCAGGTACATCTTCTCGCAGAAGGACCTAAACCTAAGACAACGACGATGGATTGAGTTCCTCCAAGACTATGACTTTGAGATACTCTATACTCTAGGGAAGGGGAACGTTGTAGAAGATTCTCTCAGTAAGAGATCAAGCATTCAACTGCTAGGAGAGGTGACAGAGAAGCTGGCCGTGTTGTAGATATCCTTTGTGGATAGAGATGGAGCATCCTTTCTGCAGTCCCTCACAATCACTCCACTTATTCAGCGAGTCAGAGAGGCGCAACATGGGTATGTTGATTGTGAGGCGCGGCATGCTCAAATATTCTCAGGAAAGGCACCTGATGGGTTTTCTAAAGGTGGGGAGCACGTCATCCTCTTTAGAGGATGTACCATGGTACCAGTTGCACTACAGGAGGAGGTGTTGAGGGAGTTTCACACTTCCCCTCTAGAGGTACATCTAAGAGTTTTGAAGATGTATCAGGACCTCAAACGATAACACTGGTGGCCAGGTATGAAGAAAGTAGCAGCAGAGTTTGTCTCGTGATGCCTCAGTTTTCTGCAAGTGAAGGTAGAGCACCAGGTACCAGCAGGCTTGGTACAAACCTTAGAGGTCCCAGAGTGGAAGTGGGATGGGATATCCCTGGATTTCGTGGCGGGACTTCCACATACATCCCAAGGACACGACTCTATCTGGGTGATTGTAGACCGACTCACCATGTTGGACCACTTCATACTGATCAGAGAGTAGGGCTTAGTGGAGATCATGGGATGCCTCTATATTTAGGAGATCGTATGGATTCATGGTGTGACATTGACTATCATCTCCGATCGAGATACTCTTTTCACTTCCTGGATATGGAAGGGGTTACAAGAGGCTTTTGGGACGCAGCTTCACTTGAGTACAACCTTCCATCCTCAGACGGATGGTCAGACTGAGAGGACCATTCAGAATCTCAAGCACATTCTCCATGCATGTGTCCCTGACTTTGGTCGCAGCTGGGTGAATCACATACCCTTGGTGGAGTTTGTGTACAACAACAACTACCACTCCACCCGTGGGACGGCCCCTTACGAGGCACTGTATGAACGACCTTTCTAGATCACCTCTATGCTGGACTGACCCAAGGGAGTCTGCACTTGTAGGACCATAGATGGTGCAAGATACGATGGAGAAGGTGCAGATCATCCAGGAGTGGATGAAGACTGCACATAGCAGACAGAATTCCTATGCTGATCGGATACAAAGACCACTGGAGTTCGAGGACGGTGACCATGTTTTCCTAGAGGTCTCACCTCGACAAGGTCTACGGAGATTTGGCTGAGGCGGCAAGTTATCTCCGCGATTCATCGGACCTTTTCAAGTCCTCAGTAGGGTAGGCAAGGTGGATTACCACCCGACCCTTCCACCTTAGTTGCACTGGGTGCATGACGTCTTCCACATATCTCAGATGAGAAGATACATTCACGAACCGTCTGACATCATCGACCACGGGGAGCTGGACATCGATGACAGGGAAAAATTCACGGAGGTCCCAATGGATATTGAGGATCGACATGAGTGGTTTCTGTGTGGACGGTCGATTTCTCTAGTGCACATTCACTGGTAGCACGAGAACCTCTAGGAGAACACATGGGAGAGGGAGGCTCCGATGCATGCTCAGTACCTTGATTTGTTTCCCTAGTGTGTGTTTTAGCTTTACAAGGATGTAAATCCCTGAGGTGGGGGCAATGTAAAGACCCTGAAATTTCAACGAAATTTTTATTCTTAAATTATTTGGAATTTTATGAGATCACAGTTTTTGAAAGAACCTGATTCGGAGGCCCGGTGTGCCCAGAATAATTTTTTGAACTTTTTATTAGGGTATGTTCAGTAAACGTATGTGCAGGTTTTTATATCTTTTGAACCGGTGCTCAGAATTGAAATTAGAGGACACAGATGAACTCACAGTGTCGATATTCGCTTAAGGGGACCTTTACGGCAGTTTCATTTTATACAGGTTGGAAGTTATAAATTGGGGTTTCTTTTAAAAAAATTTAAGATTAAATAAATATGTTTGTGTAACACATTTTTATTTGAAGGTGGTTAATGTATTTGGGTGGTGGTTATTGTCTCCAAAGGGAGTTTGGTGGTGGGGCCAAACACCACATAACCTCTCTTGAGAGGATAATGTGGGGTGGGTCCCACACGAACTCAAACTCATCACCTCCCCTCAACTCCCCTTTAAACTCTCTTAAAACCCCCATTGATGTGGTTAAACCCTCCACATTCCACCTCCCTTTTTAAATTTTAAAAACTCTCCACCTACTTCTCTATCTTATAAATTTTCCAACACCTTTAATTAATTAATTGAACTCCAAAATTAATTAATTAATTTAAGTGTTTGAATTTTGAAAGCTTTAAGCCATCCTTTTATATAGGTGGTGTTATTTTATTTTTAGTTTGGTTAGATTTTTTACTTTGGATTGGCATAATCGTTGGAGACCCTTGGAGATTAGAAAGTGTTCTTCCCACAATGAAAGATGTACTCTCTCAACAAATAACACAAGGCACTCAATAATCTTATTCTTTTCTTCTTCCTCCTCGCCTAGGGAGAAGACATCGCGCGTGAAGAACATCGCCAACGTCTTTCCCTCCAATGTTGACGGAACAACGTCCGTCTTCCGCAACGCCCGACTTCCACGATGCCATCTTCTTCGTCTCATTGACGTGCAACATTCTTGAAATCGGGGTAGGGGGTTAGTATGGTTTTAAATTAATAAAATTATACCCTCATTCTTGATGTACGCATTGGTTCTCTCTTGGAAATTTGTTATCTCCTAACGCGGAAGGCGCGGGTCGAAGAAACACGGTCCGAAGACCCTCCGTATATTCTATATTGTATTGGCAACAGAGGTGGTGTTGGAAGGGGCGACGATGACAACTGGAGGAAGCGGCGGCCATGCACCGGCCGCATGAAGAGACCGGCCATGCAAACTGGCCGGTCTGCTAGGAACCGCGGCACCCGCAGGTGCCACGCGGCGGAGGGAACCACGCCCCGCAACTGTGGGCCGCTTGTTGGATGAATCGGCCGGCTATGACCGGCCGGGCAGAAGACTGCAACACCGCGCTACAGAGAAGATCATGGCCCGCAATTCAGGCCACTTGCTGGAGGAACCATCCGGCCATAGTTGGCCGGGCTGGAGGAGCACGACTCCGTCTTGGCACTGGGTTGCGGAGGAACCGCGGCCCACAACCACGGGCTGATCGGGCCAGACAAAACCGGACGGCTTCATTTGGCTGAGTAGCAAGGAGGGGCGGCACTGCTCGGCGCCACTGAGCGAGCCGAACCAGCCCACAACCATGGGTCGGGTCCATAGGTGGGCCGCACCCCACCGGGCAAGGTCGAACCCCTAACTGGGTCGGACCCGCCGGGCCGACCCCCTAACCGGGTCGGACCCGCCGGGCCGGGTCCCTGGTTGGGCCGCGCTCCACCTGGCCAGGCCGACCCCCAGCCGGGTCGGACCCGACGAACCGGGTCGAGCCGACCCGCCAGCCCACTGGGCTTGATGGGCCGAGCCCGTTTTGCTTACACGCGAATAACTTATAGATCGTGCGTCCGATCGACGTGTCATCTGCGACACTGGGTTCCTTGTGACGAGGATGTCCTTTTGCGTTAATCTAAGTGAGTTTTGGATGACTTTGGAAAAAATCCGGGTTTGGATCGAGCGTAAATCCAATCGGGCCTCTAGAACGAAAATACTAATAACTCTCAGACTGGGTGTCCGATTAACGCACCGTCTATCGCGTTGGGTTTCTTATGATGAGAAAGAACTAAGGGATACATCAACTCATGGCCTAGTTATAGTTGATGTATCATCACTTGGCTCGAGGAGAAGACCCTCCCAAAATTGAGCGTGCTGTGTTCGGGAACCCTAGAGATGGATGTGACTGCGAAGACTACCGTACTGGAATACCTCATGGGTTTGAGAACAATGAAAAATGTAACAGAATCCTGTGTGGGTTTGACAGTTCTGACAGAGTAGCTGGATTGTATCCTGTGTGGGTATGATATCTTAGATGAATCAGTAACTACATCCGATCATCTCTATTACTCTAGAATAGCTGGATTGTATCCTGTGTGGGTCCGACAACTTAGATGAGATAGTTGGACAATATCCTGTGTGGGTCCAACAACTTAGCTGGACGACATCCTGTGTGGGTCCGACAACATAGATGATCCAGTGGCTACATCTCATCATCTATATCTCTCTACAATTATGGAATACCTGTGTGAGCTGAGTCATGTCTTTCAACCATTATCATCATGGTGTTTGACTTTACTTCCTGTGTGGACTGAGTTGTGCTTGGGCTCGTGAGTTGGAGCCAGACTGTGACTGGTAACTTAGGTATATGTATGGGAATATACCTAAGTAGGGTTGATTGTTAATTTGTGGTTGTATATTTCTTGTTTTTCTTATCCATAGTGGATATTGTGAGACCTCACAGGTCTTGGGGTCCCTACTGAGTATCGTTATACTCACCCCTGCACGGGCTATGCCCGCACCTCGTTGTGTTGGATGTAGATGACGGACAACGCTGACAGAGGCCGAGAGCACTATGACTGGATGGTACCCAGAGGTGGACCTTGTGATGAGTCGACACACAGTGGAGACTGACGGACGTGGGTGTTGAGGTGGCCATCTGTACCTACCCTTTAGGTAGGAATCCCCTGAGGACGATCTGAGAGATGCTATTTACTTTCAGTTGTTTACCCTTTACTTATACTTGTTGTTCAGTTCAGTTTGTGTACTGGCACATTTACTTTCCACCACACTCTTTTATATTCAGATTTACTTAGTTTTTACTACCTATTGTATACTCTGTTGTGTTTCTTTACTTTAATAAAGGCAATTCCTTCCCAGCTTTGGGATTTATGCCTTTGGTGCTAGTCACCAGCCCTTGGCCTATGGAAGGTGGGCTTGGGGTAGTCACGAAACAAGTTCCGAGGACAAGTCATGGCATAAAATCAATTAAAATATTCTCCAAAAATGAGTTTAAAATAATTTTTTATCATATAGATATATATATTATCACTCATTCAATTGGTAATCAACACTAAATACTATTCTGAACACTTAATGTTAAAAGCAATTTTTTTTATCCAATTTTGTTTTAATATATTAAATTTTTTAATTAAAAAGTTAATTTTTTATTTCTTATAAATTATATTGGATTGAATAGAGGTTAAATTTAGTCTCATCATACCCAAATTTGGTAATAGGGGTTATTTTATAATTTTAATAAAACATATATTTATTATGAATGGGGAACATTTCAAAAACTTCACTCCACATGCATATTGTCAAATTTAATCCAAAAAATATAACATTTTTATCATCATATAAACCTATATTAATTTCATAATCCTTTAGTCTGATTAAGTTACCCTAATTCATTTATTCAACGAATAATTTCATGATAATGTTTAAGGTCCCAACCTGAGTATTACATAATGACAAACCTTTTATTTTTAATATTTATATTAGAAAACTGTACTAAAAATAGTATTATATTGATATCATTATCAATATTATACTGATGTTTTATTATATCAATTGAACAACCATTATTCATTCCTTTGAATCCAATTATAAAAACAAAAGAACACTAATCGTGTGTTTGTACAGATTACTACCACCACAAAATGAAGTCTTTTATTTTTCATCACCAATTTTCATGGTTGAAAAAATGAAAGATTTAATGAAATGATAATCTTGAAATTTTACAATTATATTTATGAAATTATAATTTATTATATTTCTTCTTTCTATATGATATATTGAGAAATAGAATCTTTAATCGTGTGTATAATGGAATATCACCTCCACAAATGATGTTTTTTTTTCATCACCACCGTTTATGGATGGTTATAATAATTTATTTAATGTAGATATATAAAACTTATGAAAATTTTAATCCTCTTTAAAAAAATTATTAACATTATATAAAAACATAACCTTATTCAAAAAATCATTATAACATGCTCTTGTTTGGGTTGGTATTACCACAAAATTTAAAGATGTTATAATATTTAAATCATGAATGATTAAAGAATGTTATAAAATGGTAATATTAGGTAATAATAATTTATTTAATATGTTTTATTTTTTATTTAATGTTGTTATTTATATTTTATATTTCTACAAATATACCACATTTTAATATTTTAACATGCCAAAACTAGTTCTTCAAAATTTCACGTTCACCAAAATAAACCTTTATCATTCCCCAAATGAAAATGGGATATGATGATTAATTAAACCCCCATTATTATAAAATCATGGATATTATAGGAATTATTATTATTTTATTAATAAAATATACAACACCATTAAAAAACTAGTAAAAAACAAGAAATAATAGTTTCTAGTACCCGATAATGAAAAAAACCATAACAGACTACTATGATTATAATAAATGATTATAATTTAAGATTATAAATGGTTATAGTAATTAATTTGGTTATAAAACATGTGATTAAGATAGTTATGTTTTTAATATAGAAGTTTAGAGTGCATTAGACTATGTGGGAATTCATGGTAATAGTTTCTTTCTCTCATTTTCAAATCCATGAATCATGTTTGAACCTCAATTCTCATTTTTTGAATTATGGTGGTTCTTCTTGAACTTATTTCATATATATTTGGAAATTTATTATATTTGATTTTATTGTGTTTTAATATATATTTTCTTTAGTATTTATGTTACAAACACATAATGCTCTTTCTAAATTTCTCTTACTTCAGAAATTATGGTATCTATAATGGATTTTGTTAACACAAATTTCCTTTATTTTATTTAAAATGTTATTCCTAGAGAATCATACTAACAAGATTTTTATGTTTTTCTATTTATTATTCCATAATTTATTTATTTAATTTTCTCCAAGGGTAAAATGAATATTTTTACTCAATTATGCTTTCTCAAAGAAGTTATTTGTCATAAAAGTGAAATTCATTATGGAAAAAATAGAATATTCTTTAAAGATGATTTTTATCTATTTCTATGTTCATTATTCAAAAAAAATGTTTTCATTTATTATTTTGAAACCCAAATACGTGTTTACTCATGGGACCTCCATATTTACCTTCCCCTATTTTAAAAAATAATTTTCATTACCTCTTTTTATGATGTGTGTTTCTTTTCATGATGTGTGTTTTAAATAAAGGTATCTCAAAATATTCAAAGGATTTCCCATAATTTTAAAATGAAATACATTATCTTCCAATCCACATTCCTATTTGGCACAATTTTGTTTATTTTAAAAGATATATTATTAAAACTATTTTTAAAAGTAAAAAAATTCAATGTTTTTTCACCTCAAATTTTTGAAAACCTTATATATTTTTCAAGGCTCCACTATTAGATGTTTTTTAACAGTAAATAATTAAAAAAAATTCATTTCACCATTTCAAAAGTGACATTTTTAAAGTAATCATAACTTAATGATTTATTCCAAAGTCAAATGAATTTTCTAAAAACTCATTAATGATTTAACAACCATTTTTATATTTATCTATAAGGTCATTATTTCATTAAAAGTAATTCTTCAAGAGATAACCTATAAGTTTTATTAAGATAAAAAATATTAGGAAAATTATTTTTTGGTTTCAATCAGTTACGTTCTTGAGGTCAATTTTAGTGATAACATTTGAAAATATTGTGAAATCCATTTTCTTTCCCTATATTATTTATTATATAATGATTGATTTTTTGTGGAACACACAGATATGGATGATTGATTGTTAGAGTCACATCTCTCTCTAAAATTCATTGAATAATGATTTATATCTCATGAGATATTTATGTTATGTGTGGAAATTCTGTTTTATCAAAACATGTAGCTTTGACATATTTTTCACAACAAGAATCATTAGAATTTTTTTATCCACAACATATAGTGTGCATATTTTTTTTGTTCACAACGTAGAGCATAGACAATTTCTTTGTTCACAACATGATGTGTGTAATTTTTTTTATTCACAACATAATTTGTGGGAATGATTGAATTGTCTCACAATGATATAATTCTCCTATTAAAATGTTTGAAATAAATTTCTTTGTTATAATATGTTTAAAGGTATTAGTGTATTTTGATGTCATAGTCATAAGATTATTCTCTATGGTACATGTTGATTATCTTATAATTTAGTAATCTTTTGATATGTTATATATCTGCTAATTTGAGAATACATAGTCATATATCATGATTCATAAAAAACTCACATTAATTTTAATAAGAAATTCTACCCTGCTAAGGATTTCACAAATGATTATGATCTAACCCTTGACGACATGTTGATAAGCTATTCCTTAATGATCATTTGTGATCACCCCTTATTACGTTTCCTCTCATCATGTTATGAAGATAAGTATAACTTTTGGGATGTTTATAAGGAATGAATGATGAGTTCAATTATGGATAAATGTTCTCATATATTTTAAGATAAAATGTTACTGTGAATAGAACTCAAAGAGACTAAACCAAAAGGTTCTCCTAGTTTTGTGAGATTATAGTGAGATATAATACTTATGTGAAATTTGTGAAAGCTTATATTGGATGATCTTACTTGGTGTCAATCTTAATTTGTAAAATTATGTGTTTTTAGAACCATTTATGGGAGTCTGGGTCTAGGGCACCATAAATATTGAGGTGTTCCTAGCTGAATCTTTGAGTAGAGTTTATGTATTAATTTCTTGTCTCTAATAAATACATAGGGGTAGATAAAAGATCCCTTTAATATATTTTAAATTGAAGAATATTTATTAAGTGAATTGATAATGGGATATATAAGACAATTTTATTTGATATTAATTAAGATAGAGTTAATATGGAATTGTTATTACATCGAGGAATGAAGTTCTCTTGAATTTACCTTTCTATCCTTTGGTGAGGAATTTCAATTAACTTTATATTTGAGGCTTTATAAGATTTTTTTCTTTATGTAGTTCATTCTTGGGTTTGGGATATTTTCATGTTTTATTCATTAGAATCATTCTAGTGGATGATTTGGAATCACTTTAGAGTTGAGTGGAAATGTATAAGAATAAAAGGACTGAAAATATATTATATATTAAGAATCAATAAATGATGAATATGGTCATGTTTGAAATATTTTTGAGTAAATATAATATAGTAAATATTCTACTTTACATGAGAGTGAATCATTATTGAGTTATTTCTATATAGAAATGATTTAATTTCAGGATAGGGAAATCACACTACAAGCAATTAGGTTTTGCTGTAGTGGTGTAATATAGAGAAAAAGTTAATCTAACATGAGGGATTTTAGCAAGGAATGAATATATATCAATAATATTCACTCTATATCAAGAGTGGTTAGACCAAAAGGTCTAGAGAAAAGAATTGGATCTTACTATAGTAGGAGAAACCAAGACACTATAAACTAGGTTACTGATCTATGAGAAATTATTTGTTCTATATATATAAATAAATCCATGTTTTAGTACCTTATATTTCATTGATTAATATAAATATATATGATCAATGCATTTTTGGTTTTAGAATTTTTGAACATTCCAGGATACAATCATTTGGGAATGTTACAAATCTAGTCAATGATATTATGGGATACTCTAATATCCATTTAGTCTTCCATGCATTCTGGATCTGTGGGTCACACTATATCCATTGGTGTCAATCCATAATGAATTTTTATTAATAAATGACAACCATTAGGATAAATTAGTTGGTATGTGAAACAAAAACGGAGAGTCTCCTATCTCAGTATCATTATAATGATGATTTATTATATTTGTAGCTCACTAAGTCAAAATTCTAGAGGTACACGATGTATGGGAAGTAGATATTGATAAATTTTTTTGTTCTTGTCATACATGTTTTAATCAAATTTCAACAAAATCCTCTTTCTCATTTCATTTTTCCTTTGAAAATAAATTATAATACGGGTAGTGGGATCACAAATACCATACACAAAGGATTAGAAACATGATAATAAGTGCGAGTAAAACTTTTTTAAAAAACTTTTTCCTATGTGCATTTTTTTTCAATCAAATTATAATTATCAAATCATAACCATCATGATCATTTCACACTAACTGATGATAGGAATCACATAGTGATAAATCAAGAGTTAATGATTTTCACTAACCACTGATTCACACCCCTCTCAATGGTGGTACACTTTTCTTTATGCTTATAAATTTCATGTTTTCCTAGTAGGTGGATCAACAGGTGAGAAAATAACATGTGCGTTATTTATTAGAGATCATCATCAAATTAATTTTACATTGAAGTATCAATACATGGTAGTGAGGTATGTTCATTGTTTTATCCAAATATAAATTTCACCTTATTATTATTCTAAAATATCTTGGTGTTTGAGTTTTTTTTATGCCAAAAGTTTAGTATGTATGATGACTTAGAAACCCGTAAATATTCCCATATTAAATTATGAAAATATTTAGATAGTTTTTCATTTTTTAAAATTTCATGTTTTTATGAAGAACATGATTTAAAAGGTAGCAATATATTAATATCAGTTGATATGAAATGGTTTTGGATTATGTAGGAAAATCCTGATCATCAAGTCGTATATTACTAGATAGCAGTATGAGATATGATTATTTTCACTATATATATGAAAAAATTATAGTTTATCTTATGTAGTGATATAATGATATCACATAATGAGTTAAAATATAAATTGATTATTTTATGATATTGTGAGGCAATGATACGTCAATATTGTAGCCCAATATTTGTAACACAACTAATGTTAATTGAAATAAATTGTTTAATAATAATATCACGTTATATCATAATAAATGATATATAATATCAAAATCTATGAAATAAGGAGAATAAACATAAGATATCACAGTGCCCCTACCCAACAATAGTTGGAAATATATTTTGGGCCTATATCATAAGTAGTGATATGAGATATTACTTTATGTGATATATAATTTTTTGAATAGTATAAAAACCTTTTTAGTGTGAGTCCTAAGGTAAATTACAATTCCAAAATACATTAGAAAATACCACAAGTTGGTTTCAATGTTATTAAAATCATCTAAATATGTTATATTTCAGGATAAATATAATAATTTATCATTTAATTATATATTTAATAATTTAAATATTAATGAATTATGTCTGGAAAAATATTAAACCATAACTTAAATTATTTATTTTTTTATAAATGTTATGTTATGGATTTAATGAGTTACATGCTAAGTATATCATAATATTTTGTTTAGTTCAACCAAAATTATTTATCTATTTTGTTATAATTCTTTAGAGAAAATGTATTGTAATTATTTTTATATAACGGTAGTTAAAATTATCTTGGAATTTAATATCTGTCTTGTGTAATGATATATAGATAATGAGACTTTGAGTGAGTCTTCTATCCATCCTTGGGTATTAGGAACAGTTCTAGAAAAGTGGTAGTTGGATATCTGTTACACTATATACGCTCTTAAGTAGGATTTAGATTTGTTGTAATACTATTTAATTATGTATAAGTATTTTCATTACTATTTTGATGTGATATATATGGATATGTAATAGTTGTTATTATAAAATTTTTAATGCATTAACACAGTAAAAACTGTGGGTTGTATGGAAGTATTCAATAATATAATTAAAATGTGTTAATTTGGTTAAATGCATATGATACATATATTTAATTATTAAAATTATAAATAAATGATTTATTGATATAAATATAGAAATGGTGAGTTATTTAAAAGCTCTAAAATTATAATATGTTATATTCCTTCCAATGTAAGTAATTATTGAAAATATATCCATTCAATATGGGTGAACATTAAAATTAGGTGTCCATGGACTATATTGTATACTGTGTGTTTGAAATAACAAACCCTAAAAAATATATAACTATTTATACTAAAAAATTTACGGATTCACTTGAATAGAGAAAGTTAATATTTAGGTAAACATAGTGTAACACCCCAAACTTCCACGATACGTTTCTCTTTGAATAATGTGATAGCGTGTGTTGTACGCAACACTAAGTTCTAACACAGCATAACCAATCAAACTAACCGTTATGAATAGTAATTCATAATTTTTGAAATTATATATATTTTATTTTTTAAAATGGACTTCATTTTTGGATTCGGAATATCGAATTTAGCCTAAGGTGAAATTCTGGTACTTTTCGGATAACTTTAATATTTTGATGAATAGTGAAAATTACTAAATTTTAATTAAAAACAGTTTTTTAATCAAAATAATTAATAGTGATAAATTATGAATTTGAGTAGTTTTAAAGTATATTTAGAATATATTTTTACCATTTAATATAATGTTGGTCATTGGACCTAATTTTACAATTAAACCGGACATAAACAAGTGTCAATCTTTTGATAGTTATTATCTCTTAAAAACACGCTTTTTGTTTTAACAACGGGAATTAATTTTAAATTAATTTCTGCCACTTCTGTGTTTTGAATTTGGAAAAATGGATTTAATATTTGGAATTAGGATGTTCAAATTGTGTAAATACATAACTTTTATTTTAAGACATTTTGAATAATTACTTTGGTAAATATTTTATTTAACATGGTTAAGGGTAAATCCGGTAAATAAGGGTTAAAAGATAATATTATAATAATACTAAATTACCCTAAAACGTGTCCTAGACTTATTTGTTGATACATGTTCGACCATAGGCATCATTGGGTCGATTTTGGGACCCCATGGAGCCACTTGTAGGTGATAGCGACACATTATTTTAATTAAGTTAAAATGAATACAAAAATGACACAAGCATATATTGTTTAGAAAAAAAATATACATAGGGTTATATATGTTGGATTTTAGACTATAAATATTTCTCAAAAATATAAAAAGATTTACTACATAATGATATTTTATTTATAATTTTTATAGATTACATAATTTTATTTATTTATGACACAATGATGATGCAGTAATTACTATAGTAGTGAAAATTTAAAATAATTGATATTATAAATATCCAAATAAATATAATTTGAGACTTTTAATGAATTAAAATAATTTTCTAGGACAATATGACATATTAGGATTGATTTAATTAACTTTTTTTGAAGTAATCATTTTGTTATGAGTTTCAAAAACATCAACTATTGAATAGTGTAAAAATTGACATAAAAGAGTTTTTAAAACAAATATTATATTATTAATTGATATTAAATTCCTAAAAATCTATGATTCGGCCAAGAGACTTATATCATGATATTGTTATCATTAATGGACCACTTGGGGGTTTCTTGGATGTATATAGTAAGTTTATTAACTATATAATATAAAAATACAAAGTGACATGGTAATTGTCAAACTAATTAACTAAGAGTTAATACTTAAAGATAAGTTTAATATAGTAACCCAAACCTGTCTAAATTCTATTGGTTGAATGGTTTTTGACCTATACCCTCCTTAAAATTTAAATAATCAACTTTTGAGCCATTAGAAACCGAATATGAATTTATTATAAATTAATATTTCTAGCTTTTCCAAAGGTTCCCCTCACCCCTCTTATAAAAGGGCACTCCTCCTTCTCATTTCGTCACACCTTCAATGCCTTTTCTTTCGGCCAAACACTTCCCAAATACTCTCCCAACTTCCCTCACTACAACCTAGAGGCCTTAGTTTGATCAGAAAGCCATCCTAAGGATCCCTTTTGATCAAATCAAAAGGAAGAACCCGAAGAAGAGGTAATGATTTCACCACCCTTTTCCAAGTTCCTTTCTTCTTCCACTTCTTCTTCCATTGTTATTACCATTATAAAATAATAACTCCTGTATCATATATATACTGTGATGTTATTATAAATATGGTACAACCATATTCAGTATTCTATCCACCCTTTGAATAACATGTCACCATACGTGCGTACGTACGGCTTACCGTCTCCACGTCGTGGTGTAATTGTTATTCAATATATTATTATTTGGATGGGTATAATAATGATGTGTAACTCATGTAAATAATAAATATAACAAGTTAATGATTCTGTATATATGATATACCATCCATTTATATATTATTCTAATATCAAAAGAATGATATTGTCGCTCGTGCGTACGTACGGACTACCGTCTACACGAACGCGATGAGATTCATTCTCCATCTTATCCATTCAAGTATATTTATCATTTGATGATTTAAAAATAATGTTTAAGGACTTGATATAATTATGTATATGAATAATATGCAACTTATCCATGAAAAACATGGCTTATGTAACAAAACATATGAAAGAAAACGAGTAATTTAACACCCGAAATGACGATAATACTAAGATATTATTAACAAAGCAATGTTAAAAGATCATATATGATATCATATGAATGTATATGATTATGGTATAATTTAATAACAATTATTTCACTATTATACAAGAGGTTAACCTACCCCAACCAAGGGAAAGTACAAGGTAAGGGTTATTTCACAATCTCTTCATTATCCGAGGTTGTTTATACGTAATAATCTACTGGGATCTCGTTATCATCCACATCCATGTTTCTTAAAAATGAATTTCAAAACATTTTTACTATTTACTAGAATATGGGTTAAAGTCATTTATACCCTTGTCTGACTTTTTATAAGAGGTTTATAAAGGAATCTTTCCGTCATTTTCCAAACAAGTTTCTTTTTAACCTTTTCGACAAAATTAAGGTAAGAATGTTTTTTAACTTATACGGCGGGTGCGACTATTTTCCGCCGTTATAAAATCGTCGAAGCTTCCCTTACAATCTTATAAGAATAATTTCAATGAAAATGTTTTATTTCATAAATATAAGACTCTTAAATCATTTCAAAATAGAAAGAGATATTTCTCTAAAAAGAGTTTTGATTTCATCTATGTCTACATCTTTTGATGGATTTTACGTTGATTTATTATGATACAAAACTTCTATATTGTAATGAAGGTTTTGTGATATGTTTTACTTTGTATGTGATATTTTTATACTGTTCATAGTTTATGGTGAAAGTATTGAAATTTAGTATGCTAGTTTTTATACGAATGTTTATGTTATGTTTAATCCTTTTCATATGGGAATTCATTGGACTTAATATGTGACAGGTGGAGCCCGCTATATCTACTCGATGCATCGATAGGTCTCATGATACAAACTAGTGTCTTGGCACAAGGACTTGGAAAAATCTTATTTGTAGTCTTGGCACGAGGCCTTGTCTATGTGGTTATGATAGTCTGGCATTATGCATTCCATCATTATGAAAGTTGTTATTGATATTGCATGTGATTATTCTATTAGTAGAATATCCATGTGGATAATTAAATTGAATTATTTCATTTTACTTTTTCCATACTATGTTGAAGTTAAAGTTTAAAATGCTTTTGTTTTAGTTATACATTTCCTTAAATGTTTATTCTTACTTATGAAAGTTTCCGCTATATTGTTATCCTTATTGGGAATTTGAACTCACCCCTTTTCTATGTTTTATTTTTCCCAGGAAGTGAAAAAGTAAATTATGAATGACCTGAAGGGATATTATGTGGGGATATGAGTGTGGAATATGGAGACAATTTGTTGTTGTAGTAGTTTTTCACTTTATGATGTAATGTAAGACTTATGAATATATATCTAGTGTTTCCAAGGCTACAAACCCAATCAGTCTTTCGAGATTTGATCTTTCTTGTGATCATGGAAATGTTATGTAATAATGCACCGACTATAGGTAACTGGGGTCGGGGCGTTACAGTTGGTATCAGAGGAAGTTTAGTACAAACATGGAAACTAGATTTAGATAAACTCTGATTAGAGCAAGTAGACCTAAGATGATCTTTGAGGATTAGTATAGAAGAACTTCCTAGAATTTTGGTATTGTAGAGATTTTCTGGGTTTTCGGAGCAATACATCCCTGTCTGGATACGAGCAGGTAGAGGCGGCTCTGGCACAAGTGTACCAAGGGGTAAAACCCGAAAACACCACTTTGAGCTAGACTCGAACGAGAACTGGTGCACGACAACGGGGCTTGCTGCACTCTTAGTTACGACACTCCCGAGGGATATGCTTAGGATAACTCTCATTTTCTTTACAAATCATTATGAAGGGGTTATGAGTATATACTTCCTCAAATAAAACATTTTTATGATTATGGATTATATCCATAAATAGTTCAATTTATGTTAAGTGTTTTATAAGTATGGAATTATATATTTTGATTCACAAACTGATCTAGTTTATTCCATTGCATAGAAATGGCGCCTAGTGGAATAAATGGAAACTGTATCAATGCACGCACT
Organism: Viscum album; assembly: GCA_963277665.1. NCBI lineage: Eukaryota > Viridiplantae > Streptophyta > Magnoliopsida > Santalales > Viscaceae > Viscum > Viscum album. The sequence goes on from OY728141.1 coordinate 1,599,242,939, forward strand.
CCATGTAGGGATTTCCCTCCTGATCAAGATAATTATAGTGGAGCTGGTGATGCAACTGGTGTCGATCAGCTAATCACCATACTGGGACAACTCACTCAGGTTATGAATAAGAACCTTACCCGTATGGAGCACCCTGATCCGCAACGTATAGGATCAATGTTAGATCGATTCATGAGGCAACAAACACCAACATTCAATGGGAGTACAAATCCCTTAGTAGTTGAGAAATGGATAAATTCCCTAGAGAAAATATTTCAGGCTTTGGGGAGTAGTGAAAGGGAAAAAGTTATCATGGCAGTTTACCGCCTCAATGGAGATGCTGATCAATGGTGGTCATTGATTCAAAACATGATGGAATATGATGAAGTATCAAATATGGAATGGAGGGAGTTCAAAGATCTGTTTTCAGAAAAATACTTTCCTCGCGACCATCGAGTAGATATGGAAAGGCAATTTCTGAGTCTGAGACAGAAGGATGATGAGAATGTCGCAAAGTATGAGGCTAACTTTACAAGTTTAGCAAGGTATGTTGGAGATTATATACATAACCCAAGAAGTAAGATTGATCGTTTCTTTGATGGGTTAAAACCATTTCTCTGTCGAGCATTAGTCTCACAATCCTTTTCATCGTATGAAGACATTGTCTCATGTGCTATCAAGACCAAAAAGTAATTCTCTAAGTCTTATGACTTTAAAGCAAAGCAAGAGAAGAAGAGACCCTCTGATCAATTTGGGAATGTAAATAAGGGGAAGAATGGGAAGGTTGAATATCCATACTGTGGTAAATGTTGTAAGAAACACCCTGGTACTTTCTTGAAGGGAACATGATTCTGTTACAAGTGTGGTGAAAAAGGCCACCATGCTCGTGACTGTAAGGGGAAGAAGGAAGCTACCAATGTTCAGTGCTAAAATTGCAGGGAGATGGGGTATTATGGAAATAAATTTCCTAAGAATCAGAAGAACTTACATCAGAAAAGGCCAAGGGGTCAAGGCCAAGCTTATGCTATCACTACTGCTGAGGTAGAAGCTCAGAAAGATATGGTGGTAGGTAATTTAATGGTTTCCTCAAGTTTAGAAAATGCATTATTTGATTCTAGATCATCGCATTGTTTCATATCTTCCCAGTTTTCTAAGAAAATTAGACATTTCCAATTTGATTTAACAAGGGAGTTGTCAGTTAAAACTCATAAGGGAAGTATCATTGCAACAAAGTTTTGTGAATCAGTCCCCATTAGAGAACATAAATGATGTTTATCTGCTGATCTCGTCGTCATACTTATGATTGAGTTTGATATAATCCTCGGTATGGACTGGATTTCAGACAATGATGCTAAGATTTATTGTAAGAAGAAATAGGTTACGATTCTTGATGATGATGATAAGGAACACCTTCTCTTTAGAGTAGAATCTTCAATACCTAATTCTTATCTAGATCCACCCCCAGTAGCTCAACTAAATTCAATTATTGGGGAGGAAGAGAATGAAATAACTGTGGGTGAGGAAAGAAATGTTCAAATAGAGGATGTACCTATTGTGAAAGAATTTGTAGATGTATTTCTGGAAGATTTACCTGGACATCCTCCAGAATGAGCAGTTGAGTTTTCCATTGATTTAATTCCTGGATCAAGGCCTATATCAAAGACCCCTTATAGAATGTCCACTATAGAATTAGTCGAACTAAAGAAAAAACTAGAGGAATTGAGTAATAAAGGATTTATTCACCCTAGTGTTTCTCCATGGGGAGCCCCTGTTCTTTTTGTTAAAAAGAAAGATGGATCTATGAGGTTATGTATTGACTACATGGAGATCAATGCTATAACGATAAATAACAAGTATCCCCTACCTCGCATTGATGATTTATTTGAACAACTGCATGGATCTCAATACTTTTCAAAGATTGACCTTCGATCTGGATACCATCAGTTGAGTGTGAAGAAGGAAGACATTCTGAAGATAGAATTTCAAACCAGGTACGGGCATTATGAGTTTATAGTAATTCCTTTTGGATTGACTAATGCACCCTCTGTATTCATGGATATGATAAATAGAGTTTTCAAGGAATATCTCGATGAATTTGTGGTGGTATTTATTGATTATATCTTGATATACTAAAAAAGCTACGAAGATCATGAAAATCACTTGCGCATTATCTTGAAGACTCTGAGAAGACATGAATTATATGGGAAGTTTAGAAAGTGTGAATTCTGCCTTCAGGAGATTTCTTTTCTTGGTTATATTGTCTCTAAAGATGGAATCTCTGTTGATCCTTCTAAGACCAAGGTAATCCAAGAATGGCCAGCACCGATGAGTATAACTGAGGTACATAGTTTTATTGGTTTAGCAGGTTATTATCGACGTTTCGTCCAGAAATTTTCCCGATTGGCTAACCCATTAACGAAGCTTACATGTAAAGGGGTTAAGTTTGTTTGGACTAAAGAGTGTGAAGAATGTTTCGAATAACTGAAGAGAAGATTAGTCAATGCTCCTATATTGACTCTACCATCGGGGAATGATGGGTTCGTTATTTATAGTGATGCATCGAAGAAAGGACTTGGTTTTGTCCTTATGCAGAATGATAGGGTTATTGCCTATGCATCACGACAGTTGAAAATTCAAGAACAAAACTATCCTACTCATGATCTCGAGTTAGCAGCTGTGATCTTTGCTTTGAAGATATGGAGGCACTACCTCTATGGTGAAAAATGTGAGATTTATACTGATCACAAGAGTTTGAAGTATATTTTCTCACAAAAAGAACTCAACATGAGGAAAAGGAGATGGCTTGAATTACTCAAGGATTATGATTGCACGATACACTACCACCCGGGGAAGGCAAACAAGGTGGAAGATGCTTTGAGTAGAAAATGTTATGGTGTTTTGAACAATATGAGAATTGAAAGGGATCCAATTTTCATGGATCTAGTGAAGATGGACATGGGAATAACCAGGGAAGGAGAAACATCAATGCTTTTTCAAATAGTTTCCAAACCATCTTTACTAGAAATGATTAAGAGTTCTCAGACTAATGATGGAGAATTTCAAAAGAAGATTAAAGCTGTGAATGATGGGAGATTGAGAGATTTTGTGTATGAAAATGGAATTTTGAAATTCGGGAAGAGGCTTTGTGTTCCCGATATACCTGATATAAAAAGGGAATTTTTGGATGATTCTCATAGTTCCAATTTCTCTATAAACCCTGGGAGCACCAAAATGTATAGATATTTGAAGGAACATTTTTGGTGGGACAATATGAAGAGGGAGATTGCTGATTTTGTGTCAAGATGTATGGTTTTTCAACAAGTGAAAGCTGGAAGGCAACACCCTGGAGGAGTCATGCAACCTCTTCCCATACTGGAGTGGAAATGGGACAATATTACGATGGAATTTGTCATGGGGCTACCAAAGACTCCTAGAAGGAACGATGCAATATGGGTTATTGTTGATCGTCTTACCAAGTCAGCACATTTTCTTCCTATAAGAGAAGATCTACCAATGGAACGTCTAGCAAGACTATATATTAATGAAGTTGTGAGACTTCATGGAGTACCCCTATAATCTCTAAACTTCCCTCAATACAACCTAGATGCCTTAGTTTGATCATAAAGCTAACCTAAAGAGCCCTTTTGATCAAATCAAAAGGAAGAACCCGAAGAAGAGGTAATGTTTTCACCACCCTTTTTCAAGTTCCTTTATTCTTCCACTTCCTCTTCCTTTGTTGTTAGCATTATAAAATAATAACTCCAGTATCATATATATACTGTGATGTTATTATAAATATGGTAGAACCATATTCATTATTCTATCCATCCTTTGAATAACATGTCACCATACGTGCGTACGTACGGCTTACCGTCTCCACGTTGTGGTGTAATTGTTATTCAATATATTATTATTTGGATGGGTATAATAATGATGTGTAACTCAAGTAAATAAGAAATATAACATGGTAATGATTCTGTATATATGATATACCATCCATTTATATATTATTTTAATATCAAAAGAATGATATTGTCGCTCGTTCGTACGTACGGACTACCGTCTCCACGAACGCGATGAGATTCATTCTCCATTGTATCCATTCAAGTATAATTATCATTTGATGATTTAAAAATAATGTTTAAGGACTTGATATAATTTTGTATATTGATAATATATAACCTATCCATGAAAAACATGGATTATGTAACAAAACATATAAAATAAAACAAGTAAGTTAACACCCGAAACGACGATAATACCAAGATATTATTAACAAAGCAATGTTAAAAGATCATATATGATATCATATGAATGTATATGATTCTTGTATAATTTAATAACAATTATTTCACTATTATACAGGAGGTTAACCTAACCCAACCAAGGAAAAGTACAAGGTAAGGATTATTTCACAATCTCTTCATTATCTGAGGTTGTTTATACGTAATAATCTACTGGGATCTCTTTATCATCCACATCCATGTTTCTTAAAAATGAATTTCAAAACATTTTTACTATTTACTAAAATATGGGTTAAAGTCATTTATACCCTTGTTTGACTTTTTATAAGAGGTTTATAAAGGAATCTTTCCGTTGTTTTCCAATCAAGGGGCTTTTTAACCTTTTCGACAAAATTAAGGTAAGAATGTTTTTTTAACTTATACGGCGGGTGCAACTATTTTCCGCCGTTATAAAATCGTTGAAGCTTCCCTTAAAATCTTATAAGAATATTTTCAAAGAAAATGTTTTATTTCATAAATATAAGACTCTTAAATTATTTCAAAATAGAAAGAGATATTTCTCCAAATAGAGTTTTGATTTCATATTTGTCAACATCCTTTGATGGATATTACGTTGATTTATTATGATACAAAACTTCTATATTATAATGAAGGTTTTGTGATATGTTTGACTGTGGATGTGCTATTTTTATACCGTTAATAGTTTATGGAGAAAGTATTTACATTTCGTATGCTAGTTTTAATACGAATGTTTATGTTATGTATAAACCTTTTCATATGGAAATGCATTGGACTTAATATGTGACGGGTGGAGCCCGATATAGCTCCTCGATGCATCGGTGGGTCTAATGAGACAAACTAGTGTCTTGGCACAAGGACTTGGCAAAATCTTGTTTATAGTCTTGTCACGATGCCTTGGCTATGTGGTTATGAGAGTCTGGCATTATGTATTCCATAATTATGAAAGTGGTTATTTATATTGCATGTGATTATTTGATTAGTAGAACATCCATGTGAATAAGTAAATGGCATTATTTCATTTTACTTTTTCCATGCTACGTTGAAGTTCATGTTTAAAAGTATTTTGTTTTAGTTATACATTGCCTTAAATGTTTATTCTTATTTATGAAAGTTTCCGCTATATTTTTATCCTTACTCGGCATTTGAGCTCACCCCTTTTCTATGTTTTATTTTTCCCAGGAAGTGAAGAAGTAAATTTTGAATGACCTGCATGGATATTATGTGGGGATATGAGTGTGGAATATGGAGAAAATTTGTTGTTTTAGTAGTTTTTCACTTTATTATGTAATGTAATACTTATGAATATATCTAGTGTTACGAAGGCTACTAAACCAATCGGTCTTTCGAGATTTGATCTTTCTTGTGATCATGCCAATGTTATGTAATAATGCACCGACTCTAGGTAACTGGGGTCGGGGCATTACACATATGGATATATGTGGTATAGTTAATTTTATGAATTTGGGAAACATGTTATATACTCAACTATCCAAATAGTATATATAATAAAATTTATGGGATTTTATAGCTAAATAGCTATGACTTGAGATAGGTTTTAAAGTGGAACCAAGATATAATGAAATATATATGTTTACCAACCAATATATATGATGCAATGGATTATCATTTTTGTGGGAGTATATTTTGAACATTCCCTCATAGAATTGCGATATAAAATATGAATCTCACTTGATAAATATATTATTCTTTCAGTTAACATGATATTAAAGTAATACTTTATGTCATTGAGATCTATTTTATATTTTTTTCAATGTTATATATTGGTTTTAAAACTTGATAAATGCCATTAGTTATAAAAAGAACTATCAAAAGTTTAAGGAACAAAACACTGTTGAAATAAATTTTTTCTAAATCTAACTCATGATTATTTGATATTGGTTATGATTCTTATATTTTCATATGTATATTTACATAGAAATAGAAGTTATCTACCTAAAATAAGAGGATATATACATTTTTTAAATATATAAAGGGTTTCTATATTATAGGTGGGAACATATGATGTATATCTACAAAGTTTATTGGTTATAGAATTAGAAAAATGTCATTATATTCCATCAATAATTGAAAATTTGATCTTTTATAAACCATTTGGATTGAACATTATTATAAAACAAATTCCATATCAAAACATGAAAAATGGGTTGTATCATTATACATCGTATCGATTTATTAGAGAAATAAGTATATAGTATAAGGATATTGTAGGTTTTGTATTTATATATCTTCCATGTAGACCATCCTATTTATTGATTTTAATTTTTCACTATATTTGGGATATTATATCTTATTAAAACCCATTATAGATAATAAATATTTTATTACATGATTATGTAAATAATTTATTATAAATATTTGAATGAATTTTTTTTTGGTGTTGAGAATAAGATTACTGGTTTATATACTCTAGACGTGGATAATCTAATTTATAAAATTTAGAATAAGAAGATTAAAATAAAAAATTCTTATCCCACTAACATTTGGAATTTCCTCAGTAATATAAACGAGAAATATATCAAAAGACTCCATGATTTTATCTTTGTATAATCATTACATTATGAATCATTCAATACATGCAAATCTTGTTTGTTAGGCATGATGATCAAATAGACTATTAGTATAAAAGGAGACGGTGATAATTAACTATTAGGATTAATACATTGTAATTTATGTGGTATAATGAGTATAAATACTAGTTGTTGTTATAATTACATCATAAATTTTGTAGATAATGTTAGTTGGTATGATTATGTATAATTTATGAAGTGAAATTTTAAAACCTCATAATGATTAAGGTTTTTAAAAACTAAATACAGAACATGATTTAAAAGAGTATAAAAATACTTCAATAATATCTAAATAGCTAGTTCTTCATTTAATAATTTATTTATCATTTGTGATATTTTTTTTCACAAATAACTCTTCCAGAAACACTATGATGGAATGATATATCTAAAATGAGGAATCATAACTAGTTAGATGTGATTCAATTTATAATGGGTGATTACAATGTTCTAATATATTTTTAGGATTAAACTCATGATATTAATTTTTTCACATTATACCATATTCAATATAAGGTGGTTTTAAAGATACCATAAAAGAAGTGGAATGGTAAATATCCAAACATTCCATTTTTTGAGAGTTGGGAGCTAAAAATATTATATAAAGTGAAATGTTTCAACTATGATGGTCTTAAATCCGACAAGTGTATATTTGTTATGTTTCATAAAAAAATAATGGGTTATTAATTTTTGAATCCATTTGATAAAAAAGATGAATTTAATGGTATGAAGTGTTTATTATGAAACAAAATATTTATTAGTAAACCAATGATATAAAAATTAATCATAATTATGTTTAATAAAAACTAATATAATTTTTTATTGAAATGAAATATAAGATGGTTCCACATGTGGTTATGGAAACTAAACCAACTCATTCATTAAAACAACCTCAAAGGAAAGGTATGATTCAATAGGAGCTCAAGAGATATAAATTTTGTATAAAGAATGATGTTCAATTTAATTTTATATAATAAGATCCCACTACCTACTAGGAGGCCATTGAGAGTTCTAATTTTGAGAGGTGGGTTGAATACAAGAAATCTAAAATAGTCTCTATGAATATAAATCAGGATTGGAAATTAGTTAATCCAATTTATGGGATATAAATCATTGTGTGTAAGTGGTTTTTATTAATGAAGTCTGACATGGATGGTAGAGTGGTTGTTTATAAAGATCACTTTGTGTTGTAGGTTATAAAGTAAAATTCATAAAATTGACTATTAAGAAACATTCACACTAGGAGTCATGATAAATTCCATATGATTTTTTCTTATTTTTTTATCCTTTTATGATTATTAAATTTACCTAATAACCCAAAAATTATTTCCTTAATGGGAATATATTTATTTATTTGTATATGATATAACCCATATGTTTGGAGGATTCAAATGACACTACTAAGGTATGAAAATTATAATGATATATTTATGTATTGAATTAATATTACTAGAGTTTAAATGTATACTTTTCTAGTTAAATCAAAGAGTTTGGTTTCATTAAGTATGAAAATGAATCTTGTGTATAAAAATTTACAAGTGGTGGTACTATTGTAGTAATTGTTTTTCATGTGGATGAAAAACTAATTATCATAAATGATAACAAAAAATTTAAGTCTGTAAGGATTAATCCTGAAAATTATTATCTATGAAAAACATGGAAGAAAACCTATATATCAGGTATTTAGATTTATAGCGATAGATTAAAAAGGTGTTTAAGACGAAGTTAAGTATGTATATTGGTAAAATACAATATAGGATTATCATGGAGAAATAAGAGAAGTGGTATTTACTAGAATTGTATGGTATGAGTATTTTAAATTCTCAATGGAATTTTAATAATATAGAAATAATATTTATTAATGTGGTTCCATATGATTTTAAATTTAGATATATTACATATGCTATGTTATACACTTTTTTAATGTATATTTTTATTTGAGAAAAACTAGTAATTACCATTCAGATCCCATTGAATCTCATTAGATCACTATTAAGAATATCATTAAGTACTTAAGAAGAACTGATGATGAATAATTTGTATTCTAAGTTGAGGAAAAATTCATTATAAGGGGTTAGGCATATGATAGTTTAAAAACTCATAAAAATAATTATAGATCTCTGTATAGTTTTATAATCTAACACACTGGTGGGAAATTTTTTAGGGGAGTTTTAAATATAATAAAATAATGATTATATCATAATATGTAATAAAATTATTGCATTACGCAATTCCCCAACCAAGATAACTGAATTTTGAAACTCAATATAGGGTTTCCACATATCATTAAGTGCTCTAACCAATTATTGGAGACTATAAAATCCTATTAAGATATTAAAAAAACCTTTGGAAGATAATTTTACCTTCAATTAAACAAATCAACCATGCATTCCATGATAAATATTAAACCCATTTTAAACATTTTTTTAATAAGCCTAGGTGAATTAATGTGTTATGAAGTCAAACATGAATAAGAAGTGATAATAATAAAACAATTCACATGAGAAAAAATCAATATAAAGAAAACCACAAAAATCCTCTTGGAATTCTTAATCAAATATATCACTGATAAATAGTAATTTTATTAATTTACTTTAATCATGGTCAATGAGGTTTACGTGTACACATATGTATACATGTAGCGGTGAGTAGAAAAATTGTAAATATTTTACCAATGAATATATTTTCATTCCATGTATAAGATAATACAAAATAAAAATATAATTCCATAAAAACATTTCAAAAAAATTTCTAATAAACTAGGGAATAAAAAAACAATGTAAGACAATTTTCTTTTTTGAAAACTAATTTGTTAAATAAAGTACATTCACTTTTTTCTATTTACTAGAAAAACAATTTGTAAGAAAACATTATGTTTTCTATTTTACAAAAACCTTTTCTTTCACCTCAGAAACCATTTTTTAGATGATAAATAATTTTTTATTTTAATATTACATCATAAAAAGTATTCACTAATAGTCACATGTGTAAAGGAAAATCATAAGTAATCAAATAAAGAAATCCTATAAATAGAATTTAAACATAATTAAAATGACTCAACACTCACCCAACATATTATATATACTAATTCATCACATATTCATACATAAGATACATATTAACTATTTTAGTAAACCCTATATCCAAGGAATAGATGTGGCCATATATATCCTATCGTACTAGCTATTTCTTATTATATTACACACACTTCCCAACTAACATTGATCAACCATTCCAGGACCTCACCCTGGTTGATAACAAGGTTGAGTGTGACTCCCTAATACCACCTTTAATAGAATTAGGGTTATTGACTTTCACTAAAAAAGAATACACAGAAACAATGGGATTTATTTTCCCATGAATATGAACATAATCCATATGGACACATAATATATAAAATAAACACACAAACCATAAATATAGAATGCATGAATGAGTTTATAAATTTCATATAATCAGTTACGAGTACAACAATACATAAAAAATTTCAAATTCATGTTGGATATAATGAAATTTACTTAGATGAAATATATGTAAATGGAATAAATAATATGATACGACACCTTAATTAAAGGGTATAGAATACTCCCCTATGTCTCATCTAATGATCATCCATTTTTCACCTCTATAGACTGATACCATAAGATCTACACATCATTATAATCTTATAAGATATTAAGCATCTTTAAAACAATGAACACTTCACCATATATATTCCCAAATAGGGGTGAGTAAAAATACCCAGTAGATTTTCTTATGTGCTGATCATTGGAAAATCCAAGATCATGCATGAATTATAATCAAAACACATCAAATAATAATATATATTTTAGAAATTTCAGCTTTATAACACCTAGGGGTAAACTATATCATATCATAGATTATTTCATCCTCAATGCCTTGAAACATGTCATATCCTAGAACTATTTTATCCCAAATATATAATGGTTACCATTCATATTCACAGATCGATAATAAAATCTATACCAAATATCACAATAAATTATCTCTCTATATGTATTAAAGATCATAACGATACATACTAAAAATAGGTATAAAACCAACCATACACTTATATATTATGGAATTTAATCAAATATTTTGTAAATCATGATACATTATGAGGAAATATTATAAAGTAATAACAAAAAAAATTATTATGGACTATACTATGAAGAGATTTATTGAATGTAATAGAATAACCAAATTCCATGTCTTTGTCGATGGATGATCATGCATCAATGTCGAAAAAATAGTCAAAGGAATACAAAATTCCACTTTTAGTATATATAATATCTCTTAATATAGGATAGAAATTCATACACAAGTACATTATACTCTATAGTTATTATGTCTTTATGTAATAATTCTATTTGTGATGTCATAGTGTTAGGGTATCATTATAAAGAAATCAATGGAATGGTATCATGAAATGATAACACTAAAATAATCTAAAACATCAATATCACACACCAACCCATTAATAAATCCATTACAATGTGGAATGATCTGACATAATTATATACCTCATATCCAAACAATGGTAACAATTCATCTAATTATTATTTCAATGCCTCATTATATTATGCCATTATACTAATGCAGGTTAATTCATTATCAACATTAATGAAAAAGGAGATTGTACTAACTTTGACATCACCATATATAAATTAATTCATTCAACATGATGACATATCAAACAAGGATTATTTATAATTTTACATCCAACTATTTTTTTATAGAGAAATATTTGATAACACCATCATATTAAAACTGATTATTTGGTACACACAACCCATTTGTAATATAGAATATGATTTTTTAGAATCATTTCATTGAATTATTACATCAGAAAACATCATTGATCTCTTAATTCTAGGATAATTAGTCCCCAATTCATCAATCCTATCTTTATTTTTTATCTTTACAAACCATTAGAGGTTCATTATTTTACCATGATAAATAACATCATAAAATCCTCAAGTCATCCTAAATCATTGATCGATATGAGTCATATAGAAGTTATCATGATCATGGGACCCACTCATAATTTTTCATGTGTCATTGATGTTGTAAAAATCACTAGACAATATGCTTATACATCTAAATCCAACGTATTATTTTATAAAGAAGGTTATCTGAGGAGCTCTAAATTGTCGCTTGAGATATATCATTATGTTATACTCGTGAAAATAAACACAATGTTACTATTAGAATTCTTATTGACTTATTTAACTTTAAATTCCCTGTAAAAATAATTAAATATCCAAAAAACAACCCTTTAATTATCTAAAATTGAAGTTCAATCATCATCATCATGAATTATTTGGGAAAAATTGAAACAGACTATAGATTTGTTTAAAATAGACAATGGGTAAATTTTATTTTATTTTGGGAATGAAATGTGTAAGACCTAAGGATTTGTATGATTGACCACATTGATTCTACACACTAAGGGGGTGTGATGGAATCCTTACTATGGGACTGTCAATTTTGACCCATTCTTATCACATAAGTCCACATTTTGGCCCTTAATCCTACCACTTGGCCTAACCTTTTTCCCAATCCTTGGCCATGTTGAGTCATATTTCCTTCTCCATCCTTGGCCTAATGGTTATGGTCCTACAATCTCCAATCCAGGTTTATTTCATCCCAAGTAGTGCATTCAACTATGATAATCACAAGGGTTTGTCCCCCTGCTTTTTTAACCAATATCCCCAACAATACCCTACAACCTATAACCAGAAACCACTTACATAGTCACCGCACTAATCAGATGTTTCTCAAGACTCACTATTACTTTAATGTTTGAATTTGAAAGGAAACCACCATTCTATTCCATGGAGTATATTTGTTAGATCCAAGAAATTTGAGGTCACATGGATCGTGAATGCTCATGTAGTGGCCACATGGAGATGAAGAAAAGTTATCACTTGTTAGTTGTGGTAGAGGGGAGGTTGTCAAACTATGGCCAAATATAGATTTATTGGTTGAATTTTTAGGCTTCTATAGATTATCGATCATCATGTTAACTCCCATGAAAAAAATCAATAGTTTTTAATAAGAAGTAATATTGAATTTATCAATACATTAATATAGTGTTAACTAATTTTTTTATTCTCATATAAAACATAAATAATGATCGTTATAAATGAATAAATCAATTTTATATTCTTGGAAATACTTATTTAGAAATTTAGATGACTATGTTCTTAATTGTTTTCTCACTCTCCACTACACAATTCCTCTAATTTCATGTAAGCCTCTCCTAATGAGGGAATGGTGTGTCTATTTGTAAACAAAATAGACCCTGGTAATGCCCAAAGCCCTTAAAAATATATCATCACCACTAAATAAAACATAATTCCTTGAGAAATATTATGATAATAAAATTTTAATCAAATATTCCATTTGAAATATATTTACATTTTTCTAAAAGGGTCCCTTGTTCATGACAATTTAAAACTTTATATTTTTTATAGACAAACATATTTTACTGATTAATTAAACTATATTAGAGAACAATTCCAAAAATATATGTACTAATGAATATATGTAAAAAAAATTAAAAATATGGTCATTTCTCTCCATTAAATATTATATAAATCATTATATAAAACATTAATGTAATAAGAGTTATTGGAAAATAAAATCCCTCTTTATGTCATATGAAAAAAATCCCAATTGTTTTACTGAAATACTGGTATAATAAACTTGGGAAACACATAATTAAAATTCATGATTATTTTTTAGTGTGTAATGTTACCATGAAATACTAGAAGGATTGTAAATCTTACCTAAAAACATGAAGTACTCACATTTTTGGAGTAGTATCAATCTAAAACTTATACTACAAACCAATATAATCATTTTTGGAATTATTTATATTCATGATAATAAAATATTTTCACATATTAATAAAATAAATTACCTCTAAATTCTCCCATATACCATATTAAAATTGAAATATATAATAGATACATTTTCCTTAGACAACAAAATAATTTAACTAATAAATTTAATTTTATTTCCCTTAATTGGAAACCTTTTTCATTCAAAGAAAACTAATATTTTTGGCCTCTTAGTTTCTTATTATACGTTGAATATAAATACAAGGCCTTCTATTTATTTCCTACCCCATTCCCCATTTCCTGGTCATACATGGTATGGATTTATTGGGTTTTGATAAAGATAAAAATAATCCAAAAAAGTTAAAACAACATACAAAATAATCCACAAGATCTGAAAGTGTCTATTTGAATTGAAAATAAAAAATATAATGAACATATATACCCTCTAATAGTGAAGAAACTGAACCTTTAATTATTTACTCTATGAAAATCCAATATCTTTCTTCATTATTAAATAAGAGGTGAAATTTCTCAACATGATCTTGAGGGAGATATCTTGGTCGAATTTAATGGACCACCACTTACAAAGGTATTCATTCATTAAGTGAATCACTAAGAATAATTTTGGAGAGGATTATAAATTAATACATAGATTTAAATAACCTATATCAAAGGAGAAAAAGATAATTTATGATTTATCTTATAAGAGATTTTTGGTTTAAAATAAATCCTATTTTTAAGGATTCATCATCTTTTTATAAGAATTAGGGATACATGTTGGATCTCATCATAATGTTAGACATTATGTAAATATTCAATTTTTGATTTTTTTCATCATTATAAATATTTCTCAAACATTTAAGCTATGGAACAAATTATAAAAATATTTTTTACCTTTGAAAAAGCATGAGTGAAACATTTAACACTTATTTTTTTTACTAAACTCTTCTAAAATATCATCACATAATATTATAATAAAAAATAATAGATTATAATGGAATACTAAAAATTATTGAATGATATATAATATATTTCGTACCATTCAAAAAACAATTACATGAACAATATTTTAGTTATGCCACCAAATACCACACAAAATTTGAGGTAACAAAGCTATTTTTTCCTGAAATACACACTGGACAATCAACATTTTGTGCATAACGCTTACCATGTCATGTTATTTAGTACAAAAAATCCATCAGTATCCCACTTGGAAAAAAATAATTACATGATATACCCCACTAGGAACCCATTTTGTGAATGTAGTGAAGATGAGTATGATCATTGAAGACTAACTTCAATAGGCCAAAATTTGACGACTAAAATCGAGGGAAAGAAAGATACATATGGAAGGCATAACCCATATAATACTAGGAATATTCAAATAAAACCACCAAAAAAATCAATAATATAACTATAAAAACAATATTCCATAATACATTAAATCTCATACAAAATCATGACTCCCAAAATTAAAAATCCAAAATAAAAATTACAATAACTTCTATTTTTGAAAAAGTGGGGTCCAAATCGTTAACTAAATCCCTAATAGAAACCTAAAAAATATATTTATATATAGGTGTTATTATACATATATACTTATATAAATACTTCTGTAGACCACTCATGTAAATGTGGATGAAGAATACTAAAGCATCCATTGATTATAAAAAAAACAACATGCACATATACCATGTCAACTACCACCAACCCTCATTAAAGTTAACTCACCTAATATTAAATACAAGTAAAATACCATTGTAGAAAAAGAATAGGTCAGGAAGGTTCCCTGTAACCACTTTCCCAATCGTTTTCACTCTCATTTCTTAATAAAAAATATCTTGGTGATACTATCAATTCCAAAGTTATGCAATAACACAATATATCTTATATAAAAAAAATATACTAGACACCACTAATACATCATGATAAACACATATCCACCATCATAACCACACCACACAAAAATAACCACATAAACACCACATACTACACCATAACCACACATCACCACCTTATCACATATCCACAAAAGTTGGGTATTGTAAACATGAAGGAAATCAACCTCATTACTTTATCCTACAATGCATGACCCCTAACATGTATTATCACCACTATAAGATAATAATTTCTATTGGTATATAACACAATATAACTCATTAAAACCCATATACTCATAATTACTCTAATCCATGACATCTTAAATTACACCTAGTGGGGAGAGTGGGGGAAGGGAGTAGTCATCTATCTACTCCCTCACAATCCTAGATGTTGGGTAAAACAAAAAGAACCAAATATTTGTTGGTTTTGGTAAGGTTATATGTAATGATTGAATATTTTTCTATATATATTTACTTTAAATAAATATAATGTGTTTAATATCTTTCTTCACACATAATAATAAACTAAAATGAAACTATAATACATTTTATTAAGTATTAAATGTGACCTTTATAATGTAACTATTGAATTAATAGGTATAAAAAAGGTAACCACGTTATTAAATATATTTATCAATAAAAAAAAATATTTATAAGAGTAATGAATCCATAAAATTGAATTAATATAGATAAATAACTAATATAATTATTTTATTTTAAAAAAACTATATTTTCTAAAATTGGATTTTTAGGAGTTATGAATATTTATTTCAAATAAATAAATATATTATGGACAATTTTTTACAAGTTACACTTTTAATAAATTAACACCACTTTAAAAATAAAGGTATAAGAAATAAGAATACTAACATTTAATATTTTCTCCCTAAAATAGTTTTTCATCAAATTTTATGTTTTCATTTAAAATTTAAATTCATAAATTTCTAGAATTTTAATTTTCAAAAACAAATATAATTTTTTGATTCATCATAATAATATAATATTAGAATAATTTTTTCGGATTTTTCTAAAATGATTGATTTGTTGCTGAATAGTGAAAAATATTGTTTTTATTAATACCGTTACATTTTTTTGACATTATATCAGGATAAATTTAATCTTTTTTAAATAAAATTTGTATAAAAATGTATTTAAAGAATAAAATGATTCAACTAGAATACTATTTTTAATTTAGAAAACCCATGTTTAATATTTTGAGACTTAAGTAATATTTAATTGTAATAAATTTTTTTCTTTTTTAATTATGATTTCACAAGGTAGAATTCATGTTTGGATTAGTTTTTAATCCATATAGCTATTCTTTTTTTAATAATAAATAAATAATGGTCATGTAAATCAATAAAAGTGATAATTTTATCATAATCACAATTTTATTCTTAAAACCAAACCTTTTCTAAAAATAGAGTTTTATGCATTGAGGGCGCTAATATTAAAATTAATTTTCCTATACAGGATAAATTTAAGATGATAAAATGGTTTCTATATTTGAAAAATAAAAATAAAATTAATTAATAAATGTATTTTCATTTTTAGTCTTCAAAAGTAGTTACTGAGGATTAAAATGTAGTTATCATAGTAAAAGTACATTATAGTAAAAAGGATTAAACTAAGGTTATAAGACCAAGAACAAGTTAAAAAATTTCTCCAAATGAGTGGTTGAGGTGTATATCAATCAAAAATTTTATTCAATTCATTATTTTTTAATTTGGATTCCACTTTACATATGAAACATGTGTTGTTTTTAAATTAAGGGGTTATATTTATAAAAATTCTATTTGCTTCACATATAAAAGGGTTATTCCACATCCCATTTATGGATACTATAAAATTAGATTTCATCTTGAAACTATAAATTTTTATTTACCATAGATCCCTATCCCATATTTTATCCTCCCCTTGATACAAGTAAAATCCCTAAATCGTCCATTTCTAAGAGGTACTCCAAGAGGAGGTCCAAACTCTCAACATGAGTGCTAGTCATTTCTTATCTTTTTCCTCTATATTTATCCACTGATATTTTTATATTTATTTTTTAATGGAATAAATATTATTAATATAAATAATTATTATTATGGTAATGGTATAACTATTATCTACCCTTTCCCCTTCCTTAAAAAATGAGAACATCATTCGTGTGTATGTACAGAATGCCGCCTCCACGAAGCAAAAAATTTTCTTTTCCATAACCAACTTTCATGGAATGTTAAAAATGGTATTTAATGAAAAAATATTTTATTTATAACATTTTTAATATTTTAATAATATAAACCATTTTCTACCTTTTTCTCATTCTATGAAAAATTAAAATATCGCTTGTGTGTACGTGATGATTATCTTCTCCTTGGAGTGATATGTTCTATTTTTCATAAAAACCTTACATTGATGGTTATAAACTTTTATTTAATATATTAATATTATATTTATATCGATATTAATTTTTTTTATGATAAAACATTCCTTACCATTCTTCCATTCTATAGAAAATGAAAACATCATCCGTGCGGGCTACGTCCTCCATATATTGATGTATTTCATTTTTCATATCTCTAGTATTTTATTATTTATTTAACTCCCATAAAATATTTTTAAACACCTTAAACACATATAAATAAAATAATTACTATTCTATAATAATTATATTATAGAAAAACAATCACTTTCTAAATAATACTCATCCATTGATTATTTCATGTTTTTTGGGTCTGTTTAAAAACCTATATAAAAAATGCTATAAATTTACATCATGAATTAAAGTGGAAATGTAATTAATAGTATTGTTGAAAAGAAATATTATAATAATATTTTTTATGGTTATGGAAATTTATAATAATATTTAACTTATTATTAATATACCACCCTTGCTTCGTTAAAACATACAAAAACAAGAACGCCAATGATTTCATCTCCAATAGCTGTAACTAACAATCTCATGAAATTAAATTGAATATATATATATATATTATAATTTCTTAAATAATATAGTAATTATGAACTTGGTATCAAATAACGAGTATCAATATCAGTATTACAAAGCTTCTGTAAAAAAATTAAAACTAGAAACATCTCATGCTAAAAATAAACTATAAAAAAGTAAATATATAATAAATGATTATAATTTAATATTATAGAAGGTAATATATATGGATAAGTTTTTTTAAATAATTTATCAATATAGTTATATTTTTAATCTATACAGTTATAGCACGTTCGACTAAGCGGAATACAAGGTAAGGGGTTTATCATCTAAATTTTTATTTTTGTGACTTATGATATTTCCACCACTTTTTTTCTTTTATGTCATGTATACATTTCACATGGATTTATTTTTATCATAATTTTAAATTATTTTTAAATATATTATATATCAATATCAATTATTATATTTCAAGTACTTTTGATTCAAGAGTTACCGAAGTCGTAAGGGTTTAATGGCCAATCTCATTTTCAAATCAATATTACTTTTCAGTGACAATTAATTTAGGGAATTTTTATGATTTATTAATTAATTCCAACCAATTTCATCCCATATAGTTATTATTTATGTATTATTTTTACTCTCTCCTTTCAAATTTCCTTGGTAAAAATTTAGCTGATGTCACAATGTAGGTGAAATTGAACCCACCTCTTATTTTTAGCCAAGAATCTTACTCCTCTTCATCCACCTTAATTTTAAGGATGTCTACATCCATGATTCAAAAATTTATTATTTTAATTTTATAATACATTAATTTATTTAAAATATTTTTAAAATAATGTTTTAACACATATTTTTTCACAAAAGTATCTCCTTTTCATCTTTTTAATGTGAATACATTCTTTCACAATTATGATCTTTATTATTAAAAAATATTCCTTTAAAAATATTAAAAAGGTTTTATAATTTATTTTATTCTTAATAATTTTTAAAAAATCGTAATATTTTTATATTTCTTAGAATTAAATGTTTGATTTCCAAAAAGGTATTCTTGATTTTAATGAGGGATTTTTCAAAGTTAAATTATTGATTATTCTTCTTAAAATAAGATTTTTGTAAAAAAGTAACTAAATTGTTTTTGAAACATTGATTTATTTTCAAGAATTCATTATTTAGAATTATTTCCTAATAATTATTTTGAAATTTATTTCTTTTAATTTACAAGAATATATGTTTTTAAAAATTATTCATAACTTCTTGGTTTTTCAAAAATGTTTAGAATTTTTTTTAAGTAATATCTTATATTTTTATTCCATTTTACTCTCTAATTATAAATTATTTAGATCATATGGAGGTATGTTTTATAAATAACATTATATAGGTCTTTATGAAATACTTTTTTTGGATGATTGAATTTTCTGTATCAACCAATGTACTTTTGATATCATGTTATGCGATAAATGATATGAACCCCATTTTCCTTCTTAGGGTTTTAAGGACATGATTAATGGTTGATATATTATGGAACAAATATGTATGAATATTGATGGGTGGGGTGCTATGTATACCTATAATTCATTAATTTTTTATCTCTCATAATCTCAAAAAGGGTACAAAGGTTGTTTTCCAAACCCCAATAGATTACAGATGATTTTATTCCAAGCCAATGGGGGAAAAAGTTGTCAGAACATTCCCAAGGGGGTACAGAGGTTGTTATCCTATGCCTTAGAGGGAACATAAGTTTT
The DNA here is from genome assembly GCA_963277665.1 of Viscum album. Lineage (NCBI taxonomy): Eukaryota > Viridiplantae > Streptophyta > Magnoliopsida > Santalales > Viscaceae > Viscum > Viscum album. The sequence goes on from OY728141.1 coordinate 1,599,263,179, forward strand.
CATCCTATGTCGAAGAGAGTGTAATGTTTCTTATCCGAATCCAAAGTGGGTGTACATATTTTTATCCAAATCCTAATAGGGTATAAGTGTATTAATCCTAAGCCAAAAATTTTAGGGGAATCAATAGTGATACCTGATCCATCCTATTATGGGAAATATGTAGTCATTTCAGCTCCACTGTTTTATGATTCTTCACTTATGTTCAACACACATTCATATGTTTTTTATCATACTCATGTTATCTAGGATTATGTCTTATATTATTAATAATACTTTATTTATCTGTTATGATCCATGTTTAAATGGGTATGATATTTAAATTCTATTTTCTTGTACTTTGATTATGTTCTCATACACACATGCTTATCTTATTCTCACTTATGATCATAAATTATCCGCTCTTATATTTATCCTTACTGAGAATTTGAGATCACCACCTTCTTATACTTCTTATCCCTTGGTTTTGAAGATTATTATAACTTATGATGTGGCTAAAAAGAGAATAGTGTGATTTAATTATAGAGAAATTATCAGAAGTATCATAAAATAAGTTTCTTATATAGATGATCCTAAAATACTCTAAAACTTTTATTCTTGGGATTTTTGGATTATTATAAGATGTAATGTTTAAATTAAAAAAAATAAATGTTTTTTTGGATGGTCTCACTTGATATCAAATATATTTGTAAATTATGTGCTTTTAGCTCTATACATGGAAGTATATGCCTCATGCTATTCATTATCTAACTCAGGTGGGGTGAATAAGAAATCACAAATAAATACATAATACATATATATCATAGACACACATAAGACTAAGCTAGGGTGTTATACCAAAACAACACTGAAATCCAACATAATAACCAAAATACCAGTTCAACTCCATAATTAGTTCGTCCAACACCACAACAAAAACAAGTCCCACCATTACACACACAAATACAGTATTGTTAATCATAATTTTCCATTCAGTTATCATTTTCCATTTTAAAACTTACAATTTAACCACATACATTATATTTATTATTCTATTAAATTCCATATTTAATATCAAACCATTAATTAGACATTAACCCTGATTATCCCATCTTATTCCCATTCATTTTAGTTATTAAAAATTCATTATGATCCCTTGGATATTAAATTCCTCCCCACACCTATTACTATATTCATTATCACCATTAACATTCAATACCATTAGGAATATATAACACAATACCATAACAAACAACCAATCACCACATAAACCAATCCATAACACTTTCCTAAATCAATGAAAATAGACACAAAACCATCATATTCCCAAATAATTATCCAAAACACCATTTCAAGCCACATAGTCACTCATCCAATACTCCCACATCAACAACAACTCTACCCATGAAAACCTTGTCCAACTATCCACAATAACCACTTTGAAATATATGTAGACACCATAAAACTATCCATGAAAAATTGAAACTAAAACCATTCCAACCAAAAAAACGGGGAAAAAATACCATAAAAAATACTTTATAACTAGTAGAAAATTATATAAAAAAACTTTCTTTTTAATAATTATTTTCAGGAAAATCATTTGTGGACAACATATTACCTTTATTAGAATTTAAAATTTCTAAAACAATGTTTCATTACAATCATTAAATTATTTAATTTTTGTGATAGGATATTTTGATAATATAATCACGACAACAAACATATCAAAACAATAAGATAACATTTAGCATTAATATCAAAAAACCATTAAACACTTGGTACAATAGAAAATCTTATAAAACACCTAAGAATCACCTCTTCATTTAATTTAATTTATTATGATTCATTATATTTATAAGTTTAATTCTTAATATCCAACTAATGAGACCAAAAGAATGAAACTTTGACAACTTATAAAAAATAAGGAAGGAGAATTCTCAAATCCAATACCACAACTTATACTTTAAATACCATCATACAAGAACTGGTAAAGGGGGATTATCACAAAGTCAAGATCCTGAGGAAAAATCTATAAATCCTAGATCACAAAAACCTCTATCAATTCAAGAAAAAATGATAAAAATCCTAAACTGAAAAAACACTATAAAAATCCCCAGATGAGTAACCGGGAGAGAAACTATGGAAAGGTAAAGAAAAATTGCATGAGATGAAATATCACAATTTCAAAAAGATAAGAATAAAATAATTCCAAATATTCTTTAACAAACTATAATTATTCTACACTAATCACCTAAATCTTATAAATAAATAATGGAATGATATGAATTTATAATGTTTTCCGAATATATAATAAATCTACAAACATAAGGACTCATGGAATTAAAGTCCATGGTCACAATGTGACTGGGATAAATTAGATGAATCTCTTGAAATCACAGCCCATATTCCCCCATTTAAAGCGTTATTAATATTATTTGTTAGAAACGATATAGGGATGGTTAAGTCATGATGACCCTCATCAATAAATTACATCTAAATTTCTAAACTTCATAGTGAGTACCTAAAACTTTTCGTTGGGAATCAAATGAAACATGATGTGATAGTGAGAAAACTAAATGTAGAACTAAGAAACCCAACCTCTATGGAATCATGCCATTATTTCTCTCATAAATCCCTTGCTTGAAAATTAAAAAGGTATGATGTAAGAGTAAAAATAAATATATAAGGGTTTCTTTTTAATATATAATGGTTTTACATTTTCTAAAATATTCTCCTGAGATATTCACACCCTGACCAAAGATGAAAATCAAATGACAATATCTCCAACCTGAGATAGTGTAGTGATTAAATCCAATTGATTATTCCCCTAATCCATGATACAAACTCACATCTTGACATAAGAACTTATTACATTTATCAACCATTCATGATAAAGACAAAAAAAAATGAAAACATACCATTTTATATAGCTATCCCTTCAGTTAGAAACACCCAAGGCCATGCTACGAAACACATATCATAGTGGAAACCATAGATCCAAATACACCCCCATTCATTTAACCATATTATTGAATCTTGAACACCGAAAGTATGAAATATAACAAATCAAGATGGGATTAGACATTACAATCTACATGTAAATTTTATAAATTTTACCTTATGTCATCTCAAATGTAAAATCTTATGAATTCATATCCAAAAATCCTTTCATATATCAAAAAAATACTCTTTTTAGGGAATATATCATAAAGATATTATAATTTTATAGAAAACATTATTTTAAAACTAATCACCATTCATAAAACTACTTTTGTAACCTTATGGGGCTCTGAAGCACTAAAACAATTATTAATTTTAAAGTATGTAATTACAAGTAGATAAAAGATTCTGGGAAAAAAATAATTTCATGTATAATTAAAAATGGACATAACCTGATGTCCATCAAACACATGTATCTATTAACCCATGTTCATAAGACACATATCATATATCATGAAAACTTATATTATTCATTCATTCAAGATATCATGTAACCATAAGAGACTGATAATGTCAATTTATTATTGTCCTATAATAAATTCTCGATGCTCTATGTTAAAATGAAATATGATATATAAAAAAATCTCACCTCAACTATAGAAATATACGAGTACATTACATTACACTATACTAAATAGATATGTACATCACTTGTTTGTCCATACACTTGCTTATAATATGTTTATCACGTTCCCAAATGTCACACACATTATATAAATGAAAAATATCATATTGATTAATAAAATCATACTACATGATTGAAAAAAATTCATCTTTATTGGTAAAATACTAACTAATGATCATCTATATACACACCCCTTAAATTTTTTCAACCTCAAGGATAGTGTAAGTAAGGAATAAAAGTATAAATGTTCACATGTATGAGTAATTATTATCCCCAATTAATGGGGATAATTATAAATCATATAACCTATGAATAAAAATTGAATCATGTATAAAACCTCATAAAATATACTAAAATGGGTAATCTAAAACACAAAACCAATTTTATACCACATTAGTGAAACATATAATCCGTATATGATCCATAAATCACACTAATATTCACATTTCATCACAACCCATAAATCACCAGGATATCATTGATTAACAATAACACAAAATTTTTCATTTAAGGTTTAAATTTCTTTTCATTCAATGAAATATGTAATCTAAATGAATTAATGATAAATAAGATAATACATTTTTTATAACATGATTCATTATATATATTCTTAAACTCCATTATGAATTAAAGAAAAACCATACATAAGAATCAATATTTACCATATCTAATATGAAACAACTCATAAAACCTTATGTTTTTTGTATCATGTTGGTCCTATCAAATATGTTACATATAATATAGAATTTATCACTTGAAATTACAACAATTTCACCTCTTACCCTTAGTTATTGTGGTGGTGTGATAAGGGGTAATTTATCTAGGGGTTAAGTAATATTAAAGTGTAAATTCTTTTAGAAATGAAATCGTGTTTACTCTGATGCCACATTTTTATCAAATGTGTCATCCTTATATAAAAGATAAAATATATATTATTAAATTATGAATATGATAAAAAATATTTCATTTTTTACTAATATATTGATGGGTGAAATTTGGTAATTTTAGGTATATATAGTAAAATATATTGAAAAAGGGTGAAATATGGTCAATATGATATCATATATAAGGAAAAATGAATAAAAATAGAAAAGGTAGTGAAAGTTTCCTAATTTGGTCCCTAAAAAGTATATTTAAGCATTAAGGGAGGAAAACAGGTACTTTGGAGGTTAGTGAAGCACTTAAGATAATGGAAACGGAAAATATTCATTACATTATTCCATGAAATTCCACTCACTATACCTATAAATGGCCACCCTATATTCTCATTTCTTCTATATAAAATTTTAATTTATTTCTTTAAATATAGCTTAAATAGTTTCTCCCCTATATTTCTCTTAAATATTAAATAGTTAGGTTGGCTCTATGGTTTGTCTCTAGGATAATAATCTCATAAAAGGTAAGGGTCCTTTTAATCTTTCATTTCAATTCCTATAAATATTTCCATTATTGTACCCTTTTGAATATCTATGTTATTATTCAAATATTGTTGTAATGTAAATTTAATTACTATACTTATGATATCTTATATATGAGAGGCTATATTTCACTCACATTATAATTCTTTCATATACCGTTGAAATACTGAAATTTATCATGGAGACATAAAACTCTATAATATGTCATGATAAAAAATTTCTCTATATGTCATATATTTGTGTTGTTAGTGGTGAATTATTTATAATAATGGTCTTTGTATAAGTAATTTTGATAATTATATAGATGTTAGACCCTCTGTTGGCTCCGATGTAAAATAAACTTGATTTGGGAAAAAGTTTGTCGTTATCATCAATAAATGACAACCTGGATGTCTTTACACAAGGAAATTGTATACCCCTAATTCATATCAAATATATGTCATTATAAAAATAATTATTTATAAAGGATTTATCCTTAATTTCTTTGGTATCCTACCATTATAAATGGATTTATTCAATTTCCTAAACACATTTATCTTATTAATCATTATAAGTACCTGATAACTACAATTATATATTCTTCACTCGATAAGGGTAATTATTTTAACAATATGAATTCGTAAAAATACTTAACATGTTTTATGGGAATTCAAATACAATTACTTATTAATTCCATTATCATGGAAATATATTTTCATTCCCATAAAATTATTGGTTCCATAATATAAAATCCTATAAGTAATTCTCTGTAAAGTAATTATACTAATCAATTACAAGTTTTTCATTCTTAAAAATTATGCCATAGCCTAAGAACTATTATAATAAAATGGGATGAATTAAAATTTTATATGACCATGAATAAAATTATATATTCCCTCGAGGAACTGGTAGGTCACATGAGATAACTATTCTAGGGTAATGATATTGTCCATCACCTTTATTTATGATATTGTGGAACAAGGCCTCTGTGGTATGATTATGATGTATGAAATTATACATTTCTGTGATGTACATCATTATGCAATCATTTGACTTTATCCATGTTATTATTAATTTTTTTTATCCATGAATTATTTTATGATTATTTATTCTTTGATATGTCATCATTTTTTCATCTATTCTTGCTACACTACTTATGAAATTATTTTTCTATGTTATCTTCCATTTTATACTATCCCTTAATAGGTATCTGAGATCACCATTTACTTCTATTTCTCATTCCCCTAGGTAGTTAAGTATAATTCTATGTTTTATCAACTATATGGATAAAATTTAGGAATAATGTTTTTTACTCAAATGGAGTAGTATTTCATATTGTATTTTAATTTTTAAGTGTAGAGTCTCATAAGTACCATTAAACCTTGATATAGGAAATGAAATCTCAGGTAATCTATTCACCATGTAAGAATTAATCTAGAAACATTGAGTGACTAGGGTTAGGGGTGTTACAGTTAGTTTGAGATAAATGTTTGAAAGAAAACGTAGGAACTATATTTAATATAATATAAGAAGAGGACATAAATTTTACTATCATGAAATTGTAGATATTATTTTCGAATTGTTTTGATATGTATCCTTTTCATAGGACCATATTTTAGAAAAAATGATATATAATAAATATTTTATACATAACTATTTTATAATATTATTAATATGGTTATTGCATTCATAAGATAATGGATATTTATATTAGGAATAGGAACCAAGCCAACAATTGATGGAAATATAGTGATTGTCTGGATGATTAGGATAAAGGAGTTAATGTTGGTGAAAATTTAATTATTAAAATTCTTGGGAAATTAAATTAGGTTATGAAAAAATCCATTCCTACATGGAGAACCCAATTTTTCATAAATGAGGATAAACCTTCTTATTTCATTTTATGAGGTAACAACATCCATTATTCTTTGTATCCACTAATAGAATGATGATAATGAAATGGATAAAGTCATGAGATAAAATATTTTTGGAATTGGGGTGTGCTTAGAAGAAATTTTTTTCCATGGATATGTATTTTTAATAGGATGTTGTAAAAAATGGAGGTATAATATTCAAAATACTAAGATGGAATATAAGATAGATACCATGGATTTGAATGCATCGGCTACATGATTTCACTTATTCAACTTGAAATGTTTAGGGGTAGAATCATATTTTCTTTCCCAAAAACACATTTTTATTTTTTCGAATCCTCCATTTTTACTCTAACATAGTAATAACAATCATAAAGGTTTCTATAGGTATTCCATGAATTCTCTAATATATTCCTTCAATCCCTTAATATGTGGTTTGATCCAAACATCTAGATTTAGTAAGGTTTTCGTAGATTTGAGGTATTCCTCTTATTCTATCCATGAATATTCTTCTTAAATCCATTGTATTGTGTATATATCATGGTATCTTGGGTATTGTGGTGTTTTACATTTATCCATATGCTTGATCCTTGGATTTCTCTTCTTTAAATATGAGGTAGGTGGTCTGAAATTTCCCTATAGTTTTTTTTTTCTGTTTCTAGTATATTTAACATGTGTGATCATGCTTGAAAACCATGTGTGTGTCCTATTCTAATTGTAATCCACTAATATATCATAAATACTATTACATATACCTATCATGGATCCCATTTTGTCTATTGGCGATTGAAAGCTTGGATATCTAGCCACCAAAGGGTGTGCCTAACTTTAACCATAGGTCAACATATGGAATAAATGAGCATAGTGACATAAATATAAATTGTTGAATTATGGGATGATCTTTGGATCAAAACATATGTACCTTATTACCCTAGTGTATTAAAATATGAAATTGAGTCATGTCTTGACATGGGAAATGATAATTGGTACTTTTATTAACATGAGAATTTATTTTTTGGAATTAATGATACATGAAATGGTCATTTGTCATAAATGTAATGTAAATTAGTAATTATACATTTTTGATATGTCAATTAGAAACATGATATATTATTTGAAATTGGAATAATGGAATATTGGCTTATAACTATAATTTCCATGATAAATGGAACTTGAATTGAATTTTCCAAAGTGGTATATAGTTAACATGTTAGGAATGTTTTTGGTAAATTAGTATGCTTTAGAACTTAATTATACTAAATACATGGAATATGTAACTAGAATTGGTGTGATAATTCACCTTATCTCTGTTTTAACTGAATATGTAATTAAACCCATTCATAATAATTCACCTAGGGTCTAATATGAAATGAATATGTAATTAATCCCCAACATGGGAATTCTCCATGGATCTATTGGTAATTATGCTATCATGTACGAATATTATGGATATTGGCACTGGACCATGTTGTGGGTATAGATAAATACATTTAGCATTGTACTGTAGTAGGTATGGATAACCCTGTGTGTTATCTTAGAGTTCAAGGGTTAATGGGTTTGTTTAGATGTTTTGTAGTTAATTTTTAATCATTGCCTTTGTTAATCACACGGTTACATGCACTATTATAAAGATTGGATTTGTGTAAACATTATTGGTGGTGGCCTACTGAGTTTTACTCAAACATTATTCATGAAAAGATTCGATACCTAGAAAGAATTCATATATGTAGTTCTATACAAGGTAAAGGTTACCAAAACATGATTGATAGATTTTTCTAGATGGGACAGAAGATTGGATATGGGACCGACCAAGGTTGGTAGGATTGGGTTTTTGATTCTTTTACTTTTGGAGTTTTATCTATTGGTTTCATGTATGGATTTTAGAACATAATTCATTTTGATGTTGAATGGTTTGATTTATTTGGAATGATTTTTATTTTACAATTTAACTATTTTATTTTATTTATCATGATTATTTCTCATGCTTCTATTGTAATTTTTATTCAGTACCAAAGGGTATTGCCTCCCTACAATATTTATCAAACTATTTCTTCTAGTTGGTAACCTATGGAATATGGGGAGGTGCACATGATGTATAATGGTGACCGTTTTTGGTCACATGATGGAGAACCAAGCCATGGATTTTACAAATTGGTATCAAAGGAGGTCATGTATTTTTATTTTTCATACTAATTAAGGAAAGTTCAAAAGGATAATAAGATGTTATTTGGCTCTGTAATGAGATCATGCATGGGAGTATCTAAGACATGTATTGGGTAAAAACAATATTTCTAGGGACGTTATTACTTTTCTTGAGGCTCTCTTTTTAATGTTTTGATGTTATTTTACTTTGGATGATACACTTATTGTATGAATTTATTTATTTATGAGATATTACTCATGGGTGGGTATGGTATACGATGTGTATTCATGCATCATAATAGGAATGTAAGAGTTCATGTTATCATGAATTACTCATGCTAGGTATTAATATATTTCATATGAATAATTCTATTTAAATTGTTCTTAAGTTTAATGATATATATAATAAAAATGAATAAAACTAATTTCATATAACATGTTAATTCCTATATTAATCCCTGTTACGATGTGACCTTGTATATATGGTCATTTTTTATCTACTTTTAATTCAAAGTTTGATTATGTTTTAAACCCTATGATTTGAGGAGTTTGTTGACCCCTATAAATAAATTCCACTGCATAATCCTCTAGTTGATCCATAAGAGAGTGGTAATGAGAACACACCTAATGCAGTAGAACAAAAAATTCCTGTGGCATGGAGGAATCTGATGGATGGTCATCCCCATCATAGTTTCCTCTGGGTCATGCGATCCACGAAGAGGGAAACTAATCATGAAATCCCTTCTAAGTTTGATATGAAGAAGTAGTTCCACCTATAACACACACCCACATTCACTAGGGAGGGAGCCACCTAGGAATCAGAGTTATGGAATGAGTACGTTGAGATGATCATTAATCACATAGAACCACCCATGGAGGGGAAGGTAAATCAATTTGTGTATATGCTATAAAGAAAAATCAAAGAGTTGGTGGGAAATCATATTGTAGGCTAGTAAGAAGCTAACCTCAAAAGACTTTGGGAGGAATTTGTTGAGTCACTTATACCAAGATATATTGAGGGATGAAAGAGATCCAAAGTTCATACACTTGAAATAAAAAATTATGTATTTTATAAAGACCCATACTTTTCACACACATATATTAAAAATTATTTGAATAATATTAATTTCATAACATAACAATCCATTCTAGAATCCTATAGGTATAGTACCTTTTTAAACCTGAATAAATAAATTAATTATTCAAATAATATCTATAACATTTTCCACTTAAATCATCCAAACATTGACCCTTCTTATACATATTAAAGATAAAAAATCCTTCACATTCCGTATAAGGGAAACAAAAAAAGGGTGTGCACAAATGATAAATAAGAAAAGAGAATGTACACATCAATGATAACATAACTATATCTTGAGCATAAGGGTATAAGAACATGAGATTAACATTTGAAAACATTACCATATAAATCATAGATCATAATCTTGATTCATGGAATAAATCATGGTAGCTTATAAGACATGACTCATAAAGGAATCTAAGAACATGGGCTATGAGAGTGTAAAATTGGTATAAGAAATTGATTTATGGAATACACATAAGCCTAGAAAAGCATTTCCCAAGTAATCAAGGATCAATGAAAATACTATCATAGTGGATTATGTTCACTCCCCAAAATAGTGTATTAGTCATGGTTCACTTCCAAGACTATCATAGTGGATAGAGTCCCTTACTGAACTGAGTTTACTCCCAATTATAGTCCTTACCATCTCTTTATATATCCATATTTACCCAATAAATTTGAGGATTATATAATACCATGCCCAAATATCACATAATTAAAATCATACAGATGAGTTACATAGGAACATTAAATAGTCATTATACAATAACCCATGAAGAAGAAATGGGTTTCATAAAAATCTCTTCTTGGAATAACCCATGGAAAATAAATGGGTTTCAAAAAAATTTCATCATCTATTCATAGAATAACTCATGGGAAAGGAATAGGTTTCAAAAAAATCTTCTCATCATAATCATAAACCATCTAGAAAAAGTATAATGATGATATCATTTGATCATATACCCAATAAAGATAAGTTAACATCAAAGGATATCATCTTAGATGAAAGATGAAATTAAAATATCACTTGGAACGTTTATTGAGGGAAATAAATTTTCTAATTTGAAATAACATATTTTAAATCTAAAATTTATCGCATAATAATTAAAATATTTTATTTGAAAATAATCATGCAAAATGTGATGAAAACTAGTTTTTTGAAGAAATAATTTTTTAAGAATAAAATTGGATCTACTCATATCCCAAGGAATGAAAAAAAGTAGACATATGCTAAAAAAACATAATGAATTTATAATATATAAATTTATTTAAAATAATTTTAAAATAGTTATTAATTTAACTTTTTAAGATAAAAACAAATTTCAGGCATAAAGTCGGGTTTTTATAAAAAAGATATTTTTCTTTAAAATGTTTTTTATTACCAATTATAATTAATTGATAACCATTGAATTCATTTTATAAATGTGTAAAATATAAATTTTTCATAATATAGATTGTACTATTTATACATTCCAATCTAATGGGTATGATATAACTATCATATTAATTAATAATATTTCAATAATATAACACATTTCATTTAAACTCTGTATTGTATGTATAAAATGCTATCAATGAAATTAAATTTATTAGATTTTTTCTTTATAAAATATTGCTGTGTTACATTTTTGATGAACCAAGAAATCCATTTAATGGACTTATATTTTCTCTCTCTATCTTTTCTTGGATATGAGATAGCTAGGTTGAAGTGCTTCCATAATGGGATTTGATATGAAATCAAGTCAAATTTAACTGTATTCTTAATAAAAAACATCTCTATCATGGTGAAACAAGATCTCACCAATAAAACAAAACTAAAAGAGGCCCTATGTGTCGGGCAGACTGTTCCAGTGGGACCATAGACTTGTTACTCTTCAGGTAGCAAGAAGTTCTACTTTGAGTGTTTCCTCTAAAGAAGGGGTGGGTAGTGAAACTAGAGGAGTGGGCCTCCATCTCAAGACCGTAACCAGGTGTAGTGCTATCTGTGTAGAATGGATGGCCATATGAACTTGTAGTTTCCTTTATTTTTAGTAGATTTCTATTATTTTGGAATTATGGGACAGTTATAGATGTTCTGTAGAGGCACTTATCAATCTAGTGGTGGAATGGAATCATGACACACACATGATTTTGGATGGGAATCAATTACATCTCAGCAAAAATGTTGCTGAAGTTTATCTAGTTTCTCGTACTGACTAATAGGTCATGGTAACCTAAAATAGGAGAACTAATATCAACAGGAATGAAAATTTCATGAGAGTCAATATAGAGCCCAGGGTAGAGGGGAGAGTCAATTGCACATTATGCATACTAATCCGACTAGTTTGGATATAGGACCTTACACTTTCTGAGGCATTATTCTTGCAGTATCTACCCTTTTTTGTGTTTAGTTTGATAAAGGAGATTCAAATTACTTTATATCTTCTCAATTATTCAATGGATTGGGTTTGTATTTGTAAAAAAAGGATGGTATTATGACCATTGATACGTCGTTAGGGGTTCTATCAGAGGATACCAGATGATGTAATGCATTTCCTCTTGAAATTAGTGGTTATTAGTTACTCTAAGATTTTTTTCGCTAGAAATTGATGGATTTTATTTTATAATGAGTATGGAATGGCTAGTTATTTACCAAACTCACATAAACTATTATCAAATTATAGTGACCTTTCTATCTCAAGAAGGGGGAAACTATTTCTATCAAGGTGAATGAGATCTTATAGTTGGTTGTGTGGAAAAAATTTAATGTAATTTATGTTGAATCATAGCCCAGGAACCAAGAATTATTTTGGATAATGGTGATTCAAAATAGGATATATTTCATCCAGTGGTGGACCAATTTTAGGATGTCTTTCCCAAATATTTCTATAACTTTTCACATGAGTTAGAGATCAAGTTCACAAATGAGTTATTTCTAGGAGCCAAAACTATTTCAATAACACCTTATAGAATTGTCCTAGTAGATATTCAAATGATAATGGTTTAGTTGGAGGATTTATAAGACAAGCTATTTATATATCCTAGTACATCACTGTTAGGTTCCCCCATGTTATCCACTAAGAAGAAAAATGTAACCTTTCATTTATGTGTATATTACTGGAGGCTAGACTAGATAATATCCAAGAACCGATATCCCCTTCTTCAAATCAATTATCTATTTGATTATCTGAGAGGTAACCTTATATTTTCCAAGAATTAATTGAATTTAGGTTACTACCAGTTGAGGGCGAGACTATCTAATAAAACACGAATTGGTTTTAGAAATATGTATATATTGTATCATTTTGTGGTAATGTCATTTGGTTTAATAAATGCAATGATAGTATTCCAAGCCTTTATGAAACATATCTTCCATCCACATCTAGATATTTTTTTGGTTTTTTTGTCGAATAAATATTGATTTACTCTAAATCTTGAAATGATCATGCCCAACATCTTGAAATCATTCTAAGTATAATGAGAGAGCATAGATTATATGACATGATATCTAAATTTAATTTCTATATTGATCAAGTGAACTTATTGTGAAATTAAATTTCAATATTTGGAGTGTTAGTGGACTCAAAGAATGTGGTAACCATGGTATCATAGGAGATACCGAAGAATATATTTGAAATTTGGAGCTTTCCATGTCTGGTAAGATATTATTTGTGATTTATCCAGGATTTCTCCCAACCGTAAGCATCGAGGTTTTGTCTAGATAGAAAAGTGGAAAGGTTTTTTTAGTTAGATAATTGAAATGAGTATTTCCATGCATTGAAGATAAGGTTAACCTTAGGACTGATCCTATCCTTAAGTGATATAGTTATGGATTATACTAAATTTTATATTTCATTCGGATTTGGGCTCAGAGTAGTTCTGATGTAGGGGGATCAATTTGTTGATTATGTCTCTAGAAAGAATAGGACATATAAATATATTATTCCACTCATGACCTAGTGTGAGATGTGGTGGTACACCCCCTGATATGTAGGTGACATTATCTATTGGGTGAGAGATTCATGGTGTAGATGGATTAAAGTAGGCTTAAAGTACATAATTTTATAGTGGGACCTTAACCTTTGGAATATGAGGTGGTTTGAGTATCTACAATATTTTAACATTGAGTTTTAATATACTCCTTGAAATATAAATTTCACCATCGATGCCCTGAGTAGGAATACATAGACTGAGATATTGCGGGAATCTTGAGATGAGTGGGGACTAATGACACTTTTTTAGGATTCATCTAGATGTTCAGGAGTATTAAAGGTGTGTAACCCTAACATTAACCTTTATTGTTCCCTCATATATTAAATTGATCAAGTGGAAGTAGTTATCTAATATAGTGGGTTTATCCTTGATGGAATATATATTTGGAAGGGAGGCACTATATGGTTTATCCTTTGATGATGATGAAATTATTCTTGTACATGGTCGTATATGGGTTTCTAAAAGATTAAAAGAGAATATTATGAGGGAATTTAATGTTTCAAAATAGTAATTACATCCTAGTATGAAAATTATATTACGCGAACTTATTAGGCAATATTATTTTCCTGGTATGAAGAAAGTGATATTATAATTTGTGGCATGATGATACACCTGTTAATACCTGGAGATTTAGAATCAGTAACATGATAAATTGTTTTAACCTTTACCCATCTTGGAATGGAAGCGAGATAATATCATAATTGATTTCATGATAGGTTTACCTTGGAAACTTCAGAATAATTATTCCTCATGGGTGATCATGGATCAACTAATTAAGGTATCCTATTTCTTTCATACTAGGGTAACCTTCATCATTGATGAATTAAGTAACCTATTTTTATGCTATATAGTTAGAATTCATTGTGTTCCCTGGAATATGATTTCATATTGGGAACCTTATTTTACTTCATATTTCTAGAATAGACTTTAGATTGTTATGGGTTTCCAGTTTCTTCTGAGAACAACCTATGATACTTAGACTGATGGCTATTAAGAATGGATGATTAATATTATAGAGTACATATTTTTATCCTATTTTATAGTATTTTATGGTTCTTGGGACCATCATTTGTCTCTCATGTATTTTTTTAATATAATAATAGCATGTTGGAATCAGTGAAAATGGATGTATTTTCGGTTTTATATGAAATTTCATGTTATTCACCTTTGTGATGTTAATAGGTGCACGAATCAGTGGTTTTTGGACCTAGTCTCATGTGGGAGACATCTGAGTAAGTCTGTTTAATCAAAAAGGTGGTTGGAAACTTTAATGTGTAGGAATAAATCTTATATTGACCAACATAGATAACCTTTGGAATTTGATGTTGGTCACCGGGTCTTATTGCATGTGTCACATAGTATGGGGAAAATCCATATCCAAAAAAGGAATGTTAATGCCTAGGTTTGTCAAGTTGTTTAGTATAGTGGATTGGATCGGTCTAGTGGTTTATTGATTAGTACTTCCACAATGCTAAAGTTCATTTCATGATGTGTTTCATGTATCATAGCTTCAAAGATACCACCTTGACCCTTCTTACGTGATAAATGTTGTTGATATTGATTTTGATGCTAATGAATCTTTTATGGAGAATCTAATTCATATAATATATTCTATTGAAAAGATTTTGAAAGGAAAGAATATTTCCCTAGTGTGAGTGTAGTAGAAGCATGGACATGTTCAGGGGGAGACTTGGGAAAGGGAGTAAGATGTGTGGGAATAATGGCATGTGTTAGAAATCGATAAATCTTAGTGATTCATGGTAGCACAACTCAAGGAAGACCTATTGTATGGTGGGGAGGTTGTAAGACCACATCCATTTTCCAGGTAACTCTATCTTAAATTTCAGTTAAAACACTTTAATTTCTATAAAACATGCATAATTCCTAATTAAAAGGTTATCTCAGAATGGATTGGGGGCTCAGAAGAGTCAAATTAGATTGGGATAGAAGGGGTATGTAACTAAGGGACAATTTCAGATCCACTTAAAAGCTAGTGGAGTCCACCGATTAGCCAATAGATGGGGACTTAGGCCTATTTCTCTGTTGGAAGCCTACTGGGTAGCCAGTGAGAATTATCGACATGCTAGTGGAATCTTGGAAGATGGAGAATACCACAAAAAATACAAATAGCTAGTTGGTGGAGACCCACTGATTAGTTGGTTAGGTTTCCAAGGGTGTATTCTCTCTTCCTAGAACCACCAACTAGCCTAAAAAATCTAGTGTATAGCTATTAATACCAATCAGGGTTGGGAAACACAAGGAAAAAATCATATTTTGTTTACTTGAAACCCCTGTTTAAATATTCTAATACTCACTTTTGACCATAAAACATGAATTATGATCTTTAATGGTAATTAAGGCATCCTTTACTTCAACATCATCTTCCTTAGATCCCTCGATATGTGGTTCATTTCAGACATGTAGAATTATTATGTTTTTCCTAGAATTCATGGATTCCTAATATTATTGCAAAATTATTCTTCTTTCATCCTTGATGTGGCATATATATTACTATATCTATAAAATTATGGGGTTTCAAATTTATCCACAGGATTCATTAATGGAGTTCTCTTCTTTGATTTTGAGGTAGGTGTTCTAAATAATTAGATTATGGACCTATTTTGGTTTCTAGTATTTGTACCATGTGCGATCAAACTTTCATTCCATGCATGTAGCATCTTCTAATTGAAATCCCTGAATATTTCTTAAATCCTATTACTTAAACCCCACATAGATCCTGTTGGGTTTTTTGGTGATTAAAACATTGGATTTCGGGCCACCGAAGGGTGTTCCCAACTTTGATAAAAGGTTGGAATCTATAATATACAAACCTAGTTCCATTAATCTAAATTGTGGGTTTATGGGTTGATATTTTGATCCAATTAACCTTAGGTACCTTGTAACCCTAGGGGTTTGAAATTGGATATTGGGACTTGTAATGACATGTGAAATGATAATGGGACTTGAATTGACATTTGACTTGAAGTTTTTGGCCTTATTTATATGTGAAATAGTAATTTGACATAAACGGAAAGAAAATTTGTAATTAGAAATATTTAATAGGTAAATTTGAAATTTTACATGTTATTGGAACTTGGCATCATAGAATATTGTCATGTAACTCTAATTGGAATAATAAAATCCACAAAATTTACATATTGATAGAAATAAAAAGTGAGAAGTATTATATATAGAATTAGTTTGAATAAATTTAATGTAATTAAGACAAAATATTTTAATTACATGACTATTGGGATTTATAACCACTGGGGATTATAACTATTGATAATTGTAACCGTTGGTAGTATAGTTGTTATAAATTCGTTGTTAGAATTCATGTCTATTAAGGGTAAACATGAAAGATAATTGATTTAGAAGGGAGAGACCATGAAATCAACCAGTAGAAACACCCCTAATAGAAATAATTTATTAGATCTTTGGAAGATGGTATCATCATTGGAATTATCCCTTGATTGTGCCTAAACATAACTTCAATAATCAAGGTTTTACCATAATTGTTTGTGGAAGAATTTTAGGTTAGTAGAAATCACTACTGGATCAATGATTGAAAACAACCCTATGCAGGTTCCAATATTTTACATACTGTCATTATGGATTATTATAGTGTGATTAGGGGTTATGTATTTAAGGGATAATTAGTATTAAATTCAATATTCTTTTATAATTGACATAGTGTTTACTGTGATACCACAATTTTATCAACTGTATCCACCATATATAATAGTTAAAATTTAAATTATTAGATTTTGAATATGATAAAAATATATTTTATATTTTTAATTATGATTTAAAAATTATCCAAGGGGTGAAATTTTTATTTTTAATTAAAAATATTTAAATATAGAAAAAAATGATGGAATATAGTGAAACATGGTAAATAAGACATCATATATGTATATATAGGCATGAATCAACTCATATAATGTTTTGATATTTTTCCAAATTTTGAAAAAAAATAATTTATTAGAGAACTAATGGAGGAAATGAGTCACTATGGGTGGTAGTGGAACACTAAAATTAATAGAAAAATAAAATATTCATTACTATATTCCATGAAATTCCACTCACGACACCAATAAATACCCACCACTATTCAAATTTCTACTAAAACAAATTTTAATTTATCCCTTAATATCTATGTCAAAGAGTCTCACCTATAACTCTCTATTAAATCTTGAATATTTTTCATGGTTATAAGGTTCATCTCCATGCTACGAATCTCAAGAGAGGTAAGGCTCCATTTCACCTCTCTTTTCAATTCCTATTATATTTTATTTGTTGTATTATTTTAAATTTATAGATTATTATTCCAATAATATTGAAATATAAATGTTAGTTTTGTCATTATGATATTTTATTCATGTTATAGCCTATTTAACTCACATTATACTCCTTCCATAAGACATTGTAATGCTGAAATTCCCCCAAGAGGCATAAAGCTCTATATTTTATATTGATAAGAAACCCTTATATATTCCCTACACTTTTGGTATTATGAATATATCATTTCTAATATGTGGTATTTGTTTATGGATAATGAATATTTAGCTGGTAGAGCTTTAATTGGGTCTTAAGTAGTTGAAACTTGATTTTGGAAAGTGTTCACCTTTTCTATCAATGGATATAAACCTGTAAGTCTTACCTCAAGAAAATTTTATAACCCTAATGCATATGAAATTTGTGTGATTTCATACTCTTTATTTATAGGGTATTTAGTCACAAATTAATTGGACTCCATCCATTTTAAATATATTTATTTGATCGATTAAATACATGGATCATCTTAATCATTCCATGTTCCTAATAACTATAATTCCATATTATTCACCTGATAAGGGTACTTATTTAAAATTTTCTCCTAAATAAGTTTCAAATGGATTCACCACTACATACTTATTAATACATTTATTGGTTAAATCTATTGACATGATCGTAAAAGCCTTTATTATGTACAAAAAATTATTTTAATACCAATTCATTGAGAAATTATGATATATATTTCTAAGTTATTAATTCTTGAATATTATTCCTTGTACTACTTATGAACATTTAGTTTATGATGAAATGTATTAAATTTTTATTAATGGACGAGGACCAAAATTATATATCCCTTCATTACACTAGTCGGCCTCCTGAGACAACTAAGATAGGGTAATGAGAGAATATATACCATTTATATATGATGTTTGGCATAAGGCCTTGAAAGTATGTTTATGATGTCATACATTATGAATTCCCATCATTTTCATACTTATGTGTAAATCTAAATTTATAAATGTGGTTATTTGTTTATTTTTTCCTACACACTCATTGGTATATAATAAATTTTTATCTATTCCACCTATATTACTTTTCCATTTTTATTCTATGTTATATTCCATTGTACACTAACCCTTAATGAGAATATGATATCACCATTTTACATTTTTATCACTTCTCAAGGTAATAAAGTGGAATATTATATTTGATCATCTCCATGGATATAATCACAGAATAATTATTTGTAATTAAATGATGCAATATGTTATATTATAATGTAATATTTATGAATATAGATTCTTAAAGACTATTTAAGATTTATCTTTCGAATGTAATATTATGAAATCCGATTACCATGAAATAAATAATTCATTTAATTAGGGTGACCAGGGTTGGGATGTTACATTATCCCATAATTTCATTCCCTTGTTGTATTCTATGACATTAGAACCCTAATATAATGGAAATTTGGTTGAAAGTCATTACAAAACTCAACTATATATTCAATAATGTAACTCTTGGTAATACAATCATTGGGTCAACTTCATTTTTTCATATCCCATTTCAAAATTATCATGTAATTCTCAATTTAGTGCATATAGGTTAAATTTATTATGGAATATATTTTTTCCTCATTAACCAATTAAATGGTTAGATGAATAATACTTTCAATGGAAGAAGGCGAGAAATAGACCTCATCTTAAAAAATGTTCTGAAACTTTTAAAATGAATGTGTGGCTAATTTATGATATTAATCACCTTAATATAAATAAAATTTGGAAAACAACATAATTTTCTATACATTTCTTTCACAAAATTGGGTAAAATAGAATGTATATATAATGGAATAAAATTTCTCATTGAAATATGGTTTCTAATTTTATGAAATTTTCCCTGTATAATATTAATTTCAAAAATAAACTCCTTTAAAGAGCCTTTTCCCCTATATATAATGGTTAATTTATTGGTCTAATAAGAAACCGAAATCATTTTTTACCTATTGGTTTAGGTTTTATCTTATTCCTAAAAAAACATGTATAAAATTTAATTGATGTTGCCTTTGGTTTTTCCTAGGGTTTGAAGTAGCATACCAACTATGCTATCAAATATATTCTTTTTAATATGAATTACATAAAAAAATACATCAAATAAAAGGTATTATAAAATGTTTGTTCTAAGAAAATATCCATATTCTTCCAAAAACACATTTAAAGGTTCTTTATATTTTCTCCCAAATTTTATATTTAAATCCTTTATATTTTCATATATTTTTTATCATTTAAGTTAAAAAAAGTTTCCCAATTAATTTAATTTCTAATCCAAATATTTTATTTTCTTTGTGAGAATGATTATTATGGTGAAACTATCTACAATTACCTAAATATATAATATTCATATCATGTAACACCCAAAGCTTCCACGATACACTTCTCTTTGAATAATATAGTAGCGTGTGTTGTATGAAATATCGAGTTCTAACACACACCACAACCAATCAAACTAGCCATTATGAATAGTAATAACCACTATTTTAAATTTTATACATTTTATCTTTCAAAATGGACTTAAGTTTTGGATTCTAAATATCTAAATTATATTAGGGTGATTTTTTGGTACTTTGCAGATAACGTTCATATTTTGATGAATAGTGACAATTACTAAATTTTAATTAAAAACAACTTTTATTAATCAAAATAATTAATAGTGATAAATCATGAATTTTAGTGGTTTTAAATTATATTTAGAATATATTTTTTCCATTTAATACAATTTTGGTCATTAAATATAAGTTCACATTTAAACCAGACATAAACAAGTTTCAATCTTTTGATAGTAATTATTTCTTAAAACACACACTTTTTGTTTTGATAGCAGGAATTAATTTTAAATTAATTTTTTCCACTTCTGTGTTTTAAATTTGGAAAAATGGATTTCATATTTGGAATCATTATTTACAAATTTTTTAATTAGGTAACTCTTATTTTTAGACATTTTGAATAATTACTTCGGTAAATATTTTATTTACTATGGTTAAAGGGTAAATCCGATAAATAAGGGTAAGAAGATAATATTATAATAATATTAATTTACCCTAAATGTGTCCTAACCCTATTTATTGATACATATCCGATGATGGAAATATTTGAGTCGATGTTGGGACCCCATGGAGCCACTTTTAGGTGATAAGGACACTTTATATTAATTATGTTAAAGTAAATACAAAAATGACATAAGTATATATCTTTTAGAAAATTTTTTTTACATAGGGTTATATAAGTTATATTTTCGACTATAAATATTCATTAGAAATATAAAACTATTTCCTACATAATTTTATTTTATTTATAATTTTTAGACATTGAATAATTAAAATTATTTATGACACAATAATGATGTAGTATTTTCCTTATTAATGAAAGAATCAAATAATTAGTATTATAAATGATAAAATAAATATAATTTGAAAGTTTTGATGACATAAAAGAATTTTACTAGTTAATATGACATTTTAGGATTGCTTAAATAAATTTTTTTAGAATTAATAATGTTTTTATGACTTTAAAAAAAATCAATTATTAAATATTGTCAAAATTCACATAAATGTGTTTTTAAAACAAATATTATATTATTAATTGATATTCTATTCTCAAAAATATAAGGTTCGGCCAAAGGACTTATATAATTATATGTGTATCATTAATGGACCACTTTGGGGTATCTTATATGTATATAGTAAATTTATTAACCATATAACATAAAAATACAAAGTTACATGGTAAATGTCAAACTATTTAACTAAGAGTTAAATATAAATGATAAGGTTAATATAGTGCCCCAAACCTGTCTAAAATCTATTGGATGAAAGGATTTAGACCCATACCTACCTTATACTTTTAATAATCCACTTTTTATCCATTATAAACAGAAATGAATTTATTAAAAATTAATACTTTATGTTTTTTCTAAAGACCCCTCCTCTCCCTTATAGAAGGACACCACTTATAACCAATTATTCATAACTTCAAAGCCTTTTGGTTCGGACAAAATCTCTCCAAATACCCTCTCAAATATCATACCTTAATCCTAGAAGCCTTCATTTATTTAGAAAGCCATCCTACAGATCCCTTTTGATCAAATCAAAATGAAAAACCTGAAGAAGAGGTATTGTTTTCACCACCCCTTTTCAAGTTCCTTTCTTCTTCAACTTATTCTTTCTTTGTTGTTTCCATTATAAAATAATAACAATAGTATCTTCTTTATAATTTTATGTTATTATAAATATGGTACAACCATATTGATTATTCTATCCATCCTTTGAATGAAATGTCACCATATATGCGTACGTATGGCCTACCGTCTCCACGTCGTGGTGTAATTGTTATCCAATACATTATTATTTGGATGGATATAATAATGATGTTTAATTCATGTAAATAATAAATATAACATGATAATTATTCTGTATATATGATATACCATCCAATTATATATTATTTTAATATCAAAAGAATGATATTGTCGCTCGTGCGTACGTACGGACTACCGTCTCCACGAATGCGATGAGATACAATCCCCATAGTATCCATGCAATTATAATTCTCATTTGATGATTAAAAATAATGTTTAAGGACTTGATATCATTCTGGATATGAATAAGAACAACATATCCATAAAAAACACGGCTTATGTAACAAAATATATAAAATAAAATAAGTAAGTTAACACCTGAAACGATGATAATACTAACAAAGCAATGTTAAAAGATCATATATTATATCATATAAATGTATATGATTCTTGTATAATATAATAACAATTATTTCACCATCATACAGGAGGTTATCATACCATAAACCATGGAAAATTACAAGGTAAGGGTTTATTTCACAATATCTTCATTATTCGAGGTTGTTTATACGTAATTATCTAATGGGACCTCTTTATCATCCACATCCATGTTTTTTAAAAATGTATTTGAAAAAATTCTTACTATTTTATAGAATATGGGTTAAAGTCATTTATACCCTTGTTTTACTTTTTATAATTTGTTTATAAATGAACCTTTCCGTCGTTTTCCAAACAAGATCCTTTTTATCCTTTTCGACAAAATTAAGGTAAGAATGTTCTTTTTATCTTATACGGGGGGTGTGGATATTTTCTACCATTATAAACTCGTTGAAGCTTCCCTTACAAGCTTATAATAATATTTTAAAAGTAAATGTTTTATTTTATAATTATGTGACTCTTAAATGATTTCAAAATAGAAATATATATTTCTCTAAAAAGAGTTTTGATTTCATCTATGTCAACATCCTTTGATGGATTTTATGTTTATTAGAAATTTATTTATTATGATACAAAACTTCCATATTGTATTGAAGGTTTTTTGATATGTTTGACTATGGATGTGATATTTTTATACCATTCATGGTTTATGGTTAAAGTATTGACATTTCGTATGCTAGTTTCAATATGACAATTTATGATATGGTTAAACATTCTCATATGAGGATTGTATTGGACTTAGTAAGTGACGGGTGGAGCCCGCTATAGCTCCTCGATGCATCGGTAGGTCTCATGATACAACTAGACGTGGAATTGGCCGAGGCTCTTTAACAATTTGATATATGGTTTTGGCGGAGGCCTTAATCATTTTTAAACGTCTTGGCCGAGGCCTTGACAAAATGTTTCAGAATGTCCGGCATTATACATTCCCTTGTTATGGAAATAATATTGATGGTTCATGTAGTCATTATACTAGTATAACACACATGATTATGTTTTATTATGGCATTATTTACTCATCTTAGATTCATTCAATAAAAGTATTCATGTTTATTATTAGTAAAGGCATGTGGTTTCAATTATTTACCATGCTTAATATTTATTTCATTTTCCGCTGTATTACTTACCCTTACTGAGCATTTGAGCTTACCCCTTTCTTATGTTTCATTTTCCCAGGATATGAAGAAGTTAGTTATGAGTGACCTTTAGTAATAATATAGTATCATGGATGTTTCTAATGAAATATATTTGTGTTTTATTTCTCTTCGAGCTGTAAATTTGAACTTATGTATGAATCTTGTTTCCAATAATACTAAACTAATCGACCTTTTGAGACCTGATTTCCTTGTAATCATGCCAATATTATGTAATAATGCACTGACTCTGGTTAACTTGGGTCAGGGCGTTACACATCATGTTTTACCTAGTTTAATATGTTTTATTTATAAAAATTGGGAATTTACATTTCCATTTGATACAGTATCTTGAAGATTTATTATTAGTTGGAAAATCATTGATTTGACATTACAAAAATATCAAACAAAAATTTTATTCCCTACATTCATTATACCCATCAATATTTTCTTTCAAAAAATAATATCAAATATTAAATTAGATGGTTTAAATGTATTTCATAAAAATTTAATGCTTTTTTGTCTTACAATTAGCATATAAAACATCATATAAGCACACTTCACACAGAAACCTGGAGAAATATTTAAAAATAAAAAATCAATGTACATGTACCATTGGTACTACATAGAATCCCATTAAAATTCATCTCATTAGTATAATTTTTTTTATTACATTATGGGATTCATGTAAAAATTTATGTTATTAAGAAAATATTCTTACACTTAAGATAACTATTTAGATTCCAATGATTTCCATATTTAATCCTATTTTTTACGCTATGTTAAATTTTTGGCATCTTTAACACTACTTTACAAGATTCTAAATTTTAGTATAATGTGAAAGTACATAAATGTATTATTAGAACTCTTTTAATTATCCATATATATTGATGTAACTCATTTAAAACTATTTTTTTGTTATTAATGTCCACTTATAAATAAAATTAAATCATTGGGGGAATGAAATAACATTGTGATGTGTGTTGGTTTTTACATATTTAGTAAATGTTGGATGTATTGTTAATGATTTATGGTTAAAACATGGTTTATTAGAATTTTATTTTTAAAATAGAGGGTTAAATATCACACAATTTAGTTTTTATAACATCATTGAATTATTAATGCGGTTTTTACCTCAGGGTTTAAGCATTATAGAAATATTGATTTCAAATATAAGTTGGGAGATGTTTTAGAAAGGTTGAATTTTCCTAGAGACAATGATACTATTTTATGAATCATGGGTTTAGAGATAATAAGCAATAAAGATTCACCTACATTATCTCAGAGACTATGCATTCTGATAATTTATTTTGGGTTTTAATGAAGAGAGGAAGACACAGGCAACTGTACAATAATGATTTAAATACGGTTCCTATATTTTTTTGTGTACATTGAATATTTGAAATAAAATTCTAGTAATGATTTAAATATGATTTCGGTGTCCTCCAATATCTTATTTTATTATTTGGATGTGAATTTAGGGTTGTTATATCTATGTATATATGAGATTATATTGGGGTTTATCATTTATTTTGAATGTTATTTTAGATATTCATCCCATTATGAGATCATTGACATTTAATTTCAAGGAATTATTGCACGACACGTCTAGGTTGGTGGACTTGATACCTTTTTTGAGTTTGGATAATCATGTTATTCATATTTATTTATCATAATTAAAATTTGATTTTAATTTCATAATTTGTGTAAAAATCATGTTTTCTTTCAAAATGATGTTCTTAACTGAAATAGGTTTTTTTGAAATTTGGTATTTTTTGTATCTGATTTCTTTGAAAATTAAAAATTATAATCTTAACAAGGAATAGATTTATAATATTGAATGATACAAGTTTTATTTTGGTTTCCTCTATTTTTATTGATTTTTGGGAAAAAATAATTATGGAAAAATTAGATTTTGGAAAAAAATATGTAAAGAGGGTTGGATTTTATAAATAAATGTTTAATATGGTATGATTTGTAAATCCATTGCACAATTGTGTACATGGATGGAAAATTAATTTCTCTAAGGCCTATTTTGAAACCTATAATATTCATGCATGGTAATGTAGAGAATTGGGGACCACACATTATGGAGAGAGAAAATTAGGTTTACTAGAGACCACCTATTGGTTTAAGGTATGTACATGTGAATTATCACACATGGGGGAACCATGCAAGTTAATAAATGAAGATTAATGTTGGGTATATAGATAGAATATTATTTACAATATTATGATTTTTAATTAATCTAGTATGTTATATTTTAAGAGAATATGGAGTTTTCCTTATTTTATGTGAAAATGGTGAGTTCTCTTGAAGCATTTACAAATGAGGAGGTAATATTACATTTGAGAAAATGAGGTGTTTTCTTTGATTTTAGAAAAATGGGAATATTTTTAAAATTATGTTTTCAAGTAGAAAATGTTGTTTGTAAATTGATTCAAATATTGGGTTAGATTTATATTTATAAAAAAAGGGTTTTTAATTTACTAAAAATGGTTTCATTTTTTTATCTTGGATTTGTAATGCCTTTAATAATCAATATTTTTGGATTAAAATAATATTTGATTTAAAATTTTTCATTTAATTTTTATTAATGAATTTTATCATTCATGTAATCTTATTTGATTCATTGAGGAAATCATATTGAGTTTATACTCACCACCTATATTTTTTCATTGGTGGACATGTAGACATTATTGGTCATGATGCAGATTAGTGGAAAACTATATTCTTTTTCCCTGGTGAGTTATGAATCTGTGTTGGACATATTTATAAGGATTTTATGGCTTTAGGATTCATTTTTATTCATATTAACAAGTTATCCTATATATATTTTAATTCATAAAACTTATTGTTAGGCACAAAAGAGTCCAAGATACCTTGGGATGGTGAATCATGGTGTGCATATTCTTTTCATACTTATTCTTTCCCCACTTAATCTTGACCTCTTTATTATAGGGATCTATTCATTTTCTCTTTAATGTTTATTAGATCATATCCTTTCCAACATTATATGATGATGATATATAAAAATTAATGTAATAATGTAAGAACAAGTAAAAAAAATCTTATACTTGGTTCACCCTCACTAGGTTATGTCCAATGATAATAAAATGGAAATATAATGACCCATACATTACATACATTGTTAATACTTCAAAATTGAAGCATACTTATTACAAAATATAACAAAACCACGAAAGGACCGTATAGGAATATTGTCATTAGAAATTGAAAAACATAAACAACTGGTTCATAAAGCGTCTACACTGTCTCCCATTTATTTCATCATATCTATAGTCCCTTTTGGCATATCTTACTTAATAACCTTCTTCCTGACCTGGCGAAAGAAAACATACAAAAGGGTGAGCTCAAATGCTCAGTAAGGGTAAACAAAAGATATATCAATCACATCATATACATAAGCACATAACTTTTGGAAATCTTAACCTGAAAAAGAGATCATAATTTCATAACATGAGATAAATCATGGCAGTGAAATGTAATCACAATAATCATAACTTAAAACATGAAACTTTGTGGCATACACACATAATCATAGAGAATCATTTCTTGTTAGTCAAGACTCATTTCCAAGACTATCTTAGTGGACAAAGTCCCTTTCTGAACCGAGTCACCCTCGTTTCAGTCCTCTTTCACTGAACCGGTATAACCTACCATTCCAGCCATGTCTATCTCATGAGATATAAAATATTTACCCAATGCATTGGAGGGAGATATAGGTCCCACCCATCTCATAATGATACCATTATTATGTGTGCCACAAAATCATAAACCATAAATCATTGCATAACCCATGTAATAAAAATAGGAATCTTAAACATCATGACATCATAAAACAATTCATATACGATAAAGGAATTCATAAAAATAATTCCATCACAACATAATCAAATCAATGTAATAATAGGGATAAAAACATAACCCTTTATTATCTTATATGGAAAATAATTTTGATAAAACACTTGAACTTCATTCTTGAGGAAAATATCCTTTCTACTTCAAAAAAACTTTTCCTTTCTTAACATGTCATACAATTTTAAACTAAAATAAATTGATTAAAAATAAACATGAAAACTTTTAAAGGAAGCTTCTTGAAAATAATGTTTTAAAAATCCATTCATGTCGTATAAGATAAAAAAAACATTTTTCGTACTTTTGTCGGAAAAGTCAAAAAGTACCTCGTACAAAAAATGAAAAAAATTACTTTCATATCTTTTGCTAAAAATTCACTGAAGGTTAAAATTAGATTTAAACAATTGTAGGTGGATGGAAATAATATTACATATTGAGGAAAAATGAATGTGGATGATAAAATACACCCCAGTAAATGCTAAAGTATAAACAATCTCGGATAAAAATGAGATTGTGATATTTTCCCTTACCTTAGGTCCGATATGCTTTGTACGTGTCTGAAACTCCTGTATAATGATTTAAATAATGTTATTGACTTATTACAGAATCATAATTATTTTTATTATATCATATATGGTCATATTCTTAGCTTCTTAGTAGTAATATTTCATTGCTACTTGTTATTCGGCTGTTTATAACTTTTTGTTCTTATGCGTGTTTTGTCGAATAAATTATTATTCTTCTCTTTAGGTTATAGATACCTCATTTACAGATTGTTATTAGTGTAATATATATCATATTAATTCATTCAATTAATTTATATAATCATTATTAAATGAAGATCGTGTAGAACGAGTCGCATCACATCGTGGAGACGGTATTCCGTATGTATGCACGAGTGATGATATCATTCCTATGATCGTGGAATTGTATTGGAGTGTATGTATACTATTTCAGAATCTGTATCACTTTATAATAGTCATATATAATCATTATTTACACCATTATCCCCATCCAAGTAAGGTGGTGGTGGAAAATAGATTACACCACGGCGTGGAGACGGTATTCCGTACGTACGCACGCATGGTGATTTATTTTTCCGTAGGATGGATAGATGGTGAAATAGGGTTCTTTAATACTTATAATAAAATATAAGTATATTATTGACACTGATGTTATTACTTCATAATGAAACAACTAAATAAGAGGATGTGGAAGAAGAAATAAAGATGAAAGAATCGGTAACGGAAATTACCTCTTCTTTGAAGCGCCTCTTTGAGACCTTCTTTTAGGGCACTAAAATTGGTCTTTTAAGAAGACCAGGACCTCTAGGATGTCTCTAGTGAAGTGGAGAGGAGGAATTGGCAGGGGTTGGTCGAGCTTGAAGGCTCAAAGTTGTGTGAGGAAGAGGGGAGTAGGTTCCCTTTTATAAGGGAGGAGAGGGGAACCTTTGGAAAAACTAAAAATATTATTTTATTATAAAGTCAAGTTCGGTTATAAATAGCTCCAAATTGATATATTTTGAAGCTAAGATGGGTATGGGTCGAAATACTCTCATACAATAGAATTTATACAATTTTAGGTTCCTATTTTAACCTTATCATTTAGATTTAACATTAAGTTAAATAATTTTACTTTTACCATGTCTTCTTGTGTTCTTATACTATAAGGTTAATAAACCTACTATAAGAAGCCAAACGAACCCCAAGTTGTTTATTATTAATATATATAACCGTATCTAAGTCATTTGGCCGAACCTTAGATTTTTAGGAATAAAATAACAATTACTAATATAATATTTGTTTTAAAAACTATTTTATGTCAATTTTGACACTATTTAGTAATTAATTTTTGTGAAAATTATAACAGAATGATTAGTTCGAACCAAGTTACTTAAATCAATAATAACATGTCATATTTACCTAGAAAATTAGTGTAATTCATAAAAAGTTTCAAATTACATTTATTTGGGTATTTATAACATCAATTATGTAAATATTTCATTAATAAGATAATTACTACATCATCATTGTGTCATAAATAAATTAAATTATTTAATGTTTAAAAATTAAAAATAAAATATAATTATGTAGGAAATCTTTTTATATTTCTAATGAATATTTATAGTCGAATTTATCTTATGTATAACATTATATTAACAATTATTTACTTATTAAACTTTGATTTTAACTATTTTAACCCTTCTTTAAATAAATTAATAATAAATGTCCTAATCTAATCCAAGTGGGCCTAAATGGTAATATTTTATTCCTAAGTTTGTTTTTGGTCTAATTACACTTGTACAATAGAATTAGGACACGTGTTAGGGTAATACTAATATCATCTTTACCCTTAATTACCCTATTTACTTTTAACCGTGGTAAAAAAAGTAAAAAGTTACTATTCACAAAAATTATTTTCATCTAATTGAACCACATTTTAGTCCTTGATATTAACCGTGTCTCTTGGATTTTCGAAATTCCACTCACAGAAGCCGTAAAATTAAGTTTTATGAAAAATTCGGTTTTTTATCTACCACTTAGTGGTTTCACTATTCATCAAAAATTGAAAGTTTTCAGAAAAATACCAAAATTTCACCCTAGCCTAATTTCGATATTCCGAATCCAAAAATGAAGTCCATTTTGAAAAATAAAATTTATAAAATTTCAAAAAGTGGTTATTACTATTCATAACAGCTAGTTTTAATAATATTTTTATAGCATATCGTTGTTTAGTGAAACTTAGTATTGCGTACGACGCAAGCTATCGAGGAAGGTCGCGATTTCGTGTAAAGCAAGCCAAGAAAGTGTTGTGTAGAAAAGTATTCCTTTGATGATTTATATAACATAAAAGTCTCGGGTGTTAAATTCTACCGCCCTTAAAATGAATTTCGCACTCGAAATTCGTCTCTTTGTAACAAATAGATGAGGATACCTCTGCCTCATCATATCCTCAAGCTCCCATGTAGCTTCTTATAATTGTTGGTTCCTCCATAAAACTTTCACCAATCTAGTGGTCTTGTTTCGTAGGACTTTTTCGCTATGATCCAGAATCTCTATCGGTTGTTCTTCATAAGAAAGATCTTGCTCCAGCGGTACAACTTCTTAGCTAAGTACATGTGAAGGATCAGGTATGTACTTTCTCCGGAGAGATATATGGAACACATAGTAAACTTGAGAGAGATTAGGTCGAAGCGCCAATCAGTAAGCTACATTCCCAACATGATCCAGTATTTCGAAAGGACCGATATATCTAGGGCTCAACTTCCCCTTCTTTCCAAATCTCATAACCCTCTTCCAGGGAGATATTCGTAAGAACACTTTATCACCCACTTCAAACTCTAGGTCTTTTTTTCGGTTGTCGGTATAACTTTTCTGTCGATCTGAGCTGCTCTTATGTGTTGTTGAATAGATCTGACCTTTTCTGCCATTTCATCAACGAGATCAGATCCTAATAGCTTTCTTTCCCCAACTTCCTCCCAACAAGTTGGAGTCCTGCATTTCATTCCATAGAGAGCTTTATAAGGATCCATCTGAATACTTGAGTGAAAGCTATTATTGTAAGAAAATTCCACCAAAGGTAGGTGTTGATCCCAACCACCTTTGAAATCCATAGAGCAAGCTCTCAACATATCTTCTAGGGCATGAATTGTTCTCTCAGACTGACCGTCTGTCTGAGGATGATAAGTAGTGCTGAAACTCAACTCTATATCCAGAGTATGCTGAAGACTTCGCCAGAACTTCGAGGTAAATCTCGGATCTCGATCAGATATAATAGAAAGTGGTACTCCATGAAATCTTACCACTTCCTTTACATATATCCTGGAAAGCTGATCCAGAGAGAAATCCTCTCTAATAGCAATGAAGTGTGCAGACTTTGTAAGACGATCAACTATGACCCAGATAGCATTATTGCCTTTGGATGTTTTAGGAAGTCATGTGACAAAGTTCATAGTGATGTTTTCCCATTTCCATGCCATCCCACCAGAAGTACTCTTTCAGGTCCCTATACATCTTCGTGCTTCCAGGATGAATAGAGAATGAAGAACTATGAGCCTCATCCAGCAGCTCCTTCTTTAATTCGAGGATGGGAAGAACAGAAACCCTATTCCTGAACTTTATTATCCCATCACAATCAAGGTTGAATTCAGGAACATTTCGCACCTTCTTTTGTAACTCGACATCTTCTTTCTGTGCCTCTTTAATCTTCACATGTATAGATGGTTGAACATTCATTTGTGAAAGATAAGATTTTTCCCCTTCCATTATAATTCCAAGATCCATCCTTTGTAAATCCATAAAATATTGGATCTTTTGTGATCCTCATCATGGATAAACTGGCATGGTCTTGTCGACTTAATGCATCTTCCACCTTGTTTGCTTTCCCTGGGTGGTAATGGATTGAGCAGTCATAATCCTTAATCAGATCCAACCATCTTCTTTGACGCATGTTCAGCTCCTTTTGTGTGAAAATATACTTTAAACTTTTACAATCAGTATAAATGTCACACCTTTCTCCATAAAGATAATGCCTCCAAATCGTTAATGCAAAGATTACCACAGCTAACTCCAAATCATGTGTTGGGTAATTTTTCTCATGGATTTTCAACTGTCGTGAGGCATAAGCTATCACCATATCATTTTGCATAAGAACACACCCCAATCCCTTCTTGGATGCATCAATATAGATCAAAAACCTTTCTCCACTATAAGGCAGTGTGAGAACAGGTGCACTGGATAACATTCTTTTCAACTCCTTGAAATTCTCTTCACATTCCTCCGTCCAGACAAACTTAAGTCCTTTCCGAGTAAACTTGGTGAGTGGATTAGATAATCGTGAAAAATCTTTCACAAAACGTCGATAATATCCAGCCAAACCAAGAAAACTGCGGATCTCAGTTACTGTTGTTGGTCTCAACCATCTTTCGATAACCTCTGTTTTTGCTGGATCCACAGATATCCCCTCTTTTGAGATTATGTGACCCAAAAATGCAACTTTTTGAAGCCAAAATTTACACTTGGTAAATTTGGCATAAAGCTTCTCCTTTCTCAGGGTCTTAAATATAATTCTCAAGTGATCTTCATGTTCTTCCTTTCCCTTTGAATGGATAAGAATATCTTCTATAAAGACTACCACAAATTGATCAAGATAGTATCTAAAGACTCTATTCATCAGATCCATGAAGATAGAAGGGGCATTAGTAAGACCAAATGGCATCACTATAAATTCATAGTGTCCATACCTTGTACGGAAAGCCTTCTTTAGTATATCCTACCTTTTGAACCTTAATTGATGATACCCTGAATGAAGATCAATCTTGGAAAAGTATTGAGCTCTGTGTAGTTGGTCAAATAGGTCATCAATGCGTGGGAGAGGATATTTGTTCTTGATAGTGATCTTGTTAAGTTCTCGATAATCAATGCAGAGTCTCATTGATCCATCTTTCTTCTTAACAAATAGAACAGGTGCTCCCCAAGGTAACGCACTAGGGCGTATGAATCCCTTATCAAGATTCTCTTATAGTTTCTTCTTCAATTCCTGCAACTCAATTGGGGCCATTCTATAAGGTGTCTTTGAAATAGGAAAAGAACCCGGTACGAGTTCTATTGAAAAATAAACTTCACGATTCGGTGGAAGACCCGGTAATTACTCCAGAAAGACATCATCAAACTCTTGTACAATGGGCATATTCTTATTCATGAGTTTCTCACCAACCATTTGAGATAAATAACCTTCATTTAGTAGAATCAAGACCCATAAGGTAGAAGGAATTTTTACTGGAAGGTTATGTCCATCCTTGCATTGATAGACGATCATAGATTGATCTGGAATATGAAATGTGACTTCCCTTATTTGGCAATTGATATGAGATCCATATAAATAATTCCAATCAATGCCAAGAATCACATAAAATTCCACTATAGGAAGGATCACAAGATTTACAGGAAGCACTTTCCCACAAACTTCGATCGGAGAAGAATTATAAACTTTTGATGCGACTGTTGTGCCATTAGGTGTTGTCACAGCTAACTCAACATCTAATTGTTGAGGTAATACAGTGATAACCTTAGAAAATTCTTCAGAAATAAAAGAGTGGGTGGATCCAGAATCAAATAAAACATTTTCTACTTTAGAGTGGATGGTAAGTGTACCTTTCACCACATCGTTATCGTATTCTACATCGCTGATAGAAATTTCATGTGACTTTCCTTTGTCTTTAGCCTAAAGAGTTTATTGACGTCGACCATCATCATCAACCCTTGGATTAGGGCATTTATTGGAATAATGTTCCATCTCCTTGCACTTGAAACATTGAAGTGTAGTAGGTTCATTCTGTGTATCCCTTCCTTTGTTTGCATCATTAGACATCTTCTTCCCATCATCGCGGCATTCAAATTCCCGATGACCTTCCTTTCCACATTTGAAACATTTACTTGTCCCTTTAAGACAACTCCCTCCATGTTTCTTTCCAAACATTGAGCATAAGGGAAAGCTCATCTTCTTTTCAGTGTGCTCTTTAGATTTTCCTTTGAATTTCATTTTCCTCTTCTTATCAAACCCATATGACTGATGGGTTACTCCAATCTCCATCTCAACTTTGAGAGCACATCGAATGATTTCCTCGTAGCTATTGAAGTCCCTTATGGCTAATGCCCTTCGAAGACTTGGTTTTAAGCCACTAAAGAATCGATCGATCTTACTCTCAGGTTGAATAATAATACCAGAAGCGTACCTTGCAAGTCTTGTAAAATTTTCTTCATAGGTACCAACAAATTCATCATCCTTTTGTTTCAATTCAAGAAACTCTTTCTCCATATTTGTTCGGA
The DNA here is from genome assembly GCA_963277665.1 of Viscum album. Taxonomy (NCBI): domain Eukaryota; kingdom Viridiplantae; phylum Streptophyta; class Magnoliopsida; order Santalales; family Viscaceae; genus Viscum; species Viscum album. Next base: position 1,599,298,154 of record OY728141.1, read on the forward strand.
GAATACGAGGGAAGTACTTATTGAAAAATAAGTTCTTGAACTCGTCCCATTCCATGGACTCAATTTCATCCCTTTTCCTTGTATTCTTAATAAGATTCCACCATTGATCAACATCTCCTTCCAAAAGATACACTTCTTGGATGACTTTATCATGTTCAGAACATTGAAGAACTGAAAATATCTTTTCAGTAGTACTAATCCATTTTTCAGCAACTAATGGATCAGTAGACCCGCTGAATGAAGGAGGACGTTGTCTCATGAATGATTCAATAGAATGTTGCTCATTTCTTTGCTCGTTTGGAAGTCCTGCATGATTAATAGCTTGAGAAAGTTGTGTGAGCATGGCTACAATATTTTGCATTCCATCTCCCATAACGTTTGGTTGCTCAGGGGGACAATCATTGCATTGCCCGTCGCATTCCACATTAACACGGTTCCTTCGGGTTCCAGCCATTGACTAAAACCAAGAATAATAGTGTGAGCAACACTAATTATAATAGGAAAACCACATAATCACGAATAAAATTTCACACGTAAGGTCTTATCCTAGGTTATTCATGGCCATTTCTAAAACACTAATATTTTGTTCTATGCTTAGACTTATCCTTAGGGTTCTTACTAAGGCTTTCACATCCTAGTTTCCAAAGGTTGACTATACATTTCCTCTGATACCAACTATAACGACCCATACTTTACATACATTGTTAATACTTCAAAATTGAAGCATACTTATTACAGCATATAACAAAAGAACGAAAGGACCGTATAGGTATAGTGTCTTTAGAAACTGGGAAACATAAACAACTGGTTCATAAAGCGTCTACACTATCTCCCATTTATTTCATCATATCTATAGTCCCTTTTGGAATATCTTACTTAATAACTTTATTCCTGACCTGGGGAAAGAAAACATACAAAAGGGTGAGCTCAAATGCTCAGTAAGGGTAAACAAAAGAAATATCAATCACATCATATACATAAGCACATAAATTTTGGAAATCTTAATCTGCAAAAGAGATCATAATTTCATAACATGGGATAAATCATGGAAGTGAAATGTAATCACAATAATCATAACTTAAAACATGAAACTTTGTGGCATACACACATAATCAAAGAGAATCATTTCTTTTTAGTCAAGACTCATTTCCAAGACTATCTTAGTGGACAAAGTCCCTTTCTGAACCGAGTCACCCTCGTTTCAGTCCTATTTCACTGAACGAGTATAACCTACCGTTCTAGCCATGTCTATCTCATGAGATATAAAATCTTTACCCAATGCATTGGAGGGAGATATAGGTCCCACCCATCTCATAATGATATCATTCTTATGTGTGCCACAAAATCATAAACCATACATCATTGCATAACCCATGTAATAAAAATGGGAATCTTAAACATCATGACATCATAAAACAATTCAAAAACGATAAAAGAATTCATAAAAATAATTCCATCACAACTTAATCAAATCAATGTAATAATAGGGATAAAAACAGAACCCTTTATTATCTTATATGGAAAATAATTTTGATAAAACACTTGAACTTCATTCTTGAAGAAAATATCCTTTCTACTTCAAAAAAACTTTTCCTTTCTTGACATGTCATACAATTTTAAACTAAAAGAAGTTGCTTAAAAATAAACTTGAAAACTTGTAAAGGAATCTTCTTGAAAATAATGTTTTAAAAATCCATTCATGTCGTATAAGTTAAAAAAAAAATTTTCGTACATTTGTCAGAAAAGTCAAAAAGTACCTCGTACGAAAAATGAAAAAAAGATTCTTTTCATATCGCTTGCTAAAAACTCACCGAAGGGTAAAATTGGATTTAAAAAATTGTATGTGGATATAAATAATATTACATATTGATGAAAAATGGATGTGGATGATAAAATACACCCCAGTAAATGCTAAAGTATAAACAATCTCGGATAAAAATGAGATTGTGATATTTTCCCTTACCTTAGGTCTGATATGCTTTGTACGTGTCCGAACCTCCTGTATAATGATTTAAATAATGTTATTTAATTATTAAAAAATCATAATTATTTTTATTATATCATATATGTTCATATTCTTAGCTTCTTAGTAGTAATATTTCATTGCTACTTGTTATTTGGGTGTTTATAACTTTTTGTTCTTATGCGTGTTTGGTCGAATAAATTCTTATTCTTCTCTTTAGGTTATAGATACCTCATTTAAAAAATGTTATTAGTGGAATATATATCATATTCATTCATTCAATTCATTTATATAATCATTATGAAATGAAGATCATGTAGAACGAGTCGCATCACATCGTGGAGACGGTATTCCGTACGTACGCACGAGTGATGATATCATTCCTATGATCGTGGAATTGTATTGGAGTGTATGTATACTATTTCAGAATCAGTATCGCATTATAATAGTAATATATAGTCATTATTTACACCATTATACCCATCCAAGTAAGGTGGTGGTGGAAAATAGATTACACCACGGCGTGGAGACGGTATTCCGTAAGTACGCACGCGCGGTGATTTCTTTTTCCGTAGGATGGATAGATGGTGAAATAGGGTTGTTTCATACATATAATAACATATCATTATATGAGTGATACTGATGTTATTAGTTCATAATTAAACAACTAAATAAGAGGAAGTGGAAGAAGAAATAAAGATGAAATAATCGGTAACGGAAATTACCTCTTCTTTGAAGCGCCTCTTTGAGACCTTCTTTTAGGGCAATAAAATTGGTCTTTGAAGAAGACCAGGACCTATAGGATGTCTCTAGGGAAGTGTAGAGGAGGAAATGGCAGGGGTTGGACGAGATTGAAGGCTCAAAGTGGTGTGAGGAAGAGAGGGAGGAGGTGCCATTTTATAAGGGAGGAGAGGGGCACCTTTGGGAAAACTAAAAATATTATTTTATTATAAAGTCATGTTCGGTTTTAAATAGCTCCAAATTGATATATTTAGAAGCTAAGATGGGTATGGGTCGAAATACTCTCATCCAATAGAATTTAGACAAGTTTAGGTTCCTATTTTATCCTTATCATTTAGATTTAACATTAAGTTAAATAATTTTACTTTTACCGTGTCTTCTTGTGTTCTTATACTATAAGGTTAATAAACTTACTATAATCAGCCAAACGAACCCCGAGTTGTTTATTATTAATATATATATCCTTATCTAAGTAATTTGGCCAAACCTTAGATTTTTAGGAATAAAATAACAATTACTAATATAATATTTTTTTTAAAAACTATTTTATGTCAATTTTGACACTATTTAGTAATTGATTTTTGTGAAAATAATAACAGAATTATTAGTTCAAAAAAAGTTACTTAAATCAATAATAACATGTCATAGTAACCTAGAAAATTAGTGTAATTCATAAAAAGTCTCAAATTACATTTATTTGGGTATTTATAACATCAATTATGTCAATATTTCATTAATAAGAGAATTACTGCATCATCATTGTGTCATAAATAAATTAAATTATTTAATGTCTAAAAATTACAAATAAAATATCATTATGTAGGAAATCGTTTTAGATTTCTAATGAATATTTATAGTCGAATTTATCTTATGTATATCTTATATTAAAAATTATTTACTTATTAAACATTGATTTTAACTATTTTAACCCTTCTTTAAATAAATTAATAATAAATGTCCTAATCTAATCCAAGTGGGCCTAAATGGTCATATTTTATTCCTAAGTTTGTTTTTGGTCGAAAGAAACTTGTCCAATATAATTAGGACATGTGTTAGGGTAATAATAATATAATCTTTACCCTTAATTACCCTATTTATTTTTAACCGTGGTAAAAAAAAGTAAAAAGTTACTATTCACCAAAAATTATTTTCATCTCATTGAACCACATTTTAGTCCTTGATATTTACCGTGTCTCTATGATTTTTGAAATTCCACTCACAGAAGCGGTGAAATTAAGTTTTATGAAAAATTCAGTTTTTTAACTACCACTTAGTGGTTTCACTATTCATCAAAAATTGAATGTTTTCAGAAAAATACCAAAATTTCACCCTAGGCTAATTTCGATATTCCGAATCCAAAAATGAAGTCCATTTTGAAAAATAAAATTTAGAAATTTCAAAAAGTGGTAATTACTATTCATAACAGCTAGTTTTAATAATATTTTAATAGCATATCGTTGTTTAGTGAAACTCGGTATTGCGTACGACGCAAGCTATCGAGGAAGGTCACGATTTCGTGTAAAGCAAGACAAGCAAGTGTTGTGTAGAAAAAGATTTAATTTATGATATATATAACATAAAAGTCTCTGGTGTTATAGGAAATGTGCCTATGTACCAAATCTACTAAAGCTCACTACCAATACAAGGTTTTAAGTGGACTCACTCTCCCTCATGATTCTCTACTATTAAAAATAATAAATCTCACTACTCTATCAACCGATGTGTGATCACTGCTTCATCATAGGAATATTCTATAATTCAGAATTACCTTATAATTTTTTTGACACTTATATGAGTGTTCCATGAAGTCATGTTTTCATTTGGTAGATAAAGTACACTTCACGGCGTGTCAATTTCCTTATAGAGAGACCTTTTGAAAATTGTTTCTTCTATTTAAATGGCTTCTTAAATCCCTTCATAAACTACCACATTCATGAAAAACTTCCTTTAAAAAATTTATCATTTTCATACTGATCTAACCCATCATGAACACGTTGGGTCGTATAGCATGAGTTCTTCATGAGCCCCTTTTTATTCAAGACTATAGTGTTTCAAAAACACCTTTCAAAAATCAATGTTTCTTTGTGGATTCCACATTTATGATCTAAGATACTTCATGGAACACCTCCTTTATAAACCACTTCCACCTAGGAAAACCTCCTTCACAAAGTTCTTGATACATAATAATGTTATTGTTGTGATAGTCCTTTATAATAATACTAATTCCCTTAACTTGATGAAGTAATTAGGGTTAATTTATATAGGAAAATAAAACCAAATAACCCTTTAATAAAAATTACCATTGTCTCTTTTGAGGATTAGTCTTCACCACATACTATACTCTCTATATGGTTTTCATAGCGCATTATTCCTTTGTGGTGACTACCTTCATCTAAAAATGAAAATTCCCTTTATAGATCTAATTAAATAACTATCTTTATCAGAAAAAATACACGAATACATTGAGATAGCCTTTAAATCACCACTTAAACCAAAACTGATTATATCCCTTGAATACTTAAACTGCGGTTCACATAGCATAGCTACTATGAAGAATAAAGACCTTTTCTTTGTAGTTCCACAAACCCCTTTATGATTTTTTGTCCAATTTTTTTTTAGAATCTTAATAGTTACAAAATATCCTTTAGTTTAGATTAAAAAAAATTCTATGAAGAATTCCTTCCATTACAATAAAAAATTATTTATTTTCAGGCCCGAAAAATTTGGAAAACACTAGGCAACATTGCCAAACTATATACACAATTTTCAGTGCTCCCTCTAGTGAACCCATTCCTTTTTCTTAGATCATTGTCAACATAGTTTGTCAACAATTTATATGGAACTTCACAACTAAACTTGAAAACCTTAAAGTCCAAAATATAAATCAACCCCCAAAAAATATCAATTTACCTTAAAGGATTTTTTCCCAACAATATCTTCCTTTGGTTTTGTTGATAACTCTTCCCATTTTGATACCTCTTTAATGCTACTTCCCTATTCTACCAAAATTCACTTCTAGTAATTCCAAATAGTGATAAAAGATTTACCCAACAAAAACTATAATCCGACATGATCCATGATTTGTGTGAGAAATAAGAGTATAATGAAAAGTTCATCAATGATCAACTTCATTCCCTAAATAGTCTACTACTTTCATCATGAACCCCAAATGTCATGTTATATATCATTTGATCGACCATCCATAGAATCATCAGATTTAAAACTTCCCCTACTTCATTGTTCCCCCTAAAAGATTCTCCCCTACCTTTATCAAAACATTTCTCCCAATTTTTCAATAAAACCAAAGGTCACTCTTTGGTGGCCATAACATTGAAAATATCATATATGAACACAAAAGGGAAAATCACAACATACCTTGGGGATAGTGGTTCCCATATCTATAATTTATCAAGTGTTTGGTGTCAAATGAACTCTAAGAGATGTCAATGATTGTAAAAATATTCTTTGGGTATGACCATCATTAGATTATCTGCAACCTATAGTTTTGTAGGAACATACTACAACATCACAATCCCATTCCCTATATTCTCATTGATAAAATGATACTTGAATTTTACGATATTCATCAACAAGAGATGATCAAGAATTTTTTATAATATCTATAACACCTAAATTGTCGCAATGGATTCCATTCAAGGACTTCACTTCAACTCCCATATATTCAATTTGATGCTTTATCCACAATAAATATGTGGAAGCTTGAGTAGCTGCAATATATTTAGATTAAGAGGTTCTTAATGAAATGAGGTTTTGTTTCTTTCATGGTAAATAAACTCACACCCTAAGAATGTAGAATGAATCACCTGATGTTGATTTTCTATCATCTGCCAAACTAGCCCAATATGAAACTGTATTGGCTGATAATAAATATTAATATTTGTAGTTGTACACTAAAAAAAATCTACCATGCCCTTGATATAACAAATTATTATTTTTACTAAAAGTAATTATCTTTATTTGGGATTAATATTATATCATGATGATTGGAATGTAGAAAAAACAATATTGGGTTACTTCACTATTAAGTACAACTTGTTTCCAACAATATACCTGTAATATATGAAATTAAACACTCTGTCTTCATCATCTCATCATAATTTCATCCGGGTAGCCATCAGAGTCATTATATTCTTGTAATTTTACATTCGAAATATTCTAAAAACCTACTTAAAATATTTATATTTATAAATGAATATGTCATTCCTTATATCGCCTGAAAACCAATGGAAAATGTTAGTTCTCCAAATATTGACATCTCCAAATCACTTTTCAGGAATTCTGCGTACTTTTTTCAATGTGCTTCATCTAATACACCAAATAATATGTCATCAACATACACCAGAAGTATCATCCTTTTATTAAATTTATTTTTTACATAGAGATTATAATCAACTCCACCACACTAAAAACCAATTTTGTAACCCCTGACCCTAGTTACCCAGAGTTGGTGCATTATTACATAACATTGGCATGATCACCAGAGTTCATGTATCGAATTACTGATTAGTTTAGTAGCCATGGAAGTACTAGATACATATATAAGTTTTACATTACATCATGAGATAAAAACAAAAACAACATTTTTTCCCATTTGAACACACTTATATCCCTTAGCCTATCCCTGTTGGTCAACCAAAAAATTCTTCTTCACATCCTGAAAAAAAACATAAAAAGGGGTGATCTCAGATTCTCAGTAAGGATAACAATATAGGGTAAACATTCATAAATAAGTATAAACATTTAAGGAAATGTATAATACTAAAACATAATCCTTTTAAACAGAAAATTCAGCATAATATGGAAAATTGAAATTGAATAATTCAATTTACTTATTTACATGGATATTCTACTAGTTGAATAATCACATGCAATATCAATATCCAATTTCATAATGATGGAATTCACAATTTAATACCTCATAACCACATAGTCAAGGTCTCGTTCCAAGACTACAAATAAGATTTTCTCATAGTCTTGTTCCAAGACACTAGTTTGTCTCATGAGACCGACCGATGCATCAAAGAGCTATAGTGGACTCCACCCATCACTTACTATGTCCAATGCATTCCTCATATGAAAAGATTGAAACATTACATAAACATTTGTATTAAAAATAGCATACTAAATTTTAATAATTTAACCATAAACCATGAATGGAATAAAAATAACACATCCATAGTCAAACATATCACAGAACCTTCAATACAATATAGAATATTTTCATCTTAATAAATAAACTTCAAAAAAGTGTAAAATTCATCAACGAATGTTGACATAGATGAAATAAAAAATATTTGAGAGAATTATCTATTTCTATTTTGAAATAATTTAAAAGTCACATAATTATAAAAGAAAACATTTATTTTGAAAATATTCTTATAATCTTGTAATAGATGTTTTGATGATTTTATAATGGCGAAAAATAGTCTCACCCTCCGTATAAGTTAAAAAAACATTATTTCCTTAATTTTGTTGAAAAGGTTATAAAGGACCTTATTTGGAAAACGACGGAAAGGTTCCTTTATAATAATATCATAAAAATTTAAAAAAGGGTATAAATGAATTTAACCCATATTCTAGGAAGTTGTAAAAATGTTTGGAATTTTTTTTAAGAAACATAGATGAGAATGATAAAGAATTCCCAGTAGATACTCACATATAAACAACCTCAGATAATAAAGAGATTGTAGAATGAACCCTTACCTTTTAATTTTCCTTGATCGAGGGTATTTTAACCTCTTTTAGAATAGTTAAATAATTTTTATTAAATTATAAAAGAACCCTATTCATAAATATTATATCATATATGATCTTCTAATAGTGCTTTGTTAATAATATTGCAGTAGTATCATTGTTTCGGGTGTTAACTGATTCGTTTTCCTTTATATGATTGGTTATGAAAGCCATGATTGTTATGGATTCGATGTATTTGATTCATATTCAGAATGATAATAATTTCTTGAAATTTATTTTTAATAATAAAATGAAAATTATTCTTGAATGGTTATGATGGGTAATGAATCTCATCGCCTTCGTGGAGATGGTAATCCGTACGCATGCACGAGGGATAATACCATTCTATTGATGGTGGAATCGTATGTAATTGGATGATATATCACATATACAGAATAATTAACATGTTATATTTATGATTTGAATCAATTATACTCATTATTATACCAATTCAGATAATGGAGAGTTGAATAACAAAATACACCATGCCGTGGAGACGGTAAGCCGTACGTACGCAAGTATGGTGGCTGTGTCCTTCACAAGATGGATAGAATAATTAATATTGTTGTAAAATATTTATAATAACATCAAAGTATGTATAAAATACTACAGTTTTTATTTTGGTATGAAAACGAAAAGGAAAGAGAATGTGGAATAAGAAAATAACTTTGAAAGAGGTGGTGAAATTATTACCTCTTCCTCAGGTGTTTCCTTTTTAGTCGATCAAAAGGGATCATTAGGATAGTTTTCTGACCAATGTAAGGATTCTAGGTCGAAGAAAAGGTAGTAGGAAGGATATTTGAGTAGGGGATTTCCAAAAAAATGGCATTAGAGGTGTGAAATTAAGAGAAGGGGATATACCCTTTTATAAGAGAGGTGATGGTCATTTTAAGAAAACCATGAAATATTATTTTATTATAAAATCATTTTCAGTTTATAATGACTAAAAATGGATTTATTTCTAGTATAAGGTGGGGATGGGTGTAAATATTATCAACCAATAGGTTTTAGACATTTTTAGGTCACCATATTAACCTTATCTCTTAGATTTAACTCTTAGTTAAATAGATTATCATTTACAATGACTCCTATTATTTTTAAATTATATGGTTAATAAACATACTATAAAATGTGATGTGAACCCCAATTGGTTCATTAATGACATATATATTATTATATAATTCTTTGGGATGAAAATTATATTTTTAGGACCATTATATCATTTAATAATATAGTATTTTTCCTAAAAACACATTTATGTCAATTTTGACACTATTTGGTATTTTGTTTTTGTGAAAGTGGTAAAAACATTATTTCTCAGAATTTTTTTTAATAAACCCAAAAATGTCATATTAACCATGAAAATTTATGGAATTCATCAGAAGTCTCAATTTACATTTATTTTGATATTTATAATACCAATTATTTTAATCTTTTATTAATAAGGTAATTACTGCATCATCATTGTGTCATAAATAAATTTAATTATTTAATGGATAAAAATTAAAAATAAAATAAAATTATGTAGGAAATATGTTTATATTTCTAATTAATATTTATAGTCTAATTTAACTTTTTTTAATGCTATATTAAAATTGTTTTAGTTATGAAAATTTGAATTTAACACTTCTAAGTCTTATTTAAATAAAATAATAATAAATGTCTTAATCTAATCCAAGTGGACCAAAAGGATCATATTTTATTCTCAATGTTGTTTTTGGTCGAAATAAACTCCTCCAATAGAATTAGGACATGTGTCAGGGTAATAATAATATCATTTTTACTTTTAATTACCAAATTTACTTTTAACCGTGGTAAATAAAAGTCAAAAGTAACTAATCACCAAAAATTATTTTCATCTTATTGAAACACATTTTACTTACTTATATCAACCGTGTCTCTCAATTGTTTGAAATTAAATTCACAGAAGTGGTAAAATTACGTTTTATGAAAATTTGCTAACATGCCTAGAAGGTGGGTAAAAGACGTTAAAAAATTCAAGAAACATCTATACATTTAATTTCATTATAAAATGACCCCAATTAATTTAATTGGACTAATATAGGTATAATGTATCTATTTTGACTTAAAATAAATTTAAATAAAATAAATATTTATTTAAATAAAAAATCGGTTTTAAACCAAAAAACTGTGTTTTTCACTATTCATAAAAAATTTATAGTTTTCATAAAAATGCCAAAAATTCACCCTAAGATAATTGTGATATTATGAATCCAAATATTAAGTCCATATTAAAAAATAAAATATTTAAAATTCCAAAAAGTGGGTATTACTATTCATAACGGCTTGTTTGATTGGTCTTGGTGTGCTAGAACTCGAAGTTGCGTACAACACATGCTATTGTATTATTAAAAGGGAAACATACTGTAGAAGCTTGGTGATTTACATTCTCCTCTCCTTCTAGAAAATTTATAACTCAATGTTTCTCTATAGAAGCTTGGTTTGCTAGAATTAGAAGTTTCTCCATAAAACTTTTACCAGACAAGTCGTCTGGTTTCTCAGCACTTGTTCTCTGGTATCAAGACTCTTGATAGGCTCTTCGCAATAAGACAGGTTAGGTTCCAGTTCTATTTCATCGTAGGTGAGTAAATTCATTGGGGAAGGAAAGTATTTTCTCAACAGTGATACGTGGAATACATCAGGAAATTTAGAGATACTTGGCGGAATTTCCAAATGATAAGCTACAACTCCAATTCGTTCTCAAATTTCGAAAGGTCTGATATACCTGGGACTTAATTTACCCTTCTTACTGAATCTTATAACACCATTCCATGGAGATACCTTCCATAAAACATGATCACCTACATGAAATTCCAAATCCTTCCTTCGGTTATCGACATAGCCTTTTTTCCTAATTTGAGCATCTTTGATGTGGGTTTGGACAATCATCACCTTTTCCACTGTTTCCTCAAAAAGTTCTAGGCCTATGATTTTTCTTTCACTAACATCATCCCAAATAGTTGGTGTGCAACATCTCTTTATATATATCGCTTCATATGGTGCCATATGAATACTTGAATGGAAGCTATTATTATATTAAAATTCTACCATAGGTAAATAATGATCCCACATACCTTGGAAGTCAAGTGAACAAGATCTCAACATGTCTTCTAAGGTTTGAATACTCCATTTTGATTGTCCATAATTTTTAGGGTGGTAGGCAGTGCTCAAATGAAGACCAGTATCGATAGACTTCTTAAGTATTTTCTATAATCATGATGTAAAATGGGGATCATGATAAAAAAATCGATGGGGGTACTCCATGAAGTCTTAAAACTTCATTAATATATAGTCTTTCTAAACATTAAAGTAGTAAATCTTCTCTTATAGCAAGAAAATTTGCTGAATTGGTAAGACAATAAAAAATGACCCATATTGCATCATTCCTTCTATGAGTGTTTGGTAGCCCCATGACAAAATCCATCGTAATATCATCCCATTTACACTCAGGTATGGGAAGAGGTTTCATGAATCCTCTAGGATGTTGTCTTCCAGCATTCACCTATTGACAAACCATACATCATAACACATAATCATAAATCTCCCTCGTCATGTTGTCCCACCAAAAATGATCTTTCAGATCTCTATACATCTTAGTGCTACCATGGTGTACAGATAAATTAGAGCTATGAGCATCATCCAACAATTCCCTTTTTACATCAGGTATATCAGGAACACAATGTCTCTTCCCAAATTTCAGAATTCCATCATCATATACAATGTCAATCAATCTCCAATAATTCACAGCTTTAATTGTCTTTTGAATCTCCTCATCATCAGCCTAGGAACTTTTTATCCTTTGTATTAAAGACTGTTTTTAAAAAGTATTGATGTTTCACCTTCTATGATTATTCCCATATCCATAGTTACTAGATCCATGAACATAGGATCCCTTTAAACTCTTATCTTGTTCAAAACTCAATGATCCATTCTTCTCAAAGAATCTGAAACCTTATTTTCCTTCCCTAGGTGGTAGTGTATATCGCATTAATAATCTTTGAGTAGGTCGAGCCATCTACTTTGCCTCAAGTTGAGTTCTTTTTTGAGAGAAAGTATACTTCAAACTATTGTGATCAGTATATATCTCACATTTTCACCATAAAGATAGTGTCTTTATATATTAAATGAAAATATTAAAACTGCTAACTCAATATCATGAGTAGGATAGTTTTGTACATGATGTTTTAGTTGTCGTGATGCATAGGTAATAACTCTATCATTCTGCGTAAGGACATATGAGAGTCCTTTATTTGAAGCATCATTATAAATAAAAAACCCATCATTCCCTGATGGCAGAGTCAAGATAAGAGAATTGAATAATCTTCTCTTCAGTTCTTCCAAATATTTTTCACACTCTTTTGTCCAAAAAAATTTAACCCCTTTACAAGTGAGCATGGTTAATTGGTTAGCGAATCAGGCAAAATTATGGACAAAACATCAATAATAACCCGCTAAAATAGTAAAACTGTGTACCTCATTTACACTCATCGATGATGGCCATTCTTGGATTTCTTTGGTCTTTTAAGGATCGACAAAGATTCCATCTTAATAGGCAATATGTCCCTAAAAATAAATCTCTTGAAGCTAGAATTAACACTAGCTAAACTTCTCATATAATTTATCTCTTCAAAGGGTTTTCATAATAGTGTGCAATTGATTTTCAATATCTTCGTAGAATTTTGAGTATACCAAGATATCATCAATAAATAACACTAAAAGGTCGTCAAGATGTTACTTCAAAACTCTATTCATTAGATCCATGAAAACAGAGGGTAAATTAGTCAGTCCAAAATGCATTACGGTAAACATATAATGCCCATACGTGGTACAAAATGTTGTCCTTATAATATCTTCCTTCCTCACACACAATTGATGATATCCGGATCGAAGTTCAACCATTGAAAAATATTGATCTCCATGAAGTTGATTGAGTAAATCATAAATGCGAGGTTGGGGATACATGTTCTTTATTGTTATAACATTTATCTCCCTGTAATCAATGCATAACCTCATAGATCTAGATTTATTTTTGATAAAAAGAACAGGGGATCCCCATGGAGAAAAACTTGGGGAATAAATCCTTTATCACTCAATTCCTCTAGTTGTTTATTTAATTCCAAAAATTCTACAGCGTCCATTCTATAAGGGGTCATTGATATGGGCCTTGAACGGAGAATCAAATCAATATAAAACTCAATTTCTTGTTCAGGAGGATGTCTGGGAAAATTCTATGGAAACACATCAACATATTCTTAAACAATAGGTGCATCCTCTATTTGAACATTCCTTTCCTCACCCATAGTTATTTATCTCTCTTCCACCCCAATAATTTAATTTTGTAGAGCTACTAGGGGTGGATCTAGATAATAATCAGATGGTGACATTTATGGTATAAATAAAAGGTACTCTTTATCATCATCAAAAATTGTAACATACTTCTTCTTACAATAAATTTTCTCATCATGGTCCAAATTCCAATACATACTGAGGATTATATCAAATACAATCATTGGTATGATGATGAGATCAACAGATAAATAACGTTTATATGCCTTAATGGGAACTGATTCATAAAACATTGTTGCAATGATACTTCCCTTAAGAGTTTTGACTGACAAGTCCCATATAAAATAAAATTGTAAATATCTAATTTTTATAGAAAAATACGAAGATATGAAACAATGTGATGATATAGAATCAAATAAAGCACTGGATAAATTTGAGGAAACCATCAAATTATCTGACACTACATCTTTCGGATCTTCATCCTCTTTAGTAGTGATCGCATAAGCTTGTCCTTGATCCCCTGTCCTTTTCTGAGGTATGTTTTTAGATAATAGGACATTAATTTGAATATTTCCCCATTTCTATAAAATTTTAGCACTCAAAATTGATAGCATCTTTCATTCCGTTACAATCATGAGCTTGGGGACCTTTTTCACCACACTTGTAACAGACTCTCATTCCCATCAGGGAAGTACCAGGGTGTTTCTTCCTACATTTACCATAGTATGGGTATTCAACTTTTCCATTCTTCCCCTTATTTCCATTTTCAGAGTGTTTAGTAGATGTCTTCTTCTCATGATTTTCTATAAAGTTGTAAGACTTAGAAAATTCATTTTCTATCTTAATAGAACATGAGACAATATCATCATATTATGAGAAGAATTGTGTGACTAATGATCAACGAAGAAATTTTTTTAACCCATGAAATAATAAATCAATATTACTCATTGGGTTATATATATAATCTGATGCATGCCTTGCTAACCATGTAATGTTAGCCTCATACTTTGCGACATTATCATCCTACTTTTGATTCAGACTCATTAATTTCCTTTCCATATCAACTCAATGGTCACGAGGAAAGTATTTTTATATGAAAATATCTTCAAACTCTCTCTATTACATATTTGATACTTATTCATCTTTCTTTGTCAGTTGAATTAATGACCATCATCGACCTGCATCTCCCGTGAGGTGATAAACTGCCATGAAAACTTTTTCACTTTCACTACTCCCCAAAGCATGAAATATTTTCTCTAAGGAATATATCCATTTCTCAGCTACAAATGGATATGTAGTGTCATTGAAAGTTGGTGGTTGTTTCCACATGAAGCGGTATATCATTGATCATCTGTATTGTAGATCAGGGTGTTCCATACGGGTAAGGTTATTATTCATAACCTGAGTGAGTTGTCCCAGTATGGTGATAAGATGATCAGCACTAGTTTTATCACCAACTCCAGAATAATTATCTTGAGTAGGAGGGAAATCCCAAAATGGATTATCTTCATTTATAAGGTTTCCATTCCATCCACTAGGCACCATTTCTAAACAATGGAATACACTAGATTAGTTTATGAATAAAAATATATAATTCCAAACTTGTAAAACATCTAACATATATTGAACTGTTTATGGATATAATCCATAATCATAAAAATGTTTTCTTTGAGAAAAAATATACTTATTAATCATTTGTAATGGTTTGTAAAGAAAATGTGAATCATCCTAAGAATATCCCCCAGGAGTGTCATAACCAAGAGTGTATCAAGGTCCGTTGTCATGTACCAGGATACCCCGGGTCAAGCCCGAAACTCCTAGTCAGTGTTTTCACTCATAGGTATATTTTTTCTAAATCCACCTCTACCTGTTGGTATGTTGACAGGGATATATTTCTTGTAAAAATCACAAAATATCTAAAATACCAAAATTATAGGAAGTTCTTCTATACTAGTCCTCAACGTCTATCTAATGGTAATGTTTTCTAATCAGAGTTTTTCTTAATATATCTTCCAATGTTTGTACTAAACTTACTCTGATACCAACTATAACACCCCGACCATAGTTACCCAGAGTAAGTGCATTATTACATAACATTTTAATGAACACAAGAGATCATGTCTTGAAGACTGATTCGTTTAGTAGCCTCAGGGGTACTAGATACATACATAAGTTTTACATTACATCATGAGATAAAAAACAAAAACATTTTGTCCCCTTTGAACACACTTATATCCCTTAGCCTATCCCTTGAGAACAACCATAATATAATTATTCACATCTTAGGAAAAATAAAAAATAGAAATGGGTAAGAACAGATTTTCTGTAAGGATAACAATATAGCGAAAACTTTTATAAATATGAATAAAAATTTAAGGCAACGTATAAGACTAAAACATAAGCCTTTTAAACTTAATCATCAAAATAATATGGAAAATATAAATAGAATAATTAAATTTACTTATTCACATGGATATTTTTCTAGTTGAATAATCACATGAAATATCAATAGCCAATTTCATAATGATGAAATGTATAATGCCAGACTTCATAACCACATAGTTAAGGCCTCATTCCAAGACTACAAATAAGATTTTATCAAATCCTTATGCCAAGACACTAGTTTGTCTCATGAGACATACTGATGCATCAAGGAGATATAGTGGACTCCATCTGTCACTTACTAAGTCCAATGCATTCATCATATGAAAAGATTGAAACATAACATAAAAATTCATATTAAAACTAGCATAAAATTTTTTAATACATTAACCCTAAACCATTAATGGTATAAAAATAACACTTCCACAGTCAAACATATCCCAAAAAATTAAATACAATATGGAAGATTTGTATCTTAATAAATCATCTTCAAACTACTTCAAAATCCATCAAAGGATGTTGGCATAGATTTAATCAAAACTATTTGAGAGAAATATCTCTTTTAATTTTGAAATCATTTTAAATTCACCTATTTATAAAAGAAAACATTTTTTTGAAAATATTCTTATATGATTTTAAGGGAATCTTTAAAGATATTATAATAGTGGAAAATAGCCGCACCGTACGTATAAGTTAAAAAAACATTCCTTCCTTAATTTTGTCAAAATTGTTGTAAAGGAACTTGTTTGGAAAATGATGGAAAGAGTCCTTTATAAAAATCTTACAAAAAGACAAAAAATGGTATAAATACATTTAACCCATAGCCTAGGAAATAGTAAAAATGTTTTTAAATGCATTCATAAGAAACACAGATGTGTATGATAAAGAGGTCCCAGTAGATACTCAAATATATACAACCTTGGATAATAAAAATATTGTAAAATTAACCCTTACCTTGTAATTTTTCTTGAACGAGGATATGTTAACGTATTTTATAAAAATTCAATCATTGTTATTAAATTAAAAAAGAATCACATACATAAATATGATATCATATATTATCTTCTAGAATTTTTTTGTAAATAATATTTTAGTAGTATCATTGTTTCACGTGTTAATTGATTCATTTTCTTTTACATGCTTGGTTACGTAAGCCATGTTTGTTACATATAAGATGTATTGGATTCATATCCAGAATTATATTATGTTCTTAAAAATTATTTTTAATCATAAAATAAAAAAAATTCTTAAATGGTTACGATGGGAAATGAATATCATCGCGTTCATGGAAACAGTAATCCGTACGTACACACGAGTAACAATACCATTATATAGATGGTGGAATAGTATATATTTTGATGTTATTTCATCTATACAGAATCATTAATATTTTATATTTATTATTTACATTAATTATACTCATTATTATACCCATTCATACAATGGATTTTGGAATAACAAACTACACCCCGACGTGGAGACGGTAAGCCGTACGTTCACACGTATGGTGACGTTGTAATTCATAGGATAGATAGAATAATGAATATTGTTGTACCATATTTATAATAACATCACAGTATGTATAAGGTATTTGATTTATTATTTTGGTATGGAAGCAACAAATAAAGAGGAAGTTGAAGAAGAAAAGAACATTGTAAGAGGTGGTGAAATTATTACCTCTTCTTCGAGTGTTTCATTTTGAGTTGATCAAAAGAGATCCTTAGGTTGAGTTTCTGATCAAAGTAAGGCCTCTAGATCAATGGGAGGGTATTTGGGAGGATATTAGAGCATGGTTTGGCCGAGATAAATAGCTTTGGAGTTGTGAAATTTAGAGAATGTGAAGTGCCCTTTTATAAGAGAGGTTAGGGTCACTTTAGGAAAACCTTGAAACATTATTTTATTTTAAAATAATTTTCGATTTATAATGGCTCGAAATGGATTTATTTTGAGGATGAGGAGGGGATGGATCAAAATACTATCAACCAATAGGTTTCAGATAGGTTTTGGTCACCATATTAACCTTATCTTTTAGATTTAACTCTTGGTTAAATAGTTCAACATTTACCATGTCTCCTTGTTTTTTTATATTATATGATTAATAAACTTACTATAAAGTGGCATGTGAACCCCCAGTGGTTCAGTAATGACATATATATTATTATTTAAGTCCTTTTTCTGATCATTATATTTGTAGTACTATTATATCATTTAATAATATAGTATTTTTTTTAAAAACTCATTTACGTCAATTTTGACACTATTTAGTATATTGTTTTTGTGAAAGTCATAAGAACATTAGTACTTATAAAAAAAATTATGAAATCAACCCTAAAAAGTAAAATTAACCTACAAAAATAGTGTAATTCATCAGAAGTCTCAATTTACATTTATTTGGATATTTATAATATCAATTATTTTAATCTTTCATTAATAAGGTAATTACTTCATCATCATTGTGTCATCAATGAATTTAATTATTTAATGTCTAAAAATTGTAAATAAAATAAAATTCAGAATGAAGTATTTTTAGATTTCTAATGAATATTTATTATATAGTTTATCTTATGTGTAACCCTATATTAATTTTTTTAGTTATGAAAATTTGAATTTCAAACTTTTACCTATTTTTTAAATATAATAATAATAAATATCTAAATCGAATCCAAGTGGACAAAAAGGATCATATTTCATTCCAAAGGTTGGTTTTGAACGAAATAAATTTATACAATATAATTAGTACATGTGTTAGGGTAATAATAATATCATTTTTACCTTTCATTACCTTATTTACTTTTAACCATGGTAAATAATCGTCAAACGTTACTATTCACCAAAAATTATTTTCATCTTGTTGAACAAAATTTTACTTACTGATATCAACTGTTTCTCAACAATTTTTGAAATTCAATTTATATAAGGGGTAAAATTACATTTTATACAAATTTTCTAATGTGCCAAAAGGTGGGTAAAAGATGTTAAAAAATTCAATAAAATTTTATACATCTAATTTTATTATAAAATGACTCTAATTAATTTCATTTAAATAATATAGGTATTATGTATCTATTTTGTCTTAAAATAAATTTTATTAAAATAAATAATTATTTAAATAAAAATTCTGTTTTAAACCAAAGAATAGTGTTTTCACTATTCATAAAAAATAAATAGTTTTCATAAAAAGCCAAAAATTCACCCTAAGATAATTTTGATATTCTAAATCAAAAAATGAAGTCCATTTTGAAAACTAAAATTTATAAAATTTCAAAAATAGGGTATTACTATTCATAATATCTAGTTTGATTGGTCATGGTGTGCTAGAACTCGATATTGCGTGCAACGTAATTTATTGTATTATTCCAAGGGAAACATACCATAGAAGCTTGGCGTGTTACAAATTTTCTTTAAAAAGTAACCAATTCAATAATTCCAGGCTATAATTTATTTATTCAATGCATATAGTTCATTTCTTATCCAACAAAATAGGTTCGCATTTTCATGAATGAAAAACCCATTTGGATGCTCGATATAAAATACATCTTCTAGAAACCGATAAAAAATGATGAATTGAAATCCATCTAGAAAATAGTGAATTTTATTTTCACTAATATGACCAGGAATAATCTGATTATCTCTCGCCTCACAATAGGTAAAAATGTTTCATCATGATCTATAACCTTTATCTAGGATTGCCCTTTGCACACTAGTCATTCTTTGTTTCAAATCACTATTTCAACTTCATTTTTTTATTCTAGAATACTCATTTGGTCCTCATGAAATTATTATATGCCAATATCAAAACAATCTCCAAGAAAAAACCCTAGGTTTGGAATGATATATATATTATTAATTCCAATTATTGAGATGAATTAAGATGTTTAATTACTCATCAGAATGAGGATACAACTTGTTATAAACACTATTGATATTTTTTCATAGTTTCTTGGTATTATAGAAATAGTCAGCTACACCATATTGTTTGAAAAAAATAGATAATCATGAAATACATTAATATAACTTCTTATCCCCCAAGTGATATTCTCTCAGTGTAAAAATAACAATTGAACTGATGAATGACACCAATGATTAAAAATTCAATTTGACTAGGAACCACTGGATCATTCAAGTATATCTTTGAAAGATATTCAATTTCACATCATAATATTCATCATATAATCTACCATATGTGCTTTAGAAGAGTTTATATTCTTCTTATTTAATGTATCTCTATTCAATTTATGCACATGTGCCCTTTCAACACACAGACCCCCTGGATTGTATCTCCCCCTAAGTCTAACATAAATTCTAGAAGGTATTATAAAAGACCAAAAAAAGAAGATGGGTATCTATGGAATCCCAATTAACATGATTATGGTTGTTCTTGATGGATCAACCCTTTTATACTTTCTTATAAATCACTATACTCATTCTATTTTTTATTCAACTTCCCAAACAACTTCAACTGTTATGGAAAAATGACTAGAAATTCTTTACCCATATGCAGCGTATTATTATGATATATAGATTTTATATGCATGATATTTTTCAGAATTTTGGGATTAAACCCACAAGTAGAAATTAACTTTTTTTATGATCCACAAATATTCCATTTTTTCATGATCCTTTCTTTGAGAAGGAATTATCCCACTAATTTTATGATCTTTTTCAATCCTCCATTAGAGAGATCAGTCTCTTTTCTTAACATATCACCTTGTTTCATGGAATATAAATTTATCAAGTCATTCTTTATTCTATTTTCTTTTTTCAATTGTCCAATTCAATTCACCATGACATGAGGGGAGTGAGTATCCCACTAAACACACAATATTCTTACTTATAAATGGAGTATCTCATCCCTTTTTCTTACTGGTTCTTTCAAATTCATTCTATGAGAGATGTTATGTGTGTAATAAAGGAGGTTCTTGGAACACCTTTCTTTGATCTTCTTGTGTTTTCTATGATACATTAAAATGATTTTTTAGGTTTATAGATTGCATTCTAGTAGTGGTTTTCTCGTTATACACCACAAGAGTTAGGGATCTCCCTTCAGGTTCTTTTTTATTCCCCACTTTCACCTAGCATCAATTTATTTCTAAAATCCCATTATTAGCATATATAAAAAATATCCCATTAAAAACATACCTCAAATCATATTTTCTTAGTTGAGATATTGATACAACTAGAGTTATTCTTTGAAAATTGTTCTCATGGGCTTATTTCTACATAATCATGGTGTATCCTAGTATTCCACAATAATAGTATTTTAGGGATACATTCATCTAAAATACTATACTTCCATATTTATTATGAATCTTCATATTATTATCTGATTTATAAATGTTTCTATAGTGAAATGTTGAAATATATTCCAAATCATCTAACCAAAAACATGAAATATGACTATGCATCCCAAAAAAATAGAACATATTGTCATTACTACTTGTAAAATTCATTTTTAATGTATTTTAAATACCTAAAATATTTTTCTCTATTTTTGTAACTGTTTTGGGATCTCTTCCTCTGATCGATGGGAGAGGGTTCGTCATAGTTAATACTAAATTTTCTAAAACTACATTGACTTTGGGATGAGACTATCATTTCATGTTTTTATTCTGAAATAGATTTTTTTTTCTTTTAATTTTACTATTACCTTATGAGGTATGGTTAAATAATAAATTTAACGAATCCATCAATTTTAGGCTGGCCTTTGGAATTAGATTGTTATATTTCTTTCGCGACTGGATATTACCCTTTTCACAATTGTTGAATCTTGTTTTCCCTATATTCTTGTTGAGCATCAAGTTCTCTCTTGACAGTCTTACCACCAGTCATCTAATCTTCCAATTCCCATAATAGTTTATCACCCATGTGACTTTGATCCTTTATTTTAAAATTAATATGAGCAATAGAATCTTTAAAGTACCCATTATATTTTTGTATCCTTTGATTCTAATGTACCAGTTCTGACTAGCATGTAGCATGATTTTCATTTCTATATTTCAAATCCCAAATTTCTTCAAAGATTAGATTCTTTCCATTGTAACCATATTTTATTTATTTTAGTTCTTTAGCTTTATAATCATTCATATCCCTTAAAATTATGATCACTTCAATAAGTCTTTTTTTAAACATTTTAGCCTTTTGACTTCAATTTCTTGCACATGTATCTGAATATCTTTAGACTTATTTTCTAAATACAATTTATGATCTAATTCCATTATTTTTTGGGAAAAATTTTAATTTTGGTCTTCTTGATTTATTTTCATCATCAGTAGTTCTAGGATCACTTAAAATATCGGGTTCTTACCTCATTCCTACAATATCATTGAATGCGTGAATATTTTATCTATATGATTTATCTAAACCATAATTCATGGAACTATTTTTTTCTTTAATGGAATCAAACTCTTTAAAAAAACACTTTTATAGTGAGTAATATTACCAGAATTTGTCTTTTTATTTGATGTTTTATCATTTTTGAGGACTCACATAAATAAGAGAAGACACAAACATAAATTTCTAAAATCAAATAAACTAGTCAGAGAAAAAAAAATAAAAAAAAGAATCATATGATGTGATACTAATTTTTAGGCACAAAATGGGCCAAGATATATTAATGGGTTGTGGGTGGGGTGAATTAGGGTATGAATAGTATTTTAAAAGTATTTAATACCCCAATAGAACTTGACTTATTTATTATAATTATCACTTTATTTTCTCTTTAGTGTTTATGTTGATCTTACCCTTTACAAATATATCTGATGTTGATTCATATAAATTAATTAAAGAATATTTAAAATGGACATAAGTATTTTTAATTGGTTTACCCTCATTGGGATATGCCCAAGGAACGTACAATGACAGTGTACCGATGTACCAAATCTACTAAATCTCACTGCCAATACATGGTTCGTAGGGGAATCACTATCCATACTGGTTCACTAACATTCACAATATGAAAGATCACTACTCTCTCAACTTAAGTGTGGTCACTTATTCTTTAGAGTAATCTTCTATTGTTATTAATCACCATATAATTATTTTATAAATATACGAGGGTTCCATGAAGTCTTGTTTTCATTTGGTAAAATAAGTACACTTCACCTCGTAGCACTTTCCTTTTTGAGTGACCTTTTTCAAAATAGTTTATGTCCCTTCATGAGATTCCTAAATCCCTTCATCAACTACCTCATTCATGAACCACCTATTTTTCAAAATTCTTCCTTTGAAAATTGATTTAAACCATTCTTGAACATTATGCACCATTTAATGTGAGTGCTTCATAATCCCCATTTCCTTTGCAGGATAAAGTTCCCCAAAAAAAGATTCATCAAATAGTGGTTTCTTTACAGATTTCCTCTTTTTTGAGTGGATATCATTCATAGAAAACATTTTTCAGAAACCACTTCCTTCATGGAAAACCTCTTTGATGAACCAATTTTGGACATAGGTGAATTCTTCCAATGATAATTCTCTCTGACATAACACACTCTCTTAACTTGATGAAGTGATTATGGGTCCTTTATATAGGAAAAGAAATACCAAAAACCTATCAATCACAATTACCATTAACTCATTTTTGGATTGGTCTTCACCACATACCATACTTGCTATGAGGTTCACGTAGCACATTATTCCTTTGTGGAGGCTGCTTTTATTCATAAATGAAAATTCAGTTTGTGGAGCATATTAAATCACCATCTTCATCTGAAAAAGGCTAAAATCCTTTTTAGTGGACTTTAATACACCACCACCAATCCTAAATTATGATCTCCCTAATATAATTCCTTTTAAGTTCGCATAGCGTAGCTACTATGCCGAATGCCTATTTTTTCTTTATGGTTTTACCAAATCCTGTATGCTTTTGGGTCCATGAACTCCTTGAGAAATTTTATGGTTCTAAAAAATCTTTTAGATGATTTATATTCTACAAATAATTCTATAAATAAATCTTCATTTTTTCATGAAAAACCCCAATCATGAGTCCCAAAAAATTGGAAAACACTGGGAAATGACGCCACCTTAAATATGCAATTTTCTATAACACCTCTAGATCATTCATTATTTTATCTTATATCCTTTTCAAAATAACATATCAAAAATCTATCTAAAAATACACAAAATACCTTGAAATCATACTTTTTCAACAAACTCAATGAACAAAAAATATATTAAAGTTATATTTAGAGATTTCTTGACAACACTTATTTCTTCTATATATAAATAGATGTTTTATTTTCTTTATTTTAAAACAGTTTTACATTCTCATATATCCTTTTGGTTTATTTTTTTGTGGGAAACTAATTCCTTAACAGTTTATTATTATCCATAACCAATTTTTTGAATCCTCTAGTGATCAGGGAGTACACTTGGGGCCATTTTAGTAACACTTAGGGATTTTAAAATAACATTATGTTCAACAGTTTATACAACATGAAACACAATGCTTAAACAAACAAAAAAATATTATTCCTCAAATATAATAACTATAATCTAGAAATTTGAATAAAAAGGTACGAATATTATTAGAATAATTATGAAATTTATGTAAACTACCTAGTCAAAATAAATGTATTGATTAATGTGTATTAAATAATTACTACATTATCAAATAAAAAATTTTATTCTCAAAAATACATTTTCTTTAAAAATTGTTTTTATTGCATCTTATGAGAGAATATTATAATTAATTCCTAGAATATTTAGAATCTTATTTGAT
Source organism: Viscum album (assembly GCA_963277665.1). Classification (NCBI taxonomy): domain Eukaryota; kingdom Viridiplantae; phylum Streptophyta; class Magnoliopsida; order Santalales; family Viscaceae; genus Viscum; species Viscum album. Next base: position 1,599,323,017 of record OY728141.1, read on the forward strand.
AAAACGGTATCAATTTTAAAACTATCATTCCAAAATTATCTTATAGTGAACTTTTGGGATTTTTCAGAATAGATTGATTTTCAAGTGATTAATAAAAAAATACCGATTTTCATTGAAAATTTTATTTTTCATTCAATATTTAAAAAATTACATTTTATGTTAAAATGGTTTCAAAGTAAAAATATTTATAGTATATTATTAATAATTTAATTATTTTTACTTTAATCAATTTTATGTTTCAATTTACTATAAAAATGTTTTTATAGTTAAGAGGATTTTCTTTGAAAAATTGTTTTTCATTGTGTTTTTTTTATCTAAAATTAATTTCTACCAATTCTGGGAATTGAATATTGAAAAATTAATTCCATATTTTTAATCATGATGTCCAAATTTGGTAAATAAATCTATTTATTTTTTTGTTATTATGAATAGTAAATGTTGAAAAAATTTATCCCATTTATTAAAGGAAAATTTGGAAATTAAAGTTAAAAATAACGAGATAAGATCTCAAAATCAACCCAAAAATTACCCTTACCAAATTTTATATTTTTATTTATTTCAAATCCTTCCATGTTTCAAATATATACCCAATTTTTCTATATTTCATTGATTAGGACCATTATGTTAATTTAAGAAAAGCAATCCATATGTCAATATCTTGACTTTAATAACTATAAATTTTTATTAGAAGAATAAAAAAAAGGAAAAACATGGTTATATATTTTTATTGAAAATTTAATATATTTATTTATCATTGTAATTTATTTATGATTTTTAGTTGTGAAATAATTAGCAAAAATTCTTGCATAACATTGATATAATATTTATTCAATTAATAGAAAAATAAATTATATTACGTTAAAAACAATAAAATTAATATTTTTTTGGTAACATACACTAAAAGAAGAATTCTATATATATATATATATGAAAAATTATAGATGTTTTAAATTTAAATATTTTAATTATATTTTTTATTTGATGTCTTTAATGTTAAATTAAATAAATATTACAAAAATGACATTAATGATAATTTATGAAAATATTATTCTATTACGTTATTTAAAAATCATAAAAATATTTAGAGAGGACAAGTAGGACAATATATGGTTAATCAGATTTATATTTATGGGGTAATTTTAATCTTTTATGTAAAATTATAAACTTTTAAGGGAGAAAAAGATGTTACCACAGTTAAGGTTAAAATAGATTAACCAAGTGTTTAAACTAAATGATATGGTTTAAAACACCACATAATCCTAAGAAAATTGTATTGTATGATTTTATTTCAATTATATAATAAAATATATTTTAATATTTTCCAATTTTGAATAAATTGGATTTGGAATGATTTTATTATATTTTAATCTTTTAAGAAATTACAAGAGTACCCCTACCCTCACTTATAAAAGGGCTCACCTCCTTTCTCTTCTTTACAAAACATTGAGCCTTCTAGATCAACAATACACATACAAATTATCTTGTAAATATATTTATCCAAATTTTAGAGGTGTTTTTATTCCCAAAAGACAATCCTTTGGATCATTACGAGTTTATTAAGAGGTTTTATTTCAAAGAACAAGAGTTTCAAATGAGTATGAATAAGGACGAGACTTAAGGTAAGGGTTTATCATATAAATTTGTCTTCATTAAGACACATGTTATGTTATGAACCTATATTTTTTTATGAGGTGTAATTAATACCATTTTACATGTTATATCGTGAATTTATTTATATTTATAATATTTAATGTTTTATTTAATGTTATTCTTTCATCGGGCTTATGATTGAAAAGTTACCAAAGCGGAAAGGGATTTAAGTTTCAATAATATTTTAATCATGATTTTTTATATGTTAATTTATATTGAGAAAATTATAATTTCCTTATATGATAAATACCTTCATTTTATTCTATTATTTTTATTTTTGGAGAATTCATGTCTTCATCACTTTATGTGCTCAGGTGATTTAAAGAATGTATTTAAGGAAAATAGAGAATGTTTTACAATTTTGATTCAAATAAATTTTTATACATGTATATGTATTTTAAAAATGTTTCAAATATTGTTTTCAATATTTTACTATTAATTTTTAAAGTCATTTTTATAGAATTTTGAATTTTTATAAAAATATTTCAAAAGAATCTTCCAGTTGTTTTCTGAACGAGATTCTTTTTGATTTTTTTTAAAAAATATGAAGGGAATGTTTTATTTTAATTTATACAACATGAATAAAATTTTCTACATTCATGAATACTTAATAATTTTAATATTACATTACAAGTTTCCATGATTATTTTAAAATAAATGTCTTCCAAAATATTTTTGAAATATTTTGATTTTAAAGAAGTGATTTCAAAATAAAAAGGTAATTTTTCTCAAGAAATGATCCAAGTGATCTTTTAAAAAAATTCATATATGATTACATCATTTTTTTACTATGTTTCAATGGGGATATGATTCTATGTTACCATCCTTATTCTTTCTCAATATGGTTTATTGTTATGATGATATAATGTTTATAAAACCCATTTTCTTTTCCATGGGGATGTTATAATGAAATATTTAATGTTTTGATGATATTGTGGCATAAATATGAATGTATTATGATTATATTATGATTGGGTTTTTTATATACCTATAATGAATTGTTTATATATTGATAAATCATGAGGTAAATATGTTATCCATGAACCTGATTCCATGTTCACAATTTTATGTGTGGACCTTGTTTTCATGTCTATAAGTTTATGAATGGACATGAATTTCATGTACATATGTTTATGCATAGACCTAGTTTTCATGTCCATAAGATCATGTGTGGACTAGATTTAATTTCCATAAGTTTACAAAAGGGATTTATTTTATGTCCTTAACTTAATGAGTAAACCAATTTCTATTTATACATGTTCAAAATGTTATAATCTGATGTTTTTTTCACATTCTTATGTTTTTGTTATTTTACCATGGCTCATGTTATTTGATTCTTTTATGGCTCATTTATTATGGAATTAAAATCATTATGAAATGAATCAGAAATAGGATATATGATATGAAGATTATTGTTTTCCAATGTTAAGATCATGCACTCATGACATTATTCACATATTGTAATTAATTGATCATTGAAATACCCCTCGTTTACTCTTTATAAGAATCTAAGATAATAGTTCTTAAGTTTCTTTTCCCCAGGTTATGAATTAAGGTTTGAAGTAGTGTATGTGTAAAAAGGGTACTATGTGGGAAGTTTTTGATACTGATGATGTTTCAATAAATAAGAATATTTTGTATCCAGTATTCAAATAAACTAAACCTGTACAATACTTAAGTGTATATTTTTTTAAATATATTGTATATTCATCAATTAATATGTAATATATATATATAAATCATGGGTCATTATAGTTGGAATAAAAGTAAATTTTAGTCAGTATTTGAAGATTTTGATTAGTGAACTATAGTGAAATCCATGTGGATAAGTCTAAGCATATGATAGCATCCTAATTTTTGGGTCGGGAAGAAATTATTTGATTTTCTGAGAAATAAATACTTACTTGGATACTATAAGAAGACATGGTTTTTTCACAGACATATATAGGGGCAATAACCTCAAAGAGTTGGTTTAGTAGATCTTAACCATCATTATGGTGCACTATGACTGTGTCCTTACAGCACACCGAGTTTTCCACTCCCAGGTGATATTGATTGGTTAAATAAAATTTAACATATGAACTATAATAACGGATTTTAATAAATGATAACCAAGGATGTATTAGGTTAAACCTATGGTGTTATATATCAAAAATAAGGTGTCATATTTTAGACGTCATATGAATTATTTTTCATGATTATAAGATTTTCCACTATGACTATTTTTATTAACAATATAGTTTTGGGTTTTATTGAATGGTAGGAACCCAAAGGAATCATGTGAAAAATTAATGTTATGGTCAATGAAACAACTATACTCTTGAAAAAACAAATGGATTATAAGGTTGGATGCAATATTTTGTAGAAATTATCACTGAACTCTCTCAAGCTATGAGTAGTAACACTAGTCCTAATGAACTTACGAATCCACCAAGGAGGTAGAGACATGCCGGTTAATCATTTATGTGACAATTTCCTCCCACTTATATGGGGTTTTGGAGCTAATATTTTCTTATAAATGGATTAACGTGATGGAAGTGTTATTTTGTTCTTCAGTTCTTAGCCCATGAATTTTTTTCCTAGATGTTTATCATTTGGAGTGAAAATTACATCAATCGAGGAATTTTATTAAGAATCCTTGGTAAAGGGATGAAATTGAATCCAGGGAAGGGGATGAGTTAAGGATAATATTTTTCAGTAAGTACTTCCATCCCATTCTACTTACAAAAATTGAGAAGGAATTCCTTGTGATTAAACATTAGGATGATGAATCCGTTGTTACAAATGAGGAAAATTTTACAAGGTATGAAAGGTATGATTCTATTTTAATAATTATTCTTTAAATTATTATTTTTTGACTCTTTAGTGGTTAGAAATGTAATAATAAAAAGTAATTGGACATAAGGGTCTTTGAAATCTATAAAGAAATAAATTTATGTGCACTTAAAGTAAAAAATATAATTAGAAAACCGTAATGGTTATAGTGATAATAATAGAACGACTGAATTTCATGGAAAATCATGTGGTACTTCACATGGAGGGAATAAAATTATTCAACCTCCTACTTTACAAAAATTTATGAATGAAACCTTAGGTGAATTACTAAGAGGAACAATAAGACGTTTTAGGGGTGGTAAGCATGGCCATCGAGAAAAAGAATGTTGAAGTGACGTAAAGATGGAAATAAATGAAATTAAAGGAGATAAAGTCTAATAGAATAAACCAATCAAACTTAAATTCTATAAATGAAAGGATTTTGGGATTTATGAAAATCAATTCTATAATACAAGGGATAATGATGATAATAAACAAAAAAACCATTAATGATAAATGAAAAAGGGAATGATTATGAAATTAAAAAAGTTGAAGTAAATAGTGATAATTAGGCTTCACTTATCCTCTAATATAGACTTGGGGATTCCATATTTATGTTTGTATGAATGAGCACTATAAAAATCTTATTATTAAAAATTTCACGTGTGAGCATTGATTAGATGTCTCCACATAGATTTCATATTAAATTCTAGAATAATAAAATAATACTTGATATTATGAATCAATATATAACCATCTATCAATGTAAGAATGAACATTAAATTTGAACGGAAGTATTTTTGGTTGATATATGAGCTTATTTAAGGAATAATCAGTGAATTGGCTTATGGAATAATATATTAATTTATGGTGACATTACATTGGGAAATAATTTGTATATTTTGGTGAACGTATGATCAAGGTATATATATTTTGGTATGAGACTTTATGAGTGATTAAAATTATTTCAAAATAATTGTTAAGTAGATCCTATAAGGTTATGAGATTAAATCATTCTAACATTTAGGTTTCAATCTTATTTATACATATTTTGGCAGAGTATGAAAATCAATTTTTCATGGAATGGATTAAGTTAAACTTTTGGTGTTAAGTTGTTTAAAATCAATATAAAATATTTATCCATATGGGAATACTTGTGCTAACCATTTTGGTTTTGATGAATACTAGAGATAGATTGAATGAATTAAAATTATTTTAGGGATATTATTATATGAAAAAAGTATATTGTAGTTCTTTATTCGTGAAAAATTCATCTCGAATATTCATTTCATAGAGTAGGAGATGAATTGAAAAATGATTAATGCACTACCAAATGATAAAATTTTTCTTTCCCATGTTTTTTATATTTATAGTAAAAGAATAAATTAATTTTAGAAATATTATCATGAAAAAAATTGTCATACTTTGACATTTATTTTGGATCAAAAAATGGCCTTTTAAAACATCATATATTTCTGGTTTTGTGATTATTAAATATCTCCAAACCATGTCATTTATCACTCTCTATTTGTCCTTAGATGTTTTTTTATGATACATGTTCATATTTTAACATAATACTAATGTTATCATATTTAGAAACCCAGTATAGTGTTATACCAGATGAACTTCATATTTCTATTTCCCACTTTTTAAAAGGATGTTTTATTAACCCTTTTTACGATGTGGCTTTTATAAAAAAGAATATTAGATTTTTAAACCCTTAATTAATAAGAAAAAGTACAAATTTTGTGGATTAAACATATTGATTAGGTGGTTGTAACAGCTTAATATTTTAAAAGGACACTATGTTTGATAGCATATACAACACACAACACCATGATTAAAGGAACCAAAAAATTTTATTATTTAAATATAAAGGTTATAATCTAGCCGTTGAATTGGAGGTATGAATATAATTAACCACATTATGAAATATATGTGAAGGAAATAGTCAATAAAAATTTATTGATTAATAGTTAAGAAATAAGTTATGAGTTTTTCAAAAAGAAATTTTATTTTTCAAAATATGGTTTCCTCAAATAAGGTTAGGAAATATGGTTTTATTGTTTTTTATGAGGTTAAATTCTAAAATCATTAGAGTATTAAAATTTTTATTTTAAAAAATTGATATCAATTTTGAAACAGTTATTTTAAAATTAGATTAAATTTTTTGGATTTGTTTTTAAAGATTGATTTTTAGTAAATAGTGAAAAATGACAATTTTCATGAAAACTGTATTTTTCTTCACGAATTTAATAAATTAGATTTTGTTTCAATATGATTTAAAAGTAAAAATTGATTTATTATTTTATGGGTAATTAAATTATGTTAATTTTTTTTCAATATTATGATGGAATTTAGAATTAAAAAATTTGTATACTTAACAAGGTATTTTTTTTAAAAACTATTTCATTACATTTTTTGTTTGTATCTTAAATTAATTTAGTACAATTTTAGAAATTGAATCTTGATAAATAGATTAAATATTTTGAATCATGAGGAATAAATTTGGAAAAAAACCTCACCTTTTATTTTTGGTCATTATGAGTAGTAACCTTGGTAAACATTTATCACATTGTTAAAGGATAAATCAAGTAATTATTGTTAAAAATAATGAGATAAGATCTAAAAATAAAATAAACACATTATGTTTTCATATTTTAATAGTGGAGTTCATTCATATACATCAATGCATCGAATATGAAACCACTTGGTTCCATATTCCTTTGATTAGGGCCTCTATATTATTCCAAGAAAAGAATAAATACAAAATTTCACTCTCTTGACTTCAATAATTCTAAATTTTTATTATAATAATAAAAATAGGAAATATTTTGTTCTAAATGTTTACTTGAAAGGAAATTTTTTTATCATGGTAATATATTAATTTTATTTAGTGGTTAAATAATTACATTAAATTCTTATGCAATGTTGATATAGTATTTATTCAATTAATAGAAATATAAAATAATATATTTTAAAAACTCTGAAAGTAAAATTATTTGTGTTATTTAAAGTGACCCACAAATTTTATAAATAGATACGAAATATTAGATATTTTTTCAAAAGTATATATTTAAATTAAATATTTTTCTTGATATTTTTTAGGGAAAATTAATTTAATAGTGTTATAAATGAAATTAATGATATTTTACGAAACTAATATTTTATCAAATTATTTGAAAAGAATAGAAATATTGAAAGTAGAAATTTAGGATAAAACATGGTTTAAAATTTCAAACATTTTCCATTTTTGGGACAATTTTTACATTATAAGTGAAATTATAACCCTTTAAGAGTGAAAAAGACATTATCACTACTCAGGATGAAATATGTTGACTAAGTGGTTAAACTAAATGATAAGATTTAAAAAACTACATAAACTTATCCAAATTTTACTGGTTAATATAATTTTAACCATATCATACCTCAAATTCAAATATCTATCCATTTTTAAGAATTTGGATTGAGAATGAATTTATTCAAATTTAATCTTTTAGAAAATTCCAAGAGTTCCCCTCCTGTTAGTTATAAAAGGGAACTCCGCCTTTCCATTCTCTATAAAACATTGAGCCTTCTAGCTCGACCAATACATTCCAAATTTTCTTCTCAGCATCCTTATCCATGTTCTAGATGTTATAGTATTCCCCAAAGACCAACCCTATGATCCTTAATAGGATATCTAAAGGAGTTATTTCAAATAAGATGATGTTCAAATGCATAGGAAGAAATACGATATTTGAGGTAATGGTTTATCATCTCAAATTTTATTTTTTGAGGCATATATTATGTTATGAACCTATATTAATTTTTTGTGTAATTAATTCACTTTGACATGTTTTGTCATGAATATATTCATTTTCATGATATTTGAGGTTTAATTTAATGTTATTCTTTCTTGGGGATTGTGATTAAAAATTTACAATTTGGTAAGCAATTAATGTTTCAATGCTAATTTAATCAAGATTTTTTATATTTGAATTTATGTTGTGGAAATCATGTGATATTTATATGATAAAAACCTTAAATTTTATTGTCCACATTTTATTTCTTGAGAATACATGTTTTCTTCACTTTAAGTACTCAAGTGATTGAAATAATGTTTTTATGGAAAACCATCAATGCTTTTCTATTTGGTCCAAAATCGTTTTTGTTCTATGTCTATGTTTTCAGGAAATGTTTGTATTATTTTTTATTATTTTTTGAAGTCTTGTATTATTATTTTTTTCTCTCTATAAAAATATTTCCAAGGAATATTCCTTCCATTTTCTGAACTATATACTCTTTCACTTTTTTATAAAAGTTTGAAAGGAATATTTTCTTTTAACTTTTACGACATGAATTCAATTTAACTCTATCATTAACACTCAAAGATTTAATGATTAATATATATATTTCCACATTTCATTTCATATAAAATGGTTTCCATAATATTTTCTCAATCTTTATATTGTAATGTGATTTCAAAATTAAAAGGGTATTTTTTTCAAGAAATTTTCCAAGTGATATTTTAAAATAATTTTCATCATTGATGGAATATTTTTATGTTTATTATGTTTCACTAGGAATATAATTATGTTATACAATCCTTATTATTTCTAATGATGGTATATTTTTTTGATGATGAAATGTTTATAAAATCCATTATATTTTCCACGGGTTAAGTTATAATGAACTATTAAATGTTTTCTTGAACTTGTGGAATACATATGAATGGATTATGATTATGTGATTAGTGTAATAATTATATAAATAAAATGAATCAAATAAATATTTATAAATCATTAGATAAATATGTTATGCCTGAATCTAATTTCATGTTCACATTTATATGGGTGAACATGTCTTTCCATCCAATAAGACTATGCGTGGACCTAACATTCATGACCATAATTTTATGCATAGGATGGGATTTCACGTACATATGATTATGTGTGGACTTTGTTTTAGGTCCAAAAGTTTATGTGAGGGTCTAATTTCATGTCTATAACTTAATGAGTGATCCTGTTTCTATTAATACATATTTACAATATAATAATCTTGTCTTTTTTCTACATTCCTATTCATATGTTATGATCTCATGTATAATATTATTTTATTCCATTATGAGTCATGTCTTATGAATTGTGAATCCTTATTCCCTGAATTAGAAATATGATCTATGATATGAAGGGCATGGTTTTCAAATTTTAAGATCCTGTTCTGAGACCCTTAAGATTATGTTATGCTTAAGTGATCATTGATATCTCAATTTATACCATTACTAAGCATCTATGCATATCATTATTTATGTTTCCTTTCCCCAGGTTATGAAGAAATGTTTTAAGTAGGGTATATCTAAGAGAAATAATACATGGGATGATATTTGTGTAATATTTTGAAGATCTTTAAACAAATAATATTATTGCATGTCTAGTCTCCAGCAAAAATAAATATTTATAGTCCTTAGGTATGTATTTGTAAAAAGTATTGCACATTACTTAATTAAATTTAATATATATGCATGAATTCATTGAGTTGTATAGGCACTTCATTTTTTCTTGTAAGACTATGAAATTTATCAAGGAATATTTTCAGAGAAAAGTATTAAGACGATGCACAATTCAGAAGTCAGGTGTTCCAGAAATTAATATGATAAAAATATTAAATATTTTCTATATTAAATACTAAATATTTTTCATAAATAATGGGATAAATCTTAAACATATTCTTGGATTAAAAATATAATACCATGGTTTAACTTGGAACGTGATTTTTACCCTATGTGTGACCTAAATTTGGTCGGTGTGGGGCATTAAGATAAGGAGACCGTTGGCGGGTGCATTATGTTAATTAATTATTATTTCATAAATTATTTTAAACCTAATTGATTCTATAAATATGAGCATATGGTGGATCTAGAGGGTCAATTTTATTCCCCTAGGATCAAGGATATGAGGATCCACCATTTTTCAATGGCATATGAAGATCAGACGATGAATAATAATTGGATCAAAGAAAAACAAATCTTGAAGAATGCGACAAATATTTTCTTCTTCATTGTCAAGTGTGTTCTTCATTATTGAATGGCCCGAATCTAGGTAGGAATAATTATTAGTGTATTTACTCTCTTATGAATAAAAAATTTAGTAAGATCAAATCTATTTCTTTGATCATCAAATTTTTTGAGTATTTTCTTGCACCTACACATCATATTAATTTATTTATTCAATTTATCCCATTGTTCTATAATTTATAATCCCAATTATCCCCAATTTTTGTTCATTAGACAATAATTATTGGAAAATTATTTTTTTCACCCTTGTTTATGTGATTTTTCCTCATCGTTCTTCACTTTCTTCACTATTGTCCTATGAGGAAAAAAATTTGACATTGCCGAGAGGGATCATGCATGTCCAGACACCTTAGATTCATGGAAGACTCTTGTTTGATGAATGGATAATAAATTTTAGGATGGATCAATTAGTTTTTTGAGATGTAAGTAATTCCCCCATGGATTTGAAGATCGGGTGAGGTAGTGGGAGCTTCCTTGGGTGATGGTGGTGCGTACAAATTTTGGGCGACAAATCCGAATCCGATTTTAGGCTACATGAAGAACAAAATAAATGGCTTAATGCGGTCTCTACTATTTAAAGTGGGTCAAAATTTGGGATTCTCAGTAGAGTATATATATTTTAATCATGAAGAATAGATCTAGAATTTCAGGAGAAACCCTACTACATGTTATGCAGTCTGAATAACACATGGTTTGTATCCCCCTGGTTGTGGTAACTAGGATTTTGGGTGAGATAAATTGCACAAAACATGGGGGACCCCCACATGTATTCTAACAGAGTGATGGTGACCCAACATGTACTCTCAGAGTACATGGTAATATGCATGGTTAGAGTACACAACCAAGCTACATGGACATGGCCAGGAGCATGGGAAGAACCCTGGGTAGCTGAAACATGTCGTGTAGTCCCTTTACATGCCATATACGACTAAATGGGTAGTGTGATGTGTAATGGGGATGGAATCAGGTAGGCAGTGGAGTGGGACCACACACTATGTGGGTTCCCCTACATTTCATGTACCCTACTTTTTGAGGAATCTTCTGCCTATCATATTCCTTTCATTTGTACCAAGATTTTTCCCCACAAGTAGCCTAACATGAGTGTTTTTTCATGTGTAACACAATGTTTCCACTCACAGTGTATTTGTAGATATGATGCAAAGGGGTTTGAATGTAACAATTCATTGGGCAGTTCTTTATGATGACAATGATTGGGAAGGATCATTAGAGTAGTACCCCCTAATGGAATATGGTGAGGGTCCTCTATCTACTAAGTGGTACTCCCCTGAAGAACCACAGTGTGGGTCTTCTATTTACTGAGTGGTATTCCATGATGTACTAGGGTGCTGATACTCTATATAGTAAGTGGTACCACCTGATGGACAAAGGTGTGAGTCCCCTATCTACTATGTGGCACCCCCTAAATCACTAGGGTGAACGTCCTCTCTCTACCGAGTGGTACCCCTGATGGACTAGGGCGTGAGTCCTCTATCAACTAATTGGTACCCCCTTTACACTCCAGGATGTGGATCAACTATTTATTAAGTGGTACCCCCTGACGGACCAGGTTGCATTTCCTCTATCTACTGAGTGGTAACCCCTTAAAAAACTAGGGAACAAGTATTATATCTATTGAGTGATAATCCCATGAAACATGAGGGTGTGAGTCCTTAATCTACTAAGTGGTACCCCTAACACACTATGGCACGATTCCTCTATCTAATGAGTGTTACCTCTATTGAATCCGTACAAAAGCTTTTGTTAGGTAGAGTGGAACCCCCTGATGGACTAGGTAACATGTCATCTACTTGTATATTATGACCCCTTGATAGTGAAACCTGGGGGACAGGTGTGGGTTATTAATATGCATAATTATATAGATAGACATTAAAGATACTGGGTATTACTGATGGGACCATTAGAGTTGATGGAAGACTCTTTTCTTGGGTTGCGCTATGAGATGGAGATTCCCTTTCTCTATCACTTGGGTTAATTTTATGAGCATATATCCCAAAAAATTTGTTTTAATTTCACTATATCTAAGGGTTGAGGTGTCTACTTCTATCAAATCTCTTAATTCTCCACCTTTTAGCTTTCAAGGTCTCATACAGGGTATGTATATAATCACCCCTACATGAGTTTTTTATATATGTGTCATATATTAGGTAGATGAAAGATAGGTCATTGGTGGTAAGATAAGATCATAGGATACCCCGGGGCATTAGAACATGTATGGTAATTGGGGCATGGAGATCCGACTCCAAGCTATCTCAGCACATTAATTTTCCATTTTTTTAATGTTGGGACATATTTTTTTTGGGAATGTGTTTTCACCCCTTTTTCATATTTTTTGGTTGTTCTCTTGTACTCCCTAAAGCTTTTACATACATGGTAATCCTCTAGATGTTTTATATTTTATTATTATTCTTATACACTTATGTAAATTTATGACTGTGAGTGTGTGTAGAAGTACATAGGAAAATTCATCCCATATCAATTATGCTTTTCCGGACTTTTTTCCAACCCCTATCCTATGAAGGCGGGCTTGGGGTGGTTGCGACTCGAGCCCCATTAGGATGGGTCATGACATATTTGTATCAGAGGTGTTCATTCCTTGGGATGGTTTTTGGAGTTGTCGCATTATGAATATTTGGTGGTGATTTATGGAAATAGTTTCAATGTTTCTCAAGTGTGGGTTTTAGGATAAAGAACCTAGTGTTGGTGCGATGGCCAACATATCCATTCACTACGGCTCTGAATAACTTTTTTTCAACTCATCACACAAAGAAATTGGTTATATGGATCAGTGGTACATGAATCATATTGTATTGAGTCTTTGGATATATTTATTGAGTTATATCCCCAGATAAACATGCTCATTAAATTTTAAGGATGCCTCCATAATGAAATTATACAAGTTTACTGATTATAGATAATTTTTGTGGTTTGATGAGTTATGAGGCCCCATTTTAGGGTCCATATTATAAGATTCTTCTTCCAGGTTGGAAATAAGTAGAACCCCCACCTTTTGAGTAGCATATAGTACCAGCATAGAAGGATAAGGATGCAATCATGCTTAGTTCACACCGCATGTTATAGTACAAGAGGAAATTGTGGTTTCATAGTGAGCTAGTGAGGTGGATTAACTAGAGTCATGTATATTAGTTTTCAAGTATATCTGGATATAGACAGATAAGGTGGTTTCTATGGAAGCCATCCATTTCCATGGGGTTGTTGGGTGGTGGTGGCATTCAGTCTTGTAGATGAATGATAAGTTGACACTGTCATAGACCGACATTCATTTTCTATTTGATGATGAGTACTACCCCTCATTCTTACACTTAGTTTAGATTGAAGAGCATATGGAGATACACCACGAGGGAGGATAGTTACTGATTGTGCTACGAGGTTCACAAACCTCATGCAATACTCCCTCGTCAGGATTAAATATGGACTCTTTTGGGTTCATAAGTTTTACTAGGGTCTCTGAAGAGACATCCATGCCAGTACGGTACCCCTATACAATCCACATTTTACTACAGTGTTGGAGAATACATTGGTGATTGAGAGATTCTTATTAGAGGGAATCCATTTATCTAGAGTTAGCAGAGGGCATCATGGGGATGATTCAACTAGAGTATCTAGTAGGTGCCATATGGAAGGTATCACTCTATGATACCCCCCATGACCAAACTCAAGAACGTGGTCATGTGGAAAAAGACCGTATTAGGGTCCAGGTAATCTCATAGCGGGGAGGTTCTATACATATAATGGGAAAGGTCACATGGAATTTTATTTCTAGACCTCATGTGATGAGGAGTAAATGAAGATAGCAGATAGACTTCCACGATAGAGGTACCTCTATGAACATGGATCTCCCATGAAAGTGCAGGGTGACCACCAGGGAAGTGGAGCTATAATATGAGTAGGTGGGGATTCAGGAGGAGTTGTGGGTGGCAGACAATGCTATGAGTTCCTTCCAAAACCACCACCAAGAGGAGCACTTCAGGCTCATTGAGCTATTAGTCAGGGTCATGGGCAGCTGTAAGAATTATAGCCACGTGACCTAAATGCTGACGAGAATATCATAGGTATGATATGTGTTTATTATACTCTTAATTCAGTACTATTAGACACAATCATGTGTTATTATTTCATCTATTTACTCCTGGTGTGAGATCTGGAGCTCCATTAAATATTTTATCCCAATTTCTTTACCTTGAGGTTCCTATGGGGAACAACTCATTGTTCTTATTTATTTTACAGTAGTGAAAAATTTCTCTTAGTGGAGACAGTTTCTCTTAGGGCATTTTTTCATCAGAATGAGACCTTATTACAACATATTGAGTATGAATTGGTTGTCCATGGTCCAAGACCATATTTACTATCATTACAGATACGTCATATGCCTTCACACTGATGGGATGAGATTGTACTTTGTGGGTGAGAGAAAGATCATGGTTGGATGAGTTGTTTTTGTGAGTAGGTGGCTACAACCCATCACACATTGGTCAGAAAGTGTCGTCCTTTGCACAATGGGATCTTCATGCATTTGTATTCCTTTATTCATGGAGGATTTATGGATTTATTTCCCATCGATGTTATAATATTACCTACAGTGTTAGAGATGGAATTTTTCATCGACATTCACACTAGAACACTTCAATATCTTCCACAACATATCATATGGAACTTAATGAGCTTAGAGGGCTGCATTTATAGTTCGAGGACCATCAAGAGAAGAGTTCTATTAGACCCAGTGTGTCCCAATAGGTAGATCTGGTGTTGTTCATGAAAAAGAGGGATATGAGAATATGAATTTGTGTGGACTATCATCACCTGAATAAGGCCACAGTAAATAATAATTAGAACATTATAAGGATTGATGACCTCTTTGATCAATTTCATGGAACGAGATGGTTTTGGAAGATTGATCTCATGTCTGAAAACCACTGATTGATAGTTTATGAGGCTGATGTTTTGGAGTTAGAATTATGATATCACTTTGGATACTATGTGTTCCTACTAATCCCCATCGGTCTGATGAATTCCCCAGCCATGTTTATGGATTTGATGAACTGAATATTCCATCCATACTTGGTTTAATTGGTAGTTTTGTTTATTAAATACATACTCATATACTCTATGTTTGAGGCAGGGCATGAAGATCACTTGAAGATTATCCTAGATTTTCTTTAGGAGAAATATATTTATGGTATGCTCTGGAAGATCCAGTTCTGGATCCACAAGGTCCACTTTTAAGGGAATTTCATTTCTGAGCATGGATTATCTATGGACCAATCGAAGATCGATGCAGTGATTTCTTGGGAGCCACCCAATTGGGTGTTAGAGGTGCAGAGTTTTCATAGATTTTTGGGGTACTATAGAAGGGTAGGGGAAGTCTCTGCTTGGATTTTATCCCCTTTGACCACCATGATGATGAAAGGGAATCAGTTTAACTCCATTGAAACGTTCCAGAGAGGCTTCAAGGAGTTGAGGTTGAGGTTGATGAGTGATCTGATTTTGATACTACCAGAGGAGGGTGTGGAGTATGTAGTGTATTTTGATGCCTATAGAGTTGGTATCAACTGTGTTTGGATGTAGAGTAAAGACGTTACGTCATATGGGTTGAGGTAGTTGAGTCTCTATGTGTATAACTACACAACTCATGAACTAAACATGAAAGAGATGTTATTCTCTCTAAGGATTTCGACGAACAATATTATGGGATAGTTATTTGTTGTTCACTCAGACCATAAGAGTCTCAGGAAAGTGTTCACATAGAGAGACTTGAATCTATGATAGAGGTTCTTGTTAGAGTTACTGCAAGACTATTACTTTTATATAGTCTATACTCTGGGGAAGGAAGACGTGGTGTAAAGTTCCATTATTAGGAATTCCTAAGGATGTTTTGTTCATGAGTTATCTAAGTAGCTAGATTCTTTACTACTGACCCTAGTTGATGAGGAGGGTGAAACATTTCTTAAGTAGATGGTATGGAATCCTCCAATTCTTTAGCATGTGATAGATTTCCAGTGGGGAGACATTGATTGTGATGTTTTATGTGACCATACACCCTTATAAGATTCACTAGATGTATTTTATGATGGATGGGATCATGTTATCATTTTCTAGGGATAGGTGGTGGTCCCAGTCACGATGTGGTGTAATGTTATGAGGTAGTTTCACACTTCTCCTTTGGCTGTACATCTCGGTATAAAGAAGACAAACATAGACCTCCATCACCATTTTTGGTCGTCTAGAATGAGGAAATGAATGGTTGAGGTCATCCCTCAGTTCCTCACGTGTCTGCGGGTAAAGGATCACCACCAGGTTCTGATAGGTTTATTGTAGCGTCTTGAGATCCTAGAGTTGAAATGGGAGGGTATATCCATGGACATTGTGATAGGGATTTCATGGGAAGAAATGGTCAGTGATCCCATCTGGGTGATATTTTAATGACTTACAAATCTGACACACTTCCCTGATATTAGGGAGTAGAGTTCAGTGGAGAGTTTGTGGTAGTTGTACGTATGGGAAATCATATTTCTTCATAAGAATTATTTAATTATTGTCTCCAAATGTGATTCATGTTTTACTCATGAATGTGGAGAGGTATATTGGAGCCATTCAGGAACCATATGTGGATGATTACAACCTTTAACTCCTGATAGATGGGCATACCAAGTGCACTATCCGGGTGAGGAAGGATAAGCTAAGGGCTTTAGTGTTAGACTTCAGACAGTGTTGGGTGGATGAATTTTTCCTAGTGGAGTGTGGTTATAATAATATATAACAGTACATTATCAACATGATAGATTTCAAGCCCCGATATGGGAGACCCTTATGGTCACTCATATACTAGACTGATACTAGAGATAAATCAATTGTAGGGCCCGAGATAGTGAAGGATATGTTAAAGAAGGTCAAGGTGATCCGAGAGAAGATGGGGGAAATGCCATAGTATGCATAAACATTATGAATATTGATTTCATATTCCTTTGTAATTTGATTTGGGAGACCACATTTCCCTAAGATTATCCTCGAAATGATCATTTCAGTTATTTGGTCATGGAGGAAAACTATCCCCAATGTTCATCAAGATATTTGAGATCTTTCAAGGGGTTGGTGAGGTTCCCTACCACCTCAACTTACCCCAAAATTTGAGTGTTTTCAATAAATCTTTCATGTACCGTAGCTGAAGAGATACATGCATGATCCCAAAAAAATTATTGAATGGGGAAAGCTGGACATCGAGGATGAAGCCACTTTTTCAAAACACCTAATGGGGAAAAATGATCAGTAGGAGTTGATCTTGAGTGGATAGACTATCCATTTGGTTCATGTTTTATGGAAGCATAAGAGCATGCATGGAATCTCTTTGGAGAAGGAAATAATGATGTAGGCTTAGTATCCCTATCTTTTTTTAGATTTTTAATTTTTGACGATAAAAATATTGAATATGGGAATAATTTAGAGACAATATTTCTATTCTAAGACTTTAAAATATATCATGGAATATATTTGAAGTCAGGTACTGAAACAAAAGTGGGATTCTGAGGTTTAATGTGGCTAGAATTATTTTTATAAACATATTAAATATATTTTATACTGTGGGAATATAATATTTAAGAATATATTTACATATATCTAAAACAAAGTCTCAGATAAAAAATATTAGACCATGTTTAAATATGTAATGTGAGGTTTAACCTAGTTATAACTAATGTAGGTTAGTATGGGTCGTTTGGATAAGGCATCCATTAGTGGGTGGGTTAAGTGAATTAATTAATAATTTTAATTTATTTATTTAAGCATAATTCCTTCTATAAATATTTTTTTATGATAGGTCT
Organism: Viscum album; assembly: GCA_963277665.1. NCBI lineage: Eukaryota > Viridiplantae > Streptophyta > Magnoliopsida > Santalales > Viscaceae > Viscum > Viscum album. The sequence continues at coordinate 1,599,341,389 of OY728141.1, forward strand.
CCATGGTTATATGCATAACCTTGGGATCGTTGTGAGGAGGATTTACTATTCATCATTAGCATTTTGAGATCAGGCGATGAATAATAACTGGATCAAGGAACCTAGAAGCCCAATGTACTAAATAGATATTACTCTATTGGAGAGCATGTTATTCACCAATAAATGATTCAAAATCTTGGTTGGACTCTTCATTTTTTAATTTCCAAACTTATTATTAATATATTACGTAGTGTTAAATATATTTATTTGATCTATGTTTGTTTTGAGTATTTTCATTCACCCACATATTAGATAAAATTATTTATTTTATTCATACCATTATACTTATCACCTAGATATGCCCCAATTTTTTTTGGCAGATAATGCTTGTAAAATTATCATTTCACCCTTGATTATGTGATTTTCAAGCATTTTTATTTGTGGTCTTCACTACTGGCCTGTGGAGACCACAATTCAACATTTCTAGATGGAATTGAGCAGGATCAGACCCCATTGATTCATGGATTATTTTCATGTGATTAATGTATTGATGATTAGAGGATGGAACATGGAGTTTTTTAGGATTAGAATGATTCCAATGAGGTTTTTAGGATCCTTTGAGGTAGTAGAAGGTGCCATAGGTTATAGGGGAGTGTACAGGGTTTGTGAGACAAATCTGAATAAAATTTATGGCCACTAGTGGGACATAATAGATGGAAGAAGGAGGTTTCAACCATTTTATATTGACAAAATAGAAGTATTTGTGGAGGAGGATCCAAATTTGGACAATGGGAAGATGATGTGGAATTTTGGAAAACAATAGAATACACACCAGGTAGTATGAAGAACATACGATGTGTTGCTCCATGAATTTAACAGCTTGGGTTTTGGGTGAGATAAATATCACAGATAATGTTGGAACCACACACACCATGTGACCTAGTGTTGGAAACCTGGCATGTACTATGAGAGTACATAGACACATGCATGACCAGAGTACATATCCATGTCACACAGACATGGCCAGGAGCATGGGTAGGACCCTAGATGGCTAAAAAATGTTGTGTAGTTCTACAAGGGTAGTGAGCCATGTACTAGAAAATGAAATGAATAGTTAGCAGTGTGGGACCACACACAGTGTGGGTTCCCTTACATCTTGTTTACCCACCTTTTGAGGAATCATATACCTCTTGTAACTCCTTTTTTTAGACTCATATTATAGCCCATGTGTAGCCTATCCTATGTGATTTTCCTCTTGGAATAGGATATTGGCCTTCATAGTGGATTTTGAGATATGATTTTAGGTGTTAAGAGTTTGAAACCTCCTTAAGAAGCACTATATATTGGTGGTGATTGATTATGATCATTAGAGTAGACCCCCCCCCCCCCCCCCGACAGACCTGGGTGTGGGTAATCTATATATGGAGTGGTACCCACCTGTTAGACCAGGAATTTATCCTCTCTCTATGGAGTGGTAAACTTTTTACACACTAGGGAGTGGGAACTATATCTACCAATTGGTATCTCCTTACGGACCCAGGCGCATGTCCTCTAACTAGTGTGTGGTACCACCCGACACACTAGGGTGTGATTCCTTTATCTACAGAATGGTACCCCAAAAAATGTGGTATTATGTGCTTTATCTACTGGGTGGTACCCCTTGAAGAACTAGTACTTGGGTCCTCTATATACCGAGTGGTACCCCTAGTGGTGTAGGGTGAAATTCCTCTATCAACTGAGTCATACCCCCTAACAGACCATGGGAAAAGTCATATATATACTAAGTGGTACCTCTTTATCATAATAGGGTGTGAGACCTAGATACATTGAGTGGTACCCCCTAACACACTAGTGAATATGTCCTATACTTATATATATTATTCTCCCTTGATTGTAAAATTTGGTGGTGAAGTGTGCTTCCTCCACATAGTTTCTTATATGGGCAGACACACGAGATGTAGGGAATTATTCATTAACCCCTTATAACCAATGACAAACTATTTTCTTGAGCTGGTCTATGAGATATAGATCCCCGTTCTCTCTCACAGGTATTTCTTTTATGATTATATATCCTTGTTGATTGGTTTTTATTTCTCTCCTATAATGATTTGAGTTGCCTACTTCTATCATGTCTTTAAATTATTCCTCTTTCATCTTTTAGAGAATCTAACTAGGTTATTATATACGGACCCCTATATAAGATTTTCCCATCACATGTCCGGTCTTATAAAAATGATAGATAGGTTGGAAGAAGTTATAGAGGTAGAAATAGATACCTTAATATATTAGACTTTGTATGGTGGTCGAGGATTGGAGATATAGAGATGAGCTCTCACAACACTTTTCTTTTAAGATTTTTTCAGGTTCTAACATCTTTTTGTTTGAACATGTACTTTTCACAATTTTCTTTTCATATTATGCTGTTGTAGTATTTTACACCCTAGAGGTTTGATAAAACACTATTTTGTTGAATATTTTATTGATAATAAATGATATAATTTCCTCAAATTATGTTAAATATGTTTATTTATAAAATATTTTGGATTTGATCATTCATTTGAAAATTTGGTGAAAATTCCAGTTTTACCCTTTATTGTGCAATTTAGTATTTCGAAGATATATATTTTTATATTTATTATTTGAATTTGAACCTTTGTAACAGTGTTCCTAACTTAATTTTCTACAACTTTCATTCAGGACACTAGAGCTAAAAAGTTCATTTGGATGAAGTAAATGGGTCATTAATCCAATGGTGGGCTGGACTCAGAAAAATGGACATGGGTTCTATATTTGGGCAATGTCTTCTTCATACTTGCTTGGATTGAGCCCAAAGTTTGTGGAAATCTCGGGTACATGATTTGGCACAAATAATACTTCTTGAAGGCTGGTCAATTTACGCGTTTTGGAGGTCAAATGGGCGGTTCAAGTTGGAATAAAATATTTGGCCGAGATTCCCCATTCACACTTGAAACCACTTTGAACCTAGCCTCCCCAACACTCTATAAATTGGAGTTTTTCTCATTTGGAGGGGTTGGGACGTGCATTTTGATGTTTAGGGAAGAGGAGAAGTGTATCCACTTCAATTCTCCAACCATTTCAATAAGGGTAGCTCTTGAAGCAAGGATCCCTTCGACGAAGCCTTCTTCTTCTCCTTCACGTTGTAATGATTTTGTTTGTGTAATAAACTTCTTTGTTCGTCTTTTATTCCTTCTATTTTCTTCTGTTTTTTTTTTAAATTTATTCTTTTCTTAATCTTCCTCTTTGGGCTGGAATTCTTGAGTAGAAGCGTTATTGGGTTATACCCATTATAAAACTTGCACATGCAAAATGCTTCTACGATGATTACGCCACCCATAGAAGAGTAGTATTTTAGTAATCGATCTATCTTATACCCTCTTCATTTAATAATTTTGAATCAATGAGATACTTTAATTCACATAATATGATCCATGGATTGTGTTTTTAAATTGTTAGAAACTAAGAAAGAAATTGAACAATTAACATAAAAACACGCGAGGTCGGGATTTTGTGTAAGTTGTGAGAGCGTAATCTTAATCGGTAATACAAGACCATATGGGACAAATTTGTAGAGTTAAAATATGATCCCTAAACACAATTCATCCTCATTTATAGAATGGATATTTGCCTTAATTTACCACAGACCATAAGCTAATATTAGAACATCAATCAAAGCAGGGTGCTGCGATTGCGTGTTCCGAAGTTAGCCTAGGGTTAAATTCACATCATCTTCATGGTAAAGTTAATTCTCATAGGGTTCAGGATTTAACAAATTAAGGGATCATAATTAAGTGAATGTTAATTTAAATGATAATGATTAATAATAAAGTGAAGAGGTAGAGTTAGATCGATTACGCCTTCTAAAATATATTTCTAAAAAAACATCTTCTTATTGTGTCATTTTAATCGAAATTCATTTCAAAACTAAAAACAAAAAAAATTATACAATCTTCTTCCAGAAAACTTATTCTATATTCATAAACAATAATAAATTCCAATCCTTTAAAGTATTGTTTTTATTCTATTCTATTTGATTTTTTTAGAATACCTCTAATAAGTTGTTAAATTCACTTCCTCCTTTGAGAGATGACCTTGGTCAGCCACTCTGCTGCATCTAAGTACCCCAAAATCACACTAATCATTTGAGGGAACCCACGACAGTGCTCTATCAAATTGGCATCATTTCCAAGGAGGCAAGTACTTATTTCAACCAATTAGAGGTATTTATTTTATTTTATGTTTTATTCTCCTCCTCTCTTCTTTCTTCTTTCTTTACCCAATCTGATTTTTCTTTTTCTTCTTTTATTTTCTTCTACTTATTTTTGGACCATCAACTCAAACTTCTCTTTTTTATTTTACTATCGTCCACCTTCATTATTTTCATTTTTATTCGATTTATGACATGAACTAATCCCGAAGATCTCTTAGATCTTGACCCTGAGATTGAACGTAGCCTTAGGGATCGAATCAGACATTCTCAGTCTACGGGAAGTTTCAATATTCAACCAATTGGTGAATTCCTCTCTTCTGGAAACATTGAAATTGGAAGCAATTCAAATTCAAACATAAAAGAGGAACCAATGGCTGAAAATAATGGAAATGAACTTAATATAACCATTCGATAATTGGTTGCACCTGATATTAACTATCAACCAAATTGTATTGCATACCCAAATCTCGAATCGGACTTTGAACTAAAATATGGTTTAATTCACTTACTTCCAAAGTTTCAATGCATCTTTGGTGAGGATCCCAAAAAATTTTTGAAAGAATTTAATATGGTTTTCTCAACCTTGAAACCAAGAAATGTATCTAAAGACCAAATCAAATTAAGAGCATTCCCATTCCCACTTGATGGAGCTTCATAAGATTGGATGTATTATTTACAACCCGAAGATGTAACTTGTTGGAACGATTTGAAACGTCTTTTATTGAAGTGATTTTTCCAGCATCAAGGACCACTTCCATTCTTAAGGAGATATCGGGGATCAAACAAGACCAGTGGGGAGTCAATGTATGAGTACTGGGAGTGATTCAAGAAGTTGTGTGCAAGCTGGCCACATCACCAAATCAGTGAGCAATTACTCATTCAGTACTTCTACGAAAGACTCACACCTATGAAGAGAAGCATGGTAGATGTTGTGGCTGGAGGAGCAGTGGTGGAAAAGACACCAGTAGTTGCACGTTCGTTGATCGACAAGATGGCCCAAAACTCCCAACAATTTGGTGATAGAGGTACACCACATGTTAGGGGAGTACATCAGGTAAGTCCTTCTTCTCTTGAAAGTCATTTGATTGATACTATGTTCGAAGAATTGACCAATATGGTGAGGAAAATTTCTTTGGCACAAAATACATCTCTACCCCTTCCTTCAAGGCCTTGTGGTATTTGCACTGAGACAAGCCACCCAACTGACTGTTGCCCACAACTCCAAGAAACAGAAGATTGTGTAGCAGTGTTCCCTGGGAGACCATATCAGTAGCAACAACAACAAACATATCCCCAAATGAAGTTTGATCCAGCATACAACCAAGGGTGGAAAGATCAGTCGGAGATGAGGTATGGCTCTGGACAAGAACAAAGGCGCCCTTTTCAACCAAACTTCCAGCAGCCTCCACCTTACCAACAGGGTTTCCAACAACCCCAAAGGAGATTCGAAGCTCCAACATCAATGAGTCAGCAACAAGGGAATATCCAAAATAAGGTAGACTCTAACACTGATGATCTTTTGAAACAAAATTTTCTTAATCAACAGAATGAGCTAAAGAGTCAAGGTTCAGAGATGAGGGAGTTAAAGAATCAAATGAGCCAGATTGCCACCGCCCTCTATGAACTTGTAAGTAAGAATTCTGGAAATCTACCTTCCCAAACCACTCCAAATCCAAAGGGTAATGTTAGTGCCATCACATTGAGAAGTGGGAAGAAAATGAGCGATACATCTGTACCTACCATTCCACCGGGATTCACCTCAACTCTAGAGAAGCCGCATTCCATACCAACTGATGAGAAATCCAAGGAGAAAGATAAAGCTAAGAAAAAGATTGATGATGTTCCTCTTAAACCCCTTTCTTTTCCAAACAGGGTTGTTTAAACCAAGAAGATGGATGAAGAAGCAATACAAAAGGAGGTTTTGGACACATTCAAGCGTGTGGAGATCAACATTCCTCTACATGAAGCCATTAAGAAAATCCCAAGGTATGCCAAATTCTTAAAAGAACTCTGCACTAATCGAAGAGGGATCAAGGGATATGAGAGGATCAACCTTGGAAGGAATGTATCAGCACTAATTAAACCAACTCTAGAAATTCCAACAAAGTGCAAGGATCCCGAGACATTCACCATCCCATGTACCATAGGGGAGTTTCACTTCTCCGATGCTCTTTGTGATTTAGGATCTTCAATAAATGTGATGCCTCACTCTATATTCTCTTCATTGTAGGTTGGTGAGTTGAAGCCAACTAGAGTAGTGGTGAAATTGGCGAATAGAGATACGACATATCCAGCGGGAGTCCTTGAAGATGTACTTGTCAGGGTAAGAGACATGATCTTTCCAGAAGACTTCTATGTTCTTAACATGGAGGATGATCATGTAAGTTCTCATTCCCCCTTTATCTTAGGTAGGCCCTTCCTGAAAACTGCAAAAACTATCATAAATTCCAATGAGGGTACACTTTCCATGGAATTTGGAGATGAAGTTTTCATATTTAATGTTATGGATTCCATGAAGTACCCCTCAGAGGACCATTCTGCTTTTGTTATCTCCCATTTTGAACCACCAAGTAAAAACCCCATGGAATTGGATTGTCCTATGCTTAGAGAGATTATGAGTATTGGTTCTAGTTTGATGTCTAAGAGTACTTCTACACCCGTTTTTAAGGAACAAGACTCTCTAAGATTTGATTTTGAAATGGATTCATATTCTGATCTTGATCTTGTGAACTCTGATTATGAAATGGCTATTGAGTATGCTGATGGATTTGGTGCTTTATTATCTGATTATGATGATTTCTATTCTGATACTGATGTTCATTGTGCATATATGTTTGTTTCATCAATTTCTCCATCCATACATCACCCCCTACATTGGAACTCAAGCCATTTCCCCCAAATCAAAAATATGCATACTTGCTGAGTGGTGATAGATTACCTGTTATCATTGCTAACAATCTCTCTTTTGAACATGAAGAAATTTTTTTGAATCTTTTGAGAGATAACATTAGGGAAATTGGTTGTACATTGGTAGACATATCAGGTATTAGACCCTCCATTTGCATGCATAGGATTCTCTTAGAGGATGGGCCTAAACCGGTGAGGCAACCACAAAGGAGACTCAATCCAACACTTTTGGAGATTGTTAAAAAAGAGGTTGAAAAATTTCTCGAGGCAGGTATAATCTATCCCATTTCAGATTCTCAGTGGGTAAGTCCTATTCAGGTTGTGCCTAAAAAGAGTGGTGTTACTGTTGTTAAAAATGAGAAAGATGAGTTAGTTCCAATGAGGGTGCAAAACAGTTGGCGTGTGTGTATTGATTATAGGAAACTAAATCATTCCACTCGTAAAAACCATTTCCCCCTCCCATTTATTGATCAGATGCTAGAGAGACTAGCTGGGAAGACACACTATTGTTTCTTTGATGGATTTTCTGGATATTTTCAGGTTCCTATAGCTCCAGAGGATCAGGAGAAGACAACATTCACCTGTCCCTTGGGAAAATTTTCCTTCCAAAGGATTCCATTTGGACTTTGCAATGCCCCAGGTACCTTCTAGAGATGCATGGTGAGTATTTTTTCTGATTTTATTGTGACCTGCATGGAGGTATTTATGGATGATTTTACAGTGTATGGGTATTCATTTGATGAATGTATAATTAGTTTGGGAAAGGTGTTGAATCATTGTATTGAGAAGAATCTAGTCCTGAACTTTGAAAAGTGTCATTTCATGGTAGATCATGGCATTGTCTTAGGGCATGTAGTGTCAAAACATGGGATAGAGGTTGATAGGTCAAAGGTAGATATTATTTCATCCTTACCATATCCTTCATGTGTGCGTGATGTTGGATCTTTCCCAGGGCATGCAGGATTTTATCGGCGCTTCATCAATGATTTTAGTAAGATTTCCCTTCTTATGTCAAGATTACTTCAAAAGGATTCTGATTTTGTGTTTGATGTTTCTTGCAGGAATTCATTTGATGTGCTAAAACAACGTCTGACCACTCCACCGGTCATACATCCCCCACGGTGGGAGATTATTTTTAAGCTCATGTGCGATGCCTCCAACTTCGCGGTTGGAGCTGTCTTATCTTAGAGGGTGGAAGGACGTTCACATGTGATTGCCTATGCATCAAGGACATTGGATTCAGCCCAATAAAACTACACTAACACAGAAAAGGAGTTTCTTGCTGTCATATTTTCTTTAGATAAATTCCGTTCATATTTATTGGGCTCTAAAGTAGTTGTTTTTTCTGACCATGCAGCTTTGAGGTACCTCCTAAAGAAGCCATATGCAAAGCCCATGCTGATTCGATGGATGATCCTTCTTTAGGAATTTGATATTGAGATAAAGGACAAGAAGGGTTCAGAGAATTTGGTGGAAGACCACATGATTAGGCTTACTCACACACTATAGGATGACACCTTGGACCAGGTACCACTTCGGGACACTTTCCCCGATGAGCATATTTATTCCATCTCAGGTACGCATCCTTGGTATGCTGATTTAGTGAACTACCTTGTTGCCTCTGAAATCCCTGAAAATTTAAAGAAACATCAAGTCCAAAAATTAAAGAGTGAGTCGAGATTTTATGTTTGGGATGATCCATACTTATGGCGCATGTGTAGTGACCAAGTTATTAGGAGGTGTGTTCCTGATCATGAGTTTGAGTCTGTTTTGAATTTCTGTCATACACTTGCTTGTGGTGGACACTTTGGACCCCAATGGACATCTAGGAAGGTTTTTGACTCTAGATTATATTGGTCTAGATTGTTCCATGATGCCCATGTGTTTTTTAAGTCATGCTCTCATTGGCAACACACTGGGAATATTTCTAGGAGACATGAGATGCCCCAACAACCCATACTATTCTGTGAGATTTTTGATGTATGGGGCATTTGATTTTATGGGTCCTTTTCCTAGTTCATTTTGATTTTTGTACATTTTGGTTGCTGTTGATTATGTGAGTAAATGGGTGGAGGATAAGGCCACTAAGACTGATGATTCTCATGTTGTTGTGGACTTTGTTAAAGCACAGATTTTTTGCAGGTTTGGAGTACCAAAGGCCATCATCAGTGACCAAGGGACACAATTTTTAAATAGGAATTTTTCTTCCCTCCTTTGAAAGTATGGGGTGAGACACAAAACATCAACACCATACCACCCCCAAACAAATGTCCAGGATGAGGTTTCAAATCGTGAGTTGAAACAAATTTTGGAGAAAACTGTGCAGCCAAATAGGAAGGATTGGAGCAAGCGCTTGGATGATGCATTGTGGGCTTATAGAATAGCATACAGGACCCCCATTGGTATGTCCCCATTTCAGATTGTTTTTGGGAAAGTGTTTCATCTCCCTGTGGAAGTCAAGCATCAGGTATATTGGGATATAAAGAAATTCAACATGGATTTGGCCCAAGCTGGAATGCAAAGGAAGTTGCAAATTCAAGAGCTTGAGGAGATTCAACTGTCATCATATGAGAACTCAAGGCTCTACAAGGAAAGATAAAAAGTAGCTCATGACAAAATGATCCAACAACGGGAGTTTCATGTTGGAGAGAAAGTCCTTCTCTATAGTTCACGACTCAAGCTGATGTCTGGTAAGTTGCGTTCCATATGGTTAGGTCCTTATATTGTATCTAATGTTTTTCCTTATGGTGCAGTGGATATCACAAAATAGGACACTGGAAAGAGCTTTATAGTCAATGGGCAATGTTGGAAGAGATACATTGAGGGACTTCGTACTAATGCAGTGGATTTTATCACACTGCATGACCCCATCATCACTTGAGCGCATCAGGCTGTTCCTAACCCTTTCACTTTTATATTATTTGTCCTATTTAAAAATTCTTCATTTCATGTGCATATATCATCTAATGGGTTCACATTGAGGACAATGCAATATTTTAAGTGTGGGGGAGGGAACCTTTTAGTTTAGTAATTTCAATTGTTTTCCTGTTTAAAAAAAATTGTTTGTTTTTCAAAATTTGTGTGTTTATTTTTCAATTTTCATTGTGTTTATGAAATTTTTGAGCTAAAATTATTCTCATCACCATTTTGAAATGCATATCAATGAGTGAAACGATTTATCCCTTGAAACTAAGCTTAAATGAATGCTGAAATGACTTTGTTTCAAGTTCAAATATTTAGTAATTTCATGAAAAGTACCCTGAATTTTAAATCCCATGCCACATCTCACTGTCTTTATATTTGAAATCACTTTCCTGTGAGGCTTCTGAACCATTATTTTCATATTCTTTACATTCACCTCACTTCTTGAGAGAACCAAAACATGCTTGATTTAACCAGAATTTGATCTATTCCTGTCCAAACGTGAGGGTTTGAGGTACATATGTTTAAATGATTGAGGCATTTGTTTGGTATTAAAGCCCCTATTTCAAAGAATCCTTTTTTATAATGGCCTACCTTGAATATTTAATCCTTGTATCCCTTAGAATCCATTCACAGCCTGTGAGGTTAGCCACATTACAAGCCAATTTTCCCTATCCAACCAACTCTTGTAGTGAAATTGCATAATATAGTTGAGCTTAAGTGTGGGGAAGCTGTCTTGTGTTGTGCTACTACATTTTGTGATACTTTGGGTGTAAAATTAAATTCTGAAGAGATGTGTTTGCTGCTGAAGAAAGTCATTATATTGAAATCTATGCCTTTTCTAGATCTTTCATGACAAGTGAAGATGTGCCTTTTCTAGATCTTCTAATTGAGGTGGAAAGCTGTGCATATCTAGAGCATTCAATAAAATCATGTTTGAGAAGATTGACAATTTTTGATGCTGAAATGAAGAATGGTGTATGCTTTTCATGACTTTTCATGATTATGGAGCTGAATTGATACTATAAGGATTAATGAGGAGACCATATTTAAGTGAAAATTAGATTAATGCAATTTTTCTTCAAAAATAGTCAAGCCCTCCTTATTCAGTCTCATAATTTTTCACATCTAAATCCTACCAACTGAAAGCCACAAAACAACCCTGAAAAGTCCTCATGATAAACATATGTCCTTGACTCACATCGGGTAGCGATGTAGGAATCTATCAAGCATATGGTGATCCTTTTATGAGTTTGGATGAGAAAGACATTGCAAAAAAATTGATATTTGAGTGATGAGAGAAAATTCAAGCAAGGTAAGTGTTTGGTGCATGAGAGGATAAATGAAGTGGAAATATAATGAATGACATAAATGGAGGACTTGAAATAAGGTTTTTTATGAGGCATGATATCTTTTGATTCTTGGTGTGAAATTGATTTATATCAAGGATATGTGTTTTAAAATTGGTTTTGATTTGATATTGATGTTTACTTGAAATGAGGTTTTGCTTAGGAGTGAAAAAGGGTAAGTGTGGGGGAGTCGATAAAACACTATTTTGATGAATATTTTATTGATAATAAATGATATAATTTCCTCAAATTGTGTTAAATATGTTTATTTATAAAATATTTGGGATTTGATCATTCATTTGAAAATTTGGATAAAATTCCAGTTTTACCCTTTATAATTCACTGTAGTATTTCGAAGATAAATATTTTTATATTTATTATTAGAAATCGAAATTTTGTAACCGTGTTCCTACCATCATGTTCTACAACTTCCATTCAAGACACTAGAGCTAAAAAGTGCATTTTGATGAATTAAATGGGACATTAATCCAATGGTGGGCTAGACTCGGAAGAATATAAATGGGTTCTGTATTGGGACCATATCTTCTTCATCCGGGCTTGGATTGAGCCCAAATTTTGAGTAAAGCTCGAGGAAATGATTGGGCACAAATACTCGTTCTGGAAGGCCGGTCAATTCATGCGTTTTGGAGGTAAAATGGGCGGTTCAAGTTGGAATAAAATATTTGTCCGAGATTCCCCATTCACACTTGAAACCACTTTGAACCTTTCCTCCCCACCACTCTATAAATTGGAGTTTTTCTCATTTGGAGGGGTTGGGACGAGCATTGGGAAGTTGAGGGAAGAGGAGAAGTGGATCCACTTCAATTCTCCAACCATTTCAATAAGGGTATCTCTTGAAGCAAGGATCCCTTCGACGAAGCCTTCTTCTTCTCCTTCATGTTGTAATGATTTTGTTTGTGTAATAAATTTCTTTGTTCGTGTTTTATTCTTTCTCTTTTCTTATGTTTTGTTTAAATTTATTCTTCTCTTAATCTTCCTCTCTGGTCTGGAATTCTTGAGTAGAAGCGTTATTGGGGTATACCCATTATAAAACTTTGCACATGCAAAATGCTTCTACGATGATTACGCCTCCCATGGAAGAGTAGTCTTTTAGTAATCGATCTATCTTCTACCCTCTTCATTTTATTATTTTTAATAAATGAGATACTGTAATTCACATAATATGATCCATGGATTGTGTTTTTAAATTGTAAGAAGCTAAGAATGCAATTGAACAATTAACACAAAAACACACGAGGTCAGGATTTTGTGTAAGTTGTGAGAGCGTAATCTTAATCGGTAATACAAGACCATATGGGATAAATTTGTAGAGTTCAAATATGATCCCTAAAAACAATTCATACTCATTTCCAGAATGGATATGTGCCTTAATTTATCACTGACCATAAGCTAATCTTAGAACATCAATCATAGCAGGGTGCTGCGATTGCGTGTTCCGAAGTTAGCCTAGGGTTAAATTTACATCATCTTCATGGTAATGTTAATTCTCGTAGGGTTCAGGATTTAACAAATTAAGGGATCATAATTACGTGAATGTTAATTTAAATGATAATGATTAATAATAAATTTAATAGGTAGAGTTAGATCGATTACACCTTTTAGAATAGATTTCTTAAAAAACATCTTCTTATTGTGTCATTTTAATCGAAATTCATTTCAAAACTAAAAAAAAAATTATACATTCTTCTTCCAGAAAACATCTTCTAGATTCATCAACAGTAACAAACCCCAATCCTTTAAAGTAGTGTTTTATTCTATTCTATTTCATTTTTTTAGAATACCTCTAATAAGTTGTTAAATTCACTTCCTCCTTTGAGAGACGACCTTGGTCAGCAACTCTTCTTCACCTAAGTACCCCAAAATCACACTAATCATTTGAGGGAACCCACGACAGTGCTCTATCAATGTGTTAAATGAATGGTTGTTATTGTGATGTTTTGTGTTTTATTATTATTCCTCTACACTTCATCAAGGATATGGTTATGAGTGTTTGTATGATTACTTATGAAATGGACTCCCATATCAATTATTCCTTTTAGTACTATTCACCTACCCTAGGACTATAAAGTCGGGCTTGGGGTTGTTGTTGCTCGATCCCCATTAGTCCGGGTCATGACATGGGTCATTATAATTTTACAACCCAAATTAGGTCTTGTGATTCATGTTCAAAGTTTGGGGTGTTATAAAATGGTATCATATAATTGTTTTTTGTCCAGTCTTGGGAATTCATGGTAGGCATGGATAATATGAAGGTTTGAACATAAAATATACTCATAAAAGTCATATAAAACATCTTTATTTTGAAATTTATATTAAAAACTATTCTGGGTAAAATGAGAGGTCAATGTTTACCTTTTATGGTATTTATTTTTGTCTTTCTATACCATGATTGGCCAAAGAAAGAAGGCATTTATGCATCATATTATAAATGATAAGGATTATATCACATTACGATAATTTAAAAGAATAGGATTTATTGAATCAATTTATATTTTAAATGGATTAATTGTTTTTGTTTTTTGAAAATTCATTTGAAAATAGTGTTTGTGGAAAATTATTTTCCTTGTTATGAATGTGTTGTGGGAAATTGGATTAACCAAGGTAATATGGATACAAAATCACAAAAATGTAGTGTAGAGTGGAATATTATGGTGATGAATTTTTGATAAATTATTTGGATTTAAATGAGTTCATTTATTTAAAATTATTCAAATAAAATATTTACAAGAAGATAAGGATAGTGTGTCGAAATTATTACTCATGTAGATCCTCAGTTTGTGAGTATAATCATATAGACTATTTAGATGATTAACAGGGATCCTAATCATGATGATCTGAAGGTGGTGGATTGAAGTTTAGTGTTTCAGAGGTATAATACAACATCATTTAGATATAATTATATAATAAAGTAGGTTAAATATTGTTTTGATAATATTTACCATATCTTTTATATATTTTTTCTTTTTCCTAAGACCTTTAGGGTTGAGTTTTCTTATTACGTACAAAAATAAATAGATAGGTAGTGCTGGGATTTGATTAAGAAAGTTGATATGCATAAGAATATTTACTAGGAAGACATATAGAGTATATTTAATAAAAAATAATAGATAAAATAGTTTTTGTATTCTAGAGATAATGAATTTACAAATTTTATTCAAGTTAATGTTAAAATAATTGAGTATGCATTAAATTTTTTTAATGTTTTGGAATAATTTCTAAAATTTATAATATATAGATATAACCCAATAAATGATTTAATATTATATGGATATAGTTAATTATTTATGTGGATGGGTTTAATATGGATTCTATAATAGTTAAAGATATTATAGGCACACAGTGGGAAAACACTTTTCTTTCTACGTTTGGTGAAGGAAGAAATATTTCTAATGGCTATAGGGGGATCAAGAAATAATTTTAAGGGAAACAAACCAAGATATATTATTATATATCTTAACTAAAGAGTTTACTTGAGTCATTATATTATGTAATAATAGTGAACTTGGTTTCAAAGAGACTAGATTCTATACCTACATATTTTTTGTATGAAAATATAGGTTACATGAAATAGTATTATGGCCGGTTCTTATGGTTGAGAAATAGTGGTGTATCCAAAAATGTAGAGGGATCTAAGATGTCGGTTTATGGTCCAAGGAATATTTATTAAGGAACTCATGGAAGAGTTGGGATCCATCATTAGGATGATAGACCAACATCCTAAAAGAGCAAGGAGAAACTCTTCACTGTTCAGTAGGAATTTAAGAAGGTCAAGACTGATGCTTGACCTTCCA
Source organism: Viscum album (assembly GCA_963277665.1). Classification (NCBI taxonomy): domain Eukaryota; kingdom Viridiplantae; phylum Streptophyta; class Magnoliopsida; order Santalales; family Viscaceae; genus Viscum; species Viscum album. The sequence goes on from OY728141.1 coordinate 1,599,356,586, forward strand.
TGGTGAGAGGTACAAGTTTGATTACATATATATAAATTTTTTGTATTATTTGATACTTATTCATCAAATTCATTTATCACTAAACTATTGGTTGATTAATTAAAACTACGTGTAGGGTTCATGCCTATTCAATTAGAATAGGAACTCCACTGGTTTAAAGTAATGAAAAAGGGTTTAAATGTTCATACTACTTCATTATTATTGTAATCATGGAAATATCATGGGAATTGTTAGTTCTTGAGATGAAAATTCATGGATTGATTATTATTATGAATTGGTAAAGAAAACTCAAAGCTCAAACAGATTTTTATAGTTTAAGAGTTCTCTTTATTGTATTAGATGGGTTTTTCCAAAATTCGATGGAGAGTATGATATTCATGAAACCAGGGAATTTTTGGTGGTGAATGATGCTGGATACAAATATTTTTGGTAGGAAAGGATAATACATGGTTCAATGTAAGTAAATAATCAACCCTTACTTATAATGGTGTTGTAGTGGTATATTGATGTTTTAGGGGATTTTCTAGATTATCTCCAAGTAGAGATAAGGAATTTTACTTTGACATAGTTTATAGGATTAATACCATTTAATTACCATCTTATTTCATGGTTCTAGTATAATTATAGGATTATAAGTTACAACATGAGGATTTTTAGTTGAAGGGTTTCGTTTGATAAATTTTATTTCCATGGATAACACTATTTTTAATTTCTATAAAAGACATTAGTAGCTTAACAATATTTATTTTATTTCAAAAAGCAAACTAGGTTATAATGGAAAAGTGTCCACAATCGAGAATTGATGATTTACTTTACTAGATATTGGAAACTCATTGGTTTTCAATGATTTATCCTTTTTTTAGTTATCATTATTTTATGATTAAATAATAGGAAATTTAAAAAATGACTTTTAGATGTTAATATGAATATTGCATGTTTTTTTATTATATTTAGGGTTACTTATTCACCGATTTTTTTATGGAATTAATGAACCAAATATTTTATAGGTACATGAACACATTTTTTGTTGTATTTGTCAATGAGATCCTTATATACTCAAGATAAGCAGAATATATTAACAAAACTATTTTTTTACATATTCTATGTGAGAATAAAACATGTGTAAAATTATATAAATTTCATTTTTATATTCAAGAGGTGATTTTTTTCCTTATTGTTTTTGGAAATGCAATCTCATTTAATCATAAAAAATTGAAAATAGTGAAGTATTTTGAAAATATGAATAACATATTTTAAATAAAGTTTTTTTTCAGATTGATTATGTATTAAAATATATTAATTTTTTTTTAAAATTAGATTATCCCATGTTATATTTTAATCATAAAGTATTTATGTTTTAATATAATTTAAATTTCATAGGGTATGTTGAAAAATAAAAGAAGATAATTTCTATTCTTATCCTAACTGAATCTACAGTTGGTTTTGATGTATGTTGTGATATATCTAGACTAGGTATAAGATGTGTTTTCGTGCAAGAGGGAAAGGTTTTGGGTATGGGTTTTGGTATCCGAAAACCCATTAGAATAATTTCTCTACCCATGACTTGGAATTATCTAAAATTTTCATTCACTAAATATTTGTAGGAATTATATTTTTTAGGATAAATTTTTAGTGTATACCTACCATAATATATTGAATTATATTTTCTTAAAACATTATCATAATTTGAGACAGGGTAGGTGGGTATAAGTCTTTTAATATTTTTTATTTTCAAATTATTTATAACCAATGTATAGAAAGGATTTGGAATATTCTTTTATTAGGAAAACTATGACTTAGGCAGTGATAGATATAGGGGATCATAAATGTTTGATGGGTTTATTTCCATACATTCCTTTAAATATGGACAAGAGTGAAGATATCATTGTTATTTCTAGTATCAATGTGATTTCTATGTTGAAATATTGAGTAAATTAAAAAAAATTGATAAGGATTTTAGGAAGAAATGGGATGGCCCAAATTGTATGGATCCCCTCAATGTATTGTTTTTTCTCCTAATTCTATAATTTATTTCAATACCTAGATTGTAATTCTTGATAATTTTAGGGATACATTTTTGTAAAATTTTTATAATTATATTTTGGAAGTGAATCATGTTTTTACTGAGATGTATCATGACATAATTCTCTATTTTTTAGACATTAATGATGTGTAGTTGGGGTTTGGATTATAAGTAAGCCCCATATAATCCTACGTGAAAGAGGGGGGGGGGGGTTAAAACCCATTGTGCATAGGTACTATAGCAGTGGTGTCACTGTAGCAACGACATGCACAGTAGTGACGACAGGGTACTGTAGTAGCAACAGATACTGTGTAGTACTGTAGTAGGTGGATAACTATAGTTGTGCTATTCACAGAATGAACCTTGGGCCAAATATTTGGGCCTACGGGCCATGTATTGAGCCAAATTCCCACTAGGCCTTCAGGTTTGTAATGGGTCTTCCTCTACCCAGTTAAAAGATGTCTCTTCTTTTCTTTAAATAATAAATGATCCTTCGGCCCCAAATTTTTTTAATTAGATATGAATGAAGAAGAATGTTTCACAATTCATGTCTCAATGTTTTATTTTTCAATAGTTAATGGTTGAGCACCTATAACAAGGTAGTTTTTTATATCCAATTACCATATTGAAATATAAATGGGAGGATATTTATATGGTCCTTATTATTGAGATTAAAATATTATAATAAAGTCACAAAACAATTTATACAGTTGTGAATCATCTAAAAAAATTGGTGTATTTCTTTATTATAAAGGAGAAATGTTCAATTAATGACTTTCGTAAGATTTATTTGAAGGAAATTTTTAGATTTCATTGGGTTCTGAAGTCTATCATCTTAGAGAGAGATCCCTAGTTTACATCTAAATTATTTAGGGGAATGTAAAATGATATGGGGACGTTATTGAAGATGGGTAAAACATACCACACTTATATGGATGAAAAATAGAATATATTATTCAAATTTTTTATGATATGATTTTTAATATCGTAAATTTTGAATTAATATTTTATCATATTTAAAATATATTTTTTAAAAAAATAATTTTTTTTCGTTTCACTTGCTGATATGAATTTATAATGAATATATATGTATACTATTATTATTTTTATTCCTTATTTAAATTTAAGTGTAATTTATAAAATATTAATTCAAGTACAAAAGTATACCATAAATAAATTATTCACCTCAGATAAAAAATAAAAAATATTTAATTTTTTTTGAATATAAAAAGTTACAAATGAAGGATAGATATATTAAATAAAATTTAAAATAGTAAAATAGGGTAATAAAAACATGAAAATAACATGACTAAAATATGGAAATCCAATGTGTCATCATTTTATTGAAATACCATAGTTGTAAAAAATATATAAAAAATAAAAAAAATCATTAGAAATAATTTAGACATTTTTTAAATGAAAAAACAACCCCAGTTTTTTTTGAAATAGTTTAGGGTTGATTTCATAAGAGAAAAGAAGAAGTTTTATTTATTTTTCTATTGGAAATAGATTCTTAGACGTAGTGAAAATTTGGATCCATGGAGGGTATAAATGCAACATGGTGGGATATTATAATTCATTGGTCATATTGATGGTTCTAGTTATTTTTTCATTGTTATATAATGGTTCATCAAATACGGTGTGGAGTATGGAAGTGGAGTTATGGTGATGTCTCCAATTTTAGTGTTACTATGTCATTAAGTAGTGGTTGTGGTGTTGTTTCATTATGAGGGATTGGAGGTTGCGACATTGTGGTGGAAATTTTATCATGGTACATTTTTATAGTTTATGGGATCCTACTATTGACCACAACGTAGATAGTAGACATGATTTTTAGCAGTAACTATTGCAGTGTGACCAACTCCCTTATGCTATAGTCCTTGCTGTTTTGGGTCCCATTGTGGTGTATATGTGCTTCACTATAGTACCTATTTTTTATGAATTAAAATAAATATTTTGAATCCCATTTAATGTAGCATTAACTTATTATTTCCTATTAAACCTTTTAGGACTCTAGGTTTTATTCAAAAGGTTTTCTAGTCTCAAATCTATTGGCGCCATTTCCAAAATCACAGGACCAACACTTGTTGACTATATGTGATTTTTTCTCCCATTTTACAAGGTTTTCCTCTCTTATATTGGGGTGAAATGCAAACCTAAAAATATTTTTCTATCTCATTTTGAAATATTGATCTAAAATATTTTTTTAATGAAATGATATTGGTTTTGAAGATCCTTCAAAAACAATATTGATCTTATTGATGTTTTGGCATGATTAGGGTATCAGCTCTTGGAAAATTTGATGTTGACATTGAACCATCTAGGGTATGAATTAATTACCATATTTGGGAATTATTGGGAATTATTTCCATGTTTGGCTTGTGTATGTGCATAGTATTGAGACCATTTCTTTTTTATGGATTGTGTGATTCTTTCTAAGTCATTTATTAATTATTTAATATTTCATATCATATGGAATTATTTTGTATGATATATTTTTCCACACTGTATTATTTTATATATGTGGTTTTTGTGCATAGAAGGTGGAAATTCTATTTTAGTCTTCGAGTTGAATGGTGGTCCTGAAAGGCATAGCCAACTCCTTAGAGTGGAGCATGGATGACATGAATAATTGGTGATGAATATGCATAGAATATTCAGTTCCTTAGATTGAAATTAATGGGGGAATTCCATATTTTCTTTAGAAGAGTTTCTATATATGTTAGTGTGATCTACCTATGGGTAATATCCTTGCGTATGATATATAGAGTCCATTATATGGGTATTCCAAGTGCTCATACCTTCACATGTGAGTAGGTAACCATTAATCATAAGTAAGAATTTCCCTTAATGGAGAACATGAAGTTGTTACTTAAAGGAGGAATTTTCTTTTCCTTATATGAATATAGAGTTACTCCTCGTGATCTAAGTCATCTAATGGAATATATATATATATATATATGGTATTATTCCAACACGGTTCTAATGCAGGTATGGTGAGAGATCATGGAAACATTGTTAGTTCATCATCACTCAGTATATTGTTGGTTATATCCTTGCGTGCACATTTAATTTTCCATCATATCAGACACTTATATAGACTTGTGAACTTATCTTAAGGATGCAATGGTGGTGTTCTACATAGATTATACTTACACTTTTCACGAGAAGATCAATGAACATGATGACTTCATCACTAGGGATTCAACGAAGCTAAAAAGACTAATGATATGTAGCTATGGAAATTGGAGCTAGTTGATAGATGCAGTATTAGGATAGACTCTGGATTATTTACTATACCTTATTATTTATTCTATTTTCTAGTTATATTGTTATACTTGCTAACAATCTTCATTGGGGGACAATTTATTACATAGGTATTACATTACTTTTGTACGAATTTTCATGAAATATGTTTTATCATTTATTCATGTTATTCTCTTGTTTTAGTTATTTTCGGATTATAGTTATGTTGTACTAAACTACAATTACTATGATTACCAAAGGTATAGTCTCAACAAATCACTATATACTCTCATCCCTAATCATCAACCTCTTGAAAATGGGTAGGTGCACATGAGTTTATGTGACACTTTGGCTCAGACCTAATGATTCATTCCAGGGTGTTAAAAAATAGTATCAAAGGCTTAAGTTTCGTTTATTTCATTTATTTTGGGTTTATGTTATAAAAGAAATTGGCTGTGTGGAACTAATGTATGAGGGTTTCCATGTTCCTGGCCAACTCATGTGTAACAAACCTCTGAGTTACCATTAATGAGATATTTTTCATGGTTTACAATATTTCAGTGCACTCATTATCACGTGTAGACATATCGGATCACATGTCATATATATAACTTTTGAGTTTTTCATGATAGTTAATTAATTAAATTCCTTGTTTTATGCTAACTTTTAAGTGATATATCTGTTTTACTTTTTATTATCGTATATCTATGTTGGAAATAAATAATTTAACATGTTTATGATAATATATTATATATATATATATATATGATCATGACTAAAGAACATGTATGGAGGACTATGATTGAGACTTTGGTAGAACTATGAGGGTTATACCTTGTGTGTGCGTATCCACCAAGATATGTATTTTGATAGAAAACCCTTATATGTGCCTTATAATTATTTAAGTAATTTTAGTGAGATTGTTTTTATAGTATTTATAAACGTATGCATAGAATTTCAAAAAAATATGGATTCAAAGACACCATTTTTTATCTTACTTGTGATGACATGCCCATTCCACTATACGTTATGTAGGAGTATGCACCTGAGTGTGATCCCCCACATAATATTTTGGTTCAGGAAGTGAACCACCCAGGCATAGATAATTGTAGAGGATGATGGTGAACCATTCCTAAGAATATTATCTCCCTCATATACTAACATTATAGTGTACTGGTGGTCCTCAGGATGTTTAATATTGGACTTATATCATAGATATGTTATTTGACATAGTGGAGAGTCTTGGGGACAAAAAAGGTGAAACCTGTATCATTTATGCTTTGGGACCCACCTGGAGGTTGTGGGGTGTCATGGGATTGGCATGACGATTTAAGGGTCTTACTTGGTTGTCCTTAAATGAGTTTTTATTGGATAAGTTCTTTCCCAACACACTAATGTTGGACTAAGATCAAGATTTTTAGAGCTTCAATAGTGATCAAAGAAAATTTCTTATTACTCATCTCAATTCATTGGGTTTCTACCCTTTTCTCCTCTTTTGGATGGGAATGTAGTGTAGAAGGTTGGTAATATTTTTATTTACCATCATCTAGATATCAAATTTCATGATAGGGGATTTGACCTGATGACATATACACATATTCCTCACAAGGACCCGAATTTTTTACAAGGGGATAGGGAAGGATAGGCTTTCAGGTTTTCTTTTAGATTATAGTGCTTAGATTACCAGGTGTCATAGTTCTTCATCTGGTTCATCTTTTGGTAATAAGAAGAGGAAGTATGAGGAGGTAAAACAAGGAATAATACATGTGGAAGAGAGTAGATATTCTTATACTCTCTATATGGGAAGCTATTTGACCAGGTTCTATAACTATAGATGGAATAAAAATTTTAATGCACCATATACAAGGTCACCTAAAAATTTTATATGATGTGGAAAGATGAAGAATCATTAGATCATTTTTATAAAAAAATATCTATATTCCAGTCTAACATCTCAAGGTATAGGTAGAGGCCCTCAATAATAGACCCATGCACCACATATATAAGTGACTCGGGAAAGTCGTTCTATGGAGACTTGCAAGATTTATTTGATCGGTGGGGTTCCATACACCATTGGTGAGGGACCTTCTATAGTCAATGGTATGGTTTTTATTACCTCTACAGCATATACTTCATTGTATGATACATGATCTTCACATTATTTCATATCTTCTCAAGTCTTTGCTAGCCTAGATTTACCAAATAAGATATCTTTTGAGTTGTTCTCTCTTGACACACCCTTAAAAATGAATGAGAACCATCTTCAGTAATTTTTGTAATCTGACATTGTAGTTTCTAGCTATAGAAATTTATAACAATTCATGATACTAGAGATAAATATTTTTTAATATATTGAATGGATTTGTTTACTAGCTCTCATGGTATTATTTAATACTATTATAGAAATGTGTATTTTACCATTCGCAAAGGAGAGAGGTTCGTTTTGACCAGGGATTGGAATATTAGATTAGGTAGGATGTGATCAGACCTGAGTCATATCAGAGAGATCAGGCTGCATGTAGTGGTCTCTAATCTTGTGGAAGAATCAACGCTACCCCCCTATAATTTTTTCCTAATTCTATATTGTTATCAAGATGTTCCCTAGTATGCATTACATATTTTTCATCTAGATAGAACAATTGAGTCTAATATTGATTTTGTGCATTGGGATTAACCAATACCAATTCATCCTTATCATATGGAACCTCATAAGTTTATAGATTTGAAGGTTAGTTAAATGATTTAGAGGTAAAGAGATTTATTAGGTTGAGAACTATTCCATGGGGTTCTCTGGTATTTTTCAAGAGGAAAGATGGTATTGTAATTTATTTTTGAAATACACGATGTTGGATAAAGTGACAGTGAAGAACATATATGCATTATCTAGGATTGATGATATCTTTAATCTATTATTAGAAGCTTGGTGGTTCTCTAAGATTGATCTTCATTTGTCCTACCATCATATATGGGTCTGAGATGAGGATATTCCCAAGAAAATGTTTAGGATTAGATATAGACTGTATGTGTATATTTTCATGCCTTTGGGGATGAAAAATAACCCAATGGTGTTTATGAACCTATTATATTCATATTTTGACTCTATCATAATTGTTTTCATGGATTATATCTTGATATATTCCAAGGCTTCAACAATTCATGTTAGGTACCCTGAGATTGTGTTGATCATAGTCAGAGCACATCAGATTGATGACATACTCTTAAAGTGAAACTTATGGATTCAAGAGGTGTGTTTCCTTGGGAATGTGATATTTAAGGGAATAATATGAGTAGACCTAGAGAAGTTAGAGGCCATGATTTCATAGGTTCATCCTATTAATGTGTTTGCTATTAAGTGTTCCTTAGGATTTTAGGGTACAATTGATGCTTCATCTAGGACCCTTCCAATTTAGAGGTATAGAATAATGAGATGCTTAATAAGGGGAATAATTTTTAGTGGTTTGATCAGTGTGATTAATGACTCCTAGATCAAGAGAAATTATTGATGAAAACTCATGTTTTGACCCTCCTAGAGCTTGGGATTTGATACATAGTCTATTTGGATGCCTCCAAGAATGGAATGGGAGCTATGTTTATTTAGGGGGATCAGGTAGTTAAATATGGGTAACATCATCTATGACCCCATGAGAGGAAATACCCACTGCATGACCTAGAGTTGGATGTTTTGGTCTATAAACATAAGTGTTAGTGGCACTATATATTCAGTGAGTGGTATGTATTCTACACAAACTATAAGATCCAGTAATATATATTATCTCAAAATGATCTTAAAATAAGGTATGGGTGCTGGGTGGTGTATCTCTAGAAATTAATCTTTGATATGTTCTATGATTTAGGGAAATATAATGTTGTTGTAGATTCTATTTGCAAGAAGGCACTATATACATAATATTTTGATGATCACTCTTGATATAGGAATGTGGTTTGATGTGTTTTATTCCTGATTGACTTATGGATACATCATAGGATCATGAAGTTATAAATCATGGAACTTTTTTTCTTATCTTTTCTGGTGGAACCTACGAAAGTGAGCTAAGATTCATACCTCAAGTGTGTGTTGATGCATGAATTTTTAGTGGGAGGAAATCCAATTATAGTTTGGTCATTAGATAATGAAGATAAAATCTACATTATTTGGATGTTAATATTTCTATCATCCTTGTGGTATATGTTGATGAGAGACTATCAATCTTCAATGTGGGTAGTGCTTATGGGGTCGTTGAACATGTACCACAATATCTATAATTCATTTTAGTGGCTAGGTATAAATATATGTGTCTCTATTTTTGTCTCATGATGACTTAACTTATAGAAGATTAAGGATGTGCATCAATGTCGTAATGGGTTTTTTAAGCCACTTCTGGTGCCTATATGGAAGTTTGATGGAATAACAAAGGTCTTCATGATGGGGTTACATAGGAACCATATGATTCATGATGTTTTTTGGGTGATAGTCAATTTATTGATGAAAGTGTCTCATTTATGTATGATTTTAGAGAATCTTTTAGTGAATGAGTTTGGGAAGCAGTATAAATGGGGGATTTTATGGCTATATTGATATCCTTTGAGAATCATACGCGATAGATATATACACTTCAGATCATGATTTTGGTAGTGATTATAGAAGGCTTTGGTACCCAAATAAAACTAAGTATAGTGTATCATCTATAGTCTGCTGGAAAGTCAGATAGGATGATTGAAATTTTAGGGAACCTGATAAAGGAATTCATTCTTGATTTTAGAAGAGGTTGATATGATCACCTTGCCTTGGTTTAGTATTCTTAAGACAACTATTTCCTTATCTCAATTCGTATAGAACCTTTTGAGGCTCTTTGTGGAAATCTATGTCACTCATCATTGTATTTTTATGAGGTGGGTGAAAAATTAGTATTGTTGACGATATTGGTACAAGTGACCTATGAGAGAGTTTATTTTATTAGGAATTAGTTAATCAACACTTAGAGTAGACAATGATCATATGCCAAAAGGAGGAGAAAACCCTTAGAGTTTGTTGTGGGTGATAAATCTTTCTTGTGGGGAACACCTTGATTAGGGCATCGAAGAATATATAAATAAGGGAAGATAGTGTAAATAAATATTGGACTGTTTGAGATTTATGTATGTATTTGTATAGTGTCTTATAATTTGGATATCCCATCAAGATATAGAGGTATAGAATATGTGTTACATATCTCTCAACATTAGATGTACATGACTAATTTTATGCATGTGATCGACTATGAGGATATTGAGAAAGTGTCCAATGCATTATTTTTGGGGCACCTGGTGTGGATCATAGACCAGAGAAAAAAGGTATTATGATGAAATAAAGAGATACTTTTTAGATTCCTATGACAGAATGAATGAATCTAGTAGGCTATTTGGGAGAAAGAGTATGGTGTTTAGAACTAGTGGCACGATTTTTTGGAACATAAATCCTAGAGGTGTTTCTTTAGGATGATAGGTTGTTAGAGGGGGATAATTGTAACAACCACATATTCTAATAAATTTACAAGGGTTGGTTTTAGTGGAGAAAGCAGTATGTTATGCACATGTTTCAGTTGGAACTAGATTATATAGGGTAGTTTTATTTTTTCATCATATAGGGTATAATTATAGAATAATTGGGATACTGCAGTGTAGTAGTCAACTTGACAGTTCTGGTTATTTTGGTATAGTTTAAACAAGGATTTTTAGCTTTGTTGTGGTGGATGAAAGGTTGATTTTTGGTAGTATTTACCATTTTAGGTCCCTGCATCATGGTTGGTTGTGGTTTAGTGTCCCAGTGAAGGATTTGAGGTTGTGGAATAGTGGTTCCAATTGTGTTTTGGTTCCTTTTCCTTAGTTTATAAGACCTCATTATTAACCATGGTGAAAATTCCAAACACACTTTTTGATTTGTAACCACAACCTCGTGCCCAACTCCATTGCACCATAGTCCATGCTGTGTTGGGACGCATTTTGATGTATCCATATGTGTTATTACATTTTTCTTGTTTTCCTATAATGCCTATAAAAATTTAAGGCCCATCATATCTATTATCCTCCCATCCCTTCCTTTTGGAATCGGGTGACTTCAGGTCTTCTTTAAGAGATATTCCACTCTCTAAGATCATATATTCAATCATGACATTAGAGGATCAACTCTTGAGGATTCATGGTGATTTTTCTCCCACTATACATCCTCCTTTTTCATAGGTTGAATTTCATATATAAGCTGATGTCATAATATTCTTATGGGATCTTGATATATAATCTCATTTAATATAAATTGAGAGTGGTTTGAAAAATATATGGTGTATTGGATTGATCCTATTGGTGCATGGTTGTTATTTAGGAATCGAGTCATGGGAAATATTGACATTCACATTGACACATTTTTGGTAGGAAGTCATTAACATCATTGGACACTATTTGGATTTTATTAATGTTTGGATTGAGTATGTGCTTATTATTGAATCATTTTCTTGTTTATGGTTTGTGTGTTCCACTATATGTCATTTATTACTTATGCAATATGTCATATCCTATGGAATTACTTATAGTGGTCTATTTTTCCTTGAAATGGTAAGCCTTATATATGGTTTGGTGAATAGTTAGTGTGTAAGAACCTGGATCTTCGTTTTAGGTATGTTTTTCCTTTTCTGGTCGTTTTTGAGAATAAGAGGAAAATCTGGAAATTTTATAAGTATACGCCGTGTACTTTATGAGTACACACTGTGTACTTTTCTATAGCATGAGGCTATGTGCTGGCGGTGTCTGGGCCACACACATGGTGTGTAGTGGTGATGTGGAGGCCGCATGATGCGGTGTACGGAAGAGGGGAGTACACGCCGTGTACTCATGAATTACACGTCGTGTACTTTTCATTTTATTTCATTAATCGGACTGGGGTCGCATCATAAACCTATTTTCATCTTATTCTCCGCCTAATTAGGTCCAGAGCATCCGAGGAGGCCAAATCTTCTCCAAGCCACCGATCCGTCACCAGTTATCCGAATCGAACATCGTCGGTTGCAATAGAATCGCGGTGGTGAGTTATTGGTTCTTATTTGGCCACATTTCATTATTACTTCTCTTGTAAGAGTTATTTAAGGTTGAATGTTTTAGAATTTTTTGCAGATCTTCTCCATTCTAGGATTATTCACAGGCTGAGGATCAAGTATATAGATCTCCTAGGATCGAGGTAGATGGTTTGTTTCCCTACGTTGAATGTCTTTGAGTTTTTGGGGAAAAAGTGTCAGATACCCATGTATCGGGTATCTCGGGTTAGGGTTTTGATCCTATATTGTTATCTACCTTAGATTGCTTGTATTCTTGTGGTTATTAGATGATTAATAATTTCATGTTAGCATGGTTGAGGATCACCCCTTGTGTGTTTCCCTTGTTTTGGCTGTTTATCACCATTTGGCTTAGGTTGCATGTGAGGTAGACCTCGGTGCATTGCATGCTTGCCTTGATATAGTTGATTGCATGTATTTCCTACTGTTTATATGCTTTTGATGAATTGTAGCTTTTATCCAAGTATTTTGTTGAGCTTACTTAGGGATGCTAATAGTTGATTATGCACAACTAGACTGCTCATGGCTGTGTGAACTTGGTGCGGTAGAATAAAGAGGGAATTGATGATTAAAGGCTTCCCTACAGAGTCTGTTATAAATTATTATCATTCATATGACCTATAGGAATTAGACTTTGTGATTACTTAGAGTTTCCTTATTTACGTATCTAGATTATAGGGGGAATTAGATGTAACAACTTCCTCAGAGAGTCTATAGCTATCATTGCAAGACCGCAGGGGAATTGACGGTGAGAGCTTCCTAGACTGTATGTGCCTTTGTATGTTTACTTGACTAGAGGGGTCTACCAGTGTGAGCCACCCAGAGAGTCACCATGAAGATTGTTGGTTGGTTGTGACAAGTCCACCAAGCCAAAAAACAAGCTTGGGTTTTGTACTGCTTATTGTTTAGGTAGTCTACTGAGTTAACTGTTGTGTTACTTGTTATGCCTTAGGAATATAGAGTTGTTTCTTGATTTCTTGGTTGATAATTAAACGATATAATTAAATTAATAAATATATATGAATGGATATATTTAGGATTGTTTACTTTAGAGTATTCATGTTTCTCTGCTGCATTTATTTCCATTACTTTTTCAATATTTCTCACTAATAGTAGGGAACAGATCTTCTTGTGATTGCCTACTGGGATTAGTCTCACACCCTGTTTGGGTCCTGCTTTTCAGCCCAAACAGTTTATATGGTTGCAGGTGTGGATAAAGATTGTGGGACTTCTACTTTAGGTACATGATTTCTGGTTGGAGATGGAGAGTATAAGACTGAGCTTAAGCTTGCAATGCTGCTAGAGTTACTATTTACTTATAGTGCTTGTTCTCAGTTGTATTTCAGCAAGTTGTTGTGTTTTCTGCTTTCCATAGATACATGTACCATGCTGCGTCATTATTATGTTATACATTGCTTCCGATGTTTAGTTTCAGTTATTTTATGTTGTTTACTGCTTCCGCTATTGTCTGTTATTTCCTTTACCTTGTATACCTTAACAAATGAGGGCATAGTTTCCCCAAAAACTCACCAAGGCCCTCACTGCTAGTCGGCAGCCTCTAGCATTTGGGGAAATGGGCTTGAGGTCATATGGTGAACTGGGCATGAGGCACCAGTTGAGTGGCTACGAATTCGGGTCATTACGAAGTGGTATCAAAGGGCGGTTCTTTCCTTTTTATATTGACTTGCTATTTGGCGACATTAGACATGGATCAGACGAAATAGGTAAATGGTAAATAGCTGTACCCGGGTGTTCTAGAACTCGTTTACAGGGAAAAATCCATATTACCTTGAATAATTCAATTTTCGAGTTTTTGAAAATGTTACAGTTTAATTGATTTCACCATTGGGTGGTGCACTTGTTTTGTGCTATTACTATTTGAATGATTGTGGTTCTATTTTTTTGCAACCCGATGAGATGAGGGTATGCCATCTCATGCATCATATATGCAATTTTTAGAAAATCAAATGTCATGCATTTTTCCATGACTCTAGATTTCATTAGAATTTTCGTGATTTTGTGATAGAATTTTTGATATAAGATGCATGTTGTTGTGATAGATGCTGTGATACAATACCTGCTATGTTGATAGGGTATCGTTTTTTTAGAGCTTCATTATCATGGATTCCAAACTTTGGTCTTAGAGGTGTTATGGTCCCTCGAGGATCATAATTTCATGGATCATGAGTTGTTATACTTTTTACTTGTTATATCCATTTTTATGATGCCAAGCTTTGATTCATGGGGTTTATGGGCCCCCACGGATCGGAATTTGGCACCTTAACACTAGTTTTTCAGTGTTTTCTGGGCTCCCGTGCAGTTTTGGGGATACTGTCCAGAAAAACCCAGAATACACGGCGTTTACTTTATAAATACACGCCGTGTAGTTTTTAGCCGTGTCCCTGACTGTGTTGGGTAGAGACATGGGGTTGTAAAGTTTCTTGTAGGAACATGTCGTGTACCATCTTAGCATGTCGTGTAGTCTGGAATAGGTATCTGGCCATGTCACAAACAACACGGGCCGGGGTTTTCCTTCAAGTGCACGTCGTGTCCCTTGGGAACACGCCGTGTATAGTTGACCATGTAGCCGGCTATGTAGACAGCAGAACAGTTTTGTGTTATTCTTCCGCGCACACGCCGTGTCTGTATGGAACACGCCGTGTAGTGTCGACCGTGTATCAGGCCGTGTCACTAACAACACGGTCCATGTAATGCATGTAAATTACACGCCATGTCTCCTTTGACACGCCGTGTAGTAGTGGTCCATGTACCAGTTCGTGTGACTAACGACACGGACATGGGGAAGATCTTAAGGACACGTCGTGTAGTGGACAAGCATGTCGTGTAGTTTCCTGCTGGGACAGTCCGTGTTCCCAGCCATGTAGGAGTGAACGAGTAGGGAGGAAAATGTTTAGTACACACCATGTAGTTTAAGAACACGCTGTGTAGCCGGGTGGTTTACACAGCCATGTATCGCCAAGGTACACGCCCAGGGTAAACTTATAAGAAACATGTCATGTAGTAGTACTACACATCGTGTAGTCATGTTTTCCCAAATTTTAATGTTTTTCTATCATGTTCTATTTTTACCTCTTAAGTTTCATCCATTTTCATCATTAATGAAGGTGTGCTTATTATTTTTCAGAGCTATGGCACCAAGACGTCCTATCGTTGCACGTTAGGAACCAGGTAGTGACCCTACACCTAATACGGCAGATCAGGGACTACGAGTAGTTCCGCCTATCATTCCAGACATGGAATCTGCAGTGATCCCATACACTTGTGACGACGCTCAGTTTAGAGAGGGTTTAATGAGATTCATGAAGAACTTCTTGGGAGATCAGCATTATTCCCCGTCTATGGTAGAGCTGACGTGGGTTTTTTCAGCAGCATCACCCTCCCACGTTCACAAGGAATGGAGGACCTCAGGCTGCAGAGTCATGGATAGAAGCCATGTTGACCATCTTTGAGCATCTGGAGACACCTCTGGAGATGAGAGTGAAGCTCGCGACTTATATGCTGCGAGATTCCACCAAGAGATGGTGGGATGTGGTTTTGCAGACAGGGCACCAACATGCTATAACTTGAGATGAGTTTCAGCGTACGTTCTACGACTACTTCTACCCAGCGACACTGAGGGTTGACAGATCCTGAGATTTCATGAACCTGCAGTAGTGTAATCTCATAGTTATAGAGCATTCCTCCCGCTTTACCGAGTTATAGTGTTTCACTCCCATTCTGGGGAATGATGAGTTGTTTTTAGTGGGGATGTTTGAGGAAGGCCTCAGACCGGACATTAGGTCACTGGTGAACGTCTTTTAGTTGGATTCTATCATTCTGATAGTCAACCCGGAACTTATTACGGAGAGAAAACTAAGGGAGACTAGAGCTGTGGACCAGGGCGGTTCAGCATCTAGGGCTGATTCTTCCCAGGTAGACATTAGGAAGTGCCACTGAGAGTCTACACAAGGTGACTCAAGGAAGCGAAGCATTCCTTCTGGTAGATGGGATCTTCCCTCTAGGAACCAAGTGATGTGCTATCAGTGTGGAATAAGTGGTCATAAGAAGCCCCAGTGCCCGAGGGACCCAGTAGAGTGCCGATCTTGCAGCATAATGGGTCATCTGTAGTGCTTCTGCAAGGTTCTTCTGCTAGCGACTAGTGAAGGAGGATCATTTTCGACTCTGCATACAAGAGCAGGATTACCAGTTCTACAGCAGACTGGGGGCTGCAGTTCTTCAGGTCATTCAGGCCAAGGTAGAGGTTGTGGACGTAGTGATCATGCTTAGTGAGGAGTAGTACAGGGATCTTAGGCTGCTACATAGGGCCGCGGTACAGGCCAGAATTTTGCTGTAGAGTAGATTAATCAGTAGCAGGATCCATGACCTTTTACAGTTTGAGGTTCAATTTTAGTAGCCTTAGTATTATCCTCTTCACTTTTCAATATAGGAGCTTCTCCTAGATTTATTTCTGTGCAAACTATGGAAAGCCTTAGAATTAATGTTTATACTTATGAGGATATGATGACACTAGACACTCCCTTGGGAATTAAAACTGCTAGCATGCATCAGAGCTCAGACAGCCCCCTTGAGGTTGGTGGGTGTCATTTTTCATGGAGTCTCTATGTTTTGGAGATGACAGGCTATGATGTCATTCTCGGGATGGACTGTATAGTTCCCTTCTAGGACTTTGTCAATTTCTATCACCGTCGGGTGAGTTTCACATCACAAGAGGGCGGATCTTTTCTTCACAAGGGCAAATAGGATGTACAGGTGAGCAGAGATGGACCAGAGCATCATGGGTTGGGCGGTGTTACAACCCATATTGCTAGATTATATCTAGATGACCACGGAACATCTCAGGTAAATTTTCCTCCAGTGGTTGATCGCATTCCAAATGACTTTCCAGAACAATTTTCCGGTTTTCCTCTGGAGAGAGACGTAGAATTCTCTATTAAGCTTGTTCCAGGAGTGACACTGGTGTCCATGCCTCCTTATAGGATTGCTACACCTGAGTTGCAGGAGCTTAAGAAGAAGATGGAGGAGTTGCAGACAAGGGGGTTCATCCGACCCAGTACTTCTCCTTGGGGTTCGCCGGTCCTGTTTGCAAAGAAGGTAGACAACACCCTTAGGCTTTGCGTGGATTATCGGAAGCTGAACTAGTTTATGGTCAAGAACTGATATACTTTTCAACGAATATATGATCTATTTGATCATCTTCTATGAGTCATAGTTTTCTTGAAGATCAAATTGAGATCCGGCTACAAACAGTTGCGTGTCAGGCCATCTGATATACCTCTTATAGCCTTCTAGGGAAGGTATGGTCTGTATGAGTACTTGGTTATTCCATTCGGTCTCATGAATGTGCCAGTAGTTTTCATGGAACCGATGAAAGTGTTTTCCATACGTACATGTATTCCTTCGTGGTGGTTTTCAAGGACGACATCTGGGTGTACTCTCACACTCGACATGACCATGCTACCCATCTTGAGATCGTTCTGAGTACACTGAGGTAGCATCAGTTATATGATAATCTCTCAAAGTACCACTTTTGGATGGATGAGGTTCACTTCCTAGGTCATGTCATCTCATAGACAAGAGTATCAGTAGACCTAGAGAAGGTGAGAGCAGTAGTCACCTGGGAGCAGCCGAAGAACATCTTCGAGGTATGAAGTTTCTTAGGGATGGATGGTTACTATAGACTGTTTATATAGGACTTATCAAACCTAGCAGTGCCGCTGATGGGATTGAATAAGAAGGGGGTGAAGTATGTTTGGTCATAAGCCTGCGATTTATCCTTCCAGGAGCTAAAAGGATGATTGACTTCAGCACTGATTCTAGTTTTGTCAGAGCTGGGCAAGAGTTATACAGTTTTCTATGATGCATCTGGCATCGGGCTTGGAACAGTGCTTATATAGGAGGATCGTGTTGTTGCATACGGATCTCGGCAGTTGAGGCCACATGAGAGGAACTATCCTACACATGACCTGGAGTTGGCTGCAGTTGTTCATGCTTTTCATTATTGGAGACATTATTTTTTGGGAGAGCATTTTGTGGTATATACTGACCACAATAACCTCAAGTACATCTTCACATAGCGTGACTTGAATATGAGATAGAAGAGGTGGGTTGACTACCAACAGTGTTTCAATTTAGAGCTTTCCTATATACCTGAGAAAGGAAATGTAGTGGCTGATGCACTGAGCAGGAGGAATATGATACAGACAGTTTAGGAGGCCAGAAATGAGTGGAAGCTTATGGATTTGTTATCTGAGATGCATTTGGAGGTGCATGACAGAAAGGGGAACACTTTCCTATCTTTTGTAACTGTTACCTCAACGCTTCTCAACCGAGTTCAAATGAGGCAGCTATCAGATTCTGAAGGCCTAGTCCAGTGGGAATGTGTGTCAGGAGAGGACCCTCTTTCCAGGTGGACCATAGGCGTGGATGAGATCTTTCCTTTCCAGGTACGCGTATGGGTTCTAGCAGATATACACGAGGAGATGATGTGAGACTTTCATTCCTCAGTTTGGGCATTTCATCCTGGCATCCCCAAGATGTATCAGGATCTACACCGCCAATATTGGTGGCGAGGTATGAAGAGAGATGTTGCTGGTATTGTCATGAGATGTTCCACCTGCCATCAGGTGAAGGCGGAGCACTATTGACCAGTAGGGATTTTATAGTAGCTACACATTCTTGAGTGGAAGTGGAATGATGTCACGATGGATTTTGTGACAGGGTTAACGAGATCACCTCAAGGGAATGATGTGGTATGGGATGTCATTGACAGGCTCACGAAGGTTGCACACTTCTTACTGATTAAGGAGACCTTCGGTGTTGATGAGCTTGGACAGTTGTATATCCATGAGATTGTACGCTTGAATGGTGTTCCGAGTACTATAATTTTAGATAGGGATGCCCAATTTATGTCACATTTCTGGAAAGGGCTACATAGGGATTTGGGTACACAGGTACTTCTGAGTACAACTTTCCATCCCCAGACAGATGGCCAGTCAGAGCGCACGATTCAGGTGATTGAGGTCATGATATGAGCATGTGTCCTTGATTTTGGAGGTTCTTGGTAGAGACATATACCTCTAGTGGATTTTTCCTATAATAATAGTTTTCAAGCAACTATTCAGATGGAATCTAACGAGGCTTCGTACAGTAGGATGTGTCAATCACCCTTGTGTTGGCAGGAGGCAGGAGAGGCAGCTATGCTGGGACCCCGTCTTGTTCAGGAGACCAAAGAATAGGTGGAGTTGATTCTGAAGAGGATGTCTACTACACTGTCTCGACAGAAATCTTATGTTGATCAGTAGAGACGTCCTTTGGAGTTTAGGGTCGGAGATCAGGTTTTGCTACATGTTACCCTAATGTTGGGACACAAGAGGATCAAGAGACAAGGTATGAATTCACCGAGATACGTTAGGCCGTTTGAGGTTCTGGAGAGAGTCAGGCTAGTTTCTTATAGGTTGTAGTTACCTCAGAAGTACGAGGCTATTCCAGATGTCTTCTATGTTTATCAGCTTCACGGCTATTTCTTAGACCCGTCCCGTGTTTTTCAACCCAAGTAATTTGAGCTGGAACAGTATGAATCATTCTAGGAGCATCGTATCAGCATTGTTGATCATAGTGCAAAGATTATCCATGGCCGGTCTGTTCCTATGGTACAGGTGCTATGGTAGCACGACCGTGTACAAGACATGATTTGGGAGAGGGAGGCCGATATGCGATCACAGTGGCTAGAGTTGTTCGAGGTTTCTTCTTTGCCACCTTGTTAGGGATATTCAAGGACAAATTTCTTTAAGGGGGAAGTTTGTAAGAACTCGGATCTTCGTTTCAGGTATGTTTTTCATTTTCTGGTCGTTTTTGAGAAAAAGTGGAAAATATGGAAATCATCTAAGTACACGCCGTGTAATTTTCTCCCACGTGAGGCCGTGTGCTGGCCATGTCCAGGCCACACACACGGTGCATAGCGGTGATGTGGAGGCTACTTAATGAGGTGTACGGAAAGGGAGAGTACATGTCGTGTACTCATGAAGTACACGCCGTGTACTTTTCATTTTTTTTCATTAATCGGACCGGGGTTGTGTCTTAAAACTATTTTCATCTTCTTCTCCGCCTAATTACATCCAGAGCATCCAAGGAGGCCGAACCTTCTCTGAGACACTGATCCGTCACTGGTTATCCAAATTGAATGTCGTCGGTTGCAATATAATCGCAACGGTGAGTTGTTTGTTCTTCATTGGCCACATTTTCTGATTCCTTCTCTTGTGAGAGTTATTTGAGGTTGAACATTTTAGACATTTTTGAAGATATTCTCCATTCTAGGGTGATTCATAGGCTGAGTTTCAAGTATATCGTTATCCTAGGATCTAGGTAGGTGGTTTTTTTTCCTACGGTGAATGTCTTTGAGTTTTTGGTGTAATAGTGCCAGATACCCATGTATCGGGTATCTTGGGTTAGGGTTTTGATCATGTATTGTTATCTGCCTTAGATTTCTTGTATACTTGAGTTTATTAGATGATTAATAATTTCTTGTTATCCTGTTTGAGTATCACCCCTTCGGTTTTTCCCTTGTTTTGGATGTTTATCATCGGTTGGCTTAGGTTGCCTGTGAGACAGACCTTGTTGCATTGCTTCCTTGCCTTGATATTGTTGATTGCATGTATTGCCTACTGTTTATATTATTTTGATGCATTTTATCTTTTATCCAAGTAGTTTTTTGAGATTACATAGGGCTGCTGACAGTCGATTACGCACGACTAGACTGCTCAGGGCTGTGTGAACCTGGTGCGGTAGACTAAAGAGGGAATGGACGATTAAGGGCTTCCCTAGAGAGTCTGTTATAAATTAGTATCGTTTGAAGGTCCTATAATAATTGGACATTGTGCTTCTTTATAGTGTCCTTAGTTATGTATCGATACTATAGGGGGAATTAGACGTAAGTTATTCATCAGAGAGTCTATAGCTATCATTGCAAGACCGCAGGGGAATTGACGGTGAGAGCTTCCAAGAGTGTATGTGCCTTTGTATGTTTACTTAAATAGAGGGGTCTACTAGTTTTAGCCACCCAGAGAGTCACCATTAATATTTTTGGTTTGTTGTGGCGATTCCACCATGACAAAGAACAAGCTTGGGTTTTGTACTGCTTGTTGTTTAGGTAGTCTGGTGAGTTACCTATTGTGTTACTGCTATGCCTTGGGAATATAGAGATGTTGCTTGATTTCTTGGTTGATAATTAAACGATTGAATTAAATTTATAAATAAATGTGAATGGATATTTTTTGGATAGTTTACTTTAGAGTATTACTATTTCTCTTCTTCATTTATTTCCTTTACATTTTCTATATTTATCACTGACAGTAGGTCATAGATCTTGTGGTGATTACCTACTGGAATTAGTCTCACAACATATTTGGGCCCTGATTTTCGACCCAAATAGGATATATAGTTGCAGGTGTGGATAATGATTGTGGCCCTTCTACTTGAGCTACATGATTTCTGGTTGGAGCTGGAGAGCATAGGACCATGCATAGGCTTGCGATGCTGCTGGAGTTTCTGTTTACTTTTAGTGCTTGTTCTCAGTTATATTTCAGCACGTTGTTGTGTTTTCTGTTTTCCTTAGATACATGTACCTTGCTGCATCATTATTATATTATACGTTGCTTCAGCTATTTAGTTTCAGTTATCGTATGATGTTTACTGCTTCCGCTATTGTCTGTTATTTCCTTTACCTTGTATACCATACCAAATGAGGGAATAGTTTCCCCAATAACTCACCAAGGCCCTCGTTGCTAGTCGGCAGCCTCTGGCGTTTGGGGAAATGCTCTTGAGGTCATGTGGCGAACCTAGTACGGAAAACTAGTTGAATGGCTCTGGATTTGGGTCGTTACATAGTGGAATATCTATTTTAGTTTTCATGTATAATGGTTTCCCTAATAGACTTTTCAGAATCTTATGAGGGGGATCATGGATGGAATGATTTATTAGTGATAGATAAGGGTATAATGGTTAACACATTATATTGAAATGGATATGGGATTACCATATCACCTTTGGAAGAGTTTATATATATGTAGGTGTGATCTATTGATTGGGAATTTCCCTATGTATGATAGAGACTTCATTATATAGGTATTCCAAACATGTTTACAATCACATGAAAGTAGGTAATCAAGATTCATGGGTAGTAATTTCCCTTAAAGTTGGTTGTGGATTTTTTCCTTAAAGGTTCAATGTGATTTTCCTTAAAGGTATAAAACTGTTCCCTTCATGATCTAAGTCATGAGATGGAATATATACGGTTTTCTTTTGGCATGGAACCAAAGCAGGTATGGTTAAGGATTCTAGAAGCCTAATTAGTACATGATCACTCAATACATGATTAGTTTCATTATTAGGCTCTCATTTACTTTTCCATCATGTCATAAACTTCTATATCCTTGTTAACTGATGTTAAGAACACATTTATGGTGATCTATTGAGTTTATATTCACACCTTTCACGAGCATTTCAAAGTGTTCTTTGATTTCATAACATGTGATCCAACGATGGGCAAGGGCCCTATGATAGGTTTTTGAGGATCTTAGAGTTGGTAGATGGATGAGGACTCTGAATTATTTTAATTTCTTTTTGATTTATTATTTTTTACAATTGTAATATTTTACTTATTGACCGACCACATTGGTGGTATATTGATTATATAGGTATGACTTTACTTTTGTTTGAATTGGTTTGAGATATATTATATAATTTATTCAGTGTATTATTATATTGTACTAATTTTAGGTTTATGGGTATGTTACACAAACCTTTGATGGATATGATTACCACATGTCCAATTTACCCACATTAATTTAGACCCTCACTACTAGTCGGTAGCCTCTTCCTCAGGGGTAGCTGCACATGAGGTTATGTGGTACTCTGAATTGGACATGGTGATTCTGCTTAAGGTGTTACAAAATATGTATAGAGAACACTGATATCCACCTCATTGATGGTATATATCCTCAATATGATACTAAAGAAAAATGAATATTTCTAGAAACTCTCTTAAGTCCTTTCAATTAACTCCCTTGATAAGTTACCTCTATTTTCCAATTAATACTTCAAACTTGATGATATGATATGCTATATGAGTTATAATGACACCTACTTCCATTTTCATTATAATTTATCAATGTATTACTTATAAGTTTATATATAACTATTTTATAATTTATTTTCTAAGAAGAATGGATAAATTTGAAAATACAATGTTTTAATGGGTGGGATTGTAATTATACATCCATCCAATACATTGGGTAAATATTTTTATTTCATGAGATAATTTTGAGTGGACATGATGCAAATATATGTTTCTACTATGTTTTTTTTGTACTTGAGGAAATTAGATTTCACTATTATGTTTTTCATGTTAATTATTTTCTTATCTTTTTTTAATATTATATGATGTATTGGAATGAATAATTTTATATTTTTATCATGTTTCATTGATATACATGTGCCACATTAATATTATCTCACATTCATTCCATATTTATTATTATAACTCATGTTTATATTATAGTCATATTTTTCACTCAATGATCTCATGGTATTCTCTATTTATGTACGTGTTACACTCTAATGTATTATTCTTAACACTTATTAAGATCCCAATTCACAATTAATTATCTATTAGAATATAACATTTATCATGTTTCCCATGTTTCCATTTCTTTATTATTACCTGGTTTTTTAGATGACACATTATTTGATGTATGTACCCATATGATCATTTCTATCAAACAATTTTGATAAACTTATATGAATTCTATGATAATGGATATGATTAAATTATTATGGTATTATACAAGTTTATGAGGTAATATGTATTTGGTTCCTAATGACTCAAAGTATAGGATTTTTGGAATGGTTTAATGTAATAAATGTTCATATCATTTATGAAAAGTATTAATGTGTTGCACCAAATCAAGAAGTGTGGTAATGAGATATTATCATTTTTTATTAGAGAGGAATTTTGTATTTTTTTTGAATTAGTAAATAAAAACATTTTGTCAAAAACCGTCAAGTGATCATCTTTATTTGTAGTGAATTAGTTCAATTGTAACTCATGTGATCACAATGCATTTACATTCCCGATGTGTTTATATAGACCCGTATTGAAAATTTACCATGGTTATGGTTTATGAAATATTTCTAGGTTTGTAATGACTTACAAACAAATATTTAAAAACACCAATATTTTTTTATGAGTAAAAATTACATGGATAAATTTTTTTAAAAGGGGAGAAAGTAATATTCAGGATTTTGAATGTATATTTTTCATCCTTAACATATATGTGTAAAAACATTAAATTAAAATATTTTCATTTGATGACATGAAAACATAATTAATATATATATTTATATATATTCCCATAATTATTTAAATTCCTTGATTAATTAAAAATCTTAATTAATAAACATAAATCTGTGGAAAATAATAATAACAAATATAAATTAAATACAACTCCTAAAAAACAAGCATTGTTATATTTATTTAATAGAGAAAATTATGAAAAAAGGATAAATTCAGTGTATAAATTAAGACTAATACAATGGGATAATAAAAACATGTAAATTAAATAACTAAAATATATAAATCTTAAATGTTGTAGTCTCTAAAAAACAATACAATCTCAAACAAAAATATAAAAAACAAATAAATATAAATAAGATTAAATTTTAAAAATTACACAAATATAACCTTTAGAGAAAACTAAATGAATGATGGATGATGGAGATGAGGTGTATTTATAATAATTATATGAGTTATGTTACAATTAGATTATAATCTTGATCATTTAAAATAATATCTTGGGTGTTGAAATAGTTATATAATCATTGGAATACTAAAAAAACTTGTAAGTATTTTTTACCAAGAATAAAATAATTAAATTCAATAATTTTAATTCTATTAAATAAATATTCAAATTAGGTAACTCAAATAAAGTATAATTTTATATTATAAATAAGTTATTTTTTATCCTAGGTTGAAAAATATTAATTTTTATATTAGTATTTAAATATTATAAGTATCTAATATTTAAAATTATTTAGATAGAATGTATTTCATTCTAGGAATGATTATATACAAATTAGAAAAGGGATATTTTTTTTATAAAAAACACAATTTACGGTGACTAGTAAATAAACTGATTTTTAAATACATTATTTTTAATGACGTAATATTGTTGTAATAATGACCTAATGAATTCTAGAATGACTTTATAAATCCTAAATGTGTTTAATATGTTAAATAATGTAATAAAAACAATAAATAAAATTTCAATGCCTAAAAAGTAATTTTCAAATTCTAATATTATAATTTATTCCATTAAAAAACATTATCTAATTATTTTCATTCATTATTTTCTTTAAATTATAAAAAACAAAGAATTAAGGATTTATAATACTTTATAAATAAAGAAAATTTATATTTTAAGATAAATAATATTCATAGGTTCTAAAAAGGACACTATTTAAAGTTCAATGTAGGTCTCGTATGTGAGATAAAAAATTTAGAGGGACGTGGTAAAATTTTCAATCCTAAACAAATAAAATATATTTAAAATAATTATGTGAAATATAAAGGATAATAATATTAAATAATTCAATAATAAACAAAAATATTAGATATGTGTGTAGAGAGATAAAATAAAATCAATTAATAATAGAGAGCACTGATTATTATTGTATTTTAGATCCAAAAAGTCATACGCTAACTCTTCATGCTCCACTTCCTATTAAAAGTTATGATAAATACTATATAAATATCAATTTTTAAGGAGAATAAAAACTATTTACAATATTTCTTGTCAATATTAGTGTAAAAAACAAAAAACATTGGCTTTGGAACACCTTGAGGCCCAAACCCCAATTTTATTTTTGTAATAAAGGAATAACCTACCTTGAATTTTGTAAAAACAAGGTAAAATTAAAACCATTTATTTTACCAGGCCCAAGGAACAACTAGTGTATATAATATTTTTTCATATAATAATAAAAAAGACTTGTACCTTTAATAGAGGTTCCTTTAGTGAGTGAATATACATCCCAATGTAATTAATTTCTGTACAAATATATAATAAAATTATTAAACAAATGATATATTATAATAGATGATGTTGGTATAGACTATTAAACTTTATCCCTTCACAATATTTGATTGTCGAGCCTCATAGAATCTAGAAAAGTAGTGGAAACATTATGGTTTAGAATTTAATTATGACTTGTGTGTATCCTTATCTCTACTATAGATATATCATCATTAAATAAGTAATATAATAGTAACTACTTTTCCTTTTATTCAAATTCCATGACATATGGTCTACACATGTTTAAATAATTATTTACTGGTTTCCAAATTTATTTGAAATGGAAATAAAAACAATTGAATATAAAGGATATGTTTTAATGAAAACCTATTTCAAAGATAATAATTGTGTATATAAAATTATATCACTCTTTATGGATTTTTATTTAATGAAAAATATATGTTATATATTCAATGTAATATTTTATCTTAATCTAATATGTTTTCTAGATATGATATAAGAACAAATTCAATTTTTGGGATAAAAGAGGTATTTTTCTAAAAATGTAGATCTACCACTTTTGATGGAAAACCCATTTTAAATATAGTTTTATTCACTTTTATTTGTTCAATCTAAAAAAATATCTTCTATTAAATATGGAAATAAAATATTACTATTTTTAAATTTTTGGTAATTTTCTGATAAAGGTCATTTTTAATGAATAGTGAAAAATATTTCATTTTAATTCAAAACCACCTTTTCATAAAATTTATTTATACATTTATATTATCAATTTAATTGGTTATAAATTTTAATTGGATTATGTTTTATCATTTAATTCAATTTTTTTCATTGGAAGTAACTTCAATTTTAAAATGTTCATAACCATGTGTCAATCTTTTCGTAGTTTTTACTTATTAAAAACATGATTTTTTGTTTTCACAACGGGAATGAGTATTAAATTAATTTTTGAAAGATATGTGTTTTGAATTTGGAATAATGGAATCAAATTTTGGAATATTTTGGTTCAAATTGTGTAAATAGATATATTTTTTGGACATTATTAATAGTAATTGTAGTAATTATTTTATTAGCAAGGTAAAAGTGTAAATATGGTAAATAAAGGTAAAACATAATATTATAATAATATTAAATTACCCTAACAAATG
The DNA here is from genome assembly GCA_963277665.1 of Viscum album. Taxonomy (NCBI): domain Eukaryota; kingdom Viridiplantae; phylum Streptophyta; class Magnoliopsida; order Santalales; family Viscaceae; genus Viscum; species Viscum album. The sequence goes on from OY728141.1 coordinate 1,599,384,190, forward strand.
TTATAATTCTATTGGATATGGTATTTCTGACCATGTTCATCCTTGGGTCAATTTTGGGACCCCATGAAGCCACTTGGGTGTGATAATGTCATGTTATAAGAATTAATTTAAAGTAAAGATAAATAAAATATAAACATGTATCTTTTACTAAATAATTCATTATATGGGGTTATAAAACTGATATATTAGACTATAAATATCCATTAAGAATATAAAAAGATTTAATACATCATTATATTTTATTTATAAATTTTAGACTTTAACTAAATAAATTAAATTATGACACAATGATGATGTTGTGATTTCTTAATTAATAAAGGATTCTAATAAATGATATTATAAATAACAAAATAAATGTAATTTGAATATTTTGAGGCCATAAAAGAATTTTATGGATGATATATACATATTATATTTCCATTAATGCATTTGGTTCTAAGGAATCATATTTATATGACTTCATCAAAAATCAAATACTTTATAGTGTCAAAATTGACATATATATGTTTTTAAAACAAACACTATATTAAATGAAATAATAGTCCTAAAAAATAATATTCTTCCAAATTACATATATAATATTAAAAATTTCATTAATGATCCAATTATTGTTTTCTTGGCATTTTATAGTAAATATAGTTACCATATATTAGGAAAATCCAAGAGGACAAGGTAAGAGTTAATGTTTTTAACTAAGTGTTAAAGCTAAAAAGATAAGGTTATTTTTATGACCTAAACTTGTCTAGAACCTATTTATTGAGAGATTTAAAACCCAAAATAATATTAAATTTTAATGAAATGATTTTGTGACCATTTAAAATTGAATATAAATTTATAATAAAATAATATCTCAAGACCATCCTAAAGTTCCCCTCCTCCCTCTTATAAAAGGCCACCACTTATAACCAATTCCTCCCACCTCTCAAGCCTATTGTCTCATCCATATTCTTCTAAAATAATCTCCTAACATCCATAACTTTCTCTTAGAAGCATTATATTGTTAATAAGGGAATTCAATAAATCCTTTTGTCTGAAATCAAATAAAGTTACCTGATTTAGAGGTAACATATTCTCTAGAGTTATTTTCTTTTTTTCCTTGTCCAATCCCAAAGATCTTATTATTATGTTACTTCAATACAAAAAAATTATATTCAGTATACTAGGATATTTTTATGAGAAGTATTAGAACTACACTTACAGACACCTCCATCTAGTGGATATGAACATATTGTTTCTCTGGACGGGGAAATGATGCCTCACGAAATGATGATTGTTCAATTCCCCCCCACCTTTCTTGGTGGCCATTATGATGGAACTATATTTATATATGATATATATTATATTTAAATTTTCTCTATGATTCGGTATCTTTCTTTTACAGAATACCTTTATTCTTTCCATAATGTGTAAATACAATAATTTCATTTGAGGAAGTATCGACTACCGCCCCTCAAAGTGATAAGACTCTTTCATTCCATAAATCGAATGCATAAAGGATGAAGTTAATGAAATTATTTAACATATATAAAATATGATAAATATATGATATTATACTGACATTATAATATACTTATCTATCTTTAGTTTTCATTCTTTTAAATATGAAAAATAAATGAAGGTAGCGTTCTTGCGTTCGTACAGATTACTGTCTCCATGAACGGTGCATTTCATTTCCTATTTTAAGATGTTATGGAATATTTTAAATACATAAATAATATATATATATTATACTTAAATCATGATTAATATTCCGGTGATGATGGAATTTTGACTACATGGACAATTTACATCAAAACAAACACATTTTCGACTCAAGTACTGAACATCGATAAAACATATGATATGAACTAAAATAATTAACTATTTATTATAAAAATTTAATAAGTGATATAAAATTAATAATAAACTTTAAAAATGTAATTATTAAATTATAAATTATAACACATTTATTATTCATGAAATTAATGAATGAACGCGACAAGTCAGACTCAAGGTAAGGGACTTCGTCTCAATCTCATTTTCATTGAGGCATTTTATTGATAATATCCACCTCTATTCATTTATAGGGTGTATATACAACCACTATGACATTTTATATCCATATTATATATATATATATTAATTTGATTTATTAATTCATGAAGATTAATATTTAAATGTTCAAAGTTGTATGGGACACCTTGAACATTAAAATATTTAATTATCAAATCATTGTCTTCATGATATTAATTTATATATTTATTTATATAGATATAAAAGGATTACAAAGGAATTTTTTTTATATCTATAATTCCAATAAATGTTTTCAAAAGAAATATTTTTATACAAATCATTTAACATTCTATACAAAATAATAAAATGAGTTTTATTTTTTTCGACATATATGGTGATAATGAATTATCCTCCACCACAACTGTTTTTTGTTATTTGGCATCCTCTATAAGCATTAATGTATTTTAAATAAATACAATATTCCTTTATTTGGGTATCTTGGTATTGAAAATGGGATTCTTAAATAAAAATGGTATTATTATACAGATTTTGTTTTTAATTGGTATTAGAAGAAGTTTTAAAAAAGAGGTTTTGTGAAGAAAAATATTTATTTTTAAAATGGTACATGAGAATTATATGAGACGGGTGAGCCCAATATAACTTATATGAAGGGTTTTAACACATTATAACTCATGGGTGTACCTGACACAACTTATAAGAAAGGTTTCCCCCCATTATAGCTCAGGGGTGAGCCTAACACGGCTTATACAAAGGGTTGATCCCAATTATAGCTCATGAGTGAGACCGATATAGCTTATACGATGAGTGATCCCCATTATAGATCTCCAATTTTGAATTAGAGCATATGGTTATTCCAATTAGAATATGTATGAAAGGGTTTCATATATATGATTCTTTAAGTCACCTAAATGTGTTTTATTTTTTTCTATTGGTTTTAGACTTTTTTTATTGAGAAAAAAGTATGAGTGTTATTCATGTGAAAATGTTTTCTTTCATCGACTCAAAGAACATTGAATGGGTAATCAGGTTTGAACTAGATTAATGGGTTTTCTTTATTTTTATGTTCTTTACTGAGATTTTTTTTCTCATCCCTTTTTTTAAATGTTTTCACACGATTTAAGGGATAATATAGTCAAGGATGGAGTTGGTGAAAAGTTATGATGATTAAACATAAAAAAACCATGTTTCTTTTTAAACGTAATATTGTTATGGAAGAAGCAGATACTATTGGAACTTTCCACTTTGTATTTATATGCTTTTGTTATGTAATAGTTATGGACTATATATATAAATATCTAAACATAAAAAGACCCTCAATGTGAATTCTTAACTTTTCTCAAGATTAAGTAACATTTATGTATGAGGACTTATAGTTGGAATCATAGAACGATTTAGATAAATGTAGGGGTTAGGATAATGTTAATTTATTTCCTTAAAATAATTTTACTTTATGGTTAAGTTAAAATGATGTTACATTTTACGATTACCTTGTTGATTCAACTAAACCAAGATTGTTCAGGATGGTTTTATACAGAGGAAATAGGAAAGTTTTGATGGGAAGAAATCAAGTGGAAAACAAAATTTCAAATCAATAACATGAGGAGGTGAGAATTGGAATAGAATAGGTTGTTGTAGTGGTGGATCAGTTGATTCAGGCTGTAAAAGGTATTGGTATCCATACACGAGATCATCATGATCAACCATATATTAATATGTCAGTAGTGAAACATTTTATGAGGCAACATCCCCGATCATTCAATAGATCAACTAGCCCAGTGGTAGCTGAAGGAAGAATCACTACCCTATATAAATTATTTGAAGTCATGGGATGCTCATAATGTCAAAAGGAAAATTTTTTCCATCTATCATTTAGAAGGAGAATATGATCTATGGTGGTCATTAGTTAATAATACTATAGAGAAAAATGATATTCATTTCATGGAATGAAAACAATTTAAGGATATTTTAATTGATAAATATTTCCCTAAGGTAGTTCAGATTAGTATGGAGAAAAAACTCTTGTTATTAAAGAAAATGGATGATGATTCAGTTACCGCAAATGAAGCTCACATCACAAGATTGAACAGGTATGTTCTGGATTTATGTGAAGAAATTAATAGTAAAATTAATAGCTTTTATTCACGATTGAAACTGGGGCTACGAAAATCTTTGGCCTCCTGAGAATTTAAAAGTTATGAAAAAGTGGATCGTTGTACTAAGAAAGTTGAAATGGATGTTTTCGACACTTATGTTACATGATTTGATAAGAGCACTAAACAATCAATGTACCAAAAAATTTAGAAGCCACCAACTCATAATTCTAGAGGCAAGACCAAAAAATGTTCCATGTGTGGTAAAATACAATTTAGAGAATTTATGTAAGGATATGGAAAGTGTTATCAATGTGGTAAGTTTGGTCATCAGGTTCGTGACTGCAAAGAAAAGGGTCCCGAACAATCCAATAATGAGATAACAGATATCCAGTCTACACTATGATGATTTAGCTTCAATGAGTTGGGACATTATGCAAATAATATTCCGAAGTTAGTAACATATGGAGGAAATCCAAATGATCATAAATAGAAAGGTTTGAGAAAATCTTTTACTACTACTACTACAATTGATATTGAGACATTTGGTGAAGTGATGGATGCTTATGAGAGACTTGTATTTTTCAAAGGATAACCAGAAGTTCAAGGTTTTAGACACACCCTCTATGGTTTTATGTTATGTGGTAATAAGTTGGTAAGGACCTTTCTGGGATATGTTTTTTGAGGTTATGTTTATGTATGTTTTTATTGTGGAAGTATGCCTTTACTTTTGGATCTAAGATTTAATATATTGATATCCTTTATGGTTTGTGTGATTTTTTATACTTAATGTTATTCGTAGGGATGTACATCATATTCTGGGAACATTATGATGAAGAAATTGTGCTTATAAAATAAATATACATCATGTAATTATATTTCATTATATTCTGAGTCACAATCATAAATAAATTACACAACTTTATGAAAATCACCTTTAAACAAAAAATTTGGCTATTTAACTTTCCTACTAGGATATCAAATATTGTTTAAACCATCCATATTTTATGATTTTCTAGCTTTTAAAATTATCCAAATCATGTTTATTACCACTCTCCATCCAAACAAGATGGTTTGATTTCTATTCCATATCCATTTTTTCCTATATGGAATCATAGTATTTGTTATCTTAGGTAAACATTGTAATTATATTTATTTCTTTTAAAGTGTTAGTTTTAATAACACTTATTCCAATATTGGATTTTTAATGATTTTTTCAAGCCCAATTTTAAAATTGCAAGGACACAATGTCCAACAGGAGGGAATGATGTATCAACCCAGGTATTTATAAAATAAAACTTTTTAATTTCAATTAATATTTATGAATAATATATATATTTTAAATTAATGGGGAAACTTTTCCCAATAGTGTACTCGACACGCAAAACGGGTTTCTCAGAAATCGTACGTTGCACACAACATTGAGTTGTACCGAAAAATAATACAATAATTATTATTATTGTAAATGGTAGTTACCACCTAACTATTGGAATGGTGGGAGTGAATAATACCAACTAAACATTGAAATATGAGTTACCCATGTTTAAATAATGATTCACTGGTTACCAATTTTATTATAAAGGGAAATAATAACCAATTGAATATAAAAGATATGTTTTTATGAAAACCTATTTAAAAGAAAATAATTTTGTTTAAAAAATCATATCACTCTTTATGGATTTTTATTTAATGAGAAATATATGTTATATATTCAATATAATGTTTTAAATTCATCTTATATGTTTTCTATATATGATTTAATAAAAAATTAATTTTTTAGGATAAAAGAAGTATTTTTCTTAAAATGCAATTTTACTACCTTTTAATTGATAAACCTTTTTAAATATTGTTTTTTATCTTTTACATATTATATTTGAAAAAATAAACATCTTCTAAAGAATCAGGACATCAAAATTTACTTTTGTAAAATTTTTGGTAATTTTCTGATAAACCTAATTTTTTAAGGAATAATAAAAAAATGCATTTTAATTTTAAAATTACTTTTCATATAATTTATTCATAGATTTGTACATTCATTTTAATTGGTTTTAAATTGTAACTGCATTAAGATTTTATCATTTAATCCAATTTATGTAATTGGTTTTAATTTCACTTTTAAATTTGATATAAACACATGTCAATCTTTTGGTAGTTTTTACTTCTTAAAAACATGCTTTTTGGTTTTGATAATGAGAATTACTTTTAAATTAATTTTTGATTTTTTTTTAAATTTAGAGAGACTAATTCCATATTTAGAATCATAAGGTTCAAATTTCATAATAGGTATTTTTTTGTACATTATGAATAATAACTTCAGTAATTTTTTTATTTACCATGGTAAATGGGTAAATATGGTAAATAAGGGTAAAAAATAATAGTATAATAATATTAAACTATCATAAAACTTGTCCTAATCATATTGGATTAGATATGTATGATAATGGGAATCCTTGGGTTGATTTTGGGACCCCATGAATTCACTTGGATTTAATAATAAAAGTTTATAATAAATAATTTAAAGTAAAGAGAAATATAACATAAACATGTATCTTTTAGTAAAAAATTTTTTATACGGGGTTATATAGCTGATCTCTTTGATGATAAAAATTAATTATAAATCTATAAATATTTAATAAATCATGATATTTTAATTATAATTTTTAGACCTTAAATAAATAAATTTAATTATGACTCAATGATGATGTAGTGATTGAATCATTAATTAAGGATTCAAATAAGTGATAATATAAATATTAAAATAAATGTAATTTTTTTTATTTTTATTCCTTCCACGAATTTTATAGATGATATTGAAAAATTATTTTTGATTTAATTTCGTTGGTTCAAATTAATAATGTTTTTATGACCTTATAAAACTTCAATTAATTTATAGTGTCAAAATTGAAAAAATGAGTTTTTAAAACAAATACAATTTTATTAAATGATATAATAGCCCTAAAAATGAAATATTAGACCAAATGACCTATATAATGTTATAAATTCCATTAATTATCTACTTATGGTTCATATAGAATTTAATAGTTAATATAGTTACCATATATTTGGGAATGCACAATTACATGGTAAGAGTTAATGTTTTTAACTAAGGGTTAAATCTAAAAGATAAGATTGCATTTGTCACCTAAACTTGTCTAAAAACTATTTTTTGAGATTTTTGAGACCCCACATTATCTTATATTTGAAATAAATATGTTTTGGACCATTTTAAATTGAAAATAAATTTATTATAAAACAATATTTCAGGACCTTCTTAAAGTGCCCCTCCTCTCTCTTACAAAAGGCCACAAACTCTACCCACTTACTCAGACCTATAAATCCCCTTGGATCATCCAAATTATTCTCAAATAATCTCCCCACATCCCTCTGTTCCTTTTAGAATCATTACCTTGTGAATAAGACAATTCATGAAATCTTTTTTTCTCAAATCAAAAGAAGTTACCCAATTTAGAGGTATCAACTTCTCTAAAGTTCTTTTCATTAATTTTCCTTCTACACACCCTATGATCTCATTATTAATTGATTTTATAACAACACCAGTACCCTAAATATACCAGTATGTTTTTATGAGATGTATTACAACTTCACTTTCACACATGTCCATCTAATGATATGAAAATACAGTTTCTGTGGACGGTGAACTACTACCTCAAAGAACGATGATTGTTCAATTTTCCCCTACCACCTCTCATGGTAGCCATTATGATGAAACTGTATTTATATGTGATATATATTATATCTATATTGTCTCTATTTTTCTGTTTTTTTATTTTAAAACATACCTTTACGCTTTACATAATGAGTAAATATGATGATTTCATTTGAGGAAGTGCGGAATACCGCCCTCTCAAAGTGATATGACTCATTCATGCCAAAAATGGGATGTATAAAGGATTTAATTAATGAACATATGTAACATATATAAAATATGATTAAATATGATATTATAATATAATTATAATATACCTTTGTATTATTTAGTTTTCTTTCTTTTAAATATGAAAAATAAATTAAAGTAGCGTTTATGCGTACGTACGAATTACCATCCTAATGGATGATGCATTTCATTTTGAATATCCCAATGTTATGGAATATTATATATACATATATAATGGATATATATGATACTTAAATCATGATTAATATTTTTGATGATGATGGACTTCTGACTACATGGTCAATTTACATCAAAACAAGTTCATTTTCGACTCAAGTACCGAACATTGAAAAAATGTCCGATATGATATAAAATAATTAACTATATGTTATAACAAGGTAACGAGAGATATAAAATGAATAATGAACTTAAAAAAGGTTTGGTTACCATTATAATTAACCTATGTATTATTCTGGAATTTATCGAATGAACGAGACAAGTCATACTCGTGGTAAGGGACTTCATCTCAATCACCTTTCATTGAGGAATTTCTTGATAATATCCACCTCTATTCTTCTATAATGTGTATATAAAACCACTTTAAAATTTCATATCCATATTTTATATATACTTATGTTATTAATCAATTCATAAAGATATTATTTAAATGTTCAAAGTGGTATGGGACACCTTGAACATTTAATGATTTAATTGTCAAATATTTTTCATCATGATATTAATTTACATATTTATTTATATGGATATAAAAGAATTATAAAGGATATTTTATGTATATATATAATTTTATTCAATGATTTCAAATGGAATAATTTTATACAAATCATTTTTTCTATCTTTACAAGACAACAAAATGAATGTTATTCTTTTTAACATATACTGTGATAATGACTTCTCCACCACTGTAACTTTTATATGATATTTAGATTCATTTATAATCCTTAATGCATTTAAAATAAATAAATTATTCCTTTATTTCTATATCTTGGTATTTAAATTGGGATTCTTAAAATAAAATGGTATTGTTATACAAAAATGTTTTTCATTTTGGATTAGAAGAAGTTTTCAAAAAGGGGTTTTGTGACGAATGTGTTTTATTCATAAAATCTACATGAGTATTATATGATACTAGTGATCCTGATATATATTATAAGAAGGATAGATCCCTATAATTGCTCAAGTGTGAGCATTACATATCATATTCAAAGGGTTGAGACCCATTATAACTCACGGGTGAGCCTAACACAACTTATTCGAAGGGTTAAGCCACAATAAAGCTCATGGGTGAGCCCAATATAGCTTATACGAAGGGTGATCCCCATTATAGATATCCAATTTAGAAGTAGAACACATGGTTATTACAATTGGAAGATGATTGAAAGGGTTTTATATATATGATCCTATACATCACTAAAATGAGTTCTATTTTCTTTATATTGGTTTTAGTCTTTTTTTATTGAGAAAAAAGTATGAGTGTTATTCAAGTAAAAATGTTTTGTTTCATCCGCTCAAAGAAAATTGAAGGAGTTTTCAGGTTTTAACTTGAATAATGATTTTTCATTATTATTTTCCCTTACTGACGTTTTTATGATCATCTTATGTTTTAAACGTTTTCATAGGATTTAAGGGGGAATAGAGTCAAGTATGGAGTAAAAGAAAAGTTATGATGTTTAAACATGAAAAGAAACCATGATTCTTTTTAAACGTATTATTTTCATGGAAGAAACAAATACTATTGGAAGTGTTCACTTTGTATTTCTATGTTTTTGTTATGTAATAGTTATGGCCTAATTCTCTAAAGCTCTAAACCTAAAAACATCCTCATTTTTAATTCTTGACTTAACTCAAGATTATATATCATTTAAGGCTAGTGTTTTAAAAAAATAATGTTTCTATAATTATCACAGTAACCAATCTGTTTAAGACTGCTGATAATAATTTATGTTTCTTCAAAATGATATTCCTTTAAATCTTTATAAATTATCTTCTTTAATTTCTTTGAATAAATATTTACAATCTCTTGGAACAACACCATAGAAATAATCTAACATATAAACTTTAGATAATATAATCCATAATTATTAAGTGATGGATATGGTTGGCAATCCAATTATAATTGGAAATAAATAATACTCCAGAGGTAGTTTGATACATGAAGGTAAATATAATAATACATATGATTCCAAAACCACTTAGTCAGATTCACTGAATAGTCAATACGTAAGAGTACATCTTTCTAATATATAACCTTTGATACCATAAATTTAGAATCTCCATAAATACATATCATTAAATCGAAAATGAATAATATTTATCCTACACTTTACTGAATTTCAAACATTCCCAGTGTACATAAGAGTAAATATATCTGTATTTGAAATTAAATATATATCTTCAGATTAATGTATAAATTTAAATTTATTTTCCAAAATTGTTTAACTATTGATACAAAAGAGTAATTTCATCAATATGTCAACGTGAAAACTCGTAAAAACTATAAAACTTAAAGTAATTTTCTTAACATTCACACAACGTGTTAAAGTAACTATGAATATAACTAGATACATAAGAGTATTAAACTTTTAAAAAAATATACTATGTTGATCTTCATTGGGTATTTAAAAGTATGTATCACATTATAATTAATATATAAAACTAAGAACCTCACCAAATAATTCGTACTTAAAATTTACATCATTGAATACATAAAAGAAATACTTTCATATGTAAAATATCAATACTTTACCAAAAAACATAATATGTAAAAGTCTTTGATACTTATCCCTATATACGTAATGGTAAAAAAGATAGCCATATTTTTAAACACTAAAAAAAGATAAGTTAAAAATATTTAAAGGTCATGTATTGATATGTAATTTTCATAAATTAGTTAAAATTACCAAAAACCAATATGTAGGATTAATAACTTCATATATATAATTACTTTACTTTAGAAAATTATTTAACACAAAATCAATTTCATTATTTTTATCTACAAGAAGTGAAATATTAAAACATAAAATATTTGAATAAAATATATTAGAGTACTAGAATAATAATAATGAATAGTATAAAAGAATAATAAGAAATATGAAAAAATAAATAACTAATGAATAATAAATAATAAATAAGGAATAATAAGAAACAACAAAAAAGTGGTGAGAGAGGTAAGTAATTATCAAAAAATAAGTAAATATAGTCAAAAGGGTTCACTCAAGATTCTAGCCTTTTTGTAAATTACAAAACCAAACATCTTAAACTAGAAAAAATATTCCAATACTTTTAATAACCAAAAATATAATAAAAAATAATGTGTTATCGATGAAAAGTAAAAATAAACAGACATAATTAAAAAACTACAACACTCCACTAAAACCTAAACATCTATCCCAAAATAACTCGTCACAAAAATCAAATATATCTCATCTCATGATAAATAATAATAATAACATACTAGAAACACCTGATTAAATAGAAAGAAATATAAAATATGTAATTTAACAACCTTAAATAGAAATATAATAATTATTTAAAAGAAAATATCCCTCCCTAGACATATGCAAAATTAAAATTATATAAGAACTATTAAGGAAACAAAAAAATAATAATATAAAAATTAAAATCTCCCCCTTAATTCAGTATTTATTCTTCAAAAAAGATAACATCATGAATGAAAAATCCTTCTTTAAACAACTAAAATGCTATAAGGATCCCTAAAATAGTTAATTATATTCAAGGAATTAAAAAAGATCTAAAATTATTTAAATATTAATATCATTTAGAAGTATCCAAAAAACCATGAAATAAAATGATAAATATATTCTCATTAGACACAATAATAATATATGAAATAACCTAATGTAAGTATATGAAATTGTAAAAACAAAAAGGGTGTGCATATTGGTCATATAAAATATGCTTAACTATTCATGTAAACATTCTTAAGTCTAATTATATTAAATGAAGAACCTTTAAAATACCATGCCATTGTAGAATTAGTTATTTAAATTTTAAAACGAGATTTAGGAAAACAAATTATGTAACTAAGAGATTGAAAAATCAGAAAGAACAATTAGATGCATAAAGACTAAAATAACCACATTTAAATACATTAATAGAATAATTACCTTACATTTTTACCTTTTACAAAACTTTTTTTATGAATCATGGGTAATATTACACCATAACTAATACCATTCTAGTTTTTCATCATCTTGTTCACGGAAATCATTTTTTGATAACTATATATTCTTTAAGAAAATGTTTCCTGGTTCTCCTTTGGTGTTTCTATTTCTTCTTTGAGCTTACTATTTTTCATTTAAAAAACCCCCAATTAATCACCCACCTGTTCCATAGAACTAGAATTAATGTTATACTTTTTTTTCCATCTCTTTATTAGCCTTCTCATTTTTATCTCTATGATTAAAAAATTAATAATAAATATTATATTTCTCTATTATCAACTCCTCATGGCCCCGTTTTTACTTATTGTAGTTATCTCCAATATTGGCTATATTATTATAGAAATCATTAACATAATTTTATAATTCTTTAAAAGTAGGGTTTTTCAAATAGAAACAAGGTTAAAACTATAATTAGAATCTAAATCATGAATTTATTTACTCACTTTATCCATGCAACATAATGAATAAATATTTTCATGTTTTTTTATAGATACAACCATGTAACTTGAATAACATGATTTGTATGGTGATGTTATTATCTTTTTATAATTATAATCAATGTAAAGATTAATTATTTCTTCTTCACATTCAAATTTACCACTTGAATTTGCATAATCAATACTACTCCATGACAATATATCTTTATTCTATTTATTCTTAAACATTTTTTGAATTTTCATTGATTCTTCTCCCTCAATCAATAATTATTAACATGACCATTATTCATTCACTAGTAACATGTATGATATGAACTTAATATTGAACTACCATTTTTATTTTCCATATATTTATCCTTTCTTGACTTATTTATGTCTCTTTTATATAACTCTATTATATCTTCTTTTATACTCATTTCATGACCTTATTTATCCTTTATTTTCGATTAATTAAATAACATGAATCATCATCAGTTAAAATAGAATAAGTTACAATATTTTTAAAATTAATACAATTATTATTCATATTGGATACATTATTGTTGTTTTTCATTTCAAGCTTATATTATAAGAGTGATCCAATAATCTTATGTAATGTGTAATCGTGGAACTTCTTACTTTTACCAATATAAAAATTCTTTGTGTGACAATTTTGAAAGAGTAATTTGAGAGATTTCCTACCAAAATCTTATTTTATAATGTTTTTCTAGGTATATTCATAAAATTTTTAATTCTTACAAATCTTTGGAACATTTCATTGGTAGATTCATTTTCATCCATATTGAATACAAGGTACTCAAATCACAACATACCTAACTTAGTTCTATTCAGATTATCTCTACAATAATGAGAAATTTTTAAAACTCTATAAATATCATGAGAAGTTTTACATGTAGATACATGACTAAAAACATTTTGACTAATAATAAAAATAAAGAGTATTGATGATTTTTTTATTTAAAAATACATTGTTTTATCGTTTCCATTAAGAGTATTAAGATAAATTTTATGGAATTTATAATGTTTTATCTTAGTTGTCCAATATTAAATTCTTATATTCCTTAGGCAGGCTTCCATAATATATTTAAAATAGATATGGTAATTAAAATCAATGAATTTTGGACTTCATAGAATCCATCCATCATTTTGAAATTAACTTTTAATCTTAAAATAATTTTTTATTAACACTATTATGTATTGGATATTGTTTGAAATAGAATAATCCAAAATGTCGAATGATGTAATACCAATTGTATGATATAAAGAAAGAGTAAAAAATTCATATCTAAAATGGTTATGTCATTTATACCGATTATGATTTCTATATTTCAGATAGAAAATATGGGAGGAGTTAATTGACCAAATTTAAAAATAAAAACAAAATAAAAAATGCTAAAAATTAAATATGAACACAATAGACCACAATGTTTTTTATAGTAGTTCAAATCCAAATTATCATATTCCTACTATGAACACTCATATAATAATCCAGGGGTATGGTAAACATTATATAAACCTATCTTTTGATGGAGAGTGAAAACTCATTACATTATTCCTTTTTCAATCATAGAGGCATTAAACCAAAAACCCACCTTTTTCACACATGGAAGAGTAAACCCAAAAAATTACTTTTATAGTGAATTAAGAACAAAAATTCCTTCACCTATATTAAGGAGAAATAAAACCAATTCCTTTTACATGAAAAATTGTAACATCCTATGTTTTTAAAATGAAACACTATGTTCAATAGCATACATGACACATTACATTTAGCTCAAATGAAATACATAAAATTATTATTTAATTTGATAGTTATCACCTCTCTATTAAAATGGGGGGAGTAAAAATTATTAACTAAAATATGAAAATATGTTTTAAAAATGTTTATATAATGATTCATTGGTTACCATATTAAATAATAAATTAAATTAAAACTAATTGAATATAAAGGATATTTTTCTCTAAAAACAATTTAAATGAAAAATATGTGTGTTCATAAAATATTAAAATCCATTTTTTTGGATTTTATTAATTAAAATTGTATTTAATATATTAAATTTAATATTTAAAACTCATCTTATATGTTTTATAGACATTATATATGAACAAATATATTTTTACAGATTAAAGAGTATTTTTCTAAAAATATTGTTTTACCGCCTTTTGAAGAAGAAACTCTTTTAAATATATTTTTTCGTTACTTTTATAAGTTATATTTGACAAAATAATATTATTTTTTTGTAATAGAGACATAAAAATTTAATTTCGTTGAAATTTTGTTATTTATTTGATCAAATTTTTATTATATTAAATAGTGGAAAATACTGCATTTTAATTGAAAAATGCCTCTTCATATAAATTATTTTTATTTGTAGATTATCATTTTAATTGGTTTTAATGAATATTAATATTATTTTATTATCATTTAATATAATTTTGGTCATTGGAAGTAATTTCACATTGAAATGTGATATAAACACATGTTAATATTGTGATGTTTTTTACTTTTTAAAAATCCTTTTTCTCATGCTGACAATGAGATTAATTGTTAAATTTAATTTTTCCACTTCTCTTAAACTGAATTTTTAAAAACTAAAAAACATAATTACAATCCATATGAATAATTAGGTTTACCAGGATCAAAATAATTTCTAGTGAATAGAAACTTTATAATTTTATTTTCCATGTTTGAAGGATAGATAGGTAAATAAGGGAAACAATAATAATTTAATAATGTAAAATTACCTTAAAACTTTTCATAATCCTATTTTATGGGTTATATCTGACCCAAATAGCCTTTGGGACAAAATTTTTTCCTTTTGAATCCACTTACGTGTGATTATGAAAATTATAACATTTAATTTAATGTAAAGGCAAATATATAATTAACATTACTCTTATTACAATTTTACTAATATGAGTTAATATAAGTGATATATTCGACTATAAATAACCATTATAAATTAAAAAATATTAAATACAACTTATTATTTTATTTATAATTTTAAGAAATTAAATAATTAAATTTAATTATGATACAATTATTATACAATAGTAGATTTATTAAAGGAAGAATCAAATAAACGATATTAATAATATTAAAATAAATATATTTTGAAATAATTTATGCAATCCATGGATTTTATGGATGAATATGACATGTTATGATTGAGTTAATGTATTTGTTTCAAAGGAATCATGTTGTTATGATATTCTAAAAAATTAATCTACTAAATATTATCAAAATTGATATAATTCATTTTTTAAAATATAAAAATTTAATTAAATTACATAAATTAACTAAAAATGTAATATTCCACCAAATGCTTAGGATATTTCTGAAAATTCCTTTAATGAATTTTTTATTGGACTTTTGGCATGATTTGGTAATTATTTTAACCATCTATGTAAAAATTAATGGATAAAATAGTAAGTGTTAAAAGGGGTTAAAACTAAAAGATAAGGATCGAAAAATAATAAAACTTATCTAATGTTTATTGGATGATGGGGCTTGAACCTAAAATAATCTTACCTTATAAATAAATAATTTTGGGACTATTTGTAAATGAAATTGAATTTATATTAATTTAATATTTGAAGAGTTTCCCAGGGTTCCCCTTCCATTGTCTATAAAAAGGTACCCCCTCTTCTCGAATACTCGCACTTAAAAAGGCTTTTGGCTTGGCCAAGCTTTGCCCAAAACCCTTAATAGAATACCTACCCATGTTATCGATTTCTTTAAGTATTTTTATTTTATTTACTCATCCACATCCTTAAAATCTCATCCAACGATGATGGAATAATAAATATAGTATTCATAATATAATGAGATGTTATTACGTTAATATCATCACCTAAATTCATCTCTACTTACATTAAATAGGAAAGAAATTAATCATTCATGCGTACATGTTAACTATCACCTCCACAAACTGATATAATTAATTTTCAATCACCTTCTATCAAGACTCGTTATACTAATGGAATAAATATTTATATATGATATTAATGATATATTTATCATTTTAAATGAATAATATTTCAGTTTTGTTCTTACTTTCCATGCACATAAATATGATAATTTCATTCGTAATTACATGTGAACTATTACCTCCACGAAGCGATGTGAATAGTTTTTATTCACCACGTCACTTGTATGATATATATAAGTATATTTCAATGATTATTATGATGTTAAAAATATTTTGATAATTATTTAAGGATAAAATAATTATTACCTTTTTCCCATAATGATCAATGAAAAATGGAAATGTTACTCATGCGTACATATGGCTCAACATCTCTAAGATTAAAACATTGTTCATTTTTCATAACCACACATCATGGTTTCTTTTAAAGGTATAATTCATTTATAAAAAGATAATAATGTCATTAATATTGTTCTAGAGATTATGGAATTATTACAACATGGTCTATTGACATCCTACCAATTCATTTTTGACTCAAGTACCGAATATCCACAAAACACTCGATGTAAACATAAATAATTATGTAATTTTTATAACATTGTAATAAGTGATATAAAATAAATATTAATCTTGAAAGAGGTTCTAAAGAAATTAAAAATCAACCTAAGTTTATTGTTTAGGTAGAATAAGGAATATATGTGATGAATCAAACATAAATTCGGGGACGTCGTCTCAATCTCCTTTCATTGAAGAATATTTTGATTTTATATAACACCTTCTTTCATATGGTGTATTATTAACCACTTTTACTATAAATTTAATTCAAATGTCTTTTAAATGAGTCTTTTTATATAAACCATTTTAATATATAACAAGAGGAATGTTTTTTAAACATATACGGTGACAATGACTTTTCCACCATCATGACCATTATTTGTTATTTGGCATCCTCTAAAAGATAACATATTTTTAAAATAAAAATAAATCCCTTATTCCCTTTTTTGTGTATTTTTTATTGATAATGTTTTTGATGTTATATTTACCATTTCGATATCTTAAAATTATTTATTGTGATTTGAAATGCGATTTTATTTTTGAAATGAGGATAATTTCAATCTTTTATATGTTATGATAATATAATGGTACTTGGAAATTTTACGTGTGGTTATGCAATAAACAAATGATGGGTGGTTATGTGATGAACCAAATATTGGTGCTTCCATGATAAACCAAGGATGAGTGGTTATGTTATAACCTCCAATGCATTGGTTATATAAGTTGGCCGTTGCGCTATTCCATTTGTTAGAGTGATATGTGTGGAAGTTGACCGTATGGTTATTCCACTTAAGTATGATTTTTCCCATGTTACATTTATATGTTATATGGGATTTATATAAGTTTATGAAAATATTTTTATTACAAAAAGGGTAATAAAAGAGCTTATATTTAGTGAAGAATATTTGATACTTCATAAAGGTGAAAGGTATTACTTTATGATAAACTTTTATGGTTTACATGTTTTTGAATGACTACCAGTTTTTCTTCTTTGTGTTTGCCTTACCGAGATTTTTATTCTCATCCAAATATTTGAAATGTTTTTAAAGGATTTAAAGAATAATAGAGACAAGGATGGGATCATGTAAAATTTGTGATTTTTAAACATGAAATGGGACCATATTTCATTTTAAAAGATTCTTTTCTTAAAAAATGGATAGTGATTAGAAGAATCTAATTTTTAATATTTAAGTTGTTATGAATTATTTATAGCCTAATTATCTAAAGATATAAACTTGAAAAGATCCTCATTGTGAAATAAGATCATATTATTGACTTAACTCAAGATTATGTATTGTTTTAAGACAAGGTCCTTATAGTTGTTATTAGAGGATAGTTTAGATAACATTAGAGGTTTGGGTACCACTACCACAAAACTGGGCAAGGCCAGTGCCTACCTTTATCACTGCTAACGAAAAAAATGCAGATGAAGGGGGGTATGCTTATCAGTGCTAAGAAATATCTGATAAAGGGTTCCATTATCAGCGCTAAAAAAGAACTGATAAATGTACCCCTTTATCAGTGCTTTTTTTAGCGCTCATAAAGGTACCCCCTTTAACAACGCTTTTTTAGCTCTGTTAAAGGGTACCCCTTTATCAGCGCTTTTTTAGTAGCTCTAATAAAGGGGGGTCTTTATGAGCGCTTTTTTAAAAGCGCTGATAAAGGGTCTACTTCCAAAAAAATTCATTAAAAAAATATCAATATTTAAATATATAGATATAGTTATATTGATATAAATAAAATATTTATTTTTTAAATATAATTTTAAATATATTTTAGATAAGTATAAATATACAGTTACACTTAATATATAAGATATTTAGTGAAAATGGATTATAAAAAAATTATTATTTTTAATAAATAATTTGCTAATTATTATGGATTAATTGTCATTTAATTAAAACTTGAAGACTAAAAAAATTAAAAATTAAAAATTATCCAAAATATGTTGAAAATGCAACTCAAACTTCAAACGACCATAACTTTTGATTCGGGTGTCCGTTTGACCTCTATAGTATATCAAATCAAAGCCTGCAACAAGATCTACACGCATTTAACATAGGAAATGCCTTTGTCACATATTTCAAGGCCAAAAAGGCACAGAAGGCCTCTAAAACTGAGTTTTTAGTCGGGATACCACGATTTTTTACATTTTGTGGATTTTCAGCCTCGTTTAAGGGGGTATTATTAGATTTTTTTGGCGGGGACTGAATTTATTCCAAGTTATTACATTAATATTGATTTTATGACTTTTAAATTTTATTGTTTTTTATAATGCACTATTATTTATAATCAAATATATAACAATATATACATGTTTTTTATATATTCACACTTAAAAATTGAATTATAAACATAAATAATAAAATATATTTACATATGAAATATATTAGTTTTTTCTAAATAATAACTAATATCCATTTTATTTAAAATAAAAATACATGAATATTGATATACCTATATATTAATATAACTATATATATATATATTAATATAACTATATATATATATTACTATAACTACATATATATATTCATATAAATATAAATATATATATTAATATCACTATAAATATATATATTAATATAACTCTATATATATATATATACTAATATAACTATATATATAATAATAATATATATAAATATAAATATATTACTATACGAATAAATATAACTAAATATATATATATATATATATAGATATCAAAAAATGGAAAACAAATCAAAATAGAGGAGTGGTAAGTGCTTAGGCGCACAGGGGGAGGTCACGAGTTTAAAACCTGGTGGAGGTAGGGGTGCGCGCATCGGGGTGGATTGGGGGGGGGGGTGGTCGTGCTGATAAATGGTGGAGGGGGTGCGTGCGGGCACTGGAGGGGCTGGAAAGCGCTGTAAAAAGGGGGATTTTGCGCTAAAAAAACCTCCCAGAATGGAAGGATTTTCATTAATTTTTTTTATTTTTTTAAATTTTCTTTTTACTTTTATCAGTGCTAAAGAAAAGAGCTGAAAAACGGGGTCTTTTATCTGCGCTAAAAATAAAGCGCTGATAAAGGAACCTTTTATGAGTGATTTTTGGAGCACTAATAAAGGGGACCCCCCCCTTTATCTTTGCAGGCTTTAAATTTGCTTTTCTAGCGCTGTTAAAGGCCATTTTTAGCGCAATAAAAGGGTATTTGTAGTAGTGGGTGTTATTCAATCAAAAGTGAAATGTTATATATAAACACAATGGTTTTCATATTAGAAATGTTCATAGTTATTTTAGATAATTTAATGAGTTTGATATAACATTAATAAGTATATCCTCCTCCTCCAATGGCTTGAAGGCCTTCATTGTTTATTGATTTTTGATAATCCACCTTTCAAGAGGTGAGATAGAACCCTTACAAGGCCCGTAGGCATATGTATTACATGGATCATAGGCCTTAGAGGAATTAATTGCCCGTAGGCTTCAATCATTACATAAAACCCAAACTAACTACTTGGAACTGCTCATCCCCAGCATCTTCATCATGAAATCAGCTCTCCACCTTCCCATGGCTGTTCAGCTAGGCATTCCCATGCTTGCACAAGCTTGTCTCGATGGCAGGTGCCATACCCTCTCATTCTTTCAATCCGTTTAGCTTCTGCTATGATGAACACTCCTAGACCATCCTCCTTATAGAGAATGTTCCTTGTAGGTTGTTTGGTTTGCATCTGCACTTAAGGTGGTCCAAAGGTCTTGAGGTGGCCCAAAGGCTAAACTGACCCGAAGACCTTGGTGGCTCGAAGTCCTTAAAGGACCTGGGGACCAAATCAGGGGCCCAAAGGACCAAACAGGGGCATATTCCCGACTACTACAGTGCCAAACATTGTCAGCTATAGTTTTCGCTACAGAACCTGCTACAACACTACACATTTCCCACTACAGTACCCACTACAGTACATCTACAATACTGCTACAATACCCGGAAATGATGCCTCCGCATGGATTTGATCTCGGGTTGCCTGGATGCACTTATAGAGTCCTTACCAACTGGGCTAAGGCTCATGTGCATTAATAAGTATATCTTAGTTTACATCTTCCTCATAAGATTATATATAGTGATTTTGCCGATATACTTACACTAACATTTTTGATATTAGTGAATGGTTGGAAGGAACCAAATTAAAAATGGATGTTATGAATAATGTGATGGTTCTATGAATAAGAAACCAAATGAAATATGAAATAAAATAAGAACACTTGTGGTTATTCAAAATCAACTATTAGGAGTCATTATTAACCACTTGAACCATAATGATTTTTCTGATGCATTATATACAAGAGAAACAAATCCTTATGGATGTTTAGGTAATAATAATCATATAGGCATGTATATTCAACAACATATCTGTCATGGATGTGGAAATAAACACCTGGAAAAATGTTTTAAAGGTATGTGAGGATGCCATAGATGTGGAAATTATGGTCATAAAGTAATAACCTACATAGGATAAAAAAGGAATTCAGTTGACTCTAGGAAATTGAAAGAAGTTCTTACTGATTTATCAATTTAATGTTTAAAATGTGGGGAGTATTGTGATTATGAAAATAGGTTTCCTAAAAAGAATGTTCCGGAATGGGATTAGAAGGAATTTATAAATATATGTTTAGCAATACCTTATATCATTCCAATTGAATATGAAGGAGTAAAAAATGACCTTTTAAATTTATGGATTATTTCATGTCTCATGTTTTTACATTATTAAATCCTAAGACATGATTCATGTTTTTGTTTGTAGTAAATAAGTATTAAGGAATAATATGGGAAATCATGGTTCATGTATCATAAATAATCCAAAATTATTAAGAAGTCTATATATAAGGGATTCAAGAGTTATATTAGACTGTAGGATGATTAAATGTTTAAAAGTATTAATTATATTTTGATTATGGGATTACATCGAAATACTTTTTATAGTATCTGTAACCCTGAAGTTTTTTATGTGAAAATTTATTCAATGTGAAATTATCTTTTCTTATGTATAAATAATAATAAAATAAATGGATAACCTTTTGGGTTCATATGATATTTTTTTGAGGTGACTAACGAATTTTACTTTTTGGGATGCATAATAAAAGGAATGAGATATCCTTTGAGGTTAAAATAGGTTATGATTATTTTTAAGGCATATCATATTTTTGATAATGTTATAATAATGATATAGGTTTTTAAAAAGCATAACCCATAAGATGGGTGACAACCCGTCGTGTCCTGCAAGGCTATGAGAATCGATCCCAAAACAGAAGGGAAATAAGGGCACATCACCTACCACCGGCCTATGTGATGTCCCTAGTTATTATGAAATTTTATTTTTAGATAAATTATTTTATGTATTAATAATAAAGTGATTTGGGAACATATATTTTATGTAATAAATAACCACGGGATTTTAAAATTATATGGTGATTCAATTTAAATATAATAATAATAGATTTTAATGGAGGAGTAATGTTTTAATTATATTTTAGAAGAATATATGATTTTATTAAGGACTTATAGAGATTTGGGTTATTTATAAAAATTATTAACTTATGAGTGAGAATATGTGATTTGGATATTACTTTTTTGTATGAGACAGTAAGAGTGATTTATGGATATAAATGTTAACATTTATCCTAGAAGACTATGTTATAAAATCATTCTGAATTTTTTGTTTCAATCATAGTTTGTATTATTTTGAGTAATTTTAAGGATATTTGTTTTTTAATGTCCTATGTATAACTTGAGTATTACTATTTAATTTTTTAAATTTAAATGTAGTCCTTATCCTTATTAAAGATTATTCTTTTTTGGGGAATTATCTGATATTTTACTAACCATTTTGGGTTTAGTTAATGTCTAAAGATAAGGAAAATATATAGATCATATTTTAGAGTTTAGGTAATTCTCTAGAAGTTGATTCTAGTGTCATAGGTGAGACCATGTCATTTTAAAAACTCATCGATTAGAGAAAAATCTGAGTTTGTGGTAGAATTCCATTAATGGATCAAACTCAACTTGTCAAGTAAGTATATTTATATATGTTTTTATTCTATATTGTAAAATATTTCACCAACTATATGAAAAATATCTTAAAACAAAATCATTTTTCCTTACATTCCCTACTATGAAATTAATGACCTTCTATCAAATCAAAAATTTTTGGATTTGTGATTGTTAACTTTATCCTGATTATGTTTTCTATAGCTCTCCATCAGAACAGGACAGTTATTTCACCCCCATATTCATGTTTTTCTACATGGAATCTTAGTATGTGTTATCTTAGGTGACCTTGATACCTTCTTTTCATTATTTTAATGTGGATGTTCTATTAATCCTTTTTCCAATGTGGTATTGCAATAAATGTGTTTTGAAAAGTCATACCTTAGTTAACAAACCCAAATTAAAATTGAGGGGAAGTAATTTCTAGGGGGTGAGAATGTAATATTTTTAATTTTTTAAAGGAAACACTATGTTCGATAATATACAGGATACACCACATTTAGCTTAAATGAACAACATAATATTATTATTTAATACGATAGTTATCGCCTAGCAATTAGAATGGTTGGAATGAAAATGATTGACTAAATTATGAAACTATGGTTTTCAAATGTTTATATAATGATTCATTGGTTACCAAATTAAATATGAAATTTTAAAATACCAATTAAATATAAAGGATGTTTTTTTTTCTAAAAATACTATTTAAATGGAAAATAAGTGAGTTTATAAACTAATAAAATAACAATTTTAGGATTTTATTAATTAAATATAAATTTTATATATTAAATTAAAATATTAAAATTTATCATATAAATTTTATAGAAATTATGTAAGAACTAATTCAATATTTTATATAAAAGGAGTATTTTTTTAAAATGCAGTTTTACCGCCTTTTGATAGAGAAGCATTTTAAATATAATTTTGACACTTTTATATGTTATATTTTAAAAAAGAAACTTTTTATTTTGAATTGAGATATCAAAATTATCTTTGGTTGATGGTTTGTAATTTTTGTGATCAAATTCATATTTTAAATAATAGGGAAAAATATTGTATTTTAATTAAAATGACATTTTCATATAATTTATTTTTATTATCATTTTATCATTTTATTTGATTTTAATTAATATATATATTATTTTTTTATCATTTAATTCAATTTTGTAAATTTGATGTAATTTCACATTGAAATTTGATATAAACACATGCCAATCTTTTGATGATTTTTTCTTTTTAAAAACCCATTTTCTCATTCGGGCAGTGGGATTAATTTTTAAAATTAATTTTTCCACTTTAGGGAATTGAAATTTAAAAACAATAAAAGACATGGTTGTAATCAGTATGATGAAATTGGTTTATTCGGATCAAAATAATTTTGGTGAATAGTATCGTTAGGGTTTTATTTACCACGGTTAAAGGTTAAATAAGTTAAATAAGGGTAAAAATAAAATTGAAATAATATTAAATTATCTTAACACATGTTGGAATGTTATTTAATTAGTTATGGATGAACTATAAAATTATTGGGTCGAAAGTTTGGCCTTTGGAAGCCAAATGGGCATGATTATGACATTTATAACATTTAATTTAAAGTAAAGGAAAAAATATCATAAACAAGACTCTTATAACTAAAACAATTTTAATATGAGGTTATATAAGTGAAATATTTGACTATAAAGAGTAATTAAAAATTTAAAAATATTATCTATATCATGGTATTTTATTTATAATTTTTAGACATTAAATTATTAAATTTAATTATGATGCAATGATAATGCAATAATAGATTTATTAAAAGAAGAAACAAAAAATGATATTAATAATATTAAAAAATATATAATTCGAAACATTTGATGCCATACAATAATTTTCTAGATTACTACGACACGTTAGTACGAAGGTAATGTATTTTCTTTCAAAGGAATCAAGTTTTGATGATATTTTAAAAAAGCCATCTAATGAATAGTGTAAAAATGGGAAGAATTCATAATTTAAAATATAAATTATTTAATTAAATGACATAATATTCATAAAAATATAAGATTCGTCTAATTTGTTAGTATATTTCTAAAAATTCCATTAATTAATCTTTTATTGTGTTTTTGGAATGACTTGGTAATTATATGAACTATCTAAGTGCAAATTACTAGATAAAATGGTAAGAGTTAAAAGGGATTAAAAAATAGATAAAGATTAGAAAATATTACAACTTGTCTAATTTTTATTGGATAATGAGTATTCAAACAAAAATAATCATATCTTCTGAATAATAATTTGGGGTCCCTTTGTAACCGAAATTGAATTTATATTAATTTAATATTTTAAGAGTTTCCAAGGGTTCCCCTCCCCTCTCCTGTAAAAAAGATACCCACCCTTCTCTAATAATCACATCTCCAAAGACTTTTTTTATCCAATATATACCCAAACCCTTTATAAACTCCCTAATGACATTATTGAGGACTTATATTAGATATAACACCATTATTAAAGGTGTTTAGGTGTTATTCAAAGGTGATCAACCAAAGAAGACACTTCGTTTTCATTAAGTATTTCAATTTTATTTCTTCTTCCACATCCTTCAAATCTCCTCCAACCATGATGTAATAATAATTATAGTATACAAAGTACAATTAGATCTAATTATGTTATGATCAGCACAAAAATTCATCCCCATTTCTATTAAATTATAAAGGAATTAATTATTCGTGCGTACTTGTGAACTATCACCTCCACGAACTGATATAATTTGTTTTCCATAATTATCTATCAAGACTAGTTATAATGATGGAATAAATATTGATTTATGATATTAATGATATATATTTTTTAAAAGTATAATATTTCAGTTATGTTCTTACTTTCCACGGATATAAATATGATAAGGTCATTCATACATACGTGTGAACTATTACCTCTACGAAGCGATGTTAATCGTTTTTATTCACCACCTCACATGTATGATATATATATGTATATTTTAATTATGATTAAAATTTTAATAATATTATTATAATTATTTAATGATAAACTAATTATTACCTTATTTTAATAATGATTAATAAAAAAAGGAAATGTTACTCATGCGTACGTAAAACTTACCATCTTTTTTATTATAACGTCGTTCATTTTTCAAAACCACACATCATGGTTTTATATAAAGGTATAATTTATGTATAAAAATGATTATTATATCATGATTTTTATTTTTTATATTGAGGAATTATGTCCACATGGACTATTGACGTCATACCAAGTTAATTTTCGAATCGAGTACCAAATATTGACAAAACACCCGATGTGAACATAAATAATTAAGTATTTTTTATAACATGGGAATAAGGGATATAAAAGAAATAATTAACTTGAAAAAGGTTATCAATAAATTATAAATTAACCTATGTTTATTATTTATGAAGAACAAGGAATATATGTGATGAATCAAACTTAAGTTAATAGACTTTATCATAATATCATTTCAATGAGGCAAATTTTGATATTATATACCATCTTCTTTTATACAGTGTATAGTTAACCCCATTGAATATTAATTTAATTAAAATGTTTTTAAAAGTAATATTTCTCTATGAGGAGTTTTAATAAATGAAAAAAGGAATGTTTTAACGTATGCAGTGATAACGACTTTTCTGTCATCATGACCATTATTTGGTATTTGGATTCATCTACAAGTGAAAATGTTTTTAAAAGGAAAACAAATCCATTATTCTCTTTTTTGGGTATATTGTTATTGAAAATGGTTTTTAATGTGTATTAACTATTTCAATATATTTAAATGATTTATTATTATTTCTAATGAAATTTTATTAGTGAAACGTTTATAATTGAAATCTTTTATGTGTTTGGATTATATAATGGTACTTGGACATTTGACGGATTGTCACATGATAAAACAATGATGAGTGGTTATCTGATAAACCAATAATGGGTGGTTATGTTATAACCTCCAATGCATTTGGTCTGAAAGTCAGCCGTATGGCTATTTCATTTTTAATAGTGATATGTGTGTAACTCAACCGTATGGTTATTACATTTATGTATGATTTTGTCCCAAGTTGCCATTATATGTTATATGAGTTCTATATGAGTTTTATGGAAATAGTTTGATTACAAAAGGGTAATAAATGATCTTATATTCATTAAATAGTATTTAATACTTCATAAATGTGAAAAGTATTTCTTTATGATAAAGTAGTCATGGTTTACATGTTTTCGCAAGACTAAAAGTTTTCCTTCTTTATATATCTATTACTGAGCTTGTTATGATCATCTAATGTTTTGAAATGTTTTTACAGGATTTAAAGAAAAATAGTGACAAGGATGGGATCAAATAAATGTTATGATTTTTAAACATGTAATGAGACTATGCTTAATTATAAAAGTTTTTTTTAAGAAAAATAGATAGTGAGTCGAAGTGTCTACTTTGTACTATATAAGTTGCTATGTATGAGTTATAGCCAAATTCTATATATATATAAACTTTAAAGGATCCTAAATGTGAAATAAGTTCAAAATATTTACTTAACTCATGATTATATAATGTTTATGGCTGGGTCCATATAACCATGACACAACCATTGTTTATCCCTTTTATTTAGATAATCAGAACCAAGATACATACATTTATAGAGGTGTAATCATTGAGTAAATCAAATATATAGTGAATGATAAATAATGGAAAATAAATCCTAAAATAATTAAACTAATTATAGATTATAATAGATGATTCTAGCATAGAATAATGAATATTGACCCTTCACAGTTGTGAATAACGGGGCTTCGAAAACCCTACAAATCTATACAAAATAATGGTGTTTGGACATTGTATCTCATTATTATGAATCATGTTCCTCCTTTTCATAGCCTGTAGATTAATCCTTTTTAAATAAATGGTTCAAAAATGGGTACTTTCACTTAATTCAAACTACATGATATTCATTTAAGGATCAATGATAATCTTTACATGGTAAGAAAATTAAAAATATCTATCATAATTAATTATATAGAAATGATAATGTTACCATAATTCTCATAGAAATAAATATATCAAATAATTACTATAATAATTTTAATATCTATAAAAATTTCTTTATTTAAATCCTTCATAATAATTAGCATTAATTGCATTGAATAAATCAGTCGAATCCTAAGGAAAAATTCAATCAAAATAATTAAATATTTGAATTGTGAATATTTTAATCGTAAATTATCAGTCATGGAATATGATTGATAATCCAATTACTATCAGTGATAGATAATAATCAACAGTCATATTTATATATATAATTAAACATAATAATATGTATGATTCTTACAATATTTTTTCATTAATGAAAACCCAAAAAAACATGATTTTGGAATTACTAACAGTCCTTATTTGGTTTGATACAATAAAATTAAATCCTACACCATACATTCTATGAAGAAATTATTCAATTAAGAAATAAAATTTTTTCATAAAAAATCTATGTGAATTAATCTTGTTCAAAGAATCATATACAAAAAAATTATTTCAAAGCTTCGATGAAGTTTTATTACTTACAACACGTATGATACAAAATATTATTGAATGAAAATAGATATTTTAAAAATTAAAATTTTCTTGTATATCCTCTTAAATAATACTTATATTATACTAATATACCATAAAATGATTATAATTTATCAATATTTATCCCCCTATGAAAAGTTACCTAATGGATTTATTATCTTATCGGATATTTGTTAGTTGTAATATGATACTATGCAGGTAACTAGTTGAATGGGGGGGGGGGTGAATCTAATCTTTAAAAATTATCCATTAATTTTAATCTAAAATGATATTAACTAATGTATACTATTTTTATTAATAGTTTAGACCGAATAGTTTATATTAAAATGATGCTGTCAGATAATTAAGCACACGTAAGGAAAAAATGATTTACTTTGTTTTCTATGTATGGAATGCATCCATTGTGTGGTGAGATTATTAATCATCTCATAGTTATATGATATCCTATCAAATTATTAAATAAAAATGTTGTGGTAAGATAAACAGTAAACCCATGTTCAGGTCACATAAATTAAGGTTTATCTTATTACCTTTTTATATTTCTCTTATAAAATTATGAGAAGATACATGTGTAAAACAATTCATAGTTTAACATCCCTCTTAAATATATCATTACAATTATTACTCCATATATAATTGTTCACACTAATGGTATTGTGAAGAACATATCCTTATTTATATGAGACACATTTATCCTTCAATATATTTTAATTATTGATTAACCTGTTTTTATCTCTTCACAGGACCATAAATAATAATTTCCACCTCCCATAAAAAATTCTATATTACATTCATGATTATTTAAAAACCTTGGGAAATCAACCTATAGTTTTTTTCACTAATATTTCACTAGAATAAGACTCATAACTTTTTTTCATTTTCATCCAAACCTACTATCCTTGATCTCTACAAATGAAAAATCAGACTAAGATCTCAAAATATTAATTACAGTATCAATATTGAAACATAAATCCCAATGACGACCTTGTGTAATGAAAATTTCTCTAGATATGGTAAACATTAGAACTTATCTACATGATGTTATTACTCATATAATCCATTCTTAGCATATAAAAAAAGATATAATAGAATAAAAATGTTCTCCACATAGTGAGGGGATACTTATGATCATAATGTAACTTTTTCAACAACCATGTCAAGTGAACTCACTTACATTGATAGTGTTAACCATTTTTATTTTAAATACCTAATATATGAAAAATATTAGTACATTGATGTGTTCTACAATGAACACATGGATAATGATAAATCCCTTCTTATTTTTTTACTTGAAATCTTTTCCTATAGTATATAAAAAAATCTTTTTAACTTTAATAATATACAAATCTAAATATTTTCAATTTAATAAAATGCCCAAATATACAATCTACCTTGATACTTAAACATTTTCTTCAATGAAAGTAAGTATTGAACATGTAACCTATTCTCCTCAAATGTGGTGTTTATTAATATTATTACATATTATATGATAATATTAACTTTTGAAATTGAAAATGTTAAAACTAAAACATAGTAGGTCCCCTTTTCAAGGGATGTATTAAAAATGAGACACTACCTATGTTTATGTTACATGAAATTATATTTCTAAAGAATTAATTATAATCCATCACTCTTCTATAGTCTAGAATGAACTAATATCCTCTCACAACCTATTTTTTGGATACATATATTTTTATCCTCATCATTATGCCTATATGATACTCCATACTTCACTTCATTATAAATGCAAAAAAAAATTCTTTAATTATGTCCCTGACAATTAATTAATTTCAACATCATCAAATATGATTCAAAAATAACTAAACTACTTTAATGAAAAAAGGGAATATCAAATTATTCCCCTTTATATTTTTTGGAAAAACATGAATCTATTATTATTTATACACAATATCTAATCCTATTAGAAAAAAATATTTCAATCCTAACACATACTTAATATGTACCATTTAATACTAAATTCAAATACATTTAGAAATGAATACCCACTAATAATATATAAAACTAAGTGATAAATTATTTATATGGTAACAAATTATGTTAATAAATATTTCAAGCTTGTCCATTAATTTTGATAAAACTCCCCTACATATAATATGATGACATCCAACAAGTTAGTTGGTAAACAAGTAATTTATATATGAGAGAGAAAGAACCTTAATAGATTAGAAACCACAAGGATGTTTAACCTCAATGTTTATCTCATGATTTCAATATAATTATTTCAGTATATATTTACGGAGAATTTCAGCTTCCAAATCTCATATAGTTATGTATTCAAGATTCACCAGTTTTTTCTCAACTTTTATTTTAATAAAACGACATTCAATTTCAATATGAAGTATTATTATGGATAATTTCTCAATTTTATCACACTACTATTATAATAGAGAATTAATATATGAATCTTCATCATCTATCCTGAATAACTAAATTTTTATTCATCCATATAAACTATTTGTAGGGATACATAGAAACAATAAATTTTTATTATATTGTTCTCAATGAAATTTTATTCTACATCCCACTTTATAATCAAATAAATATACTTATAAAAAATACATATCACCTAAATTCTGACATTCTAAACAAAGTTGGTCATGATGAATCATTAATAATACAATCAATAGGTTTATATATATATCATGTAAACCATAATATAAAACAAAATCAACAATAACTACAACATATCTGAAAATTATATATACAATTAAAAATGAATATCCTTTTGTTAACATTATAACCTTTTATCAAGAAAAATATTAAACACAATATCTATCCAAGATATATTATATATATAAATTTCTAAATAAATATTCTACAATTAGTGAAATTTACCACCATCCCATATACACCATTTTGAAGTTTGATTTTAATAGCTATTGTTGTGTTTATTGGATTATATTATTCTTTAATAAATCTCTTGAGTAACTCCATTTAATATTTAATTTTTCTTAATCAATACCCTGTTTTCATATTCATAATATATAAGAATAAAAAATGTTCAAATCAAAAATGAATGATATCATAATCTCTCTCTACATTAGAGAAAATGTATTTGTAATCATTTCATCTTGATCCTCTTAAAATTTAATTTTATAAATAAATATGTTCTATCATCCGACCTTGACAAGTCCTACCAATATTGAGATTGTGATAAACATCTCCTCCATCAAACTCCAATTTTCTTAGATATGTATAATTTTTTTAATATTATGATGTCACATCCTAATTTAATCCATATAATTTTTTTTAAATTTGACACCTTACTACCATATTTTTATGTATTAAATTAAGTAGCTTAATAAATGAATAACTTTTTCTATAATTCTCCTTTTAAAACAGAACACATCTCTTCCATCTGTTATAGCTTGAACTTTTTCATTACAATAATTTATAAGAATTATATGATTCATTATCTTGTAACATTAGGTAAGGTATCATTTATATCTATATCATCCTTTTGTTTTTACCCTACTCACAAGATCCTTTCCTTATTCATAAAAACTTCTTCTCTATCATTTACCTTTTATTGTCCACCCATTTAGTGCCTATCAAATTTTTAAAATTAATTTTGAAAACTAACACAAAATTATTATCCTTGTGAATTTATTTTAGATAATTATTAAATTATTTAATGTAGTTTTAATCCATTGAAAATTATTCAAATGAGATAGGTTTAAATAAAGACAAGATATTGGAGCCTTATAGTCTATTTATTCCCTAGGTTTTAATTATATATTATTTATATCTTATAAGGTTTTCCTCATAAATATTTTTTCTTCATGAAACTTTTTCAAAAGAATCAATAACTATATTGTATTTTATTTTTTCACATTTATTTTAATATCCACCATTAAGTATTTACTATCACTTGAGACATAATAGGACCATGTAAAAATTATTCATGCTCTTCATTATTTTTTAATCTTCTATTAAATGTTTTATGTTGTCCTTTATCCATTATAACATCATAATTTTCCAATTTCTTGTTATGTTTCTTTTTAAAACATATACACATATTCTTGTTGAAGGTTTATCTAAATAATAGGAATTTATTCTCTCTATTTCCATATTTACCTCAATTTAATTCATTATTTAAAATTATAAATTACTATAAGAAGAACTAAAATAATTCATAGTGGGTATTCTCTTGAAACATAATTCATAAGGATTCACTTTCTCACTCTTAAAAAGAATATTTTTGTTCTAGACGTTCATAAAAATTTGAAAAAATATTTCTTAGAGTATCTTATAAATATTCAAAAGATAATGATACATATATACATGTTAAATAATTTTAATTTATCATTTCTATTATCCCATTATATCGGGACGTCTTTATAGCATCCAATTTCTTTATAATCCCACGATTTCTAAATTTTTATCCACCAAGTGATTTATAAAATTATTATAATAAACATATCTCAACACATTGATCTTCCTTCCTTATTACTTTTCAACCTTTATTTTATATCTATTAATATAAGAAAATACCTCTTCATTATAGAACATGTGTATAATTAAAACCGACCAATTATAAATATCCACAATTAGTAGGATTTAAAATTAACACTTAGTTACCTTTTATCTCATAGGTATACACACATCTATGTGAAAAAAATCCAATACTTCATAATCTAACATCATATTGTGTTTTTAAGACTTTTTTATGAACTCACCTTCTTTGAAATTTAAAAATATATTCTCTTAATATCAATTCTATTTTGGTGCAATAGTAATAGAATTGAAAATTGTATGTTTATCTATAATTATATTTATTTAGAATTCCAAACAATTTATTCTGTTATGTATTTTCATCTACCATGTGTAGAAGATAAACCCATCATCATATTTATTTTATATAGGCTCCCAAGAGTCCACCTACATTTTTAAAAAAAAATTACAATATCTGAATTTGATCAAACAACCACTTATAAGAAATTTCATAGTATATAAAGATTTAAAAAACTGATTAACACTATGAATATTATGTTTTATACTTTCCAACAATAATATATTATCTTTCCAAATCTCATGGATACAAAGATTTAATCTTCCCATGCACTTGAATTATAATGAACCAACATTTTTTAATCATCAATTTTTCATTCACATTGGATTCTATATTCCTTAATAGTTTATTTTTCTATACCACATGTGTGGGACACCAAAAATATAATATCCAAGACCCATTTTAGTAGATTTTAAGGAAACATTAACAATATGAGCTCTTTCTTGAGCTTACCTCAACTTTACTTATATACAACACATAGTATTATCCAATGGGTTTTTAGTGACCATCCATAGATTGGTCGCATATGAGATGTCTTTATCTTCATCAATTAACTAGTCCTAAAAATTTAAATGACTATCATATTTATCACATTAATTTTTTTATAATGAAAATTATTGTTGAATTTTCATCCCATAACCTCTTGAACACACATTTTCTTTGGGAACAAACTATCCAAATGAAAATAAATATCCGAGGAATCAATGAATTAATATTTATAAATACCTTATATTAAATATATATTTATTTAAAAATATTTTTTATTATGTATAATCTCTCATGAAATGCCTATAAATTTAGCATCAATAAAACTATCTTGGTGCAAGATATTACTTTATACTAGATTAGAGTTTCTTTATGCCAACAAAAGTATTTTTCTTCATATGATTGACTCATATATATAAATTCTAATTTTAAGTTTTATATAGATCATATACTAATATTTTTTTTAAATCATGAAGGTTATATAATTTTTAAAATACACATCTTGATTTTTAGAGGCTTCAATCCACTTAGATTATGTTTATGCATACATGAAAATCCCAAACCTAAAATATTAATTTTGGTAAATTGTCTTAATTTCAACACCCATCCTTGTTTTAGTAGCCACTACCTCAACATTTATACCTTCAGTCATTAACCATATCCCTTCTAAATATTTATCTTTATCATAAATGATATTGTTCTATTATTTAATATTTACTTTAATATTAAAAATACATTTATTTTTATATCAATGTTGAATACATTATTTTTGTATTCTTAATCCATCATCTCATACACCAATTCCAACAACACATTCTTATACTCCCTAGTGAATATATTAAACCATTTAACTATAGATATCTAATTTTTTATCGTCAATAGGGAACACTTCAGATTGATTTCTAAGATAAAAACACTAAACAAATACTATACAACTTCATTAAATTCATTTAAGGCATGTTTTGATTCATAATTTCCATAAGATAATAAAATTTATAATTTATAATACATGAAACTTCTTCTACATCAAAATCAAAATCATGAAAATAAAATTAATTTGACAGGAATTTTTTTTTCTTTAATATTCCCTAAATTTATATTAAAAATTATTATAGTATATTATTAATATATAACCTTGAAAATAATTCCTCACATATTTTTCCTTAAACATATTGGGATATCAAATAATAATATTTTTTAACATTGTAAATATGAAGTAGGATAGATGAAATTTCCATTTAAAATTATCCTTTCCAATTTTAAATCTTCTTAAATGAAATGAAGACATTTAAAAAAAAATTCAGTTGTTTAATAATAGATATATAGTTTACTTATAGATTAAATAAATACTTCTATAGGATGTATTTAAATATTTTTACCACTTTCTTACATCCATATTTACAAATCAACTATTATAGTTTGTATGTATTTAAGTGAGACAGTGATAAAATCATTTTAATCAACCACATATACCATGATATAAAAATTATGTTTTAATAATATCAATATTATCTTAATAATATATATATTATATATATCTTCTCTAATCCCTCTCATTGAACAAAAAGAATTAGCCAATCTATTAAAAAATGAATATGAAGATTCATCTACCCCAATTTTGAGTTCATAAAAAATGTTTCTAAAAATCTAAAGTTAAGCCGCCCTATATTTAGAGTCACCTTCATATATATAATGAAAAAATTGTACTACATGGTTTTATAATATTTTCAACCACAAATTTAATTAAAGTTATGTCTAACTATACCATGTTGATTGTCTTAATTACATTTTTATCACTCAAAAGTAACTATTTGTTATTTTTTTTCATCTTTGTAAATTTTTTTAAATACATATTCTATATATATAGTCAAATTAATCCAATCCGTGTGATATAAATTTGTGAAAAATTATAGTATTTCATATTAAGAACATGTTATTATAAAAATAATTATCCACTTGTGTTTCACTGATATATCAATAATACAAATATAGAATGTGCATGGACAAAATATAAAAAATATATCTTGTAACTAGGTCTCTGATATAAATTATTCATGGTCTAGTTAAACATTCTAAGAATTATGATAACCCAATGTGAGTGGGGGGATTGATTAGGTGTATAAAATTATTCAAATTATTTTAATTGAATATAAAATTCACTTAAGGATCTTGTATTATCTATTAGGATAAACTAATCACTCCGTATTTAAATTATGGAATGATATAAGAAATCATGCCTAGATAAATACTGACTTAATTTTTCCACCATATTTTAGATATATCCATGGAATGAGGGAAATCACAACTCTTCTCATAAAAACAATATAACCTCATTGATTGTGTGGATCAAATGTTATATGGAAGCTCACTATAAACCAAAGTTTACCTTAGTAACTTTATATTTGGATCAGTCTATTCACATAAAACACATATATAATACATATATTAAAACACCTTCATATATTTGGAACTCACATTAAATTATCTTCCCCATAATGTATCTTTTTATTATTCTTATTTAATGTGAGGGTTTTTCTAAGAACCTTTCCTTCTCTATCTATACTATACTTATACATCAAAACATTCTTTCTATTGTATTATTTATTTTCTCTTTTACCACATCCAGATTAAAAACTATATCTTTTCCTAAAATACCCCAATGCATCCTATATACTATCATTTCCCCTTTTTAAACCATAATTTACTTTTTATATAGGTTTACTACACCAAAATAAATCGCCTTTCAATTTTCCATTTTCTACCAAACAAATTTCCCTAATCTAAAAAACATATTTGTTCCCTATGATATCTAAAATATCTATCATTGGTTCAAGATAATAATACACTCCATGATTTCTCTACTTGTATGTTAATACTTTCTATATTTATTCTAGACACTATAAGTGATCTACACTATGCTCTTTCTCAAAGACTATATTCATTGATGATAAAAAAGTGAATATAAGAGAATAAAAAAATTTCAACATAGTGTTATGAGTGTCACAACATATATCCAATTAAAATGTCTTTCAAGATACACCATACACATTATAAATTAACCAAAATTCTTTCGATTCCACTCTGTGTGAATAGTGATAAGCCCTGTACTCCTTTCACAATGTATTTACAACCACTATAAGAACTTGTTAGTGTCATTATTGTTCCATTTTACACTATTTGTACAACATAAATCTTTGTAACTTGAACCATGATAAAAATTAAATGATATATTTATAATTTTTGAAGAAAACATGTATGTTCAATTTTACCTTAAACACCATCCATGTATAATAGGAGTGGTGTATTTGTGATATGTTCTCCTATAATGTTCACAATGTTAAGTTTACTATGAAAGCTGTTAAAAGACTCACTTTTGATGTAGGTGGAAAAGATTATATACCACCACCTAAATAATTTTCTAAATTTTATTTAAGCTCAATATATTAATAATTCTTCTTTTATAGATAATTTTATGTTTGAAGTGTTTTATTTTTTCTTTATGTATCTGTTGACATGGGCTGTGCAATGATCCTTATGATGCCTATGTCCGGAATATGTGAAGTGTAATCCTTATCACAGTATATGTGAAGGGTTTTTTAGACATTCATATTCCTATAATTAGAGGATGATAACTGAAAACCCTTTTACAAGATCAAATGAGATAAGAAATGAATATATAAAATGAAAAAAAGTAACAAGTACATACCTCATTGTTTAAGTTAAATCCTCTACAATAGTGAGTTTGATTATGTTCTCTAAAAAATAATATATGAGGTATTACCTCCAAAGGTATCGAATAACAATTAGTATCACTAAACACTTTGGAAGGATCCCCTATCGATGGACAATATATAAAAAAGGATAGATATATTTAAATATGAGAACAATCTCAAGTGTTATTGAATGAGGTCCATGAACTCCAACTTATATATAATAATAATGAATCAAGTAATTCAAGGTGAGTGATTATTTATAAAAAGGTATAAACAATACATAAGATCATAATACACAATATCTAAATGTTTAGTTTTCTTAAGATACTATAAAAATAAATGAATATGACATTACATTAGAAACAAAATATATATCATAATGTTACTTGAAACATTATTATTTCTCTATTGTTATCATTGGATCACACATTGTATTCTTTATCAGTTACATGGGAGAAGAGGAAACAATATAAAGGATTATATCATGAAAGTTTAAAACAAAAGAAAAAATGGTGTATAAAATTACATATAATGTATGACAAGTTTAAATGGACAAATGATTCCATATAAATTATAACATGATCATAAGATAATCCTTGTATAATATAAAAATGTAAATAGTTAATCATGTGGGTAATAGTAAAAAATCTCACAATGCTGGATATCACAATAATATACTAAAGGGATTAAAAATAGAAATTAGAAATAAAGGGTAAGGATGCACCAATTTTCATAGAATAGTTTTTCTGATGAGACACAACAAAACATCAAAAGTGTGAAATAAATATACATTACACCTATCACGTAAAAAAATTAATATTTCGATTATGTGAAAATAATTGATAAAAATATAGTACATATTTCCTTGGAAGAACCTCTTACATAAACATTAATAATTAATTAGTAATTCTATAGAAAAATAATGGATATACAAATTATCAATGTTTTCGTAGTTAATGGAATAATATTTCATATCTCGATGAAAACCGACCAATATTATTTGAAAGGAATCAGACATTCACAAGGCAATGGATTTTCCCTTATCACAGGAATGTTCAGGTAGTAATAGGGTATGGTAATTTCATTATATAAGGATATAAATTAAATTAATAATTGAATTAAAAATTTTATAAGGACAGGAGACCAAAATAATGGTAGAAAAATTTTCTCTAAAAAACAAGTGTATATGACACACATATTTGTTATGCATTAGGGATGTAAAATTAACTTGAGGAGAAAATCATAGCCCAACATGTTTTGATATTAATGGTTCACTTATACCAAAATAGGTTTTTATCCACTAGGGAATTTTGGTAAGAAAAACTAGAAATATCACCAATATATATTTTATGAAAAATAATTTTTTTTTGAAATAATACATCCATAATACACAAGTACATAGAATATATAGTGATTTGGATAATGGAATTTATGAAAATGTAAATATTTTGTCATTATAAGAACTCATGAAGAAGGTATAATGAGAGGGAATGATAATATATTATTAATATTAAAATAAGGGATTTATAAAAAGTTAGTATAAAAATATTTTATATGTTAATGTAAAGGAATTTAAAAGGAGTAAAAAAAATAAACGAAGAGAAGATGTTAAGAATCTAAACCTTTCTAAATCGCTTCCTAGTTCTTGGGAATGAAAAAATAGAAGATTTATGAACTTCTTAGAAAAACAATTGGAAGGGAAAATGAGATATGAACCATGCCCAATGGTTTTATAATGAAGAGGAATTAGAGGTTGGGTGGTAATTTATAAAAAATTTGGAAAAATTGACTAATAATTTTCGAACATACGATTTGGACATTTAGGTTGTATAAAATTGAATTCCATTGGCTTACCCATGGTCATAGATCATGGATTTTTTCATTTAAGAGATATTTTATAAATTTATTAACTAGATAATTGGCCTAATATTATTTATATTAATTATTCAAGTAAAAATTTATTTATTTAATAATAATTATATTAAAACCATATAATATATTTTAGACTTATAAAATTTTCTAATATGTTTTAAAAATTAATTTTATTATTTCAAAATACCTAGTTTATATAAATCAATAAAATTTAAGTAATAAAATAAATTTTTTTATTTATTATATCATTTTTATCATAATTAAATCATAATACATTCCCTATACGCGTATTGAATTTTACTATTCACTAAACAATTCAAATATTTTAGAAAATTCTCAAAAACAACCATTGATTAGTTTCAATGTGTTAATGATAAATTTCAATCACTTTTTATGAATACAATTTTCTTCACATGATAAATTTTATTATTGAATAAAAACTCACATTGTATTTTAAAATCATGCATTTAAAATAAAAATTTGAAAAAATCTATATAAATAAATATTTGATATTCTAATATATTTATATACAATTAGATTCCCATTCATTAGTTAATTAATATAATATATATATATTATTTCACTATTACCATATTATAATATTCATTTTACTGGAAATTTATATATATAATTGTCACATTATTATTGTAACAATTATATTATTATGTTAATATTCTAATAGTCACCTTACCCCTTGTATGACTATATTAACCATTATAAATATTCTTTACTCAAGATTATAAAAAAATTCACATCATTCCCTTAGTTTCACTATGTAACACCCCAAACTTCCACGGTACGCCTCTCTTTGAATAATGTGATATCGTGTGTTGTACGTAACACCGAGTTCTAAAACACCATAACCAATCAAACTAGCCGTTATGAATATTAATACCTACTTTTTGAAATTATATATATTTTATTTTTTAAAATGGTCTTCATTTTTGGATTCGAAATATCGAATTTAGCCTAAGGTGAAATTTTGGTACTTTTCGGATAACTTTAATATCTTGATGAATAGTGAAAATTACTAAATTTTAATTAAAAACATCTTTTGTAATCAAAATAATTAATAGTGATAAATTATGAATTTGAGTGGTTTTAAAGTATATTTAGAATATATTTTTACCATTTAATATAATTTTTGTTATTGGATATAATTTTACAATTAAACCGAACATAAACAAGTGTCAATCTTTTGATATTTATTATCTCTTAAAAACACGCTTTTTGTTTTAACAACGGGAATTAATATTAATTTAATTTCTTCCACTTCTGTGTTTTGAATTTGGAAAAATGGATTCCATATTTGGAATCAGGTTGTTCAAATTGTGTAAATAGATATCTTTTATTTTTAGACATTTTGAATAATTACTTCGGTAAATATTTTATTTACCATGGTTAAAGGTAAATTTGGTAAATAAGGGTTAAAAAAAATATTATAATAATAATAAAAATACCCTAAAACGTGTCCTAGACTTATTGGTTGATACATGTTCGACCATAGGCATCATTGGGTCGATTTAGGGACCCCATTTAGCCACTTGTAGGTGATAGGGACACTTTATTTTAATTATGTTAAAATGAATACAAAAATGACACAAGCATATATCATTTAGAAAATAATTTTTTACATAGGGTTATATATGTTGCCTTTTCGACCATACATATTCACTAGAAAGATAAAACGATTTCCTACATAATTATATTTTATTATAATATTTAGAGATTACATAATTTAATTTATTTCTTACACAATGATGATGCAGTAATTACCATAATAGT
The DNA here is from genome assembly GCA_963277665.1 of Viscum album. Lineage (NCBI taxonomy): Eukaryota > Viridiplantae > Streptophyta > Magnoliopsida > Santalales > Viscaceae > Viscum > Viscum album. Next base: position 1,599,425,553 of record OY728141.1, read on the forward strand.
GAAAATTTAAAATAATTGATATTATAAATACCAAAATAAATATAATTTTAGACTTTTAATGAATTAAACTAATTTTCTAGGATACTATGATATATTAGTATTGATTTAATTGACTTTTTCTAAGTAATAATTCTGTTATAAGTTTCAAAAAAATCAACTATTGAATAGTGTCAAAATTGAGATAAAAGAATTTTTAAAACAAATATTATATTATTAATTGATATTAAATTCCTAAAAATATAAGGATCGGCAAAGAGACTTATATCATGATATTTGTAACATTAATGGACCATTTGGGGGTCTCTTGGATGTATATAGTAAGTTTATTTACTATATAATATAAAAATTCAAAGTGATATGGTAAATGTCAAACTAATTAACTAAGAATTAATACTTAAAGATAAGGTAAATATAGTAACCCAAACCTATATAAATTATATTGGTTGAATGGTTTTAGAACTATACCCACCTTAACATTTAAATAATCAACTTTTGATCCATTAGAAACCGAATATGAATTTATTATAAATTAATATTTCTAGCTTTTCCAAAGGTGCCGCTCACCCCTCTTATAAAAGGGCACTCCTCCTTCTCATTTATTCACACATAGAAAGCCTTCTGGTTCGGCCAAACTCTAACCAAATACTCTCCCAACTTCCCTCAATACAACCTAGAGGCATTAGTTTGATCAGAAATCCAACCTAAGGATCCCTTTTGATCAAATCAAAAGGAAGAACCCGAAGAAGAGGTAATGATTTCACCACCCTTTTCCAAGTTCCTTTCTTCTTCCACTTCTTCTTCCTTTGTTATTACCATTCTAAAACAATAACTCCAGTATCATATATATACTATAATGCTATTATAAATATGGTACAACCATATTTAGTATTCTATCCACCCTTTGAATAACATGTCACCATACGTGCGTACGTACGACTTACCGTCTCCACGTTGTGGTGTAATTGTTATTCAATATATTATTATTTAGATGGGTATAATAATGATGTGTAACTCAAGTAAATAAGAAATATAACATGGTAATGATTCTGTATATATGATATACCATCCATTTATATATTATTTTAATATCAAAAGAATGATATTGTCGCTCGTGCGTACGTACGGACTACCGTCTCCACGAACGCGATGAGATTCATTATCCATCGTATCCATTCAAGTATAATTATCATTTGATTATTTAAAAATAATGTTTAAGGACTTGATATAATTCTGTATATGAATAATATACAACCTATCCATGAAAAACATGGATTATGTAACAAAACATATAAAAGAAAACGAGTAAGTTAACACCCGAAACGACGATAATACTAAGCTTTTATTGACAAAGCAATGTAAAAAGATCATATATGATATCATATGAATGTATATGATTCTCGTATAATTTAATAACAATTATTTCACTATTATACAGGAGTTTAACCTACCCCAACCAAGTAAAAGTAAAAGGTAAGGTTTATTTCACAATCTCTTCATTATCCGAGGTTGTTTATACGTAATAATCTACTGGGATCTCTTTATCATCCACATCCATGTTTCTTAAAAATGAATTTCAAAACATTTTTACTATTTACTAGAATATGGGTTAAAGTCATTTATACCCTTGTTTGTCTTTTTATAAGAGGTTTATAAAAGAATCTTTCCATCGTTTTCCAAATAAGGTGCTTTTTAACCTTTTCGACAAAATTAAGGTAAGAATGTTTTTTTAACTTATACGGTGGGTGTGACTATTTTCCGCTGTTATAAAATCGTCGAATCTTCCCTTACAATTTTATAATAATATTTTCAAAGAAAATGTTTAATTTCATAAATATAAGACTCTTAAATGATTTCAAAATAGAAAGAGATATTTCTCTAAAAAGTGTTTTGATTTCATCTATGTCAACATCCTTTGATGAATTTTTCGTTGATTTATTATGATACAAAACTTCTATATTGTATTGAAGGTTTTGGTGATATGTTTGACTGTGGATGTCCTATTTTTATACCGTTCATAGTTTATGGTGAAAGTATTGACATTTCATATGCTAGTTTTAATACGGATGTTTATGTTATGTTTAAACCTTTTCAAATGGGAATGCATTGGACTTAATATGCGACGGGTGGAGCCCGCTATAGCTCCTCAATGCATTAGTAGTTCTCATGAGAAAAACTAGTGTCTTGGCACAAGGCCTTGGAAAAATCTTATTTGTAGTCTTGGAACGAGGCCTTGGATTTGTGGTTATGATAGTCTGGAATTATGCATTCCGTCATTATGAAAGTGGTTATTGATATTGCATGTGATTATTCGATTAGTAGAATATCCATGTGAATAAGTAAATGGCATTATTTCATTTTACTTTTTCCATACTATGTTGAAGTTCATGTTTAAAAGGATTTTGTTTTATTTATACATTTCCTTAAATGATTATTCTTATTTATGAATGTTTTCTCTATATTGTTATCCTTACTGGGCATTTGAGCTCACCCCTTTTCTATGTTTTATTTTTCCCAGGAAGGGAAGAAGTAAATTATGAATGACCGGTAGAGATATTATGTGGGGATATGAGTGTGGAATATGGAGACAATATGTTTTTGTAGTAGTTTTTCACTTTATGATGTAACGTAAGACGTATGAATATATCTAGTATTTCCAAGGCTACTAAACCAATCGGTCTTTTGAGATTTGATCATTCTTGTGATCATGCCAATGTTATGTAATAATGCAACGACTCTAGGTAACTGGGGTCGGGGCATTATAGTTGGTATTAGAGGAAGTTTAGTACAAACCTTGGAAGCTAGATTTAGACAATCTCTGATTAGAGCACATAGACCTAAGATAAAATTTGAGGATTAGTATAGATAATATTCCTAGAATTTTGGTATTGTAGAGATTTTGTGAGTTTTCCGAGCAATAAATCCCTGTCTGGATACGAGCAGGTAGAGGTGGCTCTGGAACAGATGTACCAAGGGGTAAAACCCGAAAACACCGCTTTGATCTAGACTCGAACGGGAACTTGTGCACGACAACGAGGCTTGCTGCACTCTTGGTTACGACACTCCCGGGGGATATTCTTAAGATAACTCTCATTTTCTTTACAAATAATTATGAAGGGTTTATGAGTATATACTTCCTCAGAGAAAACATTTTTATGATTATGAATTATATCCATAAATAGTTCAATTTATGTTAAGTGTTTTATAAGTATGGAATTATGTATTTTGATTCATAAAATGATCTAGTTTATGCCATTTTTTAGAAATGGAACCTAGTGGAAGAAATGAAAACCGTATCAATGCACGCACTCCATTTAGGGATTGCCCTCCTACTCAAGATAATTATAGTGGAGCTGGTGATGCAACTGTTGGCGATCAGCTAATCACCATACTAGGACAACTCACTCAGGTTATGAATAATAACCTTACCGGTATGGAGCACCCTGATTCGTAACGTGGAGGATCAATGTTAGATCGATTCATGAGTCAAAAACCACCAATGTTCAATGGGAGAACAAATCCCTTAGTAGCTGAGCAATGGATAAATTCCCTAGAGAAAATATTTCAGGCTTTGGGGAGTAGTGTAAGGGAAAAAGATATCATGGCAGTTTACTGCCGCACTGGAGATGCTGATCAATGGTGGTCATTGATTCAAAACACGAAGTAAGATGATGAAGTATCAAATATGGAATGGAGGGAGTTCAAAGATCTTTTTTTAGAAAAATACTTTCCTCGTGACCATCAAGCAGATATGGAAAGGCAATTTCTGAGTCTGAGACAAAAGGAGGATGAGAATGTCCCAGAGTATGAGGCTAACTTTACAAGGTTATAAAGGTATGATTGATATTATATACGAAACCAAAGAAGTAAGATTGATCATTTATTTGATGGGTTAAAACCATTTCTCCGTCAGGAATTAGTCTCACAATCCTTTTGATCATATAAAGACATTATCTCATGTGCTATCAAGACCGAAAAGGAATTCTCTAAGTCTTATGACTTTAAATCAAAGCAAGAGAAGAATAGACCTACTGATCAATCTGGGAATGGAAGTAAGGGGAAGAAGGGAAATGTTGAATATCCATCCTGTGGTAAATGTTCTAAGAAACACCCCGGTACTTGGTTGAAGGGAACATGAGTCTGTTACAAGTGTGGTGAAAAGGCCACCAAGATCGTGATTGCAAGGGGAAGAAGGAAGCTACCAATGTTCTGTGCTAAAATTGCAGGGAGATGGGGCATTATGCAAATGAATTTCCTAAGCGTCAGGAGAACATACCTCAGAAAAGTCCAAGGGATCAAGGCCAAGCTTATGCTATCAGTACTGCTGAGGTAGAAGCTCCGAAAGACGTGGTGGAAGGTAATTTAATGGTTTCATCAAGTTTGGAAAATGCATTATTTGATTATGGATAATCGCATTGTTCCATATCTTCCCAGTTTTCTATGAGAATTAGATATTTAAAATTTGATTTAACAAGGGAGTTGTCAGTTAAAATTCTTAAGGGAATTATCATTGCAACAAAGTTTTGTGAATAAATCCCCATTAGAGCACATAAATGTTCTTTATCTGCTGATCTTGTCGTCATACATATGATTGAGTTTGATATAATCCTCGGTATGGACTGGCTTTCAGAATATGATGCAAAGATTTATTGTAAGAAGAAAGAGGTTACGATTCTTCATGATGATGATAAGGAACGCCTTATCTTTAGAGCAAAATCGTCACCAACTAATTCTTATTTAGATCCACCCCCCAATAGCTCAACTAAATTCAATTATTGGGGAGGAAGAGAATGAAATGACTGTGGGTGAGGAAAACAATGTTCAAATATAGGATGTACCTGTTGTGAAAGAATTTGTAGATGTATTTCCAGAAGATTTACCTGGACATCCTCCAGAACGAGAAGTTGAGTTTTCCATTGATTTAATTCCTGGATCAAGGCCTATATCGATGACCCCTTATAGAATGGCCACTGTAGAATTAGTTTAACTAATGAATCAACTGGAGGAATTTAGTAATAAGGGAATTATTCTCCCTAGTGTTTCTCCATCAGGATCCCCTGTTCTTTTTGCTAAAAAGAAAAGACGGATCTATGAGGTTATATATCGACTACAGGGATATCAATGCTATAACGATAAAGAACAAGTATCCCTTACCTCGCATTGATGATTTATTTGACCAACTGCATGGCGCTCAATACTTTTCAAAGATTGACCTTCGATCATGATGCCATCATCTGTGTGTGAAGAAGGAAGACATTCCAAAGACATCATTTCGAACCAGGTATGGGCATTATGAGTTTATAGTAATTCCTTTTGGATTGACTAATTCACCCTCTGTATTCATGGATTTGATGAATAGAGTTTTCAAGGAATATCTTGATGAATTTGTGTTGGTATTTATTGATGATATCTTGGTATACTAAAAAATCTACGAAGATCGTGAAAATCACTTGTGCATTATCTTGAAGACTCTGAGAAGACATGAATTATATGGGAAGTTTAGCAAGTGTGAATTCTGGCTTCAGGAGATTTCTTTTGTTGGCCATATTGTCTCTAAACATGGAATCTTTGTTGATCCTTCTAAGACCAAGGTAATCCAAGAATGGCCAGAACCGATGAGTATAACTGAGGTACGTAGTTTTATTGGTTTAGCAGGTTATTATCGACGTTTCGTCCAGAATATTTACCGATTGGCTAACCCATTAACGATGCGCACATGTAAAGGGGTTAATTTTTTTTGGACAAAAGAGTGTGAAGAATGTTTCGAAGAACTGAAGATAAGATTAGTCAATGCTCCTATATTGACTCTACGATCGGGGAATGATGGGTTCGTTATTTATAGTGATGAATCGATGAAAGGACTTGGTTGTGTCCTTATGCAGAATGATAGGGTTATTGCCTATGCATCACGACAGTTGAAAATTCATGAACAAAACTATCCTACTCATGATCTCGAGTTAGAAGCTGTGATCCTTGCTTTGAAGATATGAAGGCACTACCTCTATGGTGAAAAATGTGATATTTATACTGATCACAAGAGTTTGAAGTATATTTTCTCACAAAAAGAACTCAACATGAGGCAAAGGAGATGGCTTGAATTACTCAAGGATTATGATTGCAGGATACACTACCACCCGGGGAAGGAAAACAAGGTGGAAGATGCTTTGAGAAGAAAAGATCATGGAGTTTTGAACAATATGAGAATTGAAAGGGATCCAATTTTCATGGATCTAGTGAAGATGGACATGGGAATAACCAGGGAAGGAGAAACATCAATACTTTTTCAAATGGTTGCCAAACCATCTTTACTAGAAAGGATTAAGAGTTCTCATACTAAAGATGGAGAATTTCAAAAGATGATTAAAGTTTTGAATGATGGGAGATTGAGAGATTTTGTGTATGAAAATGGAATTTTTAAATTCGGGAAGAGGATTTGTTTTCCCGATATACCTGATATAAAAAGGGAATTGTTGGATGATGCTCATAGTTCCAATTTCTCTATACACCATGGGAGCACCAAAATGTATAGAGATTTGAAGGAACATTTTTGGTGGGACAATATGAAGAGGGAGATTACTGATTTTGTCTCAAGATGTATGGTTTGTCAACAAGTGAAAGCTAGAAGGCAATAACCTGGATGAGTCATGCTACCTTTTCCCATACCGGATTGGAAATGGGACAATATTACGATGGACTTTGTCATGGGGCTACCAAAGACTCCTAGAAGAAACGATGAAATATGGGTTATTATTGATCGTCTTACCAAGTCAGCAGATTTTCGTGCTATAAGATAAGATCTACCACTGGAACGTCTAGAAAGACTATATATTAATGAAGTTATGAGCCTTCATGGAGTACCCCTATCGATTGTTTCTGATCGTGATCCCCGTTTTACTTCATGATTCTGGAAGAGTCTTCAGAAATCCCTGGATACTGAACTTTATTTGAGCATTGCCTACCACCCTCGGATAGACGGACAATCAGAACCGACTATTCAAACCATAGAAGACATGTTGAGATCCTAATCACTTGACTTTCCGGGTATGTGGGATCAGTATTTACCTATGGTAGAATTTTCCTATAACAATAGATTCCATTCGAGTATTCAGATTGCACCATATGAAGCGTTATACAGAAAGAGATGTCACACACCAAGTTGTTGGGATGAAGTTGGTGAAAGAAAACTTTTAGTTCTAGAACTGGTGGATTAAACGATGGAAAAGGTGAAGGTAATCCAAAATCACATCAAAGCAGCTCAATGTATGCAGAAGAGCTATGCCGATAATCGAAGGAAGGATTTGGAATTTCAAGTCATTGATCATGTTTTCTTGAAGGTATATCCATGGAAGGGAGTCATAAGTTTTGGTAAGAAAGGTAAATTGAGTCCTAGGTACATCGGACCTTTCGAAATTTCAGAACGAATTGGGGCCGTAGCTTACCGATTGGAAATGCCGCCAAGTCTCTCCAAAGTTCACGATGTGTTCCACGTATCTCTGTTGAGGAAATACATGCCTGACCCAACTTATGTACTCACCTATGAGGAGTTAGAACTGGAACCCAATTTGTCTTATTGTGAAGAGCCCGTTAGTATTCTTGATATGAGAGAACAAGTACTGAAAAACCGGACGACACGTCTGGTAAAATTCTTGTGGAGAAACCATAAGATGGAAGAGGAAACATGGGAACTTGAGGAACTTATGATGAAGAACCACCCAATTATTTTCATCCGATAATATTCTAATATTTCGAGGACGAAATTATTTGAAGGAGGGGAGAATGTAACACCCCAATCTTCCACGGTACGCTTCTCTTTGAATAATGTGATAGCGTGTGTTGTACGCAACTCCGAGTTCTAAAACACCATAACCAATCAAACTAGCTGTTATGAATAGTAATACCTACTTTCTGAAATTATATATATTTTAGTTTTTAAAATGGACTTCATTTTTGGATTCGAAATATCGAATTTATCCTAAGGTGAAATTTTGGTACTTTTCGGATAACTTTAATATTTTGATAAATAGTGAAAATTACTAAATTTTAATTAAAAAAAAATTTTGTAATTAAATTACTTAATAGTGATAAATTATGAATATTAGTGGTTTTAAAGTATATTTAGAATATATTTTTACCATTTAATATAATTTTGGTCATTGGAGATAGTTTTACAATTAAACCGGATATAAACAATTGTCAATCTTTTGATAGTTATTATCTATTAAAAACACGCTTTTTGTTTTAACAACGGGAATTAATTTTAAATTAATTTCTGCCACTTATGTGTTTTGAATTTGGAAAAATGGATTCAATATTTGGAATCAGGATGTTCAAATTGTGTAAATAGGTAACTTTTATTTTTAGACATTTTGAATAATTACTTCGGTAAATATTTTATTTACCATGGTTAAGTGTAAATCTGGTAAATAATGGTTAAAAATAATATTATAATAATACTAAATTATACTAAAACATGTCCTAGACTTATTTTTTGATACATGTTCGACCATAGGCATCGTTGGGTCAATTTTGGGACCCCGTGGAACTACTTGTAGGTGATAGGGACACTTTATTTTAATTACGTTAAAATGAATACAAAAATGACAGAAGCATATATCTTTTACTAAATTTTTTTTACATAGGGTTATATATGTTGTATTTTCGACCATAAATATTCATTAGAATGATAAAAATATTTACTACATAATTATATTTTATTTATAATTTTTAGAGATTACATAATTTAATTTAGTTATGACAGAATGATGATGAAATAATTACCATAATAGTGAAAATTTAAAATAATTGATTTTATAAATAACCAAATAAATATAATTTGAGACTTGTAATGAATTAAAATAATTTTCAAGGATAATATGACATATTATGATTGATTTAATTGACTTTTTTCGAAGTAATAATTCTGTTATAAGTTTCAAAAAAATCAACTATTGAATAGTGTCAAAATTGACATAAAAGAGTTTTGAAAACAAATATTATATTATTAATTGATTTTAAATTCTTAAAATTCTAAGGATCAGAAAAAAGACTTATATAATGATATTTGTATCATTAATGGTCCACTTGTGGGTATCTTGGATGTATATAGTATGTTTATTAACTATATAATATAAAAATTCAAAGTGACATGGTAAATGTTAAACTAATTAACTAAGAGTTAATACTTAAAGGTAAGGTTAATATAGTAACCCAAACCTGTATAAATTAAATTTATGGAATGGTTTTAGACCTATCACCACTTTAACATTTAAATAATCAACTTTTGAGCCATTATATACCGAATATAAATTTATTATAAATTAATAGTTCTAGCTTTTCCAAAGGTGCCCCTCACCCCTCTTATAAAAGGGAACTCCTCCTTCTAATTTCTTCACACCATAAAAGCCTTTTGGTTCAGCCAAAATCTTCTCAAATACTCTCCCAACATCCCTCACTACAACCTAGATGCCTTTTTTTGATCAGAAAGCCAACCTAAGAAGCCCTATTGATAAAATCAAAAGGAAGAACCCGATAAAGAGGTAATGATTTCACCACCCTTTTCCAAGTTCCTTTGTTCTTCCACTTCTTCTCCCTTTGTTATTAACATTCTAAAATAATAAATCCAGTATCATATATATACTATGATGTTATTATAAATATGGTACAACCATATTCAGTATTCTATCCACCCTTTGAATAACATGTCACCATACGTGCGTACGTACGGCTTATCGTCTCCACGTCGTGGTGTAATTTTTATTCAATATATTATTATTTGGATGGGTATAATAATGATGTGTAACTCATGTAAATAATAAATATAACATGTTAATTATTCTGTATATATGATATACCATCCATTTATAAATTATTTTAATATCAAAAGAATGATATTGTCGCTCGTGCGTACGTACGGACTACCGTCTCCACGAACGTGATGAGATTCATTCTCCATCGTATCCATTAAAGTATAATTATCATTTGATGATTTAAAAATAATGTTTAAGGACTTGATATCATTATGTATATGAATAATATACAACCTATCCATGACAAACATGGCTTATGTAACAAAACATATAAAAGAAAACGAGTAAGTTAACACCCGAAACGACGATAATACTAAGATATTATTAACAAAGCAATGTTAAAAGATCATATATGATATCATATGAATGTATATGATTCGTGTATAATTTAATAGCAATTATTTCACTATAATACAGGAGTTTAACCTACCCCAACCAAAGAAAAGTACAAGGTAAAGGTTATTTCACAATCTCATCATTATCCGAGGTTGTTTATATGTAATAATCTACTGGGATCTCTTTATCATCCACATCCATGTTTCTTAAAAATGAATTTCAAAACATTTTTACTATTTACTAGAATATGGGTTAAAGTCATTTATACCCTTGTTTGACTATTTATAAGAGGTTTATAAAGGAATCTTTCTGTCGTTTTCCAAACAAGGTTCTTTTTAACCTTTTCGACAAAATTAAGGTAAGAATGTTTTTTTAACTTATACGGCGGGTGCGACTATTTTCCGCCGTTATAAAATCGTCGAAGCTTCCCTTACAAGCTTATAAGAATATTTTCAATGAAATTTTTTTATTTCATAAATATAATACTCTTAAATGATTTCAAAATATAAAGAGATATTTCTCTAAAGAGAGTTTTGATTTCATCTATGTCAACATCCTTTGATGGATTTTACGTTGATTTATTATGATACAAAACTTATATATTGTATTGAAGGTTTTGGTGATATGTTTGACTGTGGATGTGCTATTTTTATACCGTTCATAGTTTATGGTGAAAGTATTGACATTTCATATGCTAGTTTTAATACGAATGTTTATGTTATGTTTAAACCTTTTCATATGGGAATTCATTGGACTTAATATGTGATGGGTGGAGCCCGCTACAGCTCTTCGATGCATCGGTAGGTCTCATGAGACAAACTAGTGTCTTGGAACAAGGTCTTGTCAAAATCTTATTTGTAGTCTTGGCACGAGGCCTTGGCTATGTGGTTATGATAGTCTGGCATTATGCATTCCATCATTATGAAAGTGGTTATTGATATTGCATGTGATTATTCGATTAGTAGAATATCAACGTGAATAAGTAAATGGCATTATTTCATTTTACTTTTTCCATACTATGTTTAAGTTCAAGTTCAAAAGACTTTTGTTTTAGTTATACATTGACTTAAATGTTTATTATTATTTATGAAAGTTTCCGCTATATTTTTATCCTTACTGGGCATTTGAGCTCACCCCTTTTCTATGTTTAATTTTTCCCAGGAAGTGAAGAAGTAAATTATGAATGACCTGCAGGGATATTATGTGGGGATATGAGTGTGGAATATGGAGACAATATGTTGTTGTGGTAGTTTTTCATTTTATGATGTAATGTAAGACTTATGAATATATGTAGTGTTTCCAAGGATACTAAACCAATCGGTCTTTATAGATTTGACCATTCTTGTGATCATGACAATGTTATGTAATAATGCAACGACTCTAGGTAAGTGGGGTCGGGGCGTTACACACTACCATGATTTTTTTTTTGTTTTTATAGGTTCTATGATAAAATCATTTATATTTTATTCTTGGTATTATTTCTAGATTATGATCCCCTTGAATTCAAGATTATGGCGTTTCTATATATTTTAATATCTTTTATAAGTCTAGTTAAATCCATTGTAGTGAATGAAAATCTATTGTTTATATTGCATTACTATGAGGAAATAAAATATCTTTTATTATGTGATCGCAATTATATTGAAATGTTCACTTTTTTTGTAAAATTTATTTTTTACATTATAAAACTCATTAATTGAATGAATTATCTTCTTAGAGTAACATAATTATATTAAGTATGAAACAAATAACTTCAAGATCCATTATTGTAACTCTTTATATTAGACCCTTATTAATTATGTGATTTATAAATTTCTTTAACAACCAATAATTTATCTATACATCATCACTAGATGTGTCAATACAAAAAATAATTAATAGTAATTATAGTATGGATTCTGATTAAATAATTTACTATACTATTCCATATAATCACCAAATAATATTTTCTAGAACTATGATCAAACACTAATCCCATAGTGATGACTTTAACCATGTCAGGGTATATGATTTATTGTATATTTTTAATAGTCTCCCACTTTCAGTAAATTCCCATTGAGTTTTTAAAAGACTTCACAACTCCTTGAGAATCAATCCAAACCCCTTGGTATATAATACTTATATAAACACTGTCAAATTTGGGAAAAACTCCTTGTTTAAAAATTATTCATTATTCTATGACCTACTACTTAACCTTGTGGGCCTATTTATCATTGAAGATAATTATGTATTTTCTAATACATTATTATAATAAAAGTGTATAATCTAGATAATCATCATTGTTTCTCATGTTATAATGGGTCCTAGCATGTTCTCTATCAAATATACTCATATCATCTTTTAAAAATGTTTTTCAAAATTTATATCTTTATACACTGTATACAATATTCTATAATCTCATCGCCTAAGAAAACTAATGAATACTAGACATGGACCATTTATGTATAGTATAAACTATCTCATATGTTCATGATTCTCCAAAAATATAATGACCAACATGAAATAATATATCACATTTGATTCGTGTATGTAGTAAAAAAATCAGATTCTAACCATCTAAGTGTGAACATGATTTTTACGGTATAATTTAATCAAGGTCATAGATATCATACATTTTATATAGGTGGAAAAATATCATCACTGTTAAACTCAACTAATGATAAGATCTACAATATACCCAACGACCCCATGATTAACTCAACTTCAATGTTAGTGAAGATAGGTATCAAAGAATTAAAGATCACATGCTAAGTATCTTATCAACCATTGGTAATGGGAATTCATATGATGGCATGAATTGACTTACTAAGCCCCCATGTAGACCCATGGTTTGGTTGAGTGTGGCATCGTGTGCCTAACTTCAATAGGATAGGGAGTGGTGACTAGCACTAATAAGTCATAACACACTGATGGGAGGCCTTAGCCAAATAAACCTATAAAAAACCACATGTCTTTAGAAAAATAATAAATAATTAATCACTAGACATATTATCCAATTGGAATATAATATCATGTAACAATGAGAAATATCCATAACAATAAGACTAATACAAACTCTTGAAATAATGGTATATAAATGAACCAAATATCCCAAGTAGAGATATATTTAAAACAATAAGTTATTAGAGACTCCTCATCCTATTATATCCTGATATAAAAAAAGTTAGTGATTAGAACCCCTAAGAACCACTAATATCTATCTCTAATAACACTGTATATTCTATAATCATCCATAAAAAACACTTATTTTCAGAAAACACAACAGATATGGGAAAATGTTCATGAAAGGGTGAGTATATACATATCTAATTGGGCATTTCAAAACAAAAATGGTGTAATGGATGAAGAGTTAACATGAAACTAAACCCATGGATTAATAAAGATAATAAAACAAAAATATGATTTTAGGATAAAAAATCAAGGACATATGAAAATACCAATATTTATAGACCAAATCTAAAAATATTATATTCATATGTAACCTAAGGCATCTAGTAAATCACAAGATTCTAAATATCTATGCTAGAATGCGTTATGTAACCACACCATCTCAATAAATCAAGAGTGGTCGACCCGCATAATTCAAAGGTATGTGTGTTGGTCAAGGGTACACTAATACTGATGGAGGAACTGTGACTCATTAAGAAAGGTATTAAAATTTAAGGAGTGGTATTGACATAGTTGGATAACTCAGGTCCCATTTTAGGGTATTTCATTACTATACTAATCATGCGGGCAACCTGTGGCTTTTCATTGAGTTATCGATAAAGGGAGAACCCAACCCTGTTCTTCAAATAGAGGAACCATGCCTTAATTCGAAAGGGTATGACCAAAATCTATAAATTATATGAGTTAAAATTGACTAATAATCACTACATAACTAAAGGAGTACTAAACCCCATGTCTTTTTTTATTTTCTCACCCAAAATAAAACATTAACACTATAATGATAAAGTAATAAAAAATACAATAAACCTTTTAATTGTCCTATTATAGTGAACATGACTACATCACTATGATCGACATAAAATATATATTAGAATGTACTATTTATTTATCCAATTCCTACACTTTGTTGTGAATATATAAAAAATATTCGAGGGATAAAAACACATAACATGTTCTTGGTTGGTATCACATGTGTCCCTTGATTATCCATTGGGGATGTTCTTCTTCCATCTAGACAATCTATTTGATGTCCAAAGTGTGTCCCTAGGGAGATAAATAATGTTCATCCTAAGAGTTATTTGAGTGTATACACTAGGTCCCATGGCATGTCACTTGGTGGGTAGATCACATTCCAATATTTTATACACTATGTATAACAATTGTTTACCAAGATATTCATTCCATGTTACAAAAAATAAGATAGACTAATATGTATCCTGTGTTACCCTATTTTTGGGTTAGGATGTTTTAATTTACCAATTTATTTAATTTTACTATCTGATCGATCCAGGATGCTTGGGCCTCTATGTGGTTGACCCATGTCACCATGTCTTATGTAAGGAATTGGGTTGGAATTGGCCAACCATTCTTTATCCACTATAGATACCATTTCATGAGAAAATGATCACTTATCCCTAGGTTATGAAATGGATAGGTAAAAATCCCAATTTAGACCTTTTTCTTTTCATCCTTTACACATTGCCACCTCCAGATGATGCCATTTCCACCATTCAAGAGTTGACCACCTAATTTCTCACCTTCATTTCTCGACCCAACCATTGTTTCCCCTTTTCCACACCACCTTGGTATAACCACATTCACTAAGAAAACTAAACATTATAGAATTTTTTATTAACTAAAAACCATCCCACAACCATAAAAACACCATTAGTGGATCCCATACTACCTGGGAGAGTTACTCGGCCAATTATCGAGGTCTCTATCCCTGATCCTTCCACTCCATGGTAGCACTTCTTTCACACACCATTAACCAACATGAGGTACAACATGGCTTCATAGTCTAGTCCCATCATAGGGGAGAATTAGGGGATATATGACAAGGTATGGGCATAGATATCATAGGAAATATTTTCATTTCATTTTAGCTGACATCGAACTATATTGGTTATGGGACCCAAGGTAGATGAGGGAACATAGGATGGTGTATCTAACCACCCAATCATTATTATTTTATTTATTATTCGCTTAAAAATCACAAACCTAAATATATAAAATTATAATTATAAAAATATTGTTTTGAAAATAATTTATTCCATGATGATATAAAATCAAAAAGGAATGGCACAAAGAACGAAGTAATAATTCAGAATGATTTTCTAACATTGAGTATGATTTGTCCTTGTCTCATCATACACCTCACTCATTAGTATTTTTAATAATCCCACTAATGATCTCTCCTACTTCGATGGCACTATAGTTTCTTATAGAAACTATGGATAATCCTATAATAACAGTATTGGTGTTAAATTTATAAAATTTGGGTTAGATTAACCAAGCCTATTTTAACGATCTAAAATGAGACTAGTATAGGGCTTGAAATTTGAATATAAATCATTCCCTTTTATGTAAAACCCCGTATTCCGAGAAAAATTATGGTGAAGAAATTTCAATATGGGGATTTTTTATGAGTTATTAGTGATCCATCTCATCATTTCATGCATAGAAAAAAAATATTAAATATTTTATATATTAATTATTTGTAGAGATCCCAAAAAACAAAACAAAATAAACCAACAAATACATAACTTTATTAAATTTTAATAAAAATATTTTAAGGTTTGAAGAAAATTTCCAATTAACTTTATCATTGCCGCATGATATTATTTTCATATTAAAAAGAAAAACTCACTCAAATTGATGAGGTTTCTAGGAATGCATCTTATTTTCACACTCCCATAATCTCTCTTAAATATTCTCATTGTATTATAAGATGCTCACCCCAATATCACCTACCCCACAAGGACTTCTTCTAAAATATTGTTATTGACACCAAGTACTCATTAAAGGTGTTTCTTTCCTTGATGTCAAACTCAACCAAGTCAATAATCTATAATGGGTCTTGCACATACCTCCTCATCTGTGAAATGTGGAATTAAATGTGTACTCATTACAAATATATGGGTAATTATCTTCAATAAGGAAACTATCTCAGAATACAAAGTATCTTGAATTCTCAATGAATCCTATGAAGTGCTCTCAACCGCAACCAAACCTCTTAAAAGAATTTCATTCCAAGACCTTTAGAAACATATGATCTTTCTACTCAAAATTAAAATTCTGTTATTTTAGTTTAAATATTACCTATGATGGCATTAGGTTATATTTATATTCTACTGGATTACTTTCACCTTTTTAGATTGTTAATCACACTAACTCTAGCACTATGAGTGAAAAGTCACCAATCTATGGAAAACTAATAGGTGACCCCCATGGTATCCCATACAAGGCTATAAAACGCAGTATACTAATAGTGGATACATAGTTATTATAACATCCCATAATTTTATTAATTAAATTTCCTTTATGAATATATAATTTTTTCAAATTTTTTAATGTAGTATTATATAATGGACACACATTACATGATTTGAAGATCAACAGTTAATTATATTAATTCTAACAAGAAATTTATAGAATAAATATACCGATAAAAAAAGAAAAAAATTTAATGGGAAAAAAATTTAATGGGAAAAAAATTAGGAAATAAAATAACTAAAATATAAAAATTTGGATATTCTAGATCCCCTAGAATAATCACACTCATGAAAAACACTGTATAAATAATGTTTAATATTAGTATTAAAAAATTTATCTTGAAGATGAAAATATCTGTAACAATGAGAGAAAATGGGAGTGAATCAAGAATGAGTAAAATATGATGTACTTATAGAAAGTTTGGAATCCCAATGGACATCACAAATATGATAGTTGGAATATTCATATGAATAGAGGAATAGTGATATGGCTATTGGAATAGTGAAATAACTATTATGAATAGTAATCTAACTATTAGAATAATATCACTACTTATGGAAGTGTAAAATAGTCTTTATTTATATTTTAAACTGATAATATGATATATTTATATAATTAAATAATTAAATAAATGATTTAAAAATGATAATAAAGTGTAAGGTGTGTTATAAAGAGACTATTGTTTTGGATACTATAACTACTTTCTCAATGGGTCTTAAAAATGATCAATGTATTAAAATTAATATTTTTCAAATAATTAATGATTATAATTAAAATTTAAATTTCACATATTTAGAAAATTATTTTCATAGAATTTATTTCAATTTTGGAATCTATACATCAATAAATTGTAAGGGTTTTTTTATTTTTCTAAAATAGTTTATTTTTTTGTGATTAGTAAAAGATAAAAAAAATACAGCAATTTTCATTATAAGATTAATCATTTAATTTATGAGTCATGGATGATGTAAAATCCCATTATTATGAAATTACATGAACCATTTACTATATAGATTCAAAAAATTTATCACTATTGTTATTCATGATCCAAAATATTAAACTAATGAATATAAAATCCAATAACACCCCTATCCCCCTTATAAATAACACCCTCATCACCCTTTCACCACACACACAATAATCCTTGGAACTTACCCAAAATCAACAAAATTATCCTCTTAATTATATACCTCACTTTCTAGTGATTATAGTCTCAGAAGATAACATTTAAAGGAGATTTAAAGGGTAATCCTAAGTGGAGACAACCAAAGAAAGAGGTAAAGTTCTCAATAAAACCTCTTTTATTTTTATTTCACTTATACCACCCCCATTTTTTCTCCATACACCATAAAATAATAACATCATTATCCTAAATATACCTAAAAGTTATTATTATGGTGTAATATCCATCTTATACACTCATCTTAATTTATTCTTTAATGAAAAAATTGTTCACGTATATTTGGTTTACTGCCTCCATCAACAATGCACATCATTTTTCTCCACCTCTATCAAGGATGGTCATAAAAATATTATTATGGTTAAATAAGATGATAATTATTATATTATAACTTATTTAATGTTCTTTAATGAATTAATAACCACTTAATTAAATAAAAGTGATCTAGTTCATGATGTTTGGTAAAACCACCTAAATAAACTAACTATACATCATTAACTGTTTTACTAAATGAATAGAGCCTGTGATAGAATAAATATAGATATTTGGAATGATTTTTAATTTTACAAGGAAATGAATACAATTTAACTTAACTTCTTTATTTGTAGTCCATTAAGTAATATCTTCAATAATTATCCATAAGTGACATGACCTTAGAACCATGAAACAAACACCTTCACAATAGTGAAATTAAACATTAAATCTCACTATAATTATTGTAAATAAACATTAAATAATTATATTAAATAAAAAATTAGTTAAATAGTTTCTTAAACAAGTAATTAATTAATCAAATTTTATTATTCTAGATGTTTATATAAAGTGAAAAATTATTCTCTAAATAAGGTAAGGGATCTCTCTAAGAAACCCTATTTTATTTGGGATTTTATTTTTCTCTCTTTTCCCCAAATCCTATAATTATTTTTATTATTTAATTACTAAATATTCTTTATATATTACATAAAAATATATACCTACATTAATTCACTTTTCATTGATGGGTATATACATGTTTTATATGTTCTCGTTTCATTTTTATTCGATAATAAAACCCAATTCCAGGGATCTTCTCCCTTATTTACCCCATTTCGTGTAATGATATATAAAATGTTTTAAAATTTCTTTAGTTTCTAAAATATTAATTATATTACTTAAAAACCATTTTTATTTCATTTCTAAATTTATGTAAATTAATATTCTTTTCCCCTTTTTATAAATTCTTTACCCTTTTCCCAAAAACCCGATCTAGTTGTACATTTACAATGTTTCATAATAACCCATCTTCACATATTCAATTCAGTAGGACATATTTTTTAATGCTTAAGGATTATTTTTTCCAATGAATGTGAAAAAATTATTTAATCCTTTATTTCATGTAATCATTTATGATACAACGTTTGGTTATAGTATATGATATGATTATACAACCCATTTATTTCTATGGTTAATTCTTATGTTTATGCTTTATGTATGATTACCATGTGTAGATCACATAATATTGTACATGTAATTAAGGGTGCAACAAAAGAGAATTATAATTCACTGGGTAATGTTTATAACTCATGAAACTAAATTTTTGGAATTAGGGAATAAACCTAATCCATCGTGGGACTTTTTCTACCTTGTGATGTTGTCTTGGAATAAAACTTTACTTATGCTTAAGTCTCATTTTCTACTTCCTTCACATTTCTATATTACTAAAATTATATGATTTCATATTATTTTTATACCAACCCCATAAAAACATTCATAAAACTTCTCTTTTCTGATAACATTTTATGCCTTTTGACTAATATGATATGCCTCATTATCATGTTTATTCCATTACTGGGTTTTTAGATCACCAATTTTGTTTATGTATCCCATAGGCCGTCTTATGTGGTTTTAGTATCATAATGGGTTTCATGAGATCATTGAGGATAACAAAATAAATATTCATCATTTTAATTTCAATTTGATGTATTATGAACATATTCTTCTAAAGACACTGGGTCTCTTGATATCTGGGTTGTGTTTATCAGATTTTTATTACTGAAATTAAAATTTCTTATCCAAGATAGTTGTATCACTTAGTGGGGGAGGGGGTTAATCGATGATATATTTTCTTTTTAAGTTTGATTTATTTTGAATCAACCTTCACCTCCTATTATAGATTAATTTCCCTAGTGAAACAAAACAAACACACAGCCACAAGAACCCAAGAACTTTCAAAGTTCACTACTCAACAAGAGTAGTGAAATCCTTGATGTAGTTTGGAAATGATAAAATACCACAAAATCCTCAAAAAACTATCATTTTGTGTGGAATAAAATGTGTAGGATATTCTCTTACAGTCATTTGGAACTATGATCAATAATATAGTTATTATGCTTCAATTAGCACGAAATTATATAAGAATGTTTTTGTAAAACATTTAGGACACTTCTTGGTCAACATTCATAAATATAAAATTTAAAAACAATTATTTACATTATTACCCAGTAGCTGGTAAGAATTTTTAGGGAATTCTTATTAAATCTCAGTCCGATTTATTAGTCTGATTACTCAATACGAGAAAATATAATTATATCACAATATGAGTGAGACAATTCTAGAACAATTTTTTCTAAATCTGGAAATCCCCAATATGATTGCTCAATCCTATTACTCAATATGGAAACCTTTAATAAAATCCTATCTCTTATCCTATGCTTCATCTATTTGGAAAACATCGATAAGAAAATACAATATGAAAACCTATTCTTCTCCCTAGAATTATTTAGTTATTTGCATTCTCCCTTCCTTTCCTAAACAATACATATATCAGATAATACAAATTAATTTTCCTTTTATAGGTGACCAATATTATATTTGGTTGGGATTGTGAAATAATTTCCCGCTCAAATAAATTATACGAATTTTCATGTTCCCTTTAATTTTAGATACAATTATTACTTCATCAACACTTATCAATTCTTCTCGAACCATATCAAATATTCTATTAACTTCATCTCACCTTCTAATTTCTTCATAAATATTAGTCTGATTCAAATTTTCCCAATATGATTTCTTCATTACGATTCCCCATAACAATTTCATGTATGAAGAAATAAACAACATTTGACTTCTTTCTAATCCTCATTCTTATTTTTTCATTATAATTTTCCTTAAGATATACCACATTATGGTGAAGCAAATTGTAAAAAATTAGATTCTTTGACTTCTTTTCACTTGACCCACCTGAATGACAAACAAAGTAATTAAACCTATTGAAAATTATTGAATAAATTGTAGATAAATCTCTGAATTTATTTTTGAATTGTCCCTAACATATTCAACTTCTTTTATTCATCATTTTTTCCAACAACTCCCAATGAAAACGAAATATATATTTGATGAATATGATTTTATACTGAATTCAATGGATTAGTATAAGAAACTTCAACTTGAGTAACTTCGTTGTTTTATGAATATGATACCAATGATTTTCCATCACACAACCTCTTTCTCTTTTCTAATTATGAAACACATATAATTATTTCATAGAAGATTTAAATCCCTTGGTCTTTGGTCTGACTAAAAACTAGTACCTTAGGTTTTTCAAATTTTCCATAAACATTCCATCATCTAAAAATGATCTGTGACTGGTAGACTCATTATGATGATCTTGAGACCAGAAATCTTTTGCCTCACCAACTTTTTTCTTCAATATTTTAGAAAGTATCATGAATTCCTTCATGAATTTGAATATGTTGAAGATCAAATATAACATCGTATGAGTTATAATTGAATGTATTATAACATACCATACTTGCCACAAACTTTCTTTCTTTAATTTGAAAGTATTTCAACTTCCTATTATTCCAACAACATTGTTTCTTTCCAACTATCCTCAATACTATTAGCCTAAACACAATTAGAAACACCTATTCTCAAATTTTCATTCATCAATATTGAATAACAATTTTCAAAACATAACTCAGATTTTAGAAAGTAAAAAACTATAAAGAATCATCAGATTTCTAATCGATATATGCTAAATCAAATTGACTTCCTCATTACGATCAAAACATCATTCCAGACCTAAGGTGAGTCTGATGATCCCTTTCTTCCAGACATATTATTCTCAATATGATGGAATCTATTAAACACTGTGATTTGGATTTCCTAAATATGATATGAGATTACAATAACAAACTTTTAAAAAATGAATTGATTCTAATCCTTTGACAACTAAAGAAAAAAAACGACATCAAACATCTCAAAACCTTCTTCAGCTAACTTGGTCTAAAAAATATCCCCAATTTTATGTTGCTTTCAACCAAGATTCACAAACAATTGAGCTTTTTTAACTCTAGATATGGATTATTTATCGATAATTCTAATCTTACCCGATCTATCTCATTATCGGAAATAAGAATTATTGAGAGTAAAATAATGCTTTCCAAATGTTTTTATTATGAAAATCCTTATTCATATATCTTCCTCATCTTTTCTTCCTCATATATGCATCCTCATATTTTCAAATTTCTTTGAATAATTTTTTTTTTCGAGAACCACTCCAACAAAAAATATAGAATAGGTCACACACTTACATGATAAATTCATAGCATACACAACCCCCCTTTTCAAGCTTCCACAAAGATAGATTTATGAAATAATTCCTCCCCATTGAAAACACTATCCAAATTTAAGATGAGAGAGGGGAAAAATCATGTACCTTAACCTTTATGAGAAGGAGGTTGAGAGCCCATGTTCAAGGTCAATTTATAAAATGTTTCATTCGGTAAAGGTTTTGTTAAAATGTCAGTAACTTGTTCTGATGTAGGAATATAATACAACTTCAATTCATTCTCCTCTACATATTCTTTGATGAAGTGGTATTTTATATCAATATTATTTGAATGAGATGTTGTACCAAATTCTTGGTAAGGTTGATTTCACTTTTATTGTCACAAACCAATATAGAGGGTAACTTCACTTCAAAAAGTAAGTCTTTTAAGAGAGAGGTCATCAAAATAAGTTGTGTAGTAGCTTGTGTGAAAGAAACATACATAGCTTTATACATACTGAGAGTTTCTAAATTCTATTTATTTTTATTCCAACTAATATAATTTATTTAGAAAGAAAACTCTGCTTGATGTGGATATTATATTATAGATATTACATTCCCAATCAGTATTTGGATACCCAAAAAAGTCAAAACTTTCGGATTTGTCATGCTGGATTCTGAAAATAGTTGTGTGTTTTATATATCAAAGAATTATTTTTCTAGTCGTCCAATGTGATTCTTTTAGAGAAATTTGAAATATTTTCCATAATGTAGTTTCATAAATAATGTCGGGTCTTGAGGAAGTCAAATATAAGAAACTCCCTATCATCTTTTGAAACTCTTTCTAATCATCTTATTTTC
Source organism: Viscum album (assembly GCA_963277665.1). Lineage (NCBI taxonomy): Eukaryota > Viridiplantae > Streptophyta > Magnoliopsida > Santalales > Viscaceae > Viscum > Viscum album. The sequence goes on from OY728141.1 coordinate 1,599,448,708, forward strand.
TATATCTATCTTTACTCAACTTGGTTACCACTTATATTATTGTGGAAAATGGTTTTAAATTTTTCATGAGTAACTATTTTAGAATCTCCTTAGAATAATTTTATTGATAAGGAAAAATGTTTTTCTTGATTTTTAATATTTATAAAAAAATAAAGAATACAATTTATCCCATCATGGACATCGAAATCCATTTTTTCATCAATTTTGAAAATATTCCAAATTTTCTTTCATCATTCTAAGTAATTATAATTTCATCAACTTAAAAAATTATGATTATGGAAAAATCATAACTTTGTTTCATGTAAATATTTCTATCAAATATTCTTTTCTTGAACCTCAACTTCCTCAAGCAAGTATCTAATTTAGAATATCATGGTCTTGGAGACTCTTTTTTCCCATAAAAGGTTTTATTTATCTTAAACATATAAATTTAATCTTTACAAAAAATGAATCCCCAAGGTTGTTCCTTGTAAAATTTCACATCAAGATCCCCATTCAGAAATGAGGATTTAATATCCATTTGAAAAATTTTGTAACGTAATTGTGAATAAATAAGTGAAATATTTTTATATTTTCTAATATTTCTACCAGGGTAAAGGTTTCACCAAAATCAAAACCATTATTTTTTAATACACTTTGTAAACAAGTCTTTCCTTGTTCCTTATCAGTTCACCATATTCATTCATCTTCTTCTAGAAAGCACACTTTGTATGAAAAGAATTTTTTTCTAGATAAGGTATAAGTTACCATGTTTCATTCTTTTCTATACAATCCATCTCTTCATTCATGTCCTGAACCTATTTTGGATACTAAAAAGATTCAATAAGATCATTCTATTCAACTTTCGAATATAAATAAGTCTGCGTAATTGCATGTGACATTCTTAATTTTTTTAACTTTATGATGTTGATCACTAATAATTTTCTAAGATTCAACATGCTTCCTAATCCTAGGATGATATTTTCAAGTATCTTCCTCATCATTTGAAATAGCCGAGTCCAATTTTTCATCATGTGTAAGATTATAATTGTTTGTTTCCATATAATATTTTTTATGAAATGTTTCCCTATTAGGCTCATCTTCTTAATCTGTATGAGTCTATTTGTCTTCCTCCACCTTTAAATAAATTTTACATAACAAGATTCAATAGTTATACCTATTTATTTTTTAGAAAATATGTATCCTCTTTTTCCGGATCATATCTAAGAAAAATTCCATCTTCACCATTATACTTAGAGTTTCCCAAGTTTTTACCTTTATTCCTTATAATGCATAGACTCTAAAAAACTATTAAATGTTTCAAAAATAGAATATTTTGAATAAAAAAACCAATGGAGTCAATTAGAAAATTTCCATTAGAAAAATAAGTTTTGAAAATAAAAATAATTACTCAGGGATTTTATCCAAAAGTAACAAGAAATACTATATTCGTTTAATATTGTTCTACCAACTTACTCCAAACTTATATTTTTCCTTTTACCAATGATGGTTGATCCAACCCCCTTGATTCTTAGAGATTCATCATTGAAAAATGTATCTGTTACTTATTTGAAGTCTTTCACATTTTTCAACAAATTTATATATTCTTTCATTTGAGTGGATCACTCACTATCAAGAATTCAAGTTCATTATACTTTTATAGCTTTCAGACCGATTTCAACAACATGAGATTTAGACACATTTTTTTATTATTCTCAGACTTCTGAGAAATTTTAAGAAACTTTTTTTGTGCTTGTAAAAAAACAATCCATTATAAATATTTATAGGTTGTTCACATCTTAAAAAAATATTTTCTAGTGTTTTGAACCTATTTTAAACCTTCACCCCAACCTTATCAAGTTTCTTCTAAACATTATTTTCAGAATTATTGTTTTTATAGGATTGAATACCCCTCCAAATGTGCATTCCATAACCTATGGAATATTAGTAATGTTGTTGGTTGAAACAAAAAATATTTTATGTATGTCAAAATCCACCACAATACTAGAAATATCAATTGAAATAGTATTTACCGATAAAATTTTCATTTTTAATGGTGTTGTGAATATATATTTTAGAAACCTTCTTAGAAGAACATTCCTGACCACCAACCATTATTTTTCCCACCAGAGTCTTATTTATTAGTTCAGTTTTATTTTTAGCATTATTGAAACCCAAATTTTTAAGAGATATTCATATTCAAACTATTTAGAAACATATTCAGAATCAGTGTTTTTTGGAACTTATGATTTTATAACTTTCTTACTTCTAGAAATTAATATCCAAGATTAATTTTTATTCCAGAAAATCAAAATTTAACATTTAAAGGATTATAAGATCCATAAAAGAGTTAAAAGTCCTTCTTTATGTCTCTAAATATTTACCAAAACCAAAATAGTTAGCACGTGTTATACATTACTCACTAAATCCTCAAAATTTATAACCAAAGTTCATTTTAATCCATTCCATAAGTATTTATCAATAAAATAATTTAAGTACAAACACTATCATATTAACCAGAAAATTACATAGGCCAGTGGTAGGTGTTTCACCCTTGTCATCCATCATGTAATGAACCAAACCTTGTCAATTAGACAAGACACATGAGATAACCCTTCACAGTGGTGTGGTGCAATATGATAATCGCAAAAGTCTCATATAAACCAAAAAAAGACATTAAACTGGAGTATAACAAGGAATAATGAGATATATCCAAGATCCATACAATCTAATAGAATATATTAATAATAAAATGTATGAATAACCCTAGACTAAAAAGTCACTACGTGACCAATAATCACCTCCAAACCATCATGAACTAATGGATGAAATAATAAGAGAATCCAACATGTCAGAAGATTCCATTCCCTTTAATTTAATCATATAATATTACACATAAAACTGCCTAAATTCCAAAATAGGGTGTGAGAAAAAATCCTAGTAAGTTACCACCTTAGAGTATATATAAGGTTTAAAATCAAGAATTTAGTAGTTCGATATTTTAAAACATAAATAGTTTTAAAATTCATTTTCAATAATCCAATCCCATTTAAAAATTATTTCTCTTTGGGTTTCATAAAAACAATTCATATTTAATACAATGGGAATAAAAAATGTATAAGTGATAAAATTGGAAACCATATCAACACACTATAAGGTATGAAATTAAACACACATCCATGACATAATCAATAATGTGAAGTCATGTAACACAACCTAATGGGATAACATGTGGGAATAAAATCAATGAAAATAACCATAATGTTATAAAAAATGGTAAATAACAAAGAACAACACATTGGTCACTACCCTATGGTAATATATACATGTCATAAAAGAGCCTAAAAAATATCTATGTTGGTACCAACCAATATCCAGTCCTAGTATAGTCCATCGATATCCCAAAAGTAACACCTAGTGGTGCCACACACTCAAGGGTTACTTATATCCCTTTCTCTCTGTACCCAAGGTTTCTAATGTTATATGTTTGTTAGAATACATTTCAAAACCATTATCATAATTTATAAAAAATTTCAAATCCCCAAAAATCTACTTCAATCTTTGAAAACCCATTTACAAATCAAAACAACCATTCAAGAATTTAATCAGACAATTGGTGTAGAAAAATACATTTTAAATAAAATCCCTATAAAAACAATAATATTTCCCAGAAATACGTTGAAACCAGAAAAAACATAAAAATAATGAATAAATAAAATACATTTTAAAAAAATGATAATAAATCCATGTAATTAACTCATTTTATAGAAACACCTACCACAAAATAGAGGTAACATAAATATCCTTCAAAAAAGGAGACCAAAGAAGTGTATATTGGATCCTCATAATCCAATAAACATAAGAAAAAACATCAATCCTCTATAAAACCTATTTTATCAATCATAAAAATACAATTGGTTTCTAATAATATTAGAGGAGAAGAGATCTAGTGTAGATCAAAAAATAAAAAGGGAAAAACATATCAAAACCACAAGATAACACAATGAGAACAATGAATAATGAAGGGATTACACCTAGATTCCAAGGGGAGAGTCTGAAAAAGATCTATTTAAGGTTTAGTATAATAAAAAAAAGTTATAAGATATTCTTGGTCTTTAAAATGACAAAGAAAAAAAAGAAAATCCCACTTTTTTAGATTTTGGAGGGTGGTTTCACAGTTTCGTAGAGGAGACTGCATGGTTAAACTAACTATGAACTTTAAACATGTGACCCTAATATCTATTATGGGTGGGTCATGGTTTTTCTATATAATTAGTTGAACTGTGCATCAACCGTGCGACCCTATCTTTCCAAAGAGTGCATGGTTTTAATTGGTGGTTACATAGTTAGGGAAAATTATGCTCAAACCATGTGACACCCCTTGAAAACCTCCATAAACCACACATGGTTCACTAGGAATGTCACAGGGATTGAATAAACATGATTAAATAATGAAAAGAACCATTGGAACCTCACATGGTAATGTCACACTGTTATCACATAGTTAATCTAATTATACCCCTTCATAGTGTTCCTTTCTAGTTTTCCCCAAATTCCCTTATTTTTAGCCTCTGATCCATTGAATCATCCCAGACCCAAAAAGAGAAAAATAAAGGATAAAAATAAGCATACTTATGACCTAGAGGGTGTCACAACTCTCTCGACCATGGGTCCTTTATGTCCCTAGAAATTCCTCAAGATTTTGGACCCAAAAAAAGATAATGATACTATTACCTCCTCAATGATTTTTTCTCCCACATCTTTAGAATTTCATAGATAGACTACCATAAAAACAAAACTAAGGGATTCATTTTAACACCTAGTACCTTATCCTAGAAATCCATAATCTATAATGGTTTCTCAATAATGGTTGTTTTATGTTTAAGATCAACATCCTCCAATTCAATCACATGGGAATGATCAGGGTGATGCCACCTCTTATGGAAAACATGAAATACATTGTGGATTGATGTAAAATGAGATGGTAAGTACAACAAATATTCCAACTTTCATAGTAACTCCATGATCTCAATGGGGCTTAAAAACCTCTGTGATAACTTAACCAACATACAAAATCGATGATGTCTTATGTGAGGTGAAACTCTGAGAAATATCCAATCACCAAACTCAAACATTAGTGAAAAAATGATAGTCTATAAAAGATATATGATGAATCTTTTCTATGACAAACCACTTTTGGATCAACTACACCTTTTTATTCATCACCTGAAAGAGACTTGATAAAATCAACGAACAATTTCCAAACTCTACCCTAAAAAATGGTGATCCATATAGATGTCTATACAACTCTTCAAAGAGAACCGTATTTATCAAAGCCCGATCAATATTTTTATAAGAAAATTAGACCAAATGAAAATGATTTTTCCAAGGCCCCCTGAAATCAATCATGAAATCTCAAAGAATATCCTCAAAAACCTGGATATATCTCTCTATTCATCCATCCATATACAGATGATAATCTATGATTAATTTCCATTGGGCACCCATTTCCTTCAGAAAAACATTCCATATAATAGAGGTGAACTATGGGTCCCTATCAGAAAAAACCATAGTGTTAGCCTCATGAAGTTTTACAATCTCTTAAATGTACACGTCCTTGAGATGTTCGACTTTCTTCATCACCTTGATAGGAAAAAATGTTCTGATTTTGTAAGTCGGTCAATGATCACCTAAATAACAACCTTCCCACTAGGATTCCTTGAAAAAAATTACAAATTCCATGGAAATATCATCCAATTTCCATACCAGAATGGGAAAATGTTGTAAACAACTTGTAGCTCAATGGTGTTCTGCCTTAATTTTCTATTATGTGAGACACTATGAAACAAAATCTTCAACTAATCACCCCATCATTGGCCACGAATATCAATATATAAATCCATGATACATTTTCGTATCCCTAAGGTGTAAAGAACAATTTGACTGGTATCTGTTTTCCATTAACTCCTACCTTAGGGATATTAAAACAACCAACCTTCTGCGAAAGCACAAATCCACATTGGGAGACCAAGACCACTCACTCGAGATCTCCCCATCATAATGGATTTTACACAACCATTGGAACTCAATTTATATCACCTGGTTGAGCATAACACTCTCATAAAAATATGAATCAAATTTATTTGAAGACAATGGAATATGTACACAAACCTCTTCAACTCCTAAAATCATCTCATAAAAAACAATCCGCATAGATAACTCCTTAAGAAAATTCATTCATGGATTGTATCATTAAATTTCTACTCAATTCATCGACAAGAAGATTCCCTTTTATAGGATATCATAACACACTATAAATCATCACCCAAATAGATATTGATTCCATGTTTTGAATTCATGAATAAGTACTACCAAATGAAGATCATGTGTAGTGTATCTCTTCTCGTGATAGTATACCTGGTGAGTGCCATAGGCCACTAATTGTTTCCCATAAATCAAATCACATCCTAAACCTGTACTAAAACTATCATTGAAAACATCATAATATGAACCATGTTTCTAATAAATCATAACTAGTGCTAAAGATAACATCACCTTAATCTCCTAAAAAAATTACTAACATTTTTCATTCCATTCAAACTCCCCCCTTACATGTTAAAGTTGTCTTCAAAGATGCAATCTTGGAGAAATCCTTAACAAATCATCTAAATTAACTATCCATAAACTAGATTCATTGAATTTAAAATAAATTTATGGGCTACTTCTAGGACATAATAGCTTGATTTTTCTTCGGATCCACTCATACTCCCCTCTCAGATATCACATGCCCCATAAATTTCACTTATTGGATCCAAAAATCTAATTTATAAAGATTAACATATAAATGATTTTCTTTAATAGTTCTATGAATCATACCAAAATGGTCCATATTCTACTCCTCTAATATAGAGTAAAAAAATATCATCCAAAACTAAAAAAGATCCTAAGAACCTATGAAATATTTGTTTCATTAAATCCATAAATACATTAGGATCAGTAGTGAGAATTAATGGCATAACCACAAAATCAAAATTCCCATTCCATATCTTAAATTATGTCTTAGGTATATACTCTTATAAAAGTCTTAACTAGTGATTCACTAATCCTAGTTCAATCATTGGAAAGAAACATTCCCCTATGAGCTATTCAAAGGGATCATCAATCCTAAAAAATTGATATTTTATTATTAATAGTCACCTGGTTTTACTTTTGATAATCCACACAAATTATGAGACTCCTATCAAACTTTTTATGATAGAGGACATGAAAATTTCATAGTGAAACTCTAGGATGAATAAATCATTTATCCTCTAGATCCCAAATCTACACTTCATGTTCCACCAAATATGTGGGTTCCATTCAATAAGATAAAATATAAATTGACATCCTACCAGGGAGAATGTCAACAATAAACTCAACATCTTTCTATGGTGGTATCCCAAAAAATCATTTGGAAAGATCTCGGGGAATGCACACACCACCACAGGAATAAGGCTACCCAAACAAGGGTCAAATATATTGACAAACATATTTTAAAAATAGCATGATATTTCCCCTATATAAAGAACAACATGCCTCACCCTTCCGGATCTAGAGTCATTCTCACCATGAAAAATATGAGCGACCCCATCAGAAGATAAAAATAGAACCTAATGATGATAATAGTCTATTTGGTCCTTAACATTGATCATAAAATCCATTACATGTATGAGTTCAATGATTTTGATATCAATAACTAAAAATTCCAATATCACCTCATAGTAGAATATCGTCACCCCACACAAGGGACACTTGAAATCTTTTTCATACCTCTTTTCCAAAATAATGGAAAGATTAAGCATGTATGAAATATGTTATAAATTTAATCCCATCATTTCAAATATCTTTGGTGACATAAAGGAATGTGTAACACCTGTATCAAACAAATCTAGCACCATATAAGATTAAATAAACACCATACCTCTAACAGTAGCTATACCTACTTAATATTCCTCCAGAACATACTCTTACATATATATATAAGTCCATATAGTCTTAGACACATGAACAGCCCCTTATAATAAGGATTAAACCCACAACTATTGGAATAATCAGTACAAACTTACAAACCCTTTGTGAGAGTGGATCTGGCCTTATTTTCATGACATTTCCTTTCACAAAAATGCTTTAGATGGCCCAATAATCCACATTGATGAAATGTATTTGGAGCCTCTATACAGTTAGGCCTAGCTTGACCATTCATCCCACACTGATAGAAGACAAACTTATTCTATCCCAATGAAGCCCCTAAAACGTTTCCTCAAGGAAACTAACCACCCATGCGCTTACTTTTCTATCCAGAAGACACACCCAGGAAAACAAGTACACAAACAAAAGCTACACCAAAAATTGTATTTATAGATATATATGCCTCATCTAAATATAATTTATCAAATAAATCTATAAATATTGATAGGAACATGATAGTCAATATTGATTGAATATCCTAACTCAATCCCAAATCAATTTTTCTAGTCTTTTGGTACACATTTATGGCTAACTCCGATGATGGATGCACCAACTTAGCAAAACTGGATGAATTATCTAGAACCATATACTTCCCCTTACTATAAGGTAAAAAACTATGGGGTATTCATTGCATGTAACATCTCAGGAAAAAATTAATCATTTAATATTTTAGTTAATGAAGCGCAGATAAAATCCTTGTGATACATATCATTCAAAATAACATCCCACGATATCATTCCTAGCCACTCAAGTGTATATGTGGAGAAAACAACATTAGATTTGTCACTAATATTCAAGAATTTTAAGACCCTATTAATATACTCAATAAAATCCTTGGAGTCCCAAGGTTTATTTTCACCACATAAGATGGGTGGATGCTTCTTAGAAAATTCAAAGATAAGATCTACCACACATCCCGGGTTACCAACACCCACTTGACACGAAGTCTAAATTGAGTATATTACAACTTCAACCAAAGAAGGTTCCACTAGAGGATGCCCTTGTGTATCCTTTATTATAGCTTCCTCACTAAGATTTAGAAGTTATCTCCTTAGAGATATTATATGATAAGTACATGATAATGACAAATCTACTTTAGAGCACAACCCAAAATCATAGGTCCAACTTCAAGAATTCACATAATTTGTAACACCCCAAGATTTCATAGTGTGTTAGTTCTTCAAAATAATTCAATAACTTTCACTACATGCAACACCAAGTTCAAGCACACCATGACTTACCAAACAATCCATTCAAAAGAGGTTATGAATAGTATTAGATAAATTTTAATGTTTATATAATCCTTATAATTTTAGAATCCCTATTATGAGTTTCTTAGTCATAATGCAAGAACATATTCATTTTCAGTATTTCACTTTTATCAACTTCTAATAGTGAAACCTTTTTAAATACAATATTTTAAACTTTTTGACTAAATGGGGACATCAAAAATTTAAAATGAAACACCCCAAGCTTCCACGGTACGTTTCCCTTTGAATAATGTGATAGCGTGTGTTGTACGCAACACCGAGTTCTAACACACCATAACCAATCAAACTAGCCGTTATAAATAGTAATACCTACTTTTTGAAAATATATATATTTTATATTTCAAAATGGACTTCATTTTTGGATTCGGAATATCGAATTTAGCCTAGGGTGAAATTTTGGTACATTTCGGATAACTTTCATATTTTGATGAATAGTGAAAATTTCTAAATTTTAATTAAAAACAACTTTTTTAATCAAAATAATTAATAGTGATAAATTTTGAATTTGAGTGGTTTTAAAGTATATTTAGAATATATTTTTACCATTCAATTTAATGTTTATCATTGGACATAATTTTACAATTAAACCGAACATAAACAAGTGTCAATCTTTTGATAGTTATTATCTCTTAAAAACACGCTTTTTGTTTTGACAGCGGGAATTAATTTTAAATTAATTTCTGCCACTTCTGTGTTTTGAATTTAGGAAAATGGATTCCATATTTGGAATCAGGATGTTCAAATTGTGTAAATAGGTAACTTTTATTTTTAGACATTTTGAATAGTTACTGTGGTAAATATTTTATTTACCATGGTTAAAGGGTAAATCCGGTAAATAAGGGTTAAAAAAATAATATTATAATAATACAAAATTACCCTAAAACGTGTCTTAACCCTATTGGTTGATACATGGTCGACCATGTGAATCTTTGTGTCAATTTTGGGACCCCATGGATCCACTTGTAAGTGATAATGACACTTTATTTTAATTAAGTTAAAATGAATACAAAAATGACACAAGCATATATCTTTTAGAAGAACAATTTTTACATAGGGTTATACATGTTGGATTTTCGATTATAAATATTCATTAGAAAGATAAAAAGATTTCCTACATAATGATATTTTATTTATAATTTTTAGACAATAAATAAGTTATTTTATTTATGACACAATGATGATGCAGTAATTACTATAATAGTGAAAAATTAAAATAATTGATATTATAAATACCCAAATAAATATAATATGAAACTTTTAATGAATTAAACTAATTTTCTAGGCTAATATGATATATTAGGATTGATTTAATGGACTTTTTTCGAAGTAATCAATCTGTTATGAGTTTCACAAAAATCAACTATTGAATAGTGTCAAAATTGACATAAAAGAGTTCTTAAAACAAATATTATATTATTAATTGATATTAAATTCCTAAAAATCTAAGGTTCGTCCAAGAGACTTATATTATGATAGGTTAATCATTAATGGACCACTTGGGGGTCGCTTGGATGTATATAGTAAGTTTATTAACCATATTATATAAAAATACAAAGAGACATTGTAAAAGTGAAACTAATTAACTTAGAGTTAATACTTAAAGATAAGGTTAATATAAGTACCCAAACCTGTCTAAATTCTATTGGATGAGTTGTTTTCGACCTATCCCCACCTCATACTTTGAATAGTCAACTTTGGAGCCTTTAGAAACCGAATATGAATTTATTATAAATTAATATTTCTAGCTTTTCCAAAGGTGCCCCTCACCCCTCTTATAAAAGGGCACTCCTCCTTCTCATTTCTTCACACCTTCAAAGCCTTTTGGTTCGGCCAAACTCTGACCAAATACTCTCCCAACATCCCTCAATACAACCTAGAGGCCTTAGTTTGATCAGAAAGCCAACCTAAGGAGCCCTTTTGATCAAATCAAAAGGAAGAACCCGAAGAAGAGGTAATGATCTCACCACCCTTTTCTAAGTTCATTTCTTCTTCCACTTCTTCTTCCTTAGTTCTTACCATTCTGAAATAATAACTCCAGTATCTCACATATACTGTGATGTTATTATAAATATGGTACAATCATATTCAGTATTCTATCCACCCTTTGAATAACATGTCACCATACGTGCGTACGTACGGCTTACCGTCTCCACGTCGTGGTGTAATTGTTATTCAATATAATATTATTTGGATGGGTATAATAATGATGTGTAACTCATGTAAATAATAAATATAACATGTTAATGATTCTGTATATATGATATACCATCCATTTATATATTATTTTAATATCAAAAGAATGATATTGTCGCTCGTGCGTACGTACGGACTACCGTCTCCACGAACTCGATGAGATTCATTCTCCATCGTAACCATTAAAGCGTAATTATCATTTAAAAAAATGATGTTTAAGGACTTGATATCATTCTGGATATGAATAATATACAACCTATCCTTTACAAACATGTCTTACGTAACAAAACATATGAAAGAAAACAAGTAAGTTAACACCCGAAACAACGATAATACTAAGATATTATTATCAAATCAATATTAAAAGATCATATATGATATCATATTAATGTATATGATTCTTGTATAATTTAATAACAATTATTTCACCATTATACAGGAGGTTAACCTACCACAACCAAGGAAAAGTACAAGGTAAGGGTTATTTCACAATCTCTTCATTATCTGAGGTTGTATTATATGTAATAATCTACTGGGATCTCTTTATCATCCACATCCATGTTTCTTCGAAATGTATTTCAAAACATTTTTACTATTTACAAGAATATGGGTTAAAGTCATTTATACCCTTGTTTTACTTTTTATAAGAGGTTTATAAAGGAATCTTTCCGTCGTTTTCAAAACAAGGTCCTTTTTAACCTTTTCGACAGAATTGAGGTAAGAATGTTTTTTTTAACTTATACGGCGGGTGCAGTTATTTTCCGCCGTTATAAAATCGTCGAAGCTTTCCTTACAAGCTTATAAGAATATTTTCAAAGAAAATGTTTTATTTTATATGGATCTTAAATGATTTCAAAATAAAAGGAGATACTTCTTTTAAAAGAATTTTGATTTCATCTATGTCAACATCCTTTGATGGATTTTAAGATTATTTGAAGTTGATTTATTATAATACAAAACTTCTATATTGTATTGAAGGTTTTGTGATATGTTTGAATGTGGATGTGCTATTTTATACCATTCATAGTTTATGGTGAAACTATTGACATTTCGTATGCTAGTTTTAACCCGAATGTTTATGTTATATTTCAAACTTTTCTTCAGATGAATGTGCTAAACAAGTATGTTCCGGGTTGGGGACCGGTAAAAGTAAGCCCTCCAGGTTGGGGACTGGTTAAAGTAAGCCCTCCAGGTTAGGGACTGGTAAAAGTATGCCCTCCGGGTTGGTGTCCGGTTATTAGAGGCACTCCGGGTTGGTGTCCGGTTATTAGAGGCACTCCGGGTTGGTGTCCGGTTATTAGAGGCACTCCGGGTTGGGTTCCGGTTAGAAGTAACCCCTAGGTCTTGGGATGAGGCCTAGACAATGAAATTAACGTTTGACATTATGCATTCCAACATTATGAAAGTGGTTATTGATTTTTGCATGTGATTATTCGATTAGTAGAATATCCATGTGAATAAGTAAATGGCATTATTTCATTTTACTTTTGCCATACCATGTTGAAGTTCAATTTTAAAAGGCTTTTGTTTTAGTAATGCATTGCCTTAAATGTTTATTCTTATTTATGAAAGTTTCCGCTATATTGTTATCCTTACTGGGCATTTGAGCTCACCCCTTTTCTATGTTTTATTTTTCCCCAGGATGTGAAGAAGTAAATTATGAATGACCTGCAGGGATATTATGAGGGGATAGTAGTGTGGATTATGGAGACATTATGTTGTTGTAGTAGTTTTTCATTTTATGATGTAATGTAAAACTTATGAATATATCTAGTGTTTCCAAGGCTACTAAACCAATCGGTCTTTCGAGATTTGATCTTTCTTGTGATCATGCCAATGTTATGTAATAATGCACCGACTCTAGGCAACTGGGGTCGGGGCGTTACAGTTGGTATCAGAGGAAGTTTAGTACAAACCTTGGAAGCTAGATTTAGATAAACTCTGATTAGAGCATGTAGACCTAAGATGAACTTTGAGGATTAGTATAGAAGAACTTCCTAGAATTTTGGTATTGTAGAGATTTTGTGAGTTTTCCAAGCAATACATCCCTGTCTGGATACGAGCAGGTAGAGGCGGCTCTAGCACAGATGTACCTAGGGGTAAAACCCGAAAACACCGCTTTGAGCTAGACTCGAACGGGAACTGGTGCACGACAACGGGCCTTGCTGCACTCTTGGTTACGACACTCCCGGGGGATATGCTTAGGATAACTCTCATTTTCTTTACAAATCATTTTGAAGGGATTATGAGTATATACTTCCTCAAAGAAAACATTCTTATGATTATGGATTATATCCATAAATAGTCCAATTTATGTTAGGTGTTTTATAAGTATGGGATTATGTATTTTGATTCATAAACTGATCTAGTTTATGCCATTGTTTAGAAATGGCGCCCAGTAGAAGGAATGAGAACTCCAGAAATGCACATGATCCAAAGAGAAGGAAGGATCATATCTTTCATGGTCTTAATCTAGAATTGATAAGAGAAATAGTCTCCCATGTATTATCATCATATGAAGAAATAATATCATGTGTTGATAAGATATGTAAAGAGTTTACTGAGTCCTATGGCTTTGAAGGGAAGCAAGAGAAGAAAAGGATGGAAGAGAGAAAGATGGATAAAGGGAAGAGGGAAAAGAAGAATTTTCCCATATGTGGTAACTGTGGAAAGAAACACCCTGGAACTTGCCTGAAAGGAATGGGAGTTTGTTATAAGTGTGGAGGAAAAGGGCACAAAGTACGTGACTGCAAGGGTAAGAAAATGGTTTTAAATGTACAATGCTTCATTTGCAAGGAGTTTGGACACTACGCGAACCTATGTCCCAGTCATCAGACTATGCCGCAAATGATGTTATTGGATAATAATCAAGTTATGATACTACCACAGATGAAGAGGAATGATTAGAGTTCTTATGTTGATTATGTCAATTGAGCTTTGTATCAACAATGTACTTGTTATAATAATTATGGAGTATATAAGGATTGTACTGCAGTACTATTTCATTAAGGACTTGAGATTGTGTGGAACAAAGAAAAGTGACTCATTATCAGGATAGATTTTTGGAAAATATATGGTTGAGAGAATGATAAACCCTAATATAGTTCTAATACTGAGGTAGTGATTTTGGAATAATACATGATTGTTTTGGATAAATTATATTGGATATTTTTGACTACCTTGGAACTGATTAATGATTTGTATATTCCATCATTGTTGGGGTTTAAAACATTTTTGGATTAATGAAGTATATCCAGCATTCTATATGGAATAAGGGAGCATGAATGTAATCAATAAGGAATATGGTAATTCAGGATGTTTCAGTGTATTAAAAGAATACATGATGAAGGTATTCATATGCTATTACGGGGTAAAAAGAATCTACATTATGCTTACCTTCCTTATAAATGTTGGACTATGAGTTTGGACAGAAGTATTTTGGATAGTTCTAGTTTGGATTATTTTGGATTGCCATAAAAGGACAACCCGGAGGTCGGGCGGCAACCCGTCGCGTCCGGCAAGGCCGCGAGACTTGAACCCGCAACCGAAGGGCGACAAGGGTGTATCACCTACCACTGGCCCACGAGATGTCCTGGATTAAATAATGTAGTTTTTATTAAAAGATCTTTTAGATGAATTATAAATTCGTTTATTTTGGAACCCTATACGAATAGTGTAAATAGAATTTTTTTTACATTCTATTATCTTTTAGAGTGAAAGATGAGTATGTGGTAGAAATTTATTAATGGATAAAACTCTAATTATAAAGTAAGTATATCTCCTTATGATCTTAGCCAATCTCATAAATAAATTCCTCAACATTAATAAAAGGAACTTAGAACAAAAATGTTGTCCTAGATGGTACCTTAAATCATCACTAATTTATGGCTTTGGGATTGTTGGCCTTTTCATAGCCATGTTCTCTACCACTCTCCATCAGATAATTGATGGTTAGATTTTTCTTCCATATCCATATTTTCCTACATGGAACCCTAGTATGTGTTATATTCGGTAATCTTCATACTTTCGACTATTTATTTTAAATAGAGGCCTCATTAATTCATTTTTTGATGTGGGATTTCAACTAGGATATTTTGAAACATCAAAAATGTGTTATCCTAATACCCTATGTTTTGTTGAACCGATGGTATTTAAAATCATCATAGATTGATGAATTTAAGGACCTCAATTTTATACTTGTTTTTGATTGATGACCTCAATCACTACCTATAAATATTTACGTTTTTCCTCCAATTATATGTCTCTAAATGCCACCAATGTTCTCCTAATCGAGATCATAATTTGGTGGTGACCCTTTAATTTCTCTTTTCCTCATATTAAGACTAAATTTTAGTAACCCAATTTCCGATGTGGGGTTTCCCACAAATATATTATCTATTTTCCACCTTTTATTTTCTAAGAACAATTTCAAATTGCGAGGACGCAATTTATTGAAGGAGGAGAGAATGTAACACCCCAAGATTTCATAGTGTGTTAGTTCTTCAAAATAATTCAATAACTTTCACTACATGCAACACCAAGTTCAAGCACACCATGGCTTACCAAACAAGCCATTCAAAAGAGGTTATGAATAGTATTAGATAAATTTTAATGTTTATATAATCCTTATAATTTTAGAATCCCTATTATGAGTTTCTTAGTCATAATGCAAGAACAGATTCATTTTCAGTATTTCACTTTTATCAACTTCTAATAGTGAAACCTTTTTAAATACAATATTTTAAACTTTTTGACTAAATGGGGACATCAAAAATTTAAAATGAAACACCCCAAGCTTCCATGGTACGTTTCCCTTTGAATAATGTGATAGCGTGTGTTGTACGCAACACCGAGTTCTAACACACCATAACCAATCAAACTAGCCGTTATAAATAGTAATACCTACTTTTTGAAAATATATATATTTTATATTTCAAAATGGACTTCATTTTTGGATTCGGAATATCGAATTTAGCCTAGGGTGAAATTTTGGTACATTTCGGATAACTTTCATATTTTGATGAATAGTGAAAATTTCTAAATTTTAATTAAAAACAACTTTTTTAATCAAAATAATTAATAGTGATAAATTTTGAATTTGAGTGGTTTTAAAGTATATTTAGAATATATTTTTACCATTCAATTTAATGTTTATCATTGGACATAATTTTACAATTAAACCGAACATAAACAAGTGTCAATCTTTTGATAGTTATTATCTCTTAAAAACACGCTTTTTGTTTTGACAACGGGAATTAATTTTAAATTAATTTCTGCCACTTCTGTGTTTTGAATTTAGGAAAATGGATTCCATATTTGGAATCAGGATTTTCAAATTATGTAAATAGGTAACTTTTATTTTTAGACATTTTGAATAGTTACTGTGGTAAATATTTTATTTACCATGGTTAAAGGGTAAATCCGGTAAATAAGGGTTAAAAAAATAATATTATAATAATACAAAATTACCCTAAAACCTGTCTTAACCCTATTGGTTGATACATGGTCGACCATGGGCATCTTTGTGTCAATTTTGGGACCCCATGGATCCACTTGTAAGTGATAATGACACTTTATTTTAATTAAGTTAAAATGAATACAAAAATGACACAAGCATATATCTTTTAGAAGAACAATTTTTACATAGGGTTATACATGTTGGATTTTCGATTATAAATATTCATTAGAAAGATAAAAAGATTTCCTACATAATGATATTTTATTTATAATTTTTAGACAATAAATAAGTTATTTTATTTATGACACAATGATGATGCAGTAATTACTATAATAGTGAAAAATTAAAATAATTGATATTATAAATACCCAAATAAATATAATATGAAACTTTTAATGAATTAAACTAATTTTCTAGGCTAATATGATATATTAGTATTGATTTAATGTACTTTGTTCGAAGTAATCAATCTGTTATGAGTTTCACAAAAATCAACTATTGAATAGTGTCAAAATTGACATAAAAGAGTTCTTAAAACAAATATTATATTATTAATTGATATTAAATTCTTAAAAATCTAAGGTTCGGCCAAGAGACTTATATTATGATAGGTTAATCATTAATGGACCACTTGGGGGTCGCTTGGATGTATATAGTAAGTTTATTAACCATATTATATAAAAATACAAAGAGACATTGTAAAAGTGAAACTAATTAACTTAGAGTTAATACTTAAAGATAAGGTTAATATAAGTACCCAAACCTGTCTAAATTCTATTGGATGAGTTGTTTTAGACCTATCCCCACCTCATCCTTTGAATAGTCAACTTTGGAGCCTTTAGAAACCGAATATGAATTTATTATAAATTAATATTTCTAGCTTTTCCAAAGGTGCCCCTCACCCCTCTTATAAAAGGGCACTCCTCCTTCTCATTTCTTCACACCTTCAAAGCCTTTTGGTTCGGCCAAACTCTGCCCAAATACTCTCCCAACATCCCTCAATACAACCTAGAGGCCTTAGTTTGATCAGAAAGCCAACCTAAGGAGCCCTTTTGATCAAATCAAAAGGAAGAACCCGAAGAAGAGGTAATGATCTCACCACCCTTTTCTATGTTCATTTCTTCTTCCACTTCTTCTTCCTTTGTTCTTACCATTCTGAAATAATAACTCTAGTATCTCACATATACTGTGATGTTATTATAAATATGGTACAATCATATTCAGTATTCTATCCACCCTTTGAATAACATGTCACCATACGTGCGTACGTACGGCTTACCGTCTCCACGTCGTGGTGTAATTGTTATTCAATATAATATTATTTGGATGGGTATAATAATGATGTGTAACTCATGTAAATAATAAATATAACATGTTAATGATTCTGTATATATGATATACCATCCATTTATATATTATTTTAATATAAAAAGAATGATATTGTCGCTCGTGCGTACGTACGGACTACCGTCTCCACGAACGCGATGAGATTCATTCTCCATCGTAACCATTAAAGCGTAATTATCATTTAAAAAAATGATGTTTAAGGACTTGATATCATTCTGGATATGAATAATATACAACCTATCCTTTACAAACATGTCTTACGTAACAAAACATATGAAAGAAAACAAGTAAGTTAACACCCGAAACAATGATAATACTAAGATATTATTATCAAATCAATATTAAAAGATCATATATGATATCATATTAATGTATATGATTCTTGTATAATTTAATAACAATTATTTCACCATTATACAGGAGGTTAACCTACCACAACCAAGGAAAAGTACAAGGTAAGGGTTATTTCACAATCTCTTCATTATCCGAGGTTGTATTATACGTAATAATCTACTGGGATCTCTTTATCATCCACATCCATGTTTCTTCGAAATGTATTTCAAAACATTTTTACTATTTACAAGAATATGGGTTAAAGTCATTTATACCCTTGTTTTACTTTTTATAAGAGGTTTATAAAGGAATCTTTCCGTCGTTTTCAAAACAATGTCCTTTTTAACCTTTTCGACAGAATTGAGGTAAGAATGTTTTTCTTAACTTATACGGCGGGTGCGGTTATTTTCCGCCGTTATAAAATCGTCGAAGCTTTCCTTACAAGCTTATAAGAATATTTTCAAAGAAAATTTTTTATTTTATATGGATCTTAAATGATTTCAAAATAAAAGGAGATACTTCTTTTAAAAGAATTTTGATTTCATCTATGTCAACATCCTTTGATGGATTTTAAGATTATTTGAAGTTGATTTATTATAATACAAAACTTCTATATTTTATTGAAGGTTTTGTGATATGTTTGAATGTGGATGTGCTATTTTATACCATTCATAGTTTATGGTGAAACTATTGACATTTCGTATGCTAGTTTTAACCCGAATGTTTATGTTATATTTCAAACTTTTCTTCAGATGAATGTGCTAAACAAGTATGTTCCGGGTTGGGGACCGGTAAAAGTAAGCCCTCCACGTTGGGGACTGGTTAAAGTAAGCCCTCCAGGTTAGGGACTGGTTAAAGTAAGCCCTCCAGGTTAGGGACTGGTAAAAGTATGCCCTCCGGGTTGGTGTCCGGTTATTAGAGGCACTCCGGGTTGGTGTCCGGTTATTAGAGGCACTCCGGGTTGGTGTCCGGTTATTAGAGGCACTCCGGGTTGGGTTCCGGTTAGAAGTAACCCCTAGGTCTTGGGATGAGGCCTAGACAATGAAATTAACGTTTGACATTATGCATTCCAACATTTTGAAAGTGGTTATTGATTTTTGCATGTGATTATTCGATTAGTAGAATATCCATGTGAATAAGTAAATGGCATTATTTCATTTTACTTTTGCCATACCATGTTGAAGTTCAATTTTAAAAGGCTTTTGTTTTAGTAATGCATTGCCTTAAATGTTTATTCTTATTTATGAAAGTTTCCGCTATATTGTTATCCTTACTGGGCATTTGAGATCACCCCTTTTCTATGTTTTATTTTTCCCCAGGATGTGAAGAAGTAAATTATGAATGACCTGCAGGGATATTATGAGGGGATAGTAGTGTGGATTATGGAGACATTATGTTGTTGTAGTAGTTTTTCATTTTATGATGTAATGTAAAACTTATGAATATATCTAGTGTTTCCAAGGCTACTAAACCAATCGGTCTTTCGAGATTTGATCTTTCTTGTGATCATGCCAATGTTATGTAATAATGCACCGACTCTAGGCAACTGGGGTCGGGGCGTTACATAATTTCTGTAAATAATCCACAATTTATAAAAATCATGAATTATAAAAATGAAAAAATTCATTAATAAGGAATAGGTTATTTTAAATAAACATCTAATATAGTTCATTCAAAATAACTTGAACTCCAAGTCTCCAATACTGTAAATTTTTTCCATCCACCCATGGTAACTCGATCTCAGAAATAAAAGAAAGTTGGCTTGGAACCATCCCCCACATACTACCTAAATTCCAAAGGACCTATCTCCTATATACCCAAGATATAGAACCAAAAATAGGAAGTGTTAACACACTTTAGGCTGAGGATCCATCTGGTACCATTTTCTAATGAATTAATCCAAGTCAAATAGACAAGCCACCCAAGTTGGATTTCCATGATAGTGAGGGGTAATAGGATAATGGAAACAAGTCGTATATAAACCAAATCAAAGAATATAACAAGAAGAAAACACAAATAAAAGATACATCCGTGATCCATATATTCCAAGAGAAATTGGATAAACTAGAAAGTATGAATAACAAACGAACAACAAGTCTCCATGTGAACTATAGTGACCTCCAAACCATCTTTAACTAAAGGAAGTAAAAATAAGAGAAGTCAACATGCTACAAGATACCCTTTCCTTTACCTAAATCCTAAAATGTTTCATATACAACCACCAAAGAGAAAATTATGGTGTGGGCACTAAGCCTAGTAGGATACGTAATGGACCTAAATTTTATCAATTGAAATTTGATTTATATAATTATAACATATAGTATAAATGAAAAAATCATAGAAAGAAAAAAATAAAAACTTTATTAATTATGAATGAATGAAATAAGAGGAATTTCTATAAATTAATGAACCTATACCAAAGGAATTGTAAATTGACCATTTGAGTAATAATATGAAAATTAAGAATAGTAATATGACCAATAGAATAGTAACATCACTTATTAAATTATAAATAAAATCTTGGTATCTTATAAATGAAAATATGAGACATTTATATCATAGTACAATTAAATAAATGTTTTAAAAATGATAGATTATGTTTTGGTATTTTTATAATGAATAAATGTTATTTACAATTTTAATATTAATATAAATTTATGATAGAAACTTTATTTTCAAAAAATATACTAACAAATGAATAATTTGTTTTATCATACTTATAAGATTAATTTATGAGACCTTAATTAAGTTTTTCAAAGTGTCATAAAATCAGTTCTAATTTCAAAATCATTATTTTTCGAATAAACTATGATTAAAATAAAAAATTAAATTTCACATATTTTCAAAATGATTTTAATAAAATTGAGTCTTTTTTGAATTCTACACATTAAAAAAATTTAGGTTGAATTTTTTTAATTTTTCTAAAATAGTTGAATTTTTTTTGAATAATGAAATACTGTAATTTATAGTTTTTAACATTTTAGCTAAATACATGAATTTTCAATCATTTTTGAGTGATGGATGATGTAAGTGGCCACTATATCAAACTCACATAATTAAGATACTGTATTTAGTCACAAGAATCATTACTATTGATCATCTTGATCCAAAATAATGAACAAATATATACAATAATAAAAAACATCCCTATCATATCTTATAAATACCACCCTCTCCGCATTTTATCCTCGCACTTCTAAAGACTTAAATGATTTCAAAATTATGACCAGTACACTTTTGAAATTCCCCCCCCCCCACAACTAGGATCCTTTGGTATTAATAAAGATCAAATCTATTTCCCCTATGAAGTTTCTCAAGGAGAATAAGTTTAAGGGGTAAAATCCTCTTTTGTTTTCTTTTAATCTCTTTTCAATTAATTTTCATTTACAATCTATCACCCACCTCCCCTATACAAAGTAAAATAATAATACCTGTATCATAAATTTAATAGAATGCAATTATTTTAATGGAATAACCATAATGAATTCTCTTATCACCACTATTTGTTCTAAAAATGAAAACATCACATGTGAGGTGTCGCTTCACAAACATAATAGATGAAAATTTTTCAATTTCCAATATTTCCTTCATGGTTGGTCATAAAAACATTATAATGGTTTAGAATTATTTCAAAAATTATATTATAAAATATTTATTATTTTGGAACCAGTATATATATACATATTATTATTTAATAAAACAAAAATAGTTTGCGATGATCGAAAAAACAAAAAAATATTATAAACAAATATCATTAACATTTTGTTTAATTAATCATCATCAAATATGGATAAAATGATATATAAAACCATTTAATATACTATAAGTTCATTAATAAGATATAATTTCATTTTTGGATAAAAAAGAAAAAACACCCCCGAACAACGAAATTGAATCTTATAACCCATCTAAGAGGACATAAATGAACATAATAAAATTTGAATAAATCCTATAAATTTTTAATTATATCTTAATTAAATTTTTAATGAATATAATTTTATTTTACAATAAATTAAGTACAAGTGCATAATACCTTTGGAAAAAAAGAAAAGTGTTCTCTTTGAACCCCCAATTTTCTCCAGGTTACGCTTTCTCTCTCTTAACCCTAATGTAATTGTTATATATTCATCTGAAATATTTTTAAATTATATTTTTATTCTCTAATTTTTTTTGCCTCACTCAATTCTTATTTCCTTTACAGGGAAAAACATGTTTTATATGGTTTCCTTTTTCAATTCCTCCCGAAAACCAGACACGATTAATTGGATCATCCCAATATTTTTTACCAATTTTTAATAAAATTCTATAATCTTCTTTAATACGCAAATATGTTTAAAAAAATATCTCTTTTTATCTTGAAAAACTATTTTATTTTCATTTTTTTATAAAAATAATTATTCTTTTTTCTATTTTAAGGACTCTGGTATTTTTCCTTAAACCATATTATAGTTTAAAACATATAATGTTTCTTAACCACTCATTTAAAATCTTTTCAATTTATTTGGTCTTAATTTATCACGATCTATGCCTATTTTCCCTTATGAATTCCAATATATGTTTTAAATCCATTATTGCATGACAACCATTATCATATCTCAATTGGTTATGCCTTATGACATGATTACAATTCCCATTTCTTTTCATGGGTAACCCTTAGGTTTATTCCTCATGATTGATTATTTATGTGGAACACATATTCATGAACATGTTATTATGAGTACACCCAAATATCACTCCAATGAATTTGTTAGTTTTTTTTCATGTGAGATGTCATGTTTGTACATGGATTAAATGTGATTCCTTTATGGGACTTTGTCCACCATGTAAAATAGCCTTGGATGTTATCCTTGATTCATGTTTATGTCATGTTGTTTATTGTAGACACATTCCCATGATGTCATGATTACAAGATCTTGTGTTCTATATGTTATGATTCAATTTTTTATTCATGTTCCATTACTTTTGATATCATTATGTTATGATTTCTAACTGATGTACTATTTTTTATTCCTACGTGGATTCCATTAATGGGATTTTTTGATCATCCCTTTTATTAGGTATTCCCCAAGTTATCTTATGTAGTTGTAAGAGCTCAAATTAAGTTCATATATCACTATGTAGTATAAATATAACCAGATTTTCTTTTAGTTTCATGCTTTAAAATTATGTACCTTGTCCTCTGAAGACACTAGACTTACGAGACTTGATTTTTATTTAATTTTTAATTAAGCATAAAACCATTTAATAATATGTGTGAAAGGATAAGTCCATTATAGTAGGTATCAGAGAATGAAATAGTTCTTTTTTGTGATTATAACTAAAAACCCTTACTAATAACCCTAGGGGTAATTCCATCACCACAGATAAAATATATTGGAATATATGGAATCATAAGAAAATATATACTTTCAATTTGAAATTTATGATTATATGTTCAAATATTACATTTTATATATGCTTATTTGATATGTACATAGTCCCCATAATATTTTTGTTCTTTTCTAGATAATTGATTGAAATATGAGAAGAACCCTCACATGTTTTCCGCATAGTATGTAAAATGAAATTTTGAGTGCGAAATTTAATAATCATTAAAGAATGTAATGACCATGAATTTAATCAATGTAAATTAGTTTCTTATAATTAAATCATATTTTACAAATCAAATAAAATCATAGACAATAAGAGAAAACTTTATAAATGAATAATAAATGAATTATGATATATTTCAAAATATTAAGAAAGCCATGTTGATGGAAATGTAACTTGACTGTTGGAATAGTAATATGAAAATTATGAATAGTAATCTAACGAATATAACATTAACCTCACCTATGAATGTGTAAATAAAATTTTGGAATCTTATTAATGAAAATATGTAATATGTATTTCATGGTATAAGTTAATAAAATTTTAAAAATGATAAATTAAGTATTAGTGTTTTTGTACAGACAAAAGTTTATCTACAATTTTATAATTAATATAATTTATAAATATATAATTTATATTAAAAAATAGATTCATAAATTAATATTTTGGTCTTTCATTATTATAATATAATTTTATGATAAATTAATTAATTATTCAATGTTTCATAATGTCTGTTATAATTTTAAAATTGGTATTTTTTGAATAAATGATGAGTTTAATAAAAAATTAAATTTATCATATTTAGAAAATTATTTTCAAAAAATGGAGTCTGTTTTTAAACTATACACTTGGAAAATGGTATGGGTGAATCTTTGATATTTTTCTATAAGAGTTGAATTTTTGGTGAATAGTGAAATATGATAATTTACAGTATTTACAATTTTATCCAAATACATGGATTTGTGAGACATTGTTGAGTCATGAATGACGTAAGTGGCCTCTATATCAAAACTAAATTCTCTATTTACTGTATTTAGTCACATGAATCAACAATATTTATATTCTTGAACCAAAATAATAAACAAATTAATAAAATAATAAAAAAAATCAGTCACATCCCCTATAAATACCACCCTCACCACCTCCTATAATCACACCAAAAATGCCCAGAAGTTTGTCCAAATTCATCCCAATCATCTTCTCAATTATCATATACACTTTCATGATCCTTTTTCAACAAAATATCGATCCCTTTTTCCCTTTGGAGGATCTCAAGGATAAGAAGTTCAAGAGGTAAAATCTTATTTTTGTTTATCTTAATTTCTTTTCATTTCATTTTATTTTCACATGCTTCTACAACCTCCCCTATATAAAGTAACATGAAAAATATTGTCTCATATATATACATTAATGTTATTATGTTAATGGTATATCAACCATCAATTCCATTCTCTTCCCATTTTGTTTTAAAAATGAACACGTCGTTCGTGGGGTGTCGATTTACCACCTTTGTGGATGATATTATTTCTTTTTCTAATAACTACTTCTTATATGGTCATGAACCCTTATAATTATTAATAATACTTTAAAATTTATATCAAAATTTATATATTTTTTTGGAACAAGTATATATATAAATAATATTAATTAATAAAAAAAACTAGTTTGTGATTATAAAAAATATGCCAAAATAATCTAAGTAGTTATCATTAACGTTTTATCTAATGAATCAAACTCATATCTAGAAACAATATGGAATATAAAACCATTTAATATTATTTAATTCCATTAATGGTATATAATTTAAATTCTATATTATTGTCTCCATTTTACATGATCTTTTATACATGTATGCAAGTGAACTAATAAGGAAAAACAAGAAAATTAAAACACTCAAACAAAGAAATTGAATATTGAAACCCATCAAAGATACCATTAATGATCATAATAAAATTATAATAAATTAAATATATTTTTAAGGGGATCAGAATTAAATTATTAATAAATCTAATTTTATTATCTAGGACATTAAGTAAATGTGTAGAACACCTTCATATATAAGGTAAGGTATTCTCTTTGAACCCCCATTTTTTCTTTAGGTTAAACATTATTTCTCTTTACCATAATTTAATTATTAATTATTCATATTTAATCAACCTAAATTTTGTTTTTATTACACAAAAATAAGTACCTGCATAAATTATTCTTTACTTTTTGGGGAAACAAAAGTTTTATTAGGCATTATTTTTAATTTCTTCTATTAAGAAAGACCAATTATAAGGAATTTCCTAATTCCTTACCAATTTTCAAGTAAAATCTACAATAATTTTTCAAAAAAAAAGTTTTCTTATATAACATTTCTTATCATGAAAAACGAAATTATTTCAAAAAAAATTATACAAAAAATTATGCCTTTTTCCATTTTTAAGATTATGTGATATTCTCCCTTAAACCACACTAAATTAGAAACCCTCTATGGTTTTAACAAACACATATTTTACATTTTTTAACTTTATTTGGATATAATTCATCATTATATATTATTATTTTACCTTATAAATTCCCATGTATGTTTTAAATCTATTCATTCATGGACACCTTTATCATATTTCCTTTGGTTATGCCTTATGACATGACTACTATACCCATTTCATTCCATTGGTAACCCTTTTGTTTATTAATTATAATTTATTATTTATTTGGAAAACATATGACTAAAAATATTATGATGTGTACACCCAGATAATGCTCCAATTCATTGGGTAAAGTTAAGTAACATGAGACGTCTTGTTGGGAGATGGAGTAAACCTGATTCCTTTATGGGATAGTGTCCACCATGTGAAATAGTCTTGTAACTTATCCTTGAATCATGATTATGTCATATTTTATGTTGTTTCTAAATTCCTATGATTATCTGATTACATGATAACATTATATATATGTGATTCTTCTTTATGTTTATTCATATTTCATGCCTTTTTATGTCATTATATTATGCCTTCTAACAGATATGCCATGCTTTATTTTCACGTGTATTCAATTACTGGGCTTTTCAGATCATCCCTTTGTTCATTTATTCAATAGGTTATCCTTTAAATATGTAAGATATGTATTGAAGTTAGGATCTCATTATGGAGTTTAAAAACAATATATTTTTATTTTGGTTTCATGGTTTATAATTATGTACCTAGTCCTCCAAGGATAATATACATTACGATCATTGGTTTTTTATTCGATGGTTAATTAAGAAAAGACTTTATGTAATAAAATGTGTTAAAGTATAGGTTCATTATTGGATAACACCAAAGATTCTATAAATGTTCTAATATCATGAATATTGTAGTTCTATATTTTAAAATATAAATAGTGTTAAAAATAATTTTAATAAATCCAAACCCAATTGTAAACTATTTTCCTTTGGTTTTCATAAGAGCAATTCATAATAAAAATTCCAATAATATGTAATTTATAGGTTATAAAATATGAAATCATATCCATACAACATAATTTAAGAGTTTAAACACACATATATGACATAATCCCTCATACAAGTCCATGTGATACAACCTCTTTTGAAAAAATGTGAGAAAAAAATACATGAGTAAATCCATCATGTGATGAAAAAATAATAAAGGAAAAATAACACCATATTGGAAAATAGACTATGGGATTACTCAATAGAAATAAAATATCCTAAACTAGGAATACATTGGTATCAACCAATATCATGTCTTTCCATAGTCCATTGATATCGCAAAATCAACCCCCTGTGGTGTCGCACACACTATGGTCACCTATGACACTTTCCTGATGCACCCTGGGTTACCAATTTTCTTTGTTAGTAAAAATAAATTTAATAAACTTGTTTACAATTTTTAAATCATTTGAAAATAAAATTAAATCGAATTTGATGTTTGAAAACCCATTTCCAAATAAAAATCACTATAAATCATTTAAGAAAACACTTGGTATACAAAAATCCATATCTAAATCAAAACCCCTTTACAAATATGCATCTTTCCAAGAAATCCATAAAAATCACTAATCACATAATTTATATGAATAAATAAAAAGAAATTTACATGAACAATAATCACTTCATATAACTATCCAACTATATAAAAACACCTACCTCAAAAATGAGTTACCAAAATTCACCTAAAAAATAGAGATTGGGGAATAAAAGATCAGGTCCTCACTATCCATGATCCATGATAGAAACAATTAACCTTCTATGAAATATGTTATACATGGAATCACAACCTAATTGGGGTCCACAAATACTAGAGGAGTAGATATCTTGTGTATATCAACAAACAAAAGGGGAAAATTGATCAAAAATGCAACATGACTCGATACAATCCTTCAATAACAAATGGATTCCACCTAGAATATAATGTGAGCAACCTAAAAAGTTAGGTAAAAGGTTTTTGACAAGAAAAAAATATATTAGTGTGTTATTTTTATTTATAATATCCAATAGTAAAAGGTTATAGTCCTAGTTTTTATGAATTTAGAGGGGTCACATGGTTCCCTGGATGCTGTAACACTGTTAAACTAATCATGCACCCTAACTGTGCACCCATAATATAAATTATTATTGGGGGAATGGTTTGGACACATTGTTAGTTTAAATATGCACCAACTATTAAATACCATATATCTAAAGGGTGAATGATTTAATCTAGGGGTTGTACTATTTCATAAAACCATGGTCAAAGTGGGTGACAGCCTTGGAAAACCACTAGACAGCTCATAGAGTAAACTGGGAATATATAATGGTTTGACTAACCATGATCAAAATATTACAAAAACCCCTGAAACCTCAAAAAAAGTTGTACAATTATTGCACTATTAAACTAACAATGCACCATAATCGTGATCATAGCGAATTTTTCTCCAATTACCTTGTTTTCAGACTCTAATCCCCCAAATCTTCCCAGACCACAAAATATAAAAATCAAAACTTGCTTAAGGAATACCTCTGACCTAGAGGGTGTCACATATTTATTATAGCATAAAATCCTATATCATTTATGGATGTGATATGTTTTCAACCATTATGTTGGTTTCCATTTTTCTAAAAATATTTTAATATAATATCTATAATGTTCCAAAAAATATGATGAAAATCATTAATTTTTTTTCATCAAATCAAATTTTAACCACAATGGTTTTCTAAACAACTTATATTTTTAATGAAATCAAATAATATTAATTTATTATTTTTAACTTAACCTGAATGATCATATTGACCAAAATGTTTATCAATACCTTCAATATTATGTCCAAATAATGTAAAAGAATTCTTCCATAAATAATTTTTTCACTAAAAAATATTCCAAACCAATGGGTTGTATTGCCTTAAATGTAACAAAAAGAATCCATAAACATGATGAAATCTAATTACATAAATCCTTAAAAGGGGATGTTTAGTAAAATGAACTTATGATCATCCTTAAATTCATATACCCATGATCGTATCCATAAATATTAAGTTAAAATTTCATCAATACATATATGATAATAAAATTAACAGAACCATTAGATGTTTCATGATCCTTAAACCCAAAACCCATTGGTAAAAATAGGTATACAACATAATTTTGGAATCCAAATACACAAAATCATTAATTATTCAAATTTAGCTGTATTAGTAATATAATATTACAATTGATCCCTTAGCTTCTTTGGTGGTATATTACATTGATGATTGGATTATTTTTTAACATAGTTCCATTTCTATTTACATTTGAAACATTGAAAATTATAGGTTTCATTATTACCATTTTATCCATGTTACTGATGGTATTTCTCTACCCAATTCAAGTATACTCCCATTCTCTTCAACTAAGTTCAATGTTTTTTATTTTCATGATAATCGCATGTGGGAAGATATTTATTTTCTTTATTCTCCTAATCTGTTTTTTTCTTTACAACAACCTTTTTATCTTTCTTCCCTTTGAATCCATAAGACTTGGTGAATTCTTTATTTGTATTGATAGTACATGATATTATTGCACATATGTTGAGAATATTTGGGAGAATATAACTAGTCAAATTATTTACTTAATTCCATTAACTAAATGACGAACCCTTCTGTTTAGAATGTTTATATAGTCTACAAAATTCCTTTCTAACTTGTAATGTTAGATTCATACTTAGAAAAAATTTCTTCTTCCTATTATTTAGACTCAAGAATTGTCTCTCCATATATGATCATTATTTATGAAGAAAATATAACTATATTAATGGTACCGTAAAATCCTTCCACTCAATGCTCACTATTTTTATGCGTCATTACAATTTTAATTCATTGAACACCATTGATACGTATCTCCGTAAATAAGATAAACATCCATGAAAACATTCCCCCTTTCATTACTTCATAGAGTGAGATATATTCTATAATAAACA
Organism: Viscum album; assembly: GCA_963277665.1. NCBI lineage: Eukaryota > Viridiplantae > Streptophyta > Magnoliopsida > Santalales > Viscaceae > Viscum > Viscum album. The sequence continues at coordinate 1,599,479,083 of OY728141.1, forward strand.
TGTCTATTTCTTAACTACAAATGGATTTTTAGTCCCATTTATTGATGTATGATTATGATGGATGAAGTAGTTTAACAATATTACACCACTTAGTGGATAAGTTGGATACTCTGTATGGGAATGGTTGTTACTTATATCTTGAGTCAGTTTCCCCAATATGGTTATAATTTGATTACTTCCAGCAGTAACTCAATCTCCAGCTTCATTATCTATCCCAAGAGCTCAATCCCTTATATAGAGTACATTCATTGATATGATTTCCATTCCTTATTTTAGGAACTATTTCTAAGTAGTGTAAAATTCTAAATTAATTCATAACATTATGAAACATAATGTATAACCCCAAGACTATGAATATAATTAACAAAAATTAAAAACAAATTTAATATCTAATATCATAATCATAAATATGGTTTCTTCAAAAAAAATTCAAATAATAAAAGTAATTTAAAATCATTCATAACTATTTTCAAAAAATTGGAATTATCCAAAGTATATCCTCTAAGAGTGTCAACCAAGGGGTGTAATAGGGCTTGTTTTCGTGCAACATGTGATGATCAAGTGAAAGTCCAATGCACAATTTTTTGATATTTTTGCCCCTATATAATTCTGTGTTAGAACCACACGCCCATGTAGTATCCATACATGTATTTATTTCTAGAAAAAACCACATAATATCTTCCATACCAAAACATTAGGATGTTATATTATACTTAAAATTTTCCTAAAAGATACTCATATTCTTATGTTATCTAATATATATTTACATAAATCTAATCGCTAATGTTTCTACTAAAAATACTCTTATACTAAATGTAAATACCCCGAAACTAATAGACAAGAGTTGGTAGTTAATTTATTATATTAGTACCAGATACAAGAGATCACGTCCAAAAGGACTAAATATTTTATTAGTGTTGGTAAAATATATACATACTATAATTTCACATACATTTGAAAACATAAAATAAAAGAGTTTTCATTGAGATCATATTTATTCCCCCAAAAATATCCATTCATATCAATCATAAAAAAATTCCTAGAATCATGGGGAAATGAAACATAAGAAAGCGTTGAGCTCAGATTCTTATTAATGATTACCATACAGTGGAAGCTAAAAATTCATGAATAATATAGAGATAATAACTAATAATAAAATTATGAAATATAAAAATTCTCATGAGATAGAAACTCAACTAAGGATATCATAAAAAATAAAATAATCACGTAGACATATATAACTGAATTTATAGAAATGGAAGACATAATTATGGACATCTGAAACATGTCGTCAAGACCTTTTTCCCTTACATATAAAATACCGTCAAGTCCATATGACATGATGTCTATATAAATGTGTAAGGCCTCAACCATAACCCAATCCAGTTTATCTCCTAAGATTGACTAAGGTACTGAGGGGAAATAATAGGCACACCCATAAAATACTATGTTAAATGAATTCCTCATATAATATGGGTAGAATATAATCAATATAACCATTTATATTGAGAAACTAACATAAGAGATCTTAATAATTACCCCAATTAATTAACACAATCATAAACCAACTAATGTGATATAGAGAATGGTATGAAGATAGTACATCCCCAGTAAAAATTTTCATAAAACATGAAATGAAATAATTAGGATGGTATTATTATAACATATCAATTATGGACATAAGAAAAATAAGGGTCATTTTCATTAACAAATAAAAATACCATAAAAAGATCATAAAAAATTCATGATTAAAATAACCTTTTAAGTTTTGATAATTAATTTTAAAAACAATAAATTTGAAGAATATTTGGGAATACATTTAAATTGAAAAAAATTGGACAAAACATTCATAAACCCGAAAGAAATGGTTGGTTTCGATGTTAGATAATGCCACACACTATTAAAAACATTCATTTCACACTATTTTATAAGGGTTAAAGAGTTCCTCTTTTAAAAAAATTAAAAGATTCCTTTCAATCCATTATTAAAAAGTAAAAAATTGGAAAAATTGTATATGAAAATTTATTTAAATAACATTAAAAGTATTTTGAATGTTCTTTATAAATCATGGATATGGAAGAAAAAGGTTTTTCAACTGATGATAGAAATGAAGTTTATTTTTTAAATATATTTTCGGTATATTTTTTTCATAAAGAGCGGAAAATGAGATGAAAAAAGAATTATATATAAATAAATCAATTAGAATAAAATTCATGAGTTTCTTGAAATATAGATAATAGGGGTTTATCATTGTCAACTTAATCATGAAAAATCCCATTAAACAATGTGATGCTACATAAACCATTACCACCTTTGTAATATATGAATAATGAACCCCAAGATTGAAATAAAATCAAATGAAACATTAAATAAAATGAATAAAAAGTGATTTAGTATATAACTTATCAAACAGGTAGTATATACACCACAAAAAAAGAAATATGAGGTGAATATGACATATTTCCCACAGAAGTGAAAGTGAGACGAGAAACCCTTAATTATGGTCCAATTTCGGTTATACATGTTTGAAAATACTATATAATAAATAAATGTTTATTAAAAATCTATTAAAAATTATAATCATATTTATCATACCATATATGATTTATATATATTTTTTTCTACTCTATTATTAATAATTATTGATAAAATCACTGTTTTGGATGATAATTGCATTGTTTTTCGTGTATGTTCTATTATTGTAATTTTGGCCCTTTTACATTGATCATGTCTGATTACCTCCATAATGATAAAAATTAAATAAAAATTAAATATATTCATTATATAAGTATTTATAATAGTCCATAAAATTTTTATATGGTAAAATGGGTTACACCATTCATGGAGACAATATGTTATACGTATAGAGGAATGATGTTTCTAACTTTTTCCAAACATGGAAAAAATAAAGGTAAATAATATTGCACCTTTTAAAAGCCAATATTTTATTAAATAAATCATTTATATTAATTAAATATATTTTTTATTACTATCCAAGTCAAAATAAAATGAAAAAAATTTCACATCCCTATGTGGAGGTAGTAGTCTACGCATACACACAAGCGACATTATTATTTTCCAAAGGATTGAAAAGAAATAAAGATGTAGTGGTATTATATTTAAATAATTATATTAATTTCATAAATATCATATAAATATGTTAAATACATCATTATATCTTTCTATGATATTTGGTGATGGAAAAAAGTTTACATTGGTTTGTGAGGTGGTAGTCCACCATACACACAAACAATATTTTTGGTTCTCATTTGATGGAAGTAAAGATAGAAATAGATTATTACATTAACATAAAATATATATATTTTTGATATTATTGTTATTAGTTTAATATATTTGGATAATATTTGAGGAATTAGAATAATAATTAAAATGAAAATGCATATTTCTAAACTTTAACTCTTCTTCAGACAACCTCTTTAGGATTATACAAAAAGAATTACTAGATTGAATTTATGATCATAAAAATAACACTGTGATGTAGGTATGGAAGTATGGAAGATATTTAGTTTCTAATTGGATTAAAAGAATGAATTGGAAGTGTGAGGAGGAGAGGAGAGTGGGGGGCCTTTTATATGTGTGGGAGATGAAACACTTTGAATTTTTGAAAATAAATTGTGATACCCATGTTTTTCCCATGCCATAAGACACCAAAATGGATCATTCTTGAACCGTGGATGAGATAAGGTTAGAATTTTGATATCCAATATGAATTTTATATGTTTATAGTTAATTTTTGACCCTTATATTTTTCGTTTACCCTCCTATTAAACCCATTTTCAACATAACTGTGATAATTAATGATAATTGTTTTTACTATTCATTATGGAATGTCCCAACCTGGGTGCCACACACTAGTGCCCTGATCTAGTTAGTTATATGAACTATGAAGCACCTTCCTATATTTCAGAGGCTACTGACTAGTAGTGACTATCTAATATTGATCATGGGGAGACTATAACCTCACTATCAAAGCATCATAACAGCAGAAAGAAATAGAAAGTAAAAAAATTATATAATAACCAAACCAAAATAGTATTTCTTGGTGAACAAAAAAGACAAAAAATAACGAAATATAAACAACGGATATGTCATTCCAAATACCTTCCAACTGTCAATAAATAAAACCCAAAATAAATAAATCCACTAACAACTCCCAAGAAGGTCCCGAATCACATCTAGTTTCGTCATCAATGATTCATCCAAACTCAGGCATGTAGCTTACGACTCTTACCATTTTCCTATCCTATAAACAAGATGTATATTTAGGTACTGATCAGGAAGCCCGAGAATAGTGTCAGTACAAATCAATATGCCACCACCAAAAGAATCAAGAATTAATATCCAGTCAATAAAAATGTATATAGTTATATATAAAAATTCAATAAATAATGTACATTGTTTATATTTATTAAACTATTATTTATTTAAACACATAAAACACTAGGTTCATAGGGACACTCACACTTTTAAGACCTACTTCATCCCATGATAGAGTCTAAATCATAGCACATATAGAAATATCATAGTCTATTATAATCATGGAATTTAATTATCAATTTAATTTATTTTCATATTATGGATGATTGGAACCATAGTCCAATTCCATGATTTTGGGCTTAGAATTTCAAATATGGAACACATTGGTTATTTGAGAAGCAGTGTTTGAACCCTAACATGTTTATCAACAATCACACAAGTGGGATTTTGGAAGTAGTAGTCTGTGTCCCAGGATCATGATCGCCACATGATTTTGAGGCTGTAGTTTGTGTCCCACACTCATTATCAATTTATCACTAAGGGATTTGGATGTAGAAGTCCATGGACCACACACATTTATCAATTTATCACTCAAGTGGGATTTTGAATTATTTTTTATGTCCCACACTCATTATCAAATATAATAAGGTTAATCAATATTATCGTTATTATCAAAATATAACATCATGGTATACCATTTACATTACCAAAATAGACATGATTTAATACTTTAATCACAATGAATAAGATAAAAATTCACCATTATTCCATTTATCAACATTTAATCAAATTTTCCACTAACACCTTAATGTTAATCTAGTCATCAAGAAATTCCCATAGGAAATCAACTCATAAAAACATTAATTGACTAATTACACAAACCCATTAATTAACCAAATCAATCATTTAATTATTCCAATTCCACACATTTCAAAATCCAATTCAACCAATTTAAATTTCCCCAATTTACCCAAATCATTATCACATTGAAATTAAACTAAATAATTTTAACAATAAATGAAATTACTTAAAAATGGAAACTAAAAATTATAAATTTACATAAAAATAATTAAATAAAGAATCTCTGATTTGTAATTTAGACCACCTACCTTGAAAATTGTGATGAACACTAGCCAAAAGAAAACCCCCATTGAAGTGGAACAACCACGATATTGATGAATAGTGAGTTCTACATCAAAATCCTAAATCCAAGATCATAAAATAAAAAATGAACCATCCAAGATCTAGATCAATTATATATAGTGGAATCCATCCCTTCAAATGATGAGAGAGGGATGTGAGAGAGGGAATAAATCTGATGGGAAGATATTCTATTGCATAAGGAGGTTCTTATCTTTAATATGGGATTTGATTTTTCATGAGAAGGTATTTTAAGGCCTTATAATCCAAGTAGCATCCTCAAAAAATGAGTGATATTGGTTAGGGTCATCCTAGGGTCATTTTATTGTTAATTCATGACTTTTTGGTATTTTTAATCTAATTTTTAGGGGATTTAATATCTACACACATAGTTTCTAGCTTGGGGAGCATGGTTTCCCCTAACCATGTGCCTAACCATGATCCTAGCCTCGGTGTTTCACATAGGTACTCCTGAGAGGGAGCATTGTTTTCAAAACCATACACCAATAGTGAGAACCCCCTATGTTTGGGTTTTCAGGTTTTGTTGGGATGGGAAGATGGTTTGGGAAAACCATGTGTCAACCATATAAAATCCATGTTCCTTAATAAATTATCTTATTTCAACAAAAAAACCTAATTATGAACCAAAAAAATATATAATTACAAAAAGGAATAATATTACCTGTAACCGAGTTTGGGACATCTCCAGAAAAGGTTAGGTTCTTCTAATCTTCACACCTTATTACTGCTTGTCCTCTAGCATTACTCACAATCATATCTATGATTCTAAACATAAAATATTATCCCATTCATCCTATATATCTTCATCTCCCACCATTGTTTCCTCGAGAACAGAACCATTATACTATAATACCTGAACTATTTGCACAATTTGTTCATGCATCACTTTCCCACTATGATCCAACCCACGAATTAGATTCTACTCAAAGGATGAATCGATATAAAAATCATCATCATCCATAATGATCACATGAGAAGTGTTAGGGTGATAGCGCATGATTTGGGAAACCTGAAAAACATCATAAGAAGAACAATTCCTATGTGGAAGATCCCATCGGTAAACCAGTGACCCGATTTTCTCCACAACCTCAAACGATCTAACAAAAATGGGGACCAATATGTCCGATCTCCATATCATGTGGTGACCCAATATACATAAAATCAGAATAAATACGAGATCAACCCTTGAAAAAACTAGGGTTTCTTGAAGTCTATAATCATAAAATTATTTCTTCTTTTAGCAGTAGCTATACACTTCTGAATAAGATGAACTTGGTCTGACATCTATTCCACAAGACTCAGTCCCAATATCTCTAACTCACCAACCACCATCCAACATAGATGTGATCTTCATGGCCTACCGTAAATATAATTATATCATTCCATCTATATAGTTACCCATTAACTATTGTTGGAGGAAAAAGAAACCAATGTCATGTGATTCTCCCAAGACACTACGATGTCTAGAACATATGCTCGTAGAATATCCTCAAATACCTGAATAGTATGATCTAACTTCCAATCTATCTATGGGTGTAATTCCCTACATAAAAAAACATGTGTACCAAGAACCTTTGAAATCTGTGTTAGAAGTGTGATGTAAAACATGAGTCATGGTCTAAAACTATACTCCACGTCATTCCATGTAAATGGACTATCTTCCCAAGGTATAATTCAACCAATGGCTCCCCTGATAAAGACTCCCATATGGGTAAAAAATTCCCTAACTTTTTCAAGTGTTCCAAAATCACATAATTAGCATAATAATTATGAGTAATAATTGGCAGACCTGCCACAAATTACATGGTAACATTATCCCACATCCATTTTGTAATGGGTAATGGTTGTTGTGAACCACCAGGTTATTGATGCTCATCCTTCAACTGTTGATATGTGTATCATCGTGTGACAAACCCTGGTTTCTCTTTTTTTCATTCCCATATGAAAATAGAATCAACATAGGTAATGGTACATTTTATTCACACATGGATGTACCACCCACTTCAAGGCATGAAAATAAAAAATCAACTCCTCTCAAGTGCTTGTAGGCAAAACAACCTGATTCCTAAAATAGACGATCTCATCATCATATATTTTCAAATCTAAAGGTGAATCCCCATCTTTAAGGCACTTTCTAAAGTCTAAAAATTCTAGATCCTCATAACGTATTTCCCTAATCTGACTCAAAAGTGTATAATCCACTGAAATTGATATGATAATCTTATGATTATAGATATCCTGAACTAAAACATGCATCTCAATCAATAAATTCGTCATCTTCCACTCAACACTACACTCATGTAATGCATGTTTATAATATTTCCTTCTTAGATAATCAACAACACTTTCTCCATTCTAAGGAAAATATGTTAGATCATAGTCGAATGACTACATATACTCAACCCATCTATACTACCTAAGATTCAAATCTTGTTGTGAAAAGGTATACTTTAAGATCATATGATTAGTATACATAGTAATCTTCTCACCCAACAGATAATGTCCACAACACATCAAATAATAATCCATTGCATCCAACAAGAGATCATGTATAGGGTATTTCCATTTATGTGGCCTAAACAATCATGACCTATATGCTAGAACTCTATCTCCCTGCATTAACATTTCCCAAATCCCTATCTCAAAATCATAAAAAACATATACTCCTTCCCTAGATCAGGTATGATCAAGATTTGTGTCGTATTAAAGTGCTTTCCCAATTCATGTAATACATTCTCACATGCCCTGTACCATTCAAATGTTACTCCATTCTTGTTCAAGACTGAATGTGGAGATCCCAAGTGGGAAAACTCAAAGACATTCCTCCAATAATATCTCACCAAACCCAAAAAACAAAAAATATAAAAAAATATTAGGATACTCTCAAGAAACAATGTCATGAACCTTTTTTGGGTATACTAATGCACCTTTCTCTAAGATGATGTTACCCATGAAGTGTACCTAATCAATCCAAAATAGATTATTAGATTGTTTTTCATATACCCGATGATCTATAAGCATACTTATGACAATGTAAAGATATAGGGAATGATCATAATGAGTCTTGGAGTACACTAATATGCCATCCCCCAATACTACCATAAACTAATCTATGTACGGGTGGAAGAATTTGTTCATCAAGGCCATAAACACTGCTAGTTCTTTTATCTGCCCAAATGACATTATGAAGAACTCATAAAAGCCATACCTTTTTCTTAAATAAGTCCTCGATATATCATAAGGTCAAACTATCAACTTATGGGAACCTAATCTCAATTCAATCTTGCAGAAAACACAAGATTCCCTCAACTAGTCAAATAGATCATTGATATGCAAAAGAGGATATCTTGTCTACATAGTCATCCAGTTTAACTTCTCACAATAAATACACAAGCAAAAAATATCATCAGACTTGTTTTCCAAAAATAGAATAGAGAAACACAAGTCAATGTAGTCAGATACATTAATACTCAATCATACATATCATACACTTGAGTGTTATGACATTGAAGCCTTGTTGGTACCATTTTGTATGGTGGAATAGAATCTGACTTACTGCTAGGCATGATATCAGTTGTAAATTCCAAATCTCTCTCAGGTTGAAGCCTTGAGAAGTCTTCATAAAAAAATCTTGAAATATTTCCACTATAGGTAGAAAGGAATCATAATTAAATCCTCTATAATCCAGCAACATACTAGCTTCCTGGGTGGTGATCTCGCATAGTTTTTTATGAGCTGGCACTGCATGACATGCCTTGATATCCCATTCTCTACTATGTTCATAATTTCCACCCTCAGGAGACGTAAATGTCATTGTCTTATGGTATCCATCAATGTGGTCTCAATATTATACTAAATTTTCCATACACATAATTATATCAGAACAAAAAATATATATAATGTAAATATCCTAGAAAAAATGATACTCTATATTCTCGAGAAATCACCCCATGCATAAACAGTTGTTTCTCAGATGTACTCCCAAAGGCGTATCAATTATCAAAACCCCCTCACGAAATCCACCACCAATATCAATCCATTAAAAATTATATTAGATATAAAATGATGAAAGTCACCAGTATCAAATAAGTCACTACAAAGCATATAAGATACAAGAATAGTGCCTCTAACTATCGATGGTCCAACCTTGTTATCCCACAGTGTAGGTGGAACAACATGGAACTATCCTACCCCTCTTCCTTGTGATATATCCTAATTCCCCTGAGCTGCACCACTCTGCTAATATGGGTTCCCTTTCCTAGACTCACCACATCCACTACCTCTATATCCATATTATTTATAAATATAACTACCTAAATTGTACTATGTATAAGATCCCCTTCCCTTGAACTAGATCTATATAGATCCTCCCTCATTACATGTGTATCATGGGTTCCTAAAAAATATCTATCGGATCCCCATCATGGTGAAATCTTGAAACTCTACCAGTGGTTGGGGGCACAATCTATGAAAGTGATCCGACCTACTATACTAGTGATAGAACACTTGGGGAAGGTCTTGTGTAACTGACACTTCCCATAGCCACTCTGCATTCCAATACTTTTAATAACATTATCTAAATGATGCTTCCTATTCTTAGAAGTAAAACATCTTGATCATTTATAACAAACCACCAATCCTCCACTGGAAGCCTTCTTTAGGTTTCTCTCAGAAATGAGAGCCTAATTAACCACTTCTGAAAACATATTCAGCCTGAAGATATTTACCTAGGAGTAAATTTCACATTTAAGACCTTCCTAAAACTACTTTGCTACAGTACCCTCATATCCTACCAACTCTATAACTAATCAATGTAATTCTATAATGAGTATGGCATAGTCTGTTACAGGAATATTCCCCCGAGTTAGTCACATGAACTAAGTTGTCCTCCTTGACATGCGTGTATCATAGTAATAGTCATCCAAGAACATCTCATAAATTCCCTTCCACTCTATGCTATCAATCTATCCATCTTGAGTCTGGATGACCCACCACCACTTCACTTGACCATGTAACATGTAAGTATCCAATTTGACTCTATTCTCAACATTAGTCACTTATTTTTCATGTATATTATGGATATAATCAATTCAAAACTCAGCTACCTATATTCTACCTTCTCCGATAAACATCAGAGGGTGCTGTAACCAAAACTGCTATGTCAGGTCATACATACTCTTAAGAACCCACCATATGCTTCTTTACATAAACTAGATGAATTGAGAAATGTTCTCCATGAACTTCTCTCCTACTTCATCAGCCGGCACTACCGGTGCCTCAAGATCCACTGTGGGAGGATGATTTCCAACCATAACATCCTATCATCCCCTAAAAAGCATTATCTTGGGTTCATATCTCTATTATTCTAAAAAAAATTATAGGAAACATAACACAACAATAACATTGTTAATCATAGTGATTTACAAAAGCTAAAACAAGTCATTCTCTCTTTTTCCACTATATGGTAAAAACTGATGCACTATCACTACCATTAACCATACTACATCTAGGACATAATTAAAAATGGGTAAAAGAATTCTCATATTCCTATTTTTCATTAGAAAACTAATTATTCAAATTTTTCATCATTTTACAAATTTTAATTTCACATCAGGAACTATTTTCAGTTCAATTACACAATCAAGGATGACATTTCAATTTCAACAACTTACCAAAAACCTACTTTTTCCCTATGTGCCTAAAATATTTAATGTCACAAAATAATCCTGTGTGCCTAGAATTATGCATGAATCCTCAAAACTCATTCCATTTCGATCCATGAGTCAAATATCAAAAAATTTCATTAACAATTATCATATCACAATACAAGTGCATCACATGAGGAGAAATAACATCCAATTGTATTGTTAGATACAATAAAAAAAATACCACCCCATGTACTTGGTTCCCCCCCATACATGGGTTAGGTACTCCCATTCATGAACTCATACCAAGGCTTTAATCGTAATATTCTCATATATACCTTTCCAAAATATTATGTCAAAAGAAAAGAAAATAATCCAACTCTCATGCAACATTGGAATGTCCGGACCCAGGTGCCACACATAATTTCCCCATGCAGGACGACTACATGATCTCAAATATGCCTCCCCATACACCAGTGGTTTCCAAATAGTAGTGTGAGTCTAATGTCAATCATGAAGAGACTATACTATCGTTATCAAAGAAGCACAATAGTAGAAATAAATAGACAATTTCCATATGATTCAATAAACAAACAAAACTAGTATCCCTTGATAAAAAATGAATTTCTATTTCAAAAACTAAATAGTAGATATTTCAGGACAAATATGTTAAAAGTGTCAATATAAAAAAACCAAAAATAAATAAAGACAGTAAAAATACCAAGAAGGTCCTGAATCACGCCTAGTTTACTCATCCTTGAACCCTCCCAACTCTGCCATCTAACATAGGACTCCTTCCCTTATCCTATTTTTCAAAAAATAAATCTTTTTGGGTACCGATCATGAATCCTAAGTGGGGTGTGATTACAAATCTGTAGGTAACCATCAATAGAATCTAAAAAATTATCCATCCAATAACATTGTATACATTTTTATACTGAATAAAATGAATTAAATAATGTAAATAGTTTACATATATTCAAAAATTTATTATATAACCAGATGATCCTTTGGGTTCCTGATGACACCCACACCATCAATACCTACTTCGACCCATCCCAGATTTTAATCCATAAACACATAGGTAAATACCACAATCTATTATAATCATGGTCTTTCAATATCCATTTTCTTTAAATTCTTATCATAGTAGATTGGAACCATATTCTAATGCCAACATTTTGGTCCCATAATGCCATGTCTAGCAACCCATGGGTATTTGAAGTAACAATCCATGTCCCACAACTCATTTGTCAATAATTACACAAGGTAAATTTTTTAGTAGCATACCTTTTTCCACACTCATTATCTTTATGGGAATTTTAAAAATCAATCCATGTCCCACACTTATTATCAATTTATCACTATTGGATTTTGAAGTATCAATCAATCTCCAACAAACGTTTATCAATTTATTACACAAGATGGGCTTTTTAAGCAGTGGTATGTGTCCCAAACTCATTATCAAATATAAGAATGTTAATAAATATTAACCCTCTTATAAAAATATCACATCATGGTATATTGTTTGCATTATAAAAAAATCATGGGTTGACACTTTAACCACATGGAATAATATGAAAATTCACCATTATTCCATTTATCAACTTTTAATCAAATATCCCATTAACCTTTTAGAATTAATCCAATGATCACATAATTCTTATATTCAATTAATTAATAAACTCAATAATTGACCAATTAGAAAAACCAATTAATTATCCATGTAATTGTTGAACCAATTAGTCAAAATCCACAAATTTCTTAATCACAATATTCCATTAATTAAATAACCAAATAATTAATCCAATTTTTGAAATTGAAATTTCCCCAATTTACCCAAATCATTATAACACAGAAATTAAATTAAATCATTTTAATAATCAATAAAACTTCCCTATCATGGAAAATGAAAATTATATAATTACATACGCATAATTCAATCTAGATTATGAGATTTTTAATTTAGACCACATATGTCGAAAATTGTGATGAATGATCAACAATGGAAACCCCCAATTGAAGCAGAACAACCACGACCATGATGAAGAACATAATCTTGATCTAAAACATAAATCCAAGATCAATAAATCATGATCCAACCATCCTAGATATAGATCCATTACAAATAGAGGAAAACATTGCATCATAGGATGATTGAATGATGGGATAGAGGGAGAAAATCACATGAAATGATATTTTCTTACCGGGAAAGGTGAATATCTTTAATACATGCTTTTATTTTTAAAGATATTAGATGAAAAGAATTTGGAATCGGTCCAAAAGCCACCAAAAATGAGAGAAATTGTTTAGGGTCAAGCTAGGGTTATTTTAGGGTGAATTCTAGGAGTTCATATATTTTGAATATATTTTTCTGGGGACATAATTTCAACACACATGGTTTCCAACTTGGGGTGCACAATTTCCCCTAACATTTTTCCTAACCATGTGCCTCATATAAGGGGGTCGTACGGTTACCCATAAGAGGGTGAACTGTTTTCTAAACTGTACAGCAGCCATGAAAATTTCCTTTTATATGGGTTTGAAATGTTTGTTGGGATGTGAGCATGGTTTGGGAAAACTGTTCACCAACTATGAACAACCCCTACTCCTTTAAAAAGTCTCCATAATCCCAAAAAACACACCCCAAGGAAACCCCCAGACAATATATATTAAAAACAATATAAAATAATATCTATAACCAAGCATGAGACATATCTAGAAGTGGTCCAGATCTAACAAATTATGAGAAAAAATTAAGTTGATGTTATTATTTAATATTAATTTTGGTGATTCTAAATGTGGAATAAATTTTTAAAAATTTCATTAACAAAATTAGAAAAATTTCATTTCAAATTAAACAAGTATACATGATGAATAAGCTATTTTCCAAAGAGAAATAACTCATATGTATAGAATGTTTTAATATAAAAATTGAGAATTAAATTTATTCCAATGACCTGAATTATATTTAATATAATATAATAGATATAATTTTACTTTAAATAAATATTTTAAATAAAATTTATATTTTAAATGATTTATTTAAAAAAAGAGTTTTCACTAAAAACCAATATTTTTTACTATTCATTAATAAATTAATATTTTTTGAATCTTATATAAAATTACTCTATGATTTTTGTACATGTTTATTTGAGGATTAAAGTTCATTTTAAAAAATATTTTTAAAAATTTATCTAAATATTAGTTTAACGATTTGTGTTCAAAGTTCAACGAAACAATTTTAAAAATAAAATATAGATTTTAGAATACGTTTATTTTCTTTCAAATGAATCTCATTTTATATATAATCCAAATAGATCCATTGAAATTAATTTATAAATGTATAAATAATAAAATTTTCATAATTTAGTTAGTCTTATTTATACCCTCCAATTTAATGAGTAGAATCTAACGACATATCATATTATAAAATATTTAGGCTCGAGGTTGTGGGTATCACAATCTGTCGATGAGATTAAATTTAAAGAAATATATTTCATGGGTTCTTTATCTTAAGTGTTCTGTGTTTCATACACTATGAAACCTAATGTTCCACTTTTTAAATATTTGGATTTTATATTAAAGGAAAGAATACTTACCTAAGGGGAAGCAGAAATTTTCAATACCATCATAAGGGTAACCCATTGAAGTTTCATATGGGTAACCTTGAGTCTCGAAAATCACATATAGTTTAATTTTTATTCAACAGAAGAACTAAATATTCTCCCATTAGTTGTAAGAAGTTTCTCAAACTAGTTTTTTGGAGTTGTTACCACCCGTTGGAAAGAGATGCTACCATTAGTTTCAAGGAGGTGATACCATTAGCTAAAATAGAATGTTGAGATTTATCTAGATGGTAAAAGGAGTTATCGTGAGAACTGATAGAAGAAAGGGATACGTTGAACTTTTCACAGTAAAATACACTTATCATTTTTGGAGGATCCTCCATGCATATGTGATAGTCACATGATGGATTTACAAGATCTCGTATTTCCATAACCACCTATTCTTAAGAAAAAACTATGATATGCGATGCTCAAAAATATAAAGCATATGAGTTTCATGTAGATAATAATTCACCTCAATATTTTATTGGTAATAATTTTGAGTTATGTTCCTCGGTCAATAATACATTAATAATAAATCCTCAATCCCTAATATATAACTAAGTTCGAGGATAACTATATATATCTGATTCATGCATACATTTAATTATGAAGAAAAAAAGTCAACACAATGAAATAATCAAAGAAAAACATTCATATTATTTAAAACCATGTTTTATAAAACTATTATGTTCCAAAATATGTGAAATATATGTAGTTTTACTTTTATGTATATACGTAAAATGAGAAAATGAAGAGATTCATGTCCTATAATCCAATGCATGTGACATTCATGTATTAGAATTAATACATGATTTTTCTATTGAGTATCAATGCATGAATGGGTCCACATGAGTTTATGTTATATAATAAATATGAAGAAGATGCATAATAAAATGAAAAACTTTGGTGTATTTGAGATTAGTATTATAAATATTAAAAATAACCATAGAATTATTAGGTATTTAGAATAAGGATTTTAATGTGGCTGATCACGACACATTTAAATGGATATTATAGTCATGATATATGGATATATTTAAATGAGGATTTAAATTAGTTTGATATGAAATTTTAAAACCTAATCCGTTATTGGAATATATTTTTAAAGAAAATAAATATGTTATTTTTAACACATTTAAATATTTGAATAATTGAGATGTCATCAAGAACAATATTAATGTTTTTGTAAATAAATATGTACATAAATGCAATGAATATAAATTCTTAAAAATTATAGAGAGAACAATTGTTCTCAACATAAGATCATATAATATACCATTTCATCCATCATCAAAGAGATGAAAATTCAGTTATGGGAAACTCTGTAGTACGATTATCACTTCTACTAGAGAATTTCATATTTGTAGAACAAGATATTGTGGAGTAATATCCTTTCAAAAAATATTGATCATAGGGACAACGATATGATATAGTAGGACTAGTAAGAAGGCAATATATTTGAATGATACCTTCCCAACACTTGTCTATGAATTGGGAAGCACTTATAATTTCAAAAACTTATAATGATAATAAAATCCATTAAATTAGCATAGAGTGATCATGATAATGAGCAGGTTATTATATCGATCCTGAACCATGTAAAATTATCTATGTATTTTTCTATACATTCATTATCTTCATTACTTGTGTATGTATTATTGAGATCACATATTAAATCCATTACTTTTAATCATAGAATAGGTTCAAGTGTAATGGGGGCTAATTGAAAAGAAAGTACAAACTCCCTAAATTTTGGGTTCAATGATTCTCAATTCCCACTATTAGTATCTATACACGATCTATATAGGATCTACATCCCTATTAAAAATAATAGGGATTATTATAATTATTGGAAAATATCCTGAAATTATATAGAATTATAGAGAGAACAGATTTTAATAAATTACATCCATTTCTAGATATAACAAGTGGATGTGGCTATGACTCAGTTGTACATAGAGGTAACAACCCTAAAAAGGGTTGAATGGGTATTAAATTGATCACCATATTCTATATAATAAATAGGACTTTCTGTACACCTAGATTGACACTCCTAGGGAATATGATTTGTAAAATTTACACACTCATTAAAAACCATTATGAATGACTTGAATAAATTGTTAGGATATAAAACCTAAATTGAAAATTACCATGTATTATTTAGATTGAATCCTAGAGATTCATTAGTTAAGATTTACATTTACTTTAGATGTTATGACTTATATATTTATATTTTAATATTTTCTATGGTTTATAGTTTGAGTATTCTCATCCCCAATTTTATTTCATTTATTTTAGTTAATTTTGGGAAATATGAGGAACCATGCTAACAACCAATGTGATAGAAAATTTAATGATTTATCTAATGATAAACCTAACCTTATGGGATTGGGAGATGATAAATTTATGGAAGTAATATATCAAATGAATCATGTTATGAATAGTATATTGAATCATTGGGAACACCCTCATTATACTAGGAAAGAGCAAGTTGTAGTCGATTACTTTATCTAGTAAAGGCCTCTTACATTTAGCGGATCTATTGATCACCTCTACAAATAATTTTTTTTATCTATATTGAGAAGAAATTATCTATCCTCTTTTTTTTTTATCAAGAGAATTTCATATTAGATAATTATCACATGGAGGGTGACGTTTAATAGTGGTGGGAACTAATAAAAAACATGATGTCTGAAGAGGAAATTGATTCCATGGAATGGAAATGATTAAATAATATATTATTTATTAAATATTTTCCCCAAAATATCTATATTAAAATGGGGAGGAAGTGAATTAAACTTATAAAAATTTAATATTATTTTATCAAGGAATATGAGGATAAATTCCAAAGGATTCAACAGTATGATTTCTACTTTGTTATCAAAAAAAAATTAAGGCAGTTCGATTGTTTAATAGATTAAAGTTGAGCCTTTCAAAATCATTGGTAATTAAATAATTTGATATCTATGAAGATATTTTCCATTTTTTCCTTATGGTTGAGATGTATATTGGTGTCTCTTAGTGGTATCATGGGGATGGAGATAGAAAGTAGAAAATGGAGTTTAGTTTAGGTGGATCAACTGATAAATCCCATGGAGAAAAGAAAAAACAACTTCCCACATGTAAAAAATATAGAAAAAATCATCCTGGAAACAATCTCTAGAGATCCAAGAGATGCTTCTTGTGTGTAAAATAATGTAATTAGGATAATAAATGCTAAAGAGATATGATAACACATAATAATTCATTCGAAGAAAATATAGTTCAGATCAACACTCAACATGTGGTGAAGTGTTTGAACTGCAAGTAATATAATAATTATGGAAGGAAATTCACTAAGACATGGTTTATCAATAATGATCAACGAAAAAACCTTTTTGGCCATAGGATAGTGTAAAGATAATTTTTATCACTACTGTTGAGGTGGATCTAGAAAATGACGTGGTGATAAGTAAACATGATATTAAATCATGAATGGATACAAAACTATATGATTATGGTTCTACACATTTTTTTATATCTTCCAAGATTAGTAGAACTATTCTGAAATCCCCTCAAAACATGGATGTTGTGCTATCTTTGAGAATGTATAATGATGAAATTATTTCATCCCAAGTATAAATCATTTTTCAAGTCAATTTTTATGGAATAAAACTCCCAAAAAATATTATACTACTTCTTTTAGTGTAGTTTGATGCTATATTGGGCTTTTATTGGATATCATTATATAAATACAACACCATATATTAGAGGATGGGGTCACTCTGCACATTTAGATTCATCATTTTATTTTTTAATAGTATAAGGTGGGGGATGAATCTTCTTTAGAATATTATTCCTAACTATGGATATTATTTCCTTATGATAAAGAATTTCAAGTTTAAATGATTGAGATAAATGAGAGAATTATGCACAAATATATTCCCATTGTGATGGACTATATTGATGTATTTCCAAAAGGAGTTAATGTTGTTTATAATGACTGAGAGGATGAGTTCTGAATTGAAATTATACCTATATCTCTACCCTTATCCAAGACTACTTACAATATGACCACCATTGAGTTAGAAGAACTGATGAAGAAGTTGCAAGAGAATCTAGAAAGGGGTTTTATATAAATGAGTGATTCACCATGGGTGTCCAAGTCCTATTAACTATAATGAAGGATGGTTCAATGTTCATTTTCATTTATTATTAGTAACTCAATGATATCATGATAATGAAAAAGTATTTACTTTCCTAGATTAATGAATTGTTTGATCAACTACATGGGGGTGATATTTTTCTAAGGTGGTCCTATGACTAGGATATCACCAATTAAAGGTGAGGAATGAGGATATCACAAATACAAACTTTAGAATAAGTTATGCACAATATATGTTCATAGTGATTCTATTTGAACTCACAAATTATCTATTAATCTTCATGGATTTAATGAATAGATTGTCTAGGTATTAAATTATGAAATTTGTAGTAGTCTTTATAGTTGAACTTGTGATACATTGTTAGTGAATTGAAGAGCGTGGGAAGTATTTGAATAAGGTAATAAAGAATTTTCAAAAGGATAACCTTTATGAAAAGTACAGTAAATGTGAGTTCACTAGGGAGGAATTATCATTCTTGGGGCATGTTATCACCAGCAAAGGGGTATCTGTTGACCCTTATAAAATATATGCAATTGTGGAATTTACTTGACAAATATATATATATAATCACTACATTTTCCTTAGACAAGATAGGTTTTACTGATTATTTATAAGAGTCTTCTCATGATTGTAAAACATCCTAACCAAGCTGAATCAGAAGTGAGTAAAGTTTTTACAGACCAATGAATGTAAAAATTGTTTCAAGGAATAAAAAAATTGGTTTATCATTGAACTCGAACTCACTATACCTAGATGTGTAGACATTTTTTTAATATAAAATGATGTGTCAAGGAATGAATTGGGCTATATAATGATGCAAAATGATAAAGTGTTACCCTACGCATCAAGGAGTTTGAAACTTCATGATAAGAACTACCCAATACATGACCTAGATTTAGCTATTCTGATATTTGAATTGAATATTTTGTTGAATGATCTATGTAGAGAACCAAAGCATGATGTACATAGAAATTAAATTACTTTTTCAGAATACATAATACGTGACAAAAATAGATGCCCAAAGACCGTATTAGATTAGTGTCTTTGGAAACTCCGGACATAATCTTCTAATCATGGTGAAAGATCTTCAATATCTCCCATAAAGATCTTCCCCTTTTGTTTTATTACCTAAAACCTTTATTTATATCCTCAGGAAAATAATATATGAAAAGGGTGAGCTCAAATGCTCAGTAAGGGTAAATATGGAGAACTTAAAAACAATCCATAAACATTTGAATGTAAAAACATGAACATAAAACATCAAAATATTGAGCAATGACATAAATCTTGGTAGTACATAAGGCATAGATCATAAAGGAACATTAACCATGATAAAATAGAATGGTAATAAAAAATTTAATTGTGGAATCCATTAAGCACATGTTATGATTTCCATAGTAGCCAAGGCATTACTGCCAAGACCATCATAGTGGAAAAAGACCTTTACTGAACCTAGTTTACTTGCCATTCCAGCCCCGTATTACTGAACCGGAATCACTTTTCGTTCTAGAAATATCTATCGCATGAGATAAAAATCTATACCCAATGCATTATAGGGAGATACATGTCCCACCCATATCATAAAGAAACCATTCTTATGTGTTCCCCAAAATCATAAATCATACGTCATAGCTTAACCCATGTAATAATAAGGGGATTCATAAACATCATGCCGTCATAACATAATCCATATAAGATAAAAGGACATCATAAAAATAATTCCATTATAAAATAATCAAATCAATGTAAAAATAGGGATATAAATAGAACCCTATATTATCTTAGATGGAAAATAATTTTGATAAAACACTTGAACTCAATTCTTGAAAAAAATCCCTTCTTCTTCTTAATAATTTTCTTTTCAAAAAATTACATTCACTGTTAAAAGAAAATAATTTTGTCTAAAATAATCATGAAATATTATAGAGGAATATTTATATAAATTAGCCGTTATTAAATCATAAAAATTTATTCATGCTTTATAAGTTAAAAATCATTCTACTCGTACTTTTTCCGGAAACGTCAAAAAGTACCTCGTATGGTAAATAAAAGAAATATTATTTCCATACCTTGTGGTAAAATTACAAAAAGGGTAAAAATCACTTTAAACATACATGTAATAATAGTAAACATTTTATGAAAACATTTTGAGAAAACTTGTACATGGATGATAATCATAACCCCAGTAAATACTTACGAACAAACAATCTCAGATAAAAATGAGATTGTAATAATTATCCCTTAACTTTTATATACACATCATAAATTAAATAAAATTATATGAATATGAAAATATCTTATACTTAATAATAAAAATCATAAAACATTCTTGGGAATCATAAAAACAATATAAAAGAAATAGATCGTGCTAAGGCATATGTCTCACAAAAATAAAATTGAGACGAAATAATCCCATACCTTATGTCCAATTTCTTTCGTATGTGTCCAAGACTCCTGTATAGTGGGTTTCGACATATTATTAAATTTAAAAAGAACCATAATAATATTTATTATATCATATATGATTCACTTAAGACTTCATATTACCTGTTTATTTGTCAATTCCATGTTAAAGCAGCGTTTTGGGTAAAATCATTTCATTTATCATCCGTGTTTTGACTTGTAATTGTTCATATGATTACTCAGATTATGATTAATAGCTTGCATAATTTAAAACAAGATTTATATATAATATATATTCAGAATATACATATATATAATAGACCGATAAATGGAAAGAAATACACCGTTCATAGAGACGGTACGCCGTACGTACGCATGAATGATGTTTTCGTTTCTTTATTAAATTCAATGGATGTAAGTAAATAACATATAAATAAATCCAGTATCATTAATATGTCATATATTTCATGATTATATAATTTATATAGTTTATAATCTTTCTTGAATGTTTATCTTGGTGAATGAATCTCATCGTGTCGTGGAGACGGTAATCCGTACATATGCACGAGCGATTATATCATTCCGATAATTATTGAATGGAATTAGAGTGTATTATATAATATCTCAGAATTAGTATCATGTTATAATAACCATATATAGTTATTATTTACACCATTATACCCATTCATGTAAGGTGGTGGTGGAAAAACAGATTACACCATGGTGTGGAGATGATATTCCGTACGTATGCACACACGGTGATTTTATTTTCCATAGGATTGATAGAAGGTGAAATAGGGTTGGTTCATATTTATAATAAAATATCATTATATGAGTGATATTGATGTTATTACTTTATTATGAAACAACAAAAAAGTGGATGTAGAAGAAGAAATTAATTTGAAAGAATCGGTAAAGGATATTACCTATTCTTCAACGTTCCTCTTTATAACCTCTTCTTAGGGCACTAATGTTGGTCTATAAAGAATACCAGTACCTCTAGTATGTTTCTAGGGAAGTGGAGAAGAGAAATGTTCAGGGTTTGGCCCAGACTTAAGGCTCAAAGTGGTGTGAGGAGGAGAGGGAGGAGGTGCCCTTTTATAAGAGATGAGAGGTGCACTTTTGGAAACCTCTAAAATATTAATTTATAATAAACTCAAACCCCACATAAAAACCTAAAAAAATAAGACAATATAGATATTAGATGATATAGGGTTGTAATATCATCAACAAATAATATTTATACATGTTGGTAATTTATTTTAAACCTTATCAACTTGATTTAACCTTATTTAATCTATTTAATTTTATTTGTGGTAATAATATTCTAAATTTCAAATTGTTATAAATAATTACTTATGTGTTGTGAATTGTCAATAATTGGATAATTTATTACATTTTATACCTTATAAATTTCAATTAATAATTATTAAATATTTTTGAGAATTTTAAACATTTTAATAATATGTTATTTTTATAAAATAACAATAGTATCATTTTGACACTATTCATTTATTTGAATTTAAATAAAATCCACACAGAGGATATATTTGAACCAAAATAATTAATAGATTCCTAACATGTCATATTCATCTAAAAAATTTATGGAGAACATTAATTTGTTAATATAAAATTTATTTTAATATTTTTAAAATCATTTATTTGATATTTCCCTTAATAAAATAATTACTACAACATTTTTGTATAATTATTTAACATACATATTTGTTGCATAAAAATTAAAAATAAAAAATATTATCCTGATAAATATAATAACTTACATAAGAATACTTTTACTCAAATTTATCATCTAAAATCACAACATTTAAATTGTTATATTTATTAAATTATGAAGGTGACAACTTTGACATAATTTAAAATAAAATAATATAAGTTTCATAATCAAATTTGTAAGGCTCGAAATGGAAAAATATTCAACTATTGGATTCTTATAGATTACATCTACATGAACAATAAGTTTTGGTTAGGTTTTTGGGCCTTTAATGGGTATTATTAGTTTAATAAAAACTATATTATTTATTTTTCACTAAATTAGTTATTTCTGTATCATTAATGTATAAGATATTAAAGTAATTATATATATCTTAAAAATTACATATAAATTACCATGATAATGAAAAAAAATTTATCTTTAAAATGAGTATTTATAACCGAATTTATATTCTGTATAACCTTATATTAAATATAATTTAATTATTAAATTTTGAGTGAGACATATTTCACTTTCATTTAAATAAAATAAATTAAAGGTATTAATCACATAAAAGTGGGTTATAATAAATATCATTTCGACCCAAGTATATTTTAGGATGAAAAATAATCATCCAATTAAAGTAATACAAATTTTAGGGTAATTTTATAATATTATTTTTACCCTTAATTACCTAATTTAACTTTATGTGTGGTAAATAAAATTTACCGTAGTTACTATTCATAATGCCCAAAAATAAGAAGTAACCTATTAACATAATTTGGACCTAATGATTCAAAATATGGAATCCATTTTTCCAAATTCAAGATACAGAAGATGTAGTAATTAATTTAAAATTAATCCCGTTGATGAAAAAAACTGGTTTTTATTTAAAACATTGCAAACGATTGAAATGTTTTTACCTATGAATTCAATTTAAAATTAATGATAATTTCATAAATTATATTAAATGGTAAAAATATATTCTATTTGTTCTTTAAAATCATTAAATATTATAATTTAACCAAATAAATTATCTTAATGTAAAATGTTGTTTTTAAATAAAATTTAGCGTGTTTGTACTATTCATCACAATATGAACGTTATCATAAAAATTACAAAACTTTATCCAACGTAGATTTTTATATCATGATTCAGAAGAAGAAGTTTATTTTTTAAATTGAATCTATAAACTAGTTAAAAATTAGAATAAAATGGGTCTGCCTTCAAAAGGTGCCAAAACTGTATTTTTTTAAAAATACTTATTTTAACCGAAAAATTTATTTTGTTCTCATAACATGTTATAAAATATGTGTAAGTTGAATTATTATGTAATAAAATTAAAGATTTAGTTAATACTAATCATAAGGTCTAGTTCATAATAATATTATAACAATATATCATTGTTTAGTGAAACTCAGTATTGCGTACAACACACGCTATTGAGAAAGTTTTCTCTTGCATGTAATGCAAGCCAAGTCAGGGATGCGTGTAGGAAAATCTAACTTTGGTGTTTCTTATAACATACTGAAAATATATTTCAGTTATACATTTATCAAAATCTATACTTGGTGTTGTGTAAAATTAATTTTATTAAAAAAACATGAAATTGTGTGCATCACAATCCAATAATAGTGTTGTGTATACTGCAAGTAAATAAGATGTTGCGTATAGTGCAAGATAATCTTGGGGAATCGTACAACAAAAGACATCAAAGAAATTAAAAAGAATAATTCTCATAAAATCTCAGGGTGTTACAATTTATATATGGAGAAGTGTGAAATATAAATGGATCACAAGAGCGTAAAGTATGTATTCACATATAAGGAATTTAATATTCACCAGTTTTGATGGTTAGATATGATTGAAGAGTATGATCAGTCAATACATTATCCTCTTATGAAGTCAAATAATTGATAAGATTCTATAATTTGGAAGGATCCCCCAACCTAATCCATGATGTTTGTTGAGAGGGATCTAACCATTTTATATTTTTAAAGGATGGAAATGAAAATCATACAGGAAGGAGAACCATCCTACATATCTCAAATTATTACTCAACCATCCATTTTGGAGAAGGTGAAGGACTCTCAAAGAGATTATGTTGAAATATAGAAGAAGGTGGAAGACACCACAAAATAAGAATCCTTATAGTTAATAATTTATAAAGATGGAGTTGTAATATTTTGGTCATTATGTTGTTTACCATCAATTCATGAGATAAAGAAGGATATATTTAAGGATGCACATAACTTGACTATCTCCATCCACCCAGGGAGCATGGTAATGTATTGGGATCTCTAAATATAACTATTAGTGGAGAAATATAAAGAAGGATATCACATAATATATATCAATGTTCTTAGTATGTTGGGATGTGAAGGTTGAAAGGTAAAACACAAGGGGATGATGCAAAAATTACCCATACCATACAGAAACAGGAGAACGCCACAGTGGATTTCATTATAGGTCTTCCAAATACACCCAAAGAGAATAATTCCATATGATTTATGGTGGATTTTTTTACAAAGGATTTTATTTCATCAATAATTGAGAGGAATTATAACTAAATAATCTTTAAATGATATACCTTAGTTAAGTGGATAGGTTATATAGAACAATTACATTTATTGTCGTTGATCAAGATCTGGGATTTACCTCTACATTTTGGAAGAGTCTATAACTTGTTCTAATCATTTATTTTAAATTTTGTATGAATTATCACATCTAAGGTGATGTAATGTATTATTGGACTATCCAAATACTTGAGGATATGTTGAGATCATCCTTGATGGATTTAAAAGGAAGATAAGATCAACATCTTCATCTGGATGAGTTCTTATATAATAATATCTTTTTCTTAAGAATAAATATGGTCATGTATGAACCTCTTTATGGGAAGAGTTATAGAACACCAATGTGGTGGGATGAAGTTGTTGAATGAAATCTTTTGGGACCTGAAATTGTCAATGAAATGGTAGAAAAAAAAGACCTATTCATCTTCACATAAATTATTCTCAAAGATGAAAGATGTTTTATAACAGTAATCATCGACGATATCTGGAGTTTGAGGTTGGAGATAAAGTGTTCCTCAATGTATCTCCATTGACGAGAGTCATGAGATTTTGGAAGAATGGAAAGATAATTCCCAGGTACATCGACTCATTTTAGATTCTTGATTGCATCGAAGTTGTATCCTATTGAATGGAACTATGAACAACCCTATCCCAAGTACATGACAAGTTACAGGTATCCCTCTTGATAATGTTAGTACAATATATTGCAAATGTAATTAATTCAGAATTTATACAACTAGAAAATTATCTCTTTTATGTGGAGATTCTGGTAATGATATTGAACCATAGAGACAAATTTCTACACAACAATATGACTTACCTACTCAAATTACTATGGCTTAATTATAAGTGAGTGGAGGAGATCAAAGAACTGGTGGAATTAATGAAGTAGAAGTACCGTCATATTTTTTCTCCTTTTTAGAAAAAAATTAAATTTCAATGTAAAATGTTATTTAAGGGGAGAAGATTGTAATGACCCATAATTTAATTAATATAACTTCCCTTATGAATATTTAATTAGGTCAAAGTTAGTAATATATTGTCATATAATGCACCTAAATTATATGATCATACCAAAAATATTTTATTATTTCAATTTAAACATTAAACATTGTTAATAATTATATCCACAATAATTTAAATATTATAATAGTATAAAATGTAGAAAATGATATAACTAAAATATTAAAATTTGGTAATTCTTGATCTCCCAGAATAATCGCACCCCTGAACAACATTGTAGATTTGAAGCATAATATTTTAATGTAATATTCATCTTGAAAATGAGAATATATATATCCTTGAGAGAAAATAGGAGGGAATGAAGAATTAAAGAATTATAAGGTACTCATATAATGTATGGAACCCATATAATTATTAAAAATTGGACAATCAGAATAGTAATCTGAATGTTGGAATAAGGATTTGACCGTCAGAATTGTGATCTAACAATTTTAAATAGTAACCTAACCATTAGAATAGTATCCTCACTTATGAAAGTGAAAAGTAATAAATTTTTATTTTATAAAATTATAATATGACTTATTTATATCAAGATAAATGTATCTAAATGTTCAAAAATTGATAAATTAGCTGTTTATATTTTTGTAAACCAAAAATGTTTTATTTTATTTTAAACAAAATATATAATAATATAAAATTTATTTTTTTCAAATGGTTTTATAAGTTAATATCATGTTATATTATAATGATAATATCATATTTTTGACCATACATAAATTTTCAATGGGTCATAAAATTATCAAAATATAAAAATTTATATTTTTCAAATAAATAAGTATTTTATTTAAAATTAAATTTCTCATATTTTTAAAATTATTTTCATAAAATTGATTTCACTTTAAAAATGTAAACATCCTAAAATTGTTTGGTTTATTTTTTTTATACCGTGTTTGTTCTTTTTATGATTAGTAAAATATGGAAAAATAGGTTAATTTTCATAATAAGCTAAATATATGAATTTATGAGTTAAGGAAAAGGAAATAACCCATTATATTGAACTCACATATAAAATTTACTATATATAGTCACAATATTCCATACTATTATTAGTATTGAGCCAAAATATTAAACTTTTGAATATAATATACAAAACACCCTTTCAGTCCACACATTCTAAGCCATGGAGCATACCCACAATGAACCCAATTTTCCTCCCAATCCTCTCCCATTAGAACTACTGATTATGGTATCACCAAATACCATTTAAACGAGCCTTAAGGGGTTACCTATTGGGATAACACCTAAGGAAGAGGTAAAATTCTCGACTAAACCTTTATCAATTTTATTGTTATTCTATCACAAACAAATGATCTCCATCCACATTAAAATAGTAACATAAGTATCCTAAATAAACTAATATGTTTTTATGGTGTAATATCCATACTCTACCCTCACCTTAATTGATTCTTATGAAAATTATGTTCACAATATGGTTGGTTTACTGCATCCATGAAGAACACACTTCATTTTTCTCCACCTCTTTCAATGATGATCATAAAAATATTATTATGGTAAAATATGAAGATAATTAGTATATTATAACTTATTCCATGTTATATAATTAAATAAAAACCATTTAATGGAATAAAATGAATCATGTTCATGATGGTTCGCATAAAAACCTAAATGAACTAATCGCATAACATTAACATTTTTACAGAACGAATTATCTATATATAGAAACAAATATAAATATTTCAGACCATATAATTATATAGAAGAAAAATAATACCATTTAATTTCACGTATAGAGTTTTAGTTCCATTTGATAAGAACTTAAATAAATATCCAGAACTGATCCAACCATGAAATCATGAAAGGAATCCCTCGAATGAGTGAAATTAAACATTATATATCACTGTAATAATTACAAATGAACATAAAAGAATTATAGTAAATAAATAATATGTGTAAATGGATCTAAATTAGTAATTAATGAATTTAATTATATTATTCATATTGTTAAGAGAACGTAAAATTTGACTCTGGATATAAGTTAACAGATCTCCCAAAGTAACCCTATTTTTTTGGGACATGATTTCTCTCTCTGTTCCCCACATCCTATCTATATCATTCTTAGTTAACTGTTCAATATAATATTATATATAAATAAATATCTATCTTATATACACACACACACACACATATATATATATATTAATTCAATACTCCTTGATTGGGATATACATGTTTTAAAGGGTTCATTCTCAATTTCATTCAATAATCAAACCCAATTAAAGGTAACTTCTTTATTTCTTACCCCATTTCAATTTCCACTCCATAAAATGTATTGAAACATCATTAGTTTCTATATTTTCTCCATTCTATTATGGATTTTTTTAGTTCATTTTTGTTTTATTAAAATAAATATAATCCCCCCTGATGTTTCATTACATTTTTCTATAAAACCAACTTATGTTATACATCTCCTAAGTTACCTATCTTCCCATTTTCACATAATATCTTTAGTTAGAAATCATTTTTCATGATGTATGATTATTTTTACCTATTAATATTTTAATAAATTTAAAACCCTTATTTCCTGGAATAATTTATACGAAACCTTCTATTTAGGCTATCAGACAAGATTATGCAACCCAGTTTTTTCCATGTGTAATTATTATATTTATACATTATTTAGGATTTTTATGTGTGGAAAAAATAATCATGTATATGTTATAAGGAGTGCACCCAGATAAAATTCCAATGCATTGGGTGTAGCAACCCCCCAGTAGCTCGGAGCCAGTGCATACTTTAGTACATTGGAAAAAGATATAAGGAATCACATCCCAATGGAAAAAATAGTTCACTATTTATGGTAAACTAGATACATACTTTAATATAACATTACATTTGAAATAAAAAATTTAAAAATAGTTTGTTTGAGAATAAAATTATTCCTTCTAGCATACTCTTTCATGTCAATCAAAGTACACTTCATGGATTCTTGGGAAATGAAACAAAATAAAGGTGGGATAAAAGTATTAGAAAGGGTTAAGTACAAGAGAATAAATGAATAATCAATAATAATAATCAATAATAACAATTAATATAGAAAGCTAAATAACTAAAAAAACCTTCTATAGAGCCAATAAACTGAGAAGGAAGTGTATAGAGAGATAATATCAATGTGAAAATGTCCTAGATAATAATTATCAGGGAATTTTTAATAACTTAAAACACATTCAATGTATTCAATAACATGTCTATCATAACTAGATAATGAATAATAAATATGGAATGAAAAATAATTGAAAACACATTCCATGTAATCAATAACTGAGAATAAAATGCATCTATAGATAATATCACTGAAACAATATCATGGATAATAATAAATGAAGTATTAAAGAAAAAAATTCATAATTACTGGAAGTCATGAACTCAATATCATGTTACCTCTATCGCTAATACCCTTCACAAGACAATTTAAAACTATTAGGTACAAAAACATCTGGTTTGAGCAATAAAATTATGCTACCATAAAAATTTGTTTCATGATACTACCAATGTATCAAAGGGATTTTTATGACTGGTACCGACCTATGTATTCATATCTAAATCACTCCTCATATATAGAATAATTGGTCTAATTCAGGAACTATGTTCCCTATCATCAAATATTCGTATTGTGTAATGATACAGATGTATCATTATTTCCATATATGAAAAAATAAATTTCAATTTAGAAAACCATACTTATAAATGATATATGGTTTTTGAAATAAACATATCCTGGAAAAATAATATTTATATTTAGGGGAAATTTAATGTCCATAAGAAAGTGAATAATTCAATGGAAAATTAATAACTACAAAAATGAATCGACGAACTGAAAGTCAATTCTTTCCTTGAAAACAATGATCATGAACTATCCAGAGGGAGAGTAATGATAATATCAAAAACAAATATACCCAATGGAGTAAGAATAAATGGTTCTCTTCATTGATCAATCAATGTACCATAAAATGTTTTTTAAATACATTTTCGAGGAAAATATCATTTTCATTTTGGAAATCACATAGTTTTAAAACAAAAATTTCAAAAAAAATTTTGAAAATAAATTTATTGTAAAATAAAAATTTAATATTATAAAAGAATATTTTAAAAAATTTATTGGTCATGATGGTTGGAAATTTTGTTCGTGCTGTACATATTAAAATAATTATTCCTTTCACTTTTTTGTGCATGATATAAATGTGATTTTTTTAAAAAATATATGAATATTACTTTTAATTTTTTTATAAAAAGAAAAAATGGGTAAAATTATATTTAATAAAATATTTTTAAAATGGTTAATAATAATTTTTAATTTTTTTTGGAAAACATGGTTTGGGTAGAAAAAAAATTTCTGACTAAAGAGAGAAATAAGGTTGGATTTTATTTAAGACATTTCTAAATTTTTTATATACCAAAGAGTTGAAAAAGTATAATATTACTTGAATATACAATGAATTAATTGAGGACAAGAAACTTAAATGGTTTTATAATAGAATTATAAATAAATTTAATTCAATTCAATTTCATGTATAAACAATTTTTATGAGAAAAAGAATATAAAATGAACCAATACAATGATCATAATGTTGAATTTAGAATTAGTCAATAAAACAATTATTTTTTTCAAATAATAATAAACTTAAATTATGTTTAAATAAAAAATAATATAATTAAAATTCATTACACCAACAATATTATATTATCAAAGATAACTAAGAAGTAATATAACCTAATTAGAGGAAATTGAGTTATAAAATTCCTTACAACTTGGTAACTACAAATTCAGACCCCCTAAAAAAATAAAATAAAAAATTTAAATACATTGAATTATTAATGAGTAATGTTATTACATGTAAAAGGGGATTATATACACTATATAAAATATGTAAGGTTCTTACAATTACAATATGCCTCAATGACGAGTAATTGAGATAAAGTTCTTTACAACATGAGTCCTTTTAGTTGAACATGCATTAATCTCTGGTATATTGGTTTTAAAAATTCTATTTCGTTTTAAAAAACCATTTTAATATTTATAATATCATATATTATTCTATTATAACTAATTATCACCCTTCTATTAATAACCATTCATTTTCTTCATTGTTTCAGGTGTTAATTGCCTTGTTTTCTCATACATGTTTCATCATGAATGATCCAGTTCTTGTGTAAATTATATAGTTTTATCACTTATAAAATAATAACCAAGATATTATTATAATATTTTTACATAAATTTTAATTTTAAAACCAATCATGCAAGATGGTTATGAAAAATGAAGCATGTACGATCGTAAAGAAGATAGGTTGTACGTACACATGAGTGAAATTTCCATTTTCCAATGATTATTATGGAATAGAGGTAATTAATATATTACATTTACAAAATAATAATAAGATATTCAATGTAGTGTGGTGATAAAAAGAGAGTCACATCACTTAGTGAAGGTGGTAGTTCACACGTACACAAACAATGTTATCATTATTTAGTGAGTGAAAGGTTAAGAATGAAAAAGATATATTTTATTTTTATAGTGATAAATATGTAACTAATATAATAATTATTTAATTTATATAAAATATAATATATATAAATATATTAATTTAATCTTTATTACATTCTATGTATAGAGTAAGAGAAGAAATAATCACATCGCTTCGTGAGATAGGAGTCCGCCGTACACAAAATAGACGTTATCATATCCCTTACAGAATATAAAGTAAAAACAATTATATACGATATAATGAATTAATAATTATAATTATGATAAAAATATTGTATATATACTTTATATCAATCATCAAACCCATTTGTGAGATGTGGTAATGGAAATATGAGTGACATCTGTTTGCGAGGCGGTAGTTCATTGTACACACGAAGGATGATTTCATAACCCATTTTATGTATGTGGATATATTTGTAGGTAATAAACCCAGAAAAATATATTACTATATGTTAGATAATTTTTTTATTATATCAACATGTTTTAAAACTATTTTATGGAGTTGGAGAATGAAATAAAAAACATGCATAGTGATGAATGTAACCTCTTTTTCGGGTGACATCCTTTTGTTAGAACCAGAAGATATACTTTGATGAATATAATACCAATATAATGATTATATGATAATATTATAATATTTGGTAAGTTATTTTAGTTGTATTGGTATATAAAAATGGTTTTATTATGTGAATAATAGAGGATTGGGGCAATCCTTCTATAAGTGAGGTGAGTGGCACACTTGTAATATTTGAAAAAGAAAAGCTGTAACAATGTCCTTCACATAAAAAAGGGAAAAAATATTCTATTATAGAGCATTAGACATTATTGGGTATATATATTGTCATAAAATATGTTTTATACATTTTTAGGTCAATTTAACCCTTATCGTTTTAGTTTAACCCATAGTAAATCCATTCTTTTCCTTAACCACGGTAAACAAGTTTTTCTCCTTTCATTAATAATTTTGATCAAAAATTAAGTAGAACTTATAATACAATATTAAAAATTAATATAATAAATAGGAATCAATTTTTAAAAATTCGTTTTGCAGATGTGGTAAATTTCATTTTAAAATTAATTCTGTGGACATAATGAGAAAATGAATTTTAAAGGGAAAAATGTTCAAAAGTTTACCATCATTTCATATCAAAACTCAACATAAAAATTATTCAAATGATATAAATTGGATTAATATATATATAAATGAACTAATTTTAATCTAAATATAATTAAAAATATAATTTAACTTTATAAATAATTTAAACCAAAAAGCATTTTTCAATTAAAATTCAATATTTTTTACAGTTAATCAAAAAATAAAATGTTTTAGAAAATCCAAAAAATTCCCCATAAGATAATTTTAATAATATTATTTCAAATATTAATTTTATTTTTTCAAAAGAATATTCTTAATTTGGAACAAATTAATTTTAAATTATATGTGTAAAGCCTGACTAAACCTTGTTTTAGAAAAAATAAAATTTTTCAGAAAACATTTCATTTACTTTAAAATGATTCTTATTTTATTTCTAATAAATATATAAAAATAATTTTCAAAATTTATTTAGTAATAGTCATACCTTCTAATTTAACAACTTGGTATACTATATTACGGTTCAATAAAAATCACGGTTGCGTGTTCCACAAGCTATCTATGAGATTAAATTTTAAGAAACGTATTTCGTAGATTGTTTATTCTCAGTGTTACATGTCGCATATGCTATCGAATTAAATGTTTTATTTTATAAATTTGGGTTGTTACATTCTTCTCAGCTTAAATATATTATGTACTAATAATTTATATTTTATCTTGGTAATCAAGGGTTTGACATTCAAAAATACAAATATTGGAAATACCAAATCATAAAAGGGTTAATAAAATTACCTCTTAATAATATTGATAATTAAGTAAAAAGTAAATATGTAATAACACCCAGCAAGGTTACTAATCAAGAGAAAATTGGTGGAAGTTGATGTTATGGATATTGATGAAAATAGTAAATAATTATTGCGATCGATTGAGGTTATTAATCATAAGAAGGTGAATGATTAATGAAAATTTAAGGGTCTCAAATCCATAAATATGTGATGATTTAACATACCATCTAATTCATTGGATATGAATATAATAGGATAAATATTCTGTAAAAATATTCCTTTCCTAAATTTGAGGAATGAATTTCTTTGTTTTAGAATATAAAAAATATATACCAGGTTGATCTGACTCTATTTCATAATCACAATTTAATCCTTTGGTTGCGCTTCGGTCAATTTACAATTCATCCCTTACCATAATAAATGAATATCCAAAAATTAATTTTTTATTCCTTAAGCACTTAAATTCACATTTAATTAATTTTATAATATATAAAATTGAGTAATGTATTTCCATCAATATCTAACTATTTTATAATTCCAATATATTTAGCACAAGTTTTCAAATATAATTAATCTCCAAGACTCAAAATTAGCACCACCGGTTCATCATTTATACTTATCATTCAAATATTTTACTAAAACCAATGACGTATTAAACTGGACATCATAAAGGATGGTGGTATATGCTAAACCATTATCTTCCTTCGATCCTGCGTTCAAGCCCCACATCATTTACGGATCCTACAGGTTCACCAAGTATGCGGGTTGTCGATATTATAAAATATATTAATATAAATCCTATAAAATTCCCCAAAAAATAAGATGTATATCCTTGAAAGAAAATTAATCTTTAAATAACCTTCTTACTAAGGGATTCAATACACCAAATTATTATAATGTTTAATAATATTATTTATATATTATTATAGTGTTATTAATGATCATATTAACTGTAAAGGTTATTTGTACCTTTAAACTTATGTCTAGAAAATGTAAAGGAATTATTCATCATATAACTTGTCAATAAAAACGTATTCTTTCTGTAAATTTCTCGTAAAGTATCCCTAATATTTATAGAATCCTATAACATAAAACCCAAAGGTAGGTGTTTATGAATTTGAACATATGATCAATCTTAAACGCCATAAACCATTATAGTATCCATAAACCTTATGTTAATAAATACATATATAAATAGTAAATTTAATAGAATCCTTAAATATTTCATGATTCTTATTCCAAAATACCATTGGTGAAAATATTTAGGTAATATAATTCTAGAATCCCGATAAATGCTTCAACCATTTTATTTCAATATTGGTATTTTCATTTTCTAGAATATAACTATTCGACGAGGGAATTGAATTAGATAATACCATAGATATCCACATTTAAGAAAATGAAATACAATTGGATAAATAGGATAATATTTATTTCATTCCATCATATTTTTTTCCAGATCAATTCTTCAATTTATGCCCTTCCCTTCCACCCATAAATCATATTCCCATTTTATTGAGACACTTTCCTAGGTGTCTCCTTCCAAATTTATTACATGAATGAAATAGAACCTTTTCTCATCCACATTCTTCATCACTTGAGCTCATAGAGAACACCATCATTCTATTCTTTAGTGAGTTTGAGAGTTGGTTAAGGTATTGGTTGTTAATTATATTTTTAGATAACTGATTGAGAATAATAATTATATCCTTTACTCATATCTTCATCCCATTTTTTCTCATTTTCACCACATTTTCCTTCATATTTAAGGTTAACATGATTTCTTCAGGTTCTATCCATGGACTAGAACCAAAAATCGCAGTGTGAGCAAGAATAATAATAGTGAGAAAACCTAAAATAATTTATAGGATGTCTCAATCATTACATATTTTTTCAATATAAGATACCTTGAGTTTAGCCTGGGACATTCATTATTATCATCTATTTAAATCCCTTATAATGGTTCATAAAGAAAATTTGAATTTTCATAAGCATATCCCATGATAGTGTCAAAACAGGTGTTTAGTGAGGACCATTTTCATGCACCAATTCATTATTGGGTAAAGTAACTAGAACCCTTTTCAGATTTATTGCTTTTAGGTAAATTTTTTCCATAACCACATCCACATGTGTTATCCATAATTGGATTTATTTATGGGAAAAATCACATAATATTTACGTTACCAAAAAATTATGATGTTATTATATAATTTTCATCAAAGACTATCATGAGATTATGATCCCTAATATATGTTTTACTATATATAGTTCCCAAGTTTTCTACCAAATTTTTATTGATACCAATGATAGTAACCTAAACACTTGTAGAATGGAGTGAGTGTATTCTTTATTACATTAGTATAAGATACGTGGATTCACTACCCAAAGGATTAGTAGTCTTGGTAAAATAGATACATATATGATTATTATAATATAATTGAATGAATATATGACGACATATTTTTTTGAGGATTACATTATTCCCTCTAGAGTTTCCTTACATTTCATGCATAGTAAATTTCATGGATTCATGGGGAAAAACAAAATATGGGTGAAATCCAATACATAGTACGATTTAAGTACAGTAGAATAAATCCTGAATCAATAAGAATAATTAATATGGAATGTTAAATAACTACACAAACATTCCATATAATTAATACAATGAAAGTGAAGTTCATTTAGATACAATATCAATTTGAACATATCGTAGATAATAATCAATATGGAAAGGTAAAAAACTAAAAAGACATTCCATTTAATCAATTACATGACTATAATTATCGAATGAGTAATAATCAATACAGAAAGGTAAAAAATTGAAAACACATTCCATCTAATCAATAATAGAGAATAAAATGCATCTAGAGATAATATAATTGTGAAAATATAATGGATAATAATAACTAAATTATTAATGTATGAAATTCTTAATTATTGGATGTCATGAACATGGTATTAGGATACATGTACGATCAAGACCATTCAAAAGATAATTTAATACTAATGGGTATAAGCCCATCCAATTTTTTCAACTGATTTTATGATATCTTACTGATTCACCTAATGAGACTATCAATGCATTGAGGGTATGTCGATAACCATGACCCACCCATGTCGGAATGTGCAATTCTTTACTAATAAATGGAATAATAGATTTAAGTCATGAATAAATTTCCTTATCGTCAAATATTTTTATTGAGTAAAGAATTCATAATTATTAATATTTTCCTAGATAAATAAATAAATTTCAATGTAGAACACTATATATAAAAATGATATATAGTTTAATAAATAAATATATCTATGATAAATAATATGGATATTTATGTAAAATTTAATGTCCATGGGAATGTGAAAATTTTAATGGAAAGCTAATGACTATAAAAATGATTCATAGAAGTGAATTCCTATACTTCCTTGGCCAAAACGATAATAAACCATTGATAGGAAGAATACAAATGATATCAATACCACATATACCCATTAAAGGAATAATAAATAGTTGCTTTCATTGATGAATAGAAGTACGATATAAAATATCTAAAAACATTTTTCAATAAAATAACCTTTTCATTTTGAAAATAAATTTATTTAAAACTAAACATTCACAAAACATTTTTAAAATAATTTCTTTCAATATAACCTTTGAAATGTGTAAAATATGTTTTAAAAAATTTAAATAGTTATGATGACTAGATATTCCATTCATTATACACACATTAAAACAAATATTACATTTAGTTTTTTTCGTAAAATATAAATGAGAATTGATTAGAAAATGAAAAAAATATTCCTTTTAATATTTTTTTATAAAATGTAAAAATGGATAAAATTTTATTTGACAAATCATATTGAAAAAGGTTAGAAACGATTTGGAAATAGTATTTGAAAACATTTTTTGGGTAGAAAACAAACTACCGACTGAAGAGTGAAATGAATTCATATTTTTCGAAAAAAAATTCTCAATTATTTTAAGTACCAAATACTTCTAAAATGGAACTATTATTTTAAAATGTCATGAATAACTAGAGGATTATAATATTATTTGATTTTATTGGACAATGCTCAAATAATTTCTTTCAACTAAAATTCATGAAAAAAATATTGATGAGAATGACATTATGATATATACAATTACATTGATCATAACATTTATCATAGAATTATTAAATGAATCAATTATGTGTATCGAATATAAATCAATCACAAAAAGGTGGAAAATAAATATTAGATAATTAAAAATCATTACACACATAATCCTATAATATCAAAGATGATGAATATGTAATATTAGTAATGAAAATAGATTGAGTTATGAAATTATGAACCGCTTGGTAACTCTTAAGTACAATAAAATTAGACTAAATAATCCAAATTGAAACCTAAAATACTATAAATTATTAATTAATCATGATGTTACTTGTCAAATGGGATAGTATATACCTTATATAAAAGAAATTAGGTGTGTAAAATTACAAACTTGACTCAATGAAAATAAATTGAGACGAAGTGCCTTACCCCAGCCTTCCATGTAGGTCTTGACCTTTAATTAACTACATTAAAATATATAAAAGATAATGAGGTTAATATATCATCATGTTTTAATAATAATTAATGGTTGTGGAGGAAAAAATAAAATAAAAACTATTATTGAAAAACATTACCTATTCGTTGGGTATCCTCCTTAGGTTAGAACCAAAAGAATTCTTTGGCAGGATTAATTCAAAAAATAAGTCTTATAGGATTATAGGATGGAATTGAGGAAGTGATTTGGGTAGGTCTTGGCTGGACCCAAATGGTTTTAGTGTGTGAATAATATATGAGAGGTAGTTTCCTTTTATATGTGAGGTGAGTGAAACACATGTAATTTTTGAAAAGAAAAAGGTGTACCCATGTCATCCACATGACACAATGGTAAAAAAATGTTATTTATAAGGAACTAGAAATTATAGAGTATAAAAAATATGTCCAAAAAATATTTTTGAAATTTTTTTTAGTTGTTTTTACCCACACCTTTCTAGTTTAACCCATATTAAATCCATTTATACCTTAACCGCAGTAAATAATTTCAAATTTTAACTATTCATTTTAGTCAAAAAT
The DNA here is from genome assembly GCA_963277665.1 of Viscum album. Lineage (NCBI taxonomy): Eukaryota > Viridiplantae > Streptophyta > Magnoliopsida > Santalales > Viscaceae > Viscum > Viscum album. The sequence goes on from OY728141.1 coordinate 1,599,518,120, forward strand.
TATTTTTACCTTATTATATTACATAAATTTTTGTGATTAAAAATATCAAATCCAATTTTCCAAATTACATTCACAGAATTGGGAAATTTAAATTTAAAATTAATCATGAAGACATGATTGGAAATCGGATTTTCAAAGAGAAAATATTCAAATGTTTACAATTTTTTATCAAAATTCAACTTGAAAAATATTAAAATGAACTAAATTCAATCAATAGATATATAATTGAAAAAATTTTACAATAAAACTAGTTAAAACTATGATTTAACATTAAATGGTATTTAAATGAATAAATAGTTTTCAATTAAAATATAGTATCTTTGAATATTTTTCTAGAAATGAAATCTTTCATAAAAATACCAAAAATTATCCAAAATTTAATTTTGATATGATTATTAAAAAAATGAATTTAATTTTTCCGAATAAATTTTCTAAATGTGGAAAAAATAAATTTCAAATTATATGCTCAAAGCGCGACTAAACTGTTTTTTGAAAAAATAACGTTTTACATTTGTTTTACTTCTAAATGATTCATATTTAATTTAAAATCAATATATAACCATAATTTTAATAATATAGTTAATATTATTCATATCTTAAAATTTTATGACAATGTATACCATATTACAAATCACATTGACATAGGATTGTGTGTTCTACAATCTATCGAAGATATTAAATTTAACGAAATAAATTATGTGGGTTGTTTAAGCTCGGTGTTGTGTGTCACATATGCTATTGAATAAAATGTTCTTATTTTATAATGTAGGGCTGTCACATTAGATAATTTTTATTTCTCATGACATTATATGTATGTGATTATGTCATAATCCTAATCTATGATGAGACTCTATCTACTAGGTGATTTTGTCTTGGTAGTCAACCTTGAATTATGCTTTTGTCATGTTTTATATTATTTTCCCATTCCTATGTTTCCATGATCCTGTTATTATATATTATTTATATCATTTTCCATATGAATATTTATAAAAAAAATTATTTTATAATATCATGTTATGCCTTTTGACTCATATGTTATCCTTCGTTATCACGTTTATTCCGTTATTGGTATTTTTAGCTCTACCCTTCTGATTGTGCATTCTTCAGGTTATACTATATGGTTATAAAAGAATAATGGTATTTAAAAGTTCATTATGGAGAAAAAAATTAATATTCTTTATTTTAGTTTCATTTTGAGGTTTTTTGGACCTAGTATTCTAAAGATACTACACCTCTAGATCTTTGGGTTGTTTTTATTAATCTTTTTGTTACAAATCATTTGATAATATGTGAAAGGCTTTGGTATATATAGTTGTTATATTAAAAATTATTTAACAAGGGTAGGTGGTCATATAATATCATACCAAAATTGAGCAGATAAGCTCACAACATGACCTCAAGAACCATAGTGGTCTTCTATGAATAACCATTTATCTAGGAATGGATTGTCATAATCAACTGAAATTACATCCCAAAAGTGTAACACCCCAATATTTTATGAAAAATATTCTTTTAATTTCATTGATGTCTTGTGTTGTAAGATACAACAAGATTGCCTTGCGCTATACGCAACACCGTATGAGCTTGCAGTATACACAACACTATTCTTGGATCATGTTACACACAATTTTGATAGTAGTTATTATATGAAACATTGAGTGTATATATATATATATATTCAATGTATAAATGAAATATGGTTGGATTCTGTTATATGAAACAATGGAGGAGTCTTGCAAAACATGAAACCCTAACTTGTCTTGCATTACACGCAATCGCGACCTTCCACAATAGCATGTGTTACAATATCGAGTTTCGCTAAACAACGATATGTTATATAAAGTAGCCGTTATGAATAGTAATACCCACTTTTTGAAATTTTATAAATTTTATCTTTCGAAATGGAATTCATTTTTGGATTCGTAATATCGAAACTAGCCTAGGGTGAATTTTTTGTATTTTTCTGAAAACTTTCAATTTTTGATGAATAGTGAAAACGCTAGGTTACTATTCAAAAACCGACTTTTTATTTAAATAATTATTTATTTTATTTAAATTTATTTTAGGTAAAAATTGATACATAATACCTATATAAGTTCAATTTAAGTCATTGGAGTCATTTTATAATAATTTTAGATATATAAAAACTTTATTGACCTTTTCACAGTCTTTTACCCACCTCCTAGGAGAATTTTCAAATTCACATAAAACATAATTTTACCGCTTCTGTAGGTGGAATTTCGAAAATCCGAGAGACACAGTTAATATCAAGGACTAAAATGTGGTTCAATGAGATGAAAATAATTTTTTTTAAATAGTAACTTTTTATTTTTTTACCATGGTTATAAGTAAATAGGGTAATTAAGGGTACAATTGATATTATTATTACCCTAACACATGTCTTAATTCTATTGGATAAGTGTAATTCGACCATAAACAACCTTAGGAATAAAATAAGACCATATAGGCCCACTTGGATTAGATTAGGACATTTATTATTAAGAAGGGTTAAAATAGTTAAAATCAATGTTTAATAACAAAGTAATTTTTAATATAGGGTTATAAATAAGATAAATTAAACTATAAATATTCATTATAAAGGTAAAAATATTTCCTACATTATGGTATTTTATTTTTAATTTTTATACATTAAATAATTTAATTTATTTATGACACAATGATGGTGTAGTAATTATCTTATTAATGAAATATTGACATAATTGATGTTATAAATACCCAAATAAATGTAATTTGAGACTTTCTATGAATTACAATAATTTTATAGGTTAATATGAAATGTTAGTATTGATTTAGTTAACTTTTTTTGAACTAATAATTCTGTTATTATTTTCACAAAAATCAATTACCAAAAAGTGTCAAAATTGTCATAAAATAGTTTTTAAAAAAAATATTATATTATTAATTGTTATTTTATTAATAAAAATCTAAGGTTCATCCAAATGAAATAGATAAGGTTATATATATTAATAATAAACATCTTTAGGTTCTTTTGTGCTGTTATAGTAAGTTTATTACCCTTATAGTGTAAGAAAACAAGAAGACACGGTAAAAGAAAAATTATTTAACTTAATATTAAATCTAAATGATAAGGTTAAAATAGAAACATAAACTTGTCTAAATTATATTGGATGAGTGGATCTAGTCCCATACCCACCTTATATTCTAAATAACTCAATTTTGAGCTATTAAAAACCGAATCTGACTTTATAATAAAATAATATTTTTCGTTATTCCAAAGGTGCCCCTCTCCTCCCTTATAAAAGGGAACCTCCTCCCTCTCTTCCTCACACCACTTTGAGCCTTAAAGCTCGGCCAACCACACCCAAATTCTCTTTTAAACATCCCTAGAAACATCCTAGAGGTCCTGGTCTTCTTCAAAGACCAATTTTAGTGACCTAAAATGAGGTCTCAAAGAGGCGCTTCAAAGAAGAGGCAATGTCTGTTAACGATTCTTTCAACTTTATTTCTTCTTCCACTTCTTCTTATTTAGTTGATTCATTATGAAGTAATAACATCAGTATCACTCATATGATGATATATTATTATAAGTATGAAACAACGCTATTTCACCATCTATCCATCCTACAGAAAATGAAATCACCGCGCGTGCGTACGTACGGAATACCGTCTCCACGTCGTGGTGTAATCTATTTTCCGCCACCACCTTACATGGATGGGTATAATGGTGTAAATAAATAACTATATATGGTTATTGTAAATTGATATTGATTCGGTAATATTATAAATACACTTAAATACAATTCCACCATCATGGGAATGATATCATCGCTCGTGTGTACGTACGAACTACTGTCTCAATGAATGCGATGGGATTCATTTTCCATGATTAACCATTCAAGAATGATTATAAAGTATATATAATGAATAATAATGAAATATATGACATAATGAAGCTACTGGATTTATGTATATATATATATGTATATATTTCATCTACTTAATTCCATTAAATTCAATAAGGAAATGAAAACAGCGTTCATGCGTACGTATGGACTACCGTCTCCATGAACAGTGTATTTCATTCCTTTTATTGATCTATAATATATATGTATATGATGAATATATATTATATATAAATCATTTTTTACATTATGGAATTATGTAAATCAGGATATAAGTAATAATATCAAGAACGACAAGTCGAAACACATACGATAAATGAAATGATTTTACCCAAAACGCTGCTTTAACATGGAATTTACAAAAGAACGGGTAATATAAAGTCACAAGTGAAACATATATGATATCATAAATAAGAATATGATTATGTAATAAGTCAATGACATTATTTAAATCTATATACAGGAGGTTCGGATCCATACGAAGCATATCAGACATAAGGTAAGGGATAACTTTTCCAATCTCGTTTTTATCCGAGATAGCTTATACGTAAGTATTTACTAGGGTTATTGTTATCATCCGTGTCCATGTATTCTAAAAGTGTTTTTTTGTATGTATAATTTCCTTTTTACCCATTTTGACTATTTACTACATGGTATGTAAGGAATATTTCTTCTGTTTACGTTACGAGGTACTTTTTGCCTTTTCCGAAAAAAGTACGAGGAGAATGTTTTTTTATACTTTTATGGCATGAAAGTATTTTTACAGTTTTATAAAGCCTTATTTTCATGAATCTTCCTCCAAAATATTTCATGAATATTTTAAACAAAATCGTTTTCTTTTAAAATTTCATGACGTTTTGTGAAAATAAATTGATTTTAAAGAAGAAAGGATATTTTCCTCAAGAATTCATTTCAAGTGTTTTATCAAAACCAATTTCCATCTAAGATGACATTATTTCATATGTGTATGTTTCAAGTATAATGTCTCTATGATTTACATGGTTTCACTTCTCTTATGATGGAATTATATCAATTTTTTTTATATGGATTATGTTATGATGGGATGATGTTTATGAAACCCATTTTATTCTTTGGGTTATGATGAATGTTTTAAGTTTATTTTGGGGTACAAGTAAGAATGATTTCATTATGATATGGGTGGGACCTATATCTCCCTCCAATGCATTGGGTAAAGATTTATATCTCATGAGATAGACATGGATGGAACGTCAAGTTAAACTGGTTCAGTAATACAGGACTGGAACGAGGAGTGAACTCGATTCAGAAAGGGACTATGTCAACTAAGATGGTCTTGGCAGCAATGCCTTGGATACTATGGATATCATAACATGTGCTTAATGGTTTCCACAATTACATGTTTTATTCCCTATGTTATTTAATCATTCTTAATGTTCCTTTATGATCTATTCCATATGTATTTCCATGTTTTATGTCGTTGCTCAAGATTTTGATGTTTATATTTCATGTTCAAGTTTTTTCTTTCAAATTTTTATGGATTGTTTTATGTTCACTATGTTTTCCCTTACTGAGTATTTGAGCTGACCCTTTTTATGTTTTATTTTCCCCAGGAAATAAAGAAAGGTTTTATGTAAGGAAATGAAAAGGGGAAGATCGTTATGTGAGATGTTGAGGATCTTTCACCAAGATTAGATGTTTATATTCCGAGTTTCCAAAGGCACTAAACTGTTACATTCCTTTGGTGTCTGTTTTTATTATGTATTAAGTATTCCTCAAATGTAATGTTATTTCCATGTACATAAAGCTTTGTGTCTCTACAGTTGGTATCAGAGGAAAGGTTTTGTTAACCTTTGGAAACTAGGATGCGAAAACTTTAGTGAGATCCCTAGAGATATTTCTAAGGTATGTTTAGGGATGTCCCTAAGGTTAAGCATAAGTATAGGTTATAGTACTAGAATTATGGTAACGATATTATATTAGTCGTTAGATGATAGATATTGAAGTTACTCCCCCTTTATTATGAGTTTTGTCTCTCACACTATCCTTTTTGGGTTTTAGAAAATGGATAGAAACAAGATGATTCACGATAATAGAAGATATGATGGACAATGGAATGATATTCTTTATGAGCAACCAAATGAAATGGGATATGGAAGTCAAACATCATTATTATGCCGAATTAGAAATCTCATAATATGATCAATAAACTCAAAGTTGGTAATTTTCCTGGCTCGGCTAATAAGTGAAAGATGGAGTTTCATGATGATCATAGAGAAAAGAAAGTTCAATTTCCCCTATGTAAATCATGTGGGAAGAGGCATCAAGGAGAATGTTGAAAGGAACTGGAAGATGCTTTGGGTGTGGAAAAGAAGGACACAAATCCAGTAAGTTCAAAGAAAAAGGTTTAGTTAAAAACATGGATGATGATAATGGTATTGCTACGACATCAACAATTGTTAAATGTTTTAAATGTGGAATGTAAGGGAATTATGAAAACCAATTCCCTAAGGGAAAGTCTAATGAAGTGAATCAATATGGTCGTATGGGTAGTATTTATGTTGATGATGACGCAGAGACTACAAATGATATGTGAGAAGAAATAATTGTTGAATCTCCGTCAATGGTTTAATAAGGTAGTGGAATTATTACATGTTTATGAAGTGTAATGATGTATAAGTAATCTCATGGTACTATGGAATAAAGAGACATCTAAGGATTGTTACATTGTTGTCCTTCCTTAAGTTTTGAATGTGTATGATGAATGGTACCAGTAACAATGAAAGGTTATTAAGATATTTTTGGAAAGTAGATGATATGCGCATAATTAAGGGATAAGGAGAAAATTAAATGTTTGATAGTATTCATGAGCTCATGACTGATATAAGGAAGAAGGTTATATCATGGTTTGAGTATATAGAATTTTTGGATTTTGGTATGTGGAAAGAGTTAACTTTTGACAGCATTCATGTTTTCATTAAGGTTTAATGGGTATTCATTTTTTAAGAGAATACATGATTAAGGTATTCACATGATTGAAATGTGACCAACAATATATATGGGGGATAAATTATGGTATTCACATGCTTGGTTGATGAAATTTCAAGTAATCGTTTTCTTTATACTATGTGCTTGGACAGAATTATTTTAGATAAGACTAATGATTGGGATGGATTATGTTGGGCATAAGTTAGTATTGTTTAAGGATAGAACTTTTTTCGATATTATTGATGGGATGTTATAGTAATGTAGTTTTAGAAAAAGGACAACCTGCAGGACGAGCGACAAATCATCGCGTCGGACAAGGCTGTGGGAATCGAACCCACAACTGAAGTGCGACAGGACTTTATCACCTACCACTGGACTACAGGAAGTCCCTATTTAGTAGAAACCAGTTTCATAATTTTATGCAGTATTATATAAGAAGTATAAGTCCATTTTAGGAACTATATATGATTAATCTCACTCTAGATCAACTTCTGTATATTTAATAACTTTTTCTAACATTTTGATTGAGACAGATGGAATGACCTATCATTCTATCACATGATCTGCTAACACTTCATGAATAACAAATTCAACTTCATTTATTTAAGAGATGAAGTTGAAATTGTTCAAGGCTCGAACGACTGTGAGATTGTACCAAAATAAAGTATTTATTCTAATTCAAATTATTCAACTTTAGGAAATGATCTTGAAAACCAAAAATGTTGTCCTAGTGCCCTTATATCCGATGAATCAGATAGTACCTTAGATCACCACAAATCTATGGCTACTTGATTGTTGTCTTTTTCATAGCAATGTTGTCTACCACTCTCCATCAGAACATGATGGTTAGATTTTTCTTCCATATCCTTATTTTCACCTTTGTTCTCCTACGTGGAAACACATTGATGAGTTAATTTGGGTAACTGTTACATTTCATACTTTAGTTTTAAAGCCATGTTTTGGTATTCCTTTTTACGATGTGGGTTTCTATTAAAGAAAATTTAGAGCAGTAAACCATTTATAACCCTGGAGAATTTCGAGGGCGAAATTCATTTTAAGGGGAGTAGAATGTAACACCCCAAGATTTTATGAAAAATTTTCTTTTAATTTCATTGATGTCTTGTGTTTTAAGTTACAACAAGATTGACTTGCGCTATACGCAACACCTTATGAGCTTGCAGTATAAACAACACTATTCTTGGATCATGTTACACATAATTTTGATAGTAGTTATTCTCCGAAACATTGAGTGTATATATATATATATTCAATGTATAAATGAAATATGGTTGGATTATATTATACAAAACAATGGAGGAGTCTTTCACAACACGCAACCCTGACATGGCTTGCATTACACGCAATCACGACCTTCTACGATAGCGTGTGTTGTACGCAATACCGAGTTTCGCTAAACATCGATATGTAATATAAACTAGCCGTTATGAATAGTAATACCCACTTTTTGAAACTTTATAAATTTTATCTTTATAAATGGACTCCATTTTTGGATTCGGAATATCAAAATTAGCCTAGGGTGAATTTTTTGTATTTTTCTGAAAACATTAAATTTTTGATGAATGGTGACAACACTAGGTTACTATTCAAAAACCGACTTTTTATTTAAATAATTATTTATTTTATTTATATTTATTTTAGGTCAAAATTTATACATAATACCTATATAAGTTCAATTAAATTAATTGGAGTCATTTTATAATAATTTTAGATATATAAAAATTTTACTAAAATTTTCACCGCCTTTTACCCACCTCCTAGGAGAAATTGCAAATTCACATAAAACAAGATTTTATGGCTTCTGTGAGTGGAATTTCGAAAATCTGAGAGACATGGTTAATATCAAGGACTAAAATGTGGTTCAATGAGATGAAAATAAGTTTATGTGAATAGTAACTTTTTATTTGTTTTTACCATGGTTAAAAGTAAATAGGGTAATTAAGGGTAAAATTGATATTATTATTACCCTAACACATGTACTAATTCTATTGGATAAGTTTAATTCGACCGAAAACAAACTTAGGAATAAAATATGACCATTTAGGCCCACTTGGATTAGATTAAGACATTTATTATTAAGAAGGGCTAAAATAGTTAAAATCAAAGTTTAATAACTAAATAATTTTTAATATATGGGTATACATAAGATAAATTCTACTATAAATATTCATTAGAAATATAAAAATATTTCCTACATAATAGTATTTTAGTTGTAATTTTTCAACATAAAATAATTTAATTTATTTATGAAACATTGATGCTGCAGTAATTATCTTATTAATGAAATATTGACATAATTGATGTTATAAATACCCAAATAAATGTAATTTGAGACTTTTTATGAATTAAACTAATTTTTTTGGTTAATATGACATGTTAGTATTTATTTAGTTAACTTTTTTCTAACTAATAATTCTTTTATGATTTTCACAAAAATCAATTACCAAATAGTGTCAAAATTGACATAAAATAGTTTTTAAAACAAATATTATATTATTAATTGTTATATTATTCCTAAAAATCTAAGGTTCAGAAAAATGACTTAGATAAGGTTATATATATTAGTAATAAACAACTTTGTCTTCGTTAGGATTTTTATAGTAAGTTTATTAACCTTATAGTGTAAGAAAACAAGAAGACACGGTAAAAGAAAAATTAATTAACTTAATGTTAAATCTAAATGATAAGGTTAAAATAGAAACCTAAAATAGTCTAAATTCTATTGGATGATATTATTTCGACCCATCCCCACCTTATATTTGAAATAACTCAATTTGAAGCTTTTAAAAACCGAATATGACATTATAATAAAATAATATTTTTAGTTATTCCAAAGGTTCCCCTGTCCTCCCTTATAAAAGGGAACCTCCACCCTCTCTTCCTCACACCACTTTGAGCCTTCATGCTCAGCCAAACACTGAAAAATTGTCTTCTACACTTCCCTAGAAACATCCTACAGGTCCTGGTCTTCTTCAAAGACCAAAATTAGTGCCCTAAAAGGAGGTCTCAAAGAGACGCTTCAAAGAATAGGTAATGTCCGTTAACGATTCTTTCAACTTTATTTCTTCTTCCACTTATTCTTATTTAGTTGTTTCATTATGAAGTAATAACATCAGTATCACTCATATAATTATATTTTATTATAATTATGAAACAAACCTTTTTCACCATCTATCCATCCTACAGAAAAAGAAATCACCGCGCATGCGTACATACGGAATACCGTCTCCACACTGTGGTGTAATCTATTTTCCGCCACCACCTTAAATGGATGGGTATAATGGAGTAAATAAATAAATATATATGGTTATTGTAAAGTGATATTGATTCTATAATATTATACATACACTTAAATATAATTACACGGTCATGGGAATGATATCATCACTCGTGCGTACGTACGGACTACCGCCTCCACGAATGCGATGAGATTCATTTTCCCTGATAAACTGTTCAAGAATGATTATAAAGTATATATAATGAATAATAATGAAATATATGACATAATGAAGCTACTGGATTTATGTATATATATATATATATTTCATCTAATTAATTCCATTCAATTCAATAAGGAAACGAAAACAGCATTCATGCGTACGTACGGACTATAGTCTCCATGAACGGTGTATTTCATTCATTTTATCAATATATAATATATATGTTTATGATGAATATATATTATATATAAATAATTTTTTACATTATGTAATTATTTAAATTAGGATATAATTAATAATATCAAAACGACAAGTCGAAACACATACGATAAATAAAATGATTTTACCCAAAACGCTGCTTTAACATGGAATTTACAAAAGAACGGGTAATATAAAGTCACAAGTGAAACATATATGATATCATAAAATGAATATGATTATGTAATAATTCAATGAAATTATTTAAATCTATATACAGGAGTTTCAGATCCATACGAAGCATATCAGACCTAAGGTAAGGGATACCTTTTCCAATCTTGTTTTTATCCGAGATTGCTTGTACGTAAGTATTTACTGGGGTTATTGCTATCATCAATTTCCATGTTTTCTAAAAGTGTTTTTATGTATTTTTAATGTTCTTTTTACCCATTTTCACTTTTTACTACATGGTATGTAAAAACTTATTTCTTTTGTTTACGTTACGAGGTACTTTTGACTTTTCTGACAGAAGTACGAGGAGAATGTTTTTTTTAACTTTTACGACATGAAAGGATTTTTACGGATTTATAAAGCCTTATTTTCATGTAGCTTCCTACATTTTATTTCATGACTATTTTAAACAAAATCTTTTTCTTTTAAAATTGCATGATGTTTTGTGAAAAGAAATTGGTTTTGAAGATGAAAGGATATTTTCCTTAAGAATTCATTTCAAGTGTTTTATCAAAACCACTTTCCATCTAAGATGACATTATTTCATATGTGTATGTTTCAAGTATAATGCCTCTATTATTTACATGGTTTCACTTCTCTTATGATGAAATTATATCCATTTGTTTTATATGAATTATTGTATGATGGGATGATGTTTATGAAACCAATTTTATTCATTGGGTTATGATGAATGTTTTACGTTTATTTTATGGAACAAGTAAGAATGATTTCATTTTGAGATGGGTGGGACCTATATATACCTCCAATGAATTTGGTAAAGATTTATATCTCATGAGATGGACATGGATGGAACAGAAAGTTAAACTGGTTCAGTAATACTGGACTGGAACGAGGAGTGAACTTGATTCAGAAAGGGACATTGTCCACTAAGATGGTCGTGGAAGCAATGCCTTGGCTACTATGGAAATCATAAAATGTTCTTAATGGTTTCTACAATTACATGTTTTATTCCCATGCTATTTTATCATGATTAATGTTTCTTTATGATCTATTCCTTACGTACTTACATGTTTTAGGTCATTTCTCAAGATTTTCATGTTTAAATTTCATGTTCAAGTTTTTGATTTCAAATGTTTATGGATTGTTTTATGTCCACTATGTTTTCCCTTACTGAGAATTTGAGCTCACCCTTTTTATGTTTTATTTTCCCCAGGAAATAAAGATAGGTTTTAGGTAAGGAAACAAAAAGGGGAAGATCTCTATGGGAGATGTTGAGGATCTTTCACCAATATTAGATGTTTATATTCCAAGTTTCCAAAGGCACTAAACTATTACAGTCCTCTGGTGTCTGTTTCTGTTATGTATTAATTGTTCCGCAAATGTAATGTAATGTCCATGTACGTCATGATTTGGGTATCTACAAGAAGCCTACTAAAAATCCATCCAAAACTATGATGTGAATCAATGATTTTTGATCATAAACAATAATTTAGTGAAATCTATGTAACCATGAAATCTTATCCATGTATATACATCCCATGATCTCTATAGAACTTTATTCTTTAATGGAGATGAAGGGGTTTGACCTAGAGTTTCAATAGATGGTAAAATTGGAAGAATAATGATCTTTCAACAAGAATGGACTTCCTATTATAAAACCCAATGATATACCATACCACATTCACGATGAAACATAAATAGGATATATACAACCTGCTGAACTTGGTGATATTTCATCCCCCATTGGTACGTTTGGAACTAAGATAAAAACACCGTATCACTACCCTTTATATCTATTCTCTAATTCCATTGCTTAAGGTCATGGTACATCTTTGTGACACAAATTTGTACCAAAAAATGTAAGGGATGAAACTCTATTAGAAACTCATCAAAAATCTAAATTGTATCTTCTATCCTCCCTAGTAATAGGATAAAACTCTCTCTGCTATCATAGAATCCCTCAGGTGAATTATTTGAGAACATATAATCATAATAAAATATCAGAACTAATTTATTTAAGATGGGAAACCCTACAAAGTGTTAAGGATACCAACATCAAAACAAGTTATGTAATTTTTCCATTTTCCTCCATAATTAACTACAAGAGGAAACCTGCTTCATCATGTATAATATTTATATCTATCCATCACTAGATGAGATTGATAATTATTACTAAGTTCAATTTCCACTATTTTATCATTTTTATGTATATAGAAATTTTCAATGGTTTAATACTATAAGAGATTAAGACATCACATCTATCTCAGGTTAAGAACATTTTTTGGGAGAAATTGTACTTGAGACTTTTGTGATATATGTAGACCATAAATCCCCCACTTAGAAATTTTTTATTCTTTCTATTCATGGTAAAAATTGATATTTTGAGTCATATGTCATGGTTTTATTTTTATTTATCATGAGTTATTAACTTACTATACACATATTCAATGACCCACTACCCTTGTTTCACCATAAGAATAATCCTAGATTCATGGTTTGAAAAAACTATAAACTTCACTACTACTTTCAAAAATCATAGTACATTATTACAGGTCAATATTTACTTGAAATCCTTAAAAACTATCTGGAAATGGTTTAACTATGCATAGGATTTACCAATATGGGTAATGTTATTCATGTAAATTTGATCTTAGATAATTTTTTCACGATTCCTTGGTAATATCCCACCATCCCATGAAAACTCTTTTCCCTAAAAAGATATTGGGAAACAACCAAGTTACCGCTTCATGGATCTTTTCCTATTCATCTTCAACACAACCATGCAAGATGACCTGACTCAAAGAATTTGATATGAAATTATAAATTTATTACTCTAAGAGTCTACCATATATCTAGTGTTCCCGAATTAAATGTAATAAAACCCAATAAATATTCAATTGAATATCCACTTTTTATTGAATAGATAAGGATTTCATAAATTAATACCACCATGAATTAGTCCAAGGATGAATAGAATATAAATTTTATGAGCCCCATAAATAGAACTTGGATGTTCTTTAATAAAAAATTAATCACCAAGTATTTATTGTTCCCATATTGACACATTAATTCCAAATACTCTACCCCTACATAAAGGTTTGTTACTTTAATCATTTCCAATTTTTAATGTATCTTAGTTACTTTTGAGTTGAAGGAGGTATTAAGAAGTTTGAAGATAAGTTTGAGGATAAATTGTAATATGGTGTGTTATAGAAATAACTGAGCACCCAATGGATTAATACAAGGTACTCAATGGGATCCGAGGTGATCATGTGGGTTTTTTTAATCCATTTAGTACTTAATGGATTAATATCGAGTACCTAGTAGGCTCCTGAGTAAAATTACAATTAAAAAGGGAAATATATTCTTTTTAAAATTAAAATAAAATCCCTTTAAACATGTTGGGAAATAATTTTATATCATCTAATTCATTTTACCCATCCTCTTAAAAAATACCTCCCCAATTAAGCTACTAAATTGGATCCCTTCTACTACCTTAGATCTAGTTTCTCCAAAAGGGTGCATGAAATCTCTTTTGGAATGGCAAGGAAACTAACTCCTCTAATATTCCTCCCCCTTGTAATCTATGATAATAGTGGATAGAAATCCTTATATTACAACACTAGGGTTTTTGTGAACATCTAAATATCTTGGATTTATAATTAGATAGCTATTGTGGAGGGAATTCCAGGACAAATCAAAGGTCAATATAAGGTTTCACTTCTTAGATTTATTCTTCTTGAATCAATGCGAGGTATGCGTAATGTAAATGATTTTTTGGGCATTTGGACTAAGATTTCAGTATCTTATATCCTATTCTTATGATCCTAAGAAGACATTTGATAATATTATTAGTAAATATACTAATTTATTATTTCCTTAAGGTGTCCCAATACAAACATGAACATATCTTAAAACCTTTTCATAAATTAATCATTTCACATAAAAAATAATATCATAATCCTGGTACCCAAAGGATTAATGCCTTTGAATATAATCTACTTAAAAACATTTCTAAATTTATTTCATCAACATATACTAAAATAATATACACACATGAATTACTTTTTAATTTATTCATTCATATAAATCCCTATGAAATAAAGAAGCCAATGTTGGGGTGATATAATACTCTTAGTAAGGGAAATATATATCAACATAACATCAAGTATTATAAAAAAACATATGAGAAATATGTAAGATAATAAGAACATGAAAAAAATATGATTTTGGAATAATTCATCAATGAGGGGAATATAACATCCAATTTAAAAAATATACCACAGAGTTATAGTGCAGAAACACGAGACAATCATCATGATCTATTGAGCATATCATAGGCGTATAACATGAAAGTGTGGAATAAAAAATAGTATATAAAACATAGAATAGTGTATTCAGAATCACCAAATTTTTCCTTTAGTGGATTAGGCATAAAAACCTATTACCCTTAGTGGATTAGGCATCATAACCATTTTACCTTAGTGGATTGAGAAAGGCAACCCATTTCCCATAGTGGATCAAGAATCAAATCTCATTTACCATATTCATATCATGATATATAATGATAGAAAAAATATATTTCAGGTCAATATATTTCCCACCAATCACATAATGATACACCACACATATGTGTATCTCGCGAATATGAAAACATTCATTATCCATTTATATATTAATTATCCATTAGAAAGGAAATTAGTTTCTTTAAAATATCCCCAAAACATCATCACAATTAACATAGAAAAATCATGAGGATGGTACCATTACATTATATACCCAATGAATTAAAACAACCATTAAATGATATTAATATTGGTGAAAAATAATTTTATAAAATAATTAGAAATATGTATTGAAACACTAAGAAGAAATATCATTTTCTTTTAGTAAACTTAAAAAATAAAAAATTACTAAAATAATGAGAATATGATTTTATATGAAAAATCATGATTTTTTGGAAGGAATCCAGATAATTAATAATGGACTTGATGAATAAAAACTGTGGTCGAGTGGTAAATGTAAAAAAACATTATTTTTACAGTTTATAATGGGAGCACAAAATGAGCCATACAAAAAATGTTAAAAAAATTCATTTTTAAACCGTTATTACGAAAGACAAATATAATTGATAATAAACATAATAAATCATTTAATCATATAGAATAAAATTTGTTAAATAATATAAGGAATTTTAATATAGAGTTAAACAAGTTGGGTAATTGACATAAACAATTTCAAATAAATGATTTGAAAATAAATCCCCACATGAATTTTTAAAAAATATCCCTGAAAAAAAAATATTTGGAACATAAAATACCTTGAGTATAAATGTGAACATCATATAAAATTTCAAATAGTCAGTATAGGCACCATATAAATTAATATAGTGTATAATTTAAAACATGTCTCAAAGAATGAAATTTGAGATTAGAAGAGATTGTGACTTTAGAAAATTTTAATTTGAATGATATTGAAAGATATAAAATGAAATAGAATTTAAATACCAAGAATTTAAATATAATAATTATATAATATATCAAATAGGTAGTATGTAAACCACATAATAGAATATAGTGCATAATAAGAAACATGTCTCAATGAATGAAAATTTTTAGATGAGAAACACTTACATTTTTTGTAAATTTTAAATAAAATAATATTTATATAATAACATGAAATAAAAATTTAAATACAATGAATATAAACATAATCATGAAATAATATTTTATCAAGGAATTATATACACTATAGAGAAGAAAATATGTGTATAATATAAAAAATGTCTCATGGAATGGAGTATTGAGTTGAGAAATCCTTAATTTGGATTCCTTCTTTGTGGGACCAAATCTAACCTCCTGTATGATAAAAATAAATATATTAATAACCTTTTTAATATGATAATTAATTTATATTAACTTTTATACTTTTCAATTATAATCATTAATTATAAATATACAAGTTAGTTAATGTTTATTTTCATCGTTATATTTTAATAATTTCAATTGTTCATACATGTTTAGTTATGGTGATATTGATCATCATTATCCAATAACATGTAAATAATTACCAGATTAATTAAGTTAATCGAATCATTATGTTTCAATGATTTTTGAATTCACTTTTTCATTCTTTATAAATTATGTGTTTGTTTATCTATATTAAAATCCATGGTGAGTTTTTTAGGTCATTTACCCATATTAATAGATTACATTGTAATAATCATTAAATTTTTTATCATAATATCAGAAACATTTTCATGAAATATATTTATTCTTAATATAATTTTATCCCATCAAATTTATTTTTTTATAACTATCCACATAATGAGATGATGAAAAATGAAATATGTCATTCCTGGAGGTGGTAGTCCACACATAACATGAGTGATATTTTCATTTTCCCAATTGGTTGAATGAAGGTATAAAATAGATATTCCATAAACATAATAACATTAAATTAATCTAATGAAACTTATTTTTTTATTTTTTTATTTATAGAATATATTTTATGGTTATATAAGAACAAAAACAGGAATTTAAAAGATAATGGATTGGTTTAAAGTTCTTACCTTACTCCTCGAGAAACCTCCTTAAGCCTTCTTAAATAAGTCTTTTGGTGTGTCCAAAAGCTATAAAAGATGTGAAATAGTGTTTTATGTGGTTTTGGAATATATTTTCAGGATAGAAGGATTTATATGTGGGGATAATAGGGGTGTTTAAAGGATCTTTTTATAATTGATAGGGGTAAAAAAAAATTTAATACACATTACTTTATATTATAGGCATGCCAATTTCAAATAAAGTGGATAAAAAAAGATATTAAGGGATAGGTAATGTGTAATGGTTGTGATACCTCCCATACACCCAAATAAGATATATATATTGAGAAATTTTAGTCAGTTTCCCCTTAATTTAACTTTTCACCATAATTTAATTATACCACGTTAACTATGTTTTTTAACCCTATAATTTTTTTATATAAAAATGAAATAAGAACTACTAGATAATTTTAATTTGATTTGTAAAATAATGATTTTTTTATAATAATTAATTTTATTAGATGGTAAATATTAATTTTATTAGGTGTATTCTACACATTAATAATTTATATTATTAATTCAAATAAAATTTATTGGTTTGTGATTAAACAAATAAGTGTTTTTTGACATTATAATAATTCGAAATATTAATATATCTTCTTGAATACTTAATTAAAGGAAAATATAAATATAAGTTTTCATTAGAATAATATATATATTAGGTTACAAAATGAAAAGCATAGTCTTTTAAATACAAAATATAAGATTTAAATTCCTTATTTTACTCATCAAATCCATATTTTTTTGTAAATAAAGTGGTTTCAAATATTTTTAATCCATGATTTTATCAAATGATGTCACAAATGGTATATTAGTTATGAAAACATTATTTTAAATATTCACTTAATAATAATCATTCTATAATAATACAACAATTTTAATCAAATTTTATTTTGAAATGATGAATCTAAAAATGATTTTTATTCCATAAATATAAAATATTAAAAATTCTCAAATTAATCTTCCAAAAAAATTCTTATATATTAAATATTAAAAAAAATGATTTTAAGAAAAAAATCACTTCACCCATGAATAATGAATATATGAAACTTTATAATTACTTAACATTTTATTGAATACAACTTACTGATTTTACAAACCATTAATTTATTTTTACAAGTATATTTGAGTTTATAATTTCTTAAACTTATTAAATATTATTAGAAATCAAAAGAAATAAAAATAGTTTCTTTAAAATAAAATTAATTTCTAATGTGAAATAATATCTTTGAAATCTAAAAGAATCATTTATTTTGACAATTTTTTTCTTCTAAATATCTTGTAATATGATTCGTTTTTTATTGTATATTTAATTATTTAATTTATTTTGGTGTTTAATATATCACAAGCTATCAAACATGTTTAATTTATTCTAAAGGGAAATACATACTAAAATTACAAGGTGTTATATTCTACCCCTTCAAAGAATTCTTTTCATATAATTTACATTACATTAATGAAAAAATAAGGATACCTATACCTTATTACATCACCCAGTCCCCACATTTCTTTCTCAGAGTTATGATTCTATTGGATAACCTTATCTAGGTTAGTGGTCATGTTTCGAAATATTTTATCTATATGATCAAATATTTCAACTAGCTTCTCCTTATTAGAAGGGTGAAGATCTAACTTCATAATATATGATTTAAATACATGTGAAGTTTTAGGTATGTATATCCTAAAAAGGGATATGGGGAACACATCATGTACTTGTGAGTGGTTTTATGGATGTGAAAGAATATAAGACAGTGCTGCTGTATAATAAGTGATTTCAAAAGGGCCAAAATTCATAGGTTGTAACATTACCTTCTTACCAGATTTCATGACCTTATTTTAGAGAGATATTCAATGGATTACCTTTTCTCTAACTTAAAAATCCAAATTTCCATGATGATAATAGATATAACATCCTAGAACCCGCACTCTTAGATCTTGTGTTGAAATATATAAATTTACAATCCCAACATTGAGGCCCATAATTTTGACCCAGTGTTTTTTTCTAAAACATACAACATAAAAAGGAAAAATGGATCCATTATGTATTGGAGGAAATGTTAGGTTTACAGTTTTAGAGAATTACGAGAAAATACTACATAAACAATTCACATGACTTTAAAAGAGAATATAGACCACTTAACCCTCCTTGTTTATTTCAAATTACAATATCATAATCATCAATATAAAATCCCTTATATAAATAACTCATTAAAAATGATTCTTTAAAACCTTGGGAAAATGATACATAATAAGGGTAAGCTTAGATGATAAGTAAGGGTAAAAATAGGCATTAGTAATTGAATGTCATCAATGAGAATAATAGTGAATAAGGACATAGATACATAATCAAAGTGCAAGGGTGGGTAATAAAAGAACTCATACCCATAAATACCTATATCATCAAACATGAAAACATGAAAAAGGTAGGAGTCATCAAAATCAATAATCAAAATCCATGAGATATCATTCTTGATTATTTGAAAAATTATAAGCCCATATTAAGAATAATGAAAAAATATACGTACTTGGGGATCATTTTCACTTCACTCTTACGTTCACTCTGAAAAATGGAATTACAATATGGTTTAATTACTTACCAAATTTATTAGATGGATATCAAGGTCCGACCTATATTTAGTTTATCATGTAACCACCTATCATTGATTTATCATAGAATAACCCATATTTGTTTTATCATGTAACCAAAATTCATTTTTTTCATGCAAAACTCATAAAATATCCAAGTCCATTAAATATTCATAACACATAAAACCATTCATTGCGCCATAAACATATATGAACAACCAAAATACTTTTATAACCTAATAAAACCATGTAAAATAAATGGTTTTCTTGTAAATCCCCTTGAAACATTATTAAACCATGTAAAATAAATGGGTTTAATAAAAATATCCTCAAAACATGATTAACCCTTGTAATAGAAATAGGTTCAATAAAAATATATTTAAAACATGATTAAACCATGGAAAATAAATGGTTTTAAAAAAAATCTCCTTGAAACAATGTTAATCTATCAAGAAAATAATGATAATAGTATCAATAAAAAATATCCCCAGTGGAGGAGATGTACCAATAAGGGTTTCTAAATTTTATGAATAAAAATAAAATTATAATGTCATTAAAAATAATCTTGAAGAAATAATATTTATACATTCCAAAGTGTCTTATATGAACTCATAACATTTTAATCATAATCCCAATGTAGGAGTAACGTTAAATGATTCATAGAATATCACAAGAATAACTATATTCATGATATATAATATTAAAGGAGATGTATATACACCACATAATATAAAATTTGTATATAACATAAAATTATGACAAAAATCAAACAACGCTTTTATAAATTTGAAAATGTGTACCCCATGAAAGTTAGATCATAAAATTTATATGTAAAACCTTATGAAAATATTTTGTATATACACCTCACAAGGATGAAAAATTGTGATAAAAATCCAACAACGCTTTGGTAACTTTGAAACTGTGTACCCCCTGAAATTAAGAACCTAAAATGGATATGTAAAACCACATAATTTTAATGATAATAATCCAAAAATACATTAATGGGAAGTATATACACCAAAAAAATAAAAACATTGGTGAATATGGAATATAGTTTACTGAAATAAAAGTGAAATGAGATAAACCTTACAAATATCATATCATTGGAGTGAGAATAATTCAAAGAAAAAAATTATGTTTAAAAAATTTATTTCCACTAAATAAAATAGAAAATATTTAATAATCTAATAATATTCCATTTCACACATATTTTTGGAATAACAATACCAATGACATCAATGTTTAAACCAATGAATAAAAATTGAGTTAAGAAATCTCTTACCATGAGTATGATTTGTCATGAATATCCTCGATATTCTAGAATAATAAACTTATGTTAATTATTTTATTTATTCATAACATTTTGAAATTATATTATTACTTTTATTCCAATTATAAAAAATTTATATATAATTATTTAATAAATAATATTTTAGTCTTATGTTTTGACCATTTTCATCTTATATGTTAAAAATGACTTTGATAGGTCAATTATGGTCAATATGGTCATTATTTAAACATATATAGAATAATAACCATTAAATTATTATAAATTATTTACATAAATTATACTTTTACATTCAAACAATAAACATGGTTAAAAAAATGAACAAGCATTATGATCATGGAGATGGTAGGCCGTACATACGCATGAGCAAAATTCTCATTTTTCAATGGTCATTATAGAAAGAAGGTATGTAATGTTAATATTTCTATAATAACCATTTTATTATAAATAAAATTTAATTATATATACTTTTCTATATCATTATTTTTATTTAGTGATCAGGAATGAAGTGTCACCTCATTTTGAGGAGGTGATAGTCCACACATCCCCGAACGAAGTTATTACATTTTCCGTTTGTGAAATGGAAAGAAGAAAATGATATGTTATATAAGAAGATACATAAATATGTCATGAATACTATAAATATTTAATTTATTTCAAATATTTTAATTAAACTCATCCTCAATAGTTTCAATATATAGAGTGAGCAATTCACATTGTTTTGGGGAGGCGGTAGTCCACACATCCACAAACGATCTTATTGTATTCCCCCAAAATGGAAAGCAATAAGTTATGTGTTATATAATAATTAATGATTCTTAAAAATCATAAATATAATATATATCAAATAAAATCAGAAATTTCATCATTATTACCATCCTTTAAAGGTGGTAATGTATGAACTAATAACATCAGTTCACAAGGCAGAAGTTCATTGTACACATAGATGATAATTGAGAATCCCATTAGATGGAAGTGTGTGAAAATTTAGGTATAATAATTATCATAAATAAATATTAGTATATTTATGATACTCATGTTATTATATAATCATGTAATCATAAGAATTTAAGGGGTTTCTAAAGAAATAAAACAAAACTTCTCTTTGAAGAATGTTTCCTCATCTTCGGGTAACTCATTTTGGTTTCCACCCAAGGACATACCTGGTTTAATGTATGAAAAAATAGAGGCTCCTATTATGATATATGGGATTATGGTATTTTTATTGGGTTGATTTATGATGAGTAAAAATGGAATGAGAGGTGTGTGGATTTGGGGAGGTTTGGTGGCCTTTTATAAAGGAGGGAGATGACACACTTGGTATTTTTGAAAAGATTTGAGTTATACCCATGGGTTACTTCTATCAAAAGGATAAAAAGTAGAATATTATACAAAATTAAATGGTTTATGATATAAATATGGCTATATGATAATTTATAGATATTTTTATGGTCCTTTTAACCTCTTATATTCTATGTATAATCATTAAGTAAACTCGTTTTCATCTTAATCACTATAAATAATTTAAATTACATTCACTAATATTTTAATCCTCAAATAATTTTACTATATTATAAATTATATATTGTTATGATTCATAACATGGAATCCATTTTTCTAAATTCCAATAATAGAAGTGGAGAATTTTAATTTTAAATTAATCCCACATATGAAATGAGAAACATGGGTTTTAAAGTAATTTTTTTAAATATTGATATGTTTTTATATGGAAAATTACTATAAAAATGATTCAAATTAACTAAATAGCATTAAATAATATCAAAATTTATATAATTAAACATTAAAATCAATTAAAAATTTAAT
The DNA here is from genome assembly GCA_963277665.1 of Viscum album. Taxonomy (NCBI): domain Eukaryota; kingdom Viridiplantae; phylum Streptophyta; class Magnoliopsida; order Santalales; family Viscaceae; genus Viscum; species Viscum album. The sequence continues at coordinate 1,599,541,115 of OY728141.1, forward strand.
TTATCACTATAAATTATTTACCTGAATAAGCTATTTTCAATTAAAATTTGTTGTCTTAACTATTCATCAACATTGGAATGTTCATAGAAAAATAGAAAAAAATCACCCAAAGTAAATATTTATAGTATTATTTTTAAAAAAAGAAGGTTATTTTTTAAAATAAAATTTATAAAAGTGTCAAAAATTAGCTTTAGGAGAAGTCTTACTTTAAAAGTTGAAAAACTACCTTTTACAAAAATACTACTTTTTATACTTAAAATTTTGTTTATTATTATTTTATGCCTATAAAACATAATCGATGAATTGAAAAACATTTTATTAAATATATGACATAAATATTTCATTAATATATTTCACTAATAGAGATTAATTTTAATTATTATGACAAAACAACATTCTGGTCAAAAAAATTATTTTTCTATAAAAACACGTCTTTTATATTAAAATGGTTTTTATTTTTATTTCTAATTAATTAGTTATAAATGGTTTCATTATATAAAAATGTTTTAAACAAATATTCATAATATTTTTAATAATATTCATTCTCATCATTCCAACGTCTTGGGGAAAAATATTATGTTAAATAAATAATATTTATAGTATATTGTTGTCCGATGAGACTCTCCATTGTCTGTAACACAAGTTATCAAAGAATCACAGTGTTATGTGCAATGATAGATAAACATGGTGTTGAATAAAATTCAAGATAACTGGAGAATTTCATGAAAACAATCTAATGAAGAATTTGATATAATTTGAAAGCATAAATTTCTCTAAATATCGGGATGTCACATCCTACCACCTTTTAAAATGAATTTCAATCTCAAAATTTGTCTCAGTTATCAAAGAATTAACATTTTTATAAGTCATGTATTGAAACCCACATTGTAAAAATAGCTAATAAAAAATACTCTTGAAAAGGAAAAGTGTGAAACATAAATGTCACAAGAATTTATACATAACTAAGATTCCAAAAATGGGGAAAATAGGTGGTAATTGAGAAAAATAATAAATAATTATGGAGTGTGATTGAGGTCATCGTTCATAAATATGTTAAAGATCATTGTAATGTTTAGGGCCACACAAAAGTTTATATGATGATCGAAAATACCATCTGTTAATCAGAATTGAAGGTACTGGGGTAATACATAAGATCCTTTTTTAGATTTAAATAATTCTCTTACCAACAAGAACAAGTGAAAAATGAAAAAGTAAATATACATAATTTATGGGTATAATATTATCCTTTAACCAATTTCCAACAAAATCTCATCTTTCGCTAAAAAATATGACTATTAAAGTTAAAATTTTAATTTATAAATCACTAAAATAAACATTGAAAGACTACCTAACTATAAAAAAGATAGTCAAGTTATTCCACCTGTCTTTAAACATTAGAAAATCCAAACTTTTTATGACATGGTAAGATAATTTCAAAAATGAGTAAACCTTCATATGATAAAATAATCTTAAAAAGTAATACATAATTTTGTGTCTAAATTATTCTCTAAATAATTTTCAATAAAATTATAAAAGAAAATTCTGAATGTGTTTGAATCCCAAAGGTTGGATGAATTTGATAATATATTATTCCAAGTTAAATAAAACACTCATAATAAATTAAAAGATCATGTATTTCTATAATAAACATTATATTTACTAGAAAAAGAGGCATGATATCCAGGGCATCATGTAGGAATGTGTCCCTGTTTGACACCCTTATCATCCATTGGATATAGGTTCAATCACCACCAACTTATAGGATGTGATGAGTTTTTACCAATAATATGGGTTGTCCTTTTTTTCTTTAAACATGAAAACTAATTCCTCCCTAAAACACTTCATTTTTATCCTAGGGGTTAAAAATAATTCATCAGAAACAAAAAATATCTAGAAATACCATTAAAATTTATTATCTTAAAACCTAAATAGGGTTTTTAATAAATTGATCTTATGAACATCTTTAAGATTATATTGGAACGAATGTCCCAAGTCGGGGATTGAGACACAACTAACCCAAGTTCATCCCCACAGGGCAGGGGGTGGTGACCAACACAAAAGGTATAACTAACACGGGGAGGGATTTAACTATGTATTTATACGCGCACACACATAGCCATGTTAATTAACAAGTGTATAGGGAAAGAGTAAGAGATACAAAAAAACTAGAAAGTAAACCAAGCATGCATAACCTCTAGGGTGCACAATAGTACCACCATACAAACTAAAAATTAAACGGAAAATATGCACCCAACCATAAATATTTCCAAAATAGGAAAAATAGAAAAATAAAATACTGAGGGAGACTATATCTTGTATCCCAAGCTACAAACACCATATATAGTCCAATGTACTAGGTATCCCTAATATCCTTTGATGTCATGGTTGACCTATCTATCATCTGCATCAGACATGACACATGTAGGAAAATCCCTTGAAGGGGTGAGTATATACATACCCAGTAAGACACCGTGAAAGTTGATGGGAGATCAATGAAATATATAATTGGAATTTAAAGACAGTATATGTATGATACATTCGAGGAGAACAAATCAGACCATACCAAGAGTTAAGGTAAACTCATACAAGAAAAAGGGTCATGGCCCTATAATAAGATAAACTACACATTGGGACTTTTAAAACTATAGTAGGAGCATAGGATAATCCAACCATGAGAAGCTAAACATATAAATCATGTGGCACACCCTGTAGATATTCACCTCTCAAGGAAAGAGGGAACCTAAATCCATAGTGTGGATATAAACACACACACACACACATATTTATATTTATAAGAATCATAAATGAGAAAGTAAGGGGATCTCCAAATCACGTATAATCCTAGGAAAACGATTGTCCAATAGTTACAAAATTCATTCAATTATTCTCATTATCTTTCACATCTACCAAGAAGTTACCATCCAAGTCCATCCATGCCTCATCACTATGATGCATAGTCGACGTGAAAAAAAATCTCAGTAGTGAACCCATGTCCTTGAACAATAGGAGGGTCCCACTGTGATAATCATCGAGGAACCCAACTGCCATTCCCTACTTGAGGGTACGACTCAGAAAGATTTTGTAGAGGACCCAGACCAATGCTGATGGGGTTCCTACTCTAGTTATCAACGAGGACTCCACTACACAACCCTATAAGTGGGTCAACTCAGTAATCTTTGAGTAACTCCATAGCCTAGCCCCACTGAAGGGTACCAATCATAAAGCAGCATGGAACTCCACTACCCAGCCCAATTAGACGGTGACACTCAAAAAGTGTCAAGGAACTCTACTACCAGACCATGCTGGACGGTACCACTCCATATTCGTCGAGGAACTCCACTACCCAGTCCTTCTAGAGGATTCCACCTAGAAACCATTGAGGAACTCCACTTCCTATCCATTTTGGAGGATATCACTCAATAGTTATTGAGTAAATCCAAAATATATTCCACCTAAAGGGTACCACTAGGAAAGCATTATGGAACCCCACTACACCACCCTACGAGATGGTACCACTTGACATTTGTCGAGTAACTCCATAACCCAACCCTGGTGTAGGGTACCACTTGAAAAGTCTCTTGTGATCCTACATCATCACTTCCATTGTTGAGTGTCTTCTAGCCATGTTTCATACCTCAGAAATTTAACAGCATATCTCAAAATTCACAATAGAGGGAACAATTGTGTTCTAAGAAAAAAACACTCAGGATATGCTAGTCGTTTTCCAAACTCCAATTTAAAATGAAGAAGATATTATGGTTTCATGTTTCATAAAAATATTTCAAGCGGTGCATGGTGTGTGAGGGGACCCAGAAGGGGTTTTTCCCACTCCACCGCCTGGATGTTTCCTTGTCCAATACATGGTTCCCTGTCTATGTGGCAGTACATTCCATGCAAGTGGACTACACGATGTGTCAAAGCTGACTAGTACCAGGACATGTTTTTCTGTCTGTGTCCTTGTTGTTATCCCCGTGTCTATGTACATAGGTACATAGTCATGTAATTATGCACTGGTTCCCGCCCCTATGATCCTTCACATGGGATTCACAACTAGGGAAGGGGTACACGACATGTAAGAGGGCTACACTCTGTGTCATCCTTAACTTTTTTGAAACCCTAGTCATCATCACTGAGGGGGATACCTGATGTGTGTTGCTCCCCATACATGGAGTACATTTGGTGTTTCTATATAAATCCAAATACAATTCTCACACCAAAAGTTGAGTCTTTTTCATTTAGAATCAACCATATCTCTACCAGAAACTTGTAGATCTAGACCTAAATTGAGGATTTTAGCTATCTGTCACTAGGTATCAACTATCTTTGTTCGTTAGAAGTGTCACTATATTTTTTGCATGACATCTGGAATTCTGCTACTATGGATTCATATCCTAATAATTAGAATGATCTCCCACTCCTCATCAAAATCCCATATCATTTCATGATTCATCAATCCATACATTTTTTCTCGATCTGTCATAGTTTCAGAAGTCTAATCTGGATCGGTACCACCTAGTAAAATTGAACCAGGATTTCAGGGTCATACCAGTGATGAATGTGAAGAGGAAGTCAGAGAAAAGAACCATAAGAAAATTTTAAATGATTATTGGGATAGTGATTTTTTACAATGATAAAAGACGGTGATCTAATGTTAGAAATCAAAAATAGAATCTATGATTTCAATACTCGGGCACATGCAATTGGATATAATTTTTGTATAACCAAGAAAAAGAATGGATATACTAAAATATTTAATCAAATGGGTGTAAAAAACCAATTAAAGAGTCCTATATAGTTTTTGTATTATTTGTTGATGAATAACACACTCTCCAATGAGGATGTAGGATTGTTGAGTTCACTGTGTCTGGATCCACATCCATCATTTAATCATCGTCTGATCTGATACCCCAATGGAAGGAGGAAGGAGAGTATTGTTGGAAATTATAAGATTATGAGGATCACCCTAGACAATCCTCCATAATGTTATATTTTAAGCAATATATTAGATTAAATGAAACTAATTAATAAATTTATTAATTTTATTAATTTCCCTAAATGAACCACCAACGAGTGAGGTGTCCCAACATTCTATGCCAAAGTATTTAAGGTAGCTCCTAGGGTAAACACTACTTTATGGACTCAATCATAGTCTCATATTTCATATCCAAGGTTCCATTTAATAGTTATCTTATTTTCATTAAGAATTAGTGAACCTACAATATAAAATATATTTAATATTTTTATAAAATAAATACCAAGCACACACGGGCCTAAAAATAACATGATGTACCAGCACCTAGATTTGAAAATATATATAGAAATATTTAAAAGTTATTCAATGTAAAGAATGAGTGTCTAAATCATTCAATCCTTCATTATTTTCATCCATGACAAGAAAAACTGAACAAACTACTCAGGATAATGAGATCGAACTTGGTTCTCCCACTCCCAAGAACTCTCCTACATGTTCATGTGCTACCAAAACACATGAACCATGGGGACAATCCATTCACATGGGGTCATCTCTAATCGGTCCCCAATTACCACCAGGTTCTCCACAAAGGTGGATTCATCCACAATGTCCATCTATCCCCAACCAATGATATGCATGGGGGCATGCATGTATCTCCTTCGACATGTCATGTGGAATATTTTTTTAACCTACTCAAGATGTAGGGGTAGGGAAAGGTAGTAAGAAACCTTTATAATCCTCTACACAATCCTGAATAAACCGATGTACCACAAGGAAAAACATCCTCCCTGGTCAAACCTTCGTAATACTCATCATGGAGAGAATCTCGAGAAAATTATGTTTCACTGTTCGAACTATAAGGGACAACAATTGAGATTCTCATAGGATTTCATTTGGCTCAGGGCCATCCTCATCCACTGTCGGATGACAAGGACTTTCTTCATCATTATCTAAACCATTTATGGTCCCCCAAGAGATGTCTGATTGATACCTTTCTAGCATAATGGTGACCTCGAAGGTCTCCCGTATAGGGCCTCAAAATGTTCCATGATGATAGTAGAGTGGAAGTTGTTGTTGTTCACAAATTCTACCAAGGGAAAGTGTTCATCCCAGCTTTGGCTGAAGTCTAACATGAAAGCCCTCAGTATATCCTCTAACTTCGGGATAGCGTGCTTAGTCTTCCCATTGGTGTAAAGACCAATAAATTATATATATATATATATTTAAAAATACATGGGATTATTTTGAGGTCATGGATTTTGATAGTATGAGATTCCAAGGCCCATAGTGCTCGGAATAATCTGTCAAATTTTTTTAAGACTTAATTAGCGCATGTGAGAATTATTCCTAAAAATCTGGAAAAAATCCTAAACGGGTGCCGAGATCAAAAAACTGAGGGCACTGTTCCATTTTGGATGGGGAGTTTACCCTAGGTGAAACTTAATATTAGACGGCACATGCCTTCACTGAAAAAACCCAAAAATGGAATAACCGTAAAAAAGTAATTAAATAAATATATTTCAATTTTCAAATTCTTATAACTCACGAATGGTGACTCAAATTACAAATCTCAGACCACCGCTGAGCTTGTGAGGGTATTCGATCTTTAGGAAGATAATATTATTGGCCAGTGCGGGGTAACTAGGGAAGTTATTTTTTGGCCTTAAATAAAATAATTAAGTGAAAATTATTTTATTATTAAAATCCAGAACATCTAAACGGTATCTTAGATTGAAAATTTGAGAGTACCATTGAGTTCGTTGGGGCGTGTTCCCATTAGGCTGATCCTAACCTCATCCGGCGCAGTTCAACGGTGAATGTTAATAATTTATTGAACTTTTTTAAGGTACATTTAGAAAATGTGCGAGCGACTTTTTCTAACTTTTGAACCGGTGATCGGATTAAAAATTTAAGGACGCCGTTGAATATGCAGCACCGATATTTTATTAAGGGAGGCATTACATTTATCACAAAAGGTCAAGAGAAAACGTTAAAATTTGGACATTTAAAAGAATAATAAAATAACAATGTTATTTTATTTCGTTTCTTCCTTTTTCTTCATCGGAAAAGTGGCGGTGGTGGGGCTAACAATGTGGCAAGCCATTAAATAGGTTGACTCTTAAATACATTTTAACAAAAACATTGGAATTAGGAGGGATATTTAATTATTTGAACCCCATTAAATCCATGTGCGTTACTCACCCTCCCTCTCTCCTATTTATATGGAGTTTGGGGAGAAGTATTGACGCGGATTCACCAAGAGACAAAGCTATGGAAAAGTAACGCGACACCAACCACTTGGAGGATGGAACCAATTCCAGTGGACAGTGAAGAGAACCATTGAACGAAAAACAACAAATCTTCCTCAAACATGGACGTTCTCCAACTATCTTAAGATAGGGGTTTTATTTTGAAGTTGTATTTGATTAATTAAATCCTCTCCCGCTTGCTATCCACTTAACGCGGAGGATGCGTGCCAATCAAACAAGGACCATACCTTCTGCCACTTCGTTCTTGATATGAAAATAGGGGAACAATTTCTAAATCAACAGCAACGCAAAATAGCAGGTCACGCTATGTCAACGGTAGTGCGGAAGAGCAGTAGGTGCAGATGGCACCTCGAATGGACACCGGACCACGTCCAGTGACCCACAGAAGAAACTGTCCGCACATCATGTAAGTGGCGGCTGGTGGTAGCCAGAGGAGACCCGCGACAACCGGTCGCGGGTATTGGAAGAGGGCGCACGATGGCACGCCGTGATGGCCATGTGCGGCCGACCCAATCCGGTCGCGCGTGACAAGGGAGGCGCCTGCAGGTGCTGCCGGGGGAAGTGGCCTCAGGCAGCCAGCCATGGCAGGAGGTTTTGGTGCGGCCCACACAGTGCCGCGATGGTGGAACCCAGTTAGCCAAATGGGAAATCGGTTAATTCGGTGGGGAAAAGCCCCACAAGTTTGAAAAAACATCCCTACAACCGTGGGCCCAGCGAAAGAGGAGTTCCTCCTTCTTGCGGACCAAGCCTGTGCGGGCTGGACACGCGACCCAGCGGGCTAGCACAGGTGCGCCAAGCCCCAGCTAGTGGGCTAGGCCAACCGTGACTCAAGCCCACTAAACGAATATGTTTAACCCCGACGGGCCAGACCTAGTGAACTAGGTCGACCCTTAGTGGGCTGGAATCGAGCAGGGTCAGGTAGACCTCAGGTCCTATTGCGTCGGTCTAGTCAGACCGAGTTGGATCAGGCCCAGACCTAACCGGTACCCGAATAAATAAACGCATGTAACTAACGAACTATCTGTCTAGTTGACACACCGTCAATGAAATTAGGAACCCTTTTGGGAAGCGGTCCCTTTGACATATTCTGGTTGGCCTGACCGAGGTGTGATCACCCCCACCACCAGTTTCATGGAAAGGGATGTAAAAAACAGACCGAGTGTCCAATTGACGAACCGTCTGTGGAAAAAGGAATTAGTGACAATGAGGTCATTTGGAGATACTCTATGTGAGTTTTGTCAGATTTTGACGTGTGACCCAGGTAGGATCAGACTTGAATCCAACAGAGACCTTTTTACAAAAGTACCAATATCTCACAGACCGAGCATCTGATCGACGTTTCTTCTGTCATGTTGGAACCCTTACGAGATGACGGTCCTCAGGGATACTTCTTCGTGGAACTTCGTGGCTGTTGAGGTATGACCAATATATTGAGGATCGGATCCTCCTGGAATCAGGTGTGCTTACTGTGGGAATCTCAGGGCTGGCTGTGGTGTGTTGAATGAATTGCGATCGTTTTTGGGTCAATACCTATCGATCCTGTGTGGGTCAATGCTTAGAGATCCTATGTGGGCCAACGCATACCGATCCTGTGTGGGTCAGATACTATGTGGGTCAGTACTCAGCAATCCTTTGTGGGTCAGCGCATACCGATCCTGTGTGGGTCAGATCCTTTGTCATTCAACACTCAGCGATCTTGTGTGGGTCAGCACATTCTGATCCTATGTGGGTCAGCAGTAGAGCCTCTTGGCAGAATAAGATGATCTTGATTTATGACTAATCATATTTACTTTTGTACTTATGTTTTATACCTGGTGGGAGTTGATTCCTTACCTTTGTGGTACTTTTACCTTCATGGTGTTACCTTTGTGTTAATTTACATTCATGGTGTTACCTTTGTTGTGTTACCTTTGTGGTACTTTACCTTCGTGATGCTACCTTCATGGTGCTACCTTCATGGTGTTACCTTTGTGGTACTTTTACCTATGTGGTGTTATCGTTGTGGTACTTTACCTTCGTGGTGTTACCCTTGTGGTACTTTTATCTTCATAGTGTTACATTCATGGTGTTGCATTTGTGGTACTTTTAGCGTCGTGGTGTTACCTTTGTGGTATACTCCCTCTTAGATCAATTGTGAAAATGGATTAAAGGATGTGGCCTTCTGTTTCCTCATGCAAGAGAAAAGTATATATTGATAACATAGGTATATGTATGGGCATATACCTATGTAGAATTGATGACTACTTACTTATTTGTGATTGAGAACTTGCATTGTTTTATTTGCATTGTTGAACTTTGGGAGACCTTTGGGAATCTCAAGGACCCTACCGAGTATTGTTATACTCACCCCTACACCAGCTTCACCCGCAACTAGTTGTATCTTGTGCTAACGATGAGCAGTTGGGCTAAAACATGAGGGAGACAAGACTCAGTAGTACATAGTGGAGAAAAGTTGATGTGGATTTCTATAGAGATGATCTGTACATACCCTTCATATAGGATACTCTATGGATGATCAAGTAGTTTCTTTCTCTTTTCAGTTGTACTTGTACTTTTTAGTTGGGCATGTATTCCGACCCCATTTACATTCAGTATAATTTTTACTATAGTAGTTTACTTCGTGAATGATTCTTGTTGTGTTATTGGATTGTGTGTTTGTATAGGTTTAAATAAAATTTATTCCCTTTATAGGGAAACACCTTTTTGTTTCTTGTTTCCAGCCCCTGGCATATGGAAAGAGGACTTGGGGTAGTCACAGCGTGGCCCCTAGGGGACAGGTCATGACGAAATGGTACCGGAGGAGTCGGTTCTACCAAAGAACTAGGACTCTAATATTTTTTATGTGGAAATAGTGTTAATTGTTATGAGTGTGTTTTTCAGTTTGGGAAATCCAGTGTCGGTGCAGTGGCTGATGTATCCATACACCAGGACACTGAATTTTGATTTCTGACTCGGGGCATGAAAACACCGATTGAATGTGTTTCGGAAATTTTTTTCCTTGGATTTGTTTGGGGTCAGCTCACCAAGTATAACTTAATGACCATGGAGAACCTATTATTTATCAGGATACTGCTACGTAGACAGCCAGATAGGATTCCCAAGAGAGTACACGATGATGGCCCACTGAGTGATCCTGTGTGGATCAGTATTCTAGTGATCATATGTGGATCAGCAATAGGTGCTACTAGTGGACCGTGCACACCGACTGAGTGCATTGCATGAGTTCTAGTAACAGAGGCCTCCGAGGTTTCGAGGTGAGACAGATCTCTAGGAAGTTGAGAACTGGATGGAGGCTATGACTATAGGTTTCTTGCCTAGTTGGGACACCAACAAATCAGATGGTGATCATGGATGCTAGTCTTTATCAGTGCATGACCATGAAGATGGTTCGTATAGTGAAGATGCTCCAGTACATGGACTACGGTATGAGATAGTACCTTGGGGTTGTGTACCAGCTACTCCTACCCGTTGGTCAACATTTTCAATAGTCTATACCGGTAGAGAAAACATGTAGGCTTAGTGCGTTACAAGTGTTTCGGCATCAGATACCCCTTAGGTTCCGAATCGAGATCTACCCACAGGTGGCTAAAGACGGGCTTGTAGAGGTGGTTGAGTTTCCATCTAGCTAGGGAACCATTAGATCAGATGGAGGTCCTGTTAGAGAGCCTTTTATGTGGCTCTTCTGGATGATGATAGGGTTTAGATTACCCTGATCTTGTGAAAAGGTCACTTTTCTATGGACAAGATTGAGAACCTTTCTCAGAGAAGGGGTCTCTTGCCATAAAAATGTAAGGGGAGAGGTTTTCCAGGAACTTCTATAGCTTCAGTAGGATGACATGTTCATAGCTGAGTATTCATTAAGGCATACCGACCATCCTAGGTACTTGATGAATATAGTATGATCAGTTCTTTTGGGCTCGAACCTCCAAGAAAGGTGTGTTTAGGTACATCAGAACCATCACTATTCCTCTACGCATTACTACTTATGTTAGGGTGCTAGAGATAACCTTTGGGTTTGTATTTTCTTTGGCTGAGCAGATACAACCAGGGATTATTAGCAGTGAGAATGCAGTAAACTGACTCCAGTCTTAGAGGATTGGGCATGTAAAATGCTTCAAGAAGAGGAAGTGATAGGGACGTATGAATCTATGGGGCATTAGATGTAGAAGTGGAGCTAGGAGAGCAGCATGAGGTGGTATACATTTCAACATGTTACAACCACCACCATAATGTGGTCCCTAACAGGCTCAGGGAGATAAATGATAGGGGAAGGGAGTAGCCGCATGCGGTCATGGAGTGTGACCCAAAGGATCTTGGAATGATTTGAGGTACAACTTGTGTCTACTAATAGCTGCCACATTAATAGACATAGGTACCAATCATTCCTTCTTGTCACAAATCTTGTTCAAGACCTAGAGTTTTTGGTTAAACCGATGACTTGACCCTTACATATAGAGATACCTTTGGGAGGAGAATCGATAATCACACTCATGCCTATGGTGTGATTTAACCCATGAGGTAAGAGTTTCGGTTAGAACTGCTTGGTGGCAGCGTTGATGCCTTACGAAGTTAGATTGGGGATGGAATGGACATCCACAATTCAAACTCAGATTGACTGTTTTAGGAAAATAAGGATGTAGTATATATATATATATAGATTTCTAATGGGGTTTTCCTTTGTCAAAGAAAAAGGAAACCCATTCCATATAGGATAAAATCATGCATAAGAGGGTGTATCCAACCACTCTTTAGTCAGCCAACCTTACCCTCATGGTAGCAGGAGTTTTGATTTTTCTATTCCCAAAAGTAGTGGTACAGTGTGGGGAGATGTTTACAAATGAGGTATCTAGGACAAACTCCTTGAAGGGAAAGGATCTTCTTCTTTTCCTGAGTACTAACAGATATTTTTATCTGACTTCTCCATGGTAGCGGCACCCTTGTCAGCTTTGGAAAAGAAGGGGGAACCTTTCCTATGGATGGGGAAGTGTCAGCAGAGCTTTCAAGAGTTGAGATAGAGACTGAAAAGTTCCCCATCTTTAGGCTACCATAAGAGGGAGTTGGGTATGTAGTCTACTGCCATGCATCATGGGCCAGACTAGGTTGTTTGCTTTTGTAGGAGAAGGTAGTGATCACCTACAGCTCACGGATGTTGAGACAGCATGAGAAAAACTACACTACCCATGACCTAGAGTTAGTAGTAGTGGTATTTGCACGGATTATGTAAGGGAACTACTAGATGAGTGAAAAATTTACTGTTTACTCTGATCACAAGAGTTTTAGGTATATCTTCCCCCAGAAAGACCTAAACCTGTGATAGTAATGATGGATAGAGTTCCTCTAGGACTATGACTTTGAGATAGTCTATACTTTTGGGATGGGGAATGTGGTAGCAGATTCACTCAATAAGAGTTCTGGTCTACAGCTGCACAGTGAGGAGTCAGTGCAGCTAGTCGCACTATGGATATCCTTCATGGATAAAGTTGGAGAAGATAACTCAAGTCTATGACTATCACTCCCCCATTTTTTTAGTGAGTTCGGGAGGCACATCTTGGGAAGGATGACTGTGAGGCCTGACGTGCTCAGATATCCTCAAGATAGTCTCCTAAAAGATTTTTTTTTAAGGTGGGGAGCACATCGTTCACTTCAGTGGAAGCACCATGTTACTAGTGATGCTATGGGAGGATGTGTTAAGGGAGTTCCAAACGTCCCCTTTAGAAGTACATCCTAGAGTGGCGAAGATGTACCAGGACCTCTGGTGTCAGTACTGGTGTCCAGGGATGAAAACTTTAGTGGAATAACATGTATCACGATGCATCACAAATTAGAAAGTGAATAGTGCATAGTGTAAGAATAAGGCTTATGCCGACCGAAGATAGAGACCCTTGGAGATGGAGGACGGAGGCCATGTCTTCCTACAAGTCTCACCACTATGAGGATTGCATAGATTCAACCTTGGTGGAAAGCTATCTTCAAGTTTTATCAGACATTTCCAGATCATCAAAAGAGTAGGTGAGGTGGCGTACCATCTAACTCTTCCCCCACAGATGCATCATGGGCCTAATGTTTTCCATGAGTCATATCTGAGGGGTGAATGCATAATCCATTGCACGTTATCGACTGGGGAGAGCTGAGCATTGATGATGGGGTGACTTTTACGGAGTTTCTGGTGGATATAGATGATCGATATAAGTGAGTTCATTGTGGACAGACGATTTCTCTGGTGCAGGTTTTACGTAGTATGAGAACCTCCAGGACAACACATAGGAGCGGGAGGCTCAGATTCGGGCTCAGTACCCTCACTTGAATGAATTGTCTTTGTTTTGGATTTCGATGATGAAAGGCCCTAAGGTGGGGAGGATGTAAAGACCAAGAAATTCCATATAATTTTTTAAAAATTATTTGGATTATTTCGAGCTCTCATAATTTGACGGAATATGATTTTGAGGCCCAGAGTTCCTGGAATGATCTGCCGAATTTTTGTTAAGCATTAATTAGCGCACATGAGCAGTTTTCCTAAAAAAAGTGGAATAACTATTACATAGATTCCCAGATCAGAAATATGGGGGCACCATTGCATTTTATATAACGGGATTACACTAGGTACGAATTAAGTTTAGTTGGTGTAGGCCTCTAGCGATAAAACCCAAAAATGGAATAACCATAAATAATATAATTAAATAAAGTAAATTTATTTTTTAAATGATTATAAAACACGAACAGTGACTCAGATTAAAAATATGAAACCACTAATAAACTCATGAGGGTATAATTTTTTTAGGTGGATACTAACACTGGCCGACATGGCACAACTATGGAAGTTTGATTTTGGATGTAAATAAAATAAAAAAGTAATAATTATTTTATTGTTAAAATCCATATCTTCTAAACGGTAACTCAGATTGAAAATACGAGACTACACTTGAGTTCATTGGGGCGTGTTCCCCTTAGGCGGCGCCTAACCTTGACCGGTGCGGGTCGGAGGTGAATTTTAATAATTTATTGAACTTTTATTAAGGTATATTTAGTAAACGCACAAGCGATAATTTCTAACTTTTGAACTGATACATGTATTAAAACTCGAAGGGCACCATTGAATCCAAATCGCCGATATTCACATAAGGGAGGCATCACATCGACCATAGATTTTAAAGAGGAAACATTATATTTTGGACATTTAAAAGAATAATAAAATAACAAAGTTATTTTATTTCCTTTCTTTGTTTTCCTCAAACGGACATGCAGCGGTGGCAGGACCAACGAACTATCAAGCCGTTAAATGGCTTGACTCTTCAATTCTTTGTAACATCACCATTGGAATTATGAGGTTTCCTTAATTAATTGAACCATATTAACTCCATGTGCGTTACTCAACCTCCCCCTCTACTATTTATATGGTGCTTGGGGAGGAGTATTGGCATAGATTCACCAAGCGATAAAGCTCTGAAATGTCGTGACACAAACCACATGCAAGAGATAACATGTTCTAGCTGGCAGTGATGAGAACCACCGAAAGAAGAACACCAAATCTTCCTCAAATAGGGATGTTCTTCAACGATCTTGAGGTATAGGTTTATTTTGAAGCTATCTTTAATGAATAAAATCCTCTCTCACTTGCTATCACCTTAACACAAAGGGAGAGGGTCAAACCAACAAGGTTCGGACCCTCCACCACTCGTTCATGATGTGAACATTAGGGAACAATTTCCAAATCGATGGAAACATGAAATAGCGGATCACACTATGTCGAAGGTAGAGAGAAAGAGCCGTAGGCACTGAAGAAACCATAAACGGACATCAGAGAACTTCCGGTTACCTAAAGAAGAAACCACTGACGCACCATGTCGGCAGTGGACGATGGTGGCTAGAGGAAACCAGCGGTAACCAGCTGTGGGTAGTGGAAGGTGGCGCATGACAGCACGCCATAGCGGTCAAGGGTGGTCATCCTGATCCGGCCGTGTAGGACAAGGGCAGCACCCTCAGGCGCCGCCGGTGGAAGTAGCCGTGACCAGAAGGTCGCAACATGAGGGTGTAGCATGGCCCATGCCCCGCTGTGTTGGCGGAACCCAGTCAGCTGAATGACTAACCTATTAATAAGGTGGGGATGCACCCCACCATTTGGGTGAAACAGACCCGCAACCGCAAGTCCAATGAAGTAGGTGGTCCGCCTTATGGGGGACCGAGCCAGTGCATGCCAGACCCCGCCAGCAGGCTAGGACGGACACAAAGCCCAATGGGCCGGACCCACCCAGCCAACCAACGTGGCTGGACTATGCCCCACCCACTTGGCCGAGCCTACTACTTCTCAGTCCCATGAACTGAACTGAGCCTACCCCGATGGGCCGGTCCTAGTGAACTGGGCCGACCCTTAGTGTTCCGGACCTATGTGGGTTCAGGTAGACCACGTGACCCATTGCGTCGGGTCGGTCTAGCCATATCGGACTAGGTCAAGACCCAACCAGTACCAGAATGAAGAAAAGCTAGTAACTGAAGAACTGGGTGTCCAGTTGACACACTGTCAATGTCATTGAGACCCATTTTGGGAAGCAGTCCCTTTGACATTTTCCGGCACGGCTGACCGAGCTGGGCCGGACCGTGGAGCAATCACCCCCCATTTCACAGAAAGGGATGTAACTATAGACCTTTCATTAGATGGATGCGTTGTTTATTTCAAAAGGACTTTGTGACTAGGCGGTCATTTTGAGATACTCTATGTGAGTTTTTTTAGAGTTTGACGTGAAACCTGGGTTGGATCAGACTTGAAACTAACCAGGCAATTTTTACAAAAGTTCACATATCTCACAGACCGAGCATTTGATCGAAGCACCGTCTGTTACATTGGAACACTTATGACATGACAACCATTTAGGATACTTCTTCATGGAACATTTTGGTGGTTGAGGTATGGATGATATCTTGAAGAGAGAATTCTCCCAGAATCATGTGTGCTTAGTGCAGGAATCTCATGGCTGGTTGTGACATGAAGAATGAATAGTTACATGTGTGGGTTAGTACCTATCAATCCCATGTGGGTCAATGCTCAACGATACTATATGGGTTAGTGCATGTCGATCCTATGTGGCTCAGCACATATCAATCCTGTGTGGGTTAGATCCTATGTGGGTCAACACTCAGTGATCTTGTGTGGGTCAGCGCACACCGATCCTATATGGGTCTGCTGTAGAGACTCTCAACAGCATAAGATGATCTATATTTACAACTAATCACCTGTACTTCTGTATATAAGATATATATCTGGTGTGAGTTTCTTCTTTACCTTTTCAGTGTTACCTTCGATGTGCTACCTTTGTGGTACTTTACCTTCGTGGTTCTACCTTTGTGGTGTTACCTTTGTGGTACTTTACCTTTGTTGTTTTAACTTCACGGGGTTACCTTTGTGGTACTTTTCCTTCATTTTGTTACCTTTATGGTGTTACCTTTTTGGTACTTTTACCATCGTGGTGTTACCTTTTTGGTACTTTAACTTCATGGTTTTACCCTTGTGGTACTTTTATGTTTGTTGTTTTACCTTTGTGGTATTACCTTTGTGGTACTTTTTACTTCATGGGGATACCTTTGTGGTGTTAACATTGTGGTATTATTCTCTCATGGATCAATTGTGAAAATGTATTAATGGTTGGGGCCTTGTGTTTCCTCATGTATGAGAATAGTATATTTTGATAACTTAGGTATATGTATGGGAATATACCTAAGTAGAGTTGATGACTGCTTCGTTCTTTGTGATTGAGTTCTTTCTTTGTGGTATTTCCTTTGAGGAACTATGGGAGACCTTCGGGGTTCTCGAGGTCCCTATTGAGTATTGTTGTACTCACCCCTGCCCGGGCTTTTCCCACACCGTGTTGTGTCTTGTGGAGATGATGAGTATTTGGGCTGAGACATGAGGGAGCTAGGACCAGGTGGTACATGGAAGAGATGGGCTGAGGTGAAGTTCCCAAGAGGCAATCTATACCTACCCTTCGGGTAGGATCCTCAATGGACGATCTTGGAGCTGTTTTCTCTTTTCCGTTGTACTTGTACGTTTCAGTTGGGTTTGTATTCTCCCCTTTAATTTCTGTACACTTTTTACTACAGTAGTTTACTTTGTGGATGCTTCTTGTTGTTTTATTGGACTGTGTGTCTGTACATGTTTAAAGGAAATGGATTCCCATTATTAGGATACACCTTTTTGTTGCATGTTTCCAACCCCTGGCCCCTGGAAGGCGAGCTTGGGGTAGTCATGATGTGGGCCCCAGGGGACAGGTCGTGATAATTGGTCTGGGGGTTAATTGCTATAATCATCCTTACTTGGTTCATAAATCTTCCTCTAGGACTCTCCATAATCATAATGTAGACCACACATCACAATTAGTGACAATCATTGGGGGAACTACATGATGGAAAACGATACCTCGTACATACAACTACCCTAATCAATCCAACAAAATTTCTCCTTAAAAGAATGGAAGTGTGTCAAAATTTTAAGTTGATCAACTATCACCAAGATGGATTCATGCCCCTTTGATGGGTGAAGAATACCTATCACAAAGTCCATCAATATTCTATCCCACTTTTACTCTAGGATATTAACGAGCTTTAATATTGCTACAAGAATATGGGGTTAAGCATTCACCTGCTGAAATGTGAGATACTGAGAGATGAAATAAACTACAATTTGTCTCATATCAAACCACAAAAACTATTTCTAAATGTATTTATACTTCATTCCAACAATAATATATATAGATATGAGAGAATTGGGAAACTCTCACAACACCTCCTCCTATATAGTGACAGGAAGAACCGTCCATCCATGAAAAAATATTATGTGATTCCTTTCTTTAGAATATCCATCTTGTAATTCCCTGGTAGATATATTGACAAGAAATTCCTCATAGTCGATTTCAACTTGCTGGGACTCTCTCACACGCTCAAGAAGAGATTTTTTCAACACCATCCATTACAGAGAAGATATACCTTCATAGTCCTCTAGGGCCAGGTGCAGGGAGGCCAACTGCTCTGAAGCCTCATGCAGTAAGAATTCCTGCGAATTCATACTAAGGGAATATTCCGTAATTTTACCCTTTCATGTAGTAGAGACTATATTGAATTCATATCCATTTAGGAACTCTAACCGGTGCCACTATCTAAGGTTCATGTCTCTCTACATGAAGACAATCCTTAGGCTCTGTTGTTTTGAGTAAACCACAAAGAACTACCCCAAAAAGTAGTTACTCAACTTACATAGAAAAAATACTACCACTACCAACTCTAGTTCATTAGTCTCATAGTTCTCCTCATGGGTTCACAACTTCCTTGAAAAATATTCAATAACTTCCTACCCCTATATCAACATGTATCTGAGCCGTGATCTGAAGGCATTGTAATACACTACGTACTCATCACCTTCCTTTGGAAGTCTAAATACTAGTGATCTTGTCAGCCTTAGACTCAACGTCTATAAGGACTTTTAGAACTACTCAAACTAGATAAAAGGATTCCCTTTCTACATCTGGGAGGTAGAAGGGCTGAATTTCTGGAGAAGTATGTCACAAACCACCTGTAGTACCTCACCAAACTAAGAAAGCTTCACATCTAGGATATTATTTGGAGTTACTCCCATTAAATCACTACATTTATATTATCTAGGTCTATGAATAAACCATAAAAAATGACATGACCTAAGAAGTGAACCACATGAATCCATAATTGGTACTTTGAAATTCTTCCTTAATTTTGGTTCTCTTGAACCAATTCTAGGACCATCCTCAAGTAATATGCATGCTCCTCCTCTGATGTAGATTTGACGAGTATGTATTCGATGAAGAAAAAAAATAAACTAGTCCATGTAAGGTTCAAACACCTGGTTTATCAAAGCCATAAAAAATGTTAGAGGCATTCATCACACCAAAGGGCATAACTAAGAACTCATAGTGTATATAGTAAAATCGAAATTCCAAATTTAGAATATCAGCCCCATGAATCCTCAAATATTGGTAGTTAGACCCGAGATCGTTCTTTGAGGACCATAGCGCACATCAAAACTAGTTGAAGATGTCATTAATCCTCACTGAGGGGTACTTATTATTTATTTTTTCCTTCTTCAGGCGATGATAATCCACCAAAATCCAAAATCTCCAATCTGAGTTTTTCATTAACATTACTAGAGATTCCTAGGGGACACACTAGGCATAATTAAACCATTATCTCGAAGGTCCTATAACTACAACTATAGCTCACAGAGCTTGTTAGGGGCCATCCAAAATGACATAGAATATATTAAAGTTGTGTAGGGATATATGTAGATGTTGAACTCCATCTCCCATGCCAGAGGTAGTATTGGAAATTCATCAGGGAAGACGTCAATGTAATCCTCCACAACTAAAGGATCCCAAATTCTTGAAGAGCCTGATGCACCATGGAATACACTACCTAAATAATGGGTTATGGGATGAATCATCTTACCTGTAAAACCCATTTTCCTTCCCTAATATCTCTCACAATCGTAATGTTAAATCTCATCCCATATATGCATAGGCATCAGACTGGTCTGTGATAAAAGTCAATGTAAGATCCTACCACAGAAAACCAATCCATACCCAATAAGACATCACAGGGTTCCATCATGATGTCCAAATGTTCACATGCGAACCACTCCCCCCAAGAGATACCTCGCACTATCATGACACTACGGAAAAAATGGCTATTTGCGACGGGTTATTTGCGACGGGATTTATTCTCATCGCAAATAGTCCCGTGAGAAACTTATTTGCGACGGGCAAATTCCCCCGTCGCAAATAACTACTTATTTGCGACGGGTTAGCTTACCCCGTCGCAAAAGGACTGGCGCGGTTTGCGCGCCAAATCGCGGGAAAGTTATTTGCGAGGGGCGGTTACCGCCCATCGCAAATAACCGGCGGCGGTAAAAGCTATTTGCGACGGGAATATACCCCCGTCGCAAATACCTATTTAACCGCTGACCATAATAAATGATGGCTAAGGCATTTGCGATGGGATACCCGTCGTAAATGGAGCCGTCGCAAATAATCTAACCTATAAATACCCCCATCCGTTTTTTTCAATTCATTCTGAAACTCCATCTTCTCCTTCTCTCAAAACTCTATTTCTAGAGTTCAGCGTTTCTTAAGTTTTGTTTTTTTCTCTGGAGTTGATATTGAAGTTTTCAAGAACGATCAGAGATCAACCTCAGATCAATT
Source organism: Viscum album (assembly GCA_963277665.1). Taxonomy (NCBI): domain Eukaryota; kingdom Viridiplantae; phylum Streptophyta; class Magnoliopsida; order Santalales; family Viscaceae; genus Viscum; species Viscum album. The sequence continues at coordinate 1,599,561,568 of OY728141.1, forward strand.
TTAAAGGTATTTATGTTCATTTTAATTTAATAATTATTTTCAATTTTTTATTAGTTTCAATTATTCTTAATTAGTTGTAATTTAATTATGTTTACATTGTTTTGTTACTTAATAAATTTAAATTATTAGTATTGTTCATAGTTAATGGTAATTAGGAATAATTAGTAATAATTTTCAATAATTAAGAATAAATGCTAATAATTAGTAATAAATACCAATAATTAGGAATAATTACATTATTACATTATTAGTATATTTTATTATTAATATTAAAATAATATAATTTTTTATATTATATACAATTCTCCTTTCATCTGTGTGTTTTCTGTCTCCACATGTAATATTTGTATGTGGAGACAGAAAACACACAGATGAAATGAGAATTGTATATAATATAAAAAATTATATTATATTAATATTAATAATAAAATATATTGACAATGTTATTATTCCTAATTATTGGTAATTATATGAATAATTACCAATAATTAGCAATAATTAGGAATAATTAGCAATAATTAGGAATAATTAGTAATAATTAGTAATAATTACCAATAATTAGTAATAATTACCAATAATTAGTAATAATTACCAATAATTAGTAATAATTAGTAATAATTATCAATAATTATCAATAATTAGTAATAATTAGTAATAATTAGTAATAATTACTAATAATTACAACTAATTAGTAATAATTAGTAATAATTAGGAATAATTACCGATAATTAGTAATAATTAGAAATAATTATTAATAATCAGTAATAATTAGTAATAATTAGGAATAATTAGTAATAATTACCAATAATTAGTAATAATTACCAATAATTATCAATAATTACCGATAATTACCAATAATTAGGAATAATTGCCAATAATTAGGAATAATTACCAATAATTATGAATAATTACCAATAATTAGTAATAATTAGTAATAATTAGGAATAATTACCAATAATTAGTAATAATTAGTAATAATTACCAATAATTAGTAATAATTAGTAATAATTAGTAATAAATAGTAATAATTTGTAATAATTACTAATAATTCATAATAATTAATAATAATTAGTAATAATTACCAATAATTAGTAATAATTAGTAATAATTACCAATAATTAGTAATAATTAGTAATAATTAGTAATAATTACCAATATTTAGTAATAATTACCAATAATTAGTAATAATTACCAATAATTAGGAATAATTACCAACAATTAGTAATAATTAGTAAAAATTAGGAATAATTACCAATAATTAGTAATAATTAGTGATAATTACCAATAATTAGTATTAATTAACAATAATTATTAATAATTAGTAATAATTAGTAATAATTACCAATAATTACCAATAATTACCGATAATTACCAATAATTAGGAATAATTACCAATAATTAGTAATAATTAGTAATAATTACCAATAATTAGTAATAATTACCAATAATTACCAATAATTACCAATAATTACCAATAATTACCGATAATTAGTAATAATTAGTAATAATTAGGAATAATTACCAATAATTATTAATAATTAGTAATAATTACCAATAATTTGTAATAATTAGTAATAATTACCAATAATTACCAATAATTAACAATAATTACCGATAATTACCTATAATTTGGAATAATTACCAATAATTAGGAATAATTACCAATAAACTACCAATAATTAGTAATAATTACCAATAATTAGTAATAATTACCAATAATTACCAATAATTACCAATAATTAGTAATAATTACCGATAATTAGGAATAATTACCAATAATTAGTAATAATTACCAATAATTAGTAATAATTACAAATAATTAGTAATAATTACTAATAATTACCAATAATTACCGATAATTACCAATAATTAGGAATAATTACCAATAATTAGGAATAATTACAAATAATTAGGAATAATTACCAATAATTACCAATAATTAGTAATAATTACCAATAATTAGTAATAATTACCAATAATTAGTAATAATTACCAATAATTACCAATAATTACCGATAATTAGTAATAATTAGTAATAATTAGGAATAATTACCAATAATTAGTAATAATTAGTAATAATTACCAATAATTAGTAATAATTACCAATAATTAGTAATAATTACCAATAATTAACAATAATTACCGATAATTACCAATAAATAGGAATAATTACCAATAACTAGGGTTAATTACCAATAATTAGGAATAATTACCAATAATTAGTAATAATTAGGAATAATTAAAAATAATTACCAATAATTAGGAATAATTACCAATAATTACCAATAATTAGTAATAATTAGTAATAATTATTAATAATTAGTAATAATTACCAATAATTAGTAATAATTAGTAATAATTAGTAATAATTACCAATAATATGTAATAATTAGTAATAATTAGTAATAATTAGTAATAATTACAAATAATTAGTAATAATGCATATGTGGTGAATGGATTTCAATTTCACACACATGCATACGGGGAATCGAAAAAAACAATGAACAATAGAGTTAGCTTGAGAGGATCTCATCATCGAGAAAATGAAGTGGACTTTTATGGCATACTTGATGAATTCATTGAACTCTGTTACCTTGGACAACATTACATAACCATGTTCAAATGTCGGTGGTTGGATACAGAGAGAGTCGTGCGTGTTCATCCGACTCATGGAATCATCGATATTAAATGTAAAAGTGTTCTCATAGTAAATGAACCATTCTTATTGGCTCAACAGGCACATCAAGTTTATTACGCAAAGTAATGTGCTACATCAAGAGACTTGACTGATTGGTGGAGTGTAATAAAAATCAAAATTCGAGACAATCAGTTTAGTCAAAGTGAATGTGCTTTCACTGATGTGAAAATAATTGATGTTTTTCAAGAGAGTCATCAAAATCAAACTTTTTTACAAAGAGACATGATTATCGATGACGACACCCCACATTTAAGAGTCGGTGATGACGATGTTGTTAATGATGTCACATATGAATTTGAAATGGTATGAGATGAAGAAAATGGAACTCGAATGGATATCGATGATGTCGAGGAGGAATATGAAGATGACATTGACATATATGAAGATGATGATGATGATGAACACTGATAGAATTCCATGGTAGTTATATACAATCATAATATATATATAATAGTAATTATCAATTATTTTCTAACAACATTAACATTTTCTGTTTCAGATGGACGACGAGACATTTCGTGAGTTGGCGGATGTTGACCTGCATTTCAGTGCGGATGAGTTGCTGGAAGATGACCCTCAGCCTGCAGGCGCTCCAGGGAGTATGCGGAGGGGGCACGGTCTTGCACGATTGATGATTCCTGACCCCGTCCCCGAGCGACGTCCACGTCTTGGGTTTGATCCACACCCACGGAGGTGTGATAACCTGTGTGATAATCTGTGGATTTGACTAATATTTCATTAATCTATTCACATAATAAATGTTTATTATTTTTACAGTTTTCCGCATATAGTAGTCGGACAGGGCAGCGCTATTTTGCGCAACTATTTCTCTCAGCCGTGGACCACATGGGACCAGATTCCCATTGATGTGCAGCAGGCCATGTTCGGCCATTGGTTGGTACGTACGTAAATAAATAATGTCTATTTTGAAAATTATTTCATTTCTAACTTGATATTTTGATTTATTTGTAGGGTTTATGGTATCCGATCGAGGATACCATGCATGACGCCATCCACAAGGCATGGGAGGTGGCCATGCGTGATCGCTTGTGTCAATTTTTGCACAATTTAAGAAAAGCTTCCATGAAGAAAGCAGGAGTGTCAGATTTTGACGAGTCATGTAGAGCACACTGACTAGAGTATATTTTATCCCATGTATGGGATGGATTATGTGCGCAATGGTTGAGTGGTGCCTTTCAGAGGAGATCATCAGTGGGGAGGTAGAATCGGGGGAGATAAGAGGTGACTCATCGAGCTGGGAGTCATTCTTTCAGTACTCATAGACAGCATCTGGTATGTACATTATTTATAAATATTTTATATAGCTATAAATATTAATAGTTTATTTTTTATTCTTATAGGCTTTCGAGCACCCCGACATTACGGAGTACGACGTATATCAGAGGATGTATAATGATCCTGCTACTGGGGAGATGAGAGGTGATCGTCAACATCACATTGTGGTCAGTATTATTTGTTTTCAAGTTTAAAAATTAACTGCATATAATATATTCACAATTTTAATTTTAAATTGCAACTACAGGAGTCATATGAGGCCGCATCGTCACAGACCCGGCCTGAGAGTCAGGTCAAGTCATCAGATCAGACCACTGGACGTCAGTTTGATGAGGCGGCATGGATGCAGGCCACCCAGTATGCCTTCGAGAGGGGCTGGGTAGTTGGTATTAGCTCTCGACTGTCTCCCGGAGATTATTATGGCAGTGATGCGATGTCAGCGTCCAGCTCGAGAGGAGCTCGTGCATCTTCTTCTGCTACACAGTATGAGGATCAGTTGCAATCTCAGACTGCATTGATAGAGAGTCTCCGACAGGAGCATGAGCAGATGCGTCAGCAGCAACTGCAACATGAGGAGGAGCGTCGACGCCAGCAGCAGTTGTACGAGGAGCAGATGAGTCGGTGGCAGCAGCAGCACCAGGAGCAGATGTAGTACATGTGCCGACTCACTCATTCTTTAGGGATGAAGTTTCCTCCACCAGCATCTGCAGATCCCCCCTCCCCCTCCCCCCCCTCCCCCCCCTCCTTTAGATTAGAGTTTGTTTTTATGTTATAAAGTTTGTAAAATCAAAATATGAATTTTTTTCTTTTCGTAGTTTCTGTCTCATTATAAAATATTAATAATATTATATATTGAAATAACAATATTAATTTGAATAATAATATTATTTATATTTTATAATATTAAATTATATATATATATTAAAATTTTATAATATTATAATTTAATTATATTTTTTTGTAATATTTGAATAATTTTAATATTTGAATGTAAAATAATTCTATTATTTTTATATTTATTAAAATAACTTATTAATATTTATTTATTTATGAATTATAAATATAATATTATTAAATTAATTATATCATTTATTAATATTCTATTATTTTTTATTTTTTAATTATAATTCTATTATTATTATATAAATTAAAATAATTTATTAATAATTTATTATTATTATTTGTGAATTATAATTCTATTATTATATTAATTGAAATCATTTATTAATATTTTATTATTTTTTATTTTTGAATTATGATTGGATTATTATTATATTAAATAAAATTATTTATTAATATTTGTTTTATTTTTTTATAGTATTTTCGACGGGATACTATGCCCGTCGCAAATAGTATTATTATTATATCCATTAAAATAATTTAATAATAGTTTTTATTTTTTTTAAAAGCAATTGCGACGGGGCCTGTCGAAATTACTTTTTTTAAAAGATTTTACAAATATACGGAGTATTATTTGCGACGGGAAGGATCCCTGTCGAAAATAATAGCTTCAGCGACGAGCCCGTCGCAAATAATTGTTGTTGCGACGGCGTTTTCTGCAACAGGTGATTTGCGACGGGGGCCCGTCGCAAAAGGCCATTTGCGACGGGATCCCGTCGCAAATGCCCCGTCAAAAATACCCATTTATCCTGTAGTGTGAGATTAAAGATAAAAAACAAGTGTTCCCTGTAGGAACCTCAAGACGAAGCTAATGGGATAGCGCCTACACTAGGAACTATATCAATCACTCAAGGAGTAGATATATGAATGAATGAATGATAGAACATATGTCAAATAATGTTGAATAAAATTTGGAAAATACACATATCATACCTCTAATAATTTCTTGTACTGTGGGATCGCAAGCCTCTAAATCCTATAGCTGTCTGTGGCCCTGACCACCAGCTCCCACAGCCTAACATGGGAATCTGGGGTTGGTTGTGGAAGGATATCATTTCACCATCCACAACATATAGCTCATCCTGATCATCTAATAGCTCTGAGTCCTAGGGGACCACCTTGTCCTCACTTGCGAGATTCCAGATAATAGCATTACCTCTACCGTGGCAGTCCAATAGTTATCTTCTTATGGTGCTCAGTACATCTGGTTGGACATTTACTCATTGTGTGACCTTGCCCATCATATGAAAAGTACCGAACCTCTTTGAAATTCCATGGTGCTCTGTGCTGTCTCTACATTGAATGACCATGTGCTGAAGTCTTCTTGTGAATGTGTATACTAGAATTATACAACCCCAAAATCGAAGATCTGGTGAATTATTTTAATAAATTGGAATTATTATAATGAATCAAATCCCAAAGGACTGATCAGTTTACAAGTCTTATAAAATATATTACATACATGAACCATACATTACAATTAAAAACATAAAATATAACATAGATAATCCTTTGAGAACTCCATTATTCCACATGATTAACCCTACATATCAATGATAATATACATCATGGAATCCTCGGAAAATAAAAAATAAGAAAGGGTTGAGGTTAGATTCTTAGTAAGGGTATACAATATATAGAAAGATATCATAAATAAGCATAAAATTTTAATGCATGGTTTAAAACTAAAAGACATTCCTTTTAAACATAATATTCAACATAGTAGGGAAAGAATAATTAATACCCTATAAAATTAACATAACAATAGATATTTTAGTAGTCAAATAATCAAATGAAGTAACCATGACTAATATCATAATGAGGGAATGTATAATGTTAGACATCATAACCACACAGTCAATGACTCATGGTAAGACCATATATAACTGTGTAAAAATCCAAACTAGTTTTTCTAATGAGACCTACCAATACATGGAGGGGCTATAGAGGGCCCCACACATCACCTACCAATTCAAATACATTCATCATATGAAAAGGGATAAACCTATACAATATAAACATTCATTTCAAAAATAGTATATGAAATGTGAATACAATATCCATAAACCATGAATGGAATCAAAATAGCTCATCCAAGGTCACACAAATCATAGACCATTAAATAAAATATATTAGGTAGTATCATAAACAACAAAGCGTAATTAAGAATAAAATCCAACAATGTAAGTTGATATAGATTAAAATAATCTAATAAAATCATTAGAAATTTCTTGAGAAAATACCCTTTTTTATTTGAAATCATTTTTTCAAAAGCCACATAATTATAAGAGAAGGAATTTAAAAATATATCTTTTAATAAAAGTGTCCCATTACACTTTGAAACATTCATGAAAAATTAAGAAATATATATATTCATTTCCTTATAAATAAATCCATAAAACCCATTTTGTATGCATGGAAATTAATGAGAATTATTTAGAGGAATAAATCATCGAAACATTTAAAATGATGTATTAGTTAAATATATCCTTAAATAAAATGATAAAAATAATTATTTATTAAATAATTTGAAGAAACCTCTACATAAATGATAAATATGACCCAATAAATACTTACGTATAAACAATCCCAAATAATAATGAAATGGCGAAATTAACCCTTTCCGTAGGCTCGATTCCCTTAGTTTGTGTCTAAAACTCAGGTATAGTTATATGAAACTTATTACTAACTTGTACGAAAATAATAATAATATTTATGATATCATATATGATTCATTTTTTATTTTATATAACCCATTTATTGACAATTCCACATCAAATAAATGTTTTGAGTAACAACCGCTTTGTTTATCATACATGTTTTGACATGTTATTCTTGATTATATGAATTATATCATGAATTGAATACTCCGATAATAAAAAAAAACTATTTTCATACCCTATAAATTCAGTATATATATATATATATAATATGGAATTGAATACACCATTCCTGGAGATGGTAGGGCGTACATATGCGTGAACGTTGTTTCCGTTTTCATACGGTATTGAATGGATGAAAGTAAATAAAATACATGTATATATATATATATTAATCTATTTGAATCATTAGTTAATATATTTTATACTTATTTATTATATATATTTTTATAATCATTCTTGAATGGTTAATGTAGTGAATGAATCTCATCACATCTTGGAGAAGGTAGGCTATACAGACGCATGAGCGACAATATCATTCACTTAATGGTTAATTGGTATGGAATTTGAGTGTATATTAATTATAAAGAATCATTTTAATTTCATATTTATCATTTTCACCATTTATATTCATATTTATTCCAATCTAAATAATGTACAGGTGAAAAACTGTTTACACCATAGTGTAGAGGCGATAAGCCGTACGTACTTGCACATGGTGATATTGTTTTTAATAGGATGGGTAAAATGAGAAATATGGTTGTCCCATAATCATAAAAACATGCAAAAATAAATTATATACTTGATTTATTACATTATTATGAAGATATATTTGGAAAATGAAGTAGAATTAGAAAACAACTTTTAAAGTGTTTGTAAAACAATTACCTCTTTTTTGAGTGTCCCCTTTGGATTTTCACAAAAAGACTCTATAGGATGGCATTATTACCAAATTATAGAATCTATGGTGAAGTTATGTAATTAGGGAGAATAAATGGGTACATATTGTCTATGAAAAAGGGATTTATAGGGGTGAATAAAAGATAAGGATATGATCCCTTTTATGAGAGAGGGGAGAGGAACTTTGGAAAACTACAAACTATTAATTTATTAAAAATTTATTTATTTTTAAAATAGATCCAGAGTGAGTTATTTAGAGGCTAATATGAGGATGGGTCAAAATCCTCTCAACCAATAAAATGTAGACAATTTTTTTTATTTTATTTTAAACCATATCATTTTGATTTATCCTTAATTAATCTATTTAATTTAAATTGTGGTACAAATATTATAAATATTAAATGGTTATAAATATTTACTTATATGGTTCTAATTGTCCATATATGGACACTTTATTACATTTTAGACCTTATAATTATCAATTTTTACGTTTTAATTATTTTTTATTTTTTTAAATAATTTTAAAAAAATGTTATTTTTATAACATATCAATAATGTCAATTTTGAACATATTGTTACTTTGACTTCAAATAAAATCCATATAGAAATATAACTTTTAATAAACCATTTAATACACTCCAAAAATTCCATATTCACCTAAATTTTCTTTTGATAACATTAATTAATCCATATTATTTTTCATCTTGGATTTATAATGTTACTTAATTGATATTTATAATAAAAAAATAATTACTTATTAACACTTGTGTCATTATTTATAGTAATTTATAAATCATTAAAAATATTAAATAAATTACTATGATTGATATAATTAATTTATATTTTAATTTACTATTTATGATCGAAGTTACCTCTTGGTTATCCCCATATTAAAATTAGTATACTTATAAAAAATGAGAGTGTGACATTTTTTCACATTCTTCGATGATAATAATATCTATATCATTTTCAGGTACAAGATTCCATTAAAAGATTAAATTTATAACCTTAGTTGACAAGGTTCACATTTTATTCATCTAATAGTTTTATTTCAATTTTTTGTTATGTTTTTAATCGTTATTTATTTTTTTAACCAATATTTAATTTTTTTAACACTTACCATGACTACTTGTCTTCTTACTCTATAGGGTTAATATAGTTTCTATAAAATTCAAAACAATCCCCATTTGGATAATTTATTTCATATTTAACATTATAATAGTTATTTGAATTAATTATATATTTTTATAAATTTTTTATCATTTAATAAAAAATTATATATTTTAAAATCACATTTATGTCAAATTTGACACTATTTGATAATTTATTTTTTAAAAAAATAATAACTTGATTAATTGTAAAAAACTACATTAAATAATCCATAAATTGTCATAGTTATCCAAAAAATTCATTTATGGCATCAAATATTTCAAATGACATTTATTTTAATATTGTTAATATCATTTATTAGATTATTCCTTTAATAAATCAATCGCGACATCATCATTGTGTCACATTTAAATTTAACTATATAATGTCAAAAAATTATAATGAAATTATCTAGATTTAGGTAAATATTTTATATTTCTAATGACTATTTATATTTGACAATATCACTTATATTACTTCATATTAAAAATATTTTACTTTTAAAAAAAAGTATAAAAAATGGTATTTTATGTAAATATAATATTATAAATATATTAAAGTCACCCAAGTAGTCCCAAAATTGACCTAAGGATTATTTTGGTCAAAACACACTTATCTAATTAAATTAGGACAAGTTTTAGAGTACATATTTAATATTATTATATTATTTTTCCTTTAATTACCCAATTTACCCTTTCTTTCTGAGAAAAAGGAATCCCCAAAATTGGCCTTTTCGAACCCTCCACACCCAAGAACCCCCATCCCCATGATGATGTCATTTGGAGAAGCCCTATCTAAGAAGGATCCATTGCCAACCGAGATGGTAGAGCATCCCATGGGGTAACAGTCTTATCAACAATGGGTCTATATAGAAATATATTAGTAATCCATTAGTATTTTTCACTATTCATAAAAAAACAAAAGTAAAAAAAAATATTCAACCAAAAAAATATTTTATATTTCAAATAAAAAAATAAATACTATTTTGAAAAACATGAATGTCATAATGCGGATAATACTTTTTATAACCACTTTCAAAATGGATAATTTGATTGATCATGGTGCGCATGAACTTGGTGTTAAATGAAACACATGCTATTGAAGAGATTGAATTTAAAAGAGACATATTATAAAATTTTGAGGTGTTAAATTCATCCATGATTCATTAAACATTTCCTCACAATTTTAACTCATTATAAAAAATAGGGGTTTGACTTTTCAAAATTTCTTTGATGAAATCCCTGATCATAAAAAGATTAATGATACCTAAACATTAAATTAAAGAAAGGGAAGTATGATGGTATCCAAAGATAAAAAATACTAGGGTTATATGTAATAAAATATGGACATTGTAGATAAATATAACCATCATGTTCTGATGGAGAGTGATATAGAAAATAATTTGAATAAAGTCAACAATCACAAAGATATAAATTGGCAATGATATAAGAAACCATTTGATTCATCAGAAAAGAAGGTACCAGAATAAAATTTTTGTTCCAAAATACATTTCCTAATATTGATGTACTCAAATAATATTTTGATAAGAACTTGTGAAAATAAACTTACGTGATTTATTTCCATGTCATATGCATAATCTTATCTTTTTATAATTATTTAATCTATTTTCACTTCATTTCATCCAACTAATGAAGGATATTCATGATGAATTTTTATGTCTACATCAGTTTTAACAAATAATAAAGTCCACATGTAATTCATTCAATAATTTATGAAAACCAAAAAGTATATCACAATGTATACAAAAATTCATACTTTAACCTCAAACAAGAATATACACAGATCAAATCAACCCACTCCAACCATAAGACTCATAAACAATACATATGTCCAAATTCCCAATAAAAAAAGGTCTCTAAATTTCTAAAATAAATTATATTCTTCAATAAACATATTGTACTTTTATTGCCACATACCTTTATCCACTCAAAAAACCATAATGAAAAAATTTATTATTCCAAATACTTGATGAAGATTACTACATTACAATCATTATTTAAATCATGATTCCTATAACCAGAGCACCATAGATGAAATAATTTCTGAATCCACAAACACAAAACTTTAGTCACTCTACATCATTATTAAACCATTAACTACGCTTCATCACATTTTCCTTAATAACTCCTTTATTTATTCTCCTTATTTAGTCTCTTCATTATCAAGAGTATAACCATTACTTGTGTATCATTATAGATTCGAACCATTGATCAAAACTCAAAGCACTATGTAAACAACAGAAATCATAATGATATAGTCATGAAGAATCATTTATTTGATCTCTAAATGATTCCATATTTTTCTCAATCCACTATTACATAGGATTAATCTAGTTTTTATATTACCAGATCAAATGGATGATATCCTATATATAGACTTATCCACAATGTCATTCAATGGGTTATGTTTTCTAATCATTGGATTCCAAATCATGTTTTCATGGATTGCATATAAACTTCCTTTGATACAAACTACAATTACCTCACCACAAAAGACTAGATCTTGTGTATTATTTTAATACATTTTCCTAATTACAAGAAATCAAATCTGAAAGGACCGATCCATTTATCAGTATTGGAAAATAGATTACATACATGAACCTTGCATTACAATTCAAAACATAAAATAAAACTTGGATAATCATTTGAGAACACAATAATTCTCCTATATTAACCCTCCTTATCAATCACAATATACATCATTCAATCCTAGGAAAATAAAACAAGAAATAAGTGAGCTCATATACTCAGTAAGGGTATAAAATATAGAATAATATATCAAAAATAAGTATAAACTTCTAATGGAAGGTATAAAACTGAGTCAAAAGACATTTTGACCAAATATTCATCATAATATGGAAGGAATAAATAATACCATTTAAAAATAAACAAAACAATGGATATTATTATAGTCGAATAATCACATGGAATATCCATAACTAATATCATAATGGGGGAATGCATAATACTAAAATTCATAACCACATAATCAAGGTCTTGTGCCAATACTGTTTATAAATGGGTAAAACCCCAATTTTGTTTGTCTCATCAAACCAACCAAAGCATCGAGGGACTATAAAAGGCCCCTATTATCATTTAATAATTCTAATAAATTCTACATATGAGAATGGGGAAACATAGGAAACATAATCATTCATATTAAAACTAGCATATGATATGTTAATACATTGACCAGAAACCATATATGGTATCAAAATTGCTCATCCCCAATCAAATGTATCATTAACCCTTCAATACAATCTAGCATGTTATATTATAAACAATCAAACTCAATTAATCATAAAATCAAACAAGGTATATTGACACAGATGAAAATAATATAATAAAATCATTAGAAATTTCTTAAAAAAATACTATTTTTTCATTGAAATAAATTATTCAATATATGAACATTTATAAAAGAAGAAATTTAGAAATTTTTTTACTCAATGTTTTACTACCACTTTGAAATATTTGTGATAAACTTAAAAAAAATCATGTCCGTATAAATAAATCCATAAAACCCATTTTGGAAACATGGACCTGAATGAGAAAGATTTTGAGGATTAAATATTAGAAACATTTGAAATGATTTCTTAGTTGGTGATTTAATTATGTAGAACACTAAAAATATTCTCTTTTTGAAAATATTTTAAAAACATGTAAATGGATGATAAATATTTCCCAATAAATACTTATGTATAAACAATCTTAGATGATAATGTGATTGTGAAATTAACCCTTACCTTTGGTCTGATTCCCTTCATACATCTCCAAAAGTATTTTTTAGTTGTTTGGAACAAATTATTAACCTATACCAGAATCATAATAATATTTAATATATCATATATGATCAATTTTTGACATTATATTACATTTTTTGTTATTAATTCCATGTTAAATCAACGTTTCAGGTAAAAACCGTTTTGTTTATTGTACGTGTTTTGACATGTTATTATTTATTTAGTCACATAGATCCTAATTTACTTAATTCTACAATATAAAAAAAATATTTAGATATTATATAAATGTTAAATATATGGAATGGAATAAACTGTTCATGGAGACGGTAGGTCATACGCACACATGAACAATATTTTTATTTTCTTATATTATTCAATAGAGGAAAGTAAATAATATATATATATACAGTTTCATAATAATTTCATAATTTTTATACTGATTCTTTATATATATATTTATTATCATTTTTGAATGGTTAATGTGAAGAATGAATTGGATCGCACCGTGGAGACAGCATGTCATATATACGCATGACCGAAGATATCATTCACTTAATGGTTATTTGATTTGGAATTGGATGGTATATTAATTATTAATAATTATTATTTTTTCATATTTATCTTTTAAATACTTTATATTCATTTTTATAACCATCAAAATAAATTATAGATGGAAAAATATTACACCATTGTATAGAGACGGTAAGTCGCACACACGCATGCATGATGATATTATTTTTTATAGGATTGATAAAAGGAGGAATATATTTGTCCCATAATTATAAAGAAATCTCAAAATATAGTAGATTATGGTTGTATCAATTTTTTATGGAAACAGATTAGGAAAATTAAGCATCAGAAGAAATTACCTTAGAAAGAATGGGTAAACCAATTACCCCTTCTTTGAGCATCTCCTTTTTATTTTTACAAAATGACTCATTATGATGACACTTTTTAAAAAAAAATTCTTCTATGATGAATTTATAGAAGTTGGGAGGAGAAATGGGTAGATTTTGGCCTAGAAAAAGTGCTATAGAGGTGTGAATAAAAGAGAAGGAGAGGTTACCATTTATAAGAGAGGGGAGGGACACTACTAGAAACTCCAAAACTATTAATTTATTATAAAATAATTTTTGATTAAAAATGGATCTAATGTGAGTTATTTATAGGATAGGATGAGTATGGGTATAAATTAACCCAATCAATTAAATTTATAAGTGTTTTTTATTTTACTTTAAACCTTACCATTTTGATTTATCCTTAATAAATCTATTTAATTTTAATTGTGGTAATAATATAATAAATATTAAATAGTTATACATATTTACATATATGTTTCCAAATAACAATAAATGAAAACTTTATGAAAATTTAGACCTTAAAATTATCAAGTTCTATTTTTTAAATATTTTTTATGATTTTTGAATAATATAATAATTAGTTATTTTTATAAAAAATCTGTACTATCTATTTTGACACTATTCATTACTCTAACTTTAAATAAATCAAAAAAGAAAGATAAATTCTAAAAAACCACTAAATATACTCCTAACATGTCATATTAACCTATAAAATTCGTGTAGAACTTTATTTAATATATACTATATTTATTTTACCTTATTAAATGTTACTTAATTGATATTTCTACTAATAAAATAATTACATCTTCACTATTGTGTCAATATTTATGTTTCTTATTTAATCTCATAGAATAATAAATAAATCCCTATGATGTGTAAAATTACATTCTATTTCCATATAATATTTATAATTGATGTTATCTCATAGTTATCACCATATTAAAATTGTTATACTTATAAGGAATTAGAGGGTGATATTTTTCCACATTCATTGATTGTAATAATATCTATGTATTTTTCATGTGAAAGTGTTGATTAAATGATTCAATTTATAACCATAGGTGATAAGATTCATATTTTATTCCTATAAAAAAATTTTGACGATTTTTTATTATGTTTTTAAACATTATCTATTTGTTTTAACCCTTATTTAAATAATTTAACACCAACAATAACTACTTGTCTGTTTACACTCTATGGTTAATATAGTTACTATAAAATACAAAAAGAACAAGAATGTGATATTTTATGATGGATTAAAAACTATAATAGTAATTTGGATGAATTAAATATTTTTATAAATTTTCTATCATTTAATAATATATTATTTACTTTAAAATCTAATTTATGTCAATTTTGACACTATTTGTTAATTGATTTTTTTTAAAATCATAAAAAGTTTATTACTACTATAAAACTACATTAAATATTACCTAAAATGTCTTAGTCATCCACGAAATTCATTTAAGGCATCAAAAAATTCAAATAAAATTTATTTTATTATTATTAATATCATTTATTTGATTCTTTCTTTAATAAATCAATTACTGCATCATCAGTGTGTCACATTTAAATTTAAGTATTTAATGTATAATATTTTTAAATAAATTTAATGATTTATATAATTTTTTTTAATTTCTTATTAATATTTACTTTCTACCATTTTACTTATATAATTTCATATTAAAAATATGTTACTTGTTAAAAAATTACATATAAAAAATATGGTTCTCTATAAATATAATATTATAAAAACATTAAAGTCATTCAGGTGGATACAAGTGGTTCCTAAATTTCTCCAAAGATTCCTTTGGTGGTAAAAAACTTGTCTATTGAGATTTGGACAAGTGTTGGTGTAATTTTTAAATATTATAATATTATTTTTACCTTTTATTACCCTATTTACCCTTAATAATTATAAATAAATAAAAATATTAAAAAGTAACTATTCACAAAAAACTAATTTGTTCTAATTAAACAACAAATTCATTACTAATTACAAACATGTCTTTCTATTTTTTGGAATTCTATTCATATAAGTGGTAAGATTTCATTTAACGATAATCCCACAAATGTGGCTAGGAGGTGGGTAAAAGGGATGTTCAAAAGATCAAAATATTTATATATATAATTATGTTATTAAAATAGTTCCAATGACCTACATTGGATTAATATATGTATTATTAAATGAAAAATTCATTTTTCAACTATAACACAATATTTTTCACTATTTAGTAAAAAATGAATGTTTTCAGAAAAATAAAAAAAAAATTCACCCTAAGCTAATTTTGATATTCCATATTAAAAAATTAAGTATATTTTAATAAATATAAATTTAATAACACCAATAATACTATTCATAACTATTTTTTAAATGGATAATTTGATAGATAATGGTGTTCCAGAACTCTGTGTTGCATGAAACACATGCTACTGATGTGATTAAATTTAAAAGTGACATACTGTAAAATCTTAGGGTGTTTCTTATGCAAAGATCCCCCCGACAAATGCCTACTAGCTGCTGCAGATGACTTGGCTCTATGACAAACACTTCCTGCCCCGATTTCCTAACACCCCTCTAATAGAAATATCTCTATCACTAGTTCCCTCTCAAGAACCTTGACATAGGTGGGGAAGCACAAGGGAACTATGATGGAACAATTCTCTCAATGGAGTCCCTGATTAAAATTTGGGGCGCAAAATTACCCATCGCAGATCACATTAAGGAAGTACTCAGAAAGGACTTTGATCCACATTTCTTATACATCCATCATCATCCCTCCCTTATACATTTTTATAAGATATGAAATCTGAAATGATCACAAAGATAAGGGGTAATCCTCCCCCTAGAATAGTTACTATAAGTTGGGCCTTGAGAATGTTGGCTCATTGTGTATCTATGTAACTTGGATTCACCAACACCTAAATACTCCATGGGAAAAGCTATCTCCCATTACTACCACATGATCCACTGGGGTTTCAAAAAGACATAGGATACAAACCACTGACTGTAGTAAATTTTATGCTAACTGAGGATCTGTCTGACTATGGAACCTCAACGGCCTCTGTCATTGGAACTCAAGGAGCTTGCTATGACTGTACTCATCCTCAACCAGCTCCAATGGAATGATATTATTTCTGAATGATTGAGGTTATTCTACTATCCCAACTGATGTAAGGGGTGTTAGAATAGACCCTGAGCCAATGCCTTGTTACTAATAGGATCTTCATCCAAACCCAGAACTGGTATCCTGGATGGTTATCATTGCGGAGGTATCCTGAATGTTATCATGGTGTACCATGTCCAGATGAGAATATATCAATATATAACAACAATATGGAGATGAATTAGGATATAAAGTTAAATAATCAATCATATATGATGCATGTACCATTGATCTCTGAATCCTATGTCACAACATGCTTTGTTGACAAGCAGCGAGTCAAGTTCCTAGTAAATGGAAATGTCGGCCACCAACACCATCACTAGATTCACTGGCCTAAGTAATGGACTCAAAAAACATTGAAATTATATCACTAATCCCAAAAAATTCTACTTAAGGGGAAGAGTCTGAATAAGATCCCAAGGAATGAAATTTCTCTGATACTAAATCTATCATGACCAACCAAAGACGGGGAACACGACACAACTACCCCATGCCAACCTCTATAGGCCAGGTGGTGCTAACCAGCATTGGTGGCATAATTAACTCAGGCACGCTTTTTCTTATGTACCTGTATGCATACACATAACCATATTAATCTAAAAGTGTAGAGATAAACAGTAAAATATGCAACATAGATAGAAAGTAAACCCAGTATCCATAAACTCCATGGTGCACAAGAGTATGACAGTATAAATTGAAAAGTAAAGGGGAAGAATAGATACCCACCTAGAAATATGCCCCACCCTGAAAAAAACCACAAAAGTAAATTGATGAGAGATCGCAACATCTGAATCCCAAGTTGCTACCATCGTACGCCGTCTAATGTAAAATGTATCCCAAAGCTCCTATGAAGTCATGGTTAACATATCCGTCATCTTCATAAGATAAGACACATGCAGGAAAATACCATACATGGGTGAGTATATACATATGATGTAGGAAATCCTAAAAGTTGAAGGGGGGGGGAGTAAGTGATACAATAGTAATAGAAAGATAGTAGATGTGAGATACAATCAAGGAGAATAACTGACCCAAAATCAAGAGTGGCGGTAACCTCATCCAAGCACAAGGGGCTCGACACGGAGAGTAGATGAACTATATGCTGCGTCTCCACCACCTATAGTAGGAGACTAGGCACATCCAATGATAAGAAAATAAACACAGAAAACATGTTCCATACCCCACACATCATTGTCTCTCATGAAAAGAGAGTAACCAAATCCAATGCATGGATAAGAAAGAATATATATATATATATATTCATAGTCAAAAGAAGCATAAAAAAATAGTAATGGGATCTCCATCTCACTTGTCAACCTAGGAAGAAGAGTTGAAAATAGTTCATAGAGTCCATCAATGATTCCCAAAAACTTATGCATCTTCCCAAAAGTAACCATCCAAGTCCAACCACACCTATTGACTATTACACACTATCGAGGGGCCGCATAATCTATGTTGGGATCCCATGTCCTGGTAAAATAGGAAGGTACCACTCTATTATTTGTTAGGGAACACAACTTCACAACTCCAATGGAGGGTACCACTCAGAATGAATCCACAGTGGACCAGTGTCCATGCGGCTAGGGGTCATAAACTAGTATTCATTGAGAACTACACTGCCCTACCCTACTGTAGGGTTAACGTTGTAATTGTCATGGAACTCCACTTCCCAACCCTACTAAAGGGTACCACTCAGAAATCATCCAGGAACTCCACATCCCAACCCGGATGGAGGGTACCACTCTGGATTTCTTGAGGAACTCCACTACCCAAACTTGTTGGAGGGTACCGGTAAATAGTTTTCAATTAACTCCACTACTCATAATTTCTAGAGGGTACCACTTATAAAGAAACTAGATACTACACTGCCCATCCCTACTCAAATTAACCACTTGATAATCATCAAGGAACTCAGCTTCCCAGCCCTATAACAGGGTACCAATTGGAAGGAATTGAGGAACTCCACTTCACATTCCTTCTAGAGGGTACCACTCGATAGTTGTCAAGGAACACCCCTACCCATCCCTGCTCAAGGTTATCACTTGAAAAATATATGGTGATCCAGCACAATCACTTTGATCTTCAAGCCTCTCCTAGAGAATCATAATTCCAGAAACATTTCACATCATTTATCTAAATCAACAAAATAGGCAACCATTGCATTTTATGTATAAAAAGACTCAGGATAGGCTACTCATGGGCCAAAATTTGAGTTATAACAAAGGAGATACAAAGGTTTAAATTTTCCTCAAAAGTGTCCAAGGGGTATATGAGGTGTTAAGAGACCCATAAAGATTAGGGTCCCACTCCATTTCCTGGTCATGTCTATAGATAGTACATGGATCCTTGACTGTGTGGCAGCACACACCATGTAGGTGGACTACATAGAGTGTCCATGCCAAGAGAGAATAAGCCCTACTCTTATGTCCATGTCTGTGCAATCGACCTTGTTACCATGTACATGGGTACATGTCCATGTAATTATACATAGGATCAAACATGTGTGATCCACAACATGGGAAGGATAATTTTTAAAGTGGTACATGTAGTGTTGGAGGGATACAAACTATGTCATCCTTAACATTTCTAAAACTCATTCCAAAACCATTGAGGGGGATACATACAGTGTGTTAATCTCCCTAAATTTCATTTATTTATATTTTATTTAGAAATAAATATTCGATTGAATGCCTAAAATCTATTCTTCCACCTTTAGATCTAGCCCTATCATCGCCCAAAAATTATGGATCTAGTGGTGAATTGCAGATTCTAGCCATCTTTTGCTAGAAATCATTTCTGTTTGTTCATCAAAGGTCTCATTGTATGTTTCGTATTCCACCATTCGTTATATTACCATGGATTAATATCCCAATAATCAAATGATCTCACATTCTTCACCAACATCCCATATCTATCCCTAGTTTATTTATCCGTTCATTGTTTCTCAATCCGTCATGGTTCCAGGGATCTGATCAGGCTCTGTACTGCCCGGTAATATCCAACTGGGACCTTAGGGACCAAATGGTGATGAATTCGAAGAAATGGGAAGAACAAACTATAATTTTTTTAATTAATCATTGTCAAAGAATTCTTGTCCAACGATCAATAATAGTGATCTGGGGATAGAAACTGAAGAATGAAATTAAGATATCAATACCCAGGCACATTCAATTAGCCGCAATTGGTAAAAAAACAAGAAAAAGGATTGATCTAATCAAATATTTAATCAGAAGGATGTAAAACACCAATTATTGAGTCCTTCCAGGTTTTCAAATCAGTCATTTATGAATAATGGGCTCACTAATGAGGAAGAGGGATTGTTGGATTCATTGTATCCTGATTTTCTTTGATCTAGTGTTTCATAATTGTTAGATATAATCTTCTAACATAATGAGGAAGGGGAGTATTTTGGGTGATTCTAGGATTATGAAGCTATCCCTATCCAATCCATCAGGATGATATATTATTTGGAACAGATTAGGTCAAATGAAACAAATTAATTCCACTAAATATGCCACCAATGGGTGAGTATTCTGAACTTCTGGCGCCGGCCTATTTTAGGTGATGACTAGGATAAACACTATGTTCTAGACTCAATTGTGTTCTCATATTTATGACTTGTTCTTCCACTAAGAATTTTTTCCATTTTGTTTTTTAATTTTCATACACATAATATAAAATATATTTAATATATTTATAAAATTAATTTTGGGATCACCTGGTCTAGAAATCTCATGTCTTTTTAGCAGCTAGATATTGATATATATATATAGAAATATTTCAAAGTCTTATAAGGAAAAAATGATCTCTACATATAGACCCACAAAGGTGTCCATAACTACTAAGATAACCTCACGTGAAATCATTCTAATCGAAAAAGTTTTCTAAACCAATAATTATTACCAAATATAATATCCCAAAAGCTATACCTCCTGATCATATGCAAAAATCCATAACTTTAAATTATATTCTTTGATACTGATAATTGTCACCCATATTTTTAATCTAAACCTTACGACATAAAAAGGAAAACATGATTCACTTACATATTATAGATCCTTTTAGGTTTAGAGTTCAGATTATTTGGGAAAAATCTTACGAAAAAATTCACATAACATTAAAAGAGAATTTCTCCAATATAAACCATCTTTTATTTTTCACATTAATATATTAACATCATGAATATGAAATACCTCATCAATATAACTAATTATAATTTCCGTTAAAACCTTTGGAAATGGAAACATAAAAATGGTGAAATTAAATTTTTAGTGAGGGAAGACATAAGAATTATCAATGGAATTTACCCAATGAGAATAAGAGTGAATAAGGGTTTGAATACATAATCAGTGTACACAATTTATTCATAAAAGAAATCATACACATCACTACCTAGATCATCAAATTTGAAAAATATTCCAAGTATAGAGTCATAATAATTATAAATCAAAGGCAATGTGATATCATTCTTTATTAGTATAAACATTATAAACCCATACCAAGCATAAAGAAAACATGTAAGTACATGGGTCATCATTTTTACTTCACTTATACTTTAACTATTACAAATGGAATAACCATACGACTTAATTTCATACCCAATGCATTCTAGAAAAATCACGGACCAACCTGTAATTGTTTTATCACATAACCACCCATCGTTGTTTTATCATGGAACCTATTAGCATTGGTTTATCAAAGAATCACCCCTCATTGTTTTATCGCATAAAAACCCATCAAATGTCCTAGTACCATTACAAATTCATAACACGTAAAATCTTTCATTTCATTATAAACTTATAGAAACAATCATTATCACTTTTATAACTAGATCATCCCTTGGAAAATAAATGGGTTTCTTTTCAATATCATTGAAACACGATTAACCCATGGAAACGAAATGGGTTTCTTTTAAATATCATTGAAACCTAATTAAACCATGGGAAAAAATGGGTTTAAAAACAATACCATCGATATATGATTAAACCATGGAAATGAAAAAGATTTAATAAAAATCTTTTTGAAAAATGATTAACCCAGGGAAAATTAATGGGTTCGATAACAATCTCTTTGAAAAAATTTTAATCCATCCGAAAAATAATGAGGATTATATCAATAAATTATTTTCTCAGTGGAGGAGATTTTAAAAAAAGATTTTATTGACGTTGATAAATTGAAATTGAATTAAATTATCATTAAATAATTCTTGAGGAAATTAATATGTAAACATTCTAAAGTGTCCTATACCACCTTAAAATTTTTGAATCAGAATCCCCATGAAGGAATAAAATTAAATTAATCATATAATATCATGAGGTGTATGATATTATTGAAATATCATGTCAAATGAGAATTATATACCACTCATAAAAAAATAGGTGTATAACATAACAAACATCACAAGGAAGGAAAATTGTAACAAAAATCCAATACAACTTTGGTAACATTGAAATTATAAACCCCATGAAATATATATACTGAAATGGATATGTAAAAACACATATCCTTAATTATAATAATCATAAAATACATTCAGGGGTAGTATGTACACCACACCACAAAACATGTGGTGAATGTGGAATATATCTCACTAAAATAAAAGTGACATGAGATCAACCCTTACAAAGATCGTATCATTGGAGTAAGAATAAATAAATGAGTTAATTATTAGTAAAAAATATAAAAAAATGTTGGAAATAAAGAAAAATATAATCATAGGTCATATCAGACATATCCATTTCATAACAAAACCATTGACATAGAATCATAACCTAGTGAACAAGAATTGAGTTAAGAAATCTCTTACATTGAGTTTAATTTGTCTTGTTTTCCCTATATATTTATGAATAATAAAGATATGCAAGTTTTTTAATTTCATAATAAAATTTTCAAAATTTATTATCAATTTTATTTCACTTATAAAAATGTTATTTAAAATTACATAATCAATAATATTTAAGTCAGATGATTTTAACATATTCAGATTATGTATTAAAATTGTATTTGATAGGCCGAATATGGTCAATGAGGTCATTATTTAAACATCACCATAATAATAAAAATGTAATATTTATAAAAATTTTACATTAATTAAAATTTTAAAATCATACAGGAATGATGGTTATGAAAAATGAACCAACGTTACGATCATGGAGACAGTAGGTGGTACGTACACATTAGTAACGTCCTGATTTTTCAATGTTCATTATGTAATGACTGTTTGTAAAGTTTATCTTTACAAAATTAACATTGTCTCATAAATAAAATTTAATTATATATAATTATAATTATTTTTATTTTTATTTGTTGATTAATAATTAATAATCACATCACATTGAAGATGCGGTAGTCCACATGTCAACAAATGATGTTATCCCCTTTTTAGTGTGTTAAATGTAAATAAGAAAATGATATGTCATATTAATTGATATATAATTATTTAATGAATATAATTTTTTTTAAATTTTTATCATATATTTTTATTAAAACAATATTTAATACATTCCTTATAAATAGTTAATGAATCACATCGCTCTGAGGAGGTGATAGTCCGCACATCCAAAAATGATGTTATTATATTCCAAAAAAATGTAAGGATTGAAATGTGTTACATAATAATAAAATAATAATTAATATATAATAAATATCATAAAATATCATATAAAAGCAATAATTCCATCATTATTATCAACATTTATAGGTGGTAATGTAAGAATGAACCACATCGGTTTGCGAGGCAGTTGTCTACTATACCCATGAATGATAATTGCATATCCCATTTGATGAAGGTGTGTGAAGGTGTTGTTCATACCCTAAACATAAAAACATCTCAGTATATTTAGAATAATTACATTATTATATATTTATAGAATAAAAAAATTCAAGTGGTGGAGAAATAAATAAAACCAAAGTTATCATTGAAGAATGTCCCCACTTCTTCGGGCAACTCCTCTTGATTTTCACAAAAAGATTTCTATGGATATAATTATTCATGAATTGAGGCTCATTGGATGAGATAAGTGATGATTTTAGATTATTTTGAAATGATTTTTATTATAAAAAATGATTTATATGTGTAAATAAAGGGGGAATGGTGGTGTGCTTTTTCAAGGGAGAGAGAGGATAAACATAGTATGTTTGATATGATTTGGGAGCTCCACACGTTTTAATTTTTTCCTATGGGTTAAACATGGTCTATTTAAGAAAATTAGAGATTTAATTGTATATATATGGCCATAAAATAATTTTTAGACAAGTGTAGGGTCACTTTTACACATTATATTCTACGTTTAATCGTTATGTAAACTTATTTTTACCTTAATCATTGTAATTATTTTTTATTACATTGACTAATATTTTTGGTAGAAAACTAATTTTAATTTAATATAAATTATAAATAATAATAATTATAAATATATAATCCATTTTTCTAAATAGATTTCTTAGTAGTGGAAAAATTTAATATAAAATTAATCTCATAGATTGAATGAGAAAGAAAATTTCATAAGAAAAAAAGTTCAAATATTTGCCATGTTTTTCTATTTAAATCACTATTAAAATAATTAAAATTAACTAAATTTGACTAAATAATATAAAATTTATGAAATTATACATTAAAACCAAATTTTAAATATAATTTCACAGTATAAATTATTAATAAGAGAAATGAGTTTTTAATTAATATTCGGTGTCTTTCACTATTCATCAAAATATGACAGTTCGTAGAAAAATACAAAAAAAATCACAAAAATTAAATTTTGATATACATTTTCAGAAAAGTGGTTTATTTTTTCAGATATAATTTATAAATGTTTCATAAATCAGTTTTAATACAATAATTTCATTAAAATGTGAGAAAACATCATTTAAAAAAAATACTATTTTTGTACATAAAATTGTATTTATTCATTTTTTTGGCCTATAAAACATGGCGTAAGATTTAAAAAAATATTAAATATATAACATATAAATTAAATTAATATCTTTCTATAATAGTCATTCATTTAATTTATTAAGATGAAATTCCATTATGGTCATAAAAATAGTTTTTTCATAATAACACATCCTTTATGTTCAATTTTTCATTGTTTTTTATTTATTAATAATTTCTCACCATAAAAACCATTATATTAAAATTATTAAACCATATATTCATAATACAGATAATGATATTCATTCCCACAATTCCAAAAACTATGTCCTAACTATTATTTTAAATAAATATTATTAATAGTATATTACTATTTGGTAAGACTTTACATTAAATGTAACACAAGTTATTAAAGAAACACAATGTTACGTGAATAAAATGATAAAATTGATGTTGATTATTACTCAATATATATTTTTGTTGCACGTAACATAAGCCATCAAACAATTTAAATTTATTTGAAAGAAGATATTTCTTAAAATCTTATGATGTTACAATCAACATAAATTCTCTATCTACTTTTTTTAATTTTAATGCAAATATTAATGGTCAAATATTCCCTAACATATAATGAGAAATATATGGTCTGAAAATATAATTCTCTTCAACATGATCCCATCATGTTGGATCTATACACCTCTTCCTATAAAGATCCTCAAATAGTTAAATTTGAATGCTAGTATAGAATCTGTTGTTATATGATAACTCTACCAAGGGAATGTGTTAATCCCCAACACCTTTGAAATACACTGAAAAAGATCTCAAAATATCTTATAGGGTTTTAATGGTCCTTTCAGACTGAACATCTATTTTTGGATGATATACAGAGCTAAATCTCAACTCTATATTTATTAATTGATTAAGACTTCTATATAAATTTAAATGAATCCTTAGATCCTGATCAGATATAGTTAAAATTGGTACTAAATGCATTCTTCCCACTTTTTAAATATATATACTAGAATATTGGATGAGTGAAAAATATTATCTTATAGAAATTAAATTTTCTAACTTCTCGAGGTTATCGAATACAACCAAAATGGAATTATTGAATTTAGATGTATTGGAGTGTCCTATAATGAAATCTGTGGTGATGTTTTATAATTTCTATATAGGTATGGGTAATTATTACATCAACCTTTATACTTTTTATGTTAAACCATAAATTACAAGAATACCAAGCATTGAGATACATACTCTATAATATCCCTCTTCATATTGTCCCACCAAATAAGATTCTTGAGAACTTTATACTTCTTTGTGCTTACAAGATGGATAGATAATGGTGAAATATGTTCATAAACCAATTGTTATTTCTTAAATTTTTATAATCATGAAACAAATATTCATTTCTAGATCCTTATAATTCCATCAGTTTCAATGTTAAACTCTATAATATTCTCATAATTCTTCTATATCTCCATATCCTCCTTATCTGCCTCCTTGATGTTTACGTGGATGGATGACTGAGATGTAATTTTTGAAAGATATGATTTCTACACCCCCCCTTATTATTTCAATATCCATACTCTATATATCAATGAGTATGGGGTTTATTTAAATCCTAATCATTTTTAAGACAGTATAAAGTTCCATGCAAAGAAAATTAGACACTTTGTTTCATTTCCTAGCTGGAAATATATTAATTATTTTACACTTTTGTACATTATAATCTTATTCTTTGACACATTTTAAACTCCATCTATGTGAATATATATTTTTATATTTTTTGGATCGGTATATATATCACACTTTTCACTCTGGAGATAATTCAACTAAATCAATAAATCAAATATTATTACAAATGTCTCTAAATCATGTATCGGGTAATTTTTTTCATGTGTCTTTAATTAATACGATGATTAACCTATTACCTCATAATTTTATATGAGGTTACATCACAAGACCATATTTAAATAATAAATATATATTACGAAACCTTACCCACTATCGGTAAATATAAGTACCTGTGTAGTAACCAAACTGTTCTGAATCTCATTGAAGATTTCGTAGCATTATTTTATTCAAAGGAATTTAATTCCCTTGTCAAATTTGTTAGAGTACATTATATATTTGAGAAACATATTACAAATTGTCGATAGTATTCATCCAAAAAAATAAAACTATAAATCTTGGTTAAATTATTATGTTTTGTCCATTACTAAATAATCATCATCATTTAAGGGTCCAATGATATTTCATATCATATATTTAAATGAACCATCAATTATACCTTTTGCATCCAGAACTCACACATGATAAATATTGCATGCATTTTCTTCTTTATCAAGGTCATCAACCCAACAATCATAAAATCTTCAATCTCTTCCTTTATTTTTGTGTATATAAAAATATAATCTATAATGGATATAATAAATCAAAAAAGATATTCACTAAAAACAATATTCATCATATTAATAATGATTTTATGGGAATTTGTTAGTTCAAAGGACATCACTATGAATTCATAGTGTCTGTACATTGTATAAAAGTTTCCCTTATGTATATCATACAGTTTATCCCTCAGTTCATTATATCTAGTTCAAAATCTAATCTTCTAGAAGTACTAATCCTCATTGAGTTGATCAAATAGGTCATAAATACGTGGTATATGATACTTGTTCTTGATTTGGATTTTCTAGAGTTCATGATAATCAATTCAATGACATATCGACACGTAATTATTATTAAAAAAGAGAAATAGTGAAAACCATGGTGAAGTACCATAGAATATTAAATCCTTTTCCAGAATCCCATGATGCTCCATATTTTATTCTTCCAATTCTATGGGTTCCAGTTGATATTTACTCTTCAAAAAATCCATAAGACTATGTATAAGTTCAATTGAAAACAAAACTTCTTATTTAGGGGGTAGAACAAGATGTTTATTAGTGAATACATAAACAAACTCCCAAACAATATGCATGTCTTGAATTTTGAATTTTTACCCAACCACATGGTAAAATAGTACCTCATTATTAGGTATCATAAAACCTATTATAGAATTTAACTTTGAAGGGTGTTCATAATAATCATTTAGTTTACATTTTATAATGGGATGACCAAAGATAAAAAATAAGACACTATAATTCTTAAAATTGATATGAGACATATATAGGGAGATATAATCCACTCCAAATATCACATCGAATTCTTTCAAGGGAAGTGGAAGTATATTATCAGGAAGTATATTCTCACAAACTTTTAATGGGGAAGAGTTTTATATAGTATATTCAATCAATTCACCACCATATGTTTTCACTTCTAATTCAATATCCAATGATTGTAGTTGTGAATAAATATTCATTACAAACATTCATTATAAAAAAAATTAATTGAACTAGAATGAAATTATACATTTTATGGTTTAAAGTAGAGAGTATGTGTACTTTTCACCACTTCATTATCATGAATAACATAAAAAATAATGATTAGATAGGCTCTTACATATTACCTTATGCTAGAATCAATAATTTTCATAATATCATCAATATCTCATGGATTGGTACATTGATTTTATTATGGATCAATCTCCTTTAATTTTATGAATTGAAGTGTAGGTGGTGGATTATCAGTGACCTTTTTTTCATTCACTACATTAACCATACTCCTCATCCCCTTTTGATACTCATGAGTTTTTTTGGAAAAACCATTAAAAATTGAAGTACATTTTCCCTTTGAATCAATTTTATTAGTTATTCATACCACATTTTTTACAGGTTGGAAATTTATTGTTTTTTCCTCCATGTGATTTACAATTTTAGTTTCCATAAAACTCTATTTTTCTTTTCATAGAACCAGATCAATGTGAATAAAGAGAGTATCTAGTTCCCATTATCACCATAAGTACACATAAAATAATTTATTCATTACTAATGATATCTATTTTAACTAGTTCGGTTTGATGACGTGGTTTTAGATTCTTATGTAATTGACCAATGATTTCTTCAATGATATTAATAATAATGGAGGTTTACCATGTGAGTCTCAATGAGGTTAATTAATAGGTTCCAAATAATTCATACTGATTTTATTTTATCTCAAGGAATACCAACACCATCTTTATATGAAGAGTTTAAGGAAAAATTTTAGTGTATAATATTTTCTTGAACTCCTTCCATTACATATAGTAGAATTCTTTCCTATTACATCATATCATTTTGGAGGATCCAAAATTTTTCAAACTCACTTTATAGATGAAATATGGATAAAATAACCATCTCATTCTTATAGAAATGGATAATAGAAAATATATCTTCCATATAATTGATTCATTACATGGAAATTAGTGCATTAGAAGACCCACTAAATGAAGGTAGTTGTTGATTTATGAAAGAATATATATAACATTTCACTTCACTTGGTGTTTTTGGGAGATAAATATAGTTTTTATTATTTTTCATTGATATAGATGGTTAGTTAGTAATTTTTATTGTATTTTTTACTCCGGCTTCCTCCCCATATGGTTACTCAGGGGGAAATCATTGCACTATCACTAACACCTTTTATTGACTTTGTTACTCCCAGTTTCATCCATTTACTAAATAAACGAGGTTAACATGATTAATAAACAATAACATGGTAATAAAAATAGATTTAATTACTATATAAATATTAATAGTCCATATTATGAATATTACACTCTAAGACACCTTACACTTATACTAGGATACATTCAGTTTACTTTTGGTTCAACATTTATCACATTTGGTTCAAACTATATAGTTATATGTTTTTTATTTTATAATAATTACCTTAATCACAAAAAAAATAACAATAATATGAAAATAATTTAGGATACCCAAAAAAGGGATCTATATATTGTACAACAATTTAATAATTTAAACATTAGATCTCAAAAATAACTTCACAATACCAGAACTCAAAGGCTTAGTGACTTTTGAGATGAGAAACAGAAAAAATATTTATACATATTATTTCATCAAAATATTTCTCAAGAATATCTACATAATACGTTAAAATATTCTTGAATATAATTACATGGGGAAGATGGATACAGAATAAGGGGTGAGTTAAAATAATCCTAAATTGAAAATATATCAATACGTTATCAAGGGTTAGAACATAATCAAGTGAGAAAACATGATGATTGGAGGAATATATGAATTAAAAGAACATGTAACAGTAAGGGTTGTCTATAAAGAATGATATAGGGGAATATAACCTCAAATGAACAAAGATCTACCATGGTTTTACAATGTGGGAACATTAGACAATAATCTTGATCTATTGAGCATAACATAATAATATATCGTAGATGTTGGTAAAAACATAAGAATATAAATCATAACATTGTATATCAAGAATAAATACATATTAACCATTGTCTATTAGTCATCATAACGCGTTTTCTTTAGTGTGTCGAGAATCACAAGTTATTTCTCATAGTGGATTGATCATCCAAACTCATTTTTAATAGAGTATCGAGCACCAAACTCATTTCATTTAATTATATTAGGAGATAAAAATATTTACCCAATGAATTATATGAATATATATGGAAAAACCATATTATAATGATATAATATACATTTTTTATAAGGCCCCAACCTTAAACCTTATTTAATCTTGAGTTAATAAAAGATTACACATTGAGGATATTTTCAGGTTTACAGTTTTAGAGTATTAGATCATAAAACTTGCATTACATTCCACAATTAAACAAAGTGGTTACATAAAATATTGTATTCATTTTTTTCCCATCAACAGAAACATATTTAAAAATAAAGCATGGATTCTTTCTTGACACTTCCTTGAAACTATCATCATATCATATACCTTTCCCTAGACCTGTGAAAAACATTTCAAAAAAACATGGGATGAGCATAAAAAGCTCAGTAAGGGTTATAAAAATATGGAAAGGAAACATGAGTTCATATATACATAAGAATTAAATCATACTTTACCCATAAAACATAGGCACTTTAACATACCTCATCAAATCATGAATAAATCATAGAAATCATAAGACATAAAAGGTAACTGGAGGCATTCATAACATTCTTACATAGGGAGTAACCCTCTTAGTTACGTTTGGAATACCCACCACAGTATATTCCCTAAATCCCTTCGGAGAAACCTTAACGTTTCACTCCTTCGTGTTACCCAATGCATTGGAGATCTATATCGGGATCACCCGCCCTTAGTTTATCACGAAACCACATGTCTTCATAATAATGCCCAAGAACCATAACATAATCGTATCACATAAAACATGCATAAAGGAAACATAACATTTCCACTTTTCAATCACAAGATATCAATACAACACATTGATATAAAAACATTATGAAAACCATTTTCAATACCAAAATAAAAGAAAAGTAAAAAATGGTATTTGTTTTTCTTTTAAAAAAAGGTATGGCTTGTAGGGGAAGCCGAAACTCAAATAATGGTCATGGCGGCGGAGAAGTCGTTGTCGCCGCATACGTACGGCAAAAAAAAATTCCCCTTTGTCGTTTAGTAAAATGCTTTGTATAAAAAATATTCCTTTTGTAAAAGTAAAAGGGGTTTATACACTGTATAAAAGAAGTTTGTGTATAAAACAAAATATTCCTCAATTAATGGAGATTGGGATGAAGTCCCTTACAAAGACGGTATCCTTGGTTTAAGGATAAATCAATTACATAATTATGTGTGAAAAACGAATACACAAAATATAAGTGGATATTAAGTGTAAAAAAATCAGAGGTTATTCACACATATTCATAGAATGACATATTCAAGGAGTACAAGTTTATCCTAAAGAATCAAATTTGGGTTAAGAAGTTCCCTTGCAAAAATTTGACAGCCTAACGGCGTCACTACAAAATTCAGAAAATGAGTTGATGAGAGATAAAAAGGGTATCTCATCACATGGACATAAAATTTAAATCAATAAGGATATAGAAGAACATATCCCAACATAATAGTATGTGAATTAAAAGACATAACAAATGAAGTCTTTTAAAAAGAGGAAGGTGAAAGGTTCCCTTACCGACTTGGGTAACTTTCGAAACGTACACCCCATTGAAGAAAGGTCATAAAATAAATATGTAAATACCCATAAATGAAATTATATTACACAAAGAGTATAATAATGGGAAGTACATACATCACTCAAAGGAAATGGTGGAAAATGTAGCATAAAACTCACGGGACTAAATGTGAGATGAAAAACCCCTTACGAAAACTCGACAGCCTAACGATGCCACTTAAAACATACAAAAATTGATTGATGAGATCAAATATGGTCTCTCATCATATTAAAATAAATTTTACAGAAAGAGTAATATAATAGAACATCCCCCAACATAACAAATAGTAGATTAAAATAAGTGACATAAAGGAGAGTACTTAAAAAGAAAGAGAGAGGTTAGATCTCTTACGAAAATTCAGCAGCCTAACGGCGCCACTCAAAACATCCAAAATGGATTGATGAGAGAGAATAGGGTGTCTCATCATATTAATATAAAAATCACAGAAAGATTAATAGAAAATAAAATCCCAATAACAAGAAAGATGATCTTTAAAAGGAATGACATAAAAGAGTGTACTTAAAAAGAAAGAGAGGAGTAGGATCCCTTACCTCGGGTCCGACTTGACTCGATTGTTCTTTAATCTCATGAATAATAAAATTGGGTTAATTTATACTTCCTTAAGAACCTTTTCAAGTTCATTATTCCATTTAAATCACTTATTACCATGTCATGAACACTATGTTATTATTTAAGTTAATAACGGTCGTTTTAACGATCATTGGTACTTGAGTCAAAAATAAACTCTTTATAATTACATGTTGTTCGTGTGGTAAAATATCCATTATATAAAGAATTTCATTCATGATGTAGATATCATATATATCATATATATCCAGTATATTCATGTATTTATAATATTACATAACATTTAGAGGTGAGAATTGAAATGCACCGTTCATGGAGACGGTAAGCCGTACGTACGCATGAACACGACTTCCATTTCTATTTCATATTTAATGGAATTAAAACATAATGATACATAATATTATTCTAATTCCAGTATGGTATCATATATATAATATCATTAAATATATCCTTTATATGTATGACATATTGTATTAATGAATCAAATCACTTTGAGGGGGCGGTAGTCTGCACTTCCGAAAATGAAGATATCGCGTATACCCATAATGGAAGCCATAATGGTATGCCATAAATGAAAAATACATAAATTTAAGGAATCCATAAACATATTATATATCATATATAAATATAGTGACATATTAATGGCCACATTTTAAGGTGATATATGAGTGTTGAACAATCATCGTTTCGTGAGGCACAAATTCGCCATCCATGGAAACAGTATGTTCTTTAACCATTAGATTTAGGTGTATGTAAGTGTAGATCGAATCCTTATTATAAAAACATCCTATTATATTTAATATATTGTACTTGTTACAAAAGAAATGAATAAAAAGAGTTTAGGGGGTTGGAGAAACAAAATAAAACAAAAGGACTCAAGTGATGACATTACCTTAAAATCGGGTAACACCCTTTGGTTTGAGCTAAAAGGATTCCTTGGGAAGACTTCTGCCAAAAGTGAGGCTTCAAAGAGTTAGAGAGGGATGTGGAGAGACAAAATGGGTAGGTTTTGGCTGAGCCAAAGGCTTTGGATGTGTGGGTAAGGAGGTAGAGGTGGGGACCTTTTATAAGAGTAGGGGAGGGGCACTCTTGGAAAGTAAGGAAATGTTACTTTATTTTAGAATGATTTTCGGATTTTAATGGTCCCACATTGATTTTTTTCGAGGATAAGGTGATAAGGGTTAGGAATAGATCCATCCAATAGGTTTTGGACATGTGTAGGTCTTATATTTTACACTATCTTTCCATTTTATTTAAATCGTTAAATAATGGGGTCATCGCTGCATCATCATGATGTCATAAATAATTTAATTTATTTAATGTCAAAAATTTATAAAAAAAATACTATGATGTAGGAAATCTTTTTATATTTACAATGACTATTTATAGTCAAAATTATGACTTGTATAACCCCATTTACATTTTTTTAGTAAAATAACTCATGTTTGTGTCATTTTAATTTTAACTTTAAATAAAAAGTTATTTATGTCATTTTCCCACCAATGTGGCTCCATGGGGTCCCCATGTTGACCAATGGATTTTATTGGTCTGCCATGACACATAAAATGTGGGTAGGACATGTGTCTATGTCATTTAATGTTATTAAAACATTATTTTTACCATAAACTATACTAACTACCTCCAATCGAGATTAATAAACTTAAAAGTTACTATTCACCAAAAAAAATTATTTTAATCCCATTGAACCACATTTTACATCTTAATGAAAACCATGTAAGTCGGATTTTTGAAATTAAAAACACAAAGGTGACAAAATTTCTTTTAAACGGAAAATCAGTTTTTTATAAGTACCACTTAGTGGTTTCACTATTCATAAAAAATTAGTGTTTTCAGAAAATTAACGAAAATTCACCCTAAGCTATATTTGATATTACAAATTCAAAAATGATGTCTATTTTACAAAATTCAAAACATATAAGTTGCATTAATTAATTTAATAATTAATTCCCGCTGTCAAAACAAATAGCGTGTTTTTATGAAACAAAATGTATCAAAAGATTGACACTAGTTTAAGTCCGATTTCAAAGTGAAATTAATTCCAACGACCACTATTGGATTAAATGGTAAAAATATATTCTAATTTCACTTTAAAACCAATTCAAAAGATAATCTAATCATAGAAATAAATTATATTAAAAAGAGGTTTTGAATTAAAATACAACATTTTTCACTATTCATTAAAAATTGAACTTTTTCAGAAAAAAACAAAAAATTTACACAAAGTAAATTTTAATGTCCCAATTCTAAAGAAGAATTTTATTTTGTCAAATATAACACATAAAATTGTCAAAAAGTGGATTTAAAATAGGTTCTCCATCAAAAAGCAGTTAATCGACAATTTAAAGAATATTAGAATGTTTACGCTTAAAATTGGATTCATTCGCATTTTTAATCCTCTAACATTTATTTTAAATAGTAAAAATATTTGACAAACATATACAATCATTTTGTAGTTAGTTCTGTTCATTTCCACCATTACAATGGCTAGGCGTTAACTACTATTTAAAATAATATTATTTTATTATTAGAGTGCAACATAAGATTCCCAAGAAACTCGTTGTTTCGTGTTGGGTACGCCATCGAGCATAGCGTCCCCTTTAAAGTCATATTAATATTTTATTCACAAATATGGATAAATTTGAAAATTTCATACTATTTATTTACCTGGGGTGTTGTATTTTTTTCCATATTAAAATGAAACATTCATCATTCCATCACTATAAAATTAACCTCTAGAAAATAAATTGGTTCCATGATAATTTCATAAGAATAAAAGCATAATAAATATAAATTAAAAGAGTGTATGGTACCTGTATAAAATACCCCTATTGAATCATAGTGACCGTAAAATTATGTTGACATAAATGAAAAATATTTTTATAAAAGTATTAGAAATATTCTTTGAAAATAAGAAAAAATATCTTTTCTTTCCTTAAAATATTAAAATAGAAAATTCATAGAAAAATAGAAATAAGATATTATTTTAAAAAATATGGAATATTTTAAATTAAAATTGATAATGAATAAAGATAATTATAGTGAATTATGATCAAGTGGGAAAAATTATAACAAAATTCTTCTCTCACATGGTAAAGAGTATCAAAAAGTTTATCATGTGGAAAATATTAAAAAGATAAATTTTTAAATAAATTAAAATATAGTTGAAAATTTACTTAAAAATAATTTAATAATAAATAATAAAATTAATGAATAAATATAATGCAAAATGTTATGGATGAAAAGGGAAGGAGTAAAATACTTCCAAACTTTTAACGAAATGATAATAAAATAAAACTTCTTATGACTTTACAAAAATGTCATTAAGGAAATAAATTCAAGAGGAAATTGTAATACCATGAGGATAAATATGATCATGTTAAAATGTTTTGAAGAGGTATTACATATATCATATACATGAATATTGGTGCATAATATGAAACATATCTCAAATATTGAAATTTAACACAAGAAACCCTTATTTCTTTCATAACTTTTAAATCGAATTATATTGAAACATAGAACATGAAATGAAAATTTTAAAACAATGAATATAAATAAAATATAAATAAAATATTTATTATATTATGTATCTACATCACATAAAATAAAATTGGTGCTTAATAAAAAACACATTATCAGGAAGGGAATTTTGAGACGAGAAACCCTTATAACTTTGGTAATTTTTAAATTGAACGATATTGAAGGATAGAACATGAAATGAAAAATTAAATAAATTTAATAAAAATATAATAATAATAGAGTATTTAAAATATTATATATATTCCACACAATATAAAATATGTGAATAAATGAAAACATGTCTCAATGGAGGAAATTATGAAGCAAAAGAACCTTACCATGGAATCTTTCTTAGCCAAGGTTGCTTTAACATCTTGTATAATAAAAATATCTATATTAATAAATTAATTATGAACCTTATTAATAAATTTGTATATATATATATATATATATATTAAATTTTATACTTTTCAATTATAATCATTCATTAGACATATAGTTGTTAGATACATTTTTTAATCATCATATGTTATTAATTTTGATTGTTCAAACATGTTTCAAAATAAAGAAATAAGTCCTAATTATATGATAAAATGTTCATAATTACCAAATTAATCAATTTTATGTAATAATTGGTAATTGATTTATGAAATTCTAGTTTCATTTTATATAAATAATGGGTATGGATTGGGAGAATAAAATCCTTGATGGGTTTGTTTTTGGAAATTTACCAATAACAAAAAATCACATTAGAATGATTTTTAATATTTATATCATCCTTTAATAACATTTTAATGAAATATATTAGCCCTTAAAAGAACATTTATTCGTAAAAATACATTTTTAGAACCTTCCATGTATGTAATTAGTGATTAATGAAATACATTTTTCACTGAGGAGGTAGTCCACACATAACATATGTGATGTTTTCATTATTCAAATAGATTAGAGGAACATATAAATTACTTTTTAATTAAAAATAATTTCATTTAGTATTAATACTGATATTTTTATGTAATTATTTTTATAATATATTTTTATTGGATTGAATAAAAATGAAAGGAATAGAAATGAAAAAGGAGTGATTGGGATTTCTTACCTTACTCATCGTGTCAAATCCTTGATCACCATTAGATAGGTCTTTTGTGAGAAAAGAACACATAGAATGTGGTAAATGTATTTGGGAAGTATTTTTGGATTCTCTTTATTTAGATGAGGGTATTTATATTTGAAGAATATTGGGGTGGATAATTTATCATTTTATAGGTGAGAGAGGTTGTATTTATTTGAAAATAATCATTCAATTATATTGAAGTATTGTTACTTTAAAATTAACGTTTCGAAAAAAGCTTAAGATAATGTGGATAAGAAGAGTATTGGTCAATAATCCACCCATACACACAACCAAAGGATATATTATGAGTTATTTTAGGCATTTAACACTTAATTTATCTTTATAACACAATTCACATTTACTACGGTAAAACTCTT
Source organism: Viscum album (assembly GCA_963277665.1). Lineage (NCBI taxonomy): Eukaryota > Viridiplantae > Streptophyta > Magnoliopsida > Santalales > Viscaceae > Viscum > Viscum album. The sequence continues at coordinate 1,599,599,547 of OY728141.1, forward strand.
TATTACTACTTAATAATTAAATGAATTTTAAAATTGATTTTAATAATCCATATGGGTTCTTTAAAAAAACTTTTTTACTAATTTAATTTATTAAATTTACTATATTTAATATAAAATCCACAATTCATAAAATCTATTTATTTAAAATAAATCGTATTTCTTAATTGAATTAGAATCATTTAATTATTAAAGAATCATTTATTTTGTCTAATTTTATTTTTTATAAATATCTTTTATTGTGTTTACTTTTTTAATTTATAAATTTTTATAAACATTTAGTTTTATGTTTCCTCCATAAAATTATATCAAAATTTGTTAATTTATTCCAAATAAAAATACATACTAAAATCACAATGTATTAATTTCTTCTCATTAAGAGTTTTCTTGAAAAATTGTCTTAGGTTGAGTGAACCCCATTAAAAATCAAGAGTGTAAAATAATAATGTTTTTTAAATAATTCATGTATTTAGAGTATTATAATGTATTTCTTGGTTGTACCTATATTTCCATTCTTCTAAATTATACTTTTATTATAATTGTGAATTATATGGTTTATTTGGAATACATTTCTTTTTTATATTGAAATTGGTAAATCATGTTATCGGTGGATTCCTTCCATTGGATGCTATCGGTAATTGATTAAAGTTACTGCTTAGTGGTTTCAACTTCCATATTGTTTTATGATTTTGGACACTAGAAACTATTTGTGTTATCAACCTTGTTATATTTACAATATATATATGTATATATATATATATATATATATATATTTATAAGATCTTTTGTAGGTTCACCCTTGAAAACATATAGGTGAAAACTTGGGATAGAAGCTATACCAAAACAAAACATATATATGGATGGTTAACAATAGGTCTGTAATACCTTGAATCATTATAACCATTACCCTATTTTATAGTATGAGTTGCACAATTTCCTTGATTGACTAGGGATGACATTTTCCTACTAGGATAGGTCACTTGTACCATGAATTGATTGCACACATCTATTAATATATGTGGGTGCACATGTATACATGTTTTATATATTCATAGGTCATAGTTTTTCATCCCATAGGGTATGAATATGGATATCATTTCAAATCTTGAATCGAGGCTTGAATAAAATATACAGGTTTCGACACTCCCCACATAAAAATATTTTATTTTGAGTCAATGAACATGTCTAGATTTGTGTCTAAACAATGTCGCCATTTTTTTCTTCATTCCATTACATTTGTAATGTTTCTATAATACACTATATCTTATTATTAGTTTTGGGGAGTGGATTAGTGGCTACAAACTGAGTTTTTATACTGTTTCCCTACACATGCCCCTCTCGAAACACATGTAGACATTTTATACACAATCAAGGAAAAGGAAAATCACTCGACTGTAGTAGATATTCAAATATATAGACTGTGAATCATGGGTGATTATTTTCAGGGGGGTTATCTATTTATGGTTAAAAAAACATGGGCCATTATTAATTTCTGTTTATAGAGGAATCATAAATATAAGATAAACTTTGATTTTTTAGGCCTCATTAGACATACACACTTATGTATATATGGTTTTTTTTGGATTGGCCCCACTTAATTTTTATATATATAGTTACCTTTGGTCTCTTTTGTGATATGTGATTCATATTTATGTTATGTTACCCATTTATACATTGGCTCACCCTCTTACCTTTTTCAATTCTTGGTTGGCATCATAATATGACTAACCATGATTGATATGGGTCATTCCATTTATAGGAATATACACTAGTGATTTATTATTCTATATAAAGTGGTAAACCACATTCCATACATCCAATTGAAAACATACTTATTTTATTAAAGCCTCAATAATCTAAGAGGTACACTTATGATATTCTGACTATGTGGCACGAATGCCATTTTTGTATTCAATTCATTGATATTAAAAAGTTTTATAATGTCTTATATAAAGTGATATATATTATATAATATGTGATTATCAACATGATGGATATATTGGGACATAGGATGTAACCCCTAAATATTTGTGAATCATATATTTATTGTGGAATCCCCAGTTACTAGGGGTAGTTCTGGATCATTTCCTTTTTACCCTTGAATTAGTCAAAATATCTTAAGTCTCATGAATACTAATAGAAATAAATAGGTAAGAATATATAGGATATCATGTCATATCATTTGATTGTTAGGGTATTTTATTTATTTTAAGAACTAATTGGGGATTCATATTAATTGAAAAATTAACGATTAATAAATAATTTTTTCCTATATATTTATTATTGACTACATAGATAATATGAATCAATAATTGTTTTCATGATTGTTAAAATATTTTATGTTTTTGATAATCCACTTATTTTATATGAAACCATATGTATTTGAATTTTTCGCTGTTAAATAATGTTTAATTAATGTTATATATTATTTTATATTTATTTTGAAGTAACTCTATGATAAATCATAATCCTGAGGAAATTGTTCATAGATAAAAGTATTTTGATAAATAAAGGCCTATCTCTAGTGATATAATTGTGAAACATTTGGGTTATACATTATTGGAGGGAATATTTTTATATTTTTATCAACTCACTTGTAGATAATCCCACCTAGATGGTCTTAAGCTATTATATAGGATGGACCAGGTGAGAAATATCCATTCATGAGACCCTACACTAACATTATATATATATGGATTCTTACCCAAATGAATTATATCATGGGGTGTGGCTTATCAAAATTAAATCTTGGTTCTACCAAGGTTCCCCCATTCATCTAGAGTGGTATCACCCATCAAGGGGTTGAGGAATAGATTCAATGAATTTACATTACTTATTTATATATTTAACTACCATATCAACATCGAGAGAAAGTAGCCACATGTATAATTGATAGGGATTATCGACATTGGAAGGAAGTTATGGTGAAGGAAGTGAAGAACCAATTATTTAAAGACAAAGAACTTTCTAAAGATAGGAAGAATAATTGGAATGAATAAGTTAAAGTTATGATTTTCCAAGGAATTATGGGTTGGAAAAAATAGTCTCCTCACACCCAAGTAGACTACCAATGAAATATAATTAATATGGATGACCTTGGTACATCAATACTCACTATCAAAAGCCATTGAACCAATGTTGTGAATGTATTTTTTTGGTTAACATCTAAAATATTTGTTAGTTTATCCTTCATGGAAAGGGGTTTGAACAAGAAAGCCTTGGCTATAATATTATATTAGAGTAATCCTAAACCATTCCTAACATGGTCTTATCTATGGCGTGAGGAATTGTCCTAGTTTTTTTATGTACCTAATTTATTATTTAATATCAAAATTTCACATCCTTTTAACCATAAACTGTTGTATAACTTAAGAAATAGTGTTTTATTATGATATTAGAAATAAAGGTGTTTTCTGATCTTAAGATCCTTGATACCCAATAAAAGAAATAAAATAATGATGAAGGACCATATGAATTATTTCATAGTTGTTTTATATTTTTAGGGTTTAATGGTGCTGGTGATTCCTTCCAAAGAATATTCAGCATCATTTTGGGAATGGTTTGGAAAACTCAACATCAATATTATATTTATTAATCATGGGATATGTCATTATAATCTCTTTTCAGTTCTAAATATATACTTTTTTAGTAGTCTATGAATCAATGTTGAGTGGATCCTAGTAATGGGTTGGTCAGGGAAATGAATACAGAAATAGACAGTCATATTCGTAGTGTAGTAGAGCATATAATATGTCAGTTTTTACCACGCATACCAAGATATATTCTCGTAATACTTTTGAGATTACCAAATAAGTGAGAGGTGGATTATATTATTGATATCATACCTATAAATAATCCATTTACCATCCCTATTTATTTAATGGCTACAAATAAGTTGTGTGACCCAAAGATCTTGTTGGTGGATCTCAAAGATAAAGGGTATATCTATGTTAGCACACCTTCTTGGGGGCGATCTAGTTCCATTAACTTACAATGATTATGGGATAAAATGTTTTCATGTAGAATATTTATATATTAATAAAGTTTTAATAGAGATCCACTATCCATTTCCAATAATTAATTATATATTCAATAAATCATTGGGGAATATTTTGTTCTCAACAATATACCTATACTCTAGTTACCATCATTTTTGAATTTGGAAGGAAGATATTATAAAAATGGATATCCAAATTTATTATTGTAATTTTTAATACCTAGTCATTCCTTTTCGATTAATTAATTGTCCTACTATATTTATGGACATAATGAATAAAATATCTAATCCACATCTTGAAACATTTGTGATAGTCGTTGTGGTCGATATCTTTCTCTATTCAAGGTCTCGTGATGAGCATGGTTGACATCCTCGTATTATTTTCGACATATTAAAAAAGAATAAATTCTATGATAAGTTATAAAAATATAGTTTCTTTATTCATGAGGCTTATTTACTTAGGAATTTAATATATAAATTTTGTTATTCTAGTGGATTATAAGATAGTGTTATCAATGATGCCCCATAAAGACTAAAAAATTTCTTTTTGTTTTTGAATTTTATTATCCTCATAAGGTATTATCAATATTTTTATTAGGATTTTTCTGGGATTACCAATCTTATGGATGCTTCAACTAAGAATTGTTCCCAATTTGTTTGGTTTGATCAATTTGAATTATCCGATTATAAATTAAATAATAATACATTCTCATCTAATGTTATTATTTTCTTTATCAAGGTGAGGTATTTGGTTTATATTACAATGATTCTTCAGTGGGCCTTTTAAATTTCTATATACAAGATTATTAGTTATTGATGTATGGTTCCATAAAATTTTGTCCTTGTGAGTGGAACTACCCTTCAAATGATCTCAAATAAGTAATTATTATTCATTCCTTGAAGTGATGTATGCATCTCGAATATGGTGGGTACTTTATCATGTTCATATAATAATAAAAATTCCGAAATACATATTTTCATTCTTATAATTGAATCACTGATGATACTATTAGATGGAATATCTTCGGTTATTTGATTTTGATATTCAATAAACATCGGGTTTGGGAAATGTTATTACAAATTCATATAGTCAAAATGTTAAAACTAAAAAACATTATATAAGACAGGGATGAATGGAGTTTAATGTCACTTATATATGACCTCCACCAAAATATGGTCAATGATCATATTATAAATCAATTAATCTATAATGATATTGTATATTTTCTCAGGGAGTAGGTCATGGACTTATAGGTTTCAAATACAATTATATAATTATTCGAAATATAATAATCAGTGGGGATATACTAGATTAATGGTTCTAGGAATATACATCGATCTTATAATTACAAGGAAGAATATTTATTCTAATTAGAATAAAGAAAATTATGGTTAAAATATATCATAATTCCCAATGGGATAGGAATCACGGAATGATAAAGATGTATCGGGATGTTCATCCAAAAAGTTTTATGTCTCAATATCAAAAGATAGTTATCTATGTTTTTTACTAGAGGCCTTACATATCACTAGATAAAGGAAGAACACTATAGGAAATTAAGAAATATTGAACCACTCCCATTTTTATCATGTAAGTGGGACAATATCACCATGGATTTCATGACTAACTTGATAAGAACGTTGAGTGGTAAAGATGTGGTACAAGTGATTGTGGATCATCTATCAAAGACAAATCACTTCTTACCAACTAATTATACTTCTTCAATTAAATACATCATTAAAACATATGTTAGGAGAATTATGAAACTTCATGGAGTATCTACAGGAATAATTTTTTAAAGGGATCCAAAAATTATATCCTGATTTTGGAAAGGACTGAAATGGGAGTTAGTTTAAAAAGTAATATCAAGTACTTTTTTTCACCAATATAAAATAACGAGTCTAAAAAAATCATTAACATTTTGGAAGATATGACTTGAGAATTAATGCTTTATTTTTTGGGATCATGAGTAAATAACCACTTTTTTAAAGAGTCGACCTATAGTAATAACTACAAATATTGTATGGAAAATGTTTCGTTTAAGTATTTATATAGGTAAACATGCCATTCTCCCCTTTTCTAGATGAATGTAGAAAAATCCTCTCTGATCAGGCCATGAATATTCTAGGATATTATTGAGAAAGTGAAGACCACTATGAATTATCAATCAATCACTGAAAGTCTCTAAAAATCCTCTTTATATCATCAAAGTTGATCCTTGAAATTTAATGTGGATAACCACTTGTTCCTTTGAGTTTCCGTAAATTTAGATTACCGATGGATATAAACTCATGGGAAGCTAACTACTAGTTATTCTAGGCCTTTTGAGGTATTTTTCAATGTTTTAAAGGTCCCATATCTTTCTGATTTACCTTTAAAGGTTAGTTCCATGCAAAATAATTTCCATGTTTCCAAACATTAATGGTATGTTACCAAACATTCACATATAAATCAGTGTGCAGAAATTGATATGGAGGATTATGTTTCCTTTACAAATCATCCTATATATATTTTCAATAAAATTCAAAAGGTGTTACATGGAAATATCATTCCCCTAGTTTGGGAGAAACAGATGTGTGGGAATCTCCAGAATGAGACTCAGTAGTGAGAGACTAAAATAAAGGTGATGTGGATGGATTTTTCCATCAAGATGCAAGTTAATTATTCTCATGGATATGGAGGAAACTAGTAGGAATATTTTAACGACTTTAAACATTTAGATAAGTAATTCTATTTATTTTTTGTACATTTCAATTCATTTATAAATTTTAATGAGTTAATGGAGGTATCAAAAATGTTTTGGAGAAGTTATAGGGAAAAGGATAAGGGGTGTTCTAATGGAAGAACTTGGTACCCTATGGGTTCCCATGTTCCTATGTCATTCAATGTGATAAAACATGTACTCAGTGGAATTGTACTGGGAACCCGATTGGTTTTCGGGATGAATTTCCCTTAAAAAAGTAAATTTAATCTCTTGAAAATTAAAATTAAATCCCTTAAATGGGGATGGAGTTGGATTTCCCCACATTTCCCCCATTCTAACTTTCATCTCAAGCATTACCTCACTCATTTATCATCCCATTTGGATCCATTATCAGGGATCTAGTGTCTCTGGATGGTTGAGTGAGCTCACATTTGGAAAGGTAAGTACCTTAACACCCCAAATCTCACTAATTCTAATCTATGATATTAGTAGATATAAATCCTTGTATTATAGATATATAGTTTATGATAATAAATAAATATCTTGGATTTAATTTTAGCTAGATTCTTTGGAGACCATGACATAAAAAATATAAGGTGAAAAAGAGGTTTCGATTTAGGATTCATTATCATAGAATTGTTGAAGTGTTGATCATATATAAATGTTTTGTTAAATGGCTAGTCTAATAATTTATTAATATTTTCTCTCCTTATAACCCTAAGGGGATAATATATAATTTAATTAGTAGGAATTCCATTTATTCATGTTCTTCTCATAGAGTTTTATCCTAACAATGGTCTAGTGATGGTTGAACCCAATTAAAAATTATGTGATTAAATAATCAACTAATTTATATTAATCCTTCATGGATAAAGAGTATTTTTATGTATTTCTTGATTATACCTATATTTTTATCATTACATGTCATAATTTGAGTATATTTTTTACATTATATATTATGTTTGGTAGGTCATTTATTGTAAATTGAAACATTATATGATGTTTTGAGATTTTTTACTTTAATATTTATTGTACTTAATTGATTAAAGTGAACTTTTAGTGGGTTTTCTATCCATATGTGCTATGATTTTTGAAAGTCTCTTCCATTTAGTTTATGAACCATGGAATAATTACATAATTTGTATATGTAGTTATATATGATCTCGAAAAAGTTCCCACATGATGGTATATATATATATATATATATTCGTACGTGGAATGGGTTCTAGGATTGAAATTATTATAATAGTGGATGGTTCAAGATGTGTTTACAATTCCCTAAATATCTATCCCCATTCTAATATATCTTGATATTGGTATAAATATTACCATGACAATCTAGGATTGAATTTCTCAAAATGGGATAGGTCACCTGAACCCTGAACTCCTTTCACCAATCTACACAATTGTTTGGGTGTATATGTGTGCATCTATGATTTATTCATAACTATAAGTTTTACCTCCTAAAAGCATTACATTTAGACAATGTCTCAAATCCTAATGTAGGGTTGGAAATAAATATATAAGAATGAAACTTCCCAACACAGGGAGTTAGTTTTTAGTATCAATGAGAATTCCATGGATGCTATTAAACCATGTTCTTTTTGGTCTTTATATAACTCAATATTTGTACTATTTTAGCACACATTGTAATAACCTGGACTACAGAAACCCCAATACAATAGTCATATTACATTATCGAAATATGATAAAATATTTCGAAATGTATCCCAAAACATAATAGTCTTAGATGACATGATACATACATATTTTTCTCATTACACATATGCACATAAAGTAAAACATAAAAATACTTCAAGAAGATTATTATATCTTCTAATAGATCCTTGAAAAGTACGCACATTTCAGTTCAAGGGTTCTGAGGGAATGTAAAACAAAATATGGTTGAGCTCAAATTCGTATAAAGAAGTTGTGTACAAAGGAAACTGTCATAACAAAATAATGACTTAAATAGTATGAAAAAATGAATATGATTAGAATAATTCAATAATCAAATGATATCAAGGGAATTATATATCCATGAAGATAAATAAAATAATGGATAATAATTAATAATCTCATACTGATGGAATTAATAATTCTGCATAACATAAACATAATATCATTTCTTTGGTATCAGACATCAAACATAAATGAGTTACACATATGCCAATACCTAATATAGCTAATCTCATTAGAACGAAAAATACATTAATATGATTTTTACCAAGCCACACCTATCACTATTTTAGTCTAATGCATTAATCATACGAGTTAACATGAAATTTAAGAACATTATCTAAGGAACATATTACCTAATTATTTAGAATTAGAATAATATCTATTTTGTTATGGAAATATGGAAAAAAATTTCCCCATTATATGGAATAATGTGTCTATCTTGGGGAATATTATGAAAATTAACATATAATATAATGTGTATTCTCAATGTAATTGGACTTACCATTTTCAAAGATGTTAAGATAAGATGGTGGAGAGCATACAATCAAAATGAAGGGTTATCAATAAAATATAGTAATGGAGTTTTATAGTTTTCAATATAGTGACACTAAATAAATGGTTATAAAATCATTTTTAATGGCCTGTAAATATAATGAGAATTATCCAAAGCATATCCCCTGAGAGTGAATCACCAGTTATGCAGTCTTAGGCCCACTCATCAGTCCCTATGTAAAGAAAGATTTGATACTCAAATATCATTTTTGGTGGGTTATTAAACCCATGATAACCTATAAAACAACCACATGAACATTACATTCTAAAGAAATGGATGTAATTTCTAGGAAAACCACTCACACTTTAAATTCCAATGAATAATATTTTTTTCGGTATTATACATAATTAGGTAACATATTAATAAAAATAAAATAAAGGATATGATTTCAAATAGAATATTAAATACCATTAGTATTTATAGAATCATGATATAAATATTAAATGTATATTATGTACACCATACAACAGAAAAAAGGTGTATAACATAATCATGTGTCAAGGAATTAAAATATGAGACAAAAAATCCTTACCATTATTTTAAATTTAATGAATATATTTAACATTATATATAACATTGTCTATCGTTATTAGATATTTTATAACAGTATTCAAACCTATAACCTATTTTCAACTTCATTTATAATTTTTCTATACATGAAAATTAGTTATCTATATGTATTTTTAAAATCAGGTGTGTGTAATCTTTATCATTTTGAACTAGTTTTATAATAGTAGTGTTATTCTACATTATTCTCCAAAATTTCATCAATACTAAATGATATAAGTTACAATAATTTATGATTATAATTCATTATGATGTTATAATTTTATTCAATGTAATTTGTTGTTATTATCCTTAAAGATGAAATCAACAATAAGTATGTTTCAGTGAATTTTAACAAATTGAAATCACTATATTAAATAATGATATTAATATTAATGTTACAAAAAAAACTAAATTTAAATATTTATTTAATCAATTATTTAATATAATACCAAAAATTAAATTCCAATAGTTATCTATGATATAAGTTTACATCTTTCTTCAAATGGGTGGTTATACCAACCAGAAAAGAACATACTGTAATTAATAGATGATTATGAAGTGATTTAGTTATCATATCATTACAAAAAATTAATAATGAACTTTTTTTTTGTTTATTTTTGTTTTGTATTACAATTATAGTGATTTATAATAATATGATAACCTATATTATGTTATTAGAGAGTATGAGGAAATCATGGTTTTTCATAGAGCCATCTTTTGGATGGTTGAATTTACCATAATTGTTTGTCGCTTGTGTTGTTAATATCTTGTACAACTATATTTATAGAAAATTTATTATTCTATGAACAAAATATTTTTTAATTTAACTCATTATAATTACTAAACATGAATATGGTGATGAAAAGAATAAAATATAATCATTCCATTAAGGTGGTTGTCTATACATATGCATGGTTGATGATTTATTTTTTACATGTAATGAGAAAAATTTATAATATGTTTTATTAGTTTAAAATATAAAATATTTAAAAATATCATATTATTTTAAATTAAACATTATTCAATCCATTTGTGGAATTTAAAGGAAAAAGAACATGACGCTTTCGGGAGGTGGTACACATGAATTTCATTTTTATTTTCCTTAAGAGAAAAGCATAAAGGGGTTTAATATTTATTCCCTTAACATATAGAAATTAATAATAAAAAAATTATAGATTTAATTTATATTAATGATAAATATATATTTGTAAAATTAAAATAGAAAATAAATGAAGTTAGGGAAAATATTTACTCACATTGAGGACTTGGAAGTTTGCCTGGAGGACTCCTTAGAAAGGGAGGGATTCATATAATATCTTTTGACAAGAAGCTCAATATAATGAAATAGTATTATAAGGGAATTAATTATAAAATATTCTCAATAGGATACATAATTATTTTTAGTGATATTTAAGGGGTGGTGAGAGGCCCATTTTATAGGTGGTGAGAATTGTGTTTTATGTAAATATTTCAACATAATATAAATAGGACACATGTTTGACATGTAATGTGGACCCAAAAGTGGAAAATAATTGAGATTGGGTTAATATAAAATCAATAATATCTGGAAAAACAATAATAAACATGTTTTGAACAAGTTTCAAGATCTTAAATCCAAGATATATTTGTTTATCCATTTTTGGTTTTAGCATGATAACTAATTTTTTACATGAGTAAATCATTTTTATTCATAAAAATAAAATACCCCTATCAAATAATTTTTAATTACTCATTCCAAAAATTAAATACATTTTATCAGATAAAATTTATATACATAACAAAAACCAATTTTAAAATTATCCCATGTGAGGCATAAAAAACCGCTTTTAGAAAAAGTGAATTTCTAAGCTTAAAATTTACACGCAAGGTAAAATTCAAAATTTATTCTATTATAATGATATAAGTCATTCTATTATAAATCTTATGTGGCTTTTAAAACTATTCTAGAAATTCTTTTTTGAAAAATTATTTTTATTTTAAAAAATAAAATTTAAAAAAATATATTTGAAAATATTACTTAATTCCTCACAATGTTAATCATAGGTTTTTTAAACTCAGAATATATTTTTTAAAATGTATAGTTTTACATTGAAAATTCATAAATGATAAATGAATATGTTTTATACACATGTACTTATTTTTTATACAATCCAAATTTTTGTTAAAAATATATATTTTTCACTATTTTGCTAAAAGAACTGTTTTTTGAAAACCAAAAATTTTTCCTCAAGATAATATTACAATATAAATGAAAAAAATTAATTTTTAAAATTCAAATTATAATTTTTCTTTTAAATAAATTCATGAATAAAATCTCTTTAGAGTTTACATTATGTAATATTTTTGTGATGTTTTTTTACCTGATATAGTAAAGTCATAGGTATTACACACACTTTAGATTTTGACAAGATATAGGGTGTTGGTTGAAAATGTCCGATTTAGTTTTCATTTTCATATCCTACATGGAAAAATCTTAAAAGACATGTAATATGAGGTGCCCTAGACCCACCCTTTTAGGCCGGGTGTTAAAAATAAATAATTTTTATATATTAACATCGAGATAAAGTGAGATGGTCCTAGATAAACCTGAAAACAATTTCACATTAGTATCACAAACCACAATAATCTCACACATCATGGATAAAATTTTGGATTAGTGACTTTGAGGACAAGTTAAATATTAATATTATTTTAGAAAACTTGTGAACATTTCTCAAAAAATAAACCATACTAAACCACCTTTTATACTTTTAATAGGTTATAATAATCTTTATAAACTTTAGAAATGGAACCTTTGGATGGTGTGATCTTAAAAAAATTGTAAAAATTATCAATATATAATCTAGGGATATATTATAATTATATTATAATACAATGGTAGTGGAGTAATTTATTATTAAAAAGAACATAGAACCATATGAGTGGTCCATAATTCATTATATAAGGAAATGCATTCTCAAATGAAAAAATATACCATGGATAAACAGTTTGAAATAATGAGATGAAAAAAAATATCCATGGATCACATCTATAGGAATATGACATGGAAAGAAACCAATTACTTGAAAGATAACATAATGGAGAAATTTCTTACAAACATTAGAATATTTAAATAATAAAATTATGAAAAAATGTTCATATTACGGGTTGTAAATTAACAAAATGTTCACACTTCATGTTGCACACAAAATAAATCCCGCAATTCATATTATGGATAAAAAATATATACACTACTTATTTTGGGAAAAAATGTCAATTAATTTTATTTTGAGCCATCAAAATGTCCACATTTCTTTTTGTGAATAAAAATTGTCCATGCATCACATCCTTATCTCATTATATATTATAATAAATTAATACATTAAAGGAATTTAACATACCCAACCCATATGAAGGATTTATCAAACCCAAACTATCTTAGGGATTTATCATCCCCAAAAAAAATCAGGGCTTTATAGGACCCAAATAAGGGTTTAGTTAGACCCAAATAGTCTCTAGGATTTATCGAACCTAAACTATCACATGAATTTATCAAACAAAAACCATATGAATATTAATATCTATACATATGTGTTTAATTTGGAAAAAAACCCAATATAAAAACTTTAAGAACCTATGTAAATAAAATGAGTTTCATATCTTTTACAAATAGAATCACCACAATATAACTCAGGAATATAAATTGGTGATACCCAGAATTCAATCACCATAAAATAGTATTTTTATGAACATATATTGGGAGATCCATGGAAAATAATTTCAAAGAAATAAAATCATTTATGGATAAAGATGAAATTTTTGAGAAATCATAAAAACAGTTTTTAGAAGATGAAATTATATTTATCCTAAAAGATAATGTCATTGTCACCAAATTAAATCATTTTCTAAAAGTTGAATTGACAATTTAAAAAAAATTATTTTAAAAGAAACGTTCAATAATGGATCCCTAAAAAATATATAATGCTGTTAAAAAGGATACACAAAAACACATTTAAAAATTTTAATTTTAAAAATAATAGTCAATAATGGAGTTGTGAAAATACAAAAATGTTATATTAAATAATTTCAATTGGAAGCTAAAAAATTTCATTTTTAAAGTATTGGAAACATTATGAATATTTTGAAATACTTTTTTTTAAACCCCATATCATAAAAAGAGGTACTAAAACATCCTTTTTAAAATAGGGGAAGTAAAATATAGAGGTCAAATGAGTAAAAAAATATTTGGGTTACAAAATAAGAAAGGAGTTTTTTGGAAATATGAATATGGAGATGGCGGAGAAATATTTTTAATAGAAGATGGTATTTTTTCCTTAAAAACATTTCACCTTTATGAGATGGAATTTCAAAAAGAAATAATCTTTTAGTTAAAAAAATTATTTTTCCCAAAATAAAAAGTATAAATATCTAATGAAATAGAAAATCAAATAACATACCAAAAATAATGTAATGGTAATAATTTTAGAAAATTATAGTTCAGAGAAAAGAAATGTGAGTTAACCAAATCCATTACAGATATCAAAATTCCTAAATAAATTTATATTTTGAAAGGGGTTTGTGGTAAAAATATAAATACACTGAAAAAAAAAGAAAAAAAACAAAAAAAATAAGAAAAAAGGGAATAATGTGCCCAAAATATTTAAAATATATTAATAATATCCATCATAACTCAATGAATGATAATTGATTTTCAAAAAAAACTTACTATAATGGTAACATAGGAATAAGGCGATTCCATGAAATATACATTAAAATATCATGAAAGGACATATATGAATTATAATTTAATGGAATGGGGTATTGAAAAAACCATATATGATAAATTATAGAGGGAAATATGAAACATGACTCATGGATTTGAAATTGAATGTAAGAAACCTAACTTTATTATTAACTTCCACTAAAGTGATTTAATTATGTTATGGCCATAAACATTCTCTTGAAGCACTTTTTATAAAAGTAGTGATTAAGATAACTAATGGATACTAGAGTCTTATAAACAATATTTTTTTATTGGAGGATAAAATGGTAGAGTTTTAGGAATATGATATATGGAATATGTGTCACATGAAGTTGTATAAGTGTCCTCATTGAATAAGTAGAGAAAAAGCCACTTTTATGAACATACATTATTTTGAAACAATATAATGCCAATATTCAAGTGTCAAAGGATCCAATGGTTAGAAATAATATATTTTGGGGGGTGGGATATGTTTGTAAAATCCTATACAAGTCATTTAACACATGTTTGAAACATGATTCCATTTATTTACCATTATGGTTTTTACATTTTAACGTTTCCATTTTTACCTAGGTAATTTGGTTCAAAAAAAAGTATTATGTATTTGAAATAATACACTGAATAACCCCTTTTACAAAATTTGGGTGATATGAATCCAAATTTTACAACTATTTAATTCAATTAATTTTCATAATAAATAAAAATTAACTTTTAAATTTGAACATTTAATATATAGAAAAATTACATTGGAATAAATGTTTTCTTACCACTATGTGTTATTAATATTATTTTGTATTGATTAAAAATTTAATGTGTGATAATATATTTATATATATCTTGATATACTATATTAAATTTATTTTTTATAAGAGATTAATTTATTTTATTATAATAAATTTAAAAAAATATTAATTTTTTTTGAAAATAATTGGTTTACCCTTATCGTGGATATTACCTTTAATCTTATTAATTAAACATTGATAATAAACAATAAATCAAACTTATTAAATAATATGTTAATTTCTATATAAAATATTAAACCAATATTTATATATTTAATTTCTAAAAATATGAAAAAATAATTTGGAACATAATCCAACAATAATATATTTTTGATTAAAATATTAATCATGTTCTCATAAGATTGTAAATGGGTTTAATAATTTTAATGTGATATTTTTAGATTATTTATTTTATCTATATAAATAAGTATTTTTATAAATAATATTTTAAAAAAATTTAACTCATTTTTATAATATGATAACATCATAAACCTAATGGTATTATAAAAATTAGTATTTTTTCTTTTTAGTTCACCTAAATATTAATATTTTTTGATTAAAATCTAATAATTTAACATTTTGAAAATATTTATATGCGAAATAAAAAACTATTTTCCTTTTGTGAAGTTAAAATTGTAAAATTTATAAATTTAAATTTAAAAAATCAATATATATCTATATATATATGAAGATAAACTAATTTTATGGATAAAATTTTTTTAAAAAAATAGGGGTTATTAGTACTATTTTTTTGAATTTAGAATTTAATAAAGAATATTATTTACTATAGGTATTATTATTATTTAATTTTCATAATAATTAATATATCACATATTATTTTATTTCAGTGTTGTTTGTGGAACAAGATAATGAAGACATTATAAATTTAAAGGATCCAAATTCTCGGGCCATTACATTATACCCTACATATATAAATTATATCCCTTTAAATTTAATTATTAATCCAATTTGAATTTAAGAGAGGGTATTCTTAACATATTTGTTACGTGCGATATAACTTTAAATATGACATCTAATATACTCTCTGTTGCTATATTAAGTTATTTATCCTTCCTTAAACAACAATAATATTTTATATAAGAATATACCAATGTTAATATATACCATAATAATATATAATCTGTAGAATAAATTTCTCAAAACCATTTGAATCTACAAGACATTAAAGCATAGTGAAACCATATATAATTCAAGGAATTAACATAATCTTTAACCTTTGCGTGGTATTAACCACTAGTTGATTTGGTCAACCGATGTCAATTCATATCATAATCTCAAAAATTATATAAAAAACATAAAAAATATCATGGATATATTCTTTAAAAAATCAACAATGAATTCCATGATTATTAATACCATATATCACACTTTTTCTCAAAATTAATCATCCTTTTAAACCTAAGAGTTCTCCATCCTTAAATCACATGTTCTTTAGTAGTTATCCCTAAAAATATAACTTTGTCATAAAATAACTTTTCAAAGGTTATTGATACAACTTAATATATGTCTCCAAACCATATACAAAAAACTAATGAAGAATGAACCTTATATGATTCACATAATACTCATAACTTTTAGAATATACAAGAATGTCATTAAAAAAATCACTCATTAATTAAAATATCCAATGTATAATTATGGAAATTATATTAAAATATCAACCTCACTACCTTAGGTAGGACATAGAAAAGAACATGTTTCCATTATAGTAGGTATATACTAAAATTTTAAGCTATTTAAGTATACGGCTTTATTCAGTTGAAATAAATAGATTTTTCTTGATATATACTTTTATCATCTTCATTTTCATTATCATATTTAATCCAACCCTGAAAATCAAAATGGATATTATAATATATAAAATATGAATAATAAAACATCAATATAAATAAGTTTTCCCATATAAAAAATTCTTGTTCACATAACGTACTTCTAGTCCAACCTATGAATCCATTTGTTCAATCCTTGGTTATCCATAGTTATCTTACAATTATGTTTTCAATCCTAATTAGTTGACATTATACATAAATCCATCACAATGGTTCATTATAGAGAATGTTAATTGACTATAGAAAATATATCAACATTGTCAAACAAAGTGTGCACTTAGGCCTCTTTTTTGTAACCCAGGTGATGATGGAGTTAATAACCTATCCACTCTTTTCAAGGTTATTAACCCTAGGCTCTTCTATTCTAGTTCCTACATCAAATTTTAGTATCCATATTGGGATAAAATTTCTAGGAAAACAACATACTCATTTTTTATCAAAATTTTTTGGCGTTATCATAAAAATAGTCTTATCTATTAGACTAATTCCTATGAGTCTCACTAATTTTATCTTATCTTAATACCAAAAATAATTAAACTAATACTCAAAAATAACTACATAATCATATTATAAAAATTTAGGATCCCCATACCCAAACTCCTAGGCTCAGTACAAAAAACACAAATTATTATAACTTAACTTTGACACAATGTCGGATGATTTAACATAAAGTCACATAAATTTCAAATGACTATTACATATAAAAAAAATCTCACACATCTCAATGAACCCCTTAGTTTATTCTCTTTATGTAATTTATACATTAGAAACTTATTTAAAAACAATTAGGAACATTTCTATATAATCTAACCATACTATAATTCCTTCTAGATTTCTCATAGGTCACACTCATCTTCCTAACATGAAGAAAAGATACATAATAGAGGGGTGATCTCTAACACCCCATAAGAGATAAATTATCAACATGTTATCAAGGGTAAGATCATAAACATTAGATAAGAAATAAATAGGGGATAAATTTATTATTAAAAATAACTTGTGACGATGAGAGTTTTTCCTAAATCATGACATAATGACACGTATTCTCATATTAAAAAACAAATATTGTGGAAGAAGTATTAAGGAATCACAAAATGATAAATATGATCCTTAAAAAAAATCATAGACACATCACATTGTAATACAAAAAGACCCTGAAACCCAATGTAATGAATAATATTTTCACAAAAATTATCATATGAAAATTATAACATTATACAATGTCAAATTGTATATGATTAACGATGTGAATAAATAAAATGTACATTTTTCATGTTTTGTAAAAAAATAATGTTCACACTTCTTGTTGTGATAAAGAAAAGTGTCTATGCTTGCTTCTGTGAACAAATAAAATGTATATGCCTCATATTATGAACAAAAAAAGTGTCTAAGATTCCCGTTGTGAAGAAAATACATGAATAACGTACCTATATCTTGATATGTAATAATAAAATATATAATTGGAGAGATTTAACCATCCAAAACCTTCTTATGTTTTTATCAGAACCAAATAATCTCATGGATTTATCAGACCCAAATCACCCTCGGGATGTTTTCGTCCCAAAATATCTCAAGCCATATCAGCTTGAAAACATATTAGATTATTAACTGACCCAAACCATGTTAAGGATTTATATAATTGAAAAAATCTCTTATTGAAAATCCATACACATGTACTCTAAAGAAAATCAATCCAATATCATTACATGAATAACCCATTGAAATAAAATGGGGTTTATATCATTCCCAAATGGTATAACCCAAATTTTCCTCAAGAATATAATCCATCGATACCCAAAATTTAATCACCGAAAAAGATAATTTTATAATAACATTTTTAGGGTGATTAATAAAAACTAATTTATAAGTAAATAAATCCTTCATAGGAAAACTGAAATTTTTATAGAAATATTTGAAGAGTATTTTTGTAAAAACAATTTTATCATTATAATAAAAGATAATGTTATTGTCACATTGAAAACCATTTTTATAAAATTTTAATTGAAATTTATTGAAAGGTATTAAAATTTTGATGGACGATGAAATAGTGGATCATCGAAAAAATAACAACATTTCAAAAAGGATAAGTGAAAAAATTTGAAAAATTTTAATTTTAAAATTAAATTTAATAATGTAACTTTGAAAGGGAATAATGGTTATTAAAAATGACAAGTTGTGGATGATAATTTTTTTTATAAATGGATGGGAACCCATTGCAATATTAGGAAATACATTTTCTAGAAAAACCACTTCCTAAAAAGAGGCAGTAAAACTTATTTTTAAAATAGTAGAATTGAAATATAGAGGTCATATGAGTGAACAAATATTTGGGATTCAAAATAATAAAGGAAAACCTTTTTTTATAATTAACATGAATATTGATGGAAAAACCTCACTAAAGGATGTGGTATTTTTTATTAACATTACCTATTTATGAGAATGAATTTCATTGAGAACAAATAATGGTGTTTAAAAACATAATTTCCCAAAAGAGAAAAGAGGAAATATCTTTTGAAATAGGAAATAAAAGAATTTATCAAACATAGAGTAATTATGGTCAATGTATCTAATTCTAACTCAAATAAAAGAAATTTTATTTAATCAAATCCCTTAATGAAATAATAATTTATAAAGTAAGAGAAATTTAGAAAGTGGTTTGGTGGTAAATTTTCAAATCCAAAAAATACAGATAAAATATTAAAAAAAATTAAATAGTATAATGTTCTAGGATTATATGATATTATTTCAAGAAGAACAGTATAACTAATTTAATTAGAACTGAGTTTCCACAAACACTTATATTACCATTACATAAGAATAATATTGTTACATTTAAATGGATATTCAAATATCAGGAATGGAAAAATATTTGTTATAATTTAAGGTAATAGGTTATTGAATACACCATATAAGATAGGTAATGACATGAAATATAAAACATGTCTCATGGATTTGAAAATGAGAAAACGAAACTGTTAATTTAATCCCAACTTTCACTAATGCACGTGAATCTCATTGGGTCCTTGAACTTTAATTTAAAATTATCCTTAGAAAATAATGGATTAGGCTTAAAAATTGGGTCCAAATACTTTATAAATTCAAAGAGGATTATTGGAGAAGTAAAATTCCAGATTTTCATGAATACATTTGATGTAATATGTGTGGCTTGATGTGGTAGAAGTGTTTCCCTTTAATAAGTAATGAAAATGGAATTTTTGTAAACACCGATTACTTTTAATAATGGGAAGACACTACCAAAGGGTAAAAGGATCCAAAAGAGATTAAAAATGGGATTTTGTGTGAGATAAGGTTGATTAATCCTATACCTCTCATTCTAACACATTATTTAAACACATTTCATGTCATTTTCCATTAGGTTTTCTCTATTTAACCTTTTTCATTTTTACCTAAGTGAAAAGTTTTTATTTAATATATGTTTTAGTAAAAATATAAAATAACACATACTACAAATTTGTGTTTTCTGAAAATAAATTTAACCAATATTTAATTCAGTTAAATATTTAAATACGATAAAAATAAATTCAAATTAAAAAAATTTAATATATTAATAAGAATTTTTTTTTGAAAATATTTTTACCATTAAGTGTACTTATACTTATTAACTATTGAATACCAATTAAATGAGTGATAAAATACTTATATATATGTTAAAAAATTATATTAATTTAGTTTTAAGAAGAAAATATATCATTTGAATATAAAAACATTATACAATTTATTGAAAAAAACTCTTTGAATGTAATAGTTTTACCATTTCCATTATCATGAAATTTAATCTTAAAATTCAAAATTTTATGCCAAAAAATGGAATTGAACTTCTTATATAACAAGTTAATATTTTCTAAAATACAATATAATTTTCAAAATACCTAATTTCTATAAATGATAGAACAAAATTTTTATATAAATGATTAAAAACTATTACTAGAGTAAAAAATTACTTAAGATTTCAAAATGATACACATGAGTTTAATTCAATATAGTATTTTAAAATTATTTATTTTACATTATAAATAAATATTTTTATATACATTTTTTTGAAAATCATTAAATTGATTCTTGTTTTTTGAAAATTGCATAAAAGTGATGATATTTTCAGAATAAGTTTTTTTCAATGTTCATATAAAAATCAATTATTTTATAAAAAATTTCCAAAAATCAACTTTGGATAAATTTTATATATGGATCCCAAAATTGAAGTTCATTTTTAAAACTAAAATTCATAAATTTATACATTTATATCTAAAATGAAAACTAAATATATATATAAAAAAGAATTATATTGTTGAAAATAAAATTTTAAAACAATACATGTTCTTAATCCTATATTTTTTTGAATTCCCAATTTATTGAAAAAATCAATTTACACGAGGTTTTATTATTGTTAATTTTTATAAAAAATTAACATGTAACCGCTTTTTTTAATTCAATGTTGCATGTGAAGTAAGCCATTGAACATAGTATTAATTTAAAAGATTCAAAATCTTCTGTAATTAAATAGAATATTTTATGAATATTCTAATAAAGGGAAATGAATCTATATATTTTAGATTGTCTCACACATGTGTCATGGGTGAAATTTTCTGGGTTTTTCACTATGTGGATTTTATGATAAATCAAAGCTTACCCTTGATTCCTTTTGGGAGATGATTCAAACTTGGGAACACCAATTTGGGTCATTGGGCCTCTTTTGGATATTGAATTTATTTATATACATGCTTTTTCATATTCTAACTTATATATATTTTATTAAATTTAGACTACTTTTTTGATATATTGTCCATGTTCATATTATTTAACCTACTTTTTTCATTGGCTAATTCTCTCACCCAATTTCATTATTAGTCATTTTAATGCTTTGAATGACAATGTAACATCATGAACCCATCCCACTAGCTTACGAAGGGACGTGGATACACTAACATTAGTTAAAATTCCACTAGACACCAAATACTACAAATAAATTAATATGGAAGGATAAAAAATGTGGGATTATTTGTCCTTATACACATATACAACCTATAAATTACAATAGTTAAATAATGACAAGACATTATAAGATGCATGAAGGTAAATAAATATAAATAAATATCCAAAAAATACAACATTTCAGAGTAGTAGTAGAACAAAATAAAAATATGGATAACAGTACCAGAGATACAAGACTCATTGTAACCAGGTGGTACAATTTCAAACACCAGGACTCAATATACTCCCAAGATCCATCTACATAAACCATGAACAAAACCTTGAAATGCATTACTAGTGATGTGGGGGATCTTCCCTTTACATGTATCATGATAAATAACTTTTGAATATTCACTATGGTGAAAATGTATAGGGTGAGTATATCGAATCAATATATAATGCCCAAGACTTACAACACATGCCATGATGACAAGAATATGTTATCGAATAGTTTTATATAAAAATCAATGTGAAATAATATTAAATTATTTTATTTCCATGTTTTATTTTAAATAAGACTTGTAAAAAATTATTTCAATATGGCATACCCAATCCTAAATTCACAAACAAATTCATAAAACCATCATTTAAATAGTCCTAACATGAGAGTAGGAAACCAATCCATCCATATGAAAATTTATCCCTTGGGTAATCACCTGTCTGCAAGTATAAGACAAAAAGGGCCATTATATATGTAACATGAAATCATGGAAAGAATTTTTATAAAAAATATCAATATCTATGTTTTATTTGTTTGAAACTATAAAATTTTGGGTGTCACCCATGATGTGTTAGATTGAATACTAAATAGAGATTTTTTTCTTTATGAATTGTTTTATACCAACCCATACCTTTAATATAAAAATATTATATCTAATTAGATCTATATTCATTATATAAAATTAGGATCCACTATATATCCATAAAACATTTGTGTCTTTGGAAACATAGATACATATAAAAATGGTTGATAAAATATATAATTCATCTCCCACTTATTTCTTCATAACTAGAACCCTTATTAGACACATCATAAAAAAAACATTTCTTCATATATTGGTTAGAACAAAAAATCAACAAAGGATGATATTGGATTCTCAGTAAGGGTAAAAAATGGATATATCATTGATCATTTAAACAAAACATGAGCATATAGTGTATAAGAAAATGAGTTAAACCATTCAAAATCAAACCAAATAAATTATTTAATTATAAAAATGAGTCATAAAATAAATTATGATAGATAATAAGAAATTAATCATAAATTAATTAAATAACATGATCCATGATATCATAACATTAGTATAAAACATAAGTATTTGGGATACACATAATATAGAAAATTATTTCTTTACTATTCCAGATTCACGGAAAAGGCTAACAAAGTGTATTGGGATCACTTAAGAAACCATTATATTAGTCAAGTTTAAATACCAATACAATCATAGTAGATATAACTACTTACTGAACAAGGTTAAATATCCATTTAATTCATTATTTACTCCGGATATATCCATCTTTAACCAATGAATTGGAGGGCTATATAATTCTAGGCTCAACAGTCACATAATAAAAATTATACATATATATGGAATAAAATCATAAAACATTCATCATTTCAAAAACAATAGAAAAAAGATTATTTTATAAATACTTCATCATAGAGTTATATCAGAACTCTTGAAAAAAATAGGTTTCATAAACGTTTCACCATAACATAATTATCGGGTGGAAAATAAACTAGTTTCTTTGAATCAAACATAAAAAAGTATCATCATAATCCATAAAAATAATTAATGATGATGGAATCATTGGATTATTACCCTATTAAATAAAAAGTAACATCAATGATGATATCATAGATAAAAAATTCTATTAAAAGACTACTAAAACATTTCCTGAGGAAAATACCCTTTTAACTTGTAAATCAGTTATTTTAAATCAAAATATTTCCCAAATATTAAGGAAACACTTTTGAATGATAAGAACCATTGATACTTTTAAATAAAGATTTAATTAAATGAGTGGTCAAAATATGGTGAAGTTTTCTTCAATCAATGTAAAAAAAACCAGGATCCCATTCACATTTTTTTGTAAAAATCTACAGGTAACATTGTAAGAAAATGAAATGAAGATTAATATTATAATGTTAAAGAAATATTAAAAATTGGGTGACAATTAATTTTAAAAATCATTATAGAATAGCAAAAAAATTACTAGGAACATTCATAGAAAATATGGGCACGGAAGGAAAAATGATTTTCAACCGAAGAAAGAAATAATGTTAGAGTTATTTTAAAAAATATTTCAGCCTCTTAAGAACTTAATATGAGGAAAATTCAAAGAAAAAAATTAATATTTTGAAATAACCAGAGTTTAAGAAAACCCATATGATTATTTATAGGTATATCATAAAATTCATTCATCATAAACTTAATAATAAATAGTCCCTGTAAACAATGAGATTGTAATGTAAAACCTCTACCTCAAGATCCACTTTCTCTGAAAGTACTCAAACCTTTATATAATAAATTTAAATTTAATATAATTATACACTAGAATAATGTTAATAATTGTAGTATATTTTATTTTAACAACATAATATTGTATGAAATATAAATTTTTTCAATTAAATTTAATTTTTTCAAGATCGTACAAGATACACAACATCAACTCTAAACAAACTTTGAAATATTATTATTTAAATTTGACCATTATAAACAAGAGGTTAAATTGGTTGGAATGAATATCAATTAAGATATAATATATATATATATATATATAATTTTCTTACTCAATTTAAATGTATTTAATTTTTTAGTAAATAATCACTCATTCTTTATAAAAATCATTTTAATCTTCAAAACCAAGTTTTCTTAAAAAATGGTTATTATTAATTTTTATAGGAAAATATTATAATTAATTTTTAAAACATTTATAAATTATATTTGATAAAATTATAATTAATTAATTAATAAGAACTTATTTTATGAATATTTTTTGAAAATTTTCTAAAAATTGTGATTTTTCAATGAATAATAAAAAATAATGATTATTTTTGAAAGCTGAACTTTGAATTCATGTATGTAAAAATCTCCATCAACTTATAAAATTGTTTCAAATTAAAATTATTTCTATTATATTTTAAATAATCTAATTAAGTTCATCTAAGTAAATTTTATTATTGAATTAGGTATAAATTATTTTTACACATAAAAGGAATTTTTCGTAAAAACTATTTTAAGCATGCAATGCATTTATATCTTAATAAATAAACTTAATAACTATTGGTGAATGATTTTAATGATATATATATATATATTCTATAAAAACATTTAACAATTAATTAATATTTTTCAATGAATGAGATTAGAATAAACCACATTTTATTCTTAAAAGATGTATTTTTCTAAAAATTGATTTTCTTCAGGTTTTAGGCACTTCATATTAAAAATATTTTATTAATATTATACTTATTAAATTTTATAAAATTGAATCCATACTTCAAAATAGGATTTTAAAATTTGGTAAATAGTCCCTTTTATTTCTGGTCAATGTGAATCGTAATCGTGGTAAAATGTATCACCATAGTAAAGGGTAATTCTGGTTAATCGATCTTAAAACTAAGTGATAAGGTGATACTTTTTCAACATAATTCTTATTTTTGGAATTAAATTCTAAAATTATAAAAATATTACTTAAACTTATTTGTTTAAACGACAATGGACCATTAAAATGACCTATATAATATTTAAATCACTGAAAGTTATGAAATTTCACTCTTAGTTTTAAATATATCTAATGTATCCACACAGGTACAAAATAAATTTATGAATGTATATTAGTTTCTATTTTGATATTAATGAATTATTTTCCTAATTTAAATTTATTTTCAATTTTCTGAAATAATAAAATTGCCTAAAATTCTTATCCAACACTAATGTAGTCTTTATCTACTTAATATAAAAATATAATAAATGTGCTTAAAAATATTAAAATCGTTAATTTTTATGTGTTAATGCATGAAATAAAAATTTTATGTTCATATGACATATTAGTGTTATTTAAAATAAAAATATTCGAATTAATCATTTTTATTTATTTATTTAAAGTCCAATTAAATGAATAGCGTTAAAAATTATATTAAGGATGTTTTATAGTAAATAATATTTTATTAAATGATATAAAATTTAAACAATATATTAAATTAATACAAATTTATGGGAAATTATCTTAAACATTAATTATAGTCTATTTATGGGTATTTTAAAATTTTAGATTAAAATTAATAACCATTGAAGGGTAGAAAACATTAATATTATGATAATTGACAAAAAGGTTAAAATAAAAAGATAATGGTAATATTGTGAACCAAAATTGTCCAAATTTTATCATATGTGTGGAGTTTGAAAAATAACCATATTATATTTTAATCATATCACTTGGGATCCATTTTAGATCAAAATTAATTTATATTAATTTAATATTTTATGAAATTTCAAGAGTTCCCCTCCCCTAAATTATAAATAGACTCCCCACATTTCACTTCATTATAATAAAATTGAGCCTTCTATATCCCCCATAATCTACCAATTTATCCACTAAATTTACTTATACATATTATATATTTTTCCCAAAAAACCAAACCTAGAGCCCTCAAGTGGAGATATAAGGGAGTAATTTCCAAGATGAAGCAATCATCTTAAGCAGTCCCTTTTTTTTATTATTTTAACCCTATTAAACAGTTTTATTATTTATAAAAAAAATAATCCAGTATTCTAAATATAATTAAATATTATAATGATAATAAAATCATATCTATTCACCAGCTTTCCATGAAATTTGATGTGAATGTATTGCTCATGTGTATGTACAGTTTACCATCTCTATGTAGAAATACAATTCATTTCCCATTGCCATATTTTATAAATGGGTATTATGATGTGTTTAGTTTTTATATATGAAAATTATGAATTTTTTATAATTATTTAATGATAATATGAAATTTATTTTCTTACCTTCCAAACCATTATTAAAAGTTATCATTTTTCATGTGTAGGCGGGGACTACCTCATCCACAAAGCGATGTGATTCAATTTTCATTTAAGTTTTACTTGGATGGTAATAAGGACTGATTTAATGAATATATATGATATATATATTATATTATAATGATTTTATAAAGGTGAATTATTATATAATTTCCTTTCATTCCATCTATCGAAGACTGAAAATAGTGTTCAAGCATATGTATGACTTACTGTATCCATGAATGAGTTAATTTATTTTAATTTTTATATTTTATGAATGATTATTAAAATTAATATAATTGATATTTATGATATTAGATATATATACATGATTCTTATATAGAAATATAATATAGATAATTTATTTTACATGATATTTTAGTGATTTTAAATCAAGTAGAACTCAAGGTAAGGGATTTTTAGTCTCACTTTTATTTCCATGGGACACATTCCATATTCACAAATATTTTATTTTGTGTCCGGTAAATAATACCCATTAATTAATTTTATGACTACTATTATGAAACTTATTGAGATATAAATATTCATATATGGCTATTTATTTCATTGGGAATATGGTTCAGAAGTTACCAATGTCGTAATATATTTGCATCTTACATTTAATTCCATGGGACATATGTTATCCCATATTCACCAATTGTTTTTTTTTTGTATATAATTCGCATGGATATATTTTTGGATTATTATTATTAATTTTATAAGTATATAAATTTATAAATAATAATCTTATATCTGTGGGGATTATGTTTCAAATGTTTCTAAATCGAAAAGGGTTTTATGACATAATCTACATATTTATCTGGATTGTTTTTATTATGTTTATGATGATGATTTATTAAAATATAAATTTCCATAAAATCATGGTATTTATAATATTATGGTTATTTTTTGAAATTAAATTATTTCAGTTCATTTTCACCACCTAATGTACTCAAAAAAATTATAATATTTTTTTGGAAAATCTACTTCATTTTTCTCTTCAGTGAAAAAATGTTTTTCTCCATATACATGTTTGTTAAAAATGCATTATAGTAGGTTTTTATTATTTTTTAATTTATTTTACCTATGTTTTTTATTTTTAACAAACTTTTTAAAAGTAATATTCTTTAATTTTTATGAATGAGGCACTCTTGGACTATTTTCTTTATATGTTTGAAAATAATATCTTATTTTAACATGTAAGAAATGAAAATAATTTCATTATTTCATGACTGATGAATGATTTTATTTTTTTTCATTAAACATTTCTATGTTTATATTCAAAAAAATTCCTTTATATTAAGGAAATATTAATGTTTTAAAAGGTTATTTCAATGATAAAAGGATATTAGTTTCATAAAATTTTCCAAGTGATCTTTCAAAATTAATTTTCATATAGGATAAACTAATTTTATTTTTATTAATATTTTCTTATGATATTATCAATTTATACCATACTTATTATTTATTTGGATGGTTTATGTTAACAAGGACATGATTTTTGTGAAACCCATTCTGTTTCCATGGGTCATTATATGATGAAATGATGAAATGTTTATGAATCCCATACCATTTCCAAGGGTTCTTATTTGACGAATTGTTTATTAAACTCATTTCTTTTAAGTGGTTCTGAAGTGATGAATGTTTTATGATATTTTGGGAAAAATATGTATGTTTTTCATTCGGTGATGGATGGCTAAAATATAAACCAATGACCGTGGTTACATTTTAACTGAAAATAGTGGTCACATTATAATCGAGGTATGGTGGGACCTATCTCTCTCTAATTATTTAGTTAAATATTAGCATCTGATGAGGTAAACTATAATGGAATGGGGAGTGAAACATGTTTCCTAAGGTAATATTTCCAATTTGATAGTGTTGGTAGAGATCCTTGATTACTAGGATGTTATAGGGAGTGAACCCAATCAACTATGATAGTCTTTATAGTGAATCCTTGACTAATATGGAAATGATTTTATATAATTTTGTATATTAAAAAATTCCATGTATTTTATAATGATATTCTCTCATGAATCATGTTATTCGACTCATTTATGATTCATATTTTATGAATTGTAAGTCATTATGTCATGAATCATGATTTTGATCTATGGTATGTTGGGTATGTTTTTTTTTCAAATTTTATTCTCATGTTATTATATACTTATGCTCATTTTATGATTATGTGATCATTGATATCTCCATTTTTACCCTTAATAAGAATCTATGATCACCCTTTCTTCAATTTTTTTTCCAAATAACATGGTTTAGTTAACCTATGGAAACTAGGATGATAAAACATTAGTGAGAACCCTAGGAATAGCCTATGTATATGATAACATCATAATTTTTTGGTAATGATGATGGAGACCATGGGTTAAGGATATGGTGTTATAGATTGAAAAGAATGTGTAATGATTTAAACACCCTATAAATATTTTTTTATTCCTCATTATGAATATTTCATATCACACTATAACTTTTGGTTTTAGTTAGTTGATGAATCCATGTAAATTTTTCTTAATGAGGATGGAAAATGGAATTATTTACCTAATGAGAAACAAAATAAAATGGGATATGGAATTTGAAACATTATGGTTATGCCTAGTTATATATATATTTATATGATTAATAACCTACACATGGGAGAGTTTCTTAAAACAATTAATAATACAAATACAAACTTTAATGAAGGCTATATAGAACGAAGATTCAACTTCTTATATGTTAGGAATGTGGGAAGAAGCACTGATGAGAATGTTTCAAAGGAATTAGAAGATGTTTTATGTGTATAAATTAAGGTCATAGAGAAAGTAATTACTAATAAAAATGAAGTTTTAGATGGAAGAAAATTATTTTCATCTCAATGTACCATTTATAGTTCAATGTATCATGTACTGGGAGTATGTGTATTATCTGATCCAATTCCATAATCAAAGGGTTAAATCCTAGACAAAGGAAAGTACTATGAAGTGAAATGGTATATTATTTAGGTATTATTATCATATAATTATGTCTTGGAACTTGTAAATCAATGATATATTGAATATGCAGATTAGTGAACATCTAAGGATTGTTCCATAGTAGAATTTGAAAATATATGTTTAGTTTGGATAAGGATATAATTAACATATGTAGGATAGTAATGGTGAACATGAAATTGATTTTTCGATAATGAAGTGATTTAGGTAATCATTGATGATATATATATAAATATATTTCAATTTTATATTTATTAAATATATTATGTTTTTTGGAACATACTAGAGGAATAAGGACTTGTTAAATTATTTGAAGTATATACATTCTCATGTGAGGTTAATATAAAATTTACAGATACTATCATGGGTCTATAAGTTTATGGTTGATCATAATTTCAAAGGCATAACCACACGCTTTTTAAGGTTTTAATTGATGTTATTTTTATGTTATTTTAAAATTTTAATTTGTATTAGGAAGAATACACTATTGAGGTTTAAATAAGCCTTTAGTGTGGGTATATTATTTGATGTTTTTTATATTACAATTTAAAAGATTATAGAATATAGATAATCTTGATGGTTTAAAAGTTATTCAATGACAAGGTGATATCTTTAGAGATATTTATGGCTATGTTAAGGATTCAATTTTTGGTTAAGGACTAATTGAAATTCATGTTATTTTAGTGAATTACATTATATTAAGAGATTATATAGTGTTTTATCATACTGATTAATTATAATTGGCATACATTTCATTGGGTTGAGGTATATGAATCCATTATGTTTAAAAAGTGAAATAACATGAAATAATATTTGGAAATAATGAAATTATTTTTTAAAGATGAATGATCATTGGGATTTTGTAGCCTTTGAGATTAAAAAAATTATTTAATGTTGAGGTTATTGAGGTTATTAAGGCTTTATATATTAATGTTGTATTTCTTTATTAAATAGTCTATTAATTTTTGAATTATCTTAGGATAACCATTTTTGGATTTGGATAATTCCAAAATATTTGGGGAATATCTTGATATACTTATTTGACCTCATAAAAAGGATTTTTTTGGATTCAGGCTTTAAAAATTCATCTCAAATAATCATCGTTTGGGGAAGCAGACTACATTTTGACATTAATTGATTAATAGATGAAATTATAATTTTCCAAAATTTATTTAATTATATTATTATTAAATATTGTAGTTTAATTCATAAAATACATGGAAAATATCTGAAGTTAAATGAATTTTCCTATAAATTTCAGTTCAGATGAATTGGAGGGTTTTTAACTCCCCACAGATTCATGGTTTTGTTATTGTTAACTTCCTCATAACCATGTTCTCTATCACTTTATACTAGTCCTTGGGTGTTAGTTTTCACATCTATGTCCATATTTTAACTTCCAACTTATTTTATCCAATTTAGAAACATAGTTGTATGATGAGCTTCATACTTAACTTTTCAACTTTTTAAGAAGATGTTTTATTAACCATTTATATGATATGGGTTTTCAACCATGTAATTTACAAATATCAAACCCTTGATCATCGATCGTAAGTTCAAATTATGAGGACATAATTTATTAAGTGAGTGGATGAGAGTGTAATACATCGATATATTATAAAATATTTTTTTTCAATTAAATTTAATTTCTTTGATATTATACAAGATAATCAAAAGTGATCATAAACCAACAATGAAATATTATTATTTAAATTTTACTATTATAATCTAGTTATTAAATTTGAAGGTATGAATATGATTAACTACTATAAAAAATATATATAATATTTTTACTCAATATAAATGTTCTGATAATTACTTATTAAATAATAAATCATTTTTTATTAAATTCATTTAATTTTTCAATAACATGAATTAAAAAAAACTATTATTATTATTTTTATGAGAAAATATAATTATTAATATATATAAATTTTTTATATTTTTTATTATAAAAGGTTATTAATTTTGAATTCATAATGTCAAAATTATATTACGATTAATTTTTTAGAATATTCTAAAAATATGATCTTTCAATGAAAAGTAAAAGAATATTGATTTTTATGGAAAAAAATATTTTACTTTCAAGCATGTATAAAGTTCCATTTTATTAAAAAATGGTTTGGAAGTAAAATTATTTCTTGTATGTCATAAATAATAAAATTAAGTTCATTGTAATCAATTTTATGTATGAATTTGGTATAAAACATTATTATATGTTAAAGGTACTTTTTTGAAAAAATGTTTTCTTGCGCACGACGTATTTTTATCTTAATAAAGCTAAATTAATCACTAATAGTGAATTATTTTTAAACAAACGTATATATTATATATTAAATAATATTTTAACAAATAATTTAATATTTTCATAAGAATGTGATAAGAATAAACAATGTTTTATGATTGAAAATATATTTTCCTAAAAATCCCTTTTCCCCGCATTTTTGAAACTTATTATTAAAAATAATTTCTATCACTTATAGGTATTTTATTTTCTTAAAAGGATTCCATATTTGGCATTAGGAAGTAAATTTTTTGAAAATAGGACCTTTTAGTTTTTTGGAATGTGAATAGTAATTATGTTAAAAGTTTTCATCCCGATAAATGCTAAATCAGGATAATCCAGTTTAAAATAAGTTATATGGTCCAAATTTTTCTTCTTATTTTTTATTAGAGGATTCTAATTTGAAATTTATAACCTTAGGATATAGATTCTTTAATGGTCACTTGAACATGAAATTGACCTACAAAATATTTAAATCAAAGATATTTAAGAAATATCAATCTCTTGGTTTTAAAAATATCTTACTTGTATAATTAGGGAACAAATAAAGTTATAAATGAATATAAGTGAGTATATTGATAATATTGAATTTATAATAATTATTTAAATTTATTTATATTTTATATTAACAATATTATGGCTTTAAATTCTTATGCAACAGTAATTCAGTATGTCTTAAATTAGTAAATAATATAATAAATGATATAAAAAATATTAAAAGTAATTTAATTTGAGGTATTTAATGTGATCCATGAATTTTTTAGATTAATATGACATATTATTGTTATATTAAAAAATTATATACCAATTACCACTTTTACATGATGAACTTAAACTCAAATTAAATGAATAGAGTTAAAAATTACATTGAAGATATTTTATAATAAAAAATATTTTAATAATTTTTATAAAATTCTATTTTTTATATTATTCCAAATAAATGTAATGTTTTTTTAGACATCATGCATTATATTTTTATGGTTCTTTTAGAGTTTTATTATAAAACAATATACCCCTGAATGGTAGAAGACTTTAATATTATGGTAATGGGGAAAAAGGTTAATGATGGGTTAAAACAAAATGATAAGGATAAAAATGTTATCCAAACAAGTAAAAAAATTATGAGATGATTTAAACTCATACTAATATATTGGTTGAAAATTATCAAATTGGATCCATTTTGAAATAAAAAATAATTTGTATTAATCGAATATTTTACGAAATTCCTCCCCATAATTATTAATGGGAACCTCTACTTTCTCTTTTTCACAACACATTGAGAAATATAGTTATGCCAGACTCTACCAAGTTCTCTTCTCCACTTCACTATCCACATTATATTGGTAGTTTTATATCCCAAATATGTACACTAGTTCTCTTAAGTGAAAATGCAAAGGAGTCATTTCATAGATGATGTTATATTATTAACTAATCACATTATTTTTAATTATTCTTTTATATCCTCTAAATATATTATATAATTCATAAAATATAGAAATAATTTTCATTAATATAATGAAATTATATTATAATAATTTAATTTTATTTATTCACACCCTTTCCGTCAAATGTGAAATGAAATAGTGCTTGTGCATACGTACGACTTACTGTCTCCATGTTGCAATACAACTAATTTCTCATAAAAAAAAATTTATGGATGGATATTATGGTGAGATTAATGATTATATATGATAATTATGAAATAATTATACCTTAATAATGGAAATATAATATCTATATTATTACATTAAAAACTGTTGGAAAACAATAATATGATTCATTCGTTCATGTGACTACCATCTCCCCAAAGTGATGTGATTAATTTTTCATTTCCATTTTACATGGATGTTAATAAGTATTTTTTTAATTAATATATATAATATATTTCAGATGATTTTTATTATTTAAATTTTATTTATTATTTACCTTTTTTTTTCGGTCCATCGAAAAGTGAAAACATCATTCATGTGCACATACAACCTACCATCTCCATGAGAAATACAGGTCATTTTTATTTATGTACCTTTTATGAATGATTATTAATATGTATATAATATAAATATACTATATTTTAATTATATATATTATTATGATATATAATTTTAATATATTAAAATTTTTTATATAGGAGGTTAGAGTGCCTTTGATACAAGTGGAAGTCAATGTAAGAGATTTATATTGTAACTTTTATTTCCAGGGGACATATGACATATTCACCACTTTTTTATTTTTTATGGTGTATATAATAAACATGAATCTATTTTAAGATGATCCATATTAGATTTGTGGGTATATAAATATCCATATAAGGTTATTTATTTCATGGGGCTTGTGGTTCAAAAGATACCAATGTTGGACGAGATTTTTGTCCCACTTTTATTTCCATGGGACATATGTCATGTCATATTCACCAGTTGTTTTTTTTTGTGTATAAACTTCCTATGAATATATTTTGGGATTAATATTATGAATTATATGGGGATATATATATCCATATATGTTTATTTCTATCAGTGGCGTTTTTATTCAAATGTTTCCAAACCTGTAAGGGTTTTATGTCACAATCTCTTTATTTATCAGGATAGTTTATGATTTTGTTTACAATGATGAGATATTATGAACTAAAAATAATTAAACTCATGAAATTTAATATCCTCCAGTTATTTATTTAAATTAAATATTTAAAATTCATTTTCTTCACCTTATATAATCAATAGACTGATTATACTTTTTTAAGAAAGTTAAATTCATTTTTATCTATGATCTAAAATCCTTTTGTCCCATATAAATGTATTCTAAAAATGCTTTATAGAAGTTTTTTACTATTATAATATGATTTTTAAAATACATTTTTTCCAATTTTTTATTTTTCGATTTTTTTAAGAGGAATGTTCTTGTCATTCTCTAAACATGAAACTTTTTGACATTTTTCAACAAAAGTGTGAATGTAATGTTTTATTTTAATGTATACAACATAAAAGAAATTTCCCACCATCATGAAAATTCAGTGATTTGAATATTCAATTACATGTTTCTAAGATTATTTTAATATAAAATATTTTACATAATATTTTGGGAATATCAATTTTTTAGAAAGGTTATTTTAAAGAGAAAAAAGACATTTTCTTGAAGAAATGTTTCATGTGATATTTCAAAATCATTTTATATGTATGATAATGTATGTTAATGTTACTTAAGATTTACTATGGGTACAATCTAATGATACAATCCTAATTATTTATTTTTATAGTTTAATTTTTTGATGATAATATTATTTTGAAACCTATTCCTTTTCTGTTGGTTGTGCTGTGATAAAATGATGAAATTTTTATGAAAATCATTTCATTTCAATGGGTTATAGGATGATGAAATATTTATGAAACCCATTTATTATCATCCTTTCTGATATGGTAAATGTGTTATGATCTTTTAGCACACATATGAATGGTTTTCATTATGTTTTATGTGGTTATTTTATAATCTATTGAGGTGGTTATGTTATAACTATGGACATGTTTCATGTTTTAACCAAGCATGAGTGAGAACTATGTATCCATCCTTTTAATTAATTAAATATTAATATCTCCTGAGATAAATAGTATTAGAATTAGGAGTGAAACTAGTTCAATAAGTGACTCCATCTACTACGATTGTTTTTGAGGTGATCCTTTACTACTACTAAGGATTGACGAGTGAAACCAGTCCACTATGATAGTCCTAATAGTGAATCCTTGACTACTAAGTAAACTATTTTCTATGCTTATGTGTATTCCATAACTCCATGCCTTATGAAAATATTAAGCTCTTATGTATCATGTTATTTTAATCTTTTATGATTCACGTATTATGAACAATCAATCATTTTTTTGCTGACTCAATATTTTTTTATGATATGCTGAGTATGTTTTTTCAAATGATATGATCATGTTCTCATGCATATGTTATGTTAATTTGATCATTTATATCTCCCTTGTTAATATTTACTAATAACTAGAGAAAAAATTTCTTATATTTCATTTACCCAATAAATAGTTTAAGGATTAAGGAATGATATGTTTATGAAAGTTTGTAGTTATCAAGAACATAATGCGAGACTCTTGTGAACCATCTTTTTATGTGTCCATGTTTCTAAAGATACTAGAATAATAAGATTATGGAATTGATTCTAATGTTATGTAATGAATATTAATCTAATAATATAGAGAATATATGTATAAAAATTATGATAATCTATTTATATGATTATCTTATAACATATCACGACACACTTATTAAAAATTACTTATTAAACTTAATGTTTCCACGTGTAAAATATTTTCTTTTTCATAAGAATTTTGTTTCGGTAGTTCCAGTCCTTATACCTTGATCATGGTTGAATCAAATATATATTGTTAATCATGATATAAATATTATATATATTTATTTTATATATATATAGTCATACAAAATTTATAGAGATATAAAAATCAATAACATCATTCTTTGAGATGGTAAGCTATATGGAAAAAGGATTGTTGTTTTCACCTTTCAACAGAAAGAAAAAAAGAACAGTAGATAATAATTAAAAATTAAATAAAAATAATTATACAATATCTATCATATATATTAATTTAATTTATCCTTACTTCCACCAATTTAAACTATAAATTAAAAAGGAATCATATTGTTTTATCTAGGTGGCAGTCCAGACGCACACACAAACAATATTATCATTTTCCAAAGGATGGGAAGGAGGTTTCTAATTGTATTTTGATTACCATAATAATAATTTATCATATTTAATACACTTAATTTATTAATTTAATATTTATTACACGAATTTATAGGATTTTTATGATGAAATAAATTTGAAACAACTCTATTGTGAGTTATACATCTTCATCAAGATTCCCCTTTTGGCTTATACATTAAGACTTGGTGGGAAGGTTTTTTTAAAAAACCATAATATTTAGGATGTGGTGATGAAATATATTAAGTTATTATTGTAGATATTGGTTGAGATAAAAATTTCCAAGGGATTAAGGGAGAGAATAAAAAATTTCCCCTTTATAGGTGAGGGGAGTGACACACTTGAATTACATGATGTTTTAAATTAATATAAATTACATTTCATGTAAAAGTGGATCAAAATTATAATAATTAGAATATTAGATGAGTATGAGTATAAAATATATCATATAGTAAAATTTTTAAATTTTTAGGTGATTTATTTAGCTTTATCTTCTAATTATAATCCCCATTAACCCTTTCGATAATTACCACTCAATAATAGTTTCTTTCCCTTTAAGGTTCAAGAATTTCACCAAAAAAATACATGTTAACCATAAATGGGCTAGGGATAATATATTAAACCATATCCCATTCACTTGTATAAATATATGGTTTTTATGAATTTCATATCTTTTATTGAATTATTATTAATTGTAAAATAATATTAATGCCATTTATTAACTATTAATTTAAATTCACATTGAGAATAATTTTCTGGAAAAGTAATTTGTATATAGACATTTATATAATCCTTGATATGTTATATTTATATCAAAATTAATGAAATGTAATAATTCAACCAAAATATATCACTACTAATATTTTTAAAATCAATTATTTTTCAATTCATTGAATAATTACTATGTTGGCGTTGATTAAGAATTTATGTTAATTATTTAACTAATAAAATTTTAGAAAAATAACTGTAAACATTAATTCATATTTCAAATAAACATTTATATTTGAACATATAATTTATTATCCTTTTGTAAAAGTATTATAGATATTAAATTTAAGAGAGTGATATTGTGTATTTAATCCTTTTTTAAAATAATATAATGGTCTTAATCAAAGATATATTGCACCAAGTGGCCATATATTCATGAATGGGACGAATATGGATGAAATAAACCCATAAAATAGTATAAAAAATGTTCTTAGTTTATTTTGAGACCATATCTGATGGTTTTAATAGTATTTTACTAATCTTTCCCTTACAGATGTAAAAAAATTACCATGGTTACCATTCATAATGACAAAAAATAAAAGTGATATTTTTAAAAAATGTGGACGTTTCTATTCCAAATATGAAAAACAATTTCATGTTTAAATTCTAATTAGTTGCAGAAATTAATTTTAAAATTATTTAAAAAAATGTGATGAAAACTATTTGTTATGAAAATACATTTTAAGCCTAAAATGGATGTATTCTTATCCCATTCTGAGATAAAAATATTATATTAATATTAATAAAATTTATTAAATATATAATATAAAAATTTCATTAATATTATTCACTGACAGTTATTAATTTAATTTATTAAAATAAACAAACATTGCGTGCATAGAAAAAATATCATTTTCATTCAAATAATTTTTATTTTCATTTCCATTCAATTGATAACAAATGACTTCATTTTATACATTTATAAACCATATATTTTCTGTAATTTAGTTTGTTATGTTCATACCCTTATGTTTTAGGTCTAGTTCATAACTATTACACTAAATAATAATATTACAATATTATATCATGGTTCTTTTAAACTCGATGTTACGTGTATCACAAGATATAATTGTAATTAAATTTATTTAAAAATAATGTATCATAAAATATTTGAGAGATATACTGTACCTCCATTCATATGAAATTTTGTATAAAAATATTTTTAATTTGATACAAAAAATGAGGATATATTTGTTTCATTATATCTTCAGGTTCGCAAGTATCATCTTAAAATTTCTTATCCCTTAAGAGAACATTAATCAGGTTACTAGTCTTGTTCAATAATAATTTATCTCTATGATTTAATATATTTATTGGATATTCTTCATATGAATAATCATTCTCAATTGGTACATCCTCATAGTTCAGTATATGTGTTGGATTATTTATGCACTTACTTAGGAGAGATATATGGAACACATCAAGTACTTGAGAGAGGTTTAGTGGAAGCTCCAAGATATATACTTTCAAATCTACTCGATCTAAAATATCAAATGGGACTACATAACTAGGGAATATATTTACCTTCTTTCAAAATCTCATATCCTTCATCCATGAAAAAAATCATTGGAATACCTTCTCACTAACCTCTAATTCTATATATCACAAACGATTTCCATCATAACCTTTCTATCTACTCGGAGCTATAGAAATGTGTTTTAAATAAATTTGACTTTCAATACAATTTTCTCTTCTATCATAGGTCATAATATCATTATTTCACTAACTTCATTCCAGTGAATTGGATTTATACACTTCCTTCTATAGAGGGCTTCATAAGGATTAATTAGAATGTTTGAGTGAAATATATTCTTATATGAAATCCCAACTAGAGAAAGGTGTTGATCCCAACCACCTTTAAAATCCATAGAGAAAGATCTCAAAAAATATTATAAGGAATGATCTATCCTCTCAATTTGACCATATTTCAAAGGATGATATGAATAATTGAAAATAAACTTTGTATCTAAAGTCTATTGAAGACATCACTAGAACATCAAGGTAAACCATAGATCCTGATTAGATATAATATAATTTTGTACTCAATGAAACCTTGTTAATTTATTATTTTATATCATGGAAATATGTTCAAGAGAGAAATATTCTCTTCTATAAATTTTCGGTTATGACTTCATAATGTGATTTATTACAACCCAAATATATTTAAGACCTTTAGATGGATTGGGGATTCCAATGAAAAAATCCACGACAATGTTTTCCTATTTCGATTCTTGTATGGGTAATAGTTGTAAAAACCCCTTATAATTATATATCTCATCTGTAACTTAATGATATACCAAGAACCAAGATATATACTACTCAATGTCTCTCACCATTCTATCACACCATAAATACTATTTCATATGTATATACATCTTAATAACTATAGAACGAATAGATAATGATAAAATATGAGATTCATCTAATAAATCCTTTTTCAAATATCCTATGGATAGAACACATACCTGTTTCCAAAAACATATCATTACATCCCAATAATGGTTTAACATATGATCATTTTTTATCTTCTTCAGTAGTTCCATATCTTTTTTCTATAACTATTTAATTTCCACATGGATAGATGATTGAACACTAATTTGGGAAGGATAATATTTATACCATTTCCTCATAATTTATAGATCCATTATTTCAAAATCCTGAAATATTAGATGTTTTGTGATCATTGTGATAGATAACCTAGCATGATCATTTTAACTCAAAGCATCAGTCTCCTTGTTCACTTACCCAATGTAGTAATTTATCGACTATTCATATTATTTAATGAACTACATCGATTTTTTATGGTCCATATTCAACTATTTGTGAGTTAATATATACTTTAATCTTTATTGATCAATATATATGTAACACCTTTCTCCATAAAAGATAATCCCACCATAACAGACATGAAAAAAATCATACCAACTAACTCCAAATTATGAGTTGGGTAATTCTATTCATGAACATTCATTTTTCACGAGTTATAAGATATAACCATATCATTCACAATGAGGATTTATCCTTGTCCTGTATTTGATGCATCACTATAAGTTACAAACCCTTCTCCACTATAGTGGAGTGTAAATGTAAGTACACTGGTTATCCATCTATACTGTTCCTAGAAATGTTTCTCATATTCATCAATCCAATGGAAATTGGCTTCTTTATGAGTTATCTTAGTGAGTGGAATACACATCTTGGAGAAATTTTCCACAAAGTGATGATGATATCATCCCAAACTAAGAAAACCATATATCTAAGTCATATGTGATGGCATGGTCTAACATTAAATAACTTGTGTATTTGATGGATCCACTATTATCCCCCCACCAGAGACTATATGACAAAATATGAATTGTTTTCAGCCAAATTCCACACTTTTTAGAATTTTTGTGAAAAATAAGGCTTCATTAAAAACCTCATGTGATCTTCAAAAACTTACTTACACTCTATAGATATAATAATATCATCTATAATATTTACCAAAAGCTGATAAAATAATCTATAAACACTCTATTCATTAAATACATGTAGATATAATGGGAATAGTAATATTGAATAGAATCAATTTAAATTCATAGTTTCTATACCCTGCCTAAAATTCAATAATGGCTATATAATCCTTCTTTAACCTCAATCATTGATATCTAAAATGAAGGTAAATTTACAAAAAAAATTTATCTCCAAACAATAGATTAATAAAATTATCAATATGAGGTATATGTATCTGTTCATGGTAGTTTTATTTTTAAGTTCTAAATAACCAATATAGAGTTGAATTGATCTAAAATTATTCTTAAAAATAAATAGCTTCACCCAAAGGTGATGCACATGGGTAAATAAATTCATTATAAAAATCTCTTAGAGTTCCTTGTTCACTTCTAGTAACTCAATAAGGGGTGTTCTATATGTATTCTTCTAAATATACATAGCACTAGTATGAGTTCTATTGAAAACTCAACTTCATGATTTTATATACTAGGAAACTATTATTGGAATGAAATAAACGAACTCCATCACAATAGGAATATCTTCAATGTATAGATTCTACACAACCATTTGCGATAAACACCAATTTTAAACCAGAATCAAGACCCATATAATTGATATAATTTCTATTAGATGATCATATATATCTTCAACATGATAAAAGATTATATATTGGTTCCAAATATAACACATTAATTATCCTTCCTCAGTTATTGATGTTGTATTTATATAAAGAAATCCAATCCAAGCCCAAAATAACCTTGAATTCAACAAGAGGGAGAATAATTATTTTGGATTTGATTTCCCATAGAAGAATCATATAATTTAGATGTGATCATCATCCCATTAGGGGTTTTCACTACAAATTCAACCTACAATAATTAGGTAGTATTGTGATACCCTTAGTAAATTAATCAGATATATTAGAGTGGGTATATCTATAATTAAAAAATACAATAGATATTCTAGAGTGGATGGTTAGTTTACCTTCCACTACTTCATTATCCACACCAAAAATAGCGATCACGTGATATATCTGTTTTTATCTAGTCTTAAGAGGGTTTTTACATTTATCATCATCATTATCCATTAGATTTTAGCATTTATTAGTATAGTTCCCATACTCCTTTCATTTGAAACATTATAATGTGGGTGGCGTATTCTTTTGAGATGATTCGTTATTCCTTTCATTGAATGGTCTCTTCACATCACATGATCATTCAATTTTTTGATGAACTTTCTTTCCGCAATTAAAACATTTACAGATCCCATTAAGATAATATCCATTATGTTTCCATGTATATGTCAAGAATAAAGGAATGCTCATATCATTATCTCCATGTTTATTATAATTTAAATGTAATTCCATCTTCCTTTTCTTATCAATACCAAGAGGTTTATTGGTAAATCCAATATTCATCTCCACCATAGTAAAACATCAAATGATTTATTTATATCTATTGAACTCCATTGTGGATAATTCCCTTTACAGTCTTGGTTTTGAGCTACTAATGAATTGTTTAACCTTATTATTATAATGGATGATAATAAAAAAAGTGTGCCTCACAAGTATGGTAAAAATTGCCTCATCAATTTGAACAAATTCATTATCCTTAAAATTTATATCAAGGAATTCATTCTAAATTTTTATATCAAGAATAAAATGAAATAACTAATTCATAAATAATCTCTAAGACTCATCATACATGTTGGACTCAATATATTCCCATTACACTATGTTATTGATAAGAGTCTACCATTGAACCTTTTCACCTTCTAAATGTTAAACTACTAAAATAACCATTTCATTTAATTTATAGAATGAATAATATCATTTTTGTGGTATTGATCAATTTTTTGTGATTATTGGATCAGCATAACAACTAAAATATGGTGGATATTTTCTCATGAAGGACTCAACGTGATTTTGTTCCTCCATTTATTTTTTGAAGTCTCATCATGATTAATGGATTGAGAAAGTTATATACTCATAGAGATGATATTTTATATTCCATATCCTACAACATTTGATTGGTTGGTAGGATAATTATATCATTTTCCATGACATTCAACATTAACATGGTTTCTTTGAGTTACAACTTTTAATTAAACCAAAAAACATAGTGTGAGAAACATAAATCATAGAGGGAAACCAAAAAATCATGAGAAATAATTTATAGGATGTATAAATTAGGAAAAATTATTTTCAATATATGAAACCATTGATTTAAACTATGTCATGAATGATCATAATTTATTCAAATTCCTCATTATTGTTTACAAAGAAAATATTAATTAACCCATGTGTGTCCACTG
The DNA here is from genome assembly GCA_963277665.1 of Viscum album. Lineage (NCBI taxonomy): Eukaryota > Viridiplantae > Streptophyta > Magnoliopsida > Santalales > Viscaceae > Viscum > Viscum album. Next base: position 1,599,643,272 of record OY728141.1, read on the forward strand.
AGAGAGTCAAACCAGATGCGTAGTAAGGGGACACTCAACATTAACATGAATGATGTCCAAGATATTCTTAACCAACTATTTTTAGTGTTATCACCCATAGATGATTAAATTCCAAAACTATTTCCACTTGTAGTATCTTGATATGTGTGTTTTTCTTGGAAAACCACTATCATTTCTTTACCATAACTTTGAATATTCTCTTATATATAACATTACCTTTTGTGTCCTCACCAATTTTTTCTCATCATAGTTTCAAAGGGTTACTAAAAATTAAATTGATTCCATAAATAGTGAAAAATTATTTTCAAACACAAATATTACATCTTATTCGATGCATAATCATTATATAACATTAGAATCCATACTGGAATTGTAAATGTGTACTGTCTCTAGAAAATTATATACTTAAAATACTGGTTCATAAGTGATCTACATCATCTCCCACATAGTTCTTTATAACTATCACTATTATAAAACACATCATGCATAAAAAATTTCTTCATATCCTATGGAAAATAAAACATAATGATGGGTGATATCCCATTATCAGTTAGGGTATACAAGGGTGATATCAGTGACCATTCAAATATAATGCGAGAAGAATAGGTATGTCAACATGATTTTAACCTTATAAAATTATACATGATCAACTATTATATTATAAAAATGAGTCATGGAATAAATCTTATAAGTTTATAAGACATTTATAATACAGGAATAAAAAATAATGAGGCTTGGGATCTTAATAATGGAATAGGACAGAAATTTGTTTCATATATATAAGTATTTAAAATCATTTCTTTTGTAGTAAAGGTTCAATACCATAACAATCACACTATATTGATTTCACTCCCCAAACCAATACATTATTCAAGGTTCACTCCCGAGACTATAATAGTTGAAATAATCTCTTATTGAACTATATTTACTCCCCCATTCAATTCATTATTATCTCATTTGTTATCCATATTTACCCAACGCAATGGGGTGTTAGATAATTCTGGGAACACACATAACATAATTAAAATCATACATATTCTTTCCAAAAATTCATAAAGAATTCACCAATTCATAACCCATAGAAAAGAAATGGGCTTCATAAATATTTCACAATAACATTAAAGCATTACCCATGGAAAAGAATGATTTTTTACAACGGTTTTAAAATTACAAAATTAACATGTGGGAAAGAAATTTGTTTTATAGAATCATAATTAAATCATTATCATCATAATAAATATAAAGAATTAAGAGGATGATAATCATTCGATCATAACCTGAAAAAATAATAATTAATATAAAATGGTGTTATCATAGATGACAAAGTCTATTAAAATATCATAGGAAAATTTCTTGCAGAAAATATGCTTTTCACATTGAAACCACATATTTAAAATCTAAACTTTTTCATATATTAAATAAAATATTTATTTTAAAATAAAATCAGATAATTATAAAGGAATATTCAAATCATTGTGTGTTCATGATGGTGAGAATGTCCTTAAATTCCAGGTATTTTAAAACTTTTATACCAATAACATTTTTGGTAAAAAGTAAAAATTACATCATTCGATGAATGGTAAAAAGATTCCTTTCTAAAAATATTTAAAAATAAAAACATGGGGGAGAATGAATTTTAACAACAATTAGAGAATAGTAAAAACATTATTGAAAACATTTTTCGAAAACAATGACATGGAAGGAAAATTATTTTACACCAAAGAATGAAATAAATTCAGATTTCCTTAAAAATGTTATTTCAGTCTCTTAATTACTTAATGTAAGAAAAATAAAAGTGGAAAATTATTTTATAGAAATAAATATAGAATAACAAAATCCATATTTTTCTTGAGAGGTATATCATGAAATTTTTTCATCAAAAACATTATAATAAATAATATAGATAAACAATGAGATTGTAATATAAATCCCTTATCTCAAGTTCCACTTTCTTGGATTGTTCAATATACTCTAGTAAAATAAATATAAATTTATTATAATTATATACCTGAATCATGTATATACTAATAATATCATATATTTTCCCCTTATAAAATTTTAATGCTCATGTATTAACAATTACTTATAAAAAAAAATTTCCGTACTGTTAACTACATCAATTTCCAAATGCATTTTTTAGTAGTTAGAGACATTGTACATTGATTATAGTTTGATCATATCTATAATGTTAATTAGGATATAAATATCATTATATATATATAGATTCATACATAAATGGTATATATAGAAAAATCAATTACATTATGCAGGGAGATAGTATGCCTTAGGTGAGCATAAATTCTATTTCCATTTTTTGATGTATGGAATGAAAGAATGTTAAATAATAATTCACCTTTAAATTATAATTATTATATCTTATATATATACATATCATAAATACTATATATATTCATAAAATATGATTTTGTTACCCATAGAACATGGGGATGGTGGTTGGAGAATAATGGGTATCATAGGAAGGTTTTATTTTATTTAATTTTTGGGATAGTTATTCCATGGTGTGTGGGATGCATTGTAGACATACACCAAGTATACGAGATCCTAATAATATCATCACCATGGTTTTTGTAGCCTAGTTGAACCAGGGGTAATTATTATGTAGTGTTTTGGGTTACACCATTGTATTATGTTATTGTGGTATCAACAAAGGATCTATGTCAAGGTATTCCATCTCTACATTGTGGTGATGAGGTATGTTAAATAGTCTTATGTTTTCTAGAATGGTTATAAATCCAACATGAATTTTTATCCAATCATTCTTCCTGATTACTTCTTAATTCACCAGTGGAACAAGTGTGTCCCTATGAGGTATTTTGGTCTGCTTTAATTATTTTTTATCCTTGGATTTTGAGTATCAATCCTATGTAGTTTTATGTTAGTTTCATCCTTACTTATCCATGTATTCTACATTTTATTATTTAGGGGAAGGATATTAGTAATTGATTTACTATTTTTTGATATTCATTGGAAAGAGTTTGATGTTTGATGTTATTTCCGAGGTTGATTGAGAAGTTTCCATTTTGGATTCTGATGTGGGGATCCCATCACATTTAGTGTTTGACCTACATTTGATGTAGTTGGTTAAATCTATTACTTATATTAGGGTAAAAATTAATGATATTGATTTATTAAATGGTTTTATAAATGAATTTTCATGATCATTTAATGGTGGAATTGTGTGCATAAATTAGTTTCTGATAAAATATGAGTTTTTCTTTATTTTATTGGAATAAAATTAATTTTCATAGAATTTTAAATGGATTGAAAAATGGGTTTTTAATGGATTCCTTTAATTGAATAAATGGTCGCATGGAATTGAATGTGAAATGTGAATCCCTTTGAATTTGGTTTGAAATATGCTGAACCTTGAAAGCTTTGATTACATAGGTGGATGGATTATTATTGGGCCTCATCCATTTTTGGGGTTGACTCATGGGGTTTTACTCTACTCTTTAAGATCTGTTTCCTAATGAATTGAGTGTACCCTAGTCATTGTTTGTGGTAAGAGTATTCGGATGACTTGAACTATTGTGATCTGAGGCCTATTTACCTTGGTGTTTTGTCTTGTATTATTTTTTCATTGATATACCTAGTTGATAATTTTAATTGTAAATTATTCTTTTTAAAATTGTTACCTGAATTTATTTTTGAACTATGTAAAAAGATAAATATTTACTATAATTTTGATATAAAAATGTATGTCTACTTATCATAATTTTTTTTTATTAAATTCCATTATATGTGCATGGTTTTATAAGCACTTGTTAATTGAAAAAATGAATGAGATCCTATTAACCATGTTTATGTCACACCCTACACACACCCTTAAAATTTTATAAAACTAATATGTTTATTAGATACAAGAAAAATAAAAGGTGCCACTATGAGGATGTGATAGTTTCTTCAGTTACGTACAAGTAGTTTGGGGTGAGATGGTGGGATGTTTCCCCCATATCACATGAAGTAGCTATTTCGGGATTCTGTTTTCATTTTGGTTATCGAACATGGCCCTTGTGTTTTTATCCAATTTATTTTATGTTGTATCACTATTTTTATTTACCATTTGTTGTTGAATATGTTTTTATTTTTTACTTTCTCTTGTATCTATATATTTATTCCATCTATCTTCTTTGAGGTTGGGTGACATCATTCCCTTAGTTTCTTGTTGGATGCTCAGGTTCTAGTATTCAACTAGTGGGGATCAAAAATTCCCTTCAAGTATATAAATGATTAGATCAATTTAATATTTTTAAGGCTACACTAGATCATTTTTATAGATATCATGAATTTAGGGGAAGTAAAATAAGACATAAAATTTAAAATTCTTCGTTATGAGTTATACAACTTTGTTGATAAACCTTTTCTTATTACACATTTATTCTTGAGGGGATGATAATTTGGAAATTCTATAATCTCTAGGATGTATTGAAATAATATAAAAAGTTATTATGGTAGATATTGGCTGAGCTAAATGGCTCAAAATACATGAGGAAGAGAAGATAATAGGTTCCCTTTTATAAGTGAGGGAGGGCACTCATAGAATTAATTAAATTATTAAATTACTAAAAATTATGTTTCATGAAAAAATGGATCCAATTTGATTTAATTTAATGATAATATATGGATGATTCTAAATTCTAACATCCAATAATATTTTAGTTGGATTAGGTGATGTTTTTTCTATATCTCATTATTTGAGCCCCATTTTATCCCTTTCGACAATTATTGAAAAATAATTTTTTTACTCTATAAGGGACAAGAACACTACCATAAATATAATAGTGACCTATAAATGGACCATGGTTGATATGTTAAACCATATCCAATTCACATGGTCAAATATATGTTTTATGAATTTTAAATCATTTAATTAAATATTATTTTTTATAAAATATCATTAATATAATTTTTATAACTAATCATTTAGTATGACTTTTAAAACAACTTTAAATCAAGAATAATTGAATATAAGCATTTCAAACATCCCTGATGTGTTATATTTGTCCAGAAAATTCATGAAATACAATAATTCAGACAAATTATATTTCTTTTTATATTTTTTAAATAACTTATATTATTTTTCTATTAATTTGATAAATAATATTTCAACATTCCATAGGTATTTAATGGAGTTATATAATCACCAAAAATTAAAAATAAATTACCATAAAAAATAATTCAACTTTTATGTAAATATTTATAGCCAAACATATCCTCTTTTTATTCTTATTTAATGATATTAAAGATATTATAATCAAGAGAGGGACATTTTGTATTTATCCTTTTCATAAATTAATATAAAGTTCATAATCATATAAAAATGTCACCAAATGTCCATATATTTTATAATTTTATGTAAATGGATAAATATACCCACAAAATAGGATAAATGTAATTTTTTCATTGATCATGAGATTTTATCTCATAGTTTTATTGACATTTTATCGATTTTACACTTACTAAGGTTACAAAAACATATCAGGGTTACCATTTATAATCACCACCAAATTAAAAATCCATTTTTAAAAAGTTTAAAATTAATGATTGAAAATAAAAGATCCAATTTTAACCATTTAATTCCTATAAGGGGAAGATATTCATTTTAAAATTGGGATTAAACAGGCAATGAAAAATGTTTTTTAGAAAATATATTTTTAAGAATAAAAATGGTTTTATTCATATCCCATGATTTTAAAAAATATTAAATGAATGTTGAAACATTATTTTGAATAAATAATAATTAACTTTTCGTTAATAGCATTCACTAATATTGATTAATTTATTTTATTAAGATAAAAACATATTTCATGAATAAAAACATTTTTCCTATAAAACATATAGTTTTCTTTCAAATAACATTTATTTTAACTTATAAAAAAATTATAATAAATTAATTGATTTTATACATGTATAGACCGTAAATTTTTAATTTTTTAGTTAGTATTATTCATAATTTCTAATCCAATGGCTAGGAGGTTACTATTACCTTAAATAATAATATTTACAAACTATATCACAGTTCATTTAAAATTTATATTATGTTTATCACAATATATTGATGAAACTAAATTTATTTGGAAAAAATATATCTTAAAATATTGGTGTGTTACATTTTGGGTGTGATAATCTGGAATACACATGGTTTTAATGTGTTTAGGTTTCATATATATGGGTCCTTGTTGGTTTAGATTTGGCCTCTGATGCCTAAGGGGCACAATATTGAAGAACCAAGGGATAAATTATTTTAGGAAGTATGGGTTTTCCACTCACGAGTTAGAAAATATTAAATTAATGTTGCATGCGTGGGTTTGTGAGTTCTATATTGGGTATTTCATAAAGAAATAATTTTTACACTACTTACTTGAATGCAATTTTTCGGAAAAAATGTTTCGATATTCAATATTACTTTTTTTATATAAAACTATGAGATAACTTATTCTTATTCTAGTGGTGTTAGTGAGAAGTATTGGATATTTACTTCTATGTTTATATACTCACCACATACATATTCATCTTTCCATGTATACCTATACTGTTTATCATTATATCGGAAAGGTGGAAATCTTGTACTTATCCAGTGAAGCACCATGATGTTGTGGTCCTAGTTGACGAGTTGGAGATTCAGAGTTAGACGAGTCTTACTTTTTGGAGTGGTTCCACTAAGGTAACCTGAGCCTTTTATTTCATTGTATTTAGTGTTTCCTATTTTAAATTTTCTTACACGACTACTCTTTTATTTTTTAGTAATTTTTGATATTGAGTTGGACCAGTTTATAGTCATGAATTATATAGTGTCTTGTAATTATTTTCACTATTTGATTTTATAGGTTGTGTATGAGTGAAAGGTAAAATACTCCCCCATTTTTTTATTATGAAAATGGAATTTATTTTCAGAATTTGGTGTCTTGGAGAATTTTACCTAAGGTCAATGGAACCTCAGCCCTAACCAAGATAGTGGGACATGATCAAGATGATACCAACCATGAATTATATAGGTTATTACATTTATAGTTACATTCCCTAGTGAGTTATTACTTTGTATACAGGAGTGAAACTACCTCACACATGCTTAATTCCTAACCCTACCATTTGGACCATCCATTGGGGAATGAGAGGTGCATATGAGGTCTTATGAAGACATGTAATGAGTTTCATTCATGTATTAAGTTCACATAAATTACATGTAAATAATATTAAGGATTTCATCTTCATCAACCTGAATCTAGGTTGAATTTTGATAATCACTTCACTCCATTAAAATGGGAAAGGATGTAATCGGTACTTAGTAAAGGGTATTATTCTTGAATAGCACCCAGTTTAGGTGATGATTTTCAATACAAGTGCATGGGTTCCTATTTATCTTATTATAAACAAATGATGGATTCATAGGTGGATAAGGTATGATTGTTAATAAATTTATAAAAAAATGTTGTTTTTTATACCTTTAGACGAAAAATACTGACCAGGGTTATCCAAAAAGTTATAGATAATATTAGTGTGGTCTCAAGATGCAAGCTGAAGCATAGGTAAATATCTTCATGATTAGGAAGTCCTAAGACTTCTAATAATAAAACATAATTGTATACTTATCCAATATTATAGGATTTTAATCCTATAAAAAATATATATCACCTAAAACCTAGCTCACAAATATATAGGGTAATTGGAAGCAGTTTCTTATGGATGGTCCTTACATTTCACATCTAAAGGTCCCACTTACCCTTGAAGGCGAAACATGATCCTTCATCTCGATAAGATGCTTCTCTCTAATAATAATAATTTATCATGTCATATACTAACGATATATAGTCCATACCATAGATTATGATATAATTTTTCATCCTCAAAATTACGAGATTCCATAAAAACACACTTTACCAACTGCAAGATCACACCATTGATTGATATTAGTGAGCATATGAACACTTCTAGTATGTGTAACTAGATGGATAGTTGGGATTAGGTTATCCACTAGTATTTATTACTCTTTGACTAGGGATGAGGAAATTAAAAATGGATTGTTCCTATCTTCATATGTATTGGTATCAATGTAGATAATACATTGATCATACTAAAACCCATATCAAGTGTTTCATGTCTGAAACACTCTATATGATTCAACTATTTATGACCCCAACACCCAATGAATTATTCTTGTGATAGATCTCTTTGAGGTTGAGGTAGTGTAATTGGATAAAAACAAATATTCAAATCTATCTCCCCATACTACAACACCATATACTATTCTAACATAGCCTCTGACAAGGATACTCTGACCCTTATGAGGGTCCCTCATGTATCATTGTTTCCTTAAACATAGGGTTCCTTTTACCATGTTACATTTTTTATGTTCAACATTTCCTCTAATTGAACAGTCTTGAGCCATATGGCCTTGTGCTAGGAATTGGTTGAAGGCTCTATCTCTCTATAGGTTTGAATCTCTATGGGAGTCCCATTTTGAAAATCCCCAATACATGTAATTTGCCTGAGTATGTCTAAGTTAAAGTGATACTAAAATCTTCTATCAACTAGATGCTAATAACTAGGATACTCTATGGAATTCAAAACCTACATCAGTCCTGGGATACATATCACTAAGATTTTTCAGGATCATGAGTTACCTATCTGAATCTACAAAATATGTGGGGATGTATAAATGTATAACCCGTACTTAAATATCCCTTTAGAGGGAACACATAAGCTTTGTTTCACATTAAAAAAACATATCAAAGCCTATCAAGTGGGTGCCTTGTGAGGTATATTGTAACATACAATGTAAGTAATGAATAATAGATATATTTATCTATTCCTATTAATGAATTAGATAGTGTTTTAGAGGCTTAAAATGAAAATAAATCCAATCTTAAGCATGGAATACAATAATATTTTTAAAAGATTGTTTTACTACCTTTTAAGGTCAAACCATTTTTAAATATATCTTTTGACAATTTTATAAGCTATGTTTGTCAAAATAAACTTATTCTTTGTTATTGGGACATCAAAATTTACTTTGTCTTAATTTTTGGTATTTTTCTGATAAAGTTTATTTTTTAATGAATAGTGAAAAATGTTGTATTTTAATTCAAAACCACTTTTTAATATAATTTATTTATATGATTAGATTATCTTTTGAATTGGTTTTAAAGTTAAATTCTAATATATTGTTACCATTTAATTCAATGGTGGTCATTGGAATCAATTTCACATTGAAATTGGGCTTAAACTAGTGTCAATCTTTTGATACTTATTATTTCATAAAAACATGATATTTGTCATGACAGCGGGAATTAATTATTAAATTAATTAATTCATCTTATATGTTTTGAATTTTGTAAAATAGACATCATTTTTTAATTCTGAATATCAAATATAGCTTAGGGTGAAGTTTTGGAATTTTTCTGAAAAACTTCAATTTTTGATGAATACTGACCACTAAGTTGTAGTTAAAGAAACTGATTTTTCTTTTAAATGAAACTTTGCCACTTATGTGATTTGATTTTCAAAAATCCTACATACTTGGTTATCATTAAGAAGTAAAATGTTGTTCAATGAGATTAAAATAATTTTTTGGTGAATAGTAACTTTTAAGTTCTTAATCGCGATTAGAGGTAATTAGTGTAGTTTAAGGTAAAAATAATGTTTTAATAATATGAGATGAGCTTGAAACATGTCCTACCCTCATTTTATGTGTCATGGCAGAACAAGAAAATCCATGGGTCAACTTGGGGACCCCATGGATCCACTTTGGTTGGGAAATGACAAAAATAACTTTCTATTTAATGTAAAAGAAAAAATAACACAAACATGAGTTATTTTACTAAAACGATTTTTACATGGGGTTATACAAGTCATAGTTTTTCTTATAAGTATTAATTGGAAAGTTAAAACGATTTCCTACATCATGATATTTTTTTTATAATTTTTAGACTTTAAATAAATTAAATTAGTTATGACATCATGATGATGCAGCGATTACCTCATTAATAATGGATTTAAATAAAATGAAATGACAATGTAAAATATATGACCTACACATGTCCAAAACAGATTGGATGGGCGGATTTAGAACCCTTATCACCTTAACCTCTAATTATATCAATGTGGGACCTTTTGAATCCGAAAATCATTTTAAAATAAAGGAACATTTCTTTACTTTCCAAGAGTACCCCTCCTATCCTCTTATAAAAGGCCCCCACCTCTACCTCCTTACCCACACTTCCAAAGCCTTTTGCTTGGCCAACCCCTTCCCATTGTGTCTTTCCACATCCATCTCTTACTCCTTGAAGCCTCACTTTGGGCATAAGTCTTCCCAAGGAATCCTTTGAGCTCAAACCAAAGGGAGTTACCCGATTTTAAGGTAATGTCTTCACTTGAGTTCTTTTGTTTTATTTTGCTTCTCCAACCCCCTAAACTCTTTTTATTCATTTCTTTTGTAACAAATACAGTCTCTTAAATATACTAGGATGTTTTTATAAGAAGGATTTGAGCTACAACTACACACACCTACATTTAATGGTTAAAGAACATACTGTTTCCGTGGATGGCGAATTTTTGCCTCCCGAAACGATGATTGATCAACATTCTTTTAACACCTTCAAAGGTGGCCATTAAGATGACACTATATTAATATTTGATATATAATATGTTTATGTTTTCCTTAAGCTTCTGTATTTTGCATTTTTGGCATACCTTTATGGTTTCCATTATGGGTAAACGTGATATCTTCATTTAAGGAAGTGCGGACTACCGCCCCCCTCAAAGTGATTTGATTCGTTAATACCGTATGTGGGACGTATAAAAGATGAAGTTATGATATTAATTATGATATTACACTGGAATTATAATATACCTTTATATCATTATGATTCCATTCTATAAAATAAGAAATAGAAATGAAAGTAGCGTTCATGTGTACGTACGGCTTACCGTCTCCATGAACGGTGCATTTCATTTCTTACCTCTAAATGATTATGTAATATTATAAATGCATGTATATACTGTATATATATGATATATATGATATATACATCATGATTATAATTCTGGATATAATGGATACATGGAAAACTTGTAATTATAAAGGGTTTATTTCTGACTCAAGTACCAATGATCGTTAAAACGAACGTTATTAACTTAAATAATTACAGAGTGTTCATGACATGGAAATAAGTGATATAAAAGGAATAATTAACTTTTAAAAGTTTCTTAAGAAAGTATAAATTAACTCATGTTTATTATTCAGGAATTGAAGAACGACCGAGTCAAGTCGGACCCGAGGTATGGGACTTCGTCCTCATCTCCTTTCATTGAGGCATATTTTTTTTATACACAACCTTATTTTGTACGGTGTATAAACCCCTTTGACTTTTACGTTTATCCAAAAGGAATCTTTTTTATACGAATCATTTTACTAAAGGACAAAAGGGAATTTTATTTCATACGTATGCGGCGACAACGACTTCTCCGCCTCTGTGACCGTTATTTGAGTTTTGGCTTCCTCTATAAGCCATACCTTTTTTAAAAGAAAACTAAATACCATGTTTTATTTTTATTTTATTTTGGTATTGAAAATGGTTTTCATAATGTTTTTATATCAATGTTTTGTATTAATATCTTTTCATTGAAAGGTGTAAATTTTATGTTTCCTTTATGAAAGTTTTATGTGATACGATTATGTTGAGGTTCTTGGGAATTATTATGAATACGGGTGGTTCCGTGATAAACTAAGGGTGGGTGAGCCTGATATAGCTCTCTAATGCATTGGGTAACACGAAGGAGTGAAACGTTAAGGTTTCTCCGAAGAGATTTAGGGAATATATTGTGATGGGTATTCCAAACGTAACCAAGAGGGTTACTCCCTACGTAAGAATGTTATGAATGCCTCAAGTTACCTTTATATATTATGATTTCTATGATTTATTCATGATTTGATGAGGTATGCTAAAGTGCTTATGTTTTGTGTATAAAGTATGATTTCATTCTTATGTATATATGAACTTATATTTCCTTTCCATATTTTTATAACCCATACTGAGATTTTTATGCTCATCCCAAGTTTTTTTTGAAATGTTTTTCACAGGTCAAGGGAAAGTTACATGATATGATGATAGTGTCAAGGAAGTGTCAAGAACGAATCCATGTCTTATTTTAAATAAGTTTCCATTGATGGGAAAAATGAATACTATCTTTATGTAACCACTTTGTTTATATGTGGTATGTAATGCAAGTTTTATGTACTAATTCTCTAAAACTCTCAACCTGAAAAGATCCCCAATGTGTAATATTGTAATAACTCAAGATTAAGTAAGGTTTAAGGATGGGGCCATATATTTGGTATCATAGGTCGGTTTAGATAACTTAAGGAGTTAGAATTCTATTAAATGATTATCCAAAAATATTTTTTTTGAAATGATATAGCATTTGAAGATTACCATGTTGCTTCATCTAAGACATGTTTGTTCAGAATGGTTTTCCGTAGAGGAAACATGGAAGCAGTGCTAGGAAGGCATACAGAAGGAAATAACCTTCCGAATCAGCAACCTGAGATGGTCAGAATTGGAACTGAACAATGTTTTGCAGTAATGGCGCAGTTGACTCAAGCAATAAATGGTGGTGGTATCCATGCACGAGATTAGCCAAATCAACTGCAGAGGAACATGTCAGTGGTGGACCATTTCATGAGGCAACATCCCCCATCATTCAGAGGATCATCTGACCCTGTGTTAGCTGAAGGGTGGATTAAAGCACCGGAGAAGATTTTCGATGTCATGGGGTGTTCAGAAAATCAAAAGGTTAGTCTTGCTATTTACCGTTTGGAGGGTGAAGCAGATCAGTGGTGGTCGATGGTTAGAAATATCAGGGATGCTGATGAGATTGATGCTCTCGACTGGGATGAATTCAATGGTATGTTTCTTGAAAAGTATTTTCCTAAGGCTGTTCGACATAGGATGGATAAGAAATTCTTGGAATTGAGGCATGAGGAAGACTTAATGGCTACCTATGAAGAAATGTTCACTCAATTGACAAGGTATGCTCCAAATTTTATCCGAGACCTTGATAGTAAAATAAATCATTTTTAATCAGGATTAAAGCCAAAATATTTAAGGTCATTAGCTTCTCGTGAGTTTAAAAGTTATGAAAAGCCTGTTCGATATGCTGAGAAGGTGGAAATGGAGTTTGCCGATGACCAAGTGTTCTATAATAACCAGCATAAGAAGAGACCGAGGTGGCAAGAGAAAGGGAAGAATTCTTCAAAAAAGTCTGATGGTAAGAAAAATAAGTTTCCAGTTTGTGATAAATGCGGAAAAAGGCATGCTGGGGAATGTCTTCTGAATTCTGGAAAGTGCTACCGATGTGGTAAGATGGGACATAAGGCTCTTGATTGCACTGAAAAAGAGCAAGGAGATGGTAAGACCAAATTTGATATATAGTTAGTGAAATGTTTTATGTGCAATGAGATGGGTCACTATGCAAATGAGTGTCCGACAAAAAGCTCAAGTGATGGGAAGTAGTTAGACTACAAGCAGAAAGGGGTGGTGAAATCCTTTGCAACTACTTCAGTAGATGTCGGGCCATCAAATGTAGTTGTATCATCTCCAGGGAGCTCGAGTGATGGGAAGCAGTTAGACTACAAGCAGAAAGGGGTGGTGAAATCCTTTGCAACTACTTCATCCATTACCAGTCCCATAGTGGAAATGGGAGAATATATCCATGCACTTCGTTGTGGGATTGCCGAAGACACCTCGAGGTAATAATACAATCTGGGTTATTGTTGATCGCTGGACTAAATCTACTCATTTCCTTGCTATACAAGATAATTTTTCCCGAGATCAACTTTCCTATTTGTATCTTAAAGAGATAGTCAGGTTACATGGAGTTCCTCTCTCCATTGTATCTGACCGTGATCCCAGGTTCACTTCTAACTTTTGGAAGGGCCTTTAGAAGTCGTTGGGTACTGAATTAAATTTTACTACAACATTTCATCCTCAATCAGATGGGCAGTCAGAACGAAAAATTCAGACCTTGGAGGATATTATACGAGCTTGTTCGATGGATTATCAGGGAAGTTGGGACCAACATCTTTCTTTGGTTGAATTTTCATATAATAACAGTTTTCATTATAGTATACAGATGGAACCATTTCAGGCATTATATGGGAAGCAGTGTCGAACTCCAGATTTATGGGATGAAGTGGATGAAAGGAAGTTGATGGGACCAAAATTGGTAGAAGAGTTGGAAGAAAAAGTTCAGTTGATACAGAAACACGTGAGAACAGCTCAGAGCAGGCAGAAGAGTTATGCGGATAACCGGAGGAAGGATCTATCTTTTGTGGTAGGTGACCATGTTTTTTTTCAAAGTCTCACCATGGAAAAGTGTCATGTGATTTGGTAAGAAAGGAAAGCTGACTCCAAGGTTCATTGGACCATATGATATTTTGTAGAGAGTTGGATCAGTTTCATACCGTGTGGCTTTACCTCCGTGTTTATTTTAGGTACACAATGTTTTTCATGTTTCGATGCAGAGAAAGTACATGCCAGATCCATCTCATGTTTTGAGTCCAGAGGAAGTTCAGCTTGAAGAGAACCTATCATATGAGGAACAACCAGTCCAGATTCTTGACCACAGGGAGCAAGTGTTACGGAATAAGGTGATTAATCAGGTAAAGGTTTTGTGAAAAAACCACACGATGGAAGAGGCAACATGGGAATCTGAAAATGCAATAAGGGATAAGTACCACCATTTATTCGATAAGTAAATAAATTGCGGGGACGCAATTTTCTAAAGGGGGGAAGGATGTAACATCCCAAGTAAGTAATGAACAAAAGATATTTTTATCTATGCCTATTAATTAATTAGATAGTGTTTTAGAGTCTTAAAATGAAAATAACCCCAATCTTAAGCATGGAATACACTAATATTTTTAAAAGATTGTTTTACTGCCTTTTAATGGCAAACCATTTTTAAATCTATCTTTTGACAATTTTATAAGCTATGTTTGTCAAAATAAACTTATTCTTTATTATTGGGACATCAAAATTTACATTGTGTGAATTTTTGGTATTTTTCCAAAAAAGTTCATTTTTAATGAATAGCGAAAAATGTTGTATTTTAATTCAAAACCACTTTTTAATATAATTTAATTATATGATTAGATTATCAATTGAATTGGTTTTAAAGTGAAATTAGAATATATTTTTACCATTTAATCCAATGGTGGTCATTGGAATCAATTTCACTTTGAAATTGGGCTTAAACTAGTGTCAATCTTTTGATACTTATTGTTTCATAAAAACACGCTATTTGTCTTGATAGCGGGAATTAATTATTAAATTAATTAATGCATCTTATATGTTTTTAATTTTTTAAAATAGACATCATTTTTGAATTCAGAATATCAAATATAGCTTAGGGTGATTTTTTGGAATTTTCCTGAAAAACATCAATTTTTGATGAATAGTGAAACAACTAAGTGGTAGTTAAAGAAACTGATTTTTCGTTTAAATGAAACTTTGCCACTTCTGTGATTTGATTTTCAAAAATCCGACATACATGGTTGTAATTAAGAAGTAAAATGTGGTTCAATGAGATTAAAATAATTTTTTGGTGAATAGTAACTTTTAAGTTCTTAATCGTGATTAGAGGTAATTAGTGTAGTTTAAGGTAAAAATAATGTTTTAATAATATGAGATGAGCTTGACACATGTTCTACCCTCATTGGATGTGTCATGGCCGACCAATACAATCCATGGGTCAACTTGGTGACCCCATGGATCCACTTTGGTTGGGAAATTACATAAATAACTAATTATTTAATGTAAAAGTAAAAATAACACAAACATGAGTTATTTTACTAAAACAATTTTTACATGGGGTTATACAAGTCAGATTTCTGATTATAAATAGTAATTGGAAAGATAAAAAGATTTACTACATCATGATATTTTTTTATAATTTTTAGACTTTAAATAAATTAAATTATTTATGACATCATGATGATGCAACGATTATCTCATTAATAATGGATTTAAATAAAATGAAATGATAATGTAAAATCCATGACCTAAACATGTCCAAAACCTATTAGATGTGTGGATTTAGAACCCTTATAACCATACCCTTGAATTATTTCAATGTGGGACCTTTTGAATCCGAAACTCATTTTATAATAAAGGAACATTTCTTTACTTTCCTTGAGTACCCCTCCTCTCCTCTTATAAAAGGCCCCCACCTCTACCTCCTTACCCACACTTCCAAAGCCTTTTTCACAGCCAACACCTGTCTATTTTGTCTCTCCACATCCCTCTATTACTCCTTGAAGCCTCAATTTGGGCAGAAGTCTTCCCAGGGAGTCCTTTGAGCTCAAACCAAAGGGAGTTACCCGATTTTAAGGTAATGTCTTCACTTGAGTCCTTTTGTATTATTTTGCTTCTCCAACCCAATAACTCTTATTATTCATTTATATTGTAACAAATACAGTATCTTAAATATACTATTATGTTGTTATAATAAGGATTCGAGCTACACCAAAACACACCTACATCTAATGGTTAATGAACATACTGTTTCCGTGGATGGAGAATTTCTGCCTCCCGAAATGATGATTGTTCAACATTATTTTAACACCATCAAAGGTGGCCATTAATATGACACTATATTTATATATGATATATAATATGTTTATGTTTTCCTTAAGCTTCTGTATTTTTAATTTTGGTCATACCTTTATGGTTTCCATTATGGGTAAACGCGATATCTTCATTTAAGGAAGTGCGGACTACCACCCACTCAAAGTGATTTGATTCGTTAATACCATATGTGGTACGTATAAAGGATGAAGTTATGATATTATATATGATATTATACTGGGATTATAATATACCTTTATATCATTATGATTCCATTCTATAAAATACGAAATAGAAATGAAAGTAGCGTTCATGCATACGTACGGCTTACCGTCTCCCTGAACGGGGCATTTCATTTCTTACCTCTAAATGATTATGTAATATTATAAATGCATGTATATAATGGATATATATGATATATATGATATATAAATCATGATTATCATTCTGGATATAATGGATACATGGAAAACTTGTAATTATAAAGGGTTTATTTTTTACTCAAGTACCAATGATCGTTAAAACGACCGTTATTAACTTAAATAATTACACAGTGTTCATGACATGGCAATAAGTGATATAAAACGAATAATGAACTTTAAAAAGGTTCTTAATCAAGTAGAAATTAACTCAAGTTTATTATTCAGAAGATTAAAGAACGACCGAGTCAAGTCGGACCCGAGGTATGGGACTTCGTCTCAATCTACTTTCATTGAGGCATATTTTGTTTTATACACAACCTTCTTTTATACGGTGTATAAACCCCTTTGACTTTTACGTTTATCCAAAAGGAATCTTTTTTATACGAAGCGTTTTACTAAATGACAAAAGTTAATGTTTTTGTCGTACGAATGCGGCGACAACGGCTTCTCCGCCGCTGTGACCGTTATTTGAGTTTCGGATTCCTCTACAAGCCATACCTTTTTTTAAAAGAAAAATAAATACCATGTTTTTATTTTCTTTTATTTTGGTATTGAAAATGGTTTTCATAATGTTTTTTATATCAATTTGTTTTATTGATATCTTGTGATTGAAAGGTGGAAATGTTATGTTTCCTTTATGCATGTTTTATGTGATACGATTATGTAGAGGTTCTTGGGTATTATTATGAAGACGGGTGGTTCCGTGATAAAATAAGGGCGGGTGAGCCCAATATAGCTCTCCAATGAATTGGGTAACACGAAGCAGTGAAACGTTAAGATTTATCCGAAGAGATTTAGGGAATATACTGTGATGGTCATTCCAAACGTAACCAAGAGGGTTACTCCCTACGTAATAATGTTATGAATGACTCAAGTTACCTTTATGTCTTATGATTTCTATGATTTATTCATGATTTGATGAGGTATGTTATAGTGCTTATGTTTTATGGGTAAAGTATGATTTCATTCTTATGTATATATGAAATTATGTTTCCTTTCCATATTTTTATAACCCATACTGAGCTTTTTATTCTCATCCCATGTTTTTTTAAATGTTTTTCACAGGCCAAGGGAAAGGTACATGATATGATGATAGTGTCAAGAAAGTGTCAAGAATGAATCAATGTATTATTTTAAATATGTTTCCATTGATGGGAAAAATGAATACTGTCTTTATGTAACCACTTTGTTTATATGTGGAATGTAATGCAAGTTTTATGTTCTAATTCTCTAAAATTGTAAACCTGAAAAGATCCTCAATGTGTAATCTTGTAATAACTCATGATTAAGTAAGGTTTAAGGCTAGGGCCTTATATCTATGACCTAATATTCACATACATACATGTACTCACTACTCTACTGAATTTCCAATTACTTATACACATAAACTATCCATAGGTCCTTTGGTGGTTCTCCTCCAGAAAGAGGCATTCAAAATTTTTCCCTGACAGAAATTCCTTATCATTTTTTTAAAACTCTAATCCGACCAATTACTAACCACACCATAATGAAAACTGGAGTCCATAACCACCATATAATCATTATGAATTAGAACTAAATGGAACATTGTCATTATTACATCATTCTTGTCCTTGGTATCCTATGGATCATGCTTCATGTAGAAAATAGGTGTACTTTATTACTAAAACCTAAGAGCTAAAATTTTCCTTTTGGAAGCCATATCCCACTCAAATAGAATCATCCACTACACTTTGGATGGAGGACCATAACCATGTACAATGGGTGAAGGGTTTATTCTCTTTACTGTAATACCCAAAGCTTACAAGGTACGTTTCCCTTTGAATTATACAATAACTTTTGTTGTACTAAACTTCGAGTTCAAACACACCGAAACCCATAAAACTAGCCGTTATGAATAGTAATACCCACTTTTTTGAAATTTTATAAATTTTAAATTTAAATATGGACTTTGTTTTTGGATTCTGAATATTGAAATTAGCTTAGGGTGAATTTTTGGTATTTTTTAGAAAACATTCAATTTTTGATGAATATTGAAAAACACTGAGTTATTGTTCAAAACCAACTTTTTATTTAAGATATTATTTATTTTATTTAAATTTATTTTATGTAAAAATATATAAAAAATACCTATATAAGTTCAATTTTACTCACTGGAGTCATTTTATAATAAGTTTAGATATATAAAAATTTTATTGAACTTTTTACCCTCTTTTACCCACCTATTAAGAGAATTTTCAAATTTGCATAAAACATAATTTTACCGCTTCTATAAGTTGAATTTAAAAAATCCAAGAGACATGGTTAATATCAATAAGTAAAATTTGGTTCAATAAGATGAAAATTATATTTTTAGAATTGTAAATGATTACTTTTATTTACCATGCTAAAAAGTAAATAGGGCGATTATGGGTAAAAATGATATCATAATTACCCTAACACTTGTCCAAATTCTATTTTATAAGAATAATTCAACAAGAAAACTTCAGAAATAAAATATAATCCTATTTGTTCTACTTGTATTAGATTAAGATATTTATTATTATTTTATTTAAAATAGAGTAAAAAGTGTAAAGTTCAAATTTTAATAAATAAACCATTTTTAATATAGGGTTACACACAATATAAATTTGACTATAAATATTCATTAGAAATATAAAATGATTTTATAAATAATTTATATTTTATTTATATTTTCATTATGTTAATAATTTCATTAATATATGACATAATGATGATGTATTAATTACCTTATTAATGAAATATTAAAATAATTGATATTATAAATATCCAAATAAATGTAAATTGATACTTTTGATGAATTGGAATAATTTTATAGGTTAATATGACATAGTTTTTTTGGTTAAAAAAATTTTATTTGAAGTGATAATGTTTTGATGGATTTAAAAAAAATAAAATACTAAATAGTGTCAAAATTGACATAATTTAGTTTTTAAAACAAATATTATATTATTAATTGATATAATATTCCTAAAAAGATACTGTTCGGAAAAATGACTTATATAAGGTTATATATATTAAAAATGAACCACATGGTGTTATCTATGCTTGTTATAGTATGTTTATTAACCATATAATATAAAAATATAAAGAGACATGGTAAATTTCAAACTATTTAACTAAGAGTTAAATCTATAAGATAAGGATAATATGACGTCCTAAACCTGTCTAGTACCAATTGGTTGAGAGGTTTTAGAACCATCCCCACCATAACCAAGAAATAATTCATTTTTTAACCATTAGAAACTGAAAATGTGTTTATTATGAAATAATATTTCAAGCTTTTCCTAAAGTGGCCCTCACCTCTTTTATAATAGGGAACATCCCCTTTCTCAATTTTACAATGCCAAAGCCATTTTTCTTGGCCAAACCAAGACAAAATAACCTCCAAACTTATAAAACTTCAACCTAGAGGCCTTAATTTGGTTATAAAGATAACCTAAGGATCACTTTTTATCAAATCAAAAGGAAACATTTGCAGTAGAGGTAATAATTTCACCACCATCTTTCAAGTTCATTTCTTCTTCCACTTTGACTTTATTTGTTGTTTCTATACCAAATTAATAAATTCATTACCTTATACATAATTTTATGTTATTATAAGTAGTGTACAACCATATTCATTATTCTACCCATCCTAAAAATGACAAGGTCACCGTATGTACGTACATATGACTTGCCATCTCCACATCGTGGTGTAGTTTGTTATTTAAACACTTCATTATTTGGATGGGTATAATAATGAGTATAATTGATTTAAATAATATATATAACATTTTAATGATTATTTATATATGATATAATATCCAATTACATATGATTTCTTCACCAATATAATGATATTGTCGCTCGTGCGTACGTACAGATTACCATCTCCACGAACGCGATGAGATTCATTCCCCATTGTAATCATTCAAGAAAAAATTTCATTTTCTGATTCAAAATAATGTTTATTTACATAATATCATTCTGTATATGAATCATATAAATCATAATCATAACAAACCTTGCTTACCTTACCATGCATATAAAGAAAAATGAATTAGTTAACACCCAAAACGATGATACTACTAAAATATTATTTACAATGTAATATGTGAGTATCATATATGATATCATATTTATACATATAGTTATTTTTTAGTTTAATAACAATTATTTGACTATTATACAGAAGGTTGACGTACCCTCGACCAAGGAAAAGTACAAGGTAAGGGTTAATTTCACAATCTCTTTATTATCCGAGGTTGTTTTTATGTAAATATCTACTGGGAGCTCTTTATCATCCAGATCCATGTTTTCATAAAAGTTTATTTCAAGAAGAAATTAATATCTGCTGGACTATGGGTTAAAGTCATTTATACCTTCATTTGACGTTATATGTTTTGAAAGGAATTTTTTCATCATTTTCCAAACAAGGTACTTTATGTCATTTTCAACAAAATTAAAGTAAGAATGTTTTTTAACTTATACGTCAGGTAAAACTATTTTCCGTCGTTATAACATCATCGAAGATTCCCTTACAAGCCCATAAAAATATTTTCAAAATAAAGGTTTTATTTTATAATTATGTGACTCTTAAATGATTTCAAAATATAAATTGGAATTTCAATCAAATAGATTTCTTGGATCTATGTCAACATCCATTGATGGATTTTAACCATGTTTGAAGTTGATTTATTATGATAAAAATCTTCCATATTGTGTTGATTTTTTTTGATATTTTTGAATGTGGATGTGTTATTTTTATACCATTTAGGTTTTGGTTTAAATTATTGACATTTCGTATGATAGTTTTAATATGAATTTTTCTGTAATGTTTCAACAATTTCATATGAGGAATGTTTTAAACATAGCATGTGACGGGTGGAGCCCGCTATAGCTCCTTGATGCATCGGTAGGTCTCATGATACAAACTAGTATATTGGAACATGGCATTGAAAAAATCTTATTTTTAGTCTTGGCATAAGGCCTGGACTATGTGGTTATGATGTCTGACATTATGCATTCCAATATTATGAAATTTTCTATTGATATTGCATGTGATTATTCGACTAGTAGAATATCCATGTGAATAAATAAGTGGAATTATTTGATTTTATCTTTTCCATATTATTCTGAAGTTTAAGTTTAAATGGCATTTGTTTTATTCATATACATTTCCTAAAATGTTTATACTTATTTATGAAAGTTTCTTCTATATTGTTATCCTTACTGAGCATATGAGATCACCCCTTTATATGTTTTATTTTTCCCATTATGTGAAGAAGTATTTTATGGTTAACCTTCATAGATAGGAAAGGATATAAGTGTGTTTAAAAATGGGACAAAATGTTGTTGATGTTTTTATTTCATGATGTAATGCAAAAGTTATGAATGTATCTAGTACTACAAAGGCTATTAAACTGATCGGTATTTCAGTATTTGATCCCTTATGATCATGAAAATATTATGTAATAATACCCCGACTCTAGGTAATTGGGGTTGAGGCATTACAGTTGGTATCATAGGAAGTTTAGTACAATCTATAAAAACTAGACTTAGAAAAACTCTGATTAGATAACACTAACCTAAGATAGACTTTGAGAATTATTATTGAAGAACATCCTAGAATTTGTTACTATAGATATTTTGTGAGTTTTCCAAGAAATAAATCCATGTTTAGATATGAGCAGGTAAAGGCGGCTTTGTCACAGATGTACCTATGTGTAAAACCCAAAAACCCCTCTTTGAGCTAGACTCGAACGGGAATTGGGGCACGACATCGGGCCTTGCTACACAGTTGGTTATGACACTCCTAGGGGATATTATTAGGATAATACTCATTTTCATTATAGACCATTATGATGGGTTTATGAGTATATACCTCCTCAAAGAAAATATATTTATGATTATGGATTTTATCAATTAACTGTTCAATTTATGTTATGTTTTTTACAAGTTTGGAATTATGTATTTCAATTCATAAACTAATCTACTGTATGCCATTATTTAGAAATGGATCCTAGTGGAAGGAATGGAAACCATATCAACTCATGTAATCCATATAGGGATTTATCTCCGACACAAGATAATTATAGTGGAGCTGGGGATGCAACTGGTGTGGATTATCTTATCACCATATTGGTACAGCTCACTCCGGTTATGAATAATAACCTTACCCGTATGAAGCACCCAGATCCACAATGTGGTGGATCAATGTTAGAATGATTCATGAGGCACAACCACCAACATTTAATGGGACTACAAATCCATTTGTATCTAAGCAATGGATATGTTCCTTAGAGAAAATATTTCATGCTTTGGGAGTTGCGAATGGGAAAAAGTTGTCGTGGAAGTTCATCACCTCATGAGAGATGAAGATCAATGGTGGTCATTGATTCAAAACACAATGGAAGATGATGTTGTATAAAATACAGAATGGATGCAGTTTAAAGAGATTTTCTTAGAAAATTATTTTCCTCATGACCATCGAGAGGAGATTGAAAGGAAATTGTTGAGTCTGAGACAAAAGGAGGATGAGAATGTCACAAAATATGAGGCTAACTTTAAAAGGTTAGCAAGGAATGATGTAGATTATATACGTAACCCAAGGAGTAAGATTGATCGATTCTTTGATGGGTTAAAATCATTTCTCCAGTGACCATTAGTCTCATAATCTTTCTTATCATACGAAGATATTTTCTAATGTTATATCAAGACAGAAAAATAATTCTCCAAGTCTTATGACATTAATGAAAAGAAAAAGAAGAAGAGATCTGTTGAACACTATGGAAATGGAAATAAGGGTATGAATGGAAATGTTGAATATCCACCCCATAGTAAATGTGGGAAGAAACACACTGGTACTTTCCTGGAGGGAATGTGAGTCTGTTACAAGTGTGGTAAAAAAGGACACCATGCTCATGACTGCAAGGGGAAGAAAGAGGTTGTCAATGTTGAATGATAAAATTTTAGAGAAAAGGGGCTTTAGGGAAACAAATTTCCTACGTGTCAAGGAAAATTACCCCAGGAAAGGCCAAGGGATCAAGGCCAAGATTATACAATCACTACTACTGAGGTTGAAGCTCCAAATGACATGGTGGTAGGTAATTTAATGGTTTCCTCAAGTTTAGCCAATGATTTATTTGATTCTGGATCGTCACATTTTTTCATATCTTCCCAGTTTTCTATGAAAAATTAGATATTTCCAATTTGATTTAACTAGGGATATTTTAGTCAAATATCCAAAGGGAAGTATCATTGCAACAATATTTTTTGAAATAGTTCCTATTAAGGAATACAAATGTTCTTTATCTGCTGACCTCATCATCATACCCATGATTGAATTCAATATAATCCTTTGAATGGATTGGATTTCAGACCATGATCCGAAAATTTATTGTTAGAAGAAGGAGGTTATGATTCTCGATGTTGATAAAGAGTACCTTATATTTAGAGCTAAAACATCACCATCTTATTCTTATCTAGATCCACCACTAGTATCTCACCTAAATTCAATTATTGGGGAAGATGAGAATGAAATAATTAGGGGTTTGAAAAATAATGTTCGAATAGAGGGCGTACCTATGGTGTAAGAATATGTTGATGTGTTCCCAGAGGATTTTCCTGGTCATCCTCTAGAATGAGAAATTCAGTTTTCCATTCATTTAATTCCTGGTTCAAGGCCCATATCGAAGAACCCTTATAGAATGGCCACTTTGGAATTAGTGGAACTAATGAAACAACTAGAGGATTTGAGTAATAAGGTATTTATTCTCCCTATTGTTTCTCCATGGGGATCCACTTTTCATTTTGTTAAGAAGAAATATGGATCTATGAGTTTGTTCATTGACTACTGGGAGACCAATGCTATAACAATAAATAACAAGTATCCCCTACCTCGTATTGATGATTTATTCTACCAACTTCATGGAGTTCAATATTTTTCAATGATTGACCTTTGATCTAGATATCCTCAGTTGTGTGTGAAGAAGGAAGACATTCAGAAAACAACATTTCGAACTTGGTATGAGCATTACGAGTTTACTGTAATGCCTTTTGGATTGACTAATGCACCCTATATCTTCATGGATCTAATGGATATGGTTTTCAAGTATTATCATGATTAATTTTTAGTGTTAGTTATTTATGATATCTTGGTATACTCAAAAAGATACGAAGATCATGAAAATCACGTAGGCACTATTCTAAAAACCCTCAGAAGAAATAAATTATATGGAAAGTTAATCGAGGGTGAATTTTGGTTCAACAATTTTCTTTTCATAGCCATATTGACTATATGGACAAAATCTATGTTTATCCTTCCAAGTCCAAGGCCGTCTAAGAAAAGCTAGAACCATCGAGTATAACTGAGGTATGCAGTTTTATAGGTTTAACAGGTTTTTATCGGCATTTCATCCAGAATTTTTCCCGATTGGCTAAACCATTAACCAAGCTCACTCGTAAAGGGGTTAATTTTGTTTGGAAAAAAGAGAATGAATAATTTTTTGAAGAACTGAATAGAATATTGGTTAATTCTTCTATCATGACTCTACCATCAGAGAATGATGAGTTTTTTATTTATTGTGATGATTCAAAGAAAGGACTTGGTTGTGTCCTTATATAGAATTATGGAGTTATGGCCTATGCATCATGGAAGCAAAATATTCATGAGAAAACTATCCTATACATGGCCTTGATTTAGTAGCTACAATCCTTGCTCGGAAATTATTGAGACACTATATCTATGGTGGAAAATGTGAGATTTATAATGATCACAAGAGATTGAAGTATATTTTATCATAGAAAGAACTCAACATGAAGCAAAGATGACGGCTCTAACTACTCAAGGATTATGATTTAACTATACACTACCACTCATGGATAGAAAATAAGGTGTCAAATGATTTGAGTAGAAAGGATCATGGAGTTTTGAACAAGATGAGAGTTGAAAGGGATCATATTTTCATGGATCTAGTAAAGATAGATTTGAGAATAACCATGGAAGGTGAAACATCAATAATTTTTACAATGGTTTCCAAACCATCTTTACTAAAAAGCATAAAATGTTATCAGGTTGATGATGAGGAATTTCACAAGAAAATTAAATCTTTGAATGATGAGAGATTGATCTAATTCGTATATGGAGATGGAGTTTTGAAATTATTTAAGAGACTTTGTGTTCCCGATATACCTAATCAAAAAATGGAATTGTGGGATGATGCTTATAGATCCAATTTCTCTATACACCCTGGTTGCTCTAATGTGTATAGGGATTTCAAGAATCACTTTTGGTGGGACAACATAAAGAGGAAGATTGCTGATTTTGTGCCAAGATGTATGGTTTTTCAACAAGTGAAAGCGACAAGGCAAAATCCTGGAGGATTCATGCCACCACTTTCCATACCTGAGTGGGAATGTGATAATATTATGATGGACTTTGTCATTGGACTACCAAATACTTCTAGAAGAAATGATGAAATATGGTTCAATGATGATTGTCTTACCACGTCAGTACATTTTCATGATATAAGAGAAGATTTACCACTTGAATGTCTGAAAATACTATATATTAATGAAGTTGTAAGACTCTATGGTGTACCCCTATCGATTATTTCTGATCATGATCCCCATTTTTCATCAAGATTCTGGAAAAGTCTTCAGAAAACCCTGGATAATGAACTTCGTTTGGGCACTTCCTACCACCCTCAAACTGATGGGAAATTATAACAGACTATTCAAACCATAGAAGACATGTTGAGATCTTTTTCACTTGACATTCAAGGTATGTGGGATCAATTTTTACCTCTGGTAAAATTTTCCTATAACAATAACATCCATTCTAGTATTCATATGGAACCATATGAAACATTATATGAAAAGAGATGTCACACACCAACTTGTTGGGATCATGTTGGTGAAAGAAAACTCACAGGCTTTGAACTTGTTGAAAAAACAGTGGAAAATGTGAATTTTATCCAAACCCACATCAAAGCAGCTCAAATTAGGTAGAAGGGATATACAAAAAACTAAAGGAAGGATTTCTAATTTCAGGTAGTAGATTATGTTTTCTTGAAGGTACCTCCATGGAAGGGAGTTATATGATTCGGTAAAAAGGGTAAATTAAGTCCCAGGTACATCAGACCTTTCGAAATTCTAGAATGAATTGGAGTTGTAGATTATCATTTGGAAATGCCTCCACGTCTCTCCAAAGATCAAGATGTCTTCCACATTTCACTGTTGAGAAAATACATGCCTGACCCAACACATGTACTCACCCATGAGGAAATTGAACTAGAACAAGATCTTTCTTATTGTGAAGATCCTTTCAAGATTATTGATACAAGAGAACAAGTGCTAAAAAAACTGGACGACTCATCTGGTAAAAGTTCTATGGTGAAACCATAAGATGGAAGAGGCAATCTGGGAACCTGAGGAACTTATGATGAAGAACCACCTGAATCTTTTTATGTAGTAATATTCTAGAAATTTAAAAGATGAAATTATTTTAAGGAGGGGAGAACGTAGCACCCCAAGAATCCACGATACGTTTCCCTGTGAATAATACAATATCTTGTGTTGTATGAAAATTTGAGTTCAAGCACACAACAACCAATCAAACAAGCTTTTATAAATAGTAATAACCACTTTTTGAAATATTTTAAAAATTATCTTTCAAAATAGACATCATTTTTGGATTCGGAATATCAAAATTTTCTTTGGGGGAAGTTTTGGTATTTTTCTGAAAACCTTCAATTTTTGATGAATAGTGAAAACACATAGTTATTATTTAAAACCGACTTATTATTAAGATAAATATTTATTTTATTTATATTTATTTTAGGTCATAATAGATACATAATACAAATATAAATTCAATTTAATTTAGTAGATTCATTTTATAATATGTATAGATATATAAAAATTTTATCGAACATTTACTGTCTTTTACCCACCTTCTAGGACCATCTGCAAATTTGCATAAAACTTAATTTTACTACTTTTATGAGTTAAATTTCAAAAATACAAAATAAACGGTTAATATCAATAAGTAAAATGTAGTTCAATAAGATGTTTTTTTGGCGAATAGTAACTTTTGACTTATTTACCACAGTTAAAAGAAAATTGGGTAATTAAGGGTAAAAATGGTATCATAATTACCCTAACACATGTTATAATTATATTGGATAAGTATAATTCGACAAAAAACAACCTTAGAAATAAAATATGATCCTATTTGGTCCCCTTGGATTAGATTAGGACATTTATTATTGTTTTAATTAAAGAGGAGTTGAAAGAGTTAAATTCAAAGTTTAATAACTTAACCATTTTTAATATAGGGTTACACACAATATAAATTCGACTATAAATATTCATTAGAATGAAAAAAAATATTTCCTACATAATTTCATTTTATTTATAATTTCTAGATATTAAATAATTTAATTTATCTATGACACAATGATGGTGCAGTAATTAATTTATTAATGAAATATAAAAATAATTGATATTATAAATATCCAAATAAATGTAAATTGAGACTTATGATTAATTCCACTAATTTTATAGGTTAATATGACATATTAGGGTTGGTTAAATAAATTATATTCGAAGTGATAAAATTTTTATGGCCTTAAAAAATATCAAATACTGAATAGTCTCAAAATTGACCTAATTGAGTTTTAAAAACAAATACGATATTATTAATTGATATAATATTCCTAAAAATCTAAGGTTCAGCCAAATGACTTAGATAAGATTATATATATTATTAATGAACCACACGGGGTTATATTTACTTGTTATATTTTGTTTATTAACCAAATAATATAAAAATACAAAGAGACATGGTAAATGTCAAAATATTTAACTAAGAGTTAAATCTAACATATAAGGATAATATGATAACCTAAAACTATCTTAAACCTATTGTTTGAGATGTTTTAGACTCATCCCCACCTTATCCTTTAAATAATTTATTTTGGAACCATTATAAACAGAAAATTATTTTATTATAAAATAATATTTTATGCTTTTCCTAAAGTGACCCTCACCTCTCTTATAAAAGGGAACTTCCCCTTCTCTTAATTTAACAGCTCCAAAGAAATTTTTCACGGCCAAAACCTACCCAAATATCCTCCCAACTTCCCTCAATTCAACCTATAGGAATTAATTTGATCATAAATCCAACCTACGGAGCCCTTTTGACAACTGAAAAGGAAACATCTGATTTAGAGGTAACAATTTTACCACCCTCTTTCATGATGTAATGCAAAAGTTATGAATGTATCTAGTACTACAAAGGCTATTAAACTGATCAGTATTTCAGTATTTGATCCCTTATGATCATGAAAATATTATGTAATAATACCCCGACTCTAGGTAATTGGGGTTGAGGCATTACAGTTGGTATCATAGGAAGTTTAGTACAATCTATAAAAACTAGACTTAGAAAAACTCTGATTAGATAACACTAACCTAAGATAGACTTTGAGAATTATTATTGAAGAACATCCTAGAATTTGTTACTATAGATATTTTGTGATTTTTCCACGAAATAAATCCATGTTTAGATATGAGCAGGTAAAGGCGGCTTTGTCACAGATGTACCTATGTGTAAAACCCAAAAACCCCTCTTTGAGCTAGACTCGAACGGGAATTGGGGCACGACATCGGGCCTTGCTACACAGTTGGTTATGGCACTCCTAGGGGATATTAT
Organism: Viscum album; assembly: GCA_963277665.1. Lineage (NCBI taxonomy): Eukaryota > Viridiplantae > Streptophyta > Magnoliopsida > Santalales > Viscaceae > Viscum > Viscum album. Next base: position 1,599,673,040 of record OY728141.1, read on the forward strand.
TAGGATAATACTCATTTTCATTATAGACCATTATGATGGGTTTATGAGTATATACCTCCTCAAAGAAAATATATTTATGATTATGGATTTTATCAATTAACTGTTCAATTTATGTTAAGTTTTTTACAAGTTTGGAATTATGTATTTCAATTCATAAACTAATCTACCGTATGCCATTATTTAGAAATGGAGCCTAGTAGAAGGAATGGAAACCATATCAACTCATGTAATCCATATAGGGATTTATCTCCGACACAAGATAATTATAGTGGAGCTGGGGATGCAACTGGTGTGGATTATCTTATCACCATATTGGTACAGCTCACTCCGGTTATGAATAATAACCTTACCCGTATGAAGCACCCAGATCCACAATGTGGTGGATCAATGTTAGAATGATTCATGAGGCACAACCACCAACATTTAATGGGACTACAAATCCATTTGTATCTAAGCAATGGATATGTTCCTTAGAGAAAATATTTCATGCTTTGGGAGTTGCGAATGGGAAAAAGTTGTCGTGGAAGTTCATCACCTCATGAGAGATGAAGATCAATGGTGGTCATTGATTCAAAACACAATGGAAGATGATGTAGTATAAAATACAGAATGGATGCAGTTTAAAGAGATTTTCTTAGAAAATTATTTTCCTCATGACCATCGAGAGGAGATTGAAAGGAAATTGTTGAGTCTGAGACAAAAGGAGGATGAGAATGTCACAAAATATGAGGCTAACTTTAAAAGGTTAGCAAGGAATGATGTAGATTATATACGTAACCAAAGGAGTAAGATTGATCGATTCTTTGATGGGTTAAAATCATTTCTCCAGTGACCATTAGTCTCATAATCTTTCTTATCATACGAAAATATTTTCTAATGTTATATCAAGACAGAAAAATAATTCTCCAAGTCTTATGACATTAAAGAAAATAAAAAGAAGAAGAGATCTGTTGAACACTATGGAAATGGAAATAAGGGTATGAATGGAAATGTTGAATATCCACCCCATAGTAAATGTGGGAAGAAACACACTGGTACTTTCCTGGAGGGAATGTGAGTCTGTTACAAGTGTGGTAAAAAAGGACACCATGCTCGTGACTGCAAGGGGAAGAAAGAGGTTGTCAATGTTGAATGATAAAATTTTAGAGAACAGGGGCTTTAGGGAAACAAATTTCCTATGTGTCAAGGAAAATTACCCCAGGAAAGGCCAAGGGATCAAGGCCAAGATTATACAATCACTACTACTGAGGTTGAAGCTCCAAATGACATGGTGGTAGGTAATTTAATGGTTTCCTCAAGTTTAGCCAATGATTTATTTGATTCTGGATCGTCACATTTTTTCATATCTTCCCAGTTTTCTATGAAAAATTAGATATTTCCAATTTGATTTAACTAGGGATATTTTAGTCAAATATCCAAAGGGAAGTATCATTGCAACAATATTTTTTGAAATAGTTCCTATTAAGGAATACAAATGTTCTTTATCTGCTGACCTCATCATCATACCCATGATTGAATTCAATATAATCCTTTGAATGGATTGGATTTTAGACCATGATCCGAAAATTTATTGTTAGAAGAAGGAGGTTATGATTCTCGATGTTGATAAAGAGTACCTTATATTTAGAGCTAAAACATCACCATCTTATTCTTATCTAGATCCACCACTAGTATCTCACCTAAATTCAATTATTGGGGAGGATGAGAATGAAATAATTAGGGGTTTGAAAAATAATGTTCGAATAGAGGGCGTACCTATGGTGTAAGAATATGTTGATGTGTTCCCAGAGGATTTTCCTGGTCATCCTCTAGAATGAGAAATTCAGTTTTCCATTCATTTAATTCCTGGTTCAAGGCCCATATCGAAGAACCCTTATAGAATAGCCACTTTGGAATTAGTGGAACTAATGAAACAACTAGAGGATTTGAGTAATAAGGTATTTATTCTCCCTATTGTTTCTCCATGGGGATCCCCTTTTCATTTTGTTAAGAAGAAATATGGATCTATGAGTTTGTTCATTGACTACTGGGAGACCAATGCTATAACAATAAATAACAAGTATCCCCTACCTCGTATTGATGATTTATTCTACCAACTTCATGGAGTTCAATATTTTTCAATGATTGACCTTTGATCTAGATATCCTCAGTTGTGTGTGAAGAAGGAAGACATTCAGAAAACAACATTTCGAACTTGGTATGAGCATTACGAGTTTACTGTAATGCCATTTGGATCGACTAATGCACCCTATATCTTCATGGATCTAATGGATATGGTTTTCAAGTATTATCATGATTAATTTTTAGTGGTAGTTATTTATGATATCTTGGTATACTCAAAAAGATACGAAGATCATGAAAATCACGTAGGCACTATTCTAAAAACCCTCAGAAGAAATAAATTATATGGAAAGTTAATCGAGGGTGAATTTTGGTTCAACAATTTTCTTTTCATAGCCATATTTTCTCTATGGACAAAATCTATGTTTATCCTTCCAAGTCCAGGGCCATCTAAGAAAAGCTAGAACCATCGAGTATAACTGAGGTATGCAGTTTTATAGGTTTAACAGGTTTTTATCTGCATTTCATCCAGAATTTTTCCCGATTGGCTAAACCATTAACCAAGCTCACTCGTAAAGGGGTTAATTTTGTTTGGAAAAAAGAGAATGAATAATTTTTTGAAGAACTGAATAGAATATTAGTTAATTCTTCTATCATGACTCTACCATCAGAGAATGATGTGTTTTTTATTTATTGTGATGATTCAAAGAAAGGACTTGGTTGTGTCCTTATATAGAATTATGGAGTTATGGCCTATGCATCATGGAAGCAAAATATTCATGAGAAAACTATCCTATACATGGCCTTGATTTAGTAGCTACAATCCTTGCTCGGAAATTATTGAGACACTATATCTATGGTGGAAAATGTGAGATTTATAATGATCACAAGAGATTGAAGTATATTTTATCATAGAAAGAACTCAACATGAAGCAAAGATGACGGCTCTAACTACTCAAGGATTATGATTTAACTATACACTACCACTCATGGATAGAAAATAAGGTGTCAAATGATTTGAGTAGAAAGGATCATGGAGTTTTGAACAAGATGAGAGTTGAAAGGGATCATATTTTCATGGATCTAGTAAAGATAGATATGAGAATAACCATGGAAGGTGAAACATCAATAATTTTTACAATGGTTTCCAAACCATCTTTACTAAAAAGGATAAAATGTTATCAGGTTGATGATGAGGAATTTCACAAGAAAATTAAATCTTTGAATGATGAGAGATTGATCTAATTCGTATATGGAGATGGAGTTTTGAAATTATTTAAGAGACTTTGTGTTCCCGATATACCTAATCAAAAAATGGAATTGTGGGATGATGCTTATAGATCCAATTTCTCTATACACCCTGGTTGCACTAATGTGTATAGGGATTTCAAGAATCACTTTTGGTGGGACAACATAAAGAGGAAGATTGCTGATTTTGTGCCAAGATGTATGGTTTTTCAACAAGTGAAAGCGACAAGGCAAAATCCTGGAGGATTCATGCCACCACTTTCCATACCTGAGTGGGAATGTGATAATATTATGATGGACTTTGTCATTGGACTACCAAATACTTCTAGAAGAAATGATGAAATATGGTTCAATGATGATTGTCTTACCACGTCAGTACATTTTCATGATATAAGAGAAGATTTACCACTTGAATGTCTGAAAATACTATATATTAATGAAGTTGTAAGACTCTATGGTGTACCCCTATCGATTATTTCTGATCATGATCCCCATTTTTCATCAAGATTCTGGAAAAGTCTTCAGAAAACCCTGGATAATGAACTTCGTTTGGGCACTTCCTACCACCCTCAAACTGATGGGAAATTATAACAGACTATTCAAACCATAGAAGACACGTTGAGATCTTTTTCACTTGACATTCAAGGTATGTGGGATCAATTTTTACCTCTGGTAAAATTTTCCTATAACAATAACATCCATTCTAGTATTCATATGGAACCATATGAAACATTATATGAAAAGAGATGTCACACACCAACTTGTTGGGATCATGTTGGTGAAAGAAAACTCACAGGCTTTGAACTTGTTGAAAAAACAGTGGAAAATGTGAATTTTATCCAAACCCACATCAAAGCAGCTCAAATTAGGTAAAAGGGATATACCAAAAACAAAAGGAAGGATTTCTAATTTCAGGTAGTAGATTATGTTTTCTTGAAGGTACCTCCATGGAAGGGAGTTATATGATTCGGTAAAAAGGGTAAATTAAGTCCCAGGTACATCAGACCTTTCGAAATTCTAGAATGAATTGGAGTTGTAGATTATCATTTGGAAATGCCTCCACGTCTCTCCAAAGATCAAGATGTCTTCCACATTTCACTATTGAGAAAATACATGCCTGACCCAACACATGTACTCACCCATGAGGAAATTGAACTAGAACAAGATCTTTCTTATTGTGAAGATCCTTTCAAGATTATTGATACAAGAGAACAAGTGCTAAAAAACTGGACGACTCATCTGGTAAAAGTTCGATGGTGAAACCATAAGATGGAAGAGGCAATCTGGGAACCTGAGGAACTTATGATGAAGAACCACCTGAATCTTTTTATGTAGTAATATTCTAGAAATTTAAAAGATGAAATTATTTTAAGGAGGGGAGAACGTAGCACCCCAAGAATCCACGATACGTTTCCCTGTGAATAATACAATATCTTGTGTTGTATGAAAATTTGAGTTCAAGCACACAACAACCAATCAAACAAGCTTTTATAAATAGTAATAACCACTTTTTGAAATATTTTAAAAATTATCTTTCAAAATAGACATCATTTTTGGATTCGGAATATCAAAATTTTCTTTGGGGGAAGTTTTGGTATTTTTCTGAAAACCTTCAATTTTTGATGAATAGTGAAAACACATAGTTATTATTTAAAACCGACTTATTATTAAGATAAATATTTATTTTATTTATATTTATTTTAGGTCATAATAGATACATAATACAAATATAAATTCAATTTAATTTAGTAGATTCATTTTATAATATGTATAGATATATAAAAATTTTATCGAACATTTACTGTCTTTTACCCACCTTCTAGGACCATCTGCAAATTTGCATAAAACTTAATTTTACTAATTTTATGAGTTAAATTTCAAAAATACAAAATAAACGGTTAATATCAATAAGTAAAATGTAGTTCAATAAGATGTTTTTTTGGCGAATAGTAACTTTTGACTTATTTACCACAGTTAAAAGAAAATTGGGTAATTAAGGGTAAAAATGGTATCATAATTACCCTAACACATGTTATAATTATATTGGATAAGTATAATTCGACAAAAACAACCTTAGAAATAAAATATGATCCTATTTGGTCCCCTTGGATCAGATTAGGACATTTGTTATTGTTTTAATTAAAGAGGAGTTGAAAGAGTTAAATTCAAAGTTTAATAACTTAGCCATTTTTAATATAGGGTTACACACAATATAAATTCGACTATAAATATTCATTAGAATGAAAAAAAATATTTCCTACATAATTTCATTTTATTTATAATTTCTAGATATTAAATAATTTAATTTATCTATGACACAATGATGGTGCAGTAATTAATTTATTAATGAAATATAAAAATAATTGATATTATAAATATCCAAATAAATGTAAATTGAGACTTATGATTAATTCCACTAATTTTATAGGTTAATATGACATATTAGGGTTGGTTAAATAAATTATATTCGAAGTGATAAAATTTTTATGGCCTTAAAAAATATCAAATACTGAATAGTCTCAAAATTGACCTAATTGAGTTTTAAAAACAAATACGATATTATTAATTGATATAATATTCCTAAAAATCTAAGGATCAGCCAAATGACTTAGATAAGATTATATATATTATTAATGAACCACACGGGGTTATATTTACTTGTTATATTTTGTTTATTAACCAAATAATATAAAAATACAAAGAGACATGGTAAATGTCAAAATATTTAACTAAGAGTTAAATCTAACATATAAGGCTAATATGATAACCTAAACCTATCTTAAACCTATTGTTTGAGATGTTTTAGACTCATCCCCACCTTATACTTTAAATAATTTATTTTGGAACCATTATAAACAGAAAATTATTTTATTATAAAATAATATTTTATGCTTTTCCTAAAGTGACCCTCACCTCTCTTATAAAAGGGAACTTCCCCTTCTCTTAATTTAACAGCTCCAAAGCAATTTTTCACGGCCAAAACCTACCCAAATATCCTCCCAACTTCCCTCAATTCAACCTATAGGAATTAATTTGATCATAAATCCAACCTACGGAGCCCTTTTGACAATTGAAAAGGAAACATCTGATTTAGAGGTAACAATTTTACCACCCTCTTTCACGTTCTTTTCATCTTCGCTCGTGCATACTTACAGATTACCGTCTCCATGAACGCGATGAGATTCATTTCCTATTGTAATCATTGAAGAATAATTTTCATTTTAGGATTCAAAATAATTCTTATGAACATAATATAATTCTTTATATGAATCAAATAAATCATATTCATAAAAATGATGGCTTACATAATCAATAATATAATGGAAAATGAATTAGTTGACACCCAGAATGATGATACTACTAAAATATTATTAACCAAGCAATATTAAAAGATCATATATGATATCATATTTATGTAAATGGTTCTTGTTTACTTTAATAAAAATTATTTAACAATTATACAGGATTTTAATATACCCTCTCCAAGGAAAAGTACAAGTTAAGAGTTAATTTCACAATCTCTTTATTATCCAGGGTTGTATTTATGTTAGTATTTACTGGGACCTCTTCATCATCAACATCCGTGTTTTATTAAAAATGTATTTCTAAACATTTTTACTATTTACTATAATATGGGTTGAAGTAATTTATACCCCTATTAGACCTTATCTATTTTGAATGCAATATTTCCCTTTTTTTCCAAACAAGGTACTTTTTGACCTTTTCGACAAAACTAAGGTAAGAATGTTTTTTTAAACTTATACAGTTGGTGCAGCTATTTTTCACTATTATAAAATCATCGAAGCTTAACTTACAAGTTCATAAGAATATTTTCAAAATAAATATTTTCATTTATAATTATGTGACTCTTAAATGGTTTCAAAATAGAAATATGTATTTCTTTCGAATTGTTTTCATTTCATCTATGTAAACATCCTTTGATGGATTTTAAACTTGTTTGAAGTTGATTTATAATGATACAAATATTCCATATTGTATTGATGGTTTTTTGATATGTTGGATTATAGATGTGTTATTTTTATACCATTCATGGTTTATGGTTAAAGTATTGACATTTTTTATTCTATTTTTAATATGAATGTTTATGTTATGTTTCAATCTTTTAATATGAGGAATGTATTGGACTTAGTATGTGATAGGTGGAGCCCTCTATAGCTCCTTGATGAATCAGTAGGTCTAATGATACAAACTAGTGTCTTGGCACAAGGCCTTGACAAAATCTTATTTGTAGTCTTGGCACAAGGACTTGACTTTGTGGTTATGAAGTCTGGGATTATGCTTTCCATCATAATGAAAGTGGGTATTGATATTATATGTCATTATTCGACTAGTAGAATATCCATGTGAATAAGTAAATGTAATTATTTGAATTTATCTTTTCCATATTATTCTAATATTTATGTAAAAAATGTTTTTTTAGTCTTATACATTTCTTTAAATGTTGATGCTTTTTTATGAAAGTTTCTGCCGTATTTTTATCCTTACTGAGCATCTGAGCTCACACCTTTCTATGTTTTATTATTCCCAGGATGTGAAGAATTATTTTATGGTCACCTGCAGGGATAGGCTAAAGATATAAGTGTTTTTAAAAATGGGACAAAATGTTGTTGATTTTTTTATTTCATGATGTAATGAAAAACTTATGAATGTATCTAGTACTTCCTAGGCTACTAAAATGATCGGTCTTTTGGGATTTGATCCCTTGTGACCATGCCAATGTTATGTAATAATGCACAAACTCTTGGTAATTGAGGGCAAGGAATTAGGTTTATAATAGGTGGATATTTTCATATCTGTTTTCTGAGTTGGTATACCTATTGATTGAGTCCTTGAATCAATGCCACATTTATATACTGATTCACAGAAAGATCCTAACCACTAACACTGGATCTTAAGGCCCCTAACATTAAATTACAACTATCTATCTATAGGGTGCCTTCCTATGGTCAACAAGATGAAATCATGGTCGTTAAAGAATATAAGAGAGATATGACTTAACAATAAAAAGAAAATTCATAATTAAACTACAATATGAAGCATATATTATCCTATCCATACTATTAATATGATACCTTAGGTTATTGATTTAGATAATAGGTTATCATTATTATGACTATAGGATTAATAAAATTTATACACCAACATTGGGTTACTTATTCTTAAAAATGAATCAATAACCTTTAAAACCTTTACCATAATTTTCCCAAACCAAACTACCTAAGAATAAGAACTCAAATATTTGATAAGATGACAAAAATGTTTTATCTGATACACCTAAAACTTATCCCTACACCAAAGGGTTACACTATGATAAGTGATTAGGACAGTTGTGCCACCCTAATGCCCACCTATAATAGTCCAGGGGCTGGTGAGTAGCATAAGATGGAAAAATACACTCATGAAAGGCCATAATTTAATGAACAAGTAAAAAAATGTTCGTAGAAAAATCATAAATAATGAACTAATAAAAAATAATTTCCAAAAATAGAATAATATGTATGAAACAATGCTAAATATCCATAACATTATAACTAATGTAAACTCAAAAAGTTAAATGAAAATACATGATCTAAATATCCTAAGTAAATATGGAGTTAAAATTACTAGAACAAGGGGGGATCCTTATAACACCATATCTGAACATAAATACCCTTAGTGGCTATCTCCACCAAGAATCAATAAGCACTAACTCCACATACTATGTAATCATTAGAAAAAATTAAATCATTTTCATATATTATAAGAAACATGTGTATGAATATTATACATGGTTAATTATAAACATATGTAGTTTGAATCCCTAGATTAAAAGACTGTTCAAAACCAAAATAAAAGAGGGATAATGAATAAAAACCCCATATATCCTTAGAATTTAGAATTTGGGTACATATGATAATCCCAATATTCTCTACAAAGATCATATTTTAATGAACCCTAAATAATTATTTAAATAATAATTCCCAAAATATATCAGGTTCATAGTTTCCTATAACCATGATATTACTCTAATTATTCATAAGACAATTTCAAATAATAATGATGTGCATGATGATTTAGAGATGAAATAATTTGATAGAGGATAAATTCCTCATTGATTAAGGAATATCTATTGGGTGAATACCAAATAAATAGATAGAGGAAACATGCCCCATTTGTAGGGGATATCTTTAACCCATTAGTTTTATATGGGTATTTTCACCTTTTTATAGATGCAATTTTCAAAGGAGTTGGAATGGAGGCCCTGCCTATGGTCTATAAGGGAATACTAAACTGTATAAATCATGTAGGGGGTATCATGAATTATCATCATTTCATCTGTAAGAGAGTACCAAACCCCATGTCTTCTCATATCATCTCTCTCAACCACATTAATTTTCCATATAGATATAAAGTAATCAATCAACCGAATATACATCATAATTTTCATTAGATGGTAAAGTGGATCCCACCATTGAAAATCTATATACAAAAATTATTAGAATATACAATATGTTAGGTTTAATATAGAAATATAATAAAAAGATTTTAAAATTACTTGACAGAGAGAAACCTGTGACATATACATTGGAAAACCCAGTGTGTTCCCCATCGGTAGTAGTTAGGAATATATTATCACTTCCCAATTATTTAGTTTAACCTACATGCCATGTCCACTATGTGAAATGAAATGAAAAACCTAGGAGTTATCCAAGAGTATATTTCATGGCCAATTTCATGTAACTAAAAGGGAATAACATGGGCGAAATGGATATATTACATGTATATTTGTGACCAGTCTGACTTCTCATAATTTTTTTATTAGCAATGATAAACCTGTAGGTTGGTCGACGACGATCTGGGTTTAGATCTAGATTGTTGAATCAACCCACATACTATTCATTCCTAATTTAATTTGTCTGGTTTATTATGATTTTATGTGATTGACCCAATTGACTTCCCTATATCACCAAGACTAGTGTATTTCAGTGGGTATGTGTCAACCAATCCTGGTGGGGTACTTGAACCACCTATTAGAATCCACTCCTCACACCAAATGGTGGGTAGATGACAATTGATCATCAATCAGTCTAACAGCTGATGTGAAACCCTAATTTCCAATCCATTTATTGATATCTATAAATCACCATCTCTGAGTATTTCTGCATCCCGATGCCACTAAAACTATTATAGTAGATACAACCATCAAATATCATGGCTTTATCACTCATTTGGACAACTATACAACCTTCACATAAATACCTTGCTACCTCTTTCTTCACCAATTTTACTAACATTTTCTCCTAAATTTTCCCCAACAGCCACACAACTACCATCAAGTCAGAACTTTTTGATTTCATGTAACTTAAGACTGTCACTCTGGTTTCATCCTGAGCCATTATCTCATATCCATTCCACTACAAACATTACTAAAATTTCTTACAATCATTATACCTAAAGGCCAATGATCATTCATTATATAGTCTAATCACAAGGGATAAAGAGGGGTATAAAAGAGAGGGTACAATGTCCAGGTGGAATAGCAGGCCTTCAAGAACAACCATCGACTATTTATCGTGTCACTAATAAATTAGAATCATGTGGGATAATTATTATGAGGAAACTATAACTAATAGATGCAACAACCAATACATTATTTTCAAATTCGTACAATGAAAAATATCATTTAAATCTAAATATCAAAAATTGTAATTATGAAAATAATTATTTTAAAAATAATATCTTCCCCAATGGTATTAAATCATAAATGAACTATATTAAGAATGGTGCAATAATAAAAAATAGGCCCTATCGTAGTATCAATTCTCTATTCCCTTGTAATATGTCCCTATGCCATATGATGTATATCTTTCTCATTTATGATATATCTAACACTAATATATATAGGGTATCTTGTGGTAACACTGACTAATACCATAATTAGAGGATTGGTGAGAAATTTATAAAAATAGGTTTATTTTAACAAGTTATTCTTTTAAAAACACAAAATGGGCCTCGTTTAGATCCTAAAACCCTATAACACCCTGATATTTTTATGAGTTATTTCTCTTTAAATGATTTTACTTCTTTGATAGGTTGGGTTACACAAAACAAAGAGTTTAAATGTACGTATTAAAATTATTAAAATAGTATGTGTCAACTATCACCTCGAAGTTGGATTGGTGGATATGAATATTAATAAATAAATTGTGGAAAATATATGGTATACAAATTTATAAATGAATTCACTAGTTATCAAATGAATAGAATTAAAAACAAAATAATTTGAAAATAATTGTTTAGTTTTTTAATTTAAAAGTTTTTTTATGAATGTAATGTGTTTTTATATTTTTTATTAAATTAATAACTATTATTAAATTATTTTAATGAAATTTTAATATCATTTACTTATTCAAATGTTTTAAATATTCAAAAAATATTTTTCTAGGAATAGGATAAGAATAAATACAATTTAATGATTAAAAGTATATTTTTCATGAAGAATATTTTAACACATTTTGTGAACATATTTTGAAATAAATTTCATCCATTTATAAGTATTGAATTTGATAAAATTAATTACTTATTTATACTTAGCTGTTTAAAATTTTTTAAATACAACACTTTTATTTTTTTATCAATATGATTAATAAGTGTGGTAAAATTTATCACATAAGTAAAGGGTAAACCGAGTTAATCTAGATTAAAAATAAGTGATAAATCCATAATTATTAATACCAATTTTTATTTGATTAATTTAATTATAACCTTAAAATAATAGCTTCTAAATTTATTTCTTCAATGAAAACTTCTGCATGAAAATGTCTTATGTATTATTTAATGTAATGCATGTTAGAAATTTCACACTTTCTTTAATGTATCCTATGTGTCCACAAAAAGAAAAAGAAAGTTATGAATGAATCTAAGGGTCTATTTTGAGATTAAGGAAATTATTTCCATGATAAAAAGCTGTTTTTAATTTTTAAAAATATTATAATGACCTTAATTCATTTGGAAACAAAGAATGTGTATTTTTCAATAAAATAAAAAAAATATAATAAATGATTTTAAAAATATCAAAATTCAAATAATATGAATGATTTAATGTGTATCATTAATTTTTATATATATATATGATATATTATGCATGTTTGAAATCATCATATTCAAATTTCCCATTTATTATGATGTATTTAATGTTAAATTCAATTAATAGTTTTGAAACTGAAAATTATGAAATTTTAACAAAACAATATTTTAATAAATTATTTTCAGAGTATGAAAATATTTAAATATGAAAATGTGGATATTTTATGGATGAAAATATCCTAAATTTTACATTTATGGAAATATTTCCAAATAATATGTATAAAATACAACCCTTTAATTTTTAAATTTTTTTTACGGTACAAAAAACTGAAATAGTTTTACTGACGATTAATAAAAATGATAGGGTTTAAAATAAAAAATTTATAAATTATTTTGGTAGCTGGGATTAAAACCATATCCAAGCATAGTTTTGAATCCACAATCAATTTTAGGTATTTGGATTTAGAATTAATTTATTATAATATAATATTTAGAGATATTCCAAAAGGGCCCCACCTCATTTATAAAACAAAACCCCCTCCCTCACTTTTTAACACCACATTAATCCTTATAGATCAATGAAAATATAAATATTTTTCTTATAAAAATCACTAGACACATTCTAGAGGTGTCGTTTTCTCAAAAGGCCATCTGAATGTCCTTTTAGATGAGATCTAAAGGAGTTGATTCGAAAAAGAGGTAATCTCCCCAGGCGATCACTTTCATCTACTATTCATTAACTCCTCTAAATATATTGTACATCACATAAAATAATATATTAAATATTCTAAATATTATTAAATGTTATTATAATTATGAAAACCCCATTATACATCTTTTTCCATCAAATGAGTAGTGAAAGTATCACTTGGGAGTACGTATGGCTTACTGTCTCCACGTAGCGATATAAATTATTTTTCATCATTAACTTTTATGGATGTGTATTATATTTTTTTTAAATTTTATATATGATACATAATAAATTATTATTATTATTGAATTTTTATATCACACATTAATTCCTACTTTTAAATCCATGGGAATATGATAACCTCTCTCATCTGTACGATAAACTACCACCTCGCAAAGCGATATATTTTTTTTCAAAAAAGCTTAAATGGAAGGTAATAAGGATAAATTTAATGAATACATGTGATATATAAGAATTAATAATGACTCTATATAGGTGATATTTTTTTATATTCCTTTATTTAAATCCATAATGAAAATGGAAATAAGGTTCATGAATACATACGACCTATCGTCTCTATGAACAGTGTAGTTCATTTTTCAATTTTTAATTTTATAGATAACTCAAAATATGGATAAAATTAACATTTATAATATTAATATTATTAGTAATAATTTTATATTATCGAACGAAGACAAAAGTACATGATTTAGAACTACTAAAATGAAATACTCATGATAAAAGAAAGAGTTAACATTTGAAAATAACGATTTTAATAAATAAATATTTATAAAATGTGGTTTTCAAATGTTATAAGGGGAACATATATGATATTATAAGTATGAAAACTACACTGTTATAAAATTATAATAAATTTAAAATTATTTTATAGGATTTTTAGATTGATTTTATTAGTCTGAAAACTTTAGGGAAAGGTTTTATATCACAATAACATCAATATTCATTATTGTTTATGTTTAATACCCCGGTGAGAAATATTTTTTTATTCCATATCCATATTTTTAAAAAATGGTTTAAATATGGTTTTTACTATTCTAATATGATTTATTAAAGTCATTTTATCATGTATGCCTCCTTAAGTTTTTTTTGAAAGGAATCATCATGTCTTTTTCCATGAAAGGTACTTTTTTCCTATACAGAATGAATATATTTCTCCATAATAATTACTAATTCTTTCATTAAACCATTATTTACATTTTTACATAGATATTTCAAATGAACTATTTTCCATAATTTTAAATTTTTTATATTTTAAGTAAATTATTTCAAAATGGAAAGGTTATTTTCCTTAAGAATTATTCCAAGTGATATTTCAAAATCATTTTATATATAAGTAAAAATAATTTGATGTTACTTAATATTTAATGGGGATATGGTCCAAGGATACAATTATTAGTTTTATTCTATATTGTTTATGTTTATGAGTAAAATATTTTTATAAAACCCATTTCTTTTCCACTGTCTATGCTATGAAGAAATGTGGAAATGTTTATGAAACACATTTCTTTACAAAGTGATATGCTATTATGAAATTTTTATAAAACACAATTCTTTTCAAAATTTTTAATATGATGAATGATTTTTGATCTAATGGAAGATATTCATATTATTTTCATTATGTGATGGGTGGGACCTATATCTAACTCCGATGCATTGGGTAAATACTAACATCTCATGAGATAAAAATGATTGGAATTGGGAATGAACCTAGTTTATGAAGGGACATTTTACACTAAGACATCTTGGGAGTGAACCTTGAATACTATGATAGTTTTGGGAGTAAACCCATTCCACTATAATATTCTTATAAAAGTTACTTTGGTAAAAAATAAATTATTTTCTACACTTATTTATATCTCACAAATCCATGTCTTATGCTTATTTTAATCACTCATGTACCATGTTATTTGATTCCATTATGATTCATGTCTTATAAACTGATAATCATTATTACATGACTCAAAATTATGATCAATGATATATAGGGTATGGTTTTCAAATTTTAATATCTTGTTTTCATACCCTTTTTTCTCATGTTATTCTTAGTTGATCATTGATACCTCCCTTTTTGTCAGTATTCATAATTATGAATCAGTATTTTAAATTTATTCAACTCCTAGGGTATGAATAATGTTATTAAGTATGATATTCCAATAAAGGGTTATTGTTATGAAAAAAAGTGGGTGATGATATAGGTATTTTATGAAATGTTTGTTTATCAATGTTCTTAAAGATAATTGACCTAAAGTATTTTTTAATGGATCAAAATGTCTTATAGTGAATATTCATATATTAATATGTAATAAATATTTATGGAAAATATGAGTCATTATAGTTGGTATGTAGGGTATGGTTTTCATACCATTTTATCTCATGTTATTCTTAGTTGATCATTGACGACTCCCTTATTTAGCCTTATTAAGGATTAATAATCACTCTTTTATATTTATTCCATTCCTAGGGTATGAATAAAGTTATTAATTATGATGTTCCAAATAAGGGTTATTGTTATGAAAACATAAGTGGAGGATGATATAGATTTTTTATGAATAGTTTGTTTATATTTCAACGTTTTAAAGATAATTGACCTAAAGTATTTCTGAATTGATCAAAATGTCATACAATGAATATTCATCTATTAATATGTAATAATTATTTATTGAAAATATGAGTCATTATAGTTGGTATCAGAGCATGGGTCTTCTATCATTTGGTTACTATGATGAGGAATCTTTAGTAATAATCCATTGAATAATTCTATGAATAAGATAAAATACTAAAGCTTTCATAATTCTTATTAATGACATAGGTTAAAATAAAGGTGTCATAGAAGAAGGTTTCATTATTTAGAAACATTATAAATGATTTTTTCATTATTATATTTTTTCCCACTATTATAATTTTTTTCTCCAACTATGATTTTATATTTACTCAATGGAAAGAACCCAAAATTATCATGTTAATGCTTAATGCGATGGAAAATTAAAGACTTTTCTTCAAAGAAACAAAATGATATGGGAAATGGAATGAAAAATATTTCTACTATGCTCAAATAACATTCTTAAGTAGTGAATCATGATGAACTTAAAAATGAGTAAAGGATGGAACAAAATTTCGTTATGACCATCATGAGGAAATACCCACCTTTTTTAGTTAGTCCAATAATCCATTAGTCATTAAGTAATGGATCATTACCATTGAAAATATATTTTATATTATTCAGTATTATGGAAATGAGAAATTTATTTTGGATATTTATCAATTAGATGGTGGATAAAATAAATGGTGGATTCTTATTGATAAAATTAGCAAACACAATGAGATTTATTTCAAGAAGTTTGAAGAATTTAAAATATTATTTTTCAAAAACCTAATTTCATTATATTATTCTTATGAAAAATCAGAAGGAATTTATTTAGTTAAAATACAAGGATTATGAATTTTTTGGTACCTATAAAGAATATTTTACAAGACTTGTGAGGTACGCTTCAGGTATAATCATCCAACATGAATGTAATGTTGATCAATTATTCAATAGATTTAAACAATGTCTCTAAATGTATATATACACAAGATAAATCAATATATATAATGAAATTATTCATTGTGATCTAATTTTGGAGATAATGATTAGGGTTTCCCATCAATCACATGGTTTGATAAGAAAAGAAAAATGAAATTCTACGAAATTATAAAATCCATAGAGAGATTAATATGATATTTCCTCTATTGTAAAACTGTGAAAAGATATAAGGGGTGAATTAGTATAAAGTAACTAGTAAATGTTTTATGTGTGGAAAGGAAGATCATCACGTAATCTAATGTCAAAAAGAAATTAAGTAGTAATCTAATTAAACAAATTGAGAGAAAGCTCCACAAAATGCACCACCTATACTCTATTATTTCAAATTCAAGGAGCATGTGAGTTATTCTAACCAGTTAAGAAATATTAATATTATTGATGAAAATAAATTACAATAACCTCTTAATCCCATAGTTAAAATGAAATATCCTATGATCACTATTTTTGAAGAGGAGTACGATAAATATATGGAGAAACAAACATTTACCATCCACATTAAAACTACTAATGTCATATTTGATTCTATATATACCCACTCTTTTATATCTAAAGACATTTATAAGTTTATCACAATACCAATTTAACAATTATAAATTGAGTTTGTATAAAAAACCACTAATTTTATAATGATCACATCCCAAGTCTATGATTCTCTCTGGTTGATGTTTTTTAGAATATGTTTCTTGAAAATATAGTGATTAATTCTCTAGTTTAATTAGATATTATTTTTGGAATGGGTCATATTTATTTACATAAATATCACTTCAATTTTTGAGTAAGTAAAATTATGTTCAATATTCTGAACTAGTCTATGATCACCTATTAGTGTAATGAAAAAAATTAAATTCAATAGAACATAAATTCATCATATTGGTTATGATTACTATTCAAATGCAGTTTTTTTCTAAAATGGTTAGGGAGTAACACACCATTGATCAAATTCCTATTTTATAGGAGTTTATTGATGTCATTCTGGAATAATTTCTTAGTCTTACACTGAATCCTGATGTTGAGTTTTCAATACAACAAATGCCTAATGCCAGACCAATTTTAAAGACTCTGTACAGAATGTATCAAATTGAGTTGCAAGAATTGAATAAGAAACTCATGAATACTAATGAAAAGGTATCCAGTCATCTAATTGCATCACTTGGTGTGCACCTATTCTTTATTTTAGGACGAAATATGGATCAATGGGTTTGTGCGTTGATTATCGAGATCATAACCAGATCAGTATCAGAAAAAAGTATCATATACCCCATATTGATGAATTATTTTTTCAAATAAACAGATTATAATACTTTTACAAAATTTATCTTCATTCTAGATATCATCAATTGAGGGTCGAGATTGATGAATTAACAAATATTGTATTCCATAAATGGTATGGACACTATTAATTTATAGTGATTTCATTTTATCTTCTTAATTCCCCTGAAATCTTCATAGATTTAATAAATATAGTTCTTAGAGATTAACTTGATCATTGTGTGTTAGTATTTATATATTATAATGTTATTTATTATAAAAATTAATGTTCATGAAGATCATTTGAGAATCGTTCTTAAGACTCTAAAAATGGGATGTATTATTTAAAATTTAGAAATTATAAATTTTGGATTTGGAATGTTTCATTCTTGGGATACATATTCTCTTGTGATGGTATATTAGTAAACCCTACAAAGATTGATGATATTGAACATTGGATGAGACCAACCAGTTTTACTATGATTTGTAGTTTTTTGGGTTTGGAACGATATTATAGGTTCTTTTAAGACAATATTTCATAGGTAAAAAATCCAATCACCATGTTAACTCGTAATGATGACAAGTTAACTTGGATGAATGAATGTGAGGAATGTTTTAAGGAAATAATGATAAGGCTAGTAAGTGCATCTATAATTACATTACCTTCTAGTGGATAAGCATTTTTTATATATAGTGGTGCATTAATGAAGGGATTGGGATGTGTCCTCACCCATAATGGTATGATAATAGATTGTGCCTTACAAAAAATTGAGTGTCTATGAAAAAAATTACCCAACTCATGATTTAGAGTCAGTTGCGAAAAATGTTTCATAAATGATGAAGATGCATTCTCTCTATATATAAAGGTGTGAAATATATATAGATCACTAAATATTAATGTATATTTTCACTCAAAATAAGTTGAATATCCACCAAATAAGATTGTTGATGATAATTATATATTACTACATTGGAATACATTACTAACCTGGGATTGTAAATAATGTTTTAGATTCTCTATGTTGAAAGGATAATGTCATCTTATCTACAAGAATTATCATAAAAGATCAAATATTTCTACACTAGAATATAATGAATCTTGAAACATTAATGGATGGAGTGAAATATTATATTTCTCAAATTATTTTTCAAAAATATATCCAAAATATTGTGATAAATTTTCCTTAATTAAACATTGATTATGATGGAATAATAATGTTCATGAACCATTTATGTGTAAAATTAGTACCATATTTGAAGAAAGAGATGATGGATGAATCTCATAATACATTATTCTATATTTTTATTGGATGTTAAATGATGTATAGAGATTTGAAAGAAAATTTTTTGTTGGATGGAATTAAGAGAGATATTTAAGAATATGATTCTTGATACTTATAATATACTCAAGTTATAGATGAGTGATAGAATTATAATTGGATTTTACAACCATTACCAATATTAGAATGGAAATGTAAAAACATCCCTACATATTTTTTTCTGAATCCACAAAAAAATCTAATCGGAATAATGCTATTTGGGCTTTGGTCAATCTCCATATAATGTCATAACACTTTATTGGAATTAGTGAATATTTATCACTTGATAAAATTAATGGATTATACATTAATAAGTTTTTCTGATTTCATGGTGTATCAATATAAATTGTATCTGATCAGGATTTTAGGATTACCTCAATATTTTGGATAATGATTTAGTGGGATCTAGATATAGAGTTAAGATTTAGCACTACTTATCAACCATATATGTATGTTTAGTATGAAAGGACCAATAAAAATATAGGAGACATGTTGGGATCATTCTCAATAGATTTTAATGTTGGTTAAGATCAAAACATTACATTAGTTGGATTTTTTTAATAATAACAGTTTTCACTCCATAATTTAGATGGATCATTATGAAGTTCATGGAGTAAAAAAATCCAACATTATAGATTAAATTTGGAGAAATAAATCCATTAGTTCATAGTAAATTTTATTAAATGGTTTAGATTGTTAGATCTATTAAAAAACACATAAGTTTAGCTCAATGTCGAAAAATTCATTTGTTGACAATCAATAGATATAACTAGAGGTTGATGTCAGTTAAAAGGTATTCTTATGTATATCTCTTTGGAATATGGTGATGAGTTTTGGAAATAATGGAAACGTAATCCCAAGGTATATTAGTCAATTTGAAATTACTGATCATAACATGATTGTAGCTAATTGAACAACACTTCCATGGAATATCTCTCATGTTTGAGATGTATTCCATGTATTTTTCATGAGGAAGTACATAACTGATCCTTCACAATTACATAAATTAGAGGTCAAACCACTTGAGAAATTACTTTATTACTAAGAAAAAACGATAGAGATTCTATATTTTAGGGTGAAATCTAAAAGAAATAGGACCACTCAAATGGCTAACATTTTGGTGATACACCAATTTTAGGTGGTCACATGGTCACTTAAGGATGTGATGAGGTGGAGGTATTTTAATATATTTGTGTTAGCATGATGAATTTATATGATTAAATTCATTTTAAGGGGGGTATATTTTAACATGAAGATATTTTTCTGAAATATTTCTCTTAAAATAACTTCACTTCATTGATATCTTTTGTTAAACACAACATTGAGTTTAAAAAAATGCATAACAATATTAAAATATTATGGGTCTATTATCTCTTAGCCATAGAATTTGAGGATCTGAATAGTAATAACATAATTATGAAAAATATATGGTCTGGAAATTTATAAAATGAATTCATAAGTTATTAAATAATTAAAATTAAATACAAAAAAATTAAAATAAAATTGATGTTCTTTCTTAAATTGATTTTATGCCCGCAATGTATTTTTATATTAATAAATTAAATTAATCACTATTTTTGAATGATTTTAATGAAATTTATATATTATTGAATTTATAAAATGTTTTATGCATTCAAAAGATGTTTTCTAGGAATATGATAAGAATAAATACAATTTTATGCTTCGAAATATATTTCTTATAAAAATATTTTTTTGTGGAATATTTTCCACTTACATTAAAATTAATTTATACCATTTAAAGGTATTTATTTATATAAAATAAAGGAAACATTTAAAATCAAGTGGTTTAATCGTGGTAAATATAACCCTTTTATTTTTTTCCAATTTGAATATTAACTGTGGTAAAATTTAACACCACAGTAAAGGGTAGATCAGGTTTATCTAGATAAAAATAAGGGATAGTGCCATAAATATTTATCCTAATTCTTAGTAGATGAATATAATTCTATCTATATAAATTTATGTTATAAATTTAGTTTTAAAAGGAAACTTTTCAATGAAAATGACCTATATGTTATTTAAATAAGATATGGTTACAAAATGTCACTCTATTTTCAATATCTATTGTGTTCCCACATAGGGAGAAAAGGAAGTTAGGGAATAATATAAGTTTCTATTTTTAAGTCAATAAAATAAATTCCTTAATATTTTTTAAATTTTTAATAAATTTATAATGGACTTAATTTCTTATACAACACAGATGTAGTATTTCTCCATTTAATAACAACATGTAATAAATGAATTTAAAAATATTAAAAGTGATATAATTTGAATGGGTCAATGTGTACCAAAAAATTGATACATCTATTTGTAATATAAGGGAGGTTTTAATTAATTTAATTAGAATGCACATTCTTCTTGATGTATATAATATTAAATTTAATGAATTGTCTCAATGTTAATAATAATGATATTTTATCAAAAAATATTTTATTAATTTGTTTAAAAAATATAAAAATAATTAAATAAAAGAAGGTTGATATTATATGGTCAAAAATATCATAAATTATCTATTTATGGATAAATTTTTACCCTATATGTAAAAATTACATACCTTTATAATTCAAACAGTTGTCATCATAGTTAAAATTTAAATATGTTAACTAAGAGTTAACCAAAATAACAAGGATTAAAATTACACGAAAAAATGTATAAATTATATTGGTATATGATATTAAAAATAAATCCAAGTTTATCTTTTAATTCATTCCCATTTTTAGTTATTTTTCTTGAAAATTAATTTATTATATTTTAATATTTTGAGATATTCCAAAAGTACCCATTAGTTAAATAATAAAATAGAACTTCCTTCCTTACTCATTTACAACAAATTTAGCTTTCTATATCAACCAAAATCTGAAAAATTATCTTATAAACTTCCCAATAAAAATTCTATAGGTTTTTTTCCTCCCAAATGAAAAAACCCAGATCCCTTTATAAGAAATCTAAAGGAGTCATTTTGAAGAAAAGTAAATTTAGCTAGTTGATCACTTTATTTTATTCTCTTCTTAAAATCATATAAATCTATCTTATTTATCATATAATAATACATTAAGTATATTTAATATGATAAAATTTTAATATAATTCTGAAAAAACCACTATAAATCCACTTTACCATCAAAAGAGTTGTGAAAGTATTACTCATGCATATGTGTGGCTTGCCGTCTCCATATATCGGTAAAATTCATTTTTCATCACCATCATTTATAGATAGGAAATTTTATGGGATTAAAATTTATATATGATAATTATTAAATAATAATAATTCTTTAATCATGATATCATATATTCAGAATGACATTCCATTCTTTGGGGATACAATAATATCACACATGTGTTGGACTTACTACCACGACATGAAGTAATGTGTTCCATTTTTGAATTATATCTTAAATGGAATGTAATAATTATAAATTTAATGAGTATAAGTTTAATATATGAAATAATAATTAATATATAAATATGATATATGATTAAACTTTATTTCATTCAATCATCCAAGAAAGTGGAAACAACATTTATGTTTACGGTTGTCCTTATGTCTCCATGAATAGTGTAATTAATTTTTCAATTTATAAATTTTATGGATTAATATAAATATGTATATAATGAATATATATGATATTTATATCAGGATTAGCATTATTCATTTTATAGAATGAATATATGTGTACATGGACCAAAACTAATGTACTAAAATACTCATGATAAATGAAACAGTTAAAAACCCTAAATGGCCATTTTAATAAGAAATTATTGATCAGAGGTGGTTTTGAAAGATTATAAAGGGATATTATAAGATATTATAAAAATAAAAATGGATTTGGTAATGAATTATAGTAAATTTAGAGTTATAATATTGCATGATAGAGTGATTTATAATCAATATGAACTCAAAAAATTATTTTTATTTCTCAATATCATCACATATTTGGGATTGTTTATGTTTATGTATGCTGTATGGAATATTTTATTCTTCCATATCCATATTTTATATAAAAAATTATATTACGGATTTTACCATTCTTCTATAATTTCATAAATTTATTTTTACCCTTGTTCTACTTTTCATAAAATATTTTGAAATGAATATTCTTGTCATTTTACTAATGAGGTACTTTGTGAATTTTCCAAAAAAATGTAATCAATATTTTTAACTTATATTTTATAAATATATTTCCATATAAACATGAATAATATTTACATTGAATCGTCATTTACATGTATACAATATTATTTTCTATGAATTTTTTACCAATAATATTTTCATATTTTTTACATTTTTAAGAAACGATTTTAAAATTGAAATATTATTTTCCTAAAGAATTACACCAAGATATATTTCAAAATTAGTTTCCATAAAATATCACATCCTTTGATATTTATTATGATTTACTAAGTATATGATCCAAGGATACCACCCTTATTCTTTATTTGTATGGTTTATGATTATGATTCTAAGATTTTTATGAAACCCATTTCATTTAAATGGTTTATGCTATGATGAACATTTTTAAATCCATTTATTTTACATAGGTTATGATAAAACGAAATTTTTATAAAACCATATTTTTTCACCGATTTAAATATTATTAATTTTTTACGATCTCATGGAAAACATATGTATGGATTTAATTTTTTGATCAGTGTGACCTATGTCTTCCTATAATATATTTGATAAAGACTGACATCTCATGAGATTAATAGGACTAGAATAGTGAGTGAACCCAGTAAAGTAAGGTAATATTTCTATTATGATTGTCTGGCTAGTGAACATTATCTATTAAAATGGTTTGGCAGTGAACCCATTCCTCTATGATAGTCTTAGTAAAGGGAATTGACTACTGGGGAAATAATTTTGTATGCTTATGTGTATGCCACAATTTCCCATCTTATGTTAATTTTATGAACTCACAGATCATGCTCTTTGATTCCTTTATTATTGAAATTTTATAAGATTTCATGATTTATGAAATGACAAAAAATTATGATCTATGATATGAAGGGTATGTTTTTCAAATTTTAAGATAATGTTTTAAAACACTATTTTCTCATTTTATTCTTAGATGATCATTGATATCTCTCTTTTTTATCCTTACAAATAATCAAATCTCACCCTTTTTTAATGTTTCCCTTATCAGGTTATGAATATAGTTTTCATGTATGATTTCTTAAATAAGGTTTATAGTTATGAAAAAACAAGTGGGAGATGATGTAGATATTATAGGAACCAGTTGTTTATGTTTCCATGTTTCTAATGACACTAGAGATATATAATTTTGGTGAGGATAGATATGTTTTGTACTGAATATATGTATATATATATATATATATATTAAAATTTAATATCTATGTTAAAAAGTTTGGTTCACTATAAACCTGAATGTATATTATCTATCATCTAGTTAAATCCATCAATATTAATCCAAAACATAGTAATGGGTTTTCTATTTGTGGATTTGTTTTGATATATTTATCAAATCATATAGTCAATATATAGGAGAAATAATTATATATTTCAAATTTTAAATATCATGCACGATCCTTCTAGATAAAACAAAAAACCCAGATATAAAACCAAAAAATTAAATATTAATAAAAATATTTTATGGGTTAAAGAAAAATTATATGTCACTCCATAAAAATAATTATCCCCTAATTATATGAATGATTATAATCTATTCCATGTGATAAAATTTCATGGCCATTCCATATAAAAATTATCTACTTATTATCACACTAGTTTACTCTATACCGTATACATTATTCAACCTATTATTGTGTTAATATATTATCACAACACATAATACATTATGACGATCATTGAATATGGATAACTCAAAAATCATTCTTTGAACAGATTTTATTATTCCATATTTTTGAAATATACACAGAACTAATAATTTAATTATAAATAATACATAATTTTCTTTATAAAACAATGATAAATTATTTATGAAAAACCCATTACATCTAGTATTTTTTATATTTAATAATTATATACTTTACATGACCCTCATTGTTTTATTGTATTAATGGTTTTTTCAATGGTTCTACAACACTATCCATTGTATATATATGAACGATATATATATTAACTCTGTTAATGATATCTTGAATGAGATGATATTTTGGAAGGATAGATTTAGTTTTTAAGAGATATAATTGTTCCTTATCCAAAGATATAACTCTATTTTTTCAATTTAAAGCTCAATTTCTCTTGAATTTCTAAGAACCACACTATGTACAATGGTTATTGTTTTTTCAAAATGAATTCATTTATAGAATTTGATGTAGCAATGTGCTCTGCCTTTATTTTTTATTCTATCAAAATGGATTATTTAGAACACATCCAACTAATCACTCCACCATTGTGAAAAATAATAATACCATATGAGGTGTTTTATTATACATTTAAATTTTAAAACTAGAATCTATATAACCCTTTACAATGAGATATTACTAACAAACAAAGACTGTAATCATATCCATACTTCTTTTCAAATATTTAATAATGTTTTTAATAAAATAAAGTGACTATAATTATGATTTTATTTGTAAGGACCCACAGTATTTTATATAAGTTGATTTATATAAAATCCATGTTCTAACAGGGTTTGAGCCCAAGGTGATTTGAAATGTTCTATTTAAACTACGGATGAACACATAAAGATGAATATTAAATGAATGATTGAATGTTTCTGAGGAAGTAACAAGGGTGGAGGTGGTTTTAAGTTTTTTATGAGAGTTTGCAGAGCTTTATAGTGTATTTAGGTGTCTAGACATGACCATTGAATACATGGTATGGTGGTACATAGTTCCCTTTAATATTTACTAAGTTTCATGACCACTGTTAGTGCCACCGATAGCCCGGTGCTGGTGCAGTTTGTACTTGGTGAAGTAAAAAAAATATTTTTATAATTAAGGTAAAATATTCATTTTAGGTTTTATAATTTTAACAAAAACATTGGGGTT
Source organism: Viscum album (assembly GCA_963277665.1). Lineage (NCBI taxonomy): Eukaryota > Viridiplantae > Streptophyta > Magnoliopsida > Santalales > Viscaceae > Viscum > Viscum album. The sequence continues at coordinate 1,599,699,296 of OY728141.1, forward strand.
CTTCTTATCTTGAGAATTATACCAAAGGGAGGAACAACTCATGTCCCTAAAATTTACCTCTCCTTTATCTTGTGGATCCATGAGGTTTCAGGTGGTTCCCATAAGTAACTAGAGGTATATGATACCAATTCAACTAGATCATGGTGAAATATAGATCAAATGATGGGGTATTCATTTTACATGGTTAAAAGGGGTATTTATAAAATGAACACTCATGTTTCCATGAATTATCATTTAATAGTTTTTCCTAGTTGTGGGATCGGGATTATACTAGTGGTTTTCCACACCTTATTTCATGATATTTTGGCATCGTCACTTCGACTAGGCCTTATGGAGGAGATAAATGGGTAATACGTACTTGATAAATCTTGGGATATAGAGACCATTAATTTATATAATGTTGTGACATGATGGTTGTGATATGTGGTTCCTACAATAAACTTATTTGTGATTACATATATTGGTTGGAATGTATGTGTAGGTATATGGGTGAAAGCTTTTTTAGTGGGAAATATTAACAGTATCCCCTACCTATATCATGGTCAGGGAGACTAATGAGACTATTAGAAATCCTTATTTTTAGTTTTTGATGAATTAATCATGGATTTCTCTTTATCATATGTGGTAAGAATGGTTTGAGGGAGTAGCGTAGTGAGGCATTTCCATCCATTAAAGTACAAACTTCATGACCTAGGATGATAAAATACTAGTAATTTTTTATTAACTTAGATGGAGGTTATGGTTGAGTCTATTTTATCATTATATAATATTTCATGTAAGATATGATCTTTAGTAGTTATTAGGGAATTTCCCCGGTTCGATCCATATAGAATTTCCTTTTCAATTGAGTTATGTTTCGAGATGGGCTGGTCAAACATGGTGTGTTAATATTGGGACCATTAAGGTCATTTTCACTTTGGGTAAGTGGGGATGAGATTATAGGAGAGTTATATATGGTTGTTTCCATATCCTTTTGATGTTATGGTCCCTATAAGGAATAGTTGATGTTTCTGTAGTGGAAGAATGATCAACGATATATGGATTAAGCTAGCAGGGGATATCCTAGTATTGACACATTAGAGTGATTAGTTCCACTATTTAGTAACCCTTATGAGATAGGAATCGATATAAAATTATATTATATATTTTGGAAAATCAGTAATTACACAACTGTTTTGGGTGTACGACGTTAGGCATTTGGGTAGCCAAGCATAGAAATGGGTTTGTGATAATAAGGCCCAATATAATAACTGATTCACTCTAGATGTATTGTATAATGAGCTTCTTATTATAAAATAATCAATCATTATATAGTTTGGACATTATTATAGTGTTTGTGTAGCACCCTAAAATTTTAATATGTGGTTACCTATAAAAACATAATATGTGGAATAACTTTCTCGACATGAAACACTTAACTAAAACAAAACCAAGATTTGATTATTAAATTAAAACCCAGATTTAAAATTATAATGAGTGAATTGGAGTAAACACATAATGAGATATTTAATAAAATAAAACATATGATATTTTTAATATTCGTTAAATTCAACTGATATAGATAAAATTACTAATATAATCATTTTAGGCAAGAAAAGATTTTTTAATTATTTTTTTTACATTATATGAATTATTATTTCACAAAACTTTTTACTATTAACGATAAAATATATTTGATATGATTAATTGGTCAATACTATTTTGATTCGTAAATTATTGAAAATATGAATGAGAGTTGGTAATATTTATAAATACTATTTTACTTTAAAAATAATTATTTATTATATCTATTATTTCTAAAAGTTAAATTTATAAAAATTGAATTTTTTATTTTAAAAAATGAACATTATTTTCTTATTCATTATAGTAATACTTACTTAAGATGTTTTTTTAGGATTTCTAAAAGAAGAATGATTTTATAGGTGAATAGTTAAAATGTCTTTTTTTAAAAATAGCATGAATTTTATGACATTATTGTCATGAGGTTAAAATCCATGAAAACTTTTTCTAAGACAATATATGTATTTTATAAGTGGTTTTATAATTTTAAAACTATACGTTTTAATTAAAAAAACCATATTTGACATTTTAGAATGTAAGCTTAATTTTTCAAAAAATTAATTCAATAAATTAGATGTTTATTATTTAAAAAATAATTTTTATCATTTTTTTAATTTAATATATTTAAAATGAAATGAAAATTTTAATTTGTAGGTCTAAATTTTTAATATTGGAAATCATTTTTTCAGTCATACATGATATTTTATATTTAGTCAAAAACTATTACCATGGTAAAAGCTTAAATTGTAAATGTAATAATTTAATGAGTAAATGTATTAAAGTATGATTAAAAATGACTATATTTCAGTTTTAGAAAGATTATATACCTTATCTCACCCTCTACTCAATTATTTTCTATTTATAGAGACACTTGAAATGTTTAATATATGCTCCCTTTATATTAAATTAAAATATATTTAAAAAAGCTCCATTCTCACAAAGGGCCACTCCCCACCATTTAAATACCACTCTGAAAATTAGTTTTCCTCATAAAAAACATCCATATTTTCATCTCCTATTATCATATTTCACTCCAATAATATTTTTGTCACAAGATACTAGCCTAAGCCATTCCTTCTAATAAACCATCTAAGGGAAACAAAAATATCTTAATATAAGTTCAATATTTTCAATAACATATTTTCCTTTTATAATTCCATTTAATTTTTTCCCAATATCATATGATAGAATAATTATTTATAGTATAATGAAAATTATTATTTTTTCGGAATAAATACTAACCACCTCTCTCCTTCCCTTTGAGAAAATGAAACCCTCATTCTTGTGATGTGCGAACTACCACATCCATGACATAACATATTTCATTTTCCTTTTTTATTTTAATTATTATTGATATAAAATAATATAATATATATGTATGATATATATAACATTTTTTTGGTTTTGGACATAATAAACCATTTTAATCATTTTTTATATTCTATAAAAAAAACATCAATCATGTGTATGTGTGGACTACCTCTTCAATATAATGATATATTTATGATTTTTTCTTCATCACCACCTTACGTGGATGATAATTTTATTTTCTTTATTGGTAAACTATATAATTTTTATTATATCATTAAGGATTTGGTTTGAAAAATTTTGGAACCTATTAAGAATATGATCAATAAACAATTATTATTATTTCAATTGTTTAAAATGAGAATATTAAAAAGAAAATGATATATTATTTCTAAGAAACCGATTTATATAAATTATATCCTCTTTATAGTTATTTAAATATATGATATATCATAATAATAAAAACAAGATAATTAATTAAAATTTTATTTTAATAATAATAAAACATATACACGTCATAATCATCCATTAATACTAGTAGGTTCATTTTTCGATATTTTTAACAACCTACATGAACAATAATACGAATTTATATCATGTGTTATTATGGAAACGTATTTAATAGTATAATATGATATAAATATGTAAATAATGGGTTTTTCTTGGTAATGTTATATTTACATTTGAATCATTTTTTAATAAATCACCCACCGTTCATTAAGAATCAATGATTCATTCCCTTCATTGATTTTATTCACATGAATCAAAACAAAAACTACCATGAAATGAAATTATACCTTTATAAATATCATGGACTATCTGTTGAAATATCATTAATTATATCTCAATGATGAATTTTTGAACAATAATGTATAATATATAACCTAGATTAGTGTGAAACCACTGATAGGGGGAGGTGGTGAATTAGTGATCCCTTTTCTTTTTAAAAATTGTTCCATTTCAATTAAACATATGTGGTCTTATAAAGAATTCATCCGATCTTCTTGTTTCTATCATTATCAGCAAGAATAATATTATAAATCAATGGCATGGGAAAATAGGATTTTGATGGTTCCGTACGAATACCTAGTCCTTTCTGTGTTATTTATTCCCCACAACATGAAATCTCTACTATTTTTAAAGGTGATTAAAAAATTTAATTTGCTATTCTACCTAATTAAAATATAGTCATACCCCTAAAACTAATCAAAATTTAGAATTTTTTTGTACACCCCAACCACACATTCTTTTCCAATGATTGGTCATACCCCCAATCACAATCTTCCACCAACTAGTTATACCCCCACCCCCAGTTGACACCATCCTATTCAGATAGAATGATCGACTATATATTGATAACATTGGAGATCTTACTCCATGATCTTTCTATATCATACCTTATCATGTACCGTTCAATTATCTTGTCAAAGATTATAGTATTTATCATTACTATTCTAATAACAATATATAATTAGTTACTTTACTGTTACAAATGGTCGAGATTTAATTCTATCTTCTACCATTGAAGACATGTCCTCACATTATGTGAGAATGTGGTGCACACTATGAAATGTATATTTAAATTATTACTCACTATTCATGAATGTATGAAAGAATTACATGGCCTTAATAACCAAAAACCCTAGCATATTCAATTTCATGCATAATTATTTTATGTTTTATTTTGGTTTATTGTGTCTTAGTTTTAATCAATTTATTATTCATGTGATTTATGGTCACATTCCTAAACAAATTTCCACTTATCATAATACATGAAAGATTGCATGAATTTATCTTCACACAATAGAATGTTGTTTTGTGTATTGTGCAATAATTCCTTCACACTAACAATTATCTCCATTGTGCATGCTATCTCTATCAATCTCACTAACATATCTTAATATCATTTCATGAAACAAAGTGCTTCATGAGAGAATATATAATAAGATCATGTTCTTATATTCTTCATAAATAGAACATAATTTCACTCAATCTAAGAATAATGTGCCTAAGTCTATCACAAAATCCTAATTGGATTCATCGAAGAAGTTATTTATGAAGATATTTAAGTGTTATAAATACAATTTTAATGCCAACAAGATATCTTCTCCATAAAAATAGTGTTCTATTTGAAACCTCTTCAAGAAACATAAGGTTTTGTGTTTCTTTATTTTATTTATACAATTATTTACACTCTAAATATAGTAGCATAGTTCTCATAATTAGTTATTCTTTATTTATAGGCTATCATCTACAAACATTATTATCTGTTTCAAGCTACCTCAAGGAACCTATAAATGTTTCTATGTTAGTAATATTTATAATCCTTTACGATCCATAATTTAAAAATTCGAAATGTGATTGCTTATTATCTGACATGAAGAATCATGGTATCACATTCTTTACAATCAACTTCTCCTAACGTTCATATGACAATGATCACATGCAAAAATTCATGCCCCAACACTCCCTCAAACAATATTAATTTCAATTTTTTCATTTGTAAATGGATCTATCATCACATAAAATCTTCTATTCATGTTGTGTTTTGTGTCCATGAAGATCTAGTGCATATTATTCCATCAATATCTAGACTACCACAATATCATGGTCATCTCTAGTCATGTAACTTTTTCCATCCAGAACAATTATTCACATTAGTGCCATAAAGAGTTGAGAGGCAGAATATGATCATCATTCTAATCAGATATTTGAGATCTCTTTGATAATGTGACATATGTTATATATACGTCATTTGAATAGAATGAATAATGTGTGAAAAAATATTATCCCACATCAGTTTGTGTATCATTTGATAACATCCATATTGATCAATATGTTTCAAATCATTATCTCAACCTTAGTATTGTTCGACACCAACAAAATAGAACGCACTCTCCTCACAAGTAGAGAAAACCCTATTATGTCCCACTGACACTTTGAACTATCCAAATGAGTTCCCTATTTTTCACCCCATCCAAATATCTACCCCCTTGATAGCTAGTCGTGGATGGTTCCCATGAAAGGTTGACAAATTCTCCCAAAATGCTTGGTCAAGCTAGCATATCCTATTTAACTTGGTTGGCCACTTTTTAAAAATATAATATAATAAAACAACATATCTAATATATCATATAATGTTCCATTACCAAACTTAATATTATTCTTCATTTCCACTTCCTCCTCAAATATTCTTCTTGTAAATTTTATATACATTTTACATGGATTTATTTTAATACTCCATGAAAATGGTCCTCTCTTTTTTCTCCATTGATATATAAAAGTTTTCACCATTGACACAATTATTTTCATTGAAGAATGGTCCTAAATTCAACTAAATTTCACATGGATAATTGTTCCAAAATATATCAGAATTACATTCTTGGAATATATGGTAATTATCTTAGAATTTCCACCTCACATATTTACCCATTGAAAAAATAGAACATGGCCTCAAAAATATCCCCCTTTGAATTTTTTTTAGATCCTCTAACATAAAATTCAACATGTAAAGAATAATTTTTTTATCCCCCTTATTGAAAATAAAATATAAATGTACATATAGGGGTTTTAATTATTTTATACATCTATCTAACTATGAAATGGAACAACATTATCTGTTAAAGAAATAGGAATTATGTTTGTCAACACTATGTCTACATGGTATAACCCTGTGTATAAAATAAGAGTTATGTTACTAAAACATCAGAGTTATCCCTAATGTACATTTATCTGTGATACCATCCTCAATATAATTCAAATTATTCATTTTAGGGGACATCTGAATTTTTTTTAATAAATATCCTTCATAAATCTTAATAAAGGTATCTGAAAATTTCATGTGAAAACAATTTTACACCTTTAGAACTCATATTTATCCAGATCCATCACTACCATTTGATAAATAGTTTTACAAAACCAAGGTAATATGTTCAAGTGTGATAATCATACCTCGTATTCAGTGTTTCTTCCCCAAAATGGATGCACCACATTCATAAACATGGATATAAATGTTCTCATTGATGAAGAACTCCACTCCTTCAATTTTGTGAATGTTAGTTTATATAAAAGAGTTAATTTTTAAGGAGGGATATCAAATGTTATTAAAAGTCACATATTGAATGAGATACTCCTATAAATCTTGAATTTTTCTTCTTGTAAGATTTATTATAATATATGATGAATTTTTCCTCATTACATGACACTTATAATGTGGATACATTTTTCTATTAAGTACTAGAAGCATTTCATTGAGCTTTCCATATCATTTTCAAATTATTTTCTTGGGTTGGTATATTTTAATTTTTTGTTTTGTGACATGCCTAGTTTTTTGAATTCTCATAATTTTCAAATAAACATATATTGATTACATATCTTTAGCTTTTACTAACTCAAATGTCTACACCTTCTTTCGTTTTTTACATGCAAAGATTCTTTTATTTATCAATTTGTTTGATCTCTTTACAAAATTCACCAGTCACCATATCATTTTTCACTAACTAACATATCTTCTCATTTACATTATTATAGATTTGGCTTGGTAAGATAACTATGTATTTCACCTCTTTGAGAGATTATTGGCCACATATTCCATAAACATCATTAAAGAATTCAATTTTGTTCTATATTGATAGATTATATGATGTCTTGGTCACATGCTTCTCCTTTTGGTAATATATTCTCATCTATTTAACATCCCCCCTTGATTCAATCCTCTTTCGTAGTAATGAAATTTTAAACCATAATGAATAATAGTTATAATATAAACTCTATGACACCAAAAATAGCCTCTAATTCATGATCTATAGATTGATAATAGTTCTTCTATAAATATTCTTATTGTTGTATTTCAACAGACTAGTGGTTTTTTTGGGAGGAAACCTTTTGGATTTATTAGTCTAGTATTCCTTTATGTATGATGTGTTATTATTTATTCCATTAACACTAATGTGTTCAGTCATGAATTAGAATCCTACACTATTAGAGAAGAAAATTATACAATGGGAAATATTAGGAGTATAAATAACCTATATCAATTAACCCTTCTTCTCAGTTTCTTGTGATGATTCACCTTTATGTTAAAATAATATAGTGAAGTCTTATTTCATTTTTTTAAATCATTTTGAGATGATTGGCACATTTATTGTCTCCTAGATAATTAGACATCTATCTCATAAATATTCACCTAGATCATGCACTATTTTCTACAATTTATTTAACATCAATATGTTTTGTTTCTTTTCATCAACAATTTTTGATTCATCCATTTTAAGATCATTATTTCTAGAAGCTTTTCTATCACCAGTATTCATCTGTCCTTCAAACACATATTTCTTCATTTTTTCCATATTATTTAATTAATATATGTCTTCAACTATATATCACATTTTTTATTCTCATGGTGATATTATCAATTTCATCATTTAACATTTTTTGTTTCCTTATTTTTTCATAATATTCACAAATGGATCATAAATATTATCATTCTAAATCCACCAAAGTTCAGAAACCTCGTCACTTCTGTCCCCTTTAATTAATTCTCTATATTTTTTGTCATTTACCATAACTCACATAAGATTCAACGAATATATTCCATATTCTTAAAAATAGATTTTTGATGAAAACTTAGACATTTATTTTCTCATCATATTTGTCTTATTAAAAGAGAACCACATTTATGACTCTTAAACTTACTTTTATTAGAATTCTAATATTCATTATCTAAGTAAGTGTCATGAACCTTCTTTTATGGAAATGTTCTAGAAACATTACATCTAATTTGATAGTTCTATAAACTGGGTGATTGTTTTAATTTTTCATTCCACTCCCCCTTTTAAACCTTCTTGTAAATAAGGAAATCATTTGATTGATGTCCCCTTCAGCTTCCTCATCATCATAGTTAATTAATTATAGTTCTTCTTCAAACCCACCTTTACCCATTTTTTGGATTCAAATACCATCGCATATGTTTCTTTCAACTTGAATAATGGTGTTTTTTTTTATTTTATATGATATGAGAATCATATTAAGATCCTATAGTGATAAAAATTCTCAGTCATCTTGTAATGAAACCCTTGTATCAAATATATCGAGAATGATTCACAATAACATATTCATAGTGTTTAAGTAATACTAATTCTCACCAATACTTCTGATGCAACTGATGATCTCATTTAAGGTTTTAAAATAGTTATCACCACTTTTATCATCACCCATTTTGATATATTAATATATATTAATATATAATTATAACTTAGCTTCCATAACTATAATATTGAGATCAAAAACACTATTATGTTTTTCCCATATATCCTAGGTGGTTTGGATACCCATCACTTTAGTATATACTTTTCATGATAAATCCATTAAGATATAATTTTTACCTTTTAAATTAATATCCATTTCCCTTTTATATAAAAAATTTAAAGTTTAATTCTCAAAATAGGGTGGAAATCCCACGTTATTTTTACCTCCCCATTTTATTCCATGTGGTAGGAGATAATATATTATATTATTTGTATATACTTGATATTTCTTAACATTAAAAATGATGAAACCCCTACTATTAACTAAATTAATGTTTTTCATCCATAGAATTATATTGGATCTTTTAGAGGAAGGTTTTCTCTCGTACCACATGTAGATCTTCAATCAACGTGAGATCACTAAGAGAGGGAGACAGTGAATTAGTGATCTCTTTTATTTTTAAAGAATTTCTCTTTTTCAATTCAACCTCAATTGATGGTTAATCCCTCAATCCACTATTATTGTGTTTCATGGACTCACCCTAAATAATTATGTAAATCATAGTCACAAAATATAAGGATTTACGAGGTATAGTACAAAGAAATTATCCTTTTTGATGATGTTTATTCACCCCAACATGAATTATCCACTATATAATAATGTGATTAAAAACATTAATTTATTATTCCTCAAAATTACAAGCAAATTATACAACAGGCTCCAATAAACTTTTAGTAGATGGTTATTCCTCCAAATTTCACATATTTCTTTAGTGATTTGTTATACCCCCAATGATAATCTTCTAGAAACTAGTTGTACCCCTCGCTGCATCCTTCATTTATAGATGGCCTAATCCATTATAGAAAGATACTTTTGATGTTACTTGAATATAATAATTCTAGATCACACTTTCTCATGTACCATTTTCGTACCTCTGTAAAGATGTTGGTGTTGCTCAAACAATTTATAATCATATTATATAACGAATTATCTTTGTGAAAAAATGCTTGGGCTATAATTATTTCCCCTACTGATGAAAACCAGACCTGAATTGATGTGTCCAAGTGGTACACACTATATATGAAATATAGATTTCATGTTGTACTCACTCCATGTTCTTGCATGAAAAAATCTTGGATTTCTCATTAAAAACCCTAGCACATTTAATTTCATTATTTATTATTATATGATCTGTTTGTGTTTATTATGTTTTGTTTTTTCTTAATGGATTTATTTATGATTAATGATAAATTTTTTGATAATATTTTTTCTTCCATTCGGATTCCATCATCAAATAGTAATGGTTTCTATTTTATCATGCAAGCACTAATTTATAAAAATGATGATCTCAAATGTGCAGGTTTTCTCCTTAAAGCTCATTTTTCACGTTTAATATACTTTCACACAATATAGTTCTTTGTGTGAGTATTTTAAATAAGAAAAAGTTCTTCACTTCTTCACCTTATGAAATGTGTTTCATGCAAATTAGGAAAGATGTGAATAAGGGTATCTCTAATTCCAAAATGCCTTTTTATAACAACTTAATCATAGATCTAATTTAGTGTGTTAATCTCTAGTCGAATTCTCATGATATTTCTTCTTTTCAATAGATGCGTGCTACACAGAACCTCTTCATGAAACATAATGTATATCATTATTCCATTTTCCTCAGAAAATGAGAGCCTCTTTGAATTAGGAAGAAACCCTATTAGAATTGGGTTTTCATTATTTAATGGTGAGCCTCCACCACCATTCATCTATGTTTTATGCCTTTTCTAGGATCCAAAAAAATAATATTGTTTCAATAATATTTCAAATCCACAAAAATATGTCATTTAAAATGTTGATTAAAGTTTCTTTATAATGTGACACTGAGAATCATGGAATCACATTTTCTGTAATTTACTTCTCCTAATGGATTTATGATGATGATCATATACATAAAACCATGAAGAGAAACTAAATATATTTTTTTTTCGATTTAAACATTCAGTAGTAGTTTGAGCATCAAATGAAATATTTCATGAATGTCATGTTTTTTGTTCATGAAGATCTAGAGAATATTCCTCTATCAAACTAGAGTGACAAATGACCTGAGGTATGGTTCCATTTTTTCATGGTTTTTATGTGAAGAACTCTGATATACCGTAGAATAGTTGAGGGTAAGGAGATTGAGTTGATCTTCACAACAATCAGATGTTCTAAATCATTTGTATTAGTTGGAAAGTGTTATATTCATATAATTTTTTTAAAGTGGATGAAAAATGCATGAAATTATTCTATCCCACATCAATCGATGAATTTTTTTAGAACATAATTATTAATTAACCCATTTCCATCAATTTTTGAGACATTAGTGGGGCTCAACACCCATGAAACACCACACACCATCCTTGTAGGTTGCAACACACTTATGAAAGACAACCAACAATCTGGCCTATCTGAATGAGTGACATATTGAGTACCATATCCAAATATCATTCCACTTTTCTAGTGGGGCCTAGTTTTCTACCATAAATGGTTTAGAAATTAACTTATAATGAACTTTCAACATAGATTATACTAGTTGGCGTGGTTGGATGCACTTTGTAAAATACTCTATTATAAAAACTCATCTGATATCTCATATAATGTTCAAAAAAATAACTCAAGATTATTATTCATACCATATTACACAAAAATATTATTCAAGTAAAATGTAAAAACATATTACATAACCTTGTTTTATGTCTTCACGAAAATAATTATTTTAATTTTCTTTAATTCATCCTACATTTCTAAAAACAATGTTTCTCCATTGACACAAGTTTTTGAAATGATGTATGGATCAAAAAATCATCCCAATTACACATGAATAATTTTTCAAGAATTTAATCCAATTACATTCATTTATCCATTACAATTCTCCAAGAATAATCACCTCACATATTGACCAATTTATAAAAAATTATACGTGGAATTAACTAATACCAACCCCATTTTTAAAAAAAAAGTTTAAATTGATATAAATTACATACACTCAGTGTTGAAATTATATAAACACTATAAAAACATATATAATTATAGAATAATTTTAAATTTAGAGTATAAATGGTATTAATTATGAATAATTATATTGGTTATTTTTTTGAAGAACAATATTTTACTATTTATGATGTTAATTGAAAGAGAAGAGTGAGTTAGGACCAAGGTAAGGGTTCTTATCTCATATTCCCCTCTTTGAGACAAGTTTAATTTCATGAACCAAATTTAATTTATGTGGGGGATTTGATACATATTTAAGATATCATATCATGAATTATATTTTAATCATGCTATTACATGTTCAATTATAGGCCCTGTCTTTCAAGGGGTTATCAATAAAATGTTACTCAATCTATAACGGTTCTATTTCGGAACATTAATTCCTTGATACATGTTTATGTTATACAGAATATTTTCCTTTAAATGTTGTAGTCAATAATTATAGATGTATCCTTTTAATATATTTTTTGTTCCTTTTAAATAAAATACCAAACTACTTCCTTTTCATCAAATGTATTTTGACACATTTTTTACCCCAGTTGTAAGGCTTTTTGGTAACACAATTTTCATTTATTGAGTTTTGGTCATTTCTTTTATACTTATATCATATATGTTTATTAAATTCTACCCTTTGATTATATTATCTATAATTTTATTTATTTACATTGATACAACATAAAAAACTTTTTTTAAATATTTTTTACTTCAAGGAGTATCTTACACGTATGAGATATTGATAACTCTAGTCCCATTTCCATGATTAATATTATCTCATCTTAAACATCATTCATAAATGATTAGGTTATTACAACATAATAATTAATTATATGGTAATTATCATCCTATATGGGTAAAAATATATTTTTCATATGAATTAATGTTTTATTAGACTTTTTAAATTGTGAGGTTTAAACAATGGTTTTTTTAAAATAATAGAAAGGGTTTTTACTTTGGTGTTAATATGTTTTATCATATTATACTCATTTCTCTAAGATAATATTTATATAATTTTCAGGACTACATTATAAGAGATCCTTTTTAATATTAAAATTTTAAAAATATTTCATACTATATTTTCAAAATTTTCCATTAAAAGTGACATAAAAATATATCATTTTACATCAATGTTAAAAATCATCTCTAAATGATAATCTTTGTTTTCTAGTTAATTTACCTTATAATTTTTAAAAGGATATAACCTAATGGGGTTTAGTTTTTATGATTTATCCACTAATGTATGTATTTTTCAATTGAGGTGTATACCTCATGGGGTCAAAAAATTGAATCTTGATCGCTTCTTTTGAGATTCTCTTAGAATCATTATTTTGCAAGGTTGTTTTTCACTTATGTGAACGCCATTCTATACTTATTTAATTATAATATGGATATGTTATTTTTCAACAATTTTAATTTTTTATTTGGATGGATTATTATCATGTTATTCTAAAATTGACCTAATTGTATACTCATTACCTTATATAGTGTGGAAAACTCATTATATCAAATCCAGATCGGAGGATGTTCACCTTGAAGTAATGTTTATTTACATGATAGGGTTGTATTGAAATTTTGGATGATTATTGACTAATAATACATGTTTATGATATATTGAAATTATATATTTTTCGTTAAACAAATATCCTTGTTTTTATTCCACTAAAGTTCCTTATAGAATGGCGTGAAATTTCAGGTTGACTATTATGGTGAATGTATTGGTCTTAATAATATGATGGGTGGGGACTAAAATTTTATATCCCCTCGATTCATCTAATGGTATAATGGGGAAAAATAACTTGGGTTTTGGTTTAAACCTCTCCATATTTAAAAAAATGTCTTGGTAAAAGGTCTTGGTCGCATGTTTTCAATGTCTCACATTATTCATTCCATCACTATGAGATCTGTATTTTTGATATCCATGATTTATGTTATTTCCATGGATATATAATACTCTTAAGATTAGTCAAATATGTAATTTTTCAGATTATTTATTCCTACATTATTATGTAAAATGTGATTATGTTTTTGATACCTCCAGTTATATGATTCCCTTACTGAGAATTTGATCTAACACCTTTATTATGTTTACATTCCCTAGGTTATGATGTAAACTATTACATGCGGCATGTTTAGAAGAATATCACATGTTGAAGAGTTTTTTGGAGTTGTTTTTAGACTGATTATGGATTATTAAGTTTCACATAAAATGGAAAAAATGTATGTTTGTTGTTAAGAACATGACCTTTTTTAGATTATGATTTATTATAATTCTCTTAATCCCTATACATAAAAGGTATTGGTAATTCATGAAATGAATTATTTTCATTATTTCATGTAAATATGAAAAGTTAGATATTAAAATCTATTGTTGGGATTGAATCCTATATGTAAAGTATGTGATAATGACATGAGTCTTGGGAGTGTTGGTTTGGGGATTTATATTTTGTAATAGAGAAGGATTTAGATAAAATTATATATTATGATATTTTTTTGAGGATAATTTAATGCTGGAGATGTTAAGGTCGAGCACAATTTCAATGTTATAGAAGACACTACATGATATTATAATATTTATCAATAAGTTAGTAATAGCCATTTTATGTATGGGTTATGTTAAAATAACTTTAGTTAAAATATAAGGGATATGTCTAGGAGAGAATTAAATGTATAGGATAACATGCAGATGTTTTTGTAAAATAGAGAGTGTGTGGTTCTCTAAGACATTATAACCCTTTCTTGATACTGCCAGTGGATGCAGGATTTGAAAAAGATGTACCTAGTGGTAATAACCATGAAATGGGTGGATTGGGTAGTAACCCAATCATTACCCAGTGTTTGAAAAAGTGTTCTCACTGTACATCTATTTTGATACACCTAAGGGATATACATAGGTTAATTCACATTATATTTAGAAAATATTATGTGAGATTTAAATATTTTTATGTTTGATAACATTATCAAAATATTACCATGGATAACATATATTGAATCATAGATATTAATAAGTTAATGTAAATATTAATTGATACATTCTCTCTTTGATAAAGTATATGTTAGATTTTGATAGCCTAATTTTCATTTTTTCTTGTTTTAATATATTTTATGTATGTTCAAGGTAATTTGGGATCACTACTTTGTGGATTATGCAAAGAAGTAGAATAAATCCCAATAAAAAGTAACCATGGTTGAACAAAGAATGATATAGGTTCAACATATGGTTATATATGTTAAATGGAGTCTGATATGAGTTGAGTTGTTTTAACTATAAGATGACATGATAGTTCTATAAAGTGAGACATCATGAGGATAAATTATCCTATTGTTATTTATGAATATTCTATTATAATTATCATCAATAATGTTATATCTTTTGGATTTGGTTATGGTTTAATCATGAAGGAACCATGATGACAATGGATTCCATAGATTATGTGGAAACTATTACAATGACCAACCTAAAGTGATAAGGGTTTAATTGATAAGTCATGTGATTATTTCAAACTAGGAATCAAGAGTTTGGATTTTTAATCTTAACATAGTTCAAATACATGACACACAAAGGATGATAATTATGGAATCTCATTGATATTTTTGTGACAAAGAAGATGATGGAAAAAATATTTAATTACATACATGTCAAAATTCATGTTGATTCATGGGTGGAATTTACTTCATGGGATAGTTAAATTCTTTATATATGGAGATAAAGGTCACTATACTCAAAAGTGTAATGGAAAGAGGGGCGAAACTATTTTTTGTTAAATTGTAATAGTTTTGAGGATCATGCGACTCAATGTCTTAATCTAGGATACAAAAATGGTAATAGTCAAAAACCACCATGATAATAAGGAATAGCACATTAAACTAGTACTAATGTAGTGGATAGTGATTTTTTCACTATTTCATTTAATATTTGATGAACTATTGGACATTGATTTACAAATGAAAAAGTCATAGTGGTATGATAGTCAAATAAATCACATTAAACATTTAATGGAATTTTTCTTATGGATATAGATCTCCATACCTAAGTTGGATTTGTGACATCCTGACCTGAGAGCCACTAAATGGTGTCGTAAGTTGTTTGGCCACATGCCCTCAAGCATGCCTCCCCGAATGCCAAAGGGTGCTTACAAGTAGTGAGGTTCTGGTAAATCAATCTTTGGGAGACTATACCCTCTTTTATCAGAATAAAACACCAAAGAAAAAAACAACAATAACCAAGTGAAGAAGAATATAAATAACCATAAAAATACAATGTAATATGATAGTCAGAAACCAGAAAATTCAATACTCAACGAGAAGGTAAAACATGCTATGACAATGCATGTGTCAAGTGTCTACAATTTTACTCAATTTAAGGACACATCAACTCCAGAAAGGTCCCGAACCACATCCAGTTCCCTCACCCATGCTCTAATCCCAAAAAATAGCCTATCCTAGGGCCTTTCCCTTATCATGTCCTATAACAATAAAGTATACTCAGGTGCCGATCCGGAAGCCCAAATACGGTGTGAGTACAACCTAGTAGGCCACCACCAATATTGTCTAATATGAGTCCAGTCAAAATATAGTGCATGCAGTTTTATGTAGCAATAATTAAAATGAATAATTAAACAATTATCACATTGTCATTTAATATTTAATCATCACCAAAGTCGGTGTTTCAATTCATGTTTTCCATTTGAATCGTCATTTATTATTGACATTCATTTAGTGTGGTTCATTATGCCTTGCACCCCAAATTTCATTAAATACATGCCATCATACCTAGATCCCCATATCTAATTTGGTGTAGGTCTTCATTCCTAGCACCCCATATCTCATTCAGTGTAGGTCATCATGAATAGAACACCATATCTCATTTGGTGTAAGTTTTCATGCCTATCACCCCATATTAATTCTTGGATAACTATTGGGGAGGAATTACATGTTCAAGACCCAACATCTAATCTATCTAGAATTCCATATGTAGCAAAAAAATCATTCAATTAATCATTATTTAATTCAAAAGATTTAGCCACATTATTCCATTAATAATCCGATGATTAGTTAAACATTTCAAAGGACATTAGTTAAATCAAATAATTATCTAATCACACAACCCACCAATTAATTCATCAATTAATTAATCAATCTACACAATTCTATTTCAATAATTAATTCTTCCCAATTAATTATTCATATCAAACCTCAACTTGTCATAATTAATTCTCACAATTAATTATCATTGGTCAACATCATGGCAGATAATTAATTATCACAATTAATTATCTTTTTTCAACATCATGGTGAATAATTAATTCTCACAATTAATTAACTTAAATAGACAAACATCATTTCATAATTAATTACCAACAATTTTCTATCTTAAATAAAAAATATATATCAATTAAAATATCTCAACCCATAACCAATATCCAAATCAGATTTCTATTTGGGAATCCCCCTTCATTTGTCCCATGAATCAATTATCAATTAATATCCCAAGAAATCACAAGTCAATTCCATGTTCCTAATAACTCCAATTTAAGAAATTATTCATTAATAGAATCTTGAAAATCATAATCTCACATACACATATCAAAAGAATGACTATGGGAGTCTTATTTACACCACCTACCTCAGTTTATTGATATAAGTTACCGCAATAGAAATCCCCAAAATCAAAGAGGCACAACGTCATCAATCATGATTCGAATCTAAATACCTAAAAAAATTACAATAAAATGCTTCAAGATCTTGAAAATCTAGATCTAGATCTAAAATACTAGATGTAGATATCAAATCATAGGTTTAGATCAATGAAAATTGTCGAGATATTCCAAGAAAAGATCAAGGAAAAATATATGAATGATCGAGAGAAGCATCAGGATTAAATCTACATACTGAAACAAGAACAGATCTTCGATCTTGGATTTTGATCTCATTGAATGACATTCATATTGGATTGGAATCCTTTATAAAGCCTCTCAAACCACCAGGAAATTATTAAGCCAGATCCTAGGTCTAATTAGTGAGGTTTTGGGGGTTCAACGGGTTTTAAAACTAATTTTCATTTTAAACATCTAAGTGTGCATGGTTTCACCTGGCAGGATACACAGTTAAGAAAAACCATGTGGAAACCATTTGGTCTTCCACGAACTGTATGTCTTTATGGCACACGGTTAGATAAGTTGTGTTCCAACCGTGCCGACCTCCACTGTTCGCACAGTTATACAGAATAGGGTTTGGCCAAACTGGGCGTAAACTGTGAAAAACCCCTATCTTCCAATGTTCATTAAAAAGTCACCCAAACACACCCCAGGTCATTCACCAACCTAATGGTACTTAATAACAAAAAGTACCTAAAATTCCAATGATTTCTCAAAAAAATCCAAGATCTAACAATATCCCCTCCTTATAACAATTCATCCTCAAGATGCACTCCAAAACACCTCTTAGATTATGATCCAAAAATATTGGGCCATGGAGCCCTCATGTCTACTTCCCATTACCATGTTTCCTCTTTAACACTTCCATGTGTCCATAACACTTGAACTAATGACATTTTAATTACCTGTACCACTTTATCAATGTGACATATCACACATATTGGATGCTCCTCAAAGAAAACATCTATCTTGAGTTCAAGAACTTTCACATCAATCATAATTGAAGGGTTGGGGTGATACCTGAGTAGTTGTGACACATGGAAAACATCATTCAAAATTATGAATTTATGTGGAAGGGCTAATTGATATGCCATCGGCCTGATTCTATCCTGCACTTTAAATGGTCCTATGAACCTGGGCGCCAACTTTACCTCCCTTCATATCCTATGGTGACCCAATCTAGGAGACCCCCAATGGAATACACAATCTCCCTCTGTAATCTCTAGGATTCATCTCCATCTATCAGTGTATGACTTCTGCCTACTCCGAGCCTGTAACACCCCGAGCTTCCACGATACGCCTCTCTTTCAATAATGCAATAGCTTGCATTGTACGCAACTTCGAGTTCTAAAACATCGCGACAAATCAAAGTAGCCGTTATGAATAGTAATAACCACTTTTTAAAATTATAGAAATTTTATATTTCAAAATGGACTTCATTTTTGTATTCCTAATATTGAAATTAACCTATGTTGAATTTTTTG
Source organism: Viscum album (assembly GCA_963277665.1). NCBI lineage: Eukaryota > Viridiplantae > Streptophyta > Magnoliopsida > Santalales > Viscaceae > Viscum > Viscum album. The sequence continues at coordinate 1,599,718,569 of OY728141.1, forward strand.
TAATTTTCTGAGAACTTCAAAATTTTTATGAATAGTGAAAAATACTTAAAACAACTTTTTTAATCAAAATAATTCATAGTGATAAATTATACTATTGAGTGCTTTTAGAGTATAATTAGAATATATTTTTACCATTTTATCCAATGGTGGTCATTAGAATTAATTTAACATTGAAATTGGACATAAACAATTGCCAATCTTTTGATATAAATTGTTTCTTAAAAACACGCTATTTGTTGTAACAGCAGGAATTAATTATAAAATTAATTAATGCAACTTATATGTTTGGAATTTTGTAAAATAGGCATCATTTTTGAATTCGGAATATCAATTATAGCTTAGGGTGAAATTTTGGCATTGTTCTGAAAAACTTCAATTTTTGATGAATAGTGAAACCACTAAGTGGTAGTTAAATAACTGATTTTTCGTTTAAATGAAATATTACCACTTCTGTGATTTGATTTTCAAAAATCCGACATACATGGTTGTCATTAAGAAGTAAAATGTGGTTCAATGAGATCAAAATTTTTTTTGGGTGAATAGTAACTTATTAAGTTCTTAATCGCGATTAGTGGTAATTAGGGTAGTTTAAGGTATAAATAATACTTTAATAATATTAAATGACCTAGACACATGTCCCAACATCATTGGTTGTGTCATGGCCGACCAAGACAAGCCATGGCCTAACTTGGGGACCCCATGGATCCACTTTTGTAGGGAAATAACATAAATTACTTTTTATTTAATGTTAAAGTGAAAATGACACTAACATAAATTGTTTTACTAAAACAATTTTTAAGTAGGGTTACACAAGTCCAAATTTTGACTATAAATATTCATTAGAAAGCTAAAAAGATTTCCTACATCATAGTATTTTTTTTTATAATTTTTAGACATTAAATAAATTAAATTATTTATGACATCATTATGATGTGGCGATGACCTCATTATTTAACGATTTAAATAAAATGAGAAGATAATTCAAAATCCAAGGCTTACACTTGTCCAAAGCCTATTGGATGAAGAGATTTCGAAACCTTATCACCTTAGCCTCGAATTATATAAGTGTGGGACCTTTAGAATCCGAAAAGCATTGTGAAATAATGAAACATTTCAATCTTTCCAAAAGTGCCCCTCCTCTCCACTTATAAAAGGCCCCCACCTCTCCCACCTCATTTACACTTTCAAGCCATTTGGCTCGGCCAACCTCTGCCCAAATACTCTCCCAACATTCCTCCCTTACTCCTAGAAACCTCACTTTGGGCAGAACTCTTCCCAAGGAAGCCTTTAGCTCAAATCAAAAAGAGTTACCCGATTTTGAGGTAATGTCTTTTCTAATGTTGTTTTGTTTTATTTTTCTTCTCCAACCCCCTAAACTCTTTTTATTCATTTCTTTTGTAACCACACCAGTATCCTCAATATACTAGGTTGTTGTTATAAGAAGTATTAGAGCTACACTTACACACACCTACATCAAATGGTTAAAGAACATACGGTTTCTGTGGATGGCGAATTTCTGCCTCACGAAGCGATGATTGTTCAACACTCTTATAACACCTTCAAAGGTGGCCATTAAGATGTCACTATTTTTATATATGATATATAATATGTTTTTGTTTTACTTATGCTTCTTTATTTCTCATTTATGGAATACTTTATGATTTCCATTATGGGTAAACGCGATAATTTCATTTTAGGAAGTGCGGACTACCGCCCCCTCAAAGTGATTTGAATCGTTAATGCCATATGTGGGATGTATAAAGGATGGAGTAAATGGTATTATACACTATATTATACTGGACTTATATTATACCTTTATATCATTATGATTTAGTTCCATTAAATATGAAATTGAAATGAAAGTAGCGTTCATGCGTACGTACGGCTTACCGTCTCCATGAACGGTGCATTTCATTTCTTACCTCTAAATGTTACGTAATATTATAAATGAATGTATATACTGGATATATAAGATATATATGACATATAAATCATGAATATAATTCTGGATATAATGGATATTTCACCACATAAACAACTTGTAATTATAAGAAGCTTATTGTTGACTCAAGTACCAAAGATCGACAAAACGACCGTTATTAACTTAAATAATTACATAATGTTCATATCATTGTAATAAGTGATATAATAAGGATAATGAAGTTGAAAATGGTTCTTAATAAGGTATATATTAACTCTAGTTTATTATTCAGGAGGTTAAAGAACGGTTGAGTCAAGTCAGACACGAGGTAAGGGAACTTCTTAACCCAACTTCAATTCTTTGGGTTAATCTCCTACTTTCAAATTACTTCATGATATTATTATGTCCTATCTTGTATTTGTACTTTCTTTATGTGTATCTATAGTGAATACACCTAATAGATCTACTTTATTTGTAAGGGAACTTCTTAACCCAACTTCCATTCTTTGGGTTAATCTCCTACTTTCCGATTATGTCATGATATTATTATGTATTATTTTGTATTTTTACTTTCTTTATGTGTACCTATAGTGAATACACATAATAGATCTATTTTATTCTAAAAATGATCTTTTTAAGGACTTCGTCTCAATCACCATCCACTGAGACATATTTGGTTTTATACACAACTTTCTTTTATACGGTGTATAAACCCCTTTGACTTTTACGTTTATTCAAAAGGAATCTTTTTTATACGAAGTGTTTTGCTAAACGACAAAAGGGAATGTTTTTCTTTCCGTACTTATGCGGCGACAACGACTTCTCCACCGCCGTGACCACTATTTGAGTTTCGGCTTCCTCTAAAAGCCATCTTTTTTTTTAATGAAAAATAAATACAAAGTTTTAACTTTCTTTTATTTTGGTATTGAAAATGGTTTTGAAAGAGTTTTTATCAATGTGTTGTATTGATATCTTGTGATTGAAATGTGGAAATGTTATGTTTCCTTTATGCATGTTTTATGTGATACGATTATGTTATGGTTTATGATATGTTTAAACCTATTCATATGAGGAATGTATTGGACTTAATAAGTGACGGGTGGAGCCCGCTATAGCTCCTCGATGCATCGGTAGGTCTCATGAGACAACTAGACGTGGAATTGGCCGAGGCCCTTTCCCAATTTGATTTATGGTTTTGGCCGAGGCCTTAATCATTTTAGATGTCTTGGCCGAGGCCTTGACAAAATGTTTCAGAATGTCCGGCATTATACATTCCCTCATTATGAAAGTGGTTATTGTTATTGCATGTGATTATTCGACCAGTAGAATATCCATGTGAAGAAGTGAATGGCATTATCTCATTTTACTTTTGCCATATTATGTTGAAGTTCATGTTTAAAAGGCTTTTGTTTTATTTATACATTGCCTTAATTGTTAATGATTATTTATGAAAGCTTCCGCATTATTGTTATCCTTACTGAGCATCTGAGCTCACCCCTTTCAATGTTTTAATATTTTTCAGGATGTGAAGAAGTATTTTATGAATGACCTGCAGGGATAGTCAGAAGAGGATATGAGTGTGGACTATGAAGACCATGCTATTGTAGTTTGTTTAATTTTTGATGTAATGAAAGAATTATGAATGCATCTAGTGTTTCCAAGGCTACTAAACTAATCGGTCTTTCGAGACTTGATCTTTTGTGATCATGCCAATGTTACGAAGTAATGCACCGACTCTGGGTAGCTGGGGTCGGGGCGTTACAGTTGGTATCAGAGGCAGTTTAGTACTAACCTTGGAAGCTAGATTTAGATAAACTCTGATTAGAGCACATAGCCCGAAGATAGACTTTGAGGATTAGTATAAAAGAACATCTTAGAATATTGGTATTGTAGAGATTTTGTGAGTTTTCCAAGCAATACATTCCTGTCTGGATACGAGCAGGTAGAGGCGGCTCTGGCACAGATGTACCTAGGGGTAAAACCCGAAAACACCGCTTTGAGCTAGACTCGAATGGGAACTGGTGCACGACAACGGGCCTTGCTGCACTCTTGGTTACGACACTCCCGTGGGATATGCTTAGGATAATTCTCATTTTCTTTACAAACCACTATGAACGGTTATGAGTATATACTTCCTCAAATAAAACCTTTTTATAATTATGGATTATATCCATAATTAGTTCAATTTATGTTAAGTGTTTTACAAGTATGGAATTATGTATTTTGATTCATGAACTAATCTAGTTTATGCCATTATTTAGAAATGGCGCCTAGTGGAAGGAATGGAAACCGTATCAATGCACGCACTCCGTGTAGGGATTGCCCTCCTACTCAGGATAATTATGGTGGAGCTAGTGATACAACTGGTGCTGATCAGCTTCTCACCATACTGGGACAACTCACGCAGGTTATGAATAACAACCTTACTCGTATGGAGCACCCTGATCCGCAACGTGGAGGATCAATGCTAGACCGTTTCATGAGGCAACAACCGTCAACCTTCAATGGGAGTACAAATCCTACAGTAGCTGAGCAATGGATAAATTCCTTAGAGAAAATATTCCATGCCTTGGGGAGTAGTGAAAGGGAGAAGGTTGTCATGGCAGTTTACCGCCTCACTGGAGATGCCGATCAGTGGTGGTCGCTGATTCAAAACATAAAGGAAGATGATGACGTATCGAATATGGAATGGAGGGAGTTCAAAGAGCTTTTCTTAGAAAAATATTTTCCTCGTGACCATCGAGCAGATATGGAAAGGCAATTTCTGAGTTTGAGGCAGAAGGAGGATGAGAATGTTGCAAAGTATGAGGCTAACTTTACAAGGTTAGCGAGGCATGCTGCCGATTATATACGTAACCCAAGGAGTAAGATTGATCGTTTCTTTGATGGGTTAAAACCATTTCTCCGTCGAGCCCTAGTATCACAATCCTTCTCATCATACGAAGATATTGTCTCGTGTTCTATCAAGACAGAAAAGGAATTCTCTAAGTCTTATGACAACAAAGTAAAGCAAGAGAAGAAGAGAACGGTGGAACAAGAGACAGATAAAGGAAAAAAGGGAAAGAAGGATTTTCCATTATGTGATAATTGTGGGAAGAATCACCCTGGTACTTGCCTAAAAGGAATGGGAGTCTGTTATAAATGTGGAGAAAAAGGTCACCAGGCACGTGATTGCAAGGGAAAGAAAGAGGCTGTCAAAGTTGAATGCTACAATTGTAGAGAAATGGGTCATTATGCAAATGAATGTCCTAAGCGTCAAGGAAACTTACCTCAGAAAAGGCCAAGGGATCAAGGACAATCTTATGCTATTACTACAGTTGAAGCGGAATAATTAATGTATTGGTGCTTTTGGACTCATGGATTATATTCTGGTTATTAGAATAATGTGATCTATATAAGGATTGTACTGTAGTACTTGTTGATTTCAGTAAGGTTTTAATATGATTAAGGTAATCATATTTTTAGTATGTGACAATAAGAGAAACTTTTCTTTGTATGGGGAATCTGATGCTACAATTGATTTTGGAATTAAGAGACATTTTAGAGAAAGTCTGGACAGAGTTATTTTGGATAACTATGATGGTTGGAGTGGATTAAGTTGATCTTTGGATAGTATGGTTTAAGGTTAAAAAATTTATGAAGATTGTTTTTGGAGTATTATAATACTATAGTTTTAGGAAAAGGACAACCTGCAGGGTGGGGCATAAACCGTCGCGTCGGACAAAGCTGTAGGAATCAAACCCACAATCAAAGTGCGAAAAGCCTTTATTTCCTACCACTAGCCTACAGGAAGTCCCTGGTTATTACAAAATAATTTTACTAATCTAAATGGTATGTTTTAACATTTTGAACCTTATACAATTAGGATAAGTATGATATTTTTGAGTTCTATTATCTTTTTGAGTGAAAGATGAGTTGAAGGTTGAAACTCTAATTGTCAAGCATAAATATATATATACCTATCTCTTATTCAATGAATAAATTAATTCTTAAACTTTAGTAAAGGGATATTAAAACAAAAAAATGTGTTATCCTAATACCTTATGTCTTGTTGAACTGATGATATTTTAAATCAATATAGATTGAAGGCTTTGAGGCCCTCAATTTGACAGTTGATTGTTATTGATGACCTCAATCACTCCCTACAAATATTTACATTTTTCCTCCAATTATATGTCTCTAATTGCCACCAATGTTCTCCTTATCGAGATTATAATTTGGTGGTGACTTTCTTATTTCCATTTACCTCTTATTAAGGCTAAATTTTATTAATCTTATTTCCGATGTGGGTTTTCCACAAAGGTATTTTCCCTTTTCAACCTTTTATTTTCAAAGAAAAATTTCAAATTGCGAGGACGCAATTTATTGAAGGAGGGGAGAATGTAACACCCCGAGCTTCCACGATACGCCTCTCTTTCAATAATGCAATAGCTTGCATTGTACGCAACTTCGAGTTCTAAAACATCGCGACAAATCAAAGTAGCCGTTATGAATAGTAATAACCACTTTTTAAAATTATAGAAATTTTATATTTCAAAATGGACTTCATTTTTGTATTCCTAATATTGAAATTAACCTATGTTGAATTTTTTGTAATTTTCTGAGAACTTCAAAATTTTTATGAATAGTGAAAAATACTTAAAACAACTTTTTTAATCAAAATAATTCATAGTGATAAATTATACTATTGAGTGCTTTTAGAGTATAATTAGAATATATTTTTACCATTTTATCCAATGGTGGTCATTAGAATTAATTTAACATTGAAATTGGACATAAACAATTGCCAATCTTTTGATATAAATTGTTTCTTAAAAACACGCTATTTGTTGTAACAGCGGGAATTAATTATAAAATTAATTAATGCAACTTATATGTTTGGAATTTTGTAAAATAGGCATCATTTTTGAATTCGGAATATCAATTATAGCTTAGGGTGAAATTTTGGCATTGTTCTGAAAAACTTCAATTTTTGATGAATAGTGAAACCACTAAGTGGTAGTTAAATAACTGATTTTTCGTTTAAATGAAATATTACCACTTCTGTGATTTGATTTTCAAAAATCCGACATACATGGTTGTCATTAAGAAGTAAAATGTGGTTCAATGAGATCAAAATTTTTTTTGGGTGAATAGTAACTTATTAAGTTCTTAATCGCGATTAGTGGTAATTAGGGTAGTTTAAGGTATAAATAATACTTTAATAATATTAAATGACCTAGACACATGTCCCAACATCATTGGTTGTGTCATGGCCGACCAAGACAAGCCATGGCCTAACTTGGGGACCCCATGGATCCACTTTTGTAGGGAAATAACATAAATTACTTTTTATTTAATGTTAAAGTGAAAATGACACTAACATAAATTGTTTTACTAAAACAATTTTTAAGTAGGGTTACACAAGTCCAAATTTTGACTATAAATATTCATTAGAAAGCTAAAAATATTTCCTACATCATAGTATTTTTTTTTATAATTTTTAGACATTAAATAAATTAAATTATTTATGACATCATTATGATGTGGCGATGACCTCATTATTTAACGATTTAAATAAAATGAGAAGATAATTCAAAATCCAAGGCTTACACTTGTCCAAAGCCTATTGGATGAAGAGATTTCGAAGCCTTATCACCTTAGCCTCGAATTATATATGTGTGGGACCTTTAGAATCCGAAAAGCATTGTGAAATAATGAAACATTTCAATCTTTCCAAAAGTGCCCCTCCTCTCCACTTATAAAAGGCCCCCACCTCTCCCACCTCATTTACACTTTAAAGCCATTTGGCTCGGCCAACCTCTGCCCAAATACTCTCCCAACATTCCTCCCTTACTCCTAGAAACCTCACTTTGGGCAGAACTCTTCCCAAGGAAGCCTTTAGCTCAAATCAAAAAGAGTTACCCGATTTTGAGGTAATGTCTTTTCTAATGTTGTTTTGTTTTATTTTTCTTCTCCAACCCCCTAAACTCTTTTTATTCATTTCTTTTGTAACAACACCAGTATCCTCAATATACTAGGTTGTTGTTATAAGAAGTATTAGAGCTACACTTACACACACCTACATCAAATGGTTAAAGAACATACGGTTTCTGTGGATGGCGAATTTCTGCCTCACGAAGCGATGATTGTTCAACACTCGTATAACACCTTCAAAGGTGGCCATTAAGATGTCACTATTTTTATATATGATATATAATATGTTTTTGTTTTACTTATGCTTCTTTATTTCTCATTTATGGCATACTTTATGATTTCCATTATGGGTAAACGCGATAATTTCATTTTAGGAAGTGCGGACTACCGCCCCCTCAAAGTGATTTGAATCGTTAATGCCATATGTGGGATGAATAAAGGATGGAGTAAATGGTATTATACACTATATTATACCGGACTTATATTATACCTTTATATCATTATGATTTAGTTCCATTAAATATGAAATTGAAATGAAAGTAGCGTTCATGCGTACGTACGGCTTACCGTCTCCATGAACGGTGCATTTCATTTCTTACCTCTAAATGTTACGTAATATTATAAATGAATGTATATACTGGATATATAAGATATATATGACATATAAATCATGAATATAATTCTGGATATAATGGATATTTCACCACATAAACAACTTGTAATTATAAGAAGCTTATTGTTGACTCAAGTACCAAAGATCGACAAAACGACCGTTATTAACTTAAATAATTACATAATGTTCATATCATTGTAATAAGTGATATAATAAGGATAATGAAGTTGAAAATGGTTCTTAATAAGGTATATATTAACTCTAGTTTATTATTCAGGAGGTTAAAGAACGGTTGAGTCAAGTCAGACACGAGGTAAGGGAACTTCTTAACCCAACTTCAATTCTTTGGGTTAATCTCCTACTTTCAAATTACTTCATGATATTATTATGTCCTATCTTGTATTTGTACTTTCTTTATGTGTATCTATAGTGAATACACCTAATAGATCTACTTTATTTGTAAGGGAACTTCTTAACCCAACTTCCATTCTTTGGGTTAATCTCCTACTTTCCGATTATGTCATGATATTATTATGTATTATTTTGTATTTTTACTTTCTTTATGTGTACCTATAGTGAATACACATAATAGATCTATTTTATTCTAAAAATGATCTTTTTAAGGACTTCGTCTCAATCACCATCCACTGAGACATATTTGGTTTTATACACAACTTTCTTTTATACGGTGTATAAACCCCTTTGACTTTTACGTTTATTCAAAAGGAATCTTTTTTATACGAAGTGTTTTGCTAAACGACAAAAGGGAATGTTTTTCTTTCCGTACTTATGCGGCGACAACGACTTCTCCACCGCCGTGACCACTATTTGAGTTTCGGCTTCCTCTAAAAGCCATCTTTTTTTTTAATGAAAAATAAATACAAAGTTTTAACTTTCTTTTATTTTGGTATTGAAAATGGTTTTGAAAGAGTTTTTATCAATGTGTTGTATTGATATCTTGTGATTGAAATGTGGAAATGTTATGTTTCCTTTATGCATGTTTTATGTGATACGATTATGTTATGGTTTATGATATGTTTAAACCTATTCATATGAGGAATGTATTGGACTTAATAAGTGACGGGTGGAGCCCGCTATAGCTCCTCGATGCATCGGTAGGTCTCATGAGACAACTAGACGTGGAATTGGCCGAGGCCCTTTCCCAATTTGATTTATGGTTTTGGCCGAGGCCTTAATCATTTTAGATGTCTTGGCCGAGGCCTTGACAAAATGTTTCAGAATGTCCGGCATTATACATTCCCTCATTATGAAAGTGGTTATTGTTATTGCATGTGATTATTCGACCAGTAGAATATCCATGTGAAGAAGTGAATGGCATTATCTCATTTTACTTTTGCCATATTATGTTGAAGTTCATGTTTAAAAGGCTTTTGTTTTATTTATACATTGCCTTAATTGTTAATGATTATTTATGAAAGCTTCCGCATTATTGTTATCCTTACTGAGCATCTGAGCTCACCCCTTTCAATGTTTTAATATTTTCCAGGATGTGAAGAAGTATTTTATGAATGACCTGCAGGGATAGTCAGAAGAGGATATGAGTGTGGACTATGAAGACCATGCTATTGTAGTTTGTTTAATTTTTGATGTAATGAAAGAATTATGAATGCATCTAGTGTTTCCAAGGCTACTAAACTAATCGGTCTTTCGAGACTTGATCTTTTGTGATCATGCCAATGTTACGAAGTAATGCACCGACTCTGGGTAGCTGGGGTCGGGGCGTTACAGAGCCATAGCCATAAGTTTCCAAAACAACTGAACCTTCACTGATTTTACCTGAATGAGACTTAGTCCCAACTTTTCTGACTCACCTACCTCTCACCAAAATAGTGGTGATCTATAATGTCTTCCATAAAGTGCCTCATATGGTTTCATCTATATAATTTCATGATGACTGTTGTTATAGGAGAACTCCACTAAATCCTTGTGCTTCTTCCAAGAACCACCAATGTCAAGAACACAAGCTCACAACATGTCTTCTAACACCTATATGGTATTCTTAGACTACCCATATAACTGTGGGTGGAAGGTTGTACATAACAAAACATGTGTACTAAGCGAATTCTAAAAACCCAGCTAGAAGTGTGATGTAAAAAGAAAATCATGGTATGAAACTATAGCTTGTGGTACCCCATGAAAACAAACTATCACTCATACATATAGTTCTCCCAAATTCTCTACAGTAAATGTATCCCTAATAGGCACGCAATGTGCTACCTTTCTTAGTTGATCGACAACGACCCAAAGAGAATCATTTTTCATTTTTTTATTTGGAAGTCCTACCAAAAATTACATAATAATGTTGTCCCACTTCTATTTCATAATAGGCAATGTCAGCAATAGGTCTCTAAGTCATTGATGTTCTTCCTTCACCTGCTGATCGGTGAAACATCTTCTCACAAACCTTGTTATATCCTTTTTCAGGTCTGGAAAACAAAATTATAGTTGTAGGTTGTAACACCCCAATATTTCATAGTGTTTTATTTCTTCAAAATAATTCAATAACTTGCACTACATGCAACACCGAGTTAAAGCGCACCATGACTTACCAAACTAGCCTTTATGAATAGTAATACCTACTTTTTGAAAATTTATAAATTCTATCTCTCAAAATGGACTTAATTTTTGGATTAGTAATATCAAAATCATCCTAGGGTGATATTTCGGTACTTTTCAGATAACTTTAATATTTTGATGAATAGTGAAAATTACTAAATTTTAATTAAAAACAAATTTTTTTAATCAAAATAATTAATAGTGATAAATTATGAATTTGAGTGGTTTTAAAGTATATTTTTAATATATTTTTACCATTTAATACAACTTTGGTCATTGGACATAATTTCACAATTAAACCGAACATAAACAAGTATCAATCTTTTGATAGTTATTATATCTTAAAAACACGCTTTTTGTTTTGACAACAAGAATTAATTTTAAATTAATTTCTGCCACTTCTGTGTTTTGAAGATTGAAAAATGGATTCCATATTTGGAATCAGGATGTTCAAATTTTGTAAATAGGTAACTTTTATTTTTAGACATTTTGAATAATTACTTCGGTAAATATTTTATTTACCATGGTTAAGGGTAAATTCGGTAAATAAGGGTTAAAAATAATATTATAATAATACTAAATTACCCTAAAACATTTCCTAGACTTATTGGTTGATAAATTTTCGACCATAGGCATCTTTGGGTCAATTTTGGGACCCCATGGAGCCACTTGTAGGAGATAGGGACACTTTATTTTAATTAAGTTAAAATGAATACAAAAATGACACAAGCATATATCTTTCAAAAAAACAATTTTTACATAGGGTTATATATGTTTGATTTTCGACTATAAATATTAATTAGAAAGATAAAACGATTTCCTACATAATTATATTTTATTTATAATTTTTAGATATTACATTATTTAATTTATTTATGACACAATGATGATGTAGTAATTACCATAATAGTGAAAATTTAAAATAATTTATATTATAAATACCCAAATAAATATAATTTGAGACTTTTCATGAATTAAAATAATTTTATTGGATAGTATGCCATATTAGTATTTATTTAATTATCTCTTTTCGAAGTAATAATTCTGTTATGAGTTTCATAAAAATCAACTATTGAATAGTGTCAAAATTGACATATAAGAGTTTTTTAAAAAAATATTATATTATTAATTGATATTAAATTCCTAAAATTCTGACGTTCGGACAAGAGACTTATATCATGATATTGATATCATTAATGGACCACATTGGGGTCTATTATATGTATATAGAAAGTTTATTAACTATATAATATAAAAATACAAAGTGACATGGTAAATGTCAAACTAATTAACTAAGAGTTAAAACTAAAAGATAAGGTTAATATAGTAACCCAAACCTGTATAAATTTTATTGGTTTAATGGTTTTCGACCTATCCCAACCTTAAACATTGAATAATCAACTTTGGAGCCATTAGAAACCGAATATAAATTTATTATAAATTAATATTTCTAGCTTTTCCAAAGGTGCCCCTCACCCCTCTTATAAAAGAAAACTCCTCCTTCTCATTTCTTCACACCTTAAAAGCCTTTTTGTTCGGCCAAAATCTACCCCAATACTCTCCAAAATTCCCTAAATACAACCTAGAGGCTTTATTTGGATCAGAAATCCAACCTAAGGAGCCCTTTTGATCAAATCAAAAGAAAGAACCCGAAGAAGATGTAATGATTTCACCACCCTTTTCCAAGTTCCTTTCTTCTTCCACTTATTCTTTCTTTGTTATTACCATTATAAAATAATAAATCCAGTATCATATATAAACTGTGATGTTATTATAAATATGGTACAACTGTATTCATTATTATATCCACCCTTTGAATAACATGTCACCATACGTGCGTACGTACGGCTTACCGTCTCCACGACGCGGTGTAATTGTTATTCAATATATTATTATTTGGATGGATATAATAATGATGTGTAACTCATGTAAATAATAAATATAAAATTTTAATCATTCTGTATATATGATATACCATCCATTTATATATTATTTTAATATCAAAAGAATGATATTGTCACTCGTGCGTACGTACGGATTACCGTCTCCACGAACGCGATGAGATTCATTCTCTATCATATCCATTCAAGTATAATTCTCATTTTATGATTAATTATAGTATATAAGGACTTGATATCTTTCTGGATAAGATTAATATACAACCTCTCCATTACAAACATGGCTTACGCAACAAAACATATAAAATAAAACGAGTAAGTTAACACCCGAAACAACGATAATACTAATATATTATTAAAAAATCAATGTTAAAAGATCATATATGATATCATATTAATGTATATGATTCTTGTATAATTTAATAACAATTATTTCTCCATTATACAGGAGGTTAACCTACCCCAACCAAGGAAAAGTACAAGGTAAGGGTTATTTCACAATCTCTTCATTATCCGAGGTTGTTTATACGTAATAATCTACTGGGATCTCTTTATCATCGACATCCATGTTACTTAAAAATGAATTTAAATTTTTTTTTACAATTTAATATACAATGGTTTAAAGTCATTTATACCCTTATTTGTTTTGAAAGTAATATTTCCGTCATTTTCCAAACAAGGCACTTTTAACCTTTTCGACAAATTTAAGGTAAGAATGTTTTTTTAACTTATACGGCAGGTGCAGCTCTTTACCGCCGTTATAAAATCATCAAAGATTCCCTTACAAAATTATAAGGATATTTTCAAAGTAAATGTTTTATTTTATGATTGTGTGACTTTTAAATGATTTCAAAATGGATATTTTAATAATTTATGAAAGGTTCTCTTTATAAAAATCAGAATTTTAAATGTTTTAAAGATTTATCTTTCTAAATATTTTTAATTAATATCCTTGTTTTCAAAATGATTTGAAATGACATTTCTTTTAAAAAGTTTCAAAGTGGTATGGAACACTTTGATTCAAAAATCCCTTTTAAATTACTTCCTTTATAAATGGGTGACTTTTCAATGATTTCGAGAAAAGAGATATTCCTCTCAAATGGTTTTGATTTCATCTATGTCAACATCCTTGTTGGATTTTAAGGTTATTTGAAGTTGATTTATTATGATACAAAACTTTTTTATTTTATTGAAGGTTTGGTGATATGTTTTACTGTGGATGTGTAATTTTATTACCATTCATGGTTTATGATGAATGTATTGACATTTCGTATGCTAGTTTTAATACGAATGTTTATGTTATGTTTAAAACTTTTCATATGGGAATGCAATGGACTTAATATGTGACAGGTAGAGCCCACTATAGCTCCTAGATGCATCAGTAGGTCTCATGAGACAAACTAGTGTCTTTGCATAAGGCCTTGGAAAAATCTAATTTGTTGTATTGGCACGAGGCCTTAGCTATGTGGTTATGATAGTCTGGAATTTTGCATTCCATCATTATGAAAGTTGTTATTGATATTGCATGTGATTATTCGATTTGTAGAATATCCATGTGAATAAGTAAATGACATTATTTCATTTTACTTTTTCTATACTATGTTGAAGTTCAAGTTTAAAAGGATTTTGTTTTAGTTATACATTTCCTTAAATGTTTATGCTTATTTTTGAATGGTTCCGATATATTGTTATCCTTACTGGGCATTTGAGCTCACCCCTTTTCTATGTTTTATTTTTCCTAGGATGTGAAGAAGTAAGTTATGAATGACTTGAAGGAATTTTATGTGGGGATATGAGTGTGGAATATGGAGACTATGTTGTTGTAGTAGTTTTTCACTTTATGATGTAATGTAAAAATTTATGAATATATCTAGTGTTTCCAAGGCTACTAAACAAATCGGTCATTCGAGATTTGATCTTTCTTGTGATCATGCCAATGTTACGAAGTAATGAACCGACTCTGGGTAACTGGGGTCGGGGCGTTACAGTTTGTATAAGAGGATGTTTAGTACAAACCATGGAAGCTATATTTAGATAAACTCTGATTAGAGCACATAGACTTAAGATTTACTTTGAGGATTAGTATAGAATAACTTCCTAGAATTTTGGTATTGTAGAGATTTTGTGAGTTTTCTGAGAAATACATCCCTGTCTAGATATGAGCAGGTAGAGGCGGCTCTGGCACAGATGTACCTAGGGGTAAAACCCGAAAACACCGCTTTGAGCTAGACTCAAACGGGAACTGTTGCACGACAACGGGCCTTGCCGCACTCTTGGTTACGACACTCCTGGGGGATATGCTTAGGATAACTCTCATTTTCTTTACAAATCATTATGAAGGGTTTATGAGTATATACATCCTCAAAGAAAACATTTTTATGATTATGTATTATATCCATAAACTATTTAATTTATGTTATGTGTTTTACATGTTTGGGATTAGGTATTGTAATTCATAAACGAATCTAGTGTATGTCGTTGTTTATAAATGGCGCCCAGTAGAAGGAATGAGAACTTCAACATTGCACATGATCCAAAGAGAAAAAAGGATCATATCTTTCATAGTCTTAAGCCAGAATTTATAAGAGAAATAGTCTCCCATGTATTATCATCATATGAAGAAATAATATCATGTGTTGATAAGATAAGTAAAGAGTTTACTGAGTCCTATGGCTTTGATGGGAATCAAGAGAAGAAAAGGATGGAAGAGAGAAAGATGGGTAAAGGGAAGAGGGAAAAGAAGAATTTCCCCATATGTGATTACTGTGGGAAGAAACACCCTGAACTTGCCTGAAAGGAATGGGAGTTTGTTATAAGTGTGGAGGAAAAGGGCACAAAGTACGTGACTGCAAGGGTAAGAAAATGGTTTCAAATGTACAACACTTCATTTGCAAGGAGTTTGGACACTACGTGAACCTATGTACGAGTCATCAGACTATGCCCCAAATGATGCTATTGGATAATAATCATGTTATGATACTACCACAGATGAAAAGGAATGATTAGAGTTCTTATGTTGATTATGTCATTTGAGTGTTGTATCAACAATGTACTTGTTATAACAATTATGGAGTATATAAGGATTGTACTGCACTACTATTTCATTAAGGACTTGATATTGTGTGGAACAAATTGAAGTGACTCAATAGCAGGATAAATATTTGGAAAATATATGGTTGAGAGACTGATAAATCATAATATAGTTCTGATACCGAGGGAGTGATTTTGGAATAATACATGATTGATTTGGATAAATTATATTGGACATTCTTGACTACCATGAAACTGATTAATGATTTGTATATTACATCATTGTTAGGGTTTAAAACATTTTTGGATTGAAGGAGTATATCTATTATTCTTTAAGGAATACAGGATCATGAATGTAATCAATAAGGTTTTATGGTAATTCAGGATGTTGCAGTGTTTTAAAAGAATAAATGATAAAGGTGTTCACATACGCGGAAAAAGGGATCTTTATTGTGTTTACCTTCCTTATAAATTTTGGACTGAAGTATTTTGGATAGTTCTATTTTGGATTATTTTGGAATTCCAAAAAAGGACAACCCAGAGGTCGGGCGGCAACCCATCACGTCTGGCAAGGCCACGAGACTTGAACCCACAACCGAAGGGTGACAAGGGTGTATCACCTACCACTGACCCAAGTGATGTCTGGGATTAAATAATGAATTTTTTTAGAAGATCTGGTAGATGAATTATAAACTTGTTTTTCTGGAACCCTATACGAATAGGATAAATAGAATATATTTTTTATGATCTATTATCTTTTAGAGTGAAGCACGAGTTTTTGGTAGAAAGTAGATAAAGCATGGAACTCTACTTGTCAAGAATATATGTTTTCTTCTTCTCTTATTCTATGAAGAAATTAATTCTTATACTTTATTTAAGGAATCCTAAAACCAAAAATGTGTTATCCTAATACCCTATGTTTTGTTGAACCGATGGTATTTCAAATCATCATAGATTGATGAATTTAAGGACCTCAATTTTACACTTGTTTGTGATTGATGAACTCAATCACTACCTATAAATATTTAAATTTTTCCTCCAATTATATGTCTCTAATTTCCACTAATGATCTCCTAATAAAGATCATAATTTGGTGGTGACCCTTTCATTTCTCGTCTTCATCATATTAAGAATACATTTTAGGAACCTAATTTCCGATGTGGTTTTTCCCACAAAGATATTTTCTATTTTCAACATTTTATTTTCGAAAAACAATTTCAAATCTCAAGGACGCAATTTATTGAAGGATAGGAGAATGTAACACCTTAATATTTCATAGTGTGTTATTTCTTTAAAATAATTCAATAACTTGCACTACACGCAACACCGAGTTAAAGCGCACCATGACTTACCAAACTAGCTGTTATGAATAGTAATACTTACTTTTTGAAATTTTATAAATTCTCTCTCTTAAAATGGACTTCATTTTTTGATTCGTAATATCAAAATTATCCTAGGGTGATATTTCGGTACTTTTCAGATAACATTAATATTTTGATGAATAGTGAAAATTACTAAATTTTAATTAAAAACAACGTTTTTAATCAAATTAATTAATAGTGATAAATTATGAATTTGAATTGTTTTAAAGTATATTTAGAATATATTTTGACCATTTAATACAATGTTGGTCATTGGACATAATTTCACAATTAAACCGAACATAAACAAGTATCAATCTTTTGATAGTTATTATATCTTAAAAACACGCTTTTTGTTTTGACAACGGTAATTAATTTTAAATTAATTTATGCCACTTCTGTGATTTGAATTTGGAAAAATGGATTCCATAATTTTAATCAGTATGTTCAAATTGTTTAAATAGGTAAATTTTATTTTTATACATTTTGAATACTTACTTCGGTAAATATTTTATTTACCATGGTTAAGGGTAAATCCGGTAAATAAGGGTTAACAATATAAAATTATAAAAATACTAAATTACACAAAAACGTGTCCTAGCCTTATTTTTTGAAACATGTTCGACCATAGGCATCTTTGGGCCGATTTAGGGACCCCATGGAGCCACTTGTAGGTGATAGGGACACTTTATTTTAATTATGTTAAAATGAATACAAAAATGACACAAGCATATATCTTTTAGAAAAACAATTTTTACATAGGGTTATATATGTTACATTTTCAACTATAAATATTCATTAGAAATATAAAACGATTTCCTACATAATTATAGTTTATTTATAATTTTTAGAGATTACATAATTTAATTTATTTATGACACAATGATGATACAGTAATTACCATAATAGTTAAAATTTAAAGTAATTGATATTATAAATACCCAAATAAATATAATTTGAGACTTTTTATGAATTAAAATAATTTTATAGGATAATATGACATATTAGGATTGATTTAATTAACTTTTTTAGAAGTAATCATTCTGTTATGAGTTTCACAAAAAATCAACTATTGAATAGTGTCAAAATTGACATAAAAGAGTTTTTAAAACAAATATTATATTATGAATTGATATTAAATTCCTAAAAATCTAAGGTTCGGCCAAGAGACTTATATCATGATGTTGGTATCATTAATGGACCACTTTGGGGTCGCTTGGATGTATATAGTATGTTTATTAACTATATAATATAAAAATACAAAGTGACATGGTAAATGTCAAACTAATTAACTAAGAGTTAAAACTAAAAGATAAGGTTAATATAGTAACCAAAACCTGTCTAAATTCTATTGGTTGAATGGTTTTCTACCTATCCCCACCTTAACCTTTTACTAATCTACATTGGAGCCTTTATAAACCGAATATGAATTTATTATAAATTAATATTTCTAGCTTTTCCAAAGGTGCCCCTCACCCCTCTTATAAAAGGGAACTCCTTCTGATCATTTCTTCACACCTTCAAAGCCTTTTGGTTCGTCCAAAATCTGCCCAAATAGTCTTACAACTTCCCTCACTACAACCTAGAGGCCTTAGTTTGATCAGAAAGCCAACCCAAGGAGCCCTTTTGATCAAATCAAAAGCAAGAACCCGAAGAAGAGGTAATGATTTCACCACCCTTTTCCAAGTTCCTTTCTTCTTCCACTTCTTCATTCTTTGTTATTACCATTCTAAAATAACAAATCCAGTATCATATATATACTGTGATGTTATTATAAATATGGTAAAACCATATTCAGTATTATATCCACCCTTTGAATAACATGTCACTATACGTGCGTACGTACGGCTTACCGTCTTCACATCGTGGTGTAATTGATATTCAATATATTATTATTTGGATGGGTATAATAATGATGTGTAACTCATGTAAATAATAAATATAACTTGTTAATGATTCTTTATATATGATATACCATCCATTTATGTATTATTTTAATATCAAAAGAATGATATTGTCACTCGTGCGTATGTACGGATTACCATCTCCACGAACGCGATGAGATTCATTCTCTATCGTATCCATTCAAGTATAATTCTCATTTTATGATTAATAATAGTATCTAAGGACTTGATATAATTATGGATATGATTAAGATACATCCTATCCATTACAAACAAGGCTTATGTAACAAAACATATAAAAGAAAACGAGTAAGTTAACACCCGAAACAAAGATAATACTAAGATATTATTAACAAATCAATATTAAAAGATCATATATGATATCATATTAATGTATATGATTCATGTATAATTTAATAAAAATTATTTCACCATTATACATGAGGTTAACCTACCCCAACCAAGGAAAAGTACAAGGTAAGTGTTATTTCACAATCTCTTCATTATCCGAGGTTGTTTATACGTAATAATCTACTGGGATCTCTTTATCATCGACATCCATGTTCCTTAAAAATGTATTTAAAATTTTTTTTACTATTTAATAGACAATGGGTTAATGTCATTTATACAATTTTGTGTTTTTAAAGGAATCTTTCTGTTGTTTTCCAAACAAGGCACTTTTAACCTTTTTGACAAATTTAAGGTAAGAATGTTTTTTTAAATTATACGGTGAGTGCGGCTATTTACCGCCGTTATAAAATCGTCAAAACTTCCCTTACAAGAATATAAGGTTATTTTCAAATTAAATGTTTTATTTTATGATTATGTGACTTTCAAATGATTTCAAAATGGATATTTTAATAATTTATGAAAGGTACTCTTTATCAAAATCAGAATTTTAAAATTTTTAACGATTTATCTTTCTAAATATTTTTAATTAATATCTTTGTTTTCAAAATGATTTGAAATGAAATTTCTTTTCAAAAGTTTCAAAGTGGTATGGGAAACTTTGATTCAAAAATATCTTTTAAATTACTTCCTTTATAAATGGGTGACTTTTCAATGATTTCGAGAAAAAAGATATTCCTCTGAAATGGTTTTGATTTCATCTATGTCAACATCGTTGTTGGATTTTAAGCTTATTTAAAGTTGATTTAGTATGATACCAAAATTTTTTATTCTATTGAAGGTTTTGTGATATGTTTTACTGTGGATGTGTTATTTTTATACCATTCATGTTGTATGAAGAATGTATTGACATTTCGTATGCTAGTTTTAATACAAATGTTTATGTTATGTTTAAACCTCTTCATATGGGAATGCATTGGACTTAATATGTGACGGGTGGAGCCCGCTATAGCTCCTCGATGCATCGGTAGGTCTCATGAGACAAACTAGTGTCTTGGCACAAGGACTTGGAAAAATCTTATTTTTAGTCTTGGCACGAGGCCTTGGCTATGTGGTGATGATAGTCTGGCATTATGCATTCCATCATTATGAAAGTGGTTATTGATATTGCATGTGATTATTCGATTAGTATAATATTCATGTGAATAAGTAAATGTCTTTATTTCATTTTACTTCTTCCATATTATGTTGATGTTCAAGTTTAAAAGGCTTTTGTTTTAGTTATGCATTGCCTTAAATGTTTATGCTTATTTTTTAAAGTTTCTGATATATTGTTATCCTTACTGGGAATTTGAGCTCACCACATTTCTATGTTTTATTTTTCCCAGGATGTGAAGAAGTAAGTTATGAATGACCTTCAGGGATTTTATGGGGGGATATGAGTGTGGAATATGGGGACTATGTTGTAGTAGTAGTTTTTCAATTTATGTTGTAATGTAAAACTTTATGAAAATATCTAGTGTTTCATAGGCTACTATACCAATCTGTCTTTCGAGATTTGATCTTTCTTGTGATCATGCCAATGTTACGAAGTAATGCACCGACTCTGGGTAACTGGGGTCGGGACGTTACATAGGTCATGGTACATTTTTGTCACCATAGGATGTACCACCCATTTTGAGGCATGAAATTCTCACATGAGTTCCTATCGCATACTCATAGGCACAAAAACCAGTTTTTTCACAATGATGGTCTCCTCCTCATCTATTATCCATTATAAAGGTGTCTCCCCACCTTCAAAGATTTCCCTCGAGACTAAACACTTTAGATCCTCATACTTCCTATCCCTAGTCTGTCTTACGAGTGTAAACTCAACTACTACAGAAACTATAGTGTTCCTTTCTGACTCACCTAAACCACCACATTCCTTTCTGCTTGCAAATTAATCATCTTCCACTCTGCACTCGAACACATACTAACAGAGTCAGATTTTTCCAGCTCAAGGCATCAGCCACACTATTTTCATTTCTACGTGTATATTCCAGTTCAACGTCAAAGGATTGAATACACTCTACCCATCTTTGATGCAAAAGATTAATGTCGTGTTGTGAAAAGATATAATTCATGCTTTTTTGATCCGTAAAAATTTTAAACATTTCACCCAAAAGATTGTGTCTCCAACACTTAAGAGCATAAACAACTTCTGCCAACTCGAGGACATGCATAGGGTAATTCCATTCATGTTTCCTCAACTACCCAGACCCATAAGCAACG
The DNA here is from genome assembly GCA_963277665.1 of Viscum album. NCBI lineage: Eukaryota > Viridiplantae > Streptophyta > Magnoliopsida > Santalales > Viscaceae > Viscum > Viscum album. The sequence continues at coordinate 1,599,740,411 of OY728141.1, forward strand.
AATCAACCCCCTTGAATCAACAAAACTCATAGTCTGATCCTATAAGCATCAAAATACACTTTTTACTCCTCACCCGACTTAGGTAATATCAAAATTCGTGTCGATGTCAAGTTCTTATTTAACTCCTAGAAATCATTCTCGCATGCTTCTATCCAATAAAACATTATCCCTTTATTTGTAAAACCTAGAAGCGGTGCTGCCAATTGGGAGAATTCCTGGACGAACATCCTGTAATAACAATCTAATCCGAAAAGGAAATAAGATATCAAAAAAAATTCTTAGGCTGCATTGAAGATGTCCCTGCCTGCACATTTTCAAGATCCACTACCACACCTTCCTCTGAGACGATGTTCCTTAAAAACTGTACATGGTCAATCCAAAAACAGAAAATTAGATAACATAGCATATAGTGGATGCACTCGTAGTGTACCCAGATGATGTCATGATGTTTGGCATGATCATCACGAGTCTTAGAGAACACCAAGATGTTTTCCACATACACAACCTCAAACTGATTTAAGTATGGATGAAAGTTCTTGTTCTTCAATGCTATAAACACTATTATAATGTGTGTCAACCCAAACAACATTAAAACAAACTCTTAAAGGCCATACCTGCATCGAAATGTAGTTATTGGTATACTATAAGTCTGAACTATCACATGATGATACCCTAATCATAGATCAATTTTTGAGAACACACAAGCCCCCTTCAACTAGTCTAATAGATCATTGATATGTGGTAGAGGATATCAGTTATTCTCAATCATTTTATTCAACTTTTGGAAATCAACACACAAGCGTAAAATCTAGTCATCCTTCTTTGCAAACAAAACATGTGATCCCCAAGGTGACATTCTTGGATGGATAAACCCTTTATCCTCCAATTCCTCCAACTACATTTTGAGCTCTTGAAGTTCAGTCTATTCCATTTTATAAGGTAGAATAAATAATGGCTCATCCCCCAACATGATCTCAATAGATAATTCCACAACCCCCTCAGGTGGAAACCCTAAAAATTCTTCAGGAAAGACATCCTGAAAAAGTTCTACTAATGGTGTAAGGATATATTGCCTATAACTCCCATCATCCTGCAAATGAATAGAAACTTGGCCTATGAGCTCTCCTAATTTCTGAATATTTCACCCAACTCAGATTGAATGGATATCCCATTCTCCACAAAGAACATATTGGTCAACCTTAGGAGATACAAAGATCACTCTCCTACGGTAAAAATTTTTGTGGGATTTGTATAAGACTAGCCAGTCTATACCCATAATCATGTTGATGCTTGATATTTCCAGGACATAGATATCCCAATAATAATGATACTCTCTGATCTCTATATAACATCCTTTGCATAAACAGATTTCCCTAGTTCGTGTTCCAACTGGTGTATCAATATTAATCACCCCTCTTGTAGACTCTACATCTAGGATCAAACAATTTTCATGATTTGAAGATATAAAAGAATGAAAGGCACTAGTATAAAAAAAGGTAGTAAAAAATGTTGAAGCAACAAGAGAAGTACCTCTCACTGTCTGTGGACCAGCCTCGCTCTCCACATGTATATGCTACACTACATGTAAAAGTCATACCACTCATCATTGTGTTGTCGTCAGACCCCCTTGAGTAGCACCACTCTGCTGATACGGGTGATCATACACTAAACAACCATGACCACTGCCTCTACCAGTAGAACTCTAGATACTAGAACTATAGGGTGTATAAGTCCCCCTTCTCAAGATCTAACTCTGAGCATCTATTCCCTAAGAACCATTCTGCCGCTACTTCCAGTAGAACTTCTGAAGGTGTCCCATCCTGTGAAAAAACTGTAACTCGATTGGTGGTTGAGGAAATTGTTTACAATAGTTTCCCTTCCTACCACACTAGTGGAAAAGAACATGAGTAAGATTTGGTGGAACTATTCCTCTAGAATATCCTCCTTTATTTCCATTTTCATGAATAAGGTTATCGTAATGGCACTTCATTCTCTCAGAAGGCACAATCCCTGATTGTCCAATGATAGCTACCTGTATAGAACTGGAAGCCTCCCTTAGGTTCCCCTCTAAAATGAGATCCAGTCTAACCACTTCGGATAATTTCTTCAGCATAAATACATTCACCTGGGACTTAATTTCACACCTATGGCTGTCCTGGAATACTTATACCGAAGAAGCCTAATCTGTCGCCAAATCTAGAGAAAAATGCTATAATTATGTGAAACATCTATCAAAATACATTATGGATATGATTTTTGAGTCAGAGGAATAAACTTTGAATCCATCCCCTATCTCAAAGTCTCTGGAGATAATCTCTCTAACAACATCTCTAGAAATTCATTTTATAACATATTAACAGCCTATCTAGACTATACCTGAATGACCCATCATTGCTTCGCTGAACCCCATAGAATATAAGCAGCCAACTTGTCCATCATCTCAACCAGAGTCTCTAAATGGTTAGGTATCATATCTATGGATTAAATCCATATTTCTTCTCTTTCAGGTCCGCCCTCTCCAGTAAAAGTAGCAGGGTGTTGTATCAGAAACTCCCTTGTCAACTCCAACATGCTTCTAAGAACCCACATTAGGTCATTCTCCATGAATTGCAATAAATAAGATGAGTTATCTCATAATTTCTCCCTTTCCTCCTCATCATGAACTAATTATGCCACAAGTTCCCTGTCTTGAATTTCTTTTTGGGGCATACCCCTCAGTCTCTCCCTAAAAAAGCATAATGGATGAATATATCTACAAATCCAAACACACTTCTTCAGTCACATAACGCAACATTTTAATATTTACATAAGAGGAGAAACTAATAGAACATGCTCATCATGTCCATTCACCCTTTTTTTCACCACACGATCAATACTGAGGCCTTATTACAACCCTTAACCATCCTACTCCTAGGTCTGGGCTAACAAGGGTACACACATCCTCATTAATTTATCCAACCATTAATTAATCAAATTATCTAAAACTAATTAATTCACCAATTAATTAATTAATTATAATCATTTCATTAATCAAGGTTCTCATTAGAAACGAATTTATTATCATTTTTCATCATTATTTAAATCTCACAACAAGGAAAAATATTTCATGTTAAACAACATACCCATATCACATTTTTAACATGAGATCCTTGAATTATGCCTCTTACAACAACCTTGAGTGCCTAGAATGATGCATGAAGACTCAATTATCATTTCTCTTTAAGAAATGAATCAAAATTCTAATATTGTCAAAACAAATATCACATTGCACCAAAATTGTGTAACCTAAAGTGATATAACATCCAATTGTAACATCAAACAGAAATAACAATAATCCCACCCTATGTACTGATATTTTCCCCCACACATGGGTTTGAAACTCCAATGCATGAGCTCATTACCCAGCCTTCAGTCTTCTAACTCTCCTATATACATTTCCCACAATAGTAAGACATAATAAGAATAAAGAAAAGAAAACTCCTCTAATACCACTTTGTGACGTCCCAACCCAGGTGCCACTAAACGGTTCCCCGATCCAGTTGGCCACATGCCCTAAAACGTTTCGTCCCATACGCTAGAGGGTTCCCACTAGCAGTGAGGGTCTAGTAATTTAGTCTTGGGGAGTCTATACCCTATTTTATCATAAGAAAACACCAAGGTAAGAAAACAAAAATAACCAAGTGATGAATAATATAAATAACCCAAACAATGCCATGTCATATGATTGTCAAAAACTATAAAAGATATTAGTCAACTGGAAGGTAAAACATGCTATGACAATGAAAGTGTCAAGTGTCTACAATGTAACTCAATGTGAAACACAAAAACTCCAAGTGGGTCCCGAACCATGTCCGGATCCCTCAACCATGCTGAAATCCCAAACAAAAACCTATCTTAGGACATCGAACTTATCCTTTCCTACAACAACAAAGTCCACCCAGGTACCGATCATACAGCCTGAATAGGGTGTGAGTACAACTCAGTAGGCCAAAACTAATAGTGTATAAAACTAGTCCAGTTAAAAGATGGATAATGCAGTTCTTATGAAGAAATAAATACAATGCCTAATTAAATAGTTATCACATTTTCATTTAATCTATAATCATCATATTAGGCCCAGTTTCAATTCATGTTTCACATTTGAATTATTATTTGTTATTGTCACTCATTCGGTGTAGGTCGTTATGCCCAGTACACCAAATCTCATTATGTATAGGTCATCCTGCCTAGCACCTCATATCTCCTTCAATGTAGGTTGTCATGCCTAGAACCCCATACCTCATTCGGTGTAGGTTTCCATGTCTAGAAACCCATATCTCAAGATTTGATAACTATAGGGGAGGAACACCATTTCCAAGTCCCAACATATAATCGGTCTAGAATACCATGTATGGAACTACAAAAACCTCAGTCATTAAATCATTATTTAATTCACAAGAATTATCCACATAATTATATTACTAATCCAATGATCAGTAAAACTTATCACAGGCCATTAGTTAACTCAACAATTAACTAAGAACATAAACCATTAGTTAATTCATAAATTAATTAATTAGTAAACACAATTGACGTTCCATAATTAATTATTCACAATTAATTAACAATATAAAACCTAAACGTGTAATAATTAATTATCACAATAAATTATCATTGACAAACATCATGGTGCATAATTATTCTCAAAATTAATTATCTTTGGTCAACATCATGGCTCATAATTAATTCTCACAATTAATTATATTATATATCGCAGCATCATTACATAATTAATTTTCCCCAATTAATTATCTTAACAAAATAAATTCAAAATACCAATTACAATATCTCAACTGGTAAACAATATCTATATAAATAATATCCTTGGGAAACCCCCTTCGTTTGTTCCGGGATTCAATTATCATCTTATCACCAAGGCAATAACAAACTAATTCCACATTCCTAATTACTTCAATTTATGTAATCAATCATCAAGATAATCTATAAAATTATAATCTCACATACACATATCAAAATCATGAATATGGGAGTTCTATTTAGACCACCTTACTTAGTTTATTGATGGATGTTAGCCCAAAATAAATCCCCAAGATTCGAGCGGCACAATGTCATCGATCAAGATTCAGATCTAAATCCCTAATCTAAAATTAATATCAAAGGCATCAAGATCGTGAAAACATATATCTAGATAAAAATTCCTAGATCTATATCAAAACTAATAGGTTTATACACATCGAAACGGTGGATATATTCCTCGAAAAGAACAAGGAGACATAGAGGAAAGAACTGGAGGAGCATTAGGATGAAATCTACATACCAGAACAAGAACGGATCTTCGATCCAGGAATTTGATCTTGATGAATGACGTTCATATTGCATTGGAATCCCTACAAGAGGATCTGAGACCACCAAAAAATTGGTAAATATGAGTCTAGGTATAATTAGAAAGGTTTCGGGTGTTCATGTGGTTTTAAGACCAATTTTTGGATTAAACTGCTCCGTGTGCACAGTTTCTACTAGAAGGATGCATGGTTTGGCCAAATCGTGCGCCAATTGTACAGTCTTCCACTGCCTGCATGGCTTGATGGCACACGATTAAGAAAACTGTGCGCCAATCAATCCATCCTCTACTATCCGCATGGTCATCTTGCGCACGATTTGGACAATTCATGCACAAACCGTGCATAACCCCATGTCTTCCCAAGTTCCCTAAAAACATTTCCCAAACACACCCCATGTCATACCCCAATACAATGGTACTTAATAAAAATAAAAAGTACCTTAAAACATGCTAGAGATTTCCCTAAATAAAATATGGGATCTTACATTATTCGATATGAAATTATAAATGTGCTGTCTCTATTTATTAAGTGCTTATATTAAATTTTCATATTGAACATAGAATAAATAAACCCATGTTATTCTCGAATGTTTTTGATAATTATGTGTTTCCTATAGAAATTAATATTATATTATGAGAAAAATTGCAGGGATATAATTTATTTAAGTGGGGGGAGGAGGATTTAACACCCCAAAATTTTAATATATGTATACCTTTAAGTATGTAAGTGTAATTGACACCTTTCTCCACACACAGAACCAAATTATAATGATAGGAGGTTTTTATTATATAGTTAAGACCTAGTAATTTCATTAAAGGGAGTTAATATGAGTAATAATTTTATAAAATCCTTATAGAAATAAAATAAACATTACTTTTAATATTAATTAAATTCAATTGGAATAGCTAAAATGACTAATACGATCATTTTAGGATTTGAAATGTATTTTTTTTAATATTTCATTTTTATAAGATATTTAACAGTATTTCATTAATTTTTTTGATTAATGATGAAAAATTATATTTAATATGAATAAATGATTAATAGTAGTTTAATTAGTAAATGATAGGAAATATGAATGCGAATATATAATATTTTAAAATTATATTTTCTATTGAAAATATTGTCTATTATATCTCACAAAATAAAAATAAAAATTTAAAAAAATTAGAATTATAAATAGTGGTTGATATATTTTCAAATTTATATACCCCTAAAATTTGTTATTGACTATTTTGGAGCCACTATACATGTTTTACAAGTTCTCCTTTTATATTAAGTTGAATTATTTCCAAAAATTCCTTTGTCATCGCATATAAAATGTGCCTCTCACCAGCCCTTTAATACCACTCTATATATTAGTTTTATACCTAAAAATAAATCCTCATTACATACAATATAATAATATTTCACTCTTATGGAATTATAGTCACAAGATATTATCTTAATCCCTTCATTTCAAAGTATTCCTCCACGAGAAAAACAATATTCTCAACAGAAGATCAATATTTTCAATACACTATTTTACTTTTATATTCCCCTTTAAAATTTACTTTTAAAAGTATTATTTTAGGAAATTGGTATTTATAGTATACCTAAATCTATTTTTTTAATAAACACTAAACACCTCTCCAGTTTTTTTAATAAAAATGAAACCATCATTCATGTGATGTGCAGACATCCACCTCCATGAGATAACATGTTTCCTTTTCCATTCCATACATAAAATTATATTACTAATAAGCAATTTAATATTTAATTGTTATATTTATAAAATTGTTTCCTTTATCAAAATAATAAAACATATTTCAAATTCCTCCCATTCTCTGGAAAATGAAATCAACGACATTGTGTATGTATGGACTAAATCCTCCATGGAACGATTTGATTTCATTTTTTTCATCACCACCTAACATCGATAGACATGTAAATGAGTATAATAGGTAAATTTGATGTCCAATATATAATTAGTTTTATTTTAATAATAATTAGAGACCTATTAATGGTTTGACCACCGAACCATCATGATTAATTTAATAATTTAAAATGATCATACTAAGAGGAAAATTATACATTCTTTCTAATTAATGAAATTATTTAAATTATATCCTATTTATAATAATCATAAATTTGTATATATAACTCTAATATAAACTAAATAAGACAATTATATTGATGATATAATTATATTAGAACAAAAACACCACAAAAAATCCACTAATCATAGAAAATTCATGTTTAGGTTGGGTTAAACAACCCCTTGAACTATAATATGAAATTATTTCATGGAAGAATATGATAACATATTGTAACGCCCCGACCCTAGTTACCCAGATTCGGTGCATTATTACATAACATTGGCATGATCACAAGAAAGATAAAATCTCGAAAGACCGATTGGTTTAGTAGCCTTGGAAACACTAGATATATTCATAAGTATTACATTATATCATAAAGTAAAAAACTACTACAACAACATAATGTCTCCATAGTCCACACTATTATCCCCTCATAATATCCCTGTAGGTCATTCATAACTTACTTCTTCACATCCTGGAAAAAATAGAACCTATAAAAGGGGTGAGATCAAATGCCTAGTAAGGATAACAATATAGCGGAACATTCAAAAATAAGCATAAACATTTAAGACAATGCATTACTAAAACAGAAGCCTTTTAAACTTGAATTTCAACATAGTATGGAAAAAGTAAAATGAAATAATGCCATTTACTTATTCACAAGGATATTATACTAATCGAATAATCACATGTAATATCAATAACCACTTTCATAATGTTGGAATGCATAATGCTGAACTTTAATTTCTTTGTCAAGGTCTCGTCCCAAGACCTAGGGGCTAACTGTATCCGGAACCCAACCCGGAGTGCCTTTAATAACCGGACACCAACCCGGAGTGCCTCTAATAACCGGACACCAACCCAAAGTTCCTCAAATAACCGGAGACCAAACCGGAGGGCTTACTTTTACCGGTCCCCAACCCGGAACATACTTGTCTAACACATTCATCTGAATGAAAGGTTGAAATATAACATAAACATTCTAATTACAAATAACTTATGAAATTTCAATACTTTAAACAAAAACCATGAGTGACATAAGAATAACTTATACATAGTAAAAAATATCACAAAACCTTCAATAAAATACGGATGTTTTGTATCATAATAAATCAACTTCAAATAAGATTAAAATCGATCAAAGGAAGTTGATATAGATGAAATCAATACTATTTTAGAAAAATATCTCTTTCTATTTTGAAATCATTTAAGAGTCTTATATTTATGAAATAAAACATTTTTTTGAAAATATTCTTATTATCTTGGAAGGGAAGCTTTGACGATTTTATAACGGCGGAAAATAGCCGCACCCGTCGTATAAGTAAAAAAACATTCTTACCTTAATTTTGTCGAAAAGGTTAAAAAGCACCTTGTTCGGAAAACGACGGAAAGATTCCTTTATAACCCTCTTATAAAAAGTCAAACAAGTGTATAAATGAAATTAACCCATATTCTAGTAAATAGTAAAAATGTTTTGAAATTCATTTTTAAGAAACATGGATGTGGATGATAAAGAGATCCCAGTAGATTATTACGTATAAACAACCTCGGATAATGAATGTATTGCGAAATAACCCTTACCAATTGGGTAACTTATGAAAATACAACCCATGAAAGATGTATCATACAATGAATATGTAAATACACATAAATTAAAGTGTATTAAACAAAGAATATAATTATGGGCAGTACATACACCACACAAAAGGTAATGGTGGCAATATGGCATGAATCTCCCAGGAATAAGGAGTGAGATGAAAACCCCTTACCTTGTACTTTTCCTTGGTTGGGGTAGGTTAACCCCCTCTTCTTCGGGTTCTTCCGTTTGATTTGATCAAAAGGGCTCCATAGGTTGGCTTTCTGATCAAAATAAGGCCTCTAGGTTGTAGTGAGGGATGTTGGGAGAGTATTTGGGAAGAGTTTTGCCGAACCAAAAGGTTTTGAAGGTGTGAAAAAATGAGAAGGAGGAGTGCCCTTTTATAAGAGGGGTGAGGGGCACCTTTGGAAAAGCTAGAAATATTAGTTTATAATAAATTCATATTCGGTTTATAATGTCTCAAAAGTTTTTTATTTAAATTTTAAGGTGGGGATGGGTCGAAAACGACTCAAGAAATAGAATTTAGACAGGTTTGGGTACTTATATTAACCTAATCTTTCAGTATTAACTCTAAGTTAATTTGTTTCACTTTTACAATGTCTATTTGTATTTTTATATAATATGGTTAATAAACATAATATATACATCCAAGAGATCCCAAAGTGGTCCATTAATGATGAACCTATCATGATATAAGTATCTTGGCCGAACCTTAGATTTTTAGGAATTTAATATCAATTAATAATATAATATATTTTTTAAGAACTCTTTTATGTCAATTTTGACACTATTCTATAGTTGATTCTTGTGAAACTCATAACAGATTTATTACTTCGAAAAAAGTCAATTAAATCAATCCTAATATATCATATTATCCTATAAAATTAGTTTAATTCATTAAAAGATTCATATTATATTTATTTGTGTATTTATAATATCAATTATTTTAATTTTTCACTGTTATAGTAATTAAATCATCATCATTGTGTCATAAATAAATTAACTTATTTAATGTATAAAAATTATAAATAAAATATAATTATGTAGGAAATCCTTTCATCTTTCTAATGAATATTTATAATCTAAAATCCAACATATATAACCCTATGTAAAAATTGTTTTGCTAAAAGATATATGCTTATGTAATTTTTTTGATTTTAACTTAATTAAAATAAAGTGTCCCTATCACCTACAAGAAGCACCATGGGGTCCCAAAATCGACCCAAAGATGCCTATGGTAGAACATGTATCAACCAATAAGGCTAGAACACGTTTTAGGGTAATTTAGCATTATTATAATATTATTTTTTAACCCTTATTTACCAGATTTACCCTTAACCATGGTAAATAAAATATTTACCGCAGTAATTATTCAAAATGACTAAAAATAAAAGTTACCTATTTACACAATTTGAACATCCTGATTCCAAATATGGAATCCATTTCTATAAATTTAAAACACAGAAGTGGCAGAAATTAATTTAAAATTAATTACCGCTGTCAAAACAAAAAGCGTGTTTTTAAGAGATAATAACTATCAAAAGATTGACACTTGTTTATGTTCAGTTTAATTGTAAAATTATGTCCAATGAACAACATTATATTAAATGGTAATAATATATTCTAAATATACTTTAAACCCACTCAAATTCATAATTTATCACTATTAATTATTTTGATTAAAAAAGTTGTTTTTAATTAAAATTTAGTAATTTTCACTATTCATCAAAATATGAAAGTTATCCGAAAAGTACCAAAATTTCACCTTAGGCTAAATTTGATATTCCAAATCCAAAAATTAAGTCCATTTTAAAATATAAAATATATATAATTTCACAAAGTAGGTATTACTATTCATAACGGCTAGTTTGATTTGTTGTGGTGTGTGTTAGAACTCGAAGTTGCATACAACACAGGCTACTGTATTATTCAAAGGAAAGCGTACCGTGGAAGATTGGGATGTTTCATTTTAAATTTTTTTGATGTCCCCATTTAGTCAAAAAGTTTAAAATATTGTATTTAAAAAGGGTTCACTATTAAAAGTTGGTAAAAGTGCAATACTGAAAATGAATTGTTTCTTACATTATGTCTAAGAAACTCATAATATGGATTCTAAAATTATAAGGATTATATAAAGTTTAAAATTTAGTTAATACTATTCATAACCTCTTTTGAACGGCTTTATTGGTAAGTCATGGTGTGCTTGAACTCGGTGTTACGTGTAGTGTAAGTCATTGTATTATTTTGAAGAAATAACACACTATGAAATCTTGGGGGTGTTACACATATTTACTAATATAATATGTTATAAATATGTAAATATTTTTTTAATTTTTTTTCGTGGTAAGGATATATCAATACATAACTCATTAATTAAAAATCACAATTTATTTATTAAAAATATCTGAAATACACTCATCGCTGATTTCATCCTCATCGGTCAAAACATAATTTTCCATAAAATGAAATTGTAAATTTTTAAATATCATTTAACATATATTCATTTAATTATTAGAATTATTATAATTATATCAAGAATGAATATATTAACCATTTTTTGTAAAACTGGTTCGAAGGGATAAAGATTACTTACACCCGGTGTTGAAAATAAGAAAAAACTAAATTATATATATATATATAATAGTAATAAATATAGAGTATAATTAATAATATTCACAAATAAGGTTCCTGGGTATATATTTAATTAAATAAATTTAATTTTTCATTATTTTTTTGTATGATCAAAATAAATAAGGGTCAAGGTGAAGGTTTCCATCTAAAATTCATATCTTAGGGACATGTTTGGTATTATGAAATTAATTTCATTTATATGAACTATATAATACCTATTTTCAGATATCGTATAATGAATTATATTTTAATATTGATACATAATGTTCAATTAGATACCATCTATTTCATTGGGTTTTTAATAAAATATTAATCAAGCCTTAGGGGTTCTTTGTCTCAAAATTTAATTCCTTGATACATGTTTAGGTTATGCACTGTGTTTTCCTTTAAATGGTGTATTCACACACATGGGTATATGTTTTTCATTTATTTTTTTAATTCCTGAGAAATATAAGAGAAATCAATTATTTTTCATCAAATGTATTTTTACATAGTTGTTACTGTTATTTTAAGGCTCTTTGGTAACTCAATTTCCACTCAAGGAGTTATGATCATTGATCTTGTACTTATTTCATATACGTTGAGTAAATTTTATGATTTTTATTATATGATGTTTTTTTTATTTATTTATATTGATACCACATAAAACATCTATTTGGAATATTTTTTAAATCAAGGAGTATGTTTCCCATATGTGATATTGATAAATCATGTGTCCTTCACAATAATTATAATGTTTTATCATGAACTTATTTCTTCAATTATTGGGTTATTACACCCTAATATTTTATTATATTGTAATTTATCTACCCATTCAGCTAAAAATATATTTTTATACAAATTTATTTTTTCTTACTCATTTTACAATTTGAGTTTTGAGTATAGGTTTCTTCAAAATAATAAAAGGGGTTTTCCTTTTACTTTCATATATTTTTCTTAGTCACCTTATTTATCCAAGATAAACTTTATGTAATTTTTAAGTATCCCTTATTATATATTCTTTTTGAAAGTAAATTTTTTCAAAATATTTTACGTCAAATTTTCAAAATAATAATGTGAAATCTTCTTGTAAATTTTTATTTTACATAAATGATAAAAATGTATTGTAAAACATCCTTTATGTATTCCATTCAATTTAACTTACCATTATATAGTGGATTTACAATAAATGGGGTTTTGTTTCCTGATTTAACCTAATATATAGATAAGTATATATATATTTCATTTGGGGGGTTGAACTCATGGTATCAAAAAACTTGATCATATGTCCATTTTTTGTGATATCGTTTGAAGCATTATTGTGTGAGAGTATATTTTTAAATTTTTAACAACATTATATGTTTTGATTTTTTTAGTTAAGAAATGTTTTTTTTCAACAATCTGACTTCTTTCTCTATATTTCATATGCCCATGTTTTTTCATTATTGAAATAATCATATACGCATCACCTTATACAATGTGAATATAATATTTTATAAAATTCATATTGGAGGATGTTCACATAAAAAATGATTATTTATTGGATGGGAAAGTATTGGGATTCTTAATAATTTTTTAACAACTAAAATAGTTTTATTAGGTATTGTAATTAAAATTTTTTATTATATGGGTATACATGTATTTATTTATCTTGATGATACTTAGGGAATGACAAGAAATTTCTTGTTGACTCTTATGGTGAATGAACTCAACTCAGTAATGTGATGTTTGGGGTAGGAATAATATATCCCCTTGATGCATCAATAAGTATGATCAGATAAATAAACATGGTTTTTTGTGTATACCTCACCCTATATAAGTAAATTTACATGGAATAAGTCTTCGAAAATATATTTTTTATGTTTGATATTATTAATTACATAATCATGAGATAAATATTTTTTATATCCATGTTTAATTTTATTTTCATGGATACGAAAGAACTTATTTTTAGTTTTTTATGTAATTGTTTGGAATATTTATTCCTACTATAATATATATAGTATAATTATGTATTTGATAGATCCAACTATAAATTTCTCTTAGTGATCATTTGATCTCAGCCCTTCCTTTTGTATTTATTCTTAAGGTTATTAAGTAATGTAGTACATGTGAAATGTTTAGATGGATGACCAGTGTGGATGAATTTATGATATATGTTCAAGACATATTATGGATTAACTAGTTTCATATATAATGGGAAAATGTCTATTTGATATAAAGTACATGGCCTTTGTTAATTTATTATTTGTCTGAATTCTCTAAATATAAAAACAGAAAAGGTATTGGGAATGTATATAATTAAATATTTTCATTGTATCATTTAAATATTAATAGTTATGTCCATGATTTTTTAGTTGTTATTGAATCTAGTATGTAATATTTTTGTTTTTGGAACTGAGATTAGGAATATAGGTTCAGGGTTCTATAAGTGGAACACCCGCCATAGTTTTAGAGTTTTTGATTACTTTTTCACTCTCATTTATATTATGGTGATACTATATTTACATGGTGATACATTATTCAACCAAATATGATTGATATAGTGATTTATCTTTCCCCTGATGATATTTTATTCACCTTGTTTACAATCATTATGGTGATGCCTTAATTACCTAATGATACATTATTCACACTAATATTTATTTGTTCTGTGATATATCATTCACCTTAACAAGTGTGTCAGTGGTACTTTGTGAACATATCAATTGATATTGGAAGTGTAACATCCACCTAGATTTTTTTAGTGGTGGTATATCATCTAGTGAATTTAGTTCTAGTGGTCAATCATCTATCCATGGATTTATGGATTAATGGTATATCATTAATGTGATAATTTTATTAGTGGTGCATCTTCTATATATATTTTAGTGATGGTGATGCGTCAACAACACATTAATTAGTACAGGTGGTGCATTATACACCTAATTATTTGTAGCAGTGGTGAATTATCTACATAGATCTTTTTTAATGGTGCATCATCCATTAATGATATAAATAGTGATATTTTATTCACATGATATTTGAGTCTGTGATGTACCTTTTATTAATCTTGTGTGTTGGTGATACATCATTCACACTCGTTGTTATTGTATAATGATAACATATTCTTTTTGACTTGTGATATGACTAGCAATACACATTAATACTTAGTATTTACCCATATCATGGGTATATTTATCCATTTTCACTCTGGATAAAGATGGTATGTGTTGACCATTAGGTTATCTTCATGAGTACCTAAAGGAATTATTGGTTTACACATTTTATATTACATATTACTTTTCATTATTTATATAAACTCACATATTAATGGTTTTCATTAGGAAAACCAATGGTATTGGCCTATAGAGTTTTATGATCACACCCTACACAAGAACCATGATTCATGTGTAGAACTTATGGGTGACATCTAGGCTGGGGTGATGGAATGAGCATATATTGATGTGATGAGAGAGCTTGGTTGGGTAAAGAATACAAATCCTAGGAATAGCCTTGGATATGATGGGACTCCCTATGTTTTTTTATTTTAGTGTTATTTCATTTTAACATATGATCGAACCATGGAGTTGTCCTTTATTGGTGCATACTTGAAAAAATATATGTATATATTTTGTTATAACATGGTTTTTTATTAGAATTGGTTTCTTTAGGTAGTATCTCGTGTGATTCAATATATTTGCACACATATTATTGATGTTTCTATTATTTATTGTTATTAGTTGTAGTGATAAAATAGGGTATAGTCTCCCCATGTTACAGTTTAGAATCTCAATACTAATTATCAACCTCTAGTGCATGGGGTTGCATGCCTACAGTGACAGGGAAAACCTAGTCAAGTAATATTTAGGAAATTCAGATCACAAACAATAAAATGTGTTATCAGTTCCTTTTTTTCCTTTTTATTTCGAATAATATATAAGGATATTATACTGGTAAAAACATGGGATAGATTATATGTCTTACACCTAGAAAACACTTGCCTGTGTTGAAGTCAAATTTAATAGGAAGATGAGATGTTGTTCTTGCTTTTTCAGATTATAGTTGATGTATCTTGTTATACCAAGTGTGATGGTTGGTTATTAAGATATTTTCTTTTCTCGAGGAATGGTGTAGAAAGGGGATTACTTTATTTCATTATACTCAACAAATATAATTTAATAGAATGTTTTATGCCTATATGTGATTGATTTGGTTTTTTCAAATGGTTTGAGGTTTATTGTGCAAAAAAAAAGTTATATTGGATTTTCATATATAAATTATTAGTGGAATTCACTCTACTGGTCTATTATTACTTGGTGATATTAAGTATATGATATCTATTTATGTGGAGTTATGTATATTTGATACCTTGACCTTAGAGATGATATGTTTGGTTAGATTCCTTTATGAGAGATGTTAAGCCCTTATATAATAGGGTGTGAATAATGTAGCGAGGTTCATTTCATAATATTACCTTTCTCGCCCCTTATGTGATAATTTAAGTTATATGATGACCTTGGATTGGTTATTATGGGATTAAGAATACACTATATTGATTAGAGTCCTAGGAAGGGGGTGGAATTTTATTTTCCCAGATTTTTGGTGATAGAAGCATCTCGTTGTGCTTCTTGTGTTATGAACTATAGAGGGTTGGTAAATAAAATATGTAAGAGGGAATAGTGATGATGATATATGACTTATGATGTTAGTGAGAGCTATTCTGTGGGGAGATTCTCCTTTACTAATCCCCATAAGGGTCATGATATATGAGGTAATCCCTTTAGGGTAAAGGGATCTCCAAAGTGTATGGATGTATTTGAGATGGATAGATGTGAATTTGACTCATGTTATTGATTAATGGATGAGATGTATAAACAAATATATAGTATAGGCATGTGATAGATGACTTGATTATTAGTAAAAATGGAACATATGATGCTTTTTGTGAGTAATGAATATAACCAGAATGGGTGGAAAGGTAAACTATTTGATTAGGAGTGTGATCCTATGGCTAAAGAGATAAGACTCATTTTAGAATGATTTATGTATTATAAAGGGGTTTCATTAAGTTGATCCCCTATATAGGCGTGCTTTGGGTTAACAAATGTGGTAGTTGTGTATTATTTTGAGTGTCCTCATAATACTATCTTATAATAGAAATATGGGAGTGATCTCCTATACAACATATGGGGGATGTGTGTGGACGTGACCTTATATTGGGTGGATATATAATAATTTAGTGGTGGATAGGTTTGATCAACATAGATGGGGAGTGGGATATTTTAATTGGTGGATTTTGTGAAAATATTTGTAATTATAATAATGAGTGGTGTAATTCAAGTGATTCATAGAGATTCAATCTTGGTTATGCTATCACGACCCATCCCATGGGGCCCGTGCTATGACTACCCCAAGCCCTCCTTCCATAGGCCATGGGTTGGCGACTAGCACCAAAGGCTTAATTCCCTAAAATAAGGAAGGAATTGTCTTTTTAGACTGTAAACACGCACACAGAAGTACAAATCATGATATGATCATAATTATACTATATTGCAAAAAGAGTAATAAAAGTAAGAGGGTCTGGAATACAAGACCAACAGTAAATGTACAATTAAAACTGAAATAAAATACAACTGAAGAACAGGAAAGACAGATACTGGGTCATCCTCCGAGGTTCCTACCTAGAGGGTAGGTATAGATCACCACCTCAACACTCCACGTCCGCCCGTCTCCTCTGCATACCGACACGTCGTATGGTCCACCTCCGTGCACTGTCCAGTCCTAGTACCCTCAACCTCGATCTATGTTGTCCGACATCTGCACCAAACACAACAAGGTGTGGGAGAATCCATTTCAGGGGTGAGTATAACGATACTCAGTAGGGACCCTGAGACCCTCAAGGTCTCACAAAATCCACAAAGGATAAAAAACAAACCATTTCGACCAGTGAAAACCCTACTTAGGTATATGCCCATACATATACTTATGTTATCAAATATACCCATATCAATCATGAGGAAACATAGGGTCAAACCCAAAAGCCCAAATATCAACTGTTAAAAAATGGAAGGAATACCACGAAGGTAAGCACCTCACATGTATTCCACAGATAATAATACCACCATGGTATCACCAAGATGAAAAGTACCACACAGGTACAGACTCAGCTCACCCCATGTATAACA
Organism: Viscum album; assembly: GCA_963277665.1. Taxonomy (NCBI): domain Eukaryota; kingdom Viridiplantae; phylum Streptophyta; class Magnoliopsida; order Santalales; family Viscaceae; genus Viscum; species Viscum album. The sequence goes on from OY728141.1 coordinate 1,599,758,205, forward strand.
TATATACAGTAGTATATATTATTAGATGTAACTACTGAATCATCTTACTCTATTAAGAGGAAGGCCCATGAAGGATCCCAAATTACAGACCCACACATGATCCTAGTACATCTTCAGACCCACACAGGATTCTCGAACATCGTCAGACCCACACAGGATCCTAGTACATCGTCAGACCGACACAGGATCTTAGTACATCGTTAGACCCACGCATGATTCTAGTACATCGTTAGACCCACAGATGATCCTAGTACATCGTCAGATCCACAGAGGATCTGAGTACATCGTCAGACCCACAGAGGATCCCAGTACAACTTCAGACCCACACAAGATCCGAGTACATCGTCAGACCCAGATAAGATCCAATTACATCATCAGACCAACACAGGATCCTAATACATCGTCAGAGCCAACTACAGGGTTCTCGCACTATTCTCTCTTGATTTTGGGAGTGTCTGCTCCCCAAGACACAGTTCGATTCTCCAACTAACACGAATTCCTAGGAATAAGTATCCCAAAGGACCGCCATGTAATAGTGGTGTCAATGCAACAGACAATGGATCAATTGGACGCTTGGTCTGTATGATATTAGTCTATTAGTCCAGAGAGCCCGGTTGGATTCGTGCTCAATCCAATCGGACCATACCCCATCTTTATCCAAAACTCAAGCGGGGAATACCAAAAGGACCATCTCACCCCATGGTTTCTAACACCATAGACGGTACGTAAAACAAACGTCCAATGCCAAAGTTATGGCCGAAAGAACGTATAGGGTTGAAACTGGTATATGTCCGGTCTGACCCACTGGGTTCAGCCCAGCCCAGCCCACGCTGGGTGGCCTACCCTGGCAGCCCATGGTAGGGTGAGGCGGACATGGTGCGGAGGGGTGGACACAGCTAGCCCGATGGCCCACCGTCCTCTCCGCGTGGAGTGGTCACGCGCCTCACCTTCACCAGCATCCGACTCAGCCAGTCGTCCTTCCTTCGTCGCCATGGCACAATCCGTGACCCTTCCTCGCTAGGTTTCATAGTCATGTGCCGCTATCCCTGTCATGCGACTGGCCTTTTCTTGCCACCACCTTTATCCACCACGTAATATAAAACAACACGAAGAACAGTGGATGGATCAGGCCATGTTCATTTGGCCTGCACTCTTCGCATTAGTTCGGTAGCAGGAGGATAAAAGGGATTAATTCAACATAAACCATGAAAAAGAAACAACCAAACCCCTACCATGAAGGTTTTTTTATGTCTGTGAGGAGGGTAGGATGAACGTCAGTTCATCGTTGTTGAAGACGTACCATGTTGGAGGTGGTGAATTCTTCATTGGAGAAGATGGTGCGTTCTTCGTTTTAGAAGAACTTTGTAGGGAGGTTTTCTTCATTGGAGGGAATGTTCCTCCCCAAGATCTCCCCTTATCATTTTCCAACCAAAAATCCCTTCCAAGGAATAAGGTTCAAATATAATTTAAATTAAGAAGATCAATTTTGTTGGCACAATTAAAATGCTGACACATTTCATTAATTTTTAGTTGGCTCGAACAATTAAATTGGTTGTTGAAAGGTTTACTCACATTAAAGAGGGTTCGAGTGGTCACCACCTCCATAACATTCACATGGGAGGATTCAACAATAAAAAAATAGAAGATTTTTTTTCCACAAAAAAGTGAAAAAGTATCTTTTACCCTCGACCTACTACGGTCAAGGTAAATATCTCCTTAAGTGAATACTGGCGCAACGAGTTCAATGGTGTCCCCTGATTTCAATTCCAAGAATAGGTTTAAAAGTTATAAAAACCCACTTGTGCATTTCCTGAACATACCCGAAAAAAGTTCAGAAATTCATTCCGGCACACCAGGCCATAGAATCACGCACCATAAATTCTCATGAACTCATAAAATTACCATAAAATAAAATAAATTAGATGGAATTTTTGGGTCTTTACATTCTCCCCATCTCAGGTCTTTAAGTCCCCCTAATCCACTACTCAAAAAAGGAAACAAGTGGGGGTACTGAGCATGAATATGATCCTCCTGCTCCCAAGTTCTCTCCTAGAGGTTCTCGTGCTACTAGAGAATACTCACCGGAGGTATCGAATGAACAAGAAGGACCCACTCCTGTTTATCCTCAATCTCTACTGGATACTCTGAAAACATCGCCCCATCATCGATGTCCATCTCACCATCGTAGATGATGTTGGTAGGATCATGCACGTATCTCGTCAGCTGAGATATGTGGAAGATTTTGTGCTCCCAGTGTAACTGAGGGTGATGTTCTAGGTGGTAAGACACCTCGCCAACTCTTCTAAGGACTTGGAAGGGTCCGATGAACCTCAGAGATAACTTTCCGCCCCAGCCAAAACTCTACAAACCTCGTCGAGTTGAGACCCGAAGAAAGACATGGTCACCATCCTCAAACTCTAGATGTCTCTGTCTCTTGTCTGCATAAGATATATGCCTACTCTATGAAGTATTCATCCATTCCTGGATAATCTACACATTCTCTATGGTAGCCCGTACCATCTCTAGTCCCACGAGTGGTGACTCCCCTAGGTCAGTCCAGCACAAAGGTGATATGCAAGGTTTCCTGTAGAACACCTCAAATGGTTCCATACCAATGGTGGAGTGATAGCTATTGTTGTTTGAAGACTCCACCAAGATCAATTGATCCTCCCCACTGTGACAGAAGTTGAGGATGCAAGCACGCAACATGTCCTTGAGTGTTTGAATGGTCCGCTCTGTCTAGCCATCCATCTGAGGATGGAAGGTGGTGCTCAAATGATGATGCATCATGAAAGGCTTCTGCAACCCCTTCCACAACTGGGAAGTGAAATTTGTATAACGATTGGAGAAAATAGTTGAGGGTACTCCATGTAGCCGCCAAATCTTTTTCACATAGTGGCATCCCAAGATCTCTACTGAACCCTGCTTGCCGATCGGTAGGAAGTGGGCCATCTTAGTGAGTCGGTTGACGATCACCTAGATAGAATCATGACCAGTTAATGTATGTGTAAGTCCTGTCATAAAGTCCATGGATATCCCATCCCAATTCAACACAGGGATCTTTAAAGGCTGAACTAATCATTCTGGTACCTGATGCTCTGCCTTCACTTGCTGAAAAGTGAGGCACTGAGAGACAAACTCTGCTACTGCTTTCTTCATTCCCGGTGACCAGTGCTATCTTTGGATATCCTAGTACATATTTGCCACTCCTGGATGTATAGCTTGAGGGGATGTTTGGAACTCCATCAACACTTCCTCCCGAAGTGACACTGGTATCATGATACGTCTTCGGAAGTGGATGGCGTGCACCCCACCATCAGAAAATCCATCTAGTTCAGGTCATGTGGATATCTGAGCATGTCATGCCTCACAGTCAGTGTCCCCTTGCTACGCCTCCCTAACTCGCTGAAGAAGTGGGTGAGTGACTGTAAGAGACTGAAGAAAATCTGCTCCATCTCGATCCACAAAGGATATATGCGAAGCGACCGGCTTCTCCGTCGCCTCACCTAGCAGATCTATACCAGATATAATACTAAGTGTGTCTTTTACAATGTTCCCCTTCCCAGGAGTATAGACTATCTCAATGTCATAGTCTTGGAGGAACCCGATCCAATGTCGATGTCTCAGGTTCTCCTCCTTCTGACAGAAGATATAATTGATACTCTAGTGATCCAAGTAGACTTTAAAATGATTTCCCACCAAGTAATGTCGCCACATTTTCAAGGAGAATAACACTAATTCTAACTCTAGTTCATGGGTAGGGTAGTTCTTCTCATGATGTCTCAACTATCGAGAACCATATGTTATCACTACTCGCTCCTGCATCATGACACATCCGAGGCTAGTCCCTGATGTGTCTCTGTTGACTACATACCCTACGCCCTCCTCCGGTAGCCTTAAGATGGGGGAACTAGTCAACCTATGCCTAAGCTCCGGAAAACTCTACCGGCATCTCTTTGACCAAATGAAGGGCTACCCCTTCTTTTTCAATGCTGATAAAGGTGCTGCAACTCTGGATAAATCTGATACAAACATCAGATAGTATCCAGTCAAACCCAAGAAAATTTATACCTCCGTCACACTCTTGGGTGGCTCCCAAGCAAGTACTGTCTCAATCTTCGCTGGATCCACCACAACTCTAGCCTTTGAGATGAAATTTCTCAAAAAGTGAACCTCTCAGATCCATAACTGGCACTTAGAGAGCTTACCATAAATTTGGTGCTCTTGGAGTGTATCCAGAACTATCTGCAATGATAGGCATGCTCCTTCTCTATAGCCGAGTAGATAAAAATGTCATCAAAAAAGACCACCACAAAACGATCAAGATATGGCTGAAAGATCCAGTTCATGAGTCCCATGAACACTGCTGGAGAATTGGTTATGTAGAATGGCATAACTAAGAACTAATAATGGCCATAACGAGATCTGAATTCCGTCTTTTGTACATCCTCGTATCGTACTGTGAGCTGGTGATAGCCTGATATGAGGTCTATCATCGAGAAATATCATGCTCCCTTCAGCTGATCAAAGAGGTCTTCAGTCCTTGGGAGTGGGTACTTATTTTTCACGGTCACCTGGATCAGGTTCTGATAGTCAACACAAAGCCTCAAGCTCCCATCCTCCTTCTTGGTGATCAAAATTGTGGCTTCCCAAGGAGAAATACTGGGCCTGATGAACCCCTTCCCCTGTAAGTCCTCTGGGTATACCCGCAGCTCACAAAGCTTCACGGGAACCATATGATATGATGGTGTAGATATCGATTCTGTCCCGGGGTACAATTAAAATTAAAAGTCTACCTCTCTATGAGGAGGTAGTCCTATAACATCATCAGGGATGAAATCCGCATACTGGTCCACCACTACAAGATAACTTGGACTCTCCACATCAACTGCTAAGAGGTTAAGGCTAGCCATCTGATTAGTGATTGGATGCAATCTACTCCAGTTAAGTCCATCCTATACTGCAAAGGCTTCGTTCTTGTTAGTGAAGGTAAACATGGTCCCATCTGTGTGGACACATCTCACTTTGGTCCTAATATAGTCGATCTGGGCATGGACTATACAAAACCAGTCCATACCTAAGATGATGTCGTATGAACTCAACGCCGCCACTAAGAGATCCCAGCCGAAGGTCTCACCTCTTAGAGTAAGCTCACACTTCCGGAACCAGGGCATAATCATCGAGTCTGCTCATGTAGGAATATCTAGCCATAAGGATAGAGCCAAAATCTCTGTTGGAATCTCCGAGCTCCGAACAAGGGTACTGGCAATAAAAGAATGTCTGGAACCTGTGTCTATAAGTACTGCAGCTAAGGTGGAGTAGACCTCGATCATACTTCCTATCACCTCTGGAGCACCGTGATCGTAGTCCTGAGCTACTTGGAGCTAACCTCGCCCCTATACACCTGCTCCCTATAGTTGGGGTGGACCACATGGTGGTGGTGGTGGTAACATCTCGAATCTTCTCCCACCTCTAGTTTCACAGACAAATAATCTACCATGTCTCCCTGCTCCCTACGGACCTCCTTGGTGGAACCTCTATCTCTGCCTGGGGGATCCTTCGACTGTCTTCTGATCTTTCATATGGTAGGTCAGACAGTCACGATCCATGTCACCCTTCTCACCGCATGTGAAACCCTTCCTATTCCTTGCTTGACTGGATCTGGCTCCAGTACCCCGCACAACCGATCCTGAGTCATGAAGTCATACACCTGTAGTTCTGGTCCTCTTGGACCTCTGTGACATCTATCTACTTCCAGCTACACAAGACTCCGATACATGATGACTGGTGGTGGGTCTCGCTGCTAGTGACTGCTCAACAAAAAAAACTCTCCAATAAGAGGGCTCGCTCTAACACTCTCGCCTGTATCAAGATGCTGAGTGAGATTATCGAAGCCACTGTCTCCCTCCTGAGTCCCTGCACGATGGTCTAGGCCCTTAAGAATGGGTCCAAAACCATATCAGTGGAGTATCATGAGAGGTTTATGAACCTCGCTGAGTACTGATCCACAGTTATTCTTTCCTAGTGTAGATGAAGAAGCATCTCTAATAAGCACTGTGCGAAGAGTCGGTTGGACAAACTCTGCCCAAAACAGGCTCTGAAAGTCTACCCAGAGAAGCGTCACTTCATCCTGAACCTGGAGAATCATGATCTACCATCTTCCTACTACTACCTATAAAATACTGGCGACATGGATCACCATGATATCAGCTGGGGTCCCTAGTAGTCGGAAGACTATTAGCACGGCCTCCAGACAATCCTCAGTCGCTTGTGGGTCCAACTATCCCCAGAACATGGGTGGCCTTTGGTGATTGAACTCATGAAATGCGCTCAAGTGACGTGCACCCTCTACTACTAGAGCTGATGGCATCGGTGGCTCAATGGGTAATTGTACCACTGGTGCCTCCGGTGGTGCCTCTACTGGAAGAGGGCCCTACATCGAGGCCATGTTGCTTGATGGGCTATCAGTGCATACTATACCTAGAACCCTAGCTATCATTATGCGTGGAGGAATCCTAAAATAAATAGTTGTGTCACAATTAATATGTTATACCCAGTGAGCTGACTCAAAAATATCACAATAAAAACTCCTGAAAACACACACAAATTCAGTGTTTTCGTGCATTTTGTCAAAAATAAGAAGTCAGGGTCCTAGTGTATGGATACGTCGGCCGCCGCACCAACACTGGATTCCCTAGACTGATAACCACACACACTACACATAATAATATTTCTTTTAAAAATAAGATCAGAGTCAAATGTTATTCGGTTGAACCGACTCCTCTGATACTAATTTGTGACGTCCCGTACCCCGGGGCCCATGTGGTGACTACCCCAAGCCCGCCTTCCATAGGCTTGGGGCTGGAGACTAGCACCGAAAGCGTAATTCCCTAAAACTGGGAAAGCATTGCCTTTATACCCTGTAAACACACACACATTTGCACAAAGAAAGATAAAATCACAAGTAAACTGTATAGAAAAAAGAGTAATGAATGTAAGAGGGGACGGAATACAAGCCCAACAGTAAAGGTACATGTACAAAAAAAATACAATACTACTGAAGAAAGAGAAATAAAGCTAATATGTCCTCCTATGAGGATCTTACCTAGAGGTTAGGTACAGATCGCCTCTTCATCACTCCACATCTTCACGTATCCTCTACGTACCGACACACTGTATGGTCCACCTCCGTTCACCATCCAGTCCTGGTACCCTCAGCCTCGATTAGCACTGTCTGTCATCTGCGCCAAACACAACAAGGTGTGGGTGAAACATGTGCATGGGTGAGTATAACGATACTCAGTAGGGACCCCGAGACACTCAAAGTCTCAGAAAATCTACCGTGGATAAACCACAAATCATGTAAACTGGTGACTACAATACTTATGTATATGCCCATACATATTCCTAAGTTATGAAATAAACCCATCTCAATAATGATGAAACACAGGGTCCAACCCAAAAGCCCAAATCTCAACTGTTCCACAAAGGATGGAATACCATGAAGGTAAGTACCTCATAGGTACACCACACAAAAGATTACCACCATGGTATTACCAAGAAGAAATGTACCACATAGGTATGGAATCAAGTCACACCAGGTATAACTTAGGTATAGTAGTAGATATGATTAGATGTAACTACTGAATTATCTTACTCTGTTAAGAGGCAGACCCACGAAGGATCCCAAATTACAGACCCACACAGGATCCTAGTACATAGTAAGACCCACATAGGATCCTAGTACATCATCATACCCATAAAGGATCCTGGTACATCGTCAGACCCACACAGGATCCCAGTACATCGTCAGACCCACACAGGATCCTAGTACATCATCTGACCCACACAGGATCCTAGTACATCGTTAGGCCCACATAGGATCCTATTACATCATCATACCCAACGATTATACTAGTACATCTTTAGAACCACACATGATCCTATTACATCGCCATACCCACACATGATCCTAGTACATCGTCAGACCCACACAGGATCCAAGTACATTGTCAGAGCCAGCTACAAGGTTCTCGCACTAAGCTCACTTGATTCTGTTTGTGTGCACTCCTCAAGCCACATGTCAATTCTCCAACATCCACAAAGTCCCCCAAAGAATTATCCCAAGGGACTACCATGTAATAGGTGTCTCAACGGAATAGATGTTTCATCAATCAGATGTCGGTCTGTAAGTTATTAGCCTTTTAGTCCCGAGGGCCCGGTTGGATTCGTGCTCGATCCAACCTGACCTAACCACAACTTTATCCAAAAATATGTTACGGTAGACCAAAAGGGCCATCTCTCTCCAAGGTTTCTGGTGCCACAGGCGGTTCTTCAAACAGACGTCTGGTGCCAATGTTATGGCCGAAAGAACGTATAGGGTCGAAACTGGTGCGGGTCCGGTCCGACCCTATAGGACCGACCAAGCGTGGGCCGACCCAGTTCGGGTCGACCTGGCCCAACCCATTGGGTTTGGGCCACGGTGCGGCCTGGCCCGTGATGGGTGGCCCGCAGTGCGTGGTGGTCACGGCTGGCCGGATGGCCAGCCCTCCTCTCCGAGCGGTGCGGTCGCACGCCATGCCTTTGCCGATGGCTGGCTCGGCCGAACTTCCTCCCTTCGTCACCACAGCACAGGCCACAACCCTTCCTTACTGAGCGGCACAGATGCGCGCCACCATCCCTATCCTCTGGCAGGCCTCCACTGGCTGACACCATTCTCCACCGCATTGGATACGACAACATGAAGAATGAAGGAGGGATCGTGCCACGTTCATTTGACCTTCACCGTCCACATTAGTTCGGCAGCAGGCAGATCATGTGGATTAATTCAACTCAAACCACGAAAAAGTAACAACAAAACACCTACCTTAAAGGTTTGTTAACGTATGTGAGGAGAGGAGGATGAACGTCGGTTCGTCGTTGTAGAATACATCCCACGTTGGAGGTGGCACGTTCTTCGTTGGAGAATATGGAACATTTTTTGATGAAGAATATCTTCATTGGGAGGTGTTCTTCATTGGAGGTAATGTTCCTCCCCAATTTCTCCCCTTCTCCTTTGCCAACCAAAAATCCCTTCCAATGAATGATGTGCCAATAGATTTTGAATTATGAAGATCAATTATGTTGGCACAATTATAATGCTGACACATTTCATTAATTTTTAATCGGCTCCACCAATTAAATGGGGTGTTGAAAGATTTACTCCCATTAAAGAGGGTTCGGGTGGTCCCTGCCTTTAATTTAAAAGTTTGGGTTTTAGGCTCGGTGGTCCCCACCTCCCTAACATTCACTTGGGAGGTTTCAGCAAAAATAAATTAGATGTTTATTTTATTTTATTTTCACTTCCACGAAAAAGTGAAAAACTATCTTTCACCATAAACCTACTGCAGTCCAGGTAAAGGCATCCTTAAGTGAATACCAACACTGTGAGTTTAGCTATTTTCACATATTTTAAATCCAAGAACCGGTTTAAAAGTTACAAAGACAAGATCACACTTTTACTTAACGTACCCGAAAAAATGTTTAGAAATTAATTCCTGGAACACCATGCCTCAGAATCACATGCCATAAATTTTTGCAGACTTGTAAAATTCCTATATAATTAAAAAAAAATACAATGAATTTATGAGTCTTTTCAGATGCTGAAAATTCATGGTGATTTAATAAATGCCTTCCCAGTTTGATGGTTGAGTCAGGTAGGGTGTTTGTTTTTCTTCCATAGATCCATAAGTGATGTAGGACCATGATGGGTGTTAAGATGTTATGATTTTTTCAAGGACTCATTTTAGTTTATTTATTTTTTGGAGAGTGGTCATGAGATGTTGATTGTTTGGATTAATTATCATGATTTTATAGTTGTTCTGGTATGTTGTGACCATGGAAAGGTATCCGATATTATTTCTTCTCTAGGGAATGGGTAAAGGTGTTGTCCCTTTAACTTTTATCATGTGAAAGACCATGAAAGGTTTTTCTATGGGGATGATCATGTATGAATCGACTAGCGATAACTAGTGGATCAATGTATGATTGTTGCATTAGATAGGGTCTTGGTGGTGATGTTTTGTAATGAATGAGGGGTTATGATATTTTTTTATATATATGGACATCTCATATGATGGGTTAGCATAATCCATGTGAACTGTGAAATGGGATATGATGATATTTAGGATTTTTTTGGAAAACAATGAGTGGGGTGAGTGGCTCAGTTCAATAATTAAGTAATTAGGATGCTGACTTAACAATAATGGGTTTGAGAATAATGAGATATTTAAACCATACTGGGTTTTGTGTGTTTTTTATTAGTAGTTTTAATGAGAGATTCATGTGGTGGTGAGTCGATAGATACTATATATTATGACGTTAGTTTGTCGATGAATACAAAAATTGTGGATTAGATTGATATAACACTATTAAACCTAGAGTAGGGAACATGGGATGGGTCTACTGAGATTTAATGAGTGGGGATCATTCTTGTCAGCACTATGTTGATAGAGTAATTCATGAAAAATCATTCATTTAGGTTATGAATAAAAACATGTTATATTAGGGGGAACACCATTTCAATGGTTTGGTTTCGTCCCATGTTTCGAGTATAGTATGATGAGCCTCAGATGTGGCATGTTTTGAAACCTTGAGTAGGATGTGGCTAATTTGGTGCATGATAGATGGAGGTAAGTTGTGAGTTATTATTGGAAATTTGAAATACCCATATGTTGTTATTGATTAGTGGGAATTAAGTGTCAGTCAGTCTAGTAACTAATGGGATTTAATTTACTATAATCGTCCAACAGAAAAACTGAGTGTATAATTTTGTAAATATACATGTTTTGTGATATGGTTCATAAAGTGTGACTACAAATATCGGATTATGGTGGATTTCATGAAAAATCATCTACGTGTGTTATAGGTTTGGTCTGAGGGGTGAGATTGAATGTTTTGATTATAATATTTTAGAGATATTTTTGTGTGTCTATAACTGAGAAGAGGTCTAGTTTAGAATAGTGATTTCAAATGATAAAGTGATATTCAGAGATCGAGAATTCATGAATATTTCTAGGAGAGGGGAATGGCCATGGAGTTAGTGAAATTAGTTTTCATTATGGTGTATGGGCTATTAGGTATTTGAGAAAATCAGTGATATAATGTATCAACTATAAAATATTTATTGGGATCGAGTTGAGTTACTTGGATAAGGACAAATTATGTCATTCATGGAAAGATAAATGGATATGAAGAGTTTGAGTATGATTTATCTAGGTGTATAGTGATTTAATTAGTGTGAGTAAAACTGTGTCATGACTAAACATGTTGGTGATCATGATTTGTATATTGTAAAAACTATCAATTAACTATGTGATTCATAGAAAATACATGCTGAGGATTCATGGGGATGACAAGAGTTTTAGTTGTAGATGTTGTAGTAAACTACCTAGATTCTTGTTTGTGGAGTTTGTGAAATGTCAATTTCCAACAAGGACATAACTGGGGAGAGTTATATACTTTAAATTCAGATGAGGGACTGACATTTGTTGGTGTAATTTAGATTATTGAGCGTATATTTCTTAAGTGGTATCGTGGTAAGTGGTGACAAGAATTGTTTCTGGGGGTTTAGAAGTTCGAAGGGTGCTAGTAGGTGGTTGGAGTGGGGTGTTGGGTACCCACTTTAGTGGAATCATGTACCCATGAAGAGTACATGGGTTGCATGATAATTTTTGGAACCATTGGGTGGTCGGTACAATGAATCAGGTACCAGGAGATCCACTACTCTATTGGAGAAAAAATATTTCTCATCAAATTTTTAACAACAGTTATTAATAAACCAATATTATAATGGTTTTAAGATCAATTACTTATATTATAATTGTGAAAACCCTTTTTTTCAATGTCAGTTAATATAAAAATGGATATTAAAGCCCACCATGAATGTGTTTCAAAATTAGTTAATATATAACCAACATAAAAAATCATGTATATCATTTCTTATAAGAATAACCGAGGTTAAAATACCAACGTGACATTCATTTTACTATTTTTTATTCATATTACCAATGTTCAAACAATTTTTTTAATAATTATTCTATATTTTTCACTGCTAAATGTTAAATTTCACATCACATAAAAATGATGTTTTTATATTTTTCCTAGGGATGATTTCAAATTTTGAATTCGATCTTAATATTTGTTATGATGTAGGGAAATATTTTCATCAACCATATATAACTATTAATTCTACTTCCTTCCATATTTTCAATCTTCTATTCGATATACACCGTAATTCCAACACTTACATTACTTTGGTATTTATCATTATTCTCTCATCTTTTAGTTTCATTATTATGGGTTTAGTTATTGATATATATATATATATATATTAGATTTTCATTTTATGATGATGTAAATTTCTTATTATCATGTTTATAATATAATGTTTCCACACCATATTTTCCGTAAAAAGATTAAAATTCCCCACAAAGCACTATTTAGGATGTATCCAAATTTATTTTCTCAAATTAAAATGGATATCAATAAATTAAATTTAGTTTTTTAAGACACCACTACAATAAAATAAATTATTTCAAAGAAATTATTTTATTTTTCATGTTCTCATTTTGTTAATAAAATTTTAAAATTCATCTATCTCATTTATTATTCCAAGAGAGTAATATACATTAGAATATTTTGTAAGGAAATTATACTATTTAGATAACGATGATTTTTATAAAAAATGTAAAAAGTAGATTGTAAATTGTTTTATTAATATAAATGATGATATAAGTGAATTTTGAAATATGTTATCAAAATAATAGATTATGAATGCCTTGAAATTAAAAACTTTTTCATCTATTATTAAAATCACTCACATTTAAAATTTTTAAATTATATAAAAATAAATTTATTTTACATTAGTGTATATAACTTACCTTAAGAATAAAACATGCAACATAAAATTAATTTACATAAATAAAATATAACAACCTCAATCCCAATATCCTAGATCTAGTTTCAGATTTATTACATTTGAATAAATAATAAGTGTTAAATCTCGATGGACTGTTCATGTTAGCAATTTTGGGGAACCATATACATACATGACACCCATTTTATATTTATAATAGAAAATAAATACATAATACATAACAAAATAAAACGACCTATATCCATGGATACTCATTCCAAGAATTATTTTTCATATCCAAGGGAAAAGAAACAATAAATTGTTGATCACAATTTTCTTTAAGGATTACATACAATGAAATCTATCTTGAATTAATGAGAATAATAAATATTAAATGGAAAATAATAGTACACAGATTCCATTTAAATAACCTGACTATCCAGATAAGATAAAACCTAATCAATATAGAAAGGTAAAAAACTAAAAACACATTCCATTTAATCAATAAACCGAGAATTATATGAACCTAGAGATAATATAATGGAAAAAATATCATGAATAATATGATTAAATAATTCTAAATGATGTAAATGTTTAATTATTGAATTTCATATCTTAGTAACATGATAACATTGTGGTCATGATCAATCCTCAAGATAGTTTAAAACTAATGGTTACAAACTCATACTATTTTTTGACTTATTTGAAACTATAAGGTAAAAACTCATCTAGTATTTCGAAATGATTTAAAACAGCTGGGTATACACTCATCTGGTTTGGACAACAAAGATGTCTCATTAGACATATTGATGAATTAAGGGGATATCTATAACTATACCCCACCCATTTCATCTTTTCCAAACAATTCCTCATATATCACATGAGAGATTTCATTTATGAACAATGTTCCCTATTATCAAATATCCTTATTGAGTAAAGGATATAGATTTTTTAATATTTCCACAAATAGTCAACCATCTTTAAATGTAGATAAATTATGTAAAAATGGTATATCATTTATGAAATAATCCAATATATAGGGTAAGAATACATATATATAATCGATGTGTAGTTTATAATGAGAACATATTACATGAAAGTGTCTATTTCAATATAAAGTTAACAAAAAATGAGAAAGTGAAATTATAAAATAACTTTTACTTTAAAATTCTCATGTCAAATTAAATTGTACAAAATGATTCAAAGTAAAACATCAGGTAACATTAAGTATGAATGAATCAATATATTAAATATTAAATTTTTAGTATATACCCCACATTGGATTGAATTTTTGTATAATAGAAAATATATCTCAATGGAATGTTAATTGGGATGAAATCTCTAACACAACGATTCATTTTTATTTAACGTTCATTAAAATACGGTATAGTTGTTTTAAAATTTGTATTTAGTTAATATATAAGAATATTAAAATTTATGATTTCATATATGTTCCTTTTATAGCATCTTATCATGATCTGGATAATAATATTTTAATTTTTTTCATTATTTTGGGGGTTAATTGCCTTGTTTTCACATTCGTGCTTTATTATGAAATTTCTGATTCTTTCATATATAATATAATTCCATAATCTAAAAAATAATAATTTTGAAATAATTGTCATTATTTTTAAATCAGTTATAATTTTAATATCAATCAGGAAATATGGTTTTGATAAATGATGTTTTTTACAGTCAAGGAGAAGGTAGGTCGTACATACGCATGAACAACAATTCCATTTTTGATGATCTTTATGAAATTATGGTGAGTAATATTTCATAATTTCATAACTATAATGATATAATAAATAAAAAAAATCATCAAATATAATTATATATATCATCCACATGGTTTCATGATGAAATAAGAGAACCATCGGTTTTAAGGCAGTTGTCCACAAGTACACGAATGATGTTATCTTCTTTAAGTGGGTGAAAAAGAAAGAAAAATAAAATGATATATTATAATTTATGAATGATAAATATGTCATTAATATAATTGTTATTAAATTTATACAACTTATATACATTATATTTGTATATATTACCATCCATGAAAGGCATTTGTGAAGGGTGAATAACATCGCTTCGCAAGACGATAGTCTGTCATATACATGAGTGACTTTATTGTATCCCCTATAGAATGAAAAGAAAAAATGTATATTTTACATAATGAATCTAGAGTAAAAATCATGTTATAAATCCCATATATATACTTTATATCCATCATCATTATCAACATTGAGAGGTGGTACCGAATAAACTAACTACATTAGTTTGCAAGCCAGTAGTCCGTCTTTTCCACTAATAATGATTTCACAATTCATTTGATATAAGTGGGGAAATTTTTAGGTAATAAATTATTATAATAATAACTCAATATACCTATAATACTAATTATATTATATCTTATTGGTTCAATAATAATTGGGGGCGGTGGAGGAAGAAATAAAAAAATGCTCAATAAAGAACGTCACCTATTCATTTGAAAGCATCATTAGGTTTACTGAAAAATACAATAAAGGTTATATTTCGGATGAAATAAGACATATAATATGATGGTATTTATGTTTAGATGTGATTTTGGAGGTTTTTGGTCAAGAACAATTGATCTAGAGGTGTGAAATATTGAAGGGAGTGAGTGACGTTTTGTAATAAAGGAGGAGTGAATTTTTTGTAAATACTGAAAAGTATTCAATAATGGGAGATAAATCTCACTTAGTTGGATACAAAATTGATAAATATCATATTTAAAGGAATATATGGTCTAGGAAAACCTCTAAAATAGAAAAATATATATGTTTTAAACATATAATTCTTTACCCATTTTATTTACACCATTTTTATAGCTTTAGTTTCCACCATGGTCATTTGTTTCTTTAAACATGGTAATTAAATATTTAGGCCTAAAATAAAATTAAACATATTAGATATTTAGTACATAATTATTATAAATTTTATGTCCAATTTATCAAATAGAAATATTTTTATTTTAGAAAATTAAATTTAACACATGCCCATGTAATGTCAAAAACACCACTTTTTACCAAAATAATGGTTCTTAATTTTTATATTCCTTATTAGTTGTAATGAAAAAAAATAATTTGAACATATTGAAAAATATTATTTATTATTATTCTGAATATGGAATCCAATTTATCAAATTAAATTTACATAATTTTTGAAATTTAATTTACAAATAATCCAGTAGATGTGATGAGAAAGTGAGTTTTTAAAGAGAAAATGTTGAAAAGTTTACAATGTTTTTATATCAAACCTAAATATTAAAATTATTAAAATGACATAAATTATATTACTTTTTATATATTTTAACCTATTTCAATTTGAAAATGATTAGAAATATATATAAAATTTATGAACAGTTTAAACAAAAAGGCAATTTTCCATTAAAATTTTGTATTTTTCAATATTCATAGAAAAATGAAACATTTATCAAAAACTAAAAACAACTACTCTAAGATAATTTTGATATGTTTATTTCTATAAAAATTATATTTCATAAATTAAAATTACCAAAAGTGGTTATAATTAATTTTAAATTATGTGTGTGAAGCTTGACTCAACTATCGTTTAGTAAAATTCTATTTATCAGAAATATTTTCTTTTTCTTTTAAATGATACTTATTTTATTTATAATCAATAGATCAAAAATATACTGGTTTCAAATATATTTTTTTCAAAATTTAGTTAGTTTTATTCACACCCTACAATTTAAAACTAGGTTATTGATTATTCATTGTCATGCATGATCTTAAAATATTTATGATTTTAACTTAGTCAAGTATATGTGATGACCTAGTTCATTATCTTAAAGAGTAATTGCAGTTAAACACTCAACACTTATAATTTATTTTTTATTTATTTTTTTAATATTATTTTTTAAATAAATCTATAATATATTTGGTTTTATAAGAGATAATTCAATATTAAAATTAAACATGCAGATTCAATGCAGACACAATTTCTAAAAACATTATGAAGTTCGAAATAAAGAAGATGATCCAATGAGAATCAAATTGAGTGAATCGTCATGGTATTATTATTGGTTTAAAAATGAATTAATTATCACAATCCCTAATATGTGTGAAAATACTCATTATAATTTTTTGTGAATATAAGATGCACTAGATCGACTATACTACACATCCCCCTCCTCAATTGAGGGAAAATATTATAGAAAAAGCCAAACCACTTGTGGTATATAGAGACAAAAATGGAAATTTACCACTAAGACACACCTCGGACTAACAAAAATAAAATATGAAATATTAATAATTAGTTTTAAAATACTTGTGTTAAACCTTATATTACACTACCAAGAACTTCCTCGAGTTAGATACTCATGGTCACGAGCATACTAATTCCTAGTGAATAAGAAAATGAAGAGGGAAAATGGAAGAGATATATAATAAGATAGAAATAAGAACAATAAAAATGAAAAAATTAAATTAAATTACCAAATGTTAATAAAATAAAATATGAGACAAAACATTATCATAACTTTTCCCAAATCATCACTGTGGAGGTTTATCCCTTGAAATTTTATGGAAGTAGAAATTTATAGGGAGACATGTGAAATATTTTGGCTCCAAAATGTTTCTCCGAATGTCTATGTATGTGATAAATGGTTACCAGATGAATTAGGTTATGATTATCCAATAAATACGTCCCTTTAGGTCTCATTTATCTATCCACTAAATTTAAGCATTATTTTCCTTATTTATAAAATATTATATTCCCTTTAATTAAAAAATTTATTTGATCTAGGATGACAAATTGTACTCCTAATATTTGGTTTCACAAGAATATATAACTTTGAATTAGTAATTGAAAACTATATAAACATTTTTATTGCTATATTCTATAGCTATATGTTTAATTTTATATCATTTAGATCTTCCATATATGAGATATGGGCCCATCATTAAAACTATACTGTTTTGTGAACATATTTCAGTGCCTAACTTGTGAGTTAGTTTTGAACCTTCAGATGATGGAATAAACATTCAATCGAGAAGAATTAAAATAATACCAGAAATAATAGAAACCTTAAAAAGAATAAATTTTAAATTTTGATATGCTATTTACAATTAATTGTTGAAATACTAAAATAATTTAAAATTGTTAAAACTAAAAAATTAGTACATTTTTGATATTAAGGTCAAAATTCTTCTAGAACCATTAAATGTGAAAATTTCCTACAAAATAATGCATTAGTGAAATTAAAAAGCATTAAATTAAATGTATAATAATTTAAAATATTTTCTCTATCAATTCCCCCACACATAAATACTGCATATCTAGGAAATCATCTAATTCCAAGGTCAAAAAGACAACCCAAAGAATAAATGAAAACACATCTCAATTATCATATCAAGAAAAATATCATGCATCCTAAATAGACCAAAAGTATTAAAATAAAAAAAATCATAAAAAATCATTAAATTTCATGTTAATCATCTTGTGCATGTCGTACCTACCTCCCTGAAAAAATATTTCCCTCTTCACTCAAATGTGGATTTTTTCTATTACCAATAACATGTGTGTTATTCATAGGATTTATATCCTCAATGTATCTCTACTTTACAAATCCAAAAAGGTATCTATGATAATGTCTTTTTCATGGTTTTTCTTAGGTAGAGGGTTGGAAGGTTTTAAATGTAAAAACATATGAGTAAGAATGAGAAGGATTAATCTCTAAAGTTATGTAAATCTATGAAAACAGTTTCATTCAAGAATGGGGTTCCCCTCGATTGTCTTGAAAATGAATAACCTCCAAAAAACTATTTCTTTTATTTGTAATTACATGATTTTAATTTTAGTATCAGTGATAAATTTCTTCCCTATTTTCCCTTTTTTATCATTTCTTTATATTGAATTTTGATTTGGATTTCTCTTTAGAATAATTCTTTTGAGGAAAAGTGAGGAAACTTTTTATCTTCACATTTTTTTAACACTCATACGAAATTATTATTGAAATTTGGTATATCTATCCATTTATACATCATGATGTTTCTTCCCCCCAGGATGTAATAAATATGAAAACACTTTTTTTTTCATTTCAACTCAAATAGATTCTTTTCGAAAGGAAAATACGGCTAATATTCACCTCCACACTTGATTTCAACAATAACCTTGTATTTTAATTATTGAGAATGTTGTAAATGGATAACATGATTGTAATTTAGCTTTGTAGCAAGGTATTTTGGGACTAATTTGGTCTTAATTAATAAATTTATGATGAAAAGGTAGACAAAAAATAGAGTTTAATGTGAAAAAAAATCAAAGTGGTGCATCAATCATAATAAACACATTCCACAAACTCTAACATATTTTAAAAAGAAAAAAATAGAAATTTTGGATAACAAAACATATCTCAAGGCTCTCAAGATAACTATAAAGGTAAATAAGATGTAAAAAATTGTTTTTAAACCTCAAGAGTTGGAAAATATTTTGAATATGGATAGTGCTTGTGAATATGAGATTGATGTTAAATCAAAATTCATCAAATGAAATAATCAAAAGTCAAGAAAAAAAATTATCAATAATTAAATCCTCAAACATTCAAATTAATTTATGTGTCTAAATCACTAAGATGGATTGAATTTTTCAAATTTCTCTATTCAACTTAGAAATCACAAAAAACCCGAAAAATGGAAAAGGAAAATAAGAAATATTTTCAAAAATAAAATTAAAAAAAATAATATGTAAAAAATAAATTTTTTTTCTAAAAAATTGATAGAAATTCCTCCAAAAAAATTATTCCATTCACTACCGTATTTTTATTTCCAATCAGATTAATAATTTTTTGTATATATAAATATATATTTAAATTGGGTGGAAAAAATAATAAAAAGGATTGACACCCCGGGATTTATTTTTCAGTGGTTTCCTTGAGTTAAGATCATAGCTAATACCAAATTAAAAATATAAAAAATTAAAAAATAGAAAATATGAAAAATAAAACAAAAGATATGGAAAGGTGATAGAAAAGGGATAAATCATGGTTTAGACCCTTATGTGGGTGACATATTATTACAAAGAAATTATAGTGGATTATCCCCAATCATATCTCGGATGTGGATTTATTGATATGATCCAAAACATGTGACTTATCTCAGTGTCCATGAGTAGAGACCAAGAATGGGAATCCACAAATAATATAATAAACTTACCAACCCTAAGCAATGAATAATTAATGAATTTAAGGATTGCAGTGGTAAGGAGAAGATAATAGGGGTTCACCCGGTAGACATTCAGGTTCACCACCACCATATGATATAAATGAAGACATAAAGGAAGAATTTACCCAACAACACAATACTCAAAATATAAATACACAAACACTAATTGTATTAATTCTTCCTTAACATTCAACACATACTTCATTTATGTCACATCAAAAAATTCAAAAAGTGATATGTTATAAAATAATTCATTCGAAAAATGATTAAAACATGAAGAATAAATAAAGAAATATTCCTCTAAAGTATATAATCATGGAAATATACCTCTTCTAACCAGACCATTGGGAACTAAATATTAGTAGGTGTATATTATTCATCATATTTGAAAGAATGAGGGATGTAGAGAGGTAAGGATTTTTCTTTATCAAGGATGGGAAGATCATGTTTCAGATTAATATTAACAATGAAATTCCAGGATTCTTCCAATATATGTTGATCTCCCATAATTATATCATGAGGGATGTTTTTATAAAATAATTCATCATATAATGATTTTTTGATAGGTTATGTTATTAATTATATTAGTAGCTCCTTATTAACCACCCCAATTTCATTAACATAGAAAATGATTGGTGAATTATCTTCCACAACCTATTATAGTTTTGTTCGATGATAATGATTTATTTATTCTTGACATGCATGTACTATATAGTTATTCATTCCATTTTTTCTGTTGTTCCTATATTTATTCTCAAAGACCTTTCAATTTTTATTGGTCTATCCATGTAGGATAATAATAATTGAAATACTTCATGAAAAAATATATATTCTTAATGAAATTAAAAAAAATCATTAAAAATATGTGAACAAATAGCGAGTGAAGACCACTTTGATCCCTGGAAACCACACCAATTTGATTAAGTTTTTTTATACATAATATCAAAATATGTATTATTTTAACAAAGTGTAACACATTGGATAACATAAGTCATTCTCTTGAGGAGCACTCACTACATCTAAATCACTATTTATTTTTGTTATTTTATTTTTTATATAATAAAACTAAAATGATATATTTTTGATAATTGAGAATTCAATATTAAAATTAATCAAATATATAAAATGAAAACATATTGAATTCAAAAAAAATGATGTTCGGAAGAAATGAGTTATTCTTGATAGAATCATCTCGAGTGAACCACCATTATATTATTATATTTTTCAATGTAATTTAATGATCACACTCCATATTATTCTATAAATTCATTGTCTACCTATAATTTTGAATATAAAGTTCAATAAACTTACTACACTGTACATCCACCTCCTTGATGAAGGGAAAATATTGAAGCATCAAATGATAAACCTCAAGTGGAAAAGGGAGACACAAAGGCTCCTTTCCCACTAATATCCCAATCAACCTAAATCTAAAATAAAAAAAATATTAATAATAAATTTTCAAAGATTTGGGATCGAGGAAATATTACTATATCATGAAATTTTTCAAGTTAGATACTCTTGATCATGAGAATAAGAGTTCACAATGAGGAAGAAAATGAGGTGAGAAAATGGAAGAGAGATAAAAAAAGAGATCAATGAGAACAGAAAACATAAAACATGAAATATAATTACAAAATGAGAAGAAAATAAAATATTAGAATAAACTATAGTATACCTTCATAAAAAACTTCAGTGTAGTGACAGATCCGATGAATGGTTATGGAATTTCAAATTTATTGGGAGATGGGTGAAATATTTTGACCCCAAATTTTTTTCACAAAGTATATGCGTGGTATAAGTATTTAATTTTCTAATTGGGAACAGTTTTCTTGAAAAAATTTACTTCTATATGTTTCTAAGTCAATATATGAAATTTAAGATTTATTTTTCTTGTTTAGTAAAAGTTACAACAGATTTACTTTGAACACTAATTTGCTCTAGGAAATCGTTTAGTATACCCAAAATTAAATTTCCCATGAATTTATGGCATTAAAAGAGGAAAAATTTGGCATTTCTACATTTATAATTTTTTTGTATCAATATCTTCTACTTATCCATGTCAAATTATTGATCCTTAAGATATCCTCTTTATTATATATTGTCACATATTCAAAAGTATCCTGATATGTACACATATTTTGAGGTTTGATTTGGTAACCAGTTTTGGGCCTTCAAATGATGGATTTAGAGTTGTGTCTAGCATAAAAAATGAATCCAAACATAAATAGAAACCTAAAAAATAAGATTTTTTCAATTTAGATTAGTTTCAAAAATATTATGGGGAAAATAGAGAAAAAATTAAAATAGGGAAAATCCTAAACTTTTCCATTTTGCAATTAAGCTCAAAATGATTCTAAAACCATAATATTTGTTAATTTTTGTTTAAATAAAAGATTTGCTGGATTCAAATAATATATATTAAAAATAAAATAATTGAAAATATTTTCTATGTCAGTGAGAATTATCAACTTAAATATGAATATTTGATAGTATTTCATGTTTCATTTAAACTCGTCGTCGCATGTAACACATGATAAAATCGATATTTCATGAAATGAAAGTTAAACATAGTGTTTTGTGTAATTCAATCTATTAATGATATTATATTTATTATAAAAAATATCTTATAGTCATGGGGTGTGATATATTATTCTAATCTTGGAGTTGTTTGTCATATACACTATCAAATACGATGTTATTATTTTAGAATCATGGGGTGTTACATTCTCCCCACCTTAAATAAATTTCATCATCACAACTTAAACTTGATATTCGTAATCTTAGGTCTGATATTTGAAAAATATTTGGTTCTAAACCCCAAATCAGAATAAGGGTTTATAAAATAGCCTCTTAATAAGAGGAAAATGGTTCGATGATGGTCAATAGAATAATACATAAATATGTTTCAAAGTAGGATAACATTAATAGAAAGTGAAGATATGGATATGGAATAAAATAGTAAATAATTATAGTGGATGATTAAGGTTATTGATCATAAGAATGTGAATGATCAATGAAAAGTTAATGGTATTAAAATTACAAATCTATGATGATTTAAAAGACCATTTGATTCATCATATATGAATGTAATATGATAATATTTTTGTTTCATTATCCTTTTCATAAAGATGATAGATTATATTATTATCTAAGAATATTTGGAAATATACTTACTTGATACATTTTTTAAGAACTATATCACTCTTCCGTTGTCCTTTGATCAATTTCCAATTTATCGCTTACACTGCTACAAAACTGTGTATATAAATTGACAAGGCATTAAAACGAATATCCAAAATCTAGGTTAAAAACCCCTTTTTCATCATTTGAAAATGTTGTTTTAAAGGGTTCTATAATAGAGATAAAAAATTAGTTTTAAAGCGGTCCCTTATTCAGGACTTGCAAAAAAGTGCTGATAAAGTCCCCCTTTTTCAATGCTAGAAAAAAAGCACTAATAAGGGGAGGGGCAGTATGAATGTTTATAAAAAAATTCATTGATAAATACAGGTCCTTTATCAGTGTTTGGAAGGAACCGATGATAAGGGGTCTTTATCATCGCATTTTTTGATGTGCTAATAATGACTCCCCTTTTCGAACACATTTTTTAATAGAACTGATCAAAGATATATTTTTAACAAATTATATTCCATTAAAAATAATATATTAATATATAAATATAAATATATTTATAAAATATACTATATGTATTTTTAAATATGTTTTAGATTTGTCTAAATATGAATTTAAACATAATATATATGATAATAAGTGAAAATGGAATAAAAATTAATTTAAATAATATATTTAAATAATAATTTTCCTACTATTATCGATTAATACTCATTTAATAAAAATTTGATGAGAAAAAAATCCTAAATAATAAAATATCTAAAATAAGAGGAATATGTTACTCAAACATCAAACAACCATAAATTTTGATCTCGGTGTCTGTTTGGTCTCTAGCATATACCAAATTAAAACATATGACCATATCTATGCCATGGATATCTGGGGTAACTTAGTATCATTTTTCAAGGCCACAAAAATACTATATGACCTCTGAAAATGAGTTTGTAACCAGGGTAACCCATTTTTCAAAATTCGATGCAATTTTAACCACTTTTAATGGGGTCTTTTTCTCTTTTTGTATGGGGACCAAATTTATTCTGAGTGCAGTCATTCATATTGATATTATGATTCTGAAATGTTATCATTTACCATGTTGTACTGTTATTTATAATAAAATACATAACGAGTAATATATATTTTTGATAAATTAACCAATAAAAAAAATACTTTTATAGATAAACATTTAATAATATTTACATATAAAATATATATGTATAGATATATAAAACTTATCTAAAAAATATCCATTTTATTTAATATAAAAATGTATAAATATTTAAATACAAATAAAATTAATGTATATATAATGTTTATTTGTATATATATGTTTGTGTGTGTGGGTGCGTATTGACAAAAATATATATATTTATCTAAATATTCTAATATATGTATATAAATATTAATATATAATTTATGTGAATAAATATAAAAATTTATAATTATCATTATAGTGGAACATATATATATATATGTATGTATGTATTTATTAACACACAAATAAAAAAAACATATTTTATATATGTATTTAAATATATATATAAACAAATTTATAAACATATGAATAAATATATGGATAAAAAATTTAACGAAATATATATAAATATATAGATAAATCATATAACGCAAAAAACTACCGGACAAAGGAAAATGTGTTGTTTTATAAGACGGTGGTCTCAGATTCAAAACTCATTGCAGGCCGGGGCGCGTGCGGGGCATGGGGATTATCTAAATCATAGAAAAAGGAGTGGGGATGCATTGAAAAAGGTGTGGGGGTGGGGGGAGGGCACTGTTAACAAGTTGGGTCACGAAAAACAATACCCACTTTATCATTGGGGACTTTATTGTGCTTTTTAGCACTGTTGAAGGGGTTCTTTACGTTCAACTTTACGAGCACTGTTAAATCCATCCCTTTATCATTGCTCACATTATCAGAACTTCTATACAGATGATAAATCCATTTTACAAGCATAATAAAATTCCTGATTTGTAGTATTTTTACTCAATCAAATAAATATCCAAAAATTAGTATTTTTATCCATAAATAACTAAAATTAACATTTAGTAGATATTCATTTCCATAATAGAATATGATCCCTTACTACACTATATAGCTATTATTGTGATAAAATTTTTAGCATATGTTATCCCATATTAATAAATCTCAAAATAGTGAAGTAATAAATTAATATTATAAATTTCATCGAAAGATAAACTTAAAACATTTCATAAATTGTAAAACTTAATAACCTTCTAAAAGATTATCATCCAAAACATTATAAAGTATGTTACTAAATTTCAAAAAATGAAAATATCATTAATTCCTCAAACAAAATAATGTTTATTATAATCTACACACACAAAAAAAGTGAATACCTTCATCTTATATTTTCTTAAATAATAGTAATAATCTTTCCATATTACTTATTTAAAAAAATATTAATGGATATATTCCTTAAATCTAAAGATGTTGTAATCTTTATCCATGATAGTATGAACCAATATTTCAAAAAATCATTAACCTGTCCCATGGTAGTGATTAATATCCATCTTAACTTTTCAATATCTATCATCTCTTTATTCCAAAATCATTATCTCAAAATTAGGAATATATTTAGGATTTTCTATTTCTCAACTATGCGTTTTCAACATTTTTATCATTCAACTGAATCATTTTTCTTGGTCATCAATACCATTTAACATAGGCTTTCATATACATAACAAAAATATACTATATTACAATCCTTATAAATTTCATGATTATTAGAATGAGAATATCATCAACCAAATATTTTTACATCATACTTCTTGGACCCAAAGAAAATATCACCTTAACCATTCTAAATTGGTTATATCAATAAAATAAGAAAGTACCGGGGTTCATTTCTCTAAATTTATCCCCAGTGGGAAAATATTTCTTACCCTTCTACCATTAATCCAATTACCCTCTATTGTTGTATTATTATCTTACTTACCATCAAAGACAAAAGAAATAGAGAATTATTTCACTTTCTTGATAGGACATAAAACTATTTCATCATATGATGAAAATTTTTGGAGACCTACTACCTTCAGATATTTGGCTAAATCCCATCACGAAAATTGTAAATACCACACTCCGTGTTGTGTATGTAATCCATAGTATACAAATATAACCTTGTAGAGGTAACTTCATACTCTATAAAACTTTATTGTTCCCTTTCATTTAAGATAAGTAACTTGATCTTCATCCCAATTTGTTCCTCGTGGGGGAAATATTAGACCAAAATTCTACCCTTAAAAGTATTCCATTCCATGCATTTTATTTTCTCTTCCTCCTTAGTATTATAGATCAACTACCACCATTATCATCTTCACCTTTGAGACTATACACTGTAATTCTAAAAATTTCATTTACACCTCATCCCAAGGAAAAAAAATATTTTCCATAGACTTAATTCAATATTCAAAAACTATTAATTTGGACCTCCCACAAATATGTGTGTGTGGGGGGGGGGGTATTGTATTAATTGATCCAATATAAGAGAATATTGCTTTGTAACATGTTTATCCATCTAAGAAAGGTTGTTTTTAAAGACATGATATAGCTACCCATATATAGCCATAATTTTAGCATATCTAATACCCACTATATTAGACATCTTAGTAGGGAAATCTCCACAATATATATGATCATCGATACCCATAATATTTCCTTCTTCCATTTTTAAACAATGTCATATGCTGGATTAGATTATAAAATAATGATTTTTAAATCATAATTTATATTTATAAATACAATATAACACATATCATAATAGAAAAAATATATGAATTATAAACATTATTTCTTTGGGGATATCATTATTTCCAAAAACCTTATAATGGTTTTTAAGAAAAATATGAACTACCCTAATTATATACACGGAGAGAGTAAAATTGGGTGAGTAGTGAGGCCCATTTTCAAGCACCACATGATGATAAATTCAAGACTAATTCAATATTTTTAGAGTTAATACCCATTGGTACCTCTACTACAGAACCACATCTAATTGTAGTATCAAGAAAAGGATATATTTCAATGAAAAGAAAATAATATATACCTTAACAAAAACATTAGTAGGTTCTTCTATAGACATCCTAAATGTCAATATTAAGGTTATGATATCAAATGTGTGTTTTCCTAAATCTTGTTATCATGGCTTCTACAAAACATTCTATGATACCAAATGTAACATCTCATCCGCAATATCATGGATTCAGTGTTTTCTTTATTACATTCTTATAGATAAAAATGGTCAAATACCAAAGTACTTATCACTTTAGTAGTTTTGTGCCACCAGATACCAATATGACACACATTATAGATTTAAAATATAATATAAAACATGACACATAACAATGTCAAATGAACTGCATACTTGAAGACTCATTCCAAGAATTATTATTTATAAAATGGAGAAATTAAACTAAATTAGGGTGATCTAAAACGCTCAAAAAGGGCCACATACAAAAGAAGGTATCATGAATCAATAAGTATAATTGATATGGAAATTTAAATAACAAAACATAAATTCTATTTAAATATCCTCACTACTAACATAAGATAAGGCATAATTAATATGAGAAGGTAAATAACTAAAAAGAGACTCCATTTAATTAATAAAAAATGAATTAAATGCATCCAATGATAATATCATGGAGAAAATATCATGGATAATAATATAACTAAATTCAAAATGAATGAAATGATTAATTATTGGATATGAGGTCTTTGAAACATGATTCCTCTACTATCACGATATATCTTAAAGACTGTTTAACACTAATAGGGTACAAACTCATCTAGTTTGGCCTACCGATTTGAAACTAATAGGTATAAAATCATATAGTTGGAAAAACCTTTTTAAAAATATTAGGGGAAAACTTATATGGTCTCTCCCATCATGAAATCTATTTTTGAGATATGAATTATGTTGTGATAATGGAGACGATATACCGTAGTTACGTATGATTAATGTTTCCATTTTTCAATGATCATTATAAAATGGTGGTAATTAATATCCCATATATATATAATGATCATGACATCATAAATAATATATAATTTATACATATATACAAATATATATCATCCATGTTGTTTGGTGATGAAAATAGAGTCACATTAATTTTCAAAGGCTGGTATCCACACATACACAAATGATGTTATGATCTTTATGTTAGTAACAAATATAGAAAAAGAAAATGATGTATTATATTTTCATAATGATATGTAATTAATTAATATAAAAAAAATTCATGTATTTTACATATATAAAATTACTTTATACTTATTACCTTTCATGTAATGTGTTTGTCAAAGATGAATCACATTTCTTCATGAAGTGGTAGTCCACCATACAGACGAGTGACATAATTTTATCCCATAAATAATATAAATTAAAAATTAATTCATGATATAATTATTATTTATGTATAATAATGTAATAAATATCATATATATTATATATATCCCTTATCATACCCCACTATGAGTGGTGGTAATTGAAAAACAAATGACAATGGTTCTTGAGACGGTAGACCACCATATACACGGATGATGATATCACCACCCATTTTATAGAATTAGATATGGTTTTCGGTAATTACCTTATTATAAAAACATATCATTATATTGAAGATGTTTATTTTATTATATAAATTTTTATTTTAATAATAAATTATGGGGATGGGGTAAGAAATTAATAAAAAATTCCATTGAAGAACGTTACCTATTCTTCAGGTAACCTCTCTATGTTGCACTAAAATCCTTCCAAGGTTGAATTTATGCCCAAAAAAAGGATTGTAGGATTATGGGATGGATGTTGGGGGTTATTTTTGTAGGTTTTGGTAGATCCAAATTAATGAATTGAGGGGAGTGAGTTACCTTTTATAATTTAGGAGGAGTAGATTTTTTGTAAATACATAAAAGAATTCAATAAATAGAGGCCACTATAGACTCATGTATATCAAAAATTGAAAAATAATTGATTTTATGGATTATATAATCATGAAACACAACATAAATACAGAAATATGTTTTAAACATGTCATTTCATATCATTTAAATTAAATATTTTTTTAACACTGTTGTTTCCACCACGGTAATTAGTTTTTTGACCTAGGTAGTTAAATATTTAAGACTAAAATAAAAAAGAGTATTTTTATATATTTGGACCTCATTATTATTAATATTTGAAAAAATTATCAAATAAAAATCTTATATATGTGAAATATTAAATTTAAAACATTCACATGTAACATGAAAAAAACACACTTTTAATCTTAACAAAAATAATTATTTTTCATTTTTTTACAAATAATTATGACGAAATATTAAAATAAAAATATATAAAAATATTAAATATGACGATTCAGAATATTTAATCAATTTTATCTAATTAAATTCATAGAATTGGAAAAATATAATTTAAAATTGATCCCTGAGACGTAATAAAAAGCAGGTTTTCAAAGGGAAAATTTTCAATAGATTACAATGTTTTGATATCAGAATTAAATACTAAAATGATTTTAATTAACTAAATTTTAAAAATTAATATCTAATTGAGTTAAATTTACATTAAAAAAATTCAAAATATAATTTAACATTATTAATAATTTAATGGAAAAAACTAATTTTAATTAAAATCTTGAATTTTTAACAATTTATAGAAAAAAAGTAAATAAAATTACCAAAAATTAATTGAATTTTATTCGAATATAATTATTTAAATGAAATTATTAATTTTTTCATATATGTATTTATTAAAGTGTTAAAAATTAATTTTAAATTATGGGTGCATAATTTTACTAAATAATTCTTTAAAAAAATATGGCTTTCTCAAAAAATAGTTATTTTTCTTATAAAAGATTCTTATTTTATTTTTAATAAATAGTTAAAAATGTACATGTTTAAACTAAATATTATTTATGTTTTGTTTATTTATATCCATGCCCAAAAAATTATCTACTAGGTAATATCTTGAATAATAAATATTAATATTTTTATAAAATTTCAAATTTCTTTTAAACTCAGTGATGTGTATAACATAAGATAAAGTTAGTGTTGAGTGGGAAACACATTAAATTCAGTTTTTTGTGTAATTTAATCTATTAAAGATATTGTATTTATATAAAAATAAATATATTATAGAGTCTTGGTGAGTTATATTATCTTATAATCTTGGTGATTCATATAATAGATGATATCAAATATATTTATTTTTATTTTTATAATTATTAGGTGTTATAGAAAAAAAGATATTATTACTTAAAAAATATACATTAATATGTATTTTTCTAGAATTTCATGTTCATTGGTATAGTTTCCCTCAGTACCTGATGGATCTTTAAAATATTTTAAAAAAATGGGGGAAATAACTTTTTTGTTTTATAATATAAAAAACCCCTTTAGGATTAATATTCACTCAGGAATTAGACCAAACAATATAGCTCTTAATCCCAATCCTCATTCCATTATTTTATCCATGGATTCATGATGTTTTGTGTGTGTTTTTTTGGTAATTTGAGGTGTATGATATTGATTCCAATGCTCTATATTGGTATCAGGCCTAGATATTGGGGATTCATTATGCCTAGTTTGAGGGGGGGGGGAGGGGTGGATACTCATTATTTCATATGGTATCATTTAATGTGCTTTGGTGGTTGTGGGATCAGAAATGTAGCTAGGGGTTTCCACACCATATTTCTTGAGATTTTGGTGTCATTATGTTTTATAGGACATCTAGAGGTGATCGGTTTCTAGTATGGGATTTGATGGGATTATTTAATGGTGTTCATGCCATTGAATGAGGATAACTCTGTGGATGAAGTAGGTGATGTCTAATATTACCACATTATAAATGATTTTATATATTCCTTATAATGTATGTTGTAATGTATTAGTTTATCCCACATAAAAATTTAGAATATTTATTAGAATACTTTTCAAGTCATACACAGAGATAACACAAGATTCTGATGCCCGATGGGCCTAAAATCGATATTTGAAATATATTTAATATATTAATACCACAAGGATAATGTTTTCCAAAAAAATGGAATTAGTATGGAATGTAGGAATGAATAGAAATTTGAGGCCACCATTGAATTCCTGTTTTGTGATTTATCTGAGGAGTGATATATTATATTTTTGTTAGGAATTTGGTTAAAAGTCATTGTGGGCCGAAATAATAAATTTGTTAAAATTTTGTTTATTTTTATTAGATGATGAAACAACCACATAAAGTCATATATAAAACAGGTTATAAGCAAATTTCAATGTCGGACTTAGAACTTTGGATTATCATAGAGGATCCAGTAAAGGTTATTCCATAAATGAACATCAATGAATCAAGCATTGGTGATCATTGGAAGCACAAAATATGAGGATCATGCCAAAAAAATTATCCATATTATTTATTCTCTAGTGATTGATCCAAGTATTGTTAGAAGATTTCTTTTTTGGATTTATCACTGTGTTATTACACCACAATTTACTTGAATCAATCAACTAATGGAACAATTCAAGGATCAGTAATTTATTGGCTATGTGTTTTTACCTAAGATTTGAGGTATTAAGAATTTTTTCTATTATTGCATATTATTTCATCGTTATAATGGTAATGGATGATAGAAAATATGAAAACAGATTATTTTCATTCCTACTCTCATGTTTTGTGGTTTTCGTCCCATGATATACATTTGATCATCACCATTATTTATTTTGGTTGATGATTTATCAAATTCCCAGAATGATATAATTTTATGTTTGATATTTAGAGAAACAAATCATTTATATGTATCTAGTATCAGTTTTGGTGATGAGTTCATGATGCTTGGTGATGATGGGGGGCCAGAGTCCGATTGGAGTACCACAGTTGGTTTCTTCATGCCACATCATAGTGGTGCGTTGATGGTCAATTCCTAAGTGGTGGGAATTTTCTGGAATCCATCAGACATTGTTGGATAGGCTTACATGGATCAAGATCCATTCTTTTCAGTGAGTATAGTAAATTATTCAAAGGAATCAAGATCCACTATTATTGAAACATGGTAATCTCATGGGTAATGTGAAAAACTAGACTACACGACATATATTCCTATAAAGACAAACCATGTAGTGCCCGATGTGTTTTGGTAAGGTTTCCATATAGTGATAATTATCACCTTCCATGTGATATGTTTCACACATCGTGTGACCCATAACCAAATGGCTCATTGCGTACAAGTCTTACACATAAATTTGGTCATATATTGTTACACTTAGTGTTTTTCAAGTCACACATCATGTAACATGTGGAAGATGGATTGATGTTGTTTCCCTCGGAATCTGGGGATGACCGCCTTAATGGGAGGTTCAAACGTTCCTATCGGTCTCTAATGGGTTTGTTCGTTGAACCAGAAACATCCAATGATTCCACATCCATTCGGACCTACTTTCCAAATGTAGGTCCTCATTAGTTTGTGGACTGATGAGTCTTAGGAATTTGCATTGGTCGAGATGATGGGAGGTCGGACTCATCACACCTTGTTTAGGGGAATTATTTTCTACTCCGGGACTCTATTTATAGGTTTAAGTTATGTTCGTGAATCCTTATTACATTACCAAGAATAAAATGAGCTTTCCTTCATATCTAACAATCAATGATTACATATGTAGGAAATTTAGAGAATATTTTTTTATGTATTCGAGGTTCTTGATCGATAGAGAATCATCTATATTTGTTAGAGATTCTTGGTTAATGGTACCCTTCGAAACATTTATTGTAGAGACCCGAAGCCTGACGTACATAGACTTTACATTACTTTTGCGGAATACTTAGTACATAACAAAAACACACACACACAAGGATCGTAATAGTTTAGTGTCTTTGGAAACTCAGACTATAATCTTCTAATCGTGGTGAAAGATCTTCAAAATCTCCGATAAAGATCTTCCTTTTTTTTACCTAAAACCTTTCTTTATATCCTGGGGAAAAGAAAACATAAAAGGGTGAGCTCAAATGCTCAGTAAGGGTAAACAAAATAAATATCAATCACATCATATTCATAAGAACATAACATTTTGGAAATCATAACCTGCAAAAGAGAGCATAATTTCATAATCATGGGATAAATCATGGCAGTGAAAAAGTAATCCCAATAATCATAACTTAAAACATGAAACTTTGTGTCATACACACATAATCATAGTGAATCATTTCTTGTTAGTCAAGACTAATTGCCAAGACTATCTTAGTGGACAAAGTCCCTTCTGAATCGAGTAACCCTCGTTTCAGTCCTGTTTCACTGAACCGGTATAACCTACCGTTCCAGCCCTGTCTATCTCATGAGATATAAAATCTTTACCCAATGCATTGGAGGGAGATATAGGTCCCACCCATCTTATAATGAATCCTTTCTTATGTGTTCCACATAATCATAAACCATACATCATAACGTAACCCATGTAATAAAAATGGGATTCTTAAACAACATGACATCATAAAACAATTCATATAAGATAAAGGAATTCATAAAAATGTTTCCATCACAATATAATCAAATCCATGTAATAATAGGGATAAAAACAGAACCCTTTTATTATCTTAGATGGAAAATAATTTTGATAAAATACTTGAACTCCATTCTTGAGGAAAATATCATTTCTACTTCAAAAACATTTTTCCTTTCATAACATGTCATACGAATTTAAAATAAAAGAAGTTGGTTAAAAATAAACTTGAAAACTTGTAAAGGAAGCTTCTTGGAAATAATGTTTAAAAATCCATTCATGCCGTATAAGTTAAAAAAAAACATTCTTTGTACTTTTGTCGGAAAAGTCAAAAAGTACCTCGTACGAAAAAACGACAAAAGATTCCTTTCATATTCTTTACTAAAAACTCACCGAAGGGTAAAATTGGATTTAAACTATTTTAAGTGGATGGAAACAATATTACATATTGAGGGAACATGTATGTGGATGATAAAATACACCCCAGTAAATACTTACGAATAAACAATCTCGGATACAAATGAGATTGTGATATTTCCCTTACCTTAGGTCTGATTTGCTTTGTACGTGTCCGAAGCTCCTGTATAATGGTTTAAATAATGTCATTGACTTATTAAAGAACTGTATTCATTGTTATGATATCATATATGGTTCACTTATGACATTATATTACCCGTTCTTTTGTAAATTCCATGTTAAAGAAGCGTTTTGGGTAAAATCGTTTCTTTTATCGTAGGTGTTTTGACTTGTTGTTATTGACATTATTATTACTTATATCATGATTTAATTACTTCCAGAATATAAAATATGATTTATATATCATATATATTCAGTATATATATATATATAATAGATAGATAAATGAAATGAAAAACACCGTTCATGGAGACGGTAGTCCGTACGTACGCATGAACGCTGTTTTCCTTTCCCTATTGTCTTGAATGGAAGTAAGTAGATGACATACATATATATATATATATTAATAAATACAGTATCTTTATAATGTCATATATTTCATTATTATTTCTTATATATACTTTATAATCATTCTTAAATGGTTGACATGGAGAATGAATCTCATCGCGTCGTGGAGACGGTAGTCCGTACTTACGCACGAGCGATGATATCATTTCCATAAATATTGAATTGAATTGGAGTGGATTATACAATATATCAGAATCAATATGATGTTTTAATAACTATGTATAGTTATTCTTTACACCATTATACCCATCCATGTAAGGTGGTGGTGGAAAATAGATTACACCACGGCGTGGAGACAGTATTCCGTACGTACGCATGCGCGGTGATTTCTTTTTCCGTAGGATAGATAGATGGTGAAATAGGGTTGTTTCAAACTTATAATAACATATCAGTATATGAGTGATACTGATGTTATTACTTCATAATGAAACAACCTAAGAAGAAGAAGTGGAAGAAGAAATAAAGATGAAATAATTGGAAACGGTAATTACCTCTTCTTTGAAGCGCCTTTTGGAGACCTCCTCTTAGGGAACTAAAATTGGTCTTTGAGGAAGACCAGAACCTCTAGGATGTTGCTAGGGAAGTGGAGAAGAGATTTTGGCAGGGGTTGGTCGAGCTTGAGTGCTCAAATTGGTGTGAGGAGGAGGGGGAGGAGGTGCCCTTTTATAAGGGAGGAGAGGGGCACCTTAGGAATATCTCAAAATATTATTTTATATTAAAGTAAAAATCGGTTTATAATGGTTCCAAATGGTCTTATTTTGAAGCTAAAGTGGGTATGGGTCGAAATCCTATCAACCAATAGGATTTAGACAAGTTTAGGTTATTATTTTAACCTTATCAATTAGATTTAACTCTAAGTTAAATAATTTAACTTTTACCGTGTCTTTTTGTTTTCTTTCACTATATGGTTAATACACTTACTATAACATGCCAAACGAACCCCAAATTGTTTATTATTAAGATATATATCCTTATCTAAGTCATTTGGCCGAACCTTAGATTTTTAGGAATAAAATAACAATTAATAATATAATATTTTATTTAAAAACTATTTTGTGTCAATTTTGACACTATTTGATATATGATTTTTGTGAAAGTCATAACAGAATTATATGTTCGAACCAAGTTTATTAAATCAAAACTAATATATCATAGTAACCTAGAAATTTAGTGTAATTCATAAAAAGTCTCAAATTACATTCATTTGAGTATTTATAACATCAATTATGTTAATATTTCCTTAAAAGGGTAATTACTGCATCATCGTTGTGTCATAAATAAATTAATTTATTTAAAGTCTAAAAATTATAATTAAAATATCATTATGTAGGAAATCGTTTTAGCTTTCTAATAAATATTTATAGTCGAATTTATCTTATGTATAACCCCATATTAAAAATGTTTTAGTGAATAAACATTGATTTTAACTCTTTTAACTCTTCTTTAAATTAAATAATAATAAATGTCCTAATCTAATCCAAGTGGGCCTAAATGATAATATTTTACACTTAAGATTGTTTTTGGTCGAGATACACTTGTCCAATAGAATTAGGACATGTGTTATGGTAATATTAATATCATTCTTACCCTTAATTACCCTATCTACTTTTAACCGTGGTAAATAAAAGTAAAAAGTTACTATTCACCAAAAATTATTTTCATCTCATTGAACCACATTTTACTTACTGACATCAACCGTGTCTCTCGGATTTTTGAAATTCCATTCACAGAAGCGGTAAAATTAAGTTTTATGAAAAATTCAGTTTTTTAACTACCACTTAGTAGTTTCACTATTCATCAAAAAATGAAGGTTTTCAGAAAAATGCCAAAATTTCATCCTAAGCTATATTTCATATTCCGAATTCAAAAATGAAGTCTATTTTACAAAATTTATAACATAGAAGTTGCATTAATTAATTTTATAATTAAATCCCGCTGTTAAAACAAATAGCGTGTTTTTAAGAAACAATATCTATCAGAAGATTGACACTTGTTTATGTCTGGTTTAAATGTGCAATTACATCCAATGACCAACATTGTATTAAATTGTAAAAATATATTCTAAATATACTTTAAAACTACTCCAATTAATAATTTATCACTATTAATTATTTCGATTAAAAAAGTTGTTTTTTAATTATAATTTAGTAATTTTCACTATTCATCAGAATATGAAAGTTATCCGAAATGTACCAAAATTTCACCTTAGGCTAAATTCGATACTCCGAATCAAAAAATGAAGTTCATTTTGAAAAATAAG
The DNA here is from genome assembly GCA_963277665.1 of Viscum album. Taxonomy (NCBI): domain Eukaryota; kingdom Viridiplantae; phylum Streptophyta; class Magnoliopsida; order Santalales; family Viscaceae; genus Viscum; species Viscum album. The sequence continues at coordinate 1,599,795,194 of OY728141.1, forward strand.
ATTTACAGAATTTTAAAAAGTGGTTATTACTATTCATACCGGCTAGTTTTAATAATATTTTAATAGCATATCGTTGTTTAGTGAACCTCGGTATTGCGTATTACACATGCTATCGAGGAAGGTCGCGATTGCGTGTAATTCAAGGCAAGTCAAGGATGTGTGTTGTGCAAGCTCCTTTTGGTGTAGCGTACAACACAAGACATAAAATTAAAAAGAATATTTTTTATAAAATCTTGGGCTGTTACATTCTACCCCCCTTAAAATGAATTTCGCCCTCGAAATTCGTCGGGGTTATACATGGTTTACTATTTGAAAGTTTCTTTAATAGAAACCCACATCGTAAAAAGGAATATCAAAACCAATCTTTAAAAACAAAAGTATGAAACGTAACGGTTACCCAAATAATCCAATCATCAGCTGCTCGATGACCTTCTTTTCCACACTTTAAACGTTTTCTAGTCCCTTTAAGACAATCTCCACCATGCTTCATTCCACACTTTGTGCATAAAGAAACATTCATCTTCTTTTCACCATTATTCTGAGATTTCTCCTTGAACTCCATCTTTCGTTTCTTGTCAAAACCATGAGATGGATATGTAACACCAACTTCCATTTCTACCTTGATAGCACAACGCACAATTTCTTCATAGCTACTGAAGTCTCTTATAGCTAATGCCCTTCGAAGACTTGGTTTTAAGCCACTGAAAAATCGATCAACTTTACTTTCAGGTTGGATGATAATGCCAGATGCATACCTTGCAAGTCTTGTAAAATTCTCTTCGTATATACCAACAGATTCATCATCCTTTTTCTTTAGTTCAAGAAACTCCTTCTCCATCTTCGTTCGAATAATACGAGGGAAGTACTTACTGAAAAACAAGTTCTTGAACTCGTCCCATTCCATGGAATCAATTTCATCTCTTTGCCTCGTATTCTTGATAAGATTCCACCATTGATCAGCTTCACCTTCCAAACGATATACTACTAAGATGACTTTATCATGTTCAAGACATTGAATAACTGAAAATATCTTTTCAGTAGTACTAATCCATTGTTCACCAACTAATGGATCAGTAGACCCACTGAAAGAAGGCGGACGCTGCCTCATGAAGGATTCAACAGAATGTTTCTCCTTCCTTTGATCGTTTGGAAGTCCTGCATGATTCATAGCTTGAGAAAGTTGTGTGAGCATGGCTACAAGATTTTTCATTCCAAGCTCCCATATCGTTTGTTTGCTCAGGGGGACAATCATTGCATTGTCCATTGCATTGATCAACACGGTTCCTTCGGGTTCCAGCCATCGTCTAAAACCCCAAAAGAATAGTGTGAGAGGCAAAAATCATGCTAGGGAAAACAACATAATAAAGGGGTAGTACCCTCAATATCTAACATCTTAGGTTAAATTCTAAGGTCGTTAGAGAAATTCTAGGACTATAACCTATACGTATACTTAACCTTAGAGACATCCCTAGACATACCTTAGAAATATCTCTAGGGATCTCACTAATCTTTTCGCATCCTAGTTTCCAAAGGTTGACTAATCCTTTCCTCTGATACCAACTGTAGAGACCCGTATCCTGACATACATGGACATTACATTACTTTTGCGGAATACTTAGTACATAACAAAAACACACACACACAAGGATCGTAATAGTTTAGTGTCTTTGTAAACTCGGACTATAATCTTCTAATCGTGGTGAAAGATCTTCAAAATCTCCCATAAAGATCTTCCTTTTTTTTTCCTAAAACCTTTCTTTATATCTTGGGGAAAAGAAAACATAAAAGGGTGAGCTCAAATGCTCAGTAAGGGTAAACAAAATAAATATCAATCACATCATATTCATAAGAACATAACATTTTGGAAATCATAACCTGCAAAAGAGAGAATAATTTCATAATCATGGGATAAATCATGGCAGTGAAAAAGTAATCCCAATAATCATAACTTAAAACATGAAACTTTGTGGCATACACACATAATCATAGAGAATCATTTCTTGTTAGTCAAGACTAATTGCCAAGACTATCTTAGTGGACAAATTTCCTTCTGAATCGAGTAGCCCTCGTTTCAGTCCTGTTTCACTGAACCGGTATAACCTACCGTGCCAGCCCTGTCTATCTCATGAGATATAAAATCTTTACCCAATGCATTAGAGGGAGATATAGGTCCCACCCATCTTATAATGAATCCTTTCTTATGTGTGCCACATAATCATAAACCATACATCATAACGTAACCCATGTAATAAAAATGGGATTCTTAAACAACATGACATCATAAAACAATTCATATAAGATAAAGGAATTCATAAAAATGTTTCCATCACAATATAATCAAATCCATGTAATAATAGGGATAAATACAGAACCCTTTTATTATCTTAGATGGAAAATAATTTTGATAAAATACTTGAACTCCATTCTTGAGGAAAATATCCTTTCTACTTCAAAAACATTTTTCCTTTCATAACATGTCATACGACTTTAAAATAGAAGAAGTTGATTAAAAATAAACTTGAAAACTTGTAAAGGAAGCTTCATGGAAATAATGTTTAAAAATCCATTCATGCCGTATAAGTTAAAAAAAACATTCTTTGTACTTTTGTCGGAAAAGTCAAAAAGTACCTCGTACAAAAAAACGACAAAAGATTCCTTTCATATTCTTTACTAAAAACTCACCGAAGGGTAAAATTGGATTTAAACTATTGTAAGTGGATGGAAACAATATTACATATTGAGGGAACATGTATGTGGATGATAAAATACACCCCAGTAAATACTTACGAATAAACAATCTCGGATAAAAATGAGATTGTGATATTTCCCTTACCTTAGGTCCGATTTGCATTGTACGTGTCCGAAGCTCCTGTATAATGGTTTAAATAATGTCATTGACTTATTAAAGAATCATATTCATTGTTATGATATCATATATGGTTCACTTATGACATTATATTACCCGTTCTTTTGTAAATTCCATGTTAAAGAAGCGTTTTGGGTAAAATCGTTTCTTTTATCGTAGGTGTTTTGACTTGTTATTATTGACATTATTATTACTTATATCATGATTTACTTACATCCAGAATATAAAATATGATTTATATATCATATATATTCAGTATATATATATATATAATAGATAGATAAATGAAATGAAAAACACCGTTCATGGAGACGGTAGTCCGTACGTACGCATGAACGTTGTTTTCCTTTCCCTATTGTCTTGAATGGAAGTAAGTAGATGACATATATATATATATATACATAAATCCAGTATCTTTATAATGTCATATATTTCATTATTATTTCTTATATATACTTTATAATCATTCTTAAATGGTTAACATGGAGAATGAATCTCATCGCGTCGTGGAGACGGTAGTCCGTACGTACGCACGAGCGATGATATCATTTCCATAAATATTGAATTGAATTGGAGTGGATTATACAATATATCAGAATCAATATGGTGTTTTAATAACTATGTATAGTTATTCTTTACACCATTATACCCATCCATGTAAGGTGGTGGTGGAAAATAGATTACACCACGGCGTGGAGACGGTATTCCGTACGTACGCATGCGCGGTGATTTCTTTTTCCGTAGGATAGATAGATGGTGAAATAGGGTTGTTTCATAATTATAATAACATATCAGTATATGAGTGATACTGATGTTATTACTTCATAATGAAACAACCTAAGAAGAAGAAGTGGAAGAAGAAATAAAGATGAAAGAATTGGTAACGGTAATTACCTCTTCTTTGAAGCGCCTTTTGGAGACCTCCTCTTAGGGAACTAAAATTGGTCTTTGAGGAAGACCAGAACCTCTAGGATGTTGCTAGGGAAGTGTAGAAGAGATTTTGGCAGGGGTTGTCCGAGCTTGAGTGCTCAAATTGGTGTGAGGAGGAGGGGGAGGAGGAGGTGCCCTTTTATAAGGGAGGAGAGGGGCACCTTAGGAATATCTCAAAATATTATTTTATATTAAAGTAAAAATCGGTTTATAATGGTTCCAAAGGGTCTTATTTCGAAGCTAAAGTGGGTATGGGTCGAAATCCTATCAACCAATAGGATTTAGACAAGTTTATGTTATTATTTTAACCTTATCAATTAGATTTAACTCTAAGTTAAATAATTTAACTTTTACCGTGTCTTTTTGTTTTCTTTCACTATATGGTTAATAAACTTACTATAACATGCCAAAAGAACCCCAAATTGTTTATTATTAATATATATATCCTTATATAAGTCATTTGGCCGAACCTTAGATTTTTAGGAATAAAATAACAATTAATAATATAATATTTGATTTAAAAACTATTTTGTGTCAATTTTGACACTATTTGATATATGATTTTTGTGAAAGTCATAACAGAATTATATGTTCGAACCAAGTTGATTAAATCAAAAATAATATATCATAGTAACCTAGAAAATTAGTGGAATTCATAAAAAGTCTCAAATTACATTCATTTGAGTATTTATAACATCAATTATGTTAATATTTCCTTAAAAGGGTAATTACTGCATCATCGTTGTGTCATAAATAAATTAATTTATTTAAAGTCTAAAAATTATAAATAAAATATCATTATGTAGGAAATCGTTTTATCTTTCTAATGAATATTTATAGTCGAATTTATCTTATGTATAACCCCATATTAAAAATGTTTTAGTGAATAAACATTGATTTTAACTCTTTTAACTCTTCTTTGAATTAAATAATAATAAATGTCCTAATCTAATCCAAGTGGGCCTAAATGATAATATTTTACACTTAAGGTTGTTTTTGGTCGAGATAAACTTGTCCAATAGAATTAGGACATGTGTTAGGGTAATATTAATATCATTCTTACCCTTAATTACCCTATTTACTTTTAACCGTGGTAAATAAAAGTAAAAAGTTACTATTCACCAAAAATTATTTTCATCTCATTGAACCACATTTTACTTACTGACATCAACCTTGTCTCTCGGATTTTTGAAATTCCATTCACAGAAGTGGTAAAATTAAGTTTTATGAAAAATTCAGTTTTTTAACTACCACTTAGTAGTTTCACTATTCATCAAAAAATGAAGGTTTTCAGAAAAATGCCAAAATTTCATCCTAAGCTATATTTCATATTCCGAATTCAAAAATGAAGTCTATTTTACCAAATTCATAACATAGAAGTTGCATTAATTAATTTTATAATTAAATCCCGCTGTTAAAACAAATAGCGTGTTTTTAAGTAACAATATCTATCAAAAGATTGACACTTGTTTATGTCTGGTTTAAATGTGCAATTAAATCCAATGACCAACATTGTATTAAATTGTAAAAATATATTCTAAATATACTTTAAAACTACTCCAATTAATAATTTATCACTATTAATTATTTCGATTAAAAAAGTTGTTTTTTAATTATAATTTAGTAATTTTCACTATTCATCAGAATATGAAAGTTATCCGAAATGTACCAAAATTTCACCTTAGGCTAAATTCGATACTTCGAATCAAAAAATGAAGTTCATTTTGAAAAATAAGATTTACAGAATTTTAAAAAGTGGTTATTACTATTCATACCGGCTAGTTTTAATAATATTTTAAGAGCATATCGTTGTTTAGTGAAACTCGGTATTGCGTATTACACACGCTATCGAGGAAGGTCGTGATTGCGTGTAATTCAAGGCAAGTCAAGGATGCATGTTGTGCAAGCTCCTTTTGGTGTAGCGTACAACACAAGACATAAAATTAAAAAGAATATTTTTTATAAAATCTTGGGCTGTTACATTCTACCCCCCTTAAAATGAATTTCGCCCTCGAAATTCGTCGGGGTTATAAATGGTTTACTATTTGAAAGTTTCTTTAATAGAAACCCACATCGTAAAAAGGAATATCAAAACCAATCTTTAAAAACAAAAGTATGAAACGTAACGGTTACCCAAATAAACCAATCATCAGCTGCTCGATGACCTTCTTTTCCACACTTTAAACGTTTTCTAGTCCCTTTAAGACAATCTCCACCATGCTTCTTTCCACACTTTGTGCATAAGGAAACATTCATCTTCTTTTCACCATTATTCTGAGATTTCTCCTGGAACTCCATCTTTCGTTTCTTGTCAAAACCATGAGATGGATATGTAACACCAACTTCCATTTCTACCTTGATAGCACAACGCACAATTTCTCATTAGCTACTGAAGTCTCTTATAGCTAATGCCCTTCGAAGACTTGGTTTTAAGCCACTGAAAAATCGATCAACTTTACTTTCAGGTTGGATGATAATGCCAGATGCATACCTTGCAAGTCTTGTAAAATTCGCTTCGTATATACCAACAGATTCATCATCCTTTTTCTTTAGTTCAAGAAACTCCTTCTCCATCTTCATTCGAATAATACGAGGGAAGTACTTACTGAAAAACAAGTTCTTGAACTCGTCCCATTCCATGGAATCAATTTCATCTCTTTGCCTCGTATTCTTGATAAGATTCCACCATTGATCAGCTTCACCTTCCAAACGATATACTACTAAGATGACTTTATCATGTTCAGAACATTGAAGAACTGAAAATATCTTTTCAGTAGTACTAATCCATTGTTCAGCAACTAATGGATCAGTAGACCCACTGAAAGAAGGCGGACGCTGCCTCATGAAGGATTCAACAGAATGTTTCTCCTTCCTTTTCTCGTTTGGAAGTCCTGCATGATTCATAGCTTGAGAAAGTTGTGTGAGCATGGCTACAAGATTTTGCATTCCAGCTCCCATATCGTTTGGTTGCTCAGGGGGACAATCATTGCATTGTCCATTGCATTGATCAACACGGTTCTTTCGGGTTCCAGCCATCGTCTAAAACCCCAAAAGAATAGTGTGAGAGGCAAAAATCATGCTAGGGAAAACAACATAATAAAGGGGTAGTACCCTCAATATCTAACATCTTAGGTTAAATTCTATGGTCGTTAGAGAAATTCTAGGACTATAACCTATACGTATACTTAACCTTAGAGACATCCCTAGACATACCTTAGAAAGATCTTTAGGGATCTCACTAACGTTTTCGCATCCTAGTTTCCAAAGGTTGACTAATCCTTTCCTCTGATACCAACTGTAGAGACCCGTATCCTGACATACATGGACATTACATTACTTTTGCGGAATACTTAGTACATAACAAAAACACACACACACAAGGATCGTAATAGTTTAGTGTCTTTGGAAACTCGGACTATAATCTTCTAATCGTGGTGAAAGATCTTCAAAATCTCCCATAAAGATCTTCCTTTTTTTTTACCTAAAACCTTTCTTTATATCCTGGGGAAAAGAAAACATAAAAGGGTGAGCTCAAATGCTCAGTAAGGGTAAACAAAATAAATATCAATCACATCATATTCATAAGAACATAACATTTTGTAAATCATAACCTGCAAAAGAGAGCATAATTTCATAATCATGGGATAAATCATGGCAGTGAAAAAGTAATCCCAATAATCATAACTTAAAACATGAAACTTTGTGGCATACACACATAATCATAGAGAATCATTTCTTGTTAGTCAAGACTAATTGCCAAGACTATCTTAGTGGACAAATTTCCTTCTGAATCGAGTAACCCTCGTTTCAGTCCTGTTTCACTAAACCGGTATAACCTACCGTGCCAGCCCTGTCTATCTCATGAGATATAAAATCTTTACCCAATGCATTGGAGGGAGATATAGTTCCCACCCATCTTATAATTAATCCTTTCTTATGTGTGCCACATAATCATAAACCATACATCATAACGTAACCCATGTAATAAAAATGGGATTCTTAAACAACATGACATCATAAAACAATTCATATAAGATAAAGGAATTCATAAAAATGTTTCCATCACAATATAATCAAATCCATGTAATAATAGGGATAAAAACAGAACCCTTTTATTATCTTAGATGGAAAATAATTTTGATAAAATACTTGAACTCCATTCTTGAGGAAAATATCCTTTCTACTTCAAAAACATTTTTCCTTTCATAACATGTCATACGAATTTAAAATAAAAGAAGTTGATTAAAAATAAACTTGAAAACCTGTAAAGTAAGCTTCTTGGAAATAATGTTTAAAAATCCATTCATGCCGTATAAGTTAAAAAAAACATTCTTTGTACTTTTGTCGGAAAAGTCAAAAAGTACCTCGTACGAAAAAACGACAAAAGATTCCTTTCATATTCTTTACTAAAAACTCACCGAAGGGTAAAATTGGATTTAAAATATTGTAAGTGGATGGAAACAATATTACATATTGAGGGAACATGTATGTGGATGATAAAATACACCCCAGTAAATACTTACGAATAAACAATCTCGGATAAAAATGAGATTGTGATATTTCCCTTACCTTAGGTCCGATTTGCTTTGTACGTGTCCGAAGCTCCTGTATAATGGTTTAAATAATTTCATTGACTTATTAAAAAATCATATTAATTGTTATGATATCATATATGGTTCACTTATGACATTATATTACCCGTTCTTTTGTAAATTCCATGTTAAAGAAGCGTTTTGGGTAAAATCGTTTCTTTTATCGTAGGTGTTTTGACTTGTTGTTATTGACATTATTATTACTTATATCATGATTTACTTACTTCCAGAATATAAAATATGATTTATATATCATATATATTCAGTATATATATATATATAATACATAGATAAATGAAATGAAAAACACCGTTCATGGAGACGGTAGTCCGTACGTACGCATGAACGATGTTTTCCTTTCCCTATTGTCTTGAATGGAAGTAAGTAGATGACATACATATATATATATATACATAAATCCAGTAGCTTTATAATTTCATATATTTCATTATTATTTCTTATATATACTTTATAATCATTCTTAAATGGTTAACATGGAGAATGAATCTCATCGCGTCGTGGAGACGGTAGTCCGTACGTACGCACGAGCGATGATATCATTTCCATAAATATTGAATTGAATTGGAGTGGATTATACAATATATCAGAATCAATATGATGTTTTAATAACTATGTATAGTTATTCTTTACACCATTATACCCATCCATGTACGGTGGTGGTGGAAAATAGATTACACCACGGCGTGGAGACGGTATTCCGTACGTACGCACGCGCGGTGATTTCTTTTTCCGTAGGATAGATAGATGGTGAAATAGGGTTGTTTTATACTTATAATAACATATCAGTATATGAGTGATACTGATGTTATTACTTCATAATGAAACAACCTAAGAAGAAGAATTGGAAGAAGAAATAAAGATGAAAGAATTGGTAACGGTAATTACCTCTTCTTTGAAGGGCCTTTTGGAGACCTCCTCTTAGGGAACTAAAATTGGTCTTTGAGGAAGACCAGATCCTCTAGGATGTTTCTAGGGAAGTGGAGAAGAGATTTTGGCAGGGTTTGGCCGAGCTTGAGTGCTCAAATTGGTGTGATTAGGAGGGGGAGGAGGTGCCCTTTTATAAGGGAGGAGAGGGGCACCTTAGGAATATCTCAAAATATTATTTTATATTAAAGTAAAAATCGGTTTATAATGGTTCCAAAGGGTCTTATTTTGAAGCTAAAGTGGGGATGGGTCGAAATCCTATCAACCAATAGGATTTAGACAAGTTTATGTTATTATTTTAACCTTATCAATTAGATTTAACTCTAAGTTAAATAATTTAACGTTTACCGTGTCTTTTTGTTTTCTTTCCCTATATGGTTAATACACTTACTATAACATGCCAAACGAACCCCAAATTGTTTATTATTAATATATATATCCTTATCTAAGTCATTTGGCCGAACCTTAGATTTTTAGGAATAAAATAACAATTAATAATATAATATTTGATTTAAAAACTATTTTGTGTCAATTTTGACACTATTTGATATATGATTTTTGTGAAAGTCATAACAGAATTATATGTTCGAACCAAGTTGATTAAATCAAAACTAATATATCATAGTAACCTAGAAAATTAGTGGAATTCATAAAAAGTCTCAAATTACATTCATTTGAGTATTTATAACATCAATTATGTTAATATTTCCTTAAAAGGGTAATTACTGCATCATCGTTGTGTCATAAATAAATTAATTTATTTAAAGTCTAAAAATTATAAATAAAATATCATTATGTAGGAAATCGTTTTAGATTTCTAATTAATATTTATAGTCTAATTTATCTTATGTATGACCCCATATTAAAAATGTTTTAGTGAATAAACATTGATTTTAACTCTTTTAACTCTTCTTTGAATTAAATAATAATAAATGTCCTAATCTAATACAAGTGGGCCTAAATGATAATATTTTACACTTAAGGTTGTTTTTGGTCGAGATACACTTGTCCAATAGAATTAGGACACGTGTTAGGGTAATATTAATATCATTCTTACCCTTAATTACCCTATTTACTTTTAACCGTGGTAAATAAAAGTAAAAAGTTACTATTCACCAAAAATTATTTTCATCTCATTGAACCACATTTTACTTACTGACATCAACCGTGTCTCTCGGATTTTTGAAATTCCATTCACAGAAGCGGTAAAATTAAGTTTTATGAAAAATTCAGTTTTTTAACTACCACTTAGTAGTTTCACTATTCATCAAAAAATGAAGGTTTTCAGAAAAATGCCAAAATTTCATCCTAAGCTATATTTCATATTCCGAATTCAAAAATGAAGTCTATTTTACCAAATTCATAACATAGAAGTTTCATTAATTAATTTTATAATTAAATCCCGCTATTAAAACAAATAGCGTGTTTTTAAGAAACAATATCTATCAGAAGATTGACACTTGTTTATGTCTGGTTTAAATGTGCAATTACATCCAATGACCAACATTGTATTAAATTGTAAAAATATATTCTAAATATACATTAAAACTACTCCAATTAATAATTTATCACTATTTATTATTTCGATTAAAAAAGTTGTTTTTTAATTATAATTTAGTAATTTTCACTATTCATCAGAATATGAAAGTTATCCGAAATGTACCAAAATTTCACCTTAGGCTAAATTCGATACTCCGAATCAAAAAATGAAGTTAATTTTGAAAAATAAGATTTACAAAATTTTAAAAAGTGGTTATTACTATTCATACCGGCTAGTTTTAATAATATTTTAATAGCATATCGTTGTTTAGTGAAACTCGGTATTGCGTATTACACACGCTATCGAGGAAGGTCGCGATTGCGTGTAATGCAAGGCAAGTCAAGGATGCGTGTTGTGCAAGCTCCTTTTGGTGTAGCGTACAACACAAGACATAAAATTAAAAAGAATATGTTTTATAAAATCTTGGGCTGTTACATTTATACAGAAGTCTCTTGGTCATTATGATGACCATGCTGGGTTTAAAGCCACTCAGTGGGGCACTTGAAGTTTATTGTCATTCAGAAGGAAATAGATTATTTTAAGTTGGGATCGAACCCATAGACGGGCTACCTATGTATCCTTTGTTTAAAAAAGGAATCAGAACCCACGTAGTTCGAGTAAGGGAGTGTGATGTTTATGATTGATGGCTCAAAGAAGGATTTCACAATTATTTTTACACTCTATTCTCACGTGAGTCATGCTCGGTGTGAGAAACAAGAGGTATTGGTAAAAATTTAGACAATTGTGCCATGAAAGATGAAATCATAAGAAATAATGTGGGGCTTATGTATGTATGACTGCCCAGATAAATGAATGATAAGATTTAATTTAGGGATGAAATCTAGGAACATGGTTCATAAAGGTATATGTGCTTCATGGAGATTTTGAATACTCTAACTTGGGGTTTACTCTTGAAAAGGAGGCCCAAGTTAGGAGAAGACTTATGATTGGGTTTTACTCCTAAAAAGGAATCCCAGATCAAAGGTAAATTAAGACTGGTTAAGAGAAATTAAGACTAGGGCTTACTCCTGAAAAGGAGGCCCAGGTCAAGGATTATGGTTTGAGGCTTACTCCTGAGGAGGATGCCCAAATTAGGAGAATGGGGCTTACTCCTAAAAAGGATGCCCAGATTTGGGAATATCAAGAATTGGGGCTTACTCCTAAAGAAGATTCCCAAGCTTGAGACTGGGGATTACTCCTGAAAAGGAAGCCCAGGTTAAGGGATATGGGGCTTAATCCTAAGAGGATGCCCAAAAATTAAGGGACTTGGGTCTTACTCCTAAATAGGATGCCCATATTAGAGGATTTATGATTTGGGATTATTCTTGAAAAGGAGACCCAGGTTAAGGATTCTCTCATCTTAAAGGATGAGGTTGAATAAATGAAATCTAAATCTTTAGTGACATAAAGATGTGTAAATCACTATGTTTTGAGAGATATTCCACAAAATTCCTTTTAGATATGGAAGTCAAATCAAGAAATCATGCCATAAAATGGCTTTGAAAAGTGTCTTGAAGACTGAATCTTGAATAGGAAAGGTTTAATGGCTTAAGAGGGGTGAAATGGGAAACAAAGGCACCCAAAAAGGCAGGGGAATGCAAGTCCTGGCAGGTACGTAGGTACTGCATGGGAATGAAAGTTTTGGTCGCGCAGGTATATGCCTACGCGATGCATGATGTACTTGCACGATGGTTAACCAGAAGGGTAATACTTGAGAGACTCTTCATTAAAGCCTTTAGAATCTTCTTTAGGTTCTTCCAGAAGAGGGCAGACAAGATCTATTGAAGGAGTAAGGCGGCGCGCAAGTGTGTCCCTTTTCCCATAAGGTCTGGCCACTCAGGCGCTATGTTTTGAAGAGTTTCAACACTTAGGCCTTCCTCCCCCTCTTTAGATCTTCCGTTCTAGGTAAGAAATTACCTTAGAAGTGTTTCGGAAGCTTTTAGGAAAGACTAGGGAGCTGGGAGCTCAAATCTGAGTTTCTGGAAAAAAACCTCCTGAAATGGGGGGACAATAGGGTCTATTTATAGGCAGGAGAAGACCCCGGGCAGTTACCACTTAGGTCTCACAAGTCACTTGCGCGACCATAAGGCTTCACGCAAGTGTACTTGCGCGACAGTGATAGAAATTGCGCGGCACATGTGCTTTTGATCCCTTGTTCATGCCTTTGTTGATTTTTGATATTTTCTTCAATGGATGAATCAATTTGTGCTAAGTCATTTCTGTTTACATTTCTATGGACCTTGTGACAGAAAAGGAGAGTCATCAAAAGTACCCCCTCAGAGTTGGATCCGAAAGAAATGAGGATTTGACTCTGAGGAAATCGAATACATCTAAAGGAAAGGCGGAGCGCAAGTCTTGATGGCGCAGAAGGCGGCGCACAAGTGCACATCGTGCAGGGCCTGGACGCACTGGGTGTAGGCGCGCAGATAGGCCTCCTGGCCTCTAAATACGTTTTTATTTTCCATGCTTTGCATCTGATTCCGAATTCTCGAGCTCTCGCTGCGCAAGTCATCTTCTTTCCGCTATTTCCTCGTCGTCGCGCTACTGTCAAGGTAATAGGACTTGCGCGGTGAAAACATGCGCGAAAAAAACTTGCGCGACACATTGAACACTTGTGTAGAACATCCATACTTGCATGCCTTAATGCCTTAGCCATTTTTTCGAATTTCTTTCAGAATTTTTATGAAAAATCAATCCATTTAAGAGTTAATTTATTCAACTCTTGTGCAGAAACAATGGATCTTAGACCTGGAATAGTTGATGAACTAGCTAGCAAGCGGATAGATGATATGATGGACATCATTGGCCATGATTATTATATTGTCAAAGATAGAACTCTTCCGGATTTGGATAAGTATCTGAAGAAATATTATCGTGACTTCCCACAGAGCACTTATCTGCCTTTGTATGGCTATGGTCATCTACAGGAAGTCACCATTCCAGAAGCAAAGAACTATCTTCCATTTTTGTGGTTCCAGAATTACAACAAATTTTCTTCAGAAAATATCTCAGGTGGAGGAGTATTTCTAAGTGATGGAATAGTGGAGAATGCCTACGTGATGCATCATAGCCCTTGAACACCAGATCTGAAAAATCATACTCCTGAGTTGCAACAACATTGTCATCCTTTAATCTTCCGAAATTCTCAGATGGATCAATCCAAAGGCTGGAAGAAAATTTAGGACTTCCGTCCTGGGGGAGGCGTGAAGCCAACTTGGATGTGGGAATACTGGATGCGACAAAACTGTGCAGAGTTTGTCGAGGATTTGAAGAGAGATGCAATATACGAAGCTGTCTGGGTTGGTAAAACCTATGTTTACAGACATGATTACTTCGTTCCAGAGATACTCAGCCACTAGATCCCAGCAACTAATTCTTTCCATCTGACTCATGGAGAAGTAGGTATCAGTTTGTGGGATGTCCAAAATATTTCCGGGGCTCCAATTTTGGGCGATATGTATGATGAATTCATTCCTACCAAGGTAACTTGGAATGATTCAGAGAAGACTCCTGCTTTAGCTCAGAAATTATTTAAGATCTTCCATAGGCTCAAGAGTTCATATACTTCATTAACTCATTCTATAAAGGATATTCATCCGGAGGAATGTATGAATGTATTTATTATTGAGAATAAAGAGAGGGAGCCAAAGGATAAGGAGCCGAAAGAAAAAGGATACAAGAAAAAGAAATCCAAGGATAAGAGGCCCAAAAATCCTACCACCTGCCCAAAACCTGAGAAGAGGGGTGCTCCTGGAACATTCTTGCCAACTTTAGAAGCAGGATAGTTCAAGAAGTGGGGATATGAAGTGAATCAAAGAATCCCAAAGACGACTCGTCTGGTGGGCTTCTTGGCAATGTGTATCAGTGTTTATCTCTTTCCAGTTAGGGATTTTAAGGGAGGCGTCAGGCCAGGGACCTTCGTCATTGCGGCAAAGATGGCTGAGGGAAAAATGGTTAGCTTGGCTACCCCCATTTTAGCAAAGATTCACAGGAGTTTACTTCATGTCTTCATGGGTAAATATCTTTTAATAATAGTAGTACCATTCCAAGTTTTATGGGGATGGATCACCACTCACTCCAGGACTTATAATGTACAGAATGGATTACAAATTCCAGGAAGTTCTTTCAGGCCGTTAGTGCAAGAATTCACTGGAGTTTCTCCATTAGATGTTAATGTCTATGACATGAAAGTTAGTATGAGCATGTTTATGTAATTCAAAATTGTTCCCTATGGAAGTCTGCCAACCGGGCAGTTTGTTGATGATGGAACAACCCATTTGGATTTGAGGGCATACATGCTAGCTTTCAGGGATGGTGTGCTAGTTTCCAGGATTGATGGAGAAATCATATGCGAGTCCTATGCTCCATATATATTTTCAAGTCAATTCAGATGTTTGCAACAGATTGTTTTATCTCCTCCAGTACATGTCAGGTTAGAGAAACATCCGATGGTTGCTCGGCAACTGTGGTTGCTGACGTCAAGGGAGAAGACTGGGGCAGTATTTGATCTACCAGTTGAAAAAGCGGCATATAATTTGACTACATATTATTCCAAACAATGGATAGCATCATACCCCAAAGGGATATTGAATCACCCAGTTTATCAGGTGGGGGAAAAGAAGAGGGTTGTAGAGAAATAAACCATTCCTCATGAAGGTGATGCTTCCCCACATGAAGTCGATTCGATAGACTCCTCCTCTAGAACTGATTCACTAGATTCCCATGATGGGGATGATGAGGCACAACCAGCGGAAAATTGGTTTCGCGCCCGATATAATCCTTTGGTCAGAATTAAAAGACCCACTCCATAAACTACAGGTGAGTTACTTCATTGTAGTAATTTAATCACTGCTACTTTATAAAGAAATAAGTCTTCCTTTATTATTCTTTATCTGTAGTTGCAGGAGATGGGAAGAATTTGAAGTCAAAAATTGTAGGAACTTCCTCGCAGCCATCATATCTAAGACCAGAGGATGTCCAGCTATGGCAGAGTTTATATTGTGGTACTGAGACCCCCTTCCTTGATTTTTGAGAAGGTCTACAACTTCCAGTAATATGGAATCTTATGGCTTCTACAAATCTTCAATATGGGGATAACCCCAATGAAGTGCAGCCTTATATCAGAGAGCTATAAAAGCTCATATATTCCACTAATGAGTCTGTTCCTGTCACCAGACGGGTGAAGGAAATGATTGATCGTTGCGCCACATTGGAAGCTGGTGGTTCTGGAGATGAGGAGTGGCATGACTATGTGGCTCCTGAAGATGTAAGTTTTCATTCCTTATTTTCAATGAAACGTGATTTCAGTCGAAGCTTTGTTACTTAAGGAAGCTATTTTCTTCATCTTGCAGCTTGAAAAGATAGGAATTGTGGTTCCTTCGCCACTATATAGCCCTGGTGGTACTGCCATCGGGGCTGCTGCTGATTCTCCTCGCGAATCGGGTGAGATATCTCTAGTCCAGCAGGCCATGAATGAGGCACATGACATTTCCATCCATTCTCCAATCCAAGTGCCAATAAGGGAGACTACCGATACTCCCAAAATACCAAAGAAGTAAAGGCAACGAAGGAGGAAGTCCATAGCTAAATGCTTCATTAGTTGTGGTAAGTCCTTCGAGTAATCATGATTTTATACCCATGACCACATGGTTACTCATATTTCTAGGGATTATAGGGGATTCTTCGATTTCTCCCATGAGGGAAAGGACTAATCCTCCTTCAAAGATCATAGAGGGTGTTGTGGGACAATCACAGATTGAAACTGACTTGGCTGCTTATAGAGAAGAGCTAGCATCTATTCTCAGTATCACTCATTCTGCTGTTTCAAGAAGAGAAGAACCTGTTTCTGCTAAGTCAACAATGCTTTATAAAAATGTTGAATGAATCACCGACTTATTTCCATTCTGTGATACTTCAGGTTCAACTCCTACGTTAGAGCTTCTAGCAACTGTTGCAACTGATGCTATGATTTTCCCGAAGATACTGATCAGGGTCAGGGGCTGTAGGACCTAAGTCGTCAAGAAGACACACCAAACGCTCCCATTGGTGAGACTAATGAGGATTATAAAATATCATTTGATGAAATGATGAATCATGGCATGTCTTTCGAAGAATTTTATGATCATTCTATGTTTTCAGGTGATTTAGAAGACATTGGGCGTGAGTGTTATCCTTCACCCAATAAATTTTCTTATAATTTACACTTCTAATCATGACTGAAAATGATACGCAGTTCCATCCATATAAACTGCTGAACTGCCAATGCCTGAAGAGGGTGTGAACATTGATGTCAACCCTACCATTGCAGAAACATTAGCTCAAGTAGAGCTAAACCTATTAAACCCTCCTGAGACCCATATTGAAGATCCTGTTGATACTAGGGAAGATGGGGAGGAGTCTTCTCATGTTGCTGACCCACCGTCGGGTACGGTATAACAATATTTGTGATTGTACTTCAAGACAGTCGATTCTTTTGTTATCCTTTGAAGCTAACCAAAACTTTCAATTAATTATGCAGGGTTGTCAACTGCAGTGGATAAGTCTGGAGGTGAAGCCTCAGCCTCTGCCCCCACGGGAATTGAAAGCTAAGAAGCGCAAGTCAGGGGGAAAGAACAGAACAAGGCACTTCCTTAAGGGAATTAATCCCAGATTACCTGCCCCCCTATGATGATGATGTTGAATCAGACCCATAGATTCTTAAAGCGTTCATCTTTTCACGACGCAAGGCATGGAAAAACATATAGAACATCATATCTATGGTTCCTTTAGAAGATTTATCATCAAAAATTCCACGAATGTCCTCCCAATTTGTCATACTAGGACTTGGAGGTTTTGGATATGAAAAGATCTATACCAAAGTGAAACAGATTATCTTCAGGAGGGAGTAGGAGAAAAAGTCCCGTGAAGATCTGACCAGGGTGAAATTGTCAGGTAACATCGGCAAATTTGAGGCTGCGGTATACCAAGATGAGGCTGATTATACTGCCAAGATGAAGGAGATGAAGCATAAAATCAAAGAAAAAGTCATCCAACAGATGCACCTTCAGCAACAGTCGGATGCTATTACTGGGGAACTTAACAAACTCAATAATTCACTAGAGGGAGTTCAAACGAATGGTATGAAGACCATTGAGGATGCCAAGAAAGCACTCTGTTAGGCAGAAAAGAGTGAAGTTGGTCGAGTGCATGAGCTTCAAGTAGCTGCTGATGAAGCTCGGGATGCCGTAAATCAAATGAAGAGTTATGTTGAGAGCCTCTTGTAATTGTTGAAAAAGAGAAGAGTCTCCAGTCTGTGGATTTCCTTCTAACTCTTGTGCATCAATGAAAAACACTTTCAGCATCACTCATTTGTACCTTCATTCTCTTTTTCTACATTCTTTAGATTTTACCTAAGACAATGGGCCTAGTAAGCATAGTTTTATTTTTACTAGAATTAATGTAAATAACCCTTCAATCTTTGAACCTTTTAATTTCTCAATGTTACCTAAATCATAAAAAAATGTATGTTTAGTGAGCTGGGAACTTGAATTTTATTCAAAGTTCCCCTGTCTTTTTTGGGCAGTTTAAAGTCATGCATGTCAGACATACAAAGGATAATATTTAAGGTCGAAATATCTTTGACCGAAATGGATTAGAATTGACTCAATTCCTTGAAAATTCATCTGAAATCATATTACCATACTCAAGTATGAGGGAAAATATGTAAGCTATGAATTAAGAATATTTGAATCTGAGGAATGATATGAGAAAGGGATAAAATTCATTAGAAGAAGTAGTTTCTAAGAATGAGGTTACCAGTATTTATAAAACTCATTAGGGGGTTGAATTATGCAGGGCCACATAAGGGCATTGGCTGCATAGTTAAATAAAATAGTATCTTTTGTCTAACATGTCTGTTATGTAGACTGTTTATGCAAGGCCACCTATGGGCACATGCTGCATAGTTAGGAAAAAGAACTCTAAAAAATTTACTTTCCTAGTGCTAAAAGCCAGTGAAAGTTTATGGAGATTCAAATCTTCCAATGTTTAGAATTTTCTTTATGGAAAGAGGTACTTGAATATGGAGAAAATATTTCCAAACAAAATTATCGAAGAACTGGATGAATATCACTTCTACGAAGGTCTGACCCAAACATAGGGAAGGAGAATATAAACCATAGACTTGAATATTTTCAGATCATGAAAAAGTATATGGGATAAATATGTTAAGGATGGCTATTTTTGCGGATCCCTACATACTGTCATTTAAGGCAAATAAGGACAAAAGAGACATTCTTCCCAAGAATGAAGTTACCACTATCTGACAAACCCATTAGGGGGTTCAATTATACAGGGCCACCTAAGGGAATTGGATGCATAGTCAAATAATAGTATCTTTTGGCTAACAATTCTGTTATATAGACTGTTTATGCAAGGCCGCCTATGGGCACGTGCTGCATAGTCAGACAAAATAACTCTCAGAAGTTTGACATTTTTGTGACTAGAAGTCATGAAAAGGGTTATGAGGATATGAAAATATTTAAGGTTAGGATTATAACACATAAAGTTGGGTATTGTTCAATGTGTACAGAGATACATAGATCAATGCTAACCATAATCATGTTGTGGCTGGGTCCTGAATTGAAATGTTGGACTTCACTACGTATCCCATAAGGATGAGAATCAAGCCATACATAGTTCTTAAACTATAGTTTAACGTCGTGTGGGATAAAAGGATTAGAGATCTTAGTTTAGGGTCATAGATCTTGGAACATTGTAAGAAATACACAGTGTTTGTTTTAATGGGGGATTTTCAGCCAAGGGACTGAAAGTGGAATTTGGGGTTAGGCCCAAAGACTTGGGGCTGGATTCGAGGGACAATCAAACGTTCTTACGTATCCCATAAGGATGGGAATCAAGCCCACATAGTTCTAGAACTACCCTTTGTACAAATTTGGTCGTACATGTGAAGGGTGAAAGGGGAATTTAGTGAAATGATGGTTTAACCCATGATAAAATGTTCGGGCATTTCCATTTATTCATGTAGTCTTTGAACTGAAACAAGATTGAAAAATCAATGAAAATAATGGTTCCCTCTCAGGTGAGGGTATCAAAGAAATTTGTAGTTTATTTTCATACTGGACAAAAGTGTTGTATAGTTTAACGTCTTATAACAAGGACGAAAGTGAACCAATGTAAAGATATTGATTCTAAGGGCGGTTTCACGAATTATCATCGTATGAGATAGAGATGAACCGACGTGAAGAGATTGGTTTTGGGCTTGAACCTTGGGAGTTTGCATATATACCCAGCCTAGAAGGCAAGGATCAAAGTCTGTGTAGTTCAATTAAATAATGAATTAATGATCAAGTTGTTCTTGTGGACAATGACCGAAAAAATGATGTTAGGACATACACATGGTTAGCATCCAAGAGAGAGTGTTATGGTTGAGGTTTTCTCTAATCTCACGTGATTCATACTCGGTGTGAGAAACAAGAGGTACCAACAACCTTAATGATGCATAGTTTAATGTCATGTATGACATATAAAGGGACTATGCAGTTTAAAGTATTGCAGTTAGGACTATTGGTGCTGCACAGTTTAGTGTCATGTAGCAGGGACAAAATACAGTTTAATGTCATGTAGGACGTATTATGGACTTTCTGTACAGTTTAGCATCATGTAGTTAGGATGATGGGGTCAATAGAGTTTAACGTCATGTTGGATGACAGGGGGGATTGTGCAGTTTAATGTCATGCAATGAGGACAAAAGAGTGCACCATTTTAACGTCATGTTTGACACATTGGGGATTTTTTCCACAGTTTAACGTCATGTTGGATGAAAAAGGGACGATACAGTTTAGCGTCATGTTGGACAAAATTGCGAATAGTTTAAGGTCATATGCATGGACCGTGGATGGTGTAATTTAATGTCATGCTGGACGGTGGTGTAGTTTAAGGTCATACAGGACCTTTGATGGTTATGTAGTTTAACATCTTTCCGGACGTAAGGGACTTTTATACAATTTAGCGTCATGTAGTTAGGACGTCACAGTTTAACGTATTGCTAGACGTAAGGGACTTTCAAATAGTATAGGGTCATATGCATGGACCGTTGATGATGCAGTTTAAGGTCATACTGGACAATTTAGGGAACTTTTTCACAGTTTAACGTTGTGTGGGACGAAAGTACAAATAGTTTAAGGTCATATGTATAGACAGTTGCTGTATTGTTTAACGTCATATAGCAAGGACGAACTAGTTCCGCACAGTTTAGTGTCATGTTGCAGGGACAAACAGGATCTAGTTGTAGTTTAAGGTCATACTGGACCATTTAGGGAACTTTTTCACAGTTTAACGTCATGTGGGACGAAAGTAAAAATAGTTTAAGGTCATATGTATGGACCGTTTCTGTATAGTTTAACGTCATATAGAAAGGAAAAACTGGTGCCGCACAGTTTAGTGTCATGTTTCAGGTACAAACATGGACATTTCAGTTTATACAAAATACTTCTTCAAAAATCTGGCATTGGTTGGAGTAGTGATGAGTTCTTCATCCATTGTGATTAATGAATAATCTCCATTAGAGTAGACCCTATGTATTGAATAAGGTCCTTCCCATTTTGTCTCAAGCTTGGGAGGTGTCTTTCCTGGTATCATTGGAGTTCTGAGAACTAATACCAATTCTCCCTGATTGAATGATAGAAGACGATCTTTTTTGTTAAAAGATCGTGCTATTCGATTCTGATAGACTTCCATGTGGTGCAAAGTGCACAATCTTTTCTCATCTAACCATACCAATTCATTCAATCACTTTTGATATATTTCATCTGTAGATGATTAATCACAAATGGAAACTCTGAGCGAGGGTAGTTGAACTTCAATGGGAAAGACGACTTCTGTTCTATATACCAATGAATATGGAGTTGACCGAGTTGTAGTGCGGGTGGTAGTCCGATAAGCCCATAAATCATGAAATAGTTTATCAGGCCATGACCGCTTATCTTTATTCTCCATCTTTTGCAGTATATTTGAAAGAGTCTTGTTAAAGGCTTCTATTTGTCCACTAGCTGCTACATGATACCGAGATGAATGGATGGATTTGATGTTGTATTCTTGATACAACTTCTTCATCTCAGATGAACAAAAATTGGTGCCATTGTCCGTCAACATGGTATGAGGGACACCAAATCTGGTAATGATGTTAGACTTGATGAAGCTAATAATGCATTTAGAACTGACTTCCTTGAGAGGTATTTCCTCTGCCCATTTGGAAAAGAAGTCTGTAGTAGTAAGAATATACTTAAAATACTTAGCCGTAGCCGAAAGGTAAGGTCCCACCACATCCATTCCCCATGTGGAAAATGGCCATGAGTATTTAACTGTATGAAGCAACTCTGGAGGCTGATGAATGAAGTTGGTATGTACATGGCATTAATGCCACTTCTTTGTGAAATCGACACAATCTCGTATCATTGAAGGCCAAAAGTAACCAAGCCTTCGAACCTGATCAGACAGTCTATGTCCAGACTGGTGGGCACCACAGACTCCTGCATGAACTTCTTTCATGAAAGCCATTGTCTCTTCACCATCAATGCATCTTAAGATAACTCCATTAAAACCACATTTGTAGAGAATTTTCTATAGGGGATCTGGGCTATCATAATGAGTAAAATTGACCACACGTCGCCAGATTTGTTCTTTGTCGGCTCTATCAGGTGGAAGTGTTCCATTTAGAAGGTATTCCCTGATAGGTGAACTCCATCCTATAGTATGACCATACAGTTCAGGAATGGGAATAATTTCATTAATTTCATCTTTTCTGATTCGAACATGAGGTGGAATTGCACGACGGTGGGCAATACTGATGGTTGTCTCGTCCCGATTTGGATCTGCCAGAGCTGTGGCTATATTATCCAATGCATCATCTTGAACATTTTGTGATCTTGGGACATAAGGAAATGTCAGTTCCAAAGGGAATTTCTCCATTAACTCTATGACGTAATCATACAAAGGGATTAGTTCTTCTTTTCTGATGGCATAATCCCCATTGACTTATTTGATTACTAGGTTTGAATCACCTTTCACCTTTAAGTGATTCACTTGTGCTTGAAGTGATAATTCCAAACCTACGATGAGAGCATGGTATTCTGCTTCATTATTGGTACCACCTTCCCACAATAAGAAGGAATAAGGTTACACTGCCTTTTCTGGAGAAATGAGCACAATTACTAAGCCAACTTTGTTGAATTTAGGATTTTCCATTTTCCTCCATGTTGGACTTCTAGAAGCACCATCAAAATACATTTACCATGCCTGAGGAATTTCTTGAATAGAGAAGACTTATCATCAGGGAGTTCAATATCTGAAGATGTGTCTTCCACTGAATGGTGTTCATCTAGGAAATCAGCCAGAGCTTGGCCCTTTATCCCCTTTTGAGACACATACTGAATATCGAATTGCTGCAAAATAACTTCCCACCATGCCAGACGTCCTGTAAGAATTGGACGACTTAGGATAAATTTGAGCGGGTTATTGCAGATACCAATTGGACCTCGTGATGTTGCAGGTAGTGTCTCAACATCTAAACTACAAAGATTAATACCAGGAAACACTTCTCAATAATTGAATACTGGGTTTCTGCTTCATTCATGGTTCGACTGAGTTAGTAGAGTCTTTTTTCATTCCCAGCATCATTTTTTTGAGAATGAAAGGCACCCAATGATCGCTCTAGAGATGTCATGTAGAGGATAAGTGGTCTTCCTTCAACAGGTGGCATGAGTACTGGTGGACTCAAGAGGTATTTCATGAGAATATTGAATGCTTCTTGAAATTCTTCAGTCCACTGGTAAGTGACTCCCTTCTTCATCAATTAGGTGAAGGGTGAACTTTTTCCTGCTAAATTGGCGATGAAACGCCGAATATAGGCTAAGTTTCCTTGACATCTTCTTAATTATTTCATATTTTGAGGAGGTGACATATCAAGGATTGTCATGGTCTTCTCAGGATCTACTTCAATACCACAATGGCGTACAACAAAGCCGAGAAATTTTCCCGAGGTTACCCCAAAAGCACATTTTAAGGGGTTCATCTTCAAATTATGTTTTCAATGCTTGCAGAATATGACTTCCAAATATGCCAAGTGATTAGAACTCAGTTTGGATTTAACTACCAAATACTATGTATAGCATTCAACAAACTTCCCTAAGAAGGGTTTGAATATACGATGCATGGCGCGCTGATAGGTTGCACCTGCATTCTTTAAGCCAAAGGGAATTACCCGGTAACAAAACACGCCCTGAGGGGATCCGAAGGCTATGGATTCCTCATATTCTGGGGCCATTCGAATCTGATTATATCCAGAATATCCATCCATGAAGGAAAGTGCTTCATATCCAGCTTTTTCATCAATTAAAAGTTCCGTAATCGGAACTAGGAAATCATATTTAGGACAATTCCGATTAAGGTCTCTGAAATCGATGCAAACTCTAATTTGTCCGTTCTTCTTCTTTACATGGACAATATTAGCCAACCACTTGGGATATTGAACTTCTCAAAAAAAGTTAGCTTTGATAATATTATCCACTTCAGCTTCAATTTTGGAAGCATAAGTTGGGTGTGTTCTTCTCGCGGCTTGCTTAAATCCTCGATGTTCTTCTGCTAAACCCAAATGATGAGTAGCAACATCAGGATCAAGCCTGAGAATTTCTATATAGTTCCAAGAAAAAATATCTCTATTTATATTTAGAAAATAAATATGCATCTCTTTCTCTTCAAGGGTCATGGCCACACTGATTAAGGTGGGGTGTGGATCTTCTTTTGTACCCATATTTATTTCTCTGAGTTCATCCACAGTGGTAGAGATACCCTCTTCAAATGCTGGAGGAGAATCTATGAGATCTTCCTCTTCTTCTTAATCATGTGTTATTTCTTCCGTTTCTACTTGCATAGTAGATGACAAAGCAGAATTTTCATGATAAGAAGAGATGTCAAAATTTTCACATAGTGAAGAGGAAGTTTCCATTTTTGACCCTATTGATGATGAAGAGTTTTCTTTGGGTAATAAAGAGGAAATGATGGATTGAGAATCGACATCATTTTTCACCTCTAATGTTGCTATAACTTCTTCTGGCTTAATTGGCGAAGCATAGACTTTTTGGATTTCAGCAGATGAAATGAAGACGTCACCATTTGTGCTTTCATCACTGCTTGGTAGATTACCAATTTCTCCCATGTTGTGTGGCACAATTTCCATAATTGACATTATGGATCTTTCCATAAGAGTAATTTGATTTGGGTCTATATTGTCAATTTAACTGATAGGAAACACATAATCTGTAATCACATGTGTAAATGGATTTAGTGGATTTTTTTCCAAACCATATGGAGCATTAACTTTGGTAATCTCCTTTGTTATGCATTTCTCCATTTGCTTCATGTGATAGAATTCTGCCGCAATGTATTGAGACTCACATGTCTTGAATTGGGCCTTATCACCATACAACGTCCCAACTTGACCATCGAAACAATATTTGAGACATTGATGGTATGAAGAAGTGATAGCCGCATGCTGATGTAACCAGAGTCTTCCAAGAAAAATGTTGAAGGCTGAGTTTTGATCAACAACCATGAAATCTGAATTGGATACAAGATCTCCAAACTGAGTTCTGAGTGTAACTTCACCCAGTGGTTCTTGTTCATTTTTATCATATCCCTGTAGCATCACGGTGGAGGGAGATAAATCAGATTCCGTGAGGCCCAATCGATGAAGTGTACGAATGGGCATGAGGTTGAATTTTGAACCATTGTCAATGAAAACTCTTCGAACATCCACACCATTGACTTTTCCAGACAAGTACAATGGTCTAATATTCCCATGCACAACATCATCTTCATCTTTAGCAGTAAAAGATATTATTGCATGGAATTCTGCAGGATTATTCTCTATGTGATAGACATCAGCTGCAACAATTTCAGTTTCAAACTCCTGAGGACTTGAAAATGCCTCGATGAGTGCTTCCCGAAGATCTTTTGATAGATTCAAAGCATCTAGAATTGATAACATAGCTGTTACTTGGGATAAGTGTTTTAATATATCATACTTTTGATCCAGAGTTCTGCGTTTCCCAATAAGAATATGTGGTTCAGCAGGTACCTTGGAAACAGATTCTTTGGAAGATGATGCATCTTGTATTGGGATAAGAGTTGGCAATATTCCTGGTTTTGGAATATTAGACCGATTAGACCCATTTACTTTCTGAGAAAAAGAAGATGGAACCTTTAACTGGTCTTCCTAAATAATTGTTCCTGGACTGAATTTTCTATTGGTAGAAGAAATTGCTTGTTCTTGCTGAGCTCGCTGAAGGGCTCTACCACGAGTTTCTACAGCGTACATAGTTCTAGAAGGGGTAGAATTGGAATAGTGGCTTCTGAAAGATCCACATATTCCCCTGTATCCTGAGCCCCGGGAACTTCCTCTGATTCCTCTGTTTGACACAAGGAATTCAGGCTCATCAAAATTGAAACTACGATTGGCATTTGGATCTATTAATTGAATCATATTAACAGAAGCGAAGATTAAATCTTCGTCTGATGAAGACTCTACCTGATTAGCCTATTTAGGCTGTTCCGTTTGGTGGGGCGGTGCCTGTGGATTTGAAGTAGATGGCATGAAGTCCGCCAAAGTCAAATACAACTTAGGCTTTGACACATACTCATCTTCTTCTGATTCTTTTTCTTTCTTTCAATCATGCCGTTTCTTTTAGGAATTTCCCTCTGACGAAGAGGGTTTTTCTGCAACATTCATGGCAGAAGACACAATTGGTTTCCATAATTTTGTTCGCAAAATAGTATGAGTTCGATTGATTGTCTTTCTGACCAACCAATCATCGTAATTTTGTGCATTTTTTCTTTTGACTTCTTTCCATTCATCTTCCTCATCTAGAACTGTAGCAGTGACACATGCTTCCTGGGCTGAGGAGCCTTTCAATGTGACCTGTCTCGATACGACCATATTTTGTAGGAGGTCTTTGAAGAAAAAACACTCCTGGATGGGATGCCCTAATATTTAATGAAAAGGGAAATAATTAGGACGGTCTTCATCTCCTTTCTTTTTTGGCCTCTTGGGTATTGGCAACTGAACCAAATTGTTTTCTAGAGCCGTAATGAAATAAACAGGAACTTGTTCATTTCGGAAAGAATATGTTTTTCTCTTCAAATCCTCAATTTTTTTTGTCTTTGATCTTTTTGATCATCAGGACGAAAAGGCCTTTGTTGTTGGCGCTCAGAAGATGGATCCCTTCGAGAAGATGAAGGTTTTGAGGTAGAAATAAGTACAGGTGCTTGTTTAAGCATAACTGTAGCAGTTTCTACTTTACCCATTCTCTTTCCTAGAGCTGATGGAATAACATGAGATTTATCCTTAGCCTGTATAAGGGAATCTTCAATCTGTTGAGCGATTGAATTAAGGTCTCGAAACCCTCCTGTTTATTTCATAGGGATTAACGGCGTGCGTAATTCGTCACGCAGATTTTCCACAAAGATTGGCAACAATTCTTCTTGAGGGAGTGCTAAACTCAAGGAATATGTTAATCCCTTCCATAGAGAAATGAAATCAGAGACCCTTTCATTCTCCCTTTTCTTACAGTTTGTAAGATCAAAAACTTTTGTCTTTGGAAAAGTTGAGCTAAACAGAAGGAGGAATTTTTTTGGCAAAGATCCTCCCATCTGGTAATTGACCAAGATTGCAAGCTTGTATACCAAAAAAGCTGGTCCTTGCAAGGGTGGCATGAAGCATCTGAGTTTCACTGCTTCTTTCTGCTCCGGAGATCCCATCATAGGATTACAACAAGAAAAGTAATGCGTCAAATGTTGTTCAGGATCACCTGATCCATTGAAAATAAGGAATATAGGGTTCCCAAAACTGGATGGAGGAGAAATTGAATCTACCCATTCAGGGTAAACATTATTTTCTGGTTGAACTTGTGCATGCATCCCTTCCATAGTTTCTAACCGAGTTTTTAATGACTCAATAGTAGTTATTAACTTTTGAGAAACATCCGGTTGAACTTGGACTTGGGTAGGTGAAATGACTGGAGCTTGGAAAGTTGTGGTGATTGGTGCTGCAACTGATGGTAGCACTGCCAACTGTTGTTGCACTTGACCCATAGGATTAGACCTGTGAGGGTGTACTGATAGAAGATGATATTATTGATCCATCTCAGTAGCTGCAACAAATTGCTTTGGCTGACTGACTCCAGCATTCTTAAGAAGAAGAATACTCTGAAGTAGTTCTACATTCAAACTTCTTAATTCTTTCATTTCTTCCTCCTGTTGTGAAAATCTCAGCTCTAGTGAGAGCGATTGACCTTCTCCAGAGGAAGGATATATAACCTGGTTCTTTCCCCTCCCTTTGTTGGATCCTTTTTGGAGAGGGGTAAGTGGGTTACTCGAATGATTACCTAGTTTCTGAGTAATCCTTTGACATCATGTATGCACACCTTCTTCATCTGTGTCGGTGCGAACATCTTCTTGAGCAGGAACCTCTTCACCTGAGTCCCCTGAGTGAGCCTCATCTAGTGGATCAGCAACAACGACATTGATGACATTTATTGATGCATAACTCATCACATCCCTTCTATCAGCATTTCTGTGATATTGTCTTCTTCCATGTCTTTGATGAGACATTTCCTTTTGTTGATTCAATCCCTCGGGAACTTCTTGATGAAACTTAATTTGGAGGGAATCTCCTGATAATTTGGCTCTTCGTTCCTCTTGAGGTTTCTTCCCAAATCGAGAAAAGACTGACTTTCTCTGAGGAGGGGATTGATGATTTGAAAAAGTCCCTAGTCCAGTGGACAGAGGTTGTTCCTGTTGTTCTCTCTCAACTCCCCAAATCCTTTTTGTTGATTCCGAGGGTTGGTTTAAATGATTTCCCAGTCTGGCGAGCTGGGGTGGTTCTTGACATGCTATGTATGAGACTTTCTTGAAATTCCTCATGATCTTGTGAACCATAGTCCGGAAATTAGCTAGATGCATTAATCTGTATCCGCTTTTATCACCCGGTTCAACAGACCGTTGGATGATTTCCGACACTTCTGTCATTTGGTGATGTGCTTGCTCCAAACGAGAGGCCTTTTCAATATTATTGTTTGCTTGATGCAAGAGTAATTCAACAACTTGTTCTTTGTATTTTTGATTTTGAGAGGAACTAGTTGAAGCCTGTTCTTGGGCAAGCTTTTGATTGCAAACAAAGCCCATTGACTGTGGCTGGCCATGGGAAATAACATTGCATGAGACAATTTTCGGTGGACTATGCTGACTGGAGAGAATCATGAAATGTAGTGCTCCATGAAAACCCCATCCTCTAACATGAATACCAGATGGGGCATTGGCAATTAACTGATGCAATATTCTTAGTGTGCCAAGGCATGAACTTTGAAGGGCTCTCTGCTGATTTTCAACCTTTGGATATCGAGAGACTGATAGAGACGCCAAATCAATCTGACGTTGTAACCCTTCTATTATATTAAGATGATATTCATATTCATCATAATATAATACTTTCTTTTTCAACTAACAAAGAGTTTTCCATATGTTGAGAAGAATATCATGAATTTCATCTTCTGTCAACATTTTTGGAATATTATACTGAGAGTCATCCAGAGGCCAATACATAACTGGCACTTCACCTTTCGCCAGTAGTTCTCTCATATTCAGCATTTCCTCTGTATCATTTAATGATGATTCTTCTACCTGATTTGACCAGAGTTTGTGTTTCTTTATTGCTTCATTGGATTTAACAGGATTGGTAGAGAAATCATTGATCAAACTAGAAGATGCATGACTTAGGGGTGGTTCGGATAACGACCTACACCCTGGGATATCTTTTGATTGAGAAAGTGTTTCACCTGCTAGCAATGAAGCTTGAGACATGACTGGTTTCGCATTTGCAAGTGCATCAAGATAAGAGGGATTTCTCGGCACTACATTGTCCGCTGGAGCATTTTCCGGGCAATGCGCATCACTACTGCGAAGAGGACATTCGCAGCGAAATTCATCAACATGGGGAGGACCACCATAATGGGTTACAAAAAATGATGAGATATCTTGATCCTTGGTATTTTGACCACACAGAGGGTTCCTGTGGCTCTCATCTAAAGATGAAACTTCAAGATCGACCGATTTGTCATGAAGCAAGCCTTCAAGAAGAAGTGTCTGTTGAAGACCTTCGGAATTAATGTTCCCACAATTGGGAACTGAGGGAGTAAAATATTTAATTCCAATAGACAATTGTCTGAGGGATTCAAGAACTCTATCATTGAGAAAGGCCTTGTTACAGATTGGCTCTTGATCTCCTGACTGTGCTGGGCAGGTCTTTTTCTTAGACGCCTTCTTACTCGCCTTAGAAACCACTTATTGAAGAATGTGGCTACTCTGAGAAGGTGTATGTGCCTGATCAGGAAAGATGGTCAGGTTAGGCTGAATATCTATTCTCAAATCAGGTGTATGTGCCTGACTTGGTTGTCCGTATGATATGGGGGAGTATGCCCCATAACCCACTTGGACTTGAACAGATGTGTGTGTCTGTTCCGGAGTTAATTGTTGATGTATCACTCCACTGGTAGGGATATATTTATGTGTCTTTCCCTGAGATTCTGCTGAAGTTGTTATAATATCCTGGCAGGCATCCAGAATATGAGCAGGGATTTGATTCTACTCTTTCACCATTGATAGAATATTCTTGGTGACTTCAATTTCAGGAGTGGGAATATACATCCATTCAGGGCATGGAGTAGATGTATGTGCCTGCCCCTATACTCCTTTTTCTATCAGTGAATCCTGACAGTACTCATGTGTGGGGGAAGAGAGTTGAGTATTCCTCCAATTCGTTGTCGGGGCTTTCCGACTAACTTCTCTGAATGCTACCATGTAGGACTGTTGGTAGGAATGATTAATACTAGCAGGTGTATGTGCCTGCGGATTGCACTTCGCCAAACGTGGTTGACGAGACCCATCATATGTAGTCAGACGAGCCTACTGACAAGCTGATGATGTATAAACAGGTGTATGTTCCTACCTATAGTACTCTGTCGGAATTGACAGGTGGGGTTGGCATGATGCTGCCAGACGAGTCAGCTGGACAGCGGGTTTAAAAAGGGCAGGTGTATGTGCCTTCTCATTGCTTGCCACCAAGTTATGTTGGTGGACTTCTCTGGAGATGGCTAAGATGAGAACATGCTCACTGTTGACCGGATTCCGCCTCTGGTGGTTCGTCTTGCCTACTCGGGTTCGAGGAACCTGAGCCAAACGCCTAGAGTTGGTACCCTCATCCTGTTGAGGGTGCACTTCCGCACAAGTCTGGTGGCGATTGTTGGTGGGAGCCCTCAGGAAGGACTCCTATCTATTTGAATTAAGGTCCTGAGAGACCTGCTCATTCACCTCCCCAGCATAAGGGAGCAAATGTAGATTGCGTTCCTGGGATAATGACCCGAAATGGTTGGAGACGGTAGTCAGCACCACCTGCTTCTTGATCACTGGTCGTCGTTGTCCGGATGACCGATGTGAGTTGTTTACTTGGAGGGCTTGTCAGGCAGCCTGCAGAGTTGGGATGGTACCGTGTTGAAGGTACTCCTTAACCAGTGCGTTTGATACCGAGCGTTGAAGACGCTGATTAGGTGATATCGTCCTAAGAGCGGACGCCGATCTATCAGGAGTAGAAGCAGTGACATTTGCAGCAGTAGTATTCACAGGTGTGAACATGAGAGCAGCTATTCTAGAAATGCAGACGATCCTGGAAAAGAGTCCTTGTTTGATATAACAGACGTAATCAAGATAAATTCAGCCAATACATCTTTTGGATGAGCACATATGTCAATGATTGTTTTTTTGGCCCTCTCATTGAGTTTTAAATATGGTCCTAACAAATAGGTAAAAAATTATTTTAACTTGGTTAAGGATTCACATCGGGTTCACCATTTTTGTTTCCCTCGGAATCCGGGGATGACCTCCTTGATGGGAGGTTCAAACGTTTCGATCGATTTCTAACGGGTTTTTTCATAGAACCAGAAACATCTAATGATTCCACATCCATTCAGACCTACTTTTCAAAGGTAGGTGATCATTAGTTTGTGGACTGATGAGGCTTAGAAATTTTCATTGGTCGAGAGGATGGGAGGTAGGACTCATCACACCTTTTTGAGGGGAATTATTGTCTACTTCGGGACTCTCTTTATATATTTAAGTTATGTTCGCGAATCCTTATTACATTACCAAGTATAAAATGAGCATTCCTTCAGATCTAACAATCAATGATTAAATATATAGGAAATTTAGAGAATCTTTTGTATGTATTCGAGGTTCTTCATCGATAGAGAATCATCTGTATTTGTTAGAGATTCTTGGTCAATGGTACACTTCGACACATTTATACAGAAGTATCTTGGTCATTATGATGACCATGCTAGTTTTAAAGCCACCCAGTGGGGTACTTGAAGTTTATAGTCATTCATAAGGACATGGATTATTTTAGAGTTGGGATCGAACCTGTAGGTGGGCTACCTATGTAACCTTTGTTTAAAAAAGGAATCAGAACCCATGTAGTTCGAGTAAGGGAGTATGATGTTTAAGATTGATGGCTCAAAGAAGGATGTCACAATTACCTTTACACTCCAATCTCATGTGAGTCATGATCGGTGTGAGAAACAAGAGGTATTGGTAAAAATTTAGACAATTGTGCCATGAAAGATGCAATCATAAGAAATAATGTGGGGCTTATGTATGTATGACTGCCCAGATAAATGAAGGTTAGGATTTACATTAGGGAAGAAATCCAGGAACATGATCCATAAATGTATATGTGCTTCATGGAGATTTTGAATACTCTAACTTGGGGCTTACTCTGGAAAAGGAGGCCCAAATTAGGAGAAGACATATGATTGGGTTTTACTCCTAAAAAGGAATCCCATATCAAAGGTAAATTAGGACTGGTTAAGAGAAATTAAGACTGGGGCTTACTCCTGAAAAGGAGTCCCAGGTCAAGGATTAAGGTTTGGGGCTTACTCCTGAGGAGGATGCCCAAATTAGGAGACTGGGGTTTACTCCTAAGGAGGATGCCCAGATTTGGGAATTTTAAGAATTGGGGATTACTCCTAAGGAAGATGCCCAAGCTTGAGACTGGGGCTTACTCCTGAAAAGGAAGCCCAAGTTAGGGGATCTAGGGCTAACTCCTAAGAGGATGCGCAAAAATTAAGGTACTTGGGGCTTACTCTTAAAGAGGATGCCCATATTAGTGGACTTATTACTGGGGATTATTCCTGAAAAGGAGACCTAGGTTAAGGATTATTTCATCCTAAAAGATGAGGTTGAATGAATGAAATATCAATCTTTAGTGACATAAAGAAGTGTAAATCACTAGGTTTTGAGAGATATTCCACAAAATTCCTTTCAGATAAGGAAGTCAAATCAAGAAATCATGCCATAAAATGGCATTGAAGAGTGTCTTGAAGACTGAATCTGGAATAGGAAAGGTGTAATGGATTAAGAGGGGTGAAATGGGAAAGAAAGGCACCCAAAAAGGAAGGGGCGCGCACGTCCTGGTAGGCACGCAGGTACTGCGTGGGCGCGCAAGTTTTGGTCACACAGGTATACGCCTGCGCGACCCATGATGAACTTGCGCGATGGTTAACCAGCAGGGTAATACTTGAGAGACTATTCATTAAAGCCTTTATTATCCTCTTGAGGTTCTTCCAGAAGAGGGGCGTGCATGATCTATTGAATGAGTAAGGCGGCGCGCAAGTGTGGCCCTTTTCCCTTAAGGGCTGGCCACTCAGGCTCGCAAGTGTTGATGAGTTTCAACACCTAGGCCTTCCTCCCCCTCTTTAGATCTTCTGTTATAGGTAAGAAATTACCTTAGAAGTGTTTCGGAAGCTTTGAGAAGAGACTAGGACACTGGGAACTCAAATCTGAGTTTCTGAAAAAACTCCTCTTGAAATGGGGGGCCCACAGGGTCTATTTATAGGTAGGAGAAGACCCCGGGCGGTTACCACTTAGGTCGCGCAAGTCACTTGCGCGACCATAAGGAGTCTCACAAGGGTACTTGTGTGACAGTGATAGAACTTGTGCGGCACATGTGCTTTTGATCCCTTGTTCATGCCTTTGTCGATTTTTGATATTTTCTTCAAAGGATGAATCAATTTGTGCTAAGTCATTTCCCTTTACATTTCTTTGGACTCTGTGACGAAAAAGGAGCGTCAACAGGTGTGTATCGGGTGTACAATCCCATGTGTCCATGTGGCCCATTATGTCATGTACTTGGGAAGTAAATAGTTTGGCTGGAGTTCATGGAAAGAGTGGTCTACTCAGAAATGACCATGTATATGTGCATGACCAGATATACATGGGCACATACAGAATGACACGCCGTGTAACAGGGAAGCATTTACATGTTGTTTATGTCAAGGTTCAAACCACACATTATATAAAGGTTAATGCCCAATTAGAGTGATACACGAGAAGTTCCAGGCTTCAAGAAACATTTATAGTACCCTCTGGGACATGTCGTATAATCCATTGAGAACATGTTAGATTACACATTCTTCTCATATCAACTTCTTTGTAATCTTCTGTATGATTCCTTGGACCTGTAATAATTCAGTGTTTCCCTTAGTTCATTCTTATAAGGATTTGGTGTAGTGTCCCATCCTCGTCATAGAGGGCGACCCCTTAAATATTCCTAATGATTAGTGTATTATGGGTGAGTTACCTAATTCTTGAGTGATTTGTCTTAGTCTTATTTTACTATATCAACTAATTACTTGAAGAATGTATTCCTCTAAGAGTCCTGGGATGATCCTCATGTCCTTTGTGATTCCTTATCTAGGAGTTCTGTAATTGGAATGAAAAAACCTTACAGGACATCGATCCCTTGTCCAAAAGGGTAATTCTAGTAGAGTATGGTGTCCCTAACGATCACTGGGTGTTGAACCCCATATGTATATCACAATCTTATCATTTTAATGGGAAATTACTCTGACAGAGTTTGTATCTCAGGCGAACCCTATTAGTCTCATAGGTGTTTATTCTAAGATATACCAGATGAGAAGGACCGATGGTATGAGTTTCGTCAGTTGAAGTATAGTTCGGGGAGAAGTTTATCCAGGATGAGCATGACCATTATGATATGTATCATCACTATAAGTATTTCTCAAGGATCAGTTTCTGCCACATGATTGTAAACTTTATTTTTTGGTGGGATGTCACTTCATATTACCAATACCTGATGTATTATATCTCTTAGTTTATTTCCATTAGGGATGACATGGCTTAGGGGATGAGAATTCTTGTATGAGATTTATCTTGAAACCCCTAAGATAATCTATTGATAGAAATGGTTTAGACATTTTATGAATCAGATTTATTTATGAGTATATGTGGGATATCTTTGTTTATCATTATATCCCATATATTTTTTACATAACTTTGTTTGATGAGGTTTCTACTCTTGATTCATTATTCTTAGTTATTTCAAAGTGTCCTACTAGGTATTCTTATAGGCAACCCTTCATTGGATCTTCCAACACAATTCATGTCTTATATATATGAAAGAACTTTTTACGGAGTTTTTAGAGGGACAGAAGTAGGTGGAGATTAGTTTATGATAGGAATAATAATATGTATACTATTATTTCATTTGATAATAATCTCTTCCTTCTAAGATGGTTTGAAATTATTTTCTAGTTTTGGGGTGGGCTTTTATTTCTCCCATTTTTATGCTTCCCAATACTTTATTTCATTTTCTCATTGGGGTATAATATATGTATGCATGCATTGTTATCAGTGGTTTTATGTTTTATTATTTTATTGTTTTTATATGTCTGTGTGTAGGAATATTTGGTTAATTCCAATCATGTGTGTGATATGCCTACTCAACAGTATCAACATCCCCTAGCCCACTCATGGTTGGATTGGGGTAGTTATAGCCCAACCCCCATCAGGCCGGGTCATAAAAGATTGGTTTCAAAGAATATACCCATCATGACGTGTTATGAGAGATCCTAGTTAGACATGTAGGGTGTACAAGGAGTTCGATCATAGGACTAGAGTCTGTAATGATGTTTTGGGTTTTATAGAAACATTTGTTATGTGTTTCAAGTTCGACATTATGGAAAGGGACTCCAGTGTTGGTGTAGTGCCCAATGTATCCATTCACAAAGACTCTAATAACTAGTTTGCTAAATCAGTACATGTAATAATTGGATGCAGGGAAAACATTGGTAAACCATCTTATATGAGGAAGTTTTAGTTTCCATGTCCTTACTGAGTTAGCTCTTCAGAAATACTCATTGATGACCATATGTCTTTTCTTCTTTTAGGATGTATTCTTGGTGATATACAATAAGGTTTATATAGATGGTTTGAGAGTTTGACCTGTTTATTGATGAGATCTCCTTAAAGGGAGTTATTCATGATGAAATCTTTCTGTAACAACCCTAGATTTCATAGTATGTTATTTCTTCAACGTAATTCAATAACTTCCACAACACGCAACACCAGGTTCCAGCGCACCACAAGATTACCAATCTAGTTGTTCAAAAGAGGTTATGAATAGTATTCACAAAATATTGAAATATATATAATCCTTAGAATTTTAGAATCCATATTATGAGTTTCTTATACATAATGTAAGAACAAATTCATTTTTTTCAGATAAAAGATGTATTTATTTAAAAAAATGCACATTTTCTTCCTTTTAATGATGATCCTTTTTAAAATCCAATATTTGAAACTTTTATATATTCTATTCGAAAAATAAACTTCTTCTTTATAATTGGGACATAAGAATTTAGTTTTAATAAATTTTTGTGGATTTTCTGATAACATTCATATTTGGGAAAATAATGAAAAATACTATATTTTAGTTGAAAACAATTTTTTTAATCAAAATAATATACAGTGTTAAATTATACATTTAAATTGATTGGATGTATAAATAGATTATATTTTTACCATTTAATCCAATGATGGTCATTTTAAGTAATTTCACTTTGAGATTGGACATGAACATGTGTCAATCTTTTGATAGATATTATTTCTTAAAAAAAGGACTTTTGGTTTTGACAACGAAAATTAATTTTAAATTAATAAATTAAACTTATATGTTTTGAAATTGGTAAAATGTACTTCATTTTGAATTCAGAATATCAAAATTAGCTTAGGGTGAATTTTTGATATTTTTCTGAGAACTTTCAATTTTTGATGAATAGTGAAAAAAACTGAGTTATTGTTTAAAACCGACTTTTTATTTAAATAATTATTTATTTTATTTAAATTTATTTTAGTTAAAAATATATATATAATACTTATATATGTTCAATGTAACTCATTGGAGTCATTTTTTATTAATATTAGATATATAAAATTTTATTGAAAATTTTCACCGTCTTTTACCCACCTCCTAGGAGAATTTTCAAATACACATAAAACGTAATATTACCGCTTCTGTGAGTTTGATTTATAAAATCTGAGAGACATGGTTAATATCAAGCAGTAAAATTCTGTTCAATAAGATAAAAATAATTTTTGGTGAAAAGTAACATTTTACTTTTATTTACCACGGTTAAAAGTAAATAGGGTAATTAAGGGTAAAAGGGATATTATTATTACCCTAACACATGTCCTAATTCTATTGGATAAGTATTATTCGACCAAAAAAAACCTTAGGGATAAAATATGAACCTTTGCGGTCCACATGAATTAGATTAGGACATTTATTATTATTTAATTCAAAGAAGAGTTAAAAGAGTTAAAATTAATGTTTAATAACTAAAACATTTTTAATATAGGGTAATACATAAGATAAATTCGATTATAAATATTCATTTAAAAGATAAAACGATTTCCTACATAATGTTATTTTATTTATAATTTTTAGAAATTTTATAATTTAATTTATATATGACAGAATAGTGGTGGAGTAATTACCTAATTAATGAAATATTAAAATAAATGATATTAAAAATATCCCTATAAATGTAATTTGAGACTTTTAATGAATTAAACTAATTTTCTAGGTTAATATGACATATTAGGGTTGGTTATATGAGTATCTTTTGAAGTAATAATCCTTTTATGAATTTAGAAAAAAACAAAATACCAAATAGTGTCAAAATTGACATAAAAGAGTTTAAAAGAAATATTATATTATTAATTAATATTCTATTTCTAAACATATAAGTCTCAGCCAACGGAATTATATAATTATAGTTGTATCATTAATTAACCACTTGGGGGTTCTCTTTGAAGTATATTGTATGTTTATTAACCATATAAAATAAAAATACAAAGAGACATGGAAAATGTCAAACTATGTAACTAAGAGTTTAATATAAAAGCTAAGGTTAATATAGTGACCCGAAACTATCTAAAAACTATTGGTTGAGTGGTTTTATATCCATCCCCACATTATTCATTAAATATTCCATTTTTATCTATTATATACCTAAAATTATTTTATTATAAAATAATATTTCTAGCTTTTCCTAAGGTTCCCCTCACCCCTCTTATAAAAGGGCACTCCCCTTTATCTCTAATTCACACCATCAAAGTATTTTTGCTCGGCCAAAAACTACCGAAATATCCTTCCAACTACCCCCAATTCATCTTAGAGGCCCTACATTGGTCAGAAATCCAAATTAAGGAGCCCTTTTGATCAAATAAAAAGGAAGAACCTAAAGAAGAGGTAATAATTTCACCACCCTCATTCAATTTCTTTTCTTCTTCCAATTCTTCTTTCTTTGTTATTTCCATTATAAAATAATAACTCCAGTATCTTCTATATAATGTGATGTTATTATAAATATGGTACAACCATATTCAATATTCTATCCATCCTTTAAATGACATGTCACCATACATGCGTACATACAGATTACCGTCTCCACGTCGTGGTGTAATTGTTATTCAATACATTATTATTTAGATGGGTGTAATAATGATGTTTAATTCATGTAAATAATAAATATAACATTATACTGACTCTGTATATATGATATACCATCCAGTAATAAATTATTTTAATATCAAAATAATGATATTATCACTCGTGCGTACGTACGGATTAACATCTCCACGAACACGATGAGATTCATTCCCCATCATATCCATTCAAGACTAATTTTTATTAGATGATTAAAAATAATGTTTAAAGACTTGATATCATTCTAGATATGAATAAGATACACACAATCCAAAACAAATATGACTCACATAACAATGAAAATAAAGGAAAACAAATCTGTTAACACCCAAAATGAAGATAATACTAAGATATTATTAGCAAAACAATGTTAAAAGATCATATAGGATATCATATTAATGAATATTATTCTTTTATAATTTAATAACAATTATTTCACCATTATATAAGAGTTTAACCTACCCTCAACCAATGAAAATTACAATATAATGGTTAATTATACAATCTCTTCATTATCCGAGGTTGTTTAAACGTAATTATCTACTGGGATCGCTTTATCATCGACATACATGGTTCTTAAAAATGTATTTCAAAACATTATTACTATTTTATAGAGTATTGTTTAAATTCATTTATACCCTTGTTTGAATTTTTATAAGAAGTT
Source organism: Viscum album (assembly GCA_963277665.1). Taxonomy (NCBI): domain Eukaryota; kingdom Viridiplantae; phylum Streptophyta; class Magnoliopsida; order Santalales; family Viscaceae; genus Viscum; species Viscum album. Next base: position 1,599,834,683 of record OY728141.1, read on the forward strand.
TATAAATTAATCATTCTATCGTTTTCCAAACAAGGTCCTTTTTAACCTTTTCGACAAAATTAAGGTAAGAATGTCTTTTTTATCTTATATGGAGGGTACAGATATTTTATGCCATTATAAAATTGTCGAAGCTTCCCTTACAATATTATAAGAATATTTTCAATGTAAATGTTTTATTTTATAATTATTTTACTTTTAAATGATTTCAAAAAAGAGATATTTCTCTCAAATATATTTGATTTGATCTTTGTCAACATCCATTGATGGATTTTAAGCTTATTTGAAGTTGATTTATTATGATACAAAACTTCCATATTGTATTGATGGTTTTTTGACATGTTTGACTGTGGATGTGTTATTTTTATACCATTCATGATTTATGGAAAAATTGTTGACATTTCATATTCTAGTTTTAATATGATTGTTTATGTTATGTTTACACCTGTTCATATAGGGAATTCATTGGACTTAGTAAGCGATGAGTGGAGCCCGATATAGCTCCAAGATGCATATTTAGGTCTCACGAGACAAACTAGTTTCTTGTCACAACGCCTTGAAAAAATCATATTTGTAGTCTTGGCACAAGGCCTTGACTATGTGGTTATGATAGTCAGGAATCATGCATTCCTTCATTATGAAAGTGGTTATTGATATTGCTTTTGATTATTAGACTAGATGAATATCTATGTGAATAAGTAAATTGCATTATTTCATTTTATTTTTTCCATATTATTCTGATGTTCAAGTTTAAAAGGCTTTTGTTTTAGTTATACATTGCATTAAATGTTTATTCTTAGTTATAAAAGTTTATGCTATATTGTTATCCTTACTGATCATCTGAGCTCACCCCTTCTTATGTTTTATTTTTCCCAGGATGTGAAGAAGTATTTTATGACTGACCTGTAGGGATAGTATGAGGGGATAGGATTATGGACTATAGAGACTATGTTGTTTTAGTTTTTCACATTATAATATAATTTAAGACTTATGAATGTATCTAGGGTTTCCAAGGCTTCTAAAATAATCAGTCTTTCGAGACATGATCTTTTGTGATCATGCCAACATTATGTAATAATGTACAGACTCTGGGTAACTGGGGTTGGGGTGTTATAGTTTGTATTACAGGAAGTTTATTACAATCCTTGGAAGCTAGATTTAGATAAACTCTGATTAGAGGACATAAGTCTATGATGGACTTTGAAGATTAGTATATAAGAACTTCCTAAAATTTTGGTATTGTAGATATTTTGTGAGTTTTCCAAAAAATACATCCCTTTCTATATACGAGCAGGTAGAGGAAGCTCTGGAAAATATGTACCTAGGGGTTAATCCCGAAAACACAGCTTTGTGAAAGACTCGAACGCGAACTACTGCATGACAATGGGCCTTGCTGCACTCTTGGTTACGACACTCTCAGGGGATATGGTTAGGATAATTCTCATTTTCATTACAAACCATTATGAAGGGTTTATGAGTATATACTTTCTCAAAAGAAAACATTTTTATTATTATAGATTATATCCATAAACTGTTCAATTTGTGATAAGTTTTTTAAAAGTTTTGATTTATGTATTGCGATTAATAAACTAATCTAGTGTATGCCATTGCATAGAAATGGTGCCCAGTAGAAGGAATTTGAACTCCTGCAATACGTATGATCCAAAGAGTAAGATGGATCATATCTTTTATGGTATTAAGCCAACATTTAGAATGTAAATATTCTCCCATGTATTCTCAATATATAATGAAATAGTATCATGTGTTTATAAGACCAGTAAATAATTCTGTAAGTCCTATGGATTTGAAAGGTAGCAAGAGATGAAAGGGATGAAAGAAAGAAAGATGGATAAAGGGAAGAGGGAAAATAAGAATTTTACTATATGTGATAACTGTGTGAAGAAACACCCTAGAACTTTTATGAAGGGAATGTGAGTTTGTTATAAGTGTAGAGAAAAAGGAAAACAAGTACGTGACTGCAAGGGTAAGATAAAGGATTAAAATGTATAATGCTTCGTCTAAAAGGAGTTGGGACACTACGCAAACCAATGTTCAAATCATCAGAGCATTCCCCAAATGATGCCATAGGATAATAACCAAGTTATGATAATACCACATATTATGAGGAATGATTAGAGTTCTTATGTTCTTATTAAAAAATTATGTCATTTGAGTGTTGTATCAAGGCTGTACTGGTTATAATAAATATGGAGTATATAATTATTTTACTAGAGTACTATTTCATTAAGGACTTGAGATTGTGTGTAACCATGAAATGTGACTCAATAGTAGGTTAAATTTTTGGAAAATATATGGTTGAGAGAATGATAAACCATAATATGGTTCTGATACTGAGGTAGTGATTTTGTAATAATACATGTCTGATTTGGATAAATTATATTGGATATTATTGACTACCTTAATATTGATTAATTATTTGTATATTCCATCATTGTGGTAGTTTACAAAATTTTTGTATATAAGGTGTATATCTAGTATTCTATAAGTAATAAGTGAGCATGAATGTAATCAATAAGGTTTTATGGTAATTCAGGATGTTGCAGTGTTTTAAAAGAATACATGATGAAGGTGTTCACATGTTATTCCGTGGAAAAAGGTATCTTCATTGTGTTTACCTAACTTATTAATATTGGAAAGTGAGTTTGGACATAAGTATTTTGGATTAGTCTAGTTTGAGATTATTTTTGGATTTCCATAAAAAGGACAACCTGGAGGTTGGGTGGAAACTCGTCACATCTGGCAAGGCCGTGATAATTAAACCTGCAACCGAAGGGAAACAAGGGTGTATCACCTATCACTGACCCACATGATGTCCTGGATTGAATAATGTAGTATTTTAAATGGTCTAGTAGATGAATTATAAATTCATTTTTTGTAACCCTACATGAATATGATAAATAGAATATGTTTTTATGTTCTATTATCTAATAGAGTGAAATATGAGTTTGTGGTAGAAATTAGTTAAAATATGGAACACTACTTGTCAAGTATGTATTTATTTCTTCTCTTATTCTATGAGAAAATAAGTTCTTAAAAATTAGGTCAGGGATCATAAAACTGAAAATCTATTATCCTAATACCTTATGCATTGTGTAATCAATGATGTTTTAAATCATCATAGATTGATGGCTTTGAGGCTCTCAATTCTACAATTGTTTGTGATCGATGACCTCAATCACTCCCTATAAATATTTATGTTTTCACTCTAATTATGTGTCTCTAATTTCCACCAATGTTCTCTTAATCGAGATCATAATTTGTTGGTTACTTTTTCATTCCCCTTTTCCTCTTATTAAAACTAAATTTTATTAACCCAATTTCCGATGTTGGTTTTCCCACAAATGTATTTTCTATTTTCAACATTTTATTTTCGAAGAACAATTTCAAATTGCGAGGATGCGATTTATTGAATGAGGTATGAATGTCACAACCCTAGATTTCATAGTACGTTATTTCTTCAAAGTAATTAAATAATTTACACTACACGTAGCACCAGGTTTGAGCGCACCACAAGATTACCAAACTAGCCATTCCAAAGTAGTTATGAATAGTATTAACTGAATATTTATCTATATATGATCCTTATAATTTTATAATCCATATTATGAGTTTCTTAGACATAATGTATGAACAAAATCATTTTTTTCAAATAAAAGAAGTATTTATTTCAAAAAATGCAATTTCACTCACTTTTAATGATGAAACCTTTTTAAATCCAATATTTGGATTTTTTATATATTCTATTTGACAAAATAAACTTCTTATTTAGAATCGGGACATAAGAATTTAGATTCGATAATTTTTTTGTGTTTTTCTGATAACTTTCATTTTTGGGTGAATTGTGAAAAATACTATATTTTAACAGAAATCAATTTTTTTAACCAAAATAATTTATAGTGTAAAATTATACATTTTAATGGTTTGGAAGTATAAATAGATTATATTTTTACCATTTAATCCAATTCTGGTCATTGTAAGTAATTTCACTATGAGATTGGACATAAACAAGTGTCAATCTTTTGATGGATATTGTATCTTAATAATACGCCTTTTGGTTTTGACAACGAAAAATAATTTAAAATTAATAAATGAAACTTAAATGTTGTTAATTTGGTAAAATAGGCTTCATTTTTGAATTCGGAATATAAAAATTAGATTAGGGTGAATTTTTGATATTTTTCTGAAAACATTAAATTTTTTATAAATAGTGAAAAACACTAAGTAATTGTTTAAAACCGACTTTTTATGTAAATAATTATTTATTTTATTTAAATTTAATTTAGGTCAAAATATTTACATAATTCCTATATATGTTCAATTTAATTCATTGGAGTCCTTTTGTAATAATATTAGATATATAAAATTTTATTGAAACGTTTCACCGTCTTTTACCCACCTCCTAGGAGAATTTGCAAATTCTAATAAAACATAATTTTACCTCTTTTGTGAGTTGAATTTTGAAAATCAGAGAGACATGGTTAATATCAATAAGTAAAATGTCGTTCAATAAGATAAAAATAATTTTGGGGGAATAGTAACTTTTCACTTTTTTTCACCATGGATAAAAGTAAATAGGTTAATTAAGGGTAAAAATGATATTATTATTACCTTAAAACATGTCCTAATTATATTGGCTATGTATTATTAGACCAAAAACAACCTTATGGATAAAATATGAACCTTTTTGGTCCACATGGATTAGATTATGACATTTTTTATTATTTAATTCAAAGAAGAGTTAAAAGAGTTAAAATCAATGTTTAATAACTAAAACAATTTTAACAAAGGGTAATACATAATACAAATTCGATTATAAATATTCAGTAGAAAGATAAAATTATTTCCTACATAATGGTATGTTATTTATAATTTTTAGACATTTTATAATTTTATTTATTTATGACACAATGGTGGTGCAGTAATTACCTAATTAATGAAATATTAAAATAATTGATACTAAAAATATCCAAATAAATGTAATTTGATAATTTTATAAATTAAACTAATTTTATAGGTTAATAAGACATTAGAGTTGGTTATATGAGTTTTTTTCGAATTAATAATTCTGTTATGAATTTAGAAAAAAAATACCATATAGTGTCAAAATTGACATAAAAGATTTTTAAAAAATATATAATATTATTAATTAATATTCTATTTCTAAACATATAAGGGTCAGCCAAAGGACTTATATAATTATATGTGTATCATTAATGAACCACTTCGGGTTATCTTGGATGTATATTGTATGTTTATTAACCATATAATATAAAAATAAAAAGAGACATGGTAAATGTCAAACTATGTAACTAAGAGTTAAATATAAATAATAAGGTTAATATAGTGACCCAAACCTATCTAAAACCTATTGGTTGAGTGGTTTTCGATCCATACCCACCTTATTCTTTAAATAATCCATTTGGACCTATTATATACCTATAATTATTTTATTATAAAATAATATTTCTCGCTTTTCCTAAGGTGCCCCTCACCCCCCTTATTAAAGGGCACTCCCCCTTCTCTTTAATTTACACCATCAATGTATTTTGGATCGACCAAAACCTTCCCAAATATCCTATAAAATTTTCCCAATTCATCTTAGAGGCCCTCCATTGGCCAGAATGCCAAATTAAGGAGCCCTTTTGATCAAATCAAAAGGAAGAACCTGAAGAAGAGGTAAAAAAATTCACCACCCTCTTTCAAGTTCTTTTCTTCTTCCAATTCTTCTTTCTTTGTTATTTACATTATAAAATAATAACTCCAGTATCTTCTATACACTATGATGTTATTATAAATATGGTACAACCGTATTCATTATTCTATCAATCCTTTGAATGACATGTCACCATACGTGCGTACGTACAGATTACCGTCTCCACGTCGTGGTGTAATTGTTATTCAATACATTATTGTTTAAATGGGTATAATAATGATGTTTAATTCATTTAAATAACAAATATAACATGATAATGATTCTGTATATATGATATACCATCCATTTATAAATTATTTTAATATCAAAAGAATTATATTATCACTCATGCGTACGTACGGATTACCGTCTCCACGAATGCGATGAAATTCATTCCCCATCGTATCCATTCAAGAATAATTTTCATTATATGATTAAAAATAATGTTTAAAGACCTGATATCATTCTGTATATGAATAATATACACACAATCCATAACAAATATGACTCACATATCAATGAAAATAATGGAAAATGAATCCGTTAACACCCGAAACGAAGATAATACTAAGATATTATTAACAAAACAATGTTAAAAGATCATATAGGATATCATATTAAAGTATATGATTCTTTTATAATTTAATAACAATTATTTAACCAATATACAGGAGTTTAACCTACCCTTGACCAATGAAAATTACAATATAAGGGTTAATTATACAATTTCTTCATTATCCGAGGTTGTTTAAACATAATTATCTACTGGGATCTCTTTATCATCGACATCCAAGTTTCTTAAAAATGTATTTCAAAAAATTCTTACTATTTTATAGACTATTGGTTAAAGTCATTTATACTTTTTTTTGACTTTTTATAAGATGTTTATAAAGTAATCTTTCTGTCGTTTTCCAAACAATGTCATTTTTAACCTTTTCGACAAAATTAAGGTAAGAATGTCTTTTATAACTTATATGGCGGGTACAGATATTTTCTGCCATTATAAAATCATCTAATATTCCCATAAAAGCTTATATGAATATTTTCAAAGTAAATTTTGTCTTTTATAATTATTTTACTTTTAAATAATTTCAAAAAAGATATATTTCTCTCAAATAGTTTTGATTTGATCTATGTCAGCTTTCTTTGATGGATTTTAAGATTATTTGAAGTTTATTTATTATGATACACAAATTCCATATCGTATTGAAGGTTTTGTTATATGTTTGATTGTGGATGTGTTATTTTTATACCCTTCATACATTATGGAGAAATTATTGACATTTCGTATTCTAGTTTTAATATGATTGTTTATGTTATGTTTACACCTGTTCTTATAAGGAATGCATTGGACTTAGTAAGTGACGGGTGGAGCCTGATATAGCTCCTATATGCATTTGTAGGTCTCATGAGACAAACTAGTGTCTTGGAACAAGGCCTTGAAAAAATATTATTTGTAGTCTTGGCACAAGTCCTTGACTATGTGGTTATGATAGTGTGGTATTATGCATTTCTTCATTATGAAAGTGGTTATTGATATTTCTTGTGATTATTCGACTATCAGAATATCTATGTGAATAAGTAAATGGAATTATTTCATTTTATTTTTGCCATATTATTCTTAAGTTCAAGTTTAAAAGGCTTTTGTTTTAGTTATACATTGCCTTAAATGTTTATGCTTAGTTATTAAAGTTTCTGCTATATTGTTATCCTTACTGAGCATCTGAGCTCACCTCTTCATATGTTTAATTTTTCCCAGGTTGTGAAGAAGTATTTTATTACTGAACTGTAGGGATAGTCTAAGGGGATATGAGTGTGTACTATAGAGACTATGTTTTTGTAGTTTTTCACTTTATAATATAATCTAATACTTGTGAATGTATCTAGTGTTTCCAAGGCTACTAAACTAATCGGTCTTTCTAGACTTGATCTTTTATGATCATGCCTACGTTATGTAATAATGCACCGACTCTAAGTAACCGTGGTCAAGGTGTTATAGTTGGTATCAGATGACGTTTATTACAAACCTTGGAAGCTAGATTTAGATAAACTCTGATTAGAGCAGATAAGCCTAAGATGGAATTTGAGGATCAGTATAGAAGAACATCCTAAAATTTTGGTATTGTAGATACTTTGTGAGTTTTTCTAGAAATACATCCCTTTATGGATACGAGCGGGTAGAGAAAGCTGTGGAAAAGATTTACCTAGGGGTAAATCATTAAAATACCGCTTTGAGCTAGACTCGAACAGGAACTAGTGCACGACAACGGGCCTTGCTGCACTCTTGGTTATGACACTCCCGGGGGATATGCTTAGGATAATTCTCATTTTCATTTCAAACCAATATGAAGGGTTTATGAGTATATACTTCCTCAAAAGAAAACATTTTTATGATTATAAATTATATCCATAAAATGTTCAATTTGTGATAAGTGTTTTAAATGTTTGGATTTATGTATTGCGATTAATAAACTAATCTAGTGTATGCCATTGTATAGAAATGGCGCCCAGTAGAAGAAATGTGAACTCCGGAAATACGTATGATCCAAAGAGTATGATGGATCATATCTTTTATGGTATTATGCCAAAATTTAGAATGGAAATAGTCACCCATGTATTCTCAATATATAATGAAATAATATCATGTGTTTATAAGATAAGTAAATAATTCTCTAAGTCCTATGGCATTGAAGGGACGCAAGAGATGAAAAGGATGGAAGAGAGAAAGATGGATAAAGGGAAGAGGGAAAAGAAGAATTTTCCCATATGTGATAACTGTGGGATGAAAAACCCAAGAACTTTCCTGAAGGGAATGTGAGTTTGTTATAAGTGTAGAGAAAAATGACACCAAGTACGTGACTGCAAGGGTAAGAAAAAGGATACAAATTTACAGTTCTTTGTCTAAAAGGAGATGGGACACTATGCAAACCAATGTTCAAATCATCAGAGTATGCCCCAAATGATTCCATAGGATAATAACCAAGTTATGATACTACCACATATGAGGAGAAATTATTAGAGTTCTTATGTTGTTATTAACGAATTATGTCATTTGAGTGTTGTATCAACCCTGTACTGGTTATCATAAATATGGAGTATATAAGGATTTTACTGTAGTACTATTTCATTAAGGACTTGAGATTGTGTGTAACCAAGAAAGGTGACTCAATAGTAGGTTAAATATTTTGAAAATATAGGGTTGAGAGAAAGATAAACCATAATATGGTTCTGATACTGAAGTGGTGATTTTGGAATAATACATGTTTGATTTGGATAAATTATATTGGATACTATTGATAACCTTAAAATTGATTAATTATTTATATATTCCATCATTTTTGGAGTTTAAAAAAATTTTGGATAGAAGGATTATATCCAGTATTTTATAAGTAATAAGTGAGTATAAATGTAATGAATAAGGTTTTATCATAATTTAGGATGTTGTAGTGTTTTAAAAGAATACATTATGAAGGTGTTCACATGTTATTAAATGGAAAAAAGGATCTTCATTATGATTACCTAACTTATAAATATTGGAATATGAGTTTAGACATAAGTATTTTGGATAAGTCTTGTTTGAGATTATTTTTGGATTTCCATAAAAAGTACAACCCGGAGGTTTGGTGGAGACCCGTCACATCTGGTAAGGCAGTGAGACTTGAACCCACAACCAAATGGAGACAAGGGTGTACCACCAATCACTGAGCCACATGATGTCCTGGATTGAATAATGTAGTTGTTTAAACGGTCTAGTAGATGAATTATAAATTCATTTTTTTACCCCTACATTAATAGGATAAGTAGAATATGTTTTTAGGTTCTATTATCTTTTAGAGTGAAAGATGAGTTTGTGGTAGAAATTAGTTAAAAGATAGTACATTACTTGTCAAGTATGTATTTTTTTCTTCTCTTATTCTATGAAGAATTAAATTCTTAAACTTTATGTAAGGGATCATAAAACTACAAATGTGTTATCCTAATACATTATATTTTGTGGAACCAATGATGTTTTAAATCATCAATGATTGATGGATTTGAGTCTATAAATTCTACAATTATTTGTAACTGATGAACTCAATCACTCCCTATAAATATTTATGTTTTCTCTCCAATTATGTGTCTCTAATTTCCACCAATGTTCATTTAATCGAGATCATAATCTGTTGGTTACTTTTTCATTCCCCTTTTCCTCTTATTAAGACTAAATTTTATTAACCCAATTTCAGATGTGGGTTTTCCCACAAAGGTATTTTCTAATTTCAACCATTAATTTTAGAAGAACAATTTCAAATTGCGAGGATGTGATTTATTGAAGGAGGTAATAATGTCACACCCCTAGATTTCATAGTACGTTATTTCTTCAAAGTAATTCAATAACTTACACTACACGCACCACCGGGTTCGAGCGCACCACAAGATTACCAAACTAGACATTCTAAAGTGGTTATGAATAATATTAACTGAATATTGAACTATATATGATCCTTATAATTTTATAATCCACATTATGAGTTTCTTAGACATAATGTATGAACAAATTCATTTTTTCAGATAAAAGAAGTATTTATTTAAAAAAATGCACTTTTACTGCCTTTTAATGATGAACCCTTTTTAAATCTAATATTTGGAACTTTTATATATTCTATTTGACAAAATAAACCTCTTCTTTAGAATCAGGACATAATAATATAGATTCAATAAATTTTTCATGTTTTTTTGATAACTTTAATATTTGGGCAAATAGTAAAAAATACTATATTTTAACGAAAAACAAATTTTTTAGTTAAAATGAATTATAGTTTTAAATTATTAATTTTAATGGTTTGAAAGTATAAATAGATTATATTTTTACCATTTAATGCAATTATGGTCATTGTGAGTAATTTCACTATGAGATTGGAAATAAACAAGTGTCAATCTTTTGACAGATATTGTATCTTAATAATACATCTTTTGGTTTTGACAACGAGAATTAATTGAAAATTAATAAATGAAACTTAAATGTTTTTAATTTGGTAAAATATGCTTCATTGTTGAATTCGTAATATCAAAATTATATTAGGGTGAAATTTTGATATTTTTTCTAAAAACATTCAATTTTGGATTAATAGTGAAAAACACTGGGTAATTGTTTAAAACCGACTTTTGATTTAAATAATTTTTTATTTTATTTAAATTTATTTTATGTCAGAATATATACATAATACCTATATATGTTCAACTTAATTCATTGGAGTCATTTTTTAATAATATTAGATATATAAAATTTTATTGAAACTTTTCACCTTCTTTTACCCACCTCCTAGGAGAGTTTGTACATTCTAATAAAACTTAATTTTACCACTTCTGTGAGTTGAATTTAGAAAATCATAGATATATGGTAAATATCAATAAGTAAAATGTGGTTCAATATGATAAAAATAATTTATTTCGGAATAGTAACTTTTCACTTTTATTCGGCATATTTAAAAGTATATAGGGTAATTAAGGGTAAAAATGATATTATTATTACCCTAACACATGTTTTAATTATATTGGCTAATTATTATTAGACCAAAAACAACCTTAGGGATAAAATATGAACCTTTTTGCTCCACATGGATTAGATTAGGACATTTATTATTTTTTAATTCAAAGAATAGTTAAAAGAGTTAAAATCAATGTTTAATAACTAAAACATTTTTAATATAGGGTTATACATAAGATAAATTAGATTATAAATATTAATTAGAAAGATAAAAATATATCCTACATAATGGTATTTTATTTATAATTTTTATAAATTAAATAATTTAATTTATTTATGACACAATTGTGATGCACTAAATAACAAATTAAGGAAATATTAAAACAATTGATATTATAAATTTCCAAATAAATGTAATTTGAGACTTTTTATAAATTACAACAAATTTCATGGTTAATATGTCATATTATGGTTGGTTTGATGAATTTTTTTCGAAGTAATAATTCTGTTATAAATTTATTAAAAAAAATACCAAATAGTGTAAAATTGACATAAAAGAGTTTTTAAAACAAATATTATATTATTAATTGATATTATATTACTTAAAATATAAGGTTTATAAAAAGGACTTATATAATGATATGTGTATCATTAATGTACCACTTGGGGTTATCATGAAAGTATATAGTAAAAGTATTAACCATATAATATAAAAATACAAAGAGACATGGTAAATGTCAAACTATGTAACTAAGAGTTAAATCTAAGAGATAAGGTTAATATAGTGACCCAAACTAGTCCAAAACCTATTGGTTAAGTGGTTATCGAACCATACCTACCTTATAATTTAAATGATCCATTTTGGAGACATTATAAACTGAAAATGTTTTTATTATAAAATAATATTTCTAACTTTTCCTAAGGTGGCCCTCACCCCTATTATAAAAGGGCACCCCCCCTACTCTATAATTAACAGCTTCATAGCTTTTTTGCTCTTCCATCCCCATCCCAAATACACTCTAAAATTCCATAAATTCATTCTATAGGCCCTCATTTAGTTAAAAAGTTAACTTAAGGATCCCTTTTGATCAAATCAAAAGAAAGATCCCAAAGAAGAGGTAATAATTTCACCACCCTCTTTCAAGTTCTTTTCTACTTCCACTTCTTATTTCTTTGTTATTTCAATTCTAAAATAATAAATCCAGTATCATATATATACTATGATTTTATTATAAATATTTTACATCCATATTAATTATTCAATCCATCATTTGAATGACATGTCACCATACGTGCGTACATACGGATTATCGTCTCCACGTCGCGGTGTGATTATTATTCAATACATTATTATTTGGATGGGTATAATAATGATGTGTAATTCATGTAAATAATAAATATTACATGATAATTATTCTTTATATATGATATATCATCCAATTATAAATTATTTTAATATCAAAATAATGATATTATCACTCGTGCGTACGTACGGATTACCGTCTCCACGAACGCGATGAGATTCATTCCCCATCGTAGCCATTCAAGACTAATTTTCTTTAGATTATTAAAATTAATTTTTAAAAACTTGATATAATTTTGGATATGAATACGATGAATCCCATACATATCAAATATGACTTTCATAACAAAGTATATAATGTAAAATGAATTAGTTAACACCCGAAACGACGATAATACAAATATATTATTAAAAAAACAATATTAAAAGATCATATACGATATCATATTAATATATATGATTCTTGTAGAATTTAATAACAATGATTTCACCATTATACATGTGGTTAACCTAACCTCAACCAAGGAAAAGTTCAAGTTAAGGGTTAATTCGACAATCTCTTCATTTTCCAAGCTTGTTTATACGTAATTATCTACTAGGATCTCTTTTTCATCCACATCCATGTTTCTTAAAAATGTATTTCAAAATATTATTAATATTTTATAGAATATTGTTTAAAGTCGTTTATAACCTTTTTAACGTTTTATAAGTTGTTTATAAAGGAATCTTTTTCTCATTTTCCAAACGAGGTCCTTTTTATCCTTTTTGACAAAATTATGGTAAGAATGTCTTTTTTAACTTATACGGCGGGTACAACTATTTTCCGCCATTATAATATCATCGAATCTTCCATTAAAAGATTATAAAAATATTTTCAAATTAAATTTTTTCTTTTATAATTATTTGAATTTTAAATGATTTCAAAAAAGAGATATTTCTCTCAAATAGTTTTGATTTCATCAATGTCAACATCCTTTGATGGATTTTAAGCTTATTTGAAGTTGATTTATTATGATACTAAACATACATATTTTATTGAAGGTTTTTTGATATGTTTGACTATGGATTTATTATTTTTATATCATTCATGGTTTGTGGAGAATGTATTGACATTTCATATGGTATTTTTAATATGAATGTTTATGTTATGTTTAAACCTATTAATATGAGGAATGAATTGGACTTAGTAAGTGAAGGGTGGAGCCCAATATATCTCATAGATGCATCAGTAGGTCTCATGAGACAAAATGGTGTCTTCGCATAAGGCCATGACAAAATATTATTTTTAGTCCTGGCACAAGGCCTTGACTAAGTGGTTATGAAAGTCTGGAATTATGCATTCCTATGAAAGTTGTTAATGATATTGCATGTGATTATTCGACTTGTAGAATATCCATGTGAATAAGTAAATGGTGTTATTTCATTTTATTTTTTCCATATTATGCAGAAGTTCATGTTTAAAAGGCTTTTGTTTAGTTATACATTTCCTTAATTGTTTATGCTTATTTATGAAAGATTCCGCTATACTGTTATCCTTACTGAGCATTTGTGCTCACCCCTTCCTATGTTTTATTTGTCCTAGGATTTGAAGAAGTATTTTATGACTAACCTGTAGGAATAGTCTAAGGGGATATGAGTGTGGACAATGGAGACTATTTTGTTGTATTTTTTCACATTATCATGTAATGTATGACTTATGAATGTATATAGTGTTTCTAAGGATACTAAACTAATCAGTGTTTCAAGACATGATCTTTTGTGATCATGACAATGTTATGTAATAATGCACCAACTCTTGGTAACTGGGGTCTGGGCATTAACCTTTCCATAGGATGGTCAACAAGTGGTTCTATATCTTTTTTATCAGTTTTTGGACCCACCTCTAGTGGTTTAGGTGGATGCAGCATGATATATGTAGTTATGGATTGATATTTTAGTTATGTATGGTGATGATTATAGTTCGAGAAAATATCATAATATTACGAGGAATGTATTACATGGTATATAGGGTTATCAGGGCCTAATGATAACATGTGTGCGACACAATTCATGAAATATGATTTTTCATTAGATATATTAGGGATATATCAGTTCTTCGAGGCAGAGATGTATTTATTTATGAGAAGGATGAGTAAATATCATGTATGATTGGCCAACCCTACAAGCTGCAGTCGGAGATGAGGACGACAAACCACCTAGGTTGAGACAATGTCTATATCAAGGAGGTCCACATGGTAGAAAATGTGTTATAAGAGTTGGGAAAGTATTAAGGGGTAGAGGGTTCTTTGTTTGGATGATACAACCACAACCACTAGGTAGAACACTTATGGCTCAAAAATATTGGGGGTAAAATTGGTAGACAATAGTAGGAATTGGAGGTTCTTTACTCATAGGCTCTATGAGTGTTTATAGATTTGTTTTTTGTTCCATCAAATCTTGTTGTAGTACACATAGAAAGAGGTGTGAAAACATTATTTTCCCCTTGTTTGAGTATTTTTAGAGAGCACATGGAATAATTATTTCCCTATGTTGGTCATGTTTGATGTGAATTTTTAACATTCATGTAAGGGGGACAATTCTTCACTGAGGTGCATTATTAATATGTACTGCAAAACATTGAGGGAAAGGTAGTTCCGTCAAATGAAGTTAGTGTTGAGGTGTGGTTGATGAGTTCTTTTTACATGTGTGTTTGAGGTCATTTGGATGTTCTAAGGTGTCAAAAAAATATCTAATTATAGTAAATGGGTGGAATGGTAAATGATGAGATATTGGCTATTAGATCTCATAGAGGCTTGGAGTGCAGTTGAAGGTATAATGTGTGCTTTTCGGTCCCCATTCTTAGTTTTCACATAGATTCATTAGACCATTATCCCTAAGCTTATTTCCTATTCCAGACCTAGTGATGCCATTAGAGCCTTTTTTTCGAACCATTATGTTAGAGGCTCCTATATTGAGGATTAATGACTACACACATCTACTGTTAGTGTGACCTGAATTTGGTTGGAGAGAGAGAGAGATAGTCACATTAGAACTTTTCATAGTGTTAGTAAGACACTATGATGTTTTACATAGTATGGAATGGTTTCTTAACATCCATGCTATATTATTCTCCACCAATTAGTGTGGCTGTGTTTTTGGATAGTTGGGATGGATATTTCCTTCTTTGATAAGGAGTGATATAAAGCAGAGCAAGATGTGATCATGTATAAGAGATTACGACCAACATCGTATCAATTAGATAGAGATACCTTTGGATAAGTGGATTCTATGAGATGTTTTTTCTTGTTGTCTTGGTGGAGTATGAGTACATTTCCAAAATAGGTTTCTGAAAACTGTGGTTTGGTAGAAGGATATACCAGAAGTGGATTTACATATAAAATATAGTTATTTTGAGTTCGTGGTGATTTCCTTTAGATACTTGTAAACAAAAATAGAATTTTCAGACCTATAGATAAGATCCTTAATCCATTTTGGAACAGGTTTATAGTAGTCATATTTGATGGCATCCATGTGTGATGGTTATTTGAGTCGGAGTATTTGAGACACCTGAGGATAGTGCAGTTTAACTCCAATATATAGTTGTTACCCCTATGCTTCTTTAGAGATAGAGGGAGGTAAAACTCATGGATATTGATTGTTAGATGTTTCATGAAAATATATCTACTGGATATAAACCTGATTGATTTTACAAAGGTGGTAAGAACCCCATCCCTGTTTGAGTATTGATGGTGACACTAGTCTTGCTATAGAAGGAGGTGATGAGGAGGTTTTTTTACCTTATTAGTACATCTTATGTAATTGAATATTTACTATGATCTATCAGAATCAGTTAGGCATCCTAGGGAGGTACCAAATATTTCCTAGATAAACTCTTGTTTTTTACTTATATGAGGGTGATGACCAATAGACCATTATAGTTTTTTCTCGAAACATGTGTGTGTAATAGGTTGTTTGGTTTCAGGTATGTTCTATGTCTGATCATTTCAGATATTGATTCTTACTTCATGGATTGATTAGGTATAGAATATGGGATGCCTTTGGGGAATCAGTTGCAGTTGACTATATTGTTTTATCCTAGTCATATGTCAAAGTAAGGTAGACTGTTCATGTTCTGGGGAATATCATTTGGGTTCACATATTGTTTTTTAATCACAGTTGGTAGGATTATTTACCATAGTGGAGTTTTTTGAATCATAGTGATTACAACTCCACCACTAGTATAACACATTTTTAAAGAAATATATGATATAATTTTATGATCATTTTAATACTAATCAGAGCTAGTGGGTGAGATTTCTTGGGTCCAAGGTTTTGTTATGGGGATGGTGGTGAGGGTGTAGTTTATCTAGGGATGGTTGATGTCAAATTAGAAATTTTACTATTCCTTTACCAACAAAAAATGAAGGCCTTTGGATTTCATGACTTATATAGTACTAGCTAGGGAGTTAGAATATCTATGGGGTTCCAAGGCCCTTTATTTTTCATACTGCTTTGTCGATTTAGTGAGGTGGTATACTGATTAACCGCGTGACCACATTAGTTTTGATTTCTTAGTATTCTCTATGTTTTCTAGCTGAGGTGGTATATGTAGGAATCCTTGCATGATATTTACCTACGAAAGATGGGCCATGAGGATATTGTTTTATATTTCATGGATCCAATGATGTTGAGAACAAGAAGATAAATATCCTTCATAGTAACATGTTTTCCTGGGAGGTGTGTTTGTTGAAAGCACATGAATGTGTTAAGAGTGCTCTTGGGAGTGGGAGACCCAATTGAGAGATTTTTTTCCTATATTTTTTAGCTTATGCTTCATGGGTCTGAAAATAAATGAAGGGGGATTAATGTAATGCCATTTTTTATCATGTAAGGCTTTCAAATATTTCTACGAATATTTTTAGAACCAGGTGTTAAGACAACATGTTATTAAAAGGCCCAATGATCCAAGAATTGATATTTTAAATATCTATAATATATTAATAATATGAAAGTGAATATTTATTGAAAAAGAGGAATAAATAATCAAAGAATCCTCATATTATAAATATGAGTCCACTGTTGGGTTCAGAGCATAGTCATTACCCTGTGCATGAAATAATCTTTTTCGAAATATAGTGTTTGGTTAAAACATATTGTATGGGTAAGTAATAAATTAATTTATTTTTATTTTATTATGTAGTGACATAATAAACTCATATATATAACTAATAATAAAAAATTTTAGGGCTACTCTCTTAACCCTATAGTTTTAGAGAATAGTTGTTGGAGGTGCTTCAGTGTTTAATATAAATGGATCTTGATTTTTCCACCAATGTGCCAAAGGAATTCAAGGATCCTTCCAATGAAAATAAAGCTGATTTTTCCTTTATTATTGATTAATCCCAATCTATGTAGGGAATTTTATTTTTATATTTATCCTTATTTTCGTACCCCATGAAAAATTTGAATCAATCTACTAACATATTGATCAATGTATTAGTCATTTTTTCATGAATGGTTTGTTTATTGAGGATTTGAGGGGAAATTATTTTGTTGTTCATTATTGGATATTCATTCACCGTTAAAAAAAATCATTAAAAATTCTAACAGTTCCTGGGTTTGTTCCTCATTGTGTGTTTTTGGGTCTTATTACTCTTCTATGTGCATCATCATCAACGACATTTCTTTTGGTCTGTGGTTTGATGAATACCCAGAAAATGATCATTAAATAATTAATCATTGGCACAATAGATAGTTTCAATGGACTTAGTTTTGGGATCAATGATGGGTTCGTGAGGTATAATTATTGTGGGTGATCGTAGATTGATTGGAGACCCACAATACTGTTTTGGTGTGTACAATAGTATCAAGGTGCAAAGATAGTCGATTCCGGAGTAGTGGGAATTGTTAGAATTATGCTGATGGGAAATGATGAACACCTATGGATCGGGATTAATGATTTTTATGAGTTTAGTTATAGATCTTATGGAATATTGAGTCATGGGAGAAGATTCTTGGGAAGACTGGAAGATATGTGAAAAACCAGACTACATGGGATGTCATCCTATGAACACATGCCTTGTAGTTACCTCTGTGTAGCTCTAGAGTTTCAATATAGAGATAAGTATCACATGTCATGTGACACATGCCAGAAACTATTTGACACTTATCCAACGAGATCGGAATGTATAAGGAGTACACACCAATGAGAACATGTAGTTTTACATTCCGTGTGAGCATAGTGACTTTACATGTAACATGTTTTGGACGACTCAGTGTTTATATGGATTTCACACATGGTGGATAGTTGGCCACACACATTGTGTACTTGGGAAGTATACATGCATACTAGATTACATGGATATATCCATGTACTCATACATGACCAAGTACATGGGAACACTATGATGTACACAAGGATGAGAAAAACGAAATGCCGAGTTCCATGGTGACATCTACGCACCACATAGCTCAAGGGAAATGTTGTTTATTTTGGAAAATTTTATGTTATATAAGAGAAAGACTCATGAAGTTCCATGCTTTGAGAGACAAAATATAACCTTATGGACACTCAGTCTAATCCTTTAAAGATATGTTAGTGTCCTCTTTTTTCTTATCTTATGTTCATTTTGATATATTGTGAGCTTCCTTGGACCGTTATCAGTTGAGTGTTTAATGTTGGTATGTTCCTATAAGGGTTTAGTGAAACATCCAGTTCTCATTATAGAGGGTTACCCCTATATATCTTCTTGATGGTCAGTGTAGTAGGGGTGATATCCCTTTTTATGAAGCGAGTATCATTAGTCTTCTTAGACTATATCCCTCGGTGAAATGGATTTTGTATTCCTCTAAGAGGCCAAGAGACATCCTCATGACCTTAGTGATTCCCTAGGTAGGGTTTGTGGAATTGTAATGACTAACACTTTAATGGGGATTGATCCCCCTATTGAGGAGGGTAATTCATATTGGGTCTGGTGTCCCCCCAGCGATCCCCATACATAAATCCCCTATCTATGTATTGTGAACATATCTTTCTGATGGGGTAATCGATTGATGGAGTGTGTATAATGGATGAAGCCTCTCAGTTTCCTATGTGTTTCTTCTTAGATTTACATTGATGTGAACTATTTATGGGATGAGTGTAATCAGTGGAAGACTATATTAGGGATGAATTTATCTTGGATGATAATGACTTCTAGGATGAGTGTCTTCAGTGTAAATATAGCTCGAGGAGAGGTTTCCCCCAAAAAACAATGACCTCTACGATGAGTCTCATCAGTGGATCTATTGATCAGGGAGTCGTTTCTCCTGAATGTGAATGAACATTGGGATAGTGTGGATGTGCCATTTTTTAGAAATACCCTATGAATTATATCTCTTGGTTGTGTTCCATTATGGATTACAGGGAACATCGACTGAGAATCTTTGGATGAACATTACCTTCAAGCCTCACAGTGGATCCATGTATTACAGTGGTTGAAATTTTTTCGAATCAGAGTTGTTTATGAGTGTATCTAGGATATCATTGGTTATCCTTATGACTCATATATTTTTAAAATACATGTGTTTTATAATCTAAAAACTCTTGATTCATTATACTGGTGATTTGGGGGGGGGGGGTCCTACTAGGCATTTTTATACTCACCCCTACATTGGATCTTCGCACACATGTAATGCCATATGTTGTAGATTTAACATTTTTAAAATTCATGGAAGGAAGAGGAGAATGTAAAACATATTTTGGTCTATACAGACCGAGGTGTATACAACTGCTGAATTTTATTGAAGTCATCTCTTTCTATGTATGTCATACTTTATTTTCTAGTTTATAGGTGTGATTGGATTTGGCCCATTTTTATGATTCCTAATACATTATGTCATAGTATTAGTATAGGATCATAAATTCATGATTTCATTATTATCAGTTTTTCCATTTTATCATTCTATGTGCTTGAAGATGTGTGTGTGTGTACATGTACATTTGGAATATTCCCCCCATGTGTGAGATATACCAACTCAATGATGGTCTCCAACTCCTAGCCTATTTGAGGTGGGAATGGGGTAGTTTTGAAACAATCCCTATCAATTTGTGTCATGGCATAAGAGTAGGCAGTATGGTGCGAGTGATCATAGAGGGAGCCATGAGTGGACACCCCTTTGCGGGGCATGTCTAGGGAGTTCAATGTTGGTGATGCATCGTTCATCCCTCATCTTATGATATTAAGATTGTTCATTCTCATATGTTATTTATATGAGTGGTGATACATCATTCACACATAGGTTGTTCCACAACCACGGTTATATCATCATATTTTAGCACTAGACCATGAAGTCTTATTTGAGCGATTAGGGTCGGTTCATGAGTACCCAATGCGGTGACATGGTTATACACATGATGTTATGGATGAATTTTAATTTAGTATAAGCATGATTTTTATTTTGTACAAGCATGAATAAATATATATATATAAGTGGAATTATAGGTTATGGGCTTATGAGTGTTATTCTTACACCCTACATGGTTGCTATGGTGAATTTACAAACTTGTGGTTGGAATCTAGGTTGAGGTGATGGACCAAGTGTTGAACCCACAAGAGGATAAAGTTGGATATATTATCAATACTTGATTAAATCTAATTACTAGATATTTTGATTATAAATAATCAATGGATTTTACTAATAAATATATGTAACATTTTTTATAAATGTTTGGATTTATTTATGAAAGAAAATGGATAAATGAGAATGTTGTAATTGTTGTCTATAATTTTTTAAATCATAAGATTAGAGATATCATTTTGTAATGATTCTATGAAATATGATACTATATCTATTTAGAAGTATCATTAACCTTTTTTTGTGAGTATTTAAGGATGAAAAAAAAGGAGATATAGAAGAACTATTATTAAGGATGATAAGCTTGTAGATGTAAAGAGGAATAATCCTTGGTGAGATAAGTATATAAATTGGTTTATCCAGAGAAATAAGGACATTAGATAAGTTATTGATTTCATTATCAGTGTTTTAGAAAGTTTTATAAATATTTTAAATGTTTTTGAGTTCATTTGAGTGATGTATATAATCTCTATACATTATCATAAAAAATAAAGAAGTCACTAAGAGCCCTTGTACATGGTCAACTCTAAGAAACTGAAAGAGTAAATGGAAAATCCTTTCACTTCATGATATTTTTTCAATGAAGAATACGGTTATTTATAAAAATCATAAGGATGAATTGATAATTCATAAAATCACCTCACGACTTCATAAGGATATCTACAGTGTTAATAAGGATTAGTATTATGTTTTGAAGGATAATTCATATTATATATATATATATATATTAGAATTTATATGGATGGATGTTTACTTCTTAAGGATGATATCCACTTCATAAGGATTATATATTCTTCCAAAATATGTGAACATCCTAAAAATGGAAAAGGTAGAGAGAGTAGATTTCCAAAATAGTAACCATTTATATATACAAAGTTGATTTGTTTTCAAATATTAACAAAGGAATGAGACCATAAGGTTCATACCATATGAATATAAGGTGATATATGGATAAAGGTAAGATGAACCTTTCCTAATGATGTATTTTTTTCAAATAATTTTGAAAAGGTAGGAAGACCACTATGAGGAGCTCAAGGTGAACCTCCCCTTATGCAGTTGATAAATTGTAAAATCTTTAAGGACATGTTCTATGGAATATACAAGGACTCCTGATTAATTAAATTAGATGATGTCGTCTTATTCACATATGATCTAAAATTTATAATTACTCAATATGGACAATGAATCACGTTGATATTTAAGAATCAAAGAAAATATCGTTCAATGAAATATGAGATATGTATTGAATGATTGAAGGATTCATGTAAAAAAAATAAAAGCATGAAAACATACATGTCAACATCGAATAATTTTATAAAATAAATAACTTGTATATCTCTTAAAGAGGAATATAACTCAAATACATTGTTAAATTTAAATAGGATTATGACTATGATTTAAATGAGAATTAAATAAGAAATACATCCTGATATTTGTAATTATAAACTGTAAAAAAGACATAGTTTTTAGGAGAAATTATCATTGATTAATTTGATTTAAAATTAGAGATCAGGAAAAGAGGGAAGTGAATATTTTATTGAAGTTATATTAATTATGTTACAATGAATGTAAAAAATATGAGTTAATATGATGAAATATTTTTTAGAATAACATTAAGTATAAACCAGAACCAATACTGGATGATAGATGTGGTAGATGAAGAATATCAGAAATTTTGAAGCTTTTGGGGAGGCTTGGGAATACATTTGAGATCATTATTTGAAGATATTTTTTTTGATTTATTGGTGCTTAATTATTTCTATATCCGGAAATTTGTCATAAAATATCATGGTCCTTCCATTACCTGAGTTCATTCATGAAAATAAAATATCATTAGTGTGTTTGTGAGATAAAAATCACAACACCCTAGGGACATAGTCATTCTTTTAGGCGGTGAACCTCAATAAAAAATACAATGTGTTCATTCCTCTATTATATCTTCATGATAATTGAGATAAAAATATGAATAATAAAAAGATAGATTAGTGTTTGAAAAAAACATAATCATTGATTCAACCTCCCCCTCTCAGAGTTTATCAACTTTTGAGTGATCCTAGCAATTTTTATCAAACATGTTATACTCTCTATTGTTAATATCAATGATTTTATTATATTCTCATGACCATGTTAATAAAAAATAAGTTACCACATTTTATAGAATTTTGATTTATATTTGGAAATAGATAACGCTGCCATACCTTCCCTCTCAAGGATATTATGTACTCTACTATATCAATTATGAATTCTCTATACTATATGTGACCTTCAGTATAGTCATTTTATGAAAGAAAAACTATTGAAAGTGATATAATGGAACAAAACAATTTTTTTAGTTTATTATATAAGTTTATAACAAGAATTAGGGACTATATAACTACAAATTCCATTTAGAAGACGCTTCATATAATTTATAAAGGAATTAATAAGGTTAAATAGTCCCTAATAAAAATTATGGGGTAATAATTTTAAGATATTATAATTCATGAGGAGGGAAATTTAAATAGATTTTTCACCAAAGTTATTATGGTTCTTAGAACCATCAGATGATTTATTAAGAATATAAAATACTCTACTATTTTTAATAATATCTTGAGAATTATTCCTAAAACATTTATGCTAATTTTTCAACCTTTGAATATAATAATATCGATTACTTTACATTTACTGAACTTCACAATACACTAATCAATTGTAGAATTAGAATAGGTGTATCTCTCAAGAGAAAGGTGGGAATGAAAAATAATTTACATTTGAATCAAACATAGATATGAATAATGAATAAGAACAAGGTTGTTGTAATAATGATGATATTATGCAAGTTTTTTATGAAATAGTTTCTCTAATGAAAATCATATTTGCACATGGGTCAGTAAATTATAATGGTAATCTCTATTTTCGATGATATTATTATATAGAATTTGAAAAAATTTATACAAACTACCCCCAAAAAATTAAATGCTAGAGTAAAGGTTATGATGTGGAAAAGAATGTTACTAATAAGAAATACTATGTATATAAAAGTCATAAAAAAGTAAATAATAAAATATCACCCAAATTTTTTGAAGTAATTTTTTATATGCATTAATTGTTTTGATCCTTGAGGAAAGTTTAAACGATGAGTAATCACAAAGTGAATATTCTAAGAGGCTTCTTTTTCAACAATAAGAAAGATAATTAGACTCATCATAAGATGAATAAAAAATAAATAATTATTATACCAAAAATAATGATAGACTTCTAAAGAGTAATAACAGGGAATTGAAATAAACATGTTATTGATTGAAAATAGAAAAATAACAAATGATAATTCTATACTAAAATTAAATTTAGGTGAATAAAATTAATTTCACATTTAGAAAATTAAATTATTAAAGTAAATTGATTGTATGAATCTTGATATTGTTGAGAAAGGAATATTTATTGAAGAAAAAACCTCAAAAACTATTATTGAGAATAATGAAATTGATACACTAAAAAATAAAATAGATAATTAAGAGAATAAAAAAAGTGAAATTCAAATGCGACTTGGATAATATTATTATAAATAGTGCGTGTTCCTACTAAAAAGGTTCAAGAACCATTTATATTTATGAAATTGGACATATTTATGAAAATATTATTGAATTTTCGCCTCAAAGAAAAATATTTATATCCAAAAATCCAATGGAAGACTACTATATTAATCACCCAAAAAATATAGTAAAATAATAAAATATATACCATACTAAAAGGATAATGATTTATCAAACCATTCCATTTCAATCACAATAATTTAAGATAATTTTTAACCAAAGGATTTTATAAAGAATACATAGTTGGAGACTAAAAAAATAATTACAAGAACCTCATCAACAAATGAAATATTTTAAATGAAGTAGGTTTCTATAATATTTCTTATGTTTTAGATGGTTTTTACAATGATATTATAATTTATGTTACAATATGTCTCTACTCCATATTAGAAGCTAATAAGAATCAATGGATAAGTAACAATTATAGTAAATGAAATTTCATTACATGTACTAAAACCATAAATGAATATTGAAGTAAATAAAATATTTTCAATGTTGCAGGATGCCTTAATAAGAATGATCAAATTTGGAATATATTAAATGAGTGTATCAAATTCATTCTATCATAACATGACCCATTATGGAGATCTATAAATGTTTCAAAAGAAAGCTAAGTAAAAAAGGAAATATAATTTTGATGTGATTTCATTTGAAGTGTGAAATTTTAGGAATCCATGGATCATGGAAAGTATCATTTGTTATCTCATGATATGTTATTTGAATAATCTAATTTTGTTTTAGGATTATAAAGGGGTAACTATCAGTTTTAGAAATTATATATCACTAAAGATAAAAGTATTTATAATTGATAGTATTTGGAAATCCTTCATAATTCTTGATATTGTTTTTTTAATTATACTATATTGAGTAATAATTTGAGAGTATAATATCATTATGATTATAAAAATGAATTTATATTAAGATATAATGGTTTCTCAGTTAATAGATTGATGAATTTAGTGTTTATCACAAAAGGGTTGAGAACCCCAAGAAATATATTTCAATTTTGAGATGGATGAAAAGTTTCCACTTGATGATTCATGAAGAATATAGTGTGTGGCATTGACGAAATAGAAAAAATTGTATAAAAAGGTTACTATATAATTTTTTTGAAAAATATATCTATTCATAAGGAAGATCATTTTTAAGAAATTTTAGAGAGGTAAATTTTTATTCAAAATTCAAAAAGGAGGTGATATTAAATCCTCAAGGCCTTTAGAGATGGTCTATTGTGATGTATGTGTGACAATCGAAATGGATGAAACATATAGAGAGAAATATTTTATTGAATTATTTAATGAATTCCTCAAAAAACATGTATCATTTTTAGGTCACCAATTTTTAAAGAATTGGATAGATTCAAAAACATCAAATGATTAATTAAAAATTAGACCAGTCTATTCTTCATGTTGTTGAGATATTATAAGGGAATTGAGTATGCGAACAAGAAATTCTATGTGTATATAGATTAATATGGTATTATACTTGATTTTATTTCTCTAAATACTCCGAAAATCATATTTTTTGTTGATAGGTGAGATTCCATGTTGATATGGTTCAAACCAAGTTATCTGTGAATTAGACCTTATTATAGTTTTTATAATAGTACATTATCCTTGTTGTGATAGTTTGGAATATTTATATTTTTATGAACAAAATAAAATATGAATCCCTATGAGATTTACTTTAAGAATAACCCAAATGTTAAATACTTTAGAGTGTTTGAGAGTCCTTTATGTATCAAAATTAATGATAGAATTAGTTAGAATTTTTATGAACATGAAGATGATGAGAGATTCCTTGGACACACACTAAATGAATGTTCACACAAATGTTAAAAAAATAAATCTAAGAATTTTTTTATCCTCATGATATTAATTTATTTATAAATGAATAATAAAATAGGAAAAATATCATCACAGGTATTGAGTTTGATGTCCCCTATTTTAAAATAGCTATAAAAAATGAATAAAAGATATAAGATTAGATTGAAGATTCATATTTTACCAAGACTATCATTAATAATAAATATGTATGTGTTATTGGAATAATAATAGGTCATAGGAACCATTTTAATGTGGGTAATGTAAATTGAGACAAAAATAATGATGTTTACACAATCAGAATGGTCATGGAAGCTAGTAATAAAATTATAATGTTAATAGTTGAACCTCATACAGTTGAATAATCAATTAAGCATAAATAATTAATCCATAATAAAAATTAAGAACATGATAAAATTGAAAATTATAACACATGAAAATTTGTTTTATGACCCAAGTAAAATAATGTAATTTTTGTTAAATGGTCTTCAAGAATAAGTTTAATGATAAATGAGTAGTGTTTAGGTACAAATACATGCTTGTTTGCAAGGATAGTTATCATATTAAAGGATTTGAATTTTATGAAACCTTTATTTCAGTTACAATATTGGATACCATAATAATATTCCATTATATTGATATTTAATGATTTTTCAAATTATTTAAAATGGTTTTAAACTTAGAATTCATCAATAGTGAGATAGATGAAGAAATCTACATTGAATAACATAAGGTATTGTGAAAATTTTAGAGAGTATTAAGGTAAATAAATAGAATAAGTTCCTTAATAATCTAAAAAGGGATCTAAGTCCATGGTAATTTATGTGTTATGAATATCTTGACGCATACAGTTTAACAATGAATAGATGGAAAAAAATTATATGTAAAAAGGATGAACACCACATCACAATTTTTGATTGTGTATGATAATGAAATAATTTTTTATATCATTTGGAAAATTTTATGTAAATAATTGTCCATACACTATAATGATATATTTGAAATTTCTATTCCTAGGAAGAATAATTGTTTCTCAGGTCTATAAATTACTCAATCCACAAGTTCCATTTTTATCTATCAATAAAAACCTGCAAATTAATTTTTGAATATATTTTTTATATATGGATCTATAGGTGTATCCAAAATAATATATGTGGGAAAGAATTGAGAAAGGATTATGATGGTATAACTGATAATAAAGGATAACTCAAAATATTTTTTGGAAGTATCATGTACTTGAAAACAACAAGGATTGATATTATTTTTTCTACTACTACTGATGATAGATATCAATATAATCATAATGTTTTAAAAAATTTAGTAGAAAAAAACTAGGATATATTTAAAACACACCTCATTATTTACTATTGTACAAAAAGATGGTGATCTATATCTAAAGGTGTTTAGAGGTGATAATAATTCCAGTGGAGTAGATAATAAGAAGTCCTCTTCTGATTGAGTAATTTTCATTGGGAAAACAATTTATTCCTAACATTGAATCAAGAAACCATTGGAAAACATGAGTTTAATAGAGGAAGAAAATATAGTTACATTAAAATAAACTAATATAATGTTTTTTATGAAGACACATCGAGATGATTTTAATGTTAAATATGAATATACTATGATTATTGGTTGTGATAATAAACGTTTTATAAACCTATCTTGGATCGAGTGAAGCATACCATATCCAATCAAATTGATTTTAAATATCATTTTTTAAGAAATATGTGTCTTTAGGTATCTTAAAGCTATAATTTTTTCAATCCCAGAAACATATTTCTATCATCCTTATAAATACACTATCAAATTAACCCATTGAGAAGTTGAAAAAATAAATGAGAGTGTATCCCACTACCCAATACTATGGTATGTTATTTTTTTATTTCCTGTATGAATTATATATATTGAAATTCTCATATTAATAAGAGATGAAATATTTAGAGGGATAGTTCTAAACTGGTTATTATTGATCTGTTTAAATGTGTCTGTTAGCTAAGTGAAAAAGGTATTTTCAGTATTAGTTTATATTTTCCTAACCATGAAAAATGAGTTTGTATTCGTTTCTTAGATATTAAGGTAAATAATAATTATAAGATTCAATTACTATTTTCTTATACACTAGGCCTATATTAATTAGTCTTAGAGTTTCTTGTCTTATTAATAATTACTTTAAATAAGTTGATAACATATCCTCCATATCCCCATTGGATTTATTATCATTTAGAGGGAGAAAAATTGGACTGTATTTAAAAAATCCAAAATTTGGATTTTGTTGAACACACTTGAAGTTGATGTTATATTTTATGTCAATACTTATTTAAATATAATCATTGAGTAGATATTATATAAATAATCAATTACTTTTATTCCTAAATCCATTGAGTCATATTTATAATAGTTAGGAATTTTTTTATGGAATATTACATATGGATGATTATATATTTGTTCTCACTAATTGATTAAATCCTAGGATTTTAGAGATGGTTTGAAAATTGTCAATTAATTGTGATGATAATGTTATAGATCACTAAATAGTAGTTTATATTTATTTATTTATTTTTCAGAAAATGGATAAATAAAATATTGAATTAATATTAATACGTAATAATATCTTTTTTTCATTGAGAGGAACCGTATATGGAGCTCCAAGTATATAAAATTGAGTATTAGGTGATGGATATACTTTATATGGGTTTTTGTGATGATTTAAATTATTTGAGAATGTACATCAAATAATAGATGTTGTATTTATGTAATATTAGTTTATTCGTGAATCACATTACTAAAGTTTAAAAATAGAAATTTACATGATATCCATTATAATAAATAAGGTTATCTTTGATTTGGATACTCAGAAAATAAAAACTTCTTGGACTTCATGAGGCTTTGAGGGTTTTTATATGGTTATTTATAAACGTCATATGGATGAATTGGTACTTATTAAGGTCACCTAATTACTTTTTAAGTATAACTACAGTGTTCGTAAGGATGAGTCTAAAGTTTGTAAGGATAAATTATATTTCATAACGATTTTAATTTATAATTTTAAAGATGGATTTTGAATTTTAAGGATAAAAACACACTTCATAAGGATCATTTATCCTTCCTCTGATGTGAACTTCTAGAAAAATGGAAAAGGTAAAGACAATCCCTATGAAATGTAAGGATTATTTATCCATAAAAATTTGATTCTATTTTTATATTTTAAAAAATACATTAGACAATATGGTTTATATTTGAATACTATATATTTAAGTTTCAATAAATGTAAGGTGAACATTAAAATACAATGTTAGTTTCTACCAATAATTTAGCAAAGGTAGAAAGGCCAACCAAAATATCTTAGGGTTAAAATGATACTATGAAGTGATTACATTTTCAAATATTTAAGGATGAGTTCTCAGAAATTTATAGGGGGTCTCGAGTGATACATTTTGATGATGTTTTCAAATTCATAGATGATATTAAAATAAGAATTACTCAATATGGGTTGTGATTTAATATGATATTTAATAATCAAATCATATTTGATTCATTAAAAAATGTGGTAGTAAATCTATGATTGAAAGTGTCATGCTACCAAACACTATGCCAGAAAACTTACCTTCTAAATATGAATAAGTTTAAATTCTTTATATCATATAGAACCTTTTAAGAATAATATATTGTAATTACTTAGAAAAATTTAAAATTGGTTTTTGGATATTATTAAAAATATATTTAAATGATAATGTAGACCATGATAATTCTAATTATCCTGATGATGAAAAGGTTATATCCTCATAATTAATTATCATTTATTAATTAGAATTAAAATTAAAGACAAAGAATAGATAAAACTTTTGATTTTATTGAATTAAATTCCCCTAGTAATATATTTAATATTGAAAGAATATATGACGTGATTAAATATATTGTTGATTAATTATGAGTATTCATAACATCTAAAGGGGAATATTGAACATGGTTGTGGAAGAAGATCAACATATTTACAACTCCTTTTATGGATTTAGATTATATTATTAATCATTTTTACAGGGGAATATTTTGGTTATATTGCTGATAAATAATGTAATACTATATATAATGCTTATAATGGTATATGGTCAGACCCTTTCCTGACATATTTCAAATAATAAATGTAATATACGTCTGGGGGATAAAAAATCACCATACAATGGGGATGTAGTTATCCTTTCAATAGAATGACATAGTTAACAAAAATTATAACAACTTAAGATAAAAATGAAATTAATTTACATCATTTTTGGGAGAAAAATATTACATTTAATAAAGTAATGCAACAATTCCAAAAAATATGGTTTAGTTTCTCTAAGGACTGGCTATATGAGAAAATTATTATAAAACCATTGTAAAAATTCCTCCATAATTGGCCCACACTATACTCTTTTTGAAAAATTATCATAATCTATAATCATCTTCATGTCCTTGGGAATAATAACATAAAAAGGCGTGTGATCAAATGATCAATAAGAAAAATCATCATCATTTAATCAATGGTAAGATCATAGGAATCATAGAAAACATGAGAATGAGATATATTTATTATTAAAAGAATATGTAATAAATGAGAGTATTCAGTGATTCATCAAATAAAACATATGTGGGAAAATATATTCAACTGAAAAAGATTAAAGTACCGGGAGAAAATAAAAAAGTGTCATGGAACATAATCATAGGAATATTACATGAAAATTAAATATTCCCATAAAAAATTAAAATTATTCCTTGGGACAAATATAAGTAGAGTGAATCATTATATTATGGTCTTATCTAGGATGGCCCATGATTTAGTCTATAATAATATGCATTGAGGTTCACCTTTTTTATGAACATATTTAAGAAGGCTCATATTTTTTGTGGGAATATATAATGAGGCTCATGCTACCTTATCTAATGGGATATAAAACATTAACCAATTTATTATTGGGTGATATAGGACACGACCTATCATTTATCCATACATGTGAGTGACAGTCATTAATAATTCACTTATCTCGTCATAAAGGACCCATGGAAATAAAATGGATTTTTTAAAACATTGAAATGAAAATCATACACTTATCATATCTTAAAGAAACCATGGTAATAAAAATTTTCTTATAAAATTTTGGAATATAAATTGTTAAAAATTAACATAATAAATATCTCAATGAAATAAAAGTGGGTTTCAAAACATTTCTAAAAAGTTACACACAAATTAAACTCAAAAATATATTTTTTTGATACCCAAAACTCAATCAACCAAAAATTTATTTTCATAAAAAACATTTATAAGGTGATTCACGAAAAAGAAATCCCGGGAAATTAATCCATTTGAGGTGATGATAAAAATGTATGTGAAAACATAAAAAATATTTAGAAGTTTTTATCATTGGTGTAAGTGAAGCCATTACAGAACATATTAAAAAGTCATTTTCCATAAGGTGAAGTGTCATATTTTTAAAAATATTTTTTAAAAATATTCATAAAAAAATGTTACTTTGAAATATATAAACGTTATCTAATGTATTTTGGTGTGGAAAACATAACATTTTACTGTGAAAGGATTGAAAATATTTTTAATATTCTTAAATACTTAATTGAAAACCAACAGTGTAAAAATATACACAAAAACAATATTAATGGGTAAAGGGAAAATATTATGGTCACAATGGATAAATGATATATGGGTTTCTATATTAAAGGGATAAAATTTGTGGGAATGAAAAATTTTGAAAGGGAGAGGAAACCATCATTAAAGAGAATATGAATTAATCTAAAAAATGATATACATTAGAAAATAAAATCCATAAATGTATATATTTGAATTAAAAATAAAAATTTAACCATATAGGGGTGGAATTATAGTATCATAATTAAAATAGAAAAAATAATTATTCTAAGACCATATTAAAAAATGGAATCATTATTACTCAAGAAAATAAATGAATAGAGAATAAACCCAGAAATTTAATTCCCTCTAAATAAATTGGACTCTAACTTCATGAATAAAACAAATTAATATCATAATCATCTATTTAATCATTTTATTCATAAATATAACCATTTATAAACTTAATTTTATATTATTCTCTACATGTATATTAGTTTTTATATATTTTTATTATATATTTTTAGTAATGAATATGTTTTTGAACTAGTTTTTTAATAGTGGTGTTATTATCAATTATTCTAATATTTTTAATCATTAACATATCAAATAAGTTAATTTAATTATGTTTTTATTATATATTATCATGTTATAGATTTAATTAATTATTTTTATACTTATGGTTCATGAAAAAAAATTTAGAGATAACCATGTTTCAATGATTATTTACAGACGAATGGGGTGTATCATAACTAATGAGTTTATATTAATGATACCATTACAAAAAAAAATAAACTTATTATTGACTTATTTATAAAATATATCAAAACAACTTATGATTTCATAGTCACCCATTATATTATTGTTTATAATTGTTCAAGTAGGTGGTTAGAAAAACCCAAACATGAACATACCATAATTAATTGATAATTGTGATTATGAAAGTGCTTTATTTTGTAATACTATCATCATTAATGATGAATAATTATATTTTAATATATGTTTAATTAATTTAACAATATTTTAATATTGTTTGAAAAATAATAAATAAACATGATGAAAAATGATATATGTCACTTCGTGAAGGTAGTAGTCCACACCACACTCTATTAATGTTTCCATTTCTCAAAGAATGAGAGGGAATGTAGGTGGATTTTTATTTCTATAATCATAATAGTAGTATTAATAAATAATAAATAATTATTATTTAATTTAAATATTAATATCAGTGTAGATAGTTGGTGGTGAAAACCGAATGTTGTTGCTTCATGGAGGTAGTAGTCCATACAGCGCACAAATAAGGATTTTGTTTTTAGTAATAGAAAATATGATAGGTTGTTAATAGTTTTTCTATTTGAATAACAAAATTAAATATAAAATCAATACCTATGTCATTATACTGTAATTATAAAATTATATTTTAATGTAAATAAATAAATGAACGAATTTTAGGAAAAGGATGTACTAATGTTGAGAAGTTAAGCTTTCCCTTAGAAGACTCCTTAGAAATGGTCGTCTCAAGAGATTTCATTATGACTAGAGACTCAAGTAAAATGAATAGGGTTATATTATAAGGATAATGGGACTAGTTTTTTGTGGATATCTAATTCATTTAGTGTACTTTAAGGGGTGGTTAGAGACCAATTCTGTAAGTCATGAGAATGACATTTTTGTAAATATTTCAACTTAATATAAAGAGAAAACTTGTTTCACATGTCATGTGGCCAAAAAATGAAAAATAATTGACTGTATTAGAATATAAATTTGATAATATCTTAGTAATCAAATTATATACATGGTTTTATCACGTTTCTATCCATTACCCCTTGATTTATTACATTTAAAATTTTATATTTTTCCATGGTAACTAGTTTTACCTAAGTATTTTAATATTGATTTTCTAAATTAAAATAGAAGTAAATAAATAATTTCCACATAATAAATAAAAATATTAAATACATTTTATAATATAATATTTATATGGTTAATAATAATTATATTTAATATTAGCGCATGTAATGCGAAAGAAACTATTTTTAGAAAAATTATATTTTTTGGATAAATTTTTTTGTGTAGGGTAAAATTACCCAAGTCATTGATTATCATTATATAAATTCGTTTATTAAAAAAAATATATACTATGTTAATTAAAAATAAATCTAAAATAAATATTTACCTAAATAATATTTAATTAAAATAAATGATAAAAAAAAATTTTTATTGAAAAATATTTGGAATGATTATAAAATACTAATCATATGTTCTATAAATTTAGAATTACATTTAAAAAATATATAATCATAATTAATAAATATAAATTGGAAAAAACTAAAATGTTTTTAAAAATTAATTTAGTTATAATGACAGGTTCATTAAATTTTCAAATATTGTAAAAACTGTATTTTCCACTACTTACCTAAAAATAAATTATTCCTCAAAATTTTTATAAATTCATACTAAGATAATTAAAACATTAAAAATTTCTAATTTCTAATATTTATGTCCATTAAAAATGTAAATTTTATAGATTTATTTTTTAAATTATCATTTAATATGTAAAAAATTATTTTATTAAAAAATAACGAACTGTTCAGGATTTGAGTGTATTCATTTCTAAATTGTTACTATGTTTTATCTAATATAAGTTTTGTTTAGGCTAAAATTTTCTCATATAATTTTTAATGGGATATTTTTTCCGGTATTTAATGTAAAAAAACTACTCACAAGGTATTTTAATAATTAAAATAATATAAAAAGTCATGCAATGTTACATTCTATCGCCATTAAAAGAAAATTTATCTTTGAAATTTTAATACTAAAAGGAAAAAGTGAGTTTACTTTTCTCTGATTAAATCATGGAGTTCCCAAATAACTTCTTCAAATGTGTGATTCCCCTAGAGAACATTGACCACATTAGTGGAATTTTTTATAGAACCCCAAGAATTTTCACAAATTATTGCATGATTTTTGACAAAAATATTCATTAATATGAAACATGGATCAAGAGGACTCATGTAATTGGAATAATAGGTTCACAATACATCAAAATAAATAAATTAAAACCTTATATTATTAACCATAATGATCTACTAAATACAGCTGAGCTTCTAAAACTACATCGGATAACTAGTGGAATATATAAAATAAAAGTGTCATTTGAAAATCCTAGTTTGGAATAAAAATGGCAAGGAAACATGACATTTGAGTAAAATGTATAACATGATATAATAAAAGAGAAGGAACTTGTGTAATAAAATGATAGTATAGAATAAATATTAAGGAATCATATGATCATAACATATACAATTGGAGGCAACAAAAATCATTGACTAAACATAATATATTCTAACCGCCTAGACACAATAACATGGCAGAAAAAGTCATATAACATATTAGGGTTTATCCATAATCCCATACATAACATCTCACGAGAAAAAAGATTTACACAATTAATTAGTGAACTATCTAGATTCACTAATCATAACATTTTTGTACATATGTGCGCAAAAAAAGGAAATTAATCTTAAGGAATAAACATAAAAATTATCCCTAGGAAGAAATGGGTTACGTTTCTGAGAAGATATTATGGAATATATTACCCCATAAAGGAATGGGAGAATAAACTAGGTATATATATTTTTACACATATATATAATATATAATCATTACAAATCATTAAATAGATATGGGAAGTGAGTTAGAGAGAGAATGGTCATAACACAATGAAATGGGTAGTTTAGAGAGATCCTTTACCTTGAGCTCGACCTTCCACACACATTCATTATTCTTCTAAAATATATATATATATTAATTATGTAATTTATTTAAAAAAATTCTCATTTTTTTTCTTAATTTTATTTTTTTAACCATGTCATATTCTTTTACATAATAAATTAATTTCGCATTGGATGTTTTGAAGATATTCGGCTCATATTTCAAAATTAACAT
Organism: Viscum album; assembly: GCA_963277665.1. Taxonomy (NCBI): domain Eukaryota; kingdom Viridiplantae; phylum Streptophyta; class Magnoliopsida; order Santalales; family Viscaceae; genus Viscum; species Viscum album. Next base: position 1,599,870,718 of record OY728141.1, read on the forward strand.
TTAAATGTAAACTATGGTCAAAAAAATTCATTATAAAAGTTTATATAGTATAATAATTTTTACATTATTATCATTTTTAAAAATCAATTATTATTTCAAAACAAATCACTAAATTTTATTTTGAAAAATGAATCACATTACGATCTTAGAGATGGTAGGCACTACATATGAATGAGTAATATTTCCATTTTTAAAATATCATTTTAGAAGGATATAAAGTATTATATAATTATTATAAAATTACCAATATATAATAATATCATATAATTTTTAAAATATACTTATATAAACCCTCCAAGTGGTGTGATAATGAGAAACAAATAACATCACTTCTTGGAGGTGGTAATCCACACATATACACAAACAACACTAGCATTTTTCAATGAATGGAAAGGTAATAAAATTTAAGATAATTTAATTTTATATAATCATATATATATTTCAATATTATCATCTATATACCTGGAATCCATCATCATATATAGTTGTTTTAGGTGATAATAAAAATGAATTAAATCATTGTGCGAGGTGGTAGTCCACCATACATACAAATGATGATTTTGTTTCCCATTTGATAGAAGTGGAGTTGGATTTAGGTTATGAAATTAAAATAATAAAATATCAGTATAGTTTATAATTTTAGGTTATTATATCATTATTTTGTTACAATATTCGATGTATGTGAATGAAGAAACAAAAAAAACACTCGGTTAGGAAAAATACCACTTCTTCGAACAATCATTTTAGGTTTGAACAACATTCCTTCCAGAAGGGGTTTTATAAATAAATGTCTTCTATTTCACGGGGATAGAGGTAACTATGGGATATATGTAGGTTCATGATGAATCAAAAGGCTTTTAAGTGTTAGGAAAAGAGGATTGAAGGTGACCTTTTATTACTGAGGTGAGCAGCACACTTGCAATTTTTTATTATTTTAAAATAAGTATATGTCTCCAAAATGGAAATTTTAAAAATATTATATCATATAAGGTTGAGTAATGTATAAAAATATAAATTAGACATGTTTTTAGTTCATTTTAACCATTTTTTCCATAGTATACCCCCTTTGTAAATAAGTTTTAACATTAACCATTGAATTTTTGTTTACTAATTATATTATTCATGATGAAAAGAAATTATGTTGAAATTATTATAAAATATTATATATTAAAAATTATAATATAGAACATATTTTAAAAATTTTAATTCATATAATTGGTATAATTAAATTTACAATTAAACCCATAAAATGTGATGAAAAATGATTTTTCAGAAAAAATGACTTTTTCAAGCAGTAAATGTGCATATATTAATTTTTTCTAGAAATATTTATTACATGAACTGAAATTAATATAAATATAAATATAATATAAAAACATAATTTTAATATTTCCTCATTTGGGATAACCATAAATTAATTAAAATGGATAAACTTTATGCACTTCAAAATTGTTTGTAGAAAACCGCATTTTAAGCATAAAAATAAACTTATACCAAAATTATAAAAATATGATGATTAAATTAAATTAATTAAATTATTATAAAAAATCTTATATTTATCTTTAATACCAAATAAATAATATAGTATGAATTTTTAAATAAATTATTTAATGAAATGAAACATATGTATTTGAAAAATGTGTAAATTTAACTATTCGCTGAAAAATCAATCATTTCAGAAAACTCCAAAAAAATTTACCCAAAGTTAAATTTTTTAATATTATTTATAAAATAATTTTAATTTTATAAAATATCATTTCTATGATAACCGAAAAATAAATTATAAAAATTTATCATAAAAAACAATAAAAAACATTTTTGAAGAAAACATACTTTTTGAAGAATAATATTTCTTTATTAGAAATTGAGTTTTTATTTAAAATAAACTTATAATAATATTTATTTTTTAAAAACAAATATATATATTAAATAAATTATTTAAACCTATTAATAACTACCAATTTATGTGACAGGTTATAGCGGTCATATTCAAATAATCATGGGTCATTTGTGCTCGGAGTTTTGTGTTTCATATGTTATAGAATATAGTTTAAAAAAACTCATGGTGTTACATTATTCCCCCCTTAAGTAATCATTCCCTCAAAAAAATTTCTTCTATAATTTGATGAAAATAGATGAGTTTACTTTTTCTTCACAGCTTCCTCCAGTTCCCAGGTTTCCTCTTCATATTTACGATACTACTATAGTACTTTAACCAAGAGTGTTTTCTTGTTGTGTAAAACATTATCTATATGATCCAATATCTTCCCCAACTCATCCCGCTAATAAATTTCATTTTATAGTATTATGTCCTCATAATTGAAAACGTGTGAGGAATCTGGTGTGAAAATTCCTAAAAAGGATGCGTGGAATACATCGTGTACTTGAGAAAGAGTTTGGGGGAGTGATATTCGACATGCCATAGCTCTAATGTGATTGAGAATTTTAAAGGGAATGGTGTAACCAGGGCTTAAATTTTCCTTCTTCCCAAATATCATGACTATATTCTATGTACGTATATAGTGAAAAACTTTATCCCTAACCTCAAACTCAATGTTTCATAAAATATTTTCAGCATATCTCTTCTTTTTACATGGATTGACACTAATGTGTTAGTAAATTGTCCTGACCTTTTCTACTGTTTCATCATTCATATTTTGTCCCAAAAACTTGTTTTCACTAACTTATCTAAATAATTACTATTTTACATCTCTTCCCATAAATGGGTTCATAAGGATCTATATAAATTCTTGAGTAAATATATTATTGTATGAGTACTCAACCAAAGGAACAAGTTTGTACCATCCATCATTAATGTACATTGAGAATTGTTTCATCATTTCATCCTTTTTTTGAATAATGTTTCTGATTAGCCATAAATATGGGTGTGACAAGTCATACTAATTTTCAAATCATATTTTATAGCACATTGGAGACTCTTCCAAATCACATGGATAAATATTTTTTCACATTTAGATATAATCGAGAGTGGCGTTCCATGCATCCTTAACACCTTCTTAACGTGTATCCTTTCTTGGTGATCTAGTGACTAATACTATTAAATTGAAATGAAGTTGGAAATATTTTTAATATTTTCCACCACAACCGATATAGAATTATTTCATATTAATGTCTTTGGAAGACCAGTAAAAATGTCCATGATGATGTTTTCCCATTTCCTTCTAGAAATGGTTTATAGATTTATTATCAACTTATAGTGTTACATTTCATCCTTTAATTGATGACATATAAAAAACATTAATGTGTATTCTATTATATCCTTCTTTATATTTTCCCACCAGTAGTGCTATCAGAGGGATCAATACATCATTATGCTCACCATGCGGATGGAGAAGGTCGAACTATGTGCATCAATCAAAATCTCCTTCTTTATCAAATTACTTGATGAAAAAAATTGTTCGAAGACAAATCATACAACTCTTTATCCATCAAACGTAAACTCAGAGGATCTCCCTTTTATTATAGATTCCACATTATTCTAAATGTTTGCATCACATATTTGATAATATTTTATATTTTTCATATATTATGGTTTTAAAATAATTTGAGAAATGGATTATGATTTCAATACCATCAAAATCACCATGTATGTTATTTGAATGTCTAATAAGATCAGATCTTTATCAATTCAAATTATTTTTAGAACATCCATAATTTTTATACTTAGGAAATATTCCACTTTTTTTCCTTAGTGGTAGTGGATTGAGTAGTCATATCAAGGACAATATCTAACAATCTTTTCCAGAATAGATTAATCACTTTATGTGTTAATATATATTTTTGGCTCTTATGATTAATTTATATTTCATACTTCTCCCCATAGATACAATGTCAGTAGATTTTAATTTCAAATATAACTACAACAAAATCTAGATCATGTGTTGGATAGTTATTCTCATGCACTACCATCTTCCTTGAGGTGTAGGCTACTAACATATCATCGTGCATTAGGAGAAAACCCAAATAATTATTTTAAGAATTGTTTTATACCATAAAATATTCCCCATTAGAGGGAAATGTCGATATTGGTTCAAAAATAACTCTCCTTTTCAATTAGATAAACCTCTTTTTATTCATTGGTCTATAAAAACATTACTAACATCAGAGTCTTCTTGTTTAGTGGGTATTTTAATAATTAATAGTTTTTAATGAATCTTTGGTAACCCAAATCTAGTCTAAATAAACTATGGATGTCCATTTCAGATGGCGGTCTAGGCCAGTTTTTGAATTTGTTTTTTTAGAATGCTCTAGAGATAACTATTTTCTATTGAAAATATTTCTTAAGAATTATACTTTCTTCATCCAAAACTCTCATTAGTTTTACTTGTAATATAGATCCCCCGTTCATAAATACTTTAACATTGTATTCAAATTATCCTCATGAACCTCATTCCTCTTGGAGTATATGATAATATCATCTGATAGTATTACCAAAAGTTCTGTAAAGGTAATATCTAAAGACTCCTTCTATATTTACTTTAAATATTATCATAGAATTAGTGAGTCCCAAATACATCACTATGAATTTATAATTTTCATACCCTATTGAAAAGTTAGTTTTGGAAATACCTTCCTTTCTAAACCTTAATTAGTGGTATCCTAAATGAAGGCCCACCATAGAGAAATATTGAGCCCCCCACAATTGATTGAACAAGTCATATATCCATTGCATGTGATACTTTTTTTTATCATTATATTTTTTGTGTTTATGATAATAAATTTAGTGGCACATTGACCCATAATTATTCATGAATAAAAGGACCAACCAATCCCATTGTAAAGAACCACAACATATAAAAAAATTTCTAGGTTCTCTTGTTACTGCTTTCTTTGGAACTCCAACTCAACAATGGTCATTCAATAAGGGGTCTATGATATGGGTATAGATCCCATTACTTGTTAAATTTATTAATCAATCTATAAGTTAAGAGGATGTCACAAAAATGCTTTGGGTAATATATCAGCATAATCCCTCACAGTGGAAATGAATATATGCTTGATTTTTTTCCTTCTTCTCAATCATTTGGATAAGATATTCTTTCTCACAAAGAAATAATTTCCAATAATGATTCATCGATTCTTGGTTAGATTCATCCTCTTACATTCACTTATACATAATTAGAATGGTACTTGGGATATAATGTGTAATATAACTCTCTTGAAATTTGATATTGGGTTTATATAAGGATAATGAATCCATGCCAACAACAGCATGAAACTCCACTAAAAAAAGTAAGATGATATTTGATGGATGATTTAGTCTACAAACATTAATTGGGGAGAATTGACATACATGATTTGTAACAATTGATCCATTTTCTATTCTCATTGATAGATCAACCCCCTTGATTCTAAGTATTGTTGGGATATTCATACTAGACATGAATGATATGAATGAATTCAGAGAACCAAAATAAAAAACGTTTTTCTAATAATCTTGAATGAATAATCAATGTATGTATAATCACAAAAGTTTTGGCATCTCACTCAAAAAAAGTGATAACATATACATTAAATTGGTATCATGGTCTTGTATGTGTTTTTAATTTATTGAAAATGAAAAAACATGGATTAGAACATTAGATTTTATAATACTCATGTTATTTGTAATTGACATAATTTACTGCACAATGAGTGTTGATCTAAAACTTTTTTCTTCTTCCACATTTGTAGTATTTTTCATTTCACATTAGAAATAATTATCCTAATGCCCCTAATTCTACATTTTAAAAAAATTTCAGTTCCAATTATAATGTTTCCAGGATGATTCTCCCTAATATTTTGAAAAGTTGGATGTTCGGTATTTTTTCCACAGTGAGATTTATTTTTTAATACTCTTGAGGAAGACTACATTTTACCTTTTATTTTAAAATACCCCACGTTAACAATGAGATTCAATAGTCTCTATCCCATAATTGATGGAACAAATAACAATCACATTATAACTATCAATTTCTTGAAACACTAAATATTTTAATAAAATCAACTTTAACACGCTAAGGAAATAGTCCACCTTACTTTTAGGGTTGATGATAAAGCCACATGGGTACCGTTAAAGACATGTGTTTTTTTAATTATACAACAAAATAGACTAATATTACTTTTAAATTATTTTTAGGAACTCCATGAACATTATATTATGGATAGTTTGGGAAAAATATTAACTTAAAAATATTTTGTTGAAGTCTTTCCATTCTAATTTACTTTGTATTCTTAATTAGTGTTCACTTATAATCAACTAATATCTAAATTATAAAAACAAAATAATAAATTTCCATTGATATATTTATTATAGGATTGATAATTTCATCTAAATAGAGTTTATACATTGTTTTATAATAAGGTGATTAGATGATCCATTAAATGTATGAGTCCATTAGAGTATAAAAGGCTCGACTGGAACATTCCCTTTCTTTGGAGGATTGATTTATGTCTGATTCAAGTTGTTATTCATTACAAGGTCTAGTTGATCTAGTAATACCACGATGTTCCCAGCTCATAATTTCATAATGCTAGCATATATTTGGAGAAATCATCACATTTTTTATCTTATGGGTTGTTGGAATAGTTTCTCCTATTTACTTCCATTAACTAAAATAATAAATAAGGATGAGAATAAACTAAAATAAAAAAAGGAAAATTATAAACATAAAAGGAACAAATTATAAATAATTAGTGTATCCTAATTTAAGAGTCTATATGTTTCAGTATAGGTTATCCGTTTTCAGTAAGGCTTTATGTTTTCGAACCAAACACTTTTATAATTCTTTTTATAATCATTTATAATGTGATTCCAAACATCCAACGAATATTCCTATGAGTGAAAAAAGGTGTGTAGCATGACCAACATTATTGAACCAAGTGGAAATAGAGTCAAATCCAAATGTAAACTTTTCAGTGTTATTACCCCTATGTAATACTATTATAGAGAAACTTCTACTTGTAGTATCAAGATGAATATGTAATTTCGTCGAAACCACTCACACTAACCTTCACCAAAATTTCAAGACAATTTCATATACATAAAATTATTAGTAGAATCGTCCCATGGATTACCACTATTTTATTATAGTCCTAATTCCAAACAAAATAGATTATCCTATAATAGCAACATTATAAACCCAATCCTTTTACAAAAATTATTGAATGATTTTTAACATAAATATCAATTAATAATAAATAAGGATCGTGAGGCCTTGTGACTTTGGAAGATTAGGATCATAATACATAGTAAATAAAATAAAAAATTAAATCATTATTTTATTCTCCACAATGAGACCCTAAATCCAATTGATCTCCAAAAACAACATAGTATAACCTATGGAATAAATTAAAGAAATTGGTGAGCTAAAAATCCCAGTAAGGGAAAAATCATGATAAGAAAACATTATTTATGTGTCAAAGGTATAAAATGTTATCATAAAAGAGAAGGATAAAGAGTACTCACATATTAATATAACATTAATATAATGGTATCATAATAGGATATAAATATAGGAAAAGTGGCAACAACAAATAACAAGAAATAAACACATGACAAGGATAAATACCCTGACAATATCACATGGTAAATAATGTATTACCATGATTTAGGTTTACTCCACATTCCCATAAATAATTTATAAGGGACAATAGATTTACCCATTTTATTAGAGTTGTATTAGGGTATACTAATCATAGAATGTTTATGCTTATGTGATCCACAAAATGAAATGAATATTAAGGTAAAAAAAATTAAAAGTACCCATTGAAATAAATGGGTGGAATTTATTGAAATAAATGGGTTGCATTTGAGAAATGATATTATGGAATTTTTTAACCCATTAGAGTAAGGGAGAATATGATAGATAGATATATATGTCAGAGAAATATATACATAATTTATAATCATTCCATAATATTAAATAGAGAGACTAAGTTCATTAGAGTGTGAATGGTCAAACCCCAAAGAAAATATTGGTTTATAGAGACCCCGTACCTTGAGCCAGACACATGACAGGAATTATTTTTCTTCTTGAATAATGAACTCATGATAAATATTTAGTTGATTTAGAACCTTTTCATGTTTATTATGAAATTAATTTTATTTATTTTTATTCCATATTTAATTTCATAATTAATTAATTTCATGTTGGTCTTTTGGACGAAATTCGGCTCATTTATTAAAGATGAATTTAGTAGGTTTAATATGGTCAAAGATTCCATTATTAAATTATCACCAGAGTATTAATGATGAAATAAAAATTATTTATATACATAAAAAATAATTTTAAAAACAAATCAGGAATGATGGTGAGAAAAAATGAACTATGTTACGATGATGGAGACGGTAAGCCATACATACACATGAGTAACATTTCCATTTTTCAAAGATCATGATGGACAGAAAGTAAGTTTTATCTAATATTTAAATAATTAACATTATATGATAAATATAATGTTATTTATTTATATACACCTATATATTCCATATTTTTCGGGTAGTAATGAAAAACAAATGACATCACTTAGTAGAGGTGGTAATCCACATATACACACGAACGAAATTATTATGTTTCCAAAAGATAAGATAATAAATGAAATATTAACTTTATATAATGATAAAATATTCATTAATATAATATATATAAATTAAAATTATCAATATATACATCAATAATAGGCATTAGTGGAAAACGAAAAACAATTGTTCGCGAGTTGATAATCCACCTTAAACATGAATAATAGTTTTGTTTCCCATTTGAATGTAGATGAGATTGTTGTAGGTTATGAAATTAAGATAACATTGTATCAGTATAAGAGATACAAATTTATTTATATCATCTTGGTCAAATAATATTTTAATGAGTTGGATTATGCAGTAAAACAAAATGTTTTGTTAAAAATGATACATCTGTTTCAAACAACCTCTTTTGGTTTTCCAAAAAATACTTCCATAGAATGTTTTTTAATCAAAAACAAATCCTAGATATGGGGAGTGAGGTAATTAAGAAAATTATATGGGGATTTCAGAACCAATAGTATTTCATGTGAATTGAAGGGGAGAATAGGTTTCCTTTTATAATTGAGTTTAGTGATACACTTGTAAATTTTAAATTCTTTCAAATAATATCATATAAATTTATTATAAATAAGCCTAAAAATGAACCTTTATTGAACCTAAAATGAAATAATATCTAAATATTCCTATTAAATAAATAGTAAAAATAATTTTAGTTCATTTTAAAAGTTATTTCTTTAGTTTAACCCCTAGTAAACTAATTTTAAAATTAACTATGGTAACCGATTTTTAATAGTTTCTACTATTAATTATGACAAAAAATTATGTTATCCATATTATATAATAAAAAATATTCTGATATAAAATATGGACTCTATATGAAAAAATTAAATTAATATAATTTTTAGAAGTAAATTTAATATTAAACTGGAAAAATGCATTGAAAATTGGGTATTTTTTATATTTTTCCCAGAAATAGCGGGAATATATTAACTTAATTCATAGAAATAATTATTATTTGAATATAAATTCATATTAATATACTGATATTCTATAAATATAATTTATATGTTTTTTTATTAGAGATGTAATTAATTAATTAAAATGTATAACCTTTCTTCACTTAAAAATATTTTTAAGAAAACCACATTTTAATCAAAAATATAACCTTATACAGAAATCTTGAAAATTTTAGGATTAAAATGAAATTAATTAGATAATTATATATTAATTGTTTCATAAGTCAATAAAATACCATATCAAAAATATATTATGACTTTTAATTTTCATGATTTAATGAAAAGACATAATGGTATTAGAAAAGTAATTAATTTTCACTATCCACTAAAAATCTATTATTTTAGAAAAATACCAATAATTCACCCTATGTTATTTTTGAAATAATGAATTAAAAAAATGATTTTCACTTTATTAAATATTATTTCTAAAATTATCCAAAAATTAAATTTAATAATTTCTCATAAGAATAAATAATTTTTTTTCTAGAAAATGTACCTTTTGAAAAATTAATGTATTTATTAAAAATTAATTGATTATTTCCTAATAATTTATAAATACATTTATATTCAGTAAAACGTTTATATATTTTTAATAATGTTTTTAATCGTGTTTATACCTATCATCTTAACAACATGATTATAAAAATCATATTTAAATAATCATGGTTTGTTTAGGCTCGATGTAGCGTGTCGTATATTCTATAAAATATCGTTTCATTATTTAGAAAAAAATAAGTGTGTTACATTATCCCCATGTACATTATCACATTCATCCAGAACATCAACTGGTTTTTTCCTCAGATGAGATATCATATTCTTGTTGCAAAATTTCAGAGTTTATAACATTTTAGGGGTTTGATATGTAATTCCTAAAAAATGATATGTTAAACACATCATGTACATGGGATAGATTTTGGGGGAGTTATAAGAGATAATCTATAATACTGTTATGATCATGGATCTCAAAGGGATCCATATACCTAGGTCTTATCTTCCCATCATACTAAATTCTTATGAACCGCCTCCAAGGAGATAACCAAATGAATAACGTGTCACTAACATCAAAATAGAGATCTCTATGATAATTATCTACTTAAATAATATGTCACATTTATTCTACATTTATATTCCACTAAATGTTCCGAACCATCCCCATCATTTTTTAGTCAAGGTTAGGTCCTATCTTCTTCCTATCTCTAAATTTTTCACAATATATTGGAGTCCTAAAAAACTTTCTATATATAGCCTCATATGACTCCATATAAATTATAGAATGGAAACTATTCTTCTTTTAAAACTTCACTTGAAGAAGGTGTTTCTCCCAAAATCCTTAGAAATCCATTGAATAAGATCTCAATATATCCTTTAGAGTTTTAATGGTTGCCTCAATTTGAACATCTGTCTGATAGTGATAAGCTGTGTTAAAACTCATCTCTATCTCTAATGTTCTGTTAAGAATTATCCAGAACCATGAGGTAATCCTCATATCCCGATTGGATACAATATAGAGTGGTACTCAATAAAAACTTTCCACCTCCATTATATATATCTTGTTTATTTGTTCATGTGAGACATTTAATTTGATGAAAATTAAATGTGATAACTTTTTAATGAAACAAAAAACAATCCAAATTGAACCGTACCCAAAAAATGTTTTTGGGTCCCTATAATTAAATATAGGATGTTGCTTTCACATTTACATACTAGTATGGGTAATGCTTTCACAATCTTATTAAACTTCTATAATTAATTATTAACATACTGGTATATAAATCATTTATATCTTTATTTTGTGATATTAGTTTTTCATGTTGTCCCACCAAATTTTTTTCTTTAGATCTCCATTTTTATTCATGTGTCCTTGATTTTTAAAGATGGATAATGTATGCGAATCACCCAGAAGTTCCATCTTCATTTCTGGATTATATGGGACACATATATAGGTTTCAAATAATTATACACCATCTTCATTAATGTTTCACTATGGGATACTCACCTCCATTTTCTAAAGATCAATACCACCATTCTAGGATTCTTTAATCCTAAAATTGATTCTTATTTAATAAATAAGCCGGGAAAGATATGACTTCTATACTCCCATAATTACTTCAAGATTCATCCTCTTCAAATCAATGAGTATTGGTTACTTTTCAATCATCATCATAGATATATTAACATGGTATTTTCGGCTCATAGTATCAATAACCATATTTTACTTCCCTGGGTGGTAATGTATTGTGCAGGTATAATATTGTATAAATTTAAACTTTTTCCTTTGGATTATATTCAAATACTTATGTGTGACTGAATATTTTAAGATCTTATAATAAATATATATATAACCATTTTTTATAGAGAGATGATATCTCAAAATATTCAATGAAATGATCACTACTTCGCACTCCAAGTCAAACATCAAAAAAGTTTCTCTTGATACAGTAATTAGCATGAGGAATAGGAAACTAACTTATCACTCTATATAAGGATATAACCCAAATCCTTTTTTGAGGAATAATTGTATATTATAAACCCTTTCCCACTACAAGGTAATGTATGTATATGAGCAGTGTCCAACCTTATTTTTAGTTCCTCAATTTTTTTTCCACAATTCTTTGTCTAAATGAATTTTATTCCCTTTATTATTTACATTGTTAGTTGATTTCATATCAATGATAAATTACTCAAAAAGAAAATATTTTATTTATCTAACTCATGAAAACATTGTATCTCAATTATAGTGGTTGGTATATGTCATTTCTTTATAACTTCTATCTTTGATGAATCTACGGATATTCCCAATCTCATGATTACATGACCCAAAAATGATATATTCTTCAACCATAATTCACACATTCTAAATTTGTCATATAGTTTCTCTATTCTCAATGTCTTTAAAACATATTGAAATTTTTCTTTATGTTCTTCCTTCTTCTTGGAATATATAAAAATATATTCTATAACAGAAATCAAAATGTGAACAAGGTATTCCCTAAAGACTCCATTCATTAGATATATGATGATAGAAGGATCATTAATAAGTGCAAAGGGAATGAATATAAATTTATATTTTACATACATATTATAGAAATTTTTCTTTTAAATATACTCCACTTTATCCATGAACAAATGATATATAGATTTAAGATAAATATTTTAGTAGTATTGAGGTCCACTCCGTTGATCGAATAGATTAGTGATATAGGGTTAGTGATTTGTTTTCTTGATTGTAATTTTAATAATATTACTATAAAAATGGAAATATGCTTTGATCTATCTTTATTTTTGATAAAGTGGACTGATTCACCCCAAAATTAATTACTTGGGCATATGATACCCTTATCCATAATCTCTTACAGTTCTAATTTAATTATTTTAATTAAATGGGATCCATTTTAGATGTAATTATTTAGATAATAATAGCTCCTAGTATGAGTTTGATTGAAAACTCATCCTATATCTCTGAGGATACATTGGGAAGTTCATCATAAATATATCATTATACATTGGTACAACAATAATGTTATCAATCTTGACTTATTCTATTATTAGTTGAGTTAGTATTCCTTCATTGTTGGGTATCAGGACCCATATTATAAAATTTTCTTCCATATGGAGTTCATGATCATCCTTATTTTGTTTTTTTATAATGAGATTATTCAAGATATAAAATTGGATTTCATTATCCTAATAATTGATATGTGTTTTCAGAAAGTAGGGCCAGTCCATACCCAATATTATATCAAATTCATGAAAGTAAAGAAGGACTAAATTCACATGAATCATCTTTACAAAAAATATCTATTAGAGAATATTTATATATCTTAGATGTGCTCATTGTTACATAAGTTGTTTTTAAATATAGTTCAATATCTAAATCTTGTGGTACTGAGTCAATATTCCTAGAAAACCTGAATGATATAATGGAATGTAAGGAACTAGAATCAAATACCGGATTAATATCCCCATATTAGAGAATTAGTTTACCTTGCATCACTTCATTATCATGATCCACCTCATTAGTAGTGACATCAAGAACTCTTGTTCCCTTGTTTAATGAGGCGTTTGCATCATATTCATATAATTTGATTTGGGATTCGAGTATTTATTTTCATAATGACTAAACACCATGAATTTTATGAATTTAAGTTCAATTGAAACATTATTTAGGACATTATTTTTCTCTCCCAAATATATTAGCATGTTGTTCCCCATGGAACAATCATTAAATTTATGGTTGATCTTCACAAACATGGATCCTTTCCTTGTTTTTTAAGGCTTACTAACTAGGTTATTCCTACAATAATTTTTATATATAGGTAGTTTATATATCATTCCCTAAGTTTATTATTTTATTTGATCTTCTATGATACTCTAATTTCATTTCTGTCTCTCCAAAATAATGATATTCTCTAGTTTTTATCTCCACATTAAATTCACATTAAAAAATACCTTCATATCTTCCAAAGTCTCTTATATAAAATTCATTTCAAATAGATGGATTTAAGACACTAATGATGTGATAAATTTATATTTCTATATTAAATATGAAATCAGAGTCAAACCTATTTAGTTTTGGGAAATTTTCATATTATGATCAAACAAAATCATCCTATTTTTTAAATAATTATAAATATTATTGATCCAACTTCATATGAATAGAATGAGGAAAATTTCATATACATAAAATTTTCTTAAATTTTCTCCATTACATAGTGTTTTTATCTTTTAAAGATGTCTTATTAATTATGATTGCTAATGATTAGTCATCCTCACCATCGATATGATAAATGACTAGTACAACCTTCTCATGTTTATCACATTAGAGAACAAAAAATTTCCATTCAATAGCATTGATCCATTTTTTATAATTAAGTGGATTAGAAGATAAAAAATGGAGAGTTGACATTCATGCATGGAAGAATCTATTACAAGCCTATTCTTCATTATTTCATTTTCTAGCTCATCAGGGTTTTTATTACTATTCATTTGTTATGACAGTTGGGTGAGAATTTAGAGAACATTCTATAATAATTCTCCCATCCTCTTTGGTTTTGAAGGTTTATGTGGAAAGGGAAGCACCATTATGGCATAGAAAACTATATCTTTTAGCATTTATTTATTAATAATTTTTGTTGTACATGATGAATAACATCATGAATAATTATATCTGAAGATTAATTTACTATATTAAGTATCACCACCAAAATAGGTGGATATTTACATATATTTTGAAAATAATTTATGATAAGATCTCTAATTACATAAATTTTTAATTCATTCTTCATTGATTATTTTACTGAATCGGTATCATTATACCATCATTACACTATATGATACAAAAATATAATCTCTATAGATATGATCCAAACATGAATAAAAAACTATAAAAATTGTTATAATATCACTAGTTTCTAGCATGAATTATCGTGATCTCCTGTATCATTCGTGGTTTACCGTAGAAGAACTATCTTAAATAAATTTTTGATGTTCTCTCAATGGATTGAGATAATATTTTGAGACAGAGAAATTTAGGTGTCTGGAACTATCTCATCATCTTGAGAGTACTTGCATCTGTATGTTTTTCACAATAAGTGTGTTTTAAAAGTCATAAAATTATATATTTATAAAGGCATGTCAAGGGTAGAAATATTGCATACAATCCCCTTTTCAATTCCTTAATTATCAGGGATCCCCATGTCAAAATAATAATATAATTATTGTTCGTTTCACATATGCATCACCCAATAACAAATAAATATTGTTTACATCATTTTTAATTGGAATTCTAAGCTCGATCCACTTTTTCTCCTTAAAATTTACTAAAACATGAATAATGAATATTTATTTAATAAATATATATAACTGCATTACTCATAAAATGTAAAATATATATTATATTAACTAAACATTAAAAAGAAATATTTATCACTGTTATTTAACTCACTTATTATTTTTTGAATAACTTTTGAATAAATCATGATGATCAACTAAACATAATTAAATTTAAAACTAAAAAGTTGGAATAATATTTTATCTAACATGTTAAATTATTTATCAAATTTAATTGAGGATACAAATACTCATAATTTGTAACCCTCTAGGACTCATTTTCAGTGAAAATAGGTAGAGATAACCAAATAACATGGTTAGTGTAACTTCCAAGTTAAAAAGATTCACCCCTTTGAATGTTTAAAAGCATGTTTCTATAGTTTGGTCATCTTCAGAGTAGGTTTTTGTATTATTAGAATAACTTTGATGGTGGACTACCTTCTGGACACATTCCTTCCATGAATTAGTTACATGATATGAATCCATTGAGGGGCGGATTCCATGAGTCGGATTCAGATCATTAAAAACATACAAGATATGAAACATGTTCACAAAAAGAAATGGTTTGTCAACACCTTTTTTAACTCTATACAATTCATTTTCTAGGTACATGAATTTTTTGTAATTCATGTAATGAATTAGGGATTCACATCATGAATCATGAATTATATGTTGGTATTATGTGCTTCAAAAATAACTTATTCTAAATATTTTGATGCGTTGGACTACTCCTCAAATACTAGGGATAAACCAGAATATTTTTTCATAACTACACTCCTTATGGATGGAATTTTTCAACACTTTAACTTTATGGTGGTTGCGAATCATACCTGTATTTAAGAGAAATTTTTGATTCTTCATTTTCCTTGGCCATCATAGTGGTGTTCAACCATGATTATAGAATATTTGGTCACATATTAATTTTAATGTGACTCTTCATGATCTGTTGTGTGATCATTTTCTAGGGGTCATTATTTTGTTGGTTATGGTGCCTTGAGTGTATGTCCTTTTAGGTGTGTTGTGACAAATACTCCCCTCCATTTTTATGGGATTTGGTTCTATGAAGTGAGAATCAATTCTTTTGGATTAGTTGTTTTATTTGAATTCTTTTTAGTATTTGTGGATCTTGTTGTGGGCATATGTGACCAGCATCTGAGGTAGGTTATTTTATCTATATAATACACTGGCTAAACAATATTTCCATGATTTTATAAAATATTATATATATAAATTGGTCTGAATTAATCATTTGTGTGTGTAAATGTTTTTTTGGAGAAATAGTGGTTTTACCCTATTTTGGTAAAGGAAAAGGTATTTTCAAATAATTTTGAAATGGAAATATGATTTTATTAATATCACGATTTTAATGAAGTTATTTTGAACATGTATTATGTTGGAAGCTTTGGGTACTTAAGAGGAAGGTTTTACAATATGCCTCAGTTATTGTTATAGTTGTGGGGATCATTCATGGGGTGTTACAATTCTCTATATTTTATGTGAACTAGGGACTTGTTAGACATGGTTGGAAGGTTCAATTTCATGGGTGTTCCTTTTCTCCCTATATTCTATGAATATGTCTAGGGGCTTGATACACATGATTTTCTTTGTTGGGTATGTAACACCGTTAATATTTAGGAATTATTATTATTTCAAATAAATTAAATTAATTTTTTAGATTTATCTAAACACAATATCGTGTTAATGTTGTGTTATATGAAACACCATGTTAAGACTAATCTAAATAAAACACTGAGTTAGGTTTGATTTCACCCAACACTATGTTTTAACAAAACCATGATATATTGTTAATATAGTCAGATAAACATGACCATTAAAACCAAGTAAATAAAATTAGAAATATAAATAGAAACAAATAATTTTTATATATAAACTATACTGGTTTCATATAAAAGAAAACATTCTTATAGTAAGTTCTTAATTTTTGGTAAACTCTTTATATGTTTCAAGAATACAATATTTCTCAGAAAATAATTTTTAATTATTTTGTTAATAGAAATAAAATTATTTACAGACACTTATATGATATTAATATGCTAAAATAAACATCATTTTTGAAAGCTACATGTGAAAATTATATTGGGGTTTAATTTTGTTTTTTTAATATTCATTTGTTTATGAATAGTGAAAAATACTAAATTAAATTTGAAAATTTCCTTTTCATAGAAATTATTGATAATATTAAAAAATATATTAAATTTTGTTAAAGTTACATTATCTCATTTATAAATACATTAATAAAATTTATGTAAATTGAATAAATATCATATTTAATATTAGTATAACAACATTGTATGATTTTAACATTTTCTTTTTAAAAACATGTTTCCTCATCGCGTTTGTTGGAGTAATTCTATATTTTCTATTACCAATTGAATGAATAAGAAATTGGAAAAATTGATTCTATATATGGAAATAGAATAAAATATATTATAAAATAATGTAAATTTAATATTTTTCCAATCTAAATAGTGAAGACAACAAATATTAATTACTGATATTAAGGTAAAATGGAATTAATGTGGGTAAACTAAGAAGATAAGGGTTTAAAATAACACAAAACATGTAAAAACCCATTTAGTAGATATATTCTTACCTTATCTCTTATTGTATTGAAAATTTTCCATTAATGGAGTCCTCTAACATGAAAAAAATCCTTGACGGATTTCTTTTTTATGAAAATTACATGTTTGGCACTCACCTCAATTATAAAAGTAAACCCCCTCTCCACTCATCTTCATACCACAAAACCATTTTTATCAAGAAAAAAATACATAAAAAATTTATCAAATTCCATAATATTATTTTATAAGTCTTAGTTTTGATATTAATCCAACACAGGTAAATTTTTTTGTGCAAACCTAAGGATGGTACCTGAAGAAGAGGTAACATTCATCAACGAGTAGTTTTGTTTTATTTTCTCTCCACCTAATTAAATTATTATTATAACATGATGATATGAAAACCTAATTATCATAAACATACGGAGATTCTTTTATGTTATCTATATTATACCTAACCATTTCCACATCCATAAAATGGGATATATAATCATCGTTTGTGGGTATGACATAATACATCCTCAAGAAATGATGTCATTCATTTTGACATTAACACCTATAAAGGCTAGGTATAATGATATATTTCTTATTTATAAATTATATTTGTAAAATTATAATACTTATGGAATCACTATACCATATATAAATTCATACTCTACATATTGTGGTAATACGATAACACCACACGTCTGTACGGAAGACTACCGTCTCACGAAGTAATGTGATTAATCCATGCTTTACATCGAAGGTATTAAAGATGGATTTAATTAAAATATTTGATTTATATGAAATAAATTTTATTCTATAATGATAATATATCATTTAACATTATTTATTTCAATCTGAAAAGAAAATGAAAATTGCATTAATGCATATATATGACCATCTCAATGAACAGTGTATTTCATATCCTCTCAGAAAATTTTATGGACTATTCTAAATACATATATGAATAATATATGTGATATTTATATCATTTGTAACATTTTTTAGTTTATTAAATCATTAAAAAATGATTATAATAAAAAAATAAAAACTTATATGAAAAACAAATAGGTTATTACCCAAAAAAAGATATCAACATGGACTGTTTTATAAATAGGAAACAAAAGGTCATTAGTAAATCATATATGATATGATATATATATAAATATATTTCTGGAATAGATTTATAATATTTTTATATTTATTAAAAAGTATTTCTTAATGTGTATGACGAAAGTTAAAACTTAAGGTAAGGGATTTTGGTCTCACTATTTTAGTTCTGTGAGACACATGCCATATTCACCACCTATTTCATTTATGTGGAATATATAGTATAAATGAAGGTATATTATTATTCACCTCCAGGTAAATATTTCATATTAAAAATACATTTTAGGATATCTCTTTCGTGGGGTTTACAGTTCTAATGTTACCAATGTAGTAAAAGATTTAGGTCTAAATTTTCCTTCATTAAGATATACATTATGTTATGCCTTTATATTCTTTCATGAGGCATTTATAAAGTCCTTTTGAAATGTAATATCATGATTTTTTTATCCTCGTGATATTTTTAGTTCCATTTTATGTTATTCTATCATGGTGAATATGATTAAATGTTTCCAGTGTGGTAATAATTATATTTTATAATATCATTGTTTATCAGGAATGATTATGATTACATGATTTATGATAAAATATTATGATATATCTCTTAATAAACTCATCAAAATTATTTTAATCTGGTAATTAATGTTTTTTTAAAGTAATATTGTCATTTTCTGCTCTTTGGCACTTAATATAATTGATATTTTTTGTAAACAAATATGACTTTATTTCATTATTCATTCCAAAATCCATTTTCTTCCAAAAACATGTTTTCTAAAAATGTTTTATTATTATTATATTGTTTTTTAAAGACATTTTTACCTACGTTTTTAATTTTTATAATTTTTTTGGATGGAATCATCATTTTATTTAGCAAACAATGCATATTTAGATTTTACTAATAATTTGAATGACATAATTGTTTTAACATATAAGTCATGAATGAAACATCCCATGACGATGAAAATTATTTTACATGGATCTTCCTTAATAAAATTTAACATTTATTTTTAAAGAAAAATATTTTTAAAATAATTAACATTTTAAAAATTGTTTTTTATATTAGAAGGGTTGTTTTCATTTATAAAGGTTTGAAATGATTGATCAAAATAATTCAACATCTATGATTAGATCCATTGATTTTACATATGGCTTACTATGGATATGATCCCTATATAGAAGTCGTATTCTTTCTCTGGATGATTTTTGGTTATGATGTAATGATTTTAATGAAACTTGTTTCACTTCAAAATGTTCTACCATGATATAATTATTATAACACCTACACCATTTTATGGGTTATGATATGAAGAAATTATGAAATGATTATGAATCCTATAAATTTTTTATAGGTAATGATATATTGAATTGTTTATTAATCCCATTTAATTTCATTTTTTGTCATATGATGAATGTTTTTTGATATTCTAGAGCACATAAATATGGATTTCATTATGAGATTAGCGGGACCTATATTTATTTCTAATTCATTGGGTAAATATTTATATCTCATTAGATAGACAAGAAGGGAATGGGGAGTGAACCTGGTTTAGTGTGGGACTTTGTTTGGATTAATGGTCTTGGGAGTGAACCTAGACTACTATGATGGTTTGGGGAGTTAACCCACTCAACTATGATTTCCAAAGAAATGATCCTTCCCTAATAATAAAATTATTTTTGATGCTTATGTGTTTCCACAAATATATGTATTATTCTAATGTTACTCTCCCAAGACTTATGCTCTTTGATTCCCTTCTGATTCATGTCTTATGAGCTGCCAATATTTTTTCCCTAACTCATGATTAGGATCTTTGATATGAAAGGCATGGTTTTCAAATGTTACTGTAATGATCTCATACCCTTTTTTTATGCCTTTCATACATATATCCCCTTTTTACCTTTATTGGTAATCATAACTAAACCTTTATTATGATTATTTTCCCCATGTTATCAGTAAATGTATTTGTTATATTTTATCTAAGAAGGGTGATAGTAATGAAGATCATATAGGGAGATGTTGTAGTTTACATATGGACTAGTTGTTTATCATTATACGTTTCCAAATAACTTGAACTTTTATGGTCCCCAATCTTGTGTCTGTGTAATTTAATGAATATTCAATAAATGTGAATTAGTATCTATGTATGATAAGCATATGTCAACATAGTAGGTATCAGAGGATACATTTAGTTAAAATTTAAAAACTACGATGATTAAACCTTAGTGATGTCCCTAAGGACATGTCTAAGGATAATTCTAAGGATTATTCAATGTATTGTAAAATATCATGTAATTTTGTCAAAGGACATAGTGAGTGGTTTTGAATAAATTACATCCATGTATGGAAACGAAAAGTGGATATGGATATGGAAGAGATATTCCTAGGGGTAATAAATTCAAAAAAAGTGTACTGATATAGACTCGATCGTCACCTGGTGCATGACAATGAGCCATGCTGCACACTTGGTTTGACATGCCTGAGGGATAATATTTTGAAATTCATAATATCACTACGAACCATAATGAATGATTTAAATAGTGGATAACCATGAATGACACAGATTAAACCTATTGTGTCACAAATTAAATAATATATTATGATTTCTACTTCTTATAATGTATTTTTATAATTATGTGCTTCCACATAATGATTATTCTTTCTTATGATATGATTTTTGGTTTAATCAATGGCTGGAAGCCGAAGGAACCATGTTAATGTTGAGTGAAATTGAAAATGAAATGATTTTTCTCATACGAATCCAAATGATATAGGATCTATAATTAAAAAAAAGAATTGAAATTATCACATAACTTTCTTAAGATAGAAATCATGAGGTAGTTAGAAACAAACAAGGTAGGGAACAACATTACATTTAGTATTTCAGGAGACAATTTCTACATCATTTCAGTGGGTTTTACAATCCACTAGCTGCTGAATAATGGAGACACAACACTAAAAATATATCTCTATTATCTAGTGTTTGAAACATGAAAAATTCATTTTGGTTGTCTACCATTTGGAACATCAAGAATATCAATAGAGGAATATTATCAAGAATACAAGGGAAAAACCTAAAATTGGATCCTTGTAATATGATGAGTTCAAGAACATATTTTTCAATAATTAAATTCCACGTATTACTTTTATGAAGATATTAAAGTAGTTACTTGAGATAAATAAAAAGGATGATGAATCTGTTGGCATGTATAAGGAAAATTTTACAATACTTATGAAGAAAACTTATGATATTACCATCTAATAAGAATTTAAGGTTGATTGATTCTTTAGTGTTGAAAAATAGAGTCTATGAATGGCGTTAGACATAAGAGACATTAGTCTCTATTATGAGATTTCTCAATATTCAATTAAGGAGTAAATCGTGTTTGGTGGTTCATATCAATATCAGGGTTTTTATGAGAAGAAGAAAATGAAATTCAAAGGATAATATATGAATCATATAGGGAAGAAAATGTGATTTTTTATGCTTGAAATTTGGGAAGAACCATGAAGTAAATTTCCTTAAAGGGACCAGTGAAAGTTTTATGTGTGGAAGGGAAGTTCATAAAGATATTGATTTCTAATATTATGTGAAATATTTTTCTAATAGTAAAATTAGATACAAAGCCACACAAAATTCACCACTGGAACTCTAGTTTTTTTTAATGGAAGGATTATGGGAATTATGTTAACCAATAACCAAATTCGAAGGATAATGATGATCATATTTTTCAACAGGATCTAAATATGAGAGAAAATTATAATTCCTATGTGGTCACTATTTTTGACTATGGGAGTAATAACGATGTGGGGAAAGGTACACTTACTATCAATAAATAACTAGTAATGATTTATTTGAGTTTGTTTCTACTTGTTGTTTTAAATATAAACAACATTGTATGAGAATCAAGACTCCCCAAAAATGATCTTATGTGAACTTATAAGTGAAAAACTCTAATTACATGATGATTTCAACTCATGTGTGTGATTTCTCTATAGTTTAATTTATTTGGAATGTGCTTCCTACAAATATTTCCATTCATTCCCTCATTGACGTTGATGTTATCTTTGTCATGGATTTACATTCTATATATAGTGACCACCTCAATTTTTTAGGAAGGTAAGTCACATTTGATATTCCAATCCAAAATATGATCATCCCTCATATTGCTGATATGTATGAACTTATGATGAAGATAATATGCATTGTATGGGTCATAATTCCCATTGAAAATATGAGCTTATCACATATGGTTTGGGAGAATCTCAACTTGGATGATATGAATAATGTGTGGAATTTTTTTGATAAAATTTATGTATAATTTCCTAGTATTCCACTAAAATAGAAGGTTGAGTTCTAAATATATCTCATACCTAGTTTCATACCACATTCCATAACACCCTATTGAATGACCTAGATTGAGTTATTGTAGTTTAAGAAGAAACTCTAGGGAAAACATGACAAGGGTTTAATGAATCCATGCATTTCACCTTGGAGTGAACCCATTATTTTTGTTAAAAATAACAATGGATCAACAAAACTTTTAACATATTATAGGGAGATGAAAAAGGATCATAATTAAGAACAAGTATCCTCTTTCCCATATTAATGACTTGTTTGATCAACTGTTTGGAGCTCAATACATTTCCAAGACTGGCCTTCATTCAAGATATTGTCAATTATGTGTCAAAATAAAGGATATACCAAAGACAACATGCCATACATGGAATGGACACAACAAATATATAGTGACTGCATTCAATCTTAATAATTCCCCTAGTATCTTCCTTGATTTAATGAATAGCGTCTTTACAGATTACATCAGTTGTGGAAGTCATTATGGATGATATTATTATATAATCAAGGACAATAGAATATAATTAAGGCTACATGATGATTGTAATAATGAAAATAAAGAAGAAGAAACTATATGAAAAAATTATAAAATGTGAATTTTTGGTATAAAAGGTTTAATTTTTGTGTTATATAATCTAAATAGAGTATATATCCTTAGATCAATCAAAGACATAAGCTTTTGAATATTTTCTCAGACAAACCATGGTGGGTAAGATCTGTAGTTTTCTTTGTTTAACATGATTTTATTGATGGTTTTTGGATAATTTCTCCTGAATCACTAATTCTATGACCACATTAACTCAAATGGAAGCTAATTTCTTGTGGATATATGGATATGAAAAAAATTTCAAGGAATTGACGAAAATATTAGTATTCACACCTATGATTACATTATTATATAGTAGAAAATAGTTTTTAATCTATAGTAATGAATCCAAGATGGTATTTATACATTTTAGTTTTCCTAATTACATGGTTATAACATTTACATCATCCAAATTGATTATTCACTAGAGAAATTATCTGAATCATTATTTGGAGTTAGTTATGCTAATTTTTCTTTAATGATATGAAGGCATTATCTCTATGAAAAAAGTGTGATATATATACCAATCATAAAATTTTAAAATATATATCCAAACAGAAGGAGTGAATATTCTCCAAATATTATATTTAGAGCTGATAATAGATTATGATTTTTCAATACATTACCACCCTAGGAAGTGAATAAGACAGTCAATGCTTTGATTCAAAAATACCATGCTTGAAAACCCATAATGAGGATAAAAAATACAATATTTTTGGATTTTCAAAGGCTAGAACTAGAAATCCTAAAGGAAGGGGAAAGATATTAAGTTTCTCAATTGAATTTTCAATTATCTATTAAAGTGAAGATTAAAGAGGTTTAAAAGGATGATGTAGTGTTTCAAAAGAATGTTGGAAATGGTCTTAGTTTTATCTTTGATCATGATGGAGTGATAAGGTTCAAGAACCATGTATTCATTCTACCCGTACCAGATTTTATGAATGATTTATTATATAAATATCCTAGTTATTCATCTTTTATTCATCTGAGAAGTAAGAATATGTTTAGATATTTGAAAGTGTATTTCTAGTTGAATTTCATTAATACATATATGATTGAGTTTATATCATTATTCCTGGTATTCCAGAATGTTTTGGCTAAAAGGAAACATTGAAAAAATGATGTTACATCCATTACCTATACGAGAATGGAAATGGGAAAATGTCACCGTAGACATTGTCATTATACTCCCAAAAATATGTAAACGGAAGAATGATATATTATTTATAGTTTATCACCTTACTAAGTCATAAAACTTCATCAATATCAAAAAAGAATTCTATTTGGATTAGTTTTCACAGATATACATTTAGAATGTGGTAAGGTTAAATGGATTATCACATTCCATTGCATTAGATTGGGAACCAAGGTTTACCTTAATGTTGTGACAATTTCTGCAGAAAGATCTTCATACCGAGTATTGTTTCAATAGTTTTTATCATCCTGAAATAGAACATAAAACTGATAAAAAAATTCGAACCCTAGAGGATATGTTGAGATGTTGTTCTTCGGATTTGAAACGTTGTTCAGATCAAAACCTTACTCTAGTTAATTTATCATATGACAAGAGATTTAACTCAATAATTTATATGGATTCTTATAAATACCTATATAGAAATAAATTTATATCTCCAATTTGTAGGAATGAAGTTTGGGAATGAGATCTATTGTTTCTAGAGATAGTATAAAAAATAGAATAGAATCTTATATCCATTCATCAACACATCAAGATATTTCAGAGTTGAAAAATGTTATTCTAATAATCAAGGGTGTGATATTATATTTTAGGTTAGTGATAAGGTATTTCTATGAATTTCTCTCTATAAAAAGTTATTAGATTCAGGAATAAATGGAGACTATGACCAAGGTATATCAGTCTTTTTGAAATTAATGATGGTATCGACATAGTATCTTATCTCTTGGTTCTTCCACCAATCCTCTCTAAATTCCATGATGTGTGACTTGTAACTCTCCTGGGGAAGTTCATACCTGAACATTCATAAGTAAAAAACTCAGAGGTTGAAGCACAGAAGCATGATCTGTCTTATTTGGAACAACTGGTGGAGGTTCTGGATCGAACATAAAAAGATCTACGATACATTAAAACTCACATGGTCAAGGATTTGTGAAAAAACTACATGTTTTATGATTCTACTTAAGAACATGAGGATACAATGAGGTATAATTATACTCATTTTTATCCGAGTGATATTTTTTTATTGTGAAATTCATTTTAATGGGGTTTATTGTAATGCCCCTAGTTATTATGATTTATTTTTTTCCAATAAATTTAATAATTTGATATAATTCACTAAAAAAACACTAAGGGAATATTTTGTTACATGAAATAATAAGTTATTTTTGGCTACATACAACAATGGATGATCTTGAGTTACACATAACATTAACTTTTAAAAAAGCTGGGATATATTTTTAATATAGCCAGCTAAATGTGACAGTTATAACTGAGATATTATACATAGAGATATGAATACTAATAACCACATTTTAAACATCAATTTTAATTGTCTTATATAGAATAAATAAAATTATATTATGTATTTAGTTTTTGATACCGACTTTATGTGATTCAAAAATACTATTTTTTTAAAAAGGATTTTTATTTAATGCAGTTAACTTTAATAAAAAATCCCTTTAAAAATTTAAGAAATTTAAAATAATAAAATAATATTATTTTTTGAAATCATAATATCAAAATTGTCTTTGGGTGATTTTTTTGTGATTTGTATCATTTTTTGATGAAAAATGAACAATATAAAATTTTAATTGAAAACTAAATTTTAATTTAATTTATTTATAAGGTTAAATAATATTTAAAATTTTTTAGAGTAAAATTTGACCAATTATTAATAAATAAATCCAATTTAGTTAAATTTAATAAATTTCATATTTATTTTCTATATAAGAATAATTTATACCTTTTAACATTTTATCTTTAAAAACTAGCATTCTCGTTGCTTCTATAAAAATAAATTTAAATAAAAAATTTTCAACTCTATAAATGGAATTTAGGAAAATGGATTCAATATTTCTAATTATAATAATTTATATTATCTACTATGGTTTAATTAATTTTTGACAAAAATGAATAGTGAGAACCATAAAAATACGTTAACACATTTAAGGTAAAAATGGCTTTACTAGGGGGTCTTAAACTAATGATATAATGTTTAAAAATTTCCCAAAAAGATTTCAAATAAAAATTAAATGTACATTTTAATACCTTATCTCTTATATGAATATAAATGGTCCATTATTGGAATTTTTTTGATAATAAAAAAATGTGGCTAAAATTCATTCTTTTCAAAAATAACTAGTGTTCCACTCACCTCACTTAAAAAAGGACACCCTCTATCCTATATTACTCAAACCCTAAAAACATATTGGTTCATTCTAGACCATCCAAAATTACATCCCAAATTTTATCCTCTCATATCAGAAGCTGTAGTTTTCATATAAATATGACCTAGGAAGGCTTTTAGTGCAAACCTAAGGAGGATACTTGATGAAGAGGTTACATTCATCAACGATCATTTTTTTGATATCATTCTCCATATAATTAAATTATTATTACACCATGATGATATAATAAAATAATTATATTTCATATAGTGATATTTTTATGTTAATATAAAGATCTAAAACCATATCAATTTCCCTCAAATGCGTTACAAAATCATTTTTCTCATGTACAGAAGAATACTGCCTCACAAACCGAGGCCATTCGTTTCTTCTATTACAACTTCCAGAGGATAGAAATAATGATGTATTTATTATTTATAAATAATTTTTATTATTTTATTTTAATTATTTAAAAATTATATTACACATACCTTCATACTCTCTATATTGTGTGATTAGTATAATGTTTCTCATGTGTACGACGGGGTATCACCTCACGAAGCGATATGATTTGTTCATAATTTACATATATGGTATTAAGGATGTTTTTATTAAGAATATGTGAAATATATGGAATTAAAATGTTTCTATAAGGATGATTTATTATTTTCCTTTCTTTCTATCAATCTGTGAAGAAAATGGAAATAATGTCCATGAGTACCTATAGCCCACCATCTCCATGAAAACTGTATTTAATTTAATATCACTAAATTATATAGATTACTCAAAATACATATATACATAATATATATTATATTTATACACTTTTTAAAATTTTTTAAATTATTAAATCATGATCAATGTATGGGGACCAAAAATAATGAATCAAAACATATACAAAAAAAAGCAGTTATTTCCCAAAACATGAGTTTAACATGAAATTTTTAATAAAATGGTATTAAAATGTTATAATAAAATAGAATATGGTATGATATAAAAAAATATATTTCTATTATATATTTTTGATAAAATTATATTTATTATACAGGAGGTTTGAACATGTACGAAGGAAGTCAAGATTTAAGGTAAGGGATTTCCGTCTCATTTTTTACATCTATGAGATACATGTAACATTCCCCAAATATTTCATTTATGTGGTCTATATTACCAAATTAATGTATATTGTGATTCTTATAAGATAAAATATTTGGTTTTACATATCCATTTTCTAATTTCCCTTTCATGGTGTTTACAATTAAAATGGTATCAATGTGGTTAAGGATTTTGTTTCTCAATTTTCCTTCTGTGAGACATATGTAATGTTATAAACCTATATACATTCATGAGGTGTATATAAATCCCCATTACATGTAATATTATGAATATATTTACCCTCATGATATTTTTAGATCCATTTTATATTATTCCTTCATGGGGTATATGATTCAATGTCACCAAAGTGGTACTAATTTTCAGTTATATTCTCCCCATTTATTTTATAATTATGTTTTTGATGATAAAATATTACATTCCATCTCTAAATAAACTCATAAATTTTATTCTTCGTTGTTTATTCAAGATATTATCAATTAATAATCCCATTTCCCACGCCTTGTTATCAAAAAAAATTGAGAAAACATTTCTAAAAATATATGGCATTATTTCTATCTTTGATTTGAAACATATTTTCATATGAAACCATGGTCTCAACAAATGTTTTCAAAAATATTTTATAATTATCAATTGATATTTAAAATAAATATTTTACCAATGTTTGAAATTTTTTAAAAATTATTCAAAAGTAATCTTCATGTCATTTTCCAAACAATGCGCATTTGGATTCTATCCAAAATGTGAATGGAATCTTTTTTAACATGTTGTACATGAACAAAACATTACATCATCATGAAAATTATTTTATATGGTTATTAATTTATATTTTTTCATTTTTATCTCCAATGAAAAATAATTTCAAATGTTTTATTTTGAAAAAGATATCAAATTGGAAAGGATACATTCATCAGGAAATGTTTTAAATGAATGATCAAAATCATTTTACATATAAGATAAAATTGATTGATGTTATATATTCCATACATAGAAAATGAGACAATTATAACATTATTATTCTTTATCGTAATGGTTTATTTTTATAATGTAATGATTCTTATGAAAAATAATTCTCTTATATAGGTTATACCAAGAAAAAATGCTTACGACACCTAGTTTTTCTTATAATTTATACTGTGTTGTAATGATTAAATGATTCTGAAACATGTCTCTTTTATACTAGTTATGGTATAATGAACTGTTTTTTGAAACTCATTTTATTTCCTCGGTAATGATACAGTGAATTTTATTTGATAATGTGGAACAAATAAATATGGTTTTTATTATAAGATGGGAGAGACTTGTATCTCCCCCACTGACTTTGTTAATGATTACAATCACATGAGATAGATATTACTAGAATGGGGAGTCATGTTTTTATAGTAAGGTAACTTTTCCACCATGATTTCATTGGGAGTAAAACTTTGATACTATGAAGGTTTATAAATGGAGCCCATTTCACTATGATAGCCATGGAAATGATCCTTGACTAATATGGAGATGATTTTCTATGATTATGAGTATTGTAAAAATCTTTTTATTATACAAATGTTATTATTTCATAACTCATGTTATTGGATTCCCTTATGATTTATGTGTTATGAACTACCAATATTTATTCCATGATAGAATAACATGATCATTAATATGAAGGGTAAGGCTTTAAAAATGTTGTGATTATGTTCTCATACCATTATGTTCATGTCTTGTGTACATATCTCTATTTATTACCCTTACTGAGCATCTGATATCTCCATTTATTTTGTTTTATTTCTCTAGGTTGTTAGGAAATTTATTATGTTTCATATTTTAAGGAAGTTTTCAAGTTTTGAATATCAAAGTGGTAGTTGATTTATTTTACACATGGACCAGTTTTTTGTGTTTTCAAGTTTCCAAGTAACTAAACTGTTATGGTCCTTAAGCATGAGTTTTAATAATGTAATGAATATTCTTCAAAATGATGTCATATCTATGTATGATACGACTTGGTCTCTATAGGATATGTTTTTTACAACTTGTATGACCTTTAGTGGCCCTTTTTTTGATTTACCTATGTTTTTTGTAATATTTTGTCATTGATTACTTATTATGATATATGTGATGTGACTTGAAACTGCTTTACCTAAATTATTAGGAATTATATAAAAGGGAAATTTTTTACTTGTATTTTGATATAAAAACTATTTAACTTATTACCTTGCAATATTATTCAACAATGGATAGCATATTGGAATACAAGGAATTTTTATGGTACACTTGGGAGGGATCCTAATAAACCAATTTATCTCACACCCTACACACTTATTTGGATGTTTGTAACCCTAGTTATATATTATGATCTAGGGAAAGTAAAGGATCCATAATGAGGTGGTATGGTTTTAGTTAGATGATATTGGGTATCTAGTGGTAAGAATGTGGGAAGTCACCTAATTATAACATATAGTATCTATTTCCAATTTTGTGCTTTTTACATGGTATTTGGACTTATACCATGGTGTTCGTTTACCTTCTTTCAAGTTGTAACACTACTATAGTTTCCATTTTGGGTTATGGAATATATTTATTTCTATTTTCTCTTCCATTATTTCCTTCTGATATGTGTATATATATTCCATATTTGTTCTTAAGTTGGGAAAAATAATTCTATCTAGTTTTTATGATGCTCAAGATCTATCCTCCATCCCTTGGGGGTCGAGAATGCCATTTAGGTATGTGGAGGATTAGGTTGTGTACCTATTTATGTGGGTATCTTGGGATCCTGATAAATTTGTATCAGAGGTATTTTTTTCTCCAGATTTCATATCATGGCATGATTATTAGACCTGAGATAGGATTTTTGCGACTTGAGTGTCCTATTTAAGTGATTTTATAGCTATATCTTTCTATGAAGAGACTCAAGTTACCATGAAATATATGGATGTGTGTCTCCTATATTTTTTTTTATTATTAATATCATTTTATGGTAATGGTTCCTATATTTAACTAAGTATTTTTCTATTGTGTGATTTTTTATTCAATAATCATTGTGTAGAAGTATTCCTCTAAGAAATATTCCATGGGTTCCCTAAGAGGGTGAAATAAATGATCCTAAATGGAATCCACACCTTGGTCATAATCTTATAGAGCATATCATGCAAGAAATTAATATCATGTACCAAAATGTACAAAAAGTCCAGAATGTTTTTGTCGTGGTACAATTGGGGTTTGGAGGAGAAATATATTGATCATTGGAGTTATTCTACTAGAATACCCCATCCATTAATGGAATGAATGAACTCTAATAGGTAGGGGACTAGATAAAAAAAATTATAAAATATTCAACTTTATGAGAATTTCTAAGGCCACCAAGGTGAAGTGCATAGAATTCAGACTTCAGGGTCTGAACATGAAATGGTGAGATTCCATGGTGTGGCTAGATAGACACATGGGATTTTTTTGTAAGGGTTTAAAGACCATCTTCTTCCAAAAGATATATCTAGAGTATCTGATTATAGTAACTTCTCTAATATTTCTCTTATTATAATAGAAAGTGTGATCTATGTTGGAACAAACCAATAGGTTTGTGGAGATGGTTCATTTTTCTCAAGAAGTGGAAAAGAATGATAAGTTAAAATCTCATAAGTACCTACATGGTTTATGACCAGATAATAAATAACATGTATTTATTCTTTATCTTTCTAATTATGTGGAGATGGTAGACAAGGCTATGATGGAATAAATGGACTTGAAGGCAATATTTTCCATTCTCTCTTTTCCCTTCCACCCAGTTGAATATACAGTGGCATGTAGTGAAAAAATAGAAAGTGGAATGATAATCAAAGGAGTGGTAGAGGTGTTTCTTAGTAGTGGGCCTCATATGAACCATCCATTACAGCTAGTAGTTTTTCTATTACTTTATGTCATTTTTAAGAGGATAGGTACACCTAAGGTTCTTATACTATGCCTGTAAAAAATTTAAATGGTTTTGGCCACTATGACTATTGACAGTGATTCTATCAAGATATGTATACACCTAACTATTACCAAATATCGTCTGATCAAAGGATACTATGATTTAGTTAGATGCTTCAATGTATATAGGGCTCATTCCACATTTTTTTAATGAAAAAAAATTAGACAATGGATGGGTTTCTGATTTAGGATGATGTGGGTCCAATGATAGTAAGATTTACCATCTTTAATTCAACTACTATAAAAAATATTTTATTTGATACTAGTCTCTCTGAATAATTTATATGTTCACATTTAATTTATGTTTCGAAACAGCTAATAAAAATAATTTCCCTTCTTATAGAGTTTGAGTCACATCTTGTAAATAGAAAATATCAGGTGTCTCAATTTCTATCATGTTCTCTATCGATATATGATGTGGAGTTTGTATGGAGTTTCCCTAATCTTGATCTAGATATGTTTGATAACATCTTTGGGATTGATTGGATTTTCATTCATCATGATGAGGTTGATTGTGGTCATCATTATGACATGATCTTTTATACCAATGGGTGATCTTCAGTGTTTCAGGGATAGTGTGATCTTAGGTCTGGTCATCCATATTATTTCTTCCGATAGATGAAGAGTTTAATGTCTTATATTACACTTAGTCTTGATGTTTTTCATTTTATTGTTTTCATCTTGTGGTTATTTTATTCTTTCTTAATATTTTTTCATAGGACTTCCTGGTCTTCCCCTATAATGGGATGTAAAGTTTTCAATTGATCTGCTTCTAGGTATGCAGGTGATCTCAATACCTTCATATCACATGTCATCAATAGATATAAAAGAGATCAATATTCAATTGGATGAAATTTTGGATAATGTTTTTGTTTTCCCTAGTTTTTCTCTTGGTAAACACTCGTGATATTATCATGAGTAAGTATGTTCATTAAAAATATCTATTGATGTCATTTTGTCTAATTAGTTCTCATATATTTTATATTTCTATAATTAATTGAATATTCCATCATTATCTTCAAACTTTTGTAGTAGTTTATGTGGATGATATTCTGGTTTACTCATAATATGATCACGAGAAAAAGCACTATCTAAGTTTGGTTTTGGAAATCCATAGGAATCACGGTCAATGTAGAAAGATATTGAAATAAAGTATTTGAATCCAATAGGTGAAGTTCATGAGAAATTTTATTTCTGAGTGTTTATTGTTAGTTTATCATGATAATGTAATGGTTGTATCACCATGGGAGGAGCCACAAAATACCTTTGAGATATGAATTTTTCTATGAATTTTTGGATAAAATTAGTGGTTCATTAAAGGTTTCTCAAAGATGGAATAAACCTTCAATATTTTTACCAGGATGGGGGGTGATGTTCACATGGTATTACAAATTCAATTTTTCTTCAAATAAAAAGATTTGACTTATTACATTGACTCCTATTAAGATATTACATGATCCTGATAGCGAGTATGTGGTATGATATGATTCTTTGGGTTCTATTTTTGGTTGAATTATTATGTAGGATGATCATGTTATGCTGTATGGCCCTCATAAAATTCAACTTGAACACCCTGACCTGGCTCACCATCGACCCGGTGGCCAGACCGGTCGCCACATGGCCTCAAGCGCGTCTCCTCGTACGCCAGATGCTACCGAATAGCAGCGAGGGTCTTAGGAGGTAACTGTGGGGAGACTATACCCTCTTATCAGAGTTGCACAATGGTATCTCAGAGTAAATAACACTAGTCGTAGAAGCAGTAATAGATAGAAAATGAACCAATAGAAGCGGAAGACAAATAGTGATCGTCTTTATAAAAGGTGGCTAAATACAGTTTACACGATACAGGGATGTTGAATGATACAATGTGAAAACAGGAAACAATGACACATGGTTTCAATACAATACAAAAGAAATGATGAAAAGACAGCAAGACCCGACAGGCGATCTCCGGAGCATCCCAATCTCCCACTTGGTCTTTTGATCCTAACTCCTCAGGTAAAAATAGCACAACACGCAACCTAGGTCCGGCAAGAAAGAATATCTACTCTGGTACCCCAGTGCAATGGCGGCCCGAGTAGGGTGTGAGATATAAATATCATTAGGCCGGCACCACCGGTGTCAAACCCAATGTAGACAGTGTATAATAATTTAACAGTGAGCAGGTATATCTTGATTCAATAAGCAGAAAAACAAGGAATAACAACACCCATACAGGTTTCCCCAATGGAATCCTGACGGCTATACCAGCTTTGACTCATTGACGAGATATCAGTCTGATCATGCCACTATAGTTATATATGTAAATATTTATAGAAGATGGCATGGGGTAAGCATGCCTCCCACCCATCAACTGAAGATAGAGGGCACGAGGTATGAATGCCTCTCATCCGTAGTATACAATGGCAACGAGGTAAGAATGCCTCTCATTCCTAAAATATACTGGCAAGGGGTAAGAAAGGATCACTTCCATCACATTCATTCAACCTTAATGGGGTATAACTACCTCCCATCTATCACATTCATAATTCTAGTATGGGGTATAACTGCCGCTCATCCAAACATGTATCTCATCACTAGAAGTCACTAGAAAGGGGTAAGAATGCCTCCCTTCCAAACATGAATTGTCACACTGGCATGGGGTATAACTGCCTCCCATCCGACCACGTATCTGTCACACTCATCACTTTGGAATGGGGTATAACTGCCTCCCATTCAGACACACAATCATCACCAGGTGGAATCATCATGTGCGAACTCACATTACAACCATGTTTATAGTATACTACTTATGGCATTACCTCATAATCATTCAAAAGTCATATCACAATCTCAATCAATCATATAGCCCATATCCACGTAAATGGTCATATTCACATTCATACAAAAATGCTTAAGGAAAACCATCTCAAGTATCATTACCACATAATTTATCGTATTCAAAACATTTATATACAGTACATTATGCAACCCGCTCATGTACGGTATTGGCTAACCCCCAATTCATTCTTCATTACTTTTATATCATTTCAAGGACATATAGGGATTTACAAAGCATAAAGAGGTGATATAGACTATCCCTCCTAGATAAGTCCCATTCACTAGATCCATTCCATAAACATATGTCGTGCTTATTACATTATCCTAAGGCATGGTCTCACCAACCAAATACATTTCATTAAAGTTTATCCATTTCATCAAAAGAGAACAACTTTCATGCTCTGACCATTAGGTAAAATTCAGAGGAAGCATAAAATCATCAATTTTCACGAAAGAATAACATTTAATTTAGCAGGAAATTGTAATAATCTACTTCCTACTTTTATCTTGAAGACATCGCACCTCTAATCGAGGGGTTTTGTTTTTAAATTGTTATTTTAGTGACTAAGCAACCATTTTAATCTTGTCCATGCAATTCACACTCTTGGCACAGAAGCATTTAATTGAAACTAAACTTACATAATTTACATACTGAAGCAGTACAAGAATAACTCATTAACACTTCACATTAAATCAAAGGCAAGGAGAGGTATCCTACCTCAAGGTGGATCCATCCATCCACTCCAGCCCTTGTCACATTCAATCTAAAAGCCGATGCAAGTCCCCCCATGAGGAATATGTGATTTCACATTCAACCTATGCCTCGGAATCAAACCGACGGGCCGAAACAATGGCCATTCGCCTCGCCTTCGGTGGAGGATGTCATACGCACACCAACAAGGTCCCGAGGGACCTTCTGCATCACCCTAGAACAAGAATAAGAAGAAAGAAACTGAAATAAACACAACCCTAATCCTTGGAAGATTCAGCCGAACCAAAAATAGGGCAAGGTAATCCCTAAAATCGGCCAATGAGGGATGAGGAAGGATGGATGAGGCATACCATGGAGATTCGAAGGGGGAATCACCAAGAATGGAGGAGGAAGGAGGTGCGTCTGGGGGAGGACTAGCACGAGGCCGACAGCTCCAAGAGGGAGGGGTTTGTCTGTGTTCTGGCCGAGGGAAAAGAGGAGGGAGAGTTTATTATATTTTAGGTTATCTTTTTAATTTCTTTTTATATTTAATTTCATTTCAAAAAATCTAAAAACCCAAAAGGAGGGTCACACACGATTTGACTAGCACATTTTTCCAAACAGTGTGCCAATCGTGTGGCCTCTACTAGACACCCCAGGAACCCCACATAGGCTAGTCGCACAGTTTCGGAAAATCGTGTGCAGGCCGTGTAGACTCCTCTACCTCTGTATTTTAAGCCGCACAGTTTGGGCCGCACGGTTCGGGAAACCGTGCGTCAACTGTGCGCCTCCTGTTGTCGCTTAAAAACCAGCCGTCTTCGGGTCCGACAATCCCAGAACCCCTCAAGACACTAAGGAAACATAACATGAATTCTCTCATGTCCAAAAACATTAAAAGGAAGGGTCCAAACCTTCGAAATCCCATTCCAAACCCCGATCATAAATTCAACCAGTTCAGTAATTGTAAAAGTTCCATTTCCCCCCACTTTTTACCTGGTTTAAAACATAGGTCATTAAAACGTTCCCACCCCCAAGAAGCCATCAGGAACAACAGACACCTCACTCGACCTACAAGGGTCGTGAAGCTTCGTTCAAATGATCATGTTACATTTCACAATGTCCCACGCACCAACGAACATCCTCTTAAGTGAAAGACACTTAAGCCATAACACCTGAGCCAGCACTTGTTTTCCAACCAAAACACCCAGATGACTCTTACCCGAACCTGTCACACCAGATAAAAAATCTCATCATCGTATCTCCAAGAAACCAATCAAAGGTACTTCCAACCTTCTGTTTTAACGTTAAACGGTCAAAACCAAACTACCAAACCACCTTTTGAATTGACTTTTAAAAGCACACTCCAAGTGTTCCAATGACGTACCTAGCGTGATTTTGAAATTAT
The DNA here is from genome assembly GCA_963277665.1 of Viscum album. NCBI lineage: Eukaryota > Viridiplantae > Streptophyta > Magnoliopsida > Santalales > Viscaceae > Viscum > Viscum album. The sequence continues at coordinate 1,599,908,036 of OY728141.1, forward strand.
CTAACAGTCGATTTCCCCATCGACCTGAAAACCCCAAATAAGAAGAGTCAAGCCACTCCGGATAACTATTCAAGAAGACATCTGGTTGAAACCACCGACACTTTATAGGCTGAACAACGATGCCTCCTCCCATGGAATCTCACACTTACTATGAGAACGTTCACCGATTCTCATACCTGACTCTCAGTGTCATCTCTAAGATCAAACCATGAGAGAAACCACGCATCCCGCATGCCATGCCAAAAGAGAAAAACCAAACAAGCTCAACAACTTTCAAAAACATTAGCGCGGCGTAAGACCGACGCTCTCTTAGCGCAACCAGGACAAAAGAATGATAGGGGATATGATCATTGCATAACAGTGTACAATAAGAGGATTTTAAAAGGATTCCAGTTAGTAATACCCAAAAAATGGAAAGGAGAATAGTCTAACCACCCCTGGTCGACTCTAATGGAGAAACTCGACTTCACCTGCTGACACATCAATATTTCTAAACCGATCACAATGCCTTTTTCCCGCACAAGGCATTCTATGATCATTCACAACTTACCACTAAGGTCCTCCATGACCAAAGGTGTTTCTTAAAAGGGGATGGATACACCGCCAACCAAATCAAGTCGTGATGTGGAGAAAGCATCGACGCATAACGACACCTGCAAGCCTCAAAGGCATTCATACAAACCCGACCATTACGAAATGGTCTTTCTTAACGTGTTACTTCTACCCAGAAGAAATCACTTCACTAAACCGACATGACGCTTCCCACCTAAGAAGCGTCGGTGTCCCCAAAAGAAGAAAATACCAGCTTCTCATAAGTGAACTAGTTCATCAACAAATAAACGGATATATGTCGCTCCTACGATCCGTGATCACCACACTGAAACTTACAAGGAATCCAAAGAAACAATACCGACATGTCAACCACCCGAGTTCTCCGAACATTTTACCGAGCATTGGGACAAATTGATTCTCAAATGCTCAGGTCACTCTACCACGGAGATGACCCAAGACCGTACACAGTAGCACAAGAGATTTAATTGAGAGTCATGTCACCTTATATGACCGTTCTCATGGACAACGACTTACCAATCGTCCATTACATAAGGAGTCAAAAACCAACAAGCAACCAACCATGCCCAAGGCATGTCTATGATGCATTATCCGATGCTCAATTCCATAACAAGATCAAAAGAAGCATGAACAACTATCCGAACAAGGCTGTTATTAGAAACTGGATGTCCTATATGGGACAACGACACCCGAACGGTACCAAACATCAGAATACTCCCCACACAATAATGGCATAAAAGCTCCATGGGAGATACCTACTACAGGCTCCCCCTCACAAAGAACAAGTGACGACTCAAGAATTTGGTCACGCCAACAAAAAGTCATCAGGTTCAAAAGCCTAACATTTATGTCATTTTATAAAAGAAAACAAATGCCCATGGAAAACGCCTATGATTCCGTCTCAAGGCACTCGAAATAAAGACTTAACTTACCGTCACACGAGGTTCCAATAGGGGACACCACTACAGGTTCATTTTGAAAGCCCTTTAGATTTAATCACTCTGATTCGTTTAATGACATTAAAAGATTCAATAAAAACTTCAAGTAACCTTTCAAAACCAAAAATCACTAGGCATTTGAATTTTTTTTAACAAACAACTCAACACAAAGTAGGAAAGTCTCAAAAAACTCCCTTTTATCCATCAAACATTTATCAGGCATCCCGTCTTATTATGATAGTTTATCACAATAAATTCATTTTAAACAATTGAGGAAACCTATGAGGGTCCCCAAAATCCAATTCAAATAAGATCAAAACCAATCATCTATTACACACATAAGAATTTTTCAAAGCATGTTGCCATCACATTCATTATGGGTTGCCATTTTCCAACTCATGAAGTGCCCATACACTCCATGGGGTGAAATTTGGCTCCCATTAGACGAAAAAAGTACATTCCAGAAATAAACATGCTCAAAGCAATCATCTCGTCATACGGGTGGCCACCTAAAAATCTGTAAAGCGCCCATACACTTTACAGTTTGGCATTTTTCTCCCTTTAATCAAAAGCAATCTCATTTTACCATTTGACTTTAGCGGCCCATTTTTCTCGAAATTCAATCACACGGGTTACCCTTTCCCAGCTATAAGGTGCCCATACACCCTAAAACTGAAAATTGGCTCCCGTCATAATTGAAATAATTTAATTTGGTCAAAAAAACCAATTCCATATTAACTGAACCTAGCATGTTATCGAAATCAGTAACATAGAAACATGCTATATCACATAAGCATGGAATAACTACCACAACACCTATCATAACTGCAAGCATCAACTAATGCATCCTAGAAGGCATGGAATAATGGAAGGCATGTGATTTCTAACAAAGTGCCTATATGATGCATGAAATGGAATAACCTTGTATCATCGGGTTGCAACAGAAATGGAACCCACAATTGCATCAACAGTATCAACAGAAACCCAGTGCGTCACCCAATGGTGAAATCAAATCAACTATAATAATCAAAATCTTTAAAATAACAATTTCATTTGAGGAAATTTGTCTTTTACCTATACACAGGTCAGCTACTCCAGAGCATAGATTATTACCAAATTCCATCTCATTCTTATCCCCATCTAATTTCGCTAAATAGTAAAACAAAGCAGAAAAAAGAAACTCCTTTGATACCACTTTGTAACATCCTGACCCAGCTCACCATCGACCCGGTGGCCCGACCGGTTGCCACATGGCCTCAAGCATGTCTCCCCATATGCCAGAGGCTGTCGTCTAGAAGTGAGGGTCATAGGAGGTAATAGTTGGGAGACTATACCATCTTATTAGAGTTGCACAATGGTATCTAAGAGTAAATAACACTAGAAGCAGAAGCAGTAATAGATAAATAATGAACAAACATAAGTGGAAGACAAATAGTGATAATTTTTATAAAAGGTGGCCAAAGCCAGCTTACACGATATAGGGATGATGAATGATACAATGTGAAAACAGGAAACAGAACAACATGGTCTCAATACAATATAAAAGAAATGAATAAAAGACAGCAAGCCTCGACGGGCGATCTCCTGAGAATCCCAAGCTCCCGCTTGGTCCTTTGATCCTATCTCCTCAGGTACAAACAACATAATGCAAAACCTATGTCATGTAAGCAAGAAGGTCTACTCGGGTACCCCAGTGCAATGGTGGCCCGAGTAGTGTGTGAGATATAAATCTCAGTAGGCCAGCACCACTGGTGTCAATCCCAATCCAGACAGTGTATAATAATTTAACAGTGAGCCGGTATAACTTGATTCAATAAGTAGAACGACATATAATAACAACACCCGTCCAGGTTTCCCCAAAAGAATCCTGACGGCAATACCAACATGGTCTCATTGCCGGGATATCATTCCGGTCATGCCACTATAGTTACATATGTAAATATTGTTAAATGACGATGAGGGGTAAGCATGCCTCCCACCCATCAGTTGAAGATAGCGGGCATGAGGTATGAATGCCTCTTATCCCTAGTATACAATGGAAATGATGTAAGAATGCCTCTCTTTCCTAAAAGATACTGGAAAGGGGTAATAATGCCTTCATCCCATCATGTTCATTCAACCATCATGGGGTATAACTGCCTCCCATCTGTCACATTCATAATACTAGCATGGGGTATAACTACCTCCCATCCAAACACGTATCTCATCACTAGAAGTCACTGGCAAGGGGTACGAATGTCTCCCTTCCAGACATGTACTGTGAAACTGGCATGGGGTATAACTGCCTCCCATCCAACCATGTATCTGTCACACTCATCTCTCTGGCATGGTGTATATTTTCCTCCGATCCAGACATGCAATCATCACTAGGTGGCATCAGTATGTGCACACTCACATTACAACCATGTTTATAGTATACTACTTATGGAATTACCTCATAAGAATTAAAAAGTCATATCACAATGACAATCAATCATATATCCCATATCCATGTAAATGGTTGTAATCACATTCATACAATTATACTTAAGGCAAACCATCTCAAGTATCATTACCACATCATTTATCGTATTCATCACATTTATATAAGGTACATGAGGAAACCCTCTCATGTATGGTAGTGGATAACCCCCAATTCATTCATCATTCCTTTTAAAACATTTCAAGGACATATAGGGATTAAAAAATCATAAAGAGGTGTTATGGACTACCCCTCCTAGGTAAGTCCCATTTACTAGATCCATTCCATTAACACAAGTCGTGGTTATTCCATTATCCTATGGCATGGTCTCACCACCCTAATACATTTCATTCAAGTTTAACCATTTCATCAAAAGAGTACAACCTTCCATCTTTAATCATTTGGTAAAATTAAGAGGAAACAAGAAATCATCAATTATCACCAAAGAATAAAAAATATTTAGCAGGAAAACATAAGAATCTACTTCTTACTTTTATCTTGAAGACAATGAACCTTTGATCGAGGGGTTTATTTATTAAATTGTTAGTTTAGTAACCAAGAAAACATTTAAATGTTTTCCCTACAATTCACACTCTTTGCAGAAAAGCATTTAATTGAAACTAAAATTGCATAATTAACATACTGAAGCAGTACATAAATAACTCATTAACACTTCACTTTAAATTAAAGGCAAGGAAAAGGATCCTACCTCGAGTTGGACCTATCTGTCCACTCCGGCCCTTGGCACCTTCCAACTAAAATCTGTTGCTGCTCCCCCACATGGCATATGTGATTTCACATATATCCTATGCCTCGGAATCAATCCGACGGACCGAAACAACCACGATTCGCCTCACCTTCAGCGGAGGATGTCGTACGCACACCAACAAGGTCCCGAGGGGCCTTCCACATCACCCTAGAACAAGAGGAATAAGAATGAAAATAAAATCAACATAATCCTAAACCAAGGAATATTCAGCCGAACCAAATATAGGGTAAGGGAAGCCCTAAAATTGGCCAATGAGGGAGGAGGAAGGATGGATGAGACATTCCATGAAGATTCAAAGGAGGAATCACCAAAAATAGAGGAGGAAGGATGTGCGGCCGAGGGTGGAATCACGTGAGGCCAGAGGCTCCAAGAGGGAAGGGTTCGTGCTGGTTCTAGACGAGAGAAAATAAGAGGGAGAGTTTATTAGATTTTAGTTTTTCTTTTTAATTTCTTTTTATTTTTAATTTCATTTCAAAACATCTAAAACCTTAAAGGAGGGCCGCACACGATTTGACCCGTACGGTTTTCAAAACCAAGCGCAAACTCGGAGGCCTGTACTTGACACCCCTGGCACCCTGCACGGGCTTGTCGCACCGTTTCAGGAAACCATGTGCTGGCCCTGTGGACTCCTCTGCCTTCCTATTTTAAGGCGCACGGTTTAGGCCACATAGTTTGGGAAACCGTGTTCCAACCGGGAGCCTTCTATTGTCGCTGAAAAACCAGCCATCTTCGGGTACAACACTCCCTGAACCCCTCAAGACACTCAAGAAACATAAAGTAAATTGTACCATGTCCACAAACATTAAAAGGAAAGGTCCAAACCTTCAAAATATCATTCAGAATCCCGATCAAAAATTCGACCGGTTCAGTAATTGAAAAAGTTCAATTTCCCCCCACTTTTAACCTTGTTTAAAATGCGGGTCATTACATCAACCGCATGAGTTGAACTACCATACTCATGATTTAAAGGTTACCATGGTTACCCATACACTTAAGTTTTGAAAAAATTATATTTTAAGGGGAGGTTCATATTCTTTTTCAAACATAAGTGTTTAAGCTACATATTGTCTCATAAAAATATGAATATCATTCCAAATTAGTGGGGGAGTGACTTCAAATGTTTGATTTTGACGTCACCAACTCCCTGGGGATGAGGGATTTTCTAGAAAATTCTCTCATTTGGAATGTACCATTTTATGGTATCTTGGAATGGATGAGGAGTGGAAACTGATCATACTATTTTCTCTGTTTGATCTGGAAACTCATGTGGATGATTCTGGTATGGTTTCTAAATAGTGTTTAGTAATCATCCTATCTACTTGAGTCTATTTAGAAGGGTCAACAATAATATAATCTATTCCAGGGGAATTGAGAAATCCTATATAGCGGGGATACTATTTCTAGTTTTTCTATCCCATATGATGGTATTCAATTCTTAGAGAATCCATTTTTCATCTTAGTATTTATGAGGAACTCAGTTTTTAATGAATATTATAGTTCTTCATGGATCGTTCATCTAGGAGAGTTAATGATTTTTTATGAAATCATATAGTGTCTCTAATTTCTAGGAATGAAGTGTGATGTTGAATAATATGTGTCCCACTTTTCCCCCTAAAAAACAAAAAAAAAAGAATACGAATCCTTCTAGATTACTTCATCCTCTCTCGTTTCTAGTTTAGAAATGGGATGAGGTTTCCATGGACTTTTTTGTATTACACAACTCTAGATTGGAATAATTATATCTGGGTGGTGGTTGATTTGTTGATGAAATATGACCATTTGATTCTAATTAGGGAAACCAAAAAATTGGATTATTTGGGTAAGATATACGTGTAATAGATTGTGATGTTTCATGGGGTTCCCTATTCTAGTTTTTTTGATAGGGATCATAGGTTTGCCTCCCGATTTTGAAAAAACACTCCAAGAGGTGATGTGGACTCAGTTTAGGTTGAGTTAAACATACCATCCATAGAAATATGGTAAGTCGATGTGGGCTATTTCAATCATGGAGGACATTATCCATGCGTGCATCTTTGATTTTGGTAGATCATTGGACACCCATCTAAGGATGGTTATGATTTCTTAGGACACAAATTATCCTTCATTGATCTGAATGGTTCCTTTAAATTAATTGTATGGTTGCCCGTGCAGGTCATCTATTTGTTGGGAAGAGGTGGTAAGGCATCTATTGTGGGGCCAAGTCTCATTTAGAAGATAAAATGATGATTCTATATAAATATTAGTATTTGGTTACGTCATAGTGTCATAAAAAATTATATGTGCATTATAGACATTAGACTGTGGGGTTTCCCATTGGTGAAAAGGTTTTCATGAAGGCTTCTCGTTATTTAGGAAAATATATTCTTGTGAAATAAGTAAAATTATATTGAATATATATTGGGCTATTTGAGATCACTTACCAACTTGGGAAGGTTACTTTTCAGTTGAAATTTATAGTTTAGTTAACAAGTATAAATTACGTTTTTCATATATCTCATCACAAGATGTACTATCATGATCCCTCTCATGTTTTGATTCAGGAAGAGTTTGAGTTAGAGTCTAATGATTTAGTTTTAGAGCATCAAATAGAGAAGGTTGATTCTCCCCTGATACTTTTTAATGTTAATACTATCTCGTTGGATATAGTGTTATGGAAACAAAAATTAGTTTATCATAAGACTTAGGATCATGAAATGTTAGTGATGGATCATTTCCCTCACCTATTCCAAGAGTAACCTTCTACCACATAACTTCTATTGGAAGAAAAATATTATGATGGGGAGTTTTAACATCCCAATTAAAAAGATAAAATCTCTTTTATTTCATAAGTGATCGTTTAATGTTTTGGAAAGATTCATAGATAGTTTGGGGATTCCATGTAGAAACTAGATTGTATACTACATACTAGACACTTTCAAGACCAAAAATACTTATAAGACATGAATCCATTTTCCTGAAGATGCTGTGATTCTTGATCAATGAATGAATAACATATAATTCGTAAAATATGTTCACTTTATGAAATAGTCAATCATGTTTTTTAAACATGAGTTATCTCTTTTTTCAAAGTACATAAGTTCATGGAATTTAAATCATGAATCAAGTTTTCATGTCATGAATCATGCATGATATATTGGTTTTATGCACTGGATATGTAACCTATTTTCATAATTTTGATGTTCAAGCCTCCATGTTTAACCCTATGGCTATGCTAGTTGATTTTGGATATCTTCTTTCATTCCAAATTGTAGTGTTCAACACTTGATCCCCATGGTGGATTCACTTCATCTCTCCAAGTAAGTGTCCTTCTTCATATTCATTTCCATTAGACATGGCAATGGAATTTGATCATGTTTATAGAATCTATTTATCACATATTTACCTTCATTTGATTATTCTAGATATGTTATTTGACCATTTTCAAGGGAAGGTACTTTATTGGTTACAATTTGATTGGTGTGTGGCCATTGGGGTATTTTTTGACATAACCCCTCTAATTTACGTTTTAATTGGATTTAATTATGTGATTTGGTAATAGATTATAGAAAAAAAAATTGGGGTTTTTTTTTCATTCTATTGTTGGTGGATCCCATGTGGGCACTAAACACTTGAGGTTGAGGCTGGTGGTTTCATTACTAGCCTACATTGGATGAACTATATTGGTCTGATTTTATAAACTATATTATAAATAAATAGGCATGATTTATTTAATTGTGTGTGTAAAAGGAATTTTTAGAAAATGTGGTTTTTCCATATATAAGTAAAACAAAATGACTTTTCAAAGAATTGAAAAATGGATTTATGAAATGGTTTTAAGTCATGGTTTTGATGGAATGATTCGGAGAATGTATCATATGGGTAGCCTTGGGTAATTAGGTGGAAGTTTTAGGAATAAGCCTCATTATTTGTTACAATTAGGGGGTGCATTCATATTGTGTTCCAATAATTTATAGGCCAATTGAACAAAAATACTATTTAGACACTATTGGAAGGTTTATTTTCTCAGGTTTTCCACTACACCATAGATTCAGTGCATATATCTATGGCATTGATTCACATGATTATCTATGTTGGGTATGAGTGTTCAAGTTATCCTGGCCTATAGTGATCCTTGGTTTGATTTACCTATGATTTGTTTTATACTATTTATTATTTGATTACCTACATTGATATATGTGATATTCATTTGAAACTTTACCTGCATTAATTAGAACTATGGAAAAAGGGGAATTTTTTATCCTGAATTACATGTAAAAACTATTTAACAAATTATCATGCCTTTTTTATTTAAATGTTGAGCATGATCGTATATAAAGACTTTATATGTAACACCTCAATGGGATTTCTCTAATCCAGTTTAGCTCACACTTTATATATCCCTTAGGTGGTCTATATACATAGTTATGTCTTTTGATGTAGGGAAAGGAAAGGCACCATAGTGAGGAAATGAGGTTTTCGTTAAATGGTATTGGGTTTCAGATAGTGAGAATATGAGAAATCTCCCACCTATCACTTCGAGTATCTATTTCTCATTTTGGTTTTCTTTATTGGCTTGTTTGACACATATCACAGTGTTTGTTTAAATTATGTTGATTTGTAGTGCTACCACAATTTCCATTTTTGGTAATATTATATATTCTTTTTTTCTCCAACAAATTTTAATTTTTCTATTTGTATATATATATATATTCCACTTTTTCTTATGGTTTGGAAAAATCATTCCCTCTGTTTATTATTGATGATTGGGTTCAAGTAGCCAGACTGTGAGGATCAGGAACACCCTTCAGTTATGTCGTAGATCAAGTCAAGTACAAGTTTTTGAGGGAATCCCAAGTCCATTAGTGATATCTAGAAACATGAAAAAGAACCCATTGAAAAATAATATACTATAATAATGATATACAATCTGATATGAATTCAAACTATGTAATAAAATCTCATTGTCTTGATATAGAAAAACTCGTAGGTTGCATCCCATTTTCATTATCCAATTTTCTCTATGTTTTGTTCTTTCAAATTCAGGAATTAAACATTCTAACTAATCTTTGTGTCCATGGTTTTATCTATCCAATTCCATTTCCATCAAACATGTTGAGATAGAAACAAAAATTAATTAACATAGTGGATAAATTCTTTTGGACATTATCCACTAATGAAATATGGCTTTTGATCTACCCAACACATGCTACCATTCCATGAGTATATTTCATTACAATTTTCAATAAATCATCAAAGTACATAACTTAAGATATTAATTAATGATTAAATTTAATAGTAATGATCAATACACAAATCTTTTGATATGACCAAACAAAGAAACATAAAATGTATATTTTCTATTGGGGGTGTTTTCTCAAAACATCTGTTCCTAGAGATTACTAAGGGAGAACACCATGTGATGGTGTCTCAATGACTTATGAGCCTCTTTCCCCTAATAGTCTATATCATTTGTGTCCCAAAAAGAAATATCATCCAGCCAAAGAACATTGTATTAAGTAATACATTCCTAGCATCTAAAGTATCTCATCATAGTGAAGAACTGCAATGTACTTTCAACACAAGATATATCCTTATGAAATTATATCATACTATATTGTGTAGGGGATCAATCATGATGTGATAAGAAACCAAATTAATAAACAAGAAAATGAATACATGAAATCATGTATTTATAATTTAGTTATAGGGAAGGAACTCCTATATACTCCCAATTAAATGAGTCCCAACTATTAATAACCTTTCATTCACTAGCTCTCACATGATACTCAAGCCTCTATTGAGACAAATACTTTAATAAGGGATCTATTATGTTTTTATCCTATGCTCACTACAACTTCACCTCATTTAGGGAAATCCCTCATGAGATGAATGTTTTTACGTATATAAATTATCATTCGATCTGGAATTGGATGTTTAAAGAGATCCTCCATTTCAATTTTATCACAGACAACTCTAATAAGGTATTGAAATCTAGGAGACACATCAAGTTATAGGACGATGTTTCTAATACAAAATGTTTCCATGACAACGTTGGATTCCAAATTTACTTCGCCTCTTCTATAGAATCAAATACAAATTTCTATTTTGAAGTCTTATATATAAAAAATCCTCCATTGAGAAAAATTCAAATACTGACTATTACATTAGATCATTCTGATCTATTTGAATGATATAATCTATATAACTATTTATGACTAGACATTTAACTCTTCTATACATAAGGAACGTATCCTTAGTTGTTATTAGATACATTAGGATAACCACAAAAGTAATCCAATGATATTATCCTAGACCAACGTGATATCTTATTACAAATGATCAAATCCTATGAAACAAAAAGCATCATACATAAAATTATATACATGATAAATCATATCATTTACTAACATGGGATCTGATTGTACCATGATTCACTATTTTATTTCAACATTATACCAAGGTATTAAAAATATTATTGAATTGAGAATTACAATTGTAATAATTAATTGAACATCATTGTTGATTCAATTGTTTTGTGTTTAGAATTTTTAAAAAGTTAAATGTTACTTGTTTTGATAATTACATTGTACCAGGTTGTGATTTGGAGGGAGAAAGATGATGTTGATGAAAAATGTTCTACATTAAGAAGGAATCCAAGAATACCTATGTACTCAATCGCATACTTATATTGCTCTGTCATGCCAATTGGGTTGAAATTTTTTGTGGTGATCTAAACAGAAGTCGGATACAACCTTCATGAAGAAACCCTATATCAATTCTTCAATTAAATGGCCCATCATAACTAATCTATAAAACCAAATAAATATGCAAGGAGTCAATAGTTTGCCTATATATTTTAATATTATCTCTTACTATACGAAATATCTAGCTGCCAAATTGGATTGGGGGAAATATTAGAGGTCTTCTAAAAGGTCACATTTTTGGACGGAATGATAAGACTTTCTAGTTTCTAAAAACCATGGGCCAAGTCCTTTCTCAAAATCAGGGTTCCCAAAACAACCTCCTATTTTGGATATAAATGATCTTCTTGGGAACCACATTTAGTAGTCCGACCAGGAGGGGAGGTGATACCATTTTGTTGTCCAAAATTATTCTTCTTATCATCTCTAGAATTTATAGATGCTATGTGATGTGATATTTAAACATCTTATTCTTCCTCCCCTCCCACGGATTTCTAAACCCCTTGTGATCACATAGGGAGGAACGTGATGTAATCCCGAGCTTCATGTTTGTATTATTTTAAATTCTATTTTTAATTCCTGGGTTTATATTTTTACTTCATACACTATTATTATTTAATTTAGTCATTTATGGGTATGTTATACTCAAACTCAAATGATTGTGTTTGGGGGTATCCTTTCATGTGATGTTTCACACACCGTTCATCCCTTTTTCTTCCATCATTCAATTTCCTTGTTTGTGTGGTTCATAATGGTCAATTGAACTCACATAAGAATCATTAAGGACATTAATATTTATTTCATGATATAACTAAAAAATATTATATATAACTGAATAACACATTGATTTGTTCACGTGTTTCCTTGGTTAGTTTCGATTATGAAGTTGAACATGAATCACTCAATCATCAATAGTATCATGTGAATAATTGTGAGTTTTCAACTAAACCCTAGAAAGCATACTAGAATAAACTCAATCATATTATGGTTCAAGGTGTTACAAACCATGGGTTAAAATATTTTTACCCTTTATCTTGAAGCAATTAATGATGAGCATCATGATAATTCCCCGGGTAGATCACGCTTAATTAATTTTGTTAATTTCTATTGTTTTATCGGTTTTTTTATTGGGAGTATTAAATTATAAAACATTATGTTTTTAAAAATCCCATTACCCTTCTATTTTTGTAATCACAACCATATATTTGAATTAATGATCTAAGGCTCCATTGAGAGCCGTCCTAGGGTTACAACTATAGTGCGTAAATTATACTACACTAAACATCTAATTTGATGTTCTCAACAATGTGATCGTGATCCTACTCATTCTCTATCTATCCTACCATATATAAGGAAACATATTACTAGAGAGATAAATAATGTGTGAAACTGGATTCACTCCCCATCTGGAATTTTCCATATTGTTCATATTCAGTATCTGGTTATTGTACGTACTATGACTTAGTCAGTGTATCCTCATTTATCTATCATGCATGGTCTTGATCCCTAGAATGTAGACTTCTTCTTATAAGTCTATCTTGAAGAAACACTTTCCCAACCATGCTTTAAACTCTTATAAGTCCAGTATCTTTTTTGTACTTTGTAACATGTCATAAACATATACTACTAAAAAAAATATACACACCAACTAAACTACTTGTAAGTAAATGTCTAACATTTATTCATAATTGATCTAAATTATTTTACAGATTCATTGAACAGAATTTTCCATGACATTAATGATTTCTTTATTGCATAATGGATCTCTACATCATTAATACACTTATATAATTTTATTTTGTCCCAAAGCCTTTAGGTTGTGAAATATACACATATTCATGAAGTATCCTATTATGGAATGATGTTTTTACATCCGTTCACCAAATATCATAGTCATCCTAATCTATTATAGCATTTATCATTATGATAGATTTATGCAGGGAAAATATAGAAATGCTTTTATCATTGTCTGTGATATGATGTTTTCTAAATCATATAGCCATTAGCCATGTTATATATATAGAAACTAGACATTTCATGTACAATTTTATATTGAATACTAATTTTATCCTAATGGGATTTACATAGATTTTTGGGTCAATCATAACCCATAAATAGTTATAATATAATTAATCCAACACATAATCAATGGATTCATATCTTATTCTTCTTTTGGGCCGTCTACTACCTCATTTTAGGATGATTTTTAAATATGATTCATTAAATAATGAGTTACCATCTTTTGTGACTAGAAAAATATATCTTTCTAGTTCACTTACCTCTCTAGTGATCCAATATTGTACTTATGGTTCAATAACAACTTATTCCATTGGGTACTATGGAATCTATTTCGGTACTAACTCATATGTATCTTGAGAAACAACTTCATATAATTAAATCTTAACCCCACTATCCCCTTTGAGGATTTGTTCCCTCTTAATAAATAACTCTTTTTAAGAAACTATAACATTTTTATCTGAGGAATAAAATAGGTTGTAGCCCCTCTTTTACTTTGGGTAACCTATAATGATAATCTTTTTTCCCCAATTTGATAATTTTTCTTATTTCACTATGATAAAAAAAATTCCACATAGCCCCATTCATAGACATGTGAGAAAATGGGTTTCCATACACTATAAAACTAAAATAGAACAAAATAATCTTCTTTAGTTGGTACTCAGTTTAGTGTATATAATACCATGAGTCATCATTAACCACGCCATGTTCAGTAATGTATTTTTTCTCATTTCACTAACACCACTCCACCATGGACTACAAGGCATAGTGAGCTAAGATAAAATTACATAAACCCATAGAAAGTCTATAAAATGTTATTTATGATATTCACCACATCGATTAGATAAGAGTTTAATTATCTTCTTACAAAGATGATTCTAAACATTATTCAGGATGTCCTTGAACTTCTAAAAGGATTCATACTTATAACTCATCAATTTGATGTATATGTCCTACTCAAGTCACAGGTAAATATAATAAAGTGTGAGAATCTAGCTTCATACTCTACCTAAAATGGTCCAAACAAATCAATGAGTTCAAATCCTAGAATCTATATAGTCTTTTATTCATTACCACTAGATGGTGGTTTTTTCATCTTACTATATAATAAAGAATGACATATTTCATGTAGTTTTAGCTAAAAATAGTATACACAACCATCTTTATACAACATATCCAAATGATTTTCATTTTTTGTGAAAAATGAGATGAGGCCACTAATTGGTGTGAAATGAGTCATATGAATTTAATAATGTTATCAGTTTCCAATATTTGTTTTGTGTAATTTAATACGTAATGGTTGTTATTCAGTTGTATCGTACCATAACATATTCTGTCTTTATAAAAACTTTAACTGTTGTTTCTAAAAAATAAAATAAATTCATCCATGAATAAATATGAAATAGAAATAATTTTTTTGATGAAACGAGGAACCTAATAACAATTATTTAAAAACAAAATCTATTTTTTTTTGAAACATGAGTGGTAGACTCCAATTTATAGAGAATTCAACCACATTTTATTGGACACCCATAGATAATCCTCACATCTAGAAACCATCTGAAATATACTTTGTTCGAGTATTTGGATACAAATTTGATAAATAATTAGTGTATCTAATCCCCAAATTGAATATATGTATATAAATATTACACTCGATAATAAAAAAAATAGATTCTATCTCTTTATTCTTTAACAGGGTACAGTTCCTCTCCCAATTTCCTTACTTGAGATGTGAAAAATATATCAAATTATGTTTTATTACATGCCTCTAGATCTTATTATTCTTTGAATAATGAGTCTCTAGATCCATAGATATTGAATGAAAATTCAATCCATTTTTTTTCTCTTACTATATTTGTCATCACAAGGATCATGGGTGGTTAGTAGAAAATTTCTTTATCAAATCGGTGAAATTGAATAAGAAGTTATAAAAGATTCTTCCCCTTAGGTATCATATTCTAATTCACAATGACAATATAGAACGTTATAGGTAGTAGAGACATATGGAGGTCTATGTAAAACTAATCAGGTGTATTATACTCAATGATTTATAAGTGTTCTATGTGTCCAAACATCTTGAATACATGTGGCTTAGATGGAACTGACAATCCATGATTTCATGTGAACAATGCATTTGAGTTATCATAGCTCTGTTGTATCAATGTTACCTAATAAAGAACTAAAAAGTGAGAAACAATGCGATATAAATCAATATCCACATATATGTTTAGAATATCACTTCTCCTAGAGGATATCCTAAAAAAATATACACACATTGAATCATCAACAGGTTTTAGTTTGAGAGATACTTATTTTTCACTACCCTATTTCAGAAGAGAAATAAAAAGTGAGGTTTCCAACACGAATAATTTCCATTCATGGAAGAGTATATCACATAAGCACCTATATAATTCCTAGAAATTAAAATTGGTGATAAGGATGAAATTATCTAGTATGGATCATATTATTATTTTCAAAGTCATATGTTTTTCCATTTCTATAAAAAATTAATATAAGATTATTCGTATTATTTAATTACAAAAAAAATTATGAAATTTAAATTTCACTAATGCCCATATAATCCATTGAAACCTAATATCCATCACCATTAGTTTTAAAATATCATATTTTATAGATATTCTAGTGGAAAATTCTCATTTTCCTTTCTCATAACTTAAACCTAGGACTAACTTGTAAATTGGAAAGTTTTATGTTGGGGTAACTCAATAAATGTATTAATGCATAGTGAATTGATCTGTTTAGTGGATTCCCTAATTATTAAATCTTAGATAATGATTTCCTAACTCGTTCCAATTAAATACACCAAATAATTCTTGTTAACTGAACCCTTGACATGAACCGTGTAATGTCAACCAAAAAAATTAAAGTTTAAAGTTCCCAGAAAATGAAATCTCTCAAACATAGGCCAATCAATTACTTTGAACAATATGTTTGACTTCAAACTTAATTAATGGAATTTTACACAAAATTAATATTTTATTTGAGGTATTTTTATCATTATTATTGAGACTATATTTTCTCGTATCACATGAGATGTTAATATTAAATTTATTTTACTAATGTGATTAAACCCATCTGATTTTTATTGCAAAATCCAGTTTTGTTTTATTCCATCTTTCAATCATGATAAGTCATTTATGAAGTTATATTTTAGTATTTATAAACATAGATATCCACCTATGAAACAAACTGAAATATGATGGAAGTGTCATGATTATGGGATTATATACTGTTAAATTTTTCTAGAAGACGATGAGCTAACATTTGACCCTAATGGAAAACACATTTTTCCATATCTTGGTACATGTTTCTATATTAAACATTCTCTCATATGTATCACCCAGATTGTCATCACCTCAACTTTCGAACTTGGATTGCCTCCCCTAAATGTAGAGTTCTATATTTATATAATATTATACTCACATATAGGTTATGGGATTTAATGGATTTTATAAATGGTGTTTATATAAAATAAACTGTAGTAACAGAGACCCCAACATTATAAGTAAGAAGGGATGACACACAATATATCAATTTAAATAATTATTTATTAATAAATAGAAATCCAATGTGATACCCATATTTGATCCAATATCTTCATCATACACATGGCATTTAGTGAACATAAATTTTCAATTTAGTTATCAATTATGTCTATTTATTATTTAAAGTATGATAAAACACCACGAATTGGTCTAATTAATTCAATTTATCTTAGTATAATCTGAGAATCTTTAAAATTCATCATTCATAATGTTATCAAATTTAAAGAAATTAATTTTATTTATAATTAATAGAGTAAATAATATATTGGAGGAAAAACATGTACTCATCCGAACAATCTAGAATGATTCTTGTGCTTTTATATTCCCTTAGCATGTAACACACTTTACATAATAGGTAATTAAATGGTGCCTACATTCAAAAAAATGACAAATAGAACACATGTGAATTGCACTTCATGTGATTATCTTGATGTGAGAGGAGTACACTATAATATGAACTTATAAATCTATATTTTAACAATGATATTAATTCAACATATAGATAGTAATCCTATTCCATAACTTCTATTTTCAAATAAATGATTCTTAGAACACATGTGAATGCATTTAATTATATAACTAATTCTTTTATACATATTAAATGAAGAACACCATTTATAGTAGAATACATGTAATGTACTTGGTTACATGATATTTAATGTCTTCTATATGTTTCTGTGAAACATTACTTTGGATTCGGTGTCTTGTTTATTTGATAATGTATATGATTTTCAAGGACATTAATACCCCACAAGACATGAAGGCTCATAGTTCCATGTTTTGTTCAACATTATGTTTAATAAATACATGAATCACTTGGACACCATGTTCTCCCATGTGAAGAGATGAGTACTACATGTCATGTATGAATGTAACAAAGTGTGGGGTTCTTCAAGACATACACCCGCTAGTCTAGATCTAAAAATATCTAGTTTTATTAGATCTTATATGATATCATCTAGAATATCCAATAACATAATGAGATATATGGTAGATACATATTTACATAGAGTGTAATTGGATTTTCATAGAATATATAGTCTTGTACCATCCGGATAGACTACTTTTCATTTCCATATAGTTTTTCATGATGTCTCTTTATTTTATCTCAACCCTTTTATCAGCTGTGTGTGAAAAAATGAAGAATGGTAAGAGAGAACAATGTTATGATTTCAATATAAAATAAATTTTATGTGAGAGAAGTTGAAAATGAATTTCATTCAATCAATGATTAATAATTAATTATAAAATAACCATATAACCACTCTTGTAACACATGGAGATTCTAGGTGCACCAGAAGAACCTTTAAGGCATGGTAAATTTGACTTTTTGTCTTACTTTAGAAATAATCATTTTTACACTAGATTAATAACACCCTGACCAATGATATAAAAAAATTATTTGACTTTATTAAATTGGGAACTATTGGATGGGGTAATCACATGCAATTTATAATTAATTTATAGGTAGATATAGGATTACCTAACCTTGTAATTATTTATTTTATTGAGCCAATTTAGTTGATGTCATCATAAGTTTATTTCACTTTAGGATACAGGTGTGAAATATATTTTGTAGTGATCCAAATAGTGAATATAATGTCGAACAATATCCATATAATCACCAGGTTCTAGAATGATCAATCCGGATCACTTGCATCATTCATGGGAAATTACACTATGAATCCGCCAGAAAATTATTGATGTTCTCTCATTACATTAAAAGAAAAGTATAGTGTACAATTTAGATTTCTAAAACTATCTCTTTGGTTTGAGAGTTCTTTCCACAATCCATGTGGAACACAAGAGTTTTTTTTAAAGTGAAATAATTATATATTTGTAATGGTTGGTCTTGTTTAGGAAACACATACAAAATCCCCTTTTAAATTACATAATTCTTAGTGAAACCCATTTAAAAATAATAATATAATTATTATTATCATGAAATGAGAACCACCTAATAATAAATTATTACCATTTAAATCATTTACATATAGACCATTATGCTCACTTATAATATATTCCTCATTATTTACCAAACATTGACTAATGAATATTTATTTAACAAATAAATATCATTGAATTATTGTTTGATAATTATAATAAATATTATATTGATAAAATCGTTAAAATATATATTGTCTTCTCCTTTAACAAAAAATTGAATAAAGAATATTTATTTAACACATAAATATCATTTAATTATTTACTGATCAATATAATAAATATTATATTGATCAAACCTAAGAAAAAAATATTTTTCATTATTATTTAACTCACTTTTTCATTTGAAAATAATTTGATTAAATCTTGGATTTCAAAAAGACCTAAAGAAATATTAAACCAAAAAACATATATAATATTTATTCTAACTTGTTAAACTCATAATTAAATTTAATAGAAAATGTATATATAGTTAATTTTTTACCCTCTAGGCCTCTTTCTCAGTGGAAATAGGTGGATATTCCTAACATCTAATGTTATCTTCTGGAAACCTGTTTATTTACAGATAGGGAAAAATTCTACTATCATAAATACATAAAACCACCTACGTATGCTTTCTCAGTAATATAATTCCTTTATTATAAAATCTCTAATCATACGGGTTACATATTAGTTTCATTAGATATTCTGATCGATGTTTCTTTACCTTACTATTTAGAAATTAACTTTCCAAGTAAACATAAGGTGAATGGATTTATGAAGGATATTCCATTTCCATCAAAGGCTTGAGATATCAAATTCCATTAATTTATAGAAGGGTTAAATCCATTCTTATAATATTAATTATTTGAGATTACCATGGTTTTACACAATGAAAATATGTCACAATGTCCTATAAACCTCCATCCATGGGAGCTTATATCATTTGTGTCCCGTCATAAAATATCATTCATCTATAGAACAATGTTTTAAGGAATAATATCATAACATCTAAATGTATCTCATTATTGTGGGGAAAACTATGTACTCTACATATAGCATGTATCCTTACGATATTATCAAATACTTTTTTGTATAATGAGATTACAATGATATGATAATAATATTGAATAATATTCACGAAAATTAATTCATGTAATCATGTACACAGAATTTTTAAATAGGTCACTAATTCCAAAAGGTTTCTCATTGATATAATTAGTGTATTTCCCATTATATCCATTATTGAATCAGTTTTTTCTTACTCCATCCATTTCATTAAAAAATTTAAGATAATAATGATTAATTTAAAATGCTAATTTTCTTATAGAAATTGGAATAAATCATAAATAACATGAATTTATAGGTTTCAATTTAGGTTATTCATTTCTTATCAAATATTATGTCCTCTAAACATATCATAAATATGTTATTTTATCCTTTATAATGGTTTATATAAGAAACTAAATTCCCAAAGAATACACCTTGGGAGTCTCAAACAAGGCGTTTAATTGGGTCTCTTTTTTGTGTTCTAGGGGACAGTCGATCTAAAACCCATTCAACCTTTTTAAGGTTATTTTCCTCTGGTACATCTATGCTGGATCCTATATACCATTTTATTATCCACACAAGTATGTAATTTCTAGGAGAAACACATAATATATACTTTATAAAAACACCGGGATGGTTTCCAATGCTTATATTTATCTCTTATACTATCCCTAGGGTTTTAACTAAAGTTACCAAATCCTGGTCTCCAAAATATCTAAACTCTTCCAAAAAACACTGAAATATTATTTGAATAAAACTATTAAAACTCAAGAAAAATATGATAGTTTATATTATTTTAATGAGATAAACATTTAATCTCCAAAAATAGTCTCATAATCTAAAGAATAACTGGATATGTGTCTTTGAAGAGTTTCTACATATGAAACCTATCCTACAACACTTTTGAACTTTTGTACATACTTGAGTAACATAAGATCCCTTCTTTAATTCTCATGAGCTATAATAATATTCAAAACCAGGGGAATGGAAACATAATAAAGAGGTGAGCTCAAATTCTCAGTAAGGAAGAACTCAACATCTAGTTATCAATTGTAATATCATAAGAATAATAGTATGCATGATATGGGTATAAATTTTTTATCAAAATTTAATTTAATACATGATAGTTTTCCATGAGTCATGAAATCAGACATATATAGGAAAACATATACCATAGAAAAAGGGTGTGTAACCATGGGATAATAAACCTTATCCACGGATCATAATCTTAGGATTTTGGCATGAAATGCAAAATTATGTTAAGAAAAGTAATATAAATGATTCTGTTCCATAATCATAAGAATCAGATATCTCTTTATTGTGATAATATCTAATAATCACCACTATTTTGTGTATATCCTTAAAGGATCACCCACGAGATTTTGAGCTTATCTAACAAGGTTCAAAAACTTTTTGTAAGAATAAAAATTATTTCTCAATATATATTATATAATTTTATATTAATTATTATCCGATTAATTTTAGGGTGATAAATGTCCCCAACTATCATTCATTTGTAATATTGATTTCCACTCGAAAATAATTCACTTATCGTAACATAAATAACCCATGAAAAAATGGGTTTCATGAATCATATAAATGAATAAAAATCAATATACCATATCATAAAGTACCCATGTAAATAAAATTTCTTTCATAAAAAAAAGGTTAACAAAATCATTCACATTTTATAGAATAAATAACACGTGAAAAGAAGAAAATGTTTCCCCAAAATTCCAAATGGAAACACAAAAATTAAACTCAAGAATGTAAAAGGATTACGCCCATAACTCAATAAACACAAAATTTTACTTTATAATAAAATTTATAGGTTGATTAATGAAAAATAATTTCAAAAGAACTAAATCCTTTTAAGGTAATGAAGAAAATTGTATGAAAACAGTAAAATATTTTTTATAATTTTTTTTAACATTGCGTTAAAATAAGTAGTTGAAAAGAAAATTACAACTTCAATATTGAAAATATGAATTTATATTTTTGAAAAAAATCTATAAAAGTATTCTCTAAAAAAAATTATGTAAAAATAAATAATTTTTGTCCAAAATACTAGAGAGGAAGATACAACATTTAATAAAGAAAGGATGGAAAATATTTTGAATATTTTGAAATAAAATATGGAAATCACATAAATAAAAATAGAAACCCTAAATACAAATTAAAATATGAGAAAAGAAATTTGAGGGTCATCATGTATAAAGCATATTTTGGTTTCCATATAAAAATGAGAACATTTTTGGGAATGGGGAATATGTACAAAAGAAGAGAAAGAATCATTAATGTTTACGAAAATTATTCTAAAATATGATATAATTTTGAGAAATAAATCCATCCAGATCAATATTTTAATTAAAAATTCCTCTCCTGAAAAGGTGATGAGAAATTATAGTATCATCATAAAATAGAACATATACATCTTTTAAAACCATAGTATAAAAATCATTATGAATCATGAAAATATGTTGAGTCATTAAAAAATCTTACCTTGTATTCTTGATATCTCTATCATTATCTAACCTCATATAAAATAAACATAACTATATTAATTAAATATTTTATAATTTTATTAATATACATAACCATTTATAAAATAAATTTATAATTACTCTCTGTAAGTTTATTATGTATGATTTATTTTCAATATCAGGTGTGGGTAATCTCAGTTGTTTTGAACTTGTTTCATAATATAAATGTTGTTCTCCATTATTCACACAAATTTAATCACTCAAAAATTATATTATTTACTTTAATTTATGTCTTATAATATTATATAAATTTATAATTTCATTCATAGAGTGTTTTAGTTATGGTTCTTGTAGATAAAAATAATTGATAAGCACATGGTGAGGATTTTTAATGAATGAATGATTATATTCTAATTAATTAAATTAATAATAATGTTAACATTATTAAGAAAAAAATTATTTTTTTATGTATCATGATTAATTACTTTTACATACTCATCTATGTAATTATTTTATTGAATTTTTCAAGTTGGTGGTTAAACTGACACAAACATGAACATATCGTAAACTAGAAAATCTAGGATCCAGTGGAGACTGGTCCTAAATATATATGTATATATATATAATGGAAGGATTATTCAAGTATTAAAAATTGGATATTACAAAAACCAGAGTGAAGTTTACCAAAAATGTCATCCTCTATCGTTGTAGAACAACAATCTGGGGTTGTGAAGGGCTGCATGATAGCCTTTTCTAAAACTGATTTATTTGATAGAATGTCTGCTACCTAATTTACTTCACTGTAAATGTGATAAAAACAAGTTGTGTTGAGTTACCTTATTAATACTTTCAACATAATAATGTATGATATTCCATGTCACATTCCTTATTTTGGTTTTTAAGAATAAAATTTCAACATCAAAATCAGATTCAATCCCTAATAAATTACAATTTTATTGGACAATATATCTAATTGTATAAATAATCACCCATAACTAAGCTTCATAGATGACCCTAACTCTAATGTGGTGATAGAATCACCCTTTTACAAACCAATGATATTTTCTAAATAAACCTACACAACCTAAAGGCCATGGTATTTCAGAGGCTTCCCATTCAAAATTTACATTGATCCATTAGTTGATTGGAGGTCTCCATCAAATGTACCTGAGAATTCTTTATATTCTTGGCTGGCCTAAAACACCATGGAGATGAAGAATATTTAAATGTGTCGTGCTATTATTTATGTTTCTAGTTTTTACCATAGCTTCTCCATCCACCTCATGATTAATGGATAGTATGTCCGACTGGGTAGTTCACTAATCTTCCTCAAATAGCGTGTTGTTCCGATTCCTCCATATTCTAAATATATAAGTAGATACTGCCGCTAATAGTAGGTTTTGTACCTATATACTGAAACCCGTAGTGAATATTCATTTCAAAAAAAAATTAATTTTCATAACATTATGAATGATCAAACCAAATTGGGATCCAATATATGTCCATAGGATCTATGAAAACATGCATTAAAGAAAAATATATTGTAAACTCTCTTTAGAACTCATGCTTGGGGAACAAAAAGTAGTAATTTTAATGAAATCCCTTTTGAGATGATCATGGGTTGGTAGGATATTTTTCTAATTCCATCAGAGGATAATGAAGCCACATGGAAGAATAAAATGATATTTGAATTGAATTAACTATGTGGTGGTTAAATTAAGCCCCTACCTTCAAATTTAGATAACTAATTGGCATTGAAAACTCCAAGTATGTTTGGTTTCCAAACAAGGATTTAGTGATCCATTAATGTGTATCTTGAAATTTCAATCAAGACTTGTGGTGTGATAATGTTGTAATATTTGTAAAAATGCGATAAAAAATCAAAAATCAACATGTGTCTATCATCAGGTGGAACACATCTTTTGTCATATATTACATTATAAAGCCATTCAGTGGTCCAATAATTTATATTAGAACCCCTACTTACCATAAATTTAGTATAACAAGTGATCCTATTAATGGAATAATTTATAGAAGGACAAAAATATATGGAATAGTGGTATTTATAACCATTAAAATGCTTCCCTTTAAACCTGGTATCATGGAAGTCCTCATGAACAACAATGGAAATCAGATTCCATGTAAATTTCTGGATGATACCATCATTAAAAATTCTATGGTATTTGATCCCAAGGCCACCTAATTCCATTGTTTTAATACATTATTTCCATGAAACCATGATCAAATTATTTTCATGTACTAATCTAGTTTATATAAAGTTTCTAACCATGCTCGGAAGCTCTTTAATAAGACCCCTAGGTCCATATTGGATTGAGAAGGAATAAACAATCTTGGATATTATAACAGAGATGAAAAGAAAAATTTTACTATCTTAGGTAATTGATTTCCATTTCCACTTTTCCATTGGATTAATAATACCATAATATATTCCTTTTAATTAATTCATTTCCACCTTGCCCCAAAATTGGAGAATACCATTATAGATGGAGGGGAGATATCCCCACCTCACCCAATATCATTGGTTTATTCTTTTTTCCTGCCAATGGATATACCTTCACAGAAAAGCATGAAGTATTTTCCCCAAGTTACAGCCTATCTAGAAAATTCTTCACACTTTGAAAAGAATTCCTACACAGAGGAGATGGTTTTTAGGCTATTCCATGAAATAAAATTTCATCATTGCAAAGAATCTATGAAGGAACAAAATAATTCTCTCCATCCTTGATTTGTTTATAATGTCCAATTTGGGTGAGAACATTGATGAATCGACACTACTAATCCTAAAAATGAGAAAAAAATCCTTTCTAGAATATCACTTTGTCCCACACCCAATGAGCATTTGAAAAAATCTATTGGAACCCCATTTATGAGAATAGACAGCCTTAAAGAGATATGTATTCTTCTAACAAGACTGATAATTCTTTCCTAAAATACATACCTTCATAGTATCTCATATATAATACTCCATTTTTTTTGTCAAAGTCCTTATAAAAATCAATTTTGAGGGAAACATTACCCTCCTTTGATTTACCCTTATAAATATTAAACTATCTAAAGCTGTGAAGTGGAAATTATAAATACTTTTCATAGGGAAAAATCCAAATTGATTTGGGGTAATATAGTCCAGAACCATTTTACCCATCCTATTAATGATGATCTCACTAATGATATTTTGGATTGAGTTTCCAGGAGAATCATTCCTGATTTCTTTATTATTAAAATCATTTTCATTCTTGGGTATTAAGGAAATAATGAATGAGTTTATCCTATATGGAATAATGGAGTGGCTGTAAAAATTCCCGATTTCCTAAAAAATATCATCCTGCAAGATATCCCAATAAAACATGAAAAATTTGTTAGAAATCCCATTATGACTTGGTTCACTCTCCATGTTTAGAGAGTATAAAGCCTCTATAATTTCGTCCTTATATCGAGTCTTGATAAGAGCATGGTTTTTGTGCTCCTCAATAAAAGGAGTGATATTTTTAACAATTATTTCTATGTGTGTCATCCCATCATCAGAATACAATTCTATGAAATTTCCCATCACTGCCTGAGAGATCTCATTTTTAGTAGTGTTATTTTTTTCATTTATACTAATTTCATTATTCCTAAATATAGACCTCTTCTCCTTATCAAATCACTGGAAGAACTTTGTGTTCCTATCTCTATATTTTATCCACTTGACATTCAAATGATTTCTATCCAACCCTTCTTTAGTCAGAAATAGACCATCTATCCTATTTTGAGCATTAATTTCCTACATATATAGAGTAAATTGATGTGGATTCCCATATGGTTGCATGATTGTTATTCTTCAATAGTTCTAATTTTCAAATATAGCTTGAAAAGAAAATTAATGCTCTATATTTTAAGCTTTTCCTTAGTTTTTTCAATTTACCAACAAGATTTTGTAGAGGATTGTCAAAAAAATTAATATTCCAAGACTCTAAAAATGTTAAATTTATCCAAGAGTCACAATCAACCCATTATTAAAGAGAAATGCAATAGGATCTATAATTTTCATCTGCATGTTGACATCTACAATAATAGGATTGTGATCAAAGTGGTATTTTGGGAGAGTGAATCCTGAAACCCCATGGGTAGCACTTTGATCACCCATCTGAACACATAATCTAACATGATTTCATGCATTCATACCATTCAATGTGTATCATCTTGAAGTGAAATTAGCCCCCACAATTGGGACCTAAACAAAATTACAATGATCAATACACGAGGAAAACTCCCTAGAGGTAGCATGATTTAAATTATCTTCAATATTCACATTCACATTTTGAACAATATTAAAATCTCATAGTACCACCCATTTTTTATTAATACCTTAATAAATCACCTTGATTTCTCCCAATAACTCCCTTCTTTTTATATAGGATTTGGAAGCACATAAAAATTATAATAATAGATCATATCCTGATATGTCATAGGAAATAAGAACATTTTCTAATTGCATGAAAAAGTAGGTATGGATCGTTTCATGCCTTAGGACTCACAAATGATACATATTGGAGTCATGATAATTTTGGGAGACAAATTTTTATACAATAGAGTCCAAATTAAATGATTTTCGATTAGAAAAATTGATATTTGGTTCAACAATTACCATAAGAATGTGCTTATAGGCCAAGATAATATTTCAAAGGGCCTATTACATTAGGGTGTTCCCTAGCCTTTGATAGTTTCAATAGACTATCTTCATTTATAATGAGTATAACCCCTTGCTGAGGACCTCACTGCTTTTCCATAGTCTCATGACCCTTACCTTTCCTCCCTAATTTTTTCTTTCTTTCCTTTTGAGTCACTACGCATACATGTCAGTTTCTTAAATTTTTCTACTAGAGATTCCCCTTAATTAACCTCGTTCTAGGTGTTAACAAACAACAAAATAATTCCCATGTATTCACCTTATTCATACCAGAATTCACCACGTAGGGGTGATTTTATTCCATGAATATACATTCTGAGAGTTTGATTTCCTAGATACCTTCTTCTTAGCAATCCCATAGGCTCGTAAATCTGAAAAAACCCCATCTAGATCACTTTTTTAGTAGTCTGGAGCTTCTAAAATTTCTATTGGTGTTCCTTAGGTGTACTCACACTGTGGGAACCTGGGGAGGTATCCATCGAGGCTTGTTCCTACCCAGCTATGTCGTGCATAATCATAAATGATCAGAAAGATGTGTTACCATTGAATAAATAGGCACCTATGGGTAATCCTTCTCAAGTTATACCTCCTATGAACAAAGAGATACATACAATATTGTTGATGAAGGATGTAGGAAACACACTGGAATAGAATTTTATGTTTCTTCAATCGCAACAGTTCCCTGAATTCTTGCTGTTGGAAAGAGGTTCCCATCAGGGTGCTTCATTCACTGGACCTCTTTAATGATTTCTTTTGAGTTCTCTAGTATAGGGACAACAATATTCCCCACCTTAGAACCACAGATAAAATTTGGGAACGGTATGTATGAGGACACATCTCCTTCCATTTGAGTGTACTCTTCATTGTTCATCTCAGTGGCAGGTTAGGAGGCATTATCAATATTTTGGTCAATTCCTTGAATTAATCCCTATATAGGTGATCCTATATTATGAGTGGAATTATTGTCATTCCTTATTCAATTGGGCCATCAAGAGATACTCCAAGTGTGTCCAAAGGATTATGCATCCTAGGTTCTGACATGGAATCCACATAAGCTTCCTCTATCATATCCACAAAATGAGGGTCAACTATATCCTTCCTCTTTAGTTCAGGGGTCGAAATATCATCCTTACCCTTTATCCTAGAATAGTTAGAGTCATCATCACCCTTCATCTTACAATAATATCACTCCTTTTCAAAGTTACATTACATAGAAATATGAACAAATAACATGCAATTCAGGAAAAACATTGTCTTCCTTTTGTATTGTACCATCAAGTTGATGATGTTATCCCTCATAATTAAGCATATTTCTTCCACTAGCATGATAGCCATGTCAACTTAAA
The DNA here is from genome assembly GCA_963277665.1 of Viscum album. NCBI lineage: Eukaryota > Viridiplantae > Streptophyta > Magnoliopsida > Santalales > Viscaceae > Viscum > Viscum album. The sequence goes on from OY728141.1 coordinate 1,599,936,528, forward strand.
TAAGGATTATTTTATAGTTCCAAACCTTGGGTTGTGGGTCTTCTTATCCATCCTATTTGGATTTCTAATGGTTGAGGAAATGTCCCATAAAATTCATGGATGCCAATAAATCCAATTTTTCTTGCAGATATGGATCCAATCTTGCATATATGGGATTCTTGCCATTTAGGGATCAAAATTCTGATCCATGTCTTTCATCTTCAATAAACCAAGCCATAAGAATAGTGACATAAGATTCCAAGCTCTTGGTATAAGGTCATCATATGGGAATCTGACTTGGTAATACCCCCTTCCCATTCCATTTTTCTTCCATTCACTAAAACCCCATAGATCAGCAATATTGCATGTAAAGTCATGAAATTTATAAGGACTTTCACCCTTCTAAACAAGGTCCCTCGCAATTATTTAGTACCTACACAAGTTGAGTCATTTAACAACAACCTCCTAGTCCTTGAGACGTTAGTTGTATATCCCTTTAGAATTATACTTCCAAGGGGTGGAAGATCAAATCCAGTGAATGATGGGTTTGTAGCCGATTTGACCACCTTAATAATTGGCTTCTTCACACCCATTGATTGGTCCAATGCCCAATCATCTACAATCGGATTCTTTGAGTCACAATGTAATAGCATCCCATGAAAAACATGATCAGCCAATGGTGGGATCTTTGAAAGCCCTGATGGATTCAACTTCTCTCAACCATCTCTAAGTTTAGGGAATTCACCGTTCTTGCCTCCATCTATTTAATTTCTTTTATAATCATATAAAAATTTATAAATGATTATGATTTTAATTGGTTTATTTTGGAATAATATAACTACAATAGTTGAATGATGATATTATTTATAATATTTTATGTTTTTGAATTATAATTTAATAGGTTTTAATAAATAATAGAGGAACTGGAAGAAAATTGAGATAAGTTACATCATGGATTCGGAAGTCTGTATAATAAAAAACTCATATTTAAATCTCAAAAATAAGGATAGGGAATGAAATAGGTTTATAATTTTAATCTTCATAATAATAATTATATTCCATATTAGTTATTTAATTTCACCCATTTAATTAGAAAATAAAGTTGTTAAAAGATAACTAAATTCATCACTTCCTGGAGACGATAGTGCGCACAACTCATAAATGATGGATTTTTTTGTAATAAAAAAAATTCAAATTTTTATAATATTAATTACATTAGAATAATTACATTAAGTAGAAACCAAATAATTATTTCATTATACTATGATTTTAAAAATTTATTTTCATTGTAACATAGAAAACAAATGAGTTTTTTGGAAAAGAAAGTACTCATGTTGAGAAATTAATGATTCCCGTAGAAGACTCCATAGAAATAGAGGTCTTAATTCAGTCTCATATAAATTGTGGATCAATTAAAATGAAAAGGGATATAACAGAATTATAATCTTAATATTTTCTGGTATAATTCAAATTCCTTAAGTGGTCTTGAATGGGTGGTGTGTTGCCCATTTTAAAATATATGTCAATGAAATTTTTGTAAATATTTCAACTTAATATATAGATAGAACATGTTTCACATGTCATGTGGCTAAAAATATATAATTTAATGGAGTAATGTTTTATATATGGTGTCTGATACCTCTAAAAATAAATTATAAACATATTTAAAAAATGCATCCTTCCCTTTACCTTTTGATTTAAAACATTTATAATTTTATATTTTACCACGGTATGTAGGTGCAACCTAATTAATATACTTTTAATGACTAAAATAATATGAAAATTGTGACACATTTTTTATATATTGATTCCAAATGTAAAATAAATTTGATCATATAATTCATATTTTTTTAATAAAAATAATATTTAACATTAGCGCATGTAAAACATAAAAATCGTTTCTTAGAAAAAAAATGTATTTTTAATCTAAAAAATGTATTTATAGCGTAATGTTATCCATCTATTTAATTTTCATGATATAAATTTTTATTATTATAAAATAATAAATTTTATGGGGCTTTAAAATCTATACATAATATAATCTTACCAAAATAATATTCAATTAAAATGAAAGACCAACAACATTTTCATTTATTGGAAAACATTAGTTATATTTATAAAATGTTAAATATTGGTTTTATAAATTCTGAATACTATATCCAAATAATATTGTTTTCTATTTTAAAAAATATTTAATTCCTTCCTTTTTATAAAATTCTATGTCTTTCCAATGACAACATCAAAATTTACAGTTTTAGTAAAAACATTATTTTCCATTATTTACATAAAAACTATATAAGAAAATAAAAAAACATACATAGATAATTATAAAATTAAAAATTCATAAATGACGATAATTTTATCTATATCAAATTATATAATTTAAATATTTAGTTTTTAAGTAAAAATACAACATATAATGAAAAATTAATTTATTTCAAATTAAATAACTTTTTGGTCTTTGAGTGTATATCTTTATAATTTATTACTATATTTCATATACTATAGATTTTATTATAGCTATATTATTAATCCAATAAACCACATATCATTTTAGCTTATTTTTTAATGTATTAAATACTGCTCATATGGTATTTAATTAAGGAAATTATATTCTAAAGATTTTGTTCATTGGAAATGGAGTGTGTTTATTTCCTTGTCACATCATCATGAGAATTTAGAGAATAAATATGAATATGAAAATGATAGTTTGGTGTTTTATGAAATGATATTAACATTGATTCATAACATCTCATTTTTTATCACAATTTGAGTGATCCTACCACTAGGTGTAGGTTTATGAGATGGGAGGTCTTAATTGGGATGATAAGATAGATCTGATGTGAGGCTAAGGACAATATGTTCTCCATTTACTATTTTCCTTAGTCTTATTTCTGTATTTTGTATGAACTACCCATGGGGTGACATTATATCACTATATGATTGACTTCCGGAATGTCCATTTTTTATATCATTTTTATTCAATTTTTATGGTTTTCTTTCTACTGATATTATATTTGTCCCACAATGATGGTATACCTATTATAGAAGTTTGTTTTATTAGTAGTGATTTCTTAAGTGAAATTGTAATCTCCCTGACTCTGATTCCACTTAAAGGGTGCCCCAAGAATGGTGGGCCACATGGCCTCAAGAGTATCTCCCAAAATGCTAGAGGCTTCTCACTAGATGCGAGGGCCTTGGTTGTGTCATTGGGGACACTATACCCCAATTATCAGACTGTAGAACAGTGTAAGTATATAAACAATAGTAAACTGTGGATCCAAACTTATGAAATAGAAAAATGAGAATAAAAATAATTCTATCAACTGGATCGATGGTGATGTGATTCTATGTTACATGAAAACTAGAAAACATAGATACAAGAAAATAAGCATAACATGTTCCCCAATATAAAAGAATGAAAAGGCTATTCCAAGCTTCCCAAGATCCTACTCCATCATATTCTATGAAGCTCCATCCTATATGCACGCAATAAAGTGTTTGAATTTGTATGCATCCCTTTTTCAACACATACAACCATGTAATCTACTCCGGGTACCAACTAGCACCCTGAGAGGGTTTGAGATAAATCTCAGTGGGACACCACAAAAAGTTTCTATAACCTCTGACCCATGTAATGGAATATAGAAGTGTGTAGGCATGCATATAAAAAGTAAATAAAATAGTACAAAAAAACTAAATACCCAAATACATGCTTCAACCCTCGGCTGGTCTCTAAACATGTAACTATTTCATTAATTAAGTAATTGCCATTTAATGGTAATAGTTCACGTGAGGCATAGTAATAACTAAAATCACCTTGGGATAGTATAAGTTCTGAAGGTTCCAAGACATAACAAGGAAACCTAAAAATGATATTCGGTGAGGGAGTTCTAGGGTAACAACCAAGGTAATGTAGGTCTCATGGAATGCTAACCCAATAGTATCTATGTCTATCTAATGGGTAAGAGTGTAATCCATGGAGCATAATCCAATGCATTCCACAATAAGGCACCAACCAAGTCTAAGGTGATCGACCAAGGTAAAATAAGGATACGCTTGAAAGTGCCCTATGGGCATTTACCATGGCACCTACTAGTCAATACTGGAGCTAAGAAGTGTATCTGAGGTATCATGTAGTAATTTAAAGGACCCTATGGTATTATACCGAGAATCCAACGAATAGACAAGAACAGACTCTAGGTGGGTGTCAACCTAATAAAATTGAATCCTTAATCAGAATGGTGTTCTCGAGTATTAAGGTATTATTCTCTCTGAATCCAAGGTGAGCTCGATTCATTACATTCCTATTTGATATTGTAATCATGTATACATCCATTAAGTTCAAGCCCTGACTTCCATTAGATTTGATATTCTAAGTAGAATTTCAACAATTTAATCCAGTCTTAATTTCCCATTATGGAATATTCAATCATTGAGGTTCACTCTGATACCTTCCATAAAAATGAAAATGGGATCTAAGAACATGTAACCATTAGTCCATCTCATTTGATAAGTCCAAGATATATACTTGGTATATTTCCCATTTCACATTTCCCATTTAATAATCAATTTGGAGAACTTACTTTAGGTGAGTCAAGTGTTGAAAATACATGGTACATTCCACTATTAAATTATCATTAACAACATGCCATTATTTATAGGAAGGCCCACCATTATGATGGTCAAGCGAATACACTCTCTAACGATGGCTCAAACATCCCAAAACACTAAAAACCCAAAAACGACATAACCTTTGACATAGAGAAGATTGTCTTGTGGGTGTAGCTTCTAACAACAAAACAAATATTTTGAAAGAGCATAAACTGATGATTCTATCAAGTATAATCGTGGCATGTAAATATAAAGAAACAACTCCCGATGAACTCGGTGGGACCCACATGGATAATCCAAAGTCAATGAACATTATGGATGAGTTATAGACCACCCACCTTATGGTTATACGACTCTCCTCCTCTGGCATCGGCCTATGATTTTCCTCAGATTTGAATAGATCTAAGAAAAGGTGAAAAAATAATCAAATGATGATATCTTGGTCGAGAGAAAGAGAGAAGAAGAATGACTGTTGATGACTCAATTACTTACCGTTGCACATCCATTGTAATGAATGAAAGCTCAAATGGATGATGGATGAAGTATATCTCTTGATCCCTAGATTTGGTCTACAAAAACCTCCAAATTGAGAGAAAAAGGGACTAATCCAATGGGTTTACAAGATGGGGAAGAAGATACGATTAAATAGACCATTAAGGGAATTTTGAAAAATTTTACCAAAAAATTTATCTCGCGAATGATTTGTGTGCGTGTTTTTTTAAACCTTTCATAAACTATGTAAGATGGTTCTATCCAAAATAACATCCTCTACACGGTTTGATCAAACCATTCGTAATCCATGCATGGGTACCTGGGAAAAAGGAATGTTCACACAGTTAGGCTGCACGACTGTGTGCCAACCTTGTGAGGTGCCTCTATCCAGAAAAATACAATCATCATGGTTTTCTAATCTATATGTAATTCCTACAATGTTTTCTATAAACCATGTTCGAAGCCTTTTTTTTCTCAAAAATATGGGTTTCAGGCTCTGAACCAATCCCAAACACCCCTGAGATATTTTCTAACCCCTTTGGAATCCATATTAGGTATGATGTAATGATTTACACTGAAAATAAAATGATCAATGTATGAGTGAAAAATTGGGTTCTTACAGTCTTCCCTCACTTAAAAAAAACTCACCCCCAGAGATCTCCTTTTAAGGGAATGGAAACATTGTCTGATAATTACTCTGTCTGTTGGGCACATACATTGGCTTCCCTCTCCCAAGTCGCATCTTATACTCGGTCATGCTACCATAGCACCTATACCATAAAGACAAGCCATCCTCAGAGAGCCTTTGTTCTTCAGTTAATGATACACTGTGGATACTCCACAAAGGAAGCATCAACATCTAACTCAACTTCCTTGGGATCAAAAGTATGATATGAGTCAACATGATATTAGCACAGATATGATACAATAAAGATGTCATGCATGTCATGATACCTCTGAGGTACTAGAAACCTATAGGCTTTCATCCCAAATCTCTCTAGAATCTCAAATGTCCCTATGTAACGGGGTGGAAACTTTCTCTATATTCATAACCATCTATGACATAACCTGGGAAATACCTAAAGAAAAAAAGATCCCAAACCTCGAACTCTATAGGTCTTCGATGATGATCAACATAATTTTTTTTATCTAAACTGAGCAGTATTCATACATTTTCTTATCACCTAAACATTCTCTAAAGTCACTTGAACGAGATGAGGACTTAGTAGGGCTTCCTCACCAGCCTCTAGCCAGCACATGGGTGAACAAAATGGCCTACTATATAATGACCCAAAAGGAGACATCTAAATCATCCCCTGAAAACTATTATTATAGGTGAACTCAACAAGAAGGATATGATTTTCCCAAGAACAACCAAAATCAAAGATCCATGGTAGAGTATATCCTCTAGAATATATATCATCTATTCCTATTGTCCATCACTATATGGGTTAAAATATATTATTAGAAGCATGTGAGTTCCCATGGCTTGCTCCAAACCCTGCCGGAACCATGAATTGAAACAAGAGTCCCAATATGAAACGATAGTATGAGGAACCCCATGCAGTCATATGATCTCATGGACAAACATTCTTCCAAACTTATCAACAGAGAAATTATCTTGTATAGGAATGAATTGGGATTATTTCATTATATAATCAATAATTACCAAAATAGAATCACTACCCCTAAGTGAGATAGGAAAGATGAATACAAAATACACATCAACATCTTCCAATTTCTATTCTTGGACTAAAAGCGGATATAAAAAGCCTGCAGGTCTATGGTGCTCTACTTTCACCTGCTAATAGCTAGAACACCTAGTGTTAATGCCTATTATCTAACGTTTCATTCCAGGCCACCAATACTGGATTCACATATCTCGATACATCTTTGAGATTCTCGAATGAATTGCCAACTATGATGGGTTGGACTCTTTAGTCAACTCCTCTATCAAGTATGTGGGAACCCAGACATATCCACATACACACAAGATGCCATCTCCATCCAGAAAACAATCCAAAGGTGGTTTATATTATACTATACTATAACGAATAACCTAACCTTCATGATATTAAAACAACCTACTCTTCACCTTCTCATGGATGGATGATGTAACTGATATGGATGAGAGGTAAAACAGCTCATGACTATCATGAAACTCCATATGAATCTCATAAAATAGGACCATTAACATCCATTTATCACTAGGTTCTTATATGGACTGCATTTGTGTTTTCTTACTTAGTGCATCAACAACCACATTTCTCCTTCCAAGTGTACAGAAAATTTAAAAATCAACAAATTGTATATATTTGACCCATATCCACTGTCTGAGGTTCAAGTCACACTAATATAAGATATATTTTAGGATCATTTGGTCCTTTTACACCACAAATCACTCACCTAATAGATAATTTCTCCAACAAAATAAGCCATGGGAAACTAACTCTAGATGAAGGTCGTGCATTGGGTAATTTCTCTCATGAGGCCTCAACTACCAAGATCTGTATGCAATTACTTTGCCTTCTGGCATTAACACTACTCATAGGTCAATTCCTGATACATCATATAAGATGGTATAACCTATACATAGTTTCAAAAGGATTTGATTAGGTTCTGATAGAAGCCTCCTTTTCATCTCTTGAAATGATTTATCACATGATTCCCCCATGTTAACATAAAACCCTAATTTGTAAGACCAGTAAGTTGTGATGAAATATTTGAGAAGTATTTTATGAAATACATGTAATATCCAGATATCCCCAAGAAACTATATATATCAAACACCTTCTTGATATTCTCCTAGGAAACTACAACAATATCATTTTCAAGGTCAATAGATACTCATGATTCTGAAATGATATGACCCATGAAATGGAACTGGTATATCCATAAGTGGGACTTAGAAATCATGGTATAAATCTGATGCTCTCTTAGTGAACTAAAAATTATATCAAGATGTTTTTTATGGTTACTACCAGTGAAAGAATACACCAAGATTTCATCCACAAAGAGCATGAAAAAAGAACTCAAATAGAGGTTGAAAAACCTATTCATCAATTATATGAAAATGGAATGTTCATTCATTACACCAAACCACATAACAAGGTACTCGTATAGGCCATACCTTATATAGAAAGTTATACACGGTATGTTTGATGGTATGACTCACACCTGATGATAACCTGACCTCAGTCCAATAATTGAGAAGAAATTTCCTCCTCAGATATAGTCAATGAGATCATCTATTCTATGATGTGGATACTAGTTCTTGATTGTAATATGGTTAAAACGATAGTAATCCATGCATAATCAAAGACTTCCATCTTCATTATTAGTGAAAAGCATGGGTGAACCCTAAGAGTATGTACTAGGTTGTAAAAAACATATAAGCTCTGGATCTTCTAAATGTTACTTGAGTTTATTGATTTAGGTAGGTTTCATCTTGTAAGGTGGAATGGATAGTAGAGAATCTCCTAGAACATGATTGATTGTAAACTCTACCTCCCTCTTAGGAGGTATGCAAATAAATTGATTGGGAAATAATTCCATGAAATGATCAAATTTTGGACGGAAATCAGTTTGAAGAAAACCCTAATCATATAGGAAATGATTTTCAATCTGGGGGATCACTCCACATAGCCCATGATGGTTTGTTCCAGCACTCCCATCCTAGAAATTTCACTCACATATGAGATAATAACATCTTCATTATCATGATGTAAGCGAGATCCTATAGTGATACCAATCTATAAAGGATAGATAATAGACTAACCAAACCATCCCAAGAAATTCATAGAATCTCATCATCTCGAGAACAATGAGACTCCACAAGAAAGGGTAATTTCATAACTTAAGGGGACAACACATTCACCAGTGAATTCCCTTTTCTCATACATCCAATGGTGTATTTAGGGTCATTACACCATAGAGATATTTTATATCTATTCTGAGACATTCCAAAATAGATACAAAAATTAATGAGATTCAATCAACTATATAAAAAAAGCAGAGACAATAGTAGTGGATACTAGAATAGTACCTTGTACTGTAGAAGATCATGTAGCCTGAACCTCAGGTATTGGTTGTAAAGCATGAAACAGAAATGATACACAACCATGTGAAACATATGGAATACTACAATCATGGCTCATATTCCAACACTAGTAGTGATCAGTGGTCAGACGACCATGGCCACAATGTCCTCATTGGCCAGAACTGCTAGTGCTATTATAATTCCCCACCTAACGCAGCGTAAAAAAATTCTCAACTAAAGGTAGAGATGCCATTGATCCTTTATCAATTGAATCTGGTGGAAAGGTCCTACAAAAATGCAAAAGATGACCAATACATCCACAATACTGACACTCCATTGGGACTCTATCTCATTGGGTCTTCTTATTACCCAGTCATCCGCACTGACAACACACCATAGAGCTATCAAATTGGATACTCTGACTTCCATTACACTGATAGGAAACCTCTAGGGATCATTTCTTTCCACCAAAATAATTATTGGCTTGATGCGGCACTAATCCTTTAAAAACACTACTCATGTCATCCATCATGTTAGGCTCACTGATTAGGGCCTGATCAACAATTGCAGAAAAGGTAGGAAGGTAAAAGATATTCACCAGAGTTCGGATGATGTAATCAAGCCCATCCTCAAAATTCCTAGCATGAAAAATCTCATCACCATCTATAAGAAGGGAAACGAGAATTAAATCAGTGAAACATGATGAATATTTCATAACTGACATAGAACCCAACTCAAGATACATGATATCTATATCTATGTTATCTATCAGTGTTTGAGGAAATAACTAATCATAGAAGGGAGTATGGAAATCAACCCATAACATGCCCTGATGATGATTTTCCTAGGTAACCACATCCCACCAATTCTTAGATAAATCCTGAAGAATGATTGAATCAAGCTTCACTCTCCACTCTGGAGGTGTTTCCAGATGCTCAATGATATTTTTCATAGCCACTATCCAATATTCAAGAGCTCAAGAACTGTCTTCCCCTAAAAAAGTTAGAGTATTCAACTACTGGAACTTGTGGGTCAGATCATCCATCTTGGGTTCAACCTATGGATAAATATGCATGGAATTAATTAGATATAGGAAACAATCATGGACTTGAGAAACAATTCTCGGATCAAGTACAACAGGAGGTGCCTCATTTGGCACTCTTAGAGGTAAGACTAGCAGCATAGGGCCCACCACGTCTAGAGCATGATCGTCACCACCTTCATGGAGAACGACATGAGGACTTCATGGAATCATTGGTCTAAAAATGCCGATCACACACCTTAGAATAATATTAGAAGTAATGTGAAATAATCACTAGTAAAAGCTGAATGTATGAAAACTCACTAACCAAGGTATACTACCCAAACTACTCACTTATATGAAAATGTATCACTAATTTCTCAAGTATAAGTTTCATGAAATTTTTCTAGTTAATTACCAAGTTTACTCCTTTACATTTCATAAACATGATAAGGTAGGAAAAGGATGTGAAACCAATTCATTTTTTATTTCAAGGTTCACTTTATTATGGATATCCATTTATGATGAATAAGTGTCCATACAGCTATCACAAAAAATGACACCCATTAATTAATAGTATAATGGCTCGACTTGATAAATTTATCACCCCAACCAATAAGTGCAGGTACGCCTCATGAATTGAGATAGAAAATCACTCAATCTCATCCATGAGTATTACAAGCATAAGCTAAATATCACAACATAACTCAACAATCACAAGGGTATCAAGTAATGCAATATAGTAAAATGCACCAATATTGCATGGAAATATGAAGGACATTTGAATTCTAAATTCTAATAATGATGCATGTAACAATGATCTTTTCCATCATATCATCGGGCCAAGGGTGAAATAAAATTATCAAATAGAGTTATAATCAACAACACCACATAGCATGTGCGTCACCCAATTGTGAATTAATATCATATGTAATAGGAAAAACCAGAAAAAAAATTATAATTTAAGAAACATGGTTTTTACCTTGAACATGGGTTCATGACACCCAATAACGAATTATGACCAAGTCCCCAGAATTTCTATTGTACAATATATTGTCTCCAAATTGTAAATCATGAAAAAGAAACCACCTTTGATACCACTTTGTGACGTCTCAGACCCATATTCCACTTAATAGGTTTCCCGAGCCTGGTGGGCCACATGATGTAAAGTGTATCATTCCAAATTCTACAGGCTACCGAAAAGCAATGATGGCCTAGGATGTGTCTGTGGGGAGACATTCCCCTCATTAGCCGAGTTTAGCAGAGTAGAAGGATATAAAAAATAGTAAATAGTGGAATAAAACTGATGCAATTGATAAACATGAATAACAATAACTGTATCAACTGGAGAAATGATTTTTGATTTCATGTTACTAGAAACCTAGAAAAAATGGATTCAAGACAATAGACCTAACATGTTCCACACATTAAAAGAAAACAAAGTCTACTCCATGAATCCTGAGATCCTACTCTATCATTTTCTATAAAAATCCATCTTATTAGCAGACCATCATGTGTTCAGAGCTGTATGATTCCCTTTGTCAACACTTGAAGTCATGTAATCTACTCTGAGTACATAACAGCACCTCGAGAGGGTGTGAGATGGATCTCAGTTTCCCCCCACCAATGGTGTCTATAACATCGGGCCCATGTAATGGAATATAGTACTGTACATGTATGCATATATATTGTAAATAAAATAGTATAATATATCTAAACAACCAAGTACCTACATCGGCCATAATATAGTGTCTGAATATGTTACCAGTTAATTAATTAATTAATTACCCCTAAATGTTAATAGGTCATGTGATGCCTAACCAATACTAATATCACCTCATGATTGTATAAGTAGTGAAGGTCCCAATACATAACAAGGAAACCTAAAAATGATATCCCATGAGTTAGTTCTACAGTAAAACCTAACATAGATCTCACAGAACACCAGATTAGTGGTATCTGAGTCTAGATAAGGGTAAAGAGTTTAATCCAAGGAGGGTAGTCTAAGGTATTTTACAATAAGGTTCCTAATGAGTCCAAGGTGATCAACCAAGGTAAAATGGGGATAATCAAGGATAGGGACCTATGTGATTTAACCTTGGAACCTACTAGTTAATGCTGGAACAAATGAGTGTATCTAATGTATCATGTAGTAATGTAAAGAAACCTATGGTAGTATAGTGGGTATTAAATTAATAGAAAAGAACCAAAGTATAGATGTGTGTCATCCTTAAGAAATCCCATCCTTGAATAAGAATGGGGTTCTCGAGTCCTAGGGTATTCTCCTCTCAGAATCCATGGCGATCTAGATTCAATCCATTCATATTTTATATTATAAGCATGAAACCATTCATTAGGTTCAAGACTTGTATTCCATTAGTGTGGATAGACCAGGTAGTGTTGCTACTAGTTAATCAAGTCTTAATTTCCCATTAAGATATATTCAATCATTGAGGTTCACTCCACTACCTTACATCAAAATGAAAAGGGGTTCTATAGACATGTAACCTTTATTTCACATCATTTGATAAGGTCATGTTATATACAAGGTATATTTTCTATTTCAAATTTCACATTTAATAATCAATTTAAAGAACTTACCTAGGGTGGGTCAAGGGGTGAGCATACATGGTACATTCCATTATTCTATTCTCATTAAAAATAAGCCATTTATTATAGGAAATCTATCCTTTAAGAAGGTCAAGCGAAGACACGCCCTAACGGTGGGTCAAATGTGACAAAAAAAATAAAACCCAAAAACATCATAAACATTGACATGGGGCATATTAAGTTGTGGGTTTAACCACTAACAACTATAAACGTATTTTGAAAGTGAATAACCAAATGATTTTAACAAGTATAATCATGGAATTTAAACTTAAGAGGCGACACCTGATGAAATTGGTGCTCCCCACACTGATATTAAAAATTCAACAAATATTAGATATCAACTATAGACCACACACCTTAGGGTTGTACAACTCCTTTCCTCCTATATCAGTCCTTGATTTTCCTCAGATCACAGTATACCTAAGAAAAGGTGAAAAACGCTCACATGTTGATATATAGTTCGGGATCAAGAGAAAAAAAAACTGTTAAATAGGTCTCGATTACATACCGTTGCACATCCAATGTGATGTACAAAATCTTGATCAGATGTCAGATGAATGAGATCATTTGACCCCCATATTTGGCCTTGTAAAATCTCTAAATTTAGAAGAAAAGGGCTTAATCTCACTTGTTTATTATTTGGGGAAGAAGTGGTGAGTAAATAGATCATTAAAAGAATTTTGGATATTTTACCCATAATTTTATCCTGCACATGGTTTGTCCACATAGTTCATTAAACCGTGTGAAAATTGTTTGTGATGGTTCTACCCAAAATAACATCCTTCGCTCAGTTTGATCAAACCGTGCATAATCCATGCATGGGTACCTAGTAAGAAGGGGAATTTTTACATTTAGGCTGCACGACAATGTTCCAACCATGTGATTTGTCTCTTTCCAAAAAAACATGATCTTCAGGTTTTTCCAAATGATGCAGAATTCTTGCACAGATTACTCTAAATCGTGGGCCAAGCCTGTTTTTTCCAAAATGATGGGTTTCAAGCTCTGAAAATTCCTCAGACACCCTAGGAATCTCTACAGGTCCAAAGTGAAGATTTAGACTAAAAATTGAAGGATCTGTACTTGGGTGAAAAGAGATTCTTATATATATTTAGGGTATATAGTCACCTAATTTGGTTGGTCTATCCCTCACTAATACATAGTATCCTCTGGTGTATGTGGAGGAATTCTTAATTTTCTATGATGAATTTTTTCAGGTACTATTCAGGGAGTTTGGGTTGGTCATGTTATAGGATTGGTATCTACATGTTATTCTCACTACAGATGAGGATTCAAAAAGACTACACAACATAATATACATGATACAAAATATAAAAAATGTATAATAATGTTACCCATTATTCTCTTCTATAAATCATTCTAAGTACATTTAATATTCATATGATTTATTCCATAATACTCTATTAAAGATCCCTTATTTTCCTTCTTAATGAAAAACTGATTAGCACTTAAATAAAATATATGGTTAGAATTAGTATAAGAAACATCATGAATCAATCTCTATAGATCCCAATACACAATATATATGATGTTTAATCTTTATCATTCATTATAAATCACTTTCTAAAACCTAAAATTATAAAATATATATTTTATGATTTTATTTTTGATGAGTAGAATTTCATCCACATACAACTCTATAAATACAAAATAATTCCCACTAATAACTTGCATTTACAAGGATTATTAATATTCTCAATGGGGTAAAACAATTTGATATAGTCAATAAGCTTTATGTTTCATTATCAACATCATTTGCAACATTATAACATTTGATTTGTATGATATACATATCCCATACTAAATTACCATTAAGGAAAGTAGTTATAACATACATTTGACCTGAATTTTTCCCAAGATGAGATGCATTGAGAAGAAATATTTGGATAGAATATTTCATCAAAAGTAATAAAATGGTCTCTTCATATTAAAATCCTTTAATTTATTTATAAACTGTTTCCATAAAGTGAAAATTATTTATTGAAATGTACAATCCACATCTTTTTTATTGGGTATGATCCACTTTCACCATATGGGTCACGCCCATTTTGGTGCACCCCCATGTTCTAAACACGGTTAATAAACCTAGGTTTTATATCCAATATCCTCACTTCTAACCAAATCAAAATGAAAACACTTGATTGAATCATGACAGGTAGTGGGTTTATAATATCTGAGTATTTCAACAATAGAATTTTCTATAAGAAAACAATATATCTCATGTTCCTAAAAAATCCTACCATATTATTTATTTTTTATAAAACCCGAATAAGTTTTGTTTCAAGAACCCCTAATGGAACCATAAACATATATTCTTAGAAAAATTGATATAATCTCATTATCATATTCTTTACATTCAAGGTTACTCTGATTATATATTCAATTCATGTAATACCTCTTAATGAAAATAACATCATCGGGCATAATAACTATTTTATTAGTGAGGGTATCAAAATAATATCCTTCATTTCCTTTTATATAACTATAAAATACCCATTTCTCTAATTTAGGGAAACAAATTTCAAAATGAAAACATCATATTTATTCTTTATAACCAAAATTCCTAAAAAAAATTAAAATAAGAATCCATCCAAGTTTATATAATATATAATTTCATTGTGACTACTTTTCATGTAATTTAGTAGGGTGGGATAGAAATATTTTTTAGATAATATCCTTAAAATTATATAGTAACTTAACACCAAATAACAATTGACCAAAAAATATAGAGCAATGTATGATTCCCCCTCCTAGGTACACAATTCAATATTGGTTTTTAGGATAAGTGCCTTGTGAAATAATTCCATGATCTCTTAGATAATTAGTATTTTCTTGGATCAAGTACTCATGACCTAAACCAAATCATAAATCCTAATATTTATTCCTAGTTTATTATATATTTCACTTTTGAATACTGTATAATTTTATGTTGTTTGAAAACATTTTGTCATATAAGAATCACATAACCATACCAACTGAAGTCATTATTAAAGGATATGATGTAACTATAATGACCATTTAATAGTAATCATTAGCCTAAATAGATCACCATGGATAATATCTAATAGATGACTATCCCTCTATCATTTTCCACAAAATTGTTCTGGCTCATTTTAAATAATATAAAAGAATCTAATTTGTCAAAATCTTCTTAATCAAATGATTCTTGAAATATATCTATATAGATCCTTTTGTTGTATTTAAATTTTACATTATTCAGCTGATAATTCCGAATAAAATGGGTTTTAGAATCATCCATGACCCTCATATCATGAATGATAAGGACCATAGTTTTCATGACTAGAATATGTTAATCACACATATTGTTCACAATTACATAAAACATTTCATTAATATAAATATAGGCATAATGTTCTCTGTTATGAATAGAAATCCATTCTTGTTTAAAAATATAAAAATAAAATTTCAATTTATTGTTGGATAATTGAAATAGTTGTCTAGATGAAGAACTAATCTATGATATATATTTAATCATAAGGGTTGAATTCCAATCTCATAACTCTTTCCCCATTTCTAGCACATCTATATACTTTTACATTCATTTATTATCACCCATTTGTATATATGTATACCTCCATAAAAATTTTTAATGTATATCTAGAATTCAATACCTATTAGTTGGAATTAGTGAAGTTTATTTCTACAACATTCACATCTATATGATCAAAATGTTTCCCCTTGTGTAAACTTCCCAAATTTTTATATCATTCAATTAAAATATATTCCCAAAATATAAGAAATAATGAGATGACATTCAAGATGAATTCCAATAAATAAAATAATACACATCTTCTGTTTAGTTTCATTATTTATATCAATGGAATAAGGACTTTTATTTAATGTTATCCCACAAAAAATGATGAATCTATACATATTATCTATTTAGTGATCCAAGATATATATTTATCTATGTAATGAGTCATATTTGGTGTTCTTATCATTAATTATCTATCTATTTAGTCAACTATGCTTATCATTTGACCTATTAATCTTAAATAATTTAGTGGATAAACCTTGACCAAAATTCATCATATAGATAAGTTAAACTGTATTCCCATGGAATAATAACTCTTTGGGTTTCCCATTTAATTATCACCCAAATATTAAAATGGGAAACATTTAAAAATTTCAAAGATTTATTCATGTACACTATTATTTCAACAATAAAATATATATGAAATATAGTTTTTCATGATGATATCCATTTGAATGATTGATGCTTTAACATCTGATTTATTTAAATGGAATCTCTCACTTATAATTGATTGTGTCTTCCTAGTATATATATTTTCATATTAATTTTATGAATATCATACATACCCATTTCATTTCATGACATATTTATTTATCAATTTATTCCTATCTTTATTCTTGTTTATAGAAATTTAGTTTTTAATTCCCATTCCTCCTATAATATTAATATGTAACCACTTATTCAATACACGATTTTTGTAACACCATAATTATGTTAAATTATTCTTACACAAATCCAAATATATCCCATGAAAATGTTACATGAAAACATTTTATATTAATGATTAAAATATTATAAAAAACAATTTCCATAAGTGGAATCCTGATGCATTAGGTACGAGACTTCCAATTTTCTTAGATAGATCCTAAGACCCGAGGCCTATGAGATTTGTAACCCATATTTACACCATCCATTGATCCATAATCAAGATATTCATCAATTACAATAAAACAATATCATGTAATATATATTAATCATAACCAAACATATTTAATGAATCCATTACTAAATTAAAAAAAATTCTTGATTCAAAAAATGTAAAATATTTTTTTCATACTAAGAATGTGACACTCGTATGTATTGAATGAAAATTCTAAGTAGTAGTGTATAGAATTTGATCTAAATTACACATTATAATAATATTATAAAAGTATAAATTATATCAAAAAAACAACTCTCGAGAAATTAATGGTGGCAATAATGGATTGTATCGATGAAGATTCTTGAGAAAAAACACATTATTTTTTTGAAAATAATTTATAAAACCTATGATGTTATTTTACATACAATGTTTTTTAGTGAATTTATTTAATATATAACCTTAAAATAAGATGTGATTTATATTATATGTGCGTTTTTTTATTAGGTTATATATTAAACCATGTAAAATCAATATTTACACAAATGAGTTTCCTCCACATGGAAATTCTACTTCCATAAACCCTGAATGTTTTAGTCAGCAAACAATATTATAACAATGTTAAAAAATTCAGTATTAATTTTAGTATAAGAAAAAAAAATTATGAAAACATGTTATTTATAATAAAATATTTTATAAACCATGATGCTTTTTTATAAAACATGACAAATTATTGGAATTTCTTTTAATTCTGGAAGTTGTTTTATAAACACGTGCATGATTCTACAAAAATCTACATTGATTAATTTTTAAAATTATTTTTTTGATGATTATTCATTTAAAATGGATATTATACTATTATAGGGTTAAAAATTAAACTAATATATCCATTTTCAATGGATGAAAATATAATACCATGGAACATCATCATCTAGGATATGAAATGAAAAGATAAAATGAAAAACTATAATATAAATATAAAACACTACACATGTTGGATCCTATATAATAGTGATTTCAATTGATCACCCAAAATAGTAACCAAGTTGTTCTATCCTTCTATGGCTTCCATTGGCAATTGGAATCTTTGAAAGCTTTGGTAAGGCCTCTAATACATAAAAAGTGTGTTAGAACCATCTCATCTAAAGAAAATGAAGAGAAGATATTAGAGAGAGATTCAACATTGAGAATATTATCCAATGTTATTGAATGAATCCTAGAAACTATAATTTATAAAATTCCATCATTGATTAAAGTATCCCATTGGAGTAATGGAATTTTATATATTATAAAATTGGAAACCTTTCTCTACACTATTGTAACTATTTAATCTAGTCCCTCATTTATGATGTGATTTCTGAACTACTTTAATAATTAATTATATATCTACATATAATTACATGATGTGTAAATAATATTAATAAGTATCATGATCATCATATTAATGGATTCTAATTCATATCATTTACTATTCAAAACAAATCCCTTGACATCTTTTAATGAATAATGATTGAACACAAACCATAACATGATTATCTTCATCATGTCATGATTTATTGTTTAGTGAATATTATCAATAGTTTGGGTGATAATACACGCATTCACTTAATTATATTTTAAAAGAATGTAGTTTCATATAACTATAATAATTCTTCTATTTATATATCATCATGACTGATTCCAACAAAATCAAACAAAAATCAATCTATTATTATAGGTGAATAAATAATTTAATCGTTTATTAGGTATAAAAGTGTACTTAGTGAGATATATCCCAAGGTAGGGTAGTTGAATTGTGGTATGAAACTTGTTCCAATTTAAACCACTTAATCTAAAAACATTCCCAATCCTAAATGTTCTTTAACTCATTTCCATTTGTTTCATGTTTAAACACTTCTTATAATGATAATTCTATTTTTATTTTGTTTATCTTTTCTTTATTCTAATTTGATCAATTTTTAATTTTCACATAGGCCTTGATTTATTTCTCACATGTAGTACATAAAGCAAGAAAACAATACATAAGAATTTTATTCAGTTCACCAATCCTGGTCCACATCCAAATAGGATAAAATGGTAGTTAATTGACATTTTAGAATACCTTAAATTCATTTTTTGGTGATTGTTTTATATAAGGTAACTCTAATAAATTATTTACTCCCTTTATAATGATTTATTGATGGTTCAATATCCAAAAGGGTTCACTCCATCACTGTTCTCTCTATGTTTACTAATAAAGAATGAATAACACATTGGTATACAGTACAAAAAAAGATACATAATCATTGTTTTCAATGCACTATGTATATATTATTTTTCCGGGATCACCACCCGATAATCCTATTTCAAAAAAATGTGTTAATACTATTTTAAAATATATTAATTTTCCTCTAAAAAGTCTTTAATGCATCAAAAAAGAATAATTCCTTCATTCTTATGAAATTTCATTAATATTTTCCAATTATCTCTTCCTCAACATTTTTCATATTTATGGAATTCCCTATATACTATATTTTTTTAGTAAAATATATTTCTATCTTATATCTCATAGTGTTAAAAAAATCTTTTATAGGGATAAATATATTTATAACATATGTATTTTTATAAAATCATTTAGGGATTCAAAATATCAAAATTATCTTATGGTGATTTTCTGGTATTTTTCTTATATGTTTCAATTTTTGATGAATAGTGAAAATACTGCATTTTCGTTTAAAAACAGATTTTTTTCATTTAAATAATTATTTTCTATTAAATATTTTTTAAAGTAAAAATAGATAAATATAACATATATTAATCTAATTTAGGTCTTTAGAATCATTTTTATAATAGAAATATATATAAAAAATTATTCAACATTTGAAAGTCTCTTTTACTAGCCTTCTTGCCAGATTTGCGGGATTAGCAGTAAACCTTATTTTAATGCATCTATGAACATAATTTTAGAAAATAGACCTACATTGTTGTAATAAATTTTAATTATGTTGTCTCACAAGATCAATATAATCTTTTTGAATAGTAACTTTTGAATTCTATTTACAATTGTTAAAGGTAAATTGGGTAATTAATGGTAAAAGTAATATTATAATAATTTAAAATTACCCTAACAATTATCCTAATTTAATTTGATATGTTTTTTTTAGAAAAAATAAAATATAGGTTAAAAATATGATCCCTTTTACAGTAATTGTGTTATAATTAGCCATTTGTTATATTTTTTTTAAAGAAGAGATAAAAGTTCCATGTTCAAAATTTAATAAATAAATAATTTTTAATATAGGGTTATACATAATATAAACATGAATATAATTATAAAATTTAAAAATAATAAATTTATCCTCATCATGATAATTTATTTTAAATTATTATAGAAAAAATAACTTAATTAAAGGCTTGTGTAATAATGATGCATTAATTGTTTAATTAATTGAGATATCAAATAAATGATATTAAAAATATTAAAATAAAAATAATTATACATAGTTAATTTCTTCTAAAATTGTTATAGATAACATATATATGTTAGTGAAATTTTTTTATTATTATTTTGAATTTATCATGTTGGATTTATATTTAAAAAATTGAAAAAATTGAATAGTATCAAAATTGACATAAATGATACTTTGAAATAAAAAATAATTTAATAAATGTTATAAAATTCATAAAAATATCAGTTTTATCCAGATAACTTTTATACTATCATGGAATTCATAAATTATCCTATTTTTGTTTGTTTAGAATTTTATAGTAACTATATTAACCCTATAGTGTAAAAAACTAGTTGTAGCGGAAAAAGTTAAATTATTTAACTAAGTTATAAATGAAAAATATAATATTAATTTTGGGACCTAAATATGTCTATAATTCATTATATTATAGTATTTAGACCCATCCTAATCTTATCCTAAAAATATTTCACATTAGATCTATTTAAAATATAAATTAGATTTATAATAAATTAATAGTTTTGGAGTTCCCAAAAGTGACCCTCCTCCCTCTAATAAAATCCTACCTCTCATTATATTTTTTTCACACCTCTGAAGCCTTTTGGATCATCCAACAGAAGCCCATTTCTCCTCCCAACACACCTATATTACTCACAGAATCCTTTTATTGGGAATAAGGCAACTCAAGGAAGCCTTTTGGCACAAAACAAAATGAGTTACCAAATTTAGAGGTATCGTCTTTTCTCAAGGTCATTTACAATATTTTCCTTCTACACTCCCTACACTTTATATATTCTATTATTTTATGAAAATAAAATTATCCTAAATATAATAGTTTTTTTAGGTTAATGGTTCGACCAAAACATTCACACACTTCCATCAAATGAATAACAAACAAACTGTTTCTGTGTACGGTGAAGTAAAACCTTATGAAATGATTATTGTTTGTTTATTGCATTACCACCGATCATGGAGGACAATATGATTGAAACTATATATATATATTATAAAATTTATTATCTCTTTATGATTATATGTTAATTTTTACAACACATACCTTTTAAGTTTCCATTTGGTGTTAACATGATAATATCAATTGAGGATGTGTGGACTACCGCCCCTCAAAACTATGAGATTCATTCACACAACACATGGAATTTATTAAGGATGGGTTTAGTGAACTAATATGATATATATTGAATAATAATTATACATTAATAATGATATAGATACATATATACATATATATATTTATATAAATATTTCATTTATATACTTTCTTTGAATACGACAATTCAAACGGAAACATCGTTCATGCGTATGTACAACTTACCATTTCCATGAACAATGTATTCCATTTAGCACATCTTTCTGATATATATTATTGTAATATATATATATATAATAGATATATATTACATTTATATCATTATTTACATTCTGGAATCACAAAATAAGTATAAGGACCAATGATATAAAAAACTTAAGACACATGCGAAGAACAAAGAGAATATTACCTGAATTAAAACTAGTACATAAGATCATTAACAAGTTGGAAATATTAGGTAATAATAAAACCATATGTGGTATTAAATATAAGAATATGATTATGTAAAATATTTATAATAAAAATAAATTTATTATACATGATTATTGTTTGGTACGAAGAGAGTCAAGACACAATGTAATGAAATTTTTGTCTCACCATTATTTTTGAGGGACACAAGTCTTATACACTAATTGTTTCTTATATGTTGTATATATACATCCTATGAATGTATTTTTTAGTATTTTATAGAAGATTATGATATTTATATATTCTTATAATTTTCTTTCTTACATGTGGTATACAATTGTATTAATTATAATGTGATGAGTACTGATTTCACAATCTCTTCCATATTTGGGATTGTTTCATTTTAATCCTTTATTGGGGAATATTTATCATCCATGCCCATGATTTCTAAAAATGTTTTCATAAAATTTTATACTATTTTAATATGGATTTTTAATGGTAATTTTACATATTTTTTACTTTTTAGTTCATGGATTGAACGGAAATATTCTTTCCATTTCAAAACAACGTATTTTTTTGACATTCTCAGAAAAAGTACGTATAGAATGTTTTTTAACTTATATAGAATGAACTGATTTTTGTTCTTTCTTGACACCTTATTACCTTTAATCCTCCCCTAAAATCATATTATGTTATACTCAAATAAAATGTTTTCTTTAAAAAATTTATTATTGTAAGAAAATAACACTATTTCATCAAAGGAAAGATATTTCCCTCAAGAACTATTTTAAATGATTTTCATGATTACATTATATGTTTTCACAGTGGCCTAAAAGAAAAGGTATTTGAAAATTTTTTATGTCTTAAAAAGTTATTTTTATGGAAAATTTATATTCTAAGTGATCATTCAAAATCCTTCACCACATATGATGACATGATTTGTTATAGATCAAGAATACGATTCATATTATTTCCCTAAATGATTTATGTTTTGATGGAATTATTTATGAAAATCCATACATTTCACAGGTTATGCTTTAGATGAAATGATTATGAAACCTATCTCTTATTCATAGGTTTTTATGTGATTAAATTTTTATGACAGCCATTCCATTTTAAGGGTTATGATATGATTCTTTATGATATTGTGGAAAATGTATGTATGATTTCTGTATAAGATGGGTGGGACCTATATCTCTCTTTGATTCATTGGGTAATGATTTATATCTCATGAGATAAATTAAGATGGTTTTTGGATTATTCCTTGACTAATAAGATGGCCATGGGAGTGAACCATGGATACTAAGATGGTTTGATGTGTTAACTCATGATAAAAATATGGACATGAGAGTGAACCATGACTACTATGATGGTATAAAGAGTGAATTAATGCTAATAATATGTCCATGGGAGTTAACCATGACTACTAAGATGGTATGGGGAGTGAACCCATACTACTAATATGGCCTTGGTAGCAATGCCTTTGCTACTATTGAAATCAGTATATGCATATGTGTTTGACACAAATCCATGATTAATTCCTATGCTTGGATTTCTTGGCCTATGTTCTTTATTTCATAATGAATCATGTTTTATGCATGACCATTATTTAGGCCATGTTTCATGTATATGATATTTGATATGCATGGTGTGATCATCTATTTTCATGATCATGTTCTCATACCCTTATGATCATGATTATGTTTTCATCTCTCCTTCGTTTACCCTTACCGAGAATTTGAACTCAAACCTTTCTTATGTTTCCTTTCCCCAGGTTACGAATAATGGTGATAAGTAGAAGTACTAAAGGTAACGATCTTTATGGGAGATTTGGAACATCATTAAATATGATAAAAGATTTTTTTTCCATGTTTCCAAAGACACTTAACTATTATGGTCCTTGGGTATGTATTACTGTAATATGTTGAATATACATATAAACTGATGTAATATCCATGTTTGTTAAGCCTAGGTCTCAATAATTGGTATTAGAGGAAAGGTTTCGTCGACCGTTGGAAATTGGGAGGCGAAAACTTCATTTATATCCTTAGAGATATTTTTATGGATATGTCTAGCTTTGCCTCTAAGGATAAGTATAAGGATTAGTCAATAATTAGGAAAATGTCTTGGAATTTTGGTAAAGGATTGAGAGAGTGGTTTCATAGAAATACATCCTAGTTTGGATAGAAAAAGTTAATGTGGTTCTGGAAAAGATGTACCTAGGTGTAAAAACTCTTATAAGTTGTTCCAGGCCAGACTCAGGGTAATATGGTACATGACAATGGGATTTTCTTTAAACCTAGTTTGAATGTCCTTAGGTATATTATTTAGTAATACACAAACTATTGATGAACCATTAGGAAGGATTTAAATAGTATTTGGTTAGAAATAACCTCTGATAAGTCTATGGAGTCCCATTTTAAGAAAGGTGTCATAATCAAGAGATCAAACAAATTTCATCATTATGTAATTCCACACTATGATAATAATTTCTTACTAAATTATTCTTAGTATTAGAAAATGGAAGGAACCAAAAGGGACCAGATTAACGTTGAGCATGATAGATACTCTATGGATGAGCAGACAAATGGGATTATCACTAGATTTAAGGATGTTGTGATCTTGACTAACAAATTTTCATGTACCATGTTTAACAACGTGTACCTTAACCAACACTAAGACTCACCAAGGAGTAGAAACGAGGAGATCACTGAGATTTAGGGTAATGGAGACCATAGATAAAAGAAGATTCAGTTCCATTTCATTTGAGAACGTGGAATGAATCACCTAAGTTAATTTCTTATATGAACAATAAGATGTTTTGACTATGGAAAATAATGACATGGGGCTAGTGTCTACATAGAAAAAATGATGATTTTGGATAATGGAATGGATGAGAATACTGGCCCCTTAAGATATCTTGAATGGTTTTGCATTTTATTTTTAGAGTAAACAGTCATTATGAAAACCCATATCCCAAGCTGAAAGCTCATAATGGGAACCATCAATGTAGTATGAGTAATGGTATCATTGCTGATGATAAAGAGGCTACATATTAAATGTGAAAAGATATAGCTATTATGTAATAGGATGAGGTGGGCTTGATAAAGGATTAAGGATGAAGTAATTGATGTTTATGTGTTTTGGAATTCATGAAAAATATCATAGAAGTATTTTTATTGTATTAAGAAATAATGAAACATTTATGGATTGGTACAATATAGTTATTACTTATGGATTTAAGAAAATATGTTGAATCATACTAGTATCCATGAAAAGGGATCAAGCTAATAAGGTGGCATTTTTTGGGAAGAAAATGATTAAAGGAAGGATAACCCTTAATATTCACATGATTTTGAGATAATTATATTTGGATAAGGATATGTTGGATATGAATAAGTAAATTTTAATATACTAGTTTCCATGGAATTATTTATGGATTTATTGATATGTGGGTTATGCTATCTTGGATGATGATTACATTATTTTATAATGGATAACAAAGACACATGCATGTATTCAATAAGGATGTATGGTAAATCAGGTTATTAAAGTGTTTCAACAGAATAATTGATTAAGGTATCCATGTGTTTTTAATGTGAATAATGTGAGAATTCTTTTGATATATGGAAGAATATTTTTATGATGATTTAGTGGATTTTTTTTGGATTTTCATCTTTTGGAAAGATTTTAGGCTTATCCATTTATTGATATTTTTAGTTAAACTGTCAAAAATCTTCTAAGATTAAAGTACTTTATCTCCATAGTTATATCTATACATATGTGATAACTGGTGCTATCCATTTTTTTGAAGATAAATAGAATTAATTATCATTCTTTTCATGATTTTCTAAGTCTTCTAGAATGAAAAATTCAACATCATTTATTGGAAGAGGAGATGAAGTGAAAATTCATAAAGGAACAACAAAGGGTGATATTATTCTAAAAGAAAGTAAGTATATAATATATTAAAAATTATTCAACATTATAAGAAGGGATAATGATGTAATAGGGGGTCCTATAAAAATAATTTTTTGTGATATCAATGACTACTTTCATGCTTATTTATTTTATAGTTTTGTGATTGGTAAACTTTTTCTAGATCACACAATTTCCTGTGATCAGAAATCTGTATTAATATCTTTGATAATTTACACTTTTCCTATATTACCAAATCATTACATATGTTTTCTTACATAGATGCCTATGATTTATTTACATTGGGAAACTGTTGTTTTCAAACTTTTCCTTTTTAAAATAAAATTTTAATCTTTGTATTTCGGATGTGGGTTTCTATATTTTTATAACCCCAACTAATTTCAAGGGAGATATTCATTTCTAGGGTGTATAATGTAATACCCTGAGATTTTTGTGAATTTATTTTTTTAAATTATATAATCTTTTGATATTTCCACTCCATGAAACACAAAATATATATTTTTTAGTTATATAATAACATGGTGTTTTGTATTATGTTATATTAAATACAATGGGAAACTAGCACTAGACACAACACCGACTTGGATTGTGTAACACGCAACACCGAGTTTCTATAAAACAACACTTTACCATTATAATTATTTAAATAAGATATTTATAACCAATATTTTAAACATAATTATTTGAATAATAAAAACTAATTATCAAATATTAGTTACAATGGTTTTTAATAATTGAAAATGTAATCTTTTGTAATGTAATTCTATGACTAAAAATAATATTTATATAAAAGAACTCGTTTTTATATCCTTTTGTGAAAAATAATTAAATTAATTTTAGGTACTCATAGAAATTAAATTTGGTTAAATAAGTAATATTTATGAATTCAGAATATCAAAATTTTATTAGGGTTAATTTTTTGTATTTTTTTGAAAAAGGTTCATTTTTTCAATTTTTTTAAAAAAGGTGAGGCTCAAAGTCCCCTTTATTAATCAAAGAAACCAAAGTACAACTGAGAGAACAACAATAATAAATATCAACCAGAAACGAGAAATTATGTAGCTCAAGATCGAGTACTCGTGCTATAATGTGATACACTTTCACCCCAACCATGAGGATGTCTACCTCATCTCTAGGTTTTTACCTAAATCTATGTCCCATATCCATAATTATCAAGTCTAACATAAAACAAACATGTCATGTCTTTTTCTCTAACGCATGTTACAACTTCTACTCATGAGGAAAGTTATTCCATTGGAGAATCCTCCGCTCTACTTCCCGAAGAAAAAAACTGAAAAGATTTGAGTATACTAACCATCAAAGATGATTTAGCCTTCATGAGATGAGAAATATCAAGTTCTACATAAGGAATTAATTCATCACTCTTGGTATGCTTCAGAATAAGAGAATATTTATCAAAACATATGAAAACCTGTAAATAAGAAGAATTTTCATCGATTGATCCATCTCTGGCGAGTCAAAAACTATAGTGGATACCCTGACTTGAACATGCATTGGGATTAGATCAGTTTCTTATGGACATAACGTTTGGATAACTATAGTTTGAAAACCAAAATTAGGGGTTTGAGCAGTAATTACTACAACATGAACCAATGTATGAGAATAAGAAACCATTCCCCAACAAAAACAGAGGATTTGTCAGGCCTCAATTCAGTACCCTAATCACTGCAAAATTCAGGATCCAACTCTTAATCCATATTCTATCAAGTTAGGGGACATAGATGTAGATCCCTTATCATTTTCATAATATCTATTTGAGTAGCATCATTTTTATGAAATAGTATATGATAACAAGGGAACTTTTTCATGAGAAACATAGGATTAGACATACACTGTCTCTTGGACATTAAGTGAACAAAATCATATTTGAATTTTAATTTTCAACTTTAAGACGATTAATTTTTTTCCTCCATCCACACATTGTATTCAACATTGGATTCCATTGAACCCTCCTTGTCAGTAATACTATCATCAGACTATCCAAATTCATTCTCATCCCTTAGATCCTTTGTATGAACATCCTTAAAGGAAAATACAGCTGTATGGTTTCCACATTCCCCAGCCAAGTCACCACAAGACACAAGGTTCTTTTCCTTATTCTTAGCAGAAGATGATAAACCAGATTCTATGTAGGTTATAATAGGTTCCAAAAATTTACCCTTGACACATCTATTGTATATGGGAGATCAACCCTCAAAATTATATAGTGAGAGAAGAATTGGACAATCATTAATTTTTGAGAGAGTGTGTTCAGTAACATTTTATCCAAGAGGTGGTTCTAGATTCTTTGAGATAGTATAATGAGAAACATATTGACTATTGGGATGATCAGAAGCTAGAATCACATTGTCCGATGTGCCCAAATTTCTCTCTTTTCTATGGAAATTCAACAATTCAATTGACATTTATAATAGTAAATATCTCTCCTGAAATCAGGTTTATAGTTCCCTATCATCTTACATAATTCAAAAAACAATGGGTTTTTTTCTCAAACTCAAATATAATATTTATTTTCTTCCTAAGGTGTAGAGATAATGACCTTATCAATAATCCTTTAATTAAATCAACTTCTACTAGCACCCTTGCAAAGTTTATGATGTTAACCAACGTAGGTGCAGAGTCCATTCTTATTGGAGTACCTATCGAAAACTAAATATCAAACAAGATTATAGTGTGACACAAGACCCAAATTAAACTTTTAAAATTAATACAAACCTATTCTTAGGTATCCTTAATCACATTCAAAATAAAATTCAATCTCTATTTATGGATCTGTAAGATACCAGGCCTAAAATTTAATGATCCCCAACTCTAGTCATTAGCTTTCAACTTCACTGAAGGGTATAGAAGAAGGAAATATCATATTCTAAGAGATATACATTTAAATTTGGAAAACCACCATAAGGAAGATAATTAGTTAATTATACCAATTAATTTTTTTGGGTTTCATCCCTTTTAACAAAGAAACCCGTTCTATAATAGAATTATTATTGAGATCCAATAATTTAGAAATTGCACCCTATGAGACCAATACATGGGTAGTAACAACCTACCTTATGATCTTCTGTGAAAATTTATTACTGAGGAAGATGAAGGAACCACATGAGAGTCCAGAGAATGATTAAAATCCCCTACATCCTCATGGGTTTTAAACATCATAGTAGTAGACAACTATAATCAACCATCAAGAGGATTTGAGAAATCTAAGTGAAGATTGATGCTTCTTGCATGATAGAATGCCTTGTGATTTCAAACGATTGTTGAAAAACTTTTCTCCTATTCTTCCATCCTCATTATCAATTTTTTGGAATAGTGAAAATACTACATTTTTTTAAGAAATGATATTTTATTTATTTTTTTATTTAATTTTAAATTTATTTTAAAGTCACAATTGATAAATAATACATATATTAATCCAATCTCGATCTTTGGAATCATTTTTACAATAGAAATAGATATAAAAAATTATTTAACTTTTGAACGCCTCTCTTATAAGCATTCTAGCCACATTTGTGGGATTAGCAATAAACATAATTTTTACACTTCTATGAAAGGAATAATGGAAAAAACACATACATGGTTGTAATCAATATAAAAAATATGGTCTCATAGTATCATTTGTTTTATGAATTTTCCTTTTTGAAATTTATTTTTCAGGGTTAAAGGTAAATAGGGTAATTAAAGGTAAAAATAATATTATAATAATATAAAAGAAACCTAAAAATGGTCTTAATTTTTTTGGATAAGTGTTTTCTAGCACAAATAAATCATAGTTTAATAATATGATCCTTTGTAAGCATCTTGTGTTACATTATTACATTTATTATATTATATTTCAACAATAGATAAAAGTGTCATATTAAAATTTTAATAATTAAATATTTTTGAATATAGTGTTATACTTAAGATAAATTAGACTATAATTATTAATTTGAAATATAAGAAATTTATCATTTTTAGAATAATTTTTTTCATTTTTTAGAGAGGAATAAATTAATTATTGGCTGATATAATTATGATATAGTAATTGTTTAAAATTTTGTGATATCAAATAAATTATTTTAAAAATATTAAAATAAATATAATTTGACTTAATTAAATACATAAAAAAATTATTGATAACATAGAGATTTTAGTGACATGTTAGAAGTGTTTTTTGGAATTTATCATGTTGGTTTTATTTTTTTAATAGTGGAAATATTGAATATTTTCAAAATTGACATTATTGATACTTTAAAATAAATAATATTTCA
Organism: Viscum album; assembly: GCA_963277665.1. Taxonomy (NCBI): domain Eukaryota; kingdom Viridiplantae; phylum Streptophyta; class Magnoliopsida; order Santalales; family Viscaceae; genus Viscum; species Viscum album. The sequence continues at coordinate 1,599,967,110 of OY728141.1, forward strand.
TTAAATGATAAAAAATTATAAAAATATAATTATTGGAAAAATAACTTTTATACTATAAAATATTTCATAAATAATCAAATTGGGAATCATTTTGCATTTTATTGTAACTATATTAACCCTATAGTTTAAAAAATAGGTTGTCACTATAAATGTTAAATTATTTTACTAAGGGTTAAAGAAAAATGATATGGTTTATTTTGTGACTTAAAAACGTATAAAATTTATTTTTTGAGATTATTTAGACTCATACTGATCTTTTCATTGAAACAACTCACTTTAGAGCTATTGAAATAAAAAAATCATTTGCTAATAAATTAATAGTTTTGGAGTTTCTAAAAGTCCCCTCCTCTCTCTTATAAAAGAAAACCTATCATTATTTTTTATTCACACCAATAATGTATTTTGGATTGGACAAAACCTACAAATTTCCCCTCCCAACATACTTATTTTGGCACTAACTGAAAGGAGTTACATGATTTAGAGGAAATATCTTCCCTCAAGCTCATTTCATTTATTTTTCTTCTCCACACCCTACAATATCATTATTACATTATTTTATGACAACACCAGTATCCCCATTATACTAAGAATTATTTCTTATAAGGTAGTGACCTAAACTTACACACACCTCTATCTAATGGATATTAAACATATTGTTTCTATGTATGGTGAACTACAGTCTCACGAAACGATGATTGTTCTTTTTTTCATTACCACCAATCGTGGTGGCCATTATGATGGAATATATATATATATGTTATATATAATATTTATTATGTATTTATGCTTATATATTCCCTTTTTAAACATATACCATTTTACATTCCATTTGGTGTTAATACGATAATCTCGTTTGAGGAAGTGTGGACTACCGCCTGCTCAAAGCGATGCGCTTCATTCACATGCCACATTGAATTTTTTAAGGATAGGTTTAGTTATCTTATATTATATATATGATATAATAATTATAATTTAATAATTATATGTATATAAGTACATACATATATATATATATATATATATATATATTACATCCATTCATTCATTATGACAATTAAAATGGAAACAACGTTCATGTGCACATACGACTTACCATATCCACGAATAGTGTATTCAATTTCATACTTCATTATGATGTATATTATTTTAATATACATATATGGGATATAAATGATTTTAAATAATTATTTACATTCTGAAATCATGATATAAGTATATGTACCAATGATATAAAAAATTAAGACACATGGGAAGAACAAAGCGAATATTACCCAAATTTAAACCTTTACATAAGATCATTAACAAGCGGATAATATAAAGTACAAAAACCATATGTGGTATTATAAATAAGAATATGCATCTGTAAAATATTTATAAAAAACTTATATATATTATATAAAAATCTTGTTCGGGTATGAAGAGAGTCAATACACACTAAAAGGGGATTAAGGTCTCACCATTATTTTTGTGAGACACAAATATTATACACGACTTTTTTCTTCTAAGTGGTGTATATGCTGCCCATTGATGTCTCTAATGAGTCTTATCCAAAAGATTGTGTTATTTCCATATTTCTAAAATTTTCATTCATACATGGGGCTTACAAATCTATTTATTATAATTTGATGAGTATTGATATCACAATCTCTTCCATATTTGGGACTATTTCGTTTTACATCTGCATTGAGAAATATTTATCATCCATGTCCCTATTTTCTAAAAAATAATTAAATGTAATAGTATTATCCTATGGATGTTTAAAGTCAATTTTACCCATTTTAATTTTTTAATTCATTGTTTGAAAGGATTATTTCTTTCGTGTACCAAAAAGGTATTTTTTGGATTTTCCATCAAAAGTATGGGAAGATTGTTTTTTAGATTATACAACATCAATCAATTTTTACACATTGATGGATCCTTATTACCTTGAATCTTCCCCTGCAATCTTATGATGTTATTTTCAAATAAAATGTATTATTTTAAATTTAAATACAATCTTATGAAAAGAAAAATATTTCAACAAAGAAATGATATATGCCCTAAGAACCATTTTAAACTATTTTCATGATTTCTTTATATTTTTTCAAAGTGGTTTAAAATAAAATTGTATTTAAAATTTTTAGATTTTAAAATTTTATTTTTAATGAAAATTCATGTTCCTAGTGATCATTAAAAGTCTTTACCCACCATTGACGACATACTTTGTTCTAGTTAAAGAATACCATTCATATTATTTATCTGAATGGTTTATGATTTGATTTAAAGATTTTTATGAAACGCCCATATTTTTATGGGTTATTATTTAGATGAAATGATTATGAATCATATCTCATTTTCATAGGTTATTATATGATAACATTTTTATGCCACCCATTCCATTTTATTGGTTATGATATGATTTTTTTTATCTCATGGAACATGTATGTATGATTTCATTTTGAGATGGGTGGGACCAATATATCCTTCTGATGCATTGGGTATAGACTTATATCTCATGAGAAAAACTAGGATGGTCATGGGAGTGAACCTTGACTACTAAAATGGAAATGTGAGTGAACAATGACTACTAAGATGGTGTGGGGAGTGAAATCATGCTACTAACAATACAATGGGAGTAAACCAGGACTATTAAGATGGTATAAAGAGTGAACTAACACTACTAAGGTGGACATGGGAGTGACCTAAGACTACTAAGATGGTATGGGGGTGAACTCATACTACTAAGACGGTCTGGGTAGTTATGTGAGGGATAATATGGAAATCAATATATACTTATCAGGTTGCCACAATTCTATGTTTTAAACATATAATAGACTTTATTTTACTATTTTATTTTTTTACTTATAATTAATGTATTATTAATGAACATAATTTATGCCATGTTTCATGTATATGATCTTTGATATGTAGGGTATGATCTTTGATTTTTATGATCATGTTATCATACCCTTATGCTCATTATTATGCAATCATATCTCCCTTTTTTACCCTTATTGAGCATTTTATCTCTCCCATTTATTTTGTTTCATTTCCCAAGGTTATGAGTAAAGGTTATATGTAGAAGTACTAAGGAATATGAATTTATGGTAGATGTTTAAGTTCATTAATTAGGATTGAATATTTTTTTTCCATGATCCCAAAGACACTAAAATATTATAGCCATCAGTCATGTATTGTTGTAATGTACTGAATATACCTCTAAAATGACGTAATATCCATGTATGTTAAGCTTGGATCACTATAGTGTTTATCAAAGGAAAGTTTTAAAGTACATTTTGTAATCATAGAGTAAAAAACTTTAGTGGTATTCCTATGGATATTTCTAAGGATTGTTTTAGGAATGGCTCTGAGGAGAAGTATAAGGATGAGTCAACATTTAGAAAAATGTCCTGGAATTTTTGTAAAAGATAGAGTTAGTGGTTTACTAGAAATACATCCCTGTAAAGATACTATAAGTGGATGTGGATCTATAAAGGATGTATCTTGGGTTAACAACTCTGAAATGATGTTCTTGGCTTGACTTAGGGTAATCTGGTACACAACAATAGGCCTTTCTACACACCTGGTTTGAAACTCACAAGGTATATGCTTTGGTAATTCAAAAAATCTTGACGAACCATCATGAAGGATTTAAATAACAGTCAGCTACATATAACCTAGGATAAATATGAGGATTCATATTTTATAAATGATTTCATAATTAAGACATCACAAAAGTATTTCTCATTATTATGTAATTCCTTATTGGGACAATCATTTCTTACACAATTCATCATTGTTTTAGAAAATGGAGGGAACTATAAGGAACTAGATATACTTTGAGTATGATGGACATTATATGGATGAGAATTAAAATGGGGTGATCAGTAGAGTGATGGATGTTGTGATTATGCCTATCCAGTTTTTAGGAACCATGAATAATAACATGTACCTTAACCAACTCTTGGACTCACCATGGAAGAGAAAGAATGAGGTTTGTAGAGAGTAAGGGTAATAGTGATTGTGGAAGAAAGAATACTTCTTTTCATTTTTGGACATAATTTGGATATAATCACATAAGTGAATATCTTATGGGAACAATAATATGTTTTAAATATGGAAAATAAGGACACGTGAAAAGTGACTACAAGGGAAAAATGAAGAGTTTGGTTAACGAACTGGATGAGAATATTGTCCTCCCTAATATGCCATAAAAGCTTAAGTGTTTTAAGCATAGAGTAAAAAATAATTATGCAACCCAATATCTCAAGATTAAAGATCATGATGGGAACCAGTAATTTTGTGCAAATAATGGTTTCGTTTTTGAGGATGAAGAGACTATATATGAAATGTGAAATCAAATAGGTATTATGCAATAGGATGAGGTAGCCTTTTTAAAGGCTTATGGATGAAGTAATTGATGTTTTTATGTATTGTAATTCATGAAAAATGTCGTAGAAGAACTTTTATGGTATTAAAGAACAATGGAGAATCTATGGATTGGTCCACTGTAGTTGTTACTTAAGGATTTAAGAAGATATGTTGAATGGTACTGGAATCCAAGAAAAGTGATTTAGAAAATAAGGTGATATTTTTGGAAAACATGTTATTAAGGGAAGGATAACCCTTAATATGAGCATGAGGTTGAGATAATGATATTTGGATAATGATATGTGGGAAATGAATAACTAAATTCGATGATAATTGTTTCCTTGGAACTTGTTAAGGATTTATTAACCTATGGGGTCTGCTATGATGGACGATGTTTATATCCTTTTAGACTTAAGAATAAGGAAACATGATTTTTTTCAATAAGGATGTTGGGTAAATAAATTTATTACCATGTTTCAAGAAAATACTTCATTAAGGTATTCTCATGTCTTGAATGTGACAACCGATAAATGGCTTTTGATATATGGAAGATTATTGTTAATAAAATTCAGTGGACGTCTTTCTAATGTTTTTTATTTTCATGTTTTAGAAAGATTGTAGGATTATCCATTTATGTAAATGTTTACATAAACATAAGAGAAGCTTGTGATATTAAAGTATTATATCCTCATAGGTAGATTAATAAATATTTTATAACATATGATAACATTTTTGTTGAAGATATTTAGAATGACATATCATTCTTCCCACGATTTTCTAATGCTTCAGGAATGAAAAATTCAACTTTATTTCTTGGAATAAGAGATGATCTAGAAATTGGTCCAGGAATAATAATGTGAGAAGTTTCTATGAAATCAAGTAAGTATATCTTCTCATATAATTATTCAATATTAGGAGAAGGGATTTTGATATAAAAGTGTGTCATATTATAATTATTTTTGATGATATCAATGAAATTTGGTCATACATGCCTTATTTATGATTTTTTATTGTTAAAATTCTTTAGATAACCAAATTTCTTTTGATTAGTGATTTTAATAAAACTCTATTATTATTTACACATTTCTTCCATAGCCAAATCATAACCTATGTTCTCATACATAGAGACTTAGTCATGATTTACTTTGGGTAACTGTTATTTTCCATCTATTCTTTTTTAAACAAAAAATTTCAGAGTGCTTATTTATGATGTGGGTTTCTATATTTTTATAACCCCAAAAAACATTTAGGGAGATATTCATTTTAAGAGGTTAGAATGCAACACACTGAAATTTTTTGAATTTAATTTTATCTTATTAATTTAATCTTTTGATATTTTCACATCATTCAACACTGAATATATATTTGGTTTATTATATAATAACACCATGTTTGTATGATGTTATATGCAACACAAAGGGAAGCATTGACTACATGCAACAACAACTTCTCTTGTGTTACAAGGAACACCATGTTTCTACGAAACAACACTTTACTATTATAATTTTTAAATAAGATATTTATAACCTAGCTATTAAATATAATTATAATAATATTACTAACTAATTTAAAATATTTTTTATAATGGTATTGATAATGAAAAATGTAATTTTTTAATGTCTTTCTATGAATAAAGTTACTATTTTCATAGAATAACTACTTTTATGTCCTTTTTTAAAAATAATAAAATTAATTTTAGACACTCATAGAAATTTATTTTTGTAAAATATACGACATTTTTTAATTCAGAATATCAAAATTAAATTAAGCTGAATTGTAGGTATTTTTTTGAAAAGATTCAATTTTTTAGGCAAGGCTAAACGGCCCATTTATTAAAAAAAGAAACCAATTTAATGATGATAGAAAAAAAAACACACATACAGTCAAGAAACAATCTGTTAAGTAGCTCGAGATCGAATAATCCTACTTTAATGTGATACATTCCTACCGTACCCGCAACGAATTCTATCTCATCTCTAGGTTTTGGGATGAATCTAAGGACCATCTACATCATCATCAAGTCTAACATTAATCGAAGCTACTATCTATTTTTCTTCAATGATTTTTCCATCTTCTACTCGAGAGGCATGCTGTTCTATTGGAGAATCCCCCCTCACTAATTCCAAAGGCAACCAATTAAAAATATTTGTGTGTACTAACCTTCAAATATAATTTAGCCATCACGGGCTGTGAAATATCAGAGTCTAAATAAGTAGTTAATTGATCACTCCTGGTATGTTTTAGAACACACAAATATTTATCAGAACCTATGACAACATGTAAAAGATAAGATGTTGTAGCTTTTGATCCTTATCTTTTAGATGATGAGTCAACAACTGCAGTGGATACCCAATCATGCATAGGAACTGAAATCAATGTAGTTTCTTGTGGACTAAATTTTTGGATAATAGGTATTTGGAAACCAATAGTAGGGGTTTTAGTTATAATTACTACATCATGAACCAAAGTTGGGGGAAAAGTAAAATTTACCCTTGAAGAAATAAAGGATTTCAACGGCCAAAATTGAGCACATGATTCCTTGAAAAATTAAGGTGATTTCTCATAATCCATATCCATTCCACTTGGAGGATATAGAGGAAGATCTGTTATCATGTTCATAGTTTCTATTGGAGTAGTAGTAGTATTATCAAAATTTCTGTGATAATAAGGTAAATAATAATTAAAAAACACAAGTTTAGGCATACCTCATCTCCTAGACATGAATTGAACAAAATCAGATTTTACATTTTCTTTTCGGCTTTGTGAGGAGATACTTTTTTTCTCCTTCCATACATTTCAATAATCATTGGCTTTTGTTGAAGCCTCTATATCTGTAAGGCTATCATCATAATCCCTAGTATCATTCTCATACATTACATTCTCTTTATGTGCATCTTTAATGGAAAAGGCGGCAGTAGGGTTACTAAGTTCTTCATCCAAGTCACCCCTAGACATAATGTGGTTGTCCTTATTCTTAGTAAAAGAAGATGAACTAGATTAAATGTAGGTTGTAACATGTGTCATACTTTTACCCTTGACACAACCATTGTATATGGGAGATGAACCGTCAATATTTCCAAGTGAGGGACTAGTTGGTGGATCATTAATTCTTGAGATAGTTTTTTGAGATAAATCTTATCCAAGAGATAGTTATAGATTATTTGAGATTGTGTGTTAAGCAACATCATGCCTAGTGGGATGATCAAAAGCGAGAATCATATTTTCCAATGTGATCACATTTCTATATTTTCTGTGGAAATTCTGAATCTCATGACCATTGAATTGAAATTTAGTACAGTAAATCTCTCGCCTGCAATCATTGTTATACTTCCCTACCATCTTACACAATTAATAAAACAATGGTTTATTATGAAACTTAATATAATGATTTATTTCCCTTTGAGGTGTAGATAGGACCACATTATCAATAAGTGGTTATCTTAAATCAACTTCCACCAGCACAATTGAAAAGTGTCAAAAGATAACCATCTTAGTGCAGAGTCCATTCTTATTATAGTACGTATCGAATACGCAATATAAAAAAAGATTTTAGGGAGCCACAAGACCCAATTTAAACATTGAATATTAATCCAAACTTATACATAGGCATCCATAAACTCGTTCAAATAGAAATTAAATCTCCATTCATGGATCTGTAGGATACCTAGCCTCAAATTGATCGAGCCTAAACTCTAGGATCTACCTTTTAGCTGTAATGAAGGGAAAAGAAGTGGAAATATCTTCATCAAAGGGATATAAAATTAAATTTTTAAAACCCCAAATTGATGATAAGTAATCAATTAGATCAATTAAATTACGTGTTTTCATCCCTTTTGAAAAAGAAACGCACTCTATAAAAGAATGCTTATAGAGATCCAATATTTCAGAAATCCCTCCACCGGAGTCTAATAAAAATTTAGTAAAACCCTTCCTTGTGAGCTGTTGCAAAACCATATTGTTGAGTAAGATGAAGTTACCACATAAGAAGTCATCAAATTACGAGAAGCTATTTACCTCCTCGTTGGTTTTAAACATCCTTAAAGTAGATGACTGGAATCTACCATAAAGTAGATTTGAGACATTAAAGGTAAGATTGATGCTTCTTGGGTGCTCAAACGCCTCACGATCTCTAGGGATTATTGATCCACTTTTCTAACATTCTTACATACACATTATCATTTTTTGATGAATTGTTAATGTACTACATTTTTATTCAAATATGAATTTTTCATTTAAATAATTATTTAATTTTAAATTTATTTTAAAGTTACCATAGTTAAATAATACATATATTAATCCAATTTAGTTATTTGGAATAATATTAATAAAATAATTTGATATAAAAAATTATTTATCTTTTTAATGTCTCTTTTTCCCACCTTCTATCCACATTTACGGGATTAGTAATAAATTTTTTTTACCACTAATGTGAATTGATTTAAAAAATCATACATACATGGTTATAATTTTTAAGAAAAATGTGGTCACATTAGTTTAAAATAATTTATGATTGATGGTAACTTTTCAATTTTATTTACTTCCATTAAAGGTAAATATGGTAATTAAAGGTAAAAATAGAGTTATAATAATATAAAATTACCCTAACTATCATCTTAATTTCATTGGATATGTGTTTTTGGAACCAAATAAACCCTAGTTCAATGATATGATCCATTTAAGGCACTTTTTTTAGATTAAGAAATTTATTATAATTTATTCAATGAAGATTTAAAAGAACCGTATTCAAAATATAATATTTAAATAATTTTTAATATATATTTATACAAAAGATAAATTAAACTATGCATATTCATTTGAAAGCTATAAAAATTTATCTTCATTGTTGTAATATATTTTTAATTTTTATAGAAGAAATAACTTAGTTAATGGAATTTATAATAATGATACAATAATTGTTAAATTAATTGAGATATCAAATAAATGATATTAAAAATATTTAATTAAAAATATTTTAAATCAATTAATTACATAAAAATTTTATAGATAAAATAGACATGTTTATGATATTTTGGAAGTGTTTTTTTTAATTCATCATGTTTTTTTGATATTTTTGAAAATGAAAATATTGAATAGTATCAAAATTGACATAAATGATTCTTTAAAATAAATAATATTTTATTAAATGAAATAAAAATATTAAAAAATATAAGGTTTAGAAAAATAACATTTATAGTGTAATATATGTAATAAATGATCCAATAGGGCTTTGTTTAGCATTTTATTGTAACTGTATAATCCCTTTAATGTAAAAAGAATGTTTTCATGCTAAAAGATAAATTATTTAACTAGGGGTCCAAGACAAAAGATAAGTTTTATTTTTTGACCTAAACATGTCTAAAATTCAGTGGTAGGGATTTTTTATTCCCATAATATTCTTAGTTAATAAATAACTATCATTGGAGAAATTTGAAATCAAAAATAATTTGATAATAAATTAATAGTTTTGGAGTTCCCAAAAGTGCCCATCCTCTATCTTATAAAAGGGAACATCTTCTTCTCTTTTTTCACACCTCAAAAGACTTTTCTCTCAGCCAAACCCTACCCATTTATCCTCCCAACATCCTTATATTCCTACTATAATTATTACATTGGGAATAAGGCTAATCAATGATTCTTTTTGTCACAAACCAAAAGGAGTTACCTGATATTGAGGTAACGTCTTCAATCAAGCTCATTACATTTATTTTACCTCTCCACCCCCTACACACTCTTTATTACATTATTTTATCACAAAAACTGTATCCTAAATTTACTGGGATGTTGTTATGCTATGGTTTCAACCTAAACATACACACACTTCCATCTAATGGATATCAATCATTTTATTTCTATGTACTGCGAACTACAGCCTCAAGAAACGATGATTGTTCATTTATTTTCATTACCACAAATCATGGTGACCATTTTGACGGAAAATCTATCTATATATGTTCTATATAATCGTTATTATGCATTTAATATTTTTTTATTCATTTTTACAACAAATACCTTTTTACATTTTCATTTGGCATTAAGACAATAATTTCATTTGAGAAAGTCTGGACTACTTCCACCTCAAAGCAATGTGTTCATTCACACACCATATGGAATTTATTAAAAATGTGTTTAGTGAACTTATATGATATTTTTGATATAATGTTGATACATTAATAATTATATATATATATATATATTCATGTTTTATTTATATACTTTCATTAAATACGACAATTTAAACGGAGACAACGTTCACGCATATGTATGGCTTACCGTCTCAATGAACGGTGTATTCCATTTCATAATTCATTATAATATAGATTATTTTAACAAACATATAATGGATAAATGTTATATTTATATCATTATTTACATTCCATAATAATGATATATATATCAGGACTAATGATATAACAAGTAAAGACACAAGGGAAGAAGAAAGCGAATATTACCCGAATGGAAACCATAACATAATATCATTTAAAATAGGTTATTATAATGTAAGAATCAAACAATATGTGGTATTATATATAATTAATATTATTATATAAAATATTTATAATAAAAATTTATTTATTATATAGTAATATTGATTGAGAAGGAAGAGATTCAATACACAAGGTAATGGTATTTATGTCTCACCATTATTTTTGTGTGACACATGTTTTATACACTACTTGTTTCTTCAAAGTGATGTATAGTCTACCCATTAATTTATTTTTTGATTATTATCAAGAAGATTACGATATTTATTTTTTCTTATAATTTTTTTTTACATGGGTTATACAATTCTATTGAATATAAAGTGATGAGTATTGATTTAATAATTTCTTCTATATTTGGAATTATTTCGTTTTAAGTATTCCTTGAGGAATATTTATCATACTCGTACACATTTTCAAAAATTGTTTTCATAAAATGTTTTACTATTAACCTATGAATGTTTGCAGTAAAGTTTAGCCTTTTTGACTTTTAACTTCATGGTTTGAGGGGAATATTTCTTTCATTTACCTAACGAGCAGCTTTTTGAATTTTCCAGAAAAAGACTGTGATGAATGATTTATTAATCTTATATAGCATTTATGGGTTTTTATGTTTTCATGATTTCATAATACATTGAAGCTTCCCCTACAATATTAAAAGGTTATTTTCAAATAAAATGTTTTCTTTTAAAATTCCATGGAATTTTATGAAGACAAAACTATTTCAATAAAGAAAAGATATTTTCCTCAAAATTTGTTTTAAATGATTTTCAGGATTTCTTTATATGTTTTCAAAGTGGATTAAAATAAATTGTATGATAATTTATTTATGTTTTATAAATTTATTTTTAAGTAAAATTCTTGTTCCAAGTAATAATTTAAAATCCTTCCCCACCTACGATGACATACTTCGTTATAGTTTAGGAATACCATTCATATTATTTCTCTGATTGGTATATGTTTCGACGAAATGATTTTTTAGAGACCCCCTTATTTTCATGGGTTACACATTAGATGAAATGGATATGAACCCTATATCTTTTTCATTGGTTATTATATGAATACATTTTTATGATAGACATTCCATTTTAAGGGTTATGATATGATTTTTTATGATTACGTGGCATATGTATGTATGATTTCATTATGAGATGAATGCGACCTATATCTCCCTATGATGCATTTGGTAATGATTTATATCTCATGAGTTAAACAATGATAGTATTCGGAGTGAACCTTGAGAACTAAAATGGCCTTGGGAGTGAACCAAGACTATTAAGATGGTATGAGAATTGAACTCATGAAACTAAGATGGCCATGGGAGGTAACCATGACTACTAATATGGTATGAAGAGTTAAATTATTCTTCTAATACGGCCATGGGAGTCAACCATGACTACTAAGATGGTATGGGGGTTGAAACCATACTACAAATATGCTCTTGGTAGCGATGCCTTTGAAACTACAGAAATCATTATATGCTTATGTGTTCACCACAATTCCATGTATTATGATTCATGTCTTAGTAACTGTCACTATTTATTCCATGTTTCAGGAATATGATCTTTGATATGTAGGGTATAATCATCTATTTTCATGATCATGTTCTCAAACTCTTATGATCATGATTATTCTTACATATCTACCTTGATTACCCTAACTGAGAATTTGAGACCACCCATTTCTTATATTTCATTTCCCCATGTTATGAAGAATGGTTATAGGTACAAGTACTAAAGGTGTATATCTTTATGGGAGATGGTGGAGATATTATAACTGGATAGAAAATTTTGTTTCCATGTTTCCAAAGATTATAAACTTATAAGGTCCTTGGGCATGTAATATTTTTATGTACTAAATATACATCTAAAATTATGTATTATACATATATGTCAAGCCTAGGTTACTGTAGTAACTTGGATCATTGTGATAAGTAGTTTTTCACGAAATACAGTACCCCATAAACACTTATTCTAATGTATCATCAATAGTGGAGTAGTATATTGTTTTGGATTTTTAATCTCATGCATATTTTATTTAATCCTATAAGGCCATTTTGGCATGATATGATTCAGTATGGTGGGATTTCTGATCCCTCTCCTAAGAGACCAATGCCAAAAATTATAGTCACTTTATCATTGTGAAAAAAAAATTCTTATAGTACAATTCATGTTTCAATGACTATACTAATATGAATACATCACCCAATTTATCCATTGTTTAGGTGTGGTATGTCTTGGTTTGGCGTGGAATTTCTCCAGCTCTTCATAACTAAAATATCTTCAAAACACCTTCATCCACATTAATCATGTTTTTTCACTTGTTTAACTTTTTTCAACATCATTCCATTGTGTAAAAACATTGATACCACAGAATAAATCATTTCATCATGAAAAAATAACTAGTTTCACCTTAATATTCCTCTAACCAAATTATAAAATCATTTCTAAAATCAGATACTTTTTTAGTCATTCACAAAAACCCATTTTTCCATAATAAAAACTCTTCATGTGGAAACTATAATCTATATCAAAATATTTCCAATATTTAATGGAAATGGAAACATTAAATTGTTCATCCTATTTATCATTAAAATTAGAACACCAAACTCCATGAATAAGAAAATATCTATTTTAGATAATTAATATGTTATAGGTATCTATTTAATAAGGTTGATTTCAATGAAAATGAATTTAATTATTACCCTATTGGTTAACATGAAATCCAAATTCCTCTATTAAAAAAATATTCTAATAATATCCTTCTATGAATTTGTTGGATACACTCATAATGAATCCAAATCCCTGATACACACTCTATTAATAATTTAGAAAATTTTTATAGATAGATGTAATGTAAGATCCTAGGTATATAAAGAATATGACATTTTCATATTTATTAATATTTGTGAATAAAATGTTAATATTAATTTAAAGTGAATGCTATGTTCGATGGCATACCCAATACGCAACAACGAGTTTCATTGAAATCTTAAGTTGCACAATAATAATATAATAATATTATTTTAAATGGTAGTTAACACATAGCCATTGTAATTGAGGGAATGAACAGAACTAACTACAAAATTATTATATATATTTTTTCAATTATTTTAACAATTACCCAATAAATGAAAGAGGCTAAACATTCGAATGAATCCAATTTTATGAAAAATATTATAAAATTATTTAAAAGGTTGATTAACCTCATTTTGATGGAGAACCCTTTTTAACACTACTTTTTGTCAATTTTATATGTTATATTTGACAAAATAAAATCCTTCTTTATAATCAGGACATCATAATTTAGTTTGTGTAAATTTTTGTTATTTCCTTATAAAGTTCATTTTTAATGAATAGTGAAAATGCTATATTTTTATACAAAAAATACTTTTAATATAATTTATTTATATGGTTAGATTATCTTTTTTAATTAGGCTTAAATATTAGTTAAAATATTTTTTACCATTTAATCTAATGGTGGTCATTTCAATTAATTTCACTTTGAAATTGGACATAAACAACTGTCAATATTTTGATAGATATTGTTTTTTTAAAAACACGCTATTTGTTTTGACAGTGAGAATTAATTATAAAATTAATTAAAACAAGATATATGTTTTGAATTTGGGAAAATCGACATCATTTTTCAATTTGTAATATCAAATTTACATTGGATAAATTTTTGGTATTTTTCTAACAAATGTTCATTTTTAATGAATAGTGAAAAATACTGCATTATACATCAAAACTATTTTTTGATCTAATTTAATTATATATTTATACTGTAATTTTAATTGGTTTTAAAGTGAAATTGAATTATGTTTTATCACTAAATACAATTTTGTTCATTCAATGTAATTTCACTTTTAAATTGGATGTAAAAACATGTCAATCTTTTGATAAATTTTACTTCTTAAAAACCCATTTTGGTTGTGGCAACGAGAATCATATTTAAATTAATTACTACAATTTTTGTGTTTGGAATTTGGAAAAATGGATTCCATATTTGGAATCATAATGTCCAAATTATGTAATTAGGACTCTTGTTTTTGGACATTATGAATAGTAACGACGTTAATTATCTTTAATTATCATGATTTATTAGTAATCGGGTAGTTTAGGGTAATAAAATAATATCATAATAATATAAAATGACCCCCACATGTGTCCAAATACTCTTTTTTGAGTCATGTCCAACCATGGGATTCTTTTTACCAAACTTGAGGGCCCATTGAGTCACATGGGTGTGATAGTGACATTTATGACATTATTTTTAAAAAAGAAGAGAAATATAACAATGGATTGTATATCCTAAGTAAAACAATTTTTATTTTGTTTAAATAAATGATATCTTAAACTATAAATAATAATTGTAAATCTAAAGAAATTTCCTACATCATGGTATTTTTTTATAATTTATAGACGTTAAATAAATAAATTTATTTTTGACACCATGATGAGGCAATGATTACCTCATTAATGAATGATTTAAATAAAATGAAAAGATATGGTAAAATCTAAGACTTACACTTGTCTAAAACCTCTTGGATGGGTGTATTTCTAACCCTTATCACCATATCCTAAAAATATATCATTTTGGGACCTTTAAAATCCAAAAACCATTTTATAATAAAGTAACATTTCAAGACATTCCAAAAGTGACCCTCCTCCCTCTTATAAAAGGCTCCCAAATATACCCCCTTTACCAAAACTCTCAAGAACGTGGCTCGTATAACCTCTTGTCATATTATATCTCCACATCCCTATCTTAATCCTAGAAGCCTCACTTTGGGCAGAAGTCTTTCCAAGGAATCCTTTGGCGCAAATCAAAAAGAGTTACCTGATTTAGATGTAATGTCTTCCATCGAGTTTATTTCTTTTATTTCACTTCTTTACTCACCAATATTTTCTTATTATTTGATCCCATAATAACACCAGTATCTTCAATATACTAGGATGTTGTTATGATAATTATTCTACCAACACTTACACACAACCCTGTCTAATGGTTAAAAAACATACTGTTTCTATGGGTGGGGAATTAATACCGCACGAAACGATGATTGTTCAATATTCTTTTAACACCTCTAATGGTGGATATTATGATGGAAATATATTTATATATGATTTATATTATATTTATGTCCTATCTATTCTTATTTATTTTATATTAAAACATACCTTTATGCTTTGCATGTTGTGAAAATGTCATAATTTCATATGAGGATGTGTGGACTACCACTCCCTCAAGTGATGTGACTCATTCATGTCAAACATGGAATTTATAAAGAATGTAATTAATGAACTTATGTTAATTATATAAAGTATATATTATATTGTAATTATAATATATCTATTTCTCCTTAAGTTTTAAAGTCTATTAATATGACCAAAAATGAAAGTAGTGTTCATGGGTACGTATTGCCTACCGTCTCCATGAACGGTACATTTCATTTATTATCTCAAAACATTATGTAATATTATTAAATACATATATAATGGATATATATGATATATAAATCATGAAAACTATTCCAGAGATGATGTACTTATAACTACATATACAATTCTCCTCAAACTAGTTTATTTTTGACTCGTGTACTGAACATCGACAAAACATATGATATGAACTCACATAATTAACTAATTATTATAAAATTATAATATGTGATATTAATTTAATAATAAAAATTAAATGATCTCCCTAATCAATTATAAATTGACCAATGTTTATTATTCAGGAATATAAAGAAACGAATAAGACAAGTCGGACTTGAGGTAAGGGAATTTTTATCTCACTTTTAATTATGTGAGATTTCCATTGCTCACCAATTATTTACTGCATATTGTGTACTTACATTTGCTATATATAATCAGGATTCTATTTATATAAATTCTATTATGTTATTCATTTGGTTCTTATTATCTTCCGGTCATATGACACGATTTATTACAATGAGGGAAGGGGTTTTTATCTCACAATTTATTCCCATGAGATTCCTGCTATATTTGTCACTATATCCATTGAGTGGTGTATGTAATTACCATTATTCTACTCTTTTTGTAATATACTTTCGTTTATGGGTATTTAAATCAACATTATATAGTCCTTCTTTCATGGGGTGTATATTTCGAAAGTTACCCAAATCAGTAAGGGAACCTTTCACCCTCCTCTTTTTAAAAGACTTCTTTTTTGCTAGGTCTTTTAATTTACATCTTCTTAATGTTGGGATATGTTCTTATATATCCTTATTGATATAAATTATATTTCCATGTGATGAGATACCCCTTTTAACTCTCATCAACCCATTTTTTGGATTTTAGAGTGATGTCATTAGGCTGTCGAATTTTTGTAAGGGAACTTCTTAACCCAATTTCAATTCTTTGGGTTAAACCTCTAATTATTGATTATTTCGTAATATGGATATTTTTTGATGACCTATAATTGTTTTACAATGAATATCCACTTATATTGGGTGTATTTATATTTTTCACACATAATTATGTTATTTATTTATCCTTAATCTTTGGATACCATCTTTGTACGGGACTTCATGTCAATCTCCTTTCATTGAGGCATACATCAATTTATATATAACCTTATTTTATTAGTTTTATAATAAAACCTTTTGAGTTTTAATTTCATTCAAAAGGAATATTTTTTACACGAAACATTTTACCAAATGACAAAAGTAATGTCTTTGTCTTACGTATGCGGCGGCAATGACTTCTCAGTCGTTGTGGCCATTATTTGGGTTTTAGCTTCCTCTACAAGAAATAAATTTTTTAAAATGAAAAATAAATACCACGTTTTACTTTTATTTTATTTTTTTATTTAAAATGGATTTGATAATTTTTTGATTATATCAATGTGTTGTGATTGAAATGTGGAAATGTTATGTTTCCATTATGCATGTTTTAAGTGATACGACTATGTTATGGTTCATGGGAATTTTTTATGAAGTCGGGTGGTTCCGTGATAAACTATGTGTGGGTGAACCTGAGATAGCTCTCCAATGCACTGGGTAATGTGAAGGAGTTAAATTCTAAGGTTTCTCTGAGGAGATTTAGGAAATATACTGTGATGGGTATTGGAAATGTAACCATGAGGGTTACTCCCTACGTAAGAATGTAATGAATGACTCAAGTTACCTTTATGTCTTATGATTTCTATGAGTTATTCATAAATCATATGATTTCATGAGTTATGTTAAATTGAATTTGTTTTATGAGTAATGTGTGATTTCATTGATTCTTATGTATACATGGACTAATGTTTTCTTTCCATATTTTTGCATCCCTTATTTAGATTTTTATGAAAATCCCAGGTTTTTGAAATTTTTTTCACAGGACATAAAGTGGAATAGGGTCAAGGATCAGATAAAAGAAATTTTATTGTTTTCTAAAACATGGAACTAGACATGACACTTTTGCTCAAGAGTTTTTATTTTGTGAAAAAATGGAATCTGAGTATATGTGTCTACTTTGTAATCATTTTGATGTAATAGTTATGTCTTAATTCTCTAAAACTCTAAACTTTAAAAGATGCTCAATGTGAATTATTCATTTAATTCAAGATTATGTAATGTTTTAAGGTTGGGTCCTTATAGTTAGTATCAAATGTTGGTTTAGATAACATTAGAGGTTCAGGTATTCTTTAAGCACAAGTGACAATATCATAATGGTTAGGATTTTAGAAAGAGTCATAGTTATTTTTATAAAGGGAATGAGTTTAAGATAACATGAAAAAGTATATCTTAGTATCTAACCTCCTCTTAAGATATTATATGATTATTTTACTGATATACGCACACTGAAATTTTTGGTTTTAGTAAATGGATGGATCTAGAAGGCACCAAAGTAACAGTGGATGTGAATGAAATTGTGACAGTTTTCTGAATAAGCAAATGAATGATATGGGAGCTGTAACGATAACTCTTGTGGTTTTTCACAACCAACTATCTGCAGTCATGATTGACCACCTGAACCTTAGTTATTTTTATAAGGCATCATATATGTGAGAGACAAATCCTTACAGATGTTCAGGTAATAATCATAAAGGTATGAATATTCAAAAACCTATGTGTCAAAGATGTGGAACAAAACAAATAGGAAAATGTTTTAAAGGGATAGAAAGATTCTCTAGATGTAGAAATGAAGGTCATAAAGCAAGAACCTTCCATGGTAAAAGAAGGAATCTAGTTGACTCTAGGAAAGGGAAAGAAGTTATTTCTAAAGGATCAATTGAATGTTTTAAATGTGGCGTGCATGGTAGTTATGCAAACACATGTCCTATGATGAAGTTTCGGGAATGGGATCACCAGGATTGTACAAATATTCATTAACCAATACCTAATGTCATTCTGATTGAGGATGAATAAACCGACAATAACCATTGAAAGGTATATATTATTTCATAACATATGTTTTCCTATTATTGAATCTTTGGATATGATTCATGATTTTGTTTATAGGAAAGAAGTATTTTCGAATAAGTTGGAAAGTAATGGTTAATGGATCATGAAGAATGTTGAATGAGTAAGAATTCAACATATAAAGAATTCAAGATTAATGGTAGATTTCAGGATGGTGACATTCTTAAAAGTATTAAGGCTCTTTTGATGATGATATTACATTAGAAGACTTTGTATTGTATTTGTAACCCTGATGTTTGATATATGAAAATTTTATCCAAGGACTAATTATATTTTCGTTAGTGGATATAGTTATAAAGAACCATTTTGGTTTATGTGATCCTTTAATTTGAGGAAATTACTGGTGAATACATTTTGGGAGGCAAAAATAAAGTTATTAGATAACCATTGTCGTTAAAAAATGTTATTGTTATTTTTGATGAATTTATCTATTTTTGTGAATGTTATAAAATTATTTAGTTTTTGAAAAGGGACAATATGCAAACTGTGTGACAACCCGTCACGTCAGACGAAGCTGTGGCAATCGAACCCACAACTAAAGTGAAACTGGTATTTATAAATTACCACTGAACTATGTGAATTACATGGTTAGTATGACTAAATCATTTTAGTTAGATGATCTTATGAATTTTGAATAATTTTATTTTGGGTTATCTATGGAAATGATTAACATATCATGGAGGATATGTGATTAGGTTAATTGCTTTTCAGTATGAGACTTTAAGAGTAACTGATGTTATTTAGAGATAAATGTTAAGATTTACCTTGGAATACTATGTGATTAAATCCTTCAGAGATTTGGGTTTCAATATTAATTTGGATTACTTTGAAGAATTTTGTGGATAGCTTTTTATTTAATGGTCTTTCTTGAACCTTGGGTTCTTTTTGTTTAATTATGGAGATTAAGAGTAGTATTTATTTCTATAAAGGAGTATCCTTTTGGGGATTATATTATATTGTACTAACAATTTTGGTTTTAGTTAAGGTATAAATACTTGTGAAATATATAGTTCACCTTTTGTGGATTAGGTGATTCTCAAGAAGTTTCTTATAGCGCTCTTAATGCGAACAAGTCATCCTAAATACTAATCTTTTGGAAAAAATATGAGTTTTTGTAAGAAATATAGTAAGAGATGAAAGTATACATGAAAAGTAATTATATTTCCTTATGATTTAGTAAAGCTCATAATTTAATTCCTTAATTAAAAGTAACTTAAAATAAAAACGTTGTCTATTAACTTTTCTTATTGGGGAATCAAATACTGTTTAACCAATCACAAGTTTGTGATTTTCTGGTGGTTAAGTTTCTCCTAGACATATTTTGTATCACTCTCCATCAGAACTTGATGGTTTTTTTCTCCTCCATATCCATGTTTTCATGGAATCCGGGTATCTGTTGTCTCGGGTGACCTTTTTACTTTACTTTCTTTCATTTAAAGTGATAGTTTAATTTACTCATTTTTCGATGTGGAGATTTCAATTAAGTTTCCGAGCCAAATTTTAAAATTGCGAGGATGCAATTCTCAAAAGGGGGGAAGGATGTAACATCCCAGGTAAATACTGAATATGAAATTTTCATATTTATTAATATTTTTGAATAAAATTTTAATATTACTTTAAAAATAATTCTATGTTTAATGGCGTACCCAATACGCAACAATAAGATTCTTTGAAATGTTATGTTACCAACATATAATATAATAATATTATTTTAAATGGTATTTAACGCCTAGCCATTTTAATGTCGGGAAAGAACAGAAATAACTACAAAATGATTATATATACTTTTTTAAATATTTTAACAACAACCTAATAAATATTAGAGGCTTAAAAATGTGAATTAATCCAATTTTAAGCATAAATATTCTAATATTATTTATTAGGTATATTAACCGCCGTTTGATGTAGAACCCTATTTAAAACTACTTTTTTTTCAATTTTATATGTTATATTTGAAAAAATAAAATCCTTCTTTAGAATCAGGACATCAAAATTTACATTGTGTAAATTTTTGTTATTTTTCCAATAAAGTTCATTTTTTAATGAATAGTGAAAATGATGTATTTTAATTCAAAACCTCCTATTAATATATTTTATTTATATGGTTAGATTATCTTTTTAATTAGGTTTAAAGTATAGTTAAAATATATTTTTAAAATTTAATACAATGGTGGTCAATGGAATTAATTTAACATTTAAATTTTACATAACCAAGTGTCAATATTTTGATAGATATTGTTTCTTAAAAACACGCTATTTGTTTTGACGGTGGGATTTAATAATAAAATTAATTAATTAAACTTATATGTTTTTAATTTGGTAAAATGGAAATAATTTTTGAATTTGGAATATCAAATTTTATTTGGATAAATTTTTTGTGTTTTTCTAACAAATGTTCATTTTTAATGAATAATGAAAAATACTGCATTTTTTGTCAAAACAACTTTTTCTTCTAATTTAATTTTAAAAATAGATTGTACATCTTAATTGGTTTTAAATTGTAATTGAATTATTTTTTATCACATAATACAATGTTTTTCATTAGAATTAAATTCAATTTTCAATTTGATGTAAAAACATGTGAATCTTTTGATAAATTTTACTTCTTAAAAACCCATCTTTGGTTGTGACACTAGGAATTATTTTTAAATTATTTACTGAAATATCTGTGTTTTTAATTTGGAAAAATGGATTCCATATTTTAAATCAGAAAGTCAAAATTATGTAATTAATATTTTTTTTTGACATTATGAATAGTAACGACTGTAATTATCCTTAATTATCATGATTAATTAGTAATCAGGTAGTTAAGGGTAATAAAATAATATCATAATAATATAAAATGACCCCAACATGTGTCCAAATCCTTTTTTGAGTCATTTACGATCATGTAAAGATTTTCATTAAACACGAGGGCACATGGATTCACATGGGTGTGATAGTGACATTTATGACATTATTTTTAAAAAAGAAGAAAAATATAACAAAGGCTTGTATATCATAAGTAAAACAATTTTAATTTTGTTTACATAAATGATATCTTATACTATAAATATTAATTATAAAGATAAAAAAATTTACTACATCGTGGTTTTTTTTTATAATTTTTAAACCTGAAATAAATTAATTTATTTATGACACCATGATGATGCAGTGATTACCTCATTAATGAACAATTTAAATAAAATGAAAAGATAAGGTAAAATTTAAGACTAAAACATGTCAAAAACCTATTGGTTGGGTGGATTTAGAACCCTTATCAACTTATCCTAAAAATATATCATTCTAGGACCATTGAAATCTGAATAACATTTTACAATAAAGTAACATTTGAAGACATTCCAAAAGTGACCCTCCTCCCACTTATAAAAGGCCCCCTACTCTACCCCCTTACCCACACCTCTCAAGTCCATGGCTCATCTAACCACTAATCATATTATCTCTCAACATCCCTATCTTACTCTTAGAGTCTTCACTTTGGGCATAAGTCTTTCCAGTGATTCCATTGGCTCAAATCAAAAAGAGTTACCCGATTTAGAGATAATGTCTTCTCTTGAGTTTCTTTCCTTTATTTACCTTGTTCACTCACAACTATCTTCTTATTATTTGATCCCATAATAACACCAGTATCCAAAATATACTAGGATGTTGTTATGATAAGTATTCTTCCTACACTTACACACACCATCATCTAATGGTTAAAGAACATACTATTTCTGTGGGTGGAAAATTACTGCCTCACGAAACAGTGATTGTTCAATCATTTTTTAACACCTCTCATGGTGGCCATTATGATGAAACAATATTTATATATGATTTATATTATATTTATTTTCTCTATATTCTTCTGTATTTTATATTTAAAACATACCTATATGCTTTACATGTTCTGAAAATGCGTTAATTTCATATGAGGAAGTGTGGACTACCGTCCCCTCAAGTGATGTGACTCATTCATGCCAAACATGGAATTTATAGAGAATGTAATTAATGAACTTATTTTACCTATATAACATATATATTATACAGTAATTATAATATATCTATGTCTCATTTAGTTTTAAATTCCATTAATATGACCGAAAATGAAAGTAGTGTTCATGCGTACTTACGACCTACCGTCTCCATGAACGTTACATTTCATTTCTTATCTCCAAACATTATGGAATATTATTAAATACATATATACTGGATATATGTGATATTTAAATCATGAACACCACTCCGGAGATGATGTACTTATAACTACATGGAAAATTCTCTTCAAAAAAGTTATTTTTTACTCATGTGTCGAACATCGACAAAACATATGATATGAACTCACATAATTAACTAATTATTATAACATGATAATATATGATATGAATTGAATAAAAAAATTTAAAGGATTTCATTAAGAAATTATAAATTCACCAATGATTATTATTCAGTAATATAAAGAAAAGAACAAGACAAGTCGGACTTGAGGTAAGGGGGTTTCTTGTCTCACTTTTAATTCAGTGATATTTCCATTGTTCGCCAATTATTTACTGTATATTGCGTACTTCCAATTGATATATATTATCATGATTCTATTTATATTTATGGTATTATGTGATCCATTTTGTTCTTATTATCTTTTGGTCATATCCCACGATTTATTGCGACGAGGGAAGGAGTTTTTATCTCACTATTTATTCCCGTGAGATTCATGCTATATTTGTCACTATCTCCTTTGAGTGGTGTATGTACTACCCATTATTATACTCTTTGTTTAATATACTTTCGTTTATGGTTATTTACAACAAAATTTTATATTCCTTCTTTCATGGGGTGTACATTTCAAAAGTTACCCAAATCAGTATGGGAACCTTTCACCCTCCCCTTTTTAAAAGACTTATTTTTGTTAGGTATTTTAATTTACATCTTCTTAATGTTGAGATATGTTCTTATATATCCTTGTTGATGTATATTTTATGTCCAAGTGATGAGATACCCGTTTTATCTCTCATCAACTCATTTTCTGAATTTTAAAGTGACATTGTTAGGCTGTCGAATTTCTGTAAGGGAACTTCTTAACCCAATTTCAATTCTTTGTGTTAAACTTATACTTATTGATTATGTTGTACTATGAATATGTGTGGACTACCTCTGATTGTTTTACACTTAATATCCACTTTTATTATGTGTATTTATATTTGTCACACATAATTATGTAATTGATTTATCCTTAACCCAAGGATACTGTTTTTGTACAGGACTTAGTCTCAATCTCCTTTTGTTGTGCCATACATCAATTTATATACATCCTTATTTTAGTAGTTGTATAATAAAACATTTTTATTTTTAATTTCACTCAAAAGTAATCTTTTTACATGAATCATTTTACTAAATGACAAAAGGAATTTTTTTTCTTACGTATTCGGCAACAACGGCTTCTCCACCGTCATGACCATTATTTGGGTTTTGACTTCCTCTACAAGCCATAACATTTATTAAAATGAAAAATAAATACGATGTTTTACTTTTCTTTTATTTTTGTATTGAAAATGTTTTTTATAATTTTTTGATTATATCAATTTTTGTGATTGAAATGTGGAAATTTTAGGTTTCCTTTATGCATGTTTTTTGTGATATGATAATGTTATGGTTCTTGGGAATTGTTTATGATGTCGGGTGGTTCCGTGATAAACTAAGTGTAGGTGAGCCCAAGATATCTCTCCAATGCATTGGGTAACATGAAGGAGTTAACCTCTATGGTTTACCCAAATATATTTAGGGAATATACTGTGATGGGTATTCCAAACATAACCATGAGGGTTACTCCCTACGTAAGAATGTTATGAATGCCTCAAGTTGCCTTTAGGTCTTATGATTTCTATGAGTTATTCATAAATCATACGATTTCAAGAGGTATGTCATAGTTCATATGTTTTATGAGTAATGTATGATTTCATTGATTCTTATGTATACATGGACTAATGATTTCTTTCCGTATTTTTGTATCCCTTACTGATCTTTTTATGCTCATCAATTGTTTTTTAAATGTTTTCAAAAGGACATAAAGTGGAATAGGTTCAAGGATGGGTTCATGGAAATGTCATGATGTCTAAAACATGGAACTAGACATGACTCATTTGTTCAATACTTTTTATTTTGTGAGAAAATGTAAACAGAGTAGATGTTTCTACTATGTAATCATTGAGATGTAATAGTTATGTCATAATTCTCTAAAACTCTAAACCTGAAAATATCCTCAATTTGAATTATTCATTTAACTCAAGATTATGTAATGTTTTTATGTTGGGTCCTTATAAGTAATATTTGTGATTCATGATTCTCCCTATTTTAAAAAAACCAATTGGTACCCTTCCAGTTAATAAAAAAATTATATAATCTTAAAAACCTATTAAATAGAAAGACAATGTCTTAACTGTTAAACATTTGATATCATTCTCCCCATGTCTTCATGATTTCAGAAAACATAACATATCCAATAATCTAATACCAATTGTTAGGTTGTTGGAGGTATAAAATGATACTGATTATTCTGATTATTCCATGAATGACTATAAATGTCTTACTCCAATGTTTTTACAAAAAAAATATCCTCTTTTATATATGAAGAGGATATGTTTATTTTCAATATATCCTATTCCCCTTTAGAAATATTTTCCGTCAACCATAATTAAAGAGACCAACATCTGCACATGATATAACTCATTTAATTTTAATTTACATATTCCACTTGTTTAAAATTATTCCAAAATTTTATTTTAATCAAGAAACCATTTCTACTATCAACTGAATTTTCAATGATTTTCACAGAGTGAACTTACCTCTATGAAAATAGTTATCAAAAAATACACTTAGCTGACTAATTTAGAACATCATGTGGGAAAAAAAGTTTTTGATAAAAACACAAATGATTTTAATTGTGCTCAATTACTTATTTTCAATTTGTGAAACTATAAAATTTTGTATCAATTAAATATTTCTCTCTATTATCTCAATTAAAATGACCTGATATTTTTTACCCTTAAATTAACACTCTCTTGGATTGCATTCTCCACATGCAATACATAATTAAAAATGATTGGATATATATTATGAATAAAATTTAAGAATAATAAACAATATAGTAAATAAAAAAAATTCAATCAATTATAAAATGTATAAAAAATATTTTTAAGAACACTAAATATTAAAAAAATTCATTTTTTAATAAATTGTTTTTTTACATATATGTATTAGATTTTAAATTAAAATTAATTTTCATAAATTTAATAATTTTATTTTTACCAAAATGAAATCATTTTTTAATTAAATATAAGAAAATTAGATTTGGTATAAATTTTGGGATTTATATAAAAAAATGAAATTTGGTGAATAAAAAAAAATTCCAGTTTTTCTAATACCCTTTCTTTTATGACATAATCATGATTCAAGAATGCATTAAAACTTTGTTTTTAAACCATTAATATATATATAATTTATATTTATAAATTAAAAAATCATTTAAAAATACTAGTTTGAATTTATTTAACCCATGGGTAGTATTTTGGAAACCTATGTAATGTTCCACTTTGAAAAATATTTTTATACACTTATATTGAAAAACTAGTTTTCATATTTTATAGAAATTAAATATATCAAAATTGATTTTTTATTTCATATAAACAAAATCATAATAGAATACAAGTATAATTTAATTTTTGTTAAAAAATTATTATTACAAAGTTTAAGGTTAAAGACCAAGATAATGGAAAAACTACTATTTTCAAAATATTATTGTAATAATATTGTTTAATTTTTATCTAATTAAATTAATTAATATCATATTAAAATTGAAATTAATATATATTTTAATACTATATATCTATATATTATAACCCAATCAGTTTTTAATCAATAACAAATAAGATTAAGAACACATATTGCAACAACAACATTTTTCTACATAATAGTTTTTCTATATATTAATTGAATTAATTAAATAATTAAATTTAATATTATTTTTAAATTTAGTTAGATTAAAAGAGATTTAAATTATTTTTATAAACCAATTTTTTTTATTATGGTTTATTTTATATATTTACGAATACATAAGTTTCTTAGGTAAACAGCAGTTACCCCCGCAAAAACCGAAAAATGTAAAACAAAAAAATGTATGAGGAAATGACATAATAAATGTATAGAAATTATTTTTGTGAGGATTTTTTTACCCAACATCACAAAAAATACATTATTATTGGCTTTATGGGAAATTGTATTTTTAATAGTGTTATGATATCATTGAAAAGTAATGGATATTCACAGAAGTTACATTTTCTTCACTTATAAAAGTTGCCTCTCCACACCCCATCAGAAAAACTAAATGAATTAATTTTATAATAAAAAATCTTCCCTTTTTCTTTATTTTATAATCTTATTCAACATACTTAACATTATTGTGAAAATATATAGTTTAAATTTATGCATTTCCAAGAATAACTTAAAGAGCAGGTTTAAATATCAAATTAAGTACCTATGATTTTTTAAAATAATTCCTTATTGATCATTATCATTCAAACTTATCAAAAAAATTATTGCATGATAAAATAATTAATAAATTTTTTCTGAAATATAATTTTTTTATTGGATAATACATTATCCACCTCTTCTTTCTTACTTATGGAAAATAAGAACGTCATTTGTGTGCTTGTCTGGATTAGTGCATCCATTTTTTTAAAGGTTGAGGCTAAAGCTTCATTTTATTATTAAATGATATCAAAGACTTCTTTTTAACTAGGTAGAGGGAGACCCAATACATAGCTCGAAGGCCAAGTGGGCTTGTAGCCCATTATATAGCCCGTAGGTCCAATTTTTTGGCCCAATTGCCATTCTGTGAATAGTAACTTGCTTGTTACAGTACCCACATAGTACCACCACTGCTACAGTGCCCTGTCACCACTACAATACCTACCGATCTACAATACCACCGCTGCTACAGTACCGCTACAGTACTGCTACAATACCCTTCCTGCTGTAGTACCTGCACAGTACTGCATCCAAGATGTGTCGTGTTCTTTTAACTTCATTTACATACATAGATGGAATAAAAAATAAATTTTATAAATATTTATTATATATATTACATTTTTATGATTATTAAATAATGATCCATATTACTCCATTCACCCATTCCTTGAAAAATGAAATTATAATCCTGACATACGTGCAGACCATCACGTCCATAGAATGGTGATTATGATTTTCACTACACCCTTCATCACTAGTTATAAATTTTAATTGATTAGTATTTATGATACATATGAGTAATAAATATCAAAAATTTATTTCCTTATGTGATAAAATATTAACAATAATTATAAGGTAAACCATCTATATTTATAAATAAAATGAAACAAGTTTAATACTGAATTAAAAACTTTAAAACGAGAAAAAACACTCATATAAAGGAATTAATAAATTATAGTTAATTAGGAAAAAGACCCAGTAGCATTAATTGTTTGGTAAATTTTAACTTTGTTATAAGAAAACAGATCGACACCACTATAATGAAACTAGTACAAGGATAAAATTAAAAATACCCAATGTTGAAAATATGCAATAAAAAAATATACATTGAAGGATTTATCATAAATTAATATAAGAAATGTAAATTTATTGGAATAATTTTATTAAATAGGCAGTTTTTCTTTTATATCTTCATTATATAAAAGTTTAAAGCACCTTTGTGGAAATAAAGAGTAAATTCAACGGTTCCTACCTCAAATTTTAACCCTTTGAGAAATATTTCTTTTTTATACTCCATGTTTTCATTGGAATAGTAAATATACTTATCATTTAATGTATTTTTTCATAATAATTTCATTATTGTGTCATTTTATGTTTTATTTTAAATTTTATCATTCAAGGTGTCTTCATTTGAAAAATTATAATGTCGTAATAGATTTCGTAACTCAAACTATCTTCTTTGAGTTATACATTTTCATTTAGAAATTATTTTATATATATTCACTAAATTCAATGATTTTAATTTTAAATGAGGTTAAATCTTTTATATCTAGTTAAAAATGAGTTTTCAATTCAAATACACTATAATGAATTGTCTTATATTTATCTTATTATTAATAAAATGGATATGTTTTGAATGGAGATTAAGAAATATGACTTTTACATCGATGAATATATAATGATTTTTTCAAAAAAACAATTTTCATGTTTCTTTTTCAATTTTATCTCTATCAAAAATAATTTATTTATTTAATGTTTTATTTTTCATGTGTCAGTCATCATATTTGTATTATTATGCGATTTTTTAATGATAATTTTTTCAGTGTCAATCAATTTTACTCATGGTATTATTTTATACCTTTTGAAAATTCTATGAAACCCAGTATTATCTCTTTATGTTCTTTATGACAAAAAAGGTGAATGATTTTAATTTGTAAGTTTCATGAAATCAATTTTATTCCCATGGGTTCTTTATTACACGACAACTGAATGATTTTAAATTGAACTTAAATGTATATATGATGATGGGTGGGGTTCAATATTACTCATCAATGAATTGGTTAAAATATTACATCTCATGAGATAAGTATTCGAAAGTATTTTTAGCCTATTGTAGGCATGGTTACTAATGGTGTGGCTCATGAAATTAATGGTCCTTATATTAATTATGGTGTTATATTTGACTGATGTTGTGAATATTTATCATATTCTCAAAGGATTATAGATCTATATTAAATGTTTATACGCCATGTTATATCTATTATTCTAACATGTTGAGTTTTTATGGTTTTATGATCCAATGTAACTTCCTTTTATAACAACATATTTTTTATATACACTCATTTTGATATGATATTTCACTCATGTTCTTGGTGTCTCTTATGTTTGTGGTCTTATCATTGATGGCATGCTAATCTTTTTATTTTTCCCACGATATTTATTTTGTTTTCATTCCCTAGGATTTGGTGATGAGTATTAAATGTGTGATGCTTATAATAGAATTTATATTAGACAAATTATAATGAAATGTTGATGATTATTGTAAAATAAGATGTGTATGTAGATAACCCTCAAAGATAATAAACCTACGATTCAATGGTTTTTCGTTACAATATAGGAGATGGAATATTTATTCATATACAATAATGATATAAATGTTTTCATTTATCTTGTGCTATTTTTTTGTTATCAAAGTTGTATTTAGTTAATTTTTTGCATTAGTTTAGTTATTTTTTATTAGGATACAATAAAATGAGTTAAATCTACATGACAATAATAAAGGATAAGTCTAATTATTTTATAACATCATATGTTTTTGTTAATGTAGATATCTTGTTTTTTCCTTGAAATAACATACCTGCCGGGTTTCGATATGTGGATGTAGACTCCAAAAAAGATATAAATAGGGGTGATAACCCTAAAAAGGGAGGATTGAGTATTAAATCAACTATTAGCTTGTGCATGAAAAAGAGGCCTAACTACACCCATGGGTTTTAACTCCAAGGGGATATGTTATAGTTAATTATTCATCTTTGATGAAATATTATCAAGGATTCTAGTATTATATTAACTAATTTTGTTAAAGACCCTCAAAAGTAAATTTTCCATGTATAAACAACGGTTTAACACAAATATTAATAGGTTGAATAAAATGCATCATATATTAATAAAATATGTTATATAGGAATATATATTTATATTAATGTTTTCATATTCATATTTCTATTATTATCATAAAATTTTTATTATAGTTTTATATAGAAACCCTGATTTTTATTAAATTATTATTTCATAATTTTAAATTTAAACAACATAATAGTGTTACGAAACCAGGACCTAAAAATTTAGTGTCTTGAGAAAATTAGGATCATACATAACATTTACATAATAAAACATAAATATTAATTTAATTCCTTATTCCCTAGATTATTATTGGCCAACATTTTCTCTTTATTATATGTAGTCACAGGAGGATATACAAATAATGGGTGATTTAAATCACATTTAGGGAATAGATATGAACATGAATCAAAATATCATAGGGTGATCATAATAATCATAACAATAACATTGTAATAGTATCATTATAATTGTCATGAGATGATGAATTAGATAAATTCATGTAATGTTTCAATGCATAAAAATGAAACATCAAGTCTTAGGGGTCAAATACCACATATAGTTGTTCAAAAAGATACCATAACGTTAATGAATATTTTAATTTTTCTCACTAGATATATCACATTACCCAATTAATTAGAGAGATATATATTTCTGGGTACAAATATCAAATTATAACAATAATTTCACTATATAATTTCGGGCACACCCATCAAATCATAACATTTATATAATCATTCATGCCACTTATAACGTATATTAATCTTGGACATAAAATAACCCATGGAAATGAATGTGTTTAATTTCATAAATAACACATTAACGAATAAAATTTGGGGTTCCCAAAATAAATAGGGAAGAATATACCAAATAAAATAATCTTCAATGTTGACTGGAGAGGAAAAAATCTCACAACAATTTAATGGTGTAATTTATTGAAAAGAATAATTGTTTGAAAAAAATCATTTAATTTATCATAATACCATATTAGAATCATGTATATCATAAAAAATAAATATAAAGGAACAAATAAATTATATTTAAGTTACATTAATGGAACATCCATACTAAAAAGGGAGTGAAAGAGGGAAAACCCAAAGAAATTGAGTTCGGTTCAAGAATCCCCTTACCCTAGGATTGAATGCTTTATTAACATTAATATCATGTATTATAAAATTAAATTCATTAATTCAATAATACAAAAAATTTATAAAGTAATTTTATTTATTATAGTTTTATTACGTCAATT
The DNA here is from genome assembly GCA_963277665.1 of Viscum album. Taxonomy (NCBI): domain Eukaryota; kingdom Viridiplantae; phylum Streptophyta; class Magnoliopsida; order Santalales; family Viscaceae; genus Viscum; species Viscum album. The sequence continues at coordinate 1,599,999,244 of OY728141.1, forward strand.
TATTGGCTTCTCGATGAGTTATAGGGTTTAATTTTAAAATTAAGATGTGTTTATTTTCTTTGTTTTTATGGTCGGTTCACTTTATATGAGTATAAAAGTTCATGTAAAATGTAAATGATTATATAGAGTTGAAATTATATGTTATTAATGAAAATTTAAAAGTTTAATGGGTCTTATATTTAATTTTTATATAGTATTAGGATTAATCATTAGATAAATTGTTAATGAAAATGATTTAATTTATTTTACAAATTTTATCACCATTGTGATCTTGTATTATTTTATTTGCATTTTTTTTATATATTTGTTCCAAAACATATATATAACTTATAATTTGTATAATATAATATTATTTAACCATAATAATGGTTTTATTATCAGCCTTGAAGGTTGTAGAAATAAAATACATTATCCACAATGATGTTAAATAGAAAAACCATAAATGATATTTTCATTTTTAAAATAAAATGGAGATGAAATATATTTGATGATGAATTATTCTATAAACATTATAAAATTATATTATATATATGTTATTGGAGTTTTTATTCCATTTGGGTAAGAAAGGTAGAGGATAGAATAAGAAAATAATTGAAATTGAAAAGAAAGTAAAAGGAAAAGAAATATGAGTTTACCTCTTGAATTTCTCATCCTCAACAACCTCATTAAGGAAAAATTTGTGGTCTTTTGATGATACCATCGTATCTTGTACATGGGTGAGGGGCTTAGGAAGAGTATTGGGAAAAAATGGATGTGTCTCAAATCTTTTAAGGTGTCAGGAGAGGAGGTGGTATTTATAGTGGGATAGGGGTGTTTTCTCCGTATTTTATTTATTAGATTAATATTTTGGCTGTGGACTAGGAATATTTTGATCATTATCACAAAATATTTTAAAATAATAAATGATGATTTTATATTATTTTTCATACATAATTGATGACTTGTGGAATAATGTATTATCTTATAATGTATATATATAGTAAATTTCAATATTTTACTATTCACCAAAAAATCAACTATTTTATGAAAAAGTACAAAAAAATCACCATAACAATTATTATTTTTTTTAAATTAAAAAATTAAATTCATTTAATGAAAATAATTTTCTTAAATATGTGAAATTTATTGTTTGATTAAAATCATATTTTACTTGTTAAATAACGATATTAAATTTATAATTTGGTTTATAACCCTTTGAAAAATTAATTAATGAATCCTAAAATTATCCTAAAATTATAAGACAAAAAAATATTAATTAATGAATAAATTTTATGAAAATAAATTTTCTTTTAAATCATTATATTAATTATAAAATTGTAATTAAATATTTTTGACTTACATAAATTCCAATAATTAATTTACTATTTCTATATTATTTATTTACATATTCCAATATAGAAATATATCATAATTTTATTTATATGATAGCCAAATTTTATTAATACTTTCATAGTTGATGTTACTATTCTATTAGCTTATTTACTATTCATAAGGTTAATATTATAATTCCATTGCACAAGTCATTATTCAATCGGTATGGGATCCTTGACTCCTAGAAATACAACTTATTTCATTCATTATTCCTTGATATAGTTTGTATTGTGTTATCAATGTAAATTTATGTTGTCAAACTATATGAAATTATTATAATAAAGGAATTTCCTTTGATAAAATTTTGTGTCGTTACAATTTTCTTGAAATAAGATCATGAAAATAAAAATGACAAATATATGATTCTATAAAATAATATATATTATAACCAAATAATAGAGAAAAATTAAATGGTTGATAATATTATTTTATTACAATTATAATGGAAAAGGTGAGTTTCTCAATCATACCTAAACTAGTGTGGTTGATATCTTCATAAAAATTAAACATTGTTAGTCGTATCTATCATAATTAGTGAGTGATATTTATCAACAATATTTTTTTTCAAAGGATATGAGGAATATTTGAAACATATATGGATTTCCCTCCATTAGTTTTAATTTAATTGTATGGAAACATAAATTGAATGATTTCAATAGTCTGGAAATTTTATTTTATTAAAAGGTAATATTTTTGTGGAAAACTATTAAAGAACACATGATTGGAGGATAGAATGATTTTAGGTTTATCATATTATTGTTATTTAGGTGAAAAAGGTTGATTTATTTTGAGAAAAATGAGCGGGACAGTACTGATATCCATAGACTTGATTATTAATTTAATGAAAAAGTGCTCCCTAATTTTTTTGTGAAGTTTAACATATTTTTAGGATTGTTTTATATTGTGTATAGAGTGTGGTTAAATGAAATATAAATTAATACAAATTCAGGGTTAAATATAGTGTTAATTTTTTGAAGAATATATATTTTTATAATGGTTTAAAGTCTTGGATATTTGGATGGTTTTAGGAAAGGTATATTTTGGAGAATTTATGAATAGGGTATATACATTCATTGGTATAAGACTGTATGAATTCTTAATTTTGTTTGAGGAAAGATAAGTAACAGAATATAGCGTAATAGGGTATGTTATATGTCATATTATGTTCTCTATTCCAAATTATGAATACATTAAGAATACCCACACACACTTTCATCAGTGATTAATAATTAAAATTGTGAGGACATAATTTATTCATAGAGGTATAGAATAATAGATATAGGTTTTGGAACCATTAATTAAATATTATCTTCATTAAATTTATCAACATAAAAAATTAAAGACAAATTATACAAAATCTATTTAATATTATGAAAATTTAAAAAAATATAATTTTTTAAATAATTTTATTAATCAATTAGAAAATTTATACAAATTATTGGTGGTAATAATAATTGTTTTTCAATGTAATTTTTTTTAAAATAATTTTAAACTTATATAAATTTTATTTTAATTCAAAAGTTAATTGTATACATTTTAGAAGTTTAATTTCAAAAAATGAACTTAATTTTTTAATTACACTTTAAAATATTATCTTAGAGTGAATTTATGAGATTTTCCAAACATAATTTATTTTTCTGTGAATAATAAAAAATACCAATTTTTCTATTACCAAAATTTTATTAAATTATCATAATACTTGATCAAATTAAAATTTATTGGAACATTATATATATATTTATTTATTTATTTATCAAGAAAAATAAACCGTTTTAAAATACGAATTTAAAATTATTAAACCCACGTGTAATGTTTTAGATACTTAAGTATTATTTTATCAATTTTTTGTTTTGTTTTATTGGTTTATATTAAAAAAAATATGTTTTAATCCCTTGTATAAATTAAATCTATCAAAATTGATTTCAAATTATAGATCAATATAATTATATTATTTAATAATGTAAATTATAATTTTGTCACAAAATTATTATTATTAAGATTAATGTAAATGGCCATGATAATGGCAAAACTATTATTTTAAATAATAATTTTAATAATATTGTGTAATTTTTATGTAATAAACTAAATTAATATATTCCCAAAAATTAATTTAATATAATTTTTAAATCTATATTTAAACATGTTATCAATCATTAAGTTGGTAGTCCATATAAAAAATATTAAGAATATATAATGTAAAAAACAACATTATTCTACAAATATTTCACTCTATATTAAATGTTTTATTTTAAAATATAATATTATATTATTTAAAAATTAAATTAGATATAGTGGAGATTAAATTAATTTTTAATAATAAAAATTTCTATAATAAGGGTAATTATATATATTTTTGTAAAACATATGTAACTTGGGTAAAAACTAATGATTCTATTAAAAATAAAAAAATGTAAAAGTAAAGCATATATGAGTAGAGGAATTGAAACATATTTCAAACTTGTATTTAAATTATTTGTTGAATTTTCCTAAATTCAAAACCACTCCACACTCTATTATATAATAATTTTTGAGATATAAACACTTGAATAGTGTAATGACATCATTAAAAAGTAAATGGTATTCTCAAAAGTTTAATTTTCATCACTTATAACAGGGGGCCTATAACTACCAATTCAAAAACACTCAATGAATATGGTTTATAATTGAATCTACTACCATATTAATTAATTCATAATTATATTCCACATCCTTGAGCATCTGGTCACAATTTACTAGACCAATTATTCCATTTCCAAGAACAATTTCAATAGAATGTTCCAGTCTCAAAGAAAGTAATTATCATTATCTAATTTTCATTCATTTATCAATACCATTCAAACATATCTCAAAAATTACAACATTAAAAAATCAATATTTTCTATATAAATAATTTAATATATGATTATCATATAATACATGATCTATTATTCCCTTTTCCTTAAGGAAAACAAGAACAACAATTGTGTGTAAATGCGGCCCACCACCTCCATAGAGTTTCATGTTTTTTTCTATCACCGGAAAAAATATATTTTCTAAAAATAGAATTTAATAAATTACTATTATATATATGAAATTTTAATTAATTTTTATAAATGGAAAATATTACTCATTTCTCCAATTCCATGATAAATGAAATCATTATCCAAAAGTGTATACAAACTACCACCTCCAGGGAATGATGTACTCCATTTTTAAGTAGATCCTTCATTTACGATTTTAAATTATAAATTATGATTATATATGATATATATGATCAATAAATACACAAAATATGGATATTTATGGATAATTGAAAAAATAATTATCACTCTAAGGTAATTCATCGATATCGATAAATACGAAAAACTAGTTTAGTACTAAATCTGTCTTCACAAAACATAAAAAAACTCTAATGTGAAGGAATTATAATATTATAGGTCATTAAAAACCACAATTTCCATTTTTTTAATATTTTGGAAAATACTATGTTAGCTATAATATGGTATATTAGCTTCACTATTATCAAACTAGTATATCTATCAAATTATAAACCCCCTATATTGAAAATAGGTAAAAAGAAACTAATATACATAAAAATAATTATTATAAAATTTTGAATATAAATGTACATTTATCCAAAAAATGGTATTTAATAGGAAATTAGTATGTTTATCTTTATTATATTTTAGAATTAACAGATTCCTTTAAAATAAATTGTAAGGGTATGAGTTTTTACCTCAAGGCTTCACCCTTGAGACAAATTTCTTATTATACACCATGTTTTCATTAAAATGGTTTATTTACTTCCCATTTATTATTTTAAATCATGATACAATCATTATTCAGGGAATTTAATGTTTTATTTTAAATAATATCCTTTAATTGGGTTTGATTTGAAAATTTCTAATGTCGTAAGGGATTTGGTGTCTCAAACGCCTTCCTCTTAGTTATACAGTTTCTTCATGAAGATCCTTCATTTATGTTCACTACATTCTCTGATTTTCTATTCTATATAATGTTAAATCTTATATAGGTTGGGAAAATGAGTTTTTAATTCAAATACACATCCATTAATTATTTTATTTTTATGTTTTTTATAAGTAAGGTAAATTATTTTAATTTGGATGATTTATGAAACCCATTTTATTTTAATTGGTTTTTTATGAAGTGATAATTTACTAATTTTAACATAGAACTCATTTGTATGGATATTAATTGGTGGGCTCTTATATCTCTCTCCAATTCATTGGTTAAAAATTTATATCTCATGAGATAAGTATTTGGGAGTAAATTTTAGTTTAACATAAGCATGTTCACTAATGGTATGAATTTTGAATGTAATTTTACCTATACTAATGATGTTTCTGCACATGAAATATTTTATAAATTTTATCCACTTCTCTTAGGATTTACAATTTTTGTTAAATGTTTCTAAGTCATGTAATAAATTTTATGTTTCCATGGGGATATTTTTCTATTTATATTCCAATATCACTTTCATTTATGGACATTTTTGTTTTATGATTATCACAGATTCTGATATTATATTTCTCCCATGTTCATGTTGTCTTATATTATTGTGATCTCATCCTCAATGACATAATGATATATATATATATATTGTCTCTTATTGGTTATTTGAATTCAGCCCTTCACAATGTTTTAATTCCCTTATATTTGAAAATGGGTATTACATATGAAATCATAGATCTGTGTTTACAGTTGAGTAGTTATAACGAAATGTTGATGAGTTTTGTAAAATAGTTTGTTTATATAGATAATATTCTTCGATACAAAACCTATTCTTGATTGGATTTTGATACTATTTGTGATATGGAATCTTTATTCCTCTAAAATAATGATATAAAAGTGTTTATTTATCTTAAAACTTCTGATTAATCAAGATATCAAAATATTAATAGAGAATAACCATGAAAAAGAAAGTGTAAGAGTCACACTAGATATCCTTTTCCTAGAAATGTATTTGGAGACTATTTATAAATATCATATTTTTTTTCTTTCAGTGGTTATATTTTCTTGATCGAGGGGGGACATAACATCTGGATATTTAGATCAGTATCTTCCAAAATTTCCCAACTCCTTTACCAATTAAATAATTTTCTCTTATCCTCCGAGATATCCATGTTTATTATCTTTTGATACCAAAAAAAATATCCAGAAGATATCTCTTGTAATATTAGGACAAATAATACTTAATCTTATTAATCAATATCACTGCTTCTCCATCATGTGGTCCTCATCATAATATATGCTCTGAAACTAAATGGTAAATTCCATACACCATGTTTTGATCATAATATTATACTTTATACCTTCATATACTTATGAAAAAGATTTATAATGACTTTAAAATATATTCTGTTCAAACACCAATTAAAATAATTGAATATTCAATGGAAGATCGAGACATATATTCAATACCACATGATTTTTTTTGAATTAAATGTATAATTTCTATTAAAATCTATTATTTAATTTATATCCATAAAACATCAAATTTTTAATAGGTTACATTATATCTCCCTCATCGATTAAATGGCTACCTTAACCCACAACACTTCAATAAAACATATTACATATAAATACATAGAGTGAGGTGAGTCATTCTGTGAAAACTCATGGAGGGTGGTGTGTTATTATGGACCTTAAATATTCAATAATCCTTCATTTTGGATTTTATATTTAGATAAAAATGGGTTTGATAAAATACAGTACCCTCTTATTAACTTAAAATCACCCATCTCTTAATGGCCTCATATATATGTGCTTCTTCCTTGGGACATTTTTTCATTAAGGATTCCTCATTCATCAATATTTTTATAAATGTATTCTAAATGAAAATATTATCATATCAATACTTTAAAGTATTCTGATATATCGAAATATATTTCTTCCTTTGGGATATTTGTTTAGGAGGTTTAGAACCACTTAAAATTTTCATCAAAAATTCATTTATCTCTCTTTTTCCATTAATGAAACCATTTTTCAATTGATCATTTTGAACTCTTATTTTATCTTATTTAAATATAGTAATTGTTTCCCTGATCGTGGAATCATTTTCTAGAAATAATAAATTTTCCATTATATGCATTTTGATCAACTATATTCATTTATGATGAATTTTTTTTTTATTTTTATCAAAAACATGAATATCATAGTAAGAATAATAGGAATAAAATATATACATCTTTTTCTATGGTTTATAAATCCATTTTACTTTATTTTTACCATACTCATAGTTTGAAATATATTCTAATTATTCATAATTAACTAGTAATATAATGATAAAATCCAAAATAATCATACATGTCGTTAGATCTATTAATTCTAAAAATATTTCCCTTAACTCTTTTAGGATATATCATTCATGAATTATTATTCCATAAACTCTTTAATTTTTCATCATTGAGTGGTTTTCATCCTTTTTCATGGAAACACTGAAGAAATACTTTATCATCTCATGCTCGGGTGATGTTCCATCATTTCAAATGTCATGTTTTTATTTTAAATATAATATTTTAATCATTAAACATTTATCATTATTCTATTTTAATTTATCATACTTTATCTTAAGCCTATTGTAACCTTTTGAGGTATAATCAAAAAATAAATATAATGAAACTTTTAAAATTTTATTACCCTTAACATTGTTTTGGTCCACATTATTCTTTATAACGGCCAATATTTCTACTAGTTTCTTGATGATTTTTCATCTAAATTGATGTTGATAATTCATATGTCCTTTTAGAATATCTACCTTATCAATTTCATCAATTCATTTATAGTAAATTGTATAAGGTTAAATACTTTTTTCCTTCACATTAATGTTCTTTTTTAAAATTGATTCTTTAAGGATTAATATATATTATTTCAACCTTTAATTATACTCAACTAATTATTATATTCATTTTGAAAAATAATCTATCTTATACATTATATTTTGAAAATCTATTAATATAATGACCTTTTTATTAGAACAATATTTGAGTTTCTTTATCTTTAGGGGATTATAATCTAACTCGTTAATATTAATATCATTATTCTCTATTTCATAAATTTCCACTCTAATTTTTTTTTCAATATTATCATCTTCTATGAATCAATTGTTAACCTTGAGAGTTGAAACCTGAATAACTCATTCTACATTCTTAATATAATGATTTATTTTAGATATGTTATTATAGATTACACCATTATATTTCTTATTATATCATAATTATTAGTAGATCTATCACCATTAAAAATTTTTACATCTTCAGATAATCATATATATTCATTATATGTATTAGAATATCTATAATCAAAATCATTTATACCTTCATTTTAAGTTCCTCTAGGATCCTTTATGTAAATCTTAATTTATCCGCAAACATTTACAAACAATTGAAACTCCATGGAGAATTTCATATTATTCTGACTCTTTTAATTAACCATGAAATCATAAGATCATAAGGGGAAAATATAAGTTGATAGAGAAAATCCAATAAATTAAGCATAATGAAAATCCAAAAAGATACACCAATGTTATGAAACCAATTATTATATCCAAAATGGAATTTAGTGAGAGATATCTCGAAATGCGGTGAATGAGGGTATGAAAGATGTGACAATTTAATCTATTTAATCATCAAACTCTCCCAACACTACATGATATTGACCTCATTGATATTATAGACACATTTAACTATTTTTATGATGTTCATAAATTTTTTATTTAACTTATATATCATTTATCTAAATTTTATCTGTGATTACTTATCATACACATTTTTATTTTATTCTCTTCAGTGGTATGAAATGAAAAAATATAATACATGAAAATTATACAAGGATCACCAACTCTCGAAATCATCATAGAAGAATGAATACTAGAATAGTGAGTTGATCTACCAAAATATAATTATTGAATTATTTAGTGGTGGGTTTGGGCTATTTCACTCCAAGATAATGTCCACCCCCTTTGCAATGATGTTTGGATGGTTAATAAACTCTAATGAGCGACTCCCAAACTCTTGTCTCTTACTCAAAACATAAAAAATTAAATCTATTTCGCATAAAAGAAAAAAATAAAAACAATAGAACTGTTGCAGTTGATGAACCACATATAGAATGGTTGTTCACAATTACTTGGTTTTACTGCTCTTTCACAAACAAGTTATCAATTCGAGACTAGATGCTGATATAACATGCGATTCTGAGTCCCAGTGTGCCCAGAATAAAATTTTAAAATATATTAATTATTTTAAATAAAGTGAGAGAGTAGTTTTACAAGAAAAGTGGAATAAATATTAAATAGGTTCTCATATCAAAAATTTAAGGGCACAGTTATGTTAAGAGAAAAGTTGTTACCTTATGTGAGGCCTAATATCGGTTGGCGCGGGGTTACTATTTACAATGTTTTTGAATGTGAACATAAATATAATAATTAAATTAAAAATAATTTATTTTCAAATCCAAATAACTCATGAATGAGGACTCATATTGGATATCTGAGACCACTATTTAGTTCATAAAGTGGTGTTTTCTTAAGGCACAACTTAACTTTAGTCGACACGGGTCTTCTGGGGAAAAACCAGAAATAGATGTAATCATCATTAAATAATATAAAGATAAATTATTTGGTTGATGCAACAAAGACTTCCAATAAAATAATCCCCATATACAAATCCTAGGCTTTGCTGCATTTCCTTAGGAATGTCATAGAATTTCTAGGTAGAGCTTTATAGAATCCTCTCATGCAAATGACGAGGAAATCTAGATTGAAGATACCCGAAAGACGTTCTAGTCATATCTCCCAAAAAATGGTGATGTAGTGAAAAATTTTTATTAGTGAGTGATCCAAATCAAATGTAGGATTATATATTTTGGATCTCTTTTCCCATTCATGAATCCCATGATGAACATAGACCAACCAATAAACAGGTCGATTCGCGGTTCGATTATAACCTTGTAGGATCAGTTTTATTTCTACATGATTTTATTGGGAGTTGATATTTTGATTATATATTGATGAATTTGATTTTCTTTCTAATGGAAACTAACCATGATTCAAAAAAATTATTGAGGAATGTTCCTCTTGTTTTTTATGCTTTTATCCCCTATTCCCCATTAGTTGCGGTCGTTCTTCATTTGGCCCAGGACTCAACATATCTCGAACAATCGATCATTGCGCATCTGATTCTTGGTTCAATGGTCTGATATCCCAGGTTTGGGATTCGCATGACATGAAGGAGGAGAAAATACAAATACATGGCAATTCAGAAAATTGTGGATCCCCAAATCTATGTTCATTGACGTTCTTCAGTTGAATAATGAATGACTATTTTAATCTGTTGTGCGACGGGATCAAAATATGAAACACAATTTCTGGGTGATTTAATGAATGGATGAGGTTTAATATTGAGTTTCATATCAATTTTTATCTAGAATGGTGTGTGATGCAATGAAGGATATGACTAGAGCATGAACCATGGATTCGGGAAATTCCCACACAACATGGCTAGTAATCTGAGATTACATGGCTTATGGATCCCCCTAGGTGCCAACTAGGGTCTCACATATAAGATAAGTATCACACATCATATGGATCTACCTACATAGTTTTTGGCCTCTCTCGAATAATTCAGTGTGTACATGGGAGGTGCAAGAACACGGGGTGGAGTACATGGCATGCCTAGACGGCGTGTACCCCACCACATATCCAGACCCAAACCAGATGCACAGGTAACCCTGTGTACTAGTACACAGGTTGGTGAACATGGGTTTATGTCATGTACTGGAACATGGTCAACATACACAGATCAAATCCTGAATAGTAGGCCATGACGTGTGATCCTTTCTACATGTCGTTTATACCTCTTATACTCAACATTTACTTCTGACATAGGCCGTTGTATAGGGGAAACAACCCAGGTCAAAGGACGTGGTGTGTGACTCTACTACATGTCATGTACTCTATTCTAAATAGCTTGATCTCCTTGTTCACAGTTTCATGGATAGGTTTTGTTAGGGTTGGTGCCCTTTATCCATTCCCTGATGGTTAGTTGGTATCATTTCATACTTATAGGAGTATGATCCCTTTAGCATCACATTTTGGATAGAGTATTTGGATTCCCCTCTGATAGGTCTTGACCAAGATCCTCTATCCATTCTTGTTCCCTAGGAAGAGTATTGGTATCTGCATGACCAATCCTATCGGGTGTCAATCCTATACATTGAAGGTGAATACGAATGAGTCTTGGTATCACCACAAGGCCCTGGTAGGGATCCCCATCTATGTATCGGGATCTTCCCAACTTTTGGGGTGAGTTCTCCATGATAAAGTGTATTGTATCTCTATTTAGAATGATCAGATGATATAAATCATTATGGTTTCTGATGAACATCACCTCTCAAATAGATGACATTTGTGCCATAGGACTCAAGAGTATGTTCACCTGAATGAGTTCTTTATGGAATCTTCAGACTAAAAATCTCATGTTGGAATATGGTAGTTTATGCATACCTCTAGACTATGGGTCTAGGTTTGAGTATATCTAGATATGATTGTTATATGTGTTGTAGGCACATACTTGTGCAGAGATGACTATAACATTAATTTCTGTATTAGTTTATGGTTTCGGGGTGTTCTAATGAGTATGATTATACTCACCACTACACTGGATTTTCCAGCACGTGATGTGTCTTGTGAAGATGGTTGGCCTTTTGATAGAGTCCAGGATAGACCATGTCTAGATGGAGTTTTGTGTGTTTAGATAGTCCTGGGTGTTCTTATGACTAATAAATTTGTTCCAATAAATTTAGTTTTCCTGTTGGAATTTGTAGTTTATAGACACTATTTTTGTGGGCCTCTATTCTAGCCCAGTTTACATTAGTGCACATTGCATTCCCTATGGTACATTTCTTGTTGTGTTTAGTGGTATTCATGAATTTTGTCCCTTAATGGTTTTTACATTTCATATTTTTTGTGCTTGGAGATAAGTGCGTTTGTATAGGTATTTAGGTAATGACTCCCATGTTAGTGATATACTTACATGATGAAAGTCATTAGCCCCTAGTCTATTGGAGACAGTCTTGGGGAGTCGTGGAACGGGCCCCACTGGGATGGGTCCTCACAGAGTTGTATCAGAGGTGGTCAGTTCTACCATAGGACTGAGAGACTGTGAGATTATTTTAGTGCAATAGTGTTAAGTGTTTTGAGTTTGGATTTCAGTCCACGGAATCCTGTGTGGGTGCGGCAACTGACATATCCATATACCGGGACACTGATAACTTTATTTTCAACTCAAATAATAAGAACACTAGTTATAGATAAAATATAATGGTACTTTAAATATATAGGAATGGTTTGCATATTCCATATCCTTCATGAGTTATCTCTCCAAATATACTCATTGACTGTGGAATATCTAGTTCACTTACATGATGTCTTCGCAACACATACCTAATGGGATTCAATAGAATGATCATGAGGATGACCACCTTAGTGATAAGGCATTTATTTACGGATCAGTTCACCAGATGATACCTCCAAGTGGTTCCCCATCCATACCACCACCTGTAGAGAAACACATCGTACTCATAATACCAGTTGATGAGAAGCATAGACTATGTACGATTCATGATTTTTAGCAGTAGATACCCATTAGGTTTCAAGGAGGTCCCTAAATATTGGTAGCTACAGACTAGATTTAATTACTGAACATAGTTTTCTATATAGTGAGGACACCAGAAGATCTGATGGTGGTTCTAGCGGTGAGACTTCTCTTTGGATCGGCAAGGCAATGGTGGTGTTTAGTTACCTGATCTTACGATGACATGACCCTTACATGGGATGAGTTTAAGGAACTTTATAGACGGTAGTTCACACCTTATATGTTGAGGGCTATGCTTATCTGTGAGATTATATAACTCCAACAGGATGATATGTCTATATCTGAGTATTTATCGAGGCATACATACCTCTCTATAAACTCAATGTATATGACACATGATCAACACTATAGGGATCATACATTCGAGCAAGGTCTGCACAGATACATCCAAGCCATTGTATCCCCACTATTCATTATTACCTATTCTAGGGTTCTAGAGTTTGTTTTGGAGTTTGAGAGTTCCTTGGTTGGACAGATACAACCAGTGGTAGTTAGAAATGGGAAACAGGGGGTAGAGGCATTGGAATTGGGAAGCTGAAGTTAGCCTAATAAACATAGACATGGGAGACATAAGAAGAGGATGACCCAGAATAGTGAGTCTGCCATTCAAGATTCACAGGGTGGGTCCAGTTAGACTATATCAAGGTGATGCTATTCTTTTGGTGGAAGGGGACATCTCGCTAGAGATTGTCCAACCGTTGAGCTGTTAACAGGGAGATAGTGGATGGACCACTGAGGAAGAGGCAGAAATAAGAACAGGAAGATCTAAAGGGTGATGTATGTAGAAGAGGAGATGGGATAGTTGTAGGAGATGGAATATATTTCGACATGTTACCAACACCACCCCCAGGTAGTCCATGATAGGCTTAGGAAGCTGGAGGACAGGGGTGGGGACAACTGTGTGAGATCGAGGCATACAACCCTAAGGCTCTAAGAATAATTAAACGTACAATCTATGTGTTTTATACTTTATCTACCATATATACAGTCAAAGATACAAGTAATTATTTTCTTGTCACAAATACTTTACGAGACCTTGAGATTTCAGATAGATTATTGACTTGACCCTTACACTTATAGACACTTATTGGAGGAGACATGATTATCACAATTATTCCACTAGTGTGACCAGAACCTTGGAGGCAAGAGTTTCGGTTGTAAAATCAGGGAGGCAACATTGATGCTGTAACAGCCCGAGATTTTATGAAAAATATTCTTTTTTATTTTACTAATGTCTTGTGTTATACGCTACACCAAAAGGAGCTTGCACAACACGCATCCTTGAATTGCCTTGCATTACACGCAATCGCAACCTTCCTCGATAGCGTGTGTGGTACGTAATCCTGAGTTTCACGAAACAATGATATGCTATTATTAAAACTAGCCGTTATGAATAGTAATAACCAATTTTTAAATTTTAGAAATTTTAACTCTCAAAATGGACTTCATTTTTGGATTTGGAGTATCGAATTTAGCCTAAGGTGAAATTTTTGTACTTTTCGGATAACTTTCATATTCTGATGAATAGTGAAAATTACTAAATAATAATTAAAAACAACTTTTTTAATCGAAATAATTAATAGTGATAAATCATTAATTTGAGTGGTTTTAAAGTATATTTAGAATATATTTTAACAATTTAATACAATGTTGGTCATTGGATGTAATTTCACATTTAAACTAGACATAAACAAGTGTCAATCTTTTGATAGATATTGTTTCTTAAAAACACGCTATTTGTTTTATCAGCGGGATTTAATTATAAAATTAATTAATGCAACTTCTATGTTATGAATTTGGTAAAATAGACTTCATTTTTGAATTCGGAATATGAAATATAGCTTAGGATGAAATTTTGGCATTTTTCTGAAAACTTTCAATTTTTGATGAATAGTGAAACCACTAAGTGGTAGGTTAAAAACGGAATTTTGCATAAAACTTAATTTTACCGCTTCTGTGAATGGAATTTCGAAAATCCGAGAGAGACGGTTAATATCAGGGACTAAAATGTGGTTCAATGAGATGAAAATAATTTTTTGGTGAATAGTAACTTTTTACTTTTTTTACCGCGGTTAATAGTAAATAGGGTAACTAAGGGTAAATATGATATTAATATTACCCTAACACATGTCCTAATTCTATTGGACAAGTGTAATTCGACCAAAAACAAACTTAGGAATAAAATATGACCATTTAGGCCCACTTGGATTAGATTAGGACATTTATTATTAATTTATTTAAAGAAGGGTTAAAATAGTTAAAATCAAAGTTTAATAAGTAAATCATTTTTAATATGGGGTTATACATAAGATAAATTTGATTGTAAATATTCATTAGAAAGATAAAAAGTTTCCTACATGATGGTATTTTATTTTTAATTTTTAGAAATCAAATAATTTAATTTGTTTATGACACAACGATGATGCAGTAATTATCTTATTAATGAAATATTGACATAATTGATGTTATAAACACCAAAATAAATGTAATTTGAGATTTTTTATGAATTTCACTAATTTTCTAGGTTACTATGATATATTAATGTTGATTTAATCAACTTGGTTCGAACATTTAATTCTGTTATGACTTTCACAAAAATCATATATCAAATAGTGTCAAAATTGACACAAAATAGTTTTTAAATCAAATATTATATTATTAATTGTTATTTTATTCCTAAAAATATAAGGTTCGGCCAAATGACTTAGATAAGGATATATATATTAATAATAAACAATTTGGGGTTCGTTTGGCATGTTATAGTAAGTGTATTAACCATATAGTGAAAGAAAACAAAAAGACACGGTAAAAGTTAAATTATTTAACTTAGAGTTAAATCTAATTGATAAGGTTTAAAATAAGATCCAAACATGTCTAAATTTGATTGGTTGATGAGATTACAACCCTATCTCATCTAAGCTTCGAATATGAGTCATTTTTGGAGGTTTTTTAAGTGGGTTTAGATTTATTATAAATTAATATTTTTAAGAATTCCTAAGGTGCCCCTCTCCTCCCCTATAAAAGGACACCTCCTCCCCCCCCTCCTCACACCAATTTGAGCACTCAAGCTCGGCCAACCCCAGCCAATTTCTCCTCTCCACTTCCCTAGCAACATCCTAGAGGTTCTGGTCTTCCTCAAAGTCCAATTTTAGTTCCCTAAGAGGAGGTCTCAAAGAGGCACTTCAAAGAAGAGGTAATTACCGTTACCAATTCTTTCATCTTTATTTCTTCTTCCACTTCTTCTTCTTAGGTTGTTTCATTATTAAGTAATAACATCAGTATCACTCATATACTGATATTTTATTATAAGTATGAAACAACCCTATTTCACCATCTATCCATCCTACGGAAAAAGAAATCACCGCGCGTGCGTACGTACGGAATACCGTCTCCACGCCGTGGTGTAATCTATTTTCCACCACCACCTTACATGGATGGGTATAATGGTGTAAAGAATAACTATACATAGTTATTACAACATCATATTGATTCTGATATATTGTATAATCCACTCCAATTCAATTCAATATTTATAGAAATGATATCATCGCTCGTGCGTACGTACGGAATACCGTCTCCACGACGCGATGAATTTCATTCTCCATGTTAACCATTTAAGAATGATTATAATGTATATATAAGAAATAATAATGAAATATATGACATTATAAAGCTACTGGATTTATTTATATATATACATATGTATGTCATCTACTTACTTCCATTTCAAGACAATAAGGAAAGGAAAACAGCGTTCATGCGTACGTACGGACTACCGTCTCCATGAACGGTGTTTTTCATTTTATTTATCTACCTATTATATATATATATACTGAATATATATGATATATAAATCATATTTTATATTCTGGAAGTAAGTAAATCATGATATAAGTAATAATGATGTCAAGAACAACAAGTCAAAACACCTACGATAAATGAAACGATTTTACCCAAAACACTTCTTTAACATGGAATTTACAAAAGAACGGGTAATATAATGTCATAAGTGAACCATATATGATATCATAACAATGAATATGATTCTTTAATAAGTCAATAACATGATTTAAATCATTATACAGGAGGTTCGGACACTTACAAAGCAAGTCGGACCTAAGGTAAGGGAAATATCACAATCTCATTTTTATCCGAGATTGTTTATTCGTAAGTATTTACTGGGGTGTATTTTATCATCCACATCCATGTTCCCTCAATATGTAATATTGTTTCCATCCACTTGAAATAGTTTAAATCCAATTTTACCCTTAGGTGAGTTTTTAGTAAAGAATATGAAAGGAATCTTTTGTCGTTTTTCCGTACGAGGTACTTTTTGACTTTTCCGACAAAAGTACGAAGAATGTTTTTTTTAACTTATACGGCATGAATGGATTTTTAAAACATTACTTCAAAGAAGCTTCCTTTACAAGTTTTAAAGTTTATTTTTAATCAACTTCTTTTATTTTAAAGTTGTATGACATGTTATGAAAGGAAAAATGTTTTTGAAGAAGAAAGGATATTTTCCTCAAGAATTCAATTCAAGTGTTTTATCAAAATTATTTTCCATCTAAGATAATAAAGGGTTCTGTTTCTATCCATATTTTTTTACATTGGATTGACTATGTTGTGATGGAATTATGTTTATGAATTCCTTTATCATATATGAATTGATTTATGATGTCATGATGTTTCAAGAATCCCATTTTTGTTATATGTGTTATGCGATGATGTATGTTTTTATGATTATGTGGCACACATAAGAAAGGATTCATTATAAGATGGGTGGGACCTATATCTCCCTCCAATGCATTGGGTAATGATTTTATATCTCATGAGATAGACATGGCTGGAACGGAAGGTTATTTCGGTTCAGTGATACAGGACTGAAACGAGGAGTGAACTCGGTTCAGAAAGGGACTTTGTCCACTAAGATAGTCTTGGCGATGAGTCATGACTAACAAGAAATTATTTTCCATGATTATGTGTGCATGACACATAGTTTCAAGTCTTATGTTATGATTATGGGGATCTCATTTTCACTTCTATGATTTATCCCATGTTATGATATTATGAGCTCTTTTGCAGGTTAAGATTTCCAAAAGCTATGTTCTTATGAATATGATGTGATTGATTTTTCTTTTCTATACCCTTACTGAGCATTTGAGCTCACCCTTTTATGTTTTCTTTTCCCCAGGATATAAAGAAAGGTTTTTAGGTAAAAAAAAGAAGATCTTTATGGGAGATATTGAAGATCTATCACCACGATTAGAAGATTACGTTCCGAGTTTCCAAAGACACTAAACTATTACGATCCTTGTGTGTGTGTTTTTGTTATGTACTAAGTATTCCGGAAAAGTAATGTAAAGTCCATGTACGATAAGCTTTGGGTCTCTACAGTTGGTATCAGAGGAAAGGTTTAGTCAACCTTTGGAAACTAGGATGCGAAAACGTTAGTGAGATCCCTAGAGATATTTCTAAGGTATGTCTAGGGATGACCCTAAGGATAAGTATACGTATAGGATATAGTTCTAGAACTATGGTAACGATATTAGATTAAACCAAAGATGATAGATATTTAAGTTACTCCCCCTTTATTACGATTTTTGCATCTAACACTATTCTGTTTGGGTTTTAGAAAATGGCTGGAAACAAGATGATTCACAATAATGGAGGATATGATGGACAATGGAATGATATTCTTCATGAGCAACCAAATGAAATGGGATTTGGATGTCCAAACATCATTATTATGCCGAATCAGAAATCTCACAACATGATCAATAAAGTAAAATTTGGTAAGTTTCCTGACTCGACTAATAAGAGAAAGATGGAGTTCCATGATGATCATAGAGGAAAGAAAGTTCAATTTCCCCTATGTAAATCATGTGGGAAGAGGCATCAAGGAGAATGTTTCAAGGGAACTGGAAGATGCTTTGGGTGTGGAAAAGAAGGACACAAAGCAAGTAAGTGCAAAGGAAAAGGGTCGGTTAACACCATGGATGAGGATAATGGTATTGCTACGACATCAAAAATGGTTAAGTGTTTTAAATGTGGAATGTATGGGCATTATGAAAACAAATGCCCTAAGGGAAAGACTCATGAAGAGAATCAGTATGGTCATATGGGTAGTATTTATGTGGATGATGATGAAGAGACTACAAATGATATGTGAGATGAAAGAATTTTTGAAGCTCGGTCAATGGTTTGAGAATGTAGTGGAATGATTACATGTTTATCATGTGTAATTTTGGAATAAAGAGACATCTATGGATTGTTACACTGTTGTCTTTCCTTGTGTTTTGAAAGTGTATGATTAATGTTACCAGTATCCATGAAAGGTTATTCAGATATTTTTGGAATGTAGATGATATGCGCATAATGAAGGGATAAGGAGAAAAAATTAAATGTTTGATAGTATTCATGAGCTCATGATTGATATAAGGACTAAGTGATATCATGGTTTGAGTATATAGAATTTTGAGGATTTCGGTATGTGAAAAGTGTTAACATTTAACTGTATTCAAGTTTTCACTAAGGTTCAATGGGTATTCAAGAGAGTACAAGATTATGGCCTTTGAATGTTTGGAATGTGACCAACAAGATATATCTTATGATATATGGGGATCAACGATGGTATTAAATCTCTGGTAATCGTTTTCACTATGTTATGAGAATGGACAGCAGTATTATGGATAAGCCTAAAGATTGGAATGGATTATGTTGTACATAAGTTAGTATTGTTTAAGGATAGAAGTTTTTTCGATACTATTGATGGGATGTTATAGTAATATAGTTTTATAAAAAGGACAACCTGCAGGGCGGGCGACAGCCCATCGCTTCGGACAAGGCTGTGGGAATCGAACCCACAACCGAAGTGCGACTGGCCTTTATCGCCTACCACTGGCCTACAGGAAGTCCCTGTTTAGTAGAAACTAGTTTTATTATATTAAGCAGCATGATATATGAAGTATAAGTCCATTTTAGGAACCATATATGATTAATCTCACTATAGAATGACTTATGTATATTTATTAACTTTTGCTAACCTTTTGTTTGAGACAGATGGAATGAACAGTCATTCTATCACATGATCTGCTAACACTTCACAAATAACAAATTCAACTTCATTTATTTAAGAGATGAAGTAGAAATTGTTCAAGGCACGAACAAAAGTTAGATTGTACCAAAATAAAGTAAGTATTTATTCTAAGCAAATTTTCAACTTTAGGGAAATGATCTTGAAAACCAAAAATGTTGTCTCAGTGATCTTATACCTGATGAATCAGATGGTACCTTATATCATCACAAATCTATGGATTTGTGATTACTGGCTTTTCCATAGCCATGTTCTATACCACTCTCCATCAGAACATGATGGTTAGATTTCTCTTCCATATCCATATTTTCACCTATGTGGAAACCCAGTGATTAGTTTATTTGGGTAATCATTACATTTCATACTTTAGTTTTTAAAGCCAAGTTTTGGTATTCCCTTTTACGATGTGGGTTTCTATTAAAGAAACTTTCGAATAGTAAACCATTTATAACCCCGACGAATTTCGAGGGCGAAATTCATTTTAAGGGGGGTAGAATGTAACAGCCCGAGATTTTATGAAAAATATTCTTTTTTATTTTACTAATGTCTTGTGTTATACGCTACACCAAAAGGAGCTTGCACAACACACATCCTTGACTTGCCTTGCATTACACGCAATCGCAACCTTCCTCGATAGCGTGTGTGGTACGTAATCCTGAGTTTCACGAAACAATGATATGCTATTATTAAAACTAGCCGTTATGAATAGTAATAACCAATTTTTAAATTTTAGAAATTTTAACTCTCAAAATGGACTTCATTTTTGGATTTGGAGTATCGAATTTAGCCTAAGGTGAAATTTTGGTACTTTTCGGATAACTTTCATATTCTGATGAATAGTGAAAATTACTAAATTATAATTAAAAACAACTTTTTTAATCGAAATAATTAATAGTGATAAATCATTAATTTGAGTGGTTTTAAAGTATATTTAGAATATATTTTTACAATTTAATACAATGTTGGTCATTGGATGTAATTTCACATTTAAACTAGACATAAACATGTGTCAATCTTTTGATAGATATTGTTTCTTAAAAACACGCTATTTGTTTTAACAGCGGAATTTAATTATAAAATTAATTAATGCAACTTCTATGTTATGAATTTGGTAAAATAGACTTCATTTTTGAATTCGGAATATGAAATATAGCTTAGGATGAAATTTTGGCATTTTTCTGAAAACTTTCAATTTTTGATGAATAGTGAAACCACTAAGTGGTAGGTTAAAAACGGAATTTTGCATAAAACTTAATTTTACCGCTTCTGTGAATGGAATTTCGAAAATCCGAGAGACACGGTTAATATCAAGGACTAAAATGTGGTTCAATGAGATGAAAATAATTTTTTGGTGAATAGTAACTTTTTACTTTTTTTACCGCGGTTAATAGTAAATAGGGTAACTAAGGGTAAATATGATATTAATATTACCCTGACACATGTCCTAATTCTATTGGACAAGTGTAATTCGACCAAAAACAAACTTAGGAATAAAATATGACCATTTAGGCCCACTTGGATTAGATTAGGACATTTATTATTAATTTATTTAAAGAAGGGTTAAAATAGTTAAAATCAAAGTTTAATAAGTAAATCATTTTTAATATGGGGTTATACATAAGATAAATTCGATTGTAAATATTCATTAGAAAGATACAAAGTTTCCTACATGATGGTATTTTATTTTTAATTTTTAGAAATCAAATAATTTAATTTGTTTATGACACAACGATGATGCAGTAATTATCTTATTAATGAAATATTGACATAATTGATGGTATAAACACCAAAATAAATGTAATTTGAGATTTTTTATGAATTTCACTAATTTTCTAGGTTACTATGATATATTAATGTTGATTTAATCAACTTGGTTCGAACATTTAATTCTGTTATGACTTTCACAAAAATCATATATCAAATAGTGTCAAAATTGACACAAAATAGTTTTTAAATCAAATATTATATTATTAATTGTTATTTTATTCCTAAAAAGATAAGGTTTGGCCAAATGACTTAGATAAGGATATATATATTAACAATAAACAATTTGGGGTTCGTTTGGCATGTTATAGTAAGTGTATTAACCATATAGTGAAAGAAAACAAAAAGACACGGTAAAAGTTAAATTATTTAACTTAGAGTTAAATCTAATTGATAAGGTTTAAAATAAGATCCAAACATGTCTAAATTTGATTGGTTGATGAGATTAAAACCCTATCTCATCTAAGCTTCGAATATGAGTCATTTTTGGAGGTTTTTTAAGTGGGGTTAGATTTATTATAAATTAATATTTTTAAGAATTCCTAAGGTGCCCCTCTCCTCCCCTATAAAAGGACACCTCCTCCCCCTCCTCCTCACACCAATTTGAGCACTCAAGCTTGGCCAACCCCTGCCAATTTCTCCTCTCCACTTCCCTAGCAACATCCTAGAGGTTCTGGTCTTCCTCAAAGTCCAATTTTAGTGCCCTAAGAGGAGGTCTCAAAGAGGCACTTCAAAGAAGAGGTAATTACCGTTACCAATTCTTTCATCTTTATTTCTTCTTCCACTTCTTCTTCTTAGGTTGTTTCATTATGAAGTAATAACATAAGTATCACTCATATACTGATATGTTATTATAAGTATGAAAAAACCCTATTTCACCATCTATCCATCCTACGGAAAAAGAAATCACCGCGCGTGCGTACGTACGGAATACCGTCTCCACGCCGTGGTGTAATCAATTTTCCACCACCACCTTACATGGATGGGTATAATGGTGTAAAGAATAACTATACATAGTTATTACAACATCATATTGATTCTGATATATTGTATAATCCACTCCAATTCAATTCAATATTTATAGAAATGATATCATCGCTCGTGCGTACGTACGGAATACCGTCTCCACGACGCGATGAGATTCATTCTCCATGTTAACCATTTAAGAATGATTATAATGTATATATAAGAAATAATAATGAAATATATGACATTATAAAGCTACTGGATTTATGTATATATATACATATGTATGTCATCTACTTACTTCCATTTCAAGACAATAAGGAAAGGAAAACAGCGTTCATGCGTACGTACGGACTACCGTCTCCATGAACGGTGTTTTTCATTTTATTTATCTACCTATTATATATATATATATACTGAATATATATGATATATAAATCATATTTTATATTCTGGAAGTAAGTAAATCATGATATAAGTAATAATGATGTCAAGAACAACAAGTCAAAACACCTACGATAAATGAAACGATTTTACCCAAAACGCTTCTTTAACATGGAATTTACAAAAGAACGGGTAATATAATGTCATAAGTGAACCATATATGATATCATAACAATGAATATGATTCTTTAATAAGTCAATAACATGATTTAAATCATTATACAGGAGGTTCGGACACTTACAAAGCAAGTCGGACCTAAGGTAAGGGAAATATCACAATCTCATTTTTATCCGAGATTGTTTATTCGTAAGTATTTACTGGGGTGTATTTTATCATCCACATCCATGTTCCCTCAATATGTAATATTGTTTCCATCAACTTGAAATAGTTTAAATCCAATTTTACCCTTAGGTGAGTTTTTAGTAAAGAATATGAAAGGAATCTTTTGTCGTTTTTCCGTACGAGGTACTTTTTGACTTTTCCGACAAAAGTACGAAGAATGTTTTTTTTTAACTTATACGGCATGAATGGATTTTTAAAACATTACTTCAAAGAAGCTTCCTTTACAAGTTTTCAAGTTTATTTTTAATCAACTTCTTTTATTTTAAAGTTGTATGACATGTTATGAAAGGAAAAATGTTTTTGAAGAAGAAAGGATATTTTCCTCAAGAATTCAATTCAAGTGTTTTATCAAAATTATTTTCCATCTAAGATAATAAAGGGTTCTGTTTCTATCCATATTTTTTTACATTGGTTTGACTATGTTGTGATGGAATTATGTTTATGAATTCCTTTATCATATATGAATTGATTTATGATGTCATGATGTTTCAAGAATCCCATTTTTGTTATATGTGTTATGCGATGATGTATGTTTTTATGATTATGTGGCACACATAAGAAAGGATTCATTATAAGATGGGTGGGACCTATATCTCCCTCCAATGCATTGGGTAATGATTTTATATCTCATGAGATAGACATGGCTGGAACGGAAGGTTATTTCGGTTCAGTGATACAGGACTGAAACGAGGAGTGAACTCGGTTCAGAAAGGGACTTTGTCCACTAAGATAGTCTTGGCGATGAGTCATGACTAACAAGAAATGATTTTCCATGATTATGTGTGCATGCCACAAAGTTTCAAGTCTTATGTTATGATTATGGGGATCTCATTTTCACTTCTATGATTTATCCCATGTTATGATATTATGAGCTCTTTTGCAGGTTAAGATTTCCAAAAGCTATGTTCTTATGAATATGATGTGATTGATTTTTCTTTTGTATACCCTTACTGAGCATTTGAGCTCACCCTTTTATGTTTTCTTTTCCCCAGGATATAAAGAAAGGTTTTTAGGTAAAAAAAAGAAGATCTTTATGGGAGATATTGAAGATCTATCACCACGATTAGAAGATTACGTTCCGAGTTTCCAAAGACACTAAACTATTACGATCCTTGTGTGTGTGTTTTTGTTATGTACTAAGTATTCCGCAAAAGTAATGTAAAGTCCATGTACGATAAGATTTGGGTCTCTACAGATGCCATTAAATTTCATTCATGGTATGTATTGGTTGTCATATGTCCATGCACATATTGACTATTTTAAGTGAAAGGTGCAGTATGTATATAGTGATGGAATGAGGTGTTCCATTGTTAGTGAAAAGAAAACCCAGGCAGCGCGGGATGGATCAATGCATAATAGGGTGCAACTGATTACTCCTAAGTTGGATGGATTGACCCTTGGAGTAATAGATGTTGTGATATTTCTATTCCCAACAATATTTATAGAGCATGAGTTCATCTTTCCAGAAGTTATTTCAGGAATAACTCTTCATCAAGAGACAAACATTTCATTGTTTTACACCCAGAAGACAACGATTTTAGAACAAACAAATCAGATATCTCCACAAAAGATTCCCAATATGAGGGTGCAGTTGGAGGACTTTCAGAGGAAGGGATTAGTAAGAGCTGGTGTTTCACCTTGGGCAGCCCCAAATTGTTTTACAAAAAAAAAGGTATATGAGGGCTTAAGTTTTGGTGTAGATTGTCTTCACATAAACTAAGTGACTGTGGAGAATGAGTATCCACTAAAAAAGATCAATAGCCTCCCAGAGTAGTTGATAGGTTCATCATGGTTCTCGAAGGATTACCCCAGGTCATTTCTTTTAGATGTTGAGGTATGATTTAACGAGTTCCTTGATCATGAGATTTCTGGAGAAGAGTTTTGACAATATATTTTTATACGATGCATCAGGTACCAGAAATGGTTGTGTCCTGATGCAGAGGCAAGTGGTGATTGCCTATGGTTCATGAAAATTGAGGCCACATGAGCAGAACTACCTTAACATTGATCTTGAGTATGCAATGGTAGTCTTTGTGTTGAAGATGTGGTGACACTAACTGATGGACGAGTGATTTATTACCTACTCTAATCACAAGAGTCTCATGTATGAGTTCTCTCAGAAGTTTATAAACTTGAGATAGAGGAGATGGTTAGAGTTATTCCTAGACTATGAATTCGAGATTGTGTACACTCCAGGGAAGGGGAACTTGGTGTCAGATTTTCTCAGTAGGATATCTAGTTTTCCATTGCAGAATGATGAATTAGAGGAGTATACCTAGTTACATTTAACCTTTTTTGATATAGATAATGCAACATACCTACATTAGATACTTTTCACCCCTCCACTCTTGCAGCGAGTTAGGGAGTCACAACATGGGGATACCAACTACGATACCTTTTGTGATCAGATGTTTATAGAGAGTTAACCTAATTGATATTAGCATGGTGGTAAGCATGTCGTCCTTCGAAGAGGATGCATAGTAGTACCGGTGCTGTTGTCGGAGGAGGTTCTGAGGGAGTTTCATGCATCCCATTTTGTGGTACACCCAAAAGTGTCGAAAATGTACCAGGACCTCTGACATTATATCTAGTCAACATTGATGAACAACACATTGGAAGAGTTCGTTTATTGATGCCTCATGTTCTAGTAGGTGATGAATGAGTACCAGGTTCTAGTGGTGTTAGATCAACCCCTTGAGGTTCCATGAAGGAAGTGGGATGAAATATCAATGCACTTCATGATGTTTTTACCATGTACGTCCGGTGGAAACAATTCTATTTGGGTGATTATTGACTAACACACCATGTTAGACCACTTCCTAGCTATCTGAGAAAAGTGTTCTACAAAGAGATTGGGATGCCTCTGAATTTAAGACATAGTTTGAATCCATTGAGTTATATCAAAAAAAATTTAGATCATGATTCTTGTTTCATATCCGTGTTGTGGAATGGAATATAGTTGGCATTTCAGACTCATTTTCTATTGACCATAGAATTTACTCACAAACAAATGGAATGACGTGGTGGACCATTCAGTTCCTAGAGAACATGATACGGGCTTGCATGTTAGAATTCATCAGTAGTTGGGATGATCACCTATCCTATGGTAGAGTTCATGTAAAAAATAGATATCATTCCACCATTGGTATAGAACAATTCGTGTAACATCCCAAGCTTCCACGATATGCATCTCTTTGAAAAATACAATAGCGTTTGTTATACGCTACTTCGAGTTCTAACACACTACAACCAATCAACCAATCCATTATGAATAGTAATACCCAATTTTTAAAATTTTATAAATTTTATCTTTCAAAATGGAAATTCATTTTTGGATTTGGAATATTGAAATTAGCCTAGGGGGAATTTTTGGTATTTTTCTGAAAACATTCAATTTTTTATGAATAGTGAAAAACATTGAGTTATAGTTTAAAACAAAATTATTATTTAAATTATTTTTTATTTTATTTAGATTTATTTTAGTACAAAATAGATACATAATACCTATATAAGTTTAATTTAATTCATTGGAGTCAGTTTATAATAATTTTAGATATATAAAAAGTCTATTGAATACTTCATAGTCTATTACCCACCTCCTAGGAGAATTTGCAAATTCACATAAAACTAAATTTTACCACTTCTGTGAGTGTAATTTCAAAAATCCAAGAGAGACGGTTGATATCAGGTAGTAAAATGTGGTTCAATAAGATGAAAATAATTTTTGGTCAATAGTAACTTTTTACTTTTATTTACCACGGTTAAAAGTAAATAGGGTAATTAATGGTAAAAATGATATTATTATTACCCTAAAACATGTCTGAATTCTATTGAATAATTATAACTCGACCAGAAACAACCTTAGGAAAAAAATATGAACCTATTTGGTTCACATGGATTAGATTAGGACACATATTATTATTTTATTTAAAGAAGAGTTAAAAGTGTTAAATTCAATGTTTAATAACTAAACCATTTTTTATATAGGGTTAAACATAAGATAAATATTTCTATAAATATCCATTATAAATATAAAAAAAATTCATACATAATGGTATTTTATTTATATTTTTTAGACATTAAATAATTTCATTTATTTATGACACAATGATGATGCAGTAATTACCTAATTAATGAAATATTAAAATAATTGAAATTATAAATATCCAAATAAATATAATTTGAGACTTTTTATAAATAAAACTTATTTTATAGGTTAATATGACATATTAGGGTTGGGTAGATGATTTTTTTGTGAAGTAATAACGTTGTTATGAATTTAGAGAGCGCAAAATACCTAATAGTGTCAAATTTGACATAAAATAGTTTTTAAAATAAATATTATATTATTAATTTATATAACCTTCCTAAAAATCTACGGATCAGACAAAGGACATATATAATGATAGTTTTATCATTAAGTAACCACTTTTCATTCTCTTAGAAGTATATAATATATTTATTAACCATATAATATTAAAATACAAAGACACATGGTAAATTTCAAAAAATTTAACTAGGAGTTAAAACTAAAAGATAATGTTAATATAGTGACCCATACCTCTCTAAAACCGATTGGATGACTGGGATTCGACCCATCCCCACCTTACCATTTAAAAAATCCATTTTCAATCCATTAGAAACCGAATATTGTTTTATTATAAAATAATATTTCTAGATTTTCATAAGATGCCCCTCACCCCTCTTATAAAAGGGCACTCTCCTTTCTCTATAATTCACACCATCAAAGCCATGTGTATCTCTATAAACCTGACCAAATACCTTCTCAACTATCCTCCCTTCATCCTAGAGGTCTTCCTTTAGGTAGATAGAAAACATAAGAAGCCCTTTTGATCATATCAAAATGAAGAACCAGAAGAAGAGGTAAATATTTCATCACCTCTTTCTAGTTCCTTTCTTCTTACACTTACTTTTTCTTTGTTATTTCCATTATAAAATAATACCTCCAGTATATTATATATATTGTGATGTTATTATAAATATTTTACAACCAAATTCATTATTCTATCCATCCTTTGAAATACATTTCACCATACGTGCATACGTACGACTTACCGTCTCCACGTCGTGGTGTAATTGTTTTTCAATACATTATTAATTGGATGGGTATAATAATGATGAGTAATTGATTTAAATAATAAATATAACATGATAACTATTCTGTATATATGATATACCATCCAATTATATATTATTTTAATATCAAAATATGATATTTTCCCTCGTGCGTATGTACGGATTACCATCTCCACGAACACGATGAGATTCATTCCCCATCATATCCATTCAAGACTAATTTTCATTAGATGATACAAAATAATGTTTAAAGACTGGATATAATTCTGGATATGAATAAGATACATCCCATACATGAATTATTTGACTCACATAACAAATAATATAAAGGAAAATAAATCTGTTAACACCCGAAACGACAATAATACAAAGATATTATTAACAATGAAATGTTAAAATATAATATATGATATCATATTAATGAATATGATTCTTGTATAATTTAATAAATATTATTTCACCATTATATTGGAGGTTAACCTACCATCTACCAAGAAAAAGAGAAAGGTAAGGGTTAATTCTATAATCTCTTCATTATCCGAGGTTGTTTATACGCAACTATCTACTAGGACCTCTTTATCATCCACATCAATGCTTCTTAAAAATGTATTTCAAAACATTTTGACTATTTACTAGAAAATGGGTTAAAGTAATTTATACCCTTATTTGACCTTATATGTATGGAAAGTAATCTTTCTATCGTTTTCTAAACAATGTACTTTTTGACCTTTTTTAAAAATTTAAGGTAAGAATGTGTTTTTAACTTATATGATGGGTGCGGCTATTTTCCGCCGTTATGACATCATCAAAGCTTCCCTTAAAATATTACAAGAATATTTTCAGAGATAAATTTTTTCTTTTATAATTACATGACTTTTAAATTATTTCAATATAGAAGGAGGTATTTCTCTAAAAAAGGTTTTGATTTCATCTATGTGAACATCCTTTGATAGATTTTAAGCTTATTTGATGTTGATTTATTATGATACAAAAAATACATATTGTATTGAAGGTTTTGTGATATTTTTGACTATGGATGTGTTATATTTACACCATTCATGGTTTCCAGATAAAATAATGGAATTTTTTTGATAGTTTTAATACGAATGTTAATGTTATGTTTAAAACTTTTCATATGAGGAATGCATTGGACTAAGTATTTGATGGGTGGAGTCTGCTATAGCTCCTCGATGCATTGGTAGGTCTCTTGAGACAAACTAGTGTCTTGGCACAAGGCCCTAAAAAAATATTATATGTAGTCTTGGCACAAGGCATTAACTATGTGGTTATGAATTTCTGGCATTATGCATTCCATCATTATGAAAGTGGCTATTGATATTGCATGTGCTTATTCGACTAGTAGAATATCTATGTGAGATGTTAAATGGAATTTTTTTGATTTTATCTTTTCTATATTATGATGAAGTTCAATTTTAAAAGGATTATGTTTTAGTTTTATACATTTCCTTTAATGTTTAAGCTTATTTATGAATGTTTCCGTTGTTGTTATCCTTAATGAGCATCTAAGCTCACCCCTTTGTATGTTTTATTTTTCCCAGGATGCAAAGAAGTATATTATGACTGACCTGAAAGGATAGTCTATGGATATTAATGTTTTCTATGGAGACAATGTTGTTGTAGTTTTCCATTTATGATGTAATGTAAACCTTATGAATGTATCTAGTATTTCCAAGGATACAAAACTAATCGATATTTCGAGACATGATCTATTTCGACCATTCCAATGTTATGTAATAATGCACCGACTCTGGGTAACTGTGGTTAGGGCGTTATAGTTGGTATCATAGAATGTTTAGTACAAACCTTGGAAACAAGATTTAGATAAACTTGGATTAAATCACATAGCCCTAAGATTTAGTATACAAGAACTTCCTAGAATTTTGGTATTTTATCTATTTTGTGAGTTTTCCAAGCAATACATCTTTGTATGTATATGAGTAGGTAGAGGCGGGTCTGGCATAGATTTACCAAGTGGTAAAACCTGAAAACAACACTTTGGGCTATACTCAAACAGGAACTGGTGCACGATAACGGGCTTTTCTGCACTCTTGGTTATGACACTCTTGGGGGATATGTTTAAGATAATTCTCATTTTATTTAAAAACAATTATGAAGGATTTAGGAATATATACATACCCAATGAAAACATTTTTTATGATTATGGATTACATTAATAAACTGTCAATTTATGTTAAGTGTTTTACAATTTTGTAATTTTGTATTTCGATTCATAAATAGATCTTGTTTATGCCATTGTTTAGAAATAGTGACTATTGCAAGGAATGGAAACCGTACCAATGCACACACTCTAGGTACGGATTTCCCTCCTGCTCAAGATAATTATAGAAGAGCTGATGATATAATTGGTGTTGATTAGCTTATCACTATACTAGGACAACTCACTCCGGTTATGAATAATTACATTACCCCTATGGAGCACCCTGATCCACAATGTGGGGGATCAATGTTATATCACTTCATGAGGCAAAAACCACCAACATTCAATGGGGGTAAAAAACCCACTAGTAGCTGAGAAATTGGTAAATTCCTTAGAAACATATTCAATTCCATGGGGAGTAGTGAAAGGGAAAAATTTGTCCTGGATGTTTACCGCCTTACTAGAGATTCTAATCAATGGTGGTCATTGACTCAAAACACAAAGAAAGATGATGAAGTATCAAATATGGAATGGGGGGTGTGTAAAGAAATTTTCTTATAAAAATACTTTCCTCATGACCATCGAGTAGATATGGAAAGGCAATTTATGAGTCTGAGGCAAAAGGATGATGAGAATGTCGCAAAGTATGAAACTAACTGACAAGGTTAGCGAGGCATACAACAGATTATATACATAACCCAAGACTTAAAATGATCGTTTCTTTGATATGTAAAACCATTAATTCATCAATCATTAGTCTTATAATCCTTCTCATCGTATGAAGACATTGTCTCATGTGCTTTCAAGACCGAATAATAATTGTTTATGTCTTGCGACTTTAATGCAAAGCAAGAGAAGAAGAGATCTGTTGAACACTCTAGAAATATAAATAAGGGGATGAAGGGAAAAGTTGAATATACATCCAGTAGTAAATGTTGGAAGAAACACCCCGGTTCTTTTCTGAAGGGAATGGGAGTCAGTTACAAGTGAGGAGAAAAAGTCCACCAGGCTCGTGATTGTAAGGGGAAGAAAGAGTCTATCGTTGTTGAATGCTACAATTTTAGAGAAATGGGGCACTATGCGAATTAATTTCCTAAGAATCAATGGAACATACCTTATGAATGGCCATAGGATCATGGAAAATCGTATGCTATCACTACTGCTGAGTTTGAAGCTTCTAAATATATGGTATCATGTAACTTAACGGTTTCCTCAAGTTTAGAAATTGCATTGTATTATTCTGGATCATTGCATTGTTTCATATCTTCCCCGTTTTCTAAGAAAATTAGATATTTCCAATTTTATTTAACAAGGGAGTTGTCAGTCAGAAATATTAAGGGAAGTATCGTCGCAACAACTTAATGTGAATCAGTTCCCGTTAGGGCATATAAATGATCATTATCTACTGATCTCATCATCATTCACATGATTGAATTTGATATAATCTATGGAATGGATTTTCCTTCTGACCATGATGGGAAAATTTATTGTAGGAAGAAGGTGGTTATGATTTTTGATGATGATGATAAAGAACACCTTATCTTTAGTGCAGAATTGTCACCACTTGATTCTTATCTAGATCCACCCCCAATAGCTCAACTAAATTCCATTATTGAGGAGAAATAGAATGAAATAACAATGGGTGAGGAAATGAATTTTCAAATAGAGGATTTACCTTTTGTGAATGAATATGTTGATGTGTTTCTAGATGATTTACCTAGAAATCCTCCAGAATGAGAAATTGAGTTTTCCATTGATTTAATTCCTGGTTCAAGGACCATATCGAAGACCCCTTATAGAATGACCACTGTGGAACAAGTAGAACTAAATAAATATTAGAGGAATTGAGTAATAAGGGATTTATTCTCCCTAGTTACTCTCCATGGGGAGCCCCTTTCCTTTTTTAAGAAGAAAGATGGATCTAAGAGGTTTTGCATTGACTAAAAGGGGATCAATGCTATAACAATAAATAAAAATTATCCTCTACCTATCATTGATGATTTATTTGACCAAATTCATGGAGATCAATACTTTTCAAAGATTGAGCTTTGATCTGTATATCATTAGTTGTGTGTGAAGAAGGAATACATTCTGAAAACTGCATTTCAAACCAGGAATGTGCATTATGAGTTTACAGTAATGCCTTTAGGATTGAAGAATGCACCCTCTATCTTCATGGATATAATTAATAGAGTTTTCAAGGAATATCTTAATTACATTGTAGTGTTATTTATTGATGATATCTTGGTATAATTCAAAATATACAAAGATCATGAAAATCACATGCACATTATTCTAAAGACTTTTAAAAGAAATGAATTATATGGGAAGTTTATCAAGTTTGAATTCTGGCTTTAAGAGATTTATTTTCTTGACCATATGGTCTCTAAGGATGGAATCTCTATTGATCCTTCTAAGACAAGAGCAATCCAAGAATGTCCAGCACCGACGATTATAACTAAGGTATGTAGTTTTATTGGTTTATTAGGTTATAATCGACATTTTATCCAGAATTTTTCCAGGTTGGCTAACCCATTAACAAAGCTCCAACGAAAAGGGGTTAAATTTGTTAGGAAAAAATAGTGTGAATAATGTTTTGAAAAACTGAATATAATAATAGTCAATTCTCTTATATTGACTCTACCATCAGCAAATGATGGGTTTTTTATTTATAGTGAGGTTTCAATGAAAGGACATGGTTGTGTCCTTATAAAGAATGATAAGGTTATTGCCTATGCATTATGACAGCTAAAATTCATGAGCAAAACTATTATACTCATGATATCGAGTTAGCAGCTATAATCTTTGCTTTGAAGATTTGGAGACATTATCTCTATGGTGAAAAATTTTAGATATGTACTAATAATAAGAGATTGAAGTAAATTTTATCACAAAAAGAACTCAACATGAGGAAAATCCGATGGATTTAACTACTCAAGGATTATAATTTCACGATACACTACCACTCGAGGAAGGAAAATAAGGTGGAAGATGCTTTGATTAGAAAGGATATTGGATTTTTGAACAAGATGACAGTTGAAAAGGATCCTATATACATAGATCTAGTAATGATGGATATGGGAATCACTATGGAAGGTGAAAAATTAATACTTTTTCAAATGGTTCCTAAACCATCTTTACTAGAAAGGATAAAGAGTTCTCAGGCTGGTGATGAAGAGTTTCAAAAGAAGATTAAAGCTGTGAATGATGGGAGATTGAGTGACTTTGTGTATGAAGATGGAATTTTCAAATTTCAGAAGATACTTTTTTTTTCCTAATATACCTGATCTAAAAAGGGAATTTTTGGATGATTCTCATAGTTCCAATTTCTCTATACACCCCGGTAGCACCAAAATGTATAGAGATTTGAAGGAAATTTTTTTTTATGGGACAACATGAAGAGGGAGATTACTGATTTTGTGTCAAGATGTATGTTTTGTCAACAAGTGAAAACTAGAAGGCAACAACCTGGAGGAATCATGCAACCTCATCCCATACCACAGTAAAAATGATATAATATTAAATTGGAATTTTTCATGGGAATACCAAAGAATCCTAGAAAGAATGATGCAATATGGGTCATTGTCGATCATCCTACTAAGTCAGCACAATTTCTTTCTATAAGAGAAGATTAACCACTTGAACTATTATCAAGACTATATATTATTGATGTTGTATGACTTCATGAAGTACCACTATCGATTGTTTTTTTATTGATCCCTATTTTACATCAAGATTCTGAAAAATTCATTAGAAAGTCCTGGTTACTGATCTTCATTTGAGCACTTCCTACCACCCTCAAACTGATGGACAATCAGAACGGACTATTCAGACCTTAGAAGACATGTTTAGATCATTCTCACATGACTTCCAAGGTATATGGGATCAATATTTACCTATGGTAGAATTTTCCTATAACAATAGATCCCATTCAAGTATTTAGATAACACTAAATGAAGCATTATACAAAAAAATATGTTGCACTCCAACCTATTGGGATGATGTTGGTGAAAGAAAACTCATAGGCCCAGAACTTGTGGACGAGACGATGGAAAAGGTAAAAGTAATCCAAACCCACATCAAACCAGCTCAAAGTAGGTAGAAGAACTATGTTGATAACCGAAAGAAGGATATGGAATATCAGGTGGGAGATAATTTTTTCTTGAAGGTATTTCCCTGGAAGGATGTTTTACGTTTCGGTAAAAAGAGAAAATTATGTCCCAGGTACATCGGATCATTCGAAATTTGAGAACGAATTGGGGCTGTAGCTTACTGGTTGGCAATGCCGCCAAGTCTCTCCAAAGTTCACGATGTGTTCCACATATCACTATTGTGAAAATACATGCCTGACCCAACCCATGTTCTCACCTATGAGGAATAAGAACTGGAACCCGATCTGTCTTATTGCGAAGAGCTTGTTAATATTTTTTATACAAGATAACAAGTGCAGAGAAACCGGATGACTCGTCTGGTAAAAGTTCTATGGAGAAACAATAAGATGGAAGATGCGACAAGGGAACCTGAGGAACTTATGATGAAGAGCCACCCGAGTCTTTTTATGGAGTAATATTTTTGAAATTTTTAGGACAAAAATATTTGAAGGAGGGGATAATGTAACACTCCAAGATTCCATGGTACGCTTCTCTTGGAATAATACAATAGTGTGTGTTGTACGCAACTTCAAGTTCTAACACACTACAACAAATCAATCTAGCTGTTATGAATAGTAATACCCACTTTTTGAAATTTAATAAAGATTATCATTCAATATGGACTTCATTTTTGGATTCGGAATATCGAAATTAGCCTAGGGTGAATTTTTGGTATTTATCAAAAAACATACAATTTTTGATGAATAGTGGAAAACCCTTAGTTATAGTTTGAAACCAAATTTTTATTTACATAATTATTTATTTTATTTATATTTATATTAGGTAAAAATAGATACATAATACCTATATATGTTCACTTTAATTCATTGGAGTCGGTTTATAATAATTTTAGATATATAAAAATTTTATTGAACTTTTCACCAACTTTTACCCACCTCCTAGGAGAATTTTCAAATTCACATAAAACATAATTTTACCACATCATTGAGTGGAATTTAAAAAATCCACGAGATGCAGTTGATATCAGTATGTAATATTTTGTTCAACGAGATGAAAATAATTTGTGGTGAATATTAACTTTTTACTATTTTTACCACGGTTAAAAGTAAATAGGGTAATTAAGGGTAAAAATAATAATATTATTACCCTAACACATGTCATAATTCTATTTAATAAGTATAATTCGACCAAAAATACCTTATGAATAAAATATGAACCTCTTTGGCCCACTTGGATTAGATTAGGACACTTATTATTATTTTATTTAAAGAAGAGTTAAAAGTGTTAAATTCAATGATTAATAAATAAACCATTTTTAATATAGGGTTACACATAATATAACTTAGACTATAAATATTAATTATAAACCTAAAATTATTTCCTATATAATGGTATTTTATTTATATTTTTTAGACAATAAATAATTTAATTTATTTATGACACAATGATGATGTAGTAATTACCTAATTAATGAAATATTAAAATAATTGATATTATAAAAATCCAAATAAATGTAATTTGAGAATTTTTATGAATTTAATTAATCTTCTACGTTACGAGGACATATTATAGTTGGTTAGATGAGTTTTGATTGAAATATTAATGCTTCAATGAATTTATAAAAAACAAAATACCAAATAGTGTCAAAATTGACATAAAAGAGTGTTTAAAAAATATTATATTATTAATTGATATTATATTTTTAAAAATATAACGTTTGGACAAAGGAATTATATAATGATATTTTTATCATTAATTAATATCTTGGGGTTCTCTTGGATGTATATTGTATTTTTATTAACCATATAATATAAAAATACAAAGAGACATGGTAAATGTCAAACTATTTAACTAAGAGTTAAACATAAAAGATAAAGTTAATATAGTGACCCAACCCTGTCTAAAACCTAGTTTCTTAGTGTTTTTAAACCTATCCCCACCTTATCCTTTAAATAATCAATTTTTTTGCCACTAGAAAACTAAATTTATTTTATTATAAAATAATATTTCTAGCTTTTCCTATGGTGCCCCTCACCCCTCTTATAAAAGGGCACTCCCCCTTCTCCATAATTCACAACTTCGAAGCCATTTGGATCGGCCAAAACCTACCCAAATACCCTTTAAACTATCCTCCTTTAATCCGAGAGGCCTCTATTTAGTCATTAAGCCAACCTAAGGATCCCTTTTGATCAAATCAAAAGGATGAACCTGATGAAGAGGTAAATATTTCATCACCTCTTTCAATTTCTTTTCTTCTTCCACTTCCTTTCTCTATGTTATTTCCATTTTAAAATAATTACTTCAGTATATTATATATAATATTATGTTATTATAAATATTGTACAACAAAATTCATTATTCTATCCATCCTTTGAATGACATGTCACCATACGTGCGTACATACAGCTTACCATGTCCACGTCGTGGTGTAATTGTTATTCAATAAATTATTATATGGATGGCTATAATAATGATGTGTAATTGATGTAAATAATAAATATAACAGGATAATGATTCTTTATATATCATATAACATCCAATTATATATTATTTTAATATCAAAATAATGATATTGTCGCTCGTTCATACATACGGATTACCGTCTCCACGAACGCGATGATATTTGTTACCCATCATATCCATTCAAGACTAATTATCATTAGATGATTAAAAATAATGTTTAAAGAATTGTTATCCTTCTGGATATAAATAATATACGTCGTATCCATATAAAATATGACTCACATATCAATGAATATAAGGTAAAACGATTCTGTTAACATCCGAAATGATGATAATTCTAAGATTTTATTAACAAAGCAATGTTAAAAGATCATATATTATATCATATTAATTTATTTGAATCTAATATAATTTAATAAAAATTATTTCACCATTAAACAGGAGGTTAACCTACCCTCTACCAAGTAAAATTTCAAGGAAAGGGTTAATTCTACGATCTGTTCATTATCTGAGGTTGTTTATATGTAATTATCTTTTGGGACCTCTTTATCATCCACATCCATGATTCCGAAAAATATATTTCAAAACATTTTTACTATTTACTAAACAATGGGTTAAAGTCGTTTATACTTTTATCTAACCTTATATGTTTTGAAAGGAATCTTTCTTTCGTTTTCCAAACAAGGTAATTTTTGACCTCTTTGAAAAATTTATGGTAAGAATGTTTTTTTAACTTATACGAAGGGTGCGGCGGTTTTCCAACATTATGATATCATCAAATATTCCCTTACAATCTTATAAAAATATTTTCAAAAATAAATGTTTTCTTTT
This sequence comes from Viscum album, assembly GCA_963277665.1. Classification (NCBI taxonomy): domain Eukaryota; kingdom Viridiplantae; phylum Streptophyta; class Magnoliopsida; order Santalales; family Viscaceae; genus Viscum; species Viscum album. The sequence goes on from OY728141.1 coordinate 1,600,037,564, forward strand.
ATAATTACACGACTTTTAAATTATTTAAAAATAAAAAGAGATTTTTCTCTAAAAAGGGTTTGATTTCATCTATGTGAAAATCTTTTGATGGATTTTAAGCTTATTTGAAGTTGATTTATTATGATAAAAAACGTCCACATTGTATTGAATGTTTTGTGATATGTTTGACTATGGATGTGTTATTTTCACATCATTCATGGATTATGGATAAATTATTCAAATTTCTTAAGCTAGATTTAATACGAATGTTTATGTTTTGTTTAAACATTTTCAAATGATGAATGCGTTGGACTTAGTATGTGACGGGTGGAGCCTGCTATAGCTCCTCGATTCCTTGGTAGGTCTCATGAAAAATACTAGTGATATGGCACAAGGCTTTGAAAAAATCCTATTTTTAGTCTTTGAACAAGGCATTGACTATGTGGTTATGAAAGTCTGGCATTATTCATTCCATCATTATGAAAGTGGTTGTTGGTATTTCATGTGATTATTCAACTAGTAGAATATCCATGTGTGTAAGTAAATACCATTATTTTGATTTTATCTTTGCCATATTATGATGATGTTCGTGTTTAAAAGGGATTTTTTAGTTTTATACATTGCCTTAAATGTTTATTCTTATTTATGAAAGTTTCTGCTATTGTTATCCTTACTGAGCATTTGTGCTCACCCCTATCTAGGTTTTATTTTTCCTAGGATGCGAGGAATTATATTACGACTAACCTACAGGGATAGTCTATAGGATCTTTGTGTTGTCTATTGACGCAATGTTGTTGTTGTTTTCAATTTATGATGTAATGTAAACATTATGAATCTATCTTTTTTTTCCAAGGCTACTAAACTAATCGGTCTTTCGAGACTTGATCTGTTATGATCATGCCAATGTTATGTAATAATGCACTGACTCTAGGTAACTAAGGTCAGGGTGTTAAAATTCGAGGGTTTTTATGGGAGACTATATAGGTCACCATTTTGTTGGATTGAGGTACGAGTTTTATCACTCACGGGCATCGAGTTGTTAGGTTTTATTACCGAGAATGTACTGTTTATCCAAGCATGGATGAATACTGCACGAAGATATCAGAAATCTTATTCTAACATATGGAAGAGACCATTGGAGTTCGAGGAAGGAAGAAATTTCTTCCTTTTGGTCTCACCTGGAGGACAGTTATGGAGATTTGGGTGGGGAGTCATGTTATCTCTAACGGTTCATCAGCCCTTTTAAGTTATTGTATAGAGTTAGTGAGGTTCTTATTTCTTATATCAACCCCCGTAGTTGGACTGGGTACATGATGTCTTCCATGGGTTGTAGTTGAGGAGGTATGTGAATGACCCATCACATGCCATCCAATATAGTGAGATGGACTTTATAGAAAATGCGACCTTTGCTAAAAACCTATTAGAGATTAAGGATCGGTAAAAGAGGATCCTATTTTGGGTGACTGATTCCATTGCTGTGTGTTTAGTGGTTTCTTGGGAATCTCTATGAGAGCACATGGGTGTATGGGGCTCAAATATTTTCACAGTACCCAGATCTGTTTGAGTAGCCTTTGGTTTTGGATTCTCTGGGAAATAATTCTCTATGTTGGTGAGAATGTAAAGACCTATATTTCGGTGTATTATTTTTAAATATTATATTGAATTAATTCGAGACCAGGAACTAAGACCGTGTGAGATTCTGAGGCCCAGTGTCACCAGAATAAATGTTTGAAATATATTAAATATATAAAATAAAGTGCATGACTGATTTTCTTGAAAAAATAGGAATATCTCTTAAAATAGTTCCTAATTATGAAATCTAGGTTCACCGTTGCATTCAAAGTAATGGATTTACTGTATAAGTGGCCAAACATTAGCCAGTGTGGACCGGCTATGAAAGATAGTTTTTAGACATAACCATAAATAAAATTATTAAATGAAAGTTATTTTGTATTATAATCCTAATAAATCATGAACGGTGACTTGGATTGGAAATAAAATACCACCTTTGAGTTTATAATGTAGAATTTACTATAGGTGTGACTTAACTTTTGTCAGTTCAGGTCTTTTGTCAAAAAACCAAAAATAAATTAATTTTCATTAGAAATTTTATAGATAAATAATTTTGTTGATGCAATAATGATTTAATTTAAAACAATAATTACACAGAAATCCTTGTGTTAGTAGAATATTCCTAGGAATTCTAGAGAATTTATAGGGATAACTTTGGAGAAACCACTAAAGAAAACGATGATGGAATCATATATCGACGATAAAAAAAACCATTCTTGATGGATCCCACCAACAGCATTGTCACAGAGACTGACCTTCATCAGAGAACAATTGAAATAAATGGTAGGATGAGTTATATTGGATTTCCTCCCTCATTCATGAATTCCATGATGATATTAGACCAACCAAAGAACATGTTGATCTGAGGTTTGATTGTAACCTTGCGGGATGGGTTTTATTTACATGGGACATTATTTGGAGTTTTTCTTGTAATAGTTTTCTGATGAATTATATTGTCATTATAACAGAAACGAAAAATGATCGACATGAACATCGCTCAATGTTTGTTCTTCTTATATGATTTATTATTTTCTCCCCCAGTTTACTGTTCATCGCAGGCAATCTACCCTTGTCCCATGACTCAACCTATCCTAGTCAATAGTTCATTGCAAAACCCATTTCTTGGTTCAAAAATTCGATATCTTATATCTAAGATTGAGAAGATATGAAGGAGGTAAAAATAAAGACACTAGGCCATTCAGACACTACTGGATCCACAAATATGTGTTCTTTGATGTTATTTGTTGGAATGAAGAATGACCATTTTAATTTGTTGTGGGACAATATTGGAAGATGAAACACATTGTTTGGGTTATGGAATGACCGGATGATTTTTGGTCTGGAGTTTCTCAGCAGGGTGTAGTTAGAATGGTGGCATCAGTAATGTAGGAGATAACTAGAGAATGAACCAGAGATTCACGAAAATCCCGCAATACATGGCGTGTAATATAGGATTAGAAGGTTGGTGGGACCCTTAAGCGGCAGCTTGGGCCTCACATATGATATAATTAACACATGGAATATGGATCTGCATACATGGTGTGTGGCCTCTCCTGGATAAATCGACATGTACATGAGTGGTACAGGAACTTGGGGTGGAGTACACGATGTGTACCCCACCACACGGCCAAACCCAGACTCGATACATGGGTTACCCCATGTATTGGTACATAGGAAGGTGAGCATGGGTTAAATCCATGTACTGTAAATTGGCTAACATACATGGATCATACCTTGAATATTAAGAAAAAACATGTGAACCATACTACATGCCATGTATACCTCTTTTATAGGACATGTACTTCAAACATGGTCGATTGTACAAAGGCTATTCCTAGGGTCAGGGGACACGACGTGTGACTCTACAACATGTTATGTACTCTATTCTACAAGGCATGGTCCCTTGTCCAATATATCATGGACACGTTTTTTTACGGTTGGGGCCATTAATCCATCCCCTGAATGCTAGTTGGTATCATTTTCAACTCACGAGAGTATGATCCCTTCAGTAGGACTTTATGGGTAGAGTAGTTGGAATCCCCTCCAAGAGGTCTGAAACAGGATCCTCTATGCATTCTTGTTCCCTATGTAGTGTCTTGGTATCAGTGAGAACAATCCTACTAGACGTCAACTGTCTATGTAATAGGTGAATCTGGTTGAGTTGTGGTATCACCCCTTGTCCCTAGAGGTGATCCTCATCTGTGTATCCCAATATTAACCAATAATGGATCGTGTTCTCCCAGATCAAGTTCATCCTATATCTCTTCAGATCGATCAGAATATCTCTCTCATGATAGGTTCCATGATCATCACCTCTCAGACAGACAACATCAGTGCCCGTGGACTCAGAAGTATGTGCTCCTAAATGAGTGCATTATGGAATCCTTGGACTGAATATCATGTGTTTTAATATGGGAGTTGTGACATACCCTTAAACTATAGGTCGGGGTTCGATTATATCTTGATATATTTTATTATGTGTGTTTTAGTCACATACTTTGGTAGATATCGCTATAATTTACATTATGTATTTATTTTTGGTATCAAGGTGGCCTATTGAGTATTATTATACTCACCGCTACATAGGCGTTCCCATAAGTGTCATGTCTTGTGCAGATGAGAGTCCTTTTGACGGATTCAAAGATAGTCCAGAACTAGACAGAGATTCATGAGTTTATACAGGTTGAGGAGTTCCTAGGACTATAGACAACAGTCTCAATACATTTTGTTCACAAGTTGGAATTTCTAGTATAAAGACTCTTTCTTTTTGTGGGATTGTATTCTAGCCCAGTTTACTTTACTGAACTTTATGTTACCTTTTGCACTATATTGGTTGGGTCAGGTGTTTTTCATGCATTTTTTTCATTAGTGGGTTTTACAATTTAGTATTTGTGGGCTCGGAGATTTTTGTTAGTATATGTACATAGAAAATTCCTCCCATGTTAATTATATTCTTAGACGGTGCTTGTCATCAGCCCATATCCAATTGAAGGCAGGATTGGGGAGTTGCAGAATGTGACCCACGGGGAAGTGTCGTGACATAATCCCCTTTAACAAACATTTTATTAATACCACCACGATAGTAGCTTCATTATCCTTTTAATTTATCCCCTTTGAACGTTCTCTTACTATTTTGAAATATCTTCAACATGTTACAATTCTCTCTTTCTAACATTTTATCCTATTTATATAATTCCATTTATTTTTCCTTATGATACTCTAGTTTTACATTCTTATCTTTTTTTATATAGGAAATAAACTTCTTTTATAGATATAAATATCTCTATAACTTTTAAATTTATAGAAATTATTTTTTTCTATTTTAGAAGAAATTATCTATGTTTCCCTCATTTATGTCCTTAAATTTTATATTATCATGATTAGAAAACACTACCATCAAACACCATCATTTTAAATTCAAAATCATTCATAAAAATTATAAATTTATTTCCGGAATAAAAATAATTAAAACATTACAACCCATTTGACTTAACCAAATTACATCATTATGACAATAGTTACAACAAAATCCATTCCTATATTGATATTCAATGTTACAACCACTTAAGACACTATAATTTGTAATGTTTAATCTCTTTTATCCTTATCTTTGTTCATATTAAAATGGAATAATCCATCTTTTAAAGAGATATTACCACTTTCTAGTGGATCAATCATAGTCTTTATGATAAAAATTATACAAATATAGTCACGGTGCAACACATATCATAATAGTGGAATTGTATTACCATAATCAATGACACGATAAAAACTTATTCTTAAACAAAATCTAATCCGACATATTCCATGTAGTTGAGATTTTTTTCATCATATGTAGATTTCAGGTATTCTTATAGAAGGCCATTGTTGTGTGATAAGATTATTCATGGTGGAATTACTTCTAATGCTATAGATAGAATCCTAAAAATTATTAAAAATGTCTTTACTATGGTGATGTAATAATGTTTTAAGTAAATACATGTTTAATTTGTGTGATTAATCCTTACACATCATGAAATTGATCTATTATTATGGCATCTAATGAACAATTGTAGAGTGTCCTATCTCGAGCTATTCACAATTATACAGAATCTCTAAAACACCTCCATCAATTCTCAACATTTTGTTTCACTTATACAACCTTTTCAAAAAAAATTCATATAATAGACACTTTGGGAGAGGGAAAAAATTTCATGATGTTAAAATTAACTAGATGTCCTTAAATCTTAAAAAATCATTCTTCAGAATACCCTTATCAAATTGGATACCATAGAGGTATTTATCTAACAACCAACTTATAAATAAGAACAAATATTCAAGTGGAAATTATAATATTGTTATAAATTCATTCAAGCTTATAGATCAATACATATTTCGGCTTAATGTTTCGAAATATTTTTTTTCAACTATATATATCGATGGAAAATCATTATTATTTAGTCAAATTATCGACAACATCGCAATAATGATATCACTAGTTGAAAATAATTATGCCATAAAATTAATCCAAAATATTTATTTGTTTAATGTACTTTCTTTGGTGGAAAAGGAATCCAAAATATAATCAATTTTGTTGATAATACAACCAACGTCATCAATTATTTGTTATATACTAAAAACATTCAATGTCACATGGATAATTCAAAAATTAATCTATCCATTAATATATATTGATTATATGTATTTTTTATGACTTTTATTCAGTAAGTAAATATGGTTGAACTTCATGGTTCAACCCAATCTTTAGAAGAATACATCCCATGATAGCCTTGGTCATTATAATTAATAATTATTCTTTCTTGGGTAAATACTCCAACTCTATGACTCTATTATCTAACAAGTAATTTATAAAAATATTTTTAATCTTAATATACTTCATTAATTCATATTTAATACTTTTTTACATAGATTTATCACACTAATATTGACATTAATTATTGAGATAGTAGTGAAAATCTCTTTTTTAACATCCTACAATTGTTTCTTCATTCGAATTAACTAGGTAGAGATATCTTTTATGGTTATCTATTCATATTTCACTATATTAAAATGATTATGCTATTTCTTTTTACATTTATATGATATTAACTCTATTATATGATAGAAATTTCCTTCGAGTATAGATTTATAATCAAATAATGAAACACACCAATCCCTACAAGAAACTCTATGAACTCCTTCTTCATTATTATAAAATATTTAAAACTATAATTAATCATATATGGATGTAATAGAGTATTATTGTAACTATTGATAAGTGATTTTTTTTGTGGATCTTTGACCCCTTTTGGATTGACATTTGATAGCAATATATTTCCACTAGTACTTATCAAATTAATTTGGTTTCCAATTTGACAACTGAAACAAAACCACTATTTTAATTCATGATTTATATAAAATATTGAATTTCATACATTCCCTTAGATATTTATTTTTAATGTTGTAATGAATTAAAGAAATATGATTTGTAAAGAAACCCAAAGTTTTACTACATAATGGAAATTTTTTCAAATGATAAAAACTCATTAAATGACACACCTCTTCTATAAGCATGCACTTTTCATCATAAAACACTTAAAACATATTTTTTTAAACATATAAATAAAAACCATTAAATTAATACTGACTGGAAAGTATTTTTTTATTAAGAAAAACACTTTTACGGGAAAAGTGGGAAACCTTAGGTTCTAACAAACACCCAACAACCCAATCAAAAGAAAGTAAGAAACAGGATACCTCTTTCAAGCAACAGCATAACCACCATCCCCATGCAGGGCACTCGGTGATCCCATGCAAGCATGGTCCCTCCCGATGTTGCCAACCCTCCAAAACAGCCATGTCCCAAATGTCCTGCAAAGAAGCTGACAGAAAGCTCTATCCCAACCAGAAGACCTGTGACGTACTGACAAACAACACACAAACCGCACAACACAGAAAAACCTCCATGCCAGACCGAAGACCCCATAACCCATGCATGTAAACAACCCAATCAACTAGGAGCATTGAAGATGAAACTAATCTTACCAGATACCATGTCCCGAGACAATTTCCAAGATAACGAAGAAACCTGTATGTTTGGGGAATCTGACAGAATTTTTTCAAATTCTGAGGCCAATTGGTCCCATGATTGAATATACTCCTCGATGTTGATCCTCCCTCTGTTGAAACCCCAAACATGGATTGAGTCTTGTTTATCAATCCAAGCATATTGTTCCTCATTGAATGTTTCCCTTAAGGTTCTCCCCGTCATGGAAGCGGCCTCCTGCTCCGAGGCATTGAGCCATAACACCTGCTCAAACACTTCCTCCTCACTGCTAAGTAAAAACTCCAATGAATGCCCCCCCTGGACACCTGCCATCCGTGTACCACCCTCCTCCGAGGTGCCCCTTTTCCCACTTATCTTCCTAGCCGATATGGTCTCCAAAGGGGGGGGGGGGCAAGGACGAATAGTCCCTCCTTCTCCTCCTCCTTGAGTGACCTCCGTTCACCTGAGATGGAGTTCTAACTTCCTGTTGAGTGCATTCACCCCCCTTGTTATCATTATTTCACCCATCCTCTATGTCAGAGGGAATAATCTGCATGGAGCTTGAAGCATCCTCGAGCAAACCTTCAAAACTGTTATTCAGGGAAATGGGAGCTTGCCTTTGTTGAGAAAAATACTTATATTGAAATTGAAAGGATGTAGTGGAAAAATTTATCACGAATATGACATTAAAAAAATATATCCCTTTTCACACTTTTGTAAATAAATATAAATCCAAAAAAATGAACTTAAGAAAACATTTAAGTATTGAGAAGGATATCCATAAAATAAATAATATTTATGTGAGTGAGGGGAAATAAATGGTATTTTAGATTTCAATGACACACAACCTCCCCAAATATGAAATTAGACATAGAAAATATTAATTCAATGTGTGATTGAATAATAATACCATATACAGATCATAACAAGTAAAGTAATAATCTCAAAAAAAATTAGATTATGTGAAAGAATTGAAAATCCCAATAAAACCCGTTGGAATAAAACATAAAATATCATAGATTATAATCCATATAAACATAGTATAACATAGTTAATGGAGAATGGATATAACTCAATTAATGAAAAATGAGTTAAGAATCCCCTTACCTAGAGTCACAACATTATTTTTACATCCAATCACCTCATGAATTATAAAAACATATAAATTATTTAATTTATAAAGAAATATTTTCATGAGAGATTCATTATTAATAATAATAATATTTCCTTTGTTATCATGTTTAGTTCATTCACCAAATTGGTAATGTTTATGTTGGTTTCAATGAGGTTTCACGGTTTTGAATCTCCAAAATTACTAGGGTAAATGGGAAAATTTAAAGTTAATTAAAAAGGGTGAAATAAACTTTTAATATATTTTGATTAATTAACCATGTAATTCTATAAGATATTTTAATATCTTCTAAAATAATCACTATTTAAATATTCTTCATTAATAAGTTAGTTTTTTATAGTTAAACAATAACTATGATAGTTTAATTTTAATTTCATTATTATGGAATATATTTTTACATATAGGAATCATAATAATATAATTACATGAATATTGGTTTTATATCCAATAAATAAATCAATTTTGAATAATATATGTGAAATACCTAGCATTATGAAACGATAACATTTACATAAGTAGTGTAAAACTAAAATGGTACAAAATATTTTTCAAATTAATTTTAAAGAAGGTAGAAACAATAAATTGCATATTTTTTTAAAACATTAATGGATTTTTTTTATTTTTAATATTAATTTTGTAAATGAAATTATCAATGTGAGAGTTGAAATGAAAAGGCATGGTTTTTGAAAAATCCCAGATTTTGAAATTTTAATTTCTTATGAAGAGTTAATTGAGCGGAAAAATTGATATATCATCATTTATGGAGGAAAAATATTTCAATACCATTATAATATAATCATATTAAAAAATAAGTATATTTTAGAATTATTTTAGGGTAATTAATCATAAATAAGTAAGGAGAATGTGTCTTGGTGATGTTTACTTTTCTCTTTGGATCTACTCATTCAAATTGAGTATAAAGCCTTCAGAGAAAGTGATTTTAAAAAATCTATAGCCTTATAAATGTAGAAAAGGAACATTATAGTGGGATATAAAATATAATATATATATTAAATCAAATTTTAGATGTGTTTTGTAATGTTTATAATCAGTCCCTTTTTGTTGGGAAACTTCAACGATGTTTTCACAAATTTTATTTCTTAAAGTGCCAAAAATATATTATTAAAATGACTATTGTCTCAAAAATAAAAAATAAATGATATTATATATCATAAAAAATTAAAATTCAACTCATGATAAAGTTATATTATTTTTTATTAATTTATAAATCAGGTGTTACATTAAACACATATTAAATTTATTTTTAGGGTTTTCTATAAATTATATTTAAAAATATATAGATAACTATGGAATTAATATTTAAATATTTAAATAATTTATTTCCTCTGGTGTTTCTAAAAAACATAAAATATTATATTTAATATAAATATAACTACTCCAAATATTTTTACATCCATTTTCTTTTACTTTTTTCCCGCTCGCACAAGCATTGCGTCGATACTATATAATCATTTTAGATAAAAATCATATTTTTTAATATAAAATATAAACCACCAAAATTGATTTATTATAAAAAAATAAAACAATCTAAAACCATTAATAATACTATTTATTATAATTTATATCCTGATATTTTTTTTGAAGTATGAATTTTAACTTTTCTTATATTACCCATGCACTAGGTAACCATTTGGACAAATATCTTATTAGATAAATAAAAAATTCTTATATATACATAAAACTAATTTAGTTGTGATCTATTTTATCCTCTAAGTTGATTATATGCTTATTCTACATAAAGAGTATTCCAAAGGACCCACTTTTGACATTTCTAGTGTTGTAGAGGAAAAACGTCATCACCAATAAACTTTTCAATATTTATTTTTTTCTTAAATAATAATTTATATTATGTGAATAATAATTATGTGATATTTTGAGTAAATTATAATTTATGAGAAATTAAATATGTTTCATGGAATTTTATTATAAATTTATATCATTAATATGTCATACATGTTACAAAATATAAATTTTTTTATCTATTCATAAAAAACAACCCATTTTCCAAAATTCTCAAAAGTTTAACTTAATATAATTTCAGATTTATGATACCAAAAATTAATTCCAATTTAAAAAATTAAAACTCAAAAATTTATAAAAATATTTTTATTATAAAACCATTCGGTTTGTGGGATAATAATTAATTTACAACAAAACTAATATTTTCAAAAATGAGATACCATATACTTCCTTCATATAAAGATATTTAGTTTTTTAATATAATTATAAATCCTTAGAATTGAAATAAATATAAATTTATAAAAGATATAATAAATAAATAATTCTTTAAATACATCAAAATAAGAAATCAATTTTAGATATAATATTTAACCTCTAAATAAAAAAATATTTTCTACCATAGTGTAAACAAAATATTTTTAAAAGAATAATGAGTATATAATTGGATTATATGTTATTTTTTCTAACATGGAAGATATATATGTATATATGATTTAAAGTTACATTTTCGTGAATAAATACAAACTCATAATATACTTATAGAATAATTATAAAAAATTTATATTTTTTAAAATACATGGGTTGTTATATCCCCCCTAAAGAAATTACATCCTAACTTTTTTATTTATTTAATAAAAATTAAAAAAGATATCTTATTCGTAATTTTCAATTAAATAAATCCTTAATTTGTTTACTATCCATCATCATTTTTTTCCAATATAATTCTATTCAATAACACAAAATAATAGTCTATAAATAAAGATATAATAAATGTTTCAAAATAATTATATAAATGAAACTATTATTAATGCAATACATACATATATTAAAACCCATAATTTTCATTTCAATGGTGGTGCTGACGAGAAAGTGTTTGCAAGGTGAAAACTACATTTAAACATTTTCAAAATGTATTAAATGATTTGAAAAAAGTCTTTGAAAACATAACATCAAAAGAAACCCCAATAATGGTTCCATGATAGGAAATAAAAGTAAATATAAGACAATTAGAGTTAAAGATTAAAGAAATATATAGGAGTGGAAGGTATTTACATTTATTCTTTTTAAATGGTTTTCAGGAAACCCACATCGAGAAAATAAATATAAAAATTCATTATGAATATGATAATGTAAAATTTTAATGGTTTTACATTTGAAAATAAGGAAGGTTAACATTTTATTAAATTAATAACTTGGATATAAAGGAGAAAATTTTCAATAAAATGGTTAAATGTTGTTATTATGAACTAAATTTTTTATGAAACCTGTAATTCATTAAAGGAGAAGAATATGGAATGAAATTGTAGTTTACCCATAGAATAATAGAAAATATAATTTGATAAAACGATCCCCATAATATATCAATCATAAAATAACTTCATCAATGAAAAATGATATGATGCATGGAAAATTAATTGAGTCCTGAAAACCCCTTATGACTTTGGTAATGTATAAACCAAAATACAATGAAAGAGAAAATATAAAATTGAATTACAATTTTTTTACCATATATAAAGTATGATATACTATATCAATTGTAAAATTAGTAAACCATGAAAAATATATTTTTTCATAATTTCAAACACAACTTATTAAAATATAATGAAGATAAAAATCTCTTATAGATGGCATAATTCTTTTTTTAAGAATCATTTAAAAATGAAATTATGATAGAAAGTAAAAATCCCTTGAACGGGAATAGGAAATGGATTACAATATTCTCATAGGATGTAATAATCATAACATATAATAAAATATTCAATTAAGAGAGTATAAGAAATAATGAATTAATATTGAGTCAAAAAATCCATTCAAATGACATGATATATGAACTATAAATCCATAAGAGAAATAAAGAGAACATAAATTCATAAAATAATAATTTCAAATAGTAATATATTAATTTAATGAAATTTTATTTCAGTTATATAGGGGAAAATATGATATATGAGAACATTATAAGAATTTAATGAAGTGTTGTAAGAAAAATATTAAAATTTTATAAAACCTAGATCACATGTTTTTCCATTAAAATGAACTTCAAATTTTTACCAAAAATAATTGAACCTAATCATTCCAAAAAAATATTCCTTAAAATTTTGTAAACTAAAAATAAATATATAATTTCTCAAAATAACTCGAATCACTATGACATTAGGCCCTATAAATAACAACTTAATCATTGTTGTAACATGTGGGCCTCAATAATAGAACAAATACCTCACCTTTTAAAATGGCCATCAAGGCCTGACCTACTATGAACAAAACGATAACCCACAAGTACATGATCCCCTAATTAAGGCCCACCAAAATTCATAAATAGTTTATCATAATATTGATTTTCCCCACATGAAAACACATGTTCTTTTAGTGTGATTTTCCCCCTCTCATAGACACCCTACGTAACATCCCATGAGGTTTCCCATCCTAGCACTGCTCCAGGATACAACTCTATTAACTATAGAGATAAAAAATTGTAGTATACCAAAATTAAAGGTGCAACTTTTTTACATGGATTGTAACATATATCCTTTTATCCTTTTGTCTTTATAGGGTCTTACATTCACCCCATTTTGAGAACAAAATCCCTATTATGGGCCCTATATTTTATCCCAAGTAGTGGAACACCACTTCCAGATGGGTACTGGATTTGATACCACTCTAAAAATCCATTCATGCTGATTAGACAAGAAAATTTTATTTTAATATAACCATTGTGAGTTAGCATTCCTGGGACCTTCATTTTCCCTACAAACATGTGGTCCCCTACATTGGGTCAACCCACACGCTTTAATAGATTATTAGAATAATGATTGTCTCTAAAGGGCCACACATTTTCTTTCACTGTGATTTCTTCCTCACTCAAACACACCCTTGGTAACAACCTAATTGGTCACCCATCCCGGAACTGCTTAAGGATAATTCTTTCCTTACCATAGAGTTATATATATGTATCTTTTAGATAAGAATAGTTCACCTTATTGAAATGGGTAGTAACGTTTAGCCTTTTAACCCATCAATGTTATGTGGAATTACATTTAATCCTCAACTTATAAAATCACATACTACCCAATAATTTTACATATGTACAATAATCACGTAATGTTCCAAAAAATATATAAAACTTCCTCTAAGAAAAAATTAACCACCTTTCCACCAAATAATCATTAGTCCCAAAAGTGATCTATATTACTAAAGTTATATTCCCAAAATCAAAAAACCATTATCTCAAATATTCATAAATACCTTCACATAATATAACATACCAAACCTATTGAATATTTATTTCTTTTTTCACATTCCCCCACAAAATATAATAACATTCTTATAAAAAAAGCTTTATAAAAAATAAAAATTTAATCTTGTGGGTTATATACACATCTTTCATTAATTATTCATAAAAAACATTAAAATGTTACCAAAATATCATCAACCACTTAAAAATATAATCACATGAGACCTAAAAATGCTATCTATTTGTTTGAATTTATGATGAACCTTATGCCTATAAACCCATGATTTATATATAGCTCTTAAATTAACCCCAACTAATTACATCCTAAACTCTAAGTTAATATAAAACGTGATCTTTTTCCAACTATAAAGATCCAAACATAGTCACTCTATAATTACACAATTTATATAAAATAAATAATTACATAAATTTCATTTACATTTTATATTTATAGTATTGGAGATTTATGAAAATTCATAACAATATAAATTCATTATGTTCCTACCAAATGTAAATTTTTACACTAATTTATATTTTTTAATGATACTCACACCACATTCATATCTAAATCCTTATAACTAGATCTTTGAATTACTAATCATACCTACTCATCTTTATTCTCCAGAAAGAACAATTAAAATTAATGGCTGAGCAAATAAATCATAGTAAGGGGTATAAAGTAAAGAGAAAACTTGTTAGGACAATAAAATACATGAAAAAAGTATAAAAATAATATTATATATATAGAACATTAAACTCATATAAAACCTATTTCTATATCTAAAAATAGATTCTCTAATGTAATTTGATGTGTAAGGAAAACTAATAATCAGTAATAAAGAACTAAAATTGTGGGATTGTTCCCCGAGATAACATGATAACTTATAAAACATGAAACCTTAAAAATATCATACCATTCCACATAATAAAATTATTACCCTTTTAGAATATAATCAAAACCCCTTTTCTCATAAAATAATATTCTAATAACATGAAATCGAATTATATCTATTCAAACTCAATTTATGAAGAGAAACCCCATGAAGGGTTCTTAGGACCTTTTATATATCACCCTATCAAATCACCATTTCATTTGAATAACATAACTAGATCATTCAAATATCCAAAAAAGGAATAATATAAAATGATAATTCTGACCTCATTTTTATATAAAAATTAAATCGTTACCAATGGAATTGTAGACTTATGCTAATCTATCATCATATACAATCCCCTAGTATAATATTATGATAAAATCATTTAGAATCATTCACTTTTCATTATAAAAATCATAAAACATATTTTTTAACTTATAAATAAAAGCCATTGAAACCCCTATAAAGGAATGATATCTTTAAAATATCACGTGAATCATTAATAGGGATCTTGTAATAGATAAATTTATGTAATATACATGAAATAGTATATAATAAGATACATTAAAACAAAAGATTATAAGTTATTTTGGAAAATAATCCCATTCCATTTTCAATAACATTTATTTCAATGATATAATTTCTAAAACAAAGAGAATACAACTTCTATTAGAAAACCATGAAAGCTAAAAGTGGAATCATTGTAAATAAATCAAAAGATGGTGGAGGGATAAATAAAATCATACAAAATTAATTTTTAAAATGGATTAGTCTCACACATTTTTAAATAAATTCATACTAAATTGAAAATTAATTTTTGAAATCACTAATGTATAATGATTTTATTCCATTAAAAATGAATATGTATAAAAAGGAGAGAAAATAAATGGGGTGTTATGGAAAAAGAATATGCAATCCTTTAAAATAGGAATTTTGAATCTGAAAGTCTTGATTCATCAAACAATTTTATATATATAAGAAAAAATTCGGGATGTTGGAAACATATTTTAAATATATTTGAAAATAAAAAAATAATACAAATTAGTAGATTACCAAAAAAATCTTGAAAATAGTGAAATTTGATATTCAAATATGAAATAGGTATCCCAGGAACTAATAACATGTTGAAAGTGGGAATCTCGAAAATGATGCCTCAGTCAAATATGAGAACTTGACTCTTAAAGATGCTTCCATCCACTTAAACTGGATATAGACCTTAATGAATACTAGAGAAAACCTCAACTATAATGAAAACTTCATCATATCATAGAAGATACACTCTGATTGATATTCATGAACTTGAAACAATTGAGAGAAACCAATTTCATATTAAAAAACAAAAAATCACAGGAAATACTAACAATCAATGTGAAAAAATGATGAACAATTACATCATAAAAAACCAATTGAACACAAAAATAGAACCAAATACCAATTTGACATTACCAAAATCAAAATCACTATCTAGAACCAACAATCTAACCACTATTCTAGGACCCATAATTGTTACTATAACAAACAAAAAACATATACACCAAAAAACATAGCCAAGAATTAATCACCAATAAAAACCACCAAGAATGGTAAAATCATCTCATATTGAAGATACATTTTCCAAGACTATAAAATTCATTTGATATCTTTTATTGGCCCTGGATGTAATCTCTAGCATCGGTATTGTGTTCCTGCATCAAATGCACACCTACCTAATATCTTCTAGTATCCCACTCCACAATCCTCTAGAATTATCACTCATCACTACTAAAAATACGTCTTTTAAAGACAATAAAAATTGTCTTTAACATCCCTATAAAATCAATGTTATTTGTAGAGAAGATAGGGGGTCCCCTTTAACAGTGCAAAAAATCTGGTGATAAAGGGTTCCTTTTATCCACACAAAATAAAGCTCTGATAAAGGTACCCCTTTATCAATGCTTTTTAGCATTGATAAATGCGTTCTTTATCAGTGCTATTTTGAGCACTGATAAAGGAAACCTTTATCATCTCTCATTTAGCATTGATAATTTCCATGTTTCTTGAGAAAACCCAGCACCAACACACCTGAGACATGACCTACACACACAACACAAAACAACACATGTACACAACATAGCTACACAAAGCAAAACTGACAATTAAACAAAGCATAGAATAACAAAATAATACACACAAGTATTTCGCAAACAATGAAATATACATTTACTTGAATTCATGAATAGAAAAAAAACACTGCAATATACATTTCAAACATTTTTTTTATGGTTACAACTAAAATTATACAAAAATTAGTAACAAAAATTAATGTTTCATCCTTTTTTCATTTGTGATCCCCTCTCAAAAATTTTCATCCATGGTTTTAGTTGTCGAACAAAGAATCATAACTCAGGCAAAAAATTCCACCTCTATAATTAAACAACTATTATGTTAGTAAGACAATAATGAAGTAAATTACACAATAATATGAAAGAATACATTAATAAAATATCAATTTTTAATAAACAAAGAATCATTTTTGTAAGTAGGGGGCCATAATACTAGATAATACTTGATACCTGACCTTGATATGGGTAGGTAAGAAGCCATGATAAGCTACTAGAGTAATGAAAAGAAACAAAGCCGAAAAAGTACAATAATTAATGATTTTCAGAGTTTTCTTAGTGTATGGATATTCCCAATTTCTCTTCATAGTCCTCTTAGAGGAAGGAACATAAAAAATCTAACATGAGGTGCAAAAGGTGGTGTTGATGGAGGCACAAATGGTGTTTCCATTGGATCAGAAACAACCACATCCATGAGCTCCATTTTACTTGGACAGCCCTGATCATCAACCTCTCAGTCACTTTTTGAACCAAATTTGGAAACCATGTCTTTGGGAAAGTAAACTAGAGATGTGGGAGGTGATAAAATTTTATAAACCTCTTGAAATATCCTAGAGAAATAAAATTTCACCATAGTCCTAAAAATATCAAAGAATATACAAATCTGATGATAAAATATATCTTACATATTCACTAGATCCATCCTAGTCTCCCTTATATTCATTAGTTACCATTGTGCTAGGAATTATCATTTTCTATTCTAGGGGTGTGTAATGGACGTAGCCTTTGATAGAATGAATCACCACACTATATTCTTAGAGATGTGATTTGACATCATTTGGATTTTTTTCATAGAATATTCCTTTGGGAGCTATCACACTCCCAAATCCCTCTATCTCTATATCCACATGACACAACACTCGCCTGACCTCTATAGTTAGTGTATTCCACCTCTAGTTGTCATAGTATTGTAATGTGATGTGAAACAACACAATAATTAATGAAAATCCCCCCACCGACTGGAACTTCATTCACGGGATCACCATACATTGTTAACAAATCTGTTGGTTCCCTCCTTGTTGACGGGGTTGGATCTATGTTTCACATTTTAGTCTAAGACATATATAGAGATGTGGGAATTATGTCTGGAATCCAACTTCTTGTTGATGCCAGAGCCCATTTTTCATCTTCCTCATCCACTATTTGACACGTGCTTTATCACTAAGGGAGAAAACTGAACATTCGGGTATGATCGGACCAAGGTAACGACATAAGCCATGGAGAGGCCGAAACCCACACTATCCATAGGAAGGGTCACCCGAATAAATGTTTCCTATCAGGTAAACATTATCCACAATTTTTTAGCCACTATGGGATGAATTTCTAAACGGATATGGGGATAAGTGGGGAATTTCATCTGAATGCGAAAAACTACCTCCCAAAGTTGTATGATGCATACAACTCGTAGAATATATTTCAGTTAATCAAAGATGATAACACACTATCACATATGGCTGAAATATAGGATTAGGATACATGATCACCCTTTACATTATGGGTAATTTCATAGGTTGGTGCATTGTATTGTATAAAAAATAGTACATACTGGTTCACTTCTCACTCGATCTCCTAGTTCATTAGTGTGATTAGCTATACCCCACTGATACTTTATAGAAATTTACTGAACTAGTAACTAGGAATGTTATGGGTATTATGTAACTCAAATCCACCAGTGTGGGCCCCCATCCACCCCCAATGCAGTTTGAAGGGGCTGAATATTCTGAAGGGGGCTTACCCCTATAGATGTGGTGAAGTTGAAAATATAACATATCTGACATGGGAACAAACCAGATGATAATTTTACCACATGAAATATCCTCTACCATCATTATGTTAGAGGCAATAACTCTACCTTTTTTCTGCATTGTGAATAAGTACCCACTTAGGTACATTGCTAAGAATCTTACTAGATGAAGAAGGTGATGGTCCTAGGAGGTGACTGACTATCCCTAGTCTTTGAAATGTCACTAACTATTTTAATGTGATAACCCTCTTCCCCATAATATTCTCAGGATGGCCGAGCCTTGGGATTCTTATTCAGACACTCATGTCGAGTCTTCTTGATGAACAAGTCTGTCAACTTCTTGAAGGGGATGTCGACCCCTGGAAATTGGTCATTCAAAAGGGATGTTTTGTCTAGATCGATGAGACCCATCATAATGGTAGAATTAAATTCCATGTTATCCAAAGTATGTGGGGGATTAATTTACTCATCATACTTGTCTCCTAAAATCATTTCACCACAGATCATCTAAATGTCACATATATTGATGTCGATCTCACCATACATAAAATGAAATGTCTTCATGTACTAAATCTATAATCTAAAAAATCCTACCATTATAATTTTTATGCAACAATTAATGTTTCGGTAAGCCTAAATAGATTCATAAAATCCCGTCTTTTTCAGTTCAACCACAAAACTTTGTGGTAGTACATTGAACCAAGAAGGGACAACCACAGTTCATCCCAAAGCTTCCACCTTATTGAATATCCTAGCCAAATAACAACCCAAAATTCTAATTTCAAATAGAATTCAACATTTTATATCTCTAAATATGGGTTTTAATCATTAAATAATGTAATAACCCTATAAAATCAGTCAACATATGCTTCAAAATTAAGTGCATGACTTGTTCAAAGTCATGTGATCACATGACCATAATAGGATCACGTGATCAAATCAACCTAAGATATTTATATGATTATACGATCCTTGAAGCTTCAAATGATCATGTAAATAAGACCAAAATACACAGATCATGGTTTTTGTGAATTAATTTGATTATGTGATCTATTAATGTGATTTGATCATAAGATGACATCACACAATCAGTTCACATGAATCATTCTTACATAGGATCTTATGTGACATGATCACATGAAACGGATTATGTGAAGTCGCGATAAAATCTATAAGTTCTCGTTGAGCTATGAAATACTGAGTCATTAGGAAAATAGATTTATCATTACTCTCTTATCTAAAGGATATATCATTGAATACCAAGAGTATCTTAGAATACTAAAAGAAAAATTTATGCCCAAGGGAATCAATCGGGTATTCACATCCTTATAAAAAAGTCCTTTTTTCTTATTTTGGAATCTGTATGTGATGTTTGTATGCATCTGGGAATTGATGTGATGAAGGTTCTATATGATGTGCGTAGCACCTAGATTTTGATGGGCTTGCATATGTATATATGATGAGGGTTTATTTGAGTAATTGATGATAATAAAGATCTATGGACAATGATTTGACTATGAAAATGTCAAGATTGCATCTATGATTGAGTAGAAACAGTGTTGTTGCTCTTCTTAAAAAGGCATGTCACATAGAAAGAAATCTTAAAAAATAAACTAACCCTTCATGGAATAATGAAAATAAAATCAAAGTTTCATTATATGTTTTTTTGTTAAAATATATATATTATATCATAACAATACCTTTACATATTTCCAAATGGTTTCTTTGGTCCAAATATAAGCTAATACAAAAACTAATTATTATTTGTGCACTTTAATACTATTGGTTAACTATTGGTTAGCAATGCATCTGATCTGGATGTCCGATCCAGCATCCCCTTGATGATCTTATCTGACACCATCTCTATGATGTCATCATTCATCATCCACTTTTCCTTCTATTCCTACTCCCAGTTACCTTGTCCATGGGTATAGGAAGAGAAGGAAAAGTAATGGCTAAATGATGATATCTGAGAGATGGTATCGGATGGGATAATCAAGGGGATGCCCAATCAGAAGATCACATCAGATGTTGTGCTAAGTGGTAGTTAACCAACAGTAGTGAAGAATATTTTGTTTTGTTATTAAATTTTTGAGTGGTTCACAACAAATATTTATCCAACACAATGAATAAGTATAAATAGCGGCATAAATGATCAAAATAAAGAATATAAATGATCCATGCCATAATAGTTTAGGTATATTACTTTTGGAAAAATGGAATCATTATTAACTAGTTCCTAAGAGTCACTCATTAAGTTATGCATTACTATAATGACAAGTAATTTCTAAAAACATTCTTCATAACCTAAGGATATAAAACATAATAAAGGGTGATCATATATGCTCGATAATTATAAACAAGGGAGATATCAATGATCATATAAGGATACCATAAGTAGTAGGAATTCACCTTCATCCTATTTGTTTACAATCTTCTCTCAGGTATGCTACCCATTCTTTTCTAAACACACAGATATCATCAAGTGAATATGTGTTTTTGTGACTGTCGTGGTAGTAATGAAAGAATATTAATACACAAAGGATTAATAAATATTTTAAATAAACTCATAATTATTTTCTAAAATAACATTTTTGGGATGCTAGTTTTTTGATGAAATATTATCTCTTATATAAATATACAAACATAATAATCACAATCCTTTCCATTTTTTTGTTTTGGGAACTGCAAAAACATCGAGAAAAATAAGTAATTTGTTTTGATATTTGTTTGGATAGTGAAATAGTTTAATATATTCTTGGATATTTTTTCATTTGTAGATCTTATTACTGTTATTTTCCTTAGGCCCTCGATTTATTCCATGAATTAGACGATATTGACACACCACTCTATCATAATATAATCCTCATTAAAAGATAATATAAATTATATAACTAGATGTTTAGTTATAAAATTTTGGATCCAGTGTATTAAAAATTTACAAACACCATCATGTGTGGTTGGTTTGATTCATATTCATTCCTTGAATCCAGAAAATAAACCATTAGAGTATCCAAATTGATTGCAATCACCTTCCAATACATATTAGAATCATAAAGAAGTATAAGTGATGAAATAAATGAAAATATAGTTGATTTAATTAAATTGTAGAGTTTTACCCCTATATCGTTGGTATTAAAAAGAGTTTGTCTTCTATAATAAATTTTCAAATGACTTGAGATGGGATGACATTTTTTTAGCCTCTATCAGAATTTATTTCTTCTTTTGAAGAGGTGATGTGAAGACTAAAAAGTCCAAAAAAAATTTCATGGAGAAATCCCTTAACTTTTTCTCATATATATGCCTACGAAATATATGAAATGTATTTATTCAGAATTATCATTGTATATCAGCTTTGGTAAAACCAAATCATGAAAATATAACTCATGTATATATTTCAACTGAGGTGCCTAGCCATTCATACATGAGGATTTCATTTACATTTTCAACACTTATGAAATCTGATTTTTCCTCTCCATATATATTTTTTTCAAAATCAACTATGTGAGAATTTATGTCTATCAACTTTGTATCCATATGAGCATGCAATGATATTAAATGTGGATATAAAATAGGTAGGTGAAGATGCTCTTAGTAGATCATTTCAATTAGGTGGATGATCCTTGGGATATCTTTGAGATGATATTTCATTTCACCCCCATCTATTTGTCATTCTATAATAACATTAATCATTTTTGGATTTTTTTCATTAACTGTTAATGTTTTATCTTGATAAATAAATTAAAAATGGATACCTCCTTATCGATATATTTCTTTACAATAATTGATGGTCATGCGATGAATGTTCCAATAGCTTGTTTGACTATATAAATGTCATCATTTTATTTTGGAAGAGGTAGCTCGGCCCTCAGATCATTAGCTACGCTAATTGACACTCTGACGTGATCTGTTGGAAGATTTATATTGTGTAGCATGTTGTTCTGCATATTTAACACTGTAGCCCACACTGCAAGGCGATAGGTGGGAGTTGATAGATATAAATCCCAGTCATTTTCACCCTGTAGAATATTAGTACAGGAAATGTATCATTGTCTATGTGATTCATATTTCATAGAAATAATAAATATAACATTGATTATCTCAGCTATGTCAAGTTTATGAGGGGAATGGCTTGCCTCAAAGCAGGGGGATCTTCACGCACAAGTTGTTGTTGATTTGTTTCTTCTCTTTGCCTCCCCCCATCAAACATGATATCATCTCTCTTTATTATTGTAATTCATCTTGAAAAATAGCTATTGTTTCTATAATCCTTTTCATTTTCTTAGTTTGATCCTCCATTGGTTTTTATTTCTGAAAATATGTTCATGGTGTCTCCACAAAACCCGCACCTCAGATGCGGCCACACTGTTCTAGCTGCCTCAAGATCGTTGAATGTATGTCTAC
Source organism: Viscum album (assembly GCA_963277665.1). Taxonomy (NCBI): domain Eukaryota; kingdom Viridiplantae; phylum Streptophyta; class Magnoliopsida; order Santalales; family Viscaceae; genus Viscum; species Viscum album. The sequence continues at coordinate 1,600,060,888 of OY728141.1, forward strand.
ATCTAGTGCAGGTGTTATAGATTCATGTGACTAAGTCAGATAGAAAATATCAAAAATAATATTCATTGATATCTAATAGAGATTTAAATAAAATAAAACATATATTATGTCCTACTTAAACATGTTTCCTACAGTTTTTGTGTGTTTTCATCTATCAGTATCCCCTCTTTATTTACACGGTCCTCCTTCCATAGAACATGGTATAGGATGTATGTGGCTTTCAATTTTGATTCATCAATGTACATATAAATAGAGGAACATGGTAATGGTGTTGTTTTATGTGACATAAAACTATTACGGTAGATTTAAAATATGTACCAATTTTTTTCAAGTGAAGCACACCACATCCTTGCATTACGGTAGGTTTACACTGATTTTTTCCCATTCTTTATTTTCGAAACATAGTTTCTATTTGATAAATAAAAAAAATTCTATCAAAGTGATGAATACAAGAAATGTCAAACTACTTATTACCAGACATAATGTACCTGAAAATTATTATCCCCATGATGGTTTCTAAATTCAACCTATGCTACTTGGGATATCAAGTCTACATAAATAGGATGTGGGTGCGTCTTGATTGTCCCTTTAGCATCTTTAGGATGATATTTTAATAAAATGGTGTGGAATCCTTAATGAATACTTCCTACAAATCTTAATACATATTCCTTGTGTGGGGAAGGAACTATGAACTCACTCTGCAATGGATGATGAAGAGTAAGTCAATGTGTTAATATTTTATTTTGTTTTAATAAATTTAAGAAATGATATCATAATTTTACAGTAAACTCTACCCACATTAGTGTATTATGCCTGATGACAACATGTTTCCATGACTGTACATTAAGAAAAATGCATTGTCGAGTGATGATTCCAATGTATCTACTAAATATGGATTTTTTGGGGTTAACATCTTGGGCTCACTTATTCCAAATCACCTCATATTTGATGACTTTTACTTTTGCCTTAAGGATTTTGGATTACACTTTAAAAATACGAAGAATTTTTTGCACTATCATGGTTTCATTTCCTACCATTTCCTTAGAAGGATCATCATTAAGTTCCTCTGGAGTGATAGAATCGACAATAGGAAAAGGAAAAATAGGTTGATAAACTTTTTTTACCTCAACACTAGGAAAACACAATAGGTTGAGAAAATTATTGTTCCTCTACACTGGGACTAGCAGAAGTAGGTTTAGAGACCTGTTATGCCTTGGGATTGGGTGCTTTAGCAGGTGAAGATTTCATTATCTGCTGAAGTGGTTTAACATTTTTTTATTACATAAAAGTAGCAGTGAGCCGATAATAACATAACACAACACAATGTATATTACAATAAAAAATAACATGATTATTGGACTATTTTTTTAAAAGGCTGAGGATATTTGAACCCTCTATCGACTATCTAAATCCCTTCATTGTGGTCTCCTCAGACATAGAAAATTCCATCTACCTTATGACTGCTGCAAAATGATTGAGAAGTCCCTGTGAAAGGGTCATCCTCCATTGAACATTCATCAAACCCTTAGGTTGTTTTGGTCAATAACAAAATAATTGACCAGTTTTGGTTTGTAGAATCGGGAACATGATATACATACACATCATGTGATTCCATTATAAATGGTTTGTACTTTTCCCCTTATTTACTAAAATAAACATTCATGAATCCCAATTCATATATTTTCAGAGCACTCCTAATATCATCCACTTTTATTGAAAAATTGGCCCTTGTAATTTTGTATAATCCAAATCCCATATTTGATTGATGATGCCAAAGTATGACATATTCACATAATTTGGATTTCTGTCTTTAGCACCAAAAACATGCATCGATTCATACACAAGTGTATCCCCACTATTCTGTATGGTACTGTCTTCATCATGTTCAGTATTATAGAATTTATAACCATTAACTACATAAGAATTGTAAGATAATACATACACACTTGCTCCTCCATATAACCATTTATGTTGTTTTGAAATTGAATCTAGATTTTCATCGAAATTCTAAAAAATATTTTCCCATAACCATCCTATAAACTATTTATTATTTGTAGCTGATATCCATTTTTATCCCTAGATGGATTCAAATGCCTAAAAATTTCATTATGGGTTTGAAAATATGGGTCAATGTCAAAACAACTATGAAAAATATAATGGTGGGCCTTCTACTGATCTGTAATATTGATTGTGACAACCTCTCTTCCAAGAATTCCTTCACCCTCAAGAAGACCAGTGTGATTAGATTTAGATAGGCCTATTATTTACACACCATATAAGTATTCGGTAAAAAATTCAATGGCTTCCTCAACAATATATTTCTCCACAATACAAAAATATGGTCAACTTCGATTTTTTCATACCCTTTCAAAATCATTATATATTGTTCAATGGGATATATCCATATAAAATGTACAATAACACATAGTCAAATCTCTCACACCGAATGAACCATCAAATAAGCCACCATATCAAAGAATGTCGGTGGGAAGAACTTTTCCAATTCACATAATATGGCAAAAATTTCTCTTTACATATTTATCAATTTCATCGGGTTTATATCTTTTTTGATAATAGATTTGAAGAAAAAACAAATCTCCGTTAATGTATGGTGGACATTCTTGAGAAAAATGCAACATAAAGCTATAAGAATTATATCTTACATCAAAACATGGAAGTCTTGTGATTTCAGACCCTTTAAATTTAAATCTCTCATTGACAAGATATTTTTGATATTTGATGAATACCCCATTAGAAGTTTTATATCACTAAAGAAGTTTCAAAATTGATATCTCTCCTACCTGGAAAAAGTGTAAGCAGTATGAGGAAGAAATGTTCATTTTTCACCCTTCACTAGTGCGAAATCTTCTCATATTCCCATCTCAACCTTGTCTAATATATCCTTAATTCCATTTTTTGTTTTTCCAGGTGATTTTTTCAAAGTGTCGATGTCAACATTACATAAATTCTTTTCAACATGCATAACATCATGAAAATGACTGGCATATAGTCAATTCTAGTATGGTAATTAAAAAATTATCTCTTATCCCAACCGATTTTTGTAAGGTTTTGAGAAAATGGTTTACCAAAAGAAGATTCCACATATTTTACATTCACAATCAATTGATCACCCATTAGTGGAGATGGTGTAGTACATTATTATGAACTTCCATTGAATGTTGTCATCCATGATCGGTACTTATTCCGTTGGGTTATAAATCAGTGATGTCCTAGAATTTCAGTTTTTGATGAATGGTGTAACCTATTGGATTGTGTACCTTGTTTGGAAATGTGACACCCTTTAGTTACTTTAATTATATATCCTGACAAATTTACATAAGAAGAAAATTAATTTTTCATCCCATACAACATGGCTCTCAAAGGTAAATCTTCATTATTGTATGCATCGTACAACGTAACACCTGAATCCCACTATAATTTTGAATCCTCAATCAATGGAGCCAAATAACCATCAATATCATTACCTGATTTTTTTGATCCTGATATAAGCATAGATAACATGATGTATCTTCATTTCATGCATAACCATGGTGGTAAGTTATAATTTACAAACATAATCGGTCATGTACAATGACTGCTACTTTGAAAACCAAAATGATTCACTCTATTAGTAGTTAATGCATGAAGAAAGTTTCTTGGCTTGTTTCCAATTTCAAAATAATCATGATCAATTCTCTTCCATAGAAGAGAGTCTGTCAGGTGACATAGTTTCCAATATTTAATTCTTGTATCTGAATGTCATTTCAATTTTCTTAAAATCTCCTCACTTCTATATAGGCGCCTAAACCTTGGAATGATTGGAATGTACCATACAATTTTGGTAACACTAGATTAATCTTTCTAGTATCAAGAAGCACCACACATTGGGAATTATTTATGTGATTGGTTGTCCATGAGAAATAATATACAATCATTCTGGAAGGCGTGTATTCTTTGAGAGATCATAGCCATCGAGCATATCATTCGTTTAGAATCATATGTTCATCTTATGAGCTCATTATCTTCTAGGATCATGTCATTCAAGAGTGCAAGTAGTTCCGTAAAACTTGCATCACACCACCCATTGCCTAATTTCAAATTATATAGCTTTAGTACTGCTGAAAATGCTGTATAATTAGTGCAACCGTCATACAATGGTGTCATTGAATAACACTTTAACATCTCAATCAATTTTTGGAAATGACGAAGTTCATCTTCAACTGTCCCTATAATTTCCTCAATAAGATCTTTATCATCATTAACATATGTAATAACATCCTCCTTATGATCGTCTTCATTGTTCATGCTTTTAATAATATCAGATGATACATAAAAAGTAGTTATATCCAAGGCACTACCTGTATTCGTTTTCCCCATGTTTATTCTAACATGTATAACTTGGATCTATCCCATGACAGATCAGGTGTTCTTCTAACTCCTCTGGACAAATTTTTCTTGAATAAAAACAATGTAAACATGGGAAAGGATTTGAGATAGGTCATATGCATGATATTTTTCAAACTTGATAAGATATCCATGCCATCTTAATACTCTTTTTTCAACTTATTTGTAATCATACATTCTTAATTCATATTCATCCTATTTGATATAGTAATATTAATATTTATCAAAATAATTACACAAGATATGTTCAACTAGGGTTATCATCAAACTATAATCAATGAAACTATCTATGGTAAACAATACCCTAACATCTCCATGCATTACTCAGAACCAAATTAGATCACACCCATCTTCCCAACCACCTGATCAATGGATCTATCTATGAGAAGCCCTTCCAATATAAACATTTAGTATCCCACATGTGATCTATATGCATTTCTATAAACCAATTTTTTAGTGTTTCTCTAGAAACATAATGTCTCTCGTCATGAAATATGGTACTAATCTAACAGATGGTATGATTTTCAATAGAGTTCTTATTGGTTGAAGTATTCATTACATGTGTTGTTATGGTTATTTGACTAGGGAGTCCATAAAGTGTCTCTTAGAGTCCTCTAGAGAAGTGGTTTTCTAAGATTCCATGGAATTGCACTAGTAACAATGTAATAGTGCCATTGAAATGAGTAATGTTTAGATTGATATTCAATGGTGGAAGAAATAAAACATGAAAAAATTGAATACCAATCATGCCAACAACCGCAAAACCATATAAATACACAATCGTGCTCGCAATTGCAACACCATACAAACCAAAAAATCCCAATATTAGATTTTACAAATCCTCCCTTATTCAATTCCTCTTTTTAATTTTGGTGTTATCAAATATGGTTTATCATCTTGGAAAATTCATTCATTAGTCAGTATATATAAATTATCAAATTTTATATTCAAATGTTCAAGAGGAACCAACCAACATGCAATTCATTTAGTGCGCAAACAAGGACCACCAATGACTAGGATTTTCACCACGGCATTTAGCCTGTACATTTCACAACAAAACCATCATAATCAGAAAGTAATTACATATGAACAAGATGAAACCAATGATTATAAAGAGAAAAATCACAATGAAGGTTTCGTTTAGGGTGCGACATAGGTGCATTTGCGGCAGAGGAGGGGCATAAGACATAGAATATTTCCAACTAAAAATAAAACATAATATGAGTACTCACATACTAAACAATTTTATTGGTTAATAGTGGGATTTTATTTTCCATCTCTGATATCTTCTTCGTATTTATTTTTTTTATAACTAATAATTTCTGAGATGTTCAACATATGAATTGGACATGTCTTCTTTTCAGGGGAAGGATCATTTTTAATATACTGTAATTTAGGGGTAAAATATTCCACATTAATTTTCTTTTTTCCAAGGGATCATTTTGATGTCGTAGGGATTATAAACACCTCTTTGGTTTGCGTAAATTCAGGCCAGTTGTTGGTTATGATACCAGTATGGGGTGTATCATTAAATTTCTTATTATAATTGACACATGACTATTTAAATATAGGATTTGTGGGGGGGGGGGGTCAGACACTAATATATAGAAGGAATAGGATAGGTAAAAATTATACTATGCTCTCTAATACAAGTGATAAAAGATAAAATATACACGTATTGAGGGATAACCACCCACGAGGAGAGGAGAGGGAAGTTGGCGTAGCATGGAGGGGTTCTGGATGAGAAAAAAGGAAAAATCCAGTAAAACATAAAAGGATCAAAGGGGATGGGGTGGGATGTCCGGGGGGTAGGGGGCTGCAGGGGTGTGGGAGAGGGGGGTGAGGGATATCCATGGAGGGGTGGCCTATCCAGGTGGGGGAGGGGGTTTTCCAGTTGGGGGATGTAGGGGTGTGGGTTGTCCAGGTAGTGGGGGGGATGTCCACTGTGAAACGACCATTAGAGATCCTAAATAGTTAATTATGAGAGGGGAAAATATGGGGAATAGGGGCTTGGGTGATGGGGTTGAGTAACTAATAAGGTATAGAAGAACCTCATTAAAAAGACTAGTAAAATATATTTTTAATTCAAGAATATGACACATAACAGTGTAACCTAAGGATCTATTGCATAGTGCACCATATAATGTCACATTGTTGAATTTCCACAAGTTATACACTGAAAAACTCATACCCTATGCAGAACCATAAAATCATGATCACGAATTGTGATGTGACTATATGCCTTGTGAAATAACATCCACCCCCCAGAATATAGTATGGAGGGCATAAAAAATCCAACCTCCCACATGATCCAAACCATTAACCTATGGTGGGTCCTAAGGATAAACTCACATACATAAAGGATAACCTAAATATAAATAACCAAACATTCCTATAACACAATATAAATCACTAATACAATGAATTCTTCATTGATAATAATATATACTACAATTGGATCATGATAAGGTCATAAAAGAACCAACATACTGCCTGAGAAGGACAAACAATGTAACACAAATCCCTTGGAAAAATGAACATACATAAAGAAGATCATAGGGAGGGTATAACATAGCTAACCTTCAAAAAAATCCGAACCACTAAAATAATTTATGTCCTCCAGAAAATGTAATATACCCCATGATGTATAACTAGACATTATATTTAAAAAAGTTGAATGAATGTTCACCTTGGTGGAGTATCTCTACACTGAAATCTCAAGGTCTCTAGGCCTGATCCACATCATAGATATATAATAACGATTAAGATATAATGAAAATTCATAGAAGATAAGCCTCATCATGGATTTTATCTAGCCAATGATTGATACCATGCATTGACGAGGAGGATGAGGAGGAGGGTCGCAGAAGAGTAGGGAAAAAAGATGTGATGGTGGAGGAGATAGAGTGGGCATAACATCCCAACACTAAGGTATAATTTCCCTAGTCATGGGCTCACCATAGAATTGATATATCTTTCCTCAAATACATGCCTTTAAGATATCGATATTATTGGGCAGTGTATCTAAAACCATGTGAATATTTCATAATTGGTATAGCATCTCAGATCACATTATTATATGGAAAGAGGGAAATGAAACTCATACAACACATCCCAATATCACTTCATGTATATCATCCCATTCTTTTGGAATCTTCAACGTAAATTTTCATATCATACCAGTTCATAGGCCATGATAGAGTGATTAGGAAGGTCATCTCACACCCAAACAATGATATTAATCAAGGGAAAGCAGTTACACTACATAAATATCGAATTACCAATGTTAATAGTGTCATATATAATATCAACAAAATAAAATGGCATAATAAACATATTAGATGATACTAAATAAACCAAAACCTGGTTTTCCTAACATATGACATTCACAAAGATTAATATTAGTTGATTCACACATGTCGAACCCATATCCATATCCAAAACTAGGCTATAACCCACTCGGATATTATAGGTCAGAAGGGGAGGAACACTCACCCCATAAGTTAGTCAAATAAGTCAAATAATTTATGAGTAAACACTACGTTCCATTTGGTCAAGGTTCAAACTGACCTCCCATAATCCACACATCTCTTATTCAACAGAGAATAAGTGAACCAATTTTGTTCTCTATAGGTTAGTTTCTATAAAGGATGAATACCTATTGGTTATATAGATCATAATTACCATTAATTTTATTTTGAAACATGGAACATATTTTCCATTGAATCACTCTACATCAGATGCAGGGATAGAACATAGCCCAGAAATAACTTACCTACTCTTAGGTGGTGAATTAAAAACACCATAGTAAAAAACGCAAAATGGAATCTCTCAATTATACACATATCCCATATCTAGGGTGAAAAAAAGTCACTTATCCAAGGTCCGATGAGTCATAGTATAATACAAGGAAATACCTCAAGGACTGTTGAATATAATGATCAATGTATTTTAATTTATTCCAACAACCCCTGATGGTCATGGGATTAAGGCATAATACTCAGAGGGTCCATAAAATCCCTATATGTTTTTCCCAATACATATGGTCAAGGAAAATAATTTTACATTATTTAAAATAAACTACACAAGGGTGGAAGGATTACATATCACACCATGCGTGAAACAATACATAAATCATTGGTAATGGTTTGAAACCACCAACCTCAAAGTGGAGTTGACCACTTAATAATGCTCAGCCACTATATCCTAATCTCATATAGGCTTGATCAAGGTTCATAATTCATTTTTAAAATAAATGAGGTGGTAGCCTCAGTGGAGGAGGATGATTCGGCGGCCGAAGAAGTAGGAGGAGGAGGAGGAGGCAGCGAAAGTGGTTGACGATGAGAAGCAGGGTCACAGAGGAGGAGGGATCATGGAAGAATATGGGACGAAGGCAGCGACGGAGGAGGAGGAGGAGGACGGTCGTAGTAGAGGAAGAGGACAAGGCTATGGTGGTGGAAGGGGAGAAGGAGGTGGGGGTGGTAGTGGGGTCGCAACATAGGGTTCAGCTTCCATGAAGGCTTGAACGGGTGCGATAGAGGAGGTGTATGTTAGGGTTATTTTATAAAAACCACTCTAACCTTTATCATTGCCAGTTAAAAGCACTGAAAAAGGCAGGTTTTATGAGTGCTAATATAGATGCACTGATAAAGGACTTATTTATCGGTGGGAACATTCCGAAACTAATAAATAGGTATTTTATCATCGTTATTTATCGCTAATAAAGGCATAACTTTATCAGCGCTCAAAATCATTGATAAATAACTATTTCAGTAGTCCTTTTTAATTATATATATACATATATATTAAAAAGTATTAAATATTTATATATAAAATAAATAAAATAAATATATTAAATATAACAAATATATTAAATACAATGAATTAATCTAAAAATTTCATAAATCTATAATAAATATAAAAAATCTATTAACTATATTTATTATTTAATATAATTTATTATAATTGGATAATTAAATAATTATATATATAATTACAATATTATAAAGAATTTTAATAAATAAAAATATATATATATTTTTAAATTATTAATAAATATATATTAATTATAAACATTTGTTTTTTATTTAATGTATTCAAATAAACATTTTTTTTAATATAAATATAATAATTTTATATAAATTAATAATAATAAAATTATATGAACCAATAATAGAACCGATAAATGTAAACTTTATCAACACTTGTTTTATTGTTGATAATGCGTACATTTATCAGCACTTTTAGCTAGCGCAGATAAAGACCCACCCATTTATCATCACTTTCTTCTTAGCATTGATTAAGGTCATCGCTTCCCTTTCCATGTTTTGTAGTTGTGCCTCAACTTCATCCCACCAAAATTACTCTCACCAAAATCTAGTAACCACTCCCATAAACCTCTATCTTCAATTGTCATCAACATCCCCCATAACTGTGTAACCACACAAAAAACCAAAACAGATAGGGGAACTAGCACAAAGCACCCCACATAGTGGTCCCACGTTGAGCTACCAATGTAAAATAAAAATCCTAAAAATGATCAGCCATTGTGTACTAGAATATGTTTCCACTGTAACCATACCCTGAGCATGCATTTAAAACCACATTCTAGCTCTACATGCCACCTGTAGTGTCCTAACCATTTTCCAGGTTCTTCCACACCCTAATATTCCTCCACAACTAAGCCAATGACCTATGAATTTGAATTACAACAATACAATAAAGCCAAAATCCTAATAACCACTCAAGTGACTATGAAAAATATCATCAATAAATCTAAATGGAAAAAAATGAAAAATATTATATGAAGGAAAACCTTACAAAGATCATAACTTTTGAAGAAAAATTCTATCAAGGAAGTGTTTGTGTGAATATAATATATATAAAAATAAAAAAATTAGAAATAAAATATAAAAAATTCAAATTTCATAATGAATATAATGTTATAAATTTTTTTAATAAAGAGTGGATGTAACTTATTGAATGAAATGTTATTTAATAATAATGTCACCTTAAGTCTCGAATCAACTTGTACACACTATATCTTCATGAATAAAAAAGTTACATTAATTACTTACATGTTTGAGAAAGTTTTTATATTAATTTACTTATCATTATACCTATTATTTCATAGAATATAGTGTTCTGTTCACTTAACAAATTGGGTTTGTTTATGTCGATTGATTTAAGGTTTTTCGATTCATAATCTCAAAAACTAAAGGGGTAAAATGGTAGGGATAAAAGTGAACTCTAAAATTATTATATCATATTTTAGAATACATAAGTTATTTTATCCAAAACATTGATTCATCATGGGAGTTCTATTGGTCATGAAATGGACCATATTTACAGATACCTTCTTCATAATAATTTTTTATGGTTTAATACGACTATGATTGTTTACTTTTATTTTCATTATTATGATATAAATTTTACCATTTTATAATAATAATCCTAAAAGTAATTGAATAATGTCTTATATTTACTCATGATATAAATATTAGATAATATCCTTGAATGTAATAAGTTTATGAAAACATCATAATTTAATTAGGTAACATAAAACCACCATAAAAAGTTATTATTTACTAAAGAGATGAAGAGGTGGAATCAACCATAAAAATTTGGGTATTAGAAGAAAAAAATACTATAATTAAACAACAATTGTAGTTTTAATTTTGAATATTTCTTTTTATATGAAAACAAATAAGAGGAGAGTTATAATGAAAAGAAATAGATTTACAAAACCCATATTTTGACTTACTAATATGCAATAAAAAGAGTTAGTTTACAGGTAGTGGGTGATCCATATTTATTTACGGATCAAAAATATTACAGTAGATTTAAAATATAATCATAAAAAAAAATATAATTTATAAAGGAGTTTTAAGATAATTAATCCTCAATAAGATAGTATAAAGTGTCTTTATAACAATTATAATTCTCTTTAAACCACTTACTTCAAATTGACAATAATTCCTTGAGGAAAATGAATTTTGGAAAGTCAAAGGGACTATAAATGTAGAAAAATTGTTTAGAGAGGTATTTGGGTAGAATATGAAATAAAAATGAACATGATATGTATTGTGTAAAGGTTATAATGAGTCCCCATTTATAGGTCTAAATTTTTATTTTTTTCACAAATATTCAATCTTTAAGGGCCGAGAATGTAATTCTAAAATGGAAAGTGGCTCATAAATGGAAAATAGATGACATTATATACAATTTAAAAACCCCAATTTACTTAATATAATGTTTATTATTTTTTATTAATTAATAAATCATTTTTATACTTAAATATCCTTTAATGTTATTTTTAGGGATATTTTAATAATTTTACATTAACAATATATTGATATATATAGAATTATTATTTAAAAAGTATTCTAATTTTTATATATCATGTTCTTCCTCTAAAAATAAAATTAAATTTTCTCAATATTTTCACTTTTAATATTTTTAAAACCATTTAATTTTACTTTTATTCTTCTTGTAAAAGTGTTGTGTAGTACATTTGTAAGCATTTTAGATAATAATCTTATTTTTTTATTCTTTAATATTAATTAGTGACAATTTTTTATTTTTTTAATAATAAATATAACAATAAAAACCCATTAATAATACTTTTTATAATAATATATATTAGAATAAATCTTTTAGAATAATAATTTTGATTTTTATTACGTTTCACAAACCATAAATAAGAATACGTAAACCTGAATTTTGATACAATTATCAAATATATAAATACACATAAGTATAATTTTTACTAATTTCATTATCCTTTATGTTGGTAAAATTTTTATCCCCTCTTAAATTTTATCTTAGAGAACCCAATTTTTACTTTTTCACTATACCTAGGCAATGCATTATCACTAAGAAATGCTTTCACATTTGTTTCAACAAAAAAAATAATATTATATTAGTTTAATAATATTTCAGGGTTGTTTTTATTATTACATCTTTAATGATATTTCCCATATGTTTTAAAAAATTTGTGTCATATTTATATCATTATGAACTCATAAATGATAAGATATTCCTAAATACAATATCTCTTAATTATTCATGAACAAATCAACTTGATCATAAAACTAACAATAATTACACTTAAGATAACATAAAAATATGATGAAAAAAATTAAATAAGTTTTATTATATTTAAATTATAAAATTTATAATTTTAAATTTTCAATAAAACAATATTTCACAAGGGAATGAAATTTATTTAGAATAGAAATAACTATTTTCTCCAATAAAAACCCATATTCTTGTTTCATACTATGATAAAATTATTTATAAAAATATATCAAATTTATATAAATATCCAGTTACAAAATATTTAATAATTTAGTATTTCATTAAATATAACACAATAATAAATAATTTAGAGAATCATATTTAACTCTTAAATAAAACATCTTTTCAATCATAAAGTGTCCATAATAATTTTAAATGTATAATGAGAGTATGGTTTTATTGTAAAATATATTTTTTGATATGTGTAAAAAATGTATATATATATATACATTTTATAAAAAAATTTCTTAAATGAATATATATTAATTGTATAAATAATAATTAAATAAAAAAATTATATAATTTTAAAGAATACATAGGTTTTAAAATCCAATTATTTTTTTATAGTCCATGAAATTAAGTAAAACAGAAACAATTATCTTATGTAAACATTGTATTTTTTGAAAAAGGTTTTGAAATGGGAATTCCATCCCCCATTTGAATATATTCTAATACCCCTTTATATATATAATTATAATGTAAATATTACTAAATTCCTTTAATTAACGACTAATACTTAGAAAAAATATTTGTTCAGTAATCCTAAACACATCAAATTTGTTTTTCATGATATTAAAAAATACAACAAACTATATTGTATTGAATAACCATATATGTTTTCAATAACATAAATGTGAACTATAGGTTGATCAACATAAGTATTCATTACATAAAGGGTGTGGTCCACACCTACTCATTAAAAACAAAAATTATACAAGAATAGACTAATCCATGAGTAGCATATTATTGGGACTAGTTTCAAACCATTAGATGATTTATTTTGTTTTAACACCTCTATTTCATTTTTATCTTCCATTAAAAAATAGTTTCTCAACGTAAAATTATTCTTTTAACAGTCCATTGAAAGATGATTACTTCATGTCTATTTGGGATATTTTAAATTCAACTTGAATAAAAATTGATAATAAAACCCTAATTTATTCAAATATATATACCAATGGAAAAGATTCATCAAAATTGATGATGATAATATGAGAGTTATCATTTTAAAAATTATAGGGTTCGTCATAAATAGATTTTACATATTCATTCATTTTGTTTCAGAAAATCTATTTGTTCATAATGATTTCATTAATTATTAATATATAATAAGTTACCACACATTATTTTTCTCAAAATGGTCAATTTATTCATTCATAACATTATTCTAATTATTTTCCTATGTTCAATCATCAAATTTTATTTATTAAGTATCAGAAATAAATATTGTTTACTTGATATTCTTCATCCATATTGTTTAGAATAGATAAGTTTTTTCTTTATAATATATATCTTTATAATCCTCACCTTTACAACATTTGTTTCATCAATTTTGATCACTTTAACATCATTAATATTATCATCATCTTATAAGTCATATTTTTATTCATCACCCTTAGTTTCTAGAAGATCAAAAAACCAGTTCTATTTAATAATATATTCTTGATTTTCATTTATATTTTAATAAATAATATATTAAAATTCATCATTATAGATATATTTACATTGAATATTCTTTATATGACTTTAATTGTAAAAATATACTCTTTATGTACTATATATAACCAATAAATATGGTTTTATCACTGTTACAACTAACATTTCCCCCCTTCATTGTTTATTCATGAAGAAAAATTTAATCGTAATGTTATGAAAGTAAATAAAGATATTATTTTATTTAAAATATATCTCATAAGTGTCATTTTTTTCAAAATTTATAAAAAATTATCATTTATATATAAATATTATTTCTATTATAGTTTATTAATTTTTTTGGTATGAAATTTTTAAATCAATATTTTCCATTCCATATTTTTTATGATTATATTTCTTCTTTAAACAACTCTATTTTTTGGGCTCTCTCTTACTAAAATAGTGATGAAAAATCCAATGTTTCAATATATAGTCCTCAAACATATGATTTTAGAGTTATGAACTATTATCAAATGTCAATGTGAGTATCTCTTTACTATACATCTTCTTAAAATTTCTTTTACATCTATTTATAAAATCTATAATATCTTAATTATGACCCATAAAAAATATCCAATCTATTATTCCATAAAAATCACTGAATAAAATATACTAACCATGATTTTTATAATCGTTCAGGTTGAATAGACCATAGGAATATAAATGGATTACATATAAAAGGTAAATATATATCTTCTTATTAAATTTCAATTACTTCTATGTAATTTTACCTTAGGGAAAATCAATAAAACTGCGATCAATCTATCAATTAAATTAAAATTAATTTCTAAAATATTTCATATTTATTAATTATATAATGTTTTATAATTATTATTTAAATGGTTAGTGAGGATGGATAATCTCATCGGTTCGTGGAAACGGTAAGCAGTACATACACAGGAGTGACAATATCAATATTTTAATGGTAAAAGGGTAAAGAATTAGATGGTATAATAAGTTTATAGAATAAATATAATTTTATATTTATTATTTATATCCCTTATATATATCATCATATGCATCCAAATAATGTAGTGAAGAAACACAGATTACACCATAGTGTGTAGACAGTAAGTTGTACGTACTGATGTCTGGTAGTATCTTTTTTCATAGGATTGGAAAAATTTATAATATGGTTGTTTGATAATCATAATAAAATATCATAATATAGGTTATACTATATTTATAACTTTATAATGGAATCAACACACAAATACAAAGTAGATAAAGAAACAATTTTGTAAGTGTTTTTAAGGAGATTAACTCTTCTTCGACGATCTCCCTCTATATCTCCTCTTATGGATACTATAGTTAGTCTATTGGAAAGAAAAATACCTATATAATGTGACTTGGGATGTTTAGAATAAAAATAGTCATGTCTTGGTTGATATTAATGGATCAAAGTGATATGAATAGTTGAAGGAATATGTTCCCTTTATAATTGTGGTGAGGGGTACTTTAGGGAACTCTTAAATAAATAAATACATAAAAATTTATATTTGATTTAAAATTGTTCCAAAGTGAATTAATTTTATTTTTAAGATGAGTATGGGTCACAATTATCTCACTCATTCACTTCTATACTCGTTTAGGTCACATTAGTATCCATATCTTTTGGAATTAACCCTTATTTATACCCTTTAATATTTTCCATGGAAACATGGATTCTTATTCTTTAGGGATAATATAGTTACAATAAAATGAAAATATTTCCCAAAATGGATCATTTATTAAATGGGTAACCGTATTCTAGTTATTTTACATAATTATATATTTTTATTAATTTTATATTATATAATAAATTATTATTTATTTTAAAGTATCATTAATATAAATTTTGATATAATTTATTATTTTTCTTTTAAAAAATATCATATTAAAATGATATTTTAGAGAAAAACCGTCTAATATCTAGATAATATAAAAAAGTTATCTATAAAATTATTAGATGTCATTAATTATGTTAAATTATACATATATATATTAATTTTTTTGTCAGGTATTTGATATTTCCATTAATTAGTCAATTACTCCATAATCATTAAGATAGCCATTAATTAAATTATTTATTCTCTAAAAATTAAAAATTATATTATAATGATGAATATAAATTTATTAGTTTTTAAATGAAAATTTTATTGTCTAATTTATCTTTTTTATAACCATATATAAAACTTTATTCACTTATTAAGATTATGAGTTTGAGATTTTTAATTATTTTTAAATAAAATATAATAAATGTCATATTCTCACCTTTGTCGCTTAAAATTTTTATAAATTTGGAATATTTTTTATTTTGGTCAAAAAACACTTATCAAATAAAATTAGGACAACTCTTAGTGTTATTTTAAAATATTATAATATTAATTTTACATTTAATTAATCGACTTACCATTAAATGTGGTAAATAAAAATTTACTAAAGTTACTATTCATAATATCCAAAAAACCTATGTTGATGATATAGACTCAAAATATCATACTAATTCAAACATTATATTTCCTTTTTAAAAAATTCTATTCATATAAGTGGAAAATTTATGTTTAGTATTGACCCCACAGATATGAAGAGAAGGTATGTAAAAAGAACATTCAAAAGATTAATTAGTTTATATATATATTTTCAATATATAAATTTTCATCCAATAAACTAAATTGGATTAATATATCTATAATTTATAAATTATTCCTTTTAAAAATAAATTTAAAATAAAAAAATTATTTAAATTAAAAGGTAATTTAATACCACAATGTAGTATTTTCACCATTCATCAAAAAAATAATCTTCTCAAAAATATTCCAAAAACTCACCCTAAGATAATTTTGACATTATGAATTCAAAAATGATGTTTTCTTATAAAATTAAGCTGTTATCTGTTTCTAGAATTATTTTTTTAATTGTTTATAGAAGGACATGAAAAATGTTCTTTTAAGAAAATTATATTTCTAAATATATAAAGACATTACCAAAAATTAAACATTTCATCATATATATATATTATTTATGTGAAAACAATTAATAATTTGTTATTACTATTAAGATAACTATTTTTAATGGATATTTTATAACTATATTATTTAAATAACTATAATAATAATGTTTTTTTTTCACATAAACTCAATGCAGCATGTAATGCAAGCCAATTCAGGGATGCATGTTGCAAAATAATAACTTTGTGTTTTTTATAATGTAATCCAAACATAAACCTTTTATATAATATCCAAAATATATATTGAAAGTTTTCTGAATTTGAAATATCAAAAATATTAAATTAATTCAAAAAAAGTTCTTACCAAAATCACATGGTCTTACCTTCACCCACCCTTAAAATTAATTTCACAAGCAAAATATTTATGCTTTTTCAATGGTATAATACTTGAAATTTTATTTGACAGAAACATACATTATAAAAAAAATATTAATACATACTTAAATAATTAATTTAGAAACATATATTATACCAAATGTATCTCATAACTATCTTTCAACATAGGAGAACATAAGTTCCATGTGAAAACAATGAAAATTAAGAGAAATCTCACCATCAATTTATGATGGAGAAATACAGAGAACATGTTTAGGAGAAATTTGAAAATCCCAATCCATTACTCAATGAGGCTGGAAATTGTTCATTAATATCATAAAAATTTATAATAACTAGATAACCTTTTACAACATGATACATTTCCAAATATTGAATAATTTTAAAAAGAAGATATACATACATGATTTCATCATAATGTCAAACATTTTTGTGTGTTTATTAACTCACACTTCATCTCTTATTCAAAGAAATTCAGTTGAGATTTTCTTTACTGAAACATTTGAAGATAATTAACATAATGATAGGTCATTGAATATGTATTTATTATAAAAAAAGGATAAAACATGATATCAAATATGCATAAATCCACCAATGGGGAGATAATACTTTAACCTTACAAAATTATCTGTCATTTAACAAAAACATTACATAAATGGATAAGTCTTCAATCCTTCTAAAATATTAAAATCCAAAACATTAGAAAGATATGTACTAAATTGTCTAAACATTTATATCCCATATATCATAAGGTAGATCTTGGTTATTAGATTAAAATAATTTGAATAAATTCATCATGTATTCTCTTGAAACATTTTAATAATAATATTTACCATGAATCCTTGTTGAATCCATTCATGTTTCCTTATTCCAAAGTTAATTAAATTTATTCCTTATGTCCAAAATGTCGTAAACTTCATCCATGATAGCATAAACCACTTACCAAAAAATCCATAACCAGTTCCAAAGGATTCATTATTGTAAAATATACGTATTAATTTCCAAGATATCTTTATCCAAGAATTATTAACTCAAAATCATGCACATATGGAGGGTTATACTTCACATAATCACGTTTTTTTCAAAAATATCACCTTATTAACTCAATCACATGTCACAGTTACCAGTACCATTAAATATATTCTCTTAAATCGTTAGGTAAAAACTATAGTGGAATAATAAATTTATGTTTCATTATTTCATAATACAATAAAAATAATTCTATAACACTATTCTTGAATCCCACAACATAAATACTCAGTCATACAACAACATCGTTGTTGTTCTCCACATCACCAATATTGATCACATGATATTTTACATTTTTTCCCTTAAGAGGATTCTAATGTCGATCATCATAGAGAAACTTGAATTAGGTAACTGGTTATCATAATTACTATTATCTATAAACTTTTACCAAAGAAGGGGTGGAGGTCAATTTAGTACGGTATTCTCTCCATTCTCATTGTTAGCTAACTTATTCACATTAGATTGGAACTAAAAATCTTTATGACCATCCTTTACGCCATTAAATTTTTTTATGAAACCCTATAAGACAATTTCATCCAGGATTATTCCCACACATAGATCATAATTTAATGATCATCCTATTCTCTTCTTGGTTTTTAGATTTCCCATTAAACTATATCTTTCTCTTCTTGTCAAAAAATGATATTTGTATGTGATTATAGACACTATTTAAACCATGATTTCATATTGCACAATCTCGTCATAGTTAATGATGTATCTTAAGGATAACTCCCATATGATACTTAAATTTAATCCATTGAAGAACCTATGAATTTTACCTTTAGGTTGGATAGCATTTCTTGAATCTTACCATGCAAGTCTTGGGAAATTTTCTTTAGAGGTACCAACTGATTCATAATCACTTTTTCTTAACTCAAGAAAATCCTTTTCCATTTTCATATATATAATTTGAGGAATTTATTTATTAAAAAATATGTTATTCAACTCATCCCAATCCACATATTCAAATTCATTTTGTATCCTTGCATTCTTAATAAGAGTCCAGCACTGGTCCTCATCGCCTTATAACCGATAAACATCAAGAATTAATATCTCATGATATGAACAATAGAGAAAATATAATTTATTTTTAGTAGTATTTATCAATTTTTCATCAACAAGTTGATCAAAATACCTTCTGAAAGATGGTGGAATTTTCTTCTTGAATGACTGAACAGAATGTTGTTCCCTCCTTTTCTTATTAGTAAGTCCACTGTGATTCATAGTATGAGAAATCATTATCAGTATAGAAATGGGATTTTTTATTCCAGATCCCATATAATTAAGTTGACCAGGAGTAAAATCAATGATTTTTTTTATTGAAATCACCATTAACACAGTTCTTTTAGGTTCGATCCATTTACTAAAACCAAAACCATAGAGTAAGAAAAAATTATCAAAATTAAGAACAACAAAGTCATAATAATTAACTTTTATGATACCTATACTATGAAACATTCGTTAATATATCACACCATAGGTTCATCCATGTTTATTGATATATAAAATATATTTATATACTTCATGATGTTTCATGAATAGTTTGTGAATTCCCAAATCATATCCCTCAAGAGTGTCAATATGAATGTGCAATAAGGTATGTTGTCTTGTACTGGGTTATGATTGAGTTAGGACCAACACACCTTGTCGGAGTTGATACCTTTTTGCACATCTATTCTAGATCAACATACTCTTGTAGTATCCATACATGGATTTATTTATAGGAAACCACTCTCTCTATCCTTTAAAAAAATTCCATGAAATTATACTATACTTTTCATTATAATTAAATTTATCTTTATACATGTCCTTAGGGTTATCACTAAGGATTTATTATCCTATATTCCCAAGGTTAACTAAAATTTCACTCAAATTCCAACTATAGAGAACCATAGTATTTCATACATGGAAATTGCATTAATTTTAGGTAATAATTTATATATTACACAAAAAATACAAAATATCATATTATTATAGTTCCTTTGGAAACCTGAAACATATACAGTAGTACATAATTGATCTACATTATCTCCCACTTGGTTCTTCATGCCTTGTACCCTTCATAGACACATCTAAAACACAATATATCTTAATAACTCAGGGGAAAGAAAACATAAATCAGGGTGATATCAGAAGCTCAGTAAGGGTAAAAAAATGTATATTGGTATGAATATTCATGTGTATAAGTGTATGAGAACCTGATAATGAAAATAGAAGATCGTAACCTACATATCAAAGATAATAAACATGAATCATAATTTAAATAATAGTTGTTCATAAGGCATCAATCATAGTGAAATTATGAACATTATCCATGAAGGAATAACAATTTAATACAATGTGGAGTTATGGCATACAAATAATTATACAAAATGATTTCCAGGGTAGTCAATGCATCACTACCAAGGTCATATAAATAGCATGGGTTCACTTCCCATGCCATCTTGGTAGTCATTATTCACTCCCATAAACATCTCAATAGTCATGGTTTACTCCCATAACCATCTTGAAAAAAAAATTAATTTATGTCTATCTCATGAGATATAAATATTTACCCAATTCATGGGAGAAAGAAATAGGTCCCACACATATCATAATGAAATCATACATACATTTTCTAGAAGATCATGAAAAATAAAATAATAACAAATGAAATCGAATGGGTTCCATAAACATGTAATAATATCATAACCTATGTAAAATATTTAGGTTTTGTAATCATTTCATCAATATTGTAACTCATGAATGGAATCGGGTTTCTCAAACATCGTTCCATAAAAACATAAACCATTTTGTGAAATAATATTAATCGTATTCTTGAATTGTAACAAAGTATGTCATCTTATATGGGGAATGATTTTGAATGATCAATACGAACATGAATTTTCCTTAAAAATTAATTTATAAATCATAAAACATTTTTGGATTCCATTTCATAGAAACAACTTATAAAACAGATAAACTAATCATGAAAATTCATTTAAAATAATTGTTGAGAAAAACATTATTTTTTACTGAAATCATTTTCTTTTATAAAAATACCAAACAATAATAGAAGAATAAAAATTCATTAAAAGTAACCATAGAAGACTATAAGTTAAGAGTAAATTAATTAGGATTTAACCAAAGTGGAAAAATCTATTCATTCTATATAAATTAAAAAAATAATCTTCTCGTACCTTTGTCTAAAATGTAAAAAATTACCTCATTAGGAAAAAAACAAAAGATTCCTTTAAAACCATTTAATAAAAAGTAATAAATGAGTTTAAATGGAATTAAATTTTTTTATAAGAATAGTAAAAATATATTATAATATGTTTTTAAGAAACAGAGAAATGGAACATAAATATTTCCAAGTAGATATTTATGTGAAGACAATCTCAATAATAATGAGATTATGGAATTAACCCTTTTTTACTTTATAATTAGTAGAATCATATTCCCCTGAAAATAGAAAAATTATATGGATATGAAAATTCCAAATCGTATGGTTAATACTCATAAAATACATTCATGCGATTTATATATTCCACGTTAAAGAAATAAATAGTTTATGTGGTATGCATCTCACAGAATTAATGGTGAGATAAAACTCCCTTACTTTAGGTATAATTCCCACAATATATGTTATAAAATATTGTATACTAATTTTAATTATTTTTTTAAATTATACTAGAAAAATATTATTATTTATGACATCATATATGATTCATTTATAGCTTTTTATTACCCTTTTTTAACTATTCTATGTTCAAGGAACACTTCAGGTAATAACCACATTGTTTGTCTTACATTTTTTGACTTGTTATTTTTTATAGTATTTAATAGGACATGATATAAATACATATATAATGTAAAAAATGATTTATAGTTAATTTATATTTTGTATAAATATAATATATAATATATATATATATATATATATATATGAAATAGAATATACAGTTCATAGAGACAGTAAGCCGTATGTGCATATCATCGTTGTTTCCGTTTTTTATCATACTGAATTGAAGAAGGTAAATGACATATATGAATATATATATATATATTATTCTATTAGAATTATTTTTTCAGGAATTAATAATTTATACAATATATTCTTTTTTATAATCATTTTTGAAATGGTTAGCGTGAAAAATTAATCTCACCATGTTGTGCAGATGGTAGGTCGTACGTACGCACGAGCGATGATATAATTCTCTTAATTGTAAAAAAATAAATAATTATATGGAATATTAATTAAAATAAATAAAAATAATTTCATATTTATAATTTATATCCTTTATAAAAATCATTATACCCATCCAAATAATGTAGTGATGAATAACAGATTACACCACGGTGTGGAGATGGTAATCCATACGTACACACACGTGGTAATTTTCTTTATGGTATGATTAATAAAAAGTGTAATATAATTTTTTCATAACTATAATAAAATATAATAATATAGCTTATAATATAGTTATTACTTTATAAAGAAAACATCATAGAAGAGTAAGTAGAAGAAGAAACAATTTTGAAATAATCAGTTAGGTGATTACCTCTTCTTCGAATATCTCCCTCTATATCTTCTCTTAGGGGTACTAGAGATGGAAATATGAGAAGAAATTAACCTATAGAATATTACTAATGATTTTTATAAGGAAATTGAGTAGGTTTTGGACGATTATTTTGGATCAATGTGATGTGAAGTGGTGATGGAGGAGGTTCCCTTTTATAATTCTGTGAAGGGAACTTTTGGAAACTCTTCAAATATTAAATTATTATTAATTAATTTTCAATTTAAAATAGTTAAAAATGGAAATATTAAGAATATAATATATTTATCGGTCTAAAATATCTCAAAAAATTATTTTTAGAGATGTTTATCTCACAATATTAACCTTATCTTTTGACCTTAACCTTTAATTAATCCCTATTACTTTTACAATGACAACTTGGCATCTTACTCTTTATAGTTAATATAGTTACTATAAAATTACATAAAAACCCTCAAATTTATTACATATTACATATAAAAACTTATTATAGTTATTTGTACAAATTATATATTTTCATCAATTCAAAATCATTTATTAAAATATTATTTATTTTAAAGAATCATTTATATCAATTCTGATACTATTCATAATTTGTCTTCTAAAAAATATCATATTAACATGATAAAATAGAACCAAAACATATAATTTCTCATTAACATTTATAATTTATCTATAAAATTATTTTATGTCATTAATTAGGTTAATTTAAACTTATTTAAATATTTGGGATATAATTTATTTGATATTTCCATTAATTAAACAATTACTACACCAGCATTATGAAACCCATTAATCAAATTATTTATTCTGTGAAAATTAGAAAATAAATTATCATGATGAGGATAAATTTATAATCAATCAAATGAGTATTTATAGTATAATTTATATTCCATAATACCCTATATTCAAAACGATTTATTTATTACAATTATGAGTATGGCATTTTTAACTTATCTTCAAATAAAATATAATAAATGTCGTATTGTCAAATTAATGGCATAAAAGGTTATAATTTCTTCCAAATGTTGATTTTGGTGGAAAACCACATATCCAAGGAAACTAGGATAAGTTTTATGGTAATGTTTTTTGATTAAAACATTATTTTTACCTTTAATTACCTGAGTTACACTTAACTGCGGCAAATAAATATTTACTAGAGTTATATTTCTTAATATCCATAAAAAATAGTTTATCCAATTAAAACAAAATATCATAATAATTAAAATTTTGTATATATGTTTTTAAAAATTCAATTCACATAAGTTGCAAAATAATGTTTAATGTTGATCCTGCAGACATGGCGAGAATGCGGGTAAAAAGAAGGTTCAAAAGATCGAAAATATTTTATATATAATTTAAATATAAAAAAGAATTCCAATTACCTAAATTTTATTAATATAGTTATAATTTATTTATTAATACTTTTAACAATCAATATAAATTATGATAATCATTTGAACAAAAATGCAGTTTTTAAGTACAAGGTAGTATTTTTTACTATTAAATAAAAAATAAATCTTCTTTGCAAATTCCCAAAAATTAACTATTATCTAATTTTTACATTATGAATTAAAAAATTATTTTTATTTTAGCAAATTAATTTTTTATAAGTGTCTAAAACCAATTTTACTATTGTTCATAGAAGGAAATGAAAATCAGTTCCTTTAATAAAGTATTATTTATAAACATATAAAGAAATTACTAAAAATTATACATTTATTTATAAATAGGTTTTATTTATGTAAAACAAGTTAAAAATTTGTTCATACTATTCATATTACTATTTTTAATGGTTACATTATAACTATCTTTTGGATATATTTATAATAATTAAGTGTTGTTTCATAGAAACATGATGTTGTGTGTAATGAAAGCTATATTGGTGTTGTGTGTAGTGAAAGAGAAAATTTGTGTTACATAATTGAAACATACTGATTTTATATAATAACAAATATATATATTTAATGACTCCTGAAGTGAAAATATTAAAAAGATTAAATTAATTCTTAATAAAATTCTAAAAATCATAGGGTGTTACAGAGTTTCTTAAACTTTTTTATTTATCTTGAATGAAATTACATCATGTAAACAATTTTATTCATTTGAACACTATCTTTATTTTTAAATTAACATAACTATTTATTTAGAGAAATATTTTTTGAATTTTACAATGAATTTTTTTCTTTAAGAATGTTGTTTTATTGACTTGTACTATGGATACAACCCTAAAACTAGTCATCACATTCCAAAAAAATATTCTCAATAGTTTGATGAAATAGGGAAAACATATATTGAAATTATTTACATTTTTGGAACAATTGTAAAATTTAAAATCGAATTAATTATATTTCCTAAACAAGCATAAATGATATCATTAGTCTCACCAATTCATTTTTAAAATTATTGACCTAGAGTATCTGAATAATGAATAATGTTCTTTAGGATCAGCTATATTTTGTTGTTTTTAATCATTAAATTATTCATTCCATTGTTCTCGTAAGAAGATAAATTAACTTTTTAAAACAATTTAGTACAAGATTACCAGGTATTGGATTATTCAAAACAAATTAATAATTATTTTCTAACATTGGAACAATTATAATATTTTATAGCAATCAGAGAGGTTTCTCGCATTATGTTTACTTACTCTATGATTGATCTAACATTTATGTATAAATATTGTTATTCTATTATATATAACATAATATTTTATTATATGATTATAATTATTCAAATTAATTCATTAATGTTTTTTATATGTTATCCCACTAAAATAATTACTCTTTTTAAACTCATCATATTTTATATTAGGAAAAGAACCATATTTTACTAAAAAATTACACCACTTTTATATCACCCTCACTCTTTAGTAATTAAGGTTGTCCATTATTCCACTAATATCATATATGACTCTTGTATTTTTTAGTGTTGACATATTTTTTCCAATCCATCATCTAGGTAAACTGAAAATAATTCCTCTTGTATCCTTACAAACAATTTCCCAGATAAGTGTAACCGAAATAATATTACAAGAATAAGGAACCTAACTTTTAGGGTCACATCATTATTTTCATACCTTATAGAAGATAAAATGGGCTCTTCACATTGGTGTAAACCTACCTAGATAGATGACCGAGGTCTTGAAAAGTTCTCCTTTTAGAAATTATCTGACACATAGTATTATTAAAGGTAAATTGATATCCCTATATTGTCCCATGTATTCTAATTACATTAATTAATTATTCTAATTATTTAGTTATTTCTTCCAAATCAAAAAGTTTATTCCATATTTATGTCAAACTCCTTATACAAGACCTAACTTATGTTATCAACCATGATAAAAAGGAGACTATATTTATACCTATTCAATTATAACCCATTATATGATATTTGTAACCATTTCATGTAATTGTATTCAATCATATGAAATAAAAACTCCCCACAAGGGTATGTATGGATCCACATATATCCAATCCCCACTTTTCTAGATATGTAATTAGCCTAAATACTTGGGTGAAGTCTAGAAAAACACATTAAAACACTTGGATACATTGTAGCATCCTGGTTAAATTATGATATGTTTTTAATGTTCTAGTGGCTATCCATTTGGTTCAGGGGTTGTCAAAGGATATCAAAATGTTTTTTTAAAGGACGTTGGCTTGAAGATACCTATTTGAAATTTTTCATAGAATGAATCATATATTCACAACATGAATTACTCATGGTAAGAATCCATGATTGCGATTCAATATGCGAAAGTATTTTATGATGTGAAATAATGTTAAAGTTATTATATTGGATTTTAGGATTTTCAATAAATGAGACATGATTTTCAGCATACATGCCTTCCTGGGGGCTCCTGTCATTACTTAGTAATTAACTAAATGAAAAAAATATCCATAAGAATAATATGTTTGTTCACCTGAATAATTTCTAATTGACTTTCCTCATTTAATATATGATCCCTAGGGATTCACCCAAATATTTTTTTTCAATCCAACCCATCTAGGATTCTCTTTTTGGTGCTTATATCTTTTGTTTTGGGGGTTTCTCATCTTTTTTAAGTATGATAATTCTCTCTTAGATTTCTTCTTGATCTCTTTTTACAGTGCTGTAGGGATGAGATATTAGAATATATTGATTGTGACATGATCTCTCTCGATCTGTTGTAGAATCCTCTGTACGATTGTCATGCTGAGGTTGGTTATTATATTAGTTGTGGTGCAGTGTGTGAGACTACCAAAGTATGAATTAATCTAAATTCTCCACTAACCCTTTTTCTAATTTAATTTTATTCTATGATGTGAGAATCTGTTTTTTGTCCCCCATTCATTGCCCAAACATTTTTCTCCCTTTCTAGTGTGTGTGGATCATGTCATGGAATGTGTAAGACCTAATCATCAGGTAGGTGGTTCCATATTCTTCCAATGTTTGATGAATATTTATTTATCTTTTTTTATAAAAAGTATATAAAAACTAATTGGATTTATTAATGATTGACTAATTTCTATGTGTAATACATTTTCTTTGGGAAAATTTGGTTTTCCCGTCCTTTTGTTAAAAGAATTATTTGTTTTTAAACAATTGTGAAATGGATTGTGAAATTCATTTTCCAAGAATGTTTTAAATGAAAATTTGGTTGTCTGATTTTTTTATGAAAAGTGAAAACCCCTTGGATATTTATTTGATATATTATACACATGGTAGCCTTGGGTACTTAGGTATATGTTTCAGTATTGGGCCTCATCCATTGGTATTGTTAGGGGGATCAAATACTGGGGTGTTTCTCTATTCCTAGACCATATATGTATTGTCTCTATGAATTGATTGGTGTCATAGGGGGTTCATTTTCAAGTGTGTTCCTACGTTCTATAGATTATAACTCATAAGGTATAGGGAATTTTATGTGCACTATTATTTTATCGAGATTGAAGTATGAGTGGCCTCTCATGCCTGACATTATGGTATCATTGGGATATTTTCATTTATGTGTTTTATTTTTAATTGTCAGTTTTATATGATATGAGAAATAATTTTATTATAATAAATGTATATTTAGAATTATGCATTAAAACTATTTTACATAGTTTTTCAAAAAGTCTTGATAACCGATAATTGTTTAACATGATTTTGATATTAAAATGATTTAATTATTATCTTGCCTTATTTAATTTTAATGTGATAATATTGGGATTATTATATATATATATATATGACTTGGAACACCTAGTTGGGATACTACATAGACTATTTACCTCCCACCCCACACACTCACTTGGGGGGTTTATAGACGTTGTTTTATATGATGTAGGAATGGGCATGAAGCACTATGTGGTGGAGAGGTTTCTGTTATCTGGATTTGATTAGCTGTTGGGGCATGGTCCATGAATATCATGTGGAATAGTGGTTCCAAATTTTAGTTTTTTATATTTGGTTATTTCAGGTTATTGAATTTGGGTTTCTATCAAGCTAGGTTTGTGTTATAATACATCTACATGTATTTTTCTGATTTATGAAATATTAGTTTTATAGTTTTATTTCTATATATATTCCATGTACCTTTTTTTGGATGGGTGAAATTATTCCCTCTAGTGGTTTTAGATTCTTGGATTCTAGTTTCCAACTCAGGGGGATTTGTAATGCGTTTTGGGACATTATGTGGTTTGGTTTAAATCCTAGTGGGATGGGTATTCATGTTGGTATGGGACAATTTGGTATCAAAGTGGGTTCTTCCTCAAGTGTCCTCATCATGGGATATCAGGTAGATAAGAGATAGTATTTTTAGAACTTTTTTAGTAGATTTTTGTGAGAACCTAGCAAGCTCATTCTATAAGGAGCCTTAAGTTACCATGTAAAGTGGGGATGTGTTTCTTCTATGTTGCGATTTTCAAGGTAATATCATTTTTCCTTATGATATAAGTGTTTAACTAGATATTATCTTATTGAAACATAATTTCATTCTATTTTTTGGCATGCATAAATCATGCATCCAAGATTAAATTCATGGGATACTCAGGAGGGGAAATGAGAGATGCTCATCTAGGGAATCCTCTATGGATCAAAATCTATTAGAAGCTATAATATAGGTAGTTCATGCTATGAACCAGATTTTAACACATGGTTATAACCAATAATTTGAGATGAAACAATGTGTTAAGTGAGAAACAGATCAATCTAGATATTTATTACATGAGAATCCCCCATTCTTTGAGGGTATGAATGAACCCCATGTGGTGGAGGACTAGATTATCACAATCAATCAACTATTTGACTTCCTGGACATACCTGATTCTATCAAGGTGAAATTCATTGTGTTCAAGATCATTTGTCCAAGAAAAATAAAGGGGTATACCATAATATATGAAAATTGGAAAATGATTTCAGATTGGGGGAGCTTCAAGACACTATTATATCAGCAGTTCTAACCCAATTCATTTATGATATTGAATTCTCTAGAGTTTCTGTCATTACTTCATGAAGAGTTCATGATGTCAGAGTTCATTAGAATTCTTGTACTGATATGTCATTTTTCTCTAAACGTGGTCATGAATCATCATATGGAAGATTATAAATACATAAATTATTTGTGACCATATATCATATTATAGGTAAATATAATAATTCTTTTCCACATATGATGTGGCAGTAAAAATGACTATAATGACAGAACTGATCATAGTAGGATGGATTGGATTTTTTGGTACATCTCTTCCACCCATTTTTTGCTTTAGTGGTGCAAATGGAAGGAAGAGGATGTATCAGGATAATCAAAAGGGTGGTAGAGGTGGTTCATAGAAGAAGGTATCCTCTACACCATCATTAGTTGGAAAAAAATGTTCCCTTCGATTCCCATTAGTGTTGAAAAGTAAGACACACACGATGGTATTCTCCCAAGACTATAAAAATTTTCATAACATGTGGCTTCCAAGTCCATCTATAATGTTCTATCATTAATTATCTACAACACATTATGGTTAGGTATCTTCATCACCCATGTCCACTAAAACACTGTCCAATTCTTCAATGTCCATCGAGATCCTTCTATAAGAATCAATAGTGAAAGACCTTTTCATAGTGGATGAGTTTTCAATAGAGGTTGATGAGGACCTCAATATACTACGAGGTAACATGTTTATTGAATCATTTATAGAAAATGATTTGTTCTATATTGGTTCCCAGATCATTTTTATATCCTTCCATTTTATTTTCATACAGAATCTTTTAATAGAGCTGATGAACTTTGTTATATAGCTGGACACACCTCTTAGAAAGAGGGAAAAGAAATTTATTTTCCACATTATACTCTATTGATATCTGATGCAGTATTAGTATAATATTTATTAGTTTTTTTTCTATATCCTTTTTAAATCACTATTGAGCTTGATATTATAGTATCCCATCATGTATAAAATTATTTTTATCCTCGACATGTTTTATTATCAACTACCGATGGGATCTATTATGTGTTTTAAGGAGATTGGTAATTGAAGACTATTCATACAAGACCACACCTCCTAGAGCTCAAGATTTTATTATCATATGTAACATTGGAGCCTAATGATTTTCCATTCATGTAGATATTACATTGGCTGTTCAGGACTTCATATATATTTTCTCTGATGACTTCTCTAGTCATCCACTAATAAGGGGGGAAGAGTTATCAATTAATCTGGTGTAGTGTATGTAGTATATTTCTATACACACTTATCTTATTATACCTACTGATCTAGAGAGGTATAAAGTATAACTAGATGATCTACATGAGATTGGATTTATTTATCTGAGTGTTTCACCATGGGAAGCCATTGGGAAAATTTTCAAGATTTATGATGGTTCTTTATGTCTTTGTGTAAACTATAAAAATCTTAATTATGTTACTATTAAGAATAAATACCCTTTTCCTTTGTGGATGGCATCTCTGATCAGTTATAATGAGTGATGTGGTTTTTGAAAATTTATATTTGGTTAAGATATCATTTTCTCAAGGATTAATATTATGATAACCTAAATACTATTTTCATTAGTATGTGTAGGTATTATGAATATCTTTTAATGGATTTTGACTTGAATAATTATTCATTAGATTTTATGGCCTTTAAAAACCAGATTTTACATATGCATCTTATCCCCTTTTTCATGGTTTATGTTGATGATATCTTAGATTATTTGAGATTTTAGAATGAGAATGACCGCAATTTTTTCTATTTTTGGAAATCATGAAGAGTCACCTACATTTTCATAAGGGTTTGAAAAGAAAACATCTAGGTCCAAAAAAGGGAAGATATTGGGGGAAATGATTTTCGAACATATCCATTAACATAATCCTAAGAAGGTGGAGGCTTTATTGTCAAGGTAATAACCACCTAATATATTTGAGATATCATGATTCTTGTTTTTGGATGGATATTATCAATGGATTATGATTGATTTAACAATGTTACCCTATCATTTAACTACTCTTACTATTAAAGCAGTGAAATTAACTTGGGGCAGTATGTTTTTTGTCATATTTTCGGTAATTGAAATATATTCTACTATATTCATCTCATATAATCTTACCTTAGTCAGATAATGGTTATATAGTATATTGTGATGCTTTCAGTGATGGTCTGGGTTGTGTGGTTATGTATAATGACCATTTTTTGGCCCAAGAATCTCACATGGTTCATCCAATTGAGAAAATTTACCCCACTTATGATTTGGATCTTTCCACTACTATGCATGAACATAAGTGTTTGAGACAATATCTTTTTAGGGAGAATCTCAAAGTCCTTTTTGATCATAAGAGTTTGGGATATGTATTTTATCATAAGGGAATGGATATATAGTAGAGTAAGTTAGTGTAGTAACTATTGGTGTTAAATTTTGACATTGTATACGTTGATTGAAAGGGAACACTATTGCTAAACCCTCAGTAGTAATTTTCCATTGTACCCTATCATAGAATTTAAGGAGGTATTGAACATCAAGTTTATTTTTACCTATTGGAATATTGATGCATATGATAATTATTCAGGTATACTTCTTTCCACTTTCCAATTTTCATGATCCCCCCTTTAGTATAATCTTTTTCTATAGTTGAAGGATGATGAGTTTAGAGGAATCTGAGAAACCCTATATAGAAGGGAGACTGTTTCTAGTTGGCCTTTTCCTACTGATGGCATTTTTCATTTTGGGGATCAATTTTTTATCACATAATCTATAAAAACTCAATTTTTCCTGATTATTATATTTTTTCATGGTCCATTCCCCCTAGAACTATGAATATGTATTATGACATGAGAAATAATTTCTGGTGGCCAGGTATAAAGCATTAAATTACTAAATAAGTGTCTCATTATTACACCTCATAGTAGATAAAGCCAGAGTACCAAAATACTTTTGGTCTTCTCCAGTCTCATTCGATTTTAGTTTGCAAAAGGGGTATGGTTTCCTTGAACATAATTATTGGATTACATTAAACTCCCTTGCAATAGAATTATATCTGTGTGGTGATTAAATAGTAGGTGAAATCATCAGATTTATTTTTGATCAAGGACACCTCCATAGTGGACGATGTAGGTAAGAAATAATTATAAGATATTACGAGGTTTTATGGGGTCCCCTCTACCATTTTCAATTAAAGTGATCCTAGATTTACCACCCAATTTTTTGAAGCATCTCCAAGTTTCAATTAGGACTCATTTTAGATTTTTGGTAGTTTAGCATTGAATAATGATGGTAGATGGAGAAAAATATTTAGATTATGGAGGATCTACTTTGTGGTGTGTCATGGATTTCAGTGGATCAAGGGATTTCTATATGTGACTAGTTGAGTTCACATATAAAAATAGTTATTAGTCATTTATCAGAATGGATCCCTTCGAGGCTTTTTATGGTTTCTTATGCGAGTGACCTCTTTGTTTGTAAGAGGATGATGAGTCCACTCTTATGGTACTGAGTCATATTTTGTATATGTAACACCCAATTATTTCCAAATTATAATGTAATTTTTGATAGTCTGTATGACATAAAACACTAATTTTAAACAAACTACAAAATATTATTATTTAAATATGATCATTATAGCCTAGCCATTTATTTTGTGGGTATAAATAGGTTCAAAAACAATATAATATATAGATATATATAAAGTTCATAATAAATACAAATGTATTTATTTTTTTAGGAAACAAGCACTCGATTTTTAGTAAATTCATTTTATTCTTTAAAAATATGTTTCCTTCAAAAATTATTTTTATTGTTTTTTGTAAGAATATAGTATATTTATCTTTTTATCATTTATAAAAACTAGTTTATATAAATAAATATGTTTTTTAAATCATAATATAGAATTTATCATGAGTTGATGTTTTCTATATTTCTAAAACGATTTATTATTAGTGAATACTGAAAAATACTAATTCTCATCAAAAACTGTATTTTTGTTTCAAGAACATACAATGTTAAATTTTATATTAAAAAATTATCAAGGTAAATTTATTTCTCTTATATTATTAATAATACAATTAATTTTACTATAATTAATTTTAACATTGAATTTCGAATAAGAACATTTATATACTCAAAAGGCATTTTTTCAGGGAAAAAATGTTTTTTAGTGTGTTTTTCATTTTCATTTTTATTTAATTTCTAAATATTTATGAAATTAAATCACGAAAAATGTATAACATATTTTTAATCATTAGGTTCAAATTTCTAAATAGGTCCCGTTTAGTTTTTTTCAATATGAATAATAACCATAATAATTTTTTGTTCCCATAGTAATGGTAACATGAATTACTTAGGGTTAAAATTAATTCTTTAAGGCACCGAATTCATTAAAAAACTTCCATTGATTTATTTTTATGAGAATATTTCGTCCATGATAAATAGTAATTCCAAAACATGACATGTTAAATTTAATATTGATTTTGAAATTTTTTATATTTATGTAAAAGATAATGTCAAACTTCTCACTTTATTGAGTTTAATATCTATAGTAATTAATGATAGGGATAACAACAACATATTTGAAATTAAAAATAGAAATTTGATATACTAATGATTATTTATCATGGTAATTTGTTTATACTTTTTATTAATGAAATAATTACCTTAAATGCTTATCAAACCCGAACACAATTCTTTCACATGATGTGTAAAAATCAAGTATATGACTTTAAAAACTCTATAAGTAATATGTTTTGGGTCATATAAAGAAAAAAAAATAATTTCGAAGATAAATATAACATTTTTCTGATGTTTTAAAGGTTTATATTCAAATTCCATGTAATGAATCGACTCAGGTTTCCCTCAAACTCATCACCTCACCCAATATGTTACATAACTGAAGGGTGTTCTCGATCCTCATAGGCTGGGGAAAAGCCCCTAAGAATCAAAAAAAATTGAGGGAATGATTTCTGACAACCCGAAGAACAACAGGGAATACATATATCTATATATATCAAGAATGTAATAGTGGAAGAACTTCCAATATATATTCCATAACTGTATGGAAAACCATAGAAATAGAGAAACTGTAACCATAGATAAACTCCAAAAGGCAAGCCCAACTACAAAGGAATAAAAAAATGATACTCCAAATGATGGTACAGATGTACTCCAAGAATCTCACCACCAGATACCCAAAAAGCTGACACAATCCTCGCCGCCTCACTAAGTCACCTTGCCTTTCCATGCACTAGAATACAAACAATGGTCTACGAACCACTGAAGAGGTGTGCAGGGTTTGATCTCACAAGATGAGTAGGATCCCACCTAGGTCTTCCATAACAATTATCTTTATAAAAACTCTTGTATTCTCATTTTAAATAAAAACATGGCATGATAAAATGTAAATAATTTTTATAGAAATCCCGGTAAACATTTGCTTTTTTCCATAGTTATAAACCAATGTAGGCACATCAGTTTCACAACATAACTTCTATATCATTTTCACAAGCATAAATATTCATATCATGGTTAACATAGTAAGACATGTGGTGAAAAACAAAACAAGAAGTATCACAACACCATGGAATACTATTTGTGCATACCACTGACTACTCGTAACACAATAATCAAGTGCAAAAAAACTAAACCCTGAAAACATGCCTTTGAAGAAGAGGAATACTTATATATATATCAAGAAATAAATAGTGTAAGAACTTGAAATATATATGCCATAACTGTAGTGAAAACCGCAGAAATAGAAAAACTGTAACAGTTGCTAAACTTTAAAAAACAATTCCAACTAAAATGGACTAAAAAACCAAATGCTACTCCAAATGATGGTATAGACGGACTCCCACGATCTCACCACTAGCTACCCAAAATGCTGACACGATCCTCACAGCCTCACTACGGCACCATTCCTTTCCCTGTACTAGAAGACAAACAGTGTTCTACACACCACTTAATAGGTGAACATGGTTTGAGCTAACATTCTTAGTTGGATCCCACCCAGGTGTTCCATAACTACTATCTATATAAAAAATATTATATGACCATTTTAATTACAAATATGCCATGGTATGAAGTAAATAATTTTTATAGAATCATGGTAAACATTTCCATTTTTTCATAGTTCTAAACCAAAGCAGTTATATCAGTTTCCCAACATATTTTACATATCATTTTCACAAGCATAAACATGCATATCATGGCTAACTCAGAAAGGAAAGCAGTAAAAAACAAAAGAAGAGGTAACACAACACTAAGGAATACTATAATTGAAGGGCCTGGACTACTCATAGAACAACAATCAAGTGAAAAAAAAACTAATCCTAGAACACATTCCTATGAAGAAGAGGAATACCCCATTATTAAACCCAAAATAATTCAAAATAATTTACCCTGAAAAAAGTCTTAGGAAATAGAGGAAATCCCCAAGAAAAACATTCTTAATAATCCCAAAAATAATTGATGATGGTTTTTAGATAAACCTTCCACCTATGTACCTAAGATAACCCATGTGATCAATTCCACAAACCAATTTTTATTATCTGCAAACCATTAAAAAAATTTCACAATCCATTTTTAGAAACAAGGGAAAAACCATTTGACTTTTAAAACCATTTTTCAATACAAAGGAAAAAATCATAATGATTTAATAAATCAGTTTATAAAGAAAAACAAGTCGGTTTATTATTACATTCTAGATACGAGACCACCTGCCTCATAACTTGGTTCGCACATGCCCTCAATGGAATTAAACAATAATGAAAAGAAACCACAATAGTGTAGGACCTAAAATAAAACCCAAAAATCATAGGATTAATTCATTTTAGAATAAAATTGGTCGACGGGTAGAAGAAAACCCACATACCTCAAGAATGAAAATCTGATGCACCACAACTAACTAATGAACAGGCTCCAAAACAATATCTCACAAAAGATTTATAAGAACACACAATGGATCTTTCTAACTAGATCAAAACATCCAATAACCCAATGATAGGGTTCAGTCATGATAAAAAATAATTAAGACCTGAAATAACACATACCAGGAGAGATTCACCATAGAGACAATGAATATCCAAAGCCGATCGTATCAATCCAGAAGTAAAGGAACCTTTAAAAATTTCCTCGGAGAATCCTTGGGTCAAAAGAAAGGAATATTCAGTAAAAGGAGAAAACCAAAACTACCAATCATGCATTTTAATCCTAGATATGAGCCTGGTCATGACTTGTAACCCCTAGTCTCATCAAGAAGGACACACTAGATAATTAAACTAAAACCCATATCCCTGGATTAAAAATCCCTAATTAAAACCCTACATGATGTGTAACAACCATTCACGATGTACACCAATTCATGATGTGATAACCCCTTTCACAACTTGTACACAACATCTAGTGCACGATGTGTACCTCTAGTACCCGACAAGTACCTAGTCAGCAGCCTGTATGAATTCCATAAAATAGATTCTACAGACTATGATGCTAAATGGATCTTAGGGAAATGGAATAACATTCCCAATCATGTTAAGAGGATGTTATAAACTCTTAACCATAAGGACATTCCATCCCTATGAATTCATGTGGAAGATGTAATATTTGTAGAGAGATGAGGCCATTGCACCCTCATCAATGATTAACATTCCCAAGTCTCATTAGAAAATGATCCTTGCTTCCATAGAACACTGACCATAAGAATTAACTTCTCATGACTGACTTTCACTTGAGAGTCAATGATCTCTACTTTTTCGTCAGGAAAAGAAGCATATAGCTCTTACACAATTTCTTACAAACATATAATGTGAGTAGGATTGGGGTGGTACATCCTGATATGAGATACGTGGAAAACATCATGGGTTCCAATCTGTTGAATCAGAAAATATAACTAATAAGCAACCTATCCAAGCTATTCAGTGATCTCAAATGGTCCAATATATCTTGGATTCTTCTTCAAATATAATCAAAGCCTACTGTGACACAAATGGGGAGAAATATTCCAGAAAAACAAGTCACCTATGGAAAACTCCAAAGGACAAAGTCACCAATTTGCATACGATTTCTATCAACTATGGGCTATAAACAAACACTGTCACACATCCTGAATCTTCACACACATCTCCTGAACCAAAATTGGTCTAAGGAAAGATAATTCTCCCACCACATCCCAAAAAAGGTGATCTAAACAGGTTTCCATAAAATGCCTCTAAGGGATCTATTCTTATTGATGAATGATATATTTTGTTTTATATGAACTCAAATCGTCTTATATAGCTATCCAATGATCCTCCAAAATCAAAGACATAGGAAGAATCATATCTTCTAGGATCTGAAACACACGGTCCATCTCACAGTCTATCTATGGATAGTAATTTGTGCTCAACATGATCCGAGTTCCCATTGCCTCTTTAAGACTTCTCCAAAACCTCGAGGTAAACATAGAATAACTATATGAAACAATAGAATAAGGAATCCCATATAACCCCACTATCTCCATCACATATAGATTACCCAGATCATCGACTTTAGTGTTGTTGTTGATCGGAAATAAATGAGAAGACTTCGTTAACTAATAAAAACCACCTAGATATCTTTCTTTCATCAGGGTGTCCATTTAAACCCAACAACAGAATCAAGGGAAACCTTATCCCATTTGTAAACCAGCATCGGAAGTTGTTGAACCATATCAAAAGGTTTCAATTGATCTACCTTTATCTATTGGGAGGTGTATTAGGAGGACACATAATCTGTAACGTCACGCTTCATACCCAGCAACCAGAATCTTCTTCTCATGTCATAATACATATTCATAGCACCAGGATGATTAAAACATGATGAAATATAACAATCAAACTAGAATGAATGTCTCATAGGTAATGGGATGAAAAATCTCTTCTAGAATTAAAGTATTCCATCTGAAGAAAGAGACAACCAAAAAATGTCTCCCCACCATAATGTATTTCCTATGTCTTCTAAAACTCATCATCCTTCTGCTAAAATTTTGAAATAGACTATAAGAGAGATGATGATAACTGATAACTAGGAAGAAACATATTTGAAACATCATCCTGAGTGTCCAAGTACAACTGTGAAAAATGCTGCATAAGATTTCAGACATCTTTGATTCGAAAACAACATGTGATGGTACCTTCCTTCTAAGAGCGTCTGCAACAACATTCAATTTCCCATGGGTGTAAGAGATGTTGAAGTGAAATTTATGACTATAATCTATAAATTATGTGTTTCTGATATTCGTGTCTTTATGGGAAAAAATATAGCTCAATATCCTATGATTAGAGATGATCATGAACTTATCCCCCATGAGATAGTTAAACCAACACATAAATGCAGGAATTTATGCTGTAATATCTAAATCATGAGTGGGGTAATTATTCTCCTGTGGTCAAAGCTGACAAAATACATAATCTATGACATGGTTATCTTGTATAATCAGACATCCCAAAATAGTACAAGATGCATCAAAAAAACACCCTATACCACTTATCAGGCTCAGTTAAGATCAGAATATGATTCTATGTGAGAAGTTGTTTCAATTCATCCAAAGAAGACTAAAACATCGTATCCTATTTGAATTTCACCACTTTTTTGGTAAGACTAGTCAAAGGTGATGCCATCTTAAAGATATCCCAAACTAACTATCGTTAGTATCTATTAAGACCAAGGAAGTTTATGATTTCAAAGACCTTATATGGCTCCTTCCATGAAAAAACAACCTTTTTCCTTTTTTTTTGATCAACTAATAAGCCATTCTAAAAAATTTTGTTTCCCAAAAACATGACATCTTGAATATAAAAACTATATTTTGAAAGAATTCCATAAACATTGTGATTTATTAGAATTTCCATATCCAAACTCAGAAGGTTCTCATGCTCATGATCAGATTTCAAATAAAATATTGTATTATCCACAAACACTACCACAAAAGATTCTAGATAATGATAGAATATTCTACACATCAAAGCCAGAAAAACTATAGGAATGTTAGTCAGACCAAAAATAATTACAAGATATTCATAATGGCCATACCTTCTCCTAACATCTATCATCAGTATATCATACTCATCAAATCTGAGTTGATAATAACTTGACTGAAGAGCAATCTTTGAAAACCACATTCCCTCGTCAACTGATCAAACAAATCATCCACATAAAGAAAATGATATTTGTTCTTAAATGTTTCCCAACTCCACATAAAATAGTCTACATATAAATGAAGTGAACTATCTTCTTTATTGGAAAAGATAATTGGGGCTTCATAAGTTGAAACAATATGGAAAATGAATCCTTTTAATAATAGGTCGTCCAAGAAATCTTGACCTCTTTCAGCTCTACTAGTTCTATATGAAAATAAGGCATCGATATCAGCTATGTACCTGGCACCAAGATAATCATAAACTATAACTCTCTATATCTGGAGGCATACTAGAGAAATCATTTTTGAAAATCAGTAATGTCTTGAAAAACAATGTGACAATCCAAAAAAAAAGTAATGTCATTAGGTGAAGGTACAATAGAAAACAAAAAACCCCTGAGCTCTGGGAATAAAGGTCCAGCAGGACTAGATCTCAGGTCTCACTCTCCCTGAAACACACGAGATCCCCCATAGGCAGTAAGAAACAAAACATGCTGACGATAACAACCAACCTTAGTTTAATGAGTGACACGCCAATCCATACCAATGATCACATCAATTAGACTCATATCAAGAATGAGAAAATACCTCACTCACTCTGTATTGGATTTCTTCATTGAACAAGGACACTGATACCCCTTATATTTCCTCAATCCAATAGGCATCTTTAACTACATTTTATAGGAAATAAGTTCCATTTAATGTTTATCTTCATCAGGAAACTGTGTTTATATATATGAGTGGGAGGCACCAGTTTCAAATAATGCGATTTATACTGAAGATTGAATATGAAGCATACCACTCCCTATTTTCGGAGTTGTATCAAATTGCATTATCCACTCTTCTAATACATGTAAATGCTTCACTCCTAAGTCCTGTGGATGGATCCTTGTAGTTGTTTAAGCTTCTGACTACACTCTAGTAACCTTTCGAGCTGATGAACCCCGACTATAATGAGGCGTAGTCATATAATGGAAGAAGTGTTGTAGATGACCAACAATTCTACAGCTATTGCACATATTTGTAGGCATAGGAAAATAATGTTTGGTGTTCCCTCCCTTTTCACACTGATAGAGAGTCATATCAATACTGCCAGCAGCAACATATAGTGTAGAGGATTCTTACTGATGAGACCCACCTCCACCACTTCTACGACGGTCCTGCCACTTCCTATTCTTCCCATGCACACCACTGAAGTTGTCACTGTATGGAATATAAGAGGTGGAAAATATAACATTTCCTTCCATATTTATCTCTACCATCATATATTTTCCCACTATCTCTACATAGGTAGAATGTTTCAGTTTAAACCCTTATGATATGAGTTCTAGTCGTAGACCATGCGAGTACCTCTAATCCTTTTGCTGGTCATTTGTTACCACATCTAAAGAAAAATGGACAATAATGGAAAATAAATTAGTGTGTTCCAACACCAAACTCTATACTTAAAGAAAATATAGGAACTCTAGTGAAATTTCCAATATCAGAGACTCTAGAAAAAACTACTAAAAGAATAGGGTTCTGAATCCCTTCTAATACAAGTCCATATGTTTGTTTTCCTAGACTTTAAAATCCATCCCACACTTACCGGAACTTGTGATCTTGATCAATACACATTTTAACTGAATATTCTCAGGTGTATCTAATAATTAGAATATTTGATCTATCATGTTGATCCAATCATCCACCTCTTGAGGTTCAGTCATTCGTTTAAAGGAAATTATATTCTTATGTAAGAACTCTCGCGATAAATATATATCTCCTCCAGCTCCTAGTAATACCTCAACAATAGTGTTCTAAATCATTGTACATCCTTATCATTGAAACAAACTGCCCATATGATTTTTTCAATGAGGTTCTGATCTATTGGTGGGTTCCCCATAGGATCATTAACTACACCTTTCTGAGGAACTCGTGGAAGACATCTCGGAGGGAAACTGATGCACACCAAAACATGAGAACTATCAGACTACATAACAAAAACCAATAAGCTAAAAAATATATTTTTAAAACAAAAACCAATAATGGAGACAAACATCCCAACATCCCATGGAAACTTGAGTCTCATTACAACAATATTCGGCAAGGCACTTATGACAACATACCCCTCAGGTCCTGACAATCATATATCCAGTCTAACAGATGTCCCAAGACAAAGAATATTGAGGATATACCACCTCTAATACCAAAATATATTAAAGAGACCCA
Organism: Viscum album; assembly: GCA_963277665.1. Classification (NCBI taxonomy): domain Eukaryota; kingdom Viridiplantae; phylum Streptophyta; class Magnoliopsida; order Santalales; family Viscaceae; genus Viscum; species Viscum album. The sequence continues at coordinate 1,600,102,757 of OY728141.1, forward strand.
GGTTTCAATTAAACAAAACACTGGAACTGATCTATGACATACCCTAAGAATTTTCCTAATCCCCACAGTCTTGCGACAAGCACCAGAGAATCAAACCACAATACCAAGGGAACGATTTTTCCCATCCTGAACAAAAACATGGAAGTAGTATCTATATAAAGATAAAGAAATAGTGGAATAACAATGAATATATATTCCATTACTATAGGGAAATAATCAGAAATATAAAAAATGTAACAGTAGATAACTCCAAAATACAGGTCCAACTCCAAAGGACTAAAAACCAAACAGCTACACCAAATGATTGTATGGACGAACTCCAACCATCTTATAAAAAACTACCAACACATTGACATGAACATCACCGTCTAACTATGGTGCATTTTTTTTCCCTGCACTAGAAGACAAAAAAATCTCTACACACCGCCGAAGAGGTGCACAAGGTGGTGTGAGATAACAGGCTCAGTAGGTTCCCCCAAAGGTGTTCTAAAACAAGCCTCTAAAAAATCAGTATTCTCACTTTTAATAAAAATATGGAATGATAAGTAGTAAATTAGTTTTATAGAAAACATGGTAAACATTTACATTTTTCTATTGTTCCAAACAAAAGTAGGTATATCAGTTTCAAAACAAATTTTCCATATCAGTTTTCACAAGCATAAACTTGTATATCAATGTTATCTTAGAAAAATGTAGTACAAAACAGAAGCATGTGTATCAAAACACTAAGGAACACTATAGGTCGAGGCCGCAAACTAGTTGTTAGTTCCATTAGGCTAGATTCCCTAAGATGGGGGTGAATCAAGGTATGAACGATTAAAAAAACTAACCCTTATGATATTGTTATGTTGTTAGAAAAAACACTTTTATCTATCCTCCCCATTGTAGAGTATGAACAAATCTTAAATCATGCATTGGACACATCAATTTTACTTGTTTCTCCCTCACTAGGCTATGTCCAAGGAGCAAATAGTAGTGATGTGCTAATGTACCAAATCTTACTATTAGTACACTACTATTTACAAGTTTGAAGTGGACTCACTATCCCGCCTAGTTTACAACTAATCCCAAATGAAAGATCACATCACTCTCAACTAAAGTGTTTTCATTACTTCTTCAGTAGATCCAATCATAGATTAAAGACTTTTAGATCCTTTCATTATCTCTAATGAATGCGTCCTTTAATGTTTATAGATTCTATGTTGATGTCCAAATTTTGTCCATGAATAAATACCCCTTTTCCACAGATCACTGGGCAACAACCTTTGTAAATACCTTCGTAAATCTCCCTAATTTGTGAAGCTCCAAATATTGAAAAGCTCAAAAAATCCATTGAAAAGTCCCTACTTCTTCCAAAGAACACTCCTTCAGAGAGCTCAGTGATTTTAGAGTACACTGTATTGCAGAGCACACCTCTTACCATAGCTCAAGCCTTCATAGGGCTCAATCCTTCATAGATCTTAGGTCATCATAGAGATCAAGCCACCACAGAGATACTTATATCATGAAGCACACTGAGCCAATGAAGAACACACTTCATTCAAAAAGATATGTTATCCTACGTGAAGCTCCTTACTTTCACGAAGCAAAAGATATCTGAAAACCTCCGTTGCGATTTGAGAGTTGCAATTTTTTTAAAAACTATCTCTTTTCGAAAGGGGGTCAAAGCCTATTTATAGGCAATTCCACTGACCCAAGAACCCTCCATGAAAATTCAGCGCCATGTCATCTCAAATCATCAATCTCTGAAATTTATGCCAAAATTCACTCTATATCATAAACCACCATGGTAATTTTCATATCATAGAGCTATTCAGAATTGTGTATCATTTCATCAATTCCTTTTCACCATCGCCACAATTCTCCCTCAAAATGATTTTCAATAATTCTATTTGCAAAGCTCCTCTTAATCGTGAGGTCACTATAAACATTATTCATGTCTTTGAAAAATATAATTCATGAATCCAATCTTCTTCAAACTATTGGATTTTCCATATATTTATGTGATCATTAAGGAAATCCACTTTTCACAATTCTCACAAAATCCCAAATTTTGGACCCCAAAAATTTGGTAAACACTGCAAACTGGCGCCACCTTTTATCTATTCGTTTATACTACCCCTAGATCTTCCACTCCATTTTAATGGCATTTTTTCAAAATGGATTGTCAAAATTTTCTGGAACATGATAATTTACCATGAAAACTGGGTTTTCCAACAAACACAACCAACCCAAAAAAAATATGCAATTTCTCCACGAGGGATTGTTTCCCAGCACTACTCATACCACAATAATCAATTGCACAAAAACAGATCCTAGAACAATATACTATGATGGAAAGGAATAACCCAGGAGTAAACCCCCAAAATAACAATATTGTTCTTCTAAAACAAAATGCCCAAAAAAATGTGGAAATCCACAAGACAAAACTTCTTTATAATCCCAAAATAGTTGATGATGGCCTCAAGGTAAACCTTCCTCCTAAGTACCAATGGTAACCCATGTGATCAATTTCACAAACAAATTTCGATGCTTTTAAAACCATTTCATAATCCATTTATCAAAAAACATGGAAGAACAATTTCTCTTTTAAAACCCATTTTCAACACACACAGACAACCATGACAATTTAATAAATCAGTTTATAGTGCAAAAAAGAAGGTTTATTATCATCTATTAGAGATGGAACCACCTAACTCAAAACTCAGGTCGCATACGCATGCAACAGAATCCACCAAAAATAAAAACCAACCACAACAGTAGAGGCCCTACAATCAAACCCAGACATCTTAGGATTAATTCTATTTAGCAGACAAAACGGTTGGTGGATAAAATAAAACACATATACCTTAAGAATAAACATCATCTGCACCACAACTGGCCAAGGAATGACCTCCAAAACTAGATATGACAATTGATCTTGATGAAGAAAACATTTATCATCCATGTTAGATCCACGAATCTAATAACACAAAATAGGGCGATATCCCAATCGACCACAATGAAGACCCAGAAAGAACACATACTCAGAGAGGTGCGCCATAGGAGAAATGAAGAACCAGTGCCGACTAGATCAATCCAGAAGGAATTGTTCTGCAAAAAATATCATTTGTGAAGCCTTGGGTCAAGAGAAATGAAGAACTAGAGAATAGACCAACCCAAAACTGGCGATCATCAATTTTAAAATTGGACGTGTGCTATGTCCCAACATGTAAACCCTAGTCACATCATGAAGGCCACGCTGGATAAGTACACTGAAAAACCCATTGCCTATGATTAGAAATCCATTATTTAAACTATACACAGTGAGTAACTATAATTCTTGATGTGTACTAGCCCAAAACATGGTCTCTTCTTTCAAGACATTTACATAACATCTAGTACAAGGTGTGTACCTCTGGTACACGATGTGTACCTGCTCTGCAGCCTGCAGAAAATCCAAAAAATAGCTTATATGGACTTTGAACAAAAAGGGAAATTAGAGAAATGGAAAAAATTACCTGATCATGGTAACAAGATGTTACATTCCATTACTTAATTTTATTCAATGTAAAATTACATTAATAGTTCTTAAAATTTTATTAATAGTTCTTTGGTAAAATTTATTTTATCAAATTATTAAAAAAAACATAGAAATATGGAAAGAGAAAATATGTTATTATAAATGCTCTAAAATTTCAACCCTTTCAATTTATGATCCAATTTATTCCTTGTATATAAAAATATATCCCTTTACTATTTAAATTTTCATTATTGTATTTAATATTATAATTGGTTAACCGATGGGTAAAATCAAATGACAATGATTAAATTGATATATAAACCTTTAAATTTTTAATTAGACTATTATAGTAATAAAATATATTACTAACATTCTAATTCATTCATTTTGGGGCCATTTTACTTTATTTAGACATATATTGTATTATAATATTTAACTTATTCCCAAAAAATGACATTAATGATATTTTATTATAAAAACTATTTTACTAAATGATTTAAAATTCGGAAAAATAATTTCTTTTTACAAGTTAATATTATATAGTTTAAAATATAAAATTTCTACCATTTATTTGTTTCTTATCTTTTTACAGTAACTTTCATGATAGTTAAAGACTACAAACATTGATATCCTAGTAATTCTGAAATTTTTCAAGAAGGGGTTAAAATTAAAAGATAAAAATAACGAAAAGGACAAAAATTGATCAAATATTATTTATTTAATGTATTTAATGTAATAATATTCATATCTTTTAATTATATGAACTGTTAACTAGTTTTTTTGTGAAAATTGGTATATATTAATTTAATACTTTAAGTAATTCCAAGAGTTCCCATCACCCACTTATAAAAGGGCACATCATCTCCTTGTTCATAATGTTTGAGACTTCTATATAATGGAATAAATAAAATAATAAAATAATATATTTCTTACATGCATTCTACTTATGATATTTCCCAAAGACCATCTATTAATGTATTAAGGGGTAACCCAAAAAAGGTTTTATAATAAAGATGTATAACTATTAATGGAGGTTTTCAATTTTTTTTCTTCTTTTACCATCTATAAGTACATTGTATCCACTATAATGTTGTTATTTTTTTAAAATATAAAATTTTTATGAATATGACGGAAAAACTCATCTTCCTTACATCCCATGTATAGGTAAATAATGATGCTCCTCGTACGCACATGTGGACTACCTCCTCCACAAAGCGATGTGATTCGGTTTTCACTTATATTTTACATGGATGGTAATAAGGAAAATTTTAATGAATATATATTATATACATGATATAATAAATATTCTATACTATTGAATTATTATTTACATTTCATTTGTTATATCCGTCAAAAAGTGAAAACAATGTTCGTTCGTATGTATAACATACCATTTCCATAAACCATGTATTTATTTTTTCTATCTATAAATTTTATAGATGAATATAAATGTATATAATAAATAATTATATATATAATGAATATATATATATATAATAAATCAATATAAGAATTCTTCAGATAATTTAACCATGAAAGAATTAATATACAACGACTGCTGAACATAAAAATTCATTAAAAATGAAGTAGTTGTGACCTGGAACAATTATTTTGTTAAGAAATTGTTAATACAATTTTATAAAGAATTATATGTAAATAATTTATATTATGATATATATAATTGTGGTAATCTAAAATATTTATAATAAATTTATACTTATTATATAGGAATTTCAAACTTATAGGAAGATAAAACGATACATGAGGTATATGATTTTCTTCTCATATTTATTTCTTTGAGACACATTCCATATTGAATACTTGATTCTTTGATATGGTGTATATACTACCATTGGATTCATTTTTCGATTATTATCAAGAAAATTATAGGTATTTACTTATACATATATTTTTCTCTATTTCATGTTATTTTTTTCTGAAGTTATGAAAGTTATAAATGATTTATGTTATAATCTTATTATTTATCAGTATAATATATAATTATGTTTATAATAAAGTAATTTTTTGAAATATCTTTTAGGAAGATGATTAATTTTTTCTATACTAGTTTTTTTGGGTGATTACATTTTCCTTAAATTTTACAATATTTATGTACTTAAGATACTAAAATAATATTTTTTAAATAAAATTAACTTTGTTTATCACTATGTTTGAAAATAAATTTTATCAATATACATGTTTCCTAAAATTTCCATCAATTTTTTTTAATATTCACATATTTTTAAATATAATTTTTACCATGATTGATTTTTTAATAAAAAATATTAAAATGAATCTTCTTTTCATTCTTTAAATGATTTAATTTTGACTTTTAACCTAAAACGTGAAATGATTATTTATTTGAACACATATGAAAAGAAAATAATTTCCTATTATCATGAATAATAATTTCATTAAATATTTCATTAAATGTTTCCAAGAGTATTTCAATGAATTTTTTTGCTTAATATTTGGAAATTTTTTTGATTTTAAGTGATTTCAATGTAAAAAAAGTTATTTACCCCATGAAAAGATCGAGTGATATTTTAAAAGAATCTTCATTTATGATAACATTCATTTATGTTACATATATCTTACTAGAGTTATGGTTAAATGATTATATTAAATTTCATTATTTTTTGAATGACGATAATGATGATTTAAAAATGACTCTATGAAACTTGTTTGTTTAAATTATGTTAAATATGTTAAGATGTAATATTTATTAAACATGATTCATCCACAAGATATTCTATGATGAAATGATGAATTTTTTATGAATTTTTTTTAATTCCCATAGGTTATGATTTGATGAATGTTTTTTGATCTTCTTTCACATATATATATGATTTTCATTATAGGATGGGTCAACCTAATTTATATAGCCCTTTAATAAATTTGGTAAAGATATATATCTAATGAGGTAACAATGATTAGATTGGGGGTGTTAAACGAGGTCAATAATGAAAAAATTACACAATTATAGTCTTGTGAGTGAACCATAACTATATATATGATAGAATATGGTGTGATCCCAATCCACAATGTTCGTTTTAGTAGTGTACCTTAACTATTGAAATGATTTTCTATACATGTTTTTATGCAACAAAATTATGTCTCAAACCATTTTTATGCTCTCATGGTTATTGTTATTTGATTTCATTTTGACAAAAGTCATATGAACTACAATGAATTAGTTTGTGACTCAAGATATTGATCTATGATTTGAAGGGTATTACTTTAAAATTCTAATTTCAAGTCCTCATAACCTTATTATCAAGATATGGTTTAGTAATCATTGATATCTCACTTATTTACTCTTAATGAGCATATAAGATCACCATTTATTATAATTATTTTCCCCATATTATGAATAAATGTTTAAAGTATAACATGTCTATGATGGTAACTAGCTATGAATAAATAAGTGTCAGATGATGTTAATCTTTTATGAACTAGTTATTAGTTATTCATGTTTCGAAAGACACTAAAATGTTTTAGTTATAGAATATATCAGAATTTTAGGTAATGAATATCCATATAATTGGATTTAATATTTATGCATGAGATTTTTGGTCCACTATACTTTGTATCAAAGTATATTTTAGTTATTCTTTAGATATTATTGCTATAAAAATTTGGTGAAGAACACGGGGATAATTCTATCTATAAGATAACATCGTTCCATTTTTTATGAAATAAATATTGTGGTTTTCTTTGAAATACATCCATGTGTGCATAATATAAGTATATATAATTTTGGAACATATGAATATAAGGTTAATAATCCTAAAAATAGTTGTTCCTGTATATCTAAACCATCATTCTGGTGAACATTGAATATTACCTTACATGACACTCTAAGAGGATATTATTTTGTTAAATAAAATTTTATTTATGAACCATTATGATATAATTTAATAGATAATGACCATATATAATCTAGGTTATACCTAAGGATCCATAGATTAATAATAATGAGTTATGATTTAAAAATATTATGAATAATATTTCATTCTTATATAATGGATCACTCAGATTATTATATATTTATGATTACACCTATCTTTTTTATTCTTTTAGTCAATGTCTGGAACTGAAATATATCATGCTAAAAGTGAATTTGATGGAAATTGAAATTATTTTCCACCTAAAAAATAAATTGCATGAGATTTGGAATTAAAAAACCTTATTATTATACATAATATCTTATCCCATTATTTGATTGATAACCTCAACATGGAAGAGTTTCCTAAACCACATAATAAGAGAACAATAGTGTTTTATAAAGGCTATATAATAAAAAAGATGCAACTTCCTATATGCCTTGAATGTGTGAAAAATGACTAAATGGAATGTATCAATGGAATGAGAAGATATTTTTATGTGGAAATGAAGGGCATAGATAATGTAATTTTCAAGGATAAATGAAGATATTGATGGAGGGAAATGAAGCTCATCATATGGTTCAATGTATATTTCAATGATTTTATGTGGGGGTATGGGAATTATCCAAACCAATTCCAAAATCCAATGGTTAAATCTTATATAATTAATAGACATATCCCATGTCAATCGTTTAAGTGAATATATTGATGTTTTTATGTATTGTGATCCATGAATTTTGTTTTATAAGTTTATCAAGGACATTATATATATATATATATATAAGAATTTTGAAACATATTATGATTGTTCTATATTTTTTATTCTTTATGAATTTGAATACACATGTTGAATAGTGTCGATAACCAGGAAAAAAGATTTAGTGGTAAGGTGATAATATTTCATTTGGAAAATTGTGGAGATTGAAATAGTTGAATAAAATAGAATAGTATTGGTGAAATTTAAATTGTACTGATGAAAAATTTATTTATGTCATATCTGATTAAGTTTATTTCATTTTTTGATTTATGGAATATATTCAATAGTATGTGACTGTATTTGAGGGAAAAAATCATTTATATTTTTGGAGGATATATGTTTTTATTTTTGTTTAAAATTATGAATTATGGTTACTATAATAGATTAATATGTTTAGGATTCACCAAAATTACAAAGGCATAGATAACCATTTTGATGTTTTAAGTGAAGGTATTTTAAGTGATTTGAAACTTTTTCTAGGTTTTAGGAAGATTAATTTATCGAGGTTTAAATAATCCTTTGGGTTAGTAGTTGATTTTATGTTAATTTAATGATAGTTCATTGGATAGTGGGATATATATATTCTTGATTTTGGAAAATTTATTCATTAACAATGAAATATTTTTGGAGATATTTATGTTCAAGATAGGGATTTACATTAAGGTTAGTATCAAAATTTGATTCATGATATTTTGGAGAGGTTCATAACATTATAAAATTATATAGAGATTGATCATGGTGATTGATGATATTTTGAGAGATGTTTCAATAGGTTAAAGTATATGTAAACCTTAATTATAATATGTGGTTTTTCATGAAAGATAATTTGGGAAGAGAACAATAAAAACTAGGGTATGTAAGATCAAATGTATGAGATCATATTTGTGATTAAAAAATTCGTCAATAATTAGTTTTTCAAGGTTAATTAGGATGTATTGTTATTTTTTTGTGGAAAAATCTAGGTTGATCATTTGTTTTTTTTGTGTAAATTAAAATGTTAAATGTATTATATCTTTATATGAATGTTTATAAATTTTATATATTATGTTATATTGTCCTAACAATTTAGTTCAAGATAATATGTAATGATGGGAGTAATATCTGTCATCCTTTCACATAATATGTGATCCATTATAGGCTGATTTTAGTGTATTATGCATAAAAAATTCAATTTGAATACTCATTATTTGGAGAAAAATATGAGATTTGGTTGGAAAATGATTAATGGATGAAATTATAATATTTACGAATGTATATTTCCTTACCTTTTTAAGATAAATGGTAATGAATATCTCAACTCTATGAGTAGGATATTGAAACTCTTTGTACATAGGAATCCCTCTCTTTAGAATATTGTTTTTTCATTGCATTTGTTGGTTTAATTTTAAATCATAACTTTCCAATCCAGGGAATTGAAATAGGTAAAATATATTCCAAATTTATTATAATAAATAAAATATTATATAATATGTTCAAGTTAATTTTTATTGTTAATGAGTATTAAATAAATTAATTATCAAGGATAATGTTAAAATTGGTTTACAGGAGGGAAAAACTAATGATATAAGAATAAAAATTATCTAAAAACAAGTAAAACTAATATTTAATGTCTATATTTAATCACCATACTTATATGGTTAGATAATGATCCATTTTGGATCTTTTTAGTGAATGTAAAATGTTGTTATATATTTTTATTTTCAAAAATTCTATGTGTGTCCTCTCCCCAATTATAAACGGTCTCCCCCTATCCTCTCCCAATCACACTTACCAACCCTTTTTCTCTATAAATACCTATCCAAATACATTAAATACTTCCTTTAACATGTTTTAAGGTCATTATTTTGATTATAAATATCTTGTAGGAATGATTTTTTTATAAACCCAGAGGTTCTCTGAAGAAGATGAGTGGTTCTTTACCATGCTTTTTCATTTTATTTCTTTTTTCCACCTGTAGAAATTTTTTGTCAAATTTTATTATATAGTTACATCATTATATACTATTTACTCATATTTATTTATGTTATTTACATAACATATATCCATATCATATTCGATCTTATGGGAAAATGAAAAGTGGATCATTTGTATGGTGGACTACTACATAAAACACCAATGTAATTTTGTTCCCACGACCTCCTCTCACGAATGAATATATTAATTGAATTAGCATGGGTATATGATATTTTTGACATAATTTTTATTTTGTAAATATAATATCATGTATGTGTTGTTACCTTCATATATTTTTCAAAGATGATAACATTGCTTACCAGTTTATGTGGACTACCACCTCCTTGAAGCGATGTAATAAATGTTTCATTTTTTCGAATAGATAATAATAAGGAAAGATTTAATGAATATATATTTTATATATTATATAGAAATAATAATGTATTATTTAATTATTATTTACATTTTTATAAATCCATTATTCAAAAAAATGATATAATGTTCATGTGTACGTACGACCAACCACCTCCATGAATGATGTAATTCAATTTTCTATATTCATCATTTATGGTGGATGATAAATATGTATATACTTATTATATATTGTATTTTTTTTATTATTAACATTATTTATGTTATTAAACAATGATAAAACTAAAAAAGAAAAAACAATCAAACCAAAAAATATATGAAAAATAATGATCTTATTACTAGAAATAGTGATTTTAATAAATAATTATTAATAAATGGGTGATAAAATTTTATGAGTAAATAATATAAGATATTATTTATATGATTATGGTTCTATAATATATTTAAAATATTCCAATATTTATTATAATTGAGGTTTAAAAATGAAGGAATAATTTTGAGATATGAGGTACGGGATTTTCGTCTAACTTTTATCTCTCTAGGACACATGCCATATTCTCCACCTGTTTCTTTTTTGTGGTGTATATATAGAACATGAATGTAATTTATGATTTTTATCATAAATATTATGGAATATAATTATTCATATAGGGCTATTTATTTCATGGGGAATACAATTAAAATTTTAACAAAGTGGTAAGGATTCAATGATATAATCTCATTGTTTATCAGGATTGTTTATGATGGTGCTTCTGGAAATGAAATATAATTAACTATATATGATGAAAATGATAAAATTTATCATATTATATATATTTAAATAAATTAAATTTTTTAACATTTATTACCCCATCTTTATGTGCTCAAGAGACTAAAGTAATGTTTTCAACAAAAACTGTCCTTATTTCTCATATTGAATGAAAACTCTCTTCTACATTCATGTTTTCTAAAACTATTTATAGGAATGTTTTAAATGTTATAATATGAGGTTTTAAATTTATTATAAACCATGTTTTAATTTTTTATAAATTTGTTTTTATTAATCATCTTACCTCTTTTCTAAATGAGTTACTTTTTTATGTTTACTGAAAATGTGAAAAGAATGTTTGTTTTAACATGTAAAAAATCAAAAATATTTACTGATACCATGAGAACTCAGTGATGTGATGTTTCATTAAAAATATTCAAATGATAATTTCAATGAATATATTTCCATTAATATTTGGTTAATTATTAGTTTTAAATAGTTGTTTTTAAATTTGAAAGGTTATTTTCCTCAATAAATGTTCCCACTAATCTTTTAAAGCATTTTCCATATAAGATGATTAAATTTGATGTTAAATAGGACTTAAATTAGATATGATCCAACGATAAAATCATTATTCAGTTTATGTATGGTTTATGATTTTGATGATAAGATGTTTTTTAAACCCATTTCTTTTCTAGGTGTTATGATACGATGAACCGATGAAATTCTTTTGAATACCATTTCATTCCATGGGTCTTGATAAGATGATTGTTTGATGATATATTAAAAAATATATATAATTTACATTATTGTTTGACTGCTACCTATTTCTCCCTCAAATTCAATTGGTAATGATTAATTTTTTATGACATAAAAGGGTACATGAAAGGATCTCCCAAACCAAAAAAGGGTTACTTAGTAGGTCATCTAGAGCCTTAAAATTGATACAAGGAAGGTTATCCCAAGCCTAATGTTAGTATTCGAGTATATATACCCAACCCAAATGAAATTATACTTTATATTATCCCATGCGTTATGTAGTTATACATACAGTTAGCATAATACTAATATTTTTTGAATACCTTGGTGGGTAGTCATAACATAATATTTTGTATTCTTATGTGTAAATATGCCGAACACAGTAGCCAAGAGTTGATGAAAACTTTATTACTTTTTAATAAGATAAAATGAATAACATTGTGAAGTAAAAAATATCTTATAAGTGTAATGACTTGATCATTTTAACTGGTAATTGTTTTCTAAATAAATGTATGTTCTATTATATTGTTAGGTATTATATATGTATAACATAGATAAAAAAACATTCATAAATTACTGAAAATAACTATATTAGTAAATTACTAAAACTATTAAAATTCCAAATGTTATGTTGGTAAAAAAATAGAAAATAGAATAACTATAGTAAGAAAATTTTAATCATCTCTCGCACAAAAAATGTTATGGAAAAGAAATAGAAATATTTGTAAAAAAATTTCATTATAAAAAAATTATAAATGTAGAACCTCAAGATTAATTGTGTAGAATAATTAATGAATAAATGAAATATAATTTATATGAGGTAATGTGATATCTTTAGTAGTAATGTGACTGCTAGAATAATAACACAACTTTTGGGAATAGTAACCTGACCATTGGAAAATAGTTACCTAACCCTTGGAGCAATAATTTTACCGAAAAATAATAAAATTTAATATTAATAATATTTTTTTTTTATTATTTAAGTAAATAATTATATTCAAACACCATAAAATCAATATAATGATTTTAAAAAGTCAATGAAAATAAAATATCATTTTTAATTAATGTTGTTTTATTTCACTATATAGAAAATAACTTTTATATTCACATTTAAAATATCCCATGTTAAAAACAATATTGATCAAATGAATTTCATTTTTGAAATATGTACATCGATGTTTTCTAGGGGTTATTGTTTGGGTTGTTTTTCAAAATACATAAATTTTCAAGTGAATAATAAAAATGTTGTTTTTATAAACATCGTATATGAAATTACATAATTCATGATATAATAATTAAACTGAAATTTATAAACTTGTGCCCTAAAAAAATATTTAATTTCATAAATGATTTATTAAAATACTCGGAACATAATTTCTAGACCTAGAGAGGTATTAAAACAAGTGAATTCACTTTATAAAGGAGTTAAAAGTACTAAGACAATTATTTTATATTAATTTATGATTTATATTGTCAAAAAATTACAATTTAATGTTTTACCTATAATTTTTAATTTAATTTAATATTTTATTAAATAATACCCCTCTCCTCACACATAAATAACCCTTCCTCCTCCGTTGTAAAACCACTCCTCCATTACTTTTCAATTCAATGTATCTACACAAATCATATCAAACCACCCAACTCTAATCATAAAATGATTATAGTGCTTTAGAGAGGAAGTAATATAGAGAAGAGGGTATGTCCTCATCCATTCTCTCTCCCATTATCCTATCCTCTTTATATATTTCTCCACCCCTTTCAGACCCAAATCCTCTAGGGATAATTACATTTTTTTCATATTGTTAAATTAATTATTTTAAACTACTATATTTATTAAATTAATGGAATATTAAATTTCTATACATCCCATTCTCCATCTTTTGATAATGTGTTGTTTATAATCAATTTAACGCCAGTGAGGAGGTTTACAATTATTTTATTTTCCCTAACCATATTGATCATATTAAAAATAATTTTTAGTGGAGGTGTTCTACCTCATTGCATGCCCTCAACTCATGTTGTACCTGATGGACATGAAATTGATACCGCAGTAGATTTTGTGGTTCATTTGGAGGAGCAATTTTTTTCAAGGGAAAAAATTGTGGTTCCCTTTAAATGGTCTCTGCTGGGCATTTGTTTGCTACACCTGTGGTTGTCTTGGTGCATGCTGCTTCTAATAAGTGGATAATACCTACTGCTGATTCATCTTCCATTGGGCAGTTGGAGACTCGGCCTGCTGTTTTTGGTGATTCTGTGATGGAAAAATCCTCTTCTCAACGACTATTTTTCTCTAAAGAATAAACTTGTGGTTCCTTGAAAGGGGACCCTGATGGGAATATCTAACTTGCACCTGTACATTTTGTGCATGTTGATCCTGAGCAGGTGACAATGCATGTTGTTGACCCATCTTTCATTGGGAATTTAGAGACACATCCAACTGTTGGAGTGCTGGAAAAACCCTCTTCACAAAACATCATTGCAGGTGAAGTTTTTCTTGTATCTGGGAACTTACATTTGGAACCAGTGGCTCTGACAGCTGCTCCTCATTACATGGGGACAGAGAGACTTGAAAGCTCTGTGATGTCTAAGGCTTCTGTTCTGGCCTCTGAAGTCGACTTGGAGGCTCTATTGGAGGCTCACTTGTATGAAACTATGAAAGAAAATTTTTTAATGTGATGGAGTCTAAGAACTCTCCTAAATTGAATAGGCTTTACATGGAGAGAAGGGAGAGAAAAGGTAAGAATGCATTAATTGATTCAGTGGATAACTTGCCTAATCTGTCCAAGCAGGATACCATCAAGGAGTTTCAGCTAGGTGAATCTATTGGTGGTAGTCAAGGCATGGATGATGCGATGACTGTGGCTAACCAGGACAAAACAATCATTGAGATGGAGGCTACTGAATAGCATGATGCATGGTAGACCCCAAAGAAATGGAAAAGGGGGTGACGCCCGAGAGGCCGAGGGGGACGTGGACGTGGTGGTAGAAATAAGGGATAATGATTGTTCCTATTTGATTCGTTTGATGATGTATGTCAATTGTACCCTGAAATATCCTTGTTCCTCTGTGGTTTTTTTATAATAATTATTTTGGGCCACGGGGAAACCTATGGTCCAGAATTTTCTGGAATTATAATATTAATTTTACTAATGTGTATTTTACCGTCAAAAAATATAAAAATCGATGTAAAATGGGAAATTTTTAAGGAAAATGTGACATCAATAATCTTAATCATCAATAACAAAAAATTAATAAGTATAATTAAATATTAAAAATTGATTATTATTAAAGTAATCTGAAATAATTAACTTATGGTTAAAGTTGTAATAATCCCTTGTTTATTGTTCAGGTGGCGGAAAAGTGACAAAATAAAGAGGGATTTAAGGTAATGGGATTCTCGTAACCAACTCCCATTCAATATGATATAAAAAATTCATTTCATTTATGGAATTTAAATTCCTATACTATTCCATAAATATATATTTCAATATTATATACTTTTATTTTGTGGAATATAAATTTTCCACTTTTATTTATAATCCAAATACAATGACTTTTCAAAAGGATCTTCATTCCAAAACACATTTTTGAATCCTCTCATGTTGTTTCATCTTTGATCAAGAATGATGTTGTAAATGTGAAATATGTTCTCCCTTGTTAATGAGGATCTACAAGATTATTAATAAAATTATTCTTTATTAGTAACTTATAAAACCAACTACTTTCTATGGGTTATTTCGTTACTATGATTGTTATATGTTCTATGTATAATTAATGATTATGTGAATATTATGATGTGATGGGTGGGCACAAAATTATATATATCACTAATGAATTGTGAAATGTGATGTATCTCTTGAGATTATATGCATTATGAATTAAAATGATGATGAAGTTGTTTTTACAATGATGATATTATCATTTATGCACAACTTTTATGCATGAAGTTGTCACCATCATTTTTCACAACTATGTTTGGTATTTGACCTGTATGACATGATGCTTAATTATTATTCCTATTCAAAATTATGTTCCTTTATATGATGTTTCCCTCTAGATGTTTATGGTGATTATATTCTTATTACTTGATGATGTTTATATGAGAACCCATTTATTATTGATTCATTTCCCTTATTTCTCCCATTATTGGGATTTTAGATCCCTCATTTCTTAGATTTATATCCTAAGGTTACTATATATACTATGGAGACCATGATAGAATTATAAATATAAAGAACAATAATTGATTTAGTTTTTATTTTTATTTTCTACATGTTTTGTATGAACATAATTTCTAAAGACAATAAACCTTGTGATCCGGAATTTCTATCACTATTATGTTATATGTCATAAAAATGATGTAATTACAATTAAAGAAAAGTTGGGTCTCTATAGTAGGTATCAGAGCATGGTTTAGTAAATTTTGGAAATATGGTTAGAAAAATTATTGAAACCCATAAATATAAGTCTATGTATACATAAATATCTTGGAGGAATAATTTTTTATAATGTCTAAATATATTTATCCTATAAGATATTAATTTATAGTTAATTTGTGAATAAGAAAAAATTATTTAATCATGATTAGATGGGTATTTGTTTTAAAAAATTTAATAATTTAGAAAATTGTGGGATACAAGAGACACCATACCCGCAACTCATGTGAGGCGCAATGCAATTATTTTGTAATAGACATACCCAATTTAATGGGAGGTGGTGTTCAAAACATCATTGAAATTATTACCAAGAAATCTCAATATATGAAAATTTACTAAAATACATGGAATGTCTACATTTTCCAAAGAAATATCAACTATAAATTGATAACTTTATGCTACAATAACCACTAAAATATATTGGACATTTCAATCCACTTGTCTTAGAACAATGGAATATCACAATTGAGTAGATATTTCATATAACACCCTATGATTTTGAGATTTTGTTTCAAATTAAATTAATCTTTTGGATATTTTTCCTTTCATGCAATGCTGGAAAAAGTTATTTTATATTAAATAACTTTTTTTGAATTTCAGAAACTACAAAAAACCTAATCATTAACTTTCTCTACATGGAGCACTAAGGATATCTTTCATTACACGCAACAACGAGTTTACACGATGGCATGTTTAACACGCAAGACCATGTGTTACTGAATAATAACATATTATTTAATAATATATATAATAAAATATTAAAATATAAAATAGCCATTAAAAAGAATTTATAAATACTATTATGTAAAATATATAAATATATAGCTTTCAAAATATATATAATTAATTAATTAGTTTCAAATTATTTAAGAATGAATATAAGAACTTAATTGAATATAAATGGAGTATTTTTATAGAAAACTATTAACATGCTCACAAAGTTGTTTCAATTTGAATAAATTTAATTAATTAGTATGACATTTTATTTTAATATATATCTTATATATCCAAGTAAATATTTTTGTAATTATCAAATATATTTTACATGCATCAGATAAGAATAAATCCAACTTAACACATAAAACCAAATATTTTTATTATGGTAGTTTTACTGCCTTTTAATGGAGTCACAATTTTAAATAAATTTTTAGGAATTATAAAAAGTCTAAAATGTCAAAATAAACTTAATTTTTGAAAGTGGAGAATAGAAATTAGGTTATGATAATTTTTTTTTGAAATATTATATAAGGATTCATTTTTCTAAAGAATAATTAATAATACATGATTTTAATTAAGAACTGATTTTTGATATAATATATTTATAAGGATAAATTATATTTTAGATTATTTTCAATGTTTAATGAGATAATATATATAATAGTAAATTAAATTTAGGTTGTTGTAATTAATTTAATTTTGAAATTGACTATAAAAACATTGCAAACTTGAGAACGTTTTTACATTAAAAAACTGAATTATCGACCAGAATATGAAATTAAATTTAAATTAATTTCTGCTACATATATTTTTGGAATTTGGAAACATGTATTCCATATTTGAAATAATATTAATTTCTAATTTCTAATAAGTTAATCATAGTTTTTGGCCAAAAAATTACTGAAGTTATTAAAAATAACTACAAATATTAAGGCTAAATTGTGCTTAACAAGGAACTAAACCATAACATTAAGCCCTAAACTGACCAATAAACATTTTATAAATCCATTTTCTAGAAATTACATTATCCTATCCTCACATAACTTTACTTGGTACCATAATTGATGAACTTTCAATAAAAAAGAGTTAGTGTGGTTACATTCCATTTAAATAATACAAGAGTGCAACCCCACCTCTATTATAAATTGTGTCCTCTCCTCCCACTTCATCACACCACTCATGCCAAAATGTAATCATGAAAAATCTTCTTAATTATCTCACTAAAATCCCTAAATATCTCTTTAAATCCTCCCTTGGTCAAAATTCTCTCCATGGTAGCCCATTGGTGAAAACCAAAATGAGTTACCTGATTAAGAGGAAACAACCTCCCTCAAACTCCTTCCATTTATTTTCAATCTCCACTCCCTAAAATATTCTTATTCCATTAAAATATAACAACAACATTATCCTTGATATACTATACCTTTTTTAAGTTATTATTTCAACCTTCACTTACACACAAATCTGTCTAATTGGTAACGAACATACTTTTTACATGTAGGCGGACAACCACCTTGCTAAACAATGACTGTTAAATTTTACATGACCACCAATAATGGTGGCCATGATGATGAAAAATCTATTTATATATGTTACATATAAACTATATTATGTCTTTATGATTTTTTAATTATTTTTAATCAAACATATTTATACATTCCAATTTGTGTTGATATAATAATTTCGTATGAGGAAGTGCGGACTACCGCCCCCTCAAAGTGATGTGATTCGTTCTTAAAATACATGGAATGTATTAAATATAGATTTAGTGAATATATATGATATAAATTATATAATTAATCTACTTTAATAATGATATATATTCATATATATTTCATTCACTTTATTACTTTCAACACAACAATTAAACAAAAATAGTGTCCATCCATACATACACCTTGCCGTCTCCTTGGATGGTGTATTCTATTTAAAAATTATATATTATATGGATTATTATAAAAAAAATAATAGATATAAATTATATTAATATCAGGTTTTAAATTCTGTAATCATCATATATCTATATGGACCAATGCTATAACAAATGATAACACATGCGAAGAACAAATAGAATATTATCTGAAGTGAAACCATAACATGTGATTGTTAACAAGTTGGAAATATATGTTCATACTCAAAAAATTTATTTTATAAGATATAATAATATGTTTACTTAAAAGATTTATTACAAATTTAAATTTATTATACATGTGGTTTTAATGAGTATGGTGAGAGTTAATAAAAAAGGTCAGGGGATTTCATCTCACTTTTTATTTTCGGTGAGATACATGCTTTATTCACCGCCCATTGATTTTGAGTAGTGTGTATACTAACCAATTATTTATTATATTATTTTTATACTTAAATTTATGGGTATTTACATATCCAATTAACGACATTTATTTCATGGGATTTATGTTTCAAATTTTACTAAATTGGAAAAATAATTTTGCCTCAATTTTCTTTGTTGGAGACAATTGCCATGTTATGCAGCAATATTTTCTGATTAGGTTTATATGATTCCTTTGAAATATTAGATCATTAATCTATTTATTTTAATGATATTTATAGCTTCATGAAATTAAATTTTTATACATGGATATTATGATCTCATGTCCGCAAATGATAAGATATTACTGAAACAATCTCATCGCTTTTCAAGATTTTTTATACTTATGCTTCCTTTGATGAAATATTATGATCCATATCTCAATAGAACTCAAGAATATTATTATACTCTATTTATTAAACATATATCAATGTATTATTACTAATTTGCAATATTTTTTTAATTTATATAATTAAAAAATAAAAAAAATCAATGTATCTCTCTCGTTGATCGAAAATCTGTTTTATTTCGAAACCATTCTTTAAAAAATGTTTTTAAAAGATATTTGATGAAAATTTTCAACAAAATTGGATTTTTAAATGTTGTTTATATTTTTTTATGATTTAATTATATTTTTTAAATGTTATATTCAATGAATTGTTTTTCAAAACATTTTTCAGACAACTTTATATGTTTTTAATGATTCATCAATGAAACGGTTTTCCAAATGTTTTCCCTCATAATTTATATGTATTGAAGATTTTTTTTGAATAAAATGGTTTTTAAAATATTTTTATGTTTTATTGAAAAGTTTTTTCAAAATTATTTCAAATCCTCTTGATATATTTTCAAGGTTTTTTTACAAGAAAGTGATTTTAAAATTGTTTTATGTATCAAAAATACATTTTCAAAGAACAAATGATATTTTACTCATGAAATGTTTTTTAATGATATTTTAAAATTATTTTCCATCTAAGATGAAATCTGTTGATGTTACTCATTCCCTTTTAGGAGATATTGTAAATGTTATATTCATATGCTTTCTATTAATGTATTTTTATTAATGTAAAAATCTTTATGAAATCTATTTCAATTATATAGGCTATATGTTTATGAAATCTGTTTCTCGTTCAGGGGTTATGCTTTTGATTAATTTACTATAAGACCTATATCTTTTTCCGTAGGTTATGATATGTTTAAATGTTTATTATATCAATTTAAATTCATGGGTTATGATATTATTATTTATGGTCTTGTAGAAGATGCATTTATGATTTCACATGGGATGTGTGGGACTTATATCTCCCTCAAATTAATAGGGTAAAGATTTATATCTCACGAGATAGACATTGATGGAATGGGAAAGGAACTCAGTTGAGTAATATAGGCCTATAATGGGGGTTGTACCTGGTTTAGTAAAATAATTTTTCAGCAAAAATGTTCTTGGTAGTGATTCCTTGTATACTATGGAAATCATAATATATGCTTACGCGTCTGCCAAAATTCTACATTTTTTCCCTATGTTATGATTTCATATCTTAAGTCCTTTATTTCATTATGAATCTTGACTTATGATATACCAATCTTTATTCCATGATTCTTGTTTATGATATTTGATATGCACGATATGATCTTCTATTTTTTGGAAATATTTTTACACAAAATTCTGATTTTTATTCTTATATGTCTCCCTTGTTTACCCTTACTGAGCATCTGAGATCACCCATTTTTATTTTTCCTTCCCTAGGTTATGAAGATATGTATTATTTTTTATATGTATGTAAAGGGTGATAGTCCTGAAAAACCTAGTGGGACATGATGTATCTCCTTTATATACCAATGTCTATGTTTCCATGTTTCCAAAGGCACCATACTATTATATTCTTTGGGTTTCTATTTGTATAATGTCATAAGTATTCTCATGAAGTGGTGTAATTTTAATTTATGTCAAGATTGGGTTATTACTCTTGGTATCAGAGTGAGGGTTATGTTAACCTTTGGAAACTATGATGTGAAAACTTTAGTGATATCCCTAGATATATTTCTAAGGATATGTATAGGGTTGATTCAAAGGATATGTATAAGGATGAGTTAATGTTTAGGAAAATGTCCAATAATTTTGTTGAAGGACATAGTAAATGTTATCCTAGAAATACATCCCTATCTATAAATTAAAAGTAGATGTGGATATGGAACAAATGTACCTTGGAGTAACAACTCTGAAAAGATGTTCCAGGCCTGACTCGTGGTAATCTATTACATGACAACATGCTTTGTAGCAATCCTAGATTGACATTCCGAGGGTATATTCTTTTGGAATTCATAGAAACTTCATAAAAAATCATGAAGGTTTTAAATACGAGTGGGATATGAATATCTTAGGATAAACCTATGGTGTTGTAGATTGAGGATTGTGTCATGATTTAGACACCATATAAGTTATTATTTTAATAATTATGTGGTATTATTCGACTGTATGTGATGCTCGCACTATGCTTCTATTTTTAGTCATTGGAGAGAACTGGAACAAACTGGATTAACATTGAAATGTGATGGGTGATTTACTGATGTGAAGTCATGTGGTATGATCACTGGAAGGGAATATATCTAGATCATGACTAATCAGTTTTCATGGAACATGATTAAAAACATGTACCTTAACTAACTATTGAATGCACCAAGGAAGGGAAATTAGGAACTCAATAAGTGTTTGAGGAATGGAGACCATAAAGGATAGAGGATTTGGTTTCCTTTGTGTTAAGAATGTGGAAAAAATCAACAATGTGAATACCGTAAAGGAACAAAAATATGTTTTCATTATGGAAAATAATGACACAAAGATAGTTATTTCAAGGCAAAAATGAAGAGTTATGTTAACGAAATGTATTAGAATACTATAATCCTTAATAAATAATATAATTTTATGTGTTTTATGTGTGGAATAGATGATCATTATAAAACACATGGTCCCAAGATGAAAGATCCTGAAGGAAACCAACAAGGAGGTGCAATTAATGGTTACATTGTTTATGATGAAGGTAATACTGATGAAATGGGAAAGGAAAGAGGCATTTTATGATAAGATGTGATAATAATCTTAATTTTATAATGATGAATTGGAATAATAACTATTTTTTATGTATTTGGATTCAAAAAATTATGTTATATGAATCCTGAAATATACAAGGATTGTTCTACTTATGTTTTCACATAGTATTTACATGTATCTGTAAAATGTTTCTGATGGAATTTAGAATTGATTTAATGACACGGTTATATTTTGACTAGGGGAAGGTAACCATTAATTTTTTTATTTATTTGAATGTAATGTTGTTTGGATAATGTTACGTGGGGTATGGATAAGTAAATTAGAAGGTAATGAATACCTTAGAACTATGTTAGGACTTGTTGACAGGTGGTCTATGCTATCATTTATGAAGTTAAAAACATTTTTGGATTTAAATAATAGATCCAACATACATTGAAATGAGGAAGCAGGTATGTTTTAAAAAATAATTTATGGTAATTAAGGTTATTACCATGTTTCAAATGAATATATAATAAGGGTATTAACATGCTTTTAATGTGCAAAACATGTTATACTTAATGATATATAGGGGATCATTGTTTACATGATTTCATGAATTTATTTCTAAAGTGTTGGATTTCCATATTTCAGAAGGGTTTTAAGGTTAACCATTCATGAGAATTTTATGATAAACATTTGAGGAAGTATTTATACATTGAAATTGTATTGATAAACCTAGTTAAAACTCTATTTTGTGATTAAACTATTTTCAAGGGTTTTTATGATATTTTTTTTTTGTAAATTATATTAGTGTGGTTTTAGAAAAGGACATCATATATGTCAGGTGACAACCAATCATGTCCAGCAAGATTGTGGGTCTTGAACACATGATTGATGGACGATAAGGGTTTTACACCTACCTCTGACCTACATGATGTCTAGGTTAATGTGTAATTATTTTTAAAATTAATAATGATGAACCAGTAGAGTTAATTTCTATGTTTAAAGAATAATGAATTAATCATATAGATTTTTTAGAATTCCTAGAGGAAATTGTTAATGTTTTCATTCATTTATGGGCGTTATGATCCTATAAAAGTGTATTTTAGTGCCTTTGTAATCAATGTTATCCTCTAAATATCCATTTCATGAAGTAATTGATGAATTAGAAATTGATAAAATCAAAAACAAATAATTATATTTTTGATTATATAAATATATCAAGTATGTATATTTTCTTATATTCATAGTCAATAAAATAATTACTCAAATTTTGAAAAATGATCCCAAAAAAAATTATTTTCTTAATACCTTAATTTTAATTGAGCTAATTTCTTTTTAAATAGTCACATATTTATGGAATTGTGTCCCTCAACATTCCATTTATATTTCAGTTTTTTTATTGATGATCTCAATCACTCCCTATAAATAGTTATGCATTTCCTATGTGTCTAATATTCACTCCCAATCTATGTTCTCATGTGTTGAAACCTAGTTATATCTTACTTTGGAAAACCATTATGATTCTAACTTTCCCTTTCTAAGGTTAGTTTTAGTGTTCATTTTTACTATGTGGGTTTCTATGAAAGGAAACCTCAAGTATTAAACTTTTATTAACTAAGATGAATTTTGGGGAAATAATTCATTTTAAAGGATGTCGAATGTAACCCCACAAGATTTTATGATTTTTTCCAAAATAATTTAATCTTTTTGATATTTTCCATTTCATGAAACACTGAAAAAATTTATTTTATATTAAAAGCACACTATTTTTATAAAATTCAAAACACAAAACATAATATTTAGCTATATCTACATGGACCTCCATGGATAACTTGAATTACAGACAACACTAACTTTCCTCGATGGCTTGTGTAACACACAAGGCCAAGTGTTACCGAACAATAATATATTATTACAAATATATATATATATTTATAATATATAAACTAGACATTAAATTATATCTTCTAAATATTATTATGAACATATGTAAATATAAAGGATTCACAAAATATTAAATGAATTAATTAGTTACAAATTATTTATAAATGAATATAAGAACTAAATTAAATATCAAGTGAGTGTTTTTAAAGAAAAATATTATTATTCTCACAAAGATGTTTTAATTATAATAAATAAAATTAATTAGTGAGTAGTTTTAATAAAATATATATTATATATATCAAATTAAATATTTTTTATAATCATCTAATATATTTTATAAGAATATGATAAGAATAAAACCAATTTAACACATAAACCCCAATATTTTTATTAAGATACTTTTAGTACTTTTTAATGTTTATCCCATTTAAAATCCATTTTTTAGAACTTTTATAAGTTTAATATCTTAAAATAAATTTTATCCTTCAATAAAAATCCAAAAAAAATTGTTAGGAAAAATATTTCATCATTTTTTATAAGGTTTTATTTTTTAAAAGATTAGTTAAAAATAATGGATTTTAATTAAGAAATACTTTTTCATCTAATCTAATTTTGAGGTTAGTTAATATCTTAAATTGGTTTAAAATTTTCATTAGATAATTTTTCTTAAAATCAATCCAATTTAGTTCATTATAATCAATTTCATTTTGAAATTGACTATAAATACATATAAAATTTCTGACCATTTTTAATTTGAAAACATGCTTTGCCGACTCGACTGCAAGATTAAATTTAAATTAATTTCTTCCATTTATATGTTTGATATTTGGATAAATAGATTCCATATTTTTAATTATATTAATTTATAATTTCTAATATCTTCATCTTGTTTTTTTACAAAAATATTATAGTTGTAATATAAACTAATTACAATGATTACAATCAAATTTTCTTTAATAAGGAACTAAACCATTACATTAAGGCCTAAAACGTCCTATACACTTCTACTAAATACATCAGATGGAAATATTTCTATTTTATACTTCATTTTATCAAAGGGGATCCATTATTTACCAAATTTCTATAAAAACATGGGTGGGATTCCATTACATTAAAATAATACAAGGATCCCACCCCTTCTCCATTATAAAAGCCCTCATCTCCTACCACTTCCTCAGACCCATCAAGAATCATTGGCCCAACCATAACTATACATAATTACATCCCAAACATCCTTAACTTCCTCATTTAATCCTCTCTTGTTAAGAATTCCCTCCATGGAAGAACTTTAGTGAAAACCAAATGGATTTACCCAATTAAGAGGTAACACCCCCCCTCAAACTCATTCATTTTATTTTCTTTATCCACTCCGTAAAATATTATTGTTCCATGATAATAAATCAATATCATTATCATAAATATAGTATTATTTTATTATTTTATGAGTTCAAGATTCACTTACACACACATCCATCTAATGGGTAATGAACATATTGTTTAAGTGTAGACCGATTACCACCTCTCTAAATGACGATTGTTCAATTTTCCATACTACTACTCATGGTTCCCCTTATGATGGAAGCTATTTAAATATATGATATATATATTATTTATTATTTGTTTATAATTCTATAATTATTTTACAACACAAATATTTATACATTCCATTTTGTGTTAATATGATAATTTTATTTGAGGAAGTGAGGACTACTGCCCCCTCAAAGCGATGTGATTCATTCATACACTACATTGAATGTTTTAAGGATAGATTTAGTGATTATATATGATATATATGATATAATAAAGATAATTTAATAATTACTTATATAAATATATGTCCTTTATTTTCTTTCTTCTAAAACAACAATTAAATAGAAATAACATTCATTCTTACATAAGGTTTACCGTCTCCATGAATGGTGTATTATGTTTCATACTTTAAAATTATATGGATTATTATAATAAAAATATAATGAACACACATGATATTTATATCATTTTTTATAATGTTTAATAATGATATAAGTATAAAGTCCAATGATATAACAAATTAATTCACATGGGAAGAACAATGGTAATATTATCTGAAGTGAAACCTTAACAGAAGATAGTGAAAAAGTGTGTAATATAAGGTCGTAATCCAATCATAAATTGTATAAGATATAATAATATGTTTTATTAAATTATTTATATTAAATTTATATTTATTATTCATGCATTTTCAATGAGTATGATGAGATTCATGACATAAGGTAAGGGGATTTCATCTCACTTTTTATTTCCCTAGGATATATGCTTTATCATCACACATTCCATTAGAGTGGTTTGTATACTTGAAATGGATGTATTATATGATACCTATATTTAAATTTATGTTTATTTAAATATAAAATTTATTAAATTTATTTCATGGGATTTATGTATCAAATTTTACCAAACTGGTTAAATAAATTCGTCACAAATTTCTTTCTTTGAGACACTTTCCATGTTATACACGAATATTTTTCCTTTAGTTGTATATACTATCTTTGAATTTCTATATCATTAATTGTCTTATATACATGATATTTTAATACAGATGAAATTTAAATATATTATAATGATATTATGATCCCATATTACCATGTTATAAGATTTTAAAGAAAGAATCATATCGCTTGTCAACATTATTTATTCTTCTGCTTCTTTTAGTGAAATATTATGATACATCCCTCAAGAACACTCGAGAATTTCATTATGCTATATATCTTTAATATATATTCATTTATTATAACCATTTATACACTATTTGGTATATATTATAATTAAGAATATATGTTTAAGACAAATTTGACTATTTCTCTCCATTCAGATGGAAATATATCATATTTCAATACTATGTTTTCAAAATTGTCTTCAAAAGATATTTGAAGAAAATTTTCAAGAGAAAAGGATTTTAAATTATATTATGGTTTTAAAATATTTCATTTTGTGTTTTCAATATTATTTTCAAAGAAATGGTTTTCAAAACTATTCATGATTTCTTTTCATGTTTTCAAAGTATCATTTCCAAAATGGTTTTCAAAACATTTTCACTATTTCTTTACGTTTTTTCAACATTTTCTAAATTAAAATTTTTTAAATTTTTTTTTCAAGATTATTTTACAAAATATCAAGGAAAATGGTTTTCATGCTGATTTCAAATCATCTTTATAATATTTCAAGGTATTTTCTATGAAAATTATTTTCAAATAGTTTTATGAATCAAATTTGAATTTTCAAAGATAAAATGATATTTTCTTCATGAAATGTTTTTGAAAGATTTTTCAAAATTATTTTCCATCTATGATGGAATCTGTTGATGTTACTCATTCCATTCTAGGAAATAATATAATGGTTTCATTAATATCTTTTCTATGAATGGGTTATTCATTATGTCAAGGTATTTATGAAATCTATTTCTCTTCCATGGGTTATATTTTTATGAAATCCATTTCTCTTTCACAGGTTACACTTTTGATTATATTGTTATAAAACCTGTATCATTTTCCATAGGATATTATAGATTTAATTGTTTATAATTCCCATTTCATTTCATGGTTTATGATTATATTATCTATGATCTTTTGGAACATGTATATATGATTTTACTATAAGATGTGTGGGACCTATATCTCCCTCTAATGCATTAGGTAAACATTTATATATCATGATATATACATGGATAGAATAAGAAAAAAAAATTAGTATTATAGGGATGGAATAAGAAATGAACTCAGTTATGTAATAAAAGGTTGGAATGGGGGTGTACCCGATTCAGTAATACAGTACTGGAATATGGGTGTACCCAATTTGGTAAAGGACTTTGTCCACTAATATGTTCTTGGCAGTGATGCCTTGGATACTATGGAAATCGAATTATATGCTCATGTGAATACTAAAAGTCGATATTTTATTCTTATGTTATGCCTTCATGGCTTATGTACTTTACTTTCTTATGATTCATGTCATATGAACATCCAATATATTTGCCATGATTTCTGTTTATGATCTTTGATATGTAGGGTATGATATTTTATTTTCTTGATCATGTTCTTAAAACCTTAACTCATGTTTATGATTCCATATCTCCCTTTTTAACTGTTACCGATATTCTTATCTAACCCATTTTTATGTTTCCTTCCCAAAGTTATGATGATATGTATTATGTTTGATATTTCTCCAATGGTTGACAGTCGAGAATAACCTAGTGGGAGAGGAAATAGATCCTAATTTATACTGGTCTCTTTGTTTTCATGTTTCCAAATCTACTAGACTAGTACGATCATGGGGAATCTATTTGAATAATGTTTTAAGTATTCTGAAAAAGTGTTATAATATTAATGTATGTCAATATTGGCTTGTTACATTTTATGTGATCCTCAATTCTGAGAAGGGTATGGTGGCTCTACCCATCAATTGTTTCGATGGAGATGCCAATAAATGGTGGGTGTTGATAAAGAACACTAAGATGAATGATGAAATAGAATATATGATGTGTGAATACTTTATAGAAATATTTCATCATAATTATTTCACTCAAAATCTTCAAATAAATCTGGAGATAGAATTTTCAAAGCTAAATCCAAATGAAGATGAATATATAAAAACATATGAGGAAATAATAACAATATTTGAAAAGTCTATGTGGTTTCTCTATGGGTAATGGTAGAAAAATAGATATACTTTTTCTTGGTTTAAAACCATACCTTTTAATGGATCTATCTATAAAATACATTGAGAGTTATGAATAAGTAGATCTATTTGATTTCAATGTGAAGATGGTGTTTGGTGAATGGTCCCATGTTTATGCAGATAATAAGAAATTAATGAGATTCAAATTGGAGATTCAATCAAGAAATGATAAAACAATATCCAACCACTCACATGTCAAAAAATTGTGAAGAAGCATCGTGATAATTTTTTTGAAAGAACATGGAAATATTAATTTTTGGGAGTGAAAACCCCCATGTTCATGAATACCAAATAGACAAGAAGAATCCAGAAAATATGATGGAGGATCTAAGGGATCCTCCTAATTCCCCACCCATGATTCAATGCTTCAACTCTATGGAGAAAGGGAACTATAAATACTAGGGAACTAAACCACAGGTCACTGAGGTAAATAATCCTTAGTAACCACTAAATACAAAGGATAAATGGAAAGTGCATGCCATCACTACTACTATTGTCGCTTTAAAAAATGATCCACTACAATTTACACATCTTATTCACTCAATAATTGAAAATTTTATATTTTATTATGTTTCTACACATTCCTTTGAATTCTACATATTTTCTAGAATTTTTGAATTATAGCTCTGATACTTCAAAAATGATATATCCATAAAAAATCTTATGGTATGATGATTATAACATAAATGTTGGAAAAATAACATGTTATCATACGTGGGAATATTATTCCAGAAAATCTCATAATAATCCCCTTTGTAGAATTTGATGTTATACTGGGCATGGATTAGCTCTTATTATATAGATCATACATCAATTTTTGGAAAAATGAAATATATTTTTGTATTTTCAACCAAACAATGATCCTCTAAAAATGAAATGAAAATAATTATTCTCCTTGGGAAAATCCATCAATGGTGTGGGTGTTGATACCCTATGAATAAGCATACCTTTCTGAAATGGTTGAGTCCATAGAAGGTATCATCCTAGTGTAAATTCCCATTGTGAGGGAATACACTGATTTATATCTTGAAGAGTTTCCTAGACGTCCCCCAAATCATGAGGTAGAGTTATCAATCTATAATATATCTGGATCCACTCCTATTTAGGAATTACCTATAGGATTTCACCAATCAAACTATAAGAGTTAAAGAATCTATTACAAGAGAATTTGGAAAAGGAGTTCATACACCTTAGTTTATCCCCTTGGGGTGCACTAGTGCTAGTTGTTAAGAAGAAGTATGGATCAATGTGACTGTGTGTAGATTACCAAGAACTCAATCATATCACCATAAAGAACATGGATCCCCTTCAAAGGATGGATGACTTATTCAATCAACTATGAGAATATCAGTACCGCCCAAAGGTTGATCTTTATTCTTGATATCATCAACTAAAGGTGAAGAAGAAATATATTCACAAGAATACTTTCCGTATAATGTATGGAAACTATGTAATCATATTTATCATCTTAGCAGTTAAAAAATCAGTTGTTATCTTCATGGATTTGATGAATATTTTCATTAGATACTACCTATAGAAATTTATTGAAGTCTTTATCGATGATATTCCCAATTACTCAGTGAGAAATGTGGAACAAGAAGAGAGCCTATGAATTGTGATGGTTACATTATTAAATTAGAATATGTATGATATGTTATGAAAGTTTTAATCTTATATGTAACGAGTCATATTCTTGGGGATCATGATCAATGTGATTGAATTTATGTGGACCATTCAATAAAAATAACAATTGGGGAATTAACCAAAAATACCAGTGTCATTGAAATATATAGTTTTCTTATCTAAGATATGTACTAAAGACATTTTAAGATAAAATTATCATGGTTTTCTAGCCATATAACTATACTGACATATAAAGGGTAAAATTATGTCTGGATTGAAGAATGCAATGAATGGTTTAAGAAACTCATGAATAGGATTGTCATTATGCCTTTATTCACACTATTATCAAGTAGAGAAGGTCTTGTTGTATTAAGTTATTCTTCAAATAATGTCTTCGGTTGTGTACTCATGTATATTGACAATGTTATAGCTTACACCTCATGAACACAGAATATCCTTGAGAAGAACTACCCGAATCATGATCTGCAGTTTGTATCTATGATCTTCAGCATGATGATTTCACTACACTGCCTCTATGGAAAGAAGTTTGATATATATACTAATCATAAGTGACCAAAGTATACATTCACATAGAAGGATCTCAACAGGAATTAGTGAAGATGTCTAGAACTGGTCAATGAAAATTATTGTTCTGTTAATTACAATATAGGATAAGTGAAAATTGTAGATGATTTTGTTAAAATAAATTAATCAGCTACTCTATCCATTATATATATTGAGATAGACCATATATTCATGTATATGAAAATTATGGATCTATAAATCATATTGTCTAGGAAAACATCCAACTCTGCCTAAATAATTTCACAACATTATATCTATGAGATGATCATGGAGGAATAAAGGGATGATATGGAGATTCAAAAAAATGGTGAAAGAAGTAATGTAAGAAAATATTCTTGAGTTCCACATCAATGAAGATGGTGTCATTCAGTTTGGAACTAAAATATGTGTTCTATTATCACCATAAATAAATAATGGGATATTGTATAACTTTTATAGATCATATTTTTTTCTATCCATAATGAAATCACCAAGATGTATATCGATTAATGAGAGAACTTGTCATGGGAAAACATAAATAATTATATTTTCCAATACACCTCCATGTTCATGGTACGTTAGTAAGTTAATTTAGCATGACATAAGTCTTGGTGGATGATGAAACCATTCCCTTTAACAACACATAACTGGTATAATATCACCATGGTATTTTTACTGCTCTAGCAAGTTGTACAATGGAACTAAAAGGATGTGAGTTGTGGTGGATCTACTCACCAAGACTACCCACATTATCACTATTTGGTATAATTACATTCTTGAAAACCTGTTCAAGATATATTTAAAGGATGTGGTGTGGGTAAATGGAATAAAATTTTCAATCTTCTTGGATCATGACCCAAGCATCAAATATAAATTTTTTAGAAGTCGTTAATATTATGTTAATACTGAATTGAATTTATGTAAGATATATCACCCCTAATTAAAGACAATTGGAATGGAATTTTTGGAATCTCAAATATATGTTGAGGTCATTATCAATTGAATTTAGTGGAGGATGAGATCAATATATCCCATTATATGTGTACTCATATAGAAACACCTTCCACTGAAGTAATTAATTGGATCTATATAGAGCTTTGCTTGGGATGTGGTGTAGAACAACTGCATGTCGAGTTGGAGTTGGTGAAAAAAAGAAACGCGGACCCAATCATGTAAAATATATGATAGATAAGGTTCAATGCATCAAAAAACATATAAGATATTCTTATATTTGGTAAAATCAGTAAGAACCCATCTTTTTATGGACTGCAGTTTTGAGCAAGAAGATGCATTTTTGTTGTCAGATGCTTGTAAAAGGATAAAGTGGTATTTTTTACCTAAAATATGATTTTGGATAATTTTTATGACCACTAATTTGGTCTCAAAATTGAGTTTTTACCCTAGGACATAAGTTTGGTGTAAATTTGATCCATTCTAATTTTGGAGGAATAATTAATATTTAATATTATCAAAATAAATATTCAATTATTCACGTAAATTTATTTGGCTATATATTTTAAATGGGGCATCAAATTGAGTCCATAATGTGGATTTTATCCTAAGAGAGGCACAACCTTGAGTCTATCATCGGGTTCGGCACAAGCACCTTTTTATTTTTTTTCTCCTTTTTCTTTATTTTCATTTTATATTTCTCTTATTTCCTCCTCATTCTCATGCACTCCTCATGTGGATCCTCCTTTTTCATATACTAATGGAGAAAATAAGGAGTAAGAGAAAGATAGAGAGGTAATGGAATATAGGTAACATCGTGATGCCCTCAATACACTAAGTTGGCATATGGAAACCGTGGATGGTGAAATCAAGAGAACCTTCAACGGTTTCCACCCAAATGTAGGATATTTTTATTATTTACCACATACCCCCTTTAAAGATTATTCAATGTTTTTAATTCCTTGTTAAACTTTTTTTTGTCCTTTTAAGGTCAAATATTTTGTTTTGGGGGTTTACATTGGGGTTTCGAGCGATCTGAGGGTTTTATTGTCATGAATCCTAGGCTGCACAACATTTATTCTAGTGTGATAGGATCTCTATTATTACCATTTAGGGAAGATGAATTTTAATGAGGTATACTTTGTGTAAGGGGTATACACATTGTGTCCTGGTACTCGGTCGTGTAGTCGATTACTCAGGCATGTCTACACGTGTAGGGGTACGCAGTAGTATGGAGTATACATCCATATCATGTGTGGGTGACATGCAGTGTATAAGTACATGGCTTTTCTAGGTAAATATCCAATCCGGTAAAGTAACATGATAATCTACCCTATGTTGGGTACACATCATGTACTCGCCTTTCACGCTGGGTACCTGGGGATTTTACACTCCCAAGATGGTGAGAGTACACACCCATGTGGCATGTTGGGAGTTCACACTATGTACTGCAGCTACACGCAATGTACTTCCCCTTACAAGCCATTGAGGGTTCTGCATGTTTTCACTACCTCGTGTCTATTTTAGACCTATGTGTAGTCCTCTTTGTGTAGTTTTCTATGTATATCATGATGGTGAAACCGAAGGAGTTTTTTGAGGACTTCTAATTGGTTTTTGGGGGATTATATCAATATGAAAGGGTTCATCCTCTAGTTGTTGAATCATGTGTCTTCTAAAAGAGAGACCTACTGCTTATAAAGATCCATTGGGGGATTTCTTTGCTTATATATGGATCTTGGTAGTCTATAGTAGTAACCATATACCATTGAATCATTTCTAGGATCCCATGTTGGAAGACTTTATTTTATATTGTATTAGGATCCCATGTAGGATTAAACCTTTTCCTTTTTCTAAGGATCCCAAGTTGGATGCCTGCACTTTTATTTTCTTAGACGATCTTGAGTAGGATGACTCTTTAGTTATTTTCTTACGGGACCCAGCATGTTCTTGTGGTTTGACCAGCCTTGAGTTGTAATTCATGTTTTTGTAGAGATGGTGTTTTGGATTAACATATAACTCGTGCACAATTGGTAATCCCATGGGTCTATGGTTGTGGTGTTGGTTTGGGGTTCGGGAAACCCTAACTCCTTTGTTTATACATCACATGTTTATTACTAATGTAGTGATGTTTCCAGAGGTGATTCCTAGTTGGTGGCTATTGAGCCTGACACGAGGCATCTTTCTACCTATTGGGATGCCTGAATGTTTTTCTTGGGTTCTATTTCTCTTGGTGGGATGCCTAGATCTGATTTACCAGGAATCTCGCTTCTAAGAGATGTTATTTATGGAATTTATTGGTATAACCATAAATAATACCTTGTACATAGATATTTAACAAGAATGTATATATTTATACTCAGATACATACCTTGTTGGGATTTCTAGAGGTGCTTCCCGATATCCAGTTGTAGAGTGTTGATGCTTTTGGGTTTTAACCTTTTCTTGAGTAATGAAATGTTTAAGTTAAATATTAAATGATGAAAGGGGTTAAATATAAATGGTAGAACCATGAACTTGGTTTAATGACCATCTACAACCTCATATGACTATTATACCTTATACCTTGGGTGAACCATGGATTTATATTATAATTCCATAGACAGACTCGAAGAGAAAATAATTTTAAACCATGAGTGAGCCACAATTGTAGTGGTCTGACTCGTGGAGGATATAAATAAATGTTGAGAGAACCATGGATCCATTGATTCATTCCATGGATGGGATTTATATTCATTGTATATATACCTTGGGAGATACTTGTATTCCCATTTTAAGAATACCTTGGACATGATCAGTGGTCAAATAATTTGTATACCCTAAGCGATAAATGGATTCACATTGTAGGAAGGCCTTAGATGGGCTCTATAGGTTGATGTATTTTATTAATTGATTGATACATGTATTCCCATTATAGGAATGCCTTGTAGGGGATCATAGGAAAGATGTTATATAATCCAAAGGATTATGCTCCTCCGGACCAGTTACGATGTTATGGGTAGGGATGGTTAGACATTGCGTTTTGAGTCTCGGTTGGGTTATTGGGATAATGATCCAGGTTTTCAAACAAGTAACATTTTTTATTTTGGTTATCATGTTGTTGTTATATGGTATCCTAGTTTTAGGGATTGGAGTGGAGTACTTGTGATCCCAGGTGTAGGATTAGTATCCTCCATTGGTGATGTAGCTTTCTCAGAGAATTTTTAGGAATTTCAGGATGCATGTATATGTCTATTGGGATTAAAAAACCAAAGATTTAATTATTGATACAGGTATTGAGTGGCATGAAATTTATGTCAATTCTCTATCATAGGATGTCTAGGAGAATGGGATTATGAGCCCAGGGATCGACTACTAATGTAGATTTATGTTATTTGATACAAAAATCAATGAATTTTTATATCTACATGTATATGTATTTGTTTGGGACTATACATGTATAAATATATATTTATGTTCATCCATGGTGGCACTTGACTAGTTGACATGGATTACGGACCATGGTTTCGACTGGGGACACACATTGGTTTTACCTTTTTTTTTGTGTTTCATCTAGGATGAGCATGTTGCATGTTCATAAACTATAGCAGCACAGTTACATGTAGCTTTTCGGCTTGGCTTACTTAGATTCTTTCAAACCACTGCACATGAAACTTGGTTTACCTATAGACCTTATCTTTACTTTTCAGGTTGAGCACGAGTTTCCTAGTAGATAGGGTAGAGGCACACTGTTTTATGATTGAGTGGACCTACTTGAGTGGTTCTACTAATTGGGATTGTGTAGTTTGACACTATCAGGAGATCGGGTATGTTTTCTATATTGTAGTTAGTAGTATATCCCTATACTTTTAATTTATGTTTCCTTTTTACTATTTTATATATGTGACCGGCCCACTAGGTGACTAGTGTTGTATGGTATTTCATATTTGTTCAGTATTTTACATCATTTAACTATTATAAATTGTTCTATTTTAGTTGATTACTGCTTCCAAACTCAATTTACATTCCACTATGTATTATACATAGTTGTTTCCATGTTTTCCTACTATAATATGAGGTATCAGTCTCTCAAATATCACACCATAGGACCTCACATATAGTCGGAATCCTCTAGTGTACGAGGAGGTGTGGTTGATGCTTTGTAAACCACCGGCTCGAAGCACCGGTTTAGTGGAATCTGGTCGGGGTGTTACAATGTGGTATAAAGGTGTTCATTTCATGGTCTTTTACTATTTGGGATCTGGTATATATTGTTATAAGGAACTTGTCAAAACCGTTTTGTATATTGAACTGCTGTGTTGATAACACTTATTTTGGTCGAAAGTCCTAGTTACTGGGGTTTCATATTGTTGTCCTGATCTAAGATGTTATAGTTGTATATGATTTCAACTTGAGTGACACACAGGTTTTGTGGATGTTAAGAGTTATTGTGGATCTTTGGCTCCTAGGCACTGGTTACTGGCCAGAGATAGATTTTGAATCATTGATAGTAATGAAAGAGGTGTCTGATGAATCATACTACGCATGTAAGATTCAAATCATATAGGCCTACTAGTGAGTTATTTAACTCACTAATGATTCCTTTGGGTTATCTTAGACATATATTTCACTTTTATGTAAGGTTATGTGAACTTATTTTGAGGAATTTTGGTTTGAGGAAAGCGAATAGGTCCTCGTGCATAGGAGGTGGAGTGACATACTTGGTCGATGTGGAAAGTGATGTATTCCCAATGAACCCCTTGATTGGGGTTATTTCATAGGTCTATGTTTATCTAGTTGGAGCACTGGTTATGATGACAAGGGATACCAAGACTCTTCTTATGAACTAGACCTCCAAGGGTATATTCGTATGTGGATTCCCTACGAATGTTAGTTTAGTTTCTCTTTTGCATTGGTTTTGGCCTCTAGGGAGAAGTTCTATCTGTGTATGGTCAGATAGGATCAAGCCCTTGTAGGCTATATTTCTATATTTGAACCTTTTTGGTAAATACCTATACCTACTTTTGAGAGGCTAGATCTTTTGGGATATGTTTTTAAACCAAGGGGCCCTTAGTTTGAATCAGATCCTGGAAGGTTGACGTCCTTTTTTTCATGGGAAACATTTGTAAGAGAGGTTAGAGAATATTTTCTAATTACTTTTTAGGAAATAGCATTTGTTTTACACTCCATTTGAGATTGAGGCATGGTGGGTGCTTGAGTTTCTCATCATATGAATGTTGATTCCTTCATCTTTTGAGAAAGCACCTTGGGTGCTTGTTTTCCCATATTGGCTTCAACAGGTATGACTGTTTGGGTTCCTGGACTAGTCAACTAGTGTTTCTGCTATTTCAATTTTATTCAGAGCAAAGGTATAATCTCATGACTGGAGAAACTCTATGTGGTTGGATGTTGTGGAATAAATTAGGGCACAGATGAGGGGATTAATTATGAAAAGTAATTTCAATGGGTGCTCTAGGATTATGTTGTTGATGTGCCACGTAGCACGATTAGATTCACCATGTGGTGGACGACTCAGTGGAGTGTGATTCGAGTTATAAGATACACACTGGTTTCACATGGTATCAGTTGAATCTAAATTAGTGAGTGGTCAGGTGAGAGAGAAGAACTGATGTTTCAAGACATTTCATGGTATTTTATCCTGAAATTTGTGATGAAATATCCCTCTGTGGTAGAGGTGAAATTGTGAATTTTGAGGTACTATGAGACAGTTGACCCGTGGATTAATCTTGGTTATTTTTTAGCAGGATGTGATCATGTCTTGAAGAGAGTTGTATAACCCTTTGTGGAATTTTAGTATACTCCTATTAAAGATGAACATGCACTATCTTGATTCGTCTTGAGTATGATGAGAGAATACCGACCATAGGTGGAGCTTATTTTCTTTTTTAAATGGACTTCCCTATTACTGGGAAAGGAAAGTACAAAGTTCATCTTGAATAAAACATAAATAGGTTTCCAAGTAGTAAATAATTGGTGGGAAGGGGAAATATCCACTTTGAAGAAAAGTATAAATAGTTATAGAGATTAATAGAGATCATTGATCAAAATAATATGAATGATCATGATAATTTCAATAACCATAAAATCATAATTTTATGAAGAGTTGAATGACCATTTTATTAAACAGGTATGAAGGTAATAAGGTATCATTTATGGTTTAGGATCCTTCTCTAAGAGTTGATGGATTATTTTACTATTATTTTATAGAACACAATAAAATATACATAACATTTCATCATTTGGTTTCCCTTAGATCAATTAACACCTCATTTATTACCCAAATAAATTAATATCAAATATCTTTTTATAGAAATTAAACACTAAAAAATTATTTTAATTGATAATAAGATCCATACAAAAGGAAAATTTTATTCTTCCAATCATTACTAAAACGAAAAAGTTAGAAAGGGTTATCCAATATAATATATTAATATCTAATACCAAAATAGTAACTCCCACAATTCTACATTATCATTTTAATAAACAATTAACATTATGAATCATCCAAAATAGGTCTGAAAAAATTCAATGTCCAATAATTTTGAATGATGGTCAATAAGCCAACATTATATTCTCCAAAAATATTAAGTTTAACATAATGTAACATTCTAAATATGTTAACATATTCATCACTATAAAAACATAATGAATACATGCATTCTTCCAAAATTAAAATATCATGTGGTCTAATATATTCCATAATTATAAATATTGAGTACACTCAATCGAAGAAAACATAATATATAAAAAACTAACCCATTTCTTGTTCACCAATATTATCCCATACACATATCTTTATCATTGTCATTTAAATAATGAGCACATGTTAAGAGATATATTCCCTCAATCATGTGGTTTAAAAAAATGTTTACTTTCCACTGACTCACTT
The DNA here is from genome assembly GCA_963277665.1 of Viscum album. Taxonomy (NCBI): domain Eukaryota; kingdom Viridiplantae; phylum Streptophyta; class Magnoliopsida; order Santalales; family Viscaceae; genus Viscum; species Viscum album. The sequence continues at coordinate 1,600,141,872 of OY728141.1, forward strand.
ATCATGGTACCATCCAACATATTATTTTAAATCCATAATAAAATAAAATTATATTAAAATCCTTATATATTTAATAATACCTATAACAAGAATGTAATTAATAAATTACTTATTCAACATTGGTAATGAATCCAAATATTCAATCACTTTAATCATTTCACATGGGGTATATTAATAGAATATTATTAAGCTTGATCTCATAGATTCTTCTGAGGTGAATTCCTTCGATTCTTGGGGAATTAATTTAAATAGTACCCTCCTTCTTTACATTTGAAAAAAAAACATTAAGAGATTCATTTTTACCATTGCATTTACATTCCTAATGGCCTTTATCTCCAAACATGATGCACTATTTGTTTCCCTTCATGTAAGAACCAGGGTGTCTATTTATACTATTATCACATGTGGGGAAATACATCTCTACATTATTCAATGTATCTTTTTATTACTATGTTGTACACTACTTCACTTTCTTCCCTTTTAATCCCTAATACTTGTAGAATTGAGTTTTGTTTCTTAATATCACATGATATTATGTCCTCATATAATTTTAATGTTATGGGGACTAGTTTACTTCGAATAATTTGATTAATATCATCAAATAAATGGTAAATCATTATATTTGGATTAAATTTTTACTCTATATCATATCTTTATGTCCCTGTAAATGTTTACTCATAATTAATTACATTTTTATCATCCTTGGGTCTTGTATTCCAGAATTTATGCTCTATATAATCTCATTTCCCTCTAAAAAAAATAAATTTTCAAGAAGAGTACTTTCAATTACATAAATTCTATGAAATTAAATTATTCCTAATCCTTATGGGTTTGAATCAATGAATAAACATGATCTGTACCTCCCAAGAGATGATAAAACTTCATGACAACCCTCTCCATTTAATTAATATAGAGTGAATCGTATCTTCTCTAAGTAACTTATCCATTTCTTAGATAAAAATGGATTAAATAAATAAAAATGGTTTCTAACACATAAAGTGGTCTAAAATTATTGTCCTACATTTTGGATGAACATTATACATTGTATAGGAAAGGTTATTTCTTATAACTAGAGTTAACATCACTAATATGGTTATAATCTAATCAGTTCCAACTAAAAAACCAACTCAAGATTCATTATCATTCCTAGGAGTAAAATCCTTATGTGTGGGTACGTGAATAGATATGGTTTCAATTACTTCTTCAAAGAATTTTTTTTAACATTTTAATACAAAATATTATATCATAAAATTATGAATCATAATGTAAAATCCCAAAACTAGTGGAACTCATAACAAAAATTGAAAAATATATGCATTAAAATCTCATAATCGTAAAAATGGTTTCTTTGGGAAATATTTCCATTTGTAAAAATATTTTCTAATCCTTTATAATGGTTTTTAAATAAAATTTGTATTATCCTAATCATTTCCACCCTAGAGTTTCAATTCATGTTCATAGTAAGGATTGTTATCATGTATCATGTAATGCTCGTGTCAAGACCACTACTTTATTCTATGTTATTACCCTAAGGTACATCTATGGAAAATCCATATCCACTTATAGTATCTAAAACGAAATAAATATTTATTTAAATAGAATAATATATTCATTACAAAAAAAATTAGGTCTTTAACATTTACCTAGGATTATCGTTAATGTCATTTGTAGAGTTATATTCCTTAATTAACGTATTCATTAATCGAGTTCCCCAAGTTTCTACTAAACATCCTATAATGACAACTATAATGACTGTGACCCTAGTATCCTAGAGGTTCTAGTTATTTTATAATATATTTATAAGATATAATTAATCTCATCCTTAAGGATCAAATATATTAGTATTCTTGTTAAACTAGATACATAATTGAAATTAAAATTGAAATTGAATACATAAAATAGAATAAATTATTTTATTTGAATACTCCATTATTCCCTTTATCAAATCCCTACATATCAATCGTATTACACTTCCTGGTATCCTTGAGAAAATAATACATAATCTTATGGTGAGATTTCATTCTCAGAAAGGGTAAAAATATAACAAAACTTTTCATGAAAAAATTACATATAATCAATATTTAAATGTATAAAACATAAAATACATTCAATTTAATTAATAACATAAACATTAAGAACAATATGGTAGGAATAATTGATGATAAAATAATTCAATTCAAATAATCACACGATCTTGAAATTGATCCATGTATATTATAACTCATTAAATAATTACACAGATATCAATAAAAATATCATTATGAAGGAATTAATAATTCTAGAAATCAAAAATATATTTTCAAGTCATTTCAAAATATAGTTTAAAACAATGGATAAAAATCCCATTTAATTTTTCCAACTGATTGGTATCATGATACCTACTACTGCATCGAGGGGATTTGAAATTTCAGGGCTCACTCATCACATAATATTTATTAATTTAATCCTCATATTAAAGGGGTGAAACATAATCTACATAAATATTCTTATTGAGAAACTAATACAATAAATATTAATACTTTACTAATAAATAAAAATAATCATAAACCATCTAGTGTAATATAGTGAATGTTAATAAAATAGTACTTATCTAGTCAACATTATAAAAAACAAGCAAAAGAAATAATATGTGTGATATCATTACAAGTTAACTCCATTAGAAAATAAGTAGAAATAAGGTTTTTCTTGATGACTTGAAATATAATAAAAATATCCTTGAAAATATTTTTTGATGAAATTATCATTTTCACTTACTAAAATTACATTTAAAATCTAAAAGGATATTTTTTTTATAAAATGATTTTATACGAAAATAACAATGGATACTTGTAAAATAATATATAAAACATTTTTGTGTTCATGACGGTAGAATGTTTTTACATGTCATAAAAGTTAAAAAACATTCTTTTCACACTATTGGAAAAACAAAAAAACCTAAATCAGAAATTGATAATAATATTCCATTAAAACATTTATATAAAATATAAAACATGGGTAAAATTGAAATTAATATATAATTTAGATAATTATGAAACATTTTTGAAAACATTTTCTAAAGACAGTAATATGGATGAAAAGGGGTTTTCAACCAAATATATAATTAAAATAGATTTCCCTTAAAAACATTTCCTCAGCAAATTTAACTAACAAATAGCTGAAAAAATGGAAAAACTACTTAAAAGTTCTTGAATAATTAAATAGGGATAAAATCTATTAGGTTTTGGATATAAATATAAAATAATTCCCTCATGTTATAATTAAACATATACAATCTAGAATGAAGAATATATTGTGAAATAAACCCTTACAACATTGGTAACAATTGAACCATAACCCGATGATAAAAATAAATTGAAATAAAACATTATATACAATGAATAAAAATTTATTCTTGATATAACATATATAATTGGTATTATGTACATAAAATATTGGAATAAGTGGTGAATGTGGAATATTCCTTAGGAAAATAAATGTAGGATGAGAAACCCTTACCAAAGGTTTGATTTCCATCATAAATGTAGAAATATTCAATATAAAAAATATATGTTTATTATGAATATATTATCGAACTTTAATATTATGTCTCATACCCTATATTATTTAATTATATCCTTTTATCCTGTGTTTATTGTCAATTTATTGTTAAAAACACAATTTTCTGTGATAATTTCTTCATTTTATAAGTTTGTTTTTGTTTGGTAATTTTGGTCCTTTTACTTGGATCATGGTTTCATAATCTGTCACGACCCCCTCCCCAAATAGTGTACCCCTCCTGGGCCGGCAATGTGAAAAAGGAGATAATGACACCCGAGTCCAGCCTCCAGTAGGCCTCGGGTTGGCGACTAGCACCGAGGGTATATTAAACTCTCAAATGGAAGGCATTACCCTCTAAGAGAACACATGCTGAAGAGAGAGATAAGACAAACACCAACCAAATCCAACTCATAGCTAAAATATAAATGAAACCCATGTCCATATATGAAATGCCAGGAAAAAGTACTACAACTGAAAGGGAAAACTACAAGTACCCAAAAGAAAGTAAAAAATAGTAGCGACCACAAGCCCGAACAACTCCTGCAACCATAAGATAGTAGTAACCAGCCTGATCTCCAACCTGCTCCAAGTGACCTGAAAAACAGTTTATATATACGTAGGGTGAGTGTAAAATTATACTCAGTAGGATCCTCCCTGAAGCCGTTCATTCAAAAGTAAAGAAATCATGCTAAAGCACAGTGAACAACAAGTGAAACTAACTCATCACCTAAATAGGTATACTATATTCCCAACCTCACCATAGCTACTCTCACCATTTAATGAAAACATGAATATACCATATAGAAAAGAATATCAGGGGTACCCCGCTACTACTTCCCCACTGGTTTGCCGCTTTTCCCCAATGACATAGATCCACTGCATCTCTCTCCAAAGGCTTGCTCAAACACACCTAGGCTGAGCTCCACAATCTGCACCATGTTCCCCACAAAGGCTTTCCCGCAGACACCTGGGCAAAGCACCACACCATCCACACAACCAAAAGTAACCAGGTAGTTTCCGAGAGCCACCAAAACTCGCATAACGTGTATCATACACTGGGTATTATACCTCAAGACATTACAGTAGATAAACCGAGTAAGGATCCTCAATCCATCACAGTCTATACACATTACACTTATAGAAGTCCATAGGATACTATATCCAGGATATATGTGTAGAAATAACCACAAGCCATTACAGCCCTCTACACACATATATGGGGAAAACTCACTGATGTGCCAATGGCATGAGTATCTACCAAGAGAAGAGAGCAGGGCCAAAGGGGGTAGTCAGCCATTCATCCTCCCACCGGAATGTTGGGGAAAACAACCCCCAGAGCTCAAAATCCCTGAGCTGTTAGTTTCCCTTACTGACAGGGTGGAGTATCGTATAAAAACACAAAAATTACAAAATATATATAACTCACAAACACACTATGGGAATAACCTAGTCTTAGTCTCAACTGAAGATAACTTCTCTCAGACTCTGGGCTGCTATTTCTAAGACAAGGTATCCTATAAGCACAAAACCAATTAAGAAACTTCATTAGGTCACTTTGTTCCCCTTTTCATCAATTCCTCTTTACGTCAATTAATTCTTCAAACATTAATTAACCAATAACAATACCTCATTAAACTTCATTGGTATCACATTAAAAATCAACTGTTCCTTTAAAATATAAAACATCACCATTAAATTCCAGCATCTCCATCCCCGTGGGTTAAAATTATTTAATTCAAGCATTCATTACAGAATTACTTTCCCATATCCGCAGGAATTTTAGAAAATCATCATATTCTACTAAAAACAATGGGGCTCAACACGGTGAGTAGATATACTACCAATAGAGAATTTTACGTCTATAGAAATATCATAGACCCATTCTCCCTATAGAGGCTAAACACGAAAAGCACGTGTCAAACCACATGTGTCTTCACCCGTTTCAGAAGAAGGGTAAGCAAAACCAGCTGCCTTGAGAAGTGGGGAAAATTAAGGTATATAAACAACCAATCCAAACCACCAAACATTCAGCCATCACATCCATCCCATACCATCATCCCTGGATTCCTCCCCAACACCCACATGCATAAATCGAAGCATCTTTACACCCTAGGCATCATTCGGTGCCAAAACCTCAAGGCCTCCCTACCTCCACATATCACAACACCCCTCTAGGGTCACATCACATCACAAGCAGCAGGAAAACAAACACCACATCAATTGGGCTCTTAGACCTATTTCACAATAAGAGGGTAACTTAGAACCCTTCAGGGATATTCAATCAAAAAGGTTCTTTAATCCATATTTAATTAAGAGGTTCAATTCATTGTTTCCAACATCATGAACCAAAATAGTAAGCTATCACAAAGATTAACATGCTTACTATTCCAAGTTAATCAACATAAAATTACAACAAGAAGACGATTTTTTTCATGCCTCTTTATATTTATCCAATTAATTATCAATTAATTTGGGCTTGAAATTTTTATCAATTTCATCAAGAAAAACATGCTAACAAGCAGGGCATAGATATCACACTATTTAGCAAAAACATGAGGCAACAACATACGTTTGATGAAATTTCGTAATCCGATTCCAATATATTGATTAAGTCAATTCTAAAGTCATCTAGCAGGATTAGACATGATAACAATACAATTTCACATAAAAGAGAGAGAAGCACAAATCCCCTACCTCAACGGTTTTGACGGAAACCACAACGGTCGAAGAACGCCCAAGAAGACTGGGCCGATTCTCCATGAATCCACCCTAGATCTCTTCTCCTAACAAAACCAAGACCAAAGCTCATCATAAAAAACATCCACACAGTTAGATCTACCCATAACGAGCATAGATCTAAGATCCCAAGAGAGGAGGAGGATTAGATCTAGGTAGATATAAGAAACCAATGAAAAAGGATCACATACCTCGAGAAATCAGCTTCAATTCACGAAGAAAATCCTCCAGATTGTCTCCAAAACGATTGGGAGAGTTTCTTCTACCTCCAAGGAAGGCTAATGTTGAGTTATGGACGATTAGGGGATTAAAAGAGTAGGATAGAGGCTGAACAGTCAAGATCCTAAATTTTAGGATCTAACTTTAAGTGCCCGCGTGGTTTGTTCACACGGTTAGACAAACCGTGCGCCAACCGTGTGGTTGCCCCTGCCTTGGCCAACCAAATTGCACGGTTTGGATGCATGATTTAGAAAAATCGTGTGCCTCCCGTGTGGTCTCTACTTCCATCAAACCTATCTTGCATAGTTTGGTTGCACGGTTAGAAAAACCGTGCGCCAACCTTGCAAAAGCTACAGAACATCAAGTTTTCTTTAAAAAGGCCACCCAAACACACCTACAATCCACCTTGACCTCCCGGAACACCTCCAGCACCACATTTTCACAAAGAAATGGACCAGACAGGTCCAGGTCCTTAAATCAGATACCTCTCAAAACATTCTCTTCCTCGAGAATCCAAAACCCACCTAAAGAGAAAACGAAACAGGGTCTGAACAACCACCCATCGAGATACCTCTCAAAAGTGAGCAATCCACCAAATCAAAAAAGGGTGCCATCTCGTAAACATGAAATTTCCACAACCACAAAAAGGGAACATCAATCCTGAAAAGAGTTAAACATCAAACAACTCTGGGTATTGAGCACGTATTTGTGACTCATGTTCCCAAGTACTCTCTTCCAAGCCGCTGTGTCACCACAAGACATGAACTAAATGAATGGAACGCCATGTAACACCTTCTCCTTGCGGTCTTTTATTTTTATAGGTCGCTCCTCAATGGTGGAATCATCATAAACATCGATCTCTCCCCAATCGATGATGTGAGAGTCGTCATGAAGATAACGACGGAGCTGCGATACATGGAAAACATCATGTATCTAACTCATCTGAGGGGGATGTGTTACTCGATACGCCACAGATCCAACATGAGCTAACACCTCGAAAGGTCAAACAAAGCAGGTAGAAATCATACTACCCCGAACAATCCTTCACTGCCCACGACGGGGAGTCACCTTCAGAAAGACATGATCCCTAACATTAAACTCCATGGGTCTCCTCCTTTGATCATCATATGATTTATGATGATCTTGTGTTGTCTTCATCCTCTCATGAATCACCTAAACCATCTATTTTGTATTCTACACTAGTATGTGTCTGAGAATTTTTGACTCTCCAACCCTAGCCCAGCACAACGGAGAACGGAATTTCGGGCCATACAAGGCTTCAAACGACACCATACCAATGGTGGAGTGGAAACTATTATTGTAGGAAAACTTCACCAAGGGTAAGTGCTTAATCCAAGAACCTGCAAAATCAAGAACATTAAAGCACAAAATATCTTCAAGAGTCTGGATGGTTCGCTCCATCTGACCATCCGTTTGAGGATGAAAAGTAGTGCTAAGGAATAGCTGAGAACCGAACGCTTGTTAAAGACCTCTCCACACCCTGGAGGTAAAATAAGGATATTGATCACAAATGATCATCACAGGGACTCCATGAAGTCTCACCACCTCTTCCAGATACATCCTAGACAAAACATCCACTGATCATGACTCTTTGATTTCTATAAAGTTGGACGATTTTTTTAAATGATCCACTACCACCCAAATAGCATCATGTCCTCCCGGAGCTCGAGGTAAACCTATAACAATGTCCATTGAGATATCCTCCCATTTCCACTAAGGAATATCTATTGGATGTAGAAGACCACCATGAACACGGTGTTCATCCTTCACCTTCTAGAAGACTAAACAACGAGACACAATCTCCGCAACCACACGCTTCATCCCAGGCCACCAAAACTGACTCCTCATGGATCGGTACATCTTTGTCACACCAAGATGTACTGCTAAGGGAGAACCATGGAACTTTCTGAGGACCGTCTCGCGCATCGCCAGGGGATCAAAAATCCTTCCATGATACAACACTCGGTGTTTTTCATCCTCCGACCAACCATCAGGGGCCTCACCACAAACAACTTGGTCTCTCAAGACCTCTACCACAATATCTCCCAATTGGGACTCTTCTAATTTATGCATCAGGGATGACTATAACAAAATTTGGAAAATACAACCTCTACCTACAACTTCCTCCATATCAAGATGTAATACTGACAGTTCTTCTATACCTCTCATGGAATCACCAGATTCATGCACAGCATCACTACGTGACTTTTGGCTCAGTGCATCCGCTACAACATTCTCTTTTCCTGGTGTATATGATATTTCAAAGTCATATTCCTACAAGAACTCCATCCACCGACGTTGCTGCAAGTTCAAGTCAAATTGGGAGAAAGCATACCTCAAACTCTTATGATCAGTGAAAACCACAAAGTGCTCACCAATGAGGTAATGCCTCCACAACTTCAGCGCAAACACCACTACTTCCAACTCAATATCATGGGTGGCATAGTTACATTCATGGGGACGTAACTGCGGAGACCCATAATTAACAAATGAACTCTACGGCATGAAGACACATCCTAATTCCAGATGTGAATCATTGCAGAATATATCAAACTGAACTCCTTCAACTAGAACACAAATGACTAGAGCACATACTAACTTCTATTTTAGACACTCGAAAGCTATCTGACACTAATCAGTCCATATGAAAGCCTGATCTTTCTTGGTCAAAGCTGTCATAGGAGTTGAAACATGGGAGAAATTGGCTACGAACCTCCTGTAGTAGCCTGCGAGACCAAGGAAACTTCGCACCTATAAAACTGTCTTGGGGGATGCCCGAGACACAACTGCTTCTATATTCGATAGATGCACATCTAATCCATGTTGGGGCACAACGTGCTATAAGAAATGGACTTCTCGAGCCCAAAACTCACACTTAGACAACTTCCCAAACAGCTTATGTCAACGAAGAACTACCAAAATGTCTCGTAGACTCTCTACATGCTCCTCTTTAGATGTGGAGTACACAAGGATGTTGTCGATGAAGACTACCAAAAACCTATCCAGAAACTTGTGGAAAATATCATTCATCAATCCCATGAAAACAGCTAGAGCATTCGTCATGCCGAACAATATTACAACGAACACATAATGCTCATGACGAAAATGGAAATCATTCATCAGAATATCCTCATCCTTCACCCGCATCTAATGATATCCTGACCGCAAGTCGATCTTTGAGAACCATCTTTCACCCTTCTGTTGATCGAATAAATCATAAATCCATGGAAGAGGATAGCGGTTCTTTATTGTCACTTTATTTAAGAGACGACAATTGACACACAACCACAAACTGTCGTTGGCCTTCTTCACGAACAGAACTGGTGCACCCCATGGTGAAACACTTGGTCGAACAAAACCGCACGGCAACAGACCATCAAACTGTATACGCACCTCTCATAACTTATAAGGGGCCATCCTATACGGAGACATAGAGATAAGATAAGCTCTTGACTATATATTGATCCCAAAATTGATCTCTCGTCTAGGGGGATGCTACAACCTCTTCTGGGAAGACATCAAGGTACTCCTCTATGACCCTAGGAAACGCCAACTGTCGAACCTCTGATGAACTCAGTATCAACTCAGCCTCCAAGGATGATATGGATGGAACCTTCCTATGTCCCATCCGAGGATCTCGCTCACCAACACACACCACTTTATCTTCATCTGCATCAAATAAAAAGACCTTCTTCCTGTAGCAATCCATGATAACCTGCACTGAATACAACCAATCCATGTCGAGGATGACATAATATGGTTGTATTCGTAAACATAGGAAATCTTCCCAAGAGCAGTGTTTCTCCAACACTAGCTCATAGTCTCTGCATACTTCATACAAGTCAGCTTGACCTCCAACTGGTGTAGTCAATGCCAAGGGCACTAGAAGACTCTCTACCTCAAGTCCTAAATAATGGAAAAGGGTAGGAGATATGATGGGTTGCGTCACTCATGAATCAATAAAGGCATACACCAAGTTAGAAATCAAGCAAAGGGTACCTCGAACAACATCTGGCTTTCCTAGAGCTAGCAACGATAGAGCATGAAGCTGACCACAGCCACCTCCACGGCCTCTCTGACCCTGATGATGACCACCAAAATGGCTGCGCTCTGCTCTCTGAGGACGGAAATCATCCTGAAGTTGTCCTCTTCCTACCCCATCTACCCTCTGCTGATCGAAAGATGGTGAACCCTGCTGCTGCTGCGTCGGCTGGAACTGCCTCAACGCAGAAATCTGGAGTGGAGCGCTCGGTGCACGATGACTATTATAAAACTTCAAGCACTCCCGCTACTGATGACCACAACCACCACACACAAAACAAGCGCATGATCCCTTGGCATAGGCCTATGGGTTGCTGCCTCCGAAAAAACGAGATGTGAAGGGCTGGGACCTACCCTCCGCTGAACGGAAACTCTTCTGCCGTGAAAACCGGGAACCTCAGACCACAACTCTCCTTCGTGAGGAATCATGATGATTCTCCTCTCGTGATGATCCGGTCCTGGCCAAAGTCCTCTTGAAAAACTTTTCCCTCGCCAGCACCTCAAGATATGTCTTCAGCATAAATTGGTGACCTGGCGCTGGATCTTTGGACACAAAGCCTCCTCAAAATGCCTCGCCCTAGCCTCCTCATCTGGTAACAGGTCCGAAGCATATAGTAAAAGGTTTCTGAAATAGATTCCAAACTCTCGAACACTGGATCTCCCCTATTGAAGGGTAATAATCTCTTGGCAACTAGACGCCTTTGCAGTCGAAGAAAGAAACACAACCCGGAACTTGTCTCAAAACTCTTCCCATGAGATCGCTGACTCCTCACGACCACCATGGAACAAAAGCCACCACTTCCTCACTACTCCTTGCAGCATTGTCACAACCAATGAAAACCAGTGCTCCTTCCGAGGATGAATTGAACTAAAGCCAATCTAGACATCCTCTAACGAGTATTCCGTGACTGAAACTGAAATAGAGCACTTGAACTTCTAAAGACTCTGGTACTGAAACTCTCGGAGTGTCTTCCTCCATGTGTCGTCTTCATCAACCTTTACCTTGTGGCGACCTGCTGGAACAACCTACTGGACATCTTCTATGCGAACCTGATGAGGAAGTCGACCTGAATCCATACCTGCAAAATAAAAAACACTTAGAGCTTCTAAGACTCGAATAAGGAAGACTCAACATTTATTAATTAATTGTTTTCTTTTATTTATTTTATGTTAACCAATCCCAAGGTCTACCGATTCAAACACAGGAACAAAGAATAATGATGCATGATCCTTTCTTAGGTCTCTACCCTGCAACCAGTATCACCTTGTTTAGTAGCCATTGTAATCATAAAGATCCATACATCAGATAATAGGGGGCCCTAAATTCCTATGTTTCGGCTGGTTTCAACTGTTTACCGCACTTGCAAAACATGAATGACATTGTTTCCCTACCAACCCATGCAACCTCACATGTGCCTTACTCCAAACTCCATCCTGTCTCTCAACCTTCCTCTAATACCACTCTGTCACGACCCCCTCCACACAAAGTGAACCCCTCCTAGGCCAGCAATGTGAAAAGGGAGATAATGACCCCCAAAGTCCTTCCTCTAGTAGGCCCAGGGTTGGTGACTAGCACCGATGGTATAATAAACACTCAAATGGGAGGCATTACCCTCTAAGAGAACACATGCAGAAGAGAGAGATAAGATAGACACCAAAAAACTCCATATCAAAGCTAAAATATAACATAAACCTAGGTCCATATATGAAATTCCATGCAAAAGTACTACAACTAGAAGGGAAAACTACAAGTACCCAAAAGAAAGTAAAAACAGCAGCGACCACAAGCCTGAAAAGCTCCTCCAACCATAAGCTAGTAGTAACCATCTTGATCTCGAACCTGCTCCAAGTGACCTAAAAAATACTTTATATATATGTAGGGTGAGTATAACGGTATACTCAGTAGGATCCTCCCCGAAGCCTCTCGTGAAAAAATAATGAAAGCATTGTAATGCACAATGAACAACAAGTGATACTAACTCGTCACCTAAACAGGTATACTATATTCCCAACCTCACCATGGCTACTCTCACCAAGTAACACATACAAGAAAATATCATATAGAAAACAATATGAAGGGTACCCCGCTACTACTTCCCCACTGGTTTTCCACTTTTCCCCAATGACATACGCTATGTGCATCTCTCTCCAAAGGCTTGCCCAAACACACCTGGGCTAAGATCCACAATCTGCACCACGTGCACCACAAAGGCTTGCCCGTAGACACTTGGGTGAAGCGCCACACAATCCTCACAACCAAATGTAACCAGGTAGTTTCTAGGAGCCACCATAGCTCGCATAAAATGAATCATATGGTGGGTATTATACCTCAATCCATTACTATAACGTCTCGTCCCGGCGTACCATCAAACTGGTGGCCGGACCGGTCGCCACATGGCCTCAAGCGCATCTCATCGTATGCCAGAGGCTGTTGACTAGCAGCGAGGGTCTTGGGAGGTGATAGTGGGGAGACTATACCCTCTTATCATTGTTGCCCAGCAGTATCTCAGAATAAATAACATTCAATAGTGAAATCAGTAATAGTTAAACAATGAATAGACAACAGCAGAAGACAAATAGTTATCATTTTTATAAAAGGTGTCAAACGCAACTTGTCACAATACATGGATGATGATACAAATATGGAAAGAAGTAAACAATACAGAATGCTTTCAATACAATTCAAATGAAATGAAGAAAAGACAGCAAAGCCCGACGGGTGATCTCCTGAGCATCCCAAGCTCCCACTTGGTCCTTTGCTCCTAACTCCCCGGGTACAAATAGCATAGTGGAAAACCTAGGTCCTGCATATAAGAAGGTGTACTTGGGTACGCCAGTGCAATGGCGGCCCGAGTAGGGTGTGAGATATAAATCTTAGTATGCTGGCACCACCGGTGTCTAATCCAATCCAGACAGTGTAATAGTAATTAAAGCAGTAAGCATGTATAGTAGGATTAGATAAACTGAACAATAAAGAACAACAACACCCTTCCTGGTTTCCCCAGAGGAAACCTGACAGCTATACCAGCTTCGGCTCGTTTCCGGTAATGTAACCTGATCATGTCACCACACACACACACACACACATATATATATATATATAATACTTTGGGTAGGACCGGGACGGAACCCACAAACGTCCTTAACCTAGGAGCTGCGCCCTCGATCCTACTCCTGACCCAACCTTGGGGAAGCACTCACGGTCTATCCGCAACCCAAAGGCTTAAGAATAATTCAAGGGAGCTCTAACAGTCTACCCTTAGCGTGAATCCATAACGTAGGGGAGCTCTTACGAACTACCCCTGACCCGAAGCTTTATCATTCAATAATATATGTTATGTGGCTTATATAATACGTTGGGTATGACCGGGACTAAACTCACGGACGTCCTTAACCCAGGAGCAGCGCTCTCAATCCTACTCTTGGACCAACCTTGGGGAAGCTCTCACGGTCTATCCCCGTCCCGAAGGCTTAGGAATGATTCATGGAATACATATATATATATATATATAATATGTCTGGTAGGACAGGGACGGAACTCACAGACATCCTTAACCCATGAGCAATGCTCTCGATCCTACTCTTGGCCCAACCCTGGGGAAGCTCTCACGGTATATCCCCGTCCCGAATCTTATGAATGATTCAAGGGAGCTCTCACAGTCTACCCTTAGAGCGAAGCCGTAACATAGGGGAGGTCTCACGGTCTACCCCTGGCCCGAAGCATTATCATTCAATTAAGGGATGTCTCACAGTCTGCCACTAGCCTAAAGAGTAATCATTTAATAGTATAGGTTATAAGGCATACACTTCTTATAACATTCATATCAATAAAACATGGCATTTTCATCTCACAATATCACATAATCACATCATTTATCATATTCATCACATTTATATAAGGTACATGGAACAACCCACTCATGTACGGTATTGGCTAACCCCCCAATTCATTCTTTACTCCTTTCATTTCATTTCAAAGACAAATAATGATGTACAAAGCATGAAGAGGTGTTTAGGACTAGTCCTAGGTAAGTGCCACTCACTAGACCCATTCCATTAACATAACCCATGCTTATTCCATTATCCTAAGCCATGGTCTTACCATCTTAATCCATTTCATTCAAGTTTCACCAATGCATAACAAGAATTTTGTAGGCAAGAATAAGAGTCTACTTCCTACTTTTATCTTGAAGACAGCACACCTCTGATCGAGGGGTTTTATTATTAAATCGTTAGTTTAGTGACCAAACAACCATTTTATCTTATTCCTGCAATTCACATTGTTTTTACAGAATCGTTTGATCAATAATAACATGCAGATTTAACTCTTTATTACTTTAAATTAAATAAGAGGCATGGAGAGGGACCCTACCTCAAGGTGGATCCATCTATCCACTCCGGCTCTTAGTGCATTCTAACTAAAGCGACCACTGCCGCTCCCCCACAAGGAATATGTGATTTCACATATGTATAAGGACACCTAGCCTCTATGCACATGCTCTGCATGGCCATGAGCGTGCGCAAGAGGCTCCTTACACATATGATTATACACATAGGCATTTCTCTGCTCACCTGCGCAGGCACATTTTATATATGAAATGGGGACAACATGCCCCGTACGTGTATATTCGCTTCCATGGACGAATACATGCATACCGGGGGAACCCACATACATATAAATACGTACCTATGCCTACACAGGCGAGCCGCCTAAGCTCTGGCAAAGCAAAACCATTCCAACGACCTAACTCACAAGGGAAAACACACTACGAGCCTTAAAACAACTAAAGAAATTGCTTTAGAGGATGTGCAAACCATAAACGGGCAGAAACCTTACCTAAGAAACCAACCGGAATACCGAAATCACCGCAATCCGCCTCACCTTCAGTGGCAGACACCATACGTGCACCCACGAGGTCCCGGTTGACCTTTTGCAATACCCTGAAACAAGAGGAATGAGAAAGAAACAGGAATCAAGAATCAAACCATAACCTAGGGTTCGGTCGAATGGGATTAGGGAAAGGGAGAAGCCTAAAACCGTCCAAGAATGAGAGGAGACTAGGGAGGAGACCATACTGAGGTGATTCAGAGAAGAAACAAGAGGAAATATATTGCGGAAACTCGATCGAGAGGAGGCCGTAGGAGGGGTGGTCGCGCGAAGAAGGTGGGAGCTAGCTGGGCGCTGGGTCGCGTGGCTCGGACGATTGAGGGTGAGGGTGTGTAGACTTAGGTTTTTTATTTTGTTTAGTTTTATTTTATTTTAATTTTAATTAAAAACCTAAAACATCCCTGAGCGCAAGGTTTGACCCGCACGGTTTGCCAAACCATGCACAAACAGTGTGGATTCCTCTGCCTCCAAGAGATCTCCCGCACGGGCTAGGCGCACGGTTTGGGGAAACCATGTGCAGCCCGTGAACAAGCCATTGTCCACCAGATTTGGGCCGCACGGTTTAGGCCACACGGCTTGGTCATCCCGTGCGCCAACCATGAACCCTCTCCATCCCTTTAATGAATTGGGGTTTGTCACTTCTGAAACCCCTTGGGCCACCTGAGAAACTTAATGGGCATTCTCCCAAGTCCAACAACAATAAAAAAAAGGGTTCGAACCATCAGAACCTCGTTCCGAAGCCCGTTTCTAAAACGACCGGTTAAGTAATTGAAAAAGTTCAATTTCCCCCATTTTTTGACCAGGTTCAAAATACAGTTCATTACAACCTTCCCACCTTTGAACATCTCATCCCCGAGAAGCCATCGGGAACAATACACACCTCACTTGACCTACAAGGGTCGTGACGCTCCATTCAACGATCGTGTTACATTTCCAAACGTTCAACACTCCACGATCATCCACTTAAGCACACGATACTTAAGTCGTCAACACCCGATCCAACGCTTGTTTTCCCACCGAACAAACACGAAAGATCTTACCCGAGCCCATTCCATAAGAGACATGATCACATTGTATTCTCGTCAAGCAACCAAACAAAGGTACTTCCCACATTAGATTGTTCATGTTAAACGGACAAGACTCAAACTACAGCTCCACCCCCATTTGAACAGTCTTTCAAAATCATGCTCTAAGAATTCCAACGACGCACCTAGAATGATTTTGAAACGTTCAAACGGCCAATTTACCCATCAACCTCTAATCCCATGTCAAAAAGAGTCAAGCCACTCTGGATGAATATTCAATAAGATGCACGGCTTAGACGACTGGCATTTTATAAGCTGGAAACGATGCCTTCTCCCAAGGAATCTCACACATACCACGAGAACGTTCGCTGAAGCTCATACCTGGCTCTCGATGATGTCTCTAAGATCAAACCACGAGAGAAACCATGCATCCCACACGAAACACAGAAGGAGAACAACCCAACGAGATCAACACCCTTTAAACATTAGCGTAGTGTAAGACTGACGCTCTCTTAGTGCATCCAGGACGAAAACAAGATAGGGGACATGTCCCTCACATAACAGAGTACACTAAGAAGATTGAAATAGATTCTAGTTATTTATACCCGAAAAATGGAAAATAGATCAGTCAAACCACCCGTGGTCAGCTTCAGCTTCTCCTACCGACACATCAAGATTTCAACCGATCACGATGCCCCTTCCCATAGGAGGCATTCATCGATCAACCTTACCACCAAAACCTAAAATAATTCGATAAAAGCCTAACCATTTTCCAAGATGGTCCTTCGTGGTGTGTTCCTTTTACCCGGAAGGACACAGTTTACTCAACTGGAACGATGCTTCCCACATTAGAAGGGTAGGCATCATCGAAAGGACAAAGACAAGCTGCTCACAAGAATACTTGTTCATAACGATTAAAAGGACGTGTGTCACTCCTTCAAGGAACGAACACCTCGTCAAAACGCACAAGAAAACCAAAACAACCAGACCAGCGTGTCAACCACCCGAGTCTTCCGGAAATCATCCCGAGCATCGGGACAACTTGATTCTTAAACGCTCAGGTCACTCTACCACAGATATGACACAAGAACATACACAACAGCACAGGAGATACAACCAAATGTCGTATTGCCTCTTACGACCATCTGCTTAGACGATGACATGTCAAGTCATCCGTTACTGTGCAAAAAGAATGGGTCAAATGACCAACAAGGAAACCGACCATGCCTGAGGCATGTCCAACCATCTGATATAGAGCATTACCCGATGCTCAAACCCTTAACACGATCAAATGAAACATGACCACCTGTTTGAACAAGGGTGTCATTAGAACCAAAAGTCCTACACGGGACAACGGTACCCTAATAGTACCAAAATTTAGAGAGTTCACCGAACAAGCCAAGAAAATAAGCACTAAGGGCGCTACCTACCATGAGCTAGCCCCTCACAAAAAACAAGCATCTACCCAAGCAATTGTTCATGCCCAAAAAAAGTCATCGGGCTTAAAGCCTAACATTTAACGTCATTGCTAAAAGAAAACAACCTATGGAAAACGCGTAAGGTTCCGTTCTAAGGCACTCACAAGAAAGGCTTAACTAACCCTCACACAAGGTTTCAACAGAGGACACCACTACATGTTCCTTTTCCAAGCCCTTTATATTTACTCATGTTCATTCTTTTAATCACTTTAAAGGATTAATTTCAAAACGTCAAACACCCTTCCAAAACCAAAATCACCAGGAATTTTATTTTTAAGAAACAACTCAATGCAAAGCAGGGAAGGTTCAACAAACTCCCTTTTTAACCATTAAGCATTTATCATACATATCGTCTTATTTAGGAAATTTATCATAGAAAATTCCTTTTAAGCAATTCAGGCGACCTACAAGGGTCCCCACAAGCCAAATCACAATAGATCAAATCCAAACATCTTTTACACACACAAAAAATTCACAAAGCATGCTGTCATCCCATTCATTATGGGTTGCTAGTTCCCAACTCATGAAGTGCCCATTCACTCCATGGGTTTAAAGTTGGCTCCCAATGGAAAAAACAAAATTCATTCCAGAATTAAACATTCTCAAAGTAAACATCCAGCCATAATGGCGGCCACCTACCAATCTGTAAAGCACCCATACACTTTACAGTTTTTCATTTGGCTCGCTTAAATAAAAAACAAACTCATTTTACAATTTAAACATTAGAAGTCCTTTTCTGAAATCCGATTACAAAGGTTACCATTTCCCAGTTATAAGGCGCCCATACACATTACAACTGAAAAATGGCTCTCGTTGTAACCGTAATCATTTTATTTAGCAACAGCAACCAATTTCATTTTTACTGATCCTAGAATGTTATCGAAAGCAGTAACAAAGAACATGCTATATCACAGAAGCATAGAATAACTATGACAGTACCTATCACAATAGCATGCATTAACTAATTCATCCAAATTACATGGCATAATGCATGGTATGACATTTCTTACAACGTTCCTATATGATGCATGCGATGACATACCCTCATCTCATTGGGTTGCAACTAAAATAGAACCCACAATTGCATCAACAGTATCTGTAAAAATCATGTGTGTCACCCAATGGTGAAATAAAATCAACCATAATAATCAAAATCATTTAAAAACAATTCCATTCAAGGAAATTTGGATTTTTCCCTATGAGTGGGGTGGCCAATCCCAGACACAGCTCATTACAAAATTCCAGTTTCTTCCTATCCTTGTCTAATGTCACCAAACAGTAAAAAAAATTAGAATATAAAACTCCTTTGATACCACTTTGTAATGTCTCGGCCTGGCGCACCATCAAATCGGTGGCTGGACCAGTCACCACATGGCCTCAAGCATGTCTCCCCGTACGCCAGAGGCTACCAAATAGCAACGAGGGTCTTGGGAGGTGATATTGGGGAGACTATACCCTCTTATCAAAGTAGCACATCGGTATCTCAGAGTAAATAACATTCAATAGTAGAAGCAGTAATAGTTAAACAATGAACAAACAAGAGCGGAAGACAAATGGTTATCATTTTTAATAAAAGGTGGCAAATGCCACTTGTCACAATACATGGATGATGTTACAGATATGGAAAGTAGTAAACAATACAGAATGCTTTCAATACAATAAAAAGGAAATGAAGAAAATACAGAAAAGCCCAATGGGTGATCTCCTAAGCATCCCAAGCTCCCACTTTGTCCTTTTCTCCTAACACCCTTGGTACAAACAGCACAGCGAACAACCTAGGTCCTGCAAATATAAAGGTCTACTCAGGTACCCCAGTACAATGGTGGCCCGAGTAGGGTGTGAGATATAAATCTCAGTAGGCTGGAACCAACAGTGTCTAACCCAATCCAGATAGTGTAATAGTAATTAAAGAAGTAAGAAGGTATAGCAGGTTTTGATAAAAAGAACAATAAAGAACAAAAACACCCATCCCAGTTTCCCCAGAGGAATCTTGATGGCTATACCAGCTTCGGCAGGTTGCCGGTAAAGTAACCCGATTGTGTCACCACATATATATATATATAATGCGTTGGGTAGGACCGGGACAGAACTCATAGATGTCCATAACCTAGGAGCAGTGATCTCGATCCTACTCCTGGCCCATCCTTGGATAAGCTCTCATGGACTATCCCCGGCCCGAAGGCTTAAGAATGATTCAAGGGATCTCTAACAGTCTACCCTTAGCGCGAAGCCGTAATGTAGGGGAGCTCTCACTGTCTACCCCTGGACCAAAGCTTTATCATTAAATAATATAGGTTATAAGGCATATATAATACATTTGGTAGGACCGGGACAGAACTCACGGACGTCCTTAACCCAGGAGCAGCACTCTCGATCCTACTTCTGGACAAACCGTAGTGAAGGTCTCACAGTCTATCCATAGCCCGAAGGCTATAGAATGATTCAAGGAATACATACATAGATATATATATATATATATATAATACGTTGGTTTGGACTGGGACAGAACTCACAGACGACCTTAACCCAGGAGCAGCGCTCTTGATCCTACTCCTGGCCCAACCTTGGGGAAGCTCTCACGGTCTATCCCTGGACCGATGCTTATGAATGATTCAAGGGAGCTCTCACAGTCTACCCTTAGCGCGAATCCGTAACATAGGGGAGCTCTCATGGTCTACCCTTGGCCCAATGCTTTATCATTCAATTAGGGGAGCTCTCATAGTCTGCCCATATCCCAAAGCATGATCATTTAATAGTATAGGTTATAAGGAATACACTTCTTATAACATTCATATCAATAAAACATGGCATTTTCATCTCACAATATCAAATAATCACATCATTTATCATATTCAACACATTGATATAAGGTACATGAAACAACCCGCTCATGTACGGTATTGGCTTAACCCTTAATTCATTCTTTATTCCTTTCATTTCATTTCATAGAAAAATATGGATTTACAAATCATGAAGAGGTTTTTAGGACTACTCCTAGATAAGTCTTCCTCACTAGACCCATTCCATTAACATAAGTCGTGTTTATTCCATTATCCTAAGGCATGGTCTTACCATACTAATACATTTCATTCAAGTTTCACCAAAGCATAACAAGAATTTAGTAGGAAAGCATAAGAGTCTACTTCCAGCTTTTATCTTGAATATAGCACACCTCTGATCGAGGGGTTTTATTATTAAATCAATAGTTTAGTGACCAAACAACCATTTTATCTTATTCCTGCAATTCACAATGTTTTCATAGAAGCACTTATTCAAGAATAACTTTCAGAAATAACTTTTTATTACTTTACTTTAAATAAAGGGCATGGAGAGGGACCCTACCTCAAGGTGCATCCATCCGTCCACTCCAGGTCTTGGTACTTTCAAACTAAAGCTATCGATGCTGCTCCCCCATGAGGCATATGTGATTTCACATACGTATAAGGACACCTAGTATCTATGCACAAGCTTCGCATGGACATGATTGTGCGCAAGAGGATACTTACACATATGCCTATACATATATGCATGTCTTTGATCACATGCGCATGCACTTTTTATATATGTAATGGGGAAAACTTGCTCCGTACGTGTATATTCTCTACCATAGATGAATACACGCATGCCGGAGGAACCCACGTACATATAAATACATACCTATGCCTATGAAGGAGAGCTGCCTAAGCTCTGGAAAAGAGAAACCATTCCAATGGCCTAACACACAAGGCAAAACACACTACGAGCCTTAAAAAAATTAAAGACATTACTTTAGAGGATGCGCAAACCATAAAAAAGCAGAAACCATACCTCTAAAACCAACCGGCAGATAGAAATCAACACAATCTGCCTCGCCTTCGGCGGAGAACACCTTACATGCACCCACGAGGTCCAGGGGGACCTTTCGCACAACCCTGGAACAAGCGGTCCGAGAAAGAAACATGAATCAAGAATCAAACCTCAACCTAGGGTTCGGACGAATAAGATTAGGGTGAGGGAGAAACCTAAAATCAGCAAAGAATGAGAGGAAACTAGGGAGAAGACCTTAAAGAGGTGATTCGGAGAAGAAACTAGAGGAAATCGGTGGTGGAAACTCGATGGAGAGGAGGCCGTAGGAGTGGTTGTCACGCGACGAAGGGCGGAGCTCCTTGGGTGCTGGGTCGCACGGCTCAGGCGAGTGAGGGTGAGGGAGTGTAGACTTATGTTTTTTTATTTTGTTTAATTATATTTTATTTTAATTTTAATTAAAAACCTAAAACATCCCCGAGTGCACGGTTTGACCTGCACGGTTTTCCAAACCGTGCACAAACTGTGCAGAGTCCTCTGCCTCCAAGAGATCTCCCATACGGGCTAGGTGCACAGTTTGGGGAAACTATGTGCAGCACGTGTGCATGCCACTATCCACCAGATTTGGGCCGCACGGTTTAGGCTGCACGACTTGGTCAGCCCGTGTGCCAACCATGCGCCAACCGTGCGCCCTCTACATCCCTTTAAAGAACTGGGGTTCGTCGCCTCTAAAACTCCTTGGGCCACCCTGGAAACATAATGGGCATTCTCCCAAGCCCAACAACATTAGAAAGAAGGATTAAAACCTTCGTAACATCGTTCTGATGCCCGTTTCAAAAAACTACTGGTTCATCCATTGAAAAATTTCAATTTCCCCCACTTTTTGACCGGGTTCAAAAGGCGGGTCATTACAATTACAGCTCATACACCGAGTAAGGATCCTCAAGCCATCACAACCTATACATGATACACCTATAGTAGTCCATAGGATACTATATCCATAATGTTTGTGTGGAAATAACGACAAGCCATTACAGCCCTCTACACACATATATGGGGAAAACTCACCGTTGTGCCAATGGAATGAGTATCCACCAAGAGAAGAGAGCGGGGCCAAAGGGGTAGCCAGTTATTCATCCTCCCACCGGAATGTTTGGGAAAACACACCTCCTCTAGGGCTCAGAATCCCAGAGGTGTCAATTTACCTTACTGAAATGGTGGAGTAGCGTATAGAAACACAAAAAGTACATAATATATATAACTCGTAACCACACTATGGGAATAACCAAGTCTTAGTCTCAACTGCAGGTAACGTCTCTCAGACTCCGGGCTGTTATTTCTAAGACTAGGTATCCTATAAGCACAAAACCAATTAAGGAACTTCATTAAGTCACATTATTCCCATTTTCATCAATTCCTCTTTATGTTAATTAATTATTCAAACATTAATTAACCAAGAATAATACCACATTAAACTTCATTGGAAACACATTCAAAATCAATTGTTCCTTTAAAAGTTACAACATCACTATTAAATTACAGTATCTCCATCCCTGTAGGTTAACATCATTTAATTCAAGAATACATTACATAATTACTTTCCCATATCCCTAGGCATTCTAGAAAAGCATCCTATGCTACTAAACACAAGTGGGATTAACACGGTGAGTAGATATACTACCCGTCGAGTCTTTTCCGCCTATAGCTAGAGTATAGACCCATTCTCCCTTTAGAGGCTAAACCTGGAAAGCATGTGGCATACCCCATGTGTCTTCACCCGTATCGAAAGAAGGGTAAGAAAAACCGGCTGCCTTGAGTAGTGGGGAAAAGTAAGGTAGATAAACAACCAATCTAAACCACCAAACATCCATCCATCACATCCATCACATACCATCATCCTTGGTGTCCTCCCTGACACCCACATGCATAAACCAATGCATCTCACCACCCTAGGAATCATCCTCTACCACAACCACAAGGCCTCCCTACCTCCACATATCACAACACCCCTCCAGGGTCACCTCACATCACAAGTAGTAGGAAAACAAACACCACATCAATTGGGCTCTTAGCCCTATTTCACAATAAGATGGTAACTCAAAACCCTTCAGGGAAATTCAATCAATCATGTTCCTTAATCCATCTTGAATTAACAAATTCAATTCGTTGGTTACAACATCATGAACCAAAATAATAATCTATCACAAAGATTAACATGCTTACTATGCCAATTTAATCAACATCAAATTACAACAAGAATCAGATTTTTTTCATGTATCTTTATATTTAGCCAATTAATTATGAATAAATTCTAGCTTTACGTTCTTTATCAATTTCATCAAGAACAACTTGCTAATAAGAAAGGCATCGATATCACACTATCTAGAAAAAACCAGAGGCAATAACATACGTTTGATGATATTTCTTAATCTGTTTCAAATATATTTATTAATTCAATTCCAAAGTCATCATGTGGGATTAGACATGCTAATAATACAATTTCACATAAAAGAGAGTGACGCATGAATCCCCTACCTCAACGGTTTTGAAAAAAACCACAACGGTCGAAGAACACCCATGAAGACAGGGCCAATTCTCCATGAATCCTCCCTATATCTCTTCTCCTAATACATTCAAGACCAAACCTCATCATAAACGACATACACACCCTTATATCTACCCATAAAGGGCGTAGATCTAAGATCTCGAGAGAATAGGAGGAGTATATATAGGTAGATCTAAGAAAACAACCAAAAAGGATCACATACCTCGAGAAACCGACTTCGATTCGTGAAGGGAAGCCTCCAGATCGCCTCCAAAATGCTTGGTAGAGGTTCTTCTACCTCCAAGGAAGTGTAATCCCAAGTTATGGCTGATTAAGGGATTAAACGAGCAAAATAGAGGCCAAAGGGTCAAGATCCTAAATTTTAGGATCTAACTTTAAGTGCTCGCATGGTTTTTTCACATGGTTTGACAAACCGTGCGCCAACCGTGCGGTTGTCCCTGCATTTGCCACCCAGCTCGTACAGTTTGGCTGCATGGTTTAGACAAACCGTGCGCCTCCAGTGTGGTCTCTACTGCCATCAAACAAAGCAAGCACGGTTTGGCCGTACGGTTTGACAAAACATGCGCCAATCATGTTAAAGCTACAGAACTTCCAGTTTTCTTTAAAAAGGCCACCCAAACACACCTCCAAGCCACCTTGACCTCCCTGAACACCTCAAGGACTACATTTTTACAAATGAATGGACCCGAGAGGTCTGGGCCATTACATAATCAATATAATTTTTACCATGATATTAAAATTTTTTATTATATTAATAAATTTATTTTCCATTATTTGTAAAAGTCAGAGATAGAAAAAATTATTACACAGTTCATGGGGATGATAGGTCGTACCTACAAATGAACACTATTTCCATTTTTATCAACTGACAGAATGAAAGGAAGGTATATAATATATCCCCATTTATATAGTATTTTTAATGTATTATATATGAAATATATTAATTAAATTTATCCATATTACCTTCCAAGTAACGAGTTAGTGAAAAACAAGACACATAGTTCCACGAGGCAGTAGTCTCCCATACACATGAGGGGCGTTGTTTAATCACCCATGGAATAGAATGTACAAAGGTATATGTGATAATATAATTATAGTGGTGTAAATATTCTAATAAGTTCATATATATTCATATAATATATCTATATTACCATCAATATAAAATTAAAATGGGAAAAACACATCACACCAGCTTATGAGGCTGTAGTTCGTCGTACAGACGAGCGACGTTATTATTTTCCAACAGCTTGGATGATATGATGGTATTTGTGATATTACAATTCCATAAGTATATTAACATAATAAATATCATTAAAATGGGTTAAATCCATCATTATATCCAATTTTGAGAGGTAGTGATAGAAAACGAATTACATCGGTTCACGAGGTGGTCATCAGCCGTGAAAAAGATCGACAATTTGGTTTCCAATTTAATACAATAAGAGATTTATATAGGTTTTCCCATTAAAATAATAACATATAAGTATATGTTAGATGGTTTTCTAGTATATTAGTGTATTATAAGAAAATTTATATGATATGGATGATGAAATAAAATGAAAGTTCATTGTTGTGGACTATACATCTTTCTTTGAGTATTTATTTAGGTTTATACCTAAATCCATTTTAGAAGGGTTTGATATATAAAATAAGGACTCTAATATATGGTAATGGTTGTAAGAAAAAGTTTTGGTTAATAATTTTTTTCCCAATAGTCTTTGGGAGTGTGCAGTGGAGAAGAGAGGGTGTGGACATTTATATGTGGGGGAGATGACACACTTCGAATTTATGGAAGAAAAAACTAATAACAACATTTTTCACATGCCACATGTCTCCAAAGTAGAAAAATAATGAACAATGGATTATAAAATATGGAAATATGGGTGTCAAATTGGAATTGGTAAATGTTTTAGGATATTTTGACCCTTATTTTTTTAGTTTAACCATTGGTAAACCAATTTTAACCTTAACCATGATAATTAATTTTTACTATTTTCAATTTTCATTATGGGGAAAAATTAAGAAAATCGTAACTAAAATTATATATTATTTTGAATTAAAATATTTAATCGATTATATCAAATTCAAATCATATAAGTTACTGTATTTAATTCAAAATTAAAGACACATATGCATCAAAAAAGTTATTTTCTGAGGAAAAAACATCAAATTTCGAATAATTTTTATATCAACATTCAATTAAGAATTAATTCCTATGAATTAATTTGGATTCATAAATATATAATAAAAAACTTTACGTAAAACCAATTTTATAATATATATTAATATTTTAAATAATTAAAATGAAAAGAAAGTTTTCACTAAAAATTAGTATTTTTCACTATTCATAGAAAAATTAATGTTTTCAGAAAATTATGAAAAATGTCACTCTAAGTTAATTTTGACATGATTACTTAAAAAATGAATTTCCTATTTTAAAATATAATTTCTAAAAGTTTTATAAATTAATTTTCAATTATGAGCGCAAAACATGACTAAACCGCCTTTTAGAAAAATTCAGTTTTTATGAAAAAATATTTTTTTTTCGAATGGTTCTTATATTAATTATAATCAATAGATTGACATTGTATTTATTTTATATATTAATAAACTCTATAGTTTTAATAATTTAATTATTTCAATTCATAACTACTAATTTAATGGCTTGGTTGTAACAATACTTTACATTGTAGTTGATTTTGACTCATGGTTACCCGTTCTTCAAGCTATTGAAGATGTTGAATTTATTTAAAAATAAATATATCATAAATTATAGAGGTGTTGAATTTTATTATATTACTATTGTTTTATTTAATGTATTCTATCAAACATGGTTTCCCTATTTTAGAATATCATGTTGTTACATTATGTGTATTTCATACTTCTTTGTCTTATGCCAATGTTATGATCTCATATATCATGATATTTTATCCCTTCGTGATTCACGTAATATGAAATTCTATGAATTATTAAGTGAATTGTTATTATGATCTATGATATGTAGGGTATTGTCTTTAAATGATAAACTCATGTTCTCAACCCCTAATGCTCATGTTATGTTTAAGTGATCATTGTTATATCTGGTGTTTATCTTTATTCAGTATCTAAGCTCATCATTCCTTATGTTTTAATTTTCCTAGGTCATGGAGAAATGTTTTATATTGGGTATGTATAAGAAGTGTAATATATGGGAAGAACATTTTTAATATTTTGAAGATCCTTCATGAAATATGAATATTGTGTATCTATCTTTTAATGACACTAATCCTTTACGGTCTTATTGCTTGTTTTTTAATAATGATGTAAATATTAATCTATTAAGAATTAATATATATATATATATATATATTTGAAAAATGTGGTTCTATATACATGGAACACCCTCAATTGTTTACTGGTGGCCTTTCATCAATGTAACCATGTAATCCATCCATAAAATTATGTATTTGGTGATTCATACTACACAAATATGATTTTTATAGGATGTAAAATTATCATTTGAAAAACATTATCACTGGCTATGATAAAAATAAAAGGATTTACCAGAACAATTAAGTAATAAATTTACCCAAACCTCCCTCCGTAATATTTTATTTTATACTACTCGAATGAAGTCCCATAATATTAATTGGATGTAATCTATGTGGGTATTGTATCATATGCCCCAATTGGGGAATCAATACACTCATACATTCCCTAACTAGATGAAAGGATTCATTAAATAAAAAAATGACCACCAAGTTACATAAATATATTTATATTAAAATTTATTTAAATTAATTAATTTGTATACAGTGAATGAATAAATTTTTTTACAACATTTAATTGGATTAAAATAATAAGAAATATATATATGATGATAAAATTATATCATATCTCATTAAACTATCTATAATTACAATTATATATAATATTATCATAAATATATAGTGGTTTTGTTTAGTGTTTTATCCAGAAAGGAAAAAACATCTGGTTCCTCTATGTAAATTTGAAAAAAACCCATCCTCTTGAAATTTTAATCACAACTACCCAATTAGTAGAAAATATGACAATGTAAGCCTACTCTTCATGTGATATCATTATAAAGGGGTCATCTCCTACTCAACCATTTTTAAATATCATATTTTAAAATTTTACAAATCTAAATTTGAAATGGTAAAATTTCATTCCCAGAATTGGATCGACCCAATCACTCATAAATAAAATTTTCTTTGTTTGATAGCCATAACAGACCTCAATAATATCCCTCGACAATCTATAATAACCATTTTCATCAAAATAATAAAATCCAAAATCGATGTTCTATGTTACATGGTTTGTGTAATCATTGCTATTAACAAATATGAATTTTTTAGAATACAAATCCTTTTAGATACAATATGTAATAATCTTGTAAATAGTTAGTTAGTTAAGTTAATTACTCATGGAATGAGAACATGATTCATGGATCTTGTGAATATATAAATTTCCCATAATTAAATGGATTGATAGTTTTGAAAATATAAATTAGTTTCATTACAAAAATATTAAATCAGTTATATATATGTGAGTGTTAAAAAATGGAAAAATATATTGAAATGACATTTTTGGATTTAATGATATGTTACACAGGGACATTCCCATTTCAATTCAATGATATTAATCCTAAATTTAATCACAATAATAGGTATGTAATAAAATAAATACAAATAAAAAAGGAGAAATAGATTAATTGTTCCACTAAATCTATTAATGGAATAACTGATGGGGTGTTGAAAAACACATATTGATTAACATGAACCCACTTAGAAATTTTCATATCAAATATTATCCCATATCTAATAAGTCCTCCATCAATCTAGGAGGGTTTATTTAAAAAAAATTAATCCTCATCAATTTATGTATCACAAAAATTTGAGCACTCATCTATCACATATTCCTTGGAAATTAAAGCTTCTAGATAATATTGGATTCATACATAACATTTCAATATATTTATGTATCACTCTATTACATACAACCAACTAACATGCATGAGACTACCAACCATCAATTAAATAAATAAACTCACAAACAAGTGGACAATGAAATTAAAAAATTGATAGAATAAATGGTGTTCCTATGTTACATAGTGTAAGAAAATAATTATCTGATAGATTTTTCAAATCACTAATTGGATTTTTCCTTGAACATAGTAATAAAAAAATATAACAATTAATAAATGACTCAATAACATGGTTATTAAAACAATCATGAATTTCAAATGGGAATAACTATTAAAGAAAAAATTATTCTCTTAAATTTTGAAGATCTATAATTTCATGATTACCACATTCACAAACTTGTAAATATTAGATAAAACAATATGGCACCTTGATAGTCTTCAAAATTGATATAAAAGTTTCTTTCTCATTTTTAATCATTGTCTTATATGTAGAAGACATGTATTCCATATTCCACTAACCTTAATGTAAATATAAATGGAGTTTAGTTATAATTTCATCAAAATAACATTGGGTTATATCAATTTTCATAGATTTCCCCATGTTAATTAAATTGATGCAAAGTATATTATCACACACATTTTGTTTAAATGTGAAAGAAATCCAATATATATAAAAAAATATTATCTATCTAATAAGTTAATTTAATAAAAATTCACCACTTCTTCCAATTATGTGCGTTAGGTTTATTTTCAATAACAATTGAATTCGACGTAAGTTCCAAAATATTAAGAAAATCATACATTGTGAAAACGTTTTTTGATCATTTTGACCATGAATTTTAACCTCATACATTAATTATGGTGTTGGCCCCTTATCTTTATTCTAATCAAAATATGCATCTTCATTTTGGAATCTGTTCAATAGAGGAAGAAAGTATCTACGAACAAGGTATTACTACTTTCTATAATTATTAATCCATATAGAAGTCATAAATTTATTACAATAAGGTATGGGAAATCCATCTTTTATACTCCAACCTAGTTAGTTATCATGTGTTGGGATGTCATTAATTATCAATAATAATGTATCTTAATGTCTAAACATTTCATTAGCTGTAGAGTGAAAATTCACAAAACCATCATCCCAAAATCCATATAACTCATTAATTGATGGATTTTTTAAAAGCATCATTTTATCACTATGTACTCTTTGTCAATCAGCAAGAGTTGAAAGTAAAAAAATAATTGTTTTTTATTACATAACCATGATGGAATGTTGTATGGAACCAACACAACTAGCCATGTACAATGTGTTTCACCAACCATAGATATGAATTGGTTAAAACAATCTACATCTGAATCCAGTCTAGCATTACAACCATTAGGGAACTTTTTGGGTTTCTTTGAATAATATTCTTCTATGAAAATGAATCTTTCAAGAGAATTAGTTTATCAAACTCTTTGTTTCTCTCTAAATTCTAAGCAATCATTTTAATAATTTAATTGAAACGAATAATCTCATTAACCTAGATTTCTTTGGGACGTAACATATCTACATAGTGGTAACTTATTTCCCTTGATTCAAGACCCATCCTGGAAAACATTGATAACATTGATTAATCTCATTGTTCTTCGACCTAGATGATTATAAAATAGTATAATAATAGGTTTAGGTATTCTTTTTTTGAATAATATATAATTATTGCAGTACACATCAGTGGACTCAAATATAAAACTATGGTCACTTGTCGACATGTGAGCTTGACAGTATGACTCTATAATCATCACTTTAACCTAAAGTGCCTTATTCAAAAGTAACAAAACATGTAAAAATAGATGTATGTCCACGGATTCATGTCATTTTGGTATATGAATTCAATGATGGATGAAAATATACTAAATTTGGTCCAAAAATAATATAATTTTGTAACTGCATCATCAATAATTTCAATGAATTTCCACATATATCCATCTATAGAAGAATGAGGATTACCCTATCTGTAGTCGCCCTTTATGAAATTATTATCCTTGTAGTGAAACTAACCCGTCATATCATTAGGAATTATATTCTTCATATCATGTTTTCTTAATTGAAAATACATATGAATACATTATGATTTTTTAAATAGAAAATAAACATCTCCATGACAAGTATATGTCTAATAGTTTTTAAAAAAAATTGATAATTTTGTTCTCTAATAGTATCTCATTTGAAGAAATATCTATTTTCAAATTTTCTAAATGGAAAACTAATAAAATAGTTTTGGAATCTATAGGGAAAATCAATAAATTTAATAATTAACTCCCAATATTTACTAGAAAACATAAATATAATATCAATCCTGATATTATCATTATCTAAATTTAATAGAAAACAAATAATTGAAATAAATAAAAAAAACTACAAAATTCATGTGTATATGTAAGAAACATATTAATATGAAAAAAATATACTACACTATTTAAATATATTAATACGTATATATAATTAATTTTAAGTCACATTAATGTCTTACGTAATTCAAATGAAAAATAAAATTGATCAAATATTAATACTTTATAAACCATTATTAAAAAAACAAATAATTTTTAAAAATATATCTACTATATTCAAATTATTCAAAATTTCAAACATGTGTTTTTTAATATGTTTTAATTGTAAAATTGTCAAAAAATATATATAACAAAATATGATTAAAAAATAACATAAATTAGAAATTATATCATTTTATAAATTATTTCATAATTCTGAAAAGTATATTTTAGTTCATAAATAAAAAAATAAATTAAAAATTACATATTCATAAATATGGTAAAGTAATACATTTATAATAAAAAAATATCATACATAAATGTTTTCAAAAATATTTCCATTATAGAGATTTCATAATTGAACAAATTTTTTCATAAAATTAGGTATATAAAAATATTGTTAATATTAGCATATAATTACAAATTTGGGATTTCAAACATTTTATGACAAAAATTAATATTAACAAACATATTTTCAATAATTAAAATATGAGAAATCTATATTTAAAAAAAATTATCTTACTGTAAGCCTATAAATTTTATACATCTGAAAATAATATACATTCCAATAACAGAAAACTTGTTAAAATGATAAAATTCATTAATATACCAATGAATTTTTTTTATTTATCCAGTACATGAAAATATGAAATTTTTGAAATACTGTTCTTTTTTGAATGACATTTATTTTAACAAAATATTTATATAGAGATATCTATAGAAATAATTTACTAATTAAATAATAATTGTTTAGATCCATAAAATTATTTTATGTATGTTACACTTAGAAATGTGACATTTTATCACCCACAAAAAATGAATTAAAGATTTAATTTAGGTAAAAAAACATTGTAATCACAAAGTAATAAGTATTTAAAAAATTTTAATGATAGAAGTTCTTTATGATATAATTTCATTCAAAACTAAATTTCCAAATATTTATTACCATAAATTCCTAACATCCTAATTCCCTTCAAAATCCAATTTCAATTTTTTCAATGTAGAAAATGGAAACTATACCTGCAAAATATGGTCAAAGTTTTTTTGGGGAGAAAGGGATGTCGAGGGTGGAGTGAGGTTGTTAAAAGAGGGGTAAGGGTCATTGTGTCGAAGTGGTATTTGGTCAGGGAGTAGGGGTACTAACTGCACCTCATGGGGGAAGTTCGATTACTATTGTATGGTTGGAAGGCATCATGCTCAATGGATGGTGAATGTCTGTAGTCTGTAGGAGGCTGCATGGTTTGGGAGGGTTAGCACATTTGATGGGGGATTGATGAAGGCGAAGGGTTTGAGGTATTAGTGATGGACAACAGAGGTCCCGACTGGAGGCGGTGGGATGTCCATTATGGTTCAGCAATGGTGTGAGTGAGGGGGTGATGAGTGATGAGGGAAGGTGTGCCACATCTGCGGGGGAGGGGTTTGATGAGGAATGAGGGAGAGCTTGGGCGGTATGGTGCAATGAATTGCTATGGGAGGGGGATCATCAAGGGATGATTGAGGGGGAACCATAGTGGCAGTGGTATAGTGGGGCTTGATGTGGGGGGATGGTGGAGGGTGGAGGGTGGAGTGGGGTGGGGGAATTAGGTGTCGGAGTGAAGAAATCAAACGATCACCAAATATTAGCCACTAATAAGGTTAATAGAAGCTACCAAATGGCTATTTACTGAATTCACCATCCTCCAAAGTCCAAATTTCTACTAGTTACTGCATTATGGAATTTATAAAATGTACCTACTCAATAATTTTTTATTAATTCATAAGAAATAATCACACAATTTTTATTATTGAAATTTTATTCATCAAAAATAAACTTCCCTCATAAATACTTTTATTCATTTGAGAGAGAATTTATTTTCATTATCAAAAAAATAAATTTATAAAATTAAAGCCTTTTTTGAAATTAAAATATAAAAATTATCATAGGGTTGATTTTTGGGGTACTTTGGAAATTTTTGATTTTCCTGTGAATTACAAAAAATACATATTTTTATTGAAATTTTTATTTTTATTTAATTTTTTTTAAAATAACCATTTTTTAAAAATGGTTGAAAAGTATCATTATTTCTATTATATTTTGAAAAATCCAATCATGTTTATAAGAAACATTTTTATGGATGAATTTGGTATATAAATATTTATATACTTAAAATCGTTATTCTAAACAACAAATTTTCATTGAATTTTTCATTTTAATCAAAATTTAATTTTGTCCCACTACTAGAAATTGAATTTTAAAAAATGGTTCTCATATTTCAAATCAAGTGGTAAAAATTTTGAAACTATTTCTCTTTTATTTTGGGTCAATATGAATAGTAAAAATAGTTAATTTTTGTTACCATCGTAAATGTAAAATGGAATAATTAGGGTTACAACCAATGTGATAAGGATTAAAATTCACTAATAAAACTTAAATATAATTCATTTGAAAATTATATTTCATCTATAATTATCAGAACTTCAAAAATATTCCATTTTCCCTTTAATAAATATTTTGACCATTATAATATTTATGTTAAAGGTATAGTAAAAAAATTGACACTTTATTGCATTAAATATCTATATATTGAGTGACAGGAATAAAAAAACATTTGATCCATTATAAATGGTTATTTGAGAGACTATTTCCACTTTATCATGAAAATTTTGTATCTTTTATTTTGAGATGATATAATTACCTTAAATTTTTATGCAACTCCAACATAGTGCTTTGGCATGTACTAGAAAAATCAAGTAAATGATTTTAAAAACTATAAAAGTAACATTTTTTTGTGAGTTAATGTGTATAAATTATATTTAATATAAATATAAAACAATATTTATTTGTGAAATTTTTATATTTTAATTAAATTTTTATAATGTTTTTATGTCACATTGTGTGAATAGTTCGTAAAATGAATTTAATATTATTTTTTGTTAAATGTAATTTCTTAAATTATTTAAAAATCCTAAAAAAATTAAAGAGGATAATTATGTGGATAAATTTTCCAAAATTTCATCCATTTTAAATCTATGATTTAATTTTAACCTTTTATGTAAAATTATAACCCATTAGTACTAAAAATGTATTTACAAAATTTAAGATGAAAATTGGTTAAACAAGATGTTAAAACAATATAATGTGTAAATTGATAACTAAACCAAAAATTATATTCTTATATGATTATGTCAGGGGTATATGTTCATTATAATAGATTACATGTCATTTCGAAACCATTTTTTCATTAGATGGATACATTTTATATTATAATATTTCATGTATTTCCAAAAATGACATTAATGATATTTTATAATAAACCTTATTTTCTCAAATTATTTAAAATTAATAAAAAAAATTCATCAAAAAAAAATTAATAGCATATGTTTTAGAACATAATACTTGGTCCATTAATGGGTCACATGTCTATATATGGTATCTTTATTTAATAGTAAAGTGTAACAAACATTGATACCATAATAATTATCCAAAGGATTAACATGAGTTAAAACTAAAAGATATAGAATAAAACATTACCAAACAGGGTTCAAATTTTATTTTATTAGAATATTTCTACTCATCCTCATGTTATCTTTTAATTATGTCAATTTGGATCCATTTTTTCAAGAAAAATAATGTA
The DNA here is from genome assembly GCA_963277665.1 of Viscum album. Taxonomy (NCBI): domain Eukaryota; kingdom Viridiplantae; phylum Streptophyta; class Magnoliopsida; order Santalales; family Viscaceae; genus Viscum; species Viscum album. The sequence goes on from OY728141.1 coordinate 1,600,177,236, forward strand.
TATTAATTTAATACATTAAGTAATGTTAAAAGTACTTGTCCCCACACTTTTAAAAGGGAACCCCTTATGCATCATTAATCCCAATGTTGGAGACATATATATCATATAATCCTTTAAATAATGTCATCCTACATTCATTTAACAAATTATAATTATTATTTTCTTTCCAACATACCATCTATACAATTATGAAGTTTTATGCTAAAATTTATTTCTCAATGAAGAGATATAACTCTTGATCGAGCATCTACAATTTCGTTTCAAATTTAAACTCCTAAAAATATAGGGAATAATTTATAAAATAATGATTTAATTTTATTAAATGTAAATAATTTTTATTAATATGATGTTACAACCAATATCCACCTTTTCCCACGCGTTGGAAAAAGACAACATCGCTCATACATATATGTGGACTAACCCCACCACAAAGAGATGTGTTTAATTTTTCACTTCTGTTATACATGGATGGTAAGGATGATAAATTTAATTAATATATATTATAAAATTGATAAAATAATAATTTATTATATGTAAATTATTATTTACCTTTATTTTGTTTCACCCATCAGAAAGTGAAAATAGTGTTCTTGTGAACATATGACCTATATTCTCTATGAATGTTGTAATTCATTTACCTATATAAACTATTTTTCAATGACTCTACATATATTGAATATAAATTTTATTTTTATCAAGATTTAAATTGTGTATAAAAGGTATAAATGACCATTGTATAAAGACTGTGGCTAGAGAACATAAATATGCATGAAAACCAAATCAATTATCACAAGGAACATTAATTTTAATAATGATTTCCCCATACATGGGTGATAAAACATTACAATAAACTCATAATTTTTGGATATATATAATTATGGTAATGTTATATATGTATAATAAATATAAAATTATAATATATGATGTTCAAACGCATATGAAGAAAGATGCGACATGTGGTAATGGATCTTCCCCTCACATTCATTTTTCTGATAAACATTCCATATTCACCGGTGGTTTATTTTATATGGATTATTTACTATACATTAATGCCTTTTATGATTCATATAATGAAAAATATGGGGATTTAAATATCCACATCATAAAAAGGGTTAATAAAAACATACTATAAATAATAGATAAATGTATGAAAAAAGGTTATATGTAGTAAAACATATTATGGTTTTAATATAGGGAAACATTTTTTTTCATGTCATCATATACACATAGAATAAAATTGTAAATAACTATTGAGAATGATATAGGTTATTAATCACCAAAAAAGTGAATGGTCAATGTAATGGTATGGACCTAAAAACCATAAATCTATGATGATTTAAAAGTTTATTTATTTCATCATATATGAATATAAGTGGATTTTTTTCCAATATCCTATCCATAATGTTGGGGAGTTATTTTAATGTTGATAAATATAAGGAAATATACTCACTTTATACAATTATTTTTCATAATAATAATCTTACCCATTGGTTGTGCTTTTAAAAAAATTAATTCATCATGTACTCTAACAAATGAATATCCAAAAATTAATATTTTCTATTTTAAGCACTAAAATTTACTTTTTATATATTTTATGTTCTATAAAATAGTAACAAGCCTCTTTTTTTGACTCTAACTATTTTCCAAAACCAATATGGTTAGAATATGTTATCCAATATAATAAAATAATTTATAATTCTAAACATTAACACCAATTGTTCATCAGTAATTTTTATTTGTCAAATATTTTGAAAAAATAGTGGAATTTTATCTAAAACATCGCATAGGCTACTAGTAGGCACTAAACCCTTTATGACATTCAGTTCAGGGTTCAATTCCCCATGACCTTTCCAGATGTAACGAGCTATCACCCAGTATGCGGGTTGTCCTTTTTCTAAAATTATATTAATATATTTCCTATAAAATTTACAAATTGTAATTAATAGTAATTACAACATGATAATATAGAATCTAAACCATAAATGTTACGAATTCCATTATTATTTTTTACAAAATTTTAAATTCATTCATCTCCAAATAACTCTTTCAAATATTGAACCAACTGCTTTTATTATCATAAATTTTTTTCAATAATATCCTTAACCATTGTAAGCTACCATTATATTAAACCTAAAAAAGTTGTTTAAGATGTTGATCATATGATAAACCTCAAACCCATAACCCATGATGGTATCCATAACTCTTATGTCAATGAAGACATGTAAGATTATAAAATTTCACATAATTCTTGGAAGTTTCATGATTCCCACAACAAAAATACCATTTCTAAAAATATAATATAATATAATTCTTGAATCCCAATAGATAAATATTATATCTATTTTATTTCAATAGAGTTCATCCCTTGGTCTAGGGGTTAACCTTTAGAATATAGAATTTAATATGATAATTCTTAGGATCATCACATTTATGAAAAAAAATTACAAATCGATCCCTATAATGTGATTTATTTCCTTTCATCATACCCTTCATTTTCCTTTGAAATTTATTGGTTTTATCCATTATTATCCTCCCATAAATCATTATCTTATTCCTTTAAGACACATTCATGGGTGTATCATTCAAAATTTCACACATTATGGTAATGAAGCCTTAATTAATTCATGGTCTCCACCACTTGTTCTATTATAACACTCCATTCTTCTCCAATTTAGTGAGTCCTTGTATTTGTTAAGGTAAAAGTTGTTCCAAATATTTTGGGATAATCGATTAGAAAAAATCATTAGATATTTAACTATTATCATAATCCCAATTCATTTCTAATAGTCACCAAATTGTCCTACATGTTCATCTTTAACACGATTCCGTTAGGTTCAATCCATTGACAAAAACCAAAAATTATATTGAGATAAAAATTAATCATAGTGGGAAAACAATATAATCATTTATTGGATGATTATATTATAAAACCACTTTTTGTTCTATAAAAAAAGTTTTATCCGTTGTCATTCATTATCATAATATATGTGAATCCTTCACAGTAGTTTACAGAGGAAATGTGAAGTATCTTAGGCATAACCCCAAGACTGTAAACTCGGGTGTACATCAAGGCCTATTTTCATGCACCATGTGATGACTAGATCATGTCCAATGCATCCATTTCATAGTTATTACCCCAAGGTATAACTATTACAGAACCACATACACTTGAAAAAATCAATATAGGTATGGTGTTTAAAAAAAGATACTTAATATCTTCTGTCCTATTACTTTAAATTGTATTCAATACTTATCATCATTGTTTATCAAAGTGTTATAATCCCTAATCTGTGATATCATAAATTCTGTTCCCAAGGTTTTGGTAAAATTTCCTTCAATATCAACATTAATAACCCTGACTCTAGTAACCCAGAACTAAAATATTAATTTATTACATTGGAATAAGATACAAGGAATTTAATCCCAAAGGACTGAATAGTTTTGTAGTCTTGGTAGTCCAGATTTATACCTAATTCAATATTTTGATTTAAAAATATAACTTACAACATAATGTTTTCAAGAATAACATTAAACATTCTATAATATCCTTGAATATCAATCATATTAAACTTCATGGATTTGGATAGGATAAAAAATATAGGTGAGATAAAATATATAGTATAGATAAAGTACAACTGAAGGCATCATGATTTAATAAAAATAATCAACATGGAAAGGTAAATAAATAAAGACACATTCCAGATAAATAGAATTTGTATCATAATAAATATGTAAAGGTAAATAACTAAAAACACACACCTTTAATCAATATCATTATTATCATAATTTTATAAGGAATAATCAATATTTAAATATTAATAAGTAAAAACACCAGCCATATAATAAATAAATTGAGATTGATATTCATATATAGATAATATCATTTCAAAAAACTCATATATAATAATAAAATATTTTTCATGGAAGGAAATTCCTAATTATTAGATTTCATGATCATAGGCATTAAAAAAACCACTAATTTCAAGACATTCTTCAATATAATATAAAAATTATGGGTATTTAAACACAAGATACCCATTTAACAAAGGTCAAATAACTGATTTGTATCATGATAATATAGGTGAGTCAAGGGTCTATTTAGACCTGGGACTCACCCATATCCTAATTTCAAAATAATTCATTGTATATCAAATAATTTATTTAATTCATAAACAATATGTGTTATCATTAAATATCCATATTAAGAGAAATTAATTATTATATATATATCTTTAGTCAAAAATATAAATTTTAATGGAAAAAACCATATGTAGAAATTAGAAATGGTTTATGAAATAAACATATCTATGATAAATAATAGAGATATTTAGCAGAAATCTAATGTCTGATGTTCATAATAATTTGAATACTTCTTGGGAATGATAATGACTACAAAAATGAATCATGGAAGTAAATGTCAACAGAATCCATGGTCAAAATAATAATAAATTATCTAGAGGAATAATAAGGATTGTATTAATACAATATATTCTCAGTGTATTATATGTTAAATAAATGTTTTTTATCATTTATGAATGGAAATATAACAAATAGATCAATATAAAATTATTTAGTAAAATAATATTTTATTTATAAAAATCTCCATTAGAAACTAAGAATATCAAAAAAATTTATCAAACAACATTTCATAGAAAAGAAACTATGATACATATAATGGAATCTATAAAACATTGATTCTTCGTGATGCCAGGAAATAATGTACATGTCAGAGTCATTATAACAAAAATTCCTTTTACGTTTTTGGTAAAATCAAAATGGGGGTTGTCGTTATAATGACATGATGAATCCTTTAAAATGATTTAGTAAAAAAATTATAACTTGGTTAAAAAATCCTTTAATATATAATATTTAATAATATTTATGGCATTTTTTGAATCATTTTTAGAATGTTTGATTTTGGAAGGAAAACAATTTTTGACTGATGAGAGAAATGAAGTCGAATTTTACAAAAAAACATTTTGTTAATAATTTTATGTATCAAAGAGTGTAAAATGGTACTATTACATGAGAAAATAAAAAAACCATAGGAGAAGAAAATAAAATGGGTTTATTAGACAACAATAATATAATTTTCTTCAATGGATACTCATGTATAAAAAACCCCAATTAAAATGATTCTGTTAAATAAATCCCTACAAAGATCATAACCAATGAATCAATTATGAGTGTTAATTTTAAATCACCCTAAAACAAATGTAAATAAAACATAAGAAAATTTCATTTCATTTCACCTGTAATCATATAATATCAACAACAAAAAAGACGTCATATAACCAAATGAACATAAATTGAGTTTTGAAATTCGTTGACACTTGTTAATGTTCACGTCACATATCCTTGTATGAAATAATTAAAATTAAAACATAAAATTCCATAAATAATAAAGTATTACTGATATTACATATAATATATAATGGTTATAACCCATATAAAATTAATTAGGGGAATAAAATTTCAATATTCCTCCGAGAAAGGCAATTTAGATGAAATCCCTTTCCTCAAACATCCTTTTAATTGAACATTAATTAATCACCAATATGTTGGTTTAAAACATTTTATTATATTATAAAAGAAATATATACATATTAATAATATCATATATAATACTTTTATCACATATTACCACCTTTTAATTTGTAATCTTTCATTATTTTCATTATTGTGGTTGTTAATTGCCCTATTTTTACATTCGTACTTTTTCATGAATGTTCTGGTCATTGGGAATATTATATAGTCACATAATATGAAGAAATATATTAATTAATTAAATATTATTTTGATCAATATATATATATTTATAATAATTATTTAATTTTTTTCAAAGGGAATGGATCATATTGTTTTGTGCAGATAGTTGGTCGTATGTAAACATGATCGGCATTATCATTTCTGTAATGGACGAAGGGTAATGAAATATGTGATTTATTAATTTTATAGAATCAAAAAAATTATATTATTTACATATATTAACTAAACTTATCCATATTACTTTCCATTTATAGAATAAGTAAAAAACGAATCATGTCGCTTCCCGAGGCAGGTGTCTGTCATACACACAAGTAACACTATCTTATTTTAAAAGAAATGGAAAGAAATAAGGTATTTGTCATATTATATTAACAAAATATAATAATATAATAAATTTCCTATACATGTGTTAAATGTATAACTATATCCATCCTTTAATGGTGGCAATGGAAAACGAATTGCTTCAGTCAGTGATGTGGTAGTTTGTTGTACACATGATTGACAATTTTGCTTCCCATTTGATAGCGAAGTAGATTGATAAATATTATGCTTTAAACATAAATGATTTCAGTATAGGTAATAAAATAGTTTTATTATATTTTATGTTATAATACATTATTTTATGAGGAAAATAATAATGAAAATGAAATATCATTGTTAAGATAATTACCCTCTTAAAGAGATACCTAATTTATATCTCCTTTTAAGGACATTGTGATGGTATTTTGGGATAAAAAACAGATCTAATATGTGAATAAGGATTGTTTAGAGTTATTTTGGTATTATTTAGATGATATAAAGCTCTATTGTGGTGTGACGACATGGAGGGGTGCTCTTTTATAAGTGGGTAAAGGGAACCCTCTGGGAAATTACATAGAAATTTTTCCCCAAATCCCATATGATATAGACATTCAAATTCCAAATTCATCAAATTGAAATTATATTTGATGTATGGATTTATAAGGTATAATTATTTTCAAAAAATTAGATTTTTACAAAATGGTAGAAATTTTTATCCGGTATCATGTTAGTTCAGCCCATGGTAATCTCATTTTTACCTTAACTACTGTGATTTGTTTTTACCATTTTTCCTATTAATTTTCGTAAAAATTAAAGTCGAAATTATTACATAATATAAAAAATTATGAATCCAAATATTTAATCCATTTTTAAAATTCTATTCCTAGAATTGGAATTATTAAATTAGAAATTATACGCACAGGCATGATGAAAAAGATGGTTTCCAAAGGGAAAATTATCACATGTATAAAGGGTTTCAATAACAAAATTCAATATAAAATTTATCCTAATGACCTATATTGTAGAAATTTTAATATAATTGAAAAATTTTACCTTTAAAAAATAATTGAAAATATAATTTAACCTTGTAAATTAATTAAATATAAATTCAATTTTCCATAAATAATCTGTACTTTTATCTATTCATCAAAAATTGACATTTTTTTAGAAAAAAATACTTAAATTAAACAAAATATAATATTGTTATTATGATTTTAAAAATTATGTTTATTTTTATGCTGGATTATCTAAAACAGATAAAAATTAGTTTTAAATTTAGTGAGAAAACTACAAGTAATCCATCTTTTAGAAAAATGTACCGTTTTTTCAGAAAATATTTATTTTTATTTTAAATGTTTATTATTTTATTTATAATAAATAAATAACCAATAAATAATTATTTAAATCTTTAAACAATATGTTGTTCATGATTATTTAGTATTTTTCATGCCTTGAATTTTATCCTTTTTGTTATAACAACACACTATATTACAGTTCCTTTAGAATCAGGGTTGCGTGTTCTACAAACAATCGAAGCGATTAAACATAAATAAATATATTTCAAGGATTCTTTAACTTCAGGTTTATTTGTAACATATTATATTGAATAAAAGTTTATTCATTTATAATTTTAGGGTTTTATAATTTATTCATAACCTATCATCTTCCTTATTGTAATAAAATGGGATGAACCATGGTGACATGATATTCATGATAAAGACTCATTGTAACATATCATGAATGTGTATCCTTAATTCATTATGTTATGCAAGTGTTATATGATATGATATAACTGAAATAATAGAAAATCATGGGGGGTAAACGTTTTCTAAAAAACCATTCTCTCATAGGACATAGAATTGTAATATCTTAGAAAAGATTGACCAATTATCATACCCTAGATAGGAACTTATTCATCTTCACTTTATATACCAAAATCATCAAAATTATCAAATGAAAAGTGATTAATTATATCTTAATACATCATAAAACATTTGGTCAATCCTTCTAACTAATTTAATAAACATTTTATGCTTCCATATATAAAAATATAAATTTGTTTTTATCTGCAAGACCATAGTATGAAACTATTATGCACTTTTTATTTGTTTATAGGTTGGTTTTTCTTATTTAAATGTAGGTTATAATTAATTTTAAATATATCAAATCAATTAATTGTGATTAATCCTTAAGAGAGTAGTCTCTCTAAATTTATGTTTGGTCCATCCACTATATAATAGACTTTGGTTTATGGGGAGGTTCTCTAGAGATTATGTTTCATTCTCTAGCTTATCCTTGTTGTCCCCATCATGGTTAAGAGAAAATATATAAATTGATCATAATATATCTGACCACCGAAAAATTATATTAACCTCAAGAATAGAGTAATAACAAAATCAAAGTATGAAGGCTTATATGATGATTACTTTGTCCTCCTTAGGAAATGTGGATTGCAATGAGACATATACCCCATGAATAATAATGAAAATTTTTATCATATTAAATAATGTATACTCAAGAATGTTAGTCAAGAAAATAAATCAAAATTATGTCTTAAGAGATAACTTTTTATGTCATTGTGGTCCCCTAACCATGAAAATCCTATCATAATGGTATAAATCGTGTCTTTCCTAGATAATAATTTCCTATGTATAAATTAAATTTTTAATGATATGGTGTTATTTATCATGTAATGATTCACACAATTATTTATCTATGGAATCCAATGAAAACTAGACTCTTGTGGAACTAGATTTAAGGAAGTTTCGATTTTAGAGTTTCAAATTCTATTTTGAGATGGTTTATTAAATTTAGAATGATTTTATACAAATTTGGGGATGCTTTAGAATTATATGGGTATTATTATTTATGAAATAGGGTATTAAAAAACCAAACAACTCATACACCCATGCACGAGATTGGGTCTGGCCCCATCAATCCCCATAATCAATGAAAAGCACCCACAAGACCTATTTTATTTTAATTCATGTATCATATGCCCAGATACTCTAAGAATATAGAACGTATTTATCCAAGAGTTCTATAACCCCAAAGGTCCAATGATATGAAGGTAGAATACATGGTGCCCACCTGAATAATAATGATACACCATTGCATTTCACTAGTCCTATGATTCGCCACCCTGTATTAGAAGATTTCATCTAGTGTTACTAGTCTAAATTTTTCCCCTACAAAGAATCATTTCATTATGATGTACTATAGAATAAAATTTTGGGAACCAATTATACCAAAAAATGAAGAACCTTATTGAGGGAGTTAAGAAAGATAAGTTCCATTACACATATCTTTCTTTTCATCTTCTCACCCACTGATTCTTGGGTGGCACCTCACTGCATCACCTACCCATTTCACCACACTATCCGGCATGTCTAACTACATTTATAGTCACATTTTAGGGAACCCATATTTCCCACATCATAAATCCATGGGGATGAAAGTATAGTTAATAGGTTCCACCAAATCTATCCCTCTTTGAGGCTACCCACCCAGTGGTACCTGTGTGTTACCAGGATACCCCACATATCTATTAGGATGAATCATTAATATATTGCCTCAATTTTACATATTGGACACTGCTGATATAACACCCCAGTATTCCATTGTATGTTTCCCTTTGAATAATTCCATAGCTTTCATTGTACGAACCTTCATGATTCTAACACACCGCGACGAATGAAACTAGCCGTTATGAGTAGTAATACCAACTTTTTGAAATTTTATAAATTTTATTTTTCAAAATGGACTTCATTTTTCAATTTTGAATATCAAAATTAGATTATGGTAAACTTTTGGTATTTTTTTGAAAACATTCAATTTTTGATGAATAGTGAAAAACACTGAGTTACTAGTTAAAACTAATTTTTTTATTTAAATAATTATTTATTTTTTTTAAATTATTTTTGGTCAAAATATATACATAATACCTATATAAGTCAAATGTAATTCATTGGAGTCACTTTATAATATGTTTAGATATTTAAAATTTTTATTGAAATTTTCACCGTCTTTTACCCACCTCCTAGGAGCATTTACAAATTTTCATAAAAAATAATTTTAATGCTTCTATGAGTTGAATTTAAAAAATATGAGAGAAAAAGTTGATATCAGTAAGTAAAATATAGTTCAATAAGAGGAAAATAATTTTTCGTGAATAACCACTTTTGACTTTTATTTACAACGGTGAAAAGTAAATAGGGTAATTAAGGGTAAAAATTATATTATAATTACCCATACACATGTCCTAATTATATTGGATAAGTTTAATTAGACCAATATCAACCTATTTAATAAAATATTATCCCCTTTGGTCCACTTGGACTAGGTTAGATCATTAATTATTATTTTATTTAAAGAATAGTTAAAAGAGTTAAATTCAATGTTTAAAAATGAAACAATTTTTAATATAGTGTTACGCATAATATGAATTCATCTATAAATATTAATTATAAAGATAAAAATATTTCTTACATAATCATATTTTATTTATAATTTTTAGAAATTAAACAATTTAATTTATTTATGGCACAATGACGATGTGGAAATTACCTTATTAATGAAATATTAATATAAATTGATATTATAAATATCCAAATAAATGTAAATTGAGACTTATGATTACCTATACTAATTTTATTGGTTAATATGAAATGTTAGGGTCGTTTAGATAATTTTTATTCTAAGTTATAAAGTTTATATGGCTTTCAAAAAAATCAAATAATAAATAATGTCCAAATTGACATAATTGAGTTTTTAAAACAAATACTACATTATTAATTGATATAATATTACTAAAAATATATATTTAGGAAAAAGGACATAGATAAGGTTATATGATTTAATAATTAACCCCATGGGGTTCTCTTGTCTTGTTATAGTAATTTTATTAACCATATAATACAAAAATACAAAGAGGCATTGTAAATGTGAAACTTTTTAACTAAGAGTTAAATATAAATGATATGGTTAATATGATGACCATAACCAGTCTAAAACCTATTGTTTGAGAGGTTTTGGACCCATCCACACCATTTCGTATAAATAACTCATTTAGGATCCATTAAAAACCGAAAATTATTTTCTTATAAAATTATATTTCATGCTTTTCCAAATGTGACCATCACCTCTCTTATAAAAGGGCACTTCCCCTTCACAAAATTTCACACCTCCAAAGCCATTTGGATCGGCCAAAACCTGCCCAATTTTCCTCCAAAATTTCCTACCCTCGTCCTAGAGTCCTTAATTTGGTCATAAATCTGACCTAGGGATACTTTTTGATCAAATAAAATGGAATAACTCGAAGAAGAGGTAAATATTTCTTCACCTCTTTCAAGTTATCTTATTCTTCCACTTCCTATTTCTTTTTTGATTCTATTATAAAATAATAACGCCAGTATATTCTATATACTATTATTTTATTATCAAAATGGTACAATCATATTCATTATTATATACCTCATATGAATGACAAAGTCACTATACGTGCGTGTGTACGGCTTACCGTCTCCACGTCGTGGTGTAGTTTGTTATTCAAACACTTCAATATTTTTATGGGTATAATAATTAGTATAAATGATTTATATAATAAATATAACATATTAATTATTATGTAAATATGATATACCATCCAATTACATATGATTTCACCATCAATATAATGATATTGTCGGTCGTGCGTACGTACAGATTACCATCTCCACGAATGCGATGAGATTCATTCCCCATCATAATAATTCAAGAATAACGTTCATTTTATGATTCAAAATAATTTTTATGAACATAATATCATTTTCATATGATTCAAATACAAATTATTCATAACAAACATGGCTAATGTAACCAATCATATAAAGGAAAACGAATCAGTTTACACCCAAAATGATGATAGTACTAAAATATTATTAATAAATCAATATTAGAAGATCATATATGATATCATATTTATGTATACAGTTCATTTATAATTTAATAACAATGATTAAACTATTATACTAGAGTTTAACGTAGCCTCAACCAAGGAAAAGTACAAGGTAAGGTTTAATTCCACAATCTCTTTTTATCCAAGGTTGTTTTTACGTAAGTATCTACTGAGACCTCTTTATCATCCACATCCTTGTTTTCTTAAAAATTTACTTCAAAATAGTGTTACTATATACTAGATAATGGTTTAAAATCATTTATAAGCATATTTTACCTTATATGTTTTGAACGGAATCTTTCCATCATTTTCAAAATAAGGTACTTTATGACCGTTTCGACAAAATTATGGTAAGAATGTTTTTTTAACTTATACGGCAGGTGCAAATATTTTATACCATTATAACATCATCTAAGTTCCCTTAAAATCTTATTATAATATTTTATAAATAATTGTTTTCATTTATAATTATATGTCTTTTAAATTATTTCAAAATAGAAAGAGATATTTCTCTAAAAAAGTTTTGATTTCATCTCTGTCAACATCATTTTGATGGATTTTAAGCTTGTTTGATGTTGATTTATTGTGATAAAAATATTTCATATTGTATTGAAGGTTTTGTGATATTTTTTACCTTGGATGTGTTATTTTTATATCATTCATGGTTTATAGATAATGTATTGAAATTTTGTACGCTAGTTTTAATATGAATGTTTATGTTATGTTTAAACCTTTTCATATGAGGAATGAATTGGACTTAGTAAGTGATGGGTGGAGCCTGCTATAGGTCCCCGATGCATTAGTAGGTATAATTAGACAAACTAGTGTCTTGGAATAGGGCCTTGGAAAAATAATATTTGTAGTCTTCTCGCAAGGCTTTGACTATGTGGTTATGAAGTTTGGCATTATGCATTAGATCATTATGAAATTAGATATTGAAATTGCATGTGATTATTCAACGTGTAGAATGTCCATGTGAATAAGTAAATTGAACTATTTGATTTTATATTTTCCATATCATCCTAAAGTTTATGTTTATAAGGTGTTTTTTTTCTCTTATACATTTCCTTAAATGTTCATTATTATTTATGAAAGTTTATACTATATTTTTATCCTTTCTGAGCATATGAGTTCACCCCTATTTATGTGTAATTTTTCCAAGGAGGTGAAGAAGTTTTTAATGGTTGACTTTTATGGATATTCTAAGGATATAAATGTGTTCAAAGGGGAAAAAATGTTGTTTATGTTTTTATTTCATGATGTAATATAAAACATATGAATGTATCTTGTACTTCCAAGGCTACAAACCTAATCGATCTTTAGGTACATGATTCCTTGTATCATGCTAATGTTATTTAATAATGCACAGACTCTGGGTAACTCAGATCGAGGCATTATAGTTGGTATTATAAGAAGTTTAGTACAAACCCTAGAAACTAGATTTATAAAAAACTATGATTATAGAACACTCCCCTAAGATAGACATTGAGTATTAGTATATAAAAACTTCCTAGAATTTTTCTACTATAGAGATTTGGTGAGTTTTCCAAACAATACATCCATTTCTGGATACGAGCAGGTAGAGGTGGCTCTAGAATAGATGTACCTAGGTGTAACACCTGAAAACATCGCTTTGAGCTAGACTCAAATAGGAACTGGTGCACGATAACGGGCCTTGCTGCACTCTTGGTTACGACACTCCCAGGGGATATGCTTAGGATAATTGTCATTTTCATTAAAAACTATTATGAAGGTTTTATGAGTATATACCTAATCAAATAAAATATTTCTACGGTTATGGATTATATCTATAAACTGTTCAAATTTCATTAAGTGTTTTACATGTTCAGAATTATATATTGTGATTCATAAACTAATCTAATATATGGCATTGTTTAGAAATGGGGCATAGTGGGAGGAATGGAAACCATATCAATGCACATAATATATATAGAGATTTCCCTCCTACTCAACATAATTATAGTATAGTTGCTGATGAAACTAGTGCTGATCAACTTATCACCATACTGGGACAACGCTCTCAGGTTATGAATAATAACCATACCCATATAAAGCACCCTGATCCACAATATGGAGGATCAATGTTAGATTGATTCCGAAGGTAGAAACCACCAACATTAAATGGTAGTAGAAATCTGTTAGTTGATGATCAATGGATAAGCTCCTTAAAGAAAATATTTCATGCTTTGGGGAGTAGCGAAAGGAAAAATGTTGTCATGGCAGTTTATCGCTTCATGGGAGATGCAGATCAATGGTAGTCACTGATTCAAAACACAAGGGAAGATGAAGAAGTATCAAACATGTAATGGAGGGATTTTAAAGAAATTTTCAAAGAAAAATACATTCTTCATGACCATCGAGCAGATATGGAAAGACAATTTCTGGGTCTGAGGAAATAAGAGTATGAGAATGTCGCAAAGTATGAGGCTAACCTTACAAGGATATAACGGAATTCTGTAGATTATATAAGACACCCAAGGAGTAAGATTGATTGATTCTTTGATTGGTTAAAACCATTTCTATGGTGATTATTAGTCTCTCAATCCTTCTTATCATACAAAGATATTGTCTCATGTTCTATCAAGATAGAAAAAGAATTCTCTATGTCTTATGACTTTAAAGAAAATAAGGAGAATAAGAGACCTACGGAATACTATGTAAATGTAAATAAGGGGAAGAAGGAAAAGGTTGAATATCCATCATGTGGTAAATGTGGGAATAAACACCCTGGTACTTGCCTATTGTGAATGGGAGTCTGTTTCAAGTGTGGTGAAAAAGGCCACCAAGATCGTGATGGAAAGGGAAAGAAAGAGGATTTCAATGTTGAATGCTACAATTGTAAAGAAAAGAGGAATTATGAAAATGAATAATCGAATCTCTAAAGGATATTATCTCAGAAAAGGCCAAGGGAGAAAGGCTAAACTTATGCAATCACTACGGCGGAGGTTGAAGCTCTGAAAGATGCAGTAGCAGGTAATATAATGGTTTCCTCAAGTTTATCCAATACTTTATTTGATTCTAGATCATCGCATTGGTTTATATATTCCCATTTTTCAAAGAAAATTTGATATTTCCGATTTGATTTCACAAGGGATTTGTTAGTCAGAACATTTAAGGGGAGTATGATCACAACATTATTTTGTTAATCAGTTCCCATTAGGGAATATAAATATTCTTTATCTGCTGATATAATTGTTATACCCATGATTGAATTTTATATAATCCTTGGTATGGAATGGATATTTGACCATGATGCGAAAATTTATTGTAATAAGAAAGAGTTTACAATTCTCGATGATGATAAGAAGCACCTTATCTTTAGAGCAGAAATGTCACCACCTGATTCTTAACTAGATCCACCACCAGTAGCTCTACAATATTCAATTATTGGGGAGTATGAGAATGAAATAATTATGGGTGAGGAAAATAATGTTCAAATAGAGGATGTACCTATTGTGCAAGAATATTTTATGTGTTTCCAAAGGATTTACCTGGACATCCTCCAAAACAAGAAATTGTGTTTTCCATGAATTTAATTCCTAGTTCAAGGCCCATATCGAAGACCCCTTATAGAATGGCCATTGTGGATTTAGTGGAACTAAAAAAACAACTAGAGGAATTGAGTAATAAGGGATTTATTTTCCCTAGTTTTTTTATGTGGAGCCCTTATCTTTTTTATTAAGAATAAAGACAGATCTATGAGGTTGTGCATTGACTATAGGGAGATCAATGATATAACAATAAAGAACAAGTATCCCCTACCGCTCATTGATGATTTATTCAACCAAATTCATGGTGTTCAATATTTATCAACGATTTTCCTTCGATCTGGATATCATCAGTTGTCTATGAAAAAGGAAGACATTCTGAAAACAGCATTTCAAACTAGTTACGGGTATTACGAGTTTACAGTAATGCCTTTTGGATTGACTAATGGAACCTCTGTCTTGATGGATCTAGTGAATAGAGTTTTCAAGGAATATCATGATGACTATGTAGTGGTATTTTTTTTATGATATCTTGGTATACTCCAAAAGCTATGAAGATCATGAAAATCACCTGCGCATTATTCTAAAGACTCTTAGAAGAAATGAATTATATGGGAAGTTTAGCAAGTGTGAATTTTGGATTCAAGAGATTTATTTTCTTGGCCATATTGTCTCTAAGTATAGAATGTCTGTTGATCCTTCAACGACCATGGTAGTCCAAGAATGGTCAGCACCGACGAGTATAACTGTGGTATGCAGTTTTATTGGTTTAGCAGGTTTTTATGAGCATTTTGTCCAGAATTTGGCTTGATTCGAAAATCCATTAACCAAACTCATATTTAAAGGGGTTAAATTTGTTTAGAAAAAATAGTGTGAATAATGTTTTGATGAACTCAATAAAATATTAGTCAATGGTCCAATATTGAATCTACCATCGAGGAATTATGGGTTTGTTATTTATAGTGATGCTTCAAAGAATGGACTAGGTTGTGTCCTTATGCAGAATGATAGAGTTATTGCTGATGCATCACGATAGCTAAAAATTCATGAAAAAAACAATCCTACCCATGATCTTGAGTTAGAATCTATAATAATTACTCTAAAAATATGGAGACACTATATATATGGTGATAAATGTGAGATTTATACTGATCATGAGAGTTTGAAGTCTATTTTCTCACAAAAAGAACTAAACATGAGGCAAAGTAGATGGCATGAACTACTCAAGGATTATGATTTCACAATACACTACCACACAGAGATGGAAAATAAGGTGGAAAATTCATTGAGAAGAAAGGATCATGGAGTTTTGAATAATATGGGAGTTGAAAAGGATCTTTTTTTCATGGATCTAGTAAAGATGGATATGGAAATAACCCTAGACTGTGAAACATCAATAATTTTTCAAATGGTTTCCAAACCATCGTTACTTGAAAGGGTAAAGAGTTCTCAAAATGGTGATGAGGAATTTCAAAAGAAGATTAAATGTCTGAATGATGGGATATTGAGTGGCTTCATATATGAAGATGGAAATTTGAAATTTGGGAAAAGGCTTTGGGTTGCTAACATACCTATTCTAAAACTGGATTTGTTGGATGATGCTCATAGCTCCAATTTTTTATAAACCCTGGGAGCACCAATATTTATAGTGATTTGATGGAACATTTTTGGAGGGACAAAATTAAGAGTGAGATTTCTAATTTTGTGTCATGATTTCTGGTTTGTCAATAAGTGAATGCTGGAAGGCAACATCCCGGAGGATTCATGCAACCTCTTCCCATAACTGAGTGTAAATGGGATAATATTACAATGTACTTTGTCATTGGGATACCAAGACTCCTAGAAGGAATTATGCAATATGGGTCTTTTATTATCATCTTACCAAGTCAGCAAATTTTCTTGCAATAAGAGAATATTTACCACATGAATGTCTGGAAAGTCTATATATTAATGAAGTTGTAAGACTCCTTGGCGTACCCCTATCGATTGATTCTGATCGTGATCCCTGTTTTACATCAAGATTTTGGAAAAGTCCTCAGAAAGACCAAGATACTGAACATCATTTGAGAACTACCTACAACCCTCAAACTGATGGACAGTCAGAATGGACTATTCAATCCTTAGAACAGAATTTGAGATCTTTCTCACTTGACTTTAAAGGTATGTGGGATCAATATTTTCCTATGGTAGAATTTTCCTATAACAATAGATTCCATTCCAATATTTAGATGGCACCATATGAAGTGTTATATGGAAAGATATGTCACACACCAACATGTTCAAACGATGTTAATGAAAGAAAACTCATAGGCCCAGAACATGTTGAGGTAGCGATGGAAAAGGATAAGGTTATCCAAACCCACATCAAATCAGCTCAAGGAAGAAAAAAGAGGTATGCCGATTACGGAAGGAATGATTTATAATTTTAGGTAGGAGATCATGTTTTCTTGAAGTTATCTCCATGGAAGGGAGTTATATGATTCAGTAGGAAGGGTAAATTAAGTCCCAGGAAAATCAGACCTTTCGAAATTTTAGAAATAATTGGGTTTATATCTTATCATTTGGCAATGCCACCATGTCCCTCCAATGTTCATGATGTGTTCCACGTATCACTATTGAGAAAATACATGCCTGACCCAATGCATGTACTCACCTATGAGGAAATTGAACTGGAACCAGATTTGTCTTATTGTGAAGATCCTGTCAAGATTTTTGATATAAGAGAACAAGTTTTATGAAACTGGAAAACTCATCTGGTAAAAGTTCTATAGAGAAACCATAATATGGAAGAGGCAATGTGGGAACCCGAGGAACTTAAGATGAAGAACCATCTGAATGTTTTTATGCATTACTATTCTTGAAATTTTTAGGAAAAAATTATTTAGAGGGGAGAATGTAACAACCCAAGATCCATAGTACATTTCCCTTTTAAGAATGCAATAGCTTGCATTGTACGCAACTTCGAGATTCTAATACATTAAGACCAATGAAACTACCCATTATGAGTAGTAATACACAATTTTTGAAATTTTATAAATTTTATTTTTCAAAATGGGCTTCATTTTTGAATTCGGAATATCGAAATTATCTTATGGTGAATTTCTGGTATTTTTCTGAAAACTATCAATTTTTTTAAAATTGTGAAAAACTCTACGTTATAGGTTAAAACCAAATTTCTTATTTAAAAAATAATTTATTTAATTTAATTTAATTTAATGTCAAAATAGATACATAATACCTATATTATTTCAATGTAATTCATTAGAGTAATTTTATAATAATCTTAGATATATAAAAATTTTATTGAACTTTTTACAGTCCTTTACCCATCTCCTAGGACCATTTTCAAATTTTCATAAACCATAATTTTACCACTTATGGGAGTTTAATTTAAAAAAATTTAGAGACACAGTTTATATCAATAAATAAAATTCAGTTCAATAATATGAAAATAATTTTTGGTGAATAGTAATTTTGAGTTTTATTTACCACGACTAAAAGTAAATACTATAACTAAGCGTAAAAATTATATTATAATTACCCAAACACGCGTCTTAATTCTACTGAATAAGTGTAATTAGACCAAAAACAACGTTATGAATAAAATATGTTGTTTTCTGGTCCACTTTGATTAGATTAGGTCATTTATTATTATTTTATTTTCAGAATAGTTAAAAGAGTTAAATTCAATGTTTAATAACTAAAACATTTTTAATTTAGGGATACACACAATATAAATTCATCTATAAATATACATAGTAAGATAAAACTATTTACTATATAATGGAATCTTATTTATAATTTTTAGACATTAAATAACTTAATTTATTTATGACACAATGACGATGTAGTAATTAACTTATTAATGAAATATTAAAATAAGTGATATTATAAATATCCAAATAAATGTAAATTGAGACTTATTATGAATTACACTAATTTTATAGGTTAATATTACATTTTATGGTTTCTTAAATAAATTTTATTATAATTGATAATGTTCTTATGGCTTTCAAAAAAAATCAAATACTAAATAGTGTCAAAATTGTCATAATTGAGTTTTTAAAACAAATAATATATTATTAATTGATATAATATTGATAAAAATATAGGGTTTGTCCAAACGACTTCAATAAGGTTATATATATTAATAATTAAAAACTTGGGGTTTGATTGGCTTTTTTAGTAAGTTAATTAACCATATAATATAAAAATACATAGATACATGGTAAATGTCAAACTATTTAACTAAGAGTTAAATCTAAAAGATAAGGTTAATATGATGACCTAAACCTATCTAACACCTATTGGTTGAGTGTTTTTGACCCATCCCCACATATTCCCTTAAATAATTCATTTTGGAGCCATTAGTAACCGAGTATTATTTTATTATAAAATATTATTTCAAGATTTTCCTAAAGTTACCATCACCTCTCTTATAAAAGGGACTTCACCTTCACTTACATTAACACCTACAAAACAATTTGGCTCAACCAAACCCTACCCAAATATCCTCACAACATTCCTCCTTTTATTTTAGAGTCCTTATTTTGGTCAAAAAGCCATCCCAAGGTGCCCTTTTGGTCAAATCAAATGGAAGAACATGAAGAAGAGGTAAATATTTCATCACCTCTTTTATGTTGGTTTCATCTTCCACATCCTCTTTCATTGTTATTTCCACTCAAAAATAATAATTCCAATTTATTTTATATACTGTTAAGTTATTATAAAAATTTTACGGCTATATTCATTATTATATCCATCATATGAATGACAAAGTCACCATACGTGCATATGTATGACTTACCGTCTCCAAGTCGTGGTGTAGATTATTATTCAAACACTTAATAATTTTAATGGGTATAATAATGAGTATAAATGATTTAAAGTATAAATATAACATATAAATGATTTTTTATATATGATATACCATCTAATTACATACAATTTCACCATCAATATAATGATATTTTCGCTCATGCGTACATACGGATTACCGTCTCCACGAACACGATAAGAATCATACCCCATCATAATCATTCAATAATAACTTTTATTTTATTATTAAAAATGATTTTTATTAACATAATATCATTCTATATATGAATCAAATTCATCTTATTCATAACAAACCTGGCTTACATTACCAAGCATTTAAAGGAAAATGAATCAGTTAACACCCAAAACGATGATACTACTAAAATATTATTAAAAAAGCTATATTAGAAGATAATATATGATATCATATTTACATATATTGTTCATGAATAATTTAATAACAAATATTTAACTATTATAAAGGAGGTTAACTTACCCTCGACCTAGGAAAAGTACTTGGTAAGGGTTAATTCCACAATCTCTTTATTAACCGAGATTGTTTTTAAATAAGTATATACCGGAACCTCTTTATCATACACATCCTTGTTTTCTTATAAATTTATTTCAAAACGTTTTTAATATTTACTAGAAAATGGGATAAAGTCATTTATACCCTTATTTGACTTTATATGTTTTGAATGGAATCTTTCTGTCATTTTCCAAACAAGGTATTTTATGGAATTTTCGAAAAAATTATGGTAAGAATGTTTTTTCAACTTATACGGTGGGTGCGGCTATTTTCCACCGTTATTACATCATCGAAGCTTCACTTAAAGAATTATAATAATATTTTCAAAATAATTGTTTTATTTTAAAATTTTATTAATTTTAAATGATTTCAAAATAGAAAGAGATATTTCTCTAAAAAAGTTTCATTTCATCTTTGAAAATATCCTTTAGATGGATTCTAAGCTTGTTCGAAGTTGATTAATTATGATACAAATCTTTCATATTGTATTGTAGGTATTGTGATATGTTTGAATATGGATGTGTTATATTTATACTATTCATGGTTTATGGATAATGTTTTTACATTTCGTATGCAATTTTTTATACAAATGTTTATGTTATGATTAAACATTTTCATATAAGGAATGCATTGGACATAGTAAGTGATGGGTGGAGCCCTCTATATGCCCTCAAAGCATTGGTAGGTTTCATGATACAAACTAGTGTCTTGGAACAAGGACATGGAAAAATCTTATTTGTAGTCTAGGAACAAGGCCGTGACTATGTGGTTATGAAGTCTGGAATTATGCATTCCATCATTATGAAATTGGATATTGAAATTGAATTTGATTATTTGATTAGTAGATTGTGCATGTGAATATTTAAATCAAATTATTTGATTTTATCTTTTCCAAATTATACTGAAGTTTATGTTTAAAAGGATTTTTTTTATTCTTATAAATTTCCCTAAATGTTTATCCTAATTTATAATTTTTTCTGTTATATTGTTATCCTTACTTAATATTTGAGATCACCCATTTCTATGTTTTAGTTTTCCTATTAGGTGAATAAGTATTAAATGGTTGACCTATAGGGAAAATCTAAGGATATAAGTTTTTTCAAAGTGGAAAAAACGTTTTGGATGTTTTTATTTAATAATGTAATGTAAAACTTATGAATGTATCTAGTATTTCCAACGCTATAAAACTAATCGGTCTTTCGGGAAATGATTCCTTGTATCATGCCAATGTTATGTAATAATTCACCGACTCTGGATAACTAGGTTTGGGGCATTAACGATGATATCCCAAAGGACCTATGGATCAAATTATTTTATATAGATGGATATAATGGAGGACCAGTGGCCTGGAGGAATATTTTTTGGCTCCAAATCCCATTCAGATTGAATAGTACTTCTGCTATAATACCCCACAACATTACCCACACTGATATAAAATAATTGAAAATTTCCTCCCTCCCAGAGTTGATTTTTAGTTTTTTATGTAGGATTATAGATATTTTTCCAATCATATGCTACCTCTATATGCATAAGAAGATTTTATAATCAAATTAAATGGTGGTGTGGAAAAAGTAGTTCAACAGACCCCCATGGTACCCAATAAGAGGTATTGAGTACCTATTAATCTTCCCAAAGTGTTCCAAAACCCTGTATAGGAGTTATCTACTGGCTATTGGATCGAAAATTGGTGTTCAGTGTTGTGAAGACCATTTTTTTATTAATTATGTAATTTCATGGAATTTAGAAGGTCATTTTAAGAAATCCATGTCTGTTTCTTCTATGGGAGGACAACATGATGAGGGGATATATTAATATCTTTTTCCTATTCCACCTCCCTTATTTTTTGTTATTCTAGGTTCATTCAAATAATTTTTGTTCACTAATTTTGTGGAATTAATCTTCTTGTCCTCTTCTTATTTTCTTTTACCCTCTTTTTCTAATATTGGATGTGACGTCATTCGAATTGATGAAATAAAATCATGATTAGAGAAACCTAAGTTATGGTTGTAAAATGAGAATCACAAATGGATAAAGAAACTCCTCACTTTCAATTTCAATTATGGGGAGTCACCATGTGGGTTTCCCTGAATATTTTAACAATTTAAAAATAAAATTGATAATTGATTATATTGTATGTATACTATAAACCATTCACCTACTATTGGTTATCATTTCAATAAGGTCATTTAAATTTTGGTGTTTTATTTTATTATTAAAAAGTACGTTAATTATTGGAAATTACTATTATTATGTGGGTATTAATTAACTGATTAACTTACAATTACATAAGTTATTATGTTCTTAAAAATCATTTGACTGATAATGGATTTAATTACATGAAAAAATAATTTGGGGGAGGGGGGTAACTCATTTGAAAATAAAAAATGTATCCTTATAATAATTAATACATATTTTATTTGATTAATGTTCAATGTGATATGTGGGAATGAAATGTTGGGTTTGAATAACATGAATGTGTTTAGATAGGGTTTAGACTCATTTGATGTGGCTAATATAGATTTGTAATATCAGAGTTTATATGATATGTGAGAGGGTTCCATCTTAGTAATATTTGGTCTATAAGCCATATTTTCCCTTCATAGTTGGGTTTTGGGTATAATAATATAGTGATTTATGAGATTACACATGTTGGATTATGTGAGAAAATTAATTAATCAACCTATAGTAAACTAGTAACCCAATCCCCAATTTAATGGATCACCATAAGGGGATAGTTTATCTGAAAAGTGATGATTATTAATACAAGCTATGTGGAATCCCTAGGGTTTTCAAATGAATGGTGTGATATTGGTTATTTTTTTGGGTGACTAAATACGGTAACATACCAATGGTAAAATGGGATGGATAACAGTTCAGTGTATGTGTTTTTTAAGGTTCATGGTGCTGAATGAGAAGTAATATCCTATGAGATAGATGGTTCATCTGGGAGATGACAATGTGTGTTTGAGTCACACCTATGGTATTTGAGCTATAAGCATAGTGAATTTTAACGCATGATTCTTGAGTTCTTATGGGGAATATTAGTATTATATTAGGGCTTTTTTACACTTCTGTGGTTTCAGAATATATCCAAAGGCATAGATATGGGTTGTATGATGTTATGTGGTATTGTTTTCTTATGCTGGCCAATGATATGATATTTTAATAATTTCAGATTTATAGACTCAAATATGTGTAATATATCATGTATACAATAAAACCTCCCTGTGTTATTCTTTCTAAATGGTACACGCTCTGTTTAGACATTCCTTTGATTTGGATGTTTCCAGTATATATGGTGGTTATTCCCAAAGGTATGCCTCATATTATAGGGGTTGACTAGTATATCATGTAACTTACTATTTAGTACATTATTAATGGATATATATATTTTAAAATCATTCCAAGATTCATAATATATTTTCAAAGGATAATCATATATACTAACAGGTTAATGGTTAACCATTGTACCCTTGTAATATTTTTTTAAGGGTTTGGATTTGTTATATTAATATTTTGAATTAATTAATAATATCTCACTATGTTGACCAAATTTGAGTCCATGGTATCACTATAGTATGAACTCTTAGTGAAAATATATTTTCATTACATCTATTAGTTGAAATTGGTAGGGTGGAGCATCTTGGAGAGCTGGTCAGTACATGATGGATCGACCTGGTTATTGTATGTTATGTGATATATTTTTTTTATTAATTTATACGTGTACATGAATATATGAATATTTTATATTTTATGCGTTCTATTGGTGGAGAACTACTTATTTGTATGCCCTCACCCTATACATGCACCTTCTGGGGAGTAAAACCTCTATATTTAAGATGAGGATAGAGAAAGGGCTCAGTTTTAGGGGATAAATATGGTGTAGCATAGTGAGGATATAGATATAGATCCATTTCAGTGTTGATTTCATCCTGGAGAAGGTATTTCTAGTTTCTTTTTAATTTTCATAACATATATTTTTTATTTATATGATTAACCCAATAAAGTAAATCTAGTGTATATATTATTGGTGTATGATCTAGAATGGGTTTAATTTTCATATAACATATGATATGATATTATTATGGTTTTATCTTCACTCTAATTTCTTATTTATTTCAATTTTATTTTTTAATGACTTAAATGTATTTCAGTATTTTATGGTTATGTTAGTAATGGTATAGTAACCAAAATGTTGACTATAGAACCTCATCGTAAGTCAAAATTGTTTAGGTTATTAGGAAACATTATTAATGTGTAGACTTTTTCTAGATCTAATAACGAAATATAGTACATGATGTTACAAATTATATCAAATCCTTACTTACATTATATTATGTTTTTTAGATAAGTAGATGCGGATAGATGGTTTGAACATAGGATAATTTTTTGTACCAGAACAACAAATTTACGAAGCAATTTCGATCATCCAAGTCCATGATTAATTCTATTATTAGGTTTTCTGTTATATTTGAGTTTTTTTTGAATGTTTTGGTGTTATCTAATGATATATTTACTCTAGTATAACATGAAAATAGGGTTTTTTTACTTGCATTAAACTCAATATATACATTCATATAACATAATGATTAATTTTTGTAACAAGAAAATGGTTTTATATAATGGTTACTGGTTAATTAATTCATCAATAATTTTAATAAAATTTTAAAAAATAACATATTTGTGGTATATAAATTAGATAAACCCAATAATGACGGATTATTGAATTGTTTATAGTCTTGATGATAGTTTTTTGATATGTGCATTCAGTGTGATCACAACCTAGACTAGGTGACATAATAATTTCATTCCTTGGTATGAAAATCTGTGGGAATTTCATTTATAGTTGATAAAGGAATAAACATTTTAATGAATTGGTATATATAGAAATGAAATAATAGATAGTTCTTTGTGAGGTATGTGATATGTCTGATTGATTTGATTCCAAAACTAAAATATTAAGCATGTGATGATAGTTTGGGTTAGATAAGACTCTTTACTGATGGAGTATAGTATATTATCATTTTAATATGTGAGTGTATGTCAACTCATTGTAAATATTGATTGAGGGTAAGAGACTGATTGATGAAATGGTTTGAAAGTTTCAGTCTGGTCGGTCCTCTCTTTCCATGGTGTCACAAATGGTGGGTTCATGTGATGTATGGGGTATCTAGGATAATGTGATTGTATCTACAAAATATAATAAAGATAAAACATGGTATCCTTGAATCTAAGTTGTATACAATTAATATAGATTGCAATATGAGCATGAATTGAATGATGAAGCTAGTTTTTTTTTAATTTCATGTAAAACTATAGTAATAGCTTTAGATAAAAACTTATAGTGATGCATGACTATGGAAAGTGTGGTAAGAATGATTATTTGGATAAATTGTGACATTGTTAGAATTTTTTTCAATTAAATAATTATTATAAGTGATGAATGTGATGTGAATATGGTGTCCGTGTGTCTTGGATGAAATAATATTTGGCATGAAATGTATAAGGGACTATTATGTCGATGTGTATGTGTATATATGAGAAATAGCTATTATGGTCATGTTAAATTGTGATTTTATAAGGGATAAAGATTAATTTAGAATAATATGATGGATGGATCATTGAGGATTCCACTATGGGTTATTTGAAAAAATATTTTAAACAACATTCATTTGTGGTGATTCAAGTATAGTAAATAAAGAAACCTATGGGGGTTAAAACCCAATATGTCTTTCCTTGTAATGTGGGAGGTTTTTACCATAATAGAAAATCATTATAGATAACTAATATAATATAATTTCTAGATTTGGATTATGTGGATATATATCTAAGTCATATAAGAACTCTAGTATAACGATATAAGTCCATAGAGAGCGTGAACATGGATATCACATGATAGATACCAAAAATTACAAAATTGATAAATTTAATGAATAATCAAGTCAAAATTATAGTTCTGAAAGACATAATCACTAGTTATATGGGTTTTTATTATGAAATTTATATGATATGTGACTATAGATACTAGATATTATGATTGATGATGGTTGGTGAAAAAGGGATATGGTGGCATAGAGCAACATGATCTCCCAAGGTCATAGGGAACAACTAATGGGATGAATTACCTTGGAAACATTTAGTTAGGATCAAGGTATGTGGTATTCAAATGATGACTAAATCTAGATATAATAGTGTCAGTAAGATGTTGATAATGGGAAATATTAATGAAATAGCCTTTATCAGTCCCTCAATTGTATAATCCTTTTTGATGTGAATTATATAAACGCATAAATTTGTGTCCAAGGTATAAATTTAAGAACTAAGAAGACTGTGTTTTGTTAAACATGGTTCTACGAAAAAAACACTACATTTTGGATTTGAATGATTGGATGGCCCATGTATTACTTGGGTATTCCCAAACGTCGTTAACCATTTTAATGGTTCATATACAATTTCCCTAAATTGGATTATGAATATTTTATAGAATCTTGAATTGGAGACTTTATATCTGTGAATATGATCCAAAAAAACTATGTCTTTCATGATTGGGTAGAAACCATGAGAAAACATGATATATCAACTACATGAGTTTAAAATTATTGATTGGTTAATATTCTTATGTCATAGTTGTAGGGAAATTATCATTACATGATGTACATATAGGAAATTATATGATATGCGGTATTCTAAGTATTTTTTGGGAAGCTGGAACAATGGAATATTGATGGATACATTTATCATTTTTCTGATTATGGTGTGTTGGAATTGATGTTAGTTACATTTTTCAAGGAATGATTAGTGTGAATTACAGATTATTGTTAGATATTATGGTAAAAATTTAGTTAAACTATATATGTTTTTTAGATTTTAGAGTTTTATCTATTAGATATCGGAAAACAATAGATTGTATCATAATCTAATAAATAGGTTAATTCATAAGAAATGAACAATGATGCTTCTTAGGGAAAATAGGCCTCATGGTTGGGAGTTTATAATTACATTTTATATCTTGTGAGGATTAAATCTATAGAAAAATAAACTTTGGTGAAAAAATATAAGGTGGTGATTTTAGTTTTTGGAATCAAATTAAGCCATTGATATTCAGGAATTAAATATAGAAATATTTTATTAGTGTTTGGATAATTTAGGGGATGTTAAAGTAGGTTATTGGAAAATTGGTAGGTTGTGTTTCTATAATATAATTAAAGGCACCATAGGTGTCATGGTTGGAAGAACAACAAACCTGGTGATATATAAATTATAGAATAACCACTTAGGTGAGTTACTGACCAGCATATACCTATGATTATGATGGTCAACAAGCAATTAGTTACACAATGATACCCACTAAGAATAAGGCTGTATCAAAAACTATGTTTTCAATAGAAAATTTTGTGAATATTAGGGTTTTCCTTAAAAACAAATTTTTTTTCCATTGTAGTATAATAGACAAAGGGATGTGGCCCTTCTGATTTTCCCTCCATCTATTTATTTTTCTTATTGTTATAATATAATTTTTTGTTCATTGCTTCATTGATTAAGATGATATTTACATTAATTTTTTTATAAAACTAAATATCTATAATCCCACAAAGTTATTATTTTAAAGGTAATTGTAACATTTTTAATTTTTTTAAATAATTTGATTTTAGTTTTGAAAATAGAATAATTTTCCATGTTTAAGTGTTTTTATCACATTTTTATTTTTATCTATAACAATTTATCAAAATATCCAAAATATGAAATTATTATTATTAGTTCTTAAATCATAATCCCATACATTTCAATTGAGTATTATGTGATATAAAAAAATAATGTATGCTTCAAAAGAAGCTCACAAGTGGGATTATGGAATCTATACACAAATATAATGAATTTTGAATATAAGACCATATCACCCAAAATAACTGTCCAAATGAGTATAAAATTTACATAAAAACATATAAGAGGTTATAAAATAAATTAGTTAACTGGGGTAACTCATGATTCTTCATCTTTAAATGTCATATCTGAATGGTAAATAGAATAATTGGAATTCAAATATTCTACCATGCTAGCAATATCCTCTCAAGAAACTCGTTAATAACTTCAGATAAACATGTCCAACAAAGATCTGATTTTTTTAGTCTATATACATTATATAGAATGTTATATCTGTATAAGTTCACTTCAATTGATTTATCCATTTATTAGGCCAAAAACATTTCACCATACAAAGGAAATATTTGGAGCCAAATTTAATCTTCCTTTTTGCCTGGAAAAATATATGTCCATATTATATCAAAAGATCTAGACATTTCTGGGAGATAAGAAGGGGATTTCATTCTACTAAAACTATTCTACATTTATAATATATATCATTCTTATTTAACACTTTAACTTATACTTTTTCACTATTTTGGTTCTCATAAGTTTCCCTTAAAACTAAATTAAAATGGATAACTGACCCTGTATCTTATTTTAGGGAAGGGTGACTGGATTATTTTAGTTTAGAATGTGATTTTCTCAAACTAAGGATTATATTGGTAGAAAATTATATTATAATTGGTTATAACTATATTTTCTCTATCGACTTCTTTCATTCTGATTTTCTATTATATATTCCATCCCATTGATTACTAATTCATTCATATGGTTGACTTTTGATTAGGTATTATTGAAGAAGTTGTCACTTCTCCATGTAGAGGAATTAGTGTATCCTGATAAAATTTGGGTGGAGGGTAAAATTTTAGTGGTTTTAATCTATTTACAATCAAATAGAATGAAATAAATTTAATCAAAATTAACCTATGATTGGAATTATTGTGAAATATATTAGACAACAACTAATAATCTAATTTCTAATAAATTTTTTGTTTTCATTGAATCTAAATATTTATATACCATTTAATGTTTATAAACCCCTATTTTAGTAAATTTAGTATTAATATCAACAATGACCATAGATAAATAGAGTGTATGAGTGGTCTCCTTGTGAGATTGATCATCAATATTGCACTAGGAAACATTAATAGAAAAATAAGAAAATATTTTTTAGGGATCCATTAAATATATCTCCTCCCAATTTGACACTTTTGGGGTCCCAGATTAATATCCATAAAACTCGAAAAAATAATTAAAAAAAAATAACATAACATCATATAAAAATTATTTCTTATCCTAGTTGATGTTGCACTTTTATATTGACTAAATATGTTATTGGCCTAATTATTATTCCATTAGATGAATATTCATTGTATATTCCAACAAAATAGAATTTTCCATTGTTTCGTGATGTTTTAAAAAATTTGACATCATTTCCAGTGATCACAATGTGATCAAACCTTTATGGTGGGTACAACAGAAAATGAATATTGACAATAAGGTAACTCTTTTTTGAATAATGATAACAGTTAAAGAGATCAACGAGACCTTAAATAAATTAATAAAATATCTATCCAAACATTCTCAAGCATTTCTTGAGTAGAATCTTAAATTTGGCATGTCAGGTTCTATACATATTTGAGAGAACTGCATGATTTGAATGAATGATGGAATAATATTATAATTATTGAAATTACAAGTTATAATCCCATATTTGGAATATAAGAATGAAAACATGTATACCTCTCTCAATATCTCTCTATTTATTTGAATACACTGCTATGTTTGTATTATTTAAAGAGAATTAGTAATATATTGACTAGATACCTCCAAATCTAACATCAAAACTCTAAAAGGCACTCATAAAAAAGAGGAAAATGAAGCTGATATTACATAGAGAGATAATATTCTATAGAATTATTTTCTATTTTATATTATTGAAGATAAATTTAGTATTATATCCCTTAGGTTTCAATTTTTATATTTATTCAACACAAGGATTATATTAGAGGATAAGAATAAAGGATAAGATGGCCTAGTTAAGAAAGAGTTACTAGAGGTATTTCATAAATACATAAACATCCAAGATGCTTCATATGAATTTTTTAATATATTTTAAACATGTTTAATTTTATTAAAATTACGAATTTCATTGAATTTACCATCATAAAAATTGCTAATACAACTATAAATTAGAAGTACCCATATGAAATTATTGAAAAGTTCAATGATGGTATGGCCAATGAAAAGAAAGAGGACCCATTCTTTTCTATACACCAACATAGATATTTTAATAATTTTTTTGGGGGATGGTATAGTAAACATATATTCATAAAATATTTTTTAACATGTGTGAAGGGATACCCATTGGATGGAATTATTTTGGTGGTTCCTAACAAAAAAACCCCACGCATCTTTATATTATGGAAAAATAAAGAAATATCCAACAACAGGTATTAAAAAATCATTACCCACATTTTTAGTAAAATAATGATCTATATCTTTTATAATTTTCTTTGTTCTATTTATCTTTAATTTTATTATTTTTAATTAAATAATTATGTTATGATATTGATTTATGTTAGGTTTAAGGGGGTAGTAGTTTGGAACTTAACTCAAAGATGCATCAATTATAAATTAACTAGGTTTTAAATATCCTTATATTTAGTTTTTATACTCCTATATTTTTATTTTATTGAGAGTAAATAGAGGATATTTAAATTTAAGTGTTGGGGGAGGATTAATTTTCATCTGAATTTTATTTTTTTGGTTTATTTTTTCATATTTTTAGAAACATTGCGCTTCAAAAAAAGTATTTATTATTTATCACTCATGAATTTATTTTGAGGTAGTTTCCTTTTTATTTTATGAAATATGTTTTAAATGATTATTTATATTAGACTATTCCTCAAAATTTATTTTCCACAAATTTAATGTGTTTGACCCATTTTTTAAATCCCTAATCATGAATCACTGCCGTAAAATATTTCTAACAACCTGGGTTTAATGTGCATGGATATTACATATTTTTTGATGAATAATCATTATATTATAAAAAACACCACTGAGGACCATAAATATTTAGTTCCTTTTCAAAATAGGAACACCTTATTCTAATTGGGTGAACGATATTCAAAATATACAATAAATATATTCCCATTTGGTAGACCTTCCTAAATCCTTTCTTTATAAACTGGGAAAAAATATATATAAAGTGGGTGATCTTAAATGATCAGTATAGGTACTCAAGGAATATATCAATCATAGCATAAAAAAATGGAATGTGCACATAAATAAAAAATTTAAAAATAATATAATATATATCAAGTATCATGATATTGAGTCATGGAATAAATCATAGAGTCTCATATTGAATCAGAGAACATTTTCCATGAGGGGAGTAATAGAAGATATGAAATTGTGGCATACATAGAAGAATATAAAATCATTTAAATAATAATAAAGTCTCATTTCAATGATCATCATAGTGGAAACATTCCCTTTATGAACTAGGATTACTCCCCATTCCATCCATGTATTACTGAACTGAGTTTACTCCAGTTCTAGTCATGTATTGTTGAACTGATTTAACTTTCCATTTTGTACTCTCTATCACATGAGATATAAATCATTATACAATTCATGTGGGGGAGATATAGGTCCCACCCATCACATAAAAAACCATATGTATGTGTTCTACAAGAACATAATTCATTCATCATATCAGAACCCAAGAAAAGAAATGTGTTTCATAAACATCATTTAGTTATATCATAACCCTTAGACTGAAATGGGTTTTATAAAAATGATTATATCATAAAAATAAACCAAATGTAAGAATAATAAGGATAGTATCCGTGAAAAATTTCCCAATTAAATAATAATTAACATAAAACAATGTCATCATAAATGAAAAATAATCTTTAGATATCATTTGAAAATAATTCTTGAAGAAAATATCCTTTATTCTTTATAAATGTTTTCTTTTACCAAAATGTCATATCATTTTAAATAAAAACATTTGTTTGAAAATAAATTATTAATAATTTAAGGTAATATTCAATACCTTAATAATTCCTGAAATAGAACATACCAATTCATTCCATATAACTTAAAAAATAGTCCTCTCATGCTTTTTTAGGAAAAGTCAAAAATTACCTCAATGGGAAAACAATAAAAAGATTATTTAAAAACGTTGAAAAAAAATTAACAAATTGGTAAAAATAAATTTAAAATTATTATAATAAGAGTAAAATTATTTTTTAATTTTTTAGAAACATTGACATGGAAGATAAATATTCTCCAGCAGATAATTATGTATAAAAAATACAAAATAATAAGGATATCGTGAAATTAACCTTTACCACTTTATAATCAGTTGAATTTTATTACCCATGAAATAAATAAAATTAAATGGATATTTAAATACTATAATATTCATAATATTAAACATAATATACCCTCAATTTGAAGTATACACACCACAATAAATTAAACATGTAGTCTATAAGGCATGTGTCCCATAGAAATAAAAGAGAGAAAAAAATCATTTACCTTCAGTCTTGACATCCTTTGTATACATTCATACTTCCTGCATAATAAATATATTTTTTAAAAAAATAAATTACAAAACCATATTAATGTATATATAATACTATATATTATTTATTTAAGAATTTATATCACTAACTTATTAACAATTCAATGTTAATGTTATGTTTCGGGTAATAACCATTTTGTTTTTCATTCATGTTTTGACTTGTTAACCTTGGTCCGGTTATATATATTAGGATTTAATCATCTAAATAATGATATATTATATTAATATCATATATATATTTAGTATATATTTATTAATTTTGGTTAATAAAATTTACACATAGAAAAAAATACAACATCCATGGAGACGGTAGGTCATACGTACGCATAAACAGTGTTTTCATTTTCTTGTCATATTAAAAGAGATAAATTTATCTGAAATATTTTCAATAAAGAATAATTTTTTGTTATATATTTCATATATATTGAAAATATGTAACCTTCTTACCAAACATGAGAAATATATATGAATGATTAATTAAATCACTTTTTGGAGATGGTAAGTCATATGTATGCACGAGCGACGTTATCATTTCCCAAAACAATTAGGTGGTAAAAATGTTATATATGATAATATAATTATAGAAGTATAATTATTTAAACAATATCTTATATAAATAATAATCCCATAATAATTTAATATCACAAAATATGATGATGGAAAATTAATTGTATCGATACATGTAGACGGTAAAACGTACATACACACGAATAATAATTTCACCTATTGTTCAATGGAAAAAGGGGTTTATTGTAGAGACCCGAAGCTTGACGTACAAGGACATTACATTACTTTTGCGGAATACATAGTACATAACAAAAACACACACACAAGGACTGTAATAGTTTAGTGTCTTTGGAAACTCGGAACGTAATCTTCTAATTATGGTGAAAGATCATCAACATCTCCCATAAAGATATTCCCTTTTTTTATTACCTAAAACCTTTCTTTATATCCTGGGGAAATGATAACATAAAAGGGTGAGCTCAAATGCTCAGTAAGGGTAAACAAAAGAAATATCAATCACATCATATTCATAAGAACATAACTTTTGGAAATCTTAACCTGAAAAAGAGATCATAAATTCATAACATGGGGTAAATCATAGTTGTGAAATGTAATCCCAATAATCATAACTTAATACATGAAAATTTGTGGCATACACAAATAATCATAGAGAATTATTTCTTATTAGTCAAGACTCATTGCAAAGACTATCTTAGTGGAAAAAGTCCATTTCTGAACCGAGTTCACTCCTCGTTTCAGTCATGTTTCACTGAACCGGTTTAACCTGCCGTTCCATCCATTTCTATCTCATGAGATATAAAATCTTTACCCAATGCATTGGAGGGAGATATAGGTCCCACCCATCTCATAATGATACCATTCTTATGTGTGCCACAAAATCATAAATCATACATCACTGCATAACCCATGCAGTAAGAATGGGAATCTTAAACATCATGCCATCATAACATAATCCATATAAGATACAAGGACATCATAAATATAATTCCATCATAATATAATCAAATAAATGTAAAAATAGGGATAGAAACAGAACCCTATATTATCTTAGATGTAAAATAATTTTGATAAAACACTTGAACTCCATTCTTGAGGAAAATATCCTTTCTACTTAAAAAACATTTTTCCTTTCATAACATGTCATACAATTTTAAACTAAAAGAATTAGATTAAAAATACACTTGAAAACTAGTAAAGTACCTCAAAAACATAATTATTGGAAACCACAATAGAGTAATACAAAAATATTCTAATACACAATAAAAGTACCTCAAAAACATAATTCATGAATACCAATACATAAACACATCAATACATCCTCTTCAATTATTGTCATGGAATAAGTCCTTCCTTGATTTAGAATTAACTTTTTAGGTCAGGTCATTGAGTTGGGTAATGCCCATGTTCTCCACAAATAATACATTGAACTCCATAACAGTCTGCCACTCTATGACCCTTTTCTCCACACAGATATCATCAGTCCCTCCATTTTAGGTATTCCTCAAAGTTCTTCTTCCCTTCTTTAGAAATATCAATCTTCCTTTATTTATGCTCCTCAACATGCGAACATGCATAATAGTTTATCTTCCTCTTCTTTGATGAATTAGGCATACCACTAAATTTCACCTTGTTAATCATATATCGCGATGACTGATTCGGAATAATCACAATATCTTTCTCTCTAGGAATTACACAATTTTGTTGCTCATAGTCACCAATTTGTCCATTGGATTCAATGTTAACCGAATTCTTTCTGGTTCCCTCAATTTACTAAAACACAAAAAGAATTCTTTG
Source organism: Viscum album (assembly GCA_963277665.1). Lineage (NCBI taxonomy): Eukaryota > Viridiplantae > Streptophyta > Magnoliopsida > Santalales > Viscaceae > Viscum > Viscum album. Next base: position 1,600,212,881 of record OY728141.1, read on the forward strand.
AGAGGCAAAAATCATGCTAGATAAAAAACATAGTAAAGGGGGAGTACCCTCAATATCTAACATCTTATGTTAAATTCTAAGATCATTAGCGCAATTCTAGGACTATAACCTATACGTATAATTAACCTTAGAGACATCCCTAGACATACCTTAGAAATATCTCTAGGGATCTCACTAACGTTTTCTCATCCTAGTTTCCAAAGGTTGACTAATACTTTCCTCTGAAACCAACTGTAGAGACCTGAAGCTTGACGTACAAGGACATTACATAACTTTTTCGGAATACTTAGTACATAACAATAACACACACACAAGGACCGTAATATATTAGTCTCTTTGGAAACTCGGAACGTAATCTTCTAATCATGGTGAAAGAACATCAAAATCTCCCATAAAGATCTTCCCTTTTTTGCTTACCTAAAACCTTTCTTTATATCTTGGGGAATAGAAATCATAAAAGGGTGAGCTCAAATTCTCAGTAAGGTTAAACAAAATAAATATCAATCAAATCATATTCATAAGAACATAGCTTTTGGAAATCTTAACCTGCAAAAGAGATCATAAATTCATAACATGGGGTAAATCATAGTACTGAATGGTAATCCAAATAATCATAACATAAAACATGAAACTTTGTGGCATACACACATAATCATAGAGAATCATTTCTTATTATTCAAGACTCATTGCCAAGACTATCTTAGTGGACAAAGTCCATTTCTGAACCGAGTTCACTCCTCGTTTCAGTCCTGTTTCACTAAACCGGTTTAACCTGTCGTTCCAGCCATGTCTATCTCATGAGATATAAAATCTTTACCCAATGCATTAGAGGGAGATATAGGTCCCACCCATCTCATAATGATACCATTCTTATGTGTGCCACAAATTCATAAATCATACATCATTGCATAACCCATGTAGTAAAAATGGGAATCTTAAACATCATGCCATCATAACATAATCTATATAAGATAAAATGACATCATAAAAATAATTCCATCATAATATAATCAAATCAATGTAAAAATAGGGATATAAACAGAATCCTATATTATCTTAGATGTAATATAATTTTGATAAAAACACTTGAACTCCATTCTTGAGGAAAATATCCTTTCTACTTCAAAAACATTTTTCCTTTCTTAACATGTCATACAATTTTAAACTAAAAGAAGTTGATTAAAAATCAACTAGAAAAATTTTAAGGGAAGATTCTTTTAAAAATCCATTCACGCCGTATAAGTTAAAAAAACATTCTTCTCGTACATTTGTCAGAAAATACAAAAAGTACCTTGTATGAAAAATGACAAAAGATTCCTTTCATTTCTTTTACTAAAAACTCACCGAAGGGTAAATTGGATGTAAAAAATTGTATGTGGATGTAAATAATATTACATATTGAGGAAACATGGATGTGGATGATAAAATACACCCCAGTAAATTCCAAAGTATAAACAATCTTGTATAAAAATGAGATTGTGATATTTTCCCTTACATTAGGTCCGATTTTCTTCGTAAGTGTCCGAACATCCAGTATAATGATTTAAATAATGTCATTGACTGATTCCATAATCATAATCATTGTTATGATATCATATATGGTTCACTTATGACTTTATATTACCCGTTCTTTTGTAAATTCCATGTTTAAGAGCGTTTTGGATAAAATTGTTTCATTTTTCGTCCGCGTTTTGACTTGTAATTATACATATGATTACATAGATAATGATTACTTAATTCCAGAATATAAAACATGATTTATATATAATATATATTCAGAATATACATATATATAATAGATCAGTAAATGGAAAGAAATACACCGTTCATGGAGACGGTAGGCCGTACGTACGCATGAACGCTGTTTTCGTTTCCTTATTGAGTTGAATCGAATTAAGTAGATGAAATACATATATATACACATAAATACAGTATCATTATTATGTCATATATTTCATGATTACTTATTATATATACTTTATAATCATTCATGAATGTTTAACGTGGAGAATGAATCTCATCGCGTCGTGGAGACGGTAGTCCGTACGTACGCACGAGCGATGATATCATTCTCACGATCGTGGGACTGTATTGGAGTGTATGTATAATATTTCAGAATCATTATCACTTTAGAATAATAATATATAGTTATTATTTACACCACTATACCCATCCAAGTAAGGTGGTGGTGGAAAATAGATTACACCACGGCGTGGAGACGGTATTCTGTACGTACGCATGCGCGGTGATTTCGTCTTCCGTAGGATGGATAGATGGTGAAATAGGGTTTTTTATTACTTATAATAACATATCAGTATATGATTGATACTGATTTTATTAATTCATAATGAAACAACCTAAGAAGAAGAAGTGGAGGAATAAATAAAGTTGAAAGAATCGGTAACGGACATTACCTCTTCTTTGAAGCGCCTCTTTGAGATCTCCTTTTAGGGAAATAAATTGGTCTTTGAGGAAGACCAGAACCTCTAGGATGTTTCTAGGGAAGTGGAGAAGAGAATTTGGCATGGTTTGGCCGAGCTTGAAGGCTCAAAGTGGTGTGAGGAAGAGAGGGAGGAGGTTCCCTTTTATAAGGGAGGAGAGGGGCACCTTTGGAATAACTAAAAATATTATTTTATTATAAAGCCAAATTCGGTTATAAATAGCTCCAAATTGATTTATTTTGAAGATAAGGTGGGGATGGGTCGAAATCCTCTCATCTAATAGAATTTATACAAGTTTAGGTTCCTATTTTAACCTTATCATTTAGATTTAACATTAAGTTAAATAATTTTACTTTTATCGTGTCTTCTTGTGTTCTTATACTATAAGGTTAATAAACATACTATAACAAGACAAAAAAACCCCAAGATGTTTATTATTAATATATATAATCGTATCTAAGTCATTTGTCTGGACATTAGATTTTTAGGAATAAAATAACAATTAATAATATAATATTTGTTTTAAAACTATTTTATGTCAATTTTGACACTATTTAGTAATTGATTTTTGTAAAAATCATAACAGAATGATTAGTTCGAAAAAAGGTAATTAAATCAATACTAACATGTCATATTAACCTATAAAATTAGTGTAATTCATAAAAATCCTCAAATTACATTTATTTGGGTATTTATAACATAAATTATGTCAATATTTCATTAATAAGATAATTACTGCATAATCTTTGTGTCATAAATAAATTAAAACTTTTAAGGTCTAGAAATTAAAAATAAAATAAAATTATGTAGAAAATATTTTCATCTTTCTATTGAATATTTATAGCCGAATTTATCTTATGTATAACCCTATATTAAAAATGATTTTCTTATTAAACTTTGATTTTAACTATTTTAACCCTTCTTCAAATAAATTAATAATAAATGTCCTAATCTAATCCATGTGGGCCTAAATGGTCATATTTTATTCCTAAGGTTGTTTTTGGTCGAATTACACTTATCCAATAGAATTATTACATGTGTTAGGATAATAATAATATCATTTTTACCCTTAATTGCCCGATTTACTTTTAACCGTGGTAAAAAAAGTAGAAAGTTACTATTCACCAAAAATTATTTTCATCTCATTGAACCACATTTTACTTAATGACATCAACCGTGTCTCTCAGATTTTTGAAATTCCACTCACAGAAGTGGCAAAATTATGTTTTATTAAAAATTCAGTTTTTTTTAACTACCACTTAGTGGTTTCACTATTCATAAAAAAAATGAAAGATTCCAGAAAAATACCAAAAATTAAGCCTAAGATATATTTGATATTATGAACTCAAAAATGATGTCTATTTTACCAAATTCAAAACATATCAGTTGCATTAATTAATTTAAAAATTAATTCCTATCGTCAAAACAAATAGCGTGTTCTTAAGAGATAATAACTATCAAAAGATTGACATTTGTTTATGTCTGGTTTAAATGTGAAATTACATCCAATGACCAACATTGTATTAAATAGTAAAAATATATTCTAAATATACTTTAAAACCACTCAAATTAATAATTTATCACTATTAATTATTTCGATTAAATTTTTTTTTTAAATTATAATTTAGTAATATTCATTATTCATCAGAAAATGAAAGTTATCCGAAAAGTACCAAAATTTCTCCGTAAGATAATTTCGATATTCCGAATCCAAAAATGAAGTCCATTTTGAAAAATAAAATTTACAAAATTTCAAAATGTGGTTATTACTATTCATAATGGCTAGTTTTAATAATATTTTAATAGCATATTGTAGTTTAGTGAAACTCGTTATTGCGTACTACACACACTATCGAGGATGGTCACGATTGTATGTAATGCAAGGCAAGTCAAGGATGCGTGTTGTGAAATCTCCTATTGGTGTAGTGTACAACACTAGAAATTAATGAAATCAAAGAGAATATTTTTCATAAAATCTCGGGGTGTTACATTCTACCCCCCTTAAAATGAATTTCTCCATCGAAATTCGTCGGGGTTATAAATGGTTTACTACTCGAAAGTTTCTTTAATAGAAACCCAGATCGTAAAAAGGAATAACAAAACCAATCTTTAAAAACAAAAGTATGAAATTTAATGGTTACCCAAATAAACTAATCACTGGGTTTCCACATAGGTGAAAATATGGATATGGAAGAGAAATCTAACCATCAAGTTCTGATGGAGAGTGGTAGAGATCATGGCTATGGAAAATCCAGCAATCACAAAGCCATAAATTTGTGACAATTTAAGGTACCATATGATTCATCATATATAAGAGTACTAGGACAACATTTTTGGTTTTCAATATCATTTCCCTAAAGTTGATGAAATTGGAATTAGAAGAAATACTTTCGTGATTTTGGTATAGTCTCATCGTTGGTCGTTATTTGGACAATTTCCACTTCATCTCTTAAATAAATGAAGTTGAATTTTTCATTCGTGATGTGTTAGCAGATCATGTGATAGAATGATGGGTCATTCGATCTGTCTCAAACAAAAGGTTATAAAAGTTATCAAAAAATACATAAGTCCATATATAGTGAGATTAATCATATATGGTTCCTAAAATGGACTTCTACTTCATATATCGTACTGCTTAATATAATAAAACTAGTTTCTACTAAAAATGGACTTTCTGTAGGCCAATGGTAGGCGATAAAGGCCAGTTGAACTTCGGTTGTGGGTTCGATTCCCACAGCCTTGTCTGACGCGATGGGCTGTCGCCCATCCTGCAGGTTGTCCTTTTTATAAAACTACATTACATAAATAATATCAAAAAAAATTATATCCTTAAAAAATACTAACGTATTTACAACATAATCCATTCAAATCATTAGGATTATCTAAAATACTTCGGTCCAAGCTCATAGTATAAAGAAAACGATTACTTGAAATGTCATCAACCAAGCATGTGAATACCATCATTTATCCCCCATATATCTTGTTGGTCACATTCCAGTTATGTGAATACCTTAATCATGTATTCTCTTAAAAAATGAATACCCATTAAACCTTAGTGAAAACATGAATTCAGTTAAAAGTTAACACTTTCCACATACCAAAATCCTCAAAATTCTTTATACTCAAACCATGATATCACTTAGTCCTAATATCAATCATGAGCTCATGAATACTGTCAAACATTTCATTCTCTCCTTATCCCTTCATGATGCGCATATCATCTTCTTTCCAAAATATTTGAATCACTTTTCATGGTTACTGGTAGCTTAAAATTATTGGAAACCACAATAGAATAATACAAAAATATTCTAATACACAATAAAAGTACCTCAAAAACATTATTCTTGAATACCAATACATAAACACTTCAATCCGTCCTCTTCAATTATTGTCCTGGAATAAGTCCTTCCTTGATTTAGAAGTAACTTTTTAGGTCAGGGCATTGAGTTGGGTAATGCCCATGTTCTCCACAAATAATACATTGAACTCCATAACAATATGCCAATCTATGAACCTTTTCTCCACACAGATAACATCGGTCCCTCCATTTAAGGTATTCCTCAAGGTTCTTCTTCCCTTCTTTAGAAATCTCAATCTTCCTTTATTTATTCTCCTCAACATGCGAACATGCATAATAGTTTATCTTCCTCTTCTTTGATGAATTAGGCATACCACTAAATTTCACCTTGTTAATCATATATCACGATGACTGATTCGGCATAATCACAATATCTTTCTCTCTAGGAATTACACAATTTTGTTTCTCATAGTCACCAATTTGTCCATTGGATTCAATGTTAACCGAATTCTTTCTGGTTCCCTCCATTTACTAAAACACAAAAAGAATTATTTGAGAGGAAAAAATCATGATAGAGAAAACAACATAGTAAAGGGGGAGTACCCTCAATATCTAACATCTTAGGTTAAATTCTATGATCATTAGCGCAATTCTAGGACTATAACCTATACATATACTTAACCTTAGTGACATCCCTAGACATACCTTAGAAATATCTCTAGGGATCTTACTAACGTTTTCTCATCCTAGTTTCCAAAGGTTGACTAAACCTTTCCTCTGAAACCAACTGTAGAGACCTGAAGCTTGACGTACAAGGACATTACATTACTTTTTCAGAATACTTAGTACATAACAATAACACACACACAAGGACCGTAATAGATTAGTGTCTTTGGAAACTCGGAACGTAATCTTCTAATCATGGTGAAAGAACTTCAAAATCTCCCATAAAGATCTTCCCTTTTTTCTTACCTAATACCTTTCTTTATATCTTGGGGAAAAGAAAACATAAAAGGGTGAGCTCAAATTCTCAGTAAGGGTAGACAAAATAAATATCAATCACATCATATTCATAAGAACATAACTTTTGGAAATCTTAACCTGCAAAAGAGATCATAAATTCATTACATGGGGTAAATCATAGTAGTGAATTGTAATCCAAATAATCATAACTTAAAACATGAATCTTTGTGGTATACACACATAATCATAGAGAATCATTTCTTATTATTCAAGACTCATTGCCAAGACTATCTTATTGGACAAAGTCCATTTCTGAACCGAGTTCACTCCTCGTTTCAGTCCTGTTTCACTGAACTGGTTTAACCTGTCGTTCTAGCAATGTCTATCTCATGAGATATAAAATCTTTACCCAATGCATAAGAGGGAGATATAGGTCCCACCCATCTCATAATGATACCATTCTTATGTGTGCCACAAAATCATAAATCATACATCATTGCATAACCCATGTAGTAAAAATGGGAATCTTAAAAATCATGTCATCATAACATAATCTATATAAGATAAATGGAAATCATAAAAATAATTCCATCATAATATAATAAAATCAATGTAAAAATAGGGATATAAACAGAATCCTATATTATCTTAGATGTAATATAATTTTGATAAAACACTTGAACTCCATTCTTGAGGAAAATATCCTTTCTACTTCAAAAACATTTTTCCTTTCTTAACATGTCATACAATTTTAAACTAAAATAAGTTGATTAAAAATCAACTAGAAAACTTGTAAAGGAAGATTCTTTTAAAAATCCATTCATGCCGTATAAGTTAAAAAAACATTCTTCTCGTACATTTGTCAGAAAAGATAAAAAGTACCTCGTATGAAAAATGACAAAAGATTCCTTTCATTTCTTTTACTAAAAACTCATCGAAGGGTAAATTGGATGTAAAAAATTGTAGGTGGATGGAAATAATATTACATATTGAGGAAACATGGATGTGGATGATAAAATACACCCCAGTAAATTCCAAAGTATAAACAATCTTGGATAAAAACGAGATTGTGATATTTTCCCTTACCTTAGGTCCGATTTTCTTCGTAAGTGTCCGAACATCCAGTATAATGAAATAAATAATGCCATTGAATTATTACATAATCATACTCATTGTTATGATATCATATATGGTTCACTTATGACTTTATATTACCCGTTCTTTTGTAAATTCCATGTTTAAGAGCGTTTTGGGTAAAATTGTTTCATTTGTCGTCCGTGTTTTGACTTGTAATTATTCATATGATTACTTAGATCATTATTACTTAATTCCAGAATATAAAACATGATTTATATATAATATATATTCAGAATATACATATATATAATAGATCAGTAAATGGAATGAAATACACCGTTCATGGAGACGGTAGGTCGTACGTACGCATGAACGCTGTTTTCATTTCTTTATTGAGTTGAATCGAATTAAGTAGATGAAATACATATATATACAAATAAATCCACTTTCATTATTATGTCATATATTTCATGATTACTTATCATATATAATTTATAATCATTCATGAATGGTTAACGTGGAGAATGAATCTCATCGCGTCGTGGAGACGGTAGTTCGTACGTACGCACGAGTGATGATATCATTCTCATGATCGTGGGACTGTATTGGAGTTTATGTATAATATTTCATAATCATTTTCACTTTAAAATAATCATATATAGTTATTATTTACACCATTATACCCATCCAAGTAAGGTGGTGGTGGAAAATAGATTACACCACGACGTGGAGACGGTATTCCGTACGTACACACGCGCGGTGATTTCATTTTCCGTAGGATGGATAGATGGTGAAATAGGGTTGTTCCATACTTATAATGACATAAAGTATATGAGTGGTACTGATGTTATTATTTTATAATGAAAAAACCTAAGAAGAAGAAGTGGAGGAAGAAATAAAGTTGAAAGGATCGGTAACAGACATTACCTCTTCTTTAAAGCGCCTTTTTGAGATCTCCTTTTAGGGCACTAAAATTGGTCTTTGATGATGACCAAAACCTCTACGATGTTTCTAGGGAAGTGGAGAAGCGAATTTGGCAGGGTTTGGCCGAGCATGAAGGCTCAAAGTGGTGTGAGGAAGAGAGGGAATAGGAGCCCTTTTATAAGGGAGGAGAGGGGCACCTTTGGAATAACTAAAAATATTATTTTATTATAAAGCAAAATTCGGTTTTTAATAGCTCCAAATTGATTTATTTCGAAGATAATGGGGGATGGGTCAAAATCCTCTCATCCAATAGAATTTAGATAAGTTTAAATTCCTATATTAACCTTATCATTTAGATTTAACATTAAGTTAAATAATTTTACTTTTACCGCGTCTTCTTGTGTTCTTACACTATAAGGTTAATAAACTTACTATAACAAGTCAAAAGAACCCCAAGTTGTTTATTATTAATATATATAATCTTATATAAGTCATTTGTCCGAACATTAGATTTTTAGGAATAAAATAACAATTAATAATATAATATTTTTTTAAAAACTATTTTATGACAATTTTGACACTATTTAGTAATTGATTTTTGTAAAAATCATAATAGAATTATTAGTTCAAAAAAAGTTAATTAAATCAATACTAACATGTCATATTATCCTATAAAATTATTTTAATTCATAAAAAGTCTCAAATTACATTTATTTGGGTATTTATAACAGCAATTATGTCAATATTTCATTAATAAGATAATTTCTGCTTAATCATTTTGTCCTAAATAAATTAAATATTTTAATGTCTAAAAATTACAAATAAAATACCATTATGTATGAAATCTTTTTAGCTTTCTAAGTAATATTTATAGTCGAATTTATCTTATTTATAGCCCTATATTAAAAATGATTTTCTTATTAAACATTGATTTTAACTATTTTAACCTTTCTTTAAATAAATTAATAATAAATGTCCTAGTCTAATCCAAGTGGGCCTAAATGGTCATAGTTTATTCCTAAGGTTGTTTTTGGTCGAATTAAACTTATCCAATATAATTAGGACATGTGTTAGGGTAATAATAATATCATTTTTACCCTTAATTACCCTATTCACTTTTAACCGTGGTAAAAAAAAGTAGAAAGTTACGATTCACCAAAAATTATTTTCATCTCATTGAACCAAATTTTACTTACTGACATCAACCGTGTCTCTCAGATTTTCGAAATTCCACTCACATAAGCGGTAAAATTAAGTTTTATGAAAATTTCAGTTTTTTTAACTACCACATAGTGGTTTCACTATTCATCAAAAAATGAAAGTTTCCAGAAAAATACCAAAAATTAGGTCTAAGATATATTTGATTTTATGAACTCAAAAATGATGTTTATTTTACCAAATTCAAAACATATCAGTTGCATTAATTATTTTAAAAATTATTTCCCATCGTCAAAACAAATAGCGTGTTCTTAAGAGATAATAACTATCAAAAGATTGACACTTGTTTATGTCTGGTTTAAATGTGAAATTACATTCAATGACCAAAATTGTATTAAATTGTAAAAATATATTCCTAATATACTTTAAAACCACTCAAATTAATAATTTATCACTATTAATTATTTTGATTAAAAAGGTTGTTTTTTAAATAAAATTTAGTAATTTTCACTATTCATCAGAAAATGAAAGTTATCCGAAAAGTACCAAAATTTCACCGTAAGCTAATTCCGATATTCCGAATCCAAAAATGAAGTCCATTTTGAAAAATAAAAATTACAAAATTTCAAAAAGTGGTTATTACTATTCATAATGGCTAGTTTTAATAATATTTTAACAGCATATTGTTGTTTAGTGAAACTCGTTATTGCGTACTACACACGCTATCGAGGATGGTCATGATTGCGTGTAATGCAAGCAAGTCAAGGATGCATGTTGTGAAAGATCCTTTTGGTGTAGCGTACAACACAAGACATTAATGAAATCAAAAAGAATATTTTTCATAAAATCTCAGGGTGTTACATTTATAGTGGTGTCTTAGTAGTCGAAATTAAATTTTAGAATATTTTGGATTATTAATTTATTATTTTTTGAAATATATCATATATTTAGATGATATATATAAGATTATAAAAATAGAGTGATCATTTATAGTGTTTACAAATTTTATAAAATGGAACCTTTAGATCTACCCTAAATGACTCTAGAGATGGTCATTTGGGATGAAAAAAATCCAAAATGTGTATTTGTAGGTGTATAATATAATTTTTCATAGTATTTTCGATCTATAATTCTCAATTTGATGTGAATAAATGAGGTAGGAGGTTCCCTTTTATAATTAATCTATGAGACACTTTTGGAAGTTTTTCAAATTATTAATTTATAATAAATAAAATATAAATCCATATTCCTCCAAAACGACATGTATTCTACGATAATATTAGATAAGGTTGTAATATCATTCAATAATAGATTTTTATATGTTTTTTTATTATTTGGAACTTTATCATTTTATTTAACACTTAGCTAACTGGTTTTACTTTTAATTAAAGTAAAAACTTATTTGACATTAAAGAAATGTAATTTCTAATTATACGGTTTAAATTGTTCATAAAAAGTAAATTTATATAACTTTAGATCATATCATAGTAAATTTGTCATTTAAAGAGTTTTATAATCATTAAATATTTTAAAAATATTTTATTTTCATAAAATACAATTAATGTCAATTTTGATACTATTGATTACAATAATTTTGAGAAAATCTAAACACCAAGGTAACTTTGAAAAAAAAATTAATACACACCTAATATGACATAGTCATATAGAAACTTAGTCGAGGAAATTAACTAATTCAAAATATATTTATTTTTATATTTTTAATATAATTAATTTTATTTTTTTTCAATGGTTGTATAATTACTGAATCACAATCATGTAATTATTTAAGTTAAATAATTATTCCTAAAAATGTATAAATAAATTTTTATGATGAATAAAAATAATTTATATTTCCATATAATATTTATAATCCAATATGTATTCTATAAAATTTAATATTAAAAATGTCATTGTTACTAAAAACATGAATGTGACAACATTGAATTTATATTAGATAAAATAGTATAAATGTCATAGTCATTTCCTTGTGCTTAAAAGAGGTCCTTTATTAGACCCTTGGATTATTATGGTCAGGGTATATTTGACCAATAAGATTTATTCAAATGTTTGGTCTTTTTATGGTTCTCATAATTTTAATTATGTTCATTTTATAGATATTTCATCTACTTTCCCAAGAATAATATTAGTGTTTCATAAGCGTTTAAGGCATCTTTTTCTCGTACCAAAATTTAAAATAAATAAATATTATAAAAATAAATAAATAGGGATTTATAAAATCCTTGATAATCATTCATAACCAAAATTTTTTCATATGTGGATAAGAAATTGATATTTAAGATTAAGAAATTTTCATTTTGCATCATTCTTTCATTTCAATATTATATAATCCATTTTCGTGGAACAGTGTCTGCTAAATAACTTAATTTATATTCTTATGTATTAAGTGTCCAATTATATTCATCCAATAAATTTTTTTATGGTGTTAAATTCATTTTATAATCTTTACCATTTTATTTTTATCCTAAATTACCCAATTTATCCTTTACCATGGTAACAAAATTTACAATGTTTAGTATTCATATTAGGGAAAAATAAAAAGGACATATTAAAAATATTATAAATTTATGAATATAATTTTTTATTTCATTTTTAAAAAATTTAAATATATTATAAGGATAATTTATTTTAAATTAAAACAAGTAGCAACCATTAAAAAAAATTTCAAAGAAATGTAATATTAATACATAAAATGTTTTTATAATAAATTTTTATATAAATTATATTTCTGAAAACATTTTTGGATTAATTTAAATAAAATTTTACTAATTAATATTTAAGACTAATTTAAAGGATAATTTTACATTGTAATGCATATAAAAATTAAAATTTTCAATAAAAATTATAATTTTCACAATTCATCAAAACATGAATCTTTTTAATAAAACACAAAAAGTTCATGAAAAATAAATTTTTAACTCAATATGCCAAAGAAGTAGTTTATTAGATCAAATATAGTATATAAAAGTGTCAAAACAAACTATATTTTTAACATGTGCCCAATCAAATGGCCACAAAACTGCATTTTTAGAAAAATGATTCTTTTATGGGTAAAATTGGATTTGTTCATATATCATATCCATAAAAAACAGAAGTTGAATGTTAAAAGGTAGATTAAATATATAATATATATTTCATTAATATTGTCCAAAAAAAGTTACTTGTTCATTTATTGGCATGAAACACACTTATATACATTTAAATATTTATTCTCAAAAACATTTCCATTTATTTAAAAAAATACAATAGTTTATATTTAATAGGAAAATGATTTATATATTCATGTGTAAAAGATATTTACAAATTTAGTTAATCATGTTCATACCCTAAATTATAATAGTTAGGTTATAATTTTCTTTGTTAAATAATTATAAAAATAAAATGTTCTTTTAAAGAAACATAGTGTTGTGTGCAAAGAAAACTAAGTTGGTGTTGCATGTAATGAAAAACATCAATGAAATAAAATTATTTAAAAATATATATTTCATAAAAACAGTGTGTTGTTACATTTTACCCCCTTAAAATGACTTTATCCCTCTAAATTCATCTAGGTCATCAATGGTTTAATAATTTAAAGTTCGTTTCATAAAATCCCACATCATAAAAATAAATACCAAAACATAATTTTTAAAATGGAATGTCGGAAGAAAATGAAATTTCAAAAGAAATATATAACTATGTTTCTATATAGGAAAACATATGTGTAAAGTGAAAACATTGACATGGAAGAGAAATATAACTATCATGTTTTGATATAGAGTGATAGAGAACATGGTTTGGAGAAGTTAACGATCACAATTTCATAACACCAAGTGGTTTGAAAAAAAGTAATTTATATAATCCAAAATGATTATAACTGGACAAAAATATTTATTCAAATACACTTTTTCCCAAATTTGAATAGTTTTCATGAGAATATATATTTACCTAATTTCAGGACTACCTCACCCATTTTTTGTCGTGATCAATTTTCAACTTTAACTATTATTCAAAGAAATTACGGTTAATTTTTCATTCCTAGAACCCTAAAATATTATGAGATATATAAATAAAATGATACGTCATTCCATATTTCTATATAACAACAAAATGGCCATTCGAAGTTATCAAATATGTATAAATCCCCTTATATTGAGATAATAATTTAATCTCTAAAAAATTATTTTATGTTTTACATAAACCGTTCCATAAATGGTTAAACTTATAACCATTTTGAATGATTAAAGTCAAAAAATTTAGAAAAAAGATAACTAAATCTCAAAATCAACTTTACATTAATCCCACATATATCATAAAAAAACAATTTTATTTTCACATAAAAAAATGTGAATTCCTTCTTCATGAATTTTCATGAAACAAGATAATAGCCATAATTACCATAAAACCATAGTGAAAACATGAATTCCTTCAAAAAATTAACTCTTTCCTCATAAAATAATTCTAAAAAAATCATAAACTCATTGCATGATATTGTAAACCTACTTGTCATCAATTTAATGGTCATCAGAACTATCTTATTTATTTCATCACAATCATAGAACTGTATATTTCATTGACCCAACATCATCATCTTACATCCTTAATAAATTTTCATGGAGACCAGTACCATTCAGAGTATGCTTTCAAATTTATAAGGAAAAACTTCAGTGGACCAACACATGGATGTTTCAAAAATTTAGTTCTATAACATTATTCTTGATTTCTAATATATTAATAGGAAATCATTACACTATCTTCTTAAACCATTAAGAAATATTCTTCATTTTATTCCTTGACACTTTTTTCATCTCATATTTCAAGTGTAGTCACTTAATCATCTGCAATTTAACCATTACTGGTACAACCTTCCTGATTATGTTCTTGAGCTTCCCACTTAGGAAATCAATTTTCATAGTTCCCAATCCATCTAAATTGAATGTATTTATCCATTGATATTACCTTAGGGATGATAATATTCCCATATATTGTATTAAATGAACATTTTATTTCCCATTTGTAATTAATTGATTTGTGTCCTTCTTTTACATAATCAAAACATCTTATTTTTCCTCTAATAAAACCATTTGGGTGATTCTGTCCACATTCTTGACACAAAATAAACTTAATTTTTTTTCCTCCATTATATACATTACTAGAATTCAAAAACAATTTTCCTTATCTTCTAGGGTGAGTTTTAGAGTTGGTTAAATTACACATTATTAATCAGGTTCTGTGAGAAATGATTATTCATGATCACAATGTTATTCATTCCAATGATCATCCTATTTGACTTGACATCCAAAAATTGTTCATCATATTCAACTGTAACCTTGGTCTTTATGATTCCTTCCATTAACTAAAACCAAAAATCATAATGTGAGAAACACATATCATATCATAAAATATCATAACCATAGAAAATCACTTATTGGATGTCTCAATAAAGAAACCTTATTTAATCTATGACACCTTATGCTTATAATTAGAGATAACCTTATACATATACTTGGAAATATACTTATGGATATCACTAATGTTCTCTCATTATATTTTATAAAGGTTGACTAATATGTTTCTCTGATACCAACTATAACCATCTAATCTTAAAGTTCATGGATATTAAACATTTTGAGATGAATATTCATTACATTACAGGAACACATTCCCAAGGACAATAATAGTTTAGTAGATTTAGAAATTTGGAACACAATATTCTAATTTGGTGAATGATCTTCAACATCTCCCATAAATATCTTCCCCGTAGTACCTGAACCAAAATACAATCTTTATAAATTTAGGAAAATAAACATATAAAAAGGGTGATCTCAAATTCTTAGTAAGGGAAACCAAGGGAGATATCAATCATAATATAACCATATAGAATAAGTAAAAATAAAACATTTGATTATCATATCTTGTACATGTGTGGTCAGGATATCTTGTCATGGAATTAATCATATAAACTCATAATGAATCAAAGAACATATTCTATAAGATATATTTCATAAGACCTGAAAATTATGGAATACATACAAGAATAGAAAATCATTTCCATATTGCAAAAGGATCATTTCCAAGACCAACATTGTGGAAAATGAAACTTACTGAATTGGGTTATCTTCCTATTCTATCCATATATTACTGAACTGTATTTACTCCCATTCCAGTCCTATATTACTAAACTGAGTTCAATTCCCATTACACACATGAATATCTCATGAGATATAAATATTTAACCAATATATTGGTTGGAGATACAAGTCCCACCAATCACACAATAAAAACCATACATATGTGTGACAAAAGAACATAATTAATTTATAATATCAGAACCCATGAAAAGAATTAGATTTCATAAAAATCAGCTGGTCATAACATAACCCATAAAATAAAATGGGATTCATAAAAATCATTCCATTATAAACATAAACCAACGATATGAATAATAATGATAGTATACATGAAAAAAATCACCATTAAAGAATAAGTAACATCAAATAATTTCATCATAAATGGAAAATAATCTTGAGATATCACTTGAAAATAATTATTGAGGAAAATATCCTTTATTATTTGAAGACTTATTCTTTAATTAAAATGTGGTACAACTTTAAAAAAAATATTGCTCATTAAAAATAAACATGTACGATTATAAAATAATCTTCATGGACATATGGCATCATGAAAGTATAACAAATAAATTCATGCTATCTATGTTAAAAAAAAAGAATGTATCTCGTTCTTTTTCAATAATAGTAAAAAATAACCTCGTTAATAAAATGAAAAAAAAGATTCCTTTAAAAAATTTTAGTAAGCATACACATATTTGTAAAAATGGATCAAAAATATGTATAATAATGATAAAAATATTTTTAAAAAAATCACATGTGTACATCGAAGATAATTATTCCCTAGCATATACATAAACATAAACGATCTCTAATATTACAGAGATTGTGAAATTAATGATTACCACTTTATAATCCTTAAAATAATATTCCCCATGGAATTAATAAAATTAATTAGATATGAAAATACCATAATATTATGAATAATAATAATAAAATACACTCATGTGCAGTATATGCACCACAAAAAAGATACAAGTAGTGTATAAGGCATGTGTCCCATATAAAAAAAAAGAAAGACAAAAATCCCTTACCTCTAGTCATGACGCCCATTATATACCTTGAAACCTCCTATATAAAATTTTTAATTTTATCAGGCATCTACCACAGAACCATATTCATATAAATATATAATACCATATAACATTTACTTATGATTTTATATTACTCACTTATTAACAATTCCATGTTAATGTTATGTTTTGGGTAATAACTGCTTTGTTTTTCGTTCATGTTTTGAATTTTTATCCTAGGTCCTCTTATATATATCTTGATTTCATTATCTCCAGAATGATATCTTTGATATACATAATACATATATATATATATATTCATTAAATATGTATTAATATTTATTTATAAACTAAAGAGATAGAAAATAAATTACACCGTTCAAGGAGATGGTAGGCCTACATACACATGAATATTATTTTCATTTTCTTATCAAATTAAAATAATGAAAAATACATGATATATTATCATTATAGAATAATTATTATGATAAATATATCATATATATTGATAAAAATAATCTTTATTACCATCCTTGTAAAATTTATTAGAAAAACAAATCACATCACATTGTGGAGATAGTAATCCATATCCACGGATGAGTGAAATTATCATTTCCCAAAATATTATGTTGTAAAAAGGTAGAAATGATATTATAATTAAAGAAGGGTAATTATTTCATAGTTTTAATATATAAACATTAAAACCATCATAATTGAAACTAATAAAATATGGTGATGGAAAAAGAATTTAATTGCTACGTGGAGATGGTAAGTCATACGTACACACCAATGATATATTCACTTCCTGTCGATGACAAATGGGTTGTATAGTTCTTCATTAATAATCATAATATCATTTTATAAAATTTAATATTATTAATTTATTATTTTAAGATATATGTCATATATTTTAGGGAGGTATATAATAGTAGTAAAAGAGAGTGATTAGTTAGATTGGTAACCTCTTCTTCGAAGCGACATATATAGATCTCCTCTAAAAGACACTATAGTTTTTATTCTAGGATTAAAAACCATCTATAATGTGTCTAGGGGAGTGGATAATAGAATATTATAGAGTTTTATCTATCTATAATGCTCATTGTGATGTCGAGAAAAGAGGGAGGATGCACCCTATTATAAATTAGGTGAAGGGAACGTTTAAAATTTCCTCAAAATATTATTTTATATTAACAAAAATACCAATAAAAATACATTTATTAGATGATAAGTTGATATAAGGTTGTAATATGACCAAAAATAGATTTTTTTAAAGGTTGTTTTTATTATTTTAAGCCTTATCATTTTATATAACACTTAGATAAACCATTTTACTTTTAATTTCGGTAATAAAAATATTAAAATTATAACTTTTTAATTTTAAATTATATGGTTTAAATTGTTCATAAAAATTTAATTTATACCATTTTAGAACTTAAAAAAATAAATTTATATTTTCTTAAATATTGTTATTAATTTTATGTAAATTAATAAAAGATTCTTTTAAGAAAATATCGTTAGTGTCAATTTTGTTAGTATTAATTACATTGACTTTAATAAAATATAAATATCATGATAACTTCAATATAAAACATTTAATAAATCCATAATATTTAATATTTAAATATAAAATTCTTTCATAACTATAATAAATTAAAATTATATTTATCAAAAAATGTTAATATCATTTATATCATATTTTTGTTGGATTTATTGTTATTGTATCATAAATTTATAATTATTTAAATTATTTATTTATTCACTAAAATTTATAAATAAATCACTAAGGTGAATATAAATCATTTCAATTTCCAAATAATATTTATAATGGAATATATCTTCTAGAGAACCATATATTAAAAATGTTATAGTTATTAAAAGCATGAATGTTACAACTTTGACTATACATTAAATAAAATATTATAAATTTCAAAATATATTCCATTTAGCTCCAAATAGTCCCTAATTATACCCTTGTATTATTATGGTAGATAAATAATAATAAAATAAAATTTAGTCTGGTTTTATCATCTTTTAATGGTTCTTATAATTTTAATTAAAATCATTTTATTGATTTTTCTTCTCCTTGCACCAGTATTACATCAGTGTTGTATAAGCATTAAAGGTAATTATTTCACATATAGAAATTAAAATAATAATTAGTTTAAAAATAAATAAATATTGATTAATATAATTCTTTACACTCTTTCATAAACTAATTTGTTCCCTACGTGAAAAAATACGATAAATTTAAGGCAAAGAAAGTGTCATTTTTTGTCTTTCCTTGATTTAAATATTACATAGGTAATTTTCATATAAAATGGTCTATTAAACATCTTAATTTTTATCCTTATGTTTTAAGGGTAAACATAAATTCATAAAATAAAAAATATTCAAGTGTTAAAGTCTTTTTAAATTCATATTCAAGTGTTAAAGTGTTTTTAAATTCATTGTCATTTTATTTGTATCCTAAATTACCCAATTTACCCTTTACCTTAGAGAAGAAATTTACCATGGTTACTAATCATATTGTAAAAAATGAGGCTACTAACTAAATTATTACTTTATTAATAAAAATATTCAATCCATTATTCAAAATTAAAAATATATAAGTTTCATATTTTAATTTAAAATTGAACCAACAAAACAGCAGTGAAAAAGTGTTTTTTGGAAAAATATACTATTAAAACATCATATTTCTTTATAATAAATTAGTTTATAAAATCAATTTAAAAACCATAATAAAAATATTTTAAATAAAAAATAACTAATTATAATTTATATCTAATACAAAAAATAACTTGTCCTTGTGAAGGATTTAAATGAAAATACAGTTTTAAATGAAAATAGTTATTTTAAATAATCATCAAAACATGAAACTTCTCATAACAATACTAAATGATAACCCAATGTAAACATTTATATACCTATTCCAAATAAGAATTTTATTTTTTTCAAATATAATCTATAAAATTGGTATAAAATATATATTTAACAAGTGCGCCATCAAAAGGTGGAAAAACTATAATTTTGGAAAAATACATCTTTTATGCATAAAATTAGATTTCTTCTTATATCCTATTTAGAAAACACATAAGATGAATTTTAAGAATGAAATTTAATCTTATATATATATCATTAATATAATCCAACATTAGTTATGTGTTTCTTTATTATTATAGAACACACATATGCACATTTAAATAGTTTTTCAAAAAAACCTTTCATTTTTTTTAAATTATATTAACTTATAATTAATATGTAAAATAATTATATATGCATGTTTAAATAAAAGTTCATAATTTATTTAACCATATTCATACCTTCCATTAAATTGGATATGTTATAATTTTCCTATTTAAATAATTACAACACTAATATTTTGATTCATAGAAACTCAATATTGTGTGTAACACAAACTAACACGGTGTTTCATGTAACACAAAACATAAAATAAATAATTTTTTAAAAATATATTATTTATAAAAATCTGGATTTGTTAGAATATTCTTCCCATCCAATGAGGTATTCTGAACAACCTTTTCATATTCTTAAAAATACCTATATTGTCATGATATCATCATTGATTTTGGTTGGGAAATGGAATTTTCTATTTTTATCATCAATGTTTTAGAGTTCATTAAATAATTTTAATTTGATGATAGTATTTATTTGGAAAGCCAACTATCTCAAATTCTACCAAACTTTCTTTGCACCCCTTTTTAAACATATAATCCCTGAATTTAAATATTGGACTATTCCACATAATAATACAATTTTTATTTACATACCTTACCTCTTAAATTATTTTAATTATATATCATATTTATATACGGAGAAAAGAATTTAGTTTTTATTTTTTTGGATGCATCTCATTTTGGCAAGTGTGTAAATATTTTGACCATTTTATTAATGTGTTTACTAAATATTCATTTATTTCATTCATATCATGTGGTTCTCCTTTAAAATTAATTTAAATAAATAAAAAGTAAAAAAAGGAGATGTGATATAATTATTCATTTTACTTACAATATTGATGCATACCCCTCTTAAAAATAAAGGTAATGCATTTTCATTCATTTATATATTTTATTTACTTATTTTCCTTAATGGGAAAAAATAAAAAATGTAAAAACAATTACAATAGTGGTGGGGATATGATTAAATATTTTATGGAATTAATTATTTGAATCATGGATGAGGTCACTAAAATATTGTGTTGTGTTCCACATTTAATATTGTAATTGAGTGGGTAACCTCTTATTTTTTCTCTTAAATATTTATTCAGGGAATTTTATAATTTATTCTCCCATTTTTAGACTTAATTTTTTGATGTTTTTGTCAATAACCCTTATCCACCAAAATCACCTTGAAAAGTAACTCATGATTTGAAAAAAAATTATGTCTTGTGGTCTAAATATATAAGAATTTTCAGATGCTTTGGTGACACATGAATTTTAAATGTGTGTGTATAACTCTAGATTAAAATTCTCTATAATTAAGATTGGAATGAATTTCAATGTGTTGTATATGTGATTGGGTTATGGAAAGATTTTGATTTTATTAAAACATATATATGTTTAAATAAATTTAAATAATATATTAATTTAATTATATAGATATTATATATCAAAACAGTCCTATATCCTAAATACTGATTGCCTTAGTGTCTTTATATTATATACATAAACATATTATTTTACAACACTTACAAACATTACACCCAAATCGTGCTCCTCTAGACACTATTTTTTTACTTCTCACAATATATATTCATATTTATTACTGGGGGAATAGAATCATATGAATGGGGTGTGCTCAGAAAAATAATAAGCATAAAAATATAATAATGTATCATATCATAAAAATCATTAAGAACCTGAGGAAAAGGGTAAATATCTTATTAAAAGATAATTAACCATAGATTATAACCATTATAACGTAAGAGAAATATAATATCCTAAAAATAACATTAAATATGCATAAAAGTTTTTACATGGATAAAAATATATCTCAATATTCATAAAACATATGTTAACAACATAAAAATGAAGAATACTTTAAAAAATAAGCATGACATGAAAACGTTGAATTTTATGAAAATGAAATGAATCTTGAAAATTTGTCTTAACATAATAAAAAATATTTAAATATGAAACAACAATAAACATAGAAATATATTTATAGGGAAAAAATATCCCCACACCTATGTAAAAAAACTCATTATGTTCATACCTTAAAATTAGAGCAAACCCACTATGTCTACGCCTGTGTGAACAAACTCATTATATATATAAATGACTATTTTTTACAGATAAAATTAGTGGATAGTATTGTATGTTGATGTAGGACACCACCCATAATCTTGAATACATATGTGTGCCACTTGAAATAATCCATAATCATATTTTAAAGAACCTATGGAAAAGAATTAAATTTTCAAACATTAAGAAAATATCACATAACATGAACTTAAGAAATAATATTATATTAGAAATCTCATCTTCCAAAAGTAATCCTATCAAAATAAATTATGAAGGATGTTCAAAACATTAATTAATGAATGATTAATGTTGGATGAGAAATAAAAGTTAAAATAAAAGAGTTTTCACAAAATTTTTTGGACATTGTTAAAAAAGAAAAAGTGAAAATAAATTTCAAACAAAATTAAAAGTAAATTAAAACACATTAAAAACATATTAAAAGGATTTTAAAATATAATATTCATGAAAAAAAATCTTGATAATATGTTTTATGGGGTAAATAATGAAAATAAATTTCATTATTAAGATTTATCATCCATTTTGACACAAATACAACATAAAAGAAACATTTAAATTATTTCATTAGATAATATAGGAAAATTATATTTTAAAGAATTTGAAGGAAAAAATATTTTTATTTCATTATTAAAAATACAGTTTATAGGAAAAACATTTTTATGGAAGAAAAGATTCTTTTGTAAGAATGTATGTTATTATTACTAACACAATACTTGTAATTATGAAAACATTTAATCAAAAAAGGTTTCATTGACCATGAGAACTGATTTTTCCTAATGAACATGAGAAAATACCTTATAAAATAGTGGAATGGAAGTATTTAAAATATATGATGATTATATTCATGTAAGAATGTTTTTGACTTAATAAATAAGAACTAATTCGATGAAATGGTTATCTTTAATCATGATTCCAAAGGAAGTGCTTCAATAACCAATATTACAAATATAGAAATATTTATTAAATATTTATGAACTTTATTTTTAATCATTTCTATTTCTACCCATAATTTCTAATATTTAACCTCATGTATTAGATTTATATAAGTGAGTGTTGATTGTTTGTAATAATTTTTCAATAATAATGTTTTAATTTCTTATATTCCAAAATTAAATAACTAAAATACAATTAATGGTATTGTAATTTATGTTCAATAATGACTTATTATGTAACAATTCCTTTAAATGGTTTTTTATTTAATATTATATAATTTAATCAAAATAATCTCAAGTTATTTATTAGAATGATTGTATAACTATATAATGATCATTGATTATTATTTTTCTTAAAAATTAATAGAATTGATATTTATTAATCATATATATAATATATATTCATTAAATATAAACAAAAATATTTCATGGAGGTGGGAGTCCGTACATACATATTTATGATAATTTACTATATCTAGGATCTAGATAATGGTTAAATATAGTTATTTATTTAATAATATTAAATAATCCTATATAGTGTACATATAATTTAAATTACTCTTTTATACCATACATATTAGACATTAAATGAATATATAATATGTTTATTCGTGGAGGTGATGGCACGCACACACACATGATCCATGTTTTCATTTTTCATAATGGAAAAGGGAACAGTGGTTGTTGATTGTACAATCATTATAACAACATACAAGTATATAATGAAACTGAAGATATCATTTTATAGGGTATAAGAGAATTTTAGGAAGAAGAAGATTCCAAAGGTGAATAGAAATAAGAATGGAGAAGTTACAAATTTACACCTCACTACTTTAATAATCACCTATGAGAAGGGGTTTAATCATTTAAGGGTTGGACTTTTGAAATGAATAGAAACCCATTAATGTGGCTAGGAGTGTTTGACAAAACTGTTGGTTGATTTTGTGCCAAATTTAGTGGTTTGGGGTGTAAGGGTATGTGATTAGAAGAGGTCGACTTTTGTTAGTGAGAAAGGAAGACACTTTTGTAAATACAATTGATTTTCAATAATATGAAGCCACTCTCAAAAAAAATTGATAAAAAATTGATAAGTAATGGAGAGAAGAAGTAATGAGTTAGGCCTCATCCACACATTCCCACAATTTATTTAATCATTCATTTGGTATCTCCCTCTAGCATATACCCTTTTTACCACTTTTTTTCAAAGAAACTAGTTTTTAAAAAAGTAATTTATACATTATGCTTTAAAATAAGAAGGATTTTTAAATAATTTGGACCCAGATTTTCATAATTTGAAATAAATTTAATAATATTAAATTTCATTAGTTGAAAAAATTAATTTAAAAATAATAAATGTATAGTGTGTAAAAAATAATTGTTTAAAAATATATCTTATGTAATAAAATGTCAAATATGTGTTTATAAATTAAAAACATCTTTTGTAAAATTATTAATTAACTTATAAAATGAATATTTTTTCTTAAAAAAATGTATCATGAATCTCTAATTATTATTTGTATACATATAATTTCATAAATTCATGTTATTTTTTAAATTGTATTTTTCACTATTCTCCAAAAACAATTTCTAGAAAAATAGAAACAAGTACATCTTAAGATAGTATTTATATGAAAAATAAAAAATTGAAGTTATCTTTTCTTCAAATTATCATCCTCAATTTTAAAATTTTTAATTTTAATTAAAAATATGATAGATAATTTTTGTTATAGAAAATTTACTTTTGATATATTAACTATTATTTTCCGTATAAATTTTCAATTTATCTAGAAATAATCATTGTTTTATATAAAATATATTATACTTTAAATGAAGTGTGTATTAGAAAAAATATTTTATTATTTTTTTAGCTACATAATTTTGGTTTATATTTATAGTAAAAAAAATTATTATATATATATATTTCAAAAAAATTATAACTGTTTATACCAGCCAATAATATGGGTACCTTATAATGGTTTATATATTTTTTTTGATTCGTTGTTGTGTGTAGAGAAAAATATCAAACCAAATAGTCATTAAATATGGAATATTTTATTAAAACATCGTTCGTTATAATAAACAAATTTTAACATGGGAGATAAAAATTAAAAGGAACCATTTTTAAAAAAGGATACACAATGGAATTCTATTTTTGAATAGATAATGGAAATTTCGATCCTTTTTATTCCTATATGTAATTGTATTTGATATATCATGTTTTACTAGGAGTGTAATGTATTTGTTTGGTGAAATAAATAAGCTCATATTTTTATACAATTAATTAGGTAATTAAATATTTTTAATCATACTAAATTATTATTTTAATGGAAATTTTTATATTTTTATATTTTTAGAATAACATGATATTATTTATGAAAATGAAATAATTTTTTATCTTGGAGTATTTCTATCACTTTGATTATTTTGAAAATAACATTTTCTATGCTTAAATAAATTTAATGTCATTCTTCTCAAGATACAAATATTGATTTTGATCATTTTATTAAAAAATATATTAAGATGAATCAATCAATATTAAGACAAAATTAAGATCACAAGTGAGGCCTTGGAATCTATTCATATATATCTCAAATTTTAAAGATCAGTATATAACTCTTAGAATACTAGTCAAATGAAGTGAAAGTTTACATGTAGCTAGATACTTGACTAATGAAAAGTTTATTAAATGTACTTACTTAAGATTCTACTATGTTTAAGTTCATAATGGAATTTGGAAAAGTAGCATTGTAATTAAAATAGTATATATGGAAAGAATAATTTTCTCATATAATTCCATAATAAATCTATATACCCACGCCTAATGGAGAAAATATTTTGTGGGTTTAAAATAAATTCATATCCTAAAAATTTTATAGAGGATCAATTTCTTTAGTTAAACCATTTAATGGAACAAACACACACCCAAATTTAAAGAACAGATTTGGAGCGAAAATTTATCAACCCACATGCCTATAAAAAATGTATCCACATCATTTCATAGGAGTTAGTAATTGTTTAGGAGCTAAAGAGTGGATTTAATACTAGTAATATTATTATAAATTTATATTATATATTTCTTTTTATATATAATTAAATTTTTATCTCTTTTTTTATCTCCCATTGTCCCCTTATAAACTATATGATAATGGGGAAATATCCTCACCACTAGTACGAGTAGTGGAATAATAGATTCCCTAATATTCATGTGTGTTTTTATTATTTCAATTTTGTGGAATCTAAAACAATGATCAATGTTTAATTTTTTTATGATATGTGTTCTCATAAATTTTTCTATGGTTTTTTTCCTTACTTTTTCTCATATATATTCTATTATTTTCGTACTTATGTTATTCATATGGTGGAGTTTTTTTTATTTATTACTGTGGAAGAGGATACTCTTACATTAATAGGTTTTTGTGTAGGGTGACACCATTCATGAAAGAGGGTGAATGGTGTGTGGTTTTTAATTATTTAATGATATATATAACCTTCACAATTCAATCATCATAAAACTATGTTTGTAATTTACCTGATATCATTTACAAAACAACTTATCTTTTAATTTATAACATCATTGAGTGTTTTTTTGGAATATTTAAATTTTATATCATATATACTTTATAAAAATACATTTTTTTATATTTTACTTTAAAATAAAAGTTAAAATAGACAAATAGTGTGTGTGAGTATTGTCCTTGTATGATAGACCATAGGTCTTGAACTTTGTTGAATTGTTTGGAGGATGAAAAATTATTGATAAGAGATCCATAAGAAATCATGATAAACATTGTTTCACGTAGTGTATTGTCATATATGCATTTTTTTCTTAAATATATAAAAAAGAAATAATTTTGAAAATAAAAAATAAAACATAAGTACATATATTTAATTTATTATAATCATATGGACTTTTAAAGAGTCTTATTCTCTACCTAATGTTTATTTTATTATGAAAGATTCATTACATATACTAATGTAGGAGGATTTTCAATTTCTAGAAGAAGTGAGATAAAATACAGATCCTTTGAACTTCTCATAATGAGATCATACTGTTATAAAAAAATAAAAAATTACAACTACAAATGAGGTAAACTTGTTCTCCAAAAAATCATAGTAAAATATCATGAGGAAGCCCTGAGGTAATTTATAAATAGTTCATTTGACCCCTCTTAATAATTTCTTAATGAGGTTCCTAAAACAAGCATGTCAGCTGATTTACATGTATAAGATTAACATAATTTTAAATAATACTATAAGAATATTTTATGTATTAAAATAATAATTGATCATCAAATATTTCAAGGGAAATAATAAATAACTTTATATCTATTTATCAATTCAGAATAAGACACCACTAAGGTTATTTAATTTGATGAAAATTTAGAGGATATTGACTACCTTCCTCAATATACAATAACCTAAATACAATAGAAACTAATAAAAAATATTAAATTGAAATCACTAATACTCAGGGAGAAAATATTTGGTTGAATTATTGTTTTCCTATTTTTATTTATTATGGATTTATTTTTACTTCCCATTTATTTAACATTTCATATTTTTAAAACATATGGATTATATTGTAGTTTTATGATAAAGAATATGATTCCCAAGGTGAGATTGATTTACTAATGGTTTTTTCTAAAAAAGATATACTTATAAGATACATAACATGAATGGGGTGATTTTTATATTGATTCACATTGTATTAATTTTATTCAAATTGAAATTTTCACCAACATACAATTTGATGAAATTTATAATACATTTATTAAATATTTGGCTCTATATGATTTCATTGAAGATGTGAAATAAATTATGGATAATTAAAAGGAGTATGTACTATTATTTCTCCCAACCCTACTATAAATTTTATAATACCATTCTTTAGGGATGGTCCGACACTTCACTATCAATAGGGTCTGCTAAAACTAGGGCAAAAGGGTTCACATTGAAAAGAATTTTTTTTGTTCATGGTAAAGAAACTACAAAAACCTTTATATTGGGGATAAAATTATGGAAATGGTAATCTATGATAGTTAAAAATAACTTCCCACTAGGGTGGTTAAAACAAGTTCTATCTCATTTCTCTTTTCACACTAATGTTTTTCATTATTTAAATTTTAAAAAATTAGTTATGTTTCTCTTTTAATTTCTAGTAAGTTTAATTTGGAATAATTTGAAAGCATAACTCAATGATACAACTATTTTTAATAACATATGGTGTATTGTTTCATAAATTTGGTTTTACTACCATTATATTTTAATATTATTGAGGTTAAATGACTTATATTTAAAATTATGCATGGAGGAGTGTCATGCTTTTTATTTGTTTTATTGTTTTATTTTTTTTAATTTTTTTTAATATTAATCATTAATGAATATTCAAAATCAATTTTATATATCGAATTTATTTTGAGATATTTTTCATGATTTTTGATAAAACAGATATTAAATGAATTCTAATGTTGAACTTTTTCATAGAATTTAATTTTCAAATAATATAATCAATGTGAATAATGTTTGAAATCCATTTTAATGAAACATTGGATCAAAATATATTTCCCATCGCATAAGTTATATTTATACATTTAACATTTTCTTAATATTAATTGAACATTATTTAAATATACTTGTATTTTTTATATGAACTAATACACGATATTTGTTTCTTTTAAATAATTATTTTTCATGGAAAATTTTAATATGATTGATTGTTTTTTTATATCCAAACTTTATAATTTTTATCTTTATTTTCATATACCCTTATTTATCACTTTAAATCCAAATATACTAATAGTTTTAGGCCACATTACAATTTGTTTTTTAAACCTACCACTACTCTTAACATTTTAGAAATTTTATACAATGTTTCAATTTGGGGGATATTCCTTTCATTTGTGTTATTTTGGATGCATCCCATTTGGGGGTTTGTGTTATCTCTCATTCCATTTAAATATTGGGAATTTTTTTATTATTCATTGTGATTCAATTATATCTTCTAGTTTAAATATTGAAAAATTTAACAAAGAAAGAGAAATATAAAAATAATGATAAGATTGAATTATTCATTGCATACATTTTTTTGACTAATTTAACTTAGAAAAATATAGGGTATGAGTATTTATCCTAGAATAGTATTAAATTTTAATATCAGGAACCATGAAAAAATGAAAATAAATCCAAAAAATGGGGGATAATTATAATGAAATCATTCAGTACATTAATTAATTGACTTATGGACCATGTCACGGAATGACAGTTTGGAAATTAAAATTTTTAATGTTAATGTATTATGTAAACTCATATATTTTCAATTAAATATTCATGAATATTATATTTTAGTTAAACAACCTCAAATTAACCATAAATTTTTTTAAATGATTCTAACCACCTACCCGTAGCCACCAAAATCACCTTTATAAATTCCTAGTGATTGGAATATTTTTTATATATACTGGTTTAGAGAGATATAAATTTTACCATTCCTATAGTTACAAAAATATTTTCAATGTTTTATCAAAACTCTATATTAAATATCTTTTTATTGAAGTGTGATATTAATTTTAATGTAATTTAAGTGAAAATATGTCATTAATGGGATTTTTAGGTTAAAAATGAGGGAAAAAATAATGAAAATGAAAATTTTTCATAAACATGATAAGGTATATTTATAATTTAGAAATAATCACTAAAATTTTCTAACCTTATAATATTAATTTTATTTTGATTCAAAAATTTGATGAATACCAAGAAGTAAAATTCTTTAATGTGAGGAAATTATGAAGTTCATATTATTATACATTTATGTTTTAATTAAATGTTTTTATTCTTAAAAAATTATTATATTGAGGACAATTTTAACATTTTGAAATATCAAAAATTATTTGAGGTTTCTTTTAAAAATAGATTAATTTTTTATCTTTAAGTAGTTTCATTACTTTTTTATTTCCCCCATAAAATTTTCTTTACTCATCAAAATTGGAAAATTCCTTCTTTATAGCTTTAAATAATTATGTTATACATTTCATTAAACAATACATTTTTCTAAATATAATAATATAAGGCTGAGAATAATCTCACTTGTTAGTACTTGGTGTCTACGGACATATTTGAAGAATTTTGAAGATGAGGCCATATCAACCAAAATACATATTCATATGAGACAAAATTTTACATGAATTTTGGTAATACAATGAAGAATAAATAAATTTATTGTATCTATTTAATATTTTTCTCATTATTATTAATATAATATATTTACCCAATCCATTATAATTCAAATTTTCTATCAGGATAGAAAATGTTTTTAATGTAATCAGGTAATAACTCTGGCTACATATTTCCAATGGATCTAAAATTTTGGTGGTTGAATAAAAATACATATTTGAAAAAATGATTAAAATAATAATTTCCAATGTTCATCAATTTATTAGTCCAAATTTTCACCATGATTCGAATGAAATATTTTAATTCCAAATTATCCTCCCTAATTGCATATAAATATATACCATTAATTCATTTCAAGGGAGTGAGTCATTTTTTTTGAAAGGTGGGGTTTTCATTATTTTAAAAGTAATATAAATTTATAAAAATATATTATAATTCTTCATATCTTTATCTTATCTTTTTATATTTTTTGTGAATCTAACTATCTCCAGCATTACTCTATATAAAATGGGAACTAACCTCACTAATTATTTGAGGTAGGAGGAAGTGGATTCCCTTATTTTGGTTTGTGATTATATTTTTTCGAGACATTCTCAATATTAAATATAGATCAATTATTAAATTGATTATAATGTGTGGTCACAACCTTTTCTCAAATGATTTCCATCCATACTCTTTGATTATCTATATTTCTTCTCTTTGATACTTAAGTCATTCATATGATAGAGGTATAATTAGGTATTATTAGGGAATAGGTTAATATTATTAATAATGGTCTTTATGTGGGGTTTTAAAATTAGATAAAAATATAGATGGTGACTAGTTTTAAACTATTTACTGAGAGAGAGAAATAGATGAATTTTACCTTTATATAAATTTTATTGGAATTTTTGTGAACTCCCTCATAAATTAGTATATATTATTCATTTTAACTTGATTGGGGTTTTCATTTCATATATATATTTATATATCATATAAACTTCATTAAATCTCCATTTTAGTATATTTTTGTTTAATTTCATAGTGAAAATGTAAAAATAGATTTTTTAATAGTCTCCCTATGTGGTATACTATATGTCTTTTGTTATTCTATATTATTCGAATAATGATAAAATATTTATTGGTTATCTATGAATAATCCCTTATATTATTTTGGAATTATTTCATTGGAGGAAATTATCTTAAAAATATTGTATTCCATTATACCTAAAAAATAATATTTCATGGAAAAAAATTGAACAACATTGGATATCTTCTATTTCTCATCAAATGATTG
The DNA here is from genome assembly GCA_963277665.1 of Viscum album. Classification (NCBI taxonomy): domain Eukaryota; kingdom Viridiplantae; phylum Streptophyta; class Magnoliopsida; order Santalales; family Viscaceae; genus Viscum; species Viscum album. Next base: position 1,600,244,537 of record OY728141.1, read on the forward strand.
AAGTTTACAGTAACATATCATATTTATTAGCATTGTTTTGAGTCAAGGGAGGATGATTCCTAATATATGTTAATGTGGGGAATTTTCTATTATTGGAAGAAGTTTGTACAAAAGTGTCGATACTTTCCACTAATCATAATGAGATCAACCCTTTATGGTTGCAACTATAATTAAATAAAATTGAATATTATGTATACATTAGTCCACTAAAATTAAAAGTTTAATCTCTCTATGAGGCCATGAGGGAATTCATATAAGATCCATTAAACAGATCATCATAGTTTCTTGATGTTATTCCTAAATCAGAAATTCCATCTTATGCACAGGCGGTGCATTTACATGATTTAGAAGAATACTAGAATAATTTTTTAAGTAATAAAATGCAAATTGGTCCACCCATTATTTAATAGGAAGAATAATATCATGTATATCCCTCTATCCCTTTAGAATAAGACACCAATGTGGTTGATGAATTTAATTAACATTTTGTGGTGATTGGCTACCTATGTCAAAATCCAACATCCAAACTCTAAGAGGACCTGAGAAAATAATATTAAAATGAATCCATGATTACTTATCTAAATAATACTTTCATGAATTATTTTTTATCAAATTTCATTAAATTTTAATTTAATATTACCTTCCATTTTTTCACTTTTTAATTTTTTCTAACAAATATATATTCTTAGAGGATGAAGAAGAAGAAGAAGAAGAAGAAGATGCTCGAATCTAGATCTTGTTACGAATGGTATATCAAGAAGTGATCAACATCAATTATTACATAGATTAAAGGGTGGATTTTTATATTTGTTAATATTATATTAATTTTATTCAAATTAATAATTTATGGAATTTTCCTTCACTACAGGTTGTTTATTCAACTATAAATGAGCAGGTCCTATATGAATTTTTTTAAAAGGATTATGATTTTATGGCCAAATTAATAGAATATAATCCATTATTTATCCAACTCCATTAATAAATGTTGTAATATGTATCTCTGGGTATGTATATAAAGTACTTATTCCATGGAGTATTCTATAAGAATTATGAATGGGTTGACATTGGAATGAAAATATTTTAGTGGTTCATGAGAACGAAATACCACCCACCTTTAGAATGGGGATAATTTTATTGATCTTATAAAATAGGTCAAAAAAAGTAACCAATGTGTGTAAAACCATTTTAAATACATTTTCTACCCTTCCATCTTCTATTTATTTTAATTTATCTTTATTTTAATAAATTTACTACATTTTCTTATTTCTTTCTAGTGGGATTAAGGTAGCATAAATTATAATCTTAACTCAGAGCCTCCACTTTTTTAAATAAACCTATATGTATTTATAATTATCATTGGTTTCACTATAATTATATTGTTATTTTACTAATAAAAATTAGAAACTAATTAAATTTAACTATCTATGGTTTTTTACCTACGATGGATATTTTTTTCTTTTTTTGTTTTTTATATTTTTTGGAACACTATGATTTAATGAATATTATTTATCATTTTTCAACATTGAATTTATATTGAGTTTGTTTTAATTATTTTTTATAAAATATATTTTAAATGATTATTGGTGTGGAATATTTTCTGAGAATTATATTTTTAATGAATTTTCTTAAATGGGATAATCATTTAAATTCATTCCAATAAACACTTAATCAAAATAGTTTTCCCATACCATGAGGTATTCTCATCCATTGATTCATATTATTCTTTAGACCCACACTTTAATAGGATAAACTCAGATTTTATATGTGAACCAAATATTCTTATTTTTCACCTCTTAAGAATTGAATTTTATGAAATGTTTCTAATATAATTAAGTCACTTCTTAGTGTTGACATATTTTTAACTTAAAACTAACCATTACATATTCCCTTGTTTTTTCCATAGAATACATGAATTACCTTATTGGTTTGGGCCACAAAAAATCTTGTTTTTATTTACATATCTTCACTAATAACATTTTTCAAGGATATTACAATTTTTAGTTTGGGGGAAGGTTCTTGCATGTCTATTGTTTGGGATGCATCTCACTGTGTAGAGTGTGAGGTGTGTGTCGATCATATGGTAAATGAAGATCTAGTAATGTGTCATTATTCATTTTTATTCCAACATATTAAACCATTTACCCCTAATGAATTTTAAAATAAAAATATAAAAATATAAAAAAAATTAGATTAGAATGATGTATTAATTGTACATAATTTTTTGACTTGTATCCCTATAAAAAATCTAGAGCAAGAATTTTCATTCATTCATTACTTTAAATTATCATCTCACCCTACATTGAAAAATTTGATGAAGAAAAAAATATATAAATGTGTGAGTTTTTGTAATAAAAATATTTCATTAAATTAATTTTTTCAATCATGAAAAATTCCAAAAAAAGGGTGTGTGGGTTTTTAAAAAATTTAAGAGTTAATGAATGATGAAACTCTTCTGTTTTCACGTTAATATTCATGCATGATGATTCATAGTTCAAACTCAACTATTGGCCAAAAATTGTTTATAAATAATGTTACACAAACCTATAGACACCGAAATAACGATGAATCATACTTCATGATTGGAAAAAAATGTATGTATAACTGTGTGGTGAGATGATAATTTTCCCAAGCCTTTTTTGATATATACATTTTCCCAATGTAAGTAAAAATCCATCAGTGGAATTAATTTCATTGTGATGTGTGTTTGATTTGTTCATGGATGAATTTATGAGGATAAAAAAATTAAATTTGAGATATGATAACTAAAGGAAATTTTATTTGTAATTCATACATGATGAAATTATGTTTCATAAAAGATCAAGGAATATTTTAATCTTGTTATTCTTGTGTTTATTTTGATTCTTATATTTAATGATTCCCCAACGTACAATCTGTATTTTTGGGATAACTATTATTCTCATAATTTCATACATTTTATTCGATATTTAAATGTTTTTCATTATATGAAGTCTTTATTTTTAAGTTAATTTTCATATTTTTATATTTTTTGAATAATTTGAGTTCAATAGTGAAAATAAATTAATTTTTTTTAATGTTAATGTTTTTTAATCACTTTTTTTGTTCGTCCATAATTTCTTGAACACTCATTAAAATTGTAAACCATTTTTAGTGTTTGAATCATTAACTTAAAGAATTAATTTAATTAAATCATCAGTTGAATTTAAAAATTAGAGGACCAAATGAAAATCATAAGTGGGGCCTTGTAATAACCTATTCTAATATTTGGAAGACTGATTTAAATAAAAAATTATTGTCCCCTGTTGACTATAGAAATTTGTATCAAAATAATTTCAAAGGATTTTAATTTTATTATGAGATTAAGAGGGGATTTCTTTATGTTATTATTTTTTTGTGTCTAATATAAATTTATCTTTTACACCATTTTTCTTTAATTTTTCTCATTTTCTCCCACCGTCCCTTTTCAGTGCCATCAAAATGGGGAACTAACCTCATCTCTTATTCTAGGGAGGAAGATTTGGATTCCTTGGATTTGTGTATGTTTTATTATTTCTTATATTTCTTAATAAAGGCAGAGATAAATTTTAAAATTAAATAGAATTTTGGGTCATATTATATTCTCAATTTATTTATGTCCTTCCTCTTATCTCATATATATTCCTTCCCTTTGACAATTATGTTATTTATAAAATAAAATTTTCCTTATGTTTTTGTGGAACATTTCACTCCTATATTTAGATTTCTTAATTTTGGGTGATAAAATTGGTTGAAGAATCTATCTTGAGAGTGGTTGTGAACTATTCACTAAGATAGATAACCTAATGAATTTAATCATGATAAAAAATGGTTGGAGTTTCTATGAAATCCCTTATATACTAGCTTTTGTTCTTCTTTCTAACATTTATATGTTAATAATTTCATCCATATATTTATATATCAAATGAATTTTACAAAACCCCTATTTTATTAAATTCTACCATAATATAATAGTGATAATATAAAAATTGTGTGTGTGTGTGGTCTTCTTAAGAGATCGCCCATAAGTATTTTACTATGCTTCATTATTTTAGAAATATAAAAATATTGATCGAAAATTCACAACAAATCCCAACACATCATGAACTTGTTGAGGAATTTTACTTTTCCCCCCGTCTATATTTCAACTTCATTCATCCCACTATAATCCTATATTAAACAGTTATAGATTTGGGTGTAATTTTACCATATTTTTTTGAAATAAAAAATTTATGATGTATATTACATGTGCCATAATTAAAAGAGGCTAGAGAATAATGAATGCTTGATTTCTGTCAAAATTTACTTAAATATGAGTTTCTCAATGAATTTATTAAGGTATTGAATCAATATCAATTTAAAATACATAATTTTTTACACTCTAAATCATCTGAATTTTAATAATTTGAATATTAGGATAACACTTGGGATTATTCACACATCATTACTCATTGTTTCAACATAATTTTCATGAACAAGTGCAGGTCCACCCAACTCATCACCGATTCAATACTTCTAGAAGGACCCATGTAAAATCTTACACCTCCTCATTGGCTTGAGTCACGGTAGTATTTGTACATGTAATTAGGTTGCATCCCTAAGATGCAAAAAGATGGATATAAATAGAAATGGTTCATTAACATATGGGGGACAATTTTCACCTTTTAAAATAAAACCACCAAATAAGACAATATTAACCAACCATCTACTACATGATTCAAGAACATAATGTAATACCAATCATTTTAATTAAAAATGAAATCAAAACCAAACTATATTAGATTACCATGTGGAAACCAAGACCAATATCAAAATATAAAGTTGAAGACAATACCAACAAATAACAAAGAATCTTGGGTCACCAACACAGAATCTCCCATCATGCTCTAAGATCCAACAACACAATCAATGCCAAATTATCATGAAGCATCACTAGCGTTATACATTGAAGTTACTTAAGTCTCAATAAACAATATCTGAAAACACACCAAAGTGCCAAAGTAAGGGTTGAGTAGTGAAACTCAGTCGGTTTTCCCCATAATTTGAATATGAACTTTATGGTGGTCGAGACCCATGTAAGGTTTCCCGCTTCCCTTAAAGAGGCTTTTTGAAAATGAAAAAAAAACAATTTGCAGTCAGTAGGTTTTCCCTAAATGACTAATTTACTCACACCACTAGGATAGAACATTTTAGAATGTTTATATAAAACAATTTATATAAAAAAAATTACAAATGTTTAGATCATAACATTATATAATGTTCAAATTAAAAAAAAATCTCAATCCAAATCCATTTCCAAGGAAAGAAAACAAACTAAAATTTAAAACCATATCATAACTTTTATTTTTTTCATATTTCATTCCATTGTACAGATCCACACCTCCGACCATGCATGAAACCATAGCCTCCCTAATGGTGATTCATACTTTAACCAAGAATTCACTTCATGATTCATTTTTATGGGGGGAAATTTTATACCCATATCCATCCCACTAATAACAGGGACACATCAAACCCTTATCTATATCAATGTACATGAACACAGACAATCCATTATGCCAAAACTCAATGAAAAATAAACCATTATTTATTTTATTCAAAACATTACAATCAATAAAATTCTATATATCATTAAAAATCACATTTTAAAATAAATATATTAAAATCTATAAACTAATAACATTTCACAGCAACCAAATTTTACAATTCCACAAACATCCGCTAAAGATAATTTTTATAGTGATTTTCACATCAATTTCACAATAAATTTCAAAAATTAAATCAATTTTAAATTAATACTTCATCTAATAATAATATGAGTCACTAGTGAATCCATCAAACATAGAAACTATGGAAAGAACAACAACCGACATGAATTATTCAACAAAACTAGGTTGAATTTTCCATAAACCACCACAAATTTTGTTCCCTAACATCAACATAGCCATGTATCGTCATGATTTGCATAAAATATCATATATCTATCTCATATGAACTATATCTAGGGATATAAGAGAGAAAAGAAATATATATCTTAAAAAGTCAACAAAAATAGGGAATTATTATGAAATCCTCCCATGATCGCACCAAGATTTTCCAATAAATCACTCTCGAATAAAATGGAAGAGCCTCCACAACTATTTAGAGGGTAGAAAACTGAGCTAGGTTTGACCAAGGGAAAATGATTTGTTGAGGATCAATTATTTGTTAGATCCACAATTTTCGGATCTATTTTTAACTATTCATTATGAGGTTACATAGTTAGACATATTGTGCACTAACCTGAAAAATATCATTGTCCCAAAAATCATAGTTTCTCCTAGGTGGATACATGGTTTGGATAAACTATGAGCCTAACTGTGCACCTCCTCATAGCCCACTGCCTCATATTTCAGGGTTATTTGTAGGAGTTTTATAGTTTTTACTAACCATGCTCAAACTATAGACATCCAAAAATGACTGAAAAACATTCCAAAGGTCCTCTAAACCCTCTCAAACATGACTCAAATGCATTACATAATTAAAATAAATAAATCAGGGTTACTTACATAAAACCTAGGGTGCTAAATTTTCGACACCATTGTCATTTTATTCTATAGAGAGTATAAAATGACCTTTTCCTGGAATGATTTTAGGCCATTTCTTGACTATTTCCTTACCATGTTCCCATGTTTTTTTAAGATATAACCATGTTCCCACAAAACCTACACTTGACTAATTATTTTCCCATGAAAAACTCTATCTTTACTATACACAATCCATATAGGCATATGAATCGACCAATTATTTATATACAGTTCAATTTGATCCAATAGAATCACATGGTTAGCATCTGTATGATACCTTTTCAACTAAGAACCATGAAACACATTATTCTCTGATCCAAACCATGGTGGAAATCCAACCAATATTACACCTCACCAAACCATTAAAGTATCTCAAAAGAGCCTATGTATCAAGGAGACAACGTTCCCTACATTCCAAAATGATAATGACCACATCTTGGATAGATTATAAAGAACACATGATCACTCACCTCAAATGAAATTTGTTGTCGGTGATGATTCATATATGATTTCCTATGATTCTGAGGAGTCTCCATCATTTTTATAATCAACTTAATCTTCTTTATTATTTCTTGACCAAGACTCAGCCCAACCAATGAATTCCTGCCATTCTCAATGCAACAATGTGGATAATGATTAGGGAGCCCATAAAATTCTTCAAAAGGTTTCATATGAATCAAGAAATGATAAATATTATTATATGAGAACACCACTAATAGTTTGTGATTCTTCCTTGAGACACCATGAATTTTTTAATTAATACTAAATCATGTATTAAATTTTTGTAGCAACCTTTTGGATTACCCATCTATCTAAGGATGATATGCTATACTCATAGTCAATTGATTTATAAGGTTTTATAGTATGTATTTCCTAAAATGAGAAGTAAACCTCATATCTCAGTCTAAAACTATCGAAACCATTATGGAATTCCCCTTTAAAACATCTTGAGTATAGATTATAGAAAATTACTCCACCATATGAGGTTCATGAATCGAGATGAAATGGACCTAATTTGTGAGATGATCCACTATCACCCATATCGCATCGTGTTTCTAAAGCATCCATGGGAGACCTATCAGAAAATACATATATATCAACTCTTATAAAAAAAATAGGAATTGTTAAAGACAACAACATACCCATTGACCACTAATTCTATTCCATAACATGTTCAAAAGTTAATAATCTCAAAACAAACTCGACCACTTTACTTTTCATAATAACCCAACAAAACTTTTTTTCAATTCCTTCAATATCATCATTATTCTAGGATGAAAGTCCCATCCTGAATATTAGTTTTCACGATGTAGTTGGTCCTGAAATGCTAAATTTATGACCATCTGATATCTGAATAAAAACATATAAATCATGTCCTGCTTCCATCCATCAATGGTATCCCAACCAATGAGTCTTTACCTCGTAGAAACACATTCTGAATCAGATGTCTGTTCCTCTTTAATCATCATAAAAAAATTAAGAACAAACAAAACTGGGAAGAAAATTGAAATAATACTTTAGTCATCAAATTCCAATTATGTGTAGGATATCACCTACATTGACTAGCACTGATATTAAGCTTTTTTTCAACTGATAATATGGCTTTATTCTTAATGGATATCCCACCAAATTAGAATTACCTTGTGTATACATAAATTCAATGTCAAACATTTAGGGATAATTCTTCGATCTTCTTTATCTCTGATTGAAATCAATTTGTGATAAAATATGATTTTAACTGTAATGATATGTAAACACTTAAAATTTCTAGCTAAAGAGGTAATGATACTAAGTATTTAAATCATTGAACTTTTTTCCTTAATCCAAATAACGAATTAAGAAGTTATTTTCTTGAAGCCATAATTTTTGTGATCTATAATCAACACTACGATATCCATCTATGATAATACATCTCAACCCTAATCCTGAAGCATCAAAATAGGCCATGTACCATTTTCCTAATTATGGAAATATCAAGGTCGGTTCTTATGTGAGGTGAACCTTTATCTCTAAAAAATATTCATAAATTTTCACATTCCATTCAAATGGAACATTTTTACTTGTCAAGGCTGTCATTCGAGATGCTAGTCATGAAAATTCATAAACAAATTTTTTATAATAACCAGAATGATCAAAGAAACTATTTATCTCAAATAAATTCATTGGATATTTCTAAGAGATAACAACCTATATCTTTTCTAGATACACTAAAAAAATTTAGAGACAACCTAACCAAGGAAATATACCCCTTGTATCCAAAAAAATAAAACTTTTATAATTTGGAATACAGATGATGATTCCTCAAAATTTCTAACATTATTTCCACGTGTTTCTAATGATATGCCCTTTTCATTGAGTAAAAAAAATTGTTCATCCACAAACACCACCACAACAGAATCAAAAATATCACTGAAATATCAGATTATTTAATTCCATAAATATTATTTATGATTTTGTAAGACCAATAATCATAACCACATACTCATAATGGACATATCTAGTCATAAAGGTTGTCTTCTTAATATACACTTTCTGAACCCACAATTGGAGATATCATGATCACAAGTCAATTTTAGATAACCATGGATCTTCCTTTAATTGATCAAATAGATCATCAGTTCATGGATCTGGATTCTAATTTTTGTATTGTATCTTGGTTAATCATTTGATATTATATACACTACTGAATAGCTACATTCACCTTTATGAAAAAAAATGTTATGGACTATAGATATGTGCTAGGAAAAATGAACCATTTTATATTAAAGATCTTCCAAATTCACATTCAATTCACTTAATTTTATTGGTTACATTCAATAAGTAAAAAAGTGAGATAGGATTGGAACCCAGAATGAGATAAATCATAAACTTATCTTCTCATATGGGTGGATCCCCTAAGAAATTCTCTTGAATGAAATCTAGAAACTGATTAAGATCTACTGGAAAACTGGTATTCTTGATCTCTTCCACTGATTCAATGGTCAAATATAACCACTAGTATGAGATCATTCTAGCTACTAGTTACAACAAACCTATTACACTTGCCCTTAAATTATTGTCTTCTCTAAAGAGATTCTCAACATAATCATCAGTCGTAAGACTAACCCTTCAGGTATAACAATTGACGTTAGATTTGAACATAGTAAAATAGTCCCTACACAGGATTATTTCATACATATCCATCACATGCACAATAATGTCCTATATTAACTCAGATCTATAAATAGTTATAGAAAATACTTTACTAATAAAAATTTGACATTCTCTTTGGTCAAGAGGATTTTGAAGTTTCAAAATAGAAAGAATAATCTCAAAATTTAAACCAAGATGATCAAAAACACAAGAAGTTATAAAATAATTGGAATCACCTTTATTAAACAAATCTTTCATAAAGGTATATTTCAATAGAATCGTACCTCCTGCCATTGATGGTCTAGATTGGTTATCCTTAAGAACATAAAAGACTTTATATAACTGCTTACATGGTGCACATTGTTCTTTATTTCCCTATTGGGATCATCCTTGTTGGGGAACCCTATTATTCCTAAAATCACCATGTGTAGCTCAGTTCTGCAGATGAGAGGTATTCTACTACCCCCGTATCATCAAATCATATGACATCTATAACAAATTACATGTATCTAAAACACCCATCCTTGGAATAGTGTGATAATAGAACGGAAGATTCCACATCTGATTGTAATTATAAAATTCTCAAGGTGGTGTGATATAATCAAAATTTATCTGGTCAAATGAACCACATTGAAAACATCCATATTTACCCTTTTGTTCTGGAGGAAGATTCATTGATCCTAATATCTAGTTTTGAGTCATCACATTACCTTGGAAAAAGGTATCCCTCTTTCATTTGTTCCTAGAATTGTAGTTCCAACTATTTTACATAAGAATAAATATTCTCCCTCCATTAATAGCTATTGATATGTCTCTTATTTCCACCATCACTCTATTGACCATATTTGTATAATCTATTATAAAATGAATGAAAATCATTGAGCAAATATATTACCTTAACCCCAATTCAAAAGGTGTTTCTTTAAGGATACACTAGGAACAACATTAAGTTAAAACATTCTAAATTCATAAATTTAGCCACAACCTCTATAATCAAGAGATTCTCTAATTCAAGCTGAAAATTTCAATCATTTTACCAATCCTGATTGTGTGAGGATATAATTTTTAGTCAAACAATTCTTCAAAATACCCTTATGAAATGAATTGTACGAATTTAACTTGAACTCCTAAATACCAAAACATACATTAATGTTCATCCAGTATGTATATACCAAACTTGACATTCATCTGCTCTGGTGTGCCTAGGAAATCGTGGATTTATTTCATTATATTCATCCACACCACTACTTTCCCTTGTTTTGAGTCCCCCCAAAATATGGGTGGATTCTTCTTTTGGAACTAATCCAAATAATAGACTTGCATTGGTTGATACCTCATGTTCACACTATTCAAATCCTATAAATCCTATACTATACTCTAAACTAGTTGGTGGTTCACATGTGGGTTAGGTGTAACCACATTCTCGGTAGCCCCTTTTGGTTGGTTTCTAAACCACTTTTTAGGTTCCATTTTCTATGACAAAAAACAATTCCATAATTCTCACTCTCTAGAAACTAAATTATTATAAATTTCAACATATATCATATCACACATATCTCAAAAAGTATTTCCCAAAATTCTAAATTCTCATTTATTCAACCAAATTTTTTAAAATTCCACTATGATTTTGAAATTAAAACCATTTTAAAAATAATCAAAATCTTACATTTGGAAACTGTTTTGAAATAATTTTAAAAAATAAACAAATTTTCACCAAAATAATAAATCATTAATAAATATTAAAATATGAAATCCTAGAGGGAATTAATTTTTATTAATTCATTTCATGCTCTTCTTATTAGCTAAACTTGTGAAAATGAGATTAGAAATCCTACATGTGTTTCAAATACACTTATGTACCGACTCCCTGATAACTATTAGTTCAGCATAAATAGGATTTCCACACCTTTTTATACTATACATTTCATGTTCTAATTATCCTACTCATTTCTACTATCCCAAATCATGGATCAATCAAGAATGGTTTTCTACTCCATGACTGACAAAGCTATACCATATGTGTTAAATGGAACGATGGACCAGTCAAGAATAATACAACATGTAACCTCCCACCCCTACTCGTTGTCTTTGATTAAGGTAGACTTTTTATATGTCCTTAAGATACATCCCCATGGTATTGAAGGCTAGCAAGAAATTCCAAGGGCTTCACTAATAGATGGGGGTTGATTTTCCCTTTTTAATATAAAAACACCAACCAAGATAATCACAAAAAAAATATGACAATATGATGCATGAACCCTACATAATACAAATCAATGTAATACCAACTAATATAAAAAACTATATCATATTACCAAGTAGAAACCATGACTAATATCAAAATAAAAAGTAAAACACAAAACCAACAATGTTTAAAGACTCCGAGTACACCAACACAAGAACAAATGACGTTTTTCAGGCTCCAACTCCACAATAATTTCCCATGTATCATGAAGCATCACACAAAAATGTTATTCCTTACCTTCAACTATGTCTCGATAAACAATAATTGAAAATGAACCTATGTTCCCATGTAGATGTGATTAATGTACCTTAGTAGGTTTTCCACAAATGACTTCCCTACTCACAAAACTAGGATAGAACATGTTATCACAATTATATAAAACAATTTATATAAAACAATTTTAAATATTTTTTATCTAAACATAATATAACTTCCATACCAAAATAATTTTCCCAAAAAAAATTTCCAAGTAAATAAACCAAAAAAGTTATTTAAAACCATTTCACAACTTTCATTTTGGAATATTCCATTCCATTCCATATATCCATATCTCTAACCATGCATGAAACCATTGACCTCCCTATACTTTCAAGTGGTGATTCATAATTCCAACAAGCCATCACATGGTGAACCATTTTGATAGGATAAATTTCATACCCATATTCATCCCACTGATGATATGGGAAACATCGTACCATTATATGTCCTAGTTCAGATGAAAACAAATCATCTATTACACAAAAAATCAATGTAAAATAAACCATTTCACTAAAAAATTTAATTTATTGAAAACAGTACCATAAAACCATTTGCCTGAATCAATGAAAATTCAAATTTTAAAATCAACATTTTAAAATCCATAAAACATGATCTTTTCATAATATCCAAATTTCACAAACCCACAAACCATAACTATAAATAGATTTACCATTATTTTAACATGAATTTCACAATAAATTTCATTATATTAAAATAATTTGAATCAAATCCATCCTGTTATAATAAGGGTAGTCGATACAGAATCCACCTACCTTGGAAACTATGGAGAAAATGAAGAACAACTTGAATTATTCTACAACACTAGAATAAATATACATAATACTGCCTTAAGTATTGTCCAAAAACCTTAACATTGATTTATCTCATCATGATGTGAATAAAAAATAATATATCTATCCCCAACGGACTGTATTTATGAATATAATGGATGGAATAAAAATTTATCTACAGAAAGTCACCATGAATGAAGAACTACTATGAAATCTAGCCAACAATGCACTATGACATTCCAACTGATCTCTCTTGGATTGAAGGAAGCATCTCCACGTACATTGGGAGTAGGGGAAACTGAGTTATCGTTAACCTAGTTGAAAACCAAATTTTTTAGGAATAATTATTAGTGAGATTCACAATTTTAGGAGCTAATTATTAACTATTCATGGTTAGGTCACACGGTTAGGCAACCCATGTGCTAACCATGAATATGCCTCTTTCTCTAAAATCATGTTTTATCCTTGGTCACCACATAGTTTGGAGAAACCATTCTTCTAACTGTGGGCCTACACAAATCCCACTACCACATTTTGAATGATTTTCTATTGGATTTTCACCATTTTTACTAACCATGCCCAAACCATGAACCTCCATAAAATCCCAAAAAATATTGAAAAAGTTCTCCAAACCCTCCCAAACATCACCCAAACATGTACATACTTAAAACACATAAATAAAAAGTTAATTACATGAAATGGGGGGGGGGGGTTCAAAATGTGAAATAAATTCATAATCACCATAGCTTGGAGAAAATCACCAATAATCGTAGAAAATTAGTTTGGAATGGTTTGTCCCTTGAAAACTCTAACATGACATATCCATGAATTGTATGGGAAAAACCCAATAATAAATATCCAAATAAATAACAAATATAAATATTCAATACGGTAAGAATATAAATGACCAATATGAGATGTCATAACCTCATTAGACCATAAGTCAAATAAGACATATATATACAGGGCATACATTTTCAAAACCAAAAATAGGGAATGATGGGAAAAAGGAAAATGCATAATATTCAAATGATAAAAAATCCCTAAAACATCTCATCATGAGACAAATTCATAATACCACATATTCATAATCCCAAAACTACCATAGACGTTGGTAATCATTAAGGGCCACCAAACTGCATGGTTCCATTTCCCTTACATATTTCTTATAAAATAAGTATAGTATAAGCCCAAATCCATATGCAGGTCATGAGGTATAGTGACCCATATTATACCACCATAAATCTATTTATGGACATTTTCCATCAAAACCAATAAATCTTATTTAAAACCCCATTTTTTCAAAACCATGTTTACTTTTTAAAACAAGTTCATTTGAAAAAACTACTTTTTGGAATCAGATTGGTTTTCTCAAATAAACTATTTTCAACGATATGGAAAATAAGCCTCAAATAAAGAAAAAATAACACTCTAAATTACATAGTCAACACACATAGACATTTAATTAACAAGATCATAGTCATAAACATAATTATATAACCAAATAAATGATCATGGGATAAGAGTAAAACTTCTCAATCAGTTAAGCCACTATCATCATGAAAAAATAATATAAAACTGAATTAGGGATAAGAATTATGAACAATGGGATATAACCATAAGGGTATAGTGTGACATAGTCTAAAAAGGGTTTCTTTATCTAGATAAGAATGTAAAATAATGTTGGAAGCTTCCTCGGTCTTCAATATGCCTAATAAAAATTATATTGGATGTCTTAGTACATTTGGAATCATTTTGAATCTCAGTAGGTCTTCCTCCCGTAGTCCCTCTTAGACCCAAGGTCATCACTCTCAATATATAAGTCATACATATAGCCACACCCATTGATTCAGATGTGCTACTCATGCCAAAAATATAAACATCAACTATTCTCTATCACATAAGAAATTTTGAAAACAATTTAATAATCCAAAATTCCAATTCCATTAAACAATATATCACCAATAAATACTTATTTAAAACCCCTTTCTAAAACCACATTTAGATGAATGAAATTTATTTGGTATAGTTCGCTAAACACATGGAGTGCTTCAAATAAAATATCCGTTAAAAAGAAAATTTAATCTACTAAATTTTCAATGAAATCCGTGAATCATCCCATAAATGGATAAAAATTTAATAATAACATATAGTTGGGTAAATTTAGTGAAAACCCCAAGGTAAATAATGATTCAATGAAAATATATGGAAATTTTCTCTCAAATAGAGACACTTAATATAAACTAAAATTAAACTTCTCACCTTCATCAACAACCACTTAAATCATTCAAGAGAAGTCCTCACACACCAAAAACACAATGAAACAATCCAAAACCCACACTAACAACACTATATCTGGCCAAAGAAACTATAGTTTTCATACTCCATAGGAATTTAAGAATAAGGCTAGATAAGGGAAAATAAGTGTATAATAAAAAGAAATCAAAATTACCTAGAATGAAATTCATATATGAATCAATAAAAACACCAAAACACAATGTTTGAATCTCTAAATACAAAGGGAGAGGTTATTTTACAATGGGGGGGATTAGGCTAAGGGAAGATAAATTCAATATGGTAAAATAGTCTTTTCTCAGATTTTTAATAACCCTGAAAACTCTCATTATTTAGTTTCATTACTAGGAAAATCGTGAGCCAACCATGTGTGTTCTACTATCTCCTAAAAAATATGGTAGCATAGTTTTTTTTAAAAATTTCATGACTATGAAAACTGTTCCCATGTCCCGAAAAACCCCACAATCCCCCAAAACATCTTCTTCAAATGGTTAGTTGTAGATATATCAAAACTCCATGATATTCATGTGCCTAGGAATGTTTTTAAAAAACATGGGCATTCACCCACTGACCCCCCAAAAATCCATGATAAATAAATAAATAAATAAAAAAATAAAGAATACCAGTGATCCTATTGATTTCAAAATTCTCCCCACCATGATACATTATACCCCCAAAATTTCCACAATAATCCTAAGATAAAAACATGTGAGGCCACTACTCCCTCACCAAAAAATCCTACTCCCATGTATCAACGTTATTTCCTCAACATTTCTAAATCAAAAGGACCTTTGAGAATGACTAACCACAGAACACATTGTTCGGATAGTCTAGTATTTGAATAAGATGCTCTATACTTGTGGTGTCAAGTTCAGACACCAAATTATCCCAGTCAATCGCATGAGGCTATTCTAAAAAATAATTCCTAAATAAAGATAAGTATAAAACATCATAAATTCAGGTCATTCATGATGACAAATCCGTCTTATAGTCTTCTTAACCCAAATAATCCATGACCTAAAACAATATGACATTTCATGATGCTGACTTTTCTTAATTTCACAAGAGATGATGTTATAGCCAAATAGATACATAGAGAAAAATATCATCTCCAAAATCATACTCCAATAGTAAATTTCTCTTATTGATATATGATTTATGTATGCTTTGAACTATGACTAACATTTTCTTGATCATTTTTATTTCTCCATTATCTTGTATATGAGGCTCGGTCTTAACAAGGAATACTTATCCAAATCAACCAAATATGATGGGTAATAACATAGTTACACATAAAAGGACTCAAAAAGAAGCCATACTGATTATGGCTTGGTAATTCTTTATATTATAACTCTACCATTAGAATATATCTCTCCTATAACCCCCAATGTGAATTATACATTCTTGAATAATGTCCTCAAAAACATAGATAGCATGTTCAGTCTGATCATCTATATGTAGTTGAAAATTTGTTCTAAACATCAAATGTATTTTCATGTCAGTATAAAGACTCTTCTAGAAACTAGAATTAAAATGGGAATCACATTCAAGAAATACCATTGAAGCCACCCCATTAATAATAATGTCTCTTAAATGCACATGTTCCAAAACACTTATAGCTTTATTGACTAACTAATGCAAGGAAGATGGAAGGACGTAGTCAATTGATCTATTATAACACAGATAGAATCATTCCCAGAAGAATGATTAGTTATCCAAATAAGAAAATACCATAGTGATCTCATAACACTTCCACCATTGAATAGTAAGAGGTCAAATCAACCTAACTGGCCTACAATTCTCATCATTAATCTTATAATAGGTTAAATATAGAGATAAAAAATTTATAACTAATTTTATCATCCCGTGAAACCAATGGTGAATCATTAGAGTGTAAAAATACTATTATCCCCTAGATAAAGAACCCAACTATAATAATTATATTCATGAATAGCTTATTTCCTTAATGTTAAAGGATAAACATGCATCTTCAAGACGAAGAGGAAATCATCAACATATTGATAAGAATCACCCAAGGTCTTCACATAAATTAAAACTCTACAACTCTACTTCCAGTAAGGGTAATATATATATTCACAGTAAACCTGATCAACAAGATAGGTTGTGACCTAAATACTATTCAAGAACACTTCATCTCCATCCTCTTACACCTATAAAGTCATTTCAGTAAACAAACCCATCAAACTCCACTCATCCAATAATTATTTAACTCTTTAGATTGGTAACTTCATTATAAAGGAATATGTCGCCACATTCCACTTATTGAGTATATAATCATGATTAAAATAAATTTTTTGAAGATAGTCCACCTAGAATATATATATAAGGTTCAATCCCCTTGATGTGAAAATATAATTTTGTATTTTATGTTCTTAATAAATTATAAACTTCTACCTAAATAGGTAATAGTGTCATGCTTTCAACCCATGCATCACAATTTCCCACTCTAGGTCATGGTTGGGATAATTATTCTTATTTAGGATAAAATAATTAGATCCATAATCTACCACAAGATCCTCTTGTGTAAGCACACACCCCAACCCTACACATGAGGCATCAAAATACACTACATACCCCCTCCCAATCTTCATAACTGTCAAAACTAGAGTTAATGTCCAAAAAATCTCAAAAATCTTGAAAGGAATGCTTTAAATTCCCACTACAATCAAGATTCACCCCTTTATAAGTAAAAACATTGAAGGGAGATTCTAGCATTGAGAATTCTTGAAAATAGTTTTTTAATATCCATCCAAGCCTAGAAATATCATTATCAAGAAAATTTTCTTATTCCAATCCCAATAAATAACCACTCTGATCTTCTGGAGTTCTAAAAACACATTTAATAGATATCACATGGCATAAATATA
Organism: Viscum album; assembly: GCA_963277665.1. Taxonomy (NCBI): domain Eukaryota; kingdom Viridiplantae; phylum Streptophyta; class Magnoliopsida; order Santalales; family Viscaceae; genus Viscum; species Viscum album. Next base: position 1,600,262,706 of record OY728141.1, read on the forward strand.
TTACATATTAGATAAAAAATATCACTTTTACAACCTTTTTTATATAATATAATGTCTCAAAGTTCCCAAAAAGACTCTTATATGGTCTCTATGGTCCACCTCCATCTTATAAAAAATTATTTTTTTATTAAAAAATGTCTATAATGGAGTCAAAAAAGGGATGATCGATTTGTTTCAAAAATTCCATAAATATCAAATTATCATTGGAAAATACACATTATATAACATCATTCTAAATGTGCATATACCAGTTCCTAAGGGTTTTATGAGGCACATCCAAATATCAAAACCTCAACTGATGGTATCACAACAATAGTTCAATCGTTAAAAACTACCAAAATCCCATAAGATGATAAAAAAGATCATCAATTATAGGAAATTTCTATATAATATTAATGTCCACCTGATTCAGTTTATGATAGTTACTATAAAATCAAAGACTCACATATTCCTTATTTCAAAATAACACTAGTGATTCCCATTGTGAAAATAATAGATAGATAAATCCATTTCTCTCCAAGTTCTCCAACTAAACCATAGATAATTTAACTATTAAGATCCATATAAGATTATGGAAAAGAAATGGGGAACATCTTGGTAAGTAGATCCGTAGTAAATGAGACCTCTATTTGGGTAGAATCATACAAAAATATTCCAAAAAAAAACTTGGGGTACCAACCCACAACCACTATAATAGGACTATCTATACCTTACTCCCCAACCTTAAAGAACAACCTTGAAACTAACACATGATCAATCCCACATCTAGAGTAATTTTTCTAACTCTTCCTAACCTCGGGTCCCATCTAACTGAGAATATGTGATTCCTCTCATCAAGGGATGTAAAAATGACCCTGTGATGGTAAAATTTAATTTTATCATTTAAACCAATCATCCAATTCATTTCAATGCTAGGATTAAAAATATTTATACCCAACATGCGGATGTCCCACAAGATATTCACATAAAAAAATAAAACATGAATCTCTGGGTGCTTATTCTTTATTCCCAATGGGGAATGCATATTCATGAAAAAACAACATAAAATCTACTCCCATTCCCAAAAAATCAAGAAACATTAATAATATAAATGAATGGTAAGAACCTAAATCAAACACAAATGAATCAGAGTAATAAACACTAAACTACTCAATGTGGTCCCCCAAGATTAAGTGTCTTCTTCTACTATATCTTTTATGTAAATATATTCTAGATCAAACCCTCCCTAGGCCTTATTAGCTTCATGAGATTTCCCTTCATAATGATGGTGGGATCCAACACCTTTGTATAATTTTAATTCACTTTTAACCCCTTATATATTGAAGAACCGAGACCACTCTAATAAAGTGATGCCCTAAAAATAACTAAAGATGACCCTTCAACCACATTGTTGGATCATCCTTATATATTATAGGTAATATTGTCCAGTTTGAATGAACTTCCAACAATAACGTAAAATCAGAAACTTATGCATAGAAAAATACATTGGGGAAGTACTTGTTTAATTTTGAGTACCATTTACTACCTCAAAGTGCTGCATCCTACTTCCTTTTTTAGAAAGAAGATGAAATCTTGATACCGGGAAATACATAAGAAACTCCATTGATACATGTATTTTTACTATATATAATTTTACCATAACTTATTTTTCTAGTAAATTTTTGTAATTTAATACGAAGAGAAGTATAAGCATCGATCTGATCTTTGTCTTCAATCCCATTTCAAAATTCCCTTCCTTAAGATAGTTTTCATGAAGAGTTAAAGTATAAAATTAACCAACTAGGAATAAAATTATCATAAAAATCATTAAATGATATCCTAAATTGAATTTCTTGAACTCATAATCCTCAATCAGATTGAATGTCCTAATATTAAATTTCTAAATGAATGGATTTTTGATGTTATCCAAGGTGATATCCTCTTGTCCCCTTGTCTGGACAAAAAATACACACCATTTTATACTAGTTTCTTTTTACATATATGTATTTAATATTAATTTCAATGTCTTAGGGGTATTTAAAAAATGTAATATATGCTTCATAATTTCAATTCATTCCTCAGGGTTATGGGTAACGTAGATTCCATAGATGATAAGTTGATCTTATTTAGAAAACTGAATACTATGGTCCAATACATGTGCATGGCCACTATCACTCTCTCGGCATAGATATTAGATGGTAAAAATTTCTGAATCCACATAATCGGGGTCTACATTGGGATTATTCTTAAGGAATGATCTACTATAACCTAAATTTATCTAAATTGGACCTTTAGGGTGGAATTTTATACATAACACAATAGAATATGTCAATTAAAACAAAATTAAATCCCAATAAATATCAATTAAACCACACTAAACCCATATAAAATGTCTCAATAAAATAAAATCAATTTAAATAACACATTAAATGGAAGAAGGTGAAAACCCCTAAAAAATTATGGTTTACACTATGCATGGTTTGATCGCATGGTCATATTAATTGTGAAATATCCATGAAAAACTACACTAAATGATCATAGAGTTAGTTTCATGGGTGTCACAATGTTATTAATAATTTTGGGCCTAAACTATAAGCCTATGTTTATCGCACCCATTTTACTCTTTAAATATAAATTTATTAACAACACACATTGGTCCTTCCCCAAATCTATATCTGATGATGAAAAACATCAAATATTTTCAAAACAATTGAAAAACATATTAAATATATAAACAAATTTCTTGACCTCCCATGGAATGTAATTTTATTATGAAGAAGATATGGTTAGTAACTCCTCCAAACCAACCCCAGAATACCCTATGGTTCAATCTACTTTATACCACTAAACTAAAAATAAAAATAGGGATCAAATACTATTTTATAACTAACTATCAATGGTCAAACTGGAATATCTCTCATGTAAGATTACCATAATGCTCGATGATCATTCCCAATTGCTACGCGATGGTGACAAGCACTAGGGAATCATGTATTACTAGTTGGGAATGGTTTCATCATTTAAAAACCCACCCTGAATCACCCATTAATTAGATAGAAACACCAACAAGTAAATATGATCAACATATATAACATATATAAATATTAAACAGAGTAAACAAAATAATACGCAATAGAAGATATCATAATTACACAACAACACAAGTCATAAAATACATATACGTAAATGATATTAATAGTCAAAACCGGAAATTGAAAAAAAGCCTAAAATTCTAATACATAACATCACCATGATAAAAAAAATACGAAAACTTGTTAATATGAATAACCTTTTATCAAAACCAATATCAAATTTTAATACATTATTAATTTAAAACAAATATTTATAAATCCCTTTGTTTTTTTCAAATAAACCCTCTAATCAAGAATTCCAAAAAAGGATCAAATAAAGAAACAATTTAACCTAAAAAACATGATTAACACACCCACAAATGGAATAATGATAAGAATAATGATAAACACTAGAATACTACCTAATAAGGGAATAAGGTCATTAGCATAATGTATCTGAATCAACTAAGGAACCATAATCATTTTACATGAATATAAAATCCAACCGAGAATAAGCAATAAAAACAATATGCTCTTACCATATGTTTCAAGTGTGACTCAGTGAAAAAAGGTTTGATAAATGGCTATGATAATATAAAATGTTTGGGATATCTTACTATCTTCCTCAGGATGAAAAAAAATTCTATTTTCCCCCTTAGTCCACATGGACACATTTGGAAGCACTCATGGTCTTCCTCCCAAAGGATCACTTGGACCCTATGAAAACAATCTAATTTCATAAGTTATAAAGATACCCACACCCAAGGATAAGAATTTTATAAAAAATACCAAACATAGTAAAATCAAAAAAATTATATCCAAAAACATATTTGGAAATAAAAATTATTAAACAAACAATCCCATTTTAAGTAAATCATCTAACACCATTGATGAGATCATTAAAACCCATTTTTAAAAACCTGTTTGAATGAATAAGAGATCATTGATAAATATTAAAGAAATAGATTAGGTTCATCAAATCCAATTCCCTATGAAAATGAACATTAAAAATTAATTTTCTAACAAAATCCATGAATCACCACATGCATAGAAAAAACACTCATAATAAGTCAATTTGGGAGCTATTTAAAAGAAAAAAACCAAGGAAAAGAAAGATTCACAGTAAAAAATTTATAAATTTTTGTTAAATAGAGACACATATCAAAAACCAAATATAAAATATTCATATTCCATGAAAATCACATGAATCATGCGATAAAAGCCGTCGCACACCTAAAAAATGATGAAACAATCCAAATCCCCCATTAACAACTATAGATTTATCCAAAAAGATCTAGATTTTCTATACATCATTGAAATTAAAGAATAAGGTAATATAAGGTCTAAGGATGTTGAAAATATGAAGAAATCATGATTTCCCAGAAATAAATCACTGAAGGGAGAAATAAATACACCAAATCAAAAAAAGAACCCCCAAATATATGGGGATATGGTTGTGACTGATGGTGTAGAAAAATGAGTCCAAGGGAAGATAAATTGTAATGGAAGAAATGATATTTTATCAGATTATTAATGACTTAGACAACTGTTATTGTTTATTAATGTGCTTAGTAAAACAATGTACCAACGATGGGGGTTATATTTTTTACGTAAAAACAATGTTTCACAATTTATTATGAATGTTTTGTGGTTAGAAAGACCATGATCATGTTGTAAAAACATCCTCTATACCCCCCACACCATCACACAATGAGTAGCACATATTTGAAAACCATGCACAAGGGAATATATCTTGAAAATATGGTTTTCAACCATTAATCCCCCAGAAACTGTAATAATAAATAAATAAATAAATAAAACTAAAAATAAAGCATACTTGTGACCAGACAGGTGTCCAAAATATTTTTTTCTTTATGAGTTTTTTGTCTTATATAAAATGAATTTAATTAAGGGAATTAATTATTTCTTAATAGAAATTAGTTATATATTGATTAGTTAATAAGATAAGGGATCATAGATATAAGGATAACTATATAAGGGTTTAATTTAACTTGGAGAGTAGCACTTAAGGGGTTAAGTCTGATGAGAAGAGGTAGGTAGTAACTAAATTGATAAGCCATGTTTTCTAATTCATGAGTAATATGGTATATAGGCAGATGAAATCAAAGTAGGGATACTTAAATAAGGTATAATAGGGTTTATACATGTGTGATGGAGTAGGTAAATCCAAATAAAGAAATAATATATGTATCTATTATAATAATATAATTTTATAATCACAATGTCAGGATGTTTCCTTGTGATCATCTTTATTTTTAAATGATATGAATCTAAATTGTATTCTCAGTGATGGAATAATCATAATAGGATATAGATATTCTCTAATAAATACATTGGATGGTTTATATGGTGTATTCTAGATGACTGTTCATATGAATATATATTCACCTTGATGGCTATTACAAAGAAGGGGTGCTATATAGATATTATGTTTATGTTTTGTATAAGTTATGAACTATAACAAGAAAACTTAGGGAACATATAATATCACCCAAATTGGCCCACCAAAAGGATTGAAGCAGGTTACTGATCACCATGTATTGGTGAAATAAACTAGAGTATAATATAACGTAATGTGGGAACAATTTAAACAACAATAAATATACGATAAGATAGAAACAATTATTTTATCTTAAGATATGACCAAAATACAACATATATAAAAACAACCAATCCATGGCGTTAAAATATAATCAGTAAAATAAATTTCCATGAATAAAATACTAAAATTCCATCAATATAGAACCCAATGAAACCCATGTGTTTGTCTCCCTATGACTATATATCACCAATATCCTAATCAACCAGAAGGCAACATGTTTCTAGGGAGATTTCATCTAGATGATTCACTTATATTTACCTATATCCTTCAAAAACAAGTATAGAAACATTGAATGGAAAATTTATGGAATGATAAATAATGATCTGTAATATACCCTAAAGAAATCTATCAAATGTATTCCCATGTGTATTTGATAATAATTATCAAAAATATATTTCAAAAAAATTTCGAAAGAAATAATTTTCCCATATAAAATCATTCTTTAATTCCATTAAAAAATTTCCATATTATGATAATAAAATAAATATGACATCAAATATATCCTTGAGGAATGAGTAACTGAATAAAATATTTTTCAAGAACCAATATCCATGTTAATTGGGTAAATGATAATATCAACCAAACATGCACCCTATGTATCCAAAACGAGAAAAAGGGAAATCCAAAACATAAGGGTCCACAAAAGTAAGATATCTAAAGGAAAAAATAGATGAAAAAAGTGAATCCTAATGTCTAACAACCTTATTACCCTAATAAGGATACCCACTAGAAATTATAATATCATGAAAACCAACCTGAGTGATAGATTATTCTACTATGGTTTTACTATAATACAATTTTCCTCATAGACCACGTTCATCAAATGTTTTACATATCTTCATTAAGTATATAAAAACCAGCCAATCATTTCATTAAAAGTTTTCTATAGAGATTCCACACCACAATAGTTCATAAAAACCCATTTCTATTTCATAATTTTTAATAAGGAATTTTATCAATGAAAAAATGTGAATAACATCTAATTTTCAAAGAAAACCCATTTTTAAAATACCTTAGAATGCCAAAAAAATATTAATAATTAAATTTCATAAATCTAAAACCAAATAGGGAATAATAATACATGAATGAGTAATGGATAAATCTAGAAATATAAACACCTACAATAAGAATTATAAAAAAATAATTTCCTTATAAACTTTTGATGAGAAAGAAAGTGATTGAATACTAGAGAATGCAGATTTTATAAAAATATTATTTCTACATTTCCATGATGTATTTGAAGATCTTGTATCATCCATGAGAAAACACATGGATAATAATAGAAGAAAATATATTATAATGGATCTAAATCACTGGATTATAGTCGATGGAAAACCTAGATTTCAATGAGCACAATGATTTTCCAAAGGGAAGATGGAGAGGAATAAAATTGTCACCAAGGAGATGCTAGATCTAAGAAAAATATATTAGGATTGAGAGGGTCAGATATTTATAAAGAGTATGGAAAAATATAAATTATGGTTTAACACATAGTGATACGTCGCAATGTATCCCAAAAGAGAAAGGATAATGGTACAAGGGGTGGGCAATACTGCAGTGAGTCTTGGTCAAAAACATGTATAGATTCCATGTTGTGTTCAACAACGAGATGTAATAAATTATGGAAAAAACAATGATGCAAAGGTCGTTACTAAACTATAGCCTCATTTCCCTTACAAGGACACTACAACACAACCACTACTTCATGGAATAGTAACCCTAATATTAGTATACCTACCAAGACTACATCTTTCGGCCTCCACTCCATTTCCAACATTCTATGCCACAACAATGAAAAAATTGGTCCAGCTACCAAAACCATATTCCATGTCATTGTATCTCAACCACATCGTAGTCACTGCCTCCATGGGTAAATTTGAGCACCACACTGTATAATCCAATTATACCACCAGAATTCTTTTATCCCATCCAATGAACAACTTTGAATTAAAAAGGCCAAAAAAAGGATTTATACATGCTTCCCTATATTAGAGTGTAAAAATTTTCCCCACCAGAAAATATTTTTTCCAAGGAAATGATTTGGATTATAAACATGAAAATTCAAAAGGATATTACTTCATCATTAAGGACATATTCTCCTAGGTCTCATAGTTGTCCCTACCACACACCCATCATTCTCAATCCAAAGAGATCAATTTTCCACAAATCACATTTTCTATATTGTTCACTATATAAAGAGGCATTTCAAGCACTAATATTTTAGGTTCAATTTTGAAATCACTCAACTTGATCATGTGGGAAATATCCCAATGCTACCTCCTCAGTTGAGAAACATGAAACACATCATGAATATAATTCAAATGATGTGGTATGTATAATCAATAAGAAACCATCCCGAGTCACTCCATATTCATAAATGTGATAATATAAATACTTTATTTCATACCATGCATCTGGAAACATATATTTCCCATCCAAGGTAAAAATCAAATAAAACCCCAATCAACTACCTCAAATTTCAAAGGATGGCGATATTGATTAAAATAATATTTTTCGAAAACCAGAGTTCTCATCATCTCTATCCTAATCAATTGGATGACATTCATTATCACAAGAATGTTTCTCTATTTAACCAAGGATCATTTTCTAATATCTATCCAACAAAAAGGTGATATTAAAGGTCTCTCATATAATTCATCAAATATCATCATCCTAATCAAATACAAATTATAATTTCTATAGTAAAACATCACTAAGGGAAACTATTTCTGTAATGATTCATTGAAGTCAAGCATGATTTTTTGTAATATTCCTTCAATAATCTAGACGGATCTCGAAAACATACCATCCATTTCCAGATAATATGACATACTAAAATTCAACTAAGAATCCATTTATACCTACAATTGACTCTAAAACAGTATATGACGTGAGGGTCCTGATCTAAAATGATATTAAATGGAAACAAATAATAACTGAAGGTATCCAACACATTCAACTGACCAAGATCATCTACCTTAATCAAATCCTTGATAAGAAGAAAATGCGTTGATTTTATAAGTAGATCTATAATCACCACATTATATCACTACCACTATAAATCATAGGTATCTTAATCATGAATTCTAGGGATATCTCATCGAATTTACATACTATAATTGGTAAGTGTTTTAGTAAACCTATAGGACTATGATGAATTTTCGTAGTTCTATAACATATATGGAAACAAGAAACAAATTCCGTAATTAATCATCTCATTCCCGACCATCAATAATGATATATCATGTCATGTTATTTATTTTTATCTCTAGGGTTCAAATAATATATATTTTAGTGTCCATTATCCCCCAATTCCTATCTCATGTCTATCAGAACCACCATCATATATACGAAGTGTAAATATTCATTTGAGGGATAAGACCACTCACCTGAGGTCTCCCCACCATAAATATTATTGGTAAAGCATGGACATTATGTGTTCTCAATCTATCCAATTTGAATATAATCATACATTAGTGATCCATCCAAAAAATATCTTGAAAAAAATTAACAATAGATTTCCAATCTTCCAAGAGCATCTCAGTAGTCAATACCATCAAGAACCACTACTACATTTATTCCTTCACAACTTGAGTTGTTAATTTTCATCCCAGAGATCCTTTAACCATGTTTCCTTTTACAAGGTTCTACAAAATATTAGAATAATATTTTTAAATGTTATCCACCCAACATTTCTATATAACGTTCATATCCCTCCGAGTGACAATATACTTCACACTCTTATATTTTGATAATAATATAAACTACTCCATGATAAGTTAAATATGACAAGTCCTAAGATAATTACTCACTTCTAAAAACAAAAGATCGTGAATGGGTTAGGTATCATCATGGGGAGTAATTGGTTAGAGATGTAATATATAGTTTATCTTACCTAAAATAAAAAAACTATAGTTAATTCATTGTATTAGACAACATATAATAGACATGGATATAGAATAATTATTGTTGGAGTTGAATCAAATCTCATTTTCAACTCTCTAGAATATCTTTGGCACTGAATGTTGAAAATAAATTTCACACCCTTACAGTTTCACGCTATCATAGGAGATTAATTCTTAAATAATTCCCAATTAATGTTTTTTTAAAAACTAGATGATCTTCAGAAAATCTATATCTCGAACACATTTTTAATATTTTCTTGAGATATCACTACTATAATCTTCTCAGGATCTACTAAGACACACATTCTAAAAATGAAATGTCCTAGAAATTTCACCTCTAAATCCAAAATAGAAATTATGATTTCATCCTATAAATATGATTATATATGAACATTCAAAGGATGATATTTAGTTGTTAAACATGATCCTACTCTAATATGGACTAATAAATTATATAGTTCAAAAAAATGTTAAGTGATCTAAAAACTGAGGGATAATTCTATTCATTAATTACCTAAACACCACAAAAGTATTAGTAAGTCCAAACAACATAACAATATTATCATAATTATTTTATATACTCCATAATTCCATCATCAGAATATCTTCTTTTCAAACACTCTTCTGATGGTACCCTGATCTCGTACTATGTTTTGAGAACTAGTGGGCCCCTTATCTGAACAAAATGGTCATCAATACTTGGTAAGGGAAATATTTTATTAACTATAACCTGGTTGAGTTTTTAAAAATTAATAAAACATTACAGAGTCTCATCATAATTATTTAAAAAATAAATGGTGTTTCACAAAGTGAAATTATAGGATACATAAATACCTTATATTCAAGATCATTATGCTAAACCTATAATTTTTTTAGTGGGTGCAATATGGCTTAGGTATAATAAAATGGGACTCATCCTAGTTGTAATTTATAGAAATCTTGATTTCGGTCTATTAAAGAATCCCTATAAACTATCTTCAAAAATATCAATATAATCACTCACCACCATATGAAGTGGTAAAATAATACATGGATACACATTATAAAGAAACAATTCTTACATTATCATTGTATAAACATAACATAAGGGTTAATGGGAATTATTATCTGGTATTTTGGATCCCACTACCCCTAAATAAAATGATTGACTCTATCTAAATAGATGAACTGGACATAACAATTATAGTAATAAATTTGGGATCTATAGATAGTCAAAAAAATCTATTCCAATGATGAGATAAAAATTTTCATGATCAAGAACTAAAAATTCAAATATGTTTTCATAGTCATCAATCATCACCAAAAACAAGAGACATTAAAAATATGACTCTGACTTATTTACCAATGGAGATGATAGAGTTATTATGAAATGAATAATCTCTAATTATGAGCTTAACACATTGATAATCATGGATTTGATATCAGAATTTGTTGCAATAGTATAAAATAATGACATAGCATATAATATATGATATTTTGGAAGTAAGGTCGTTATTCTCTAAAAATGGAGTATGGTTTATGTTATTTTTCAATCGACATTGGGTTGATCAATGAGTTTTCAAATAATATACTCTTATGATTGAGGCTGAAAGTAGTATTGAAGGTGGTGAAATTTTCCAGTGTCTAAAAAATGTTTGGGCCTCAAAATTAGGAATTTGATTGTTTAGAAAAGGATGAGTTTCCAAAAATAAATCATAGACTACGAACTATATTCTAGGAATCGTTCACGAGTCATGAATGTTTTTACATAGAATAGTGAACTTTGAACCATGAAGTGGGAATGATATTAGGACTGCATAGGAGGAATTGTTTTTGGAGTGAAGGATGTTTGCGGTAAAGAATTGCAGTTTTTGGGAAGGCTCATTTTACATGTGTGTCATGACAATTCATGGGATGATGTTTCATTCATGAAATCATGGTGAAATTATTAGAAATTGTAAAGGGTCTCATTTGTGGAAACAAGGAGATGAGTTGTTCCATCACGTATGGAGAATAGAGGTACACAGACTGTATAAGAAAAATGGTTCGCGTGAGATGCGGGGTACGCGGCAAAGGCGGTGCATCGATAAAGATTTGGTAAATATAATATTAGTGGATTTTTCAGATCCATTTTCCCCATATAAGGATCTATAATCCCTTCAATAGTACATGTATTAGAGATTAATTATTCAAGAGAAATTCGTAGAAATATGGAAGTAGTTCGTGGGAAGAATACCTCAGAAATATTTTAATTAAAAATAAAAAATGAATTCGATTAAGAACAGAATATTTCATGGAAGATAGTTCATGATAGAAGAAGACTAGTTTTCAAGGAGACATGTTCGTGTAGGAGTGTCAGTATTCAGAGGAAAAACACATTCTGTGGAATTAATGCAGCACGTAGAGAAGGGGATTTTCAAAGAAGGCAGTTTATAGAGCAGGGTAGTACACGGAGCTCCACGGTTCATGAAAAAACTATTCAAAGTATGCAGAGAAGGTCAGTATGTGAAGCAGGAAAATACGTTGAGGAAGGAGTGAGGTATGAGGAGGAATAAAGTCAATTAGCATAGGAGAAGTTCTTGAACTATCAGTACGAGGAAAATTAGACAACATCGGTGGGTAAAAATAGAACTTCAACAGAGCATCTATCTATGGTAGAGGATACATGATTTAATTTCAATCCATGGAATCAAATTTCATGTTGTTAAACTAATTTTAGTTTCTTCCCAACATAGGGAGCAAGGGGGGTCAATGGAAGTAATCTGAGGTACGATGTGTGTTATCCCTAAAACATTTGTAAAGTAGTGTTCCTGGGATAGAGGGACTGTGCCTAAACATTTTTAATCCACATCTAGTGAAGATTAGTGGAATTTGGTATGTCCAAGAACATGTTGGTGTATGCTCCTTGGACATAGCCCTTCGTAGTGATCCAAGTAAAAAATTCATGTGTCCTTTCATTGTATGTGATTGTTTATTTTATGAACATTAACATCAATAATGTTTTTCTAGTTCCTACAAATGTAGGAAAAATATTCTTTAGTTTAAAAGAAATAGTTAACACCATAATTCACCCCTCCCCTCTCAGGGTGTTCCAAGGTCCTTCATGATAAACGTTGTACTTCACATGGTAGTTGATCCTACCTCTAAATCCTCTTGTGAAAATTCCAATAAAAAATAACTTTTAACCTCATCTGTCTCTTTATTCAGAAACTAAGAATCACCATTTTCATTAGGTTTAGATCCCACCCATTTTTTTCCATCATATCTAAATTAGGATCCATTGCTAAAGGTGCATCCAAATATAATTCTTCGGAATTCTCTATAAGCACATAGTCTTAAACATTACCTAATCTAATTTCAATATACTATATATCATTTTCTTTCATTAATAATTAATTTTGAGGTTTATAGTTTCAACAAATTTTTTTATAACTCTTATATAACATAACTATATTATCAAAGTGAACAATAATTATTAGAATTAAATTTTTTCATTGTGTAAAACTTTAAAAATAAAACATGATTCCTTTTCATTAAATATATTCATGACCTTGAACGTGAGTTCTTGATTTCCCTTACACATTCTAAAACCTAAAGAAAACTATTTAAAAAATACTAGATGAACACAAAAATCTCATTAAGGTATACAAAAGAATGAATGTTTTTAGTCCATTTAGAAACATAAAAATCCTCAAAATACCTACCCTTATCACATTAATATATAAAATTATGAAATATTTCATTTCCAGAAGAAAAATAAAAACTTATTTCTTAAATAAAACCATTAAAACCCATAGAAATAAAATAAAAACACTTTATGGAAACATATAGAATCACATTCATATAAGGTTTAAAACCTGGTCCAAAAATAATTAGATCCCTATTAAATACATGGAACAAACCATTCTATAACCCCCTCCATATTTCCTCAAAAGAAAATGTACATTTACCCATTTGTTGGAATTCAATCTAGGACCACTGATCATTTAATCTATATCCGGATCACCAGTTTCTATATGATAACACCCAGTGTATATGGTGTATCAGGATCACTTATGAGCTATATTGGGGATCAAATCATTGAATATGATGTATCGGGCTCACCTATTTCACGTATAATGATCAATTACCATATAAAACTATTTATTCCTTGACATTTTCATCTTAGAACATTTGAAAAACACTATTGAACCCATGCGAAAACATATTGGGATATCAAAATAACGTTTTCTCTGAAAACCCCCATTTCTAATACAAAAATAAAACGAAAAAGAGAAAGAGGGTGTTTCATTTGAGAAAAGATCAATAAAAAAATTATTTAGAAAAAAACACTTTCAACTTTGTTAAAATTAAAATATGTCTTCATAGATGGAAATTTATTATGAAATATCACTTAAAACATTTCATTAACAAAATACCCTTTCCCTTTTTTGAAATTGGTAATTTTTAAAAAATAATCCATTTATAAAATAAAACATTTTCATTACAAATACCCTTGTAAAATTTCAATTTAAATTTCAAATAAAATATTAGTTAGGATGATGGTAAAATCCAATCGTGTCTGGGAAGTTTAAAAACATTCCTTCTATATATTTTGATATTAGTCACAAAGTGCCTTAGTTGGGAAAAGTCAAGAAAAATCATTTAAAAATATATTTTGAAAAGTAAAATACAGATAAAAATGACTTTAAATATTCATTGAATAATTTTAAAACCCACTTTAAAACATTTTCTAGAAAATGTGGATATGGAAAAAAAGGATGTTTTAACAGATATGTTAAAATTGGATTTTTTTAGAAATACAATCCCATTCCAGGATTTTGACTCTCCATATGAATAATTGATCAACCTGATTAATAAACATAGCTTAGTTATTTAATTTTTAAGAACATATTTTTGGTTTATTAAAAATTTTACATTATTTATTTCGACGATATAATTTATTGTTTAAATAATTAAATTATCATCAGATTTTTTGATGATATTCTTTTCTTAAGTCCAAAATCTATTTGGTAAGTTGATTATGGACAAATCGGTTAGAATTTTATCATCTCTAGATAAATAATAAGGAAAATATTATCATTATTGTACAATAATTATACGTTCAAATTTAACCAATTAATATTTTTATTAGAAATGAAATGTGTTACAATCATGGAGAATTTATTCCATAAGAATGAATGAGGAATATTTCCATTTTTCAATGATCATTATAGAAAATTGTTAATTATTATTTTATCTGTTAGGAATGATAATAATATCATTAATATCATATTAATTCATTAAATTTACTTATATATTTCTTCTCTGTGATGTGGTGATTAAATTCAAGTCACATTGCTTCATGGTGGTGGTGGTACACACTTACGCACGAACAATGTTATCATTTATATGTTACTAGAAAGATAAGTAATTAAATGATATATTATATTTTCCGAATGATAAATATTTCATTAATATCATATATAATAATTAATAACATCATAATGACCATTCATGTAATGCTCTGCCCCTACCTCATTGTCTTGAGAAGGCAGTGAGGTTATACTTGGCCTTAAGCGACGTTCCCAAGGTAACAAAGAATGGAAATAATTATTGAGGGCTTCAAGAATAAATTGTGGAATGGTTTTACCTTGAGATAAACCAACCAACAAAACAAACCATTAGCAACCAAACTACATGATGCATGTTAACATAGAAACATGAACCATATAGTACCAAAACTGAACCAACTAATCCATAATGATTCCTAAAAACCAATATATCCAAATTATACCAAACTAAAATCAGATCACTAAGTGTAAGACTATGAAAGATTTACAAAGTAAACAAATACAACCTCCACTCCTCCACAAAATTCTACATGGTCAAATTACCACCAAACCACCCAATCATCGTGAAGAACTGCTAGCAAAATGAGATGCCTTACTCTTACCTGAGTCCCAGAACACAATATCTATAAAATCAACAAAGTGTGATATCATGGGTGAGTAATAATACATTGTATGATTTCCCCAAAAAACATCCCAACACAAACCACTTGGATAAAATTGTGAGAAAAATTATATGAAAAAAAATTATATAAAACAACACATAGTGAAAGAATTACCACAAGCCAAACACACCCTTACCAAGCCACCTTTATCCATAACCACAAAAAATGAGGGAATTCCAATCAATAATTCCATAATACATTTAACCATCACACATTAGCACAACATTTTTCATCTTGAATAACAACACACAACAAGTAAACAAACATGGTAGAACTTCACAACGAAACTCGTTTACTACTTTCCCAATCAATTGGTACTTCCTGCCCAGTTATCCTAGATAGTGGCCCTTCCATCCACTATCCATCCTATTTTTATAGTGGTACTACCCACACACTTCACATCATTCTAATCACAAACATCACATTTACAAGCCAATAAAAAAGCATATAACACACTAAGGCCAAAAAAACATTCTAATAACCATGTCATTATCACAAAATACCTTGAAGAACCATCTGTGCCATATCACATTTCAATAAAGAATCCCCTTTTTATTGAAAACCATTTCCTCAAACCATTTAAATAAAAAACCCCAAGTTACCCATTTTAAAATCAATATTTTAAAATCCAACAACAATAATATTTCACTACCGACCCGATTTTCCACCAAAAAATCCACAAAACATTACCAAAGGGATTTCTAACAAATTTCTCACATCAAAATCACAAATTAATTCAAGAAAACCCAATTAATTTGGACCAGCCTTCTATTTATAGAAAAGTGGAGTCGAGAGAGAAGACACCTACCTTAGGGTTCTGGCATGATTAGCGCACAAAAAACCGCAACACACTTCTAGGTAAACACTCCACCAAAACCACTCATGATATCCTTTCCGATCATCAAAATCCCTAATATCATCACTTAAATAAATAAGAACCCTAGATCTATATAAAATTGAGGTAGATCTAGAAACCCAAAAGATAGGGAAGAGAAGATCAAGAGATAACCACAAAGAAACTAAGAAGGAAGGATTAAAAGAGATGGAAAACCTTAAAACCACCTTGAAACCCCTTAAAACCACTTCAAATATTATTGGGAGAGCACCCCTAATCCTTGAGAATAATAAATCCAACATAGGGTTCATTTGGGAGAAGAAATGGGTGAATTATGGAAAGTCTTGACTAACCTCGTTTTTAATAAAAAACCATTTTGGAAGGGATACATTGTTAGATATAAGGGTTTAATTATCCATACACTCACTATGTGAATACTACTATCTGGACTATGGCATATCACCTGGTTGTCTAGGATTCATGATGGGTTTCCCCTAACTGTTCTCAAATTGTGTAATCATAAAAAGGCCTCCAAAATTTTCCAAAACCTTTCCAAACTCTCCTAAATTCTCCCAAACTATTCCAAAAAACACATTATACCTAAAAAGTTATAGGAAAAGGTCAAATAAATCAAATCCGGGGTGATATAATCTCCATACTATTGGAATATCCATCAACAAAATCTAGAGAACTGTAACTTTTCTGAAAGAGCTCGGGTCATTTCTCAACCATCTCTTTCTCACACTCACAAGACTCCTCCTGAATCAGACCATGTTTTCAAAAAACACAAACTATAATTATTCTATTCCCAGGAAAAACATTCTTGTGCATATCTAAAATTCACACCAGCATGTTCACAAAAGAAGCATCTGGCTTTAGCTCAACTTGATCCCATAGAATCACATGGTCATGATACGGATAATACTTTTTCAACAGTGATACGTGAAATATATTGTGCACTGCACTAAACCATATTATATAATAGAACTAATAAGAAACCTCTCCAATCTGCTCAAGTATCCCAAAATACCCAATTTACCTTGGAGATAACTTACACAGCTTTCCAAACTGACGATGTCCCAAATTTGGATGGATTATCAAAACCACATGATCACCCACCTCGAATGACAACGGTCATTGATGATGGTCCTCATATTATTTTGGAAGGCTTTTACTCATCTCCATCATCTTTCAGATCAACATGATCTTATCTATAGTCTCTTGGACAAGGCTTGGTCCAACCATTGAAGTCTCTCCTATTTCCACCCAACATAGTGGAAAACGATAAGGAAACCCATACATTGCCTCAAAATGAGCCATATATATTGATGCCTCATAACTGTTATTAGAGGTGAAGTCCACCAACAGTAATTGATCCTCACATGAACCACTAAAATCCATCACACAAGCACTTATCATATCCTCTAAATTTTGTATCATCCTCTCAGATTTTCCATTTCTCTAAGAAAGATACATCATGATCATCATCAACTGTGTCCCAAGGGATTTCTTTAAGAATTCCAAAAAAGGAGATGTGAACTTCAGATCACTATCTTATACAATGGAAACTGGAACACCATGCATCTTTACCACTTCTCGGATATAGATTTTGGAAAGATCCTCTACCATATGAGATTCATGAATTAGGAAAAAATGCACCGACATCGTGAGTTGATCCACAGTCACCCATATAACATCGAGTTTCGTGCCCTTTCTCAAGAGACCTATAACAAAATCCATTGTTACTTATTCCCACTTTCATAATGAAATAGGCAAGGAATGAGACATTCTTACTGGCTTCTAATACTCTACCTTGACTTTCTGACAAGTCAAGCATCTCAAAACATACTTGTCCACTTCCCTATCCATACCAAACCACCAAAATTGTGCTTTCAATGCATTATACATCTTGTGAATTCCCGGATGGACTTCCCACCTGGAATGATGATAATTCCTGAGAAGTTACTCCTGAAAATCCATTGGTACCACCATCTAATTATGAAAACACAAAAATGAATTCTCATTTTGTTCCAAACCCTCAATGGTCTCCCTACCAATGAGTTTTGACATCATCGACATGCACTTAGAATCAGATGATTGTGCCTATATAACCAAACCAACCATGTTAGAAACCAATGAAACCAAAAATAATACCAATTTTTCACCACAGTCCTCACATTACTACCACATGTCGACTATGACTAACATCAACTGCCACTGATTTGAGGCCTTTTTCACCACCTGAGCATATAATTTTCTACTTAACGAATCATCCACTGAGTTTCCCTTACCCGGTGTGTACATTAAGTCAAAGTCAAACATCTGGAAATATTAAATCCATCTCCTTTTCATCATGTTAAAATATATTTGTCAGAAATTATGCTTTAAATTCCTATGATCAGTAAAAACATTTAATTTATCACTAGAGATAATGATGCCAAATTTACAAAGCATGAACCACTACCGCCAACTCCAAATCATGTTTTGGGTATTTTTCCCATGAAACCTCAACTTCCATGATCCATATGCAACCACATGATCCCCTGGCATGAGAATACACTCCAACCCTAATCCCAATGCATCACAATATTCCATATAACATTTCCCTAGTTATAGAAAAACTAAGATTGGTGTTAATGTAGGGAAACCTTTTATCTCTTCAAAACATTTCTGAAATTATTCATCCTACTGAAATCGAACACTCTTCCTTTTCAAATACTTCATTGGAATGGCCAATTGAGAGAAATAATGAACAAAATGTCGATAATAACCAACTAGTCCAAGGAAACTATGTATCTCAAAAACATTCTTTGGCGGTTTCCATGAGATATTAGCCTCTATCATTTTCGAGTCAACTAAAACACCCATCTCAGAAATAACATGGACAAGGAAATGAACCTCCTATATCGAAAACTAATACTTCTATGATTTTGCATACAATTGATGATCCCTCAATATCCCCTGCACTATTTCCATGTTTTTCTCATGCTCCACCCTTTTCCTTGAATACACCAGCATATCATGAAAAATACTACCACAAAAGAATCCATATATCTATGAAATAAATGATTCATAAATACCATGAATACCACTGGTGCATTCGTTAGACCAAATGGAATTACCAAATACTCATAATGGAAATATCTACTTTGGAAATCTATTTTTGGAATATCCTCCTTCCTCATCCACAATTGATGATATCCTAACCTCAATTCAATCTTGGAGAACCACTATGATCCCATCAACATTTAAAACAAGTCATCAATGTGTGGAAGTGGATATCGGTTCTTTATCATAACCTGATTAATTCTATGATAATCAACACATAGCCACACAGTTCCATCCACCTTTTTAACAAACAAAACTGGCGCTTCCCATAGTGTCATGCCAGGCTGGATGAATCGTCTGTTCTCTAGATCCTCCAACCCCACCATCAATTATTTTAATTATAATGGTTCCATCTAGTAAGATGGAAGTGACATTGGTCTGGTCCTTTGAATGGGATTATTCTTAAACTCCACTTCTCTCATTAGTGTAAACCATGAGAATTATTTAAGAAAGATATCCATAAAATGATCCAAAACTACCGAGAGAACACTCTTCTCAACACATTTCTATGATTGAAATGAAAAATATGTTAACTGATATGAGATCATGCAAATATCTAGTGCCAATAAATCAGTTTCATCCAGATTTTCATTCTTATCCCCTATAAAGAGGTGTCCAATGCCATCCTTCATCTTAAAACTAACAATTAGCACATACCAATTGATGTGGTCTTTTAACATTTCTAATCAATCCATTCCTAGGACTATATCATAAGAATACATGTCTTGTACTGATAATTACAATATAAATTCCATTTCATCCACCACTAAGAAATACACTGTACATAGGAAGCCTTGACACTCTCTTTGACATAGAGGATATTTATGTTTTAAAACAGAAGGAATCATTCCACAATTAGACCCAAAAAGTAATAACACAAGATTCAATAAAAGAGTTGGAAGCACCTGTATAAAATAAATATTTCATTAACATAGAATTTAGAAGAATCTTACCTCACACCATGGATAGTCCTAACTGATTATCCATGATAATCTGTTTCGCTCAGAATAAATTATTTATTTCTGCAATATTCTCTTTATTAACCTACTGAGATGTCATGGTATTTCCAGAATCACGATGACTAACTCAACTCTACTAATGTGGAGTATTCTACTGCCCCCATCCTGTCGAGACATAGTATGTATGTGACCCCTAAGGAGTATTGTGAACACACGACCTCATAGAATTACAAAAATACTATTAAAGATTACCTATCTTCATAAAGTTATGGAATTCTCTAGGTTATTTCATACAATATCACTTGTTGTGTCCTGTAGAGCCACACTAAAAACATCCCCGCATACTCTATAGATTCGGATGAAGATTCATCGATCCTACAGCCAGATTCTGAGTTATACTCACACCCTGGAAGTAAGTTTCCCTCTTCCTCTATAACCCTGAATTCAATTTCCCACTATTCCTCCTGGGAACCATCAGACTTCCCATACTTTTATCCCCCAAAATATCTCACTTGTCCACCATATCACTAAACATAATTTTTGTGTAATCATTAATACCTACAACCATTATCTTGGACTGAATTTCCTCCCTCATCCCGGCTTCAAAGATGAGCGATTGCAAGGATGAGATACCTACTACCTCGGGTGAAAACAACAATAAGATCATAAAATTAGTTACATATTCCACTAAAGAATGGTTATCCTACATCAAACGTAAGAAATCCATTGTGCACTGAATTTGGAATGTATGAGGGTATAATTTTTTGTTAAAAAATTCCTCAAAACCTGCCCATGTCCTAACATAGTATGTCCCATCTTGGACCACTAACTCCCACCACTGAAGGGTAAGATCATCCAATATGTACATGGTATACTTTACATTCAGATCTACCAATGTTCCCTTGATGTAAAATATCCTATTCATTATTTTCATCCATGTTTTTACCCTTTCCTATTCCAAATCACCCCTAAAAATGGGTGGATTCTGCTTTTAAAACTAAACTACATGGTCCAAATTATCTGGTTCATTTTCATTATTCCCACTTTCCACAGCTTTGAAATCTTGTACTATAATCTACACTAGTGTTTTATTCACTAGAGACTCGAGGGAAACCACATTTTCAGTAGCCTCCTCTAGTTATCCCATATGATGTGTACATTGTTCCATTTCTATCCACACAATATACCATAAGCCTCGCACCCATAGAAAAAAAGGCTTATGATTCAAATTCAACTCATAACAACTATGAAAACGAATATTTCCACAAGTTCACATTTCCCATGTTGCACTATTCTATTAATTCCACTATTTTTTGAAAATTGACCCATTTTCATAATACCAAAACCATTCACATTTCAAATCCTCACATTTGAATTAATTTCAAGATTTTACACACACCCATATATTCATACCATAACATAAGTCATTATACCAAATGAAATATGCATCCTAGAGGGAATTCGTTTATACCATGAATTCCAGCCTTATCCTATTTGCTACTCCCAGAATAATTAAATAATCAATGCTTATAAGTGCCTCCAAAACACTTATGTACCCAAATCCATGGTACCTTAATGTTCAGAAATAAAGGGTTAGCTTCCTCCTTTTATTTTATACATTACATGTTCTAGAAATCCTATGCATTTCTACCATCCTGAATCAATGAATGGACCAAGAACAAGTGTCCACACCAAGACCAATAATTAACTCCAAAGGACTGAACAAACTGATACCACTTGTAACGCCCTGCACGTACCTCATCGTCTTAAGAAGGTGGTGATGTGATACTAGGTCATAAACTGTTTTCCCAAGGTTCCAGAGGCTAGAATTAAATATTTAGAGATTCAGGAATAAATTGGGGAATATTTTTACGTTGTGATAAACTAGCCCACCAAATAAGCCATTACCAACAAAACTAGATGATGCATGTTAACATAGTGAACCAAAACATATAGTACCAAAAAACAACCAACTAATCCATAACAATTCCAAAAATCCAATACAACCAAACCATAAAAAACCAAAATTAGAGCGCTAAGAGGAATACTAGGCAAGAGACCCAAAGTAAATAAAATGGCACCCTCTATTGCTCCACAACAATATCAATGCTCCAAGAACCACCAAAACAACAAAGCATCATGAAGAACCTCTAGAAAAATTAGATTCCATACTCTTACCTATGTCCTAGAATACATCATCTAAAAAAGAACCAATGTTACAAAGCACGGGTGACTAATAATACTCAGTAGGATTTCCCCAAATGAATTCCCTACAAACACCACAAGTATAAAAATTTGGGCAAAATTATATTAAACAATTTATATAAAACAAAACATTTTTCAACAATTAACACAACACAAACACACCCTTACTAAGAAACATTTACCCATATCCATAAAATATGAGGAAAGTAAAAATACTCATTCAATAATCCATTTCACTATCACACATTAGGACATCCATTTTCATCTTCCATAGTAATACTCAATAAGGAAACAAACATGGTGGAACTTTTTGTCCCGAAATGTTTTCTACTTTCCCAATATAGTAGTCCTTCTCACCCACTTATCATTGATAGTGGACCTTTAATACACTCTCCATATTCTTTTTATAGTGGTATTCTCCACCCACTTCACATCATTTCAATCACAAACATAGCATCTAAAATCTAATAACCAAGAATATAACAGACCAAGGCCACAAAAAAAATCCAATTACCATTTTATAATCAAACAATCTTATGAAGAATCATCCATTCCATATCACATTTCAATAATGTAATCAATTTTTATAGAAAACAATTTCCTCAAACTCTTTCCACAAAACAACACATGTTATCAATTTTAAAATCAACATTTTAAAATCCAGCAACAAGATCATTCCATCTCAATACCTGTTTCCCCCAAAAAAAATCCAAAAAACATTTATAAAGGTATGTATAAACAATATCTCACATTAAAATAACCAATTAATTAGATAAAACCCAATTAATTGGAATAAGAAGTCTAGTTATAACAAAGTGGAGTTGAGAGAGAATATGTCTACCATAGGGTTTTTGGAAAATTGACCCACAAAAAATTTCACCACAATATCAAGAAAATCCTCCACCAAAACCACTCTACATATCCTTCCCTATCATAAAAAATCCATAAAATCCTCACTAATGGTAAAAAACCTCGATCTACATGCAACAGATGTTCATCTTGAAAACAAAAAGAGAGGGAAGAGAAGATATAGAGAGAACCACAAAGAAAACGATAGATATGGATTACTTGAGATGGAACGCTTTCATAGTAACTTGAAACCCCTTCATATACCTTCAATAATTATTAGGATTCAACCCATAACCCTTGAGAAGAAGAAATACCATGTAGTCTTCATGTAGATGAAGAAATGGGTGAGTTAGGGAAAATCCCAACTAACCATGTTTTAAAAAACCCCATTTTTAATGAGCCGCATTGTTATCTCACATGATTTGAAAAAATATTCTATAACTGTTTAGATTCTGTTGTCCTAACCCTTACATATTGCACAGTTACCTGGGATTCTCACGTGGTTTTCCCTAAGCATGCTCAAACCGTACAACCTTAAAAAGGCCTCTAAACATTTCAAAAACCATTCCAAACACTCCCAAACTCCCCCAAACCTTTACCAACCACTTCATAGTCATAAAAATGTATAATAAAATGTCACATACCTCATAGCTGGTTTTTTAAAATTCCTGAGATATGGTGATTGAAAATTAATTACATCAGTTCTTGAGGTGGTATTCTTCTATACAAACAATTGACAGTTTTGTATCCCATTATATATAATAAGAGATGGATATAGGTCATTAAATTAAAATAATAATATCTTATTATATTTATAATATTGGTTTTATTATTTTACCATGTATTAAGAATATTTCAAGGTGGCTGAAGAGGAAATAAAATAAAAGCATCATGTTTAAAAATTATTCTGATTTATTAGAAAACCAACTTTTCATAACACCATAAGCTCAATATTTTTTTAATTAGTCCAAAAACAATAACTCAATAATGAGGGGTGGGATTCTAGTAAGGTACTTGGGTTTTAATTGGATTAATAAAAAGGTATTTCATGTGTGTATAAATTAGAATAGTAGATTCCCTTTTATATGAGAGCGGTGAGTCACTCTTGGATTTTAATAAAATATTAAATTATTATAACATTATATTCAATTTCAGATGGATCCAAGGTCTAAATATCCTCATAAAATATAAATTAGATAATTTAAAATATTTTTTGACCCATATATTTTTGTTTAAACCCCTTTTATACTTTTTCACACTTATCATGACAATAATGTTTTATACTCTTTCGGGCTCAAGATAATTACAATAAATGAGAAATTATGCCAAAAATGGACTATAGATGATATTATGAACTATATATTGATTAATTTTCCAAATATATTATATTTTTGTAATTTATATCATTTAATAAAATGTTGTTTATTTTTAAATAACAATAATTTTAATTATAAGAATTATTCATTACATTGACTTTAATAATATCAAAAAAACTTATAATTTGAAACTATTATTTAAAAATCTCTATAACATAACATGTTCACGTACTAAATTATTTAATCCATTATTTATCTCAAATTATATTTCTTTTAATATTTTTTATATTTTTTATTTGTTTCTTCTAATTGAATAATCACATTGTTAGCATTGTGTAAACATTTAAGGTAATTATTATTTTTTTTAAATAGAAAAATTTCAATAATTAATAGAAATATTGTACCTTTCAATAAAACATTTATAATTAAACATATCCTCTGGTAATATCTATGTTAAAAATACAAAAACACTATGACATTTTATACTATTCATTAAATAAAATATGTTAAAGGTAATAATCTCATACAAAAAGCCAAAAAAATCCATATTACTCAATATTGGATGATTATGGATGAAATGGAATAACAAAAAAACTATAATTCCACTATTAGTGTTATTTTATAGTACTTATCATTTAATTTTAATCTATTAATTACCTAATTTACCATTAACCATTGTAACAAAAATTACAAACGTTTCAGTTAATTCTGGATAAAAAATAGGTATTTAATAAATATGGACCTCTTAATTCAAAATTTGGAGTACATTTTTCAAAATTAAGATAATACTTGTTTCATATTTCAATTTAAAATTAAATTGAAAAAATCAACGAAAAGCTAGTTATTTAGAAAAAAGACCTTTTAAAATATTAAAAGTTTTAATAACAAATTTTAGGTATAAATTCCATTTAAAAAACAAGAATTGGATAATTTTAAATAAAAATGATCTAAATTAATTTTAAAACTAATCCAAAATATAATTTTATATTCTAAATTCTTTAAAAGAAAATAAATGTTTCAATAAAAATCCGTGTATTTGACTATTCGTTTAAAAACCAATATTTTCATAGTATTCTCCAAAATTAATCTTATGGTAATTTTGAAAAGACAAATTTAAAAATTATATTCAGTTTTTCAAGTAAATTTTATAAAAATTTTTGAAATTAATTATAATATTCAGCCAAAAAAATGAAAGAAAATGAATTTTTAAAGAATGCATATTTTTAAAGAATAAATTGAATTTAATAAAAAGTACATGATTATTTTCTATAAATTTAAAAAGGAATTTATCTTTATTAGTAACTTAAGATTTATTTTATAATTTATTTATTCATATTAATTCCCACCAATTTAGTAGCCAGTTAATAATTTTTGCAATTAAATAATAATAATTAGTTGTTCATTTATGCACAAAATTGTGTACATTTTACAAAATTGAATAGAGTATTTCTTTTCAAAAATCTTAAAATATTACATTCTACAGATTTTATTAAATAACATTATTTCAATTTAATCATGGTTTCAGTATCTAAGGTTTGAATTTTGAAGATATATTTTTTGAAAAGCTACATCGTAAAAAGGGTCAGCAAAAATTCCATTTCAAATGACCAAAAGGGAAATATGAATGTCATCAGGAATAACACATAGTAGATTTACATATATTATAATGTAAATAAGAATTGAAAACATGGATTTGGGAGAAATATGTAAAATCATAGAATTATTATATAGTGACAGTGAATGTGGTCATGGGAAAGTTAACCATTGAAAAAATGTAAATCTATGATGCGTTGAAATACCATTGATTTCTTGATAAGAAAAGTAAATTGATACTATTTTTGTTTTCAAAAACAATTTCTTATCATGAAGAATTCTTTTACTTTAATGACTATGAAAAAATTTAAATATTATTACTTGTCAAGAATAATTTTATATTTTAATCAATTTCCCCCAGAAAAATAATCTTTTTTCTCGAAACAGTAATTAATCAAGATGGTTATTTTTATTCATGAAGAATTGGAATTCACTTATAATGGGTAAAATAATAAAAAATATTTTATAAATATATTCCTACTTTCTTTATACATTAATAAAAACCAAATTCTTCTGATATGGGAAGATAAAACCTAAAATTAATAAACCTTCATAAGAGGAAAAACTACATGAATTTATATAATTCAACAGTAATTCCCAAAGTTAAATATATATCATTAAATAAAAAATTATCCTTAAAATTCATAAAAATTTCCAAACTATGATTGAAATATAAAAATCTAATTTATTTTATCACAAAGACTTCCAATATTAATTTAACATTTATCATGTAAAAACATCAACCACTATTAATGTCACATTATAAAAAACATATATCTTAATCATATTATCTCCAAACACACTTTTCATTTCCATAAAAAAAATTAATCTCCATAAATAGACATTAAAAAAATACATGATTCCATAAGATAATTCTAACATTTTTCCTCGAAAAAACCCCATGGTATTATGTTTACCTTATTCGTATAATGATCCCTAAAATTATAGTGATCTTCTTCAAAAATGATATTAATCACATTATCACCAAATAAATTCTCAGACCCATGGTTATCTATAGGATAAAAAATAAGTTTCCAAAATTAAATTAACCCTTTTTAGTTAGATTGATTAAATATTGGAAAATAATTTCATACTAACCGGGACATCACATAGGTCAGTGGTTGGAAATTCCACCTTATCACCCTTTACTTGTGGGTTTAAGGATCAAAACCTTACTGAATGTGATGAGTTATCTTCCATATTGTAGGTTATCCTTTTTCAAAAATATAATCCTTAAAAAATTCCCCAAAATGTGATAAAAATACTCAAAAATAAACATAATTTTTCAATATTAAATAAATTTTTTAACCTCAAATGATATATTATGCCATTCATTTTACATCAGAAAAAAATAATAACCCATAATTAACTCAAAAAAAAAGATCATGTAAACCCTAAATGTCATCCATATCTTTAAACGTATGCCCATAAATAAAAATATCAATCTTCCTAAAATAAACATTATTCAATTTTAAAACACAAGTGTTATATATACCCCATAAATTTATCAAAACTAAATAAATGTTTACAAAAAATTATCAATTTTTCACTACATCAATTTTAAAAGGTATAGATTCCATCTAGAATATTTTTTTTCAAATTTTGAAAACAAAAGTAGTTTTATAATATCCTTTTGTTGTTTCATGATTCTCATGATATATAGAATATACTATAATATCAGTGATAAACACATCCTTAACTCAACATACTTCTTAAAACAGTATATTTTTTTTATTCTTTAATACATTATCTATATAAATCAATTACATGAAAAATATAAATATAATTAATCAATATAAACCCAAAAAGTATCATAATTAGAGAAGTAAATAAATCATACCATTAATCTAGACTTTATTTTCTTCTTTTCTTCTATTGATATCTATTTTATTTTACAGAAAAGAAAAGACATTTCTTTCATGGTATTTCCCTTTATAATTGATATTGATTTATTTAAATTTAAAAATTAGATAAGATATACTCAATGATCCAGTGAAATTTTTTAGAAATGAAAATTTATTGGATAGATAATATAATATATTTTATGTGATTTGGATTTCAAAAAGTATTCAGAATGTTATGAAAAAGATTTTTCCATGATAGTGAGGATTATATAATCTAGTCGGAATAATAAGGTTATGAGAGATTTTTCACATTCTGTATTGATGAGTAATCATTAATATATATAAAATAACACCATTAAAAGATGAAATAAATTACTAAGTGTCAAAATAAAAAATACCCTTTTAAATATCATACCCATAAATACACCATAATGATTAAACCTTCAAATATTGTATACAATTGTACATTTAACTTCTAAATCCTATCTCTAAAAAAATTAACAATGTCTTAAAAACCATCACATTATACCTGAAAAAGGTTTCATAAGATGTTGAACTTATAATAAACCTTGAACATGTAAACTCATGATGTTATCCATAACACTTAAGACAACCTCACATAAGAACCTATAAATCTCTGAAGTTGTCTATACCAGACTCTCATACCAAATGTAATGACCCGACCTTAAAAATTAAATAATATAGATTTTTTATTATATTTCATTATCTATCATAATTAAAGGTCATTTAGGTTTAGAGTTTTAAAAAAATTTCTCATAAAACATACATAAGAAAACCATATTAATAATATGGACACTTCTGATCATTATCCATTTTTTAAAAAATGTAAAATTAATAAAATAAAATATTATTAATTTTCATTAAAAATATTCATGACATTAATCATGAATTATTCCTTTCCATTACCCATTCCTAAAACCTTCGAAAAACATTTTAAAAACCTAAGATGATCACAAAAAACTATGTAAGGGACCCAAAGAAAAGAAAGTAGTTTTCCAATTGAAAAAAATACAAACCCATAAAATCATTACCCTTATCACATTATTCTTATATATTATGAAATAAATATTTTACATGAGAAATATAAACATTTATTTCTCCAGTAAACAAAATAAAACTCATTTCAAGCATAAAAAACTTTAGGTGGAAACATAGAACATGACATTTATAACCCATTTTAAACCCATGTCATAAATCACTACAGCCTAGTAAAATATATATAATGAACCATTGATTAACTCATTTATTTAATCGATATGCATGGTACATTAACCAATACATTGGAGCACTATCTTTGTTCACCCATCTAATAAGCTATAACAGGTTCATCTGATGCTATCAAAGAACACCCAGCATATAAGTTGTATTTGGATCACCAGTGAGATATAATTGGGCTAAAACAATCATAAATAATTTATTTGGGATTACCACTTTCAAATAAAATGTTCTTCTCCCAAATAAAACTATATATTTTTTCTCTATTCCATTATGAATCTTTTGAACAACTCTTGTAAGCCCATATGAAAATCATTCCGGTATCATAATACAATTTTCTTTTAAAACCCCAATTTCAGTACCAAAATACCCAAATATAGAAAAGATGGTATTTATTTGAAGAAAATGTCATTAGAAACATTCATAGAGAAATTTATCTTTTCATTTTGAGTTAAATCAAATGATTTTATCTTATATGGTAATTAATTTTGAAAGATAATATAACACCCCAAGCTTCCACGGTATGTTTCCCTTTGAATAATGCAATGGCATGCATTGTACGCAACTTCGAGATTCTAACACACCACAACCAATCAAACTAGCCATTATGAATAGTAATACATACTTTTTGAAATTTTATAAATTCTATCTCTAAAAATGGAATTCATTTTTTGGATTTGGAATATCTAAATTATCCTAGGGTGAAATTTTGGTACTTTTCGGATAACTTTCATATTTTGATGAATAGTGAAAATTACTAAATTTTAATTAAAAAAAACATTTTTAATCATAATAATTAATAGTGATAAATTATGAATTTGAGTGTTTTTAAAGTATATTTAGAATATATTTTTACCATTTAATACAATGATGGTCATTGGAAATAATTTCACAATTAAACCGAACATAAACAAGTATCAATCTTTTAATAGTTATTATATCTTAAAAACATGCTTTTTGTTTTGACAGCGGGAATAAATTTTAAATTAATTTCTGCCACTTCTGTCTTTTGAATTTGGAAAAATAGATTCCATATTTTGAATCAGGATGTTGAAATTGTGTAAATAGGTAAATTTTATTTTTAGACATTTTGAATAGTTATTTCGGTAAATATTTTATTTACCATGGTTAAAGGGTGAATCCGGTAAATAAGGGTTTAATAATAATATTATAATAATAATAAATTACCCTAAAACGTGTCCTAACCTTATTGGTTGATACATGTTCGACCATGGGCATCTTTGGGTCAATTTCGGGACCCCATGGTGCCACTTGTAAGTGATAGGGACACTTTATTTTAATTATGATAAAATAAATACAAAAATGGCACAAGAATATATCTTTGAGAAAAAAAAATTTATATAGGGTAATATATGTTGGATTTTCAACTATAAATATTAATTATAAAGATAAAAATATTTCTTACATAATGGTGTTTTATTTATAATTTTTGGACATTAAATAATTTAATTTAGTTATGACACAATGGTGATCCAGTAATTACCATAATAGTGAAAAATTAAAATGATTGATATTGTAGATACCCAAATAAATATAATTTGAGACTTTTTATGAATTACACTAATTTTATAAGATAATATGACATATTAGGATTTATTTAATTGTCTTTTTTGAAGTAATCATTCTGTTATGAGTTTCACAAAAATCAACTATTGAATAGTGTCAAAATTGACATAAAAGAGTTCTTAAAACAAATATTATATAATTAATTGATATTAAATTAATAAAAATCTAAGGTTTGGCCAAGAGACATATATAATGATATTTTTATCATTAATGGACCACTTGGGGGTCTCTTGGATGTATATAGTATGTTTATTAAGCATATAATATAAAAATAAAAAATGACATGGTAAATGTCAAACTAATTAACTAAGAGTTAAAACTAAAAGATAAGGTTAATATTAACCCAAACCTATCTAAATTCTACTGTTTGAATGGTATTCAACCTATCCCCACCATAACCTTTGAATAATAAACTTTGGAGCCATTAGAAACCGAATATGAATTTATTATAAATTAATATTTCTAGCTTTTCCAAAGGTGCCCCTCACCCCTCTTATAAAAGGGAACTCCTCCTTCTAATTTTTTCACACCTTCAAAGCCTTTTGGATCGGCCAAACCCTGCCCAAATACTCTTTAAACTTCCCTCACTAGAACCTAGATGCCTTATTTTGATCATAAAGCCAACCTAAGATCCCTTTTGATCAAATCAAAAGGAAGAACCCGAAAAGAAGATGTAATGATTTCACCACCCATTTTCAAGTTCCTTTCTTCAAACACTTCTTCTTTATTTGTTATTACCATTCTAAAATAATAAATCATGTATCTTATATATACTGTGATGTTATTATAAATATTTTACAATCATATTCATTATTCTATCCATCCTTTGAATAACATGTCACCATACGTGCGTACGTACGGCTTACCGTCTCCACGTCGTGGTGTAATTGTTATTCAATATATTATTATTTAGATGGGTATAATAATGATGTATAATTCATTTAAAGAATAAATATAACATGATATTGATTCTGTATAAATAATATACAATCCATGTATATATTATTTTAATATCAAAATAATGATATTGTCGCTCGTGCATACGTACGGACTACCGTCTCCACGAACGCGATGAGATTCATTCTCCATCATATCCATTGACGTATAATTATCATTTGATGATTTAAAAATAATGTTTAAGAACTTTATATCATTCTAGATATGAATAAAATAAATCCTATCCGTGAAAAACATGTCTTACGTAACAAAACATATAAAATAAAACGTGTAAGTTAACACCCGAAACGACGATAATTCTAAGATATTATTAACAAAGAAATGTTAAAAGATCATATATGATATCATATTAATGTATATGATTCATGAATAATTTAATAAAAATTATTTAAACATTATACAGGAGGTTAACGTACCCCCAACCAAGGAAATGTACAAGGTAAGGGGTTTATTATCCCACTTTTAATTCCGTGAGAATTCCATTGTTCACCAATTATTTATTACAAGTGGTGTGTGTATTACCCATGTTTGTATTCATTGTGTAATATACTTTAATTCATGTATATTTACATCATCATTGTATGATCATTTTTTCATGGGTTTATCTTTTGTATGTTACCAAATCAATAAGGGAATTTCAAATTCCAATTTCCACTCATTTGACTTTACGCATATTTCATTGATTATATTACCCCAAGATTATGTGTGGAATCACTATTCATTTGATTATGTCATAATTTACACTCCCCTTCCTGTGGATATACTTTTTATACACATAATCACTCCATTGATAATTTCTGAAGTCATTGATATGAATTTTATAAGAGTAATTTTAACTCATTCTCCATTTGTTGAGTTAAACATCCTATTCGGTGGTGTTGTTTTTACAAGAATATGTGTGAATATCCTTTGATTGTTTTACACTGAATATCCAATAATATTAAGTTTATTTATATTTGTCACACATAATTATGTCTTTGATTTATCCTTAACCTAAGGATATGACCTTTATGAGAGATTTCATCTCATTTTACATTCCATTGAGACTTCTTTGTTGTTATACACCAAATCACTTTTATGTGGTGTATATAATGTACTTTGACATAGTATATCATGAATTCCTTTATTCTCATGATATTACAATGTTTTTATTACCTCAATTATTTGTATTCAAGTGTCTCTATTTTGGTTAGAATCTCTATCTAAAATACCATTTTTTTAAAAGTTTTAAAGACTTATTCTTCTAAATCTTGCTCATTAATGTCCATGTTTTAACAAATGGTTTTAAGGGTTTATTTATATGGACATTAAAGTTTTAAAATTAATACTCATTTTAAAATTTTCAAAGTGGTATGGGACACTTTGATTCAAAAATCAATTTTTAAATAGCTTCTTGATAAATAGTGTGACTTTTAAATGATTTCAAGAAAAAGGGGGATATTTCTCTCAAATAGTTTTGATGATTATTTTCATTTATGTCAACATCCTTCATTATTCTTGATTGAGGTTAATGTGATACAATAAAATCTTCCATATTGTATCAAATGAGTTATGTTTGACTGTGGATGTGCTATTTTTATACCATTCATGGTTTGTGGTTAAAGTATTGACATTTCGTATGCTAGTTTTAATACGAATGTTTATATTATGTTTAAACCTGTTCATATGAGGAATTCATTGGACTTAATAAGTGACGGGTAGAGCCCGATATAGCTCCTCGATGCATCGGTAGGTCTCGTGAGACAAACTAGTGTCTTGGCACAAGGCCTTGGCAAAATCATATTTGTAGTCTTGGCACGAGGCTTTGGCTATGTGGTTATGATATTCTGGAATTATGCATTCCATCATTATGATAGTGGTTATTGATATTGCATGTGATCATTCTACTAGTAGAATATCCATGTGAGTAAGTAAATGTAATTATTTTATTTTATCTTTTCCATTTTACGCTGATGTTCAAGTTTAAAAAGGATTTTGTTTTTATTATAAAGTGCCTTATGTGTTTATGCTTATCTATGAAAGCTTCTGATATAATGTTATCATCACTGAGCATCTGAGCTCACCCCTTTCAATGTTTCATTTTTTTCCCAGGATTATGAAGAAATAATTTATGAATGACCTGCAGGGATAGTATGAGGGGATATGAAGACAAGATGTTTTTTTGATGTAATGTAAAACTTTATTATTGTATCTAGTGTTTCCAAGGCTACTAAACTAATCGGTATTTCGAGACTTGATCTTTCTTGTGATCATACCAATGTTATATAAAAATGCACTGACTCTGGGTAACTAGGTTCGGGGCGTTACAGTTGGTATCAGAGGAAGTTTAGTACAAACCTTGGAAGCTATATTTAAAAAAACTCTGATTAGAGCACGTAGACCTAAGATGAACTTTGAGGATTAGTATAAAAGAACTTCCTAGAATTTTGGTATTGTAGAGATTTTGTGAGTTTTCCGAGCAATACATCCCTGTCTGGATACGAGAAGGTAGAGGCGGCTCTGGCACAGATGTACCTAGGGGTAAAACCCGAAAACACCGCTTAAACTAGACTCGAACGGGAACTGGTGCACGACAACGGGCCTTGCTGAACTCTTGGTTACGTCACTCCCAGGGGATATTCTTAGGATAGTTTACATTTTCTTTACAAACCTATTTGATGTATTATATATATAAGATGAGAGTAAATGACCTTGGTTAATCCTAATGTGTTTCAAATTGAGAATATGGTGACATTTTAATCTCTAAATGATTTTATGACAACTGTTACTGACACAATGATTTCTGGTTTTAGTCAATGGCTGGATTTCAAGGAAGTCATAGTTACCTTGAGAATGATTTACAAGGTGGGAATGATGGTGGCAATGAGAAACAAAATGGAATGTTGATAGGCATAAAAGATATCGTCTTTATGACAAATCAATTTTCCAAGAATATGATCAACAATATATATATTAACCAATTCCCGGACTCAAAAAAGAAGATAAAGGTGATGAATGATAAGAGCTCCAGCAGTGGAGACCATGGAGAAAGGAATCCTCAATTTCCGTCATACAGGAATTGTGGAAGGAGACACCCATGAAATTGTCTCAATGGGACAAAGAAATGCTTTACATGTGGGAAGGAAGGATATAAAGTGAAGAATTGATGATGAAAAATGAAGTGTACTATGGAAGAAGATAAAAATGGTCCCAAGAGTCCATTTACAGTCATTTGACATAAATATAGGGGACCTGGCCATTACCCGAGTGAATGCCCTATTCTATAGGATATTTTCATGGTCAAAGAAGAATCTATGTGGAAATAAATTGTTGGAGAAATGTTTAAAAAGAATTAGTGCTCCTTGTTGATGGGTTTACTTTGGAATAATTTTCTCTTGTATTTGTAACCCCGCAGTTTTCCATGTGAGAATGATATTTGAGGAATAATTATCTCTTCTCTTGTGGATATAGTTATAAATAATCATTTGGTTGTATATGATCGTTGGGTTTGAGGAAATTATAAGATATCAAAATTTGGGATGAAAATTCAAGGTATGAGATATGATTTGTGGATAAAATATGTTATGGTTATTTTGAGGAATTTATTTCATTTTGGTAATATTATAAAATATAGTTTTTTAAAAAGGACAACACGCAGACCGTGTGACAACCCGTCGCGTCGGAAAAAGTTGTGGGAATCAAACCCACAACCAAAGTGCGATTGGGATTTATCACCTACCACTGGACTACGTGAAGTCCCTAGATAGTGTGACTAATTATTTTTAGTTAAATAATTTTATAGATCAATAATAAGTTGATTTGGGTTCTTATGTCTTATTAAATGAATACCTTTGGTATAGGAAAATGATTTGGTGATTAAGTGATAGATGTTATTTTGGAAGTTGTTCACTTTTTTGTGAACACTATATGCCCAAGGAAAATAGAATAGTATGGTATTTCATTTGAAGAGTAATGGTTTACTTTTATCTATGTTTTTATTGTGGATTTATAATGATTTGGGTTATTTGTGGAAATGATTAGGTTAATTACTTTTAAGTACGTGACATTAAGAGTAATTAATGTCATTTGAAGATACAATTTAACGTGGAAGAAAACATTCTTATAAATTTTGGGTTTCAATATTAGTTTGGAATATGTTGAAGGATTTTAAGGACAATTGATTATTGAATGGTATTTATTTAAGTTAGGTTTATTGATGGTTTAATTTTAGAAATTAAGATTATTGTTTTTTTTTCTCTAATGGAATATCCATTTGGGGGATCATCAGATATTATACTAACCATTTTGGTTTTGATTAATCTTTAAAGACAAGGTAAATATGTATTCTATCCGATATGGATCATGTATTTATATAGAATTTTATTCTATCTCTTCCATTGTGACCAAGTCTTCTTGAATACTCATTGTTCAAAAAAATGAGTTAGTGGTAAAAATTTATTAAGGAATGAAACTCTACTTAAAAAGTAAGTATATATCTTTATGTTCTTAGTCAATATCATAAATTAATTCCTCTTCCTTATATAATGTAACTTAAAACAAAAAATGTTGTCCGTTTACTTTTCCTACTGGGGGACTAAGGACCGTTTGTCCCAACACAAGTTTTTGATTTTCTTATTGTTAACTTCCTCCTGATCATGTTTTCTATCCCTCTTCATCAAAACTAAACACATAGTTTATCATCCATATCCATGTTTTCCTACATGGAATCCTAGTATGGGTTATCTTGGGTGACCATTATACCTCTCTTCCTTTCTTTTAAAGTGATAGTTTTATTGACTCTTTTTCCGATGTGGGACTTTCCATTATATTATCAAGCCCAATTTTAAAAAAATTGTGAGGACGAAATTTATTAAAGGATGGGATAATGTAACACCCCAATCTTCAATGGTATGTTTCCCTTTGAATAATGCAATGTCGTGCATTGTATGCAATTTCGAGATTCTAACACACCACAACCAACCAAACTAGCTGTTATGAATAGTAATACCTACTTTTTGAAATTTTATAAATTCTATCTCTCAAAATGGACTTCATTTTTGGATTTGTAATATCGAAATTATCCTAGGGTGAAATTTTGGTACTTTTCGGATAACTTTTATATTTTGATGAATAGTGAAAATTACTAAATTTTAATTAAAAACAACTTTTTTAATCAAAATAATTAATAGTGATAAATTATGAATTTGAGTGGTTTTAAAGTATATTTAGAATATATTTTTACCATTTAATACAATTTTGGTCATTGGACAAAATTTCACAATTAAACCGAACATAAACAAGTATCAATCCTTTGATAGTTATTATATCTTAAAAACACGCTTTTTGTTTTGACAGTAGGAATTAATTTTAAATTAATTTCTGCCACTTATGTGTTTTGAATTTTGAAAAATAGATTCCATATTTGGAATCAGGATTTTTAAATTGTGTAAATAGGTATCTTTTATTTTTAGACATTTTGAATAGTTACTTCGGTAAATATTTTACTTACCATGGTTAAAGGGTAAATTCGGTAAATAAGGGTTTAAAAATAATATTATAATAATACAAAATTACCCTAAAACGTGTCCTAACCTTATTTTTTGATACATGTTCGACCATGGGCATCTTTGGGTCAATTTTGGGACCCCATGGTGCCACTTGTAAGTGATATAGAGACTTTAGTTTAATTCAGTTAAAATGAATAGAAAAATGACACAAGCATATATCGTTGAGAAAAACAATTTTTAAATAGGGTTATATATGTTGGATTTTAGACTATAAACATTAATTAGAAATATAAAACTATTTACTACATAATTGTATTTTATTTATAATTTTTGGGCATTAAATAATTTAATTTAGTTATGACACAATGGTGATGCAGTAATTTCCATAATAGTGAAAAATTAAAATGATTGATATTGTAGATACCCAAATAAATATAATTTGAGACTTTTTATGTATTAAAATAATTTTATAGGATATTATGACATATTAAGATTTATTTAATTGACTTTTTTAGAAGTAATCATTCTATTATGAGTTTCACAAAAATCAACTATTGAATAGTGTCAAAATTGACATTAAGAGTTTTTAAAACAAATATTATATTATTAATTGATATTAAATTCCTAAAAATCTAAGGTTCTGGCAGAAGACTTATATCATAATATTTGTATCATTAATGGACCACTTTTGGGTCTCTTGGATGTATATAGTATGTTTATTAACCATATAATATAAAAATACAAAATGACATTGTAAATGTCAAACTAATTAACTAAGAGTTAAAACTAAAAGATATGGTTAATATAGTAACCCAAACCTGCCTAAATTTTATTGTTTGAATTGTTTTCAACCTATCCCCACCTTAATCTTTGAATAATAAACATTTTATCCATTAGAAACTGAATATGAATTTATTATAAATTAATATTTCTAGCTTTTCCAAAGGTGCCCCTCACCCCTCTTATAAAAGGGAACTCCTCCTTCTCATTTATTCACACATTAAAAGCCTTTTGGTTCGTCCAAACCCTACCCAAATACTCTCTCAACTTCCCTCACTACAACCTAGAGGCCTTAGTTTGATCAGAAAGTGAACCTAGGATCCCTTTTGATCAAATCAAAAGGAAGAACCTGAAGAAGAGGTAGTGATTTCACCACCCTTTTTCAAGTTCCTTTGTTCATATACTTTTTCTTTATTTGTTATTACCATTATAAAATAATAAATCCAGTATCTTATGTATAATTTGATTTTATTATAAATATTTTACAACAATATTCATTATTCTATCCATCCTTTAAATAACATGTCACCATACGTGTGTACGTACGGCTTACCGTCTCCACGTCGTGGTGTAATTGTTATTCAATATATTGTTATTTAGATGGTTATAATAATGATGTATAATTCATGTAAACAATAAATATAACATGATAATTATTCTGTATAAATAATATACCATCCAAGTATATATTATTTTAATATCAATAAAATGATATTGTCACTCGTGCGTACGTACGGACTACCGTCTCCACGAACGCGATGAGATTCATTCTCCATCATATCCATTCAAGTATAATTATCATTTGGTGATTTAAAAATAATGTTTAAGAACTTTATATCATTATGGATATGAATAATATACAACCTATCCTGGACAAACATTTCTTACATAACAAAACATATAAAATAAAACGAGTAAGTTAACACCCGAAATGACTATAATTCTATGA
The DNA here is from genome assembly GCA_963277665.1 of Viscum album. NCBI lineage: Eukaryota > Viridiplantae > Streptophyta > Magnoliopsida > Santalales > Viscaceae > Viscum > Viscum album. Next base: position 1,600,301,962 of record OY728141.1, read on the forward strand.
TATTATTAACAAAGCATTGTTAAAAGAACATATATGATATCATATTAATGTATATGATTCATGAATAATTTAATCATGATTATTTCAACATTATAAATGAGGTTAACTTACCCCCAATCAAGGAAAAGTACAAGGTAAGGGGTTTCTTATCTCACTTTTAATTCCGTGAGAATTCCATTGTTCACCACTTATTTATTACATGTGGTGTGTGTACTTCCCATGTTTGTATTCATTGTGTAATATACTTTAATTCATTTATATTTACATCTTCATTGTATGATCCTTTTTTCATGGGTGTATGTTTTTTATGTTACCAAATCAATAAGGGAATTTGAAATTTCAATTTCCACTCATTTGGCTTTACGCATATTTCATTGATTATATTACCCCAAGATTATGTGTGGAATCACTATTCATTTGATTATGTCATAATTTCAACTCCCCTTCCTATGGATATACTATTGATACACATAATCACTCAATTGAAAATTTCTCAAGTCATTGATATGAATTTGATAAGAGTAATTTTAACTCATTCTCCATTTGTTGAGTTAAACATCCAATTCATTGGTGTTATTTTTACAAGAATATGTGTGAATGTCATTTGATTGTTTTACACTGAATATCCAATCATATTTAGTTTATTTATATTTTTCACATATAATTATGTCGTTGATTTATCCTTAACCTAAGGATATGGCCTTTATGAGAGATTTCATCTCAATTTACATTCCATTGAGACTTATTTGTTGTTATACACCAAATCACTTTTATGTGGTGTATATAATGTACATTGACATAGTATATCATGAATTACTTTATTCTCATGATATTTCAATGTTTTGATTACCTCATTTATTTGTATTCAAGTGTCTCTCTCTTGGTTAGAATCTCTATCTAAAATACCATTTTTTTTAAATGTTTTAAAGACTTAATCTTCTAAATCTTGCTCATTAATGTCCATGTTTTAAAAAATGGTTTTAAGGATTTATTTATATGGACATTAATGTTTTAAAATTAAAACTCCTTTTAAAATTTTCAAAGTGGTATGGGACACTTTGATTCAAAAATCAATTTTTAAACGGCTTCTTAACAAATAGTGAGACTTTTAAATGATTTCAAGAAAAAGGGGGATATTTCTCTCAAATAGTTTTGAAGATTATTTTCATCTATGTCAACATCATTCATTATTCTTGATTGAGGTTAATGTGATACAATACAATATTCCATATTGTATTAAATGAGTTATGTTTGACTGTGGATGTGTTATTTTTATGCCATTCATGGTTTGTGGTTAAAGTATTGACATTTCATATGCTAGAATTAATACAAATGTTTATATCATGTTTAAACCTGTTCATATGAGGAATGAATTGGACTTAATAAGTGACGGGTGGAGCCCGCTATAGCTCCTCGATGCATCGGTAGGTCTCATGATACAAACTAGTGTCTTGGCACAAGGCCTTGGAAAAATCTTTTTTGTAGTCTTGGCACAAGGCTTTGGCTATGTGGTTATGATAGTCTGGCATTATGCATTCCGTTATTATGATAGTGGTTATTGATATTGCATGTGATCATTCGACTAGTAGAATATCCATGTGAGTAAGTAAATGGCATTATTTTATTTTATCTTTTCCATTTTATGCTGAAGTTCGAGTTTAAAAAGGCTTTTGTTTTAGTTATAAACTGCCTTAAGTGTTTATGCTTATCTATGAAAGCTTCTTCTATAATGTTATCCTTACTGAGAATCTGAGCTCACCCCTTTTAATGTTTTATTTTTTTCCCAGGATTATGAAGAAATAATTTATGAATGACCTGCAGGGATAGTATGAGGGGATATGAAGACAAGATGTTTTTTTTTATGATGTAATGTAAAACTTTATGATTGTATCTAGTGTTTCCAAGGCTACTAAACTAATCGGTCTTTCAAGACTTGATCTTTCTTGTGATCAGGCCAATGTTATGTAAAAATGCACTGACTCTGGGTAACTGGGGTCGGGGCGTTACAGATAACATGAATCATTTTTTGAGGAAAATACCCTTTAACATTTTGAAATAACGTAATTTTTAAAAAACATAATTGTATAAGATAATAAATTCATTAAAAATAACCATAAAAATTATAAAGGAAGATTCAATTTAAATATTAGCCATGAAATTGGTAGAATCCATTCATTATATATAATTTAAAAAAAATCACTTATATACTTTTGTCACTTTCGTCATAAAGATACTAATTTGGAAAAAAAACAAGAAGATTCCATTTATATTTTTTTTAAAAAAATTGAAATAAGGTAAAAAAAATATTTAATATAATAATATAATAATATTATAAACTCTTTTTAAAAAATATATGATATATGGATATAGAAGAAAATTTTTGTATGAAGAGAAACTTTAAAAGATAGTTAATCCAAAAAAAGAATGTCCCTTACCTTGAGTCTGACATATCACATACGTACATTATCTTCTTGAATAATAAAAAAAGGTTAATTATTTACTCTCTTAAAAATAATTTTCATGTTTATTATTCCTTTTATATTTTCCCCTTACATTCTATTGTTAATTATTTAATTTATTAAATTGATATATAATTTTTTGACGTTATTCATTTCATAAGTCTAAAAGGGAATAGGTTGGTCCACTACGGTCAAGGTGGCCGGTATTATGTCATATCTAGAATAATAATCATGAAATACTTATTTTTTATAAATAAATTATAATTTTATATACAACCATTAAATATTGTTTTGAAAAAAGAACCATGTTATAATCAGGGAGGCGGTAGGTCGTACGTATGTATGATTAACATTTCCATTTTTTCAAAGATCGTTATAGAAAGAAAGTATATATTGTTTTATATTTACATAATTATGATAACATAATTATTATAATATATAATACTTAATCATACTTATATAAATATATCATCCATGTGATTTGGTGTTGAAAAATGGATCACATCATTTCATGGAGGCGATTGTCCACATGTATGCCCGAATGAAGTTATCAATTATCATTAAATGGAATGGTAAGAAATTAAATGATATTTTAACTTTTAATAATGATAATTGTAGAATTAATTTAATATATAAACATTAATTTCACAATTATAACTATTCTTGAGATATGATGATGGAAAATAAATTATATCTGTTCGTGAGGCGATAGTCCTCCATACACATGAATGATGGTTTTGTTTCCCATTTGAAGGAAGAGTAGAAAAATATAGGTAATTCCATTAACATAATAATATCTCATTATATGAATTATATTTATTAGACTCTTTTATAATGGTTGATGATTTTTTTAAAAGGCTTAATATTAAATAAAACAAAAAACATGTTCTTAAAAACTATACATCTTCATTAGAAAGCCACATTTTATTTACAACACAAGTCCTCTAATGTTGGTATTATTCTTAAAAAAGACATAAAGAATAAGGGAAGGTATTTTAGTATATATTTAATAATATAAATTTTTTAATCATGAGGAAATTAGAATAAGATGTTCCCTTTTATAAGAGAGTGTAGGGGCACTCATTGAATTTATAAAAAAATTAAAATAATATAACAAAATATTAAATTCAAAATAGTTCAAACATGATATACTTTAAATAAAATATTATTATTATTAAAAAATTTCTAATTAAATAAAATTTATAAATGTTTCAAATATGATTTTACACTTATATTTTGGTTTTAATCCCTCTTTAACCCCTTTCACACTTACTGTGTGAATGAGGTTTTTTACTCATTGGGGGTCCATATAATAAAAATTAATTAAAAAATCCCATAACTAAACCATGGTTGATATTATAGAGCATATACTAATAAATTATCCCAATATAATACTTTTAGAAATTTTATATCATTTAGTAAAATATTTTTTTTAAATGTCATTAATGTCAATTTTAAGAGATATTCATTACTATGAATTTAATAATATAAAGACAAAAAAAATTAAAAAAAATTATTTTAACACATCTTTCTAATTTCATGCTCACCATGAAAATTATACGATCTCACTAATTATCATAAATTGTATTTCTTTTAATATTTTTGTTATCATTTATTTTATTTCTTTCATTTTTTGAATAATCATTATGTTAGTGTTTTTTAAGAATGTAATGTAATTGTTTCTTAACTAAAAATTAAAAATAAATCAACATGATGATGGTAAATATATTATATTTTAAAAATATATAATTATAAAATAACATATATTCTGATGATATCTATATTAAAAATAAAAAATAAGTGTTACATTTTTTACATTTCATTAAACAAAATATCATAATGTTTATAAGCAATTCCAAATAGCCATAAAATTACATGTAATAGAATATTTAATTTCTATTGAATAAATTATTCTTAAAATAAAATTATGTTATGTGTTGAGGTTATTTTAGACTACTTTTCATTTTATTTTTAACTTATAATTACATGAAATACCATTTTCTATGGAAACAAGACTTACTAAGGTTATTATTCGTTTTGATTAAAAATAAGAGGGGCCTATTTACAAATTTTTAAACTAATAATTTATAATATGAAAACCATTTTTAAAAAATTGAAACATAGTTGTGAATTTTTTTTTAAAAATGAAACTGAAAAACCCAATGAAGATTAGGTTTTTCAGAAAAATTACACTTTATAAAAATTGTTTTTATAAGAAATTGAATTATAAAATAAAATACAGAAACCATAATTGGATCATTATAAATCAAAAGTAACAAATTATTATTAAAATTAATCCAAAATTAATAATTTTTAAATACATAAATGAAAATGTGTTCTTCAATAAAAACTATATATTTCACTAGTTATTGAAAAAAAATATTTTTAAAAATTATACATAATTCATCCTAACATAATTTTGACCGGATGAATTCAAAAATTAAATTCATTTTTTCAAATAAATTTTCTATATTTTCTACAATTTATTCATAATATTCCTTTTAAAAACAATGAAACCCATTTTAATAAAAACACATTCTTATGAATAAAACGAGATTGCTAAAAATTAATTGATTATTGTATAAGGATTTATCAATTTATATATATTGATTAAGACTATTATATTTATTTCATAAATCATTTATTCTTATTCATACACTCCAATTTAATTATTATGTTCTAATGATCACATTTAAATAATAAAAAATATGTTTTCCTTTAAGGTATGTGTTTTGTACCTTGTGCACAATCGAACATAGTATTTCTTTTTAAAATTATGTTATATTTAAAAATATCCCCTAGAAACACTGGTTATGACATTATTTCATGCAATAGTGATACACCTTAGGTATTGTCGTACAATCAAGTCTGATGTGTTACCTTCTCCAACACTTGTAATAAATGATATGATTGTAATGTTCCACCCTAGATATCGAGGTTCACTATTATTCAATCTAGTCCTGACATTGCCAAAAGTTTGTTCTCAATCCCCATGGGTTGGATTCTAGAACCTAGAACCATAAAAATATCAAGAGGGAATTGATTTTCCAAAAAAATTGGTAGACAAATAATAAAATTTGGTATAAAAATGCTCCTCGATAAGAATGTAACTAAATGAAATAGGTAAAACAACACCCAAATAATAAATCATAAAAGACATGACATATGTCAATATAAATCTCAATGAAAATCCATGTAACAAGTGTATCAAATATCTATCGGTTACCTTCACCACACTAGGTCCCATGAATCATTTACACTAATAGCCTCCAAGAGGTGCTTTCCCTTTACTTGAACATGTAATAAGATAATATATGAACACTCAAAGACAACGGTATCGTGTTAGCTAAATAGTCTAGTGGGGTCTCACCAAGTGTTCCATAATCAATTCCATAAAAAAACTTTTATTATTAAAATTTAAATGAAACAACGAATGTTATGTAATTTAAATATTTTAAAATATGTTTTTAACTAAAAAATTAATGACATATCAAAATAGTCTTAAAAGATAATTTTATATAAAAAATATTTATAAGATATTTGGAATGAATAAAACATTTCATTAAACAATTTACTGTATAATCATGTGAATGGAAAACAAATCACAATTCTTGTAACCAATGTGGTATATCAGTTTCCGGTTTTAGGATCCTTACACTTCTCATTTATCATGAGGGCCCAAGATATGTGTGCATACTCAAATAAAAACCCCATATAGGGACACATTATGGGAAAGCAAACTACACCTCATTAGGGGACCCCTAAAGGTAAATAATGTAGATCATTTTATAGTTAGTTTTATCATCTTCCTTCAATTTATAGGGAGTCAGAATCCTATCATTATTGTTCTAATAACCACTATCTACCTAGGCTAAAATGTTCTTCAATTAACCAATCAATTACTATGGTGAAAATAAATCATTCAATACATTTTATCAATCTCAATTCAAATTCATGAAATTATTTATCAATATGCCTTTTCAATTTCAAAACTAAATCAAGGGTTTTCATAAAATCATGCCTTCTCATATAAAATTTTATTTTATAACTATTTTCATAAGATTCAAATCCCATAATATAATCAGATGAACATTAAAATCCATCCATAAGTTTCCTCAAATCCTCCCTAAACATTTAATTCCAATTAAATTATTTTTCATAATTTCATAACGTTTTTAAATCACACATAAAATAAACTCAAATAAATATTTTTAAATAAATTAAAAACTCATTTCAAATCATTCATGAAACATAGGGTTTTGATTATGGTATAATTCATTATGGAACCACCTACATTTAATCACATTATCCAAAAAAAACTCTGAATAGAAAAAAGAATAATAATAGAGCTGAAGTAGATCAAGATATCAAACCTTGAATCAGTATCCATTAACATAGAAATTAGATCTATCAATAAAATTATGATCTAACACTCTCTAAGGATTAGATAAGATAATATTAGAAAAAAATATACTAGACGAGATTTACATACTGAAAGAAGAGAAAACACAATCACTAGGGCTTATATTTTCCATGTAAATGGGTTGGAGGATTCAAAATCTCCTTTTGAGAGCCATAAAAACTAATTAATGGATTTAGTGTTTAGTGAGGTTAATTATAGGTTATAATAGGGGTACCGATATTTTTTATTAAAAAATATGGGCAATTAAAAACCATGTGCATGGTTTTTTGTACATGTCGAATGATTAATAATAACGATTCACCAAAGTCATGAAAATGTATAGGGATTCTATCTAGTGTGAATTATTTGGATTCAAAATGAAATTAGTCATGTTATAACTATGAAAGTACCCAATATTTGATGTTTTATGGTTTGATGGTGAAGTCCTATTGTTTTAAAAACCATATTCCCTCTTTCAGTGACTCCAATAAGGACACATAGTTTTCCATGGAAAACAACATGGTTTTCCCTAACCATGTTTCAATTGTGAAATGCCCCAAAAAATGCCAACAATATTCCAAATTTTACATCAGGTGACATAATATAATCCCCAAAAAACGTTGGATCAATATAAGGTTTAATAAGTACATCAAAGAAGGTAATAGGATGTTATAATAGTTCCACAATAATCAGTTTCTATACTCATAAAGACTCCATAGAATATTACATATAAAATATATTAGGAAACTACTCTCTCGTCAGTTCTTCATTCTACTATGTCTCATACGAATTAGAAGCATTCTTCCATATCCCTTGAATGATAGATACAGTATTCCCACAATGATCCTTTTCTCATAATAATAAATCTTCATTGGATGCTCAATCCCTGATAAATTAGGTTCATCAATAATATCTTCCTAGATCAGGACACAAGAAGGACTGTAAAGATACTTAATGATTTATAATACATGAAAAGGTTTTCTAATTGATTTTAATTGAGGTTTATATACCATATAGTAATCCACTTTCCTCACCGAATCAATTTTCTCAAGAGGACCCACAAACCTTGTTGTAATATTTCCATATTTTCCATGATTTCAATGACCCAACTGAGGCGAATCTATCAAAAAACCTGTTCACCAAAATAAAACACCAATGGTAATTAATGATGATTAGTAAAACATTTATACAGTCTCTGTACAAAGAAAATTTTCTGATGAATTAACTGAATTTTTTCTATCATCTCTTAGACCAAACTATTACTAGATATGGATGATTCAATGATATTTAACCAACACTATATATTTTTACAGGGCCTTCCATAAATCGAATCAAAAGGATCCATTATTAGAGTGTATTTGTATTTATTATTCTTGGAAAACTTATCCAGTCCCTATAGACATTCAAATATCCTCCAAAGTCAAGAGCACATGCATGATTCATGTACTCAATAACCTAAATAGCCTATTTTTCCTGAATATATTTTAATATATTATATTAAATTATCAAGTGTAACTGTGGAACAATTTTCTTATGGAGGTATCTCCAAAATTTTTATGTAAAATAGAGATACCTATTAGAGACTACAGCATAAGGAACTCCATAAAAATAAGAAATCTATTTTAGATAGTGTCTTCCCTAATATTATACTTTTGTTTTATATGTATTGGTTATAATATGAGTGATTTTCTTTCATCCAATAGATCATATACCATATTAAATTTTTTCCACATTAGGTAAATGTAAACCAAACCATAAATTCCATATTGATATTTTCCAACTTCAAAGTAGACACTGGAAGTAGCTGATGAAAACTCGATGGTCTCTAGTGCTCGGCCTTGACCGTTTAAAAATTATAATAATGATAAACAATGTTAGTGATGTTTTTTATCATACCTCGACTGAAAAAAAAATCATAACTTCATAACATATAACATATTTTTAGAACTATGGTGCACCACCTATTGGGAATTATGGAAATAAAACATCTCGACCTTTCTCACTCTAAAAGGTACAACATATTGGTTCCAGAAACATAAGAAGACCTAAGATTAGAACAATAGTAACCAATTGTATCCCCACTATAAATAGAGTTAATAATGTCACATAATTCATAATAAACATGTTGTTTCTGAAAAATCATTTGTAGAAGAGAAGTTTGAAACTGAACATTTTCCTAAAAAATATTTTTCTAATCCTCTCTCATACTCCCAAATTCAACTAATCTAGGAGGGAAATCATATTACACTCTTATAATGATTATTTAATGTATTGAGATGTATGTTTTCAACTCAAATCATATACCATGAAATCTACCTTAACAAGGGTGTAGGTAATTTCAAAATAAAAAGAATATAGTTACTCAAACTATGACCACAATTGGAGTTTGGGATATTTTTTATAGAATATATCACTTGATATTTTTTGGTCATAATAAAATGTAAAACTCTAACTAAAATGTTAATTTCATCAATTGTAAGAGAATGAATCAAAATTTGTAGTTTTAGATCATGGGTTGGATAATTTACAATATTTGGATTATGCTTCCTAGAACCATAGGCTACCATAAGATAACCCTAGTTAAGAAAACAACCAAAACCATTACATGATCCATGAAAAAAGACCACAAAGTCCTACCCAACCTTTGGAAGAGAAAATACTAGAAAAAAATTCAAAATAAATTTCATCTCATCATTAAAACTCTAAAATTTCCCATATCATATGAATTTTACTCCATTATGACTGAGAGAGGTCACTAGAGAAGTCATCCTCAATAAATTTTCAATAAACATAGGGTAATTCTTCACCAATATCGACATGCTCTATATATTTAAAACAGTACACATTTTATCTCATTTCATAAATGACATAACATTATCAAGATCAACTAAAATACCATGTTTCAGGAAAGTGCATCCCATGAACTTCACTTCCAAAATCTGTAAACTATATTTAAAAATATTCATATATAGTAAGTTATTTACCAAGATTTATAAAACATATCTCAGATGATTTATGTGGTATTCCTTAGTTTTAGAGTAAACTAAAATGTGATCCATAAATACCACCTTGAATGAATTTAGGGACTCATGAAATATTCTATTCATAAATTCCATGAAAAATATATGAGCATTGATAAGACTAAAATCCATAACAAGATACACATAATGTTAATACCAACCCCTAAATGGGGTCTTCTAAACATCAGAATCTATAATTCTCAACTGGTAATAAATAGATCAAATATTTTTATTTTAAAACCACTTTACCATTTTAAAATATTCAAATAGATAATTAATACATGTAAATGGGTTTTTTTGGTAACTAAATTATGTTATCAATAATCAAAACATAGGTGAAGTGTTCCATCAAATTTATTTTTATAGAGAAACTATTCTGAGGAAGGTTACACACTCATTAATATGAATCATTTCACTAGTAGATCATCCAAAAAGGATTTAAAATCCTTCAAATAAATAGGATTAATATGAAAATAAGGAATATACACAAGATGAGTACCAAATACAAGATCAATTGAAAACATAACCTCTTTTACCAGTGGAATGCAAGAGAAATTAGAAGGAAACAAATATGGACAATCAATTGAAACTGGAGGGATATCATGAATCAAAGATTACCACTCCATATCAAAATAAAACAGAAATCTTACCTTTCCCAACACTATAAAAAAGGTTCATCTCTACTCAAAATTGGGTCCTATTCTCCCTAAAAAACACAGCACATCCCATTGGGTGCAGTATTGGAGACCCGCTAATGATAACTTTCAATCTGGCCTTATCACCAATCAGCCAAACCATCTCAAAAATAAAATGAAGAGATTTAAGGACGTGAAATAGAAAAATAAAGGATATATAAATCTCTGAAAAAGAGAAAAAACTCCAAAGTCACTGAATACATAATTCTCTTTTCATTTCAAGGGGTGTTTTAATATCCATCATATAAAAAAATGCTCTATATGAAGTTTTATCATGTTTATGAAATGATTTGATATAAATTTTTGAGATGTATTAGTATCAATTAAATTAGAAAATAAATAATATCCTATATATTTTACACCTCTCATAGTTATTGTAGCAACATAATATTTCACTAGAGGCTCTTTTACTACATAAATATGCTTCCTTCCGAATACCTATGCCCAGAACCCCATTATTTTTAATGAATTTGAATGAAAATAAATAACTTTTGTTTTATATTATCTAATTTCACCATTTGGAGTATAAAATATGTGAAATAACATTTTCATGTGACATGATTTTTCAAGTGAATAACTAGCCTTGTGTGCCTCAATAAAAAACGACTTTTAATTACCAACCTTACCATAATAAAACAATGTTACATGGCCTCTTTTGAGAACTATAAAAGGTTTTTTGACACCTTCTATCTAAAATCACCATGAGACTCTCATGAATTATTATTTCCATTATAGAAACTCAAAAAAAATACCATTGGGAGAAAAAAGAACTTTTTTAAACCCTAACATACTATCCATGTCATGATTTTCCTTCAATGAACTATCCTACATAACGACATAACATGTGATCATCAACATGAGTAATTGAGATCAGTACAAGGACCTATATAAAACATCTTACACTTCAGATTCTATTTCATCACCACCTCATGTGAAAACTGAACAATTGTAGAAAAATGGTTTGCATAATACGTCATAGTCCTATCACACTGATGGAGGAGAAGAAGCTCCATGGATTTGACCATGCCTATCAACTTTGGATAAAATATTATGGAGAATATAACTCTAAATTATTTCAAATCCAAGTCCAGATTTATCATTTTTAACACTATAAAATCCCACAATCTTCATCTAGGTCCTTCCTACTTGAGGATGAGACACTTCACAATAATCAAATAAGAAATTTTAAAGAACTATAAAAGAAGTTGTATCTTTTTTAAGAAATCCTCATCCTCTTTAGGATCATTACAGCTTTGTAAATATGGTGGTTTATAGAGAATAAATTATTTAACATAATTACCAAAATCATCCCATTGAGGTTATAATATTAAAGCTTAAACTGGAATGAGTGTAGCTATATATCTAAGGGTATGGATAACACACACCACTATATCAACAAGATTAACTTCCATTGAAGGATTTTCTTGTGGTGGTACCCTAGTAAATTCCACTTGAAACCTATTCAGAAAAATCATAGAGGTATGATGATAAAAAACATCATCAAACAAGAAAAAATAATTTTCAAGGATATAAAGATCAAAAAATAAAAGAACATATAAAATAATATCAATTACATAAAAAAAATCAAGATTGGGATTTAAAAAACTCCAAACAATGGTAAATAAAAGACTACAATCATATTAAATAATTTCTCAAAGATGATTTAACAAACACCATTAGTGACATAAGCCTCATTATAGTGTGATCAGGCTAGTAACTCACTCAAAATTACCTACTAAGTCCCAAAATCCCTACATGTTGTCTACCAGGACAACCCAAACTATATAGTGAATTCAATAAAAAATATTTACAACCCGAAACCTTTGAAATGAATTTTCTAGGAACCAAACTTTATACCCAGGTACACCAATACCATATTTGACATTGACATATCCCAAAGGGATATCTCGATACCCACATGTAGGATACTAGATCTTGAATCATATCAAGATCAAGAGGAAACATTAATTTTAAAAATATATAAAGTATATAAGTTAGTATGACAACACTCCTAAAGGTGAAAGTACCAAAAACAAATAGGTAAAATAATTCCCAAATAGTATATCATCAAACCAATGAAAAAATTTCATGATAAATATCGATGAAAAAACATGTAATAGGAGTATCACATCTTCAACGATCACCTCTGTCACTATAGGAACCGGGAAACAAGTACACAGGCACCATTTAAGTGTTTATTTCCCATTACATGAACAAAACATATGATAATCGCTAAACACCAATAGGAATGGGCAGGGTAATAGCTAAATATTATAGAAGGGTGCCTCCTAGTGTTCTATAATAGATTCAAAAATAGTAAACCATTTACTCTTTCTATTTAAATAAAACAGTCAATGGAATGGAATTTACACATTTTCAAAAAAACATTCATTTTAAAAAAAATAGTTATATTAAAATTTATTAAAAGAACATTTAAAATAAAAAATATATATAAACATTTAGAATGAGTATAAATTTTATATAATAAATGGTATGTATAATCAAGAAAAAAAATAATCCACCTTAATCATAATCCCTGAGGTATGTTAGTTTCTAGTTATTAGATCCGCACACTTCCCAATATTCTCATCACAAATCAAGATATGTGTAAAAACTAAAATCAAAACACACTTAAGGGAAAAATTATTAGAAAAATATATACAACCCATTAGGGGACCCATTAATTTATGTTATGTTAAAATTGTTGTAGTTAGTGTTGTTACCATTAATCCACTACTAGGGAGTAAAATTCCTATAATAATTTTACTAATAACCACTAACGTCTGATTCCCATGTGTGATTAATTCATTTAATCAATCAATAAATCAATGTAAAATAAATCATTACAATATTTTTCATCAATAATAGTTTAAATTCCAAAATTACTTTCTAAGATTCCTTTAAAATTTCAATTAAAAATCATATGTTTTCATCAATTCATTACTTTATAAATCTTATTAAATTTTAATCCAATTTTACGAACAATCACATAATATCATATCATAAACATCCATGTTCAAATAAATCAATCAATTTTTTCAAATCCTCTCAATAATTCTATTTCTATGGAAATTTGGTTGTTTTCACAACTCAATTCCATTTTTAAATCACACATTAAATCATCTCAAATATTAGTTTTTAAACTGTTTAATAACTCATTTAAAATAAGTCATGAAATATTGGGTTTCAATTCTATGTTAAATCCTTATAAAATCACCGACCTTTAATCACACGCTCATACCATCACTTGAAATAGGAATTCCAAATAAAAAATAAGTGAATTAGGTGAAAATATCAAACCTTCCATCAAGATCCATTAAAATGAAGATTAGATTCATCAATAACATGATGATATATCACTCTCTAAGGAGGATAGATGATATTATCAGAATAATCTAGACAATAGGATATTTAAATGTCGGGTGGAGATCAAACATAATAACTAGTTCATCAATTCTCTAAGATAATGGGTTGGAGGAGTAAAAATCATATCTTGAGATACATTAGGGACCATGGAATTGATTTCAGATATTGTGGGTTTGATTTGGTGTTAAACCTAGTGCCTATATATTTGTGGTAAATAATTTTGAGGAATTAGAAATTTCTCACATTGATTATTGTATGGTATTCAAGATTAATAAGAACTATAAACCATTTCCATGTTCCCTAATTGGGATTCTGTCTGGGGAGCATGGTTTTTCTACATAGTTACTTTAATCATGTTCCAATAAAGAGAAATCCACCCATTTTATTCCACAAAATTTGAGGGAGAGGCTACATGGTTTGGAAAAACAAATTTCCCCCTTCTAGTGGTTCAACCTTGGCTGCACAGTTTCCTAGGTGAAACTGTATGGTTTTACCTAACCCTACGCCAACCTTGTATAACCCCAAAAGTCCAAAATTTTCGGAATTTTAGAACAAAAAACCTATGAAAAAATAAAAAAAGTATAATCAATACAAGGAATAATAAATAAATGAAAACATGTAACTAGAAATTATATTAAATTTTACATAAAACTATTATATACTTCTTCTATTTCCTTGTCTTTGGTCACCCCACATGCTTTTCAAACAAAAATATGAAGACTGGCTACCATCTATTATCCTTGATTCTCTATAGAGTATTATCATTCCATCTATATTGAACTCAACTAAAACTCCCTTATCTACAACCTCTATGAATGTGGGTAGGCATATAAGAATAATAATAGACCATATATGAACCCTTAGACCAATCTGAAACCTCGATGGCATGAGTTAAACATTAAAAATAAATGTAGGAGAAAGGATCACCAAGTTGGTAAACCAAGTAGGATAATACTTAATAGAATGTTCTCTCAGCTCCATTGTAATGAACTCTTATGTATTTTCTACCCACAATGTCCTAGGATAGAACAATTTATTGATGTATTTCTTGAAATTAGTATAGGTGAGATATTTTTGTAACATGGATTGAATAAAATATTGCCATCAATTCCTTCTTACCCCCTCAAGAATATTATTGGTCAATGAAACCTTATGTTATACAAAATTTTTAGGATGTGGAAACTTTTTTGAATCCTCTCAATCCAATATTCTAATTATTAACTTCCCTTTACACATTGAATGAACATTATATAGTACTTATTGAATTCCAAAGGATGTTCCCTATTACATTCTAGTTCAACATTAGTGACTAGACCATTAAACTAGATTTCACATACACAATTTTCCAATAAAACTGAGTCTACTAGAGGATTCTATTATAGGGATTCCTTAATATATTCTTTTATAAAATTCAAAAATAATCATCATGAGGAATCCATATTCTATAGAATAAACTAGATGGAAAACATTTAGAGCATAATTTGATTCCATTTTCATAAAATAAATTTAGTGATCTAAATAAAAAATAATTAAATATTAATCAAGAACATTGGTAAACCACATATTTCCTATGGTAACTCACGTTCTATCACAAATGTGGGATACCCAAGAACACTCTCACCATATCTATTGTGTTTTGATAGTCCTACCTCTAATATATCAATAACCCCTATACACTTGTGAGTGATACAAAATCATGATCATAGGATTTAATGAAAACCTATCCTTTTAGTACCAATTTATAATAGACTAACCCGTGTCAAAACATTGTCATCAAAATTGGCCCAATATATGGCCCTAAAAACATTCCAGATCACCATGTGCATGTGACAAGCACCAATGTATTCTACAAAGAAGTGTGGGATTTTTTTCACCTTAGAAAAACTTCTTATTAGACTTAAATAATTTTAGTATCCTAAAAGATAAAAAACACATCATATTCCAAAAGTAACAACAACAATAAGGTAACATCTTAAAACTCTACGATAAGTTCTAGAGGAAAGAATTGAAATTTCATGAATATGGAACCCAAAGAAACACATGGTTCCTCTCCTCGGGATCATATGTCAACCCCATCCCATCCAACCAGAATGAAACATGATATAAAAGTGTTTTCCATTATATAATGATTATCCCTTTAATTGTATCCTACAAAAACAAGGATATAAACTCTCAAATTGAATAGTTGGGAGTGATCACTAAAGTTAAGTAGGCTACCACTAATGAAATTATGAAATTCCTATAAATATGAATCAATTATTTCTTATAAAAATAGATTTGAAAAATATTTTAAATGAAATTATTTTCCAATATAAAATCATACTTTTATTTTCTATTTAAAAAACATGAAATATTCTGATAAGAATATATATTTGTAAAAAAAATATCTATGGGGTATAAGTATATGAATAAAACATGTCTCAATAATCATAGTCAATATCATGTTTGAAAATAATCATATAAAATGAACATAAATGTGATTTATCCACATAGAACCAAAGGGAAATTCATGACATGAGGGTTTAAACAACTAAGACTAAAAAAAGGAACACTAAAATATATTAGTGAATCATAAAGTCTATGAACCTCAGTCCCCCAGTAATGATACCCACTAGAAACCATGAAATAACAATCAACAAACCCTATGATAGATTAAATCACAAAGGTTTTTATATGTTTATTTTAACCTCATAAAGAAAGTTCTACATGTTTGCTATACATCATCATTGGATTCATGAAAAACAACACAAGATTTTATGAAAACATTTTCTATTGTGATTCAAAATGCTCCCATTGATTGAAAACATTTCCATTTCAAAATCAACATGGAAAAATTTTATAATACACATCATGTTCATAAAATATACTTTTCAATTAAACCCCATTTTGAAAAAAATTTCAGTTTCCAATAAATAATAATCATTGAATTTTATAAATCCAAAAAAAATTGAGTGTAAGGATACAAGGATTACTGAGGGAAAGATCATAAGATAGAGACACATTCCTAAGGAATGATGTTAAACTTATTGCATTATTTAATAGTTATGGGAGAGGAAAAGATTTGATCCTAGAGAGCCTATATATGATGTAAGTAATTTCAATTCACCATGTCAATGATAGATCATTAAATATAGTCTTATAAGTGACAAAACACATGGATTAGAATAGAAGAAAATAGATTTTAATGCATCTATGTCAGTAAACTATAATTGATGAGGATCCAAACATTCTATCATCTTGAAGATCTGCTAATGTGTATATGGAGACGAGTAAAAGTGTCACTAAGGTGTATCTAGATCAAACAAAAATGTATTAGTGCTGAGAGGGTTAGATACTTTGTAACACCCAAAGGATTTGAAAATAAATTTAATATTAAATGCATGAATCACCAAGTCTCTAAAAAACAACACTTGTCATAAAATTTCCAGTAAACATAATTTTTCCACCTTTGTGGTTTGATTTTTGAAAAACTTACATACACGGTTGTGTTTATTGAGATATTTAGAGTCTGATAAAACAAAATTAATTTTTTGGAAATAGTAACATTCCTTTATGAATAGTAATATTAATAGTAATATGACCATTATAAATAGTAAATAACATTATTATTTTATTATCTCAAGGTTATAAGATAATGAGATCCTGATAAATTTTATAAGGTGATATAAAATGAATTATAGTTTTAAAATTTTTATTTTTAGAATAAATTATAATTTCATTTAAATATTAATTTAATAACCTTTAAAAATTATTTCAAAAAATAAGATTTAATTTTTGAATTATACTCACTGAAAAATGGTTAGGGTGATTATTTGGGATTTTTCTAAAATATTTCAATTCTTGATGAAAAGTAAGATACAATAATTTACAGTATATATACCTTATCAGATAAATTGACTATTACTAGCATCATAGATATTGTAAGAACATAGGGTTTGAACTCACATGAACTTATTACTATTATGGGTTACATTAATCAACATTATGGGTTGTCTTGAGGGAAATAACAAAATAATTAATATGATATTCAAAAATAACTCCTCTCCTCCACTATAACCCCCCATGTCACTCCCTCTTCCTTTCACTCCTCTAATGCCTTGTAAATTGTCTAAATTAGACCCAAATCTCCTCCCAATATCCTTTCCCATATATACAAGAAATGGGTCTCATAAAAAGACCAAAACCTATAACCTAAAGAGGTTCTTAAGGAATACAACTTCAATAGGTAAATTCCTCTTCTCATTTCATTTGTTTCAAGTTCATTTATTTTATTTTTTCTTTCCTATCCTCATTTTATCCAAATTCTATGATAACTCTAGTTCATTAAATTTACTATAATTTTGTAATTATAATGTAAAAATTTATCATAATCTCTCCTTTACCCTTATTTTATGATAGAAATGAAAACACCATCCAATATGTGTTAATTTATCACATTCAAGGACGATGGGGTTTCAGTTTCTATTATCATCTTTAATTCTAGTCAGTAAACCATTTGTATGGTCAAGCCAGACCATAAAATATGTATTATAACTTATTTAAGGTTATGTAATCATTTTTTACATATGATATTAATTTATAAATCTAAATGAGTTTTTGGGGATCAAAAACCACCTATTAACCCAAATAATTATCATTCAATTTTTATATAAGGAATCATATTCACTCCCAATAACCAAATGAATTTTATGACAATGTAATCTTCTTTTTTATAACTAGTAACATACAACTTTTATTCTGGAGAACCATTCTCATTCTACATGTTTATCCGTACATGAATATAAGTAAATCAATCATGAAAACCAGGGAAGAAAAAGCTCCCTAACAATAAAATTGGATATATTAACCCATCAAAAAGACATGAATGAACCTAATTTGGTTATAATAAATAAACTAAATGTTGAATTGGTTCTAGAATTATTAATTTAAGATCCTAAATTTGATTATTTAGGCCATTAAAATCAAGTGAGGAACACACTTAGACATAAGGTAAGGATTTTGCACCCAAACCTCCATTTTCTTTCTGGTTACATTTATTATCTACTTACCTTAATAAAATTTATGTTTATTATAATTTACTCATTATAAATTCTCTTTATGTCTTCTATATATGTTTACCAACCATAATCCTTCTTTATTTTATGGGAGTTACACATTTTAGAAGGATCTTTCAAAAATATTCCTCCTGAAATACAATCCCGATTCAAGGTGATTTCTCAAATTCTTATATATTTTCAAGGTAAATCTATAATATTATTTTAGACACCATTATCTTTCTAAAATCAATCATTTTATTATGAAAATACTATCTTTATTGATTTCTATTTTTTTTGTAGAGGTTGGTTCCATATCCAAAAAACCAAGGAACAATTGTTATAAAATAAGTAGATTACAAAAGTATGAGAGACGGAAACATATTACATACTTTATTTTGAATGGGAAGTAAAAGAGTATTTATTTCAAGAATTAATTTATGATTTTATAAGAGTACATTTATCTATTTCAACACCCGTGTTTATTCTTATGTATTATTGGGATAAATATTTTTTGATATCATCTTCCATATTTAATTGAATGATTTATGATTAGTTTTAATATGGATGTGTTATCTTAAAACCATTCACCAATTTCTTTCAAATGGTAAGTGTTTATTCTTAATGTTTAGGGAAAATAATTTACATTTCATATGTAAGTTTTAACATGATTTTATATGTAATTTGTGTTTATCCCCATTCATATGAGGAATGTATTATACTTATTATGTGATTGTGGGGCCTAATATAGCCTGCTGATACATCAATAGGTCTCATGAGACAAATACATATGGACTTGGAAATTGACTTTCCCATTTTTAGATATATTTTTGGTTGAGTTCGTAATCATTTTTAGATTTATTTGCTGAGGCATTGACAGTATTTTTTAGAATGTTCTGAATATGAATTTCCTTCATTATGAAGCTATAAATTCATATTTCATGTTGTTATTAGACTAGTCTAATACCCATTATTAGGATTTATTATGGAAATGTTTACTCATCTCATATTCCTTCCATAATGTGTTAAAGTTAATTATTTTTAAAGGCATGTGTTTTCAATTATTCACCATGCCTAATGTTTATGTTTATGATATCTTCTGCAGTATTGTGTACCCCTACAGAAAATATGAGCTCACCCCTTCATGTGTTTCATTTTTTTCCAAAAAAAAAGAGTTATATTATGATTGAATTTATGGGATAATATTAGAGTTTTGGATGTTACCAATGGAACTTTTATGTTTTTTTCATTTCAATTTGCAATTTTTAACTTATATATGTATCTAGATTACTAAATATACTAAACTATTATTTCCTTTGGGATACTAAATTCTTATAATCATGAAAATTTAAAATAAAAAGGCACTAACTCTGAACAACATGGTTTAGGTTATTACAGTTGGTATCAGACGAAGTATAGTAGAAAAATTGGAAACAATATTTAGAAAACTTAGATAATGGAAAAAACCCATAAGACAGACATTAAGGATAAACATACAAGAATGTCCTGGAATTTTTGTAAGGAATATATTATTTTTATATTTCTAGGATATACATCCATGTTTGGATACAAAAAGTGGACATGGTTCTAGAACAGATTTATCTAAGAGTAATTACACTAACAAGGAGTTTCGGGCTTGACCCAAGGTATTCTGGTACCTAACAACGGGCCTTACTTCACAGCTGGTTTGGCACTCTAAGGGGATATTCTTTGGATAATAAACATTTTCTATACAAAGCATTATGAAGTAATTAAATGTAACATGTTCCTTAAAGAAACCATTTTTATGATAATGATATTAGATAAGAATATCATTTCAATTTATGTAAAGTATTTTTATATGTTGAGATAGTACATTATGATTCATATCTTAATATAGTGTATGCCATTATTTATAAATGGCGCCTAGTGGAAGGAATGTAAACTGCATGAATGCACTTATACCTTTTATAAATTTATCTACTATGCAAGATAATTATTTGGGCACTGGAACTGTGACTGGTACAGAGAAACTTATAGCTATACTAGGAAATCTTACTCAGGCTATGAACAATATCCTTACCTTTATAGATCATCTGAATCAACAACATGGCAGAGCAATGTTAGATCACTTTATGCAATAATGGTCTCCATAATTTAATGATACTACAAACCCATTTGTAGCAGAATAGTGGATAAGTTTCTTAGAGAATACATTTCTCTCCTTGGGATGTAACAAAATGGAGAAGGATGTTATGGCATTTTATCTTCCATTGGGAGAAGTTGATCAATGGTGGTCACTAATTCACAACACAATGGAGGAGGAAAAAATAAAAAATATGGAATTGAGTGAATTTAAATAAATTTTATTATAGAAAAGCTTTCCTAATGAACAGTGAGCAGATATGGAAAGGTAGTATCTAAATTTGTGGAAAAAATTTGATGATAATGGTGAAAATTGAGAAGCTAACTTAACAACGGTATAAAGGCATGTTTTGGACTATATATTTAATCCATGGAGAAAGATTTATTGATTCTTTGCTAGTCATAATCCATTCCTCTGATGGAAACTGAACATCCAAAATTTAACATCATAAAAAGATATAGTCTCATGTGCTATCAAGATGGAAAAGTATTTCTCTAAGCCTTATGAATTTAAAGTAAAGAAAGAGAAGAAGAGAGCTATTTAAAACTATAGAAAATGAAATAAATGGGGAAGAAGGAAAGAGATATCATTCCTCCTTGGGATAACTGTGGAATGAAACACCATTATGCCTGATTAAAAGGAAAAGGGTTTTTCTACAAATGTGGACAGAAAGGCCATCAAGATGGTGATTATAAGTGAAATAATGAATCAAATAATGTTTAATTATATAACTGTATAGAGATGGGACACTATGCTAGTGATTTTCTAAACCATCATGGAAACGTTCCATAGAAAATTCTACGGGAGAACATACAAGCTTATGCGATCACAACTGCAGATATTAAAGTTCCTAATGATGTGGTGGTAGAGACTTTAATCATTTCTGAAAACAAAAAAAATAATTTATTTGATTCTAGGTCATATTATTCTTTCGTATCTCACTAGTTTTCCAAGAAAATTAGTTATTTTCAATTTGATTTAAATAGGTAGTTGTGTAGAGACCCGAAGATTGATGTACATGGACATTACATTACTATTTTACAATACTTAGTACATAACAAAAACAGACACACAAGGACCGTAATAGTTTAGTGTCTTTGGAAACATGGAATATAAACTTCTAATCATATTGAAAGATCTTCAACAACTCCTATAACAATCTTCCCCTTTTTGTTTCCTTACCTAAAACCTTTCTATATATCCAAGGGAAAATAAAACATAAAAGGGGTGAGCTCAAATTCCTAGTAAGGGTAAACATAGAGAACATAAAACAATCCATAAACATTTGAATGCAAAAACTTGAACATAAAATCTAAATATCAAAATCCTGAGAAAATACATGAATCTTGTAAGTACATAAGGAATATATCATAAGGGAACATCAATCATGATAAAATATCATGGGAATAAAACATGTAATTGTGGAAACCATTAGTCACATGATATGATTTCCATAGTAGCCAAGGCACTGCTGGAAAGACCATCTTAGTGGACAAAGTCCCTTTCTGAATTGAGTTCACTCCTCGATCTAGTCCTGTAACACTAAACTGAATTAACATACTATTTTAGCCATGTCTATCTCATGAGATATAAATATTTACCCAATGCATTGGAGGGATATATAGGTCCCACCCATCTCATAATGAAATCATCTTTACTTATGCCACAAAATAAACATAAAACATTCATCATAACCCGAAGAATAAAATGGGTTTCATAAATATCATCCCATCATCTCATAATCCATATAAAACAAATGTAAATTTCATCATAAGAAAATTGAAACCATGTAAATAATAGAGACATTAAACTTGAAATATACACATATGAAATAATGTCATCTTATATGGAAAATGTTTTTGATAAAACATTTGAAATGAATTACTGAGGAAAATATCATTTATTATTCAAAATCATTTTGTTTTTCACAAAATGAGATGGAATTTTAAATTAAAAGTATTTTTTTGAAAATAGACATAAAATATTGTTGAGTAAGCTTCATGAAAATGAGGCGTTATTAAATCGTAAAAATCGGTTCATCCCGTATAAGTTAAAAAAAACATTATCCTTGTACTTTTGTCGAAAAAGTTAAAAAGTACCTCGTAACATAAAAAAAGAAAGATTCATTACATACCATGTAGTAAAAGAAAATATGGGTAAAAGGACATTAAACCTACATAAATACAATTTTAGAAAACATGGACTTGGATGATAACAATAACCCCAGTAAATACTTACGAATGAACAATCTCGGATAAGAATGAGATTGAAAAGGTCAGCACATACCATAGGTCTGATATGCTTCATATGGATCCGAACCTCATGTATAGTGATTTAAATAATTTTGTTGACTTATGAAAAAATCATATTCATTTTTATGATATCATATAGGTTTCACTTATGACTTTATATTACCCGTTCTTTTGTAAATTCCATGTTAAAGCAGCGTTTTGGGTAAAATTATTTCATTTATCGTATGTGTTTTGACTTTTCATTCTTGATATTATTACATATATCCTGATTTACATAATTCCAGAATGTAAAAAATTATTTATATATAATATATATTCATCATATACATATATATTATAGATCGATAAAAGGAATGAAATACACTGTTCATGGAGACGGTAGGTCGTACGTATGCATGAACGTTGCTTTCGTTTCCTTATTGAATTGAATGAAACTAAATAGATGACATACATATATATATACATAAATACAGTAGAATTATTATTTCATATATTCAGTTATTATTCATTATATAAACTTTATGATCATTCATGTATGGTTAACATGGAGAATGAATCTCATTGTGTCGTGGAGACGGAGTCCGTACGTACGCACGAGCGATGATATCGTTCCCATAATTATTGAATAGAATTTGAGCTGATGGTATAATATATAAGAATCATTATGATGTTGCAATAACCATATATAGTTATTCTTATACTATTATACCCATCCATGTAAGGTGTTGGTGGGAAAACAGATTACACCAGGGCGTGGAGACGGTATTCCGTACGTACGCACGCGCGGTGATTTTGTTTTCTTGTAGGATGGATAGAAGATGAAATAGGGATGTTTCATATTTATAATAACATATAATTATATTAGTGATACTGATGTTATTACTGTATACTGAAACAACTAAATAAGAAGAAGTTGAAGAAGAAATAAGCTTGAAATAATCGGTAGAAGAGATTACCTCTTCTTCGACGCACCTCCTTTAAACATCTTATTAGGGCACTAGGGTTGGTCTTTTGAGAAGCCTAGTATCTATATAAGGTTTCTACGGAAGTGGGGAAGTTAAATGGGTAGAGTTTGGCCGAGCTTCAAGGCTCAAAATGGTGTGAGGAAGAGAGGGAGGAGGTGCCCTTTTATAAGGGAGGAGAGGGGCACCTTTGGAATAACTAAACATATTATTTTATTATAAAGTCATATTCGGTTTTTAATAGCTCCAAATTGAGTTATTTAGAAGCTAACATGGGAATTGGTCTAAATCCTCTCATCCAATATAATTTATACAAGTTTAGGTTTCTATTTTAACCTTATCATTTAGATTTAACTTTAAGTTAAATAATTTTTCTTTTACCGTGTCTTCTTGTTTTCTTACACTATAAGGTTTGTAAACATACTATAATAAGACAAACTAACCCCAAGTTGTTTATTATTAATATATATAACCTTATCTAAGTCATTTGGCTGAAAGTTATATTTTTAGGAATAAAATAACAATTAATAATATAATATTTTTCTTAAAAACTATTTTATGTCAATTTTGACACTATTTGGTAATTTATTTTTGTGAAAATCATAACAGAATTATTAGTTCTAAATGAGTTAACTAAATCAATACTAACATGTCATATTAACCTGTAAAATTAGTGGAATTCATAAAAAGTTTCAAATTACATTTATTTGGGTATTTATAACATCAATTATGTCAAACATTCATTAATAAGATAATTACTGCATCATCATTGTGTCATAAATAAATTAAATTATTTAATTTCTAAAAATTATAAATAAAATACCATTATGTATGAAGGATTTTTAGCTTTCCAATGAATATTTATAGTCTAAATTATTTTATGTATAACCCTGTATTAAAAATTATTAAGTTATTAAACTTTGATTTTAACTATATTAACCCTTCTTTAAATAAATTAATAATAAATGTCCTAATCTAATCCAAGTGGGGCTAAATGGTCATATTTTATTCCTAAGGTATTTTTTGGTCAAATTACACTTATCCAATAGAAATAGGACATTTTTTAGGGTAATAATAATATCATTTTTACCCTTAATTACTCTATTTACTTTTAATCGTGGTAAAAAAGGTAAAAAGTTACTATTCACCAAAAATTATTTTCATCTCATTGAAACACATTTTAGTCCTTGATATTAACCATGTCTCTCGGATTTTCAAAATTCCACTCATAGAAGCGGTAAAATTATGTTTTATGTGAATTTGAAAATTCTCCTAGGAGGTGGGTAAAAGATGGTGAAAAGTTCAATAGAATTTTTATATATCTAAAATTATTATAAAATGACTCCAATGACTTAAATTTAACATATATAGGTATTATGTATCAATTTTGACCTAAAATAAATTTAAATAAAATAAATAATTATTTAAATAAAAAGTCGGTTTTTGATTAGTAATCCAGTGTTTTCACTATTCATCAAAAATTGAAAATTTTCAGAAAAATACCAAAAATTCACCCTAGGCTAATTTCAAAACTATGAATCCAAAAATGAAGTCCATTTTGAAATATATAATTTATAAAATTTCAAAAAGACGGTATTACTATTCATAACGGCTAGTTTGTATAACATATCATTGTTTAGCGAAACTCGGTATTGCGTACAACACACGCTATCATGGAAGGTCGTGATTGCGTGTAATGCAAGCCAAGTCTGGGATGCGTGTTGTGAAATGTCCTTTAGGTGTATCATACAACACAATACATTAAAGAAATTAAAAAAATATTTTTCATAAAATCTCGGGGTGTTACATTCTACTCCCCTTAAAATGAATTTCGCCATCGAAATTCGTCGGGGTTATAAATGGTTTACTACTCGAAAGTTTCTTTAATAGAAACCCACATCGTAAAAAGGAATACCAAAACTTGGATTTAAAAACTAAATTATGAAATGTAATAGTTACCCAAATTAACTAATCACTAGGTTTCCACATAGGAGAACATCGGTGAAAATATGGATATAGAAGAGAAATCTAACCGTCATGTTCTGATGGAGAGTTGTAGAGAACATGGCTATAAAAAAGAAAACAATCACAAATCCATATATTTGTGATGATCTAGGGTACCATCTGATTAATCAGATATAAGGGCACTAGGACAAACATTTTTGGTTTTCAAGATCATTTCCCTAAAGTTGAAGAATTGAAATTAGAATAAATACTTACTTCATTTTGGTATAATCTCACCGGTGTTCGTGCATTGAACAATTTCCACTTCATCTCTTGAAGAAATGAAGTTGAATTTTTCTTTCGTGAAGTTTTAGAAGATCATGTGCTAGAATGATGGGTCATTCCATCTGTTTCAAACAAAAGGTTAGAAAAAGTTATAAGTCCATCTTATGGTGAGATTAATCGTATATGGTTCCAAAAATGGACTTATACTTTATTTATCATACCGCTTAATAAAATAAAACTAGTTTCCACTAACCAAGGACTTCATGTAGGCCAGTTGTAGGCGATAAAGGCTAGTCTCACTTCAGTTATGGGTTCGATTCCCACAGCCTTGTCCGACGCGATGGGTTGTCACTCGTCCTGTAGGTTGTCATTTTTTAAAAAAATACATTATTATAACTTTCCATCAATAATATAGAAAAAGTTCTAGCCTTAAACAATACTAACTTATGTCCAACATAATCCATTCCAAGCTTTAGGCTTATCCAAAATACTGTTGTCCAATCTCAGATTATAGTAAAAACGATTACCAAAGAGTTAATATAACAAGAATGTTAATACCATAGTTGATCCCCATATATCATAATATATGTCTTGTTGGTCGCATTCCAAACATTAAAATACCTTAATCATGTATTCTCTTGAAAAAAAATAATACCCATTGAACCTTAGTGAAAACATGAATGCACTATCCACATACCAAAATCCTCAAAATTATATATACTCAAACCATGATATCACTTAGTACTTATATCAATCATTACCTCATGAATACTGTCAAACATTTCATTTTCTCCTTGTCCCTTCATTATGCGCATATCATCTGCTTTCAAAAATATTTGAATCACCTTTCATCGTTACCGATACCATAAAATTATTGAAAACCACAATAGACTAATAAAAAAATATTATAATACACCATAAAAGTACCTCAAAAATATTATTCTTGAATACCAATATATAAACACTTCAATCCATCCTCTTTAATGATTGTCCTGGAATAAGTCCTTCATTGATTTAGATGTAACTTTTTAGGTCAGGGAATTGAGTTTGGTAATGCCCATGTTCTCCAAAAATAAGACATTGAACTCCATAACAGTCTGTCACTCTATGACCCTTTTCTCCACACAGATAACATTTGTCCCTCCATTTGAGGTATTCTTCAAGGTTATTCTTCCCTTCTTTAGAAATCTCAATTTTCCTTTCTTTATGCTCCTCAACATGCGAATATGCATAAAAGTCTATCTTCCTTTTATTTGATGAATTAGACATACCACTAAATTTCACCTTGTTAATCATATATCGCGATGACTGATTCGGCATAATCACATTATCTTTCTCTCTAGGCATTACGCAATTTTGTTGCTCATAGTCACAAATTTTTCCATTGGATTCAATGTTAACCGAATTCATTCTGGTTCCCTCCATTGACTAAAACAAAAAAAAAATTCCGTGAGAGGCAAAAATCATACAAGGAAAATAACATAATCAAGGGGGAGTACCTTCGACATCTAAAATATTAGGTTTAATTCTAATATCTTTACCATAATTCTAGGACTATAACCTCTACTTATACTTAACCTTAGGGACATCCCTAGACATACCTTAAAAATGTCTCTAGGGATCTCACTATAGTTTCCGCATCTTAGTTTCCAAAGTTTGACTAAACCTTTCCTCTGATACCAACTGTAGAGACCTGAATCTTGACGTACATGGACATTACATTACTTTTGCAGAATACTTAGTACATAACAATAAAAGACACACAAGGACCGTAATAGTTTAGTTTCTTTGGAAACTTGTAATATAAACTTCAAATCATGTTGAAAGATCTTCAATAACTCCCATAACAATCTTCTACTTTTTGTTTCCTTACCTAAAACCTTTATTTGTATGCTGTGGAAAATAAAACAAAAAAGGGGTGAGCTCAAATTCCCAGTAAGGGTAAACATAGAGAACATAAAACAATCCATAAACATTTGAATGCAAAAACATGAACATAAAATCTAAACATCAAAATCTTAAGAAAATACATGAATCTTGTAAGTACATAAGGAATATATCATAAGGGAACATCAATCATGATAAAATAGAATGGGAATAAAACATGTAATTGAAGAAACCATTAAGCACATGATATGATTTTCATAGTAACCAAGGCATTGCTGCCAAGACCATCTTAGTAGACAAAGTCCCTTTCTGAATCGAGTTCACTCCTCGATCCAGTCCTGTAACACTGAACTGGAATAACTTACCATTACAGCCATGTCTATCTCATGAGATATAAATCTTTACCCAATGCATTTGAGGGAGATATAGGTCCCACCCATCTCATAATGAAATTATTCTTACTTGTGCCACAAAATAAACTTAAAACATTCATCATAACCCAAAGAATAAAATGGGTTTCATAAATATCATCCCATCATCTCATAATCCATATAAAACAAATAGAAATTTCATCATAAGAAAAGTGAAACCATGTAAATCATAGAGACATTAAACTTGAAACATACACATATGAAATAATGTCATCTTAGATGGAAAATGTTTTTGATAAAACATTTGAAATGAATTCTTGAGGAAAATATCCTTTCATCTTCAAAATCATTTTCTTTTCCCAAAATGACATTGAATTTTAAATGAAAGGTATTTTGTTGAAAATAGTCATAAAATCTTGTCGAGTAAGCTTCATGTAAATGAGGCGTTATGAAACCATAAAAATCTGTTCATGCCGTATAAGTTAACAAAACATACTCCTCGTATTTTTGTCGGAAAAGTCAAAAAGAGCCTCAAAACATAAAAAAAAAAAGAAAGATTCCTTACACAGCATGTAGTAAAAGACAAAATGGGTAAAAGGATATTAAAAATACATAAAAACACTTTTAGAAAACATGGACTTGGATGATAACAATAACCCCAGCAAATACTTATGAATAAACAATCTCAGATATGAATGAGATTGGAAAGGTTATCCCTTACCTTAGGTACGACATGCTTCGTATAGATCCGAACCTCCTGTATAATGATTTAAATAAAGTCATTTAATTATTAAATAATCGTTTTCATTGTTATGATATCATATATGTTTCACTTATGACCTTATATTACCCATTCTTTTGTAAATTCCATGTTAAAGAAGCGTTTTCGGTAAAATTATTTCATTTATCATATGTGTTTTGACTTTTTGTTCTTGATATTATTACTTATATCCGGATTTACAAAATTCCAGAATTTAAAACATGATTAATATATAATATATATTCATCATATACATATATATTATAGATCGATAAAAGGAATGAAATACACCGTTCAAGGAGATGGTAGGTCGTACGTATGCATGAACGTTGTTTTCGTTTCCTTATTGAATTGAATGAAACTAAATAGATGACATACATATATATATATACATAAATCCAGTAGAATTATTATTTCATATATTTCATTATTATTTATTATATAAACATTATGATCATTCATGTATGGTTAACATGGAGAATGAATCTCATCGCGTCGTGGAGACGGTAGTCCGTACGTACGCACGAGCAATGATATCGTTCCCATAATTATTGAATAGAATCGGAGTGGATGATATAATTTATCATAATTAGTATGATTTTATAATAACCATATATAGTTATTATTTACACCATTATACCCTTCCATGTGAGGTGTTGGTGGAAAAAAACAGATTACACCACTGCGTGGAGACGGTATTTTGTACGTACGCACGCGCGGTGATTTTGTTTTCCGTAGGACGGATAGAAGATTAAATAGGGTTGTTTCATATTTATAATAACATATCAGTATATTAATGATACTTATGTTATTACATTATAATGAAACAACTAAATAATATGAAGTTGAAGAAGAAATAAGCTTGAAATAATCGGTAGAAGAGATTACCTCTTCTTCGACGCACCTCCATTAAACTTCTTCTTAGGGCACTAGGGTTGGTCTTTTGAGAAGCCCAGTACCTCTATAAGGTTTCTAGAGAAGTGGGGAAGTTAAATGGGTAGAGTTTGGAAGAGCCTCAAGGTTCAAAATGGTGTGAGGAAGAGAGGGAGGAGGTGCCCTTTTATAAGGGAGGAGAGGGGCACCTTTGAAATAACTAAAAACATTATTTTATTATAAAGTCATATTCGGTTTTTAATAGCTCAAAATTGAGTTATTTAGAAGATAAGGTGGGGATGGGTCTAAATCCTCTCATCCAATAGAATTTATACATGTTTAGGTTTCTATTATAACCTTATCATTTAGATTTAACTTTAAGTTAAATAATTTTTCTTTTACCGTGTGTTCTTGTTTTCTTACACTATAATGTTAATAAACTTACTATAAAAAGACAAAAGAACCCCAAGTTGTTTATTATTAATATATATAACCTTATCTAAGTCATTTTTCCGATCCTTATATTTTTAGGAATAAAATAACAATTAATAATATAATATTTGTTTTAAAAACTATTTTATGTCAATTTTGACACTATTTGGTAATTGATTTTTGTGAAAATCATATCAGAATGATTAGTTTGAAAATAGTTAACTAAATCAATATTAACATGTCATATTAACCTATAAAATTAGTATAATTCATAAAAAGTATCAAATTACATTTATTTGGGTATTTATGACATCAATTATGTCAATATTTCATTAATAAGATAATTACTGCATCATCATTGTGTCATAAATAAATTAAATTATTTAATGTCTAAAAATTATAAATAAAATACCATTATGTATGAAATATTTTTATCTTTCTAATGAATATTTATAGTCTATTTTATCTTATGTATTATCCTAAATTAAAAATGATTTATTTATTAAACATTGATTTTAACTATTTTAACCCTTCTTTAAATAAATTAATAATAAATATCCTAATCTAATCCAAGTGGGCCTAAATGGTCATATTTTTTTCCTAATGTTTTTTCGGTCGAATTACACTTATCCAATGGAAATAGTACATGTTTCATGGTAATAATAATATCATTTTTACCCCTAATTACCCTATTTACTTTTAACCGCGGCCAAAAAAGGTAAAAAGTCACTATTCACCAAAAATTATTTTCATCTCATTGAACCACATTTTAGTCCTTGATATTAACCGTGTGTCTTGGATTTTTTAAATTCCACTCATAAAA
This sequence comes from Viscum album, assembly GCA_963277665.1. Lineage (NCBI taxonomy): Eukaryota > Viridiplantae > Streptophyta > Magnoliopsida > Santalales > Viscaceae > Viscum > Viscum album. Next base: position 1,600,333,651 of record OY728141.1, read on the forward strand.
GAGGTAAAATTATGTTTTATGTGAATTTGCAAATTCTCCTAGGAGGTGGGTAAAAGACGGTGAAAGGTTCAATAGAATTTTTATATATCTAAAATTATTATAAAATGACTCCAACGACTTAAATTGAACTTATATAGGTATTATGTATCAATTTTGACCTAAAATAAATTTAAATAAAATAAATAATTTTTTAAATAAAAAGTCGGTTTTTGAATAGTAATCCAGTGTTTTCACTATTCATCAAAAATTGAAAGTTTTCAGAAAAATACCAAAAATTAACCCTAGGCTAATTTCGATATTCTGAATCCAAAAATTAAGTCCATTTTGAAGGATAAAATTTATAAAATTTAAAAAAGTGGGTATTACTATTCATAACGTCTAGTTTATATTACATATCGTTGTTTAGCGAAACTCGGTATTGCGTACAACACACGCTATCATGGAAGGTCGTGATTGCGTGTAATGCAAGACAAGTCAGGGATGTGTGTTTTGAATGCTCCTTTTGGTGTAGCGTATAACACAAGACATTAATGAAATTAAAAAGAATATTTTTCATAAAATCTCGGGGTGTTACAAGTTGTCAGTCAAAACTTCTAAGTATCATTACCATAATGATGTGTCAAGTAGTCCCCAATATGGATTATAAATGTTCTTTATTTAATGTGTTTATTATCATACCTATTATTTACTATGATATAATCCTTGATATGGATTGTTTTTTGAATAATGATTAGAAAATATATTGCAAAAATAAGTAGGTTACAATTTTTGAGAACGATGTAGAATCCCTTATATTTATAGGAGAAACATCATCATATGGATCTTATCTAGATCCACACCAGTATCTCCACTCAATGAAATTCTTAATTAGGATGAGAATTAAATATCTATGTGTGAGGAATGAAATATTCACATTTATTATGTACCTATTATGAAGGAATATAATGATTTTTTTCTGATGGATTTACCTAGACATCCTCCAGAGTGGGGTGTGCAATTCTCTATTGATTTAATTCTTTTTTGAGACTTATAGAAAAGAATATTTATAGAATAGAAACTGTAGAATTACTAGAACTAAAGAAACAACTAGAGTAATTGAGTGATAAAGAATTTATTCCCCCTAGTATTTGTCTATGGGGAGCCCATGTTCATTTCGTTAAGAAGAAAGATAGATCTATGAGGGTGTGCATATACTGTAGGGAGATAAATTCTATAATAAAAAAAAAAATTCTTCCCCTATATCACATTGATGATTTATTTGATCAACCTAATGGAGACCTATATTTTTATAAGATTAAACATTGATCTATATATCATCAGTTGCAAGTGAGGAAGGAAGACATTCTAAAGCCAGCATTTTGAACCAGGTATGGGCATTACGAGTTTACAATAATGACTTTTGGACTAACTAATTCACCCTATATTTTTATGGATCAAATGAATTTATTTTTCAGGAAATATCATGATGACTTTATGGTGTTATTTATTCATAATATCTTTTTATACTCCGAAAGATATGAAGATCATGAATATCACTTATGGACTATTCTGAAGACTATTAGAAGAAATTAAATATATGGAATGTTTAGGAAGTGTAAATTTTGGATTCAATTAGTTTCCTTTCTTGACAACCGTATCTCAAAGGATGGAATATCTATTCATCATATAAAGACAAAGGCTTAGAAATAATGGCCTATTTCGATGGACATAACTGAGGTGTGTAGTTTTATTGGTTTATCAGGTTATTATCGACATTTATTTCAGAAATTCACCTGTTTAACCAACCCATTGTCTAAGCCTTAACCTAAAGGTTTTAAGTTTATATGGACAAACAACTGTGAGGAATGTCTTAAAGAAATGAATATGAGATTAGTGAAATATCTGATACTCTCTCTACCATCGGGGAAAAGTGGATTTGTGATCTGTAGTTATGAATCAATTAAAAGACTTAGTTATTTACATATATAGAATGATAGAGCTATTTTTTATAAATCATGTTAGTTAAAAATTCATGAAAAAAAACTATCCTACACTTTATCTTGAGTTAGAAAATGTAATCTTTTATCTGAAGATATGGAGAAATTATATCAATGAGAAAGATGTGATATATATACATATCATAAGAGCTTGAAATATAATTCTCCCAAAAATAACTCAACATGAATAAATGTCAATGGCATGAAATACTCAAGGATTATGATTTTTCCATACACTACCACCCAGGAAAGGAAAACTAGGTAGGTAATGCATTAAGCCAGAAGGGTCATGGGGTCCTAAACAAAATGAGGATTAAAAGGGATTTTTCATTTCTGGATTTAGTAAATATGTATATGTGAATTATCAGAGAAGGTGAAATATCACTACATATTTTTCTCCGAACCATATTTTTTGTAAACGATTAAAAATTCTTAGTCTGATAATGAGAATCTTCAAAATAAAATTAAATGTTTGAATGATGCGAAGTTGTTTGAATTTGTGTGTGATGTTGGAATTCTGACATTTGTGGGGAGAATATATGATCCCTCTATACATGATCTGAAAAGGGAGTTATTGGATGATTCTAATATCTCATATTTCTCTATACACCCAGGAAGCAATAAAATGTATATAGATTTGATTGAAAAAAAATTGGTGGGTCAAAATAAAGTGAGAAATTTCTAATTATGTATCAAGATGTTTAGTCTGTCAACAATTGAAGAGAAAAAGAAAACATCAACGAGGAGTCATGAAACCTCTACCAACTAATAAATATATATGGGATGAAAACACCATGGATTATGTCACTGGATTACCCAAAACACCATGGAATAATGATGCGATATGGGTAATTGTTGACTGACTTACAAAATCGGCACATTTCCTCTCAATAAGGGAGGATTTTCCAATAGATGGCCTAGAACCGCTCTATATTAATGAAGTTATGAGAATTAATGGAGAATTTATCACAATTGGGTCGGATCGTGAGCCATGATTTGCATCAAAAATTTGGAAAATTATTTATAAAGCATAGGATTTTGAGTTTCGATTGACTACTTCTTATCACCCTGAAACTGGCGAGAAAATAGATAAGACGATCCAAACCTTGGAAGGCATGTTTACATCATGTTCACCTGACATTCAAGGTATGTGGGATCAATATTTATCTTTGGTGGTGTTTTCCTAAAATAATTATTTCCATTCATGTATTCAAATGGAACCATATGAAGCATTGTATAAAAAGATATGTCATACACCAACATGTTGGGATGAAGTTTGAGAAAGGAAGCATGTGGGCCCAGAGCTTGTAGAGGAAACAAGAGAAAAGGTAAAGACTATTCAAACCCATATCAAAGGAGCTCAAAGAATGAAAAAGTGCTATGCTGATAATCAAAGGAAGGATTTTGAATTTCAATTATGAGATCTTGTTTTTAGGAAGGTATCTCCATGTAAGGGTGTTGTAATATTTGGCGATAAATGGAAATTAGGGCGTAGGTTCATTGGAACTTTCGAAATGGTATAGAGAATTGGAGCTGTTGAATATCATTTTTCTATTCCACCTAGCCTGTATAAATTACACAATGTGTTCCTTGTCTCATTGTTAAGAAAGTACATACCAGCCCCAACGCTTGTCATCACTTCTAAATAAATATAATTAGAACCTAACTTATCATACTCTGAAGAGCCTGTCAGGATTATGGACCCCAAATAATAGGCGTTGAGGAATCGGAAAACTCTACTAGAAAAGAAACTTTGGAATATTCATATAATTGAAGGGGAAACATGGGATCTTGAGGACCAGAAAATGAATACCTACACAAATCTTTTTATTTGGTAACATTCTGTGAATTTTGAGGATGAAATTTTTGTAAGGAGGGGAGAATATAACAGCCTATAGATTTAAAAATAAATTTAATAATGAATTCATGAAACAATAAGTCTCTAAAAAACAAAACTTGTTATAACCTAGCTAGTAAACATAATTTTTTCACTTTTGTGATATATATATTTCAAAAAATTGACATACACAGTTGCATTCAATAAAATATTTACAGTTTGATAAGACAAACTTATATTTTTGGTGAATAGGAAAATACCATTATGAAAAGTAATATGAATATTAATATAACCCTTATGAAGACCAAAACATATAATTATTTTATCGTATTAAGGTAATAAGATAATGAGATCTTGATTAAATTTTTAAGGTCATATAAAATGGACTATAGTTATAAAATTATTTTTTTTCGAATAAATTATAATTTTATTTAATATTAAATTAATAATATTTAAAAATTTATTTTTAAAATAATGGATTTCATTTTTGAAATATATATATATAAAAATGGTTAGGGGGAATTTTTGTGATTTTTCTAAAATACTCAAAAAAAATTGAACAGTAAACACAGTAATTTATCGTATATATACATTATGAGTAAAATTCACTAAAAATATCATCATGGAAGATTAAGAACACTTTCTTCAAAATAACATGAACTTGTTACTATTATGGGTCACATTAATCAATAATATTTGTTTTATTGAGGGAAATAATAAAATAATGAATAAGATATTCAAAAATCACTCCTCTCCTCCACTACAACCCCCCCCCCCCCACTCCCATTTCTCTTCACACTTATCAAGCCTTATTCCTTGTGTAAATTATTCCCAAATATCCTACCAATCTCCTCCCACAAGTTCATATTCCCTTGGACTCATGAAATTAACAAATCCTCTACCCTAAATAGAATCTCAAGGAAGATAACTCCAAGGGGTAAATTTCACTTCTCATTTCTTCTATTTCAAGTTCCTCTTTTTATATTTTCTTTCCTCACATTCTTTAATCCAAATGTTATGATTCGTACAGTAAATTATATGTTATATAATCTTGTAATTATAATAAAATAATTCATCATCATCACATGTTTCCCCTTATTTTATGTTATAAATGAAAACCCCATTAGAGATATGTCAATTTATCACATTCAAGGACGATGGGTTTTCAATTTCTATTAGTGTCTTCAGTTATCCTCATGGAACAATTTTTATGGTAGAAAAAGATCAATATATATATATATTATAACTTATTTATGGTTATGGAATCATTTTTAACACATGATATCAATTTATAAATCAAAATCAGTTCATTGTGATCAAAAACAACCAATTAACCCAAACAACTGTCATTAATGTTTTATATAATGATTCATCTTTACTCCCAATAAGCAGATGAATTTTATAACCATGAAATATTATGGTTGTTCACTAATAACATACAAATTCTATTCTGGAAAACCATTCTCATTCTACATGTTTATCCGTACTTGAATACAAGTAAACCGATCAAGAAAACCCATAGAAGAAAACGCTCCCAAACAACGAAATTGAATCTCTTAACCCATCAGAAGGACATGAATGAACATAATAAGGTTACACTAAATAAATTAAATGTAGAGGAAGTTATGTATTTTTTAATTTATGAACATAAATTTTATTATTCAGTTCATTAAGATCATGTGAGGAACCCCTTCAGATTTAAGTTAAGGATTTTCCACCAGGACCTCTATTTTCATTCGGGTTACTTTTATTATCTACATACCTCAATGAAATTCTTATGTATTATTGTGTACTTCTCAAAAATTATGTGTTAGTGTCATATATATTTTTAACAACCATATTATTTCATTAATATTTGGGGAGTTATATGTTTTAAAAGGGCCATTCAAAAAAATTATTCCCCAAATACAAGCCCAATTCCACAGAATTTTGAAAATTCTTACCTATTTTCAAGGGAACTCTATATTATATTGTTATCAACCGTTTTCTTTATTGAATCAATAATTTTAGTATTAAAATACTACATTACTTCATTTCTGGTTTTATAAAAATAATTTTCCAAATTTACACTTCTTTTCCTTGTAAAAGATAATTTGTCTCATGAATTGCTCAATGATTTTATATAAGTATCATCATCTATTTCAACACTCTTGTTTATTTATAGGTATTATTGGGATTAATATTTTATGTTATAATATAAAATATTTAATTTAATTTTTAATTACTAGTTTGACTATGGATATATTATCTTAATAACATTCACTAATTTACTTTGAATGGTTATTATTTATGCTTAATGTTCAGGGAAAGTTATTTACATTTCATATGATAGTTTCAATATGAATGTATATGTTGTTTATGTTTATCCCTATCCATATAAGGAAAAACTTTTACTTATTATTTGATGATTGGGTCCCTCTATACACCAATGGTGCTTAGGTAGGTCTCATGAGACTAATAGATATGGACATGGTAGAGGCCTTTCCAATTTTAAGATTTGGTTCTGGTCGAGACCTTAATCATTTATTAATGTCTTCAATGAGGCCTTGATGATATGTTTCAAAGTATCCGGAATATTCATTTCCCTCATTATGATGCTAATAATTTATATTTCATGTACTTATTTGAATAGTAGAATACTCATTATTATGTTTTATTATAGAAATGTTTTCTCAACTAATATTCCATCCATAATGTGTTAATGTTTATTATTTTTACGGAATGTATTTTAAATTATTCAGCATGACTAATTTTTATGTTCATGATATCTACAACTGTATTTGTTGACCTCACCTGTTTTGATAATCGCAATCATGTATTCATATGTGTTGAAAATCCCAATTATGTTTTCATTCTCTATGATATTTTTAAGTATCATTGATCTATACTTTAATTCTTTCAAATATGTGATCAAACCAATAATAATTTTTAACATAGTCATTGGAATATGTTAATCCTCATTTATCCATGTTCATACAAGTTATAAATTGATTCTAACACAATCGGATGTGTTCTGCATAAAACAGATAAGTAATCTGCATATAGCTACTGATAAAGAGCTACCGGTACCCAGTCTACTGATAGACTTAGTCTACCGACAGACAGAGTCACCGATATACTTAACACAGAGCTACCGATGTACTTATAAATGTAAGATACTGACTTACAGACAGCTAATGATACAAATATAGAGCTACCGGTGTAAGTATAAATAGCTACCGATGGAATAAGAGTCACCGATGGACGAAGCTACTCACAGACTCACAGCTACCGATACCGACGCATGGAGCTACCGACGCATGGAGCTACCGACGCATGGAGCTACCGACGCATGGAGCTACCGACGCATGGAGCTACCGACGCATGGAGCTACCGACGCATGGAGCTACCGATAAACAAATTCACCGATACAAGCATATACCAACAGACGCATAGAGCCACCGATAGAGTCAAAGCAACTAATGACATTGAGCTACCGATGTCCAAGCTACCGATGCTGATTACCTACCGATCACTCGACTCACTGTTTGAATTTCATTATTTCCTATCTTTATTTAATCTATCCAACGGTCATATCATGTACATTTTAATGATTTGTCAAATATCTGATAAAGGTTGTCGGATGTCAGGAATCCGTACCTCGTACCTGCAGAAAGGAAATCTTTTCTGTCCCCTGTTTCCCGTGAGATAAATACGAGAATACTACGCTACCCAACAAAAGTGTGGTGGATGGGATATACCAGAAACACAAGAACAAGAAGAATCAAGAGCAAAACCAGTTCCATCAAGAACACAGAGAAGCTCATAGACAATCAAGCATACTCGAGAAGTGTTCTGTGCATATAAGAAGAACACTGAAGAACATCAACCACTACATTTTCACTGTCTGTGAATCTGGAGCATACGACACTCTGTTTCTCAAACAGAAATGAGAAGAGGACTCAGACTCACTTCTGATCGAATCCAAAGGAGTCCAGAGCTACACTGAAATCACCAGAACCATTTCTAAACTCTACATCTCTTGTTCTGTGATTTATTATTATACTTTTCGAGCAATGTGTGTTATCTACTGTATCTAACACATACACTGTCTCCTGTACTTAAACTGGAGGATTTGTAAATCCTTACCAAATTCTTGCATTCTTTCTTTCCCACGAATAACAGTGGTAGAGGTCGTGTGTGACCTGGACAGCTGGTTGCTGTTGTACTGTTTCCCACGAATAACAGTGGTAGAGGTCTTGGACCTAGACAGTTGTAAACTGTTGAACCCCGATCCAGGGTGTGGATCATTTTTATATAAACTTTTGAGAGGACTGAGTCTCGGCTTGAGACTGAACCTCTTGGTTACATTTGTTGTGCCATCTCTTTCAAAGTTTTATTCCGCTGCTAATCACTTTAAAACCAATACTGTTTTTAAAGTTACTTTGATAATTAAATTAGCAAGTGTTTATGTTAAGTGTAGATTAGTAAGTTAGTTTCAAAAGATAATCATACACTCCTGTATTGATTACCTGGGAATTAATCAATCCCTTGAGAATCTAACAGAACCTCTACTTTAATATAAATTCACTACAGTTTAATTTATTATTTTATTTGGGGGTCTTTAAGACAGTGTTTTTAAAGACAAAAATTTTAATTGGTACTCAATTCACCCCCCTCTTGAGTAAACCACTCCGACCAATAGTATTTTTTACCCTTACTGATCATCTGATCTCACCCCTTCTTATGTTTCGTTTTTTCCAGGACATGAAGAGGTATCTTATGATTGACCTGCAAGGATAATATTAGAGTGGTGGATGTTAGCAATGGAACTTTTATGTTTTTTTTATTTCAAGATATAATTTTGAACTTATATATGTATCTAGATTTTCAAATCTACTAAACTATTCATTATTTTAGGAAACAACTTTCATTTAAGAATGCCAATGTAATTTAATAAGTCATCATCTCTAGGAGACTGGGGTAGGGTCTTTACATATTTATAGATATGTTAGAACATTCTGTATCATGGTGTATCACAGAACTTACACCATAATGCATCCCAAATTATCAAGGGCTAAGATGCAAGGGGGTTGACCTTGTTGTAATGGGTCTAGGTAAAAAACACATCTTGAATACACATCATGGTTCATGGGGAGATCCTAGAAACAATAGTAAAAGAATAATAATAAATGGATATCACTAGTCCATATACTCTAATCCCTCATAAAAACCCTACACCATAATCGTTATTCCCTGACATAGTGAAACTAATATTTAAAGAACATCCTAGACTACACCTTACAAACTACATATCATAGTAGATCCATTATATCAAAACTAACTTAGAATTTTAGAACCACCAAACCCATAAGATATGATATGGTATCAAACCACAACATATACACAATTTCCATGGAATATAACTAGCACCATGCTTTAAAATCTATACCCACTAAAAGAATTCACTTCTCGCAACTTAGAAATGACTTAGAATTAAAAAGGATAAAAATAAAAGCTTCTTTGTACAATATTCTATATATGAGGGTTTGATACATACTAAGTAATCGGTTAAGATATATGAAGGTGGAGTTTATGATGTATATTCTCTCCCCCTAGACTCACTTATCTTCTACCCGGTCTTGTTATGGTTTCTTAGTTCATGATTTGTGTCAATGATTCTCTTAACCTTCCTATTAACTACTTTTATTATGTCCCTTATCCCTTTTTAGTGTTTTTCTGTCCATTACATAGGGATAATTCAAATTCACATGTCAATCTTCTATTTTTTCTTGGTTTCTTATATGGGGTTTCTACCCTCTATTCATTTTTTTCACCCTCACCCTCATATTTTCTTCCAGTTTATTTCATATTTCCCCCTAATTTCATTTCATATTAAAAAATTACTTGAATCATATTAATTATAAATATTTCAATCTTTTCTGGTGTATTGATTTGGGGTAGATTTCCACCATGTATTGTCTGATCTTATCTCTTTCTCTACCTTTAGATCATCATTTAGAGCCTTACTTATACAATTTAGTGGTTCTTTCTTCCCTTAAGTGGCATTGGTTTGCCTCACTGAACCAATGGTGCCTTTGTTCTATTATTGTGTTCCTTTTACCCTTTATTGGACATAATGTAAATAGTGAACAAAACCTGAAGTTTTTTGTTGTATGTGGGTGTTGGTGTCAATAATATAAAATCAAGATATTAGGGTTTTGTTTCATGTGTCTATATTTTGTTATCTTACTTGATTTTGTTCCAATTCATCTTCATTTTTTATGTTCTTGCTTGTATTTACTCAGTTTTTTTATTCTATTATAATGTTACTTAAGTAATAGATATCTTTTATTTTGTGTATTTAGCCCATTTGTGATTAGGATTCAATATTTTTTAGATGGTTAGTGTTATACAAGGGTGTTTTTATGGTCATATGTTATAGTTTATTATTCTATTCAATTTCCCTAGAATTCAGTAACAATTCTTATTTTAGGATTATATCGAATTCTGTCTACATTGCTTCAACCAATGGTTTTGTGAAATATTTGATTGGTGGGTTTGGTTTCATTGTTAGTCTTTTTTTTTCTTTTTTTTCTGACAAAGAATACTTTTAGGGGATTTAGTATAAGATTATCTAATACTTCCAAATTAACGTAAAAAGTTGGATATGATTTAAAAAGTATAAAGAAAGATTCATTTAATGAGTATAATATGGGAGGCCCCATGAGGGATGATGTAAACATGAATATTGTTTTCTTAGAGTGAATTAATTTTAAAACATATTATCGAATCATATTTCATATGGGATTATTGTACAAAAAATTTGATGATGTGGTTCATGGGTCATATGATCACCTTAGGGGTTCTTGAGTGAATTCTGTGTGAATTATTTTTTTATTGGGTGACTAAATATTGTAATATACAAATGCTAGGATAAATAGAATAATAGTTTAATGTTAGTATGACTGAAGGGTCATTGTGTGAAATGTCAAGTCATGTCTTATTGTTGTGTGGTTCATTAGATATATGACCATCATTTTATGTGTTTTTTCATTATATGACTAGTATCTAATTTTAATATCCTGGGACACATGATATATATGTTGTAATGGGAATTATTTGTAGTCCAGATATGGTACATATTGGAAATAAACACATGATTTGTGTCATTTTATATCAAGAGGATATGTTATTGGTTATGAATTGATAATTTATTCAATTTTATTATCCTAGCCTATCATTCTATGATTTGAATATTACTATATGTTAGAATTAGAAACAAGGGGGTAAATATATTAATGGTGAAACCCCACCATATGTTTCTCTGATGAGGTAATCTACTGTGTGAATCAATTCATATGATATAGATATAGCTTGTGTGAGTGAAGATTATTCTAGAGGGTTGGTATTTGATTATATGGAAATGATGGTATACTGTTTATCCCATTTATTGGTTCTTTGTGAGCTATTTTTCTATTTTATTCCCCTCTGAGGAATTAATTTTTTCTTATCAAGGGTTATTATTGAATTCTATGGGAATAAAGAGGATCTATGATACCCTGATGTGTGATATTTTTTAGGGTTTTTCACTATTTTACCTCTATCATGATCATGATTCTATTCTATCACATTATATACAAGAATAGAGAATTTAGTTTCACTTTCTTGTGGAATATTTTCGTTTTTTATTTTTTTACAAATACTAGCTGATGCATGTATAGTCAAGCATCATTGTGGCTTAGTTTGAATAGTTTCATGCCCCTCCACATTGAGAAGGAGGATGGTGATGAGGTTCTCGATAATATACTCTAAATATCTTCATTTCCATAATATATCATAAATATTCTTAACATTTCATGACTATTACAGAACCCCACATTGAGCAATGAAGGATCTAAAGCATTTGAATCCTCAACAGAGTGTTATAGATCTTTATCAGTTCTATAGTGATCTGTGTTAATTATTGTATGATATAATTATCATGAAAATTGTAGATAATTGAGTGTATTAAATATTATAGAAATTTTTATCTAAATATATATAAATGGTAAGAAACATCATTTGTAAATACATATAGTAATCATGAAAAGTTTAATGAAATAAATATCTTCCTTTGAAATCATATCTTGAGAGCTTGTCTAAAAGTTACATTAAATCATTTCATCCGTTGTAAGTGTGGAAAGGCTTATATTTGAAAGTATTTGAGGGATAAATATATTCATGTTCTTCCTGGGAGGTTTTTAAAGTCCAAGTCCATGAAAATTGGTGTCAGAGGTGTGTTGAAGGATAGAATTCAAGTATGGAAATCTCATATCTAGGTATTGTGGAAAAGAAAGAGACCATGCCACCCCCCCACTAAGAATATTAAGTGATAGTCTCATGAAACCATGTTTACAATTGAGGATAATCTCATATGGGTAGATAGGAACCTTCCCATCATGAATAAAAGGCTCAAGATTTTTGAGGGAGTTGATGATGAAGGGAAACCTGGCATGGTTGGGCTATATAAAGCATTATTCAATCATAAAACATGGTTGGTGATAATTGAGATGAATTCCTTGGATAATTCCATATATAAGTATTATTTAGTGGATTAGAATAAATTTTCATTGAAAAAATATGTATAGGTGGTGTCCATGTATGAAAAAACTCTTTAGAAACTTAAGAGAGTGTGGTCTAATTACATCTGTGAGAGGGAAAGTGTTGTTATTGAAAGGGGAACACAAAATATTTATGTACATATACCATGTTAGTCTAAAATAAGAGAGATTCTGAGGAGGTACTCAAATTCCTTTTTATTGTTGATAATAACATTGAGTTGATTGTATTGATGCATGATATGATTCATGTGAATACCTATGTTCTTTTATATAGTGATGATGCATCTATATTGTGGAGTATAAATTACCCTGATATAAAGGATGGTGAAAAAATATTATATATTGGGATGAGTTCAAACAATGGATGTATACATTGTTCTACAATTATAATCATATTGGGAAGTGTGGTATAAGATGTAAACTAAGTCACATATGTGGATAATACATGATTATGTATGAGGGTATTATTCTCTTATGCTCTATGTAAGTGGAAATCTTAACTATGATCACTTTTATGATTACATTAATGGGATATACACATGGGCACAATAAGAGGTGATATTTTTTAGTCCTAATACCTTCACCTAACTTCTGTATTTCATTGAGTCCTTGATGGAAAACAAGAAATGTGTTGAACCCACTGATCCCATGAAGGACTACAAGGGTAAAGTGAGGGATACTAATATAATTGGTGGAACTAGGATTCCCATGAAAATGGGAACTCCATGGAATACCCCAAGGGAAACCCTAGAGAGGTAAGTGAATATCAAACATGAGGATTCTGCCTTTTTTATCAAATTTATCAATGGAGGAATTATCCCAAGATAAAGGCACTCATTTTTATTATTTAAGGGAAGGAAGATATTCCCAATGAGATGAAAATGGATAAATAATGAATCTTCAATGCATTAGAGGTGAAAACCCCACCAAAGAAACCGAAAATATACTTGTTGTCGTATGTGAAGGTAGATTTTAATTCAAATATTTCATTTTAAATTATTTCAATTGGTCAAACACGTAACATCATGGTCGAATATGAGGAAAGTTACCTGGTCTAGTTGTATCCAAGATAACTATTCAAATGAAAGATGTTAATGCCAAACCTAAACCTACATGTGGCATTGTATGAGGAGTTACACTTGTAATTTGTAATTAATGGGAGTTTTTAACATCATGTAAGTTCACATGGATGGCTTCACGATACTTTTGGAGATGTAATTCCCCATGAAATAAATGTCTATTATGATACTATACTTGGATAAAATGAAAACCATGGAAGAGAAGATACCATGAATTATGATGAAAAAGGAATGTGTCCATAATATCTTTTTTTATATTATAACATGAATTTTACGAATTGCATCAAGAAGATAAAGGATAAATTATTAGTTTTAATAAAATAAGATGTGCTAGGAGACAAAAACTTTGAGTTTTTGAAAGAGGTGAAGGGAATGCTAATGGATTTTAACAATTTCATGCCCACAATAATTCCCATGAAGTTACCACCTAACGTAGAGGGAAATCACTACATTGATTTAGTGGGGGAGTAAAAAAATATTACGTGAAAACCTATTGAAGGGATCCACCTAAGTTTTTTTAATTTACAAAAGTAGTTTAAAGAAATCTTGGATACTGGAAAAATATGACCATAATAGTCACCATATAGATCACCCATGTTATTCAAAAAATAGAATGATGGATCCTTGATTATTTGTATAGAATATATATAGTTTAACAGTGTAATCGTTAATAAAAATTATCCTATCCCATTTTTCATAGATATATTTAATCAGTTGGGAAAGGCATGGGTACTCACAATTCTAGACATGAGGTCAGTGTACTATCAAGTTCACATAGCCATGGAGGATGTGCTAAAGACATCATGTGTGACATGTTATAGTTAGTATGAGTTATTGTTTATCCTATTTGGTTATAATAACACCCAAAATACATTTTTAACTTTTATGACCAGCCTTCAATCCTTACTATAGAAATTTGTTATAGTTTACATCGATGAAGTTGTTTCCTACAGTGAGAAAATTATGGGCCATATAGATCAATTAGAAATTTTGTTCAAATTATTGAAAGAAATTAAGTAATATGTCATGAAATTGAATTGTTACTATTTGGGGTGATTTTTGGGACATATGATCAATTTTGGGAAGATCTTGATAGAAAATTCTAAGGCCAGTGATATAGAGAAATTGGAGGGGCCAACCAAGGATCCCATATGGATATCTTTCATTGGGTTGGTGAACTATTATTGAAATCTCATATATGAATAATCTAATAAAAAACTCAACTAGCTGAATTTCTATATAATAATAATCAATGGATGTGGGATGAAAAATGTGAGAAGGAATTTGAATGATTGAATAAGATAATTATGGAAAATTTGGTTTGTGTTTAGAAATTTCGAACGAGTGTTAAAAGGTACACACTAATGCCTCAAAATATTTTATTGGGGGCGTTGTCATGATTGAAATACACCCCAAAGCATATGATATCTAGAATTTTTATGACACTAATGGGAGGTACATGGAACAATAAAAATATATGACAACTGTAGTGGAACATCATCGATCATGGAGACACTACGTCCTTGGTTCCAAGATTATTGTGAAGAATAACAATGTCACTATAAACTACTTCCAAACATAGAATAAGATGAATTCGATATAAGAACGGAGGTAGGATTCCCTATATGAGTTTGATTATTTATTGGAGTAAAATTATGGGATAATGTATGTGGTAGAAAATGTGCTCAGTAAAAAGACGGTGTTCATGTCCATATCATTCATAGATGATGGAATCTTGGACATGATCAAAGGAGGCTTAAATCATGATCCTACACCAATGAATGTATAGGAGCCTATAGAGGATGGTAATATAAGGATATTTTGGGATGTTTTGGGAATTATTTAAATTACAGGTAGGAGGATATATATCCCATATTGGTGGAATTTGTTTTGTGATATTCCAAAATAATTTCATGAATCAAGATGGGTAGGACATCCATGGTAGAACCGAGCTATGGTCTTTCTAGGGAGAAAATATTATTAGATGATAATAGATAAATTTTTGGTTTATTATGTGATGGCGTGTCTTGTATGTCAATGAAAAAAAGGTGTATAATCAGTTCCTAGATTATTGTTGTAGTTATATCCTATAGTATACTGTTAATTGGAGATAGTGACCTTGCGATTTATCATTACACTACCAATTTCTAATAAGTATGGGACTAATATCATGGTTATTGAAATGTTATCCAAGTATGCCAAATTTATTCCCTCTCTATTCTATGTGATAAATGATCTCAAAGAAAGGCCACTATTAATTCATGTGGTAATGTTTTCAGGGATACCATGACATATCGTTGATGATCAGAATCCATACATTATAGATAATTTTTAGACAGACCTCTTCATATTTTTGGTATTCATGATCTAGTATATATGATTTTTCACCGATAGATAGGCGACCAGACAGAGATAGTGAATGCCTTATTAGATCTCTATATGAGGAACATTGTGAGTGGTAACCTATGAGATATGGATAATTTACTTAATGTTTCCAAATTATAATAAAACTTGAAAAGGAGTGTGTCTAGGTGGAAGGGTCTATTCGTGGTGGGATTAAAAAAAACCCCTCACACCTCACATAATGGTACTTTGGTAGAAGAACCAAGAAAGTATCCATAAAACATACTCAAAGGTAAAATAGTGGAATGAGAAGCAAAAATTGATAAGTAAAATCTTACACTAGGCATCCAATAAGATGAATAAGTTGTCTGATAATTGTGAAGGAATGTGGAGGACCCGAGTATATGGGTTTCAATACAGGAACCAATTGTGATCATTGAGCCATATGAAATGGAGGTCGATATCATACTCTAAGATCAAAAAATGCTATGATATAGAGTGCCATAGACGAAGGATAACATGATAAAATTTAATGGATCACAGGAGTTTAAGTAAACGTAGAATCATATATAAAAATTTTCAAATTCTAGATGCTAATTGATGAGTACTGTCAAGGTGAAACAAGGGAATCTCTAGGATTGGTGGGGGGAAATTATACCCCACCACATATAGAGGAGGTATGGTGTTGAGTTTCTATTGAATATTCTAGTAATATATTCTTGTACAATATATTTTATGAATATTCTAAACTTTTATGGAGTATTAAGGAACCCCACCTTGAGAATAGAATGATTTAGAACATTACAGACCCCTATTAAAGGTTATTGATATCTAACTATTATAGTGTTCCCCATGTATATTCTATTAGTATATAATTGTCATGAAACTTGTGGATAAGTAATATTCTAAAATGGTTCAGAAATTTCCTTCTAACTCTATATAAAGGGGGAGACACCTCATTTGTAAAACTCATAGAAATAATAAGAAATTGAGTGTGATAGAGAGCTTTTATTGCAATCGTGCCAAAAAAATTTTGTCATGAACATCCCTTATAATGCTTACTTGCATTTTGAGTGTGGAAAGGCTAAATGCAGATATGATTTTAGGGAGAAATATTATTGGTTTCTACAATAGGTTATACAAAAATGCATTTACATGAAAATATTATTATTTAGCTTGTATGTTTTCTATTAAGTGTTATGGATTTTGAAATTTATTGATTCATACACTCACATATATACATTGAAACATATTTCATGATCATGTTTGGTTGCAAAAAAATTGTGTTTTAATCTCACACCCTTCATGTGAACCTTGATAAATGTGTAACCATTGTGTTTATGATGTTTTTAATATAAGGGACCAATGTTAGAGGATGGAGATTGGGTAGCTTGTTGAGCATGAGGATATGATTTTGAAGTATGTTTGTGTTACTCTTATCATTAATGTTCAGTTGTTTTTAGTTAAGTTATTTTCTTATGATTCCATGTTTATGATTTACCCAGTAAAGGGAAATATAATGGATGCATGACTGATGTATTGTTTTTCTTTGGTTTCAATTTTCTATTGTATGTTTCATGTTATTTTAATGAGTATTTATATGATATATTTTCATATATTTCCTTGTTGTGTATTTTTTTCATATATAGATCATTATTGTATGGATATGATACTAAGAATATAAATAACCCATTGTCATTGATAAACCCTCGCCGATTGTTGGAAGATTCCTAAATCTAGGGAAGAGTGCCTTATATTTGGTTAATTTCACCTCATAAATTGTAAACCCAGTCTTCATTCCATGTTGAGAAATTTCACAACCCAGATGTTATATTTGGAGACACATTAATGAAAAAATACATTTATTTTTAAAGTAAATATTGATAAATTTTATAAGTTTCTAAAATTTCATCATTTGAATAATGGTGAGGAACATACATAGAAAAAAAAAGAATATATGTAAGAGATAGTTATTTATCATCATAATATTAATTCGCTATAAATGATCCTATGTTTCTATTAATTTATTAGTCAGAAAAAACATGATATATTAGAATTTAACAATTTATACATCACCATGACTCCAAACATTTTTCTTAATAACATATAATGTTATAGTATACTTTGTTTATGTAATATGAAAAAATATTTAATTAAAACATTACTATGCTTATCTCCTCACTTTTTTCATTTAAAATTTCTCATTTAACATTATAAACCACAAAAAATACTTAACTAAGATCAATTATTTAATATACTATCATCTATGTTACTCTTACGATCAATATTTCCTTAGGAAAAAAATAAGAATCTATCCAATGTTTTTATTAAGTACTTTGGGACACTCTTGATAACAATGTTATTATTTTATGTAGAATATTATTTGTATTTAAACATTATAATATGTTAAATAATGTATAAAAATTTATACTTTGAGGCTATATAACTCGTATTAAATAAATTGTTTTTGTAATATATCTTCATAAATATTCTTACTTTTTATTGAGGTACATTAACCATTATGTTATTTTTTATTATATATATCACATACATTTGTAGGGAAAAATTTATCTCTGACTAACTGGATAATTTATATAGTATTTTATATAAAATTAATAAATAATCATTATTTAAATACTGTGATTCTGATTTAACTTCTATCTTAGAAATTTTTTCTATTTTTTTGTCATGAAATTAATAGAGAAAAAATTTAAGTCCCGCAATATTATAAAACATTATATTATTTATTGTGAAATTACCAAGTTTAGATAAAAAAATTATTTGTTTCTATTGATTATTTAAATAGTAACCGATATATTCTATAGTATAACCAATAAGTAAAATGTTTCAAATTTTACAACTGGTGTCACACATCACATGCTTAGTTTAAATAACAAAATATTTAAAAATAAAAAATAATTTCACAATCCATATACCATACTATTTCATTTACATTTATTTTAAAGAAATGTATATTCTTTTAACATGGCCTCAAAATATGGAATTCCTAAACAATGTATGTAGCAAAATTATATTTTTAAATGATTAGTTTACTTTAGTATTAAGTATTCTCCATATCAATTTTATCAAGGTTTTTCAATACTCCTTATATTTTTCATTTTATAATTTTCTTGACACATTAAATATTTCAAATAATCATAACTTATATCCACCACTTTTATGTATAATAATTAAACCATACATTCAATATGTAATAAGTATAAAAAACAAATTCTTCTTTAATTTCCCCAAATTAAAATTTATTAATAAATAATGGTTTCATTTTTCAAATGATTCAAAATCAAATAATTTCACCAATGAATCTTATGGGATATATTTTCATTTATTATTTATAGGATAAAATATATAATTAATTTTATTTTTAATAAATAACTATGATCTTCTTATTTCATATTTCATATACTGGACTATCCATGTCTAAAATAGTAATTATTAACCATATATTTTGATCTTTATTCTATTAAATTGAACTATTATTACACTTAATCAAAAAATACCTTTATTATTAAAAAGTAAATAAAAATAAAATTTCTCTATAGGGAATAATAAAAAAATTAAAATATAGAACCATTATTTCTAGGTATGTTGGTAGTATTTACCACTTTAATGTATTAACTCATTTACTCATTGCATACATAGATATTTATATCAAACATAATAAATTTTATATTCTATATAAAATTCACTATACACTCACACTAACATGTAATGAAAAACCAATATCACATACCGTTGTTTCAGATAAGAATGAAAATTTTCTATAATGTATAACTACTTTATATTTCCATTCATATTATTTAGAACACTTTTAATTTTATAGTAAGAGTCTAAAAATCTATTACTAAGAAATTTATAATTATTATTGATAGATTTAAATAAATAAATCAACATTTTTTAAACAAGAAAATATAAATTGGATTTTTCAAGTGACTATCAAGACTTACAAGTCATCAAAGATAATTTTTATAGAATATACTCCAATGTAAATGATAACCCATTTTACATGATATTTATTAGTGTTATATATGCCATATTTCAATGGGTTTTGAGTCTTCGTTATCATTTATATTTCCCTTATTTATTTAAATAAAAAATTATATCAATTATATCATAAATAAATCACGGATAGTTAATTGAACAAAAACTTATCTTAACCCATATTATGGATATTTAGACAACAATTCCTCGAAGCCTATAATAATATTATGGATTCCTAGACAAGTGTATCTTAGATTTTAATGTAAAATGTTTTACTACACATAAATACATCTTTTTCATTACTCTCAAATCATAACTAATATATCATATGATACTTACACAATACTATACACTAGTAATTAAATGTTTCATGACCCACTATTACATTATGATTAATGAATTGAAAATTTTATTTATTATATTGAATCTAACAAAGGGTACTTTTAGACAATTTAAATTATCTCACCATCCAATTAAATTTATATCTAAAGTACATCATATCTCACATTTTACCTATTTTTCTATTTATATTTAATGATTTTATTAATATATTGTATATTTATCATCCAAATTAAAACACCCAAATTATAATAATGTATAACTTTTATAAAACTAATAATTTTTACTATGACCCCTCAATAAGAATTTAGATGTAATATTATAGGACTCTTCATAAGCATCATCTAAAAATAATACATGAAACACATTCAAGTAATATATTAAAATACTATGAAATTTAATTCCTAATGAAAATAATATCTTGTGTAATATCTAGTAAACCCTTAGTAATCCAGATATGGCCCCATCCCCAAAGCTAGTAAAAAATATTACCCAAAGTCCCTCTATTGATAGATTATTAATAAACAGTAAATTAAATTTCTAACATGACATTAATTCCATCTATGTATGAATTATTTTATAATCTATAATTTATAATTATAACAATCAAAACCTTAAATTTTTTTATAAGAAGTTAAATCTAATGTGTATTGTAACATATATCCCATTAAATTCATAGAAAGATATTTGATAGGAGAGTTTCAAAAAAATTAAATAAATTATATAGATATTTTTAATATGAACTTATCATATATATGAGTCTATAAATATGGAATAAATATAAAAAATGAACATTTAATATATTTAAAATTGAATCTTATGAAAATTTAGTGGTTTAAAAAATACACTTATGATTATTTTACATAATTATAATTATTTTATAGTTTATAAATACATGAAAAATCCATGATCAATTTTTAAATTATTTGTTTAATAAAATATTTCCTTTTTAATAATTACATGAAATGTATAAGCTCTTTCATATTTATAAAAATATAAAAATCCAAAAAAATAATATTGGTACATTTTAATTCATATTATAATTTCATATTTTAATGTAAATAATTTAAATAATTAATTAATATACAATTTTATAATTTTTTCCCATGTAAAAATATACAACCCAAAATCTCATCGACAGAAATACAATTTTGTACACTATAATGTTCACCTAAGATATGGAATGGACTAGAATATCTAATATTATAGGAGGTTTTTTTTGTTTTTTTAGAAACTATTTATATCATATACAATAATATACCTTACATCCTTGTCTATGATATACATGATATTAATCATTGGCCTTTAACATGGAGAAAATATCTTATATTGATATAATATATTAGAATAATATACTGAAAATCAATTCATGTTATACACATGAGTAATGTTATCATGTCTTAGGCTTCACATTTTACTGGTCATGTTGCAATCACATATAGATGTATCACTATATTTCTCCATATGATAATCCAAATATCCCATTTGAACTATATCACACCTAGAGATATAATTTTATCATTATAATGATATGATCCGTTGTTTTTTCAATAAGAGAATAAAACATATCATAGAAAATGATATCAAATATCTTTTTCCATGATATCATGATTATAGGTCAGGATTAGGCTACATCGTATCACTACAAATGATAACAATATATCTCTACCAATCATATAATTTCATTTTCATAGTTTTAGTGTTTTCTTAAAATTATTGATTTCTTACAAATTTTAATCGATATGGATATTATAACAGTAATGGGTTTTGATATATTTTATAAAGTACAAATGTACTGGAAAACAAAAAAAAACTTGATATATTCTTATTTGGTTTTAAGAAATAAATATCATATGAAGAAAAAAATATAAATAAACACAACCTTTCTCAATTAATAATTTAATTTTTATAATATTTATGTGGATATATAATAATTACTCAAAATATGATTTTCTCTATAGGTCGTTTATTTGAAATGTGAACCATGATTCTCAAAAATATAAATTTTATATTCACCATGACACGAAAATACCTCAATATATAATTGAACAGTAAAGAAATAGATATTTTGAAAATAAATATTACTTTACTGAATCCTCGCATATTCATTCATGACATTAGATATCATTTTAAATCATTAATTAATTAATGAAAGAGAATATAGTAAGTATAATTGTATCAAAAAACATTATTGATAATTTTAATACATTTAATATGTATTTTGAAAAGGTTTTTTTAATCCAGTTACCATAAAATAGTTAATACATCAAGTTATAAATCTATTTGGACACATAATCATATATTGTGTTGACCAAGAATAGTGATACTTTATGTAGAGGAAGAAATGTTTCCAATTTAGTTGTATGGTATAACATATCTCATTCCTTAAACAATGTATAGCACATAGATCTATTTTAATTTTATCATTTCCTATGTTAATTTCCTAAAATATATTAATCTTTCAATAATATTCAGTGAAATTTATTTATCTTTATATATAATACACATTCATGGACATGTTATCTTTTTTATGATTGGTTATAATATAACACAGCACCCCAATCAATTTTTCAATGCTTATATCTCATGGGATGCTATGAATTTTTTCTTTTTGAGGATCGTGACACACTATGTTTGGATATCATTGTAGTGAGCATTAAATCATGGATAAAAATGCATGTTTTTTGTTTATGTCACATTTATATTCCATTTTCTGATGTTATATCTCATTATCATTTTATGTTATAATATTATAACTCACTAGATAATGACATAATATCCCATATTGATTATAATTTTCATGTTTCCATTTAATTTTCCTTATTCAAGAATTTTACCTCACCCACTCTTTTTATGTATAAATATAAGGATTCACATAGATTAAGAAGACTACATGTGATTATATGTATACTATTTTGAAGGCCTAAATAAATGTACACCTTTTTTTAATAAATTTTTTTATTATGAACCTAATGTTCAATGAAACAATATCTTAATTTTTTTTTTATAATTTCAAATTCTATTTTTGTGAAAATTTTATAAAATATTATTAATGAATCTTGGGTCATTACTACTAGTACCAAATCTTGGATTAATTAGTTTTGGGGATTGTGTTAATGAAATTAAAATAAATACATTAATAAAAACCTAGGTTGAAAAAATGTATTATAAGTTAAGGTATATTAAAATATTAAGACTAAATATTTTTATTAAATAAGTATCCTTATAAATTTCTTTATGTTTCTGTTAATACCCGCCAAATGAGTATTGAAAATTTTAGGATATATGAAATATCTGAAGCATTGGTTTGATTTTCACTGCAAAATAAAGGAGGGAGCAACATAGATACAAAGTGAGAAGGCTTATAGGTTATGTAAAGCACATATTCCAATGAAGAATACACTATCACAAGACCCTAGGAATTTTACACGTCCATATCATGCACTCTGCATGATCTAATAATGATCACATGAAGCCCCACTAGTGATTCCTTCTAGTTATTCAAATTTTCCATCAGATATTCAGCTTCATCATATGTATCCCTTATACTAATTATTCTTGATTCTATGAAGGATTCCATAATATTTCCTCCCATCAGGTGACATTTCAACTAATAGACACAAAACAATCACCCAAATACCCCTATAAAACAAAACCTAAAAATTTATAATCTTTATGGGATGAATGTTTTGTTTATTTTCACATGATGGGATTATATGGCTCATGATATTAGTTCAAAAATCATGTGATATAACTTGTATAATGTCATCCATACCACATCAATTCCATTTGTTATTTCACCTTCCAAATATGAAGGACCTCAGGTTTATCAGTTTTATCATGAGTTTCCCCTTCGGATCTACAGACAAATGCGGTAATTTTCCCTGAATATTCTCATATTTCTTTTGGATATCCATAATTATTCACAAAACTAAACACAAACAAGAGGAATAACCATCAAATAAAATTCTCTCACACTTTCACGAGCTCCATTAATGATCTTGTGATTCCGTAATAGGAATACAATGGTAAAAAATAGATGATCATGGGAAATATCATATAAAAATCTAGAAAAGGCATACTGTCATACCAAAGGAAGTTTTTTTGTCTTCATGAGAAGGTTGGAAGTTTTATGCATGATCAGTTAAAAGATCATTTTAAATCCCAATTTACATGTCGATCTCGTCATGAAAAGGATGCTTGACATGTTACCTCCACCATGTGAATGTTCTTGTACATGTCTTTTTGATTACGCGACGCCCTGATAGAAAATTGATGGGAGAAAACTATAATATTTTTAAAATAAAGTATCAAAAATTATATAACCTTATTATAAGGAAAATTATAATTTTATTCATGTGAAGGCCCTCTAAAGAGAAAACATGGTCTGAAAAAATTTCCCCAAACCATTCTCCTTTGATCACGTGAAATCCTCTTTTGGAAGTGTCTAGATCTCGTGATGAATCCCTAAAATGTCAGCATGGACTTCTGAACTTCCTTTGACATGTAAATTTTATTATGGAAAATACCATTAACAAGTCATGGGTCCAATATATATGGTGATGATGGAGTGATCTCGTAATATTTTTTTATCATGTGATATAAAGATAATGCCATGGATTCCCAAAATATGGTTCATGTGAAATGAATGATGAACCACTAACTCAAGCTTATATCTTCAATATATTCATCAAATGAAGTTGAATAGATCTTTTTTTGTGAGGCCTATAACCCCCCCCCCCCACAGTACCAAAAAAATAGACACATGAGAAAAGAGGTGAGAGAATATTTCTTATAATGGGAATCTATGAAATCATAGAGGCCATCCACCAGGTAAACCAGAGGAATAAATTTAGGGATTTTGTGTCTTGTATATATGTTTCACATGGTCACCCTATTAACCATGTGAAGGAATTTCATTACACTAACTATATTATAAAAATGAGTTTCCATATATAAACATTGGTCACTTGATATCTCAAAAGGATATTTCCTAAAAAAACATTGAAGCATTTATACGATAAAGGATTAAAAAGAAAGAATACTTATATGAAGGTGAATTTTATAACTTTCATGTTACAGGATGATGTATTTCACATGAACTATTCATTATTCATGCGATATAACTTTGACTTGTTATATGTGTCATGTGTCAGTCCTCCAAACATAACATCCATGTCACATGATGCCTTATGGATATGTTGACCATGTTATGCGATAGTACTGAGAATATTAGCAGAGCCACGTGACATCATTCATACATATCATACATGTCATGTGAAGCCCTCCAAACATATCAACCTTCATCACACAACACCGTTTAATGTGTGTGTGTCAATCACAAGAGTACTCCTTAGTCAACATAGCCACATAATTTGGTAATCCTATGATATGTTAGTCTTGATCATGTGAAAGGACCTAAACATGTCTTCTTTGATCATGTGAATATCCTAAGATATATTAGTATTTTAATGTCACATCCCTTTAACATGCCATATTAAATCATTAAAAGCACCACAAGAGATGTTATAACAATCCGGAAGTTAATAAAGATGTTCTAGGAAGAAAAAAAGGAGATGTAATATAGATACCTAGGATATTTCAGGTAGAAAATTAGGACATGTCAAGAAGGAACCATGGTAATTTCTGGAAGACACCCTGGATATGTGATATGGAAACCCAAAGAAATGTCATCCTTGCCTAGTAGGAGTACATGGGCATAATTCTTCATGCCATGTGAACCCCAAACCATGAGTCTTTGGATGTAAATCCTCTATACCTATAGGTAGTGTCCAAAAATCGGTTAGGAATGGATACTCATACAATATGATTGGTATTATAGGGTCTTTATTCTCTCTAGACATATTTTGTTGTCCACACATGGATCCTAATCATTATCTAGCAGTGGGTGAGAGTCAAATATATTCCAATGGGAATACAAATTGAAATAATTACCACTATTTCTCTGACATTGAAGACCATGTGACCCAAAGTCTCGTATTGTTTTATTATATGTCGTCATCCATCGACAGATTGGGAAGCTAATTGGGATTTGGGGAATCTAATTCCTACAATAAATAGTATATGTAAGATATCTTCTGGAGGCATGAGAACCATACAAGACACCCTATTATGGGTGAACTGATGCTAAAGTCCTATATCAAATTATGGGGAGTCTAAATAGTTGATATCTAGTGTTTCTTACACTAAGACTGAAACATGTGGGCTCATGGATTTTCAAAGGTCATATCATTGACATCATAAATGTACCCTAACAAGGGGATCATTAGTGTGTAAGAATTATTTAGTTACATTAAATGATTTCTCCCATACAAAGGCATCCAATATCATGTATGTCTTAAAGGAATTCACATGTCAGTAAACCCTAGGGAAATAACACTCACAAGAATTAATTTTTTATCCCCTCTCATCAGAGTATTTAGGGAAGATCGAACTGTGATGACACTAATTACTATTATAAGAAGGATGAATATTACTCCTTCATAAGGCCCAAGATCTATATCCAGTACCTATGTTCCCTCATATATATCCTTTCTGCAAGACATTAAACAATGCAGTTTGGGCTAAAATGAATTACATGGATTTTTATTATTTTTATAAATAGGATACATAGGGTGCCTCCTGATGGTTAAATCCCATCCAAGAAACAGTATTTATTTTCCTAAATAGTAGTAAAATCTATATTTCCTAGTTAGATGGAATCATAATATAAGCAACTAGCCTTTTCTAACCAATAACGGGAAATGGATGGATAACCACATATACATATAGATGGTCTCATTAATATAACCCCTCTATATAGAGAATTATTTATACACCGAATCATTTTATTAGGGTAACTATTCCTTTTTTAGAATTTGAAGGAGATTCATTAACATATAATAAATCTATAAGAGTGCCCTATAATTGTTAAAAATTCCCCCCAAAAGGGAGTGATGATCCTGAACTCCCATCCTCTTGACCAATGTGAGTTTCTAGGTGTCATTGGGTTTGAAACTCCAAATGAACACATGACTTTGGAAAAAAAGGACCATAAATTTGTATATATGTGGATCTTTTGTGAGTTTCTATGAGAGATGAAAATGGTTAACCTAATGAGAATTATTATGACACCATAATTGAATCCCCTACTATCAATTATCAGAGATCATACATCTCTATAAAGTAAGAAAAAATGGTAAAACTATTGTTTATTAATATAATGACACATATCTAAATCATTGTAGGCGTTGAAAATAATGTCTTTTAATCATAGTGAACCACACCCCCTCGCTAAATGAACCCAAAATGGCAAACCCAATGTGAATATCTCTAATAATTAAATTGATTGGTTGACCATGTGTCGAGCTATTTTTGTTTTGTGTCCCATAAATAAATGAGAATGGTATTCTTGTTGTGAAATCCATTAATAATAAAACATTACTAGGGATCCCATGAAAAAATTCCATTCTCACTATTAAAGGTCTACAAGAGAGAAATTAAAGAATTATGAACAGGAAAAAAATATTACTAGTGCATGGATGATTGAAAATGCTTCACACTTGCACCAATTCACTTATTAGTGGCTATGTTTCCTTTTTTTATTTATGACTGTAAAAAATTACCTTATATACATCTTGACCCAATATCATGTATTCATCAATATAATGTTCTTAAATATCAACTACAATAAAAACCTTAATGGTTTGCGAAACAAACTCACCCATATTATGCCTTTATATTCATGTGGAAAATGTAATGGTTTTGGAATACCATCAATATGGTACATTCACTACCCTAGAGGTTTCACGTAGAGGCCTCTGGAAACTAAATTTGAAATGTTTATCTCATTCAGGGAAAACTACAATGAAACCCATGGAACCTGTCATCACCACCCATTACTTATAAAGCTTACCCCCAGAGTGTGGATATCAACAGCATCTATATATTAGGAATTTGTATCAAAGAATTATCTATGGCTCCATCCTATTCCAGAAGCTATATTAGGGGGATTCAATCAACCACAGTCACCAAAATCATCCCACAAATGCCCCTCAGTGTCATGTTGACATAACCGCAAAATAAATTTCTACACTATGAAATCAGGAATGGGTAATAAGAAGGACTCACCTATTGTGGAAATATATGGATAAACATGATTTTTCATTTTTCCCACTTCTATAAAGGAACCACATTTGCATATTATGACATTATTTTATGAGAAGGCTCATATCCCAACACAATTAGACCAATTTTGCAGACATATTCCTCCAACAAGCATTGAGGAGGAACATATTCCTTTCCCTCACATGAATCCCATTGGAATATTCTGATGTAACAAGGTGAAAATGAGTGTGCTGATTTAACCTCTTCAATCAAAGACATCTTCATGTACATATTGGAGACTAAAAATGTGAAGGAATACATTATTTCATACACTTTTCTAAAGATTCACAATATTTTAGAAATAACTAAAGACCTATATTAGCATATTCATAAAAAGGTATATATTCAAATATTGAAACCAATCCCTATCCCAATATCCAGAGTAGTATATAACCTTGATTAGTACGTACATGTGGCTACTATGGAGAAATCTATCTTTATTTCTCTCATTAAGTATGATTATCAAAAGATTCAGGTAAAGGACGTGGAACATGACTAGGCACATATCCCCAGTCAAACGAGTGATCACAAGCGTAACATGGAACATTCATAGCGATAGATACACATTCTTGTTAAAAATAACTATCAGCATACCTCCAAGGCACAAGACCAGGCTTATAACCCCTAATTGACTGATTCTACAAGCTTAGTTTGGTACATGCCTTAGGATATGCACATATTATTCTAGAAAAATAATTGTGAAATGATCCAAATTTATAAGATTGAGTTCATATCCCCTATCCAAATTAATTTCATCCATAAAATATGAAAATCATCTCAGAGTAGGCTCATATCCCTATAGATGAAGCAACTCGATATATGATAGTAGCTTACAGATGCCATGATAATATCCCAACATCCATTGATGAAGGACTGCAATATCATCCTTTAGAGGCTATACAAGAGGTGTCTCATATCCCTCCTCTAATTACAGAGGTCGTTAATCATATTCCAATTGGGAATGTATATTTGTGTTAGGTATATATTCCCAATTGATCTAAAATTGACCGATATGTCCTGGAAACCACCAAATGGCAGGATCATATTCATGAAGATCATACTGTCGATTATCGGTATACTCTATTAGATTCTATCCTATAGGCTCAAATCCCCACATCACCATATGGTTGTCAATATATTCCTAAAACCTCAAAACAATTGACTCATATCCCTACACAATCTCAAAAGGTAGTTCAGTATACTCCATCCATTACAAAGAATGGGGACCATATCCTTAATATTGTCAATTCATATGTCCTTGAGTATTTTGGATTCATATCCATAACACCTAGAGGGTCTATAGACTCTTTAACTAAAGTAGAAGGTGAAATATACTTTAATAGTCATCCTTGCAAAAATTATATAGAGGGATCACAGTAACAATACTCTTATCATCCTCCATGATCATCCTACCCACAAAGATTTCTCTTTTAGGAAAATAAACCCTCACATTTCCTAGAAATATTCATATATATAGGTGCATAAAAGACAAACACCTTCATATTTCGAGGTACTCGAAACACCACGGTTGACTGTATATAGTTCCCCACAAATGATCAGAAGAAATTCATCATGGTTAGTAGGCTACCTAGAGAAATAATCTCTATGTTCTAAATAGGTTGATTAAAATAATTATAATGAATAATTGAATTACTTGTATATATAGAAAAATTCATTTAGAAACAACCACCCAACCATGTTCTGGACCATAGCCACTTCTAACTATGAGATTCTAAATCAGATAGAGAAGGACAACATGCATTGATTACACCAGAAATTATGGGAAACTCATCCATGGTAGAAGGATAAACACCTCCATTATCAAGGGAATGAAGGTAATATCCAAACCACAAGTTCACATTGTTGTCTGTTGGATATGGTTACATTCCCCAAGAGCCTGAAATCTAGGGATTAAAGATACTAAAAAATAACTACAAAGTGTTTGTCTCTATATCATTACAACTCTCTATTGAGTGACTTCCAGAGCACCATCAGATGTACGTATCTAAGGATTGAGAAAATATGGAGCACTGCATGTCACTTTGTCCCCAAAATGTAAAACATCTAAAGATATGGCATCCATTAATTGTATACCCATAAAAAATCATAGGATCAGGTAATTAATGATACAATTGATTGGTATAGTTAAATTTCTTTGCTTTGAAGGTGAATGGACTTAACAAATGGAGGTAGAGGGCCTCCAATAAACTCCAATGTTGGAACCCTAAAAAATGGGAATAAATTTCAAAAATGGAATCCAAAGTTGTGTAATAAATGGAATCGTCCTATCCAAAACAACACCAACTATAGGTATGAATTTCAAAAAGATCATACAAAAGGATAATTGTACCAAATCAAAAAAAAAATTCAATGGAATCCACCATAGCATTCATCCAGAAGAGAAACCATCCCACAAAGTAGAGAAAATTGTTTCTACCACTTATACAACTCAGGTAATCAAACACTAGTAAGGTCTAGTAAATTTCATTGGTAGGTGAAAATCAACCCCATCTCACATGGCTAAGGGAACATTTATCTTAACAAATAGCAACGGGTTCATCACACTCCAAGATGGCCATGGATAAATCAACAGCAGTTCATGATCAATCCCAACCCATAGGGAGGATGCATTTATATCTCAATTTTCATCTCATGAGAAAATAGACCCTCATTTGGAATCTCAAAATCCCCAAAACATGATCATAAATAGCCAATAATACCTCTAAATCATCCCAAACCCACAGAGTTGTGGGATTTTTTTTCATTATCATCATCTTATAAGGAATCAGGATAATTCTTGTTGGGAGGTGAATATTGATGACTGTCATCCAATCCATTCCTGCCACTATGTTACATACCTATGATATTTTGATCGTGTTCATAAAACTAGATCTGAAAATCCATTAAGGTCACTATTCATAGACTAAGGTAGGAGGAACGTACGTTAAAGGCAATCAATCACCACAATGGGTGTAAGAAAAAATGATCCAATATGGATAGGGATAGAGAAATTACCCCGATGAAACCCTTAAAGGGAGAGTAAATAGAGTAAAATCACCCTATTTTGTGTTGAGTAATGGGATAACTACCATTACCAAATACACCTCAATTAATTTTGTTTCCATCAGCATGAAAAATTATACAGACCAAGATGAAAAATGCACTGGAACACAATGTAGAAATTGTGCCATGAGAGGTAGGTGATCTAGACGCTCAAAATGAGGATACACATATATGGAATTAGAGAGTGAACCATATCCTATAACCATTGAATGATGAATATCCACCTCCATTGTCAAATAATTCCATAGATAAAGGGAATGGTGGGGCCACATCCAACTCACCACCCAGAAGAGATAAAAATACATTTATAAATGAACAAATGGAATATTATGAGATTGAGAAACAAAATACCAGACAACACAATGAGGAAATACTTTGGTGGGACAATTGGGTACTAGTGACAGCATAGAACCTCCTCCTTTAACATTTATTTTGGGTCTTGGCTCTCTAGATACCACCAGTTGCCCCGCAAACACGTGGTCCCCACCCTGGGGCCCACCCATGTGCCTGAACTGGTCATCTGACTAATGAAATTCCCCACAGGCCAACACATGTCCTTTCCAATTTTCTTTTTCCTCACTCACACACACCTTGGGAAACATCCCAAAAGGTCACCTTTCCTGATCACTACTCCAAGCCAATAACTTTTAAATGTGGAGTTCTAATCAGGAATGCTCCCAAAAAAGAAGGTAAAACTTATTGAAATAAGTCATATCTTTTATTCATTTAATACTTTATCATTCTGGGGCGATATATTCACCCCCCCCCCCTTATAGCACAACTTCATTATTGTGGTCCCTACATCTCAACCAAGGCAGTGAACCGTACTTAAGGCTGGGTTCCTCATCTGATACCAAATGTGACAACTGGGTCCTTGTGACAGCACAAACACCCCATATTTAACATTTTCTTCATTTTCTGGTCTGCCTGGTACCACCAGTTTCTACACAGACACCTAGTACCCACCCTAGGGCCCGCCAACATGCCTGAACGGGTCATCTGACTAATGAGAGTCCCAACATGCCAACACATTTCCTTTCCAAGGTGCTTTTTCCTCACCCAAATGCACCCTGGTAAACATCCCAGAAGGTCACTCATCTTGATCACTGCTCCAAGTAAATCATGCTTAACTATGGAGTTCTAATCAAGTAGGATCCTGAAAATAAAGGTGTACCTTATTGACATGAGTCTTATCATTTAGTCATTTAACCCATTATCATTCTGGGGTGTTACATTAGGGGAATCAGTCTTGATGAGTATCATCCTCAAATATAGAAAAATATCACATCCACCCACATATAAAGAGAGAGATAATCAACCTACAAGAGAGTCATCTAATCCTTATGATAGCTCTAGATTATAGAAATTAGTCTCTATAAATCATGAAGTCAAGGATGATAAATAATTTCCTCCATTACGGTGACAATACCTCCACTATCAGGGTGGCCTTTCATTCCTAGAACATATCAAGAATTTGTGGGATATGAAAATTTATCCTCCTCATCAATCCTCACCCAATCCACATAGATAGGAGGTAGTCCATACAATGGTACCTCCAAAACTCCTCGACAACATAAAATCCCTAAATACATGAAAGGATCTATTGAAGGGAAGAATACACCCATTCAGGTGAAGAGGAATCTATATCCTAAATAGGTGGAAGACACTTTTCCATCTCCCTATTTCAGAAATCCTATCTTCCTACCCTTTGATGGTGCATGATATCCGGAATATCATTTAAAACATTTCACGTCTTGATTTATCCTGATGATGGTCCCTCAACATTAGCTTAAGGCGACCAAACAAATATGTTTTATGTAGACTTTTGTAGGAACAACCTCCATTTTGTACAACATACTTCTAGAAGGACCCATGGCTTTATGGGAAGAACTTTGTCATCAATTACATTATCATTGATTGTCCACGATATGGAAATTAACAATTTCCAACTTAAAAAATTGCATACTTTGTGAAAATGAGTGTGTTTCTAAATTTATCACATGATATAAAGGATTAAAATTTTCACTTATTATCCCTCTCCCACATGAGAAATTGATGTTAATCTGTAATTAAAATCATTAGGATGAGATGAAAAATACATTTTATCCCAATTTACTATCTAAGAAGATTCGACGAGCTCACATAGGTGGCATGACATTCATTTGATTCCATTTGGAAGATCAAAAATTAATCTCTATTCCTTCCCTCTGTATAATATAAAGTCATGGTCAGGTAGAGACTACTTTTGTTACCCACAAACTAGTAGTAGCATCCATTCTATATCATCCCATGTTATTGGACCGAATAAAATTCAAAAGGAAATTAAATTTAAATATGGTGTTTGTTTCCTTTTCAAAATAAAACCACATAATTGAATTCTATTATTAGGAACACTGGAATGTGTTTTTAAGAATAGTTTAATGTCTAAGAGGTATCCCTGGTGTTTGAATGGGTTTCAGGATCCTCAGAGGCCAAAGTACCAATTTTATAAAAATAAATATTGAATCACATTATTTTATTTAACTATTTGGCATCCTATAATTAACCATGTGACCCTCTAGATGCAATAGGCCCAATTTTTGAAACTAGGAAGGAGGGCTCTCAAGGATATGCAAGGCTCTATATTGTTAAGTAGATGTTGTGCAGGGGTTGTGGATAGTTTTTCAAATGCTGAGGCTAGGCCTGCACGCTTAGTTCCATTTAGTTAGTATGTGACTACTATTTATCACAAATATGGTCAAAGTACTAGGGAAAATCTTGTGGGGTCTAGTTCTTATGTTGTGGGAGTTTCATGGTTGGTGCATGATTTGTTTAATCATGCAGCCAAACCATGAAAACCAGAAAAACAAAGTGGGATTTCATTTTCTTTACATTAAGAATTAAAAATTTTATACCCATATACTCTATTTTTCTTTTCTCTGGTGGATAGAGTTCTCTCCCTCTCATGTGAGGCTCCTCCTAAACCTAATATTGGATTTTCTCAATCACCGTTGTCTATTATTGAAATTGAGCACCATTGTCCCCATAGATTTTTCTTAGTAAGACTTACATTTCTCTAGCTCCTTTTTCTATTTAAATACTTCTATAGAATGTTAACATTGTGAGAGCTAGATCCCCCTACTTTTATATTGTTCATCCATTTCTTCAATTTCTCTAGTATCAGACCCAATCGAGTCTCGATATTGGACAAGTGAAGTGTCCTTGAAGTAATGTTGTTTTTCTAGCTTATTTTCCTTATGTTTGGTTTAATAATTAAATTGTCCCATTTTGTTGTACATCACATCCTTCTAGGGACTCCACATAAATGATTAATTAGTTTAAAATAAAAGGTTTCATATACTTAGTATGATCCAACTTAAAAGAGAATAAGCCTTTTGTTTGATTTCCTTGCCTAGATCCACTCAAATGGGTGTGTCTATCTTCTAAAACCATAAGGAACTTAACATAAAAATTGATAAATGACCTTAGGGGTGTGGTTTTACCTCGAAATAATGGTTTTTAATTAGAAACACTTGAGGAAAAATTAAACAACTATTAGTTGTTCCCTTTGGATTTGTTATATGTTTTAGGCCTTTGTTTCACACTGTCATGCTTTCAGCCTTATCCTCTATATCACATTCCAGATTCCATTAATTGTTTTACTCCTTGAAAACTACATAAATTGGTTGGAACACATGTTGAATTGGGTCTAATTCTGATAAATTTCTAGAATAATTGAATTGAATTGGAATCTGAATTAAATGGTTATGAGTAGGAATGTGTGACTTAAGCCTCATGTATTATTCTTTATACTTGTTTCTATTTTAATAAATGATTGTAAATGATAAATTTAATTGAGATAAGGGTATAACCATGAGTTATTCCATTAATACTTATGCTTTATACTCGTATTTCATTTCAATAGCCTTACTATATTACCCTTATGCTATGTGCCAATTTTTCCGTCTTAAAATAAATGAATTGGAATGCTTGGATATTGTGCTACCTATTATGTCTTTCCTTTTTTAGATCTAAGAGCAAACACATGTCCGGATTTAAGGATTCCATGGTTGGAATCTCCATGATTATTATTTGGAACTATTGGATGTTCCGAGAGTGATACTTGTCCTTCCTAATATGGGCTATTAGGATGGTTTATTACACTCATGGGTGATAACAGTTCCCTATGGGAGAAACTATAGACAGAATCATTAGAAATATATTTATAAAATGCTTTAGGTGATACTTGGTATCCTATATGAGATACCTAGTATGGGCTCAGAGGTTATTCTTACACCATGCCAAAGCCGATATAAGGATTTCTTTTATGAGTTACCTTAGATGGGATCTATAGTATTGGGTATTACAGAGGCACCTATAGTGAACCTAAGGATTCATTTATAGATCCCCTTGGGTGGGATCAATATTCTGATACTGGATTTGACATATTTCTTCCCTAGTTTATATATGACGTATTATTATCACATTATGAGTGTGTTTAATAGTTGTCATAGAGACTCATCCTCCAATACAAATCCCACACTTGGGGTCAGTTTGTACAAGATTATTTATTTGTCGAGACTCTTATACAGTTCTTACAACATTTTTAAATGTTACTTTGGTTTTGAAATCTAGATTTTTACAAAGAAGATATAAACGGTCGGGTATCTAGGTCGGACCCATACCACCATGTTTAATTTATTTAATCCCTTGATTTTACTACGATTAGAACATTTTCTATTTTTTATGCAAGAACTGGATTGATCTAGACAACATTGGTGGTGGTCTACTACGTATATCTCACACCCATCCCAGGCCTCCATGTCACTGGGGTACCCAAGCAGACCTTTTGGTTTTAGGATCAAGATCATTGGTTGATTACTTGGGTGGAGCTATGTACGTCAGATCTTAGGAGCACATGACTAAGCCAGTTCTTCATATTCTTGAAGAGTTATACTTTGGGATATTATTTCTTTTAGTCATGTCATAGTGTACTATTTTGGTTGGCCTCCTATATATTAGTGATTAACTTATGTAGCATCATATGTACATGCACGCACAGTTGAACGTTGGGTGTTGGCCATTCATATTTAGTTATTATTTTTATCTTCAACTACTTTGTATTTTTTTAGTGGTGCTTCCACTTATTCTTATTGTGTATTTACTATTATACTACTTTGATACTTTGATATTTATGGTATACACTCCGTACCATATCACCATCAAAAACATTCTACTAGCCAATTGCCTCTTGCATATGGGGATGTGCACTTGAGGCCATGTGGTGACCTGTCTGACAAATCATTTCATTGTTAGTTAGGATGAGACATTGCAAATTGGTATCATCACATTCTTTTTCAATGTCTTTCAATTTTGGGGTTATAAGAAAAGAGAAAAGTATTGTGTTGTTTCTTGGTAAATAGCCATGCCCAAGAGTGATCAACCCACGTATAGGGAAATGTCGATGTAGCTAGAGATGGAAATTTTGTTTTTGTTTGTTATTATAGTTGATTGATATTTCACCTTGAGTGGTTCGGATAGTTTCCACCACATACTGATTTATGTGGATTATATAATTATACCCATGGACTACTATGGGAAGGAATTAGCATTACATGCATCATTATATGCACATAAGGATTCACATTCCATGAATATTCCATGCAATGTTGATTTCATTTCTAGGTTTCTTGAAATTTTTTGATGTTTCTTGCATGTTTCATTACCATGCTTTTTAAATAAAATATTAGGAATTTAAATAAATATTTTAGTTTTTACCTTATCTGGTAATCGATTAGAATTCATGTTTTTGTAACATGATCAATGATTAATTTATAATGATTTTTAGGACAAACTACTTCAATGATTTAATTATCATGCCATTATTATCTTCCATGTCCCATTACGCAAACCATATTAAGGCTCGAGCCACAAATTCCCCAAGCCTGCCTCCATAGGCCAGGGGTTGGTGAAAATTGTCGAAGGCATAACTAAACTTGTGGATTCCTTTTCCTAAATTACCTGTACACAAACACCCACAAACACCTCCATTAAACAGTTTCAATATATAAAGAAACCTAATATGAAATGCATGCATATTTCTTTCCCAAACTATATTACAATAGATGTATTGAAATGAAGTGGGGAAAACATGTTCCCACCAAAAGAAAATTGTTAATGATTCTGACCTACTCAGAATGAGGGGAACACTACCAAAAGTAACTGTCAAATATATCCTTGGCCCATCTTTGGTAAACACCTTGATCAATCTAGATCACTATGTTCCATCTGCATTAGGTTTCTCAGAAGACTCCATCAAAATTCGTGTGGTTTGTAAAATGTAGAAAACATGTGTGGGAAAATTTGGTGTAAGGGTGAGTATAAAAATACTAAGTAGGATCCCGAAAAACACAAAAGAGAAGGGAGAGACGAAAATGAAACATTCCACTCAACCCATCTAGAGGGAACCCAAATGAGAGAGAAACTCTATCTTGAATCATCCTCCGATGTATATGACTATTCGGCTAAGTCAATGAAGAAACCCCAAAATGATAGTAAGGAAAAGACTATGTCCCATAGCTCAAAAAAACAACAGAGTGGAAGTAAACACTTCTAAACAAAAGGATCTTGACACTGTGAGAATTTGAGATTTTTTTTGTGTATTCCCTACCTATAGTAGGAGAGTAGACTCATCCATCTATGAAGAGATAAACACAAAAATCCTATAGCATACCCTACATGTAATCACCTCCCATGGAAGTGGAGTAACTGAAAGTAATGTATGGGAACATAAGTGGTAAGTATACTCAATCCTCAAGGGGTGTCAACCTAGAATGTGAAAATAATATGAGGGCTCCCAGAAATCACCCAGATTTACTCATATTAGACTCTACGTCTCATGAGGTTATGAACTAATTTCTAGAAACATGATCATACGTGAGGATCTGAAGGTAAACACCAAACAAGGATAACACACTCCATGAGCTATGCCATCCAAGGTGAAACCCATCTGATAGGTAAAATTCATCAGGAACATATATACCATTCCTAATGTTACGTACAAGAGAAAGTGATACGTTGGGAGAAACTTATATGATCCATATCTAGTTCCCAACACTAGAGTATCTTCTACTGCTAACCTACGCACTATGCAAGGATAAAGAAACCAAGTGGAGAGGCCCTCTCCTCACCACTTCCCTGCAGTTGGGGGAGCATTGCTATAAACTATGCACTATGTGTATCTTCTCTATAAGAGGGAATATAGGGACCCCACACATTTACATAACACCATAGTTGAGGGAGTAATAGCTCATATCTGACACATTAATCCTTTATCAATCCTTTTAAGAGGAAAATTCACCTCGATCCCTCAATGGAGAACTCAATCATAACTAAGTATCACACATATCAAGTGGAGGGGTCTTCTCCTCATAACTATACTCAAAATATTATGGTTCTCCACCACCAATGGATGTCCCACACCCTTGTACAATAGCATATTATAACTCCATAAATCGAGGACCCACACCCTAACATAGTAGGGGAGTACCACTCTATGATTAGAGGTCCCCCACACTAGTGTGAAATGGGTGTACAGACCATAGGCTAGAGGAACCACTCCCTTGCATGTAAAGGGAGTACCGAATCTACCAGTTCATTTACTATGGGGGACCCGCACCATGGTATGATAGGGAAGTACCGACTGCATGCTAGAGTACCCGCTCCCTGGAACTACAAGGGATTATTGACTCTGTGGGCTCATTTACTATGGGGGACCCAACACTAGTAAAAAACGGGAGTACCAACACCAGGATATAGGACTCTATCCCTAGAACAGTAGGGGATTACTGACTCTTCTGTAACATCTCATATGGAGGACCCTCCCCTGGTACAATAGGGGAGTTCCAACTCAAACGATAGAGGACATGCACCCATACATGGTTGGGGAGTACCCACTCTATATATACATTATATATGGAGGACCTTCACATTGGTATGTTAGGGGAGTATGGACTCCATGGATAGAGAACCTACATCCTAGCCCAACAAGGGAGTTACTACACTATTTTTCCAACAATTATGGAGGGATCGTGACCTGGTGCGGCAAGGGAGTCCTATAGAACTTCATAAATTATATGGGGAACATCCTCCCTATCCCATTTGAGAAGTACCCAAATTCTATTAATGATGAAGAAAATCCCACGTGCTTCCCTGAACACCCATGTCTAATGAACTCAATCACCACACATTGATACTATCGTCTATAGATGGTGCTAACTCGCATACACGGTTTTAGTTTGTGTCAAATGGGTGTGACTTGGTGGTGAAGGAATTCCTCTTCCTTGTGAGTCCATGGCTATGCCAAACCACATATCATCCAAAAGATCTACCCAGAGGTAAAAGTACCTACACCCATGGCATGGGGAGTCCCATATATACTAAATCAATGAACCCATGGAAACCCATGCCTTAATACTACAGGGTAGTACCAGACCCAATATCTCTTTAAAAACTATAGAAATCTCCATCATCGGTTAATCACCATTAAGAAGAGAGACATTCTTATCATGCTTTGTGTGGTAAAACCATCATGGGTAGCGGACCCAAACACTATTCCAATAGGGGAACACCACCATAACGGTCTAAAGAGTCATGGGGATTCACATCCTAAAGTTTAAGGGAAGGGTACCGACCCTGATGAAAAACTAGTTATTCACTCTGTTCCCTGCCTAATATTTTCACTGCTCCATAACCATCTTGATCAAAATAGGACACATTATACATCATAATCCGAAACAGAGGCCACCATCGCATTCTACGTGGAAACATACATAGGATAGGATACAAAAAATTATAAATCCAAGTCCCATGGATGGTGATTCAGAATGCGGAGGATATCAAGGAGATCCCCTAGGAGTGCACTAAATATATAGGGGCACACAAGG
Organism: Viscum album; assembly: GCA_963277665.1. Taxonomy (NCBI): domain Eukaryota; kingdom Viridiplantae; phylum Streptophyta; class Magnoliopsida; order Santalales; family Viscaceae; genus Viscum; species Viscum album. The sequence goes on from OY728141.1 coordinate 1,600,373,959, forward strand.
CATGTGATCCCACCCGAACATCTGGTCATCTATCTAGTCTACACAGTTTCCTATCTATTTAGGGGAACACGGTGTATATAGGTAGTACATGGTGTATCCCTCTTCAACCGGCCTATAGGTGTGTAGTTTAACATGTGTATGTGTATCATACCCCATGTCCATGTAATTCGGCCATGTGTTTATACACAACCATGTAGTTTTCACATGGATCCAAATCCATGTCCCATATCCACACGGATAGGGATACTACATTGTGTGTAACCCTTTTATGCGATGTATAGTCCCCAAATATTATCTTCCACAAATATAAAGGCATACATGCCGTGTTTCAGTAGAACACATGTCGTCTAGTCGGTGATTTCAGTTGGGAATGGCTGAAAAACACCTTATTCTCCCCCATTCAACCCAAAATTTTTATATCTACTAAGTAAGGATCATAATAAATTGAAATATAGCTCTAGAAATTTAGAATAAGGTGAAAAAAGGGATCATGAGTTAAAATCAAAACCGAAAAATTTGATGGAGAAATTCCAAAACTTTGGTTGAATAAAGCTCCCTAGTTCATTATGCTTCTCAATCTATTTACAATATGCCTCATAAATGGGGATTTAAAGAAATTAATTTGTATGATTCAGAATCAGTTTTGTTCATATCAAAACAGGAGAAGATGGTAGAATAATAGGTGTGACTCCTTTGGGATTGGGCACACCAACATGATGGGAGGGGTGAGATTTATGTTTAGGTAATTTAATTAACTAAAATATAATTTAATTAATTATTTCACCACAAAATGACCCTTCTTACTCACATCCATCCAAAAATCTCAACATGGACGATTTTATGTCGTGCCTAGGGTCAAAACATCATTTCGGACCCAACTGTGGTCTCTGAAACACAAACAAAGTCTCCGTATCAGGGTTATTCTTCTTTCTATGTGAAACTTCACGTTCATGAGAAAAAATATTTAAATTTTTTAAAATAACTATACCGAGGCTTCCTGAGCCTCAAATTCATATTCTAACTCAGTTCTTGGCTTCCAAAATATTCTTGGAAATATTTAAGAGTCTTATTGGTCAAAACATGGGGCTCTACATCACTAACACCTTTAATTATTTTTATCCTCAAAAAACCAAAATAATAGGAAAAGAGAAAAGAAAATGATATCTACCATAGAACTCCATTGATCATGGGCTCATCAAGGGTTCATGCAGGGATTTGAAGCACAGACATAGGGGAAACAATAATATCAATCAACTCTTATATCCATATTCTACTCGGAAAACATCATGTATCAAACAGGCACATGTTTCCTCAATTGTGACAAGTGGGAAAGCACTAGGAACCACAATCTAGCTACAGTCAGGGGGTCTAGTAGTGCACTCCCTCATTGACCTGAATCATATAATGAAAAACTACACTATCCTCATCCACCCATTGATAAAATATATAATGAACTCATTAAGAATCTTATGTTCAATGTTAACAATGATCATGTGAGGGTACTGACGAACAAGTGGGGAGTGTAAACTCATCCAATCATGAGAATCTAGACACGAAAAACATGTGGCATACCCTGTGTGTATTTTCCCCTTCTAGAAAGAGAGTAACCTGAACCAACAATACCACCACACCCACTTGTGTCATCTTAACTATGTATAGATAGTAGGAAACCAATTCATACTGTGGAAAATCATAGGGTCTAACTATAACACTAAAAAACGATTCTATTAAAGGCTCTGTACTGTTAAACCTGTCCTTGAACATACAAGTTGGACAGAATCATCCACAAAACCTCGATATTGTCCACTTTTGGTGGAACTAACTCACCCACACAGTTTTAGGTGCACCAAAGAAGTTTGTTTTCGTGAGGTAAGTACCTCCCTTTATCTGAATTTGAATCTACCATGAACAACTCCATCAATAGGTTTTAGAGACACCCCATGTCACCCTAGTTTAAACATCGAGTAGATAGAAAAAATAAAAGACTAACCACAAAATTGAATAAATATTGATACTATATAAAGTAGAAAGGAGAAAAGGCTTACCCTTATTCCACCTTGGAGATTCAAGTTCGAAGGCCTCTATAGCCTATAGTTTTCCTCGCCTACCTCCTCCATCTCTCTATGCCCAACATTGACCACCTCATGTTGTTATCCCTTCTCCTCCAACCCATCCACCATCTCATGGAACTACCTGGTCCAAGAACTACCTCTTCTTGGGTGGCCTGTCTTACATCTCCCCCTCAGTAGTATGGAGGTTAAGACAATCTCTAGAAGAGTTCCCTGATCATCACAAGAGTAACTCCTCCTCTCATGATGTTGACCAGATCCTCTGTGCTTCTCCGGCTCTACAGGCCCACATGACCAGGTTTGGGAAAGGGTATGCCTCATGTTCCATGATCCTATCACATGTCATCTTCCAGCTATTGTAGATTCCCTAGCCTCATGACTACCACCTTGTTCCAAATCCAATGGTTCATCCGATATAAATCTCTCTACTACCATATCTTTCTCCAATAATTTAGTATAGGTGGGAATGCACAATGGACACACCAACGCCCTAATCTCCCAGAATAATCCTTGATCGATGGATCATTCTCTAAAAACTGGATCCCTAACCATATCGAATGAGTATTGTAACTATTCTGTGAAGCTTTCCATGATCTCCGATATAGTCATGTTACACTACCGAAGCTGTAAATTCCCATTGATACTTACTGATCACCATGTGGATGGTTAGAACTCTTCCCTGAAGAGTTAGTTGAACTCTACCCATGTATGAATTGCCACATCATGGTACTATGTCCCTAGGATCCACTATCTCTCATTATAACCATGTAGAAGGATCTCTTTTAGGGCCACTATCTGATCGAAAGGTGTCCCCACTAGGATGGAATCACACATGACTATCTCAAGACATTTGTACACTCCCTAGGGGTCTAGATCCCCATACTAAAACAAATTTCACTACCTCTGGAAATCTGAATCAAACTCAGCCTACACACATCCTTGCCCTGAAATGCTTGCACAACCACCTTCTCAGCGGGTGGAAGAACTACTGACAGACCACAGGGAGGTATCAGCTCATAATTAGTGCCCTACACTAAAGCCTCACCATGGGTCAGATTTTCATCACAATCACATCATATAATCCTATCTATCTATCATCATGTAGGTATTCTAAAAAGAATCATGAAAAACCATGGTTAAAAGGTATATTCGGGGAGCTGACTCAAGAAGGGGTGAAAAAACCAAACACCCTGTCCTATATGATAAATGTACCCTTATTTTTTCCTATGATGAGTGTCCAAATGTACCAAGTCGATAATATTTTTTTTAGAGTCTTAGTGAATTGATACATCGATCCTCACACCTACATTGGAACCTCTTCACTAAAATCCGAACTCAAAACATCCTAACATTATTACTATAAAACAAAACAATACCTCTTAATGGGATAATTCTGAACAACTTTCGGAGGAATGAACTTTCTATGATACCAATATGTCACATCCCAACCCATGTTATGGAACAATATGAAACTCCCCAATCCCTCCCTTATAGTCTAGCGGTTGAAAACATGTACCCAAGTCAAAAATAATCTCGGGGAGGCCTTTTCCTAAAGTACATATACACAGTGACCCACAAAAACCTCTATGAAATAGCGCAAAGATATAAAAAAATCTAAAAAATGAAATGCATGAAAACTTATATCCAAAACCAGAGTAAAAAATAATTATTGAAGTGAAAAGGAAAACACAAGCACCCACCAAATGAAAAATTTAAAATCATCTAACCTGCTCAGATAGAAGGGATCACTTCCAAAAGTTACTATCGAAAAGATCCTCATCCCAACTCTGGTAAACACCTTGGTCAATCTAGATCACTTTGTTATGCCTGCCTTGGGTCCTTTTTGGAAACCATAGAATGGATCATGGTTAGAATAAGTCATAAAACATGTGTGGGTAAAGCCAATGTAGGGATGATTATAAAAATACTCAGTAGGTACCCTAAAATAAGAAAATAATACGGAGCGATTGAAAATCAACAGTCCACTCGACTAATGTCGGGGGAACACCATCAAGAGGGAAACTCCATATCTTATCATACTGATATGTACATGACTATCTAGCTAGGAAAAAGAATGAAACCCAACAAGAGATTAAGGAAAATACTTCATCTAATAGATCAACATAACAAGATGGTGGAAGTAAACTCTTCCAAACACAAGGAGCTCGACAAAGTGAGAATATGATCATCTAGTCAAGTTTTCACTTCCTATAGCAATAGATTGGACTCATCCAACCATGATAACCTAAACATAGATATCACATGGCATGCATTTAATGCCATTGCCTACCATGGATGGGCAGTAACTAAAAGTAAGGTATAAGAATAGAAGGGTAAATATACTCAATCCTCAATGGTTTCCAACCCAGAAGTTCACAACACTGCAAGGGTTCCCAAACGTCACCTAGATATACTCTTATGAGGATCCAACTTCATATCCAGAAACATGATTATACAAAATGATCTAAAGGTAAACATGAAATCAAGAGAACACAGTCCACGAGTTGTTCCATCCCATGTGGAACCCGTCTGAATGAAACACTCCATCAAGAATATATCTAATATTCTGAATGGTACATATGAGAGAACGTTCACCATCATGAACAACCTATAGAGTCAATCTCCAGTTCTCCACACTATAGTTTTTTATCGCTGACTTGTTCCCTATTCAAAGCTAATGAACCCAAGTGGAGATACCCTCTCATAACCAATACCAAATATATTATGGAGAAGTGATCTAAACCATGCGCTATGTGAAACTTCTCTATGATAGTGGAGGGAGGGACCTGCACCTCTCCCCTACCCCCTGGTTGAGGGAGTACTAGCTCCCAACTTACCCACTAAACCTCTGTCAGTCCTACTTGGAGGGTCCCATTTCTTACTATGTCATGGTATCACTAATTCATAATGAGGCATCACATATATCGAGTGGAGGGGCCCGTTCCTCAGAACTATACTCAAAATCCGAGGTTTCTCTAACTGCAATAGGGGAGTCACATCCTAATATAATAGTTGATTACAACTTCATATATTGAAGCATCTCACTCCATCTTGCTAGGGGAGTACCACTATGTGGCTAGATGATCCTAAACCTTATACGATTGGGGAGTACTAACTCTGCCAACTAGTTTATAATGGGGGACCCACACTTGGGTATGATAGCGGGTATTAACCATTGGCTAGAAGAACCAATCCCTCTCGCAGTGGGGGAGTACTAACTCTATCAGCTCATTTACTATGTGGGACCTTCACCCTAGTATGATAGGGGAGTACCGACCCTAGGATAGATGACCCTCTCCCAAGCATGGAAAGGTAATACCGACTCTACCAGCTCATTTATTATAGGGAACCCACACCCTGGAACCACTGGGGAGTATCGACCCTAGGATTGAGGAAACATTACATGGCATGTCAAGGGAGTACCGAATATACCAGAACATCAACTATGGTGGACCTTCACCCTATAATGACTAGGGATTTCTGACTCCAATGATACACGACTTGCACACTAACATGGTAGGGGAGTACCCACTCTATCTATACCTTGCATATGGAGGACCCATGCCCGGGAATGTCAAGGGAGTACTGAATCCATGGATAGAGGACCCAAACCATAACCAAATAGGGGAGTTCCTATTATATCTGGCCAATAAGTATGGACGAGTCATGCCCTGTCATGGTAGTGGTGATTTTTCAAACCTTATGAATAATATGGGGAACCCATTCTATAACCCATTAGGGGAGTACCAAAAGTATCGGATGTATATCAATGATTCCTAGAATCCCACATTCCTACCATGAACACCAAAGTCTAAGGAACTCAATCAGTATACCTTGATAATATCTACTTTGGCTAGAATAGACTCAGCTGCACAGTTTTAGGTCATGTCATAAGGATGTGTCTTGGTGGGGAAAGTGTTCCCATTCTTCATGAGTCCATGGATATTCCAAACCATGTCTCATCCCAATGATCTACCTAGAGGTAAAGGAATATGTTCCCATGGTGTGGGGAGTCTCATCTCTAATCAAGAAAAGAGTTAAGGGAAACCCACACCATGATTATATAGGGGAGTACTATCCCAACATATCTTCAAGAAGAATATCAACCACTATCATTGGTCAAGAACTGTTAAGAGGAGAATCATGCATATCACACTTTATGTACTAACACCACCGTAGGTTGGGGAACTGTGCCCTATTCCAAAAGGGGTGAACAACTTTAGCAGTATAAATAGTGAAGGGGACCCACATCCGAAATCCTAATGGAATGGTACCAACCCTAATGAAAACAGGGTGATTCACCCTAATCACTACCCAATAGCTTCACTGCAATATACGAATCATGATCGTAACATGACACCTCATACTTCATCAGCTGAAATAGAGGCCACCATCACATTCTCTAGAGAAAAAACACTCCGGATAGTCTACTCACAAACATGAATTCGATTCCCAGATAAGGTGATATGGAAGGTGGTAGATCTCAAGGAGGTCTCATAGAAGTACATGACATGTATTGGGGCACACATGGAATTTGATTCAACCTGAACACCTAAACATGTATCTAGTCTTCCAGGATTCCAACCCATGTAGGATAACACCACGTGTCCCTCTTCAATCAGACTCTAGATGTGTATATTAACCCATGTATGTGTACTGTACCCCATTTCCATGTAATTTTGTCATGTATTAGTAAAAGACCATGTACTTTTAACTAATATTCCCAATAAATGTCACATAGCCTCATGGATTGGGGTACTACATGGTATGTAACCCCTATACATGATGTGTAGTCCCCATTAATTATCTTTTCCAAAGTCATTCAAGTCACAACCCGAGTCTCTATACCATGGTTGAGTGTTTTCTTCTTACGTTGTAGATTTCCATACTTATTTTCCATTATTGTCTGTATTTGTCATGTCTACGGGTACTTTTTGATATGTTTTTCATGCCTAATTTCTTATTTTTGTATTCCCAAATTTTTACAATATTTAGGTGATTAATTATTATGGTTTGGTCATATTCCATGATTCTATACCTATTCAAGATGTTTTCTTTTATTTAATTCTTATGATATCATGATAATGTATTGGTGGGTCAAATAAAATTCCATCATCAATTTAAGTGGTTTCTTCCTGTATAGATTTATTGTGAAATTCTATTTGACAAACCTACCATGAAATGTTTGATCCATAAACCATTGGTTGATTGGGCTCGAACATACTAATTGTGATTAAATGGGAGCAAATTTTCAATTTATAAAGTGTAAGGGTGACTTCTAAATTTGATAATGGTGGACCATTTATTCATCCCATTGGATTTATACTTTTAATTTAATTTCTATCCTTTATAAAAGCCTTTAATTTTTTTTGGTAATGATGACCTGTATGGTTAAATTTCTTAATGAACAACTAAATCATGGTTAGTTAGTTGGTCTATGATTTTATGTGTTAGAATTGATTTGAACCAATTATATTGGTCATGTTTATGGCACATATGGGATAAACCCATTAAAGGTGATTAAAAATGTATTAATGATTCAATAAATGGGGTTTTTAATAGTTGAACACATAACGATTTAATGGGAACCTTATAAGTTGCATAATCATTTTATTCTTTAGTATTCAACCCCATAGGGGTATTTTTATATTATATGAATATGGTTATTTAATGTGTCCACAATCATTTATAAGGTTTTACATATAATCTTATGGAGGAATTTTACTGGACGAGTACCTCTTTAATTAATAAAATACCTTATAATTACATTTGGGTTACAATTATATAGGGAATTAGTAAATTAAATTCCCATTACAACCTAAAAGGTGTTTTACTATATAGATTGTAGTTTAAATATTATTTAACTAATAAAATTTTGAATGTTTTTAAATAAATGAATGAATTTTAAAATGGGGGGTTTGTGTAATCAATTGAAAAATTATGATGGGATTTTAGTATAATAAATAACATTTAAAAAAGGGAGTTTGATAGAATTTTTGTGTTATTTCTAGATCTTTATAAATAAAGTAACTTGTATGAGTGTTTTCTTAACAATTAGTCAATGATGATTTGTGAATTATAAATATAAAAGATTTATATGTGAATTAATGTAATGAATCAACATGGAACCTTAAGTGGTATTTTATTTTTTCCACCATGTAAGGGTATTTTAAACCTTTCCTAAATGTTTCCTTGAGTATTTTCCTAGAAACAGGAATGTCAGAATTACCCAAAGGACACTTCTCGTATCTATTAAACCTAGAATATATGCCCTTAATCATAGTTTCATTTCATGCGAGTGGAATTATTTTCGGTATATGCATTATTCTTTGTTAAGGGGCTATCTTGATGTAGTTAGTTCCCACATATCCTTAAAAGTATTGTTTTGTTCTATGAGATTCCAAATGCATGGTACTTTTGGATTTTAATTTCTACATCATGGGAATACTATTATCTAAACACCACTCAAGTTTTAAAAGTGAACATTTGATTGTATGGACCTTTATTTGGGTGTGATCATTGATAAATTCTTAGATCCAATAAATATACATTCATAGAGAATGGTTGACCTCTTAGTGGTTTTTGGGACCCTTATCCTCTTCATTAATGATTGATGACTCACTATATCCCCAGAAGAGTCAATAGACATGTTGGATGATATGAACATGGGTTTAAATCCTTTTACGATCCATTGATATTTTAATGTATATGTATGGTAAGAATATGGATAGTATTAGGGATATCTTGTTTTACTCATGAAATCTTGGTGTAGTATTCATTGATATACATGGAGCCTTTCAATTTTCTAAATGATATATCTAGAAAAATTCTTTGGGGTTAATTTTTTAATCTCAGGGTGCTGCTCTTCAACAATAGTTCGAATCTGAGGTGGGTTGACCCGAGCATCTTACAAAATTTAAATCACCCCAGTGCTCATGATGATTTTCGATATTTATCATGTGCATAGGCATAATGGTCAGTCATATCTGGTCCTTATTCTTAGTTTTATGGATCAAGTGGGAATATCATGAGATAATTTTCACACATAAAACTATGTAAAATATGTTCAAGTGTGATTTTAGGCAGCTATTATATTTCTTCATTTGGTTTAATGCTTACTAATGGTGTGATGGTCACGTCGAGGACCCTCGGTCAGTGGCCAGTAGAACATGTGTAGTGGGATGATTCCGTTATTCAGTAAATGAAATGATAAGGACACTCTTAGGATGGGGAGGGGCACATCAATCTAGGTAATGAGTTTCCTTCTATGTCGAGGGAACAAAATCATAAAAAGAGAATTTGAAAATTGGTGATCTTCATTATAATGACCTGGTGGCTGGTAACCTCTTGGTTTATGTTGGTTCTTACAAAGATAGAGTGGTGATTTTTTGGTTGGATGTATGTGTAACCATTGAAGATAATGATGGAAGAGGATGGACCATGATGGTTTTACATCAGTGATAATGTAATTCCCTTGGTTGTATAGGCATTTTGGTCGTTTAATATCTATGTGTTGGAAGTTTTAGCTGAGATCTTTCAAAATAGGTCAACCAGAAGTGGTTTGATTGTTCCCACCATTAATGATTTGGTGGAAACCATACATGGAACTTCATACATCTTATAAAAAAAGATTCTCAAGTATTTTTTAAAAATCACTTGAATCCTCTCAGTCTACTCTATCCGTAAATAAGATCATGTCCCTTATCTTGACATTGTTCTGGTACACTGAGAGAGAATCATCAATTTACTGTGCTAAATTTAAATATTTCTTGGCTTTTTAATTGTTCTCTATTAGTGTGAGTTATATAAGAATGGTTGTCCATAGAGGCATGGGTTTTCTTGAGTGATATCTAGGGTCTAAGGTAGGAATGCATTCAACATACTCATAGATTCCATCTATTTCCCTTTTACTTGACCCCTAGGATGATTTCGTTTATGGGGACTATTGGGAAAAAATCCCTTCAAGGTATCATTGAATCATTTTTGAGGTGATTCTGTTTGTTGAAAAAGTGGACATCTGAGTGGTGATTGTTGAAAAAACAAAACAATGACATACAAATTTGTTGAGAAATAGGATTTCATAATGGAATGTTGAGTTCAAGAGCTGAGGTAAATGATCCATGTTTGATTCAAGAATGTTGACAAAAGGAATGGATGATCTGGAGGCGGTACAAAAGAACAGATACAAGGTGGCGCCGTTTTCCAGTGTTTGCCAAATTTTTAGGCCTATAAATCATCAAATGAAGAAAAGTGGTTTTGGCAAAGGGACTTGCGCGCTTTGTACTTGAAGGCTTGTAAACTTTAGCGTCATATGTTTTTCAAGATCAGATCATCAAAATGTGGCAAAGGGACAATTGTCGCGCAAGTATTGGGGGTGTCGCGCAAGTGAATTGAGCGTCGTGAAAGAGACTTGCGCGCCGATGCCTTGGAAGCTTGAGAACTTGCACGCCATATGTGTTTCATGATCAGAAGATCAAAATATGAAAAAGGAAAGAGGTTCGTGCAAGTTTGGAATTAGGTCTCGCAAGTGACTTTCAGGAGAAGAGACCTGCGCGCCGAGACATGCGTGCTGAGAAGAAAATTGCACGTCGTCCCGTAGGGGTGACCAAATGCCTATATATACTAGACCACCCTCTTCATTCTTCACCAGAGTTCAACACTTTGAGAAATCAGAGCTCCCGTCACGCAGGTGTGGTGGTCGCGCAAGTGGTGTGTGGTCGCGCAGGTGGAGCTGCGTGCCAGTGTGAGGAGTTGTGGGCCAGTGTGAATAGTTGCGCGCTGGTTGGTAGTTATGCACCACTGTTGGTTTGGGCGTAAAAGGAAGTGAGTCACGCAATTTTGGAGCTGAGGAAGCTTGTGTCAGGCAAGTGTGTGAGGTGGACTTGTGTGCCAGTTGTGACTTGCACGCCGATACTTGCGCGCCAAGATTGACTTGCGCGCCAAGTAAGGTTTATTCCCCAGCCGTATTTTCAGGCCGTGTGGAAGCTGGAAGATTGCCTGATACCTTTGGTGCAAAGTGATATTCATCTACATGTGTAATTTGGACTTCAATAGAGCATCTACATAAAGATAAATATGCATTCCTTTATGTAAATGAAGAGACCTACAGGTCTATAAACTGTGAGTGGATCCTTTCCAGAGCAGTTAGCGAAGAAAGAGGAAGAAGGTGATCCTCTCCACCAGTAGTGATCCAAAGATAGAGAAACAAGGATTGACCCTTGGGAAAGCAGTGAGCTAAACCTAAACCTTGTAAAGGAAATGAGCCTGGGACAGAGTGACTGTGCCCGAACCTTGTAATCCACATCTAGTGAAGAATAGTGGAATTTGGTACGACCGGAAACTTGTCGGCGTATGCTCCTAAGACGTAGCCCATAGCGGTGAACCAAGAAAAAATTGATGTGTCTTGTGTATGCTTTACCTTCTGTTTATATTGTGCAACAGGAAAGTGAGAGAAGAGTTTTTTTCTTTTCAGCGAAACAAGATCAGAACGGGCTTTAATTTTGCATTAGTCATACCCTGATTCACCTCCCCCCCCCTCAGGGTACTAAGCCTAGTGGACCTAACAATTGGTATCAGAGGGGAAGGTTGACAGTAGTTCTTCTCTCAATGGAGGTCACTAATCATAATGGGATTCTGATCTTCGATGTAAACAATTTTCATCTATGGAAGAATCGGATGCAACACTACTTCCGATCTTTAGGAATGGATGTGTTCACAGTGGCAATGTATGGTATAACAGCTGACATCAATAGTGGTGCATTATCAGAAGCTGAGCATAGAGAGTTGGATGTTGATTCCAAAGAAATCAATGCCTTAGGGGGATCCCTATCCAATCCTATCTATAAAAATATGATGTCATTCAAAACGTCACATGGCATGTGGGAAAAGATTTTGAATATATATGAAGGGGATACAAATTTGAGAGAGGCAAAGCTACAGGTGTTGTGGAACAAGTATGAAGATCTGAGAATGAACCCGAATGAGTCTGTTGATGCATTCTTTGACAGGAGAGATGCTATGGTTGAAGACATGTGGGGTCTTGGAGAAATTATCAAAGATATAAAAATTGTGAAGTGCATATTGAGAAAACTTCCACCTTGGTTCAATCCGAATGTTTCTGTTTTGGAAGATAAAGACCCAAAAGAACTGATATTGGTTAACCTGCACATCACCCTTGTTGAATATGAAATGAGAAATGATTATAACGATGCTATGGAAAAGGGGAAATCAAAAGAAGTGGCATTAAAGGCCATGAAGAATCTCACCATTGATTATTCTCAAGAAGAAGAAGAAGAGACATATGAGGTGATGTCATTCCTTTCTTCAAATATGCAAAGAGGAAGAGGAAAGTTTAAAGAGAAACTTCCACTAGCATGCTTTCGATGTGGAAAGGTTGGTCATCTTGTGGAAATATTCCCCAAAAAGTTTCAAGATAATGATAATGATGATGATGAAGTTGAAATTCCCAATAAGAAGAGTTCAGCGTTTGTGAAAGGGAAGAAACAATTCAAGAGAAATTTCTTCAAGAAGAAGAATCTTCTTTCACAAGAATTTGAAATTTCAGATGAGTATATGGATGAAGAGGTTGAGGAAATAGAAAATTGCAGAGATTGTGGGGTAAATGCATTGGTGGCGATTGTTGGTAGTTCTCAGAACACGGAAGAAGATAACTCTAGAGAGGAAGAAAAAGAAATTGAAGGGAGAGTTGATATAGAATCTGAATTGGAAGCAACTCTTGAAGAGATATACATTTGGAGAGCCAAAATGAAGAAAGACAATAAAGTTATTCGTGATTCCAAAATCTATATGCAGCAGCAGGAAGAAGAGAAGTTTGAGTTGTTGGAAGAAATTGAAAAACTCAAGTTATCAACACCAGAGAACTCAGAATCAGTTAGTGAGTGTAAGCTCAAGATTGAAGAACAGAAAAAGGAGATCGATGGCATGAATAGAAAAGTTAAAGATCAAGTCAAGAGTATCGAAGAGATTGAAGAAGAAGTTGTCGGTCTTCGGAGGAAAGTTAAAGACCAGGATAAACCCTTGATTCCCAATAACTTCTTGGGAAAGCAGGTCATTATGAAGACTAAAAAGATGAAAGAGGAGCCTTGTAGTTCAGAAGGAAAGAAGTAGCAATTGAGCTCCAATGTTAAGGCTGATTCTGGGCTTGATCAGAAGCTAAAATCGGTGGCAGTTGAAGTCAGACCGCAAGCACCCGTCCTGAGATTGAATCCCAAGTGGAAACTCGTGGTGCTGAAGTAACACGAATAAATTCACCCTATATCAGGTTTTATTGTTGTGGGGAAATGGGACCTTCACAGTATGTGTGTTCCATATCCAAGAGATATAGAAGGGAACAGGAACAGAGGTGGAATCCAAACAGAGAATGGTTTTCCAGAACATATTTTGAAGGACAATGTTTTTGGTGCGGAGGATTTGGGCACATGGCTAGTTAATTCACTTCGAACATTCAAAGAAATGTGCCAAAGAATAATCAAAATGTTTGCAGTGAGCAGATAAATAAATCAACAAGTGAGTTAAAAGCTCAGAACCGATTTACAGCTCTGCAAGATAAATCTGGTCCATCATACTCTGAGAATGATCATGAGTCTCAATCTATACCGAGTATGGAGACAAAAAAATATGGACCAAGAAGAAGAGAACAGAGAAGGCAGTAGTAGCTGAAATTTCCCTTAATGCATCAGATCGTTCTAGTGTGTGGATTCTTGATAGTGGTTGTACGTCTCACATGACAGGAAACAAGGATCTGGTTACAGGCATAAAATATGATAAAGAAGGAGTTTTCAAGTTTGGAAATGATGAAGGCATGAAGATAGTTGGATCATGAAAGGCTAGGTTTGGGGGAAAAAGAAATCAAACGTGTTGATGTCTTAGTTGTATAAGGTCTCAGTCACAATTTTCTTAGTGTCAGTCAATTGTGTGACTTAGGACATTCTATACGGTTTAGCAAAAAGACATGTACTGTCCCGGGAAAAGATGGGGGCAGTTGTTCTGCAAGGAAAATGGAAAAAGGGAAATCATTACCTTGTAAGTGTGGAAGAAGATATATATCTTTTATCCAGAGTGGAAGAAAACCAGCTGTGGCATAAGCGACTTGGTCATCTATACCAACCATATATGGAAGATCTAGTAAAATTTGATGCTTCTGGATACCTTCCAAAACTATCACATGATTGTTCTCATACATGCGATGCTTGTCAATAAGGGAAGATCATCAGAAAAACATAGAGGCCAAAGGAACAAAAATCATCCAGAGTTCTCGAATTGGTACATGCTGATGTATGTGGACCTATTTTACCACGAGCTATAAATGTTCAAAGTTACTATGTCCTTTTCATTGATGATTATAGTAGAATTCCATGGGTATTCATCATTACCCATAAGACAGAGGTGTTCAGTTGCATAAAGCAGTATAGGAGGAAATCAGAAAAGATGCTTGGGCAGAAAATTATAAAGTTTCATACTGATAATGGTACCGAATTCACAAACAGTGAAGTCGAAGACTATCTCTAGAAACACGGGATAAGGCATCAAGTTTCATCAGTGAGAACTCCCCAAAAGAATGGAGTTGTTTAAAATAGAAATCAGATCGTCAACAACATGGACAGAACGATTCTTATTGATAAAGACCTACCAGAGAAATTTTGGAAGGAAGCAGTTTTGACATCGGTCTATGTTTCAAATAGGTCTCTGTTGTGTTCGAAGCAAGGGAAGACTCCGTATGAACTATGGTACGGAAAGAAGCCAACGTTGAAATAATTTCGAATATTTGGAAGTAAGTGTTTCATTATCAAAAAAAAATCACAGGAAGATTGAGGCATGAGGAGATGAGGGGATATTCCTTGGCTACTCAGGGAAACGTAAATCATATAAATACTTCAAGAAAAGGCTGGGAAAATTTTTTGAGAGCAATGATGTTACTATAGTCGAAAATGAACAGAATACTCAATGACCTAGTGAACACTTTCTGGATGGAAGTGATGATGAGGTAAGAGACAAAAGGGGAGTAGAAGTAGAAGAGGCTGACTCAGAAGAAAATACTGATGATGAACAAAAAAGTGTCAAGTTTTTGTCTGCAAGGAAGCCAAAGAGTCGAGCTAAAATTGATAGGCAGAATATCATTGGTGATCAGACAGCTCCAGTTCAGACTCGAAGAATGAAGTAATTATAGCAGACATCGTTTTTATCTCAGGGGGAGCCGAAATGTTTTTTCGATGCAGCTGAAGATGAGAAATGGGTTTAGGCTATGAATGAAGAGCTTGATCAAATTGAGAAAACCAGACATGGGATATTGTTTTGTGGCCAGCAGACAAGAATTTTATCAGGACTAAATGGGTCTGTCGCAATAAGATGAAAGAAGATGGAACTATGATTCAAAACAAAGCACAGCTAGTGTAAAAGGGATACTCCCGGATAGAGGGAATAGATGTAGATGATACATTTGCACCGGTTGCAAGGCTGGAGACAATCAGATTATTTTTTTTCCATAGTAGTGGAAAGAAAGTTTAAATTGTTATAGATGGACGTTAAATCTACATTTCTAAATGGGGTTTTGGAAGAAAAGGTGTACATTGAGTAGTCAGATGGTTTTCTCATTCATGATGATGAGAACAAAGTTTTTTGGCTAAAGAAGGCGTTGAATGGGCTGAAATAAGCACCAAGAGCATGGTACTCATGGCTTGATCAGTACTTGAATAATCTTGGTTTCCAGCGTGGTGGAGTTGATTACATTCACTATTTCAAGAACAATAGTAATCAAAGGATGATAGTGCTGGTCTATGTCGATGACATAATATTTGGTGGATCAGATGAAGCTCAGTGCAGACAGTTTTCCGAATTCATGAAAAATTAGGTTGAAATTTCAATGATTGGAGCGCTAGCGTTTTTCCTTGGTCTACAGGTGACACAGGGAAGGAATGGAACATTCATTTCACAATCCAAATATGCCAAGGAGGTGTTAAAAAGGTTTGTCATGGAAAATTCCATGGACATGAAAACTCTGGTTGCTACCCGGATGAAATTATCAAAAGATGAGGATGGAAAGACAGTTAATATCACACAATACATGAAAATTATTGGAAGTTTTATGTACTTGACCGCGACAAGGCCAGATATTGTTTTCGCCACATGCCAAGCTGCGAGATATCAGAGTAATCCCTAGGAAAGTCACATTCTCGCAGTGAAAAGAATACTTCAGTATGTCAAGGGAACAGTGGACTTCGGCTTGACATATAACGACAAATATCAGACAGAGTTATTGGGATATACAGATGCAGACTGGGTTGGTTCAGCGGATGACAGGAAATCAACATATAGAGGTGCATTCTATCTTGGTGGACTATGTATTTCTTGGTTAAGCAAGAAACATGATTTCATTTCATTAAGCACCGCAGAAGCTGAGTATATTGCGGCCACTCAAGCATGCACACAGTTATTATGGATGAAATAGCAGCTTGACGATATGGGAGTTGAAGTGAAGTCTCTAATCGGAATCCAGTGTGATAACTCAAGCGCTATAAATCTTAAGAAAAATACAGTTCATCACTCATGGACAAATCACATTGAGATCAAATATCATTTTATCAAGGAGAAAGGGGAGCAAGGGCTTGTGAAGTTGGAGTATGTGCCTACAGAGTTACAGGTTGCAGATATTCTGACAAAGGCCTTACCCAAGGAAGCAGTCGAAAGGCATCAACTAGCTCTGGGAGTTCAGTCGATTCCCCGCACTTAAAAGCGTGTGGATGTGACACCCCTCTCCCCGAGGTATGATGTTTTTTTCCTAATGTTCTTATATTTCTTCTCTACTATGTTACAGACTAAAAAGGAGTGACCTTTGGGTTCGTTGAAAAAGGGGGAGAAAATAGTGATTGTTCAATGGGGAGACAGTGTGGCTATTTGAGAAATCATGACAGATATAGGGAGAAGCTGACCAGTGGAGCATCCAGATAGGGGGAGAGAGAAGCTGACCAGTGGAGAATCTATATAGGAGGAGAAATGATAATGGAGGAGATTTTCAAATCTGATGATACTAGAAGTGATCCATCAAAGAATAGATATCACGATAGATGAGGATCGTGATAAAAGCAGAAGAGTTGTGTGGGAATGCGGTAAGAATATTTCCAACAATTGGTATTTCCAAAAATTGGTATCAATGAAGTATCAATAATTTGTAGCAATTTGGAAATTGGTATCAGTTTTTTGTCAATAGTGGATGTCAAAGTTGATGTGATTCATTGATGAACTTTTCATTTGCTCTTGTTTCTCACGCCGAGCATTTCTTATGTGGGCTTAGAGGTTGTGTTGAGTAAATCCTTGATTGCTATCAGAATCAGAATGAGGAGAATGGTGGCTGAAGAATCAATGACGTATCTTTTTATGGAAGAGTTTTCAACAAACCCAAAGGGAAATATTGTTGAGAAAAAATCCCTCAAGGTATCATTGAATCATTTTTGAGGTGATTGAGTTTGTTGAAAAAGTGGACATCTGATTGGTGATTGTTGACAAAGCAAAACAATGACATACAAATTTTTTGACAAAGAGGATTTCATGATGGAATGTCAAGTACAAGAGCTTAGGTAAATGATCCATGTTTGATTCAAGAACATCGACAAAAGGAATGGATGATCTGAAGGTGGAACAAGAACAGATAAAAGGTTGCACCATTTTCCAGTGTTTGCCAAATTTTTGGGCCTGAAAATCGTCAAATGAAGAAAAGTGGTTTTTTGAAAAGGGACTTGCATTTCGTGTACTTGAATACTTATAAAATTGAGCGCCATATGTTTTTCACGATCAGATCATCAAAATGTGGTAATGAGACAAGTGTTGCGCAAGTATTGGTGGTGTCGTGCAAGTGAGTTGCGCGCCATGAAAGAGACTTGCGCGCGGATGACTTGGAAGCTTAAGAACTTGCACACCATATGTGTTTCAAGATCAGAAGATAAAAATATGACAAAGGAAAGAGGTTCGTTCAAGTTTGTAATTAGGTCGCGCAAGTGACTTGTAGGAGAAGAGACCTGCGCGCCGAGCCTTGCGCGCTAAGGAGAAACTTGTGCGACGTCGTGCAGGGGTGACCAAATGCCTATAAATACCAGACCACCCCTCTTCATTCTCCACCAGAGTTCAACACTTTGAGAAATCAGAGCTCCCATCGCACAGGTGTGGTGGTCACGCAAGTGGCGTGTGGTCGCGCAGGTGGAGGTGCGCGCCAGTGTGAGGAGTTGCGCACCAGTGTGAGCAGCTGCGCGTTAGTTGGTAGTTACATGCCATTTTTGGTTTGGACATAAAAGGAAGTGAGTCGTGAAATTTTGGAGCTGAGGAATCTTGTGTCACACAAGTGTGTGAGGTGTACTTGCGTCCTAGTTGTGACTTGTGCACCGATACATGCGCACCATGATTGACTTGCACGCCATGTAAGGTTTTTTCCCTAGCCATATTTTTGGTCCGCGTGGAAGCTGGAAGATTGCCCGATACCTTTGGTGCAAAGTGATATTCATCTACAGGTGAAAGTTGGACTTTAACAGATAATTTTACATAAAGAGAAAGATGCATTCCTTCATGCAAATGAAGAGACCTACAGGTCAATAAACTGTGAGTGGATCCTTTCCAGAGTAGTGAGTGAAGGAAGAGGAAGAAGGTGATCCTCTCCACTAGCAGTGATCCAGAGAGAGAGAAACAGGGAGTGACCCTTGGGAATGAAGTGAGATGACCCTAAACCTTGTAAAGGAAGTGATCCAGGGATAGAGTGACTGTGCCCGAACCTTGTAATCCACATCCAGCGAAGAATAGTGGAATTGGGAATGATCAGAAACTTGTCGGCGTATGCTCCTTGGATGTATCCCTTAGCGGTGAACCAAGTAAAACTTGATGTGTCATGTGCATGATTTACCTTCTGTTTATATTGTGAAACAGGAAAGTGAGAGAAGAGTGTTTTTCTTAACAAAGAAACAAGATCATAATGGGATTTAATTTTTCATTAGTCATACCCTGATTCACCCCCCCCCCCCTCTCAGGGTACTAAGCCTAGTGGACCTAACAAGGACAGTTAGTGTTCTTGAGATGTGGACATTCGGCTTTGTATCACCATATTAGTTATAAATGAAAAATATAGTTTTCCATTGATGAGTTCCTAGTACTCCGGTAGTTGATTTTGAGGTTACCTCATACTTTAGTCAGGCTCAGGTGGGATTTTTTTAAGGGTGAAAATCCGAGTGTGCTGGATTTGGCATGTACCATTGCTATTGTGGGAGAATGATATCTTTCATGTAAGTTTTAGATAGAGATGTAATCGAAAACCTGTTACAGGCTTTAATGATCATGCTCAGAGTAAATATCAAGTTTCCTTTCTTTTAAAGGTCACAGATTTTAATTTTAGAATGCATGGGCGGCCTAAGTTGATTTTTTTGAAGAAAGTCAAGTGGAGACGATTCATCTTAATATATCTCTCCTTCTTGTTACATTCGGCCAGTGACGAACTACTTTTGAAAAATCATTGGGTTAGGGAGAGTGAATTGTAGTCATCTGAGGACTTTTTTGAAATACTAGATCAACCACTCATTAAGGTTAAGACTCATTCCATGATCATCGTTAGATGATAAGGGCGTGATTAAATCAAAAAATATGATGGTGGAGGTATCCTGACTCAAAATTGGTCTTTAATGGTAGAACCCACGGTGGGAATATCCATTGGATAGATACCTGAGTTTACAATGATATGATCGTTTCTTAGGTTATATGGCCTTCTTAAATCCCTATCTCAATGTTTAATTTGGTGAAATGAATGTTGTCTTGAGATTCTATAACTTATGTACCATTTATATAGGGTGTTTCATGAAGGTGCATTGGGCATCCGGAAATGAAACACAACTATTTGAGTGGAGATTCATGAACAGAGTAGGTTTTTTTCTCTTTCTGTTTTACCTAAGGATTTATATATACGAGAAGTTTTATGGTGGGGAGATTTTAGTGTCCCATGTTTTAGAACTAGAAAAAATTAAAAAAGGAATTTGATGTTCAATCTAGTGAATGGGTTGATTTCAAAAAAAATCCATAGAATTGAATTATGAGATATAAGATAGTTTAATGTGTGGTTTTTAGGTACATTTTGAGGCCTGAAAGGTATAGAGGGTGTTTGAATGGGTTTCAGGTGATTCGAAGGACAAATACACAATTTTAGAAAAAATAAAACTAAGGGACACTGTTAAATTTAACCATGCGGCCTCCTTAGAATAACCATGCGACCCTCTAGAATCACTGTGAATGGTTTTACAAACTTTGCAACAAGGTTTCATGACAGTGGAAGGATCTAAAGTTTTTAGTAGAGGGTGTTCATGGGCTGTGAATGGTTTTTCAATCCAAGAAACTAAGAATGCACTCTTAGTTCCATTTAGGAAGTATGTGTGGACAATTTGGTTCACAGTTGGTCAAAAAGTGTGTAAAAACCATGTGGGTGGCATTCTTAAGCTATGGGAGTCTCACGATTGGTGCATGGTTTGGGAAACCATAAATCTAAACCATGTGACCATGTAAAAGTTGTATTTTAACATTTTTTCAGTAATGAGTTAATGGTTCAAACCCATCTCCCATATTTTTCTCTTCTTTAGCAGACAGCCTTCTATCCCTATCTTGCAAGGCTTACACCCAATCCTATTAAAATATTTTCATTGTATGATCTATCTATTGTCAGAATCAAGTGCCATTTTTTCTTATGGATTACTCTTAATAAGATCCATAGTACACTAGATCAGTTTTCTATTTTACTCTCTGTTGAGAAAGTTACCATGGTGCGATCTAATTTTCTTTATTTTCAGGGTATTAATCCATTTCTTTGATTTCTCCCAAATTACACTAAATCATTCATTGAAATTGATTGAGTAAAGAATCATTATAGTAAGTTAGGAAATCTATCTTTTTCCATTAGGTTTTATTGTGTTATTATGGTGCTCCATTATGTAGTTTTTCAAACCCTTCTAGTGACACCACATAAATGTTGTAGTAGTTTAAATTCAAAGGATTCCTTATAATTGGTGTTCCTACCATCTTGAGCCATAATAATCTTATCTTAAAATTTTATAAATTACCCTAGGGGTGTGGGTTTCCCTTGAAATGAATGTTTTTAATGAGAAATGCTTATGGAAAAATTAAATGACCATTAGTTAGTATCTTTTACTATTCTCTATGGTATATTCCCTTGTTTCACACCTTCAAGATTTAATCCTTATGATTTTATATCTCATTCTAGATTGTCTTCTCTATTATCCTCCTCACTTACTCCCTAAATTGGTTAGAACACCCCATGAAGTGTGTTTATTCTTCATAAATTCCTTGAATGAGTGAATTGAATTTGAATAATAAATAAATGGTTATGAGTATTCCTTTGACCCTTAAGTCTTGTGTCTTATTCTTAAAGCTTGTTTCCTTCATAATAAATAATTTTAAATGATAAATTGAATTGATAGAAGGGTATAACATTGAGTTTGTCCCTTAATCCTTTTACATTATGATTATGTTTCAGGTCTTATGTTTTTTTATTCTCTATGGCACATATTTAATTATTGAAATAAATTAATTAGAAATATTGGTTAATGTTTTGACTACTTTTATGTACCTTCACACAGGTTTAGAGAGAATGTGGGTCCCGATTTTAAGAAACCATTGATGGAATCATCATTCTTGGTATTTGGAACTATTGGAAGCACTGTGAGTGAAACATTTCTTTCCTTATACGGGTTATCAAGGTGTGTTGTTATACTCAAGAGGAAAACTAGTTCCCATCAGGGAGAAATCGTGGAGAGGATCATTGGAAATAAGGATATACAATTCCTTGGGTGATAATTGGTCCCCTAAGTGATATACCTAGGATGGGTTCAGAGGTAAGTCTTACACCATAGAGACAGAAATATGAGGGAGGAATTTATGGGTCTTCTTGGATAGGCTATGTGGTATCGAGTAATATGGAGGATCTTACACCCACACTTGGGAGTCCATTATAGTCATCCATGTATGGGATTAGGATACCCAGACAAGATTTTATAGATTTCATTAATATTTTTTATGTGATGCATTATTATCAAATTATGAGCATGCTTAACTGTTTTCCACGTGACTCATCCTCCCAGACAAATCACATGATTTTGGTCAGTCTATACTTGATACTTTATTTGTCGACACCCACATACATTCCTTACCACATTTTTATTAGTTTCTTTGGTTCAGACATAAGGATTATGTTGAAGCATGTAGAAATGGTCATGTATCCATGTGGGACCCGAACTAGCATGTTATATTTGTTTACATCCTTTGTTTTATTACAATTGTAACACTACTCATTTTATATGCACAAACTAGATTGATCTAGACACCATTTGTGGTGAATTGTTTTGTATATCTCACACCATGCTCAGACCTTCATTGCACTAGGATACTGGAGTATACTTCTTGGTTCAGGATCAGGATCCATCATTGATTACTTATACGACGCTATGTAGATGGGATATTAGGAGAATATGACTGATCTATTTCTCATATTCTCATGGAGTTATACTCAAGACTATTATTTATTTTATTCATTTCATAGTGTACTATTTTGGTTTTCCCACAATAAGTTTCTTATTATATTATTTTGTGTCACTTGTACATGCACGTATTGTTGTACAGTTTCTGTTTTCCATTATTATTCAATTATTATATTTATATTTTACTGATATTTATTCTATTACTATTGTTTCTAATATTTCTTAGTGTTTCATTATTATATTATTGTTGTTATACTCGAATAATGAGGGTGTAGTCTCCCCATCATACCAATATCAGAACCTCACTACTGGTCAAAAACCTCTGGAATACAGGATAGTGCACTTGAGGTCATGTGGTGACCAGTCTGATTATTGGTGTTGTAGTTATTTAGGCTAGGATGTTACATGTTCAATCACCCAGTAATACCTTGAATAGTTCTATGACTCCCATAAAGCATTAGTTGAAATAAAATCTCCCACGAATAAAAAAAAAGAGATTTAGGTCACTCGCAATTTGACAAACAAATGATTAATGTGTACTTGTTCCAAAATGTGTTGGTCCTTCGTTGTTTTTTTGTAGCCCTGAAAAATAACCTACTCAAGATACCAAATCCTAGGAAACCAAATGAGGTAAAACTCACTGATTTTCCTAACTATCCCCTTTTAATTTGACGCTTGGTCACACCATCAAAGAATACTTTTATATCAAAGGCTTCCTACAGTGTATGACTAATTATGGACATGTGATATTAGATAACGCCCCATTAAAGGTGAATTTTGTAACTGTTAGAAAACAAAAATTATATGTTTATTGGAAAGAATTTATGCCCAAACATAAATAGAATTTTGATAACTAGATAACTCAAAAGAGAATTGACTGAACTCATGTCACCCTGAGAGAATGGATTTGCAGACCAACAATGATCAAGGTACATGTTGAGGAATCACTTAATACACCTCCCAAATATATACATAATTGTTAGACATAAGAAAATATACAAGAGAAATAGCCAATTATGGATCTCTCACAAACTTTGAATATTGTAGACTTATTTCCTTCAATATCGGTAGAATGGGAACCACCCCACAAAATGGAATCCTAAGTGGATAAATAGATATTTTTTTGGTTAATATAGTTTCCTTAATATATCCCTTCTCTGATGAAAAATATGAATATGGTTATGTGTTCCCCATACCTGGCTGGGGATTTGGATTTTGATAATTCAGATTCCTAGGATACAACGGATGGTAGTGGCATGGAAAACCCCATATTTTGGTCACATCATAAAAAAAAATATTTATTGTCGAGACGCATCACAGATCTCACCAATATCGCCCAAATAATCATGAAGTTTATTTATATCCCTCAAGTGGTTATTCAAGCCTAGACATTTTACACGACCACCTAAAATGGGTATGATTATATGATCATCTCAAATAAAGGGGAAGGCCAGTCTGACTTATACACCTTATAGAATATGCTCCATTGAACTATACTCAAGCACCAATACCATCCACTTCCAACCCCTAAAATATTGAGGAAAATAAATGGGATCAATATAGTTATAGGAGGTGAAGACCTCAGGAACAAAATTATGAATTTATGAAATAGTTTATGGTCATTTTAGACAAAATATAAATGAAGGAGTCTCTCCATAATTCAATATAACTCATAGAGGAACTCATCATGTCCCTCTAGAGCCCACTAGTGTTTAAGATAGAAATCACCAAAATTGTGTTTTACCATGTCAATACTATTATTTCAGATTGTTGAGTCACCATCTCATTCATTAAATAGGATCAATAAGAAGTTATACAGTGACATATCGAACCCATGTATTTTTTTTGAAAACTCCAAAATGTCGACATCCCAAAATTCCTAGTTGTCAAGGGTTCTAATATCATTCCCCTCACAATTTTGACCCTATAATATTTGGGATATTTTAAGGAGAAATTATCATTGAAAAAGCTAACCACTCAAGGGTAAGATAAGGGAGTGAAATGGAATCTTAAGGAGATCAAGATCTGGAATCTATTTGGGAATCTCACATATAATTTTGATTTCAGGGTTATCCATCAAGATACAAAATATAATTTTCTAATTGGTATACCTTGTTTTTATATCCATCCTTTTTTACCTTAAACATTTCACAATGCTTAAAATAACCCATCAAATTGAAGTTCAGAAAACAACATAGTGATAGTTCCACCTTCGAGCCTTACAAATCCATATATTTTTTGGTGGGTTTATATAATATTGATTGAAAATAACCAATGGTGGATGATGATATAATGGGTATAGCCTCTAATTTCATGGGGAAATCCCCTAAAAATCCTTGTAGTATTCTCTATAATGATTATGTTCTATGCATAAACTTGATTGAGGTAGGATATTTATTCCCAGTAAGCTTTCGTGAACAGAACACATAACTTTATCATGATCGTGTGATAGTATTCACTTTAGATGAAATAGATTCATCAATGTGGGATCAAGCTATTTCTATATTGGGATCTGATAATACCCTATCTCCATCAACAAAAATTGAAGATTCCCCTAAGACATTTACTACAACACTGGATGTCAAGGATCTTTCTTCCTCTAGTGGTAGTAAAAAAGTAAAAAATAATGCCAATAATTTATCTACAATGACTCCTCCAGTCAAGGATTCCCTCAAATTACCCACCATGTCTAAAAATGACTCCATAGACTCTGTGATGGAAGAATAAGAAAATAATCATAGGAAAACCCCTCCCTCATTTGAGGAAGGAATCTCTACCACCATAAATGAGATTAGGAATGTAAATCATGGAATAAAATATGAACCAATTATATAGTGATTAATATATCCATTCTTCTTGGGGATAAAGAGGTGTATATTTCATTTCTAAAGAAACATAAATATGTGTTCACTTGGAATTGTATATAAATAACTTGGTTGATTCCCGATGTGGATACACACCACCTGGGATTACCTAATGACCTTCAAGAATTCATGATGGAATATAAGATGATGCACTCTTATCATGCTTATAATGTAAAATAAAAAGATGAAAAATTGGTCAAACCAAATTTTTCTGAGAAGTGATGTATCCAAAATGGATTTCAATCATCGTCCCCATCAAGAAAAAGATAAGTAAGATTATATTCTAAATCGATTTCATAGACCATAACAAAAACATATAAAAGGAAGTTTTTCCATTACTGATCACAGAACATTTGATTTAATAAAATTTTAGATTAAATGAAAATTCCTTCATGTATGGGTTTTCATGGTACAATCAGTTAAATATGGAACCTAAAGACAAGTAAGCCACTGCCTTCCGAGAACCTCAAGGGATATATTTCTATTAGTTCATGCCCACTAGATCAAATAATTTTGGAATTAATTTCTAATGAACCGTAAAACATCTCTTTTAGTCATTGTTGGGATTAATAGAAAAATGTTATGTTGATGACTTTCATGTCAATATTGATATTGATGTTCTCAACTCAAGGACCGTCAAAAAATATTCATCCATTCACGACAAAACATATAAAAGATAAATACTATGAATTATTAATTCTGAGGGAGATTTGGAAAATTTATTTGAGTTATGGTATGCCACTATTTCATTGAGGTTGACTCAAAAAAAGCCTAGTGTAATCCTCACAATGTCACCCCCTCAGAATCATAAAGAACTAAGGGGGTTCAAGGGAACCTTGGTTACATTTAGTGTTTCTTAGCTAACCAAACTAGAAAATAACTCCCCTTAACCAAGTTATTGAAGATGGGAGCCACCTATTGATGGGATGAGAACTGCAAATAAGCATTTGAAAGTCTCAAGTAGTATTTATTTCACCCACCAATTATGATTCTATTAGTAGAAGAAATGTCGTTTATCATATATGTTCCCTCAATGGAAAAATCATTCGGTGCTCTACCCATACATAAAAAATATGTAGGGAATGAAAATATCCTATAATACCTCATTCAAATGATCCTAGGTACTAAGAACTAGAATTTTGGTTGCAATCAGAACCATCTCACACTCATATTTTCTATGAAAAAGATGATACATTACTTGTAGAAACACAAAGTCCACTTGGTCTCACATATTGACCCACAAAAGTAAATACTTGTACACCCTAGGATGATTGATTATTTGGAAAAATAGAAAGAATTTTTTAACAAAATGAAATCTATTTCATGTAACGAAAGGCAATTAAAGTATATTAAATGGGTGATTTCCATGTATCACATCCTTCCATGAATGGAACACCTGTTGACAATGAACATCCAGAATGAGAGTTTCTTATACCCATGACACTAATCAAATTTAGGAGATGTATTTTGTTGATGAATGAAAAATTCCTATTTGAAACATAATGAAAAACATGATTCTCAATAAGGTTTGTCTAGGTATTATATTTTTTCCCTCAGAAAATTAAATTTTGTCCAACTCATTTCCATTGTTCGAAGGATACCCTAATAAAGAGGAAGAATACCAAGACCGCACTACCATCTTAGAATGACACCTACACATTTAGATATCATATCTAAACAAAAAATGGGATTCAAAACTAGTGATCAAATAAATAAATGATGTGTATGAATTAATAAAGAAATAATTGGAACCTAGAATTAATTATGTCGGATGATTAATGGATAAATTCCTGTGTGAACAAACATTTCATCATATACCTTGATCACAAAATGATTATGCTGATGAAATGGGTAATATATCTAGTGTTAGGGATGACCCTAATTTGAACGAAGTGGTTTTCCACATCTTTCAAAAAAGTATGGTCTCATCAGTCATCATTTATGTCATGGAGGAAGTCAATTTGGTCAACATATCTCCGAATCATGATGAATAGATATCTAATAATAGATTGATGGACCCTATATTCAATTACCTTTATAATAGGACCCTGAAATTAGAACAATCCAAAAGAAAAAATACTCATCACAGAGAAGTGAACATTACCCATTGAGATCATAAAATTAGAAAAAAAAATTACTATATAAATAGGGATTATTTAGATTTCTCCTCAGATGCATTTTAAAAGGGGAGATCCCCACTAACATATAAGAAGTCCATGAAGCCTCTTATGATGCTCATCAGTCCGGGACCATAATCTCCCTCAAAATTAAGAGTCTTGTTTAATACTAAAAAAATGATTCAAGACTGTGTGGAATTTACCAGTATATTTCATCAATTCTAGATTCATGAAAACTTCATCCATCAACCCCTAGAGTTACTACGAAAAGATAAATATTCCTATCTATTTTCTATATGGGTGATGGATGTAGTGGGTTCATATCCCCTAGATGAAACTAATAAGTTCATGTATATTCTTACTACTACTAAATTTTTTTCCAAATTGGATGAGGCAATACACCTCAATAAAGTCTAAATAAATAATATAATTAACTTCATAAAGTCCAATATCATCACCAGATTTTGTGTCGCTCACACGATATTGATAGACAACAGCACCAACTTCTGTTCTACAAAATTGATGAAATTATAATAGGAGTAAAAAATCAAATCAAACCATTCATCAATCAATGATCCAAAAAAACAAAAAAAATTAGTGGACTTAATTATGAAAATATACTAAAGAATATAGTGGACTTAGAAAAGAAGTCATGTTCGAACAAGCCCCTTTACGATTTATGGGCCTACCATACCACCCCATGAATTTGCAAAAAAGAGACTCTAAATCTTTTGGTATATAGTATTGAATTAGTTTTTCGCATTGAAGCCTATTTTCTCTCACTGTAAATAGATAACCATGGACATTTCTTATATTATGAGGAATTTAAAAGGTATATGGTTGTTTTGGAATGGTTTGATGAGATACTTTTTCATACACTACACAGCCTTGATGTTCATTAGAATTAGATCACAAGATCCTTCAGTTAAAAGGTCGCCAATATCATTCCCTCAACGAGAATAGGTAATGGATCTCAGAACCCCCAAGATTCAAGGAAATAGATCTCCAAATCTAGAAACTCGGTGTGAAGGGACTTTCATCATATATAAGGTGTACTCTAATAGAGCTTACTCATTAGATAAAATGGATGGGGAATATGTTATGACCCCACCTATAACAAGTTTCACAAAAATTACTTCTCATAGACATCGTCAAGAATCTCAAGTCCCAGAAGTAATAGTTTAAACTGTATAACATCTTTCATCCTTATGTCATGACATTAAACTGTACATAAGTCATCCTTACTGCTTGATGATAACCTAAAAGAAATTAATCCTCACTACATGACATTAAACTACAGTGATGAAATCATTTCCACGTGAATTTAAACTACATAGAGAACATTACTTCATAAACAGATCACACAAACTGATCATGATATATGAAAAATAAAAATGAATTACTCCCTCCCTTGTGTGAGAGTCAGATCCACATAGAGAATTTACCTAGTCAAGAACTACTTGTGGGTCAATTCCCACTATCACAGAATGTATAGTGACACCCAGATCTCAAATCCTGGATCTTACCAGAATGTTAATGGAAATAATTCCCCCTTCTTTGTAAGGGATATAACTTTTTATATATTTTTCTATTCAAAAACTACACTTTGATTGATTCTTAATATCACAGGTTACATATTGACACCAATATCTCATATCATAAGTCTAACTCCAATATCACTAGAAAAATGCTCACTTAGTATATTGGTCTAACCAAAGTTGATAGTTTTCTATTCATGAACTATATATGGATAGACTCCTACTATCACATGATACATAGAGAAAACTAAATCCTTAATTTTGGGTCCAACAATAGTATGAATGGGAAAAATTCCCCTTATGCATATGGTTCAGACCTGATGAAGAGTTTTACATTCAAGAACTACATGTTCCTTGATTCCTCATTTCACTGGATACATAGGGACACCCAAATCTTAAATCCTAGGTCCAACAGAAATATCAAAAAAATAATGCCCACCTATGCGTTTAAGAAAGAACTATACAAAGATGTTTTCCATTCAAGAACTATGTTTGTATTGATTTTTACTATCACAAGATATATAGTGACACCCAGATCCAAAATCCAAGGTCTATCCAAAATATTAATAAAGTAATACCCCATATGTGTAAGGATTATAGCTATATTGTCGTTATTATTTTAAATAAATACACTTGGGTTGATTCCTAATAATATAGGATACACAATGACACTTGGATCACCAATCCTAGGTCTATAAGCAATATTTAGAGAGAGAAAATAAACCCACATGCATATGGGTTGGTCCTATATAGGGAACTACCTAAGAAATATGTGTGTCTTGATTCCTTCCATCATGGCATATATAATGATGCCTGGATCATCCATATTTTGACTAGCCTTAGGTTTCAATCACCCCCAATCATGTTCCTCTATGAGTGTCAAGTATATATAGATAGTCTAGTCCATAAAAAATTGTGAAGACCCCCATATATTCTACATCACGTATCCTCACACAACATAACTAACTACAAAGTTATCCCTTATTTTTGACACTGAGGATGGATCATATGACCTTAGAGAATTTGGAAGTCCACTTTTCCCAGCATGAATGAGTCATGTATTTGATAGGGAATAATGTAATTGTTACTTGATGTTAAACAAGATGTAAATTTCCTAGATGTATGATGTTAAACTGTACGATAAGGGGTTTTCATGAGAAATAGATCAACTCCCCTGATGACTATGTATTCTAGAATTTCATGTCATATCCCTTCATCACAAAAATTTGTTCATTACATATCGTAAAATCTTTTAAGATTATTTCAACTTTTTTGAAATCTTAAATTTTCTATGAATCGAATTTATATCTTGGATATCTTTGTTTATATATACCAATTCCTTATGTTGATATCCTTCCCTTAGAATACCATGATACTTGGTCTCCCAAACTCCTAGTTATCCCTGTAGAAAACTATTAAAATGGATTGGGTAATCCAAATGGACCCCACTATGATTCACTAGTGGATGAAACAATTCCGACGAGCTTATTCCAAGATGATTTTTGGTTGAAGTGGAGAGGGTCCCCTTATAACCAGAACTTATTCCATGAATCTATGGAATGTGGGATTCCACTATTATCCATGGTTGACCTATACCCAAAAATTTCTATTTATAGTTAACTCTAATATTCATGGGTTATGATTTCCACTTCCATAAGCCAACAATTCAAGTGGATTTTAAAACTATTGATGTTCTACATCTTTGCATCATACATATTTTCAAATAACGATTATGTCATCAAATCATTATAACCATCCATTTTGAAGAATGTAGCTTCTATAAAGAAGAAAATTATATTATTTAGTCACTCCTATTGGATTTAAGTATTAGTTTCATGACTTTAAACTATATGATATTTTCCTAGTTTCATGATGTTAAAATTAATGATAATTTCATAGTTTCATGTCATTAAACTTCATGAAACATATTCTATCCTATAAAACCTGAAATTTCTTATATCGAGCCATCCTATAAATGAATCTATTCCAGGGATGAATTTTTAAATTCCATCCTATAATGAAATATATGAATTATCTTTCACTATTTATAATCCCGATCTATATAGAGGATCCCTTAACGAACCTTCATATCAAGACTCGCTAAGGGAAGAAAAAAAATTCCCCACTCCCCTATAGATGAATCGGGTAAACACATAGCGATATCTTTAAAGGAGATGATTATAGTAGGATTTTTACCCTTACAATATTCATAAAGAATCCTAGAGAAACCAGATATAAAAATTTCATATACCTCTATTTAAAGAGTTATAAGTCATAATTACTCTCTCTTTCTATGTGAGACTAAGATCTATGTATAGTTCTCT
Source organism: Viscum album (assembly GCA_963277665.1). Taxonomy (NCBI): domain Eukaryota; kingdom Viridiplantae; phylum Streptophyta; class Magnoliopsida; order Santalales; family Viscaceae; genus Viscum; species Viscum album. The sequence goes on from OY728141.1 coordinate 1,600,405,396, forward strand.
TACACGAGGGATAATTCTTCATAATGAGGACTCCAACATATGGATTCCCATAAATAAGACTATGTATGTATGAAAGGTTTTCCCTATATCTAAATTCCCCAAACCAGTGAAATGTGTCCCCAAGGATATCATGGACAATTTTATGTTCGTCCCTTCATCCATGGAGTATTATTATAAACAGTAAGGAAAATATCCTCATATCATGATGTAAAATAACATGAAAATTAATTCTAATTTCTTGATGTTAAATTTTATAGACCATCATCCATTATCACTTCTTATCAAAGGAATATAAGATCATGACCCAGGTTAAACAAATTTTGGGGTGCTTCCGTTGACTTTTTGAAATCCTTATTCCATAAACCACAATTCATTTCATTCGTGTCTTGAATTACCATTAACATTCCATGGTACTTGGGAAGGACATCCAAAGTCAAGGACCCATTGTTTTATAATTCATTTCTTCCCTGGGTTCTTGTATAGGAGCTCCAGACCATTAACCAAATGTTTCTTTTCCTTTCCAAAAGGTAGTATGATCCTTGTGAGCCCAAGCATCATCATAGTGGAGATCATTACTATAAATTGATTAATGGACATTCAATTCATGATTGTCATGTACTTTTATTCAATACTTGTGAAATTTGATCCATAATTTACAATATTCTCATTCTCTACATGGGATGGTGTTGGAGTAGTCTTAACTCTAGTAATGTTACTTACGTTGTTGTCTAACACACCCCTCATGCTAGGTCCATATTCATAATGACCATAAAATTAATTCAATCTGGTCAAACATATATGAAATTATACTTTATCCATTTATGGATCAAATCGCAAGATGCTAAAATGGGAGTGAATGAGATATAAAACTTGTCATGTTGAAAACCTAAAAATTTCATCTTGAGAAATAGTCAATCCTCAACTTGTAGAACTCTACATATTTAGAGTCCAAGAAAAATTTAGTTCAAAAATAAACCAGTCCTAAGGCTCAAATAACCCACTATGTGGCCCTAGTAAAATACGTGATCCACTCATTAGACCCTCTGTTCTATGAAAAAGTTAGAGAAATGATATATCAAATATCATAACTGTGATAACGTATTTAGTAATCAGTACTAAAACTTGTTGGGTGCCTCATCCCTTCAATAATTTTACACTTTCCATAAACCACCTTCATGTCCTTGAATTCTGGGATGACACTGTTAATTCCCCAATTTGATATCCTTCTCTTAGAATCCCATGGATGTTGGTATAGTTTTATCTTCATTCTCCCCTATAGAAAATTGGTAATGGGTATTGGATAATTCAAATTGACTATTCTAGGATTCATCAGTGATTAAAACAACACCTATGAGAATATTCCAAGATGATTTTTGGTCCAAGAGTATAGGTCCCCTTTAAACGAAAGAGTTATTATCCCAATTGTGTGGAATATGGGATCTGTCCATTATCAATAGTTGAAATGTACCTATATATTTACACGTTTAGTAGACTCAAATACTTTCCAACCAATATTTATAATCCCCATACACATAATGTTCAAGATTATTTAATATACTTAATGTTACATCACCAGGTATTTTACCCTTTCTTAGAGTAGGAATGTCATGTTCCATTCCCAAACCTTTTGTTGGACAACACCACATGACTCAAAGCCATATGTCATAAGTCATGAGTTTCCAAACCATAATCTAAACTACCCTAAGGTTCCATATCCCTTCTTTGGTATCTTTGGTCTCCATATCCAACTTCAACATTGAAATGTTTTTATATTCATAATCCTTTCTCAACTGCTAAAAAATAGGGTGGAACATTTTAATTGACCAAACATGTATGATCTATAGGCACATGCATACGAGCCTCTAACCCTTAAACTATATAAATATCATCTATTCGTGAAAAGAAATCCAATCCTAATGATCCCTATCTACACCATGCATTAAATAAACCCCTTAGGGTGTACTTTGGTCATACCCAGTATGTCTTCCCCGTTACATATTTACCCTTTCAATCTCCCGGATACATGATTTACATAACCCATATTCTAGATACAGATGTGTAATCGACATCCAGGATTATTTTCAATATATCAAACCAAATCATGATAAGGTCGTACGGTTTGATGACCTATCATGTATATTCATCCTTCATAATTTATGCAAGAACACAAAGTTCCATAGCGCTTTTTGAACATTAATTTTTTAGAATATCCCCGAATGCTCGAGAGCCAGGTGAAGACCTGCTCCTATAAGATTAAATAAAGAAGAGTTAAAACAGTACAAACCACTCAAATAAGGGGAGATTTACACAATCTTGTAAACACAGTACCAATTCTATCATTGTGAGCAAGGCTATTGCAATTACTAGGAAGAACGAAGGACCAGCTAGAGCTCACCTCCATGATTGTCCTTTTTCAGAGCGCATCCGCCACTTGATTTGCTTCTTTGTAGACATGAGAAACCTCAAGAGAAATTAATTCTACAAGATTTAATGATCCGACCCAAGCCGGAAGCATCCTCTATGGGACACTCCTGGACCGCTCTTTGAGAATCTACACAGCAACAGGAGAGTCTGATTCTAACCAGATCCTCTGCCATCCATAACGAGTAGCATACCTTATTTCCTTAATCATAGCCCATAACTCTGACTCAATAGCATGACCAGTTCCAATATGGTGAAAGAAACATCTTTTTACAAAGCCTCGACAGGTCCTGAAAACACCACCACATCCAGAAGGTCCCGGCACACCAGAGGTTTCCCCATCCACATTTACCATTATATAATCATTGATTGGAGGAATCCACCAAATATATTTTATCACCTTGGGCTTCCACTCCCTGTCACTTACACCAAGAGTTATCAATAATAGGAAATCAGACATGTTATTTTTCATAAAGCCAGACTGCTTTACCGATGAATATTTAATACTTCGATGAATCACCATCATCCCCTCCTTGAAGGAGGTCCTTAAACCATTGAAAACCATATCGTTCCGGGCATGCCAAATATAAGAAATAACAGAAACAACGGCAACAATGAGCAAGGAGTAAACCTACTCACTGTTTTCTTGATGCATAATAGAATTGAACAAGGTGGCAACAGAATTGAAGACCATTTGAAAATGAAAAATATCCATTAAATACCTCCAGAACCGAACAACAAAGGAGAAAGTAATGAAAATATGATCAATAGATTCATCCGCAGCAAGACAAAAGAAGCAGACCGGGGCCAGATTCCAACCTTTTCTTTGAATAGCAGATTGAATTGGCATTCTGCCTTTCCAGATACACCATATAAGAAGAGCATCAGCTGGAGGAATGAAATCCTTCCTCACCTCCATCACCCAAGCAGGAATTTGGTGTGTAATCCCACACTGCATGGCATAAAATAGTCGGCTGGAGAATAATCCATTCAAATCATGTTCCCAAATCAGAGTGTCCTGATCCATATATTCATAAGCATCAATTTCAAACTAAAGATGAGCAGGAAAAACTGCAAGAGCCTCTTCATTCCCCTGCAAATCAGAGACAGTAGTATTCTGCAAATATAGAGGAATATTAGTTGTATCATCAATAGGACAGGACAACCACTGTGTTGTCCTGCAATTAAGTAGGAAACTGGAGCAGACCATCCATTTAGAATGTGACATAAGAGCAATATAAGTGCTCCTGATTGATGCCCAGACAGAGGAACGCAGGTACACCTTCTGCCTTCTATGTAATCTGTCACCAAATCTGTGAGAAAGAAACTCCAAGGCAAAGTCAGTACCAGCAAGAAGTCTCCATGTAAATTTTTGGAGCAAAGCATTATTAAAAACCCTGACATCCTTGACTCTCATTCCACCACTTGAGAGAGGCTTGATGCAATCCATCCATTTAACAGTAACCAATTTCCTCTATTGTGTTGAACCAGTCCAAATAAAATTTTTGATCATGCCATCAAGTTCCTTGATCAAAGCAGCACGCCACTTGTAAAGTGAGAAGGAGTACATAAACATTGAGGTGATGACTGAGTTCACAAGACAAATCCTACCAGCCTGGGTCATGGATTTCCCTTTCCAGCTGGCCAATTGATTGATAATTTTGAGAGCAATACCCTCCAAGAAATCCCTTTTCACTCTTCCCTAGAACATAGGAAGGATAAGATAAATAACGGTTAAGTAACCCCTTTTAACACCAAGCCTACTGGCCACTCTATTTTTCTTTACAGTCGACACTCCTTCACCAAAGACAACAAAGGATTTTCTCCAACTTATAACCTAACCTGAAACTTCCTCATAGTGATTGAAAATAGTCTTTATAGAGGTGATGGTTAGTCTATCATCTTTAGAAAAGAGTAAAATATCATCAGCATAAAATAAGTGAGATGGAGTGAAGCAATTCCTCCCATACACCATTCTCTGATTTATCCCAGATTTGACAAGATCATGATGGAAAATGCTCAAATAGTCCTCAGCCATGGAAAACAGTAATCCGAATAAAGGATCACCCTGCCTTACTCCCCTAGAGCACTGAAAGAACCCCCTTGGTGATCCATTGACCAATATGGATAGTCTAGCACTTTCCAAAATGGATTTTACCAAGCCAATAAATTTACCTGAAAAACCATGCATATTCAAAACAGTGAAGATGAAGTCCCATCTGATAGTGTCAAAGGCCTTTGATATGTCCACCTTGAGTGCCATATTACCATTCCTAACCTTTTTTCTCATTATGTTGACACATTCTGAGTCAGTGAAGAGACAATTTTGTAAATTTATGCCAGGAACAAAGCCAAACTGGTTAAAGGAAATAAGAGACCTAGCAATATCACCAAGTCATGTTGCCATGATTTTGCTAATAACTTTTGGGATGGAGTTCCCAATAGCAACTGGCCTGAAATCCTTTATATCAAGTGAATTTTCCTTCTTGGGGATTAGGGAAATGAAATTTTAATTCATTCCAAACAGCATCTAGGAATGATAGAAGAACTCCCTTACTGCTTCTGTCACTTCCTTATATAAGATATCCCAGTAAAACATGAATTTTTTTTGGAGAAACCATCAGGCCCTGCCACACTATCCATATTCAAAGAAAACAGAGCATCATGAATTTCCTTTGTGGTAGGAATTTCAATAAGTTTTTTATTTTGCACATCATCCAAGTTTGATTCAATACATTTTATAACTTTATCTGAGTTGTCCTCCCCCGATTCATAGTAGATATTTTCAAAGTAATAAACAACAGAGTTGGAAATATCATTTTCAGAGGTGTACATGTTATCACCAATTCATAAAGCCTTGAGATTCCTTTTAATTTTTTCTCCCTGTACATGTAATGAAAGAACCTAGAGTTCCTGTCCCCTTCTTTCATCCATCATGAACTGAATTGATTCCTAGCCAGGTTCTCCTTAAGAGTTAACAAGTTATCAAGCCTTGATACTGCTTGTATCTCTTGTGAAGATATAGAATCTTGTGACATATTACCTTGCTGACAATCATACAGATGAGAATCGGCCTCTTTGATATCCTGATCAAGTCTGGAGAAAGATTTTTTACTCCATTCCCTCATTCTGGCCTTAACAATTTTCAGTTTACAAACCAGAATATATAAAGCACTGCCTTGGACAAGCTCTTCCCACGCTTCCAAAACAATCTCTCTGCATCCAGGAACTATTAGCCAAGCATTATTTAATTTAAAGGGCATGGGTGTTGACCTTAAGTTGCAAGAAGAATTATCAATTAAAATCGGGTGATGATCAGAGTGTAATCTAGACAAAGTTATTCCAGATACTTCCATATCCTCACTTTGTTCACCAATCTGCACCAAGCATCTATCCAATTTACTAGTTTGTCTTCCATTTTGATTGTACCTATGCCAGGTATAATCAACACCCATAATTGGTATTTCAATCAAACTGCATTGATCAATATAGGTGGAGGAGTCCCTGGCTGCTACACGACAGAAGTTGCTCCCAGTTTTCTCCTCTGGCCTCAACACTGTATTGAAGTCACCAAGAATTATCCATCTTTTATCCATATTCTCATCAATGCCAAAAAGGTTATTCCATAATCTTCTTCTCCTGATATACTGATTGAAAGCATATACAAAATTTCACAAAAATATCCTGATTGAAAAAGGCAAGTTAGATAAATAGATTGACAATCGGATTGAAAGGATTCAATAGTCACAGAATTATGATTTGGAACCCAAAGAGCTTCTATGTCATTATCAGACTGATTAGCTGCAATAAATGAATATCCTATATTCAACCAATTGAAGGCCATCCAATTGGAAAACTTCATTCTGGGTTCAGCTATTCCAATCAACATTGGTTTGTTGGTCAAAATAATGTGCTTCAGGGCCTTGACCGTAGGGGAGTTTCCCAGACCCTGACAATTCCAGAAGAGGGCTTTCATTGATGAGGGACACACTGCCTATTCAGGGGACCAACATAACCAGGTGTTATGCTTTCCATTGATTCATCCATAATATAATCTCCTTCTTCATTTAAAGGATCGTCATCAAGAACATTGACAACATCATCATCAGACAAAGATGAGTACCAATTGTCTGAATTGAGTGGGCCTGTCAAAGTATCAGGAAGTTTCCTCCGTGTAATATTCAAGGATTGAACTTGAGATAAATCCTCAGCTGTATCACTGGTTCCTTGAACTATCATCATGTTAATCCCATCATTAATAATTATCCCCTTCTCAATCTTCTCAGCAACCTGGTCCTTTAAACCAGGACACACAGAATTAATAATATGTTCAGAATGAAGCACATCCAGAGGCCTCTCATCAACATGTGCATTTAAAATTGAAGAGTTCTCCTCAACCCCTTGTATCTAATCACATGTATCTGAGAGTTTCCCTTCGCCATACTTCTTGGGGGACTGTTCACCAACAGGATCCTCCACAGAAACTACCACCGATTCTTTCTGAACCTACAAAATTTCATTTTGAACACCAGTAGGAGCTTCCATAGTGACCTCAGGCTAACCCATGATAGGCCCTTTCTTGCGACAGTGTAAGTCATCATGCCCTTTGGTGTTGCATGAGGAACAGAATTTATTTCTATTACACTCAGAATGTGTGTGACCAAAAATGGGACAGTTAAGACAGAATTTGGGTTTTCGTTCATAACCAATCTCTAGAGTGATTCTATCATCCCTAGTAGTGAAGACAACTTGTTCAAAAAAAGTACCAGCCATGTCAACTTATACCAGTATTCTGGCTAAATGACCAAAATTGGGATTATCAGTCTATTTGTCTAATCTAATGGGATTTCCAACAGACGAAGCAATATACCAAAGAATCTGGGGATGCCAGTATAACCAACTAAGCTTATGAATTCTTATCCATACCTGTGCGAAATTTTTTCTGACAAAGCTGGGATCAAAATTTCTGTCCCACTCATGAATACGAAGATACCCAAGGTTCAGCGAGACAGACCCCAGACTCCAAGCATGCTGCTTGAATTCATTAGTTGGGAAAACAATATGATAGAAACCTTTTCCCATAGCCGTCATCTCCCAGTCACTAAATCCCCAAATCTCCACCAACCTGCTCGTTAAATCATGAAACTTGCACGGCCTAACACCTTTTTGAATAATCACCCGTGCAATAATCTAGAATTTACAAAACCTGGCACGCTCTTCAACAGCAGCTTGATTTGTGGATACATGGGTGATGCGCCCTTTTCTGATAATTCACCCAGAACTCTCAGCATCACAATCCATAAAGAAGAAACCCCCATTTTGCTTGAGAACATCCACAAATCTCTTACCCTAGTTCAAGACATCATTGCAACTTGATTTACCAAGATTCTGCTTCGCACAGTGTGAACAAAGGTCACTATACCCCATTAGATCCACATCCTTAGCAACATCGTCACCTTTCCCCACATGAGTTGCATCATCCAGGTATGGAAACCCAAAAAGGGTTCCCTGGTAAAAAATTGATAATTTTCTTGCAATAAATTCACTATGCGTGATCCAATAAATATTGATAATTTAAAAAATGGAAAACACATAAAACAAGTTAGGTTTAAAACCTATAAAAAACTGGCCTGAGAAAATACCAAGTCCACACCCGCTAAGATTTCCCCATATGAATCTTACGAACATGTTATGGAAATACAAAATGATACATAGATTGTTGGTATCATTATTTTTCTCTAGAAAAAAACATGTTATGCTCGATATGTTCTATGAATTAGGTATAAATTACAGAACTCTCCCTTTGGTATATATATTTAGCTAAGTTACCTGTTTGAATTAGGTGATCTTGGGACTACTGAAGAAGATACATCAATGAGGATTATTATACCAATAATAATTTATATTAAATTCTTACAGAATGTATATTATGATTGAAATATTTGTAATCATTCATTTTGGTATACCTGGAATTATGCAAAGAATGGATATCTTTTATGACCCATATGATATCACTCCAATGAAATATCATGAACATAATAAATGAAACAACGAATAAAAATGATGTGAAATGTTTTAGTGAGATTATTCACGGATAATGTTCAATAATTGGGAGGAATAATGATGGCCTAGAGTCTCTCCTGAAAACCCTCAAAATACTATGGATTGTGAGACTACATGCCCATAAATTCATTTTCTCAAAAGATTACTTGAGCTCCATAGTCTTTTTCTTCTAGGAGGCCATGGACTAGGACAATTTATCCAATGATTTAGTTTCAACCTCTTCCATATACTACAATGATTCCTCACTACCAAAAATATCAAGTCTTTCCTTCTCTATCAGATAAAAGATTCCTAGTTTCCTTAACATTGTTTTACTGAGATTTACATTGAATTATATAACTAAGACAAATCATCTTGAATATAAATAATTTTTTGTTATCATCATCTTATCTCGACTGTCCCAATGCTGATCACATTTTTGTGATATATTTCCTCCAATGTTCATTGGGAAACCTCCTTAATGGCCTCATCCGAACATCATTTGACTAAAGATGCATCCCCTTACACAACTAGCATCAATTCAAGATCCATCAGCTAATCTCCCAAAGAATTCATTTTCATTATTTAGTCATCGAGATCATTATATTCAAATACCCCATAGTAGATGGTGGATATCATATACATGTTATGACCAAGTCGGCTGTTCAGATCCTCAAAAGGGACCTTTGAGATTTGGTTCCATATGTGCACCCACACATTCCACTACATTGGTTAATAACGTTTCATGGAAAATTATCCTTGAATGAATCCCAGTCTAGGAATATGATTATATTTCATAACTTATTCATTGAGGAGGGGATTCATACATGTGGCCTTCATGGAGGTGGGTATAGAGTCAGCCTCCACATTTGTCGACTCGGTTTGGGGTACTCCTGAAGAAGATGGAATTAGAACTTTTGAGCTCTGAGGTGGTGGTACTATAAAAAAAGAAAAAATAATTTTCAGTAATAATGTGAATAATGTAATGGGGATAGATAGTCAATGATTTTTATCAAAATTAGAAACATTCCATCCTCAGTTTCATCATAAGTGATGTGTGTTTCCCCAGCCATATCATTTGGTGAAGAGGTGATTCCCTCTTGAGATGAGTGACCTAGTGGTACCACTGATGTTTTCCCAATTGATATACGTCTCTATCCACATTTAAGGTTTGTAAGAGTGGTGAAATTTTAGTTTGTATAATAAAAATTTAAAAATTGTTTGATCCATGATGAAGTGATCTACTTCTCACATAGACACCTCATTCATCACTATATTAATAGAGGAATAAATACCAGCGTCAACCTCATCCAGAAGTGTGTTTTCATTTTACATGTAAAATGGAATGCCCAATGGAGCATCATTGGTGGAAACTAAGTCTGATCATTCCATCACTTTGATCATGTTCACTTCTTGAGGTGTAATGTCATACTAAGTTGACACCTCTATCATTTCCTCTCATTGATGAACTTAGTCAAATATCAAATAATATACTAGAACAAATGAAGACCCAAATATATTCTCAGGAAAAGATTTATATTCCTTTGGATTGGCATAGTGAAGGCATGTACCTTTTCAATAGATTAAAATAAGATTAAAAAATGTACTAAAAAGGACAAATAATTTTTAATCCTTACTCGATGATTCAGGGTGGGAAACCTTCAATGGCTTGGAGCACTTTATTATTCTTTCCATATCCATGGAAGGGTCCACAAAAGGAGTCGACACTGGAGGAACTGAAAATGGTTTAAATGGGGGTATGGATTTTGATTCCCCAAGAACATCAAAAAACCCTCATTAGTGCCATTTGACATAGGGATCCCTAATCATCATCCCTATGGTCATCATACAAGTCATATATTACAATATTACCTCTGTGAAAATATATCGGAGAAGGCTTGAGTGATAGGTCTACTTAATCCCTCTAATGTACCCAAAAAATATTCAACACATTTCAAACATAATTTTGATAGTGATGAAGTCATTGGATGATCATCATGAATTCAATCTTGCCGCTTCTTTGGGGATAATCTAGTTTTTTTCATCTGTAGAAACTATAACCATTCTAAGGACCATCATCTGTTTCACTTGATGAAAATAGTATACATTACCTTTTCCACATTGTAATGCCACATTATATTCATGATGGTAGGCCTCGACCTTTTCAAGCTGGTATTTAAAGTTTATGTCCACAAGATAACTAATTTGTTAAAATCCCATCATGTCTATTGTCACATTAAATAAAAAATCCCATAATTAACAAGATGAGTTATCCCCTATATATATTTTCCATTGTCAATATAAAGTAGGAAATTCCCCCTCAATAAAGGGTTTAGTTATTGATTCTTCTCTCATCGTAGTTATGCTAACTATCACTCATCATGATAGAAAATATGATTTTATAAATGTCACTTATTTACAAGGAATATATGATTTTTTCGGTGCAATGGAAGATAACTTCTTCTTGGGTCTCAAGGTACCTTTAACAATCAGTCGTACCCTTGTGGGTTTATATATCAATGTAAATAGTTTCCTATTCATATACGAGTGGATCCAGGTCTCAAAATTGTTCTAGTATAATCCAATGTCAATACTGTTTGAAGGGGAGTCTACATAAGTCTTTGTCCCCTCCATAGAGAATGTCAAACAAAACAAGCAAGCCATAATTGAGTGATTTTTAGATTATATATACATTAAATCATAACAATTCATCTAAATTCATTGAAATTTATGTCCAACCCATAGGGTGCATAAAATTTAGAGAGAATTTTTCCATCGATCTGAGTAGTGAGGGAACCCTCATGAATTAAAATTATGCAAGGTCGAGCAGTAAATATTTATTTCCCATTGTCAATTAAACTGCTAAAGGGAGCCTTGTAAGGCATGAAAGATAAGTGTTGATAGTAATTTAGGTGAGCCATAATCTCATATCCCTTCAATGTAGAGGGCTTTACCCCACTAATATAATGAAAAAATTGTTAAAAATGAACACCAATGATATTTTGGGCACTAAGATACTAATATTCGGCTAGGTGATCCCCCATCTAACCCTATAACTCATTTAAGGGTGTAGAGACGCCATCTAGGGATCTTTTTATATAAACATGGTGTAATAAGTGGTATATTCTAGAAAACAAAGTAATAGACAAACCAATGTGATTTCCTTCTACTACAGAAACCTCCACCATAAAATTAGATACATGGACCACACCCTATTACAAGGCCAAGTGTTAATACACACTCCGGTACATTACATGAAATCCATCCAGTTAAACAGGTGGATCAACATCAAGAATGAACTCCCACCCCCATTTGTTTAACAAACTGTTTTCAAGCATGGGATAATAACAACATTTAGCCCCATGAGAATCTTGTTATTGGTAGGCCTTCAACATCTTTCATTTAGGTTAATTGTACTTCTTGATAATTTATCCCACCCATTGTTTAAATGGGATGTATATCCCAAGAAGTTGGGAATTATTAAGTTCTATATAGGCCAACTTGATCAACTCCATGGATATAATATGAAACTTCTTTTCATTATCAAATGTAGATGAAAGAGTGATAAAATCATCATACATGTCTCCTAAAATATTTATGCTAAAAATTTTATGAATGTCCCAAAGATTGATGTCCACATTTCCATGCATCAGATGAAATGTATTTTTTTTCTAAACTCCAATTGATGAATAATTGTTTCATTAAGCCCTTGTTACAATAAGAAAAAATGTGTGCAATAAAAGTGTTTCCATATATTCCAATTCACATCAACCCATCCATGATTTCTGTGTAATTAGTATGTACCTAGAAAGGTCATCCCCAGTCCATTCCAAGTCCTCCTCCATACCAACGGTCCTAGATGTAAAGCCATTAAAACATTTGATTTGATGTATATTTCTCAATTATCAATCAACAAATATGATTTTACCAATCATATTCTAGAAATTCCTATCCAATTTAGGTTGGATTGAACATAAATATGTAACCATGAGGTCTTTTTTATTTTTAAATGAAGTAGAACACATGAGATATAGTACCTCTAAATGAGTTATGAGTCTTTAAAATACAAGAAGGTGCGATATTAGACTTGTGTGATAGAATAAGAACATCATTTTTGAGGAAAAACCTATATATAGGTAATGATTTTGAATAAGGATAATATATAAAGTTATTCCCCATAAATTTATATTGATTCAATTGAGATGACATGATAGCCATATGTTAAATGGATTCCACATTTGTAATCAAGGCATTCTGATGAGATACTATTATTGAAAACACCTTTCTTGATGAAATATTTATAATAGGAAAGTCCATATTCCAGAGGGAAAATGAACATGGTAAAAATAAATAAAATAAATACATATCTTGGAAAACATTGTACGAATCTCATGACCTAGATAAGGGTGATCCATTGAATTAACTTTTATAGGTCTCGTGAAATCATGTAAACCATGATGAATATCACGATCGCATGTCCCTATTTAGGAATTCTAATCATGTGACCTTATGATTGTCATGTGAACTATGTGATGATCGAGATATCACATGATAGAACAGAAAATTCTTGGAAATCTTACAGGACAAACTTTTTTCCAAACACATACGTCAAGGTTCAACTAATTTATAGTAAATTCATTTGATGATTGTTTGAAAAAGTGCTGAGAAAACATGATCCCTAAAAGAGATCACAAGGTTGGATCCCTTAAATGGTTCTCATGATTAGGTTAACGAAGTAGTCCTATAAATTTATCATGTGAGAGATGAGATCAAAAGAACTCTAATGGTCGTAATTATAAGTGAAACGAGTGGCCCATCACCCCCTATTTATAGGGAAACCTACCGAATACCAATGGTCTTTCAAAAGACCAATATCTACTTAGAACACTAACCAAAACAATACCAATGGACTTAGGTGGGATTTAAATTCCTTTGCACCAAGTCCATTTCACTATAGGCCTCACTCCTAAGGGGGAGGGGATTTGTTGATTCCCACCAAATGGTTATCAATAATTTTGGATCAGAGAAATTCCTGAATAATAGATATTATTTTATCTATATTATAAAGGATGGATCATCATGGATTCATGGTGACCAGGGAGATAGGTTATGAAAATCATGAAACTCTAAGAAGGAAACACGATCGCATGGACCTAGGAACATCACTAGGCCATATCATATGCTACATATGATTTGATAATTGTCCCACTAATCCCCTTCGATGAGTCATTTTGATCATACCAAGAACCATAATACATCCTTCATCATCATGTGAATCTCTTCCGAAAAGTCTCCCAGATTATTTGAATACTTCAATATTATTTCCTCCAATCGAGTGACATGTTAAATGGAAGATGCATGAAAATCACCCAAATCCCCTTATAAAATTAAACATGAAAAGGCAGAATCTTTATTTGATAAATTTTACATCTATTTTCAATGGAAGAGATTATATGTGTTGCATGATCAGTTCAATGATCACGTGATATCCCTAGAGTCATATTATCCTTGGAAAGATAAAGGCTTTGGGTATGTCATGCTCATCATGAAAAGTCCCTAAAATTCTGGAAATTTCACCTCCATCATTCGAACGAGCATGAAAATATCCATTTGATCACACAATTCCCTTATTGATAATTGATGGGTAATCCCCATTAGCTTTTTAAAATAAAATCTCAAAAATTTGGTACCCTCATGAGAAGGAGTGTCAAGTGGTTTTTCTTGCGAGGGCCCATAAAGTATCCAACTTGATCTCATGAAGGGCCCTAGATAGGTCTCCCTTATTCACATGGACTCCACTTTGGATAGGGTTCATATCTCATGACTACTCCCTAACATGTAATCCTAGTCATGTGTAAGACCTTTGACATGTCAATTAGATTATGTGAAACCCCTTTGAAAATCCATGGGTATAATAAATATTGCGATGATGGAGTGATCTCATGATAACTATTTATCATGATACACAAAGATGGCATCATAGATGAACCATGACACATTCTTGAAAAAAACATAATTTTCCATCTAATCAAGCATGTATATGTGATATAAAAATTTTATGAAGCGACATAGATTTAGGGATGGGAGGTATATAAATTCATCCCCCTTGATAATAAACACACACACATGGGAGTGAAGAGGATATAACAGACTTCTCGTAGTGGATTTCCATAAAATCTCAAGATTCTTCCACCATGTAAACTTAAATAATGTGATAAGGGATTATGAGACATTTATATACACTTTATATGAAGAACCTATGGTTCATAGGAAGGACATCAGTTTCACCTTCCAAATCCAATAATGGAGTTTCCACCTATAGAAATATTCACAAAACATCTCAAAAGGATAGTTCTTATTGAACATTAATGAAATTTATGCAATAAAGGTTGCAAAAATTGGAATCATTACATGAATATGGATATGAAAACTTTCATTCGATAGGATCATGTGCTTCACATGAACTATTCATTAGTAATGGGACATCACCTTAACATGTCAGTTATGTAACATGGATGTCCTTTGGACATGTTAGAAAAGTCACACAATGTAATCCATACATGTTTTAAATGTCATGTGACAACACTCAGGCATGTAATTCAAGAACTCAAAGTAATGAATACATATCATCTAAGATATGAAATTTTCTACGAAAATATCATCCATGATCACGCTACACCCTAGGATGTGTCTACCTAAATCATTAGAATACTCCTATGATATTTCTACCATATCCTATGACATCCCTCCAATATGTTGTACCTGATCACATAAAATTCCATGGAAATTTCTTCTTTGATAATGATAAGAACCTCATACATGTCATTATTATCATTTGTCATACCATTAAATTGTCATCTTTGAACATATGAAACACCAGAGGATGTTTAATCATTTTCAGGTAGAGAATAAAGACATGTCAAGAAAATAACTAGAACATGTCAGATAGACAACCAATACATTTAAAATAGAAAATATGGATGTTTCAGTTAGGCACTACAGACATGTGAAGAAATCACCCTACACATGTCTGGAGAACACAACATAAAATATCATCCTTTCCCAACATGAATACATTTTCATGTTCCCTCAAGCCACGTGAATCCCAAACCAGGAGTCTTTGGCTAAGAATCCCCCTGTATAATGTGAAGTATCTAAAATGGATTAGGAATGGATACTCATTCAATACCCTAGGTATTATAGGGTTCTTATGCCATCTAGAACTGCTCAGCTATCCACTCATGGTTCCTACTCTTTATCCATAATAGGTTAAGGGTTAGATATATTCAATTTAAAATCCTTATTGGTATAAGTCCCTCAATGCCTCAGACACTCTAGCCTCTAGGAACTAAAATCTCTTATGGGGTTATCATACCACCTCATCCATTAGTGGATTAAGAAGATAATTGAACTGTGAGGTATTTGATTCCTATTATAAGCAGGATATGTTTGGGTTTTTCCTAACGATCGATCTTAATATCAATCACCTCATTAGGTCTACACCAATTGATATATCTTTCATCTATATATAGTGAGTATAATAATTTTTATACCTTGTTTCACACACCAATCATAGATAACGTGGTCATAGGTATTTACAATATTCATATCTCTCATATAATAAATTTCACCCAACCCATATAAACCTAGGTGTTTTATCCTCATCCAGTGACTAATATGATTTCCACCATTCAAGGGAATCCACCTTGTTGTGAGTCCCAAAGTGATTCCAATCTTGGTAAAAACTAGTGAAAAACCTAATCGGCATTAATTATATATCACATCCCACCATTAGTATGAGGGATCATCGAACTGTGGTGAATCTCATTCCTTTTTTAATAAGATTTGTAGGTCTCTGTCTTAAGGATTAAGATCGACACATGGTGCCTAATTTCCCTCATCTATGTATTTTCCACACGATGATAAAATTCATGGTTTGGACTTGAAAATTTTATGTATATTTTCATTCGTGTTTTAAACAAGATACGTAGGGTACCTCATGAAGGTTCAATACAATCCTAGAAACACCAATCACCTTATGGACACCAACAAACACTAGGGTGTCTGGTTATATATCTTTAGAATATAAGATTCTACCATTTCCTAAGAAATAATGGGAAAATGATGGAGAAAATTAGATATATATGTATATATATATATATTATCATTAATAGAGAACCCTATCTATATTAAATGATTCCAAACATGCTCATTTTATTAGGGTTACCATTCATGTATCAGGAATCAGAATAGATACATGAACATATATTAAATCTATTATAGAGTCCTAGAATAGACAATAATTCCCCAAAAAAGGGATATATGAGCTTGAACTCACATCCTCTCAACCAATGTGAGTTCCTAAGCTTCATTATATTTTTAGATCTCAAATAACTACCTCTATTTGTAAAGTATGTATGTACCATATTAGTGATGTGGGATCTGTGGGATTTTTTATGAGATATGAAAATGGTAAAATCGATGTGAATGATTGTGAAACCATAATTAATCCCCACCCACCCCATAATTAATAATATTAGATCATACATCTCTCTAAAAGTAGAAATAGTTGGGAACCTAATGTGAATGCATGTAATGAAAAATAATTAAATCTTTATTTGAATTGGAAATCATGTATTCTAAACATAAGGAACTACACCATCTCTCTTCATGGGACAAATACACCCTAAGAGTGGGGTGAATTATGGTGTGAAATTATTCTTTTATACCAATTGGATATATTTCTCATGTTATCATGAAAAATATTAATCTTTCAATCAAATTAAATAAAAAAACATGGATTTTACTTTCTTTTCTAATTTATTTTCAATAAACCTTACAGGAATGGTTTATTAATGTTTAATGGGTTAACACTAAACACTATAATACCGAATATTTTTTTCAAAAGACACACTATCAATCTAGTAGAAATGTATCTTAATATCTATTTTGAAGTTCTCTAAGATAATAAATACAAAATATGAAATGTCATAATATCTTACTATAATTATTTGAAAATAATATCACTCATCAAGTGATGTTGATTTTGATGTTATTTAATTCATTATTCATGTCCTCGATACAAATATTAATACTTAAAATAACAATATTCTCTTTCACTAATTTTGTAGATTTTTCAATGTTCTCCTCAACTATCTATTTCTATAGATTTTATATATTCTTTATAAAATTTTCAACATATTTAATCTTCTTTATATTAAGGAATTATTTCTATAAAAATGTGTCCCATCAATTCTCCACATCTAATCCACTTAATGCATCTTTCAGCTACCCATTAACTTCCCATTATGTCATCCAACTATAATTATTTCTGGAATACATTCTAATATTTTAGTATTTCAGGATCAACTAGATTCACAATAATAAATCCATCTTTGTAGAATTTTCATCATATAATCTTCCAAATTATAGCATGAATTCATATAATATGGTGTATTTTATTTCAAAATACTAGATCCACATCCATTGATCAAATCCCATATTTAACTCCCAATGAAATTGTGGTGAGATCACATTCATTTATTATTAATATCCAAACCTATGGTAGTACTACAATTTCCTTGGATTGGAGATCTAAAAACATCCAGAACAACTGATTATTGCATAATATTCATTCATGGGGTATCTAAAATCTCATTTCATGGTATTAATAAATCTGATTTTATGATTTATTTTGTTTCATCATGGAATATCCTCCATGATGCAAGTGACTTTTGATATCTAAAACTAATAAATTCTACCTAACTCTCTTCAAAGTGTGTCATGTGTGCTATGGTGTATAATGTGAAACTCCATTTTTGAAAAAGTATATATTCTAATACATTCAACCTAATGAATCTTATGTAGTTTCTATTTTACTTTTATACATGACTGTATAGTCCAACACTTTTTTGATTCTCTATATTCATAGTTCTCTACAAGAATAAAATGCACATAACATGACAGACTAAATTTAATTACTTTATCATTTTATTCATTTTTTAGTTATCTTAGGAATATTGAAAATATATATTACATATATATGGATGAATATTACTTTTGTACATTTGAACTTCAATTTTACATAATGAATTATTGGACATTATCATTTTTTTCAATCATCGACTCTATTTACAACATGTTACAATACCTAATTCCTTGATTTTTGTTTCCAACCACTTCCAAAACTCCTACAGCCATATCTTCTCGAATATAAATCTACTTTACATACTTTAATATTCTTCATATGACTTCTAAACAACATCTAATTTAATAGATGTCCATAATTTCAACCCAATGGTTATAACCAAATTTAAATAGATTATTTAAAATAATCATTCCATGGATATCCATATTTTACTAAATTGATGGAGGAAAGAGGAATATTATAAAAATTTGATAATGATCATATTTTTATAACTTTTAATTTAGATTTAAATGATTTATTCTCCATTATTTTTTTATTTTAAGGGAAATCTTACTATTTATATTTTGATGATTTTTTTTGGGAATTATAGAAAAAATGGATCATTTTATTCATTATTGGTATTTTTAATCATTAATGTAGTTTTCTGAAAAATCCATGATTTTATATCTGTTTTTTGGAAATAATTCTCTTTTCAATCTTTTTAAAGATATTTTTAAGTGTTATAATTGGAGTACATTTATATTTAGCCAACGTAATACAACTAAGGTCAAGTTATGCCCTTTTTTCACTTTTTTCTTATATTTGTAATTTCAGTTTTTAATTTCTATTTTGGGTTATTTTATTATGATAAAATGAAATAAAATAAGTCGGGGGAGGAACATCAATTAATAAAATTTTATTTTTGTTCTATTTTTTTCAAATGTTTTTTTTATTGTTTTCTATTCTGTTTTTTGATATTTTTTTTACATTTTTTATGTGTTCTTTTCTATTTATTTTAATATTACGTGCTAAAAATGAATATCTTTGAAATTTATGGAAAATATTTCAATTTATAAAATAATTTTATCTATTTACCTAAATATAAAGGTATGATGAAATAGATTTTTTGCTGATGTAATATTTTGGAAAAATCAAGAAACAACTTTTGAAATTTTGAATCCCATTCCATGAGTCCCAGAATAAATTTTGAAATCAGTTAATTAAAAGTATATGAAACCATTTTCATAAAATCTTTAAAATAATTTAACTTCTTAATTAAACCAAAAAAAATATTGATATAACAATAATTTATCATTTTTCTATCAAAACCATATATATTTATAGTGGTAGTGTTAAAATGGATCAAGGAATTATTTTTGTTTCAAAAGAAACTATTCAAAAAGAACCACTTATTCTATACTAACATTTACATTAATCCCTTATGATCCCTTTCTAGCCATCACCAACCTGATATGCGGATAAATTAAACACTTAAATCACTAACCAAACTACTCATTGAGTAAATTATATGATTTTAGATAAACTCCCTAAAAGGTGAGGGTTTTTATTGGGTTTTTTTTGTAATATTTTAGGAATATTTTTAAAAGAAAACATCAACAAGAAGTTGTCATGATGTTTTACTCACCAATTCTATTTGAAAAATATTTTGAAATCTAAAATTTTATCAAGGGGTTTCTGTGTAAAATATCTATAAAAAAATACAAATTTATGAAATTTGGAAGTAATGTTAATAATTTAGAAAATTTTTATTGGTAGTTTAAACCCCTATTTAAAGATCAATGTATCCCTACATTCCATAAAGATAATTACTTTTGTGTGAAATATCTCAAAAAATGGATGTCAAAATCCCTCAAATATATTAGAGTGGATAAATTCTTTTTACTGAATTAACGAAGATGTAAACTATGCATAAAAATTATCAAGATATTGGGAGCTAGATCTTTTATATAAGAGTAAAGTAGAGAAAATTCTTAAGGTAATACCAGAATCATCCATATTTTTTTTCAAAAGAGGAAACCCTCTTTATTCTAACTTATAATTTTTATCATATGAAACCAACTAACCCTCAAAAACTAAAAAACTCTTTAAAGACCTCATTATTTATATAATTAATTGAATCATATTAGTTGATAATTAGATACTCATCAAAAGTATTTTTACCCGTGGTTGTTTTTCAATGAGAAGTACATTTATAAAATTGAAATCTTCAGGACAAGGAAAAAATTTCATTGAGGTGAGTGTTTCTATTAATTCAAAAATTAAATATGTGGGAATGGATTGAATGTTCCTAGTGGAGAATTTAGAATTACGTTTATTAAATTAGAATGATATATTTGGATGCCTTGGTTATTGAATTTCATCTCTCAGGGTATAGTGTTTTGAATTATAATTTAAAATGCATTTTAGGTTTAATTGGTGAGGAGTCCAAGTCTTATGTTTGATTTAATTAATATGTCTCATATTTTCATCACCATTAATTTTCATTTTAATGACTTATTCCCTAAAATTCCTTCATTTTAAACTATTATTCGTTTTTAAATTTATCGTTGTAATTATTATGAAAATGGATAAATTCATGGTTTATAGGTGTTTTTAATCAAGTATAGAAATATATGATCAATCTAAATTTTATGTTTTTTTTCGAATTAATGTCATTCTGAACTCCAATTAGAGAAATTTTCAATAAGTCTATAATGTGTATGGTTTTAAAATTGTAATAGTTGAAAAATTAACTAATAGAAGCATAAATATAATTTTTTTCCAAGAAGAAAGGTGATATCTAGTATTTGTTTCTAACAATGGGAATATGTATCAAATTTTCATCATGTATAAGGAAATTGATTTGATATGTAAGAAATTTTATCGGCCCATTATATAATTTTGGAGTTTGAATGATGCATAAAATATTTTTTATATAAAGGTAAATGTATAACATATTTCTGTTGATATATAACATACATCCAAAGATAAAATTCTGATATATATTATAATTTACCTGGATGGATCCATTGAACATAGGGTGTAATATAATTTATGTAATTTTTATGATATTTTTCTCAAGTCTATCTATAAGAAATACATTGTTTCTATATTATATTCCTACATATGAGAATATTTTTCTTGTGTGTGGAATTAAAAATTAAATTTTATATGTATTGGAAATTTTCAAACATATCCTTCAGATTATGATTCATTCAAAAAAAACATATATTACACATAAATGGGAGAGGATGAGTATGTTATGTACACATAAATCTTTATTTATATCTTGAAAAAGGATTTTTCAAAGGGGATTTCGATACATATTAATTATATTACATTTCAGGTGGTTTATGATATCTTCCTTTTTCAAATTAACAGAGATCCTAACATGGAATTATACACTAATTATAAATCATAGAAATCATGTGTTGTGTTGTGAGGGAGTGTGTCTCACCATAAAAGGAACTTTTCATAATTTATGATCCAATACCATTTAAAGAGACCTTGCACCATGGTGTTTCACATTGTACTACTATGGAATTCCAAAGCATTCTAGATAAAACTCAGGTCAACCTCCTAAATCAAAAACATGATTTCATTTAATGGGCATTTAATGATGTTGTGAATCATGGATATACTTAATGGGGAATAAAAGTATGAATCCCATGTGAATACCTCATTTGAGAATATAGTCCCAATGAACCTTGAAGATACGCTTCTATGGATTACACTTATAATAAAAATGGAGAAGAATTTAAACCTTGTGATGAACCTATTCTATCAATGGAAAATTAATGCTAGTTATTTTTACAAAAAAATCCCTCCACTATGAGTGTTGTAGATACATAGATGGAAATAGATGAGGGAGAATAGTCATTAATTTCTGGGGATTATATTATTTTACCAAGAGGTGGGGTTGACAAACTCTCCATCATTTTCATACATGCACACAAGATGGACCTAGAATAACATCAATTTATAGATGAGGAATATGGTTTACTAATGTTAGCATATACCACTTGGTGACTATGAGTAGTGGATACCCATGGGGAGTACCCTCAGAATTCTTGTTTATAATCCTGTTTATATAATTAAAGAATATTTAATGATGGTTGTTTTTTTTTGTTTCTGGAATGAAATTATTTCTTAATTTTTTCTAAATAATTATTAATTCTATTATGTAAAAGAATGGATTTTTTATTTACTTTTATTAAGTGAGGTATTTATTAGAAGTAAAATGGTTTCAATTAGATTTAACCACTTAGAGGTATTCAAGTAACTTAATCACTTTTATTGGTGGAACACCAATCTTAAATTCTTATTAATATGATTTTCAAACAAAACTAGGTATACACATTTAAGTCTTGAAGTGTTCCTTAGGAAATTTAGTTGTGATGAAATATATAACAAGTAAAACGATTTTGTATAGAGTTTTAATCAAGTTCACTACTACTAAAATTTTTATATTAATTTCATCAGCTTTTTCAATAAATTCTTATCCCAATTTTTAAACATTTAATCTCCCAATGTCCTATAATTTATCATCAATAATTTATACAAATAATTTCACCAAATAACTAAATAACCATTTTCCTTATTCTCTATAAAATAAATAAAAATATAAATTTATAATATAGCTTAAAACCTTCTCATGAGACAACTTTTGGGTCTACTATACTCTATTCCCTGATGATATAATATTGATAGAGATTTCATGAGGAAATCCCTAAAATACAAAATCGATATAATGGAATAAAAAATTATTTCCCAAATCAGATTCCTTATATATTATGAGTTGGTGAAAAATAATTTATCAGGGAGTTAAATCATCTAACCCATGTTATGAAATATAAAATAAATCATTTGTAATGAAAACATTATCTAATGAAGTAGTGACTCACATCTAATTCCTTTAAATGGAATGAATCCTCATCCTTTAGTTTATATTATTATTATTTTATGGAGGAATAATGACTCAATTATAGAAATAAAATAATTTTTATACACCAATTTTCTAAGAAAAAAAGTCATCTTGGGTATTTATCATCAATAAAGAGAAGTTGATAAGTGATGGAAAGTGATTTAAAATAGGAAATCCATAGATAAAATCAAAATGATTGAATTTGGTAATTAAAAAAATATCACTTAATACATATTTAATAATAAATATTATACAAACTGTCTCTATATTAAAATAGAGTGAGTCAAAACACTCCCTACAGTTCCTTAAGAATGCGGTGTACATTGTCTCTAAATGATACATTAGAGAGTGGGAGGATTGTTAATTTTATTTACATATCTACATTTGTAGGTGATTAAATTTGAGTTTCCTCTACAAGACATTCATGGTGTATTAATGTAATTTGAGGGAGTGACCATGGGGAAAATTTTTGCATGGAAACAATTTCTCGATCATATTATCTAGGCTATATTAGTAAGCATATGGAATATTGGTTTACGGATCGGCTGTATTGATAATTTAACTCATCTCAATTGTAAACCTAGGAATATATCTTAGAGGGGTAATAGACTTATAATTCTTTTTAGGATAATATTACTATCCTAATATAGTCTCGATTTTAACAATGAATTTTTTTGTAGCCTATAGATTATTTCCTTTATTATTCTAAATCCATCTCAGTTTTTTTTCTTTTAACTAACATCTAATGAAAAACCTTTTGTATTAACGATGTTTTAATAAATATAAAAT
Source organism: Viscum album (assembly GCA_963277665.1). Classification (NCBI taxonomy): domain Eukaryota; kingdom Viridiplantae; phylum Streptophyta; class Magnoliopsida; order Santalales; family Viscaceae; genus Viscum; species Viscum album. The sequence goes on from OY728141.1 coordinate 1,600,429,479, forward strand.
AAATTGTAAAATTCAACACATCAGTTCATGTTCCTCAATTTTGTCCTCAATTTCCTAAAAATTATTAAAATACATACAAATGACCAAATTACATATGAAATAAAACAAAATATACTAGAAAATATAATAAAAATAACAAAAAAAATATTTTAATCAAGATTCCTCATGTTTTAAATGTAATTCCAGCCACATATCTATGTGACTATCAAATAGTTCCAACCCATTAAACTATTTTAGTGAGTAAAAACTATGAATAAATATTTTTCAAATAATAACATGACATGGGAATGAAATTCCAAATGTTCAACACTTTGAACATAATATTCAAAATCTATTTCTTCAAAAAAGAAAATTTTACATTTTTAATAACACTAATTGTATGCTTAAAACCCTTTATGTTCTAATTATCATCATCTTGGAACATTTTCTTTTAAATATTTTCTTTAAAATAAGTTGTTAAATTATTTAACTCATTATATTTTTCCCTTCCAGAACATCATAATATCTTTCAGGAGATTAACTTATATTATTGTCATTACAGAAACTAAATGAAACTCTTTATATTAAAATTATTTAAAAATGTGACCTAAAAATTCTAGATATTATGTCATGTTAACATTAAATATTTTTGAGAATAATATGTTTTTTTCATATTTGATATTCTCTTTGTCAAATAATACACCCACTAGCTTATTTGAAAAAATATTCTCTACAAAATATCATGTTAATATACACAAAATAATTTATTTTAAGAAATAAAAATTATGATTTAGTCGTAATATTAATAAAATAATCTATTGACATCAATGTATTATATGATATTATATGTGTTTAGGGAAATATTCTGTAAATAATATTTTATTCATTAAAATATTCCACTAAAGAGTGATAGGAACGCATTAATCATATTTTAAAACATTTGTGGATAAATAATTTTATCCAAGATAAATATTCTTTTATCTAAATTTTTTTCAAACATGTTATATATTTTTTAATAAATCATAAATAATGTATCATGTAATTTAATTCATAATAAATCTTTATTAAAAAAAATATGTTTTTATCACATAAGATCAATAAGATAATTTTATAAAACAATTATTTTGAATTATCTAAACATTCATTTTCATTCAAATTCATGATTTACCAATAAATTTATTAATTATTTGAATAAAAACTACAAGATATATAAAATATTCCATTCTTTTTACCCTTTTGTATACTTAGAAAAATTCAATACAAATATTGGGTATCATATACCAATAAAAATCGATGAATTGATTCAGTAACATTAATTATTTTCATTGAATTTCTATTTATCTTCATAAACCCCTTCAAATATTTTACATAATTACATATCCTATGGAAATATTTCTCATAATTTTCAAAACCATAGTTATTCTTCAATAACTATGATTGAGAACTCTAAGAAACAATGTTAGAAATTCCATCTATATTTTCTTCTTCGAGTTTTATATTTCATAGATATGTACTATCAATACAGCACTAGAAACTATAAATCTCATTAACATATTATTTTTCCTCAAAAATTTCTGAAAATAGGGTAAAATTGTACTGAATTCATTCAAACTTTTAAAATATTTCCAACAATGATAAAAACATCCATTGAAAAAACTACCCATAAAGGATACTTTTAGTCAAACCTAATGATTAAAATACACAATAAAATATATTGTATGAGTGGATACTCAAATTTACCTAGTCTTTAAGCATATAGAACCTTTGAAACCTTGAAACCATTATTTCTTCATCTTATAAGAATCTAGATCCACTTGCTGAACAACATCTACATTAATTTAGATAGGAAGAGATTACTATAACATATATAATTTTATCATTTTTTTAAGTAATAGTAATTAATAATCTACACATGTATGTAATGTTTCATAAAGTAATTTAATGCCTTTATAACATTGATCTCAAATTCATGTTTTATGATAATCCTTAAATTAATCTAGAAAAAAAATATTTTTTTCAAATGTGTGTCCTATTTTATGATTATTTAATAGGGAATCTTATTAAATATTCTCCCTATAAAATGATAAATCCTTTTAAAACCATTATATACACTAGTGGTTGACTATCCATATTTCACTAAAAAATGATATCACTATTTCGTTCCTCTCACTACATAGTTGTTTATATAGGGCATCATGATAATCATATCCTATATGAATTTTGGATGCTTTAGATAGTAACACTTACCAAATATTTCATATGGATAAACTCAACACAATTTCGATAATATATTTCTCTAGGGTATCCCTACTAGGTATAACCTAACCAAAATGAAAAAAATAAATAACCTAACTCATATGGTCACCTCATTACTTTATTTCCTTAAATAATATAATCCAATAGAAATCATCATTGGAAGAACCTATGATTTTTCATTATCAAGGGAATAAAAAGTGTCTTCATTGCGAAGAATTTGAAAAATAGTATTTTAAACAATATTTAATTTCAATTTATTATCCCACATATTCCTTTTACATATATTCATGATTTTATTGATTTATTTTAGAATCCATATTCCCCCTACTAAACTAATATTTTCATTCCATTATGACATGTAATGTTATGTAATAAATAAACTAGACCAATAATCATACCTAGAATTTAACACCTTGGTTGAATGTATGATAATTTTAAAAAGTATTTATATACCTTAAACTAAAGTATATATTTATTCATAGTATAATTAATTTATATATATAAATAATAAATAATAGAATAAAATAACTAAATAAACCATTCATATATTCACACACGAGAAAAAAAATTATAAATGATTCATAAATTAATTATAAAAGCACCATAATTTATGAATGAATAAACATGAACAATTCAGTATTTTCCAATCATAATATTTCATAATATAATTTACATTCTTTAAAAATAACCACTTTGATATTTTAGAAATGTGTGATTTTTATGAATTCATTTATTATCCAAAAATATAACGTTTATAAATTACGAAACCAATTAAATAAATCAAACATTTATCTTCTAAATAAAAAAGATGAATATAATCATTTTATATTAACATATATGATCTAATCATAAATAAATATAAAAACTCTTAGTTTTAACTTATTTAATCTATGTAATTTTACATTAAACCAAGATCAAATTTACATAAACATTTCATTAATGGTCTAAATACACCAATATGAAACTATTTTGAGACCAATAAAACATAACTATTTTAAAAACTACACACCATGGATTTTACCTATGCTTTAATATATATTTTTTTCATCAAAGATTAAGTGTAGTGACTTTCAAAAAGAAATCACAACACAATGGTAGCAACGTGACCCTTTTGAAATATTTTTTAGGTAGGATATATTTGGTTCTATTTATATTTTAAAAATTCATCTTTATTGGATAGGAAATTTCAAGTAGAACATCAAGATCCCCAAAAATAATTTTTAACCATCATTTTTTTATGTCCAATCTTTATGGTTTTTGTAACTAAAAAAATGAAATATAGTTACCACATTATAGTGGTGTCATTTATGGCCCTATATTTCTATGTATTTGTCTGAAATACCCAAAATGACTATCTAATGATCTATGTGACATGTTCTTATAAATTTTATAACCACAAAACTTGTTTCTCATAAATTTTATTGCATGGTTATTTTGTTTAATGAATCCAAATACCAATTTTGAATGAGATTATTCTATAGTACCTTGAAAACATAATTTATAAATTCTTCATTCAATGATAATTCAACCCAATCATAATAGGGGAGGATCTGAAACAAATATTTGGTTTTAGTTGGACAATTATTATCCAAAAGGATGTTGAAACAATAACTAAAACCCTAAACCATCAGATCATTAAAATTATTACTATTGAAATGAATATTTTTTATAAGAATATTGTACCTTTGACTAGTCTATTTGGACTGTATAAGATTTTTTCCTGAGCTATCTCAAGATCACTAAGGAGAAACCAACAAGTTCCTCACCCTATGGAATTTTTATGGATATTAGGATTCTATTAACACATGGGAAGGACCACCTATAAAAATTATGGTTATAAAGAGTTTTTTTAAAGTAATGAATAAATGGAATCTTTGTTAATCATTGAATGAGGAGTTCCATTTATATAATCAATAAAATAAATATTAACCACTATCAAAACAAAAAACTCCATATATAGGCTAACTAAGATACTCCATAGAAGATTAACATTTACAAAATAAATAATAAACATTTCATAAGTGTTTCATGAGTTGCAATAGCTGCCTTTCTTGACTCTTCTTCTATCTATTTTTTTTAATTTAAAGAATCAAGACAGATGTTTCAAAATCCTCAGATTGTCATCATATGATAACCAAAATTTTAAAGATATATTTTTATTATGAGAATATGATTTATATTTGTTTTATAATAAAACATAATAATTGATTGAACAACATGATGTTATGGTGACACTGACTATGTCATGGTGACTCTCAAAGGAGAACATGATGTGGTCTAAACCACTGTGATTTTGGGGTTCCAATAGGGAACACTTCTAATATACTAAACTACCAAAATATATAATAGATCCCATGAAATGAATAAAAATTACATTACAAATAAAATAGTCACCCGATTAAATATAATTATATAAATAAACATGCAAAACTCATTATGGAACATGATCAAATTCTTATTACACCACCATTATTTATTATCAACTTATTTAATGTTAGAATCCCTAGAATATGAGAGCCACTTTCCATAATTGAAAAATAGAGGCAGATAATAAAATCCACTTACACTTGGCGGTGTATGCCGTATGTGTGTATACATTCCAAGTAGGACCCAGCAAGTTATATATTCATAACCATTATAGGATAACGTATAACATACTAGTTTGAAATAATTTTTTTTACAAATACCACTTTTATTTTAAATTAAAATAAGCAATTATGTTTCATTTTATTTAAATCATCAATATAATGAATAACATGTTATACAATTTTAATAAAAATGTACAATATTATAAAAAATATGTAAAGAGAAAGAAATTATTAACTCAAAAATCAAAAAAATAGTAGGATTGGGATTTGGAAATTATGGATATGGAGACTAGGATGTTTTTACTAATCATAACTATATCTCAAAAATATAAAACTATATATAGAAATATGTTAGACATAGAAACATCATAAACTAGAGTGAGGCCTATAATAGAGCTAGCCAGCTATACCCCCTAAACTAGAACACCATTATTTATAGTCTCATCATGACAAGGAATTCTAGCTCAGTATAGACTCATCAAATACTTAGATAAAATAATTTTCCAAGGTTCCCACCTAAGTTCCAAAATATTCACATATTTAAATACCAAATTAAATGGGCTTAAACTACCAAAACCATAAAATTTGAAATCATTCATTTATAACATATCATCAAGATTCATAATTTCAAGATCACACAAGTAATTCTTTTAAAAATTGGTAACAAAGAAAGGAAGAATTAAATTCAAAATAATTTTTTTTCGAATACCTATTTATTCTTGGGATATTTAATAAAAATAATGTCAGGAATTCATGATAAATTATAATATGTCCTTCCACGAGAATAACCTTAAGTTAATCATATTCAGAAACCCTTGGAATTTTATTAAACACCTTAAGTGAGTTATTTTACCTTGAAATTGTTATATATTTATAATACATTAATTACTAAGAAATATTAGAAATCCCATGAAGTAATGATTAAATAATATTTATCATATATCATAGTTGATAAAATACTGTTAAATTAAGTGGAAACATAATTTTAAATCATCAATTAATCATGGTTCATTAAATGATTAAAAACCCAAAGAGAAACCTTATTAGTTTGTAAACATTAATAAACTTCAATATATATTTTTATCAATACACCATACTTATATACCTATGGAAAAATAAAACCAAACATAGAAACACTAATAAATAAGAATCTGATAATGTTTTGTATCCCTATATGTGTGAACACTTACTGATTAGTCATAATAAGTAATCACAACCTAAAATAGAGTATAGAAAAACCATTTAGGACTTATCATATGATATCTAGAGTCAGAACCATGTATTTTGGTTGTTTTTTCTTGAAATAAATAAACCCCCAATTCCAATAATCCATGTATATGGGAAAATGTGAGAAAGGGGAAAGAGAGAAGAGATGAAAAACATAAATAAAATAATAAGAGAGAATATACCTTGGATATGGTAAGAGAGTGAGGGAGGATAAGATCATCAAAGGAGAAGAAGGGAGTACCCATCCTCTTTTTTCATTCCAATAATGTGAGAAGTAGTAAAAGTGTTTTCCCTCTTTTACATTCATAAATAAATCAATCAACAAAAATAATAATATGATGGTTCAATAATATTATATAATTCTATCTTCAATATATAATAATAAAATATCCTTCCCCGTATAATTTAATTATCTGTGTACATTAATATTTATATTCCATTCCAATGTGAATTAAATATAATATTTATACAATAATATTAACAATGGAAAATAAATATGACACACACAACACATATTTTTTATAAGATAATATTAATTAACCATTTAAAACATCATTAATTAATTACATAATATTATTAAATGATTAAAAATAATTAAAAATGTAACACCCAAAAAATTTAAAATAATAATATGGTATTTGATAGCGTATATGACATGAATCACTGGGCTTAGACAAACCAAAAAAATATTTTTCCATAAATATAATCTCATTGATAGCTTGCATGACATATAAACAGGAGTCTCAATGAACCATAATATACTATAATAATATAAAATTTCTATTAAATTGGTGGGTATAATTAGTAATAACAAAATTATGGAACATATGGTTATTAATTGATTACAAATAAAATAAGAATCATTTGAAATAAAATTAAATCTTTTCTAAAGGAACTGTATTTTTACTAAAGGACTATTTATTTTCACTTTCCACACATAATTTAAAATTATTTTTTACCAATTTTAAAAAACCTATTTGATAAAATTAACATTTTTTTGAAATTATAATATCGAAATTATCCTAGGGTGAATTTTTATAATTTTTATAAAATGTTTCTTATTTCAATGAATAATGAGACATTTTGAATATTATTTGAAAACTACTATTTCATGTAAATTATTTATAAATATAAATTGTATTTTAAATTGGTTTTCTTATAAAATTATTTAAATTATATATCAATTAATACAATTTAGTTCAATAGAATAATATTTATATTGATGTTTCATATAAAAACATTGTAATCTTTTTAACATTTTCTCTTTGAAAATACACTTTCCCATCACGTCTATGAGATTAATGTTATATTAAATTTACAAACATATGTAAATGGAATTTATAGATAATGTATTTAATATTTTTAATTAGAATAATTTTTGTTATATAATAAGTTTAATTTAATTTTCTTACCATAATGAATTGTAGAAACATTAAAAATTACTTACCATGGAAAAGGTAAAAATGTGTTTATTGGGGGTTTAACAATGAAGAGATGGGTTAAAATGTCCAAAAAATTGGATTATAATCTATTTTATGGAAAAAATTCATCTATATAATGAATAATTATAGATAAGAATCTACTTTTTACCATTTTTCCTGTGAAAAATGCAGTAACATATTTTTCCATTCAAAGAATTTCAAGTATGCTACTCACCTCGTTCTGAAAAGGTAACCCCCTATCCTCTCATTATAACAATATAAAAAACATTTTGATTAGAAAATAACCGCAAAAATACTTCCAAAATTCTCTCATATCATTCTAGAATCCATATTGTTTTCATAAATCCAAATCAAGAAATATTTTTTTGTGAAGACCTATACAGGTTCCCTGAAGAAGATGGAATGTTATTCAACGTGTGTCTTTTTTTTACATTCAACTCCATAAATTATTATTAAACAATTATAATATAATATAATTAGTATATTATATATTATAAGATTTTCTTTGTTAAGTAATGATCTACAACCATCCCCAATTCAATCAAATGTGTTACGAAAAAATCATTCATGTGTTTGATGGACTATTTCCTCATGAATTGATGTCATTGGTTTTTCCATTATCACATATCAAGGTTGGGTATGCTGATGTATATAAATTGTATATTTTATATTTATAACTTAACAATACTTATGGATTCATTATATCATTTATGAGTTGTTGAGTTTATATTCCATATGTGATTCAATAATGTCAGTCATGTGTACGACGGACTACTGCCTCGTAAAGCGATGTGATTTTTTTACAAACACTTTACATAGAAGGAAATAAGATAATTTTTTTGGATAAATGTGTTATAATTTACATAACTATGATATTAATTACATATTTATAATTCTTAATATATGATATAATATTTTATTTCTTACATTTTCACTCAGTTAAAGATAATAACATCATTCATGTACAGGTGGATAATTGCCATTGTGAAGCGAAGTGACTCTATTTTCCTAACCCCACCAAATGGATGATATATATAAGAAAATTTAATGAAATAATATTATATTTTTATCATTCTGAGATAATAAAATATTAATTACCTCCTCTCCCAAATATACGTTGAATAATGGAAAAGTAACCTATGCAAAATTTCTGTCTACCATCTCTATGATAGCAATGTAACTAATTTATCAAAACCATCAACTATGATTTATATTAAAAGTAATATTTATTTATAAATAAGGTAATTATGTCATTATTTTTATTCTAGATATGATTGAACCATATAATATATACAAGGAGTGGAACTTTCATGACAAAGCGTGAATAAAAAAACAAATCAATTTACACCTGAAACACCAAAAATAATGAAAGATTATTAAAAAAGGTGATAAGATGTTACAAAAGTATAATAAATAATATTATAAATATTAATATTGTTTTATATTTTGATAAAAAATAAACCAAAAGGAAACGTGTTATAATTTATTTCTTAACTCAATTTTTCATTCAATGGGTTAAAAATCAACTTCACTGATTATTTCATACAAAGATTATTTGTGTAATTAAATTTTATTACTGTGTATTTTATTTAAACATTTTATCTAGATTTAAATTTTATATTCATAATCAACACATTAATAAATACCTACATCAATGATATGATTCTTTTAAGGTTCTTCATATCAATTTCTATTCATGGGTGAATATTTTAATTTTACGCGCCTAATTTCTTTTTTATGTTGTATATACCACCCATTTTAAATTTAATATCATTATAACATAATAATTCAAGGAATTTTGTGTTTAAATTTTAATCATTACATTCATGTGGATTTTATATAAAGGTGATTGTTAGGTAAATAATTTAATAACTCAATTTCTTTTAATTGTGTTATATTACATCATAATTGTCTTTTATATTATTCGATTTTGTGTGAAATTAATTTTGTTTTCATTATAATTTATTATTTTTATATATATTTTACACATATAATAAATTTATTTATTAATTATCAATTCAACATTATGATCATTGTAGGAGTTTGTTTCACAAACTCATTCAAACTGATAATGTATATTCTTCAATTTCAATTGAAGGAAATTAATTTAATATTTCTTAAGAAAACGATTTCATTTTATTTTCCTCTTGTTATTCATGATATTTTCATATGATAGTATAATTTTTATAATCTTTGTTACTTTAAATTATTTATAAAACATTTTTATGATTATATTATTTTATCTCATCAGTTAGAAAAATTTTTTCTTCTAAAAACATTTTTTATAAAAAAAATCAAAATTTTTTTCAACATTTGAATATTATTTATTAAAGATACTGATTTTTTAAAATATAAATTTTATTTTAAAGTAATATTCATGTCATTTTCAAAATATTTCCTATATGTATTTTAACAAAAAAGTGAATGGAGTTTTTTTAACTTTTATGACATGAAAAAAATTCTATTGAGCATAACCACTCAAATATTTTAAATCATACATTATAAGTTTAAAATATAATTTTCAAATAAAATGTCTTCAAAATGATAGGTTTTAATAGGTGATTTTTTAAATGAATATGATATTTTCCTAAATATTGTTTTTAAAGATCATTTTTATATTATATCTATTCTTTAATGAGAAAAACCTTTTATTTTATATATACTTCATTGAGGATATTTTATTTTCATACATTCTTATTCTTCATATAGATTGTTTATGAATATTATGACCATGGATAATATTGAATTTCACTTCTGTGATTCATTTTTTTGGACATTAACGTTTTCTTGAATTATTCACTTTCCTATGATCGTTGGACATTAAATTCCACCTAAATATCCATATTATTTATCATGAACTTTCTTATTGCATTAATAATAGGTATCAAAAAACCTATGATGGAATTTGATAATAATAAGTAAATAACATTTTATTTTTTTAGAAAGATTGATATTCTGTGGTATTTTTATAAATACATCCCTATATAGACACTACCAATAGACTAGGTTCCGGTTCACATAAACCTAGGGGTAATAACTCCAAAAAGTATGGATTGGGATTGAACTGATGATCACCTTGTGCACAACAACTAGATATATTTCACACTTGGTTTGACACTCCAAGGGATAGTGTTAAGATAATTATTTTTTACAAACAATTGTGATGGATTTGAATATATGATGATAATGAATAACCATGGTTAAACTAATGATTTATTATATTGAAAATAACTATTCTCAAAGGATTTGGAAAATGTTTAATGTGTGGAAAATAATTTAATAAAGAAATTAATTACCAAGTAAAAATTAAGAGAATGACAAAAGGAAATAAATATCATTATTGGGATCGATTTATAATTTTCCGTGTTAAATGTGGGGAACCTGGGAATTATCTATGTCAATAACCTCTTGTAAATGATAAAACATAGATAAATGAAAGACCTATTCTAAAAAAAATGGTTGCACTATTAATTTGAATTCTATAATTATATTGTAGAACTGTTTTTACCAATGTTATTTTGGTTTTAAGAAACATGAAATATATATGGATTATGTTAGTTCAAAAATAATATATTTCTTTATTAAAATAAGATTTATTGATACCACAATGGGTTTATGATATTACGGTTTATAATAAGTTAAAATTCTTTCATTCTCCCTTTTTAGGTTTTATGTGGTTGAAATCTACTAATATTAAGGATATAATTGGAGGAATCTATAGAAATATAATTCTTTGGTTTGGAAATTTTTTTAGTGAAAAAGTCATTTAGGAAGGAATTCCCCAAACAAAATTTTGAATAATTTCATATGAATAGGTAACCTTTTGGGTTTATCTTAACTTTATTTTGATTTATTTTTGGTTTATCATAATTTGGGATTATTATAGGTATTATATTTATATAGTTTTGGATATAGGAAAACCCACATGGTGGGTGGAAACCCATTGCATTCAATACAGTTGTAGGGCTTGCACCCATGACCAAAGGATGGAAATGTTTTAGCACCATCCACTAGACTATGTGATGTTATGGTTATTATGTAATTGTTTTCAGTTAAATGATTTGTAAAATAAATATTAAGGATTACCTATGATATCACTATTTAGGTTTATAGATTAAATTATTATATTGTAGAACTTGTACTAACCATATCTTTTTTCTAAAATAGATAGAGTCACATGAAAAAAAATTATCACTCTTTTATTGATCTTATGATCTAGTGAAAGTGAATATCAATTCTTCAATAATAAAAATTTTATATTTGGATATTCATTTAATGGAGTAAGTGGTAAATTATAAATTTGTCAAATAACAACCAAAGGATGTAATTGAGCTTATGAAAAAGAAAAATATCATATAATTAAATTTCCTAATATTTTTATATATTAAAACAATTATTAAACATTATAAAAATTGTTCTTGAAAAAAAATTAATCCTAGTATATTCATATCTTATAAATTATATGGTCTTTTAAATAACTAAATATTTATAGTATTTAGGTCCTTAACATTCTAGTAATCATTCATTTTCTTGTGATTAATAGGCTATAACACTCTCTATAATTATTTATGCTTTTATTCCACAACCATATAATCATTTTACACCAATTTTATCCTATAGAGAAATGAGTTTATGTGTTATTCAATTTAAATTATGTACTTACCTTTCTCTCTTACAAAGATGATATTTTATTAACCCATTTTATAATGTGGGTTTTTCAATAAAATACTTTTCAAATATCAAACTCTTTCTTACTTAGATGAAATTTAAATTGTGAGGACACAATTTATTTATGGTAGAGAGAATGTAACATAACCAAATTATTAAGAATTAATACTGTATTCATATTATATTTGACACTCAAAAATGAGATTAAAGAACACATGAAGAATATTTCTTTATATTTAATATCATTGACAAATTGTGGAACTCGCCATGCGGAATCTAAAAGAACCGTAATATATTAGAACATTATAATGTAGTCATTAATTTGTTGGGTATAAATAGTAAAAACTATTTATGAAATTTATGGTTATATATTGATTATAAATTAAATAATAATCATTTAAAAGAAAATGAAATGCATTCTAAAAACTGTATTTTTTCTAGAAGACAGTTTAGGCACTCTTTGCACACAAGATTTTAAATTCATTTTTAACCCTTTTATAAAATGTAATTTATAAAATGAACATAATTTTTGAAATTATAATATCATAATTATCTCATGAAAATATTTTGTGAGTTTTGTGAAATGGTATATTTTTTGATTAATTGTGAAAAATACTGAATTTTAATTAAAAAATACATTTTTTATGTATTTGAATGATAATTTAAATTTTAAACTGGGTTTAAAGTAAAATTAGTAAACTTATTTATATATTAATAAAACTAACTTCATTGAATTCATTTTAATGTTTTAGTTTCATATAAAACCTTTCTAAACTTTTTAAATTTTTTTACAACTCTCTTTCTCATCATGTCTGCGAGATTAAATTAACATTAATTTTTTCACTTTTTTGAATGGAATTTATAAAAATGTATTCCATATTTTGAATGAGAATAGTTTTTATTATAAAATAATGTCAACTTATTTTTTGGCTATAATTAATAAAAAATTAAAAAAGTATTTACCTGGGTTAAAGTAAAAATGGGTTAATCAGGGGTTAAACTAAAAATTACTCGTTAAAATGATATAAAAACATGAATAAAATTAATTTTATGAAAATATATTGACCCTATAATGACTAATTCCTCAGAATAATACATTTTTTCACTTATTTAATTTAAAATAAATATGTAAACATTTATTTTTTCAAAACCAATGGGTGTTCCAGTCACGTCTCTTTAAAATGGCCACCCCCACTCCTCTCCTCTTCACACATTCAAAAAAACTTGTTTAGACACAGGTTTACCAAAAAAATCTAAATTCTATAATATCTTTCTATAAACCTTGTTTTGGGTTGAAATCAAACCAACGAAGGATTTTGGTGTTGGTATAAAGAGGATACCTAGAGAAGAGGTAATATTATTCAATGAGTGTTTTTATGTTATTTCTTCCTCCACCCTCTTAAATTATTATTTAAAACTTTTTATATAATAACATTATTATTTTATATATATCAATATATTTTTATGTTAATATAATCACTTAAAACTATCTCAAATTCCCTGAAATTCGTTAATAAATCATCCTTCATGTGTACATAAGTCTACCACCTCACGAACCGATGGAATTCATTTTTCCATTACCACCTATCACGGTTAGTGATGATGGTGAATATATTGTAACACCCTGAGGATTTAAAAATAAATTTAATATATAATGTATAAAAAAATAAGTATCTATGAAACAAAAAACTTTTCATTTATATGAGATAGTTATAACCAAGCCGTTGAACATAATTTTTACACTTTTGAGTTTTGAATTTCAAAAAACAGACATACATGGTTGCAGTCAGTAAGATATTTGGGGTCTAATAGGATCAACATAATTTGTTGGTAAATAATTACTTGACACATTGGAATATTAATTTTTCCCTTATGAATAGTAATATGAAAACTGGAATGGCAACATTATTTAATAATGTATAAATAAAATTTTTATTCAATCATTTCTTTATTGAGCTTAGTTTTTCTTATAAATATAACGAATTTGATAAATTGATTATTTAGGTAAAAATTTTAAATTTCAGTGACATTTATATTATTTTATCAAAATAATGTTTTATTAATTTTTATTATAATGAAATAGTTTTATCAAAACACTCTTCTTTAAATACAAATGACAAAATAATTTTAATTCTTTTAATGTGAAAAATTTTACTGTGCAATTTATTGTACGTTTTATATCCCCTATAATTTTTAATAAATAAGTATTTTCATAGATAAAAGATACAATTTGCATATTTTGAGAATTATTATGATAAAATAAATGTTGTTTTTTGAATTTATAATGTCGATAATAGGTTACGCAGAATTTATGATCCTTTTATAAAATACTTTAGTTTTTCCTGAATAGTAAAAAATATAGTTTTAGTTTTTAGTATATTTAATGACATCATAATGATATTATTATTATTATTAAATGATTTTAGACTTGTGTACATTAAAATATGATCTGATTTGTCCCATGTGTCCAATACCATTGGTAAATACATCGGTAAATACCATGGTTTTCTATATACCGCTGCTAAGGTGTCCTCAGAAAAAATAAACAAATCCCTCACTTTAGATGTTACTACCCACCAATTTATTTGATTCCTTTCATTAAAAACTAAAAATCCTTGAATATATGGTATTTTTATCTCCCTATGATTCCTCCCAATGTGTTTTAAATCTTCCCAAGCTCCCAACCATCATGTTTTAGGAGTTAGTCTACAAGGTAAGGGAATCTACCACCCTTTTCTTTTTTAAGCAGTCCTTTTATGTTATTCCTTTTTAATTTCCAATGGATTATATTGGGATATGTAATTAAATATATTTATTACTATAAAAATTATATAAAAATTATGATAAACCCTTTATTTCTCTCATAAACAAATTTTATGAATTTTTATGTGACGTCGTTGGGCTTCCGAATTTCCGTAAGGGGTTTCTCAGATTCTCTTTTTCTTTCAACTTCCTTTATTTTCTTTCATCTCTTCAACTCCCATCATCCAAAAAGATATTATAACTACCTTAAATTACATATAATATAATATTGTTATTATAATGTATTAATGCATCATCATCTCTCATTTTCCCTCCTTTTATACAAAAAATGAAAACATCATCCGAGATGTGTTAATTTATCACATTCACAAATGATTCGTTTTAAATTTCTAATAATGTATTCATGGATGGTCATGAAAACATTTTTATTGTTTAAATATATCATAATATATATATTTTATCTTATTTTATGTTCTTTAGTCATCATAAAACCATGATGTGAAATAATAAATCAAAACAAGCTCATTGTAAGCAAAACCTCTCAAACAAATCCAAGCGATTATCATTAAAGTTTTATTTCCTGATTCATCCTAAAAAAATATTCAAATGAATTATATGATAATTTAACCTTTTATACTTTCATTAATAACATATAACTTTAATTATGTACTTCACTTTCCATTTTACATGAACTTCCATACTCTTATAATCAAGAAAAATGATCATGAAATCAAGGAAATGAACACTTTGGAACTACAAAATCCAATATTATAACTTATCATTAAAGACAAAAATAAAGTTAAATAAAATTTAATTAATTAAATATATGTATATAAGGTTATTAATTAGTTAATTATTATATTTAATTTCATTATACAAGACAATAAAATCAAGTATAAAATACATTCGGACATAAGGTAAGGATTTTCTACCCAAACCTCCAATTTTATTCAGGTTACTCTTATTCTCTACATTACTCAATGAAATTATTATTTATTCTTATGTACTCCCCAAAAATTATTTTTTAATTTTTTACATATGTGTACCATCCATATCCCTCCTTTATTTAATGGGAATTTAAATTCTTTAAAATCATCTTTCAAAACTTCTTCCAGAAATACAAGCCTATTTTAAGGGAACTTCTCAAATTCTTACCTATGTTTATGTACACTATATAATATGTCTCTATACACCATTATTTTTCTAAAATCACTCATTTTATTATGATAAAACTATATTATTTTACTTCAAGTGTAATAAAAATATTTTTCACAATGAACACTTCATTTAAAAGATAAACAATATTTCTCTCAAGAATTATTTGATGATTTTCTAAGAGTAATTTTATCTATTTAGACACTATTGTTCATTCTTATATATAATTGGTAAAAATAATTTTTATACCTTCTACCATATTTTAATTAATGTTTTATGATTAGTTTTACTATGGATGTTCTATCTTAACATCATTCACTATATTACTCCGAATGGTTAGTGTTTATGTTTGGGGAAAGTAATTTACATTTCTTATGTTAGTTTCAATATGAATGTATATATTGTTTAATTTATCCCAATTCATATTATAAATGAATTTAACTTAGTAAGTAATGGTTGAGTCCTTCTATAGACCCTCGGTGCATCACTAGGTCTCATGAGACAAAACAGATATGGACTTGGTTAAGGCCTTTCCCAATTTCAAATATTGTGTTGGTCGAGGCCTTAATAATTTTCAAATGTCTTGGTCGAGGCCTTGATAGTATATTTTAGAATGTCTCAAATTATGTATTTCCCTAATTATTTAATAAGTAATTGATAGCTCATGATGATATTTTACTATTATAATGCCAATGATTGTGCTATTATTACATTATTTATTCAGCCCTTATTCGTGTCATATTATGTTCAAGTTCGTTTTTAAAGTCATGTGATTTTAGTTATTCACCATCTCTAATATTTTAGGTTTATGATATCTTCTACTGTATTTTTTACCCTTACTGAGCATCTAATTTTACCCATTTTTTATGTTTTATTTTCTTACGATATGAAAAGTAAATTCTAAATGGCCTATAAGGGTAACCTAAAAGTTATGTATATCTTCATAGGAATTTCCATATTTTATTTCATTTCCAGTTGTAATGTTGAAATTATATATGTATATGGATTTCAAAAACTACTAAAATAATTAATTCCTTCAGGATATGACTTTATAGTAATTATTACAATTTTATAAATAATGCACCGGCTCTCCGCAACTAGGTTTGGGTCATTTTAGTTAGTATCATTGGAAGTTTAGTAGAAAACTTGAAAACTAGATTTAGAAATTATTGATTAGGGAACAAAACCCGATGATTGACTTTGTGGATAAGTATACATGAACATCCTTGAATTTTGGTAAGTAATCGATTATGTGGATCTTCCTAGGAAATATGTCCTCATCTGGATACTATAAGTGAACGTGGTTCCAGTATAGATGTACCTAGAAGTAACAACTCTTACAAGGTTTTTGGGGATTTACTCAAGGTAACATGGTACCTAACAATGGGCCTTACTTCACACCCGGTTTTACACTCCTGGTGGGATATGCTTAGGATAATTTTCACTATCTTTACAAGCCATTATTAAGGGTTTAAAAGTAATTTTTTGCTCAGTGAAATGATTTTTATTATTGTGAGATTATCTATGCATGGGATTTAAATTTTCTTTACTATTTTGAAAGTTGAGACTATACATTATGATTCATAATCTCATCTAGTGTGTTCCATTATTCAAAAATAGTGCTGAGTGTAACGATTGGAAACTGTATCAATGCACGTAAACCATGTATGTATTTCCCTCCAATGAAAGACAATGATATTGGAACTTGGGCTACAAATAGTGATGAGAAACCTATAACTATACTAGGAAAAATGACTCAACTTATGAAAAATAACCTTACCCTTATGGAGAATCCTGATCCACAATGTGGAGGAAAAATCTTATATCTCTTTATAAGTCAACAACATCCATCGATCAATAGGACTACAAACCCATTCATAGTGGATCATTGGATAAGTTCTTTAGAGTTCATATTTCTCTCATTAGAATGTATTGAAAGATAGAATGTTTTCATGGTCTTTTATCATCTATCAAAAGATTCGGATCATTTGCGGATGTTAATTCAAAACAAAAAGGAGAGGGATGAAATAGAAGAAATGGAATTGAGAGATTTTATGGAAAATTTCCTAGAAAAATATTCTCCCCTTAAACAACAAGAAGATATAAATAGGCAATTGTTGTGTCTTAGAAAGAAAGAGGATGAAAATTCTGCATTTTATGAATCCAACATTTCAAGGTTTACAAGGCATGATGCAGAATATATACATAATTTAAAGATCAATATTAGTTGATTCTTTGATCATTTAAAACTATTACTCTAAAGGGAACTGGTCTCCCAAAGTTTCAAATCATACCTAGAAATTGTCTGAAGTGCTATCAATATAGAGAAATAATTTTCTATGTTTGATGACATTAAGGGAAAATAAGAGAAGAAGGGGGTGTCAGAGGATAGAATGGATAAAGTGAAGAATAAAAATGGGAAACTTCCAACATGCGACACTTGTGGAAGGAAAAAAACCAGTGCCTACTTAAAAAACATTTGTGTACTATAAGATTGGATAGAAAGGTTATTCTTCTGGTGATTGAAAGGGAAATAAAGAATTTATCCATGTTCAATGCTATAATTTTAGAGATATGGGGCACTAGGCTAATTATTTTCTAAAGAGTCAAGGAAATGAACCTCTGAAAATGCCAAGGGAGAAAGGCCGAGATTATGTGATCAAAATTGCTAAGATTTAAATTTATAATGATGTGGTGGATGTTACTTTAATCACTTCCTCAAACATAGTCAATGCTTTATTTGATTCTGGATCATCACATTATTTTATATGTTCCATGTTTTCCAAGAAAATAAGATATTTTCAATTTGATTTAATAAAGGAGATTTCAGTCAAAACTCTTAAGGGATGTAACATTATAATGATGATGTGTCGATCAATTCCCCCTATGACACAAAAGAATTCATTAGATTCTAACATTATCAGCATACCCCTTATAGAATTTGATATAATACTTGGTATGTATTGGATTTCAAATTATGATGCGAAAATCTATTGCACAAAAAAAAAGTAGCAATTTTTGAAAATGATGTTTAATCCCTTGTCTTTAGGGCGGAAATGCCTGCATCTGATTCTTATCTAGATACTACCCCATTAGCTCTGCATAATGAAATTATTGGTGAGGATGAGAATTCAATAATGATGATTGGAGAATGAAATATTCAAATTTATAATTTATTTATTGTGAAAGAATATATTGATGTTCTTCCATAGGATTTACCAGGACACCCTCTAGAGTAGGAAGTTGAGTTCACTATTGATTTAATTCCTAGTTCAAGGCATATATCAAAGATTCCTTATAGAATGGAATATATGGAATTATTATAACTGAAGAAGCAACTATAATAATTAAGTGATAAAAGATTTATTCACCCTAGTGTTTCTACATAGTGATCACATGTTCTTTTTGTTAAGAAGAACGATGGATCTATGAGGTTGTGCATTGATTATAGAGGGATAAATGATATTACAATAAAGAAAAATTATTTCCTACCTCGCATTGATGATGTATTTGACCAACTTCGTGGAGCCCAATATTTTTTGAATATTAATCATTGATCTGGATATGACAAGTTTCATGTGAGGAAGGAAGATATTCTAAAGGAGAAATTTCTAACTAGGTATCAGCATTACATGTTTACAGTAATGCCTTTTGGACTGACTAATGCACCCTCTATTTTCAGGTATCTAATGAATAGAGTTTTCAAGAAATATATTGATTACTTTTTTGTTCTATTTATTGATGATATCTTGGTATAATCCAAAAACTACTAATATCATGAGAACAACTTGTGCATTATTCTGAAGACTCTTAGAAGAAACGATTTATATGGGTTGTTTAAAAAGATTGAATTATGGAATCAACTAGTTGATTTTCTTGTCCATATTATCTCTAAGGATGGAATCTTATTTGATAGTCAAAGACAAAGGTTGTTCGGGAATGGAATCCTCTAATGAACATAACCATGGTACATAGTTTTATGGGTTATGCAGGTTATTGTTGGTTTTTTGTTCAAAACATCACACGATTAGTCGACCCATTAGCCAAGCTTGATCATAATGTGGTTATGTTTGTATAGAAGAAATAATATAAAGAATGTTTTGAATAATATAATAGGATATTACTTAATTCTCTTAACTTGAAGATTCTATCAGGGAATGGTGGATCTGTGATCTATAGTGATGCATCAAAAAAATGAATTGGTTGTTTCCTAATTCAAAATGATAGATTTATTTCCTATGAATCAAGGTAGTTAAAAATTCATTAACAAAACTATCCAACTCATGATATTTAGTTATCATCTATAATATTTTATCTAAGGATAAGGATGCATTATCTCTTTAGTGAAATATTTGAGATATATAGAGATCATAAGTGCTTGAAATTAATCTTCTCACAAAAAAAGAACTCAACTTGAGGTAAAGGTGATGACTCAAGCTGCTCAAGGATTTTGATTATTCCATAAACTACCACCCAAGAAAGTAAAATAAGGTATTTGATGCATTGAGTTGAAAGGATCAGGGAGTTCAAAAAAATATTTAATTTAAAAGGATCCTATGTATATTGATTTGTCAAGGGTAGATATAGGAATAATCAAAGAAGGTGAAACATCATTACTTTTTTAATTTGTTTCAAAACCATATATATTAGAAAGGATTAAAATTTCTTAACCTAATGAAATGAATCTTAAAAAGAAAATTAATGCTATAAATGATGGGAAGCTGGTAGAATTCATATATGAAGATGCAATTCTAAAGTTTAAAAATAGGATTTGTGTTCCCACTATACTCAAGATAAAAATGGGGTTATAAGATGATTCTCATAGTTTTAATTTCTCTATACATCCTAGTAGTAGTATGTTGTATAGATATTTGAAGAAACATTTCTAGTGGGATAACATGAAGAGGAAAATTGTTGATTATGTATCAAGATGTTAGTCTTTTAACTGGTTAAGACAGAAGGATAATATCCTAGAGGAGTCATGAAAACTCTACCAATTCCTACATAGAAATGGGATGACATCACCGTGGATTTTATCACTAGATTACCCAAAACACCAATAAATAATGACGCAGTACGAGTATTTGTTGATCAACTTATTAAATATTCACATTGCCTCGCTGTAAGGGAGGATTTTCCACTGGAGAACCTTACACGGCTCTATATCAATGAATTTGTAAGTATTATTTGAGAAAATATTTTAATATTTTCTGATCGTGATACTCTATTTACATCAAAATTCTACATAAGTCTTCAGAAAACTTTGGACACTGATCTTCGTTTGAGTTTTTCATATATCCCCCAAACTAACGGACAACTAGAATAGACAATCCAAACATTAAAAGGCTTGTTGAGATCATGCTCACTCGACATTCATAGAATGTGGGATTAGTATTTACACTTGGTGGAGTTTTTGTACAATAATATTGTCCATTTTAATATTAAAATGGAACCAAAGGAACCATTGTATGAAAAGAGATGCCGTACACCAACATGTTGGGATGAAGTTGGTGAAAGAAATCTTGTGGGCCCGGATCTTGTGGAGGAAACAACTACAAAGGTAAAGACTATTCCAAGCCATATCAAAGAATCTAAAATTAGGAAAAAGTGTTATACTAATAATAAAAGTAAGGATTTGGAGTTTAAAGAGGGATATCATGTTTTCTTGAAAGTACCTCCATGGAAGGGTGTTAAAAGATTTAGAAAGAAAGGGAAACTGATCCCCAGGTATGTTGATCCTTATGAAATTCTAGGGATAATTAGAGATGTGGATTATCATCTTGAAATGAAACCTAGCCCTTCTGAGGTACACAATGTGTTTTATGTCTCTTTGTTGAGAAAGTACATGCCAGATCCAAAACATGTCCTCTCTTATGACAGAATAGAATTGGAACTTGACTTATCTTACTGTGAATAAACTATCCGGATTATAGACCCTAAAGATCATGTGTTGAAGAATCAAATGAATCTTCAAGTAAGGTGATTTTTAAAAATAATTAAATTAAATAGGTGATGTGGGAGCCTAAGGATCTTATGATGAAGAACATCCCAAATCATTTTATAAGGTAACATTTTCGTAATTTTGAGGACAAATTTTTTGTAAGGGGGAGAATATAACACCCTGAGGATTTAAAAATAAATTTAATATAGAATTCATTATACACTAAGTCTATATGAAAAAAAAACATTTTTATTTATAGGATATTGATATAACCTAGCCATTAAACATAATTTTTCCTCTTTGGTCTTTTTAATTTTGAAAAATCAACTTACACATTTACAGTCAATAATATATTTTGGGTCTGATAGGATCGAATTATTTTTTTGGTGAATAGTTACTTGACCCTTTAGAATAGTAATGTTACCCTTATGAATAGTAATATGAAAATTTTAATAGTGACCTCACCTAATAAATTGTAAATAAAATTGGTGTTCCATCATCTCTATATTGAGTTTAGTTTTTCTTAAAAATATGATGATTTTGATAAACTGATTTTTTTGGTAACAATTTTACATTTTAGAGATATTTAAATTATTATATCAAAATATAAATTTATTAATATTTATTATAATTAAATAGTATTATCAAAACACTCTTATTTAATTAAAAATTATAAATTAATAATATTTTTCTAAGTGTTGTAAATTTTACTATGCATTTTATGTCTGCTGTTATTTTTAATAAATAAGTATTTTCAAAGATAAAAGATAAAATTTTAATATTTATAAAATTATTATGATAAAATATATTTCATTTTTGAATTAATAATTTCAATAATAGGTTATTCTGAATTTATGATAATTTTATAAAATACTATAGTTTTTCGTGAATAGTATTAATACAATTTTGAGTTTCTGGTATATTTAATGACATCATAATGATATAATAATTAATATAAAATTATGTTTGACTTGTTTACATTAAATTAAGATATGAGGTGTCCCAATTTGATAATACCATGCGCAAATACCAAGGAAAATCACATTGTTTTGCAAAAAACTACTAATGATGTGTCCTTTGAAATTAATAAAAAACTCCATCCCTTTTACTATAAATACACAACCATTCATTCATTTTATTTCATTAAAAACTCAATATCCTAAAATATCCAGAATTTTTACCTCCCTATGGGTCCTCCCAAGGTTTCCTCAATCACATAAGGTCCCAACCTTCATGTTTTAGGAGTTACTCTACAAGGTAATGGAATTTACCACCCTTCTCTTTTTTAAGAACTCATTTTCTGTTATTCCTTTTTCATTACCAGTGGATTATTTTTGAATATGTCATTAAATATCCCCATTACTATAAATATTGTGTAAAAATTGTAAGAGGCCATTTTTTCTCCCATAAACCTATTTTATAAATTTTTAAATGATGTCGTCGGGCTTCTGAATTTTCATAAGGGATTTCTCAACTTCTCTTTTTCATTCAAGTTCCTTTATTTTATTTTCATCTATTAAAATATCTTAATAAAAAATAAATGATAACTAAATTAACTTCAATATACTATAATTTTGTTATTCTGATGGAATAATTCATCATCATCTCTCCATTCCCCTAATCTTAAACAAAAAATGAAATCACCATCCAAGATGTGTTAATTTATCGCATTCAGGGATGATTGGTTTTCAATTTATATTACCTTATTCATGGCTGGTAATGAAACCATTTTTATGGTTTAACCAGATCATAAAATATGTATCTTATCATATTTAATTTTTCGGTACCATTATACACACATGATGTGAAATAATAAATGAAAACAAACTTGTTGTGAGTGAAACCACTAAAAATAATCCAAGTGATTATCATTAATGTTTTATCTAATGATTCATCATCACCCAAAAATTAAAAATGAATTATATGAACATTTAACCCTATTTATTATCCTTAATTACATTTAAATTTAATTATGGACTTAAATTCCCATTTTACATTAACTTCCATAAACTTATAATTAAGCGAACCGATCATCAAATCAAGGAAATGAACACTCCGAAACGATAGAATCTATTATTATAACTTATCAACAAGGTCCTAAATAAACTTAATTATAAATTAATGAATAAAATATAATTAGATAAGGTTATTAATTATATAATTAATGGATTTAATTTTATTATCCAGGAAATTAAGGTCAATTGGAAAATACATTCTGACATATGGTGAGGATTTTCGACCCGAACCTCCATTTTAATTTGGGTCACTCTTATTCTCTACATAACTCAATTAAATTATTAATTATTATTATTATTTAATCTTCAAAATTTATATTTTAATGTTCTATATATATATACAAACTAGAACCCTCCTCTATTGTATGGGGATTTACATTCTTTAAAAGGATCTTTCAAAACATCTTCCTGAAATACAAGCTCATTTTAAGGGAACTTCTCAAATTATTACCTATGATTAAGTACACCCTATAATCTATTTCAAGCCACCATTATTTTTATAAAATAAATAATTTTATTGTGAGAAAAAAATATTACTTCACTTCTGGTTTTATTTATTTATTTTTCCAAAAGAACTCTTTTTTTCAAAGCAAAATAGTGTTTATCTCAAGAATTAAATAATGATTTTATAAGACTAATTTTATCTATTTCTATACTGTTATTGAATCTTATGTATAATTAGAAATAATGTTTTATAATATCATATACCATATATTATTGAATTTTTTATTATTATTTTTACTATTAATGTGTTATCTTTATACAATTTACCATATTACTCTGAATGGTTAGTGTTTATAGATGGGGGAAGTTATTTACATTTTACATGTTAGTTTCAATATGAATGTATATATTTTTTAAGTTATACCCATTCATATGAGGGATGCATTGGACTTAGAAATTGATGTGTGTGTCCTACTATATCCCCTCAATGCATCGGTAGGTTTCATGATAGAAAACAAATATGGACTTGGTCATGGCCCTGCCCTTTTTCAGATATGGTTTTGGTTGAGGCCGTAAGCATTTTCAGATGTCTCAGCCAATTCTTTGATGGTATATTTCAGAATGTCCGACATTATTCATTTCCCTCATTATTAAACTAATAATTGATATTTCTTGAGGTTATTTGACTAGTAAAATACCCATGACTATTCTTTATTATAACTTTATTTGATCATCCATTATTCCAGCCATATTATGTTCTAGTTCATTTTTAAAGGAATGTGTTTTTAGTTCTTCCCCATATCTAATTTTTATGTTTATGATATCCTAAAATTTATTTCTTACCCTTACTGAGAATTTGAGCTCACCCATTTCTTATGTTTTATTTTCCCAAGATTTGAAGAAGTGAATTCTAAATGACCTACAAGGGTAACCTAGGAGTTATGGGTTTTTCCAAGGAATTTAAATATTTTATTACAATTCAAGTTGTAATTTTGAACTTCTGTTTGTATCTGGGTTTCAAAAACATCTGAAATAATTTTTTCCTTCAAGATATGAATTTATTTTAATTATGACAATGTTATAAATAATGCATTGGCCTCAAAAAACTAGGCTCAGGGAATTACATATGTAATATATATATTATATTTATAAAATAATTATATATAATGAGTCATTATATAATATATTCCTTTTTAAAATTTAATTTTATATGGGATATTATAACATCGCTTGTATGTTCTGAGGACTAACACCTCACAAAGCAATGTGAGTCATATTTATGTAAGACTTTACATGGAAGGTAATGAGGGAAACATTAATGAATATATGTGACATAAATTAAATAATAATGATATTAATGTAATATATAATATTTTTAAAAAATAATATATCATTTTATTTATTACCTTTTCCCTTACTTGAAAATGGTAACATCATTCATGTACATGTGTACTGCCGCCTTCATGAAGCGATGTGACTCCCTTTTTACCACCACACAACATGGATAATATATATAATTATATTAAATGAAATAATATGATATTTTGAGACAAATTTAAATATAAAATATTACTTACATCCTTTTGATATTTATCATTAAAAAATGGAAATGTTACCCATGTGTACGTACAGCCTACCATTTTCATGATCGTAACAAACAACATTTCCCAAAACCATCACTCTTGATTGGAATTAAAACTAATATTGATATATAAATATGATTATTTTTTCATTATTATTATTCAAGAGATTATAGAAGAATCATAACCATCCTAAAAAAACCTGAAAGAGAGAAAAAGGAAATATACACCTGAAACCATGAAAAATGGTGATAATATGTTATAAAATAATCATATATGATAATATAAATATTAATATGGTTATTTTTATTAATTAATTACAAGTTTAAAAAAACTATAAAATATTTTAAATAAAATTCAACCAAAAGGAAGTGTGATGTAAGTGATTTCATAACTCAATATCCATTCACAAGGTTGAACTTATACTAGGTTGAGTTTTTCATTCCAATATTATGTGCGTAATAACAATTCATTGTTTTATGTTACATTGAAAATTTTTGATGCATTTTTTCATTTTATATTTATAATAAATTAATTGACTAACCCCCAACTAATTGATATGATATTTTTATGGTACATTGTCTCAATTTCTATTCCTTGAGGCATATTATAATGTTATGAATTTCATTAAATTTATATGGTATATATGCTACCACTTTGGCAGGTAATTTCATGATTTCCAAGTAATTCAATATATTTTTAGTTTCAATTTGAATTAATATATCCAAAGGGATATTACATAAAATTTACCAAGTGGTAAATAATTCCATAACTCAATTTCTTTTCATTGGGTTATATTACTTCTACATTATAATTGATATTAAAATATTATGTGTGAAAAAAATTTGATTATATTATTTTATATTTAAAGGTTTTTATGCATATTTCTAGTCGATACACATAATATATTCATTTATTAATACTCATATCAATGTTATAATTCTTTTAAGGGTATATTTGAAAATCTCATTCAAATTGAGATTATTTATTATTAAATTTTAGTTAAAGAAAATTATTTCACCATTTCATAATAAAAAAAATTAATTTTATTTTATACTAGTTAGTCATGATATTTTTATGTAATATTACCATTTTTATAATCATTGGTACTTAAAATAATAGAGAAAATGTATTTTTGAAATATTATTTCATTTCTCTCTTCGGTCGAAAATCTAATTTCTTACAAAACCATGTTTTATAAAACTATTTTAAAAAATTATATTATCCATTTCAAAAAAAAAATTTAAATAAATTTTTATCCATTTTTACATTATAAAATATGAATGTAATATTCATGTATTTTTAAAAGCATTTCCCATTTGGTATTTATTAATAAATTGAAAGGTATCCTTATTTTAACATGTACGACATGAATAGAATTTCTAGCCATCATGGACACTCAAAGGTTTTAAGGATTCTATTATAAGTTTCAAATATTATTTTTAAAGAAATATATTTTAAATAATTATTGTATTAAATGTGATTTTCAAAATGAAAAGTTCATTTTCCACAAGAAAGTTTTTAACATTTATTTTTATTGAATTTATATTCATCAATGAAAATAACCCTTATTTAATATGTATTCCACTGGGGATATGTTTTATTCATACAATCTGTAGTATTCCTCTGGGTGGATTATGATTATTTTGACAGTGTATAGTATGGTATTTCACTTAATTTCATCATTTTTTGTAGTAAATAACATTCCCTTGAATTACTCACTTTACTTTGATAATTAGACATTGAATATCCCATAAGCATCCATATTATTTATCATAGATTTTTCATATTTTTTAAATAGTATATCATGTCTACATATGTTTTTATTCATTGAATCTAGTCTTTTTATCTTGGGAAATATTGGTAAATCTTTATTATTTACTCAATACTAATATATTATGATAAGATACATTATTCATTAATTAGATTGATTATTCTATATATGAAGAATTATTTGGGCATGTAGTTATGGAAGGGTCCCAGAATTATATATCCCATCAATTCATTGGTAGGTCTTAAAAGAAATAATTATAGGCTGTTATTAAATGGGGTTATGCCTATAGTTTTAAATTTTCTTATGAAGGGTCTTGAAAGTATAGGTATCATGATCCATGAGATCACGTAATCTAATAATTAATAATTTCCATCATTAATAATTCAGGTATTATTATCTATTAGATTTTCACAATGATATTATCTATTGTTGCATTTTATTATCAATTTATTGATTAAATAGAATTTGTTTTTGGTTATATACATTTCCATATTGGTTATGCATTATCTAACTATGATATCCAAGATATTGATTAAAATGTTTGTGTGTTATTTTATTTACCTTGACATATTGTGTATACTTTATTGATAGAATATAGATCCAATTATACATAACCTTTACTCATCATTTCATCTCACCCTTGTTTTTTTCCTTCCCCAAAAATCAATGAAGTGTACTATGATTAATATGAAAAGATATTTTAGGGGGAATATTGAAATTATCGAAAGGAAATATGTTGTAATTTTTCAAATAAAGGATAGAATTGTAATCATATATGTATCTATTTTACCAAGAAAACTAAACTATTCAGTCCTTAGGAATGTGATTCATTGTATCGTATGCCAATGTAATAATGTACACACCGACTCTGGGATATTGGGGTCGAGGTGCTGCAAAATAACAAACTAATAGTTAATTAAAACACATATTTGAAAACTCATATACAAAATATGAATATTCAGGTAATCATTTAAGGTTTTACATAAATAAATAATATACTTATTTAGAAAATTTATGGCAGAGGTGTAATAATGTTGACTATGGTTAAACTGTTGAAATATTTATAAAGATTTTCCAAATGGTTGTTGATAATTTATATACATGTTAGGTGTTGGTTGAGTTGAATCGTTATATAAGAATTTTTCAAAATGTTTTTTATTATTTTTGAATATCTATTGGCTATTAATTATTTTTAGAAAGTATGTTATTTTTTTAATGAATTTGATGTGAATTATTTTTTACTGAATTGAAATTATGTTTTTTTCTTTTATACTTATTTTATTCTCCCTTGATTATATCTGAGGGTTAAAAATTTATTTTATGATTATTTTAGATATAATGTTACTATCAAATATCAAAATTACAATTTTCATATTTCAATTTTTTTCCAAGAATATATTATTAATTAAATATACTAAATTTCAAGCCATATTGTATGTCAAATTTTTCTAATCTCACATTATCCTTGTTTATGAATTTTCATAATTTTGTATATGAAAATAAAATATACTTAATTGAATGTTCTCAAATTCGTACAATCAATTAAAAATAAATAAACATTATTATAGAACAAATGTATATAAATATTGAACAATTCAAATATACTATTTTTTTCATATGTATTCAAATATTATTATTGTTATTAATTTTTAAATCATAGTATTCTAGGTCTATTTTAATAATATATTGCATTTTTTATTTCTAAATGGATCAATGTTGGATGTATAATATTGATAAGAATTCAATTATGATTTAGAATGAGTTTGATTTATTTTTAGAGTTTTTATATAATAATAGTTCAGATAAATATCTTATTTATTATATTTGTTATGATTATACAAGAAGATCATGGTTTAGTCATAAGGAATTGAGCTACTATATAAAAAAAGTTGGGATTCAATAAAACTATTAATACGTGTTTAATAATGGATTGAAAAATCAATAGAATAAACTTGATGATATAAATAAAAGGATAGAAATGAATATTTTGATATTTCATTAGATTCTACATATTTATAATCATCACATTGAAAGTATGAAAATAATTGAAGATATAGGTAAATGTATGCATTATGAAACTAATGAGAATATAGATGATGTGTGAGTAAAAAAAGTGGTGGATGATGGACAAACTCTTATATATTGGCCATCTAAAAAAATAAAAATGATAGATTTTTTAATGTGATTGTATGTGGTGGAAACAATTATGGAATTTCTATTATTGGTATTTTTTAAATTCCTACATTTTTAAAGGCCAAACTTATTGATGATGTAGATATTCCCAAAAATAAATATATGGAATAGAATTCAATTGGCTATATTGTATTTTTAATAATTAAAATTCATGCTTGCCTAAAAATTAAAGCTTATTTTAGGGGGAAGAAATGAGATAACTTGGTGAAAAAATTATTTTATATCTACATGGATTCCCAATATAGATGGGATACCATGTACTATAAAAAATTATTGTGTCAATTATCATTGATTGAAAGAATTAAAAATATTTTCTTGTCTGAAAAAATTTAATCAAAATTAAAATAGTATGTTTCTGAGTAAAATAAGTATAATATTTAATTTTTTTATCCAAATAATGGATATAATGAATTATATTTGATGCATGACATCTAAATTTTGTATTTGATTTGTCTGATGTCAGGTTGGGAATATCTTATGGTAGCTGCAATCTGTTTAATAGGATATATACCTCATAAACCACATATCCATTTTTTATTCCCATATTTTATATTCCCCCATTATTGTTTATGAAAAACCAATTTATGTAATATCCAAATATTTTAAAATAACACTAAGTTCAATATCATATACGACATGCAACACTATGCTTAAATAATAAAAATATTGTTATTTAAATGTTATTGTTAAAATATTACCATTGAATTGATGGGTAAAATATTATTTACCACATTATGAAATATATAAATTTCCTACTCAATATAAATAAATTGTTTAATTGTTATCAAATATGCAATAAACTTTTAGTATAATCATTTTATTCTTAGAAAACATGTTTTCTTTAAAAATGATTTTTATTTATTTATATGAGAGAATATTTAAATTAATTTATATAACTATTATAACTATATTTAATAAAATATTTTATCATTTTTTAAATAATAATATTGAAATTACCTTATTCTACATTTTTGGTCTTCTACTGAAAAAAATTGATTTTTTTAATGAATAGTGAAGAAAATGATTTTTAATAATATTATTATTTATTTCATTAACATTTTACCATTATGAATATTACATGAAATAAAATTAAAATAATTCTACTTTATATATAAATAATATAAAAAACTTCATAAGAATTATATTTATACTTGATTTTGGTATAAAATCCTTTTTTAGGCTAAAAACACTTTTTTCTAAAAACTAATTTTTATTGTGTTTTGCAGATTTATATTTAAATTAATTTATGATAATTATAGAAACTAAATCTTAAAAAATTTTATCTATATTAGGAATAATTAGGTCCCATGTTTGTAAATATTTCCCTTTTATTTCTGTTCATTGCGAAATGTAACCATAGTAAATATCTCTCACCTTAGTAAGGGTAAAATAGGTATAACATGGTTACAAGTATTGAATAAGTCCTAATAATCTCCATAAAACACATATTAATTTTATTGGTTGATTTTTTTATACCATGGTTATGAAATTTTAAAAAATTATCAATTTATTTCCACTTTCCTTCAATAATGAACATAAATGATTTTTAAATAAATAACAAAAAAACAAAATGTAACTCTCTTTGTTCAAATATCTATAAATTTTTTCATAGGGATAAAAAATCCTTTACGTTCAGTTATAAATGGTTTTTAAAATTATTAATTATTTTTTCATGGTAATTTTTTTTAAATTTTTAATGGTTATATAATTTTATTCATAGATCACGCAACACATACATAATGCTTGTGCAAGTAGTAGAAAAAAATGTAAATTATTTTAAAAACACCAACTGTAATAGTGTTTGGGTGATTTATAATAACCCAAAAATTTAATTCATATATTTATAATTTATTTATTTTGTGAAATATTTATATTGTAATTTAATTATAATCTTTTTTACTATAATGTCAAAATAAATTAATAGTTTAAAAATGACATTATTGATATTTTATAATAAATAGAATTTTATTAAATGATTTAAATTTCATAAAACTCCTACATTCCACAAAAATTAATGGGATATAGTTTAAACTATCAAAAATAGTCCATTTATGGGTTTATTATCCTTTAATTATAAATTCTATAACCCCTAATGAGTAAAAAAACATTGTCATTGATATACTCATCAAAAGGCATAACGGGGGTTAAAAAACAATAGGGGTAAAAATAACACGTAAAAATGAAAAAATTTAATTTTATCATATTATTTCAGATCATACTCATATTATCTTAGAATTAAATAAATTTGGAAACAATTTTCCATGAAAATTTACATATAATGATTTAATACTTTATGTAATTCCAAGAGTGGCCCTCTCCTCACTTATAAAAGCTGACATCTTCTCATCTCTTTCTCATAACTTTTGGGAAACATTGTTAAGCTAATATCTAAAAATAAACCTTAATAAAATTCCTATATATTAACTAGAGGAACTTTTCTCATCAACATAATAACTTATAAGGCGTAATCTGTAATCCAAAGGTGGTTTTCACAAAATGAGGCACAACTCTTAATTGTGGATTTTCAATTTACTTATTATTCTACAGTTTTAAAATATTATTTTAAAATGATTATATAATAACATAAATATCTCATATAAACTAAAATTTTATTATTACTATGTTATAACCATTTTTTAACTCTTTTTCCATTAAATAGAGAACAAAAATATCATTATTCTGTGTGAGTGGACGACCTCCCCCACGAAGCGATGCATTTTTTTCCATCACTTCCTTTCATGGATGATAATAGTTATGGATATAAATTATATATATATATAATATTCATAAAATATTATAATTATTTAAATATAATATATCATCTATTTTTATACCTTTCCATCCTTTGTAAAATGATGATGTCGTCCATGCGTCTGTGTGGATTTCCACAACCAAAAAGAAATGGGATTCTTTTTTCAACACCACATCACATGGATAGTATAAATAATTTATTTAAGGAGGTAATATGATATTTATGATATAAAAAAACTTATGGATAGATAAAATATTACTTAATTTCTTTCCTCTTATTCTTATCGACAAATGGAAACGCTACACATACATATATAAAACTAATAGTCTCCATGATTGTAACCAAATTCATTTTTCATAACCTTCTATCATGGTTATTTTTAAAATAAAAATTAATTTAAAAATTTATACTTATATGCTGATTATTATTACATATATTATCGGAAAATGGCCATTTTTTCCATGGTCAACATACAGAAGCCATTTTGAAATTATGAAACGAACAACCACAAAACAACTAATATGGACCTAACTAATTAAATAATTGAATCTGAAATTATAATAAATGAAATATATTTATTAATAATAAATTAAAAAAAATTAAAATTTTATTATACATGTAAATATTTTTTACTTGTTTTTTATTCTGGTGCTAAAGGACATAAATAGTAATTATGGACTCGTGGTAAGGGGTTTTGTGTCAATTTCTCTTCATCGAGTCATGTTTTAAAATTATGAACTTAATGTTTTTAATATAGTTCATATACTACCCCTAAAATATTTTATATCATTAATTATTCATACATCATTCTATTTTTTGTAATTCATGTTATTTCATCTATGGGGGTTTGGGTTGAATTTTATCAAGTGGTAAGTGGATTATTAACTTAATTTTTATTCATTGGGTTATAATTTTACTTCATCAAATATGTTTTTACAATATTATTTTTGAAATTAACTATGATTGTGTTATTTTTTATTTAGTTTATTTTTGGTTTTATAATTGTTACACATATTCACATCATTAATAAATTTTACCCTCAATGATATGATTTTTTATGGTTTATTCATCTCAATGTTATTTCAGCGAGACATGTCATGTAATTGACACCTAGTTCCTTCTAAAAATTATTTATACTATATATTGTGATACTATATTAATGATTAATCTTTTATATTTATATTTTCTGTTCCATTCATTGTTTATCTTTCCTGAGGCATTGATTCAAATTTAATAAATGTTTTATGGGTTTTCTTAGTCTTAATTTTAATTCTGTAAGACTAAACACATGTTAGTCACCGTGATTAATTTTATATTGTGTAATTATTGAAACATGAATGTTTTTTGACATATTAAATAATTGATATTTTTATTTTTATATAATTATATAATGTTTCTTTATTCAATAGATTTTTTTGTTCAAGTATTTCACAAGAAGTAATTATTTCTCTTCTCAAACTTTCATCTTTGATACATATTCTGATTAAAGAAACTATATTAATTTATTTTGTTTATTCCATGAAACATGATATATAATATCATAAATATTTTTATGCTCATGTTATTTTATGTTCCGACTTATTTTCTTTCTCTTTAATGGGTTTTGGTTAAAAATTTCATAAATGGTTCTTCAGTAAATGCTTTATTTTAAAGTTTATAAATAATTTTATCCAAAATCAACCTCCATGTCACTAATATTATTTTAATAAGTAACTTTTTATAGAAAAAAAATACTTCATAAATCTATTTTCTAGGAATTTTGACTTTCTTTAAATTGGTTTTAAAATAGAATTTCTTAACAGTTTCCACATGTGTCACTTTATACTCACATTACACATGTATGAAAAAATAATAATTTTAATATTTACGACATGAAAAGATTTTAATATCATAAATACCTTCCTTTTATTTAATTATTAAAATATATTTTTCTATGTTTTTTTTGAATAAGTTATTTTTTCAATAATTTAGTGTATTGTTACAAAAAATTATAAAAATAAAATAGTATTTTCCAATGTTTTTAATGAAACGTTTTAAGTAACATTTTAAAGAAATGTTTTTCTATGTCATCATAATTTAATGATTCCTATTATTCACTAATATTATGATCTAATGATACCATCTATATTCATTTTTTTTATGGAATATGATGAATTTTAAAGATATTATCATGAAATTAATTTCATTTCCAAGGTTTAAATAATAAAAAACTGAATGATGGTTTTTTGCAGGTGTGTAATATTAAAACGAAAGTGTTTAGAAATGTTTACTTCGTGAATTGTATATATAAATTATTTATGATGATGGTATTTTTTAATACAACATATATGATGGGTGATACAGCTTATAAAACGGGTCAGCCCAACACAGTTTATATGACAGGAGAGCCTGATACAACTTATATGATGGGTGAGCCTGATATAGCTCTCCAATGCATTAAGAAATTTTCCTGATCTTAAAAGGAAAGAATGATGGAGTTAACAATGGTGGTTTCTCCTATAGATTTTACAAGGATCAAGTTATTTTTGACGTAAGTTAATAAGGGTTATAAAGATAACATTCAATGATACCAAAACATTTCCTCTATGATTTCAAAGATTTTTAAGGGCTCGTTTGATCAAAATTGAAATACAATGGGTATATTGTTTATTATTATAACTATTTACTTTTTTAAACTTATTTCCCTATATCAGTATTCAAAATCTACATTTTATATGTATTATTTCTCTTATGTTATTGTGACGTCCAAGCCTAACATGCCATTAACCCGGTAGTCTGATCGGTGGGTCACATGGCCTCATGTATGTCTCCCCATATGCCAGAGGTTTTCGACTAGAAGTGAGGGTGTAAGAAGGTGATAGTGAGGATACTATACCTTAATAATCATATTTTCACAATAGTATAACAGAAAATTAATAGATGAAAAATATTAAAGCAGTATAAAGTAATGATAAAATAGCAGAAGACCAATAATAACA
The DNA here is from genome assembly GCA_963277665.1 of Viscum album. Classification (NCBI taxonomy): domain Eukaryota; kingdom Viridiplantae; phylum Streptophyta; class Magnoliopsida; order Santalales; family Viscaceae; genus Viscum; species Viscum album. Next base: position 1,600,465,234 of record OY728141.1, read on the forward strand.
ATATAATAAAAGTGGATAAATCCATTTTATATTAAAAATGAATGAGTGGCATGGTAATGATACATATATGAAAGTAGTAAACAACCAGTATCCTTTCTAAAAAAGGACAATACATGATTAAAATAAGGAAAAGAACTAAAATGTACTAAGGAAAATCTCAATGAGCATGATGAGCTCCATCTTAGTCTTTTTCTCATAACTCCATGTATGATCAGACAACAATAATCAAGGTCCAATATACTCAGTCCTATGAACAAGAAAGGTTTACTTAGGTACCCTAGTGTAATTGTGGACTGAGTAGGGTCTGATACATAAATCTCTATAGTTCAGCACTACTAGGTCTTGTCCTATCCAGATAATGTAATACAAAGTTAGCAGTGTGTGGGTAAGAAGTATCAAAGACATGATTTAATAAATAAACAATACTAGTTTTGGATCTAAAAGGGTACCTGACTATTATACCTACTTTATCCCATGGCCGGTATGACTGATCAAGTCACCATGTATAAATATAAAATATATATATATATAGTATAAATATTTGTAGCATCCAATTATATGAACCGAGAGTTTACCGATGCCTAAAAGTCATATACTTGGGATGCTACTTCTAGCTGGACTGAAATGTAATGCAACGACATCCATTACCATGGGAAGCTCTCACAGTCTAACCTCTGGTCAAAAATTCTAGAGATCTCACAGTATCATAGAAATCAATATGGAATCTCACTTGGACATCCTACCCAAGGATCTCATGGTCCTTTAGAAACCAACATCATATGGATCGAGACGTAACACACAAACATCCATCACTAAGGGTAGAAAACACATTCTATCCCCTCGTTCAACTCCACGAGCTTTCATCGTCTCATAGAAACCAACATGGAAGCTCACACAGTCTTCCTCCCAAAGGGATCTCATAGTGTCTTATCTCCCCTACTTATATAAGGCATAACCATTCAACATATAGTGTATGAACCATTAACCACTCATGCATTTCATTATAACATTTCAATTACATATAAGAAAACATATTCACATTTATACTTAAGCCAAACCATCTTAAGTATAACAATAAAAACATTAACATATGCTTCACATTCAACTGAAATACATGAGTCCAAGGCCTCTCAGGCATCTCATTGGCCATATTCAATTCCATTTCAAGGAATTCATTTAAATTTAAACCATTTAAACCAAGGAAAAGAATTCATCATTTCTAAGTTATTTCCTCATGTCGTGCCACTTGGTGTGGGTCATCCTACTCAAGGTCATCTCACACAATATTCCTAAGCTTGGAAAATGGGTTTAAGGGTTCAAGTGTTTTGGTCATTCCTATTGAAGGATGTTACTTTCTCATTTAATACATAGTAATCATGTCTGGTAGATTCTCATGACACATGGACAATTCCATTTTATAGTTAAGATAGAACAACTTATATGTTCAGGGAAACAAGAATTGGACAATTAAGGGAAATTAATTTCAGGAATATCCATAAGGCTCATGTACTAAACATGATGACATAATTTCTATAACAAAATAAGAAATAACAAATGAAGACCAGTTCAACAATACAAACATGTAAAAAGTTATATAAATACATTTTTATCTTCAAGGTACCACACCTCCATTGGAGTGGTTTTATTTTGAAATTATGAATTTTTTAACCAAAACCCATTTATATTATTTAATAATCTCTTATATTTAACTGCAGAGAATAATTCATGAGAAACTACTATAAATGGAAAAGATTTAATATGGATGTTTTAATGTACAATTAACCAATTAATTAATGATTTCATAAACTAAATGGCATGGAAAGCGAAACTACCTCAATATGGAACCAATCCATCCACTTCAGCACTTGACTCTTTCTAACAAAAAGTATATTCTACCCCACAAATCATACACACTGTCACATATATACAAAGACACCAAACCCCTATTCACACACACACATGGCCATGAGCATGTGTAAGGGGATCCTAACTTATATTCTTATATGGATATACGCGTCTCAACTCACCTACTTATAAATTTATATATATATGCATGGGAACACCTATCCTCATACATGTATAATCATTTCTATGGATTATTATATATGTAACGTGGGAACCCACATTTATATATTTACTTACCTAAGCACATGTAGGTGAGTATCCTTAGACCCAACGACTCAAAACCACATAGTAAATCTCAACACACTACAAGATATATTCCAAAAACCTTTAAACACTTAAAGTCTATAAATTAGAGGTTGTGGTTCCCAGATGAAACAATAACACTTACCCCAAAATAATGTCGTAGGACTGAAACCACCCGAATTACCTCTCCTTCGGTGGTGGTTTCTGGAACACGAAAGATCACGATCCTATACACCTTACACATAACCTTAAAACAAAGGTAAAATGAAAAGGAAATCATACCTAAAGACTTAGGGTTTTGACGAACCATAATGGGAGATATTTAGGCCGAATCGAATCTACTAAAAGAGAGGATAAGGGAGGAGAGTATCTACCTTGGTTATTCAAAGATAAACCATGGAGAACATCGGGAAAAAATCAGAGGTTTGATGAGGTTCTAAGGAGTAGGGTCGCACATCGAAGGGGAACCCCCTTTGGGTGTCGCATGACTGGGTCTAGAAAAAGAGGTGAGGTGGAGTTATTTTATGTTTTAAATATAATTTTTATTTTATTTTATTTTTAATGAATTTAATTCATTAAATAGACTAGTCTGTACGGTTTGACCTGCATGGTTTGGAAAACTATGCCCCAACTGTGTGGCACCATCAGTTTAAGAAACTCCCCTCTCCCAGTCATTATTGCATGGTTAGAAAAATTGTGATAGACCATGTGACAACCTATACATTCCTAAATCAGTATACATATTTAATTGTAGTGGGTTATATCATTTCAAACAAACTGTGTGCCCTCTATAGTTTTCCAGAAACCCTATTTCTTGGGTCCGATGATCCCAAAACACTTCAAGACCCCAAATAAATTTAACAGGGATTTACCTAAGTCTAAAAAAATACCTTTTAAGTGACCCAACTATCAGAATTCCATTTTGAGGCTTGGTTTTAAAAATAACCTATTCATTAATTGAAAAAGTTCAAAAACGTTGACTTTTTAGTTTGATTAAAAAATTGGATCCTTACAACCTTCCAACCTCAAAACTTCTCATCCCAGAGAAGACTTAGAGAACAACGTAACATGTCACTTGGCCTACAATGGTTTTTGATGCTCCATTCAAATTATAGAATTGTGTTCACAAACGCCCAAAACACCGTGAAGTAATTCCTAAGAATGTAGCACTTAATCCCTTTAAAACCCCAATTCTACACTCAATTTCCAACTGAATCTCTGATATGGCTCTCACCTGAGAATGTTTATCTAGAGACATGATCTCGTCATTGTCTCATGGACCATTTGGCCAAATGTACTTCCCATTATAGGATTTGACTTAAATGGCCAAATTCAAACTACAAATGCTCTTCCATTTGATTTTTCTTTCAAATCACACTCCATGAATTGCGCAACGCTCCTGGTGTGATTTTAAAACAATCGAACGGTCGATTTCCCATCGAACCCAAAGCCCAAGTCAGGCTGGATTTTTGGGAAATTCCTTGGACAACCCCAACTGCACTTATCTTCACCTGATGATTTTCTTTAAAATGGTTCTTCACTAACTATATTCACTTAACATTAGAATAAAAGATTTAAGACACTATGGTTGACTAATTAAAAATATGGTTGTCATAGATGCCCAACATTTTATATGTTCATCCATGATGACTTAACCCAAGGAATCTCACATTTTGAACAAAAGTGATCACTAAATTTATCCTTGACCTCCAATGATGTTTCCTGATCGAAACACGAAGGTGATCATGCTTCAGGCATGGAACACCGAGAGTGAACCATCTATCAAGATTATAATATTTATAAGATTTAAGTTTTTCATAAGACTAAATCTCTCTTAGTGAATATAGGATAAAGAAAATATTTCGGACATCTTCATTTCTTAACAGAGTACACTAAGAAGATTTTAATGATTTCTAGTCAAACATACTGAACTACTAGAAGGGAGAAAGGTTGACTAACTAGTGGTAAACCTAATGAAGGTACTCGGCTTCTCCTACCGATGAGTCATTTCAACCAATCACAAGCCTTTACCTCCCAAGGATTTCTGTGATCACTCAATATCTAACCATCAAAAACCTCCAAGACTAATGGTGTTTTCCATAGGTACAATACATAGAAAACTAGATAAAATTCATGTTTTTGAGGAAACAACGACAAAAAGAAACACCTACAAGCCCCAAAGGAACTCAAGCGTCACCCGACCATCCTCTAATGGTCCTCCTGGGTTAGATTCCTTCTTCCTGGAAAGATTGGTAATTACCAAAACTACAACGACACTCCCCACCTTGGATTGTTCTAATCATATATGGAAAATAAGTTAAATTAGGTGCTCACAAGTGCTCTAGTAAAAAACCACAATGAATGTGTGTCATTCATTTGATCCATGATTAGGACGTCAAAAAATATAATGAAAACAAAACAAATGAGATCTGCATGTAAAAACACTCAATTCTTTAGAAACTCATCCTGAGCAGTGGGAAAAACTAATTCTTAAATTCTCATGTCACACCACTTGGAGATGACCCAAGTCCATACTCATAGGCAAAAGACTCAACGATCTAACCAAACTGAACCGATTCATTATTTGAATTAAAAATTGATTGTACCACTTATATCAACACATACTACTCAAGGAAAGAAGAAGTGATAAAAAACTAAGGGATTATCCGACCATTCCTAATGAATGTATAACCTAATTTAAATGATCAATTCCCAATGCTCATGCCCACAACAAAGGCCAAAGGAAAAATGACCACCCATCTGAACAAGGGTGTCATTTCGAGGTTGAATGTTATATAAGGGACAATGGAACCTGAAAGGTACCTAATATCAGAAAACATATAGTACTAGAAAGGAATTCATGTTTTAAGGATTCTACCTACCACAGGCTAGCCCCTTACGAAGAACAAGAACCGACCCGAGCATTGGTTCATGCCAAATAAAAGTCACCATGCTCAAAGCCGATCATCAAGCCATTGATAAAGAAACATGGTTTTGTGCCAAGGAACTAAAAGGGAAACTCAAAACTACCCTTTCACGTGAGTTTTACCATGGTAACAACTTATGGTTCCATTTACAAGCCCTATATTTTTATTCACATTTAATCTTTAACCATTTGTAATGTTTTAAACAAACATCCAGTTCTAATTTTACAATAGAATAGGCATGTTGTGTCAAACTTCCTTTGGAAACATTTATACATTCAATAGATTTTTGACATCCCATCATTTCATGATAATTTATCAACAAAAAACCATTTTTTACTAGAAGGTGACTTTTGAGGGCCCATTGAGACAATTCACTTTAGATAAAAGCTAAATAGCTTTTAAATTGATAACTATTTCACAACATAATGTAGTTAAATTGAATGGGTTGTCATTTCCCAATTCATGAAGCGCACAAAGACTCCATGGATTAAAAATTTAGTCCTATTAATAGATATGGATCTCATTTCAGAATGTAACATGATTACATATATATATATATATATAATGTCATTGTTATAGGGGTGGCCATCTTAAAACGTGAAAAGAGCCAATATACTTTACAGTTTGGCATTTGGCTCCCCTTTAATCAAAACCAATTTACCTTTTCATTTAAATATTAGCAACTATTAAATTTTATTGATAGCCATAAAATTTATATATGTGTGTGTGTGTGTCAAGAACAAGATGGTTTGAATCTACGGGTTACCATTTCCCTTTTATAAGGCACCCATACACCTTATAATCAAAACCTAGTTCTCGTTTATTCATAACCCTTATATATTCATCCCATGCAAACAATTGCATACTGAACACATATAGGATGTTATAATAGATAGTAATCACATATAAACATTATATAAACACCAAATCATGGCTTATTAATATGCAAGGTGTGGTAATGAAAGAAAAAGCATGACATACTAATCAATTAGGCATGTTATACTAATAGGAAAGCATGATTGAAAATTACATATGATGGTACAAATCAGTGCATGTTATTAAAACACCTAACATGGAATAATACTCATGGCATAAATTCTATGTCAACAAGAAGCCTACATATGAAACTACCTGGCATGGAATATTCAAGGCGTACAAATTTCTTATATGCATATGATGATGCATGTAATGAAAATTCCATGCCTTACCAGGCCAATGGAAAAGTCCATATGATTCATAAATCATGTAAAGACCACGAAATTTCAAGGAAATTTTTATCTTAAATTCTTTGTAATTTTACGAGTCACCGGTTTCTGACGGCACCAGATTCCGAGGCCCTGTGTGCCCAAAATCATTTTCTGAAGTTCTGTTCGGGTACGTTCAATAAACGTACGTGCGGGTTTTTCTATCTTTAGAACTTGTTCTTGGAGATGAAATCTAAGGACACCGATGAACTCGCAGCATCGGTATTCTCTTAAGGGGACCTTTACCGCAGTTGTGCTTTCTCGGGAGGAGAAGTTAATTTTTGGGATTTCTTTAAAATAAATAAAAAATTATGTGTTACAAAATTTTTGTTAAGGGGTGGTTATCTTTTCCAAATAGGAGTTGGAGGGGGGCCCACACCCCACATAACCTCCCATGAGAGGATAATGTGTGGTGGGGCCTACACAAACTTAAACTTTTCACCTCCCATGAACTCCCTTTAAACTCCCCTTTGAATTAAATGAATCCACCTCCCTTATTTTAAAATTTAAACCTTTTACCTCCTTCCATTAAAGATTCCAACACACACTTAATTAATTAGAAATTAATTAATTGTCTCACAAAATTTGAATTATTTTGAAATTCAGAACAAGAATAATAATAAAAGCCAAGCTATTATTTTTGGGTTGGCACTTCTTGTTTTGGCGGAGCTTGGGAGAATAGGGAGAAAACTCTTCCCATGAAGAACAAAGTGATCTCTAAACGAAGAACACAAGGCCATAGAAAGTATTCTTATTTCTTCTTCCTCCACGTCAAGGGAGAAGACACCTCCCGTATAAAACGTTACCAACAACAATGACTCCCCCTCCGACATTGACAGAACGACACCGTCTTCCGCGATTCCGTTTTCCATGACTATGAAAACATACCTTGAATTGAGGTATGGGTTTTTTATAATTCTTTTTAAAGGAATAAAATCATACCTCGTTCTTCGTTGAATACATTGGTTCGTCATTGGCCAAATTATATCATCTAATACAGAGGGCGCTGGTCGAACCAACACGGCCCGAAATTCCTCCATTGTTTGTTGGATTATTTAGAGACGGAGGAGTAGTCCAAAGGGTGTGGTGTCATCACACTGCACCAGAGATAGAGAAAACGTCCATAAGGTGGGGGAAATCAAAGGTAGCGTCGACTGAAGGCAGCGGCCAGGTCGGGCCGCGGCTGTGGAGGACCGGCGTCGTCGCGCTGCCCATGTGGATAAAACCATGGCCCGCTATGCGGGCCTCTTGTGGATGATCTGAACTGGCCGGCTGTAGCCAGCCGGGCAGAAGACCGGGGCACCTCTTGGCGCCGCGCTTCAGAGGAACCACAGCCTACTTCTGAGGGCTGCTCAGTGGGTGAACCGGCCGAACGCCTGCCGGCCGGGCTGAAGGGAACTACGGCGCCGCTTGGCACCACGTGGAAGGACAGCGGCCCGCAGTTCGAGATCCTCGTGCCGGAAAAAACCAGCCAGCTTTGGTCAGCTTGGCAGGGAGAGGTGGCGCCGCTCGGTGCCGCTGGGCGAACCGGACCGGCCCGCTCTAAGGGCTGGGTCCGCGGGTGGGTCGCGCCCCATCGGGCTGGGTAGACCCCCCAGCCGGGTTGGACCCACCAAATCGGGTCGGGCCGACACAACAGCTGGGTCAGACCAGCCAAATTGGGTCGGGCCGACCCCCCATCCAGGTCGGACCCGCCGAGCTAGGACGGGCCGACCTGCTAGCCCACTAGGCTTGATGAGCTGGGCCCGTTTCGCTTAAACGTGGATATCTACAATACCACGTGCCTGAACGATGCGCCGTCTATGGAACTGGGACCCTGGTGATGAGGCGGTCCTTTTGTGATACTCTTAGTGGTTTTTGACTACATTGGAAAATGGTCGGGTTTGGTTCGGACGTAAATCCAATCGGGACCCTAGAACGGAAAAGCCAATATCTCTAAGACGGGGCGTCTGATTGACGTGTCTTCTGTCGCATTGGGTCTCTTTTGATGAGATGAAACTTTGGTATACATCAAATCAGAACTTTGTTGATGTATTGATTCTTGACTCGAGGAGTGGACCCTCCTAGAATCGAGGGTGCTGTGTGCGGGAACTCTAGAGATGGTTGCGATGACTACCATACTGGAATCCTCTGTCAGTTTGACGACGAAGACAACCGTACCAGAATACTCTGTGTGTTCGATAGTTCTGACAGAGTATCCGGACTATATCCTGTGTGGATCCTACACCTTAGATGAATCAATAACTACATATAATCATCTCTATTACTCAAGAATAGATGGCTTGTATCCTGTGTGGGTATGATAGCTTAGACGAGATAGCTGGATTGTATCCTCTATGGGTCGGACAGCTTAGACGAGATAGTTGGACTGTATCCTGTGTGGGTCCGACGGATTAGACGAGATAGCTGGACTGTATCTTGTGTGGGTCCGATAGCTTAGCTAGACTGTATCCTGTGTGGGTCTGATAGCTTAGGTGATCCAGTGGCTACATCTGATCATCTATATCTCTCTACAATTGTGGCATACCTGTGTGAGCTAAGTCTTGTCTTTCAACCATTATCATTATGGTGTTTGACTTTACTTCCTGTGTGGACTGAGTTGTGCTTGGGATCGTGAGTTGGAGCCGAACTGTGACTGGTACCTTAGGTATATGTATGGGAATATACCTAAGTAGGGTTGGTTGTTACTTTGTGGTTGTATCTTTCTTCTTTTGATTATCCTTAGAGGATATTGTGAGACCACGCGGGTCTCGGGGTCCCTACTGAGTATCATTATATTGTCCCCTTCACGGGCTTTTCACGCACCTCGTTGTGTTGGATGCAGATCATGGACAGCGCATACGGAGGCTGAGAGCGCCACGACTGGATGGTACTCGGAGGTGGACCTTGCGATGAGTCGGCACACAGTGGAGACTGACGGACATCGGTGGTGAGGTGGCCATCTGTACCTACTCTTCAGGTAGGAATCCCTGGTGGATGATCCATGAACTACTCTTTACTTTCAAATTTTTGTCCCTTTACTTGTATTTGTTGTTCAGTTGGGTTTGTATACTGGACCATTTACTTTCCAACACACTCTTTTGTATTCTGTTTACTTAGTGTTTACTTCCTTTTGCGTACTCTGTTGTGTTTTTTTACTTACATAAAGGCAATGCCTTCTCAGCTTAGGGATTTACGCCTTTGGTGCTAGTCACCAGCCTCTGGCCTATGGAAGGCGGGCTTGGGGTAGTCACGGCACAGACCCTGAGGATGGTTCGTGACAAATTGGTATCAAAGGAGTCGGTTCTACCATAGAACTGTGGACTCTAAACTTTATTTTTTGTGAAGAAATTGTGTTAATAGTATTGAGTGTGGTTTTTAGTCCAGGGAGTCCAGTGTTGGTGCGGCGTCCGACGTATCCATACACCAGGACCTTGACGTCTTATTTCCGACTCAGTGCACGAAAACACTGATTGCATGTGTGTTTCCTTTAAAAAGTTTTTCATTGTGATTACTTTGTGTCAACTCACCATGTATACTATTTTAACCATGGTGAACCCGTTTCTTTTTAAGATGGCCCCATGAAGGCAACCATCTAGGGTTCCGAGTTACGTACGCGATGGTAGCCCACCGAGCATTGAGGCCTCAGTGTGGGTCCCCATCGTAGTGGAGGCACCAGTTGTGCCACTACCTGTTGAGCAACCGATACCACAAGCCCCATCAGTAGAGAGTGCACACCACCTGACTGTGTTTCACGAGTTCCAGCGACAGAGGTCACCCAAGTTCCGGGGAGAGACGGACCCACAGGAAGCTAAGGATTGGGTGGAGGATATCGTGAGAGTTTTCATATTGGTAGGGACACCAGCTGACCTCATGTTGATCTTTACTGCGAGTCTCCTGCATGCGGGAGCAGGAAGATGGTGGAGCTTGATGATCCAGGTGCATAACGAGACATCATTACTTTGGATAGACTTCGAGAGTCTATTCCACTCGGATTATGTTCCAGCCACACATCATGCGGTGCAGATTCAGGATTTACTTCATCTACATCAGGGAATCATTACAGTAGCTCAGTACTCAACAAGGTTTACCAACCTCTCACGCAACACCATGGATCTGTTATGGGACCCGTTCTTCAGGGGATGGACCTTCGAGTAGGGACTCGGACATGAGATCAGGTCTTCGACGATTCCCCTCAGCATCCCGACGCAGGCGGGGGTGATTGAGCGAGGCCTTCTAGTGGAGAGTTTTCTCGCTGAGCAGTCACCAGCAGCGAGACCCACCGTAGGGCGATACGTAGTGGAGTCTTCTCCAGCCAGCATAAAATAGTTGATGCAGAGGTCCAAGAGGACCAGGCCATCAGGTGGGAGACCCCAGGATTCGGGTTCAGTTGTGCGGGTCACAAGAGATACAGTCAGCTATATGACAAGCAGGAAGTGCTATTAATATAGCGGGCAGGGCGACATGGCTCATGACTGCCCAACCCGCCATGCATATGAGTAGCAGATAGTAGATGAACCTCTCAGGCAGAGACATAGGTCCGACAGTGGTGGTATGCTTGGATCAGGTAGACATTGCAAAGGTTTTGGCTGAGCAGCGGGTGGTGGATGACGTTTCGAGGCTCTACCACCACCAGCACCAGGATTTCCACCCCGACACCAGGGAGCTGGAATACATAGGCAGGCTCAGCTCCAAGCAGTCGAGGCCTATAACCACAGCGCACCTGAGATGATTCTAGGTACTATATTTGTCTACCCCACCCTTTATGCAGTATTTATAGACATAGGAGTGAGTTATTCTTTTATTGCTGTTGCCCTTGTTCAGAGCTCGTAGATTCTGACGGAGCCGTTGGCTCTATCTTTACGACTAGAGACTCCTATGAGAGTAAACTCGATGATTACACACTGGTGCTGGCAGTATGAGATTACTTTAGGAGGCGATAGCTTTGGCTGGGATCTTCTTGTAGTGGCTTCGAGGCCTTATAATGTCATCTTGGGTATGGACTAGTTATCTACAGTCCATGCCCAGATCGACTGTATTAGTCTCAATGTGTGGTGTATCCACACAGATGGGACAAGTTTCACCTTCATTGGTGAGAAGGGATCCTTTGCAGCGCAGGATGGACTTACGTAGAGGAGGGGGCAGCCGATCACAAATCAGTTGGCTAGTGTCATCATCGGAGTGGTTTATGTGCGGAGTCTCAGTTTTCCTGTTGTGGTGGATCAGTACGCTGATGTTTTTCCTAAAGATTATCCAGGACTACCTCTTCAAAGATAGGTAGACTTTTACATTGACCCATACCCCCAGGACAACACCGATATCTACTCCAGCATATCGGATGGCTCTCTCCGAGCTTCATGAGCCGTGGATACAGTAGGAGGACTTGTAGAAAAAGGGATTTATCCAACCTAGTGTTTCACCCGGGCCATCACTGATTTTTTTTCGAAGAAGGCGGATGGGAGCTTGCGACTGTGTGTTGACTATCGTCGCCTGAATTCGGTGACTGTGAGGAACAAGTACCCACTTTTGAGGATTGATGGCCTCTTTGATCAGCTCAAGGGAGCACGATGGTTCTCGAAGATAGACCTTAGGTAAGGCTATCACCAGCTCAGATTTCGAGATGAGGATCTATAGAAGACGGCCTTCAAGTGTCGATATGGACACTATGAGTTCTTGGTTATGCCCTTCGGCATAACCAATGCTCCTTTAGTGTTCATGAGTCTCATGAACAGGATCTTCTATCCTTACCTAGATCGCTTTGTCCTAGTCTTCATCGACGACATACTGATTTACTCGACTACTGAGGAGGAGCACGCCTACCATTTGCGAATAGTACTGGACACACTCCGAGAGTACCATCAATATGGTAAGCTCTCGAAGTGCCTATTCTGGATACGATAGGTTCACTTCTTGGGACACATCATCTCAGAGGTTGGAGTTGCATTGGACCTAGCGAAGATTGAGTCAGTACTTTCTTGGGAGCCACCCAGGAGTGTGACGGAGGTGTGGAGTTTCCTGGGTCTGGCTGGGTACTATCAAAGATTTGCGCTAGACTTCTCCAGTGTTGCAGAACTGCTTTCAGCCTTGATGAAGAAGTGAAAACCCTTTGTGTGGTCAGAGAGATTTCAGCAGAGCTTTCAAGAGCTGAGGCAAAGGTTGACCAGTGCGCCCATCATGAGTATACCGGAGGAGGGAGTTGGGTACGTAGTTTACTACGACACATCAGGGACCGGACTCAGGTGTGTCCTGATGTAGGAGAGATAAGTTTTTGCGTATGGTTCATGGAAGTTGAGATAGTACGAGCAGAACTACGCTACCCATGACCTATAGTTAGCAGCAGTGGTATTCACCTTGAAGATGTGACAGCACTATCTGATGGGAAAGTGTTTTACAGTCTATTCTGACCACCAGAGTCTCAGGTACATCTTCTCGCAGAATGACCTAAACCTGATATAGTGGCGATGGCTTGAGTTCCTTCAGGACTAATATTTCGAGATAGTTTATACTCTTGGAAAGGGGAACGTTGTAGCAGATGCTCTTATAAAGAGATGGGGCATTCAGCTACTAGAAGAGGTGATAGAGCAGATGGTCGCGTTGCAGATATCCTTTTTGGATAAAGATGGAGCATCCTTTCTGTAGTCCCTCACAGTAACTCCTCCACTTCTTCAGCGAGTTAGAGAGGCGCAGCATGGGGATGTTGACTATGAGGCACGACGTGATAAGATATCCTCAGGGCAGGCACCTGATGGGTTTTCTGAAGGTGGGGAGAATGTCATCCTCTTCATAGGACGTACCATGGTTCCAATTGCACTACAGGAGGAGGTGTTGAGGGAGTTTCACACTTCCCCTCTAGCGGTACATCCAGGAGTTGCGAAGATGTATCAGGACCTCAAATGACAGCACTGGTGGCCGGAGATGAAGAAAGCAGTAGCAGAGTTTGTCTCGTGATGCCTCACTTGTATGTAATTGAAGGAAAAAAACCAAGTACCAGCAGGCTTGTTACAGAGTTTAAAGGTCCCTTAGTGGAAATTGTATGGGATATCCATGAATTTCATGATGGGACTTCCACGTACATCTAGAGGACACGACTCTATTTCGGTAATCGTAGACCGACTCACCATGTTGGCCCACTTCCTACCGATCATAGAGCAGGGCTTAGTGGAGATATTGGGATGCATCTAAATTTAGGAGATCGTATTTCTTCATGGTGTCCCATCGACTATCATCTCCGATCGAGTTGCTCGTTTCACTTCCCGACTATGGAAGGGGTTACAGTAGGCTTTTGGGACGTAGCTTCGCTTGAGCACCACCCACCATACTCAGACGGATGGTCAGACTGAGAGGACCATTCAGACTCTCGAGGACATGCTCCATGAATGTGTCCTTGACTTTGGTCGTAGCTGGGAGGGTCACTTACCCTTGTTGGAGTTTTCATTCAACAACTGCTACCACTCCACCATCGGGATGGCCCCTTATGAGGCATTGTACGGCCGACCTTGCAGATCACCTTTGTGTTGAACAGACACAGTGGAGTCAGCACTTGTAGGAACAGAGATGGTTCAGGCTACGAGGGAGAAGGTGCAGATCATCCAAGAGTAGATGAAGACTGCACAGAGTAGATAGAAGTCCTATGTTTATAGGAGATAGAGACCACTTGAGTTAGAGTATGGTGACAACATCTTCCTACGGGTCTCACCTCGAGGAGGTCTGCGGAGATTTGGCCAAGGCGGAAAGTTGTCTCCTCAATTCATTGGACCATTCCAAGTCCTCAGCAGACTAGAAGAGGTGTCCAACCGCCTGTCCCTTCCACCTTAGTTGCACCGGGTGCATGACGTCTTCCACGAATCTCAGCTGAGGAGATACGTGCACGACCCGTCCCACATCATCAACCATGGGGAGCAGGACATCGATGATGGGGAGACTTTCATGGAGGTTCCAGTGGAGATTGAAGATCGATGGGAGCGGGTCCTGCATGGATGTTCAATTCCTCTGGTGCATGTTCGCTGGCAGCACATGAACCTCCAGGAGATTACATGGGAGCGGGAGGCTCAGATGCGTGCTCAATACCCTCATTTGCTTCCCTAGTGTGTGTTGTATCTTTACAGGGATGTAAATACCTGATGTGGGGGTAATTTAATGACTTGGAAATTTCAAGGAAATTTTTTTCGTAAATTCTTTGAAATTTTACGAGTCTGTGGTTTCTAACGGCACCTGATTCTGAGGCCCGGTGTGCCAGGAATCAGTTTCTGAAGTTCTGTTCGGGTACATTCAATAAAAGTTCATGCGGGGTTTCCTATCTTTTGAACCGGTGCTCATAATTGAAATTTGAGGACACTGTTGAACTCACAATGTTGGTATTCTCTTAAGGGGACCTTTACCGCAGTTGCTTTTTCTCAGGAGGAGAAGTTAATTTTTGGGATTTCATTAAAATAAATAAAAAATTCTATGTTACGTATTTTTTGTGAAGTGGTGGTTATCTTCTCCAGAGAGGAGTTGGAGGTGGGGCCCACACCTCACATAACCTCTCATGAGAAGATAATGTGTGGGGGGGCCCACAAGAACTAAAACTTTTCACCTCCCCTAAAATCCCTTTAAACTCCCCTTTAAAATAAATAAAGCCAGCTCCCTTATTTTAAAATTTAAACCATTCACCTCATTCTATTAAAGATGCCAACACACACTTAATTAATTAGAAATTAATTAATTGTCTCACCAAATATGAATTATTTTGATATTCATAACAAGAATAAAAATAATATCCAAGCTATTATTTTTGGGTTGGAACTTCTTGTTTTGGTGGAGCTTGGGAGAATATAGAGAACACTATTCCCACGAAGAATGATGTGCTCTCTCGACGAAGAAAACAAGGCCCTCAAATGACTTCTTCTTTCTTATTCCTTCTCGTCAAGGGAGAAGACACTTCCCGCGAAGAATTTAGCCAACAACAACTACTCTCCCTCCGACGTTGACGAAATGACACCGTCTTCTGTGACGTCGTTTTCCGTGACTACGACAACGTACCTTGAATCGAGGTAGGGGGTTTTGTATAATTATTTTTAATGGAATAAAATTATACCTCATTCTTCGTTTAATACCTTGGTTCGTCATTGACCAAAAGATATCATCTAATATGGAGGGTGTAGGCCGAACCAACATGGCCCGGAGTTCCTCTGTTGCTTGTTGTATTGTTTGGCGACGAATGCGGAGTTGGAAGGGTGTGGTGCCGTCGCACCACACTGGGGAAAGAGACCACGTCCATAAGGAGGCCGTGATTGAAGGTGGCATCGATCGAAGGTCGCGGGTAGGCCAGGCCGCGGCGTTGGAGGAGCCGCACCATCGTGCCGGTCATGTGTAGGAAACTGCGGCCCGCTATGCGGGCTTCTTGCGGACGAACTGTACTGACCGGCCGTAGCAATCCATGAAAAAAACCGTGGCGCCTCTTGGAACCATGCTGCGGAGGAACTGCGGCCCGCTTCTGCGGGCCGCTCGGCGAGCAAACCGGCCGACCGCCTGCAGGCCGAGATTAAGGGAAACGTGGCGCCGCTTGGTGCTGCGTGGGAGGACAGCGTCCCGCTATGCAGGACGCTCGAGCAGGAAAAAACCGGCGAGCTTCGTCTGGCCGGGTCCGTGGGACGGTCATGCCCCACCGGGCTGATCCGACCCCCCATCCAGGTCAGACCTGCTAAATCGGGCCGAGCCGACCCCCCCCCCCCCCCCCCGGCCAGGTTAGACCCACCAAGCCAGGACGGGCCAACCCGCCCGCCCATTGGGATTGATGGGTCGGGCCCGTTTCTCATAAACGTGGATATCCTCAAGACCACGTGTCTGAACAACGTTCCATCTGCAGCACTAGAACCCTTGTGATGAGGAGTTCCTTTTTCGATACTCTTAGCGAGTTTTGGACTACTTTGAAAAAATGGCCGGTTTTGGTTCCGGCATAAATCCAACCGGGCCCCTCGAATGGAAAAGCCAATATCTCTCAGACCGGGCATCTGATTGATGCGTCGTCTGTCGTGTTGGGTTTCTTTTGATGAGATGGAACATTGAGATACATCAACTCATGACTTAGTTGATGTATCGATTCTTGACTCGAGGAGTAGAACCTCCTAGAATTGAGCGTGCTGTGTGCAGGAACTCTAGAGCTGGCTGCGATGACTACCATTCTGGAATCCTCTGTGGGTTCGATGATGATGACAATTGTACCAGAATCCTGTGTGGGTTCGACAGTTCTGACAGAGTAGTTGTACTGTATCCTGTGTAGGTCCGACAGCTTAGATGATTCAGTAACTATATCTGATCATCTCTATTAATATAGAATAGATGTCATGTATCTTGTATGGGTCTGACAGCTTAGACGATATAGCTGGACTGTATCCTGTGTTGGTCTGACAGCTTAGACGAGATAGCTGAACTGTATCCTCTGTGGGTCCGACAGCTTAGCTGGACTGTATTTTGTGTGGATATGACATCTTAGGTGATCCAGTGGCTACGTCTGATCATCTATTTCTCTCTACAATTGTGGAATACCTATGTGAGCTGAGTCATGTATTTCAACCATTATCATCATGGTGTTTGACTTTACTTCCTGTGTGGACTGATTTCTGGTTGGGATCGTGAGTTGGAGCCAGACTGTGACTGGTAACTTAGGTATATGTATGGGCATATACCTATGTTGGGTTGGTTGTTACTTTGTGCTTGTATCGTTCTTCTTTTTATTATCCTTAGTGGATATTGTGAGACCACGCGGGTCTCAGGGTCCCTTCTGATTATTGTTATACTCACCCCTGCATGGGTTATGCCTGCACCTCGTTGTGTTGGATGCAAATGACAGATAGCACTGATGGAGGTCGAGAGCGCCACGACTGGACGGTACATGGAGGTGGACCTTGCGACGAGTCAGCACATGGCGAAGACTAATAGACGTGGGTGTTGAGGTGGCCATATGTACCTACCCTTCATGTAGGAATCCCCAGAGGACAATCCAGGAGCTGCTCTTTACTTTCAGTTGTTTGTCCCTTTACTTATACTTTTTGTTCAGTTGGGTTTGTATACTAGCCCATTTACTTTCCAGCACACTCTTTTGTATTCATTTTACTTAGTGTTTACATCCTATTACATACTCTTTTGTGTTTTTTGACTTTCATAAAGGAAATTCCTTCCCATCTTAGGGATTTACACCTTTGGTGCTAGTCGCCATCCCCTGTCCTATGGAAGGTGGGATTGGGGTAGTCACGGCACGGGCCCTGAGGACAGGTCGTGACAAATCATAAGAAGCTGAAATCACACTAATCACTCTAGGTGAAATCAAATTCAACTATAATATCAAACAACATGAACATCAATTCTTAACCTTAGAAACTTAGTCATTTTCAATACGATGGGTGATCATTTTCATGAATGGATATTAACCAAGAACTAACACCTTCCTAATCTCCTTTAAACCAACCCAAAACTGTATGAAAATGGAAAACAAACAACCACTGATACAACTTTGTAACATCCCAACCCACATGAAAATTAACTCAATAGTCATACCAGTGGGTCACATGGCATCAAGCATATATCCCTATAGGCCAGAGGCTGCTGACTAGCAGCAAGGGTGTAAGGGGGTGATAGTGGGGAAACTATACCCTTATGATAAGAGTTTCATCGTGGTTTAAAATAATATAAATAGATGAATGATGTTTAAATATTATAAAGAAATGATAAAATAGTGGAAGATAGATAATAATAGTCTCATAAAACTGTAAAACATAATTTTATATAACATATGTATGTGTGACATGGTGATGATACGTATATGAAAGCGGTAAACAACAAATATTGTTTCCACAACAAGACAATACATGACTCAAACAAGTAATAGAACTATTAATCCCTCAGGAAAATCTCCATGAGCATCCTGAGATCCATCTTAGTAATTTTCTCCTAATTCTAGGTATGAGCATATAACAACAAGCAAGGTCCAAGGTCTGTAGTCCTGTGAAAAAAAAAGTTCCACTCTGGTACCCCAGTGAAATAAGGGCCTCAGTAGGGTGTGAGATATGAATCTCAGTATTCAGGAACCACCACATCTATCCCTATCTAGATGGTGTAATATAAATTTAACAGTTTACAGGTAATAAGTATCAAAGATAGAATATTATAAATTAACAACACCATTCTAGGTTCCTACGGGACACCTGGTGGTAATACCGACTTCATCCCATGGATATTATGTCTGATCAAGTCAACATGTATAAATATAATATATATTTATATATATATATATAGTATAGATACACGTAGCATCCTTTTATTCAAACCAGATGTGTACCGATGCCAAATGGTCATATACTGAGGATGAAACTTCTCGCTAGACTAGAATTTAATGCACATACATCCATTACTAGGGGAAGATCTCACAGTCTAACCCCTATTCCAAACTCTAATATCTCTCAAAGTACCTTTGAAATCAATATGGAAGCTCACACGGTCTTCCTATAGAAGGCTCTCATGGTCCCTTGGAAACCAACATCAGATGGATGGGGACGTAACACATAGACATCCATCACCAGGGGTAGAACACACAACATATCCCTTAGATCAACTCCATGAGCTCTCATGATCTCATAGAAACTAACATGGAAGCTCACACAGTCTTTCACCCTAAGGGCTCTCACGGTCCCTTGGCTCCCTACCTATATGAGGAGATACTATTCAACATATAGTACATGAGGCATTAGCCTCTCATGAATTTCATTATCCGATTTCAAATACATAAAAGAAAACATATTCACATTTATAATTCAGGAAAACCATCTTAAGTATTTCAACAAAAACATTAACATAGTCTTCAAATTCAACTCAAATAAATTACGCAAGGGAATATCATACAAATCATTAGTCATATTCAATTCCATTTCAAGGATTCCCTTACATTTAATCCATTTAAACCAAGGAATACAATTCATCATTTCTAATACATTCATTGAATACATGCCATTTGGTTTGATTATTCCTACTCAAGGTCGTCTCACCAATTTTTCATAAGCATGGAAAATGGTTCTTAAGGGTTCAACAATCATTGGTAATTCCAATTGGAGGATGTTACTTTATCATTTAATCTATACTAATCAAGTTAGTTAGATACTCATGAAACAATGAAAATTTCATTTAATAGTTCATCCAAAACCAAGTAGATGTTCATGGAAACAATTGTTGGACAATTAAGGGAAAACATTTTTGGAATATCTATAAGGGTCATCTGTTAAACATGCTCACAAAATTTCCATAACAAAAGCAGTAATAACATAGGAAGCCCAATTTAATAAGTGAAACATGTAAAAAGGACTATCACTTCATTATTAGTTTAAAGGCAGCGCACTTTCATTGGAGGGGTTTTATTATGAAATAATGAATTTGATAACAAAAAATCATTTTTATTATTTAAGAATCCCATCTATATCACTATAGAGAATCATTTATAAGAAACTACAAAAAATGGCATAGCTTTAATTAGGATCCTGGAATAAACAATTAACTAATTAATTAATGATTTTATAAACTAAATGGTCATGGAAAGGGACCCTACCTCAATGTGGAACCAAGCCATCCACTTCGGATCTTGACACTTTTAATCTAAAAGAGTCTTCTCCCCCACAAAGCATACACACCTTCGTGTACATGCAAGGACACATATCCCCTATGCACACACCCTCATGGCCATGAGCATGTGTAAGGGGATCCTCACATATATTCTTATATGCATATACCCATCTCCACTAACCTACGTATGTATATATATATATATATATATCTCTGTGTGTGTGTGTGTGTGTGTGTGTGTGTGTATGTATATATATGTCGGCACACCTAGACCCATATATGTATAATCATTTACATGGATGATTATAAACATAACGGGGGAACCCACATACATATATTTACTTACCAATGCACCCACAGGTGAGTCACCTATGAATAGGTGACTCGAATCCACAAACAAAATCTCGACACGCTACAAGATAAATTTCCAAGAACCTTTAAACACGTAAAGACCCTAATTTAAAGGGTGAAAATCCATGAAGAACCCATAAAAAATACCTCAAAATTATTCTGGAGGACTGAAACCACCCGAACAACCTCATCTTTAGTGGCAGTTGTCAGAACATGCAGGAACAGAAACCAAGATACATTATACACGACCGGAGAAAAAAATGAAACAGAAATAGAAATCAACCCTAAAGACCTTGGGTTTGGCCGAACCCTTCGGGGATATGGTTTGTCCAAATAAAATCCATGAAAAGGGAGAATAAAAGAGGATAGGCTCTACCTTGGTGATTCTAAGATCAACTATAGAGAAAACTTTCCAAAATCAGCGGTTGGATTAGGGGCCAATGAGGAGGGTAGTTCATCAAAGGGGAACCCCCTTGGGGTGTCTCACGATTGGGTCTGGAGAGATGGGTGATGGAGAGTTAGTTTAGGTTTTGATTTTAATTTTAATTTAATTTAATTACTTAAAGAGGCCAGTATACGTGGTTTGACCCGCATGGTTTGGAAAATCATGCACCAATCATGTGGAACCCTCAATTTAAGAGACTCTCCTCCCATATTCTTTCCTGCACATTTAGAATAATCATGTGTATATCATGAAACATCTCTTACCCACCTTAATCAGCTCTCATGATTACATGTAGAGGGCCTCACTATTTTAGAAAAATTGTGTTCCCTCTACAGTTTTCCGAAAACCCTATTTTCTAGGTCTGTTGCCCCCAAAACTATTTGAACTACCCAAGAAATGTAATGAGGAATTACCCAAGTACAAAAACACCACTTTTATGTGGATAGACTCTTTTAATTTTATTCTGAAGCTTGGATTTGAAAACTACCCATTTAGTAATTAAAAAAGTTCAAAAACCTTCAATTTTTAGTCCAGTTCGAAATGCAGATCATTACAGTTATGATCATGTACATTGATTATTTCATCTTACCCTTATAGAATTTTTATGATCAATAATGACATTCAATTTTTATTTATTATGTTTACCCTTAATGATTTTTTGATATTACCCTTCATATGTTTTATTTTTATAATGAGATGAGTAAATGTTTTAATTTTGTTATGCCTAATAAAGTTACTATATGTGAAGAATTTAGAGAGAGATGATGTTGATTTATATGCATTGTTTTTTTATATATCTATGTGTCCATGTAATAATTTTTCTTAATTATATGAAACTATAAACCTAAAAACGTATGTGGGTAATTAAGAAATCCAATATTTATATTTCATTCTATATTTTTTATAAGGATAAAATTAAGACATGTTTGTTAGTATCAAAGCTAGAAATGTAATGTTTATGTTTCAGTACTGAATCTCATAGTTCATGTTTTGGGGATGTTATAGTTTATTCTAGAGAAATGATTTAAATAACTTTTTATATTAGGATTTTATTCATGTGAGGTTAACATAAGAGTTATGTATATCATTGCGAGTTTATATTTTTAGGGTTGATTATAATTTTAATGTAATAAATCCCACCTATTGAGTTTTGAAGTGATTGGATTTTGAGGTGATTTGAAACTTTTATTAGGATTAGGAAGAATACTCTGTTGAGGTTTAAAACCCCTATGAGTTAGTATACGATTTAATTTTAAGTTAATTATGTTCTATTAGATAGTGGGATATAGATAATCTTGATTATTTAAAAGTGATTCATTAATATGGGGATATTTTTGAATATTTGAATACTCAAGCTACGGTTTAAATTTTAGGTTAGTATTCGAATATGGTTAATCTATTTTTGTAAAGTTCACTATATTTCAATACTATATAGTGAATTATCATCTTAATTAATGATATTTGGATGATATTTTATTAGGTTTTGGTATGTTTAACTCTTAATTTTAACATAGAGGAATACTTCAAAATAATGAAATTAAATTTTTGGGAATGCATATAGAAAGGTTTGAGACAATCATTGAGGTTAAAACATTCTTTAATGGTGAGGTTATTGAGGTTGTTTGGGATACAGGTTTATTCATTTATGGAATGATATATTTTTAACCTTGGGTTTTATTATTGAATTTTAATGATTAATATATTATTTATTTATATGAAGGTTCATACATTTCAGGAATTATCTTATAATGTGATAACCATTTTTGGTTTTACTAAATATTGGAGGAAAATAATGTTTTCTTTTTAGGGATTATCTAACCTGTTTGATGTTGAATTTAGTTCTTCATGCATGAAAACTTCATTTTGAATACGTATCCATTGAAGGAAAAGATGATATTATGGTGTAAATTGATTAAACGATGAAATTATTATTGTTATCTAAGTGTATTTCTCTATGTTTTTAACATATAAGGTAAATTAATTCCTCAAATATATGAATATGATCTTGAAAAATAATATCTATTTTATTACCATTATTTTTTAGGAATTTATGGACTTCATAATCCCTTATTGATTTTTGGATTTTTTGTCATTAAATTTCTATGGAAAGCTTTCACAATATCCTTCCTTCATTTGGAATTTACTTTTTTCCATAAATTTCTATATTTTCACATCCCACTAATGTTCCCCTATTTAGATACCTTGTTATTTGTTATTGTATAAGAATTAAATTTTTTCTTTTTCTCTTTCTAAGAGGATGTTTTATAAACCCTTTTTACAATGTAGATATTCAATAAAGGTAATTTCAAATTTCAAACCCCTGATTAAAAAGAAAAAATTAAAATTATCAAGATGTATTTCATTGATGGGAGGAGAAAGTAATGCCTTGTGATTTTAAATGAACACCATATTCGATAGTGTATACAACACACATCACCAATCTTAAACAGGCCATAATATATTATTATTTAAATGTAATTGTTATAATCATTCTGTTGAATTGTTTGGTATGAATAAGATTAATTTAATTATGAAATATATGAGTTTTATAATAAATAAATATGTATTTATTAATTATTATGAAATAAGAACAATATTTTTTGAAAAACCATTATATTCTTCAAAAATATGTTTTTATCAAATTCTATTTTTATTAGTTTTTTAGGGAAATATAATAATTAATTTCATGATATTTTATAAATTCTATTTGATAAAAAGTATATAATTTTTGAAATCATAATATCAAAATAATATTCGGGTATATTTTTTGAGCTTTTTTTTAATATTTACTATTTTGTGAATAGTGTAAAAAGAACCCTTTTTTAAAATAATGATTTCATTTAATTTAAAATGTCAAATTATGCTATTGATGTGATTTTAAATTAATATAATTATTTTTTAAATTATAGATAATCTAATTAATTGCATATAAATCATATTTAAACATGATTTGGGTATAAGTTTATTTTTGGGATTAAAAACAAATTTATCTAAAAACAAATTTCATTGCATTTTATGCATTTATATTAAAATTAATTTATTCAAATTAAATAAATACACATATGAAAAATTGAATCAATATTTGGAATAACCATTTTCCAAAAAAATAATATATGTATCTTTTATTTTTTGTCATTATGAATTAAAATTATTGAAAATTTTCTCACATCTGTAAGGGTAAAATAGGTAAAATAATGTTGAAAATAATATATAAGGCCTAAAAATATCCTTAAACCATGAAATAATTTTCATAGATAATTTTTTATTGATCATGACTATAAAATTTCTGGAAATTTGTCAATTTATTTCCACAATCAATTAATAATTTCCTTAATGTAATTTTAAATAAAGATGAAAAAAATATCAATCATTTTTAAATATCTCTATATTATTTTTTTCATTAAAATAAAGCAATGTTATATTTGGTTATAAATTTTTATATGAAATATGGATAGTTTTTTATCATTGTAAAAACCTAGACCCTAATATCTTAGAGTTGTAACTTACTTTATTACATTGGTATAGATAAATGGAGTCAAATCACAACGGACCTATCATTTTAGATGTTTTTGAGAATCAGATTCATACATGTTACCCATTTTACATTGGGAATAGAAAAAAAATCGAATACATAATAAAACATAATAAAATTTATTCTTAAAAAAAAATTCAAATATATCTTCTTCATAACCTGGTTATATGAATCAAAATAAATGAATGCCCAAATAATCAGTAAGGGTTAAGTACATCAGAAGTTATCATGAATCAATAATGAATAAAGAATATAGAAAGGTAAATATATAAAAACAAATTCTATTAAAATAACTGGATAAGGAATAATCAATATTTAAATATAAATAACTTAACTCGTAAAAAATTTAATCAATAAGCTGAGAATGAAATGGATCATTGTATTTTTTCAATGAAAAAATCTCATGGATAAAAATAACTAAATTCTTAATGAAGGAAATGATTAATAATTGGATTTCATGTTTCCCGGGAACATTATACCTTTACAGTCATGGTCTATTCTCAATAAAATTGAAAACTACAGGGTAAAATGTCGTCTGATTTGGCCAACTAATTCATCTCATGAGACTAATAATGCATCAATGGGCTTACGTTAAATTGTCCCCAACTCTTGTCACACTATGCCAATGTATTCCTTATAAATTTAATAATTTATTTTTTTCATAAACAGTTTTCCTTATCAAATATCATTATAGATTGAAGAATACAGATTTATCAATATTTTCATAGTTAATCAAAACACATTTAATGTAAAAAATGTATATAATAATTGTATGTAGTTTAGAAAATAATAATATCCAACACACAAGAATATGTATATATAATTGAAATGAAATTTCCTGTGAAAATTTATTATAATAAAGTTATTGTTTTGAAAGAATGTTAACAATGAAAAAAGAAAGTGAGAGTTGAAAATAACTTTTTACACTTGGTAATTTTTATTTTAACCCCCCCTTGGGTGAGATAATTCAAATTCAAACATTAAATACCATGAATGATAAAGTATTTATGATATTACAAGTCAAAGGGTCATTATATACACCACATAAAATTGAATTGGTGTATAATAATAAATAAGTATTAATGGAATGTAAATTGAGATGAGATCCCTTATGTTATGATTCTTTTTGGTAAAACATGCTTTATCCTATTGTATAGTGGTTTTGAACATGTTATTAAGTTATGAAAGAACCATATTGTAACACCCCAAGATTTTTAAAATAAATATAATATTGCATTCATGAAACATTAAGTCTCTACAAAACACCACTTTGTTATAACCTAGCTAGTAAAAATAATTTTACTACCTCTGTGTTTTGAATTTTAAGAAACCGACACACACAGTTGTGTTCAGTATGATATTTTGGGTCTGATAAGACAGACACAATTTCTGATGAATTGTAACATACACTTATTAATAGTAACATACCCTTATGAATATTGATGAATATTAATGAATAGTAATTCAGAAAAAAATAGAAAAATCACCCATGAATGTATATATACAATGTATACATCTTATAAGTGAATAAACGATCATAGTATAAGTATTTCTATTTTTATAAGTCATAATTTTTTTAATTACAATTTTATGATAAATTTAATAATTTAAAATGGTAATTTATTTTCATAAAATATTTTCATAAATTGTTACTTTATTTTCTTATAGTTATTAGATAATTTTATGGTACCTTGATTAATTTCTCAAGGTGTTATAAAAAGAGTAATAGTTTTAAAGTTGTTTTTTTTGGAATAAATTAGGATTTTATTTAAAAATTAAATTAAAAATATTTAGAAAATTGGTTTTCAAAAACGGATTTTATTTTTTAATTCTATATGTTGAAAATTGTATTGGGTGAATTTTTGGGATATTTCTAAAATACTTGTATTTTTCATGAATAATAAAAATAGAGTTTTGAGTTTTTGATATATTTAATAACATTATAATGATCTAATAATTAATATAAATATCAGATGGACCTATGTACATTAAAATATGATATTATGTGTCCCATTTGGCCAATACCATGGGAAAATACTACGGTAAAGCTCATGGTTTGGGAAAACCCACTAATGAGGTGTCATGTGAAATTAATAAAAAAACTCCATCTCTTTTACTATAAATACCCAACCATTCCTTCATTTTCATTAATTCCAAACTCAAAATCCTAGAATACCTAGAAGTTTTAACTTTCTATGAGTCCTCCCAAGGTGTCCTAAATCCCCCAGTGTCCCAAACTTCATGTTTTTGGAGTTAATATACAAAGTAAAGGAATTCTCAAGGTCTCTTTTTTCCATTTAAGTTCTCTTCTTGGCAGTATGTCTTTCAAAATTACATACGATGTTATTATTTACATATTAATATTTCCATATACAATATTATTATTTATTTATTAATTAGTGACCCCTTTCCTCTCACTTTTTATTGTTTTCTAAAACCATGTTCAATAGTCGTTATGCTGCAGAATTTTCATCTCAAATCACTCACTTTTTCAAGCGTTCTTATTATGGTGTTCTCTTTTAATTTCAATTTTCTTATGTTGGTATATATAATTACATATACCTATTAAAATAAATATTATGTTAGAATTATTATAAAGCCATTTTTCTATTTTTGAAATATTTTATAAATTTTTAGTGATGTTGTTAGGCTGCCAAATTTTCATAAGGGATTTCTCATCTTTTCTTTTATTTCGAGTTCCTTTCTTTTATTTTTCTTTCCTAACCTCCATTTATCAAAATCTTATGATCAATACAGTACCTTACATTTATTGTTATTTTTTGACAAAATTTAATAATATATCATCATATCTCATTTCCCCTTCTTTTATACTGGAAATGAAAACATCTTCCAAGATGTGTTAATTTATCACATTCAAGGATGGCAGGTGTTAAATTTCTTTTACCATCATCAATTAGGGTCATAAACCCATTTTTATGGTTGAACCAGAATATAATATATTTATTATAACTTTTTTAATGTTATAGAATCTTTTTTCACACATTATATTAATTTATAAACTAAAATGATTTCATTGTGATAAAAAACCGCCAATTAAACCAAACGATTATCAATAAAGTTTTACATAATGATTCATCTTCACTCATAATAACCAAATTAATTTTATAACCATGTAATCTTCTGGATGTTAATAAATAAAACACAACTTCTACTTTGGACAACCATTCTCATATTACATGCTTATTCTTATATGTATATAAGTAAACTGGTCATGAATACCAATGAAGAAAATACTCCCAAACAATAAAATTAAACCTCTTAAACCCATCATGAACATGAATTAACTTAATAAAGATATAATAAATAAATTAAATAAAGAATAGGTTATTAAAATATTATTTAATTAATTTAATTTTGTTATCTAGGACACTATGATCATGTCAAGAACACCAACATACTTATTGTAAGGGTTTCTTCAGCTCACTTCAATTTTTGTGCGATATTTTGTATTCACTACTATTACTTGTGTATGGTGTATTTATCTTGATAGATGATGTCTAATATAATTAATATATTTATTTTCATGATATTAAATTCATCATTTTATGATTATTAATTTTTGGTAAAACGGTTTAATTGATTAGAAAATTGTAAGTATTTTTTACTCGAACCTTCATTTTATTTTCAGTTTCTCTTATTCTCTAATCGCCTCAATGAAATTATTATTTATTCTTATATACTCATAATAAATTATGTTTGAATTTTCTATATATTTTTAACAATCATAATACTTCTACATTTTATAGGAAGTTATATTTTTTAAAATAATCGTTCATAAATTCTTTTGAAATGCTAGCTCAATTCATGGAACTTCTTGAATTTTTACCTATTTTGAAGTTCAATCAATAATATATTTTAATCCATATTTATCTTTATAAAATAATAAATTTTAACATAAAAAATATAATTTTTTCATTTATGATTTTATTAAAGAAAACATTCATGTTAACATTAAAATCTCAATAATGAATTCCTTAAACCGGAATAAAATGTTTTAATTATAATGGTTATTTGAAAACACTTTTTACATGATTTCATTTCAGTGAGATATCATTTATGCCTAAAATTTAATCTTAATGTACTTCACTTTTATTTTATAGGATATACATGTTTCAAACCAGATTTATGAAAAATACAAATGATTTTCCAAATGTACTCTTCTTTCAAAACTAAAAAAAAGGATTTTTCTCATCCCACTTTAACTTTTATGAGATATATGCCATGTTCAACACATGTTTCTTCATTTTTGTGTATTTAATCCTCTTTGGTATATAATATGAATAGTCTCCTTATTATCATGATATTATAAGGGATTATGATTTGATTGTTTCAAGATGGTATGGGATACTTTGGAATGTTTAAGGATTATTCCCTCAAGGATTTTTCAATGGTCTCATTTAAAAGTATCTTCATATATGAAATATAATTTGTTAAATATTTTACTTCATTGAGTTTTATCTCATAAGATATCATCCTCAATGTTTTATTGAATGTTTTATGTAAAGATTTATTGTTGATGTTGTATCTTGAAACCATTCACCATATTACTCTGAATGGTCAGAGTTTATGTTTAATGATTGGGGAAAGTTATTCAGTTTTCATATGTTGGTTTTAATATGAATTTGTATATTTTTTATGTTGATCCCCATTTATATGAAGAATAAATTGGACTTTGTAAGTGTGAGTTGGGGATCGTTATAGCCCCTTAGTGCATCAGTATGACTCATGAGACAAACTATGGTCTTGGCACGAGGCCTTGAAAAAATGGATATTTATAGTCATGGCACGAGGCCTTGCTGGTATGGTTATGATGTCCCACATTATTCATTCCCAAATAATGAAACTAGTATTTATAGTCCATGTGGTTATTAAACTAGTATAATACTATGATTATATTTTATTATGGCATTATTTATTCATCTCTTAATTCTTTAATATTATGTTCACGGTTATTTTTTAAAGGCATGTGTTTTCACTTATTCACCATGCCTCTTGTTTATGTTTATGATATCTCCCACTGTATTGTTTACCCATACTGAATAATTTGAGTTCACCCTTTTCTTATGTTTCATTTTCTCAATAAATGATAAATTGTTTTATAAATGACCTACAAAGATAAATATAGATTTGTGGATGTTCTCAATAAAACTTATACGTTGTATTTCATTTCAATTTGTAATGTTGAACCTATGTATGTATATTGTTTTCCAGAACTATTAAACTACTTGGTTATTTTAGATTTGATTCATTATAATCAGGCCAATGTAATAAAATAAGGCACCGACAGTAAGAAACTGGTGTAGGATCTTTACATTTGGTATAAAAGGATGTTTTGAAGAAAACATAGAATCTAGATTTAGGAATTGTAGTTTAGGGAACAAATCCCTAAGATAGTCTATGAGGATAAGCTTTCAAGAAAATCCTAATATTTTAGTAAGGAATAGATCATGTGGATCTTTCTAGAAAATGAATCATTATCTGAATACTACTAGTGGACGTGGTTCTGGAACAGATGTACCTTGGAGTAACAACTCTAAAAAGGTGTTTTGAGCTTGAACTGGGGTAATCTGGTATATGACAAGGGACCTTACTACACACCTCGTTCGACACTCCTAAGGGATATTCATAGGATAGTTCACATTTCCTTTCTTACAAACTATTAGGAAGGATTTATTATTCCAAAGTAACCAATGTATATGGTTCTAGGATTTACGATACATAAATTTATGGTATGTGTTATACCATGTTTAGAGTTATATAAATTCCATAATTTTATGAGCTAATATACCATATGGAATATATTAGAAATTTCTCTAACTAGAAGTAATGATAACATCACCAATTCATGGGTTGTAAATATTAATAAGTATTATATCCCTCGTGGTATTAACCCATCGTTTCAAAAGAAGATAGTCTCCTTTTTATACTCATCATATGATTAAATATTATCATGTGCTAACAAGGTATGTAAATAATTAGATGAGTCATATGGACTTTAATTGATGAAAAAGAAGAATAAGATGGTAGTGAAAAATATATATAAAGGTAACAAGGGAAGGAGGTGTTTTCCCACATTTGATAACTGTGGAAAGAATCACCCTCATAAATTATTGAAGAGAATGGGTGTTTTTTATAAGTGTAGAGAAAAAGGACACCAAGTATATGATTTCAAGGGTAAGAAAAAGTTTTCGAATGTACAATGATTCAACTGCAATGAGATGGGACACTATTTGAATCAATACCCCAAGCATCGAAGGAATATACCCAAAATACTGATTCGGGATATTGATCAAGTTATGATGTTGATGTAGATGAAGTATAAGGATTAGTATTCCTAGTCAATTATAATTTCATTTGAATATTTTGTCTCTAATTTACTTGTTATAATAATTATGAAATATATGATGATTTCACTGCAATACTTTTTCATTAAGGATTTGAAACTATAAGTTGAATGCTACAATGAAAATATATTTAGGGTAATATTAAACTTTTTGAAAAATGAAATATTAAAAGAAGTTAAACCATAAATATATTTCTAACGATGAAAATAATGATGAATAAATGATTCATCTGTATAAGTATAGACTACCTAAAAACTGATTTTTTGACTTGTTGACAAGTGGTCTATGATATCATTTTTGGAGTTTATTACATTTTGGAAATAAGGAATATATCCAATAGTATGTTTAAGGAAGAATACATGATTCCAATAAGGTTTTATGGTAATTTCTGTTGTTACCATATTTCAAGGGGATACATGATGAAGATATTCACATGTTTGGAATGTGAAAATTTAGGGTTGCTTGAAGTTAATTAAAAGAAAATAAGATAGTAAATGCATTGAGCAGGATAGATCATGGAGTTCTAAATAAAATTAGGATTTCAAAGGACCCTATGAACATGGATCTAGCAAGGATGGATATGGTAATAATTCAAATTTATTGGATTTTGATCATTTGGAAAGTTAAATCATTCGGTAAAAGGTCTATGTTGATCATTATATTAGATTTTAGAGATTAATGTCACAACATGAAGTAACCTATGCTATGAGATGATATATAGATAGTTAAAGTCACATAAAAAGAAGAATATTTTGATTATGAAATAGAAACGTATATTTATACTCTTACAGAGGGGAAAAATTTATCAACTCTTGGAAAAGAGACTTAAATAAAAAACAAATTCCTATTATACTTTTTTGAGGATACCAATAAAATTTTCATAATTGTAGTTTATGGTTTAGTAGTTATAATCATTCATCTGATCACATTCTCTATCAATTTCCTTCAGATCATGATGGTTTGATTATTAGTCAATAACTATGTTTTCCAATTAGAATATGAATTTTTCTATTAGCTGATGAATTTTAGTTTCCTTCTTATTAAGAGG
The DNA here is from genome assembly GCA_963277665.1 of Viscum album. Classification (NCBI taxonomy): domain Eukaryota; kingdom Viridiplantae; phylum Streptophyta; class Magnoliopsida; order Santalales; family Viscaceae; genus Viscum; species Viscum album. The sequence goes on from OY728141.1 coordinate 1,600,496,860, forward strand.
ATATTTTAATAATATTCTTGATGTGTGTTTCTCATAATGGAATTTTTAACTATCAACTATTATCTCTTGAAATTCAATTTCAAATTATGAGGAAAAAATTTTTATGAGGGGATAATGTAACACCCCAATATTTTGAAAATAAATTTAATATTTAATTCAAGAAACATTAAGTCTTTACAAAACACCACTATGTTATAAACTAGCTATTAAACATAATTTTACCACCTCTGTGTTCAGAATTTCTAAAAACTGACATACATAGTTGCGTTCAGTATGATGTTTGGAGTCTGATAAGACAAACATAATTTTTGATGAATAATAACATAACCTTATGAATAGTAACATACCCTTATAAATAATAATGAATAGTAATGAATAGTAATTTGTAAAAAAAAATTTAAACTTCACCCATGAATGTATATACACAATTTAGACATCTTATAAGTGAAGAAACGATCATAGTATAAGTATTTCTATTGGTGTATATCATAAATATTTTAATTACAATTTTATAATTAATTTAATAATTTAAAATGGAAATGTATTTTCATAAATGTAATAATAAATGATTACTTCATTTTCTTATGGAAATATGATAATTTTATGGGGCCTTGATAAATTTCTTAAGGTGTTATGAAAAAAGTTATAGTTTTAATGTTGTTTTTTAGAAAAAATTATCATTTTATTTAAAAATTAAAGTAAAAATATTTATAAATTTATTTTCAAAAAATTGATTTCATTTTTTAATTCTATATTCCAAAAAAAATTTGGGGTGAATATTTGGGATTTTTCTGAAATAATTGTATTTTTGTGAATAGTACAAATAAAGTTAAGAGTTTTCAATATATTTAATGGAATAATAATGATATAATAATTAATGTATATTGATGGTAGTCTTTTTTGCATTAATATATGGTATGAGGTGTCCCAGGTTTCTAGTACCATGGTCAAATACCATGGTAAATCCCCTGGTTTTTCAAAACCCACTAATGAGGTGTCTTAGGAAATTAATAAAAAACTCCCTCTCTTTTACTATAAATACCCACCTATTCCTTCATTTTCCTTCATTCGAAACTCAAAATCCAAGAATATATATTATTTTTACTTCCCTAGAAGTCCACAAAAGGTGTCCTAAATCCCATAAGGTCACAACTATCTTGTTTTATGAGTTACACTACATGGTAAGGTAATTCCCAACGTCTCTTTTTCCATTCACGTACACTTTTTTGGGTTATGTCTTTAAATATTACATACCATGTTGTTATTTCCATTTTATTATGTACCTATAATATATTATAAGTCCTTTGTGAATGGGTGAGCTATTTTCCCTATCTTTTTATTATGTTCTAAAACCATGTTCAATAGTCGTTATGCTGTAGAATTTTCATCTCAGATCTCTCACTTTTTCAAGCACTCTTATTATGTTGTTCTCTTTTAATTTCACTTTTCTCATGTAGAGATATATCATTAGATATCCCCCATTACATCAAATATTATGTAATAATAACTTCATACCCCTTTTTCTCTCATAAAAATATTTTATGAATTTTTAAGTGATGTTGTTAGGCTCCCAAATTTTTGTAAAATAAATTCAACTTTTCTTTTATTTCAAGTTCCTTTATTTCCTTTTTATTTCCTCGTATCCTTTCATAAAAATGTTATGATAACTAAATTACCTTAAATTTAAGAGAATTTTTTGTGATAATTTAATAATTCGTTATCATATATCATTTCCCCTTATTTTATACTTGAAATAAAAACACCATCCGAGATGTGTTAATTTATCACATATAAGGACGACGGGTTTTCAATTTCTATCACCATCTTCAATTCTGGTCATGAAACCATTTTTTTGGTTGAACCAAACTATAATATATTTATTATAACTTATTTAATTTTCTGGAATCTTTTTACACACATGATATAAATTTATAAATTAAAATGAGTTCGTTGTGATAAAAAAACTACCAATTAACCCAAAAAATTATAATTCACTTTTTATATAATGATTCATATTAAATCAAAATAACCAGATGAATTTTTTAACCATTAAATATTTGGGATGTTATGAAATTAAATAAAACTTCTATTCTAGAAAACTATTCTCATATTACATGATTATACTAACATGTATATAAGTAAACTGTTCATGAATACCAATGAGGAAAACACTCTCAAACAATAAAATTGATCCTATTAAACCCATCAAGAAGGCCATGAATGAATTTAAAAATGCTATAATAAATCAATTAAATAAATAATAGGTTATGGAAATTTTAATTTATCAATTTAATTTTTTTATCCAGGATACTAAGACTAGGTGACGAACACCATCACACTTACGGTAAGGGTTTCTTCATCTCACTTCCATTTTTGTAAGATATTCTGTATTCACTACTATTACATATGTATGGTATATGTATACTTACCATTGATGTTTAATATCATGAATATATTTATTTTCATGATATTAAATTCATCATTTGATGATTATTAATTTTGGGGAATACAATTCAATTGATTTCAAAATTGTAATTATTTTCTACCCAAACCTCCATTTTCATTTGGGTTTCTCTTATTAAATAATCACCTCAATGAAATGATTATTTATTCTTATTTGATCCTAATAAATTATTTTTTATTGATCTATATATTTTTACCAATAATAATACTTTTTTATTTTATTGATAGTTACATGTTTTAAAATAATCTTTCAAAAAATCTTCTGAAATGCATGCTCCATTCAAGGAACTTCTTCAATTATTATATATTTTTATGTTCACTATATAATCAATTTTAAGAAAAATTTATCTTTCTAATATCCAAAATTGTAACATGAAAATCTATTTTTTTCATTTCTGGTTTTATTAAATCAAACATGCATTTGGGCTAAAAATATCTTTAATGACTTCATTAAACTGTAAAAAATGGTTTAATTCTAATGCTTCTTTGAAACACTTTTTTCATGATTTCACTTCAGTGAGACATACTTTTTACCAAAAATGTAATCTCAATGTCTTTACCTTATCTTTTCTTTTATATACAAGTTTACAACCTAATTTATGACAAAATAAAAATGATTTTCCAAATCAACTCTTATTTTCAAAGTAAAAAAGCATTTTTCTCATATCACATTAATTTTTATGATATATATGTCTCGTTCACCACATATTTCATGTGTATGGTGTATGTACTAACCTTTGGTATATCATATAAATAGTATCCTTATTCTAATGAAATTATAAGGGATTATGATTTTAATGTTTCAAGGTGGTATGGGAAACTTTGGAATGTTTATTGATTATTCCCTTAAGGATTTTTCTATGGTCTTATTTAAAATTATCTTCATATATATCAACATACTTTTTTGAATACTTTACATCATTAAGTTTTATCTCATATGATATCATCCACCATGTTTTATTGAATGTTTTGTTTATAGATTTATTGTGGATGTGTTATCTTGAAACCATTCACCATATTACTCCAAATGGTTAGTGTTTATGTTTAATTATTGGGGAAAAATATTTACATTTCATATTTTAATTTTAATATGAATATATATATTGTTTTTGTTAATACCCATTCATATGTGGAATTAATTGGACTTAGTAAGTGTTAGTTGGGGCCCACTATTTCCCCCCAGTGCATCGGTATGTCTCATGAGGAAAACTATTCTCTTGGCACAAGGCCTTGAAAAAATTGATATTTATGGTTTTGGCATGAGGCTTTGATAGTATGGTTATGTTGTCCCGCAATATGAATTCCCTCATTATGAAACTAATATTGATAGTTCATGTGGTTATTAGACTAGTAGAATACCCATGATTATATTTTATTATGGAATTAGTTATTCGTACATTAATCCTGACATATTATGTTCGAACTTATTTTTTAATGGAATGTGTTATTAGTTATTCACCATGACTCATGTTTATGATTATGATAGATTATGCTTTATTTCATACCCTTATTGAGTGTTTGATCTCAACACTTTCTTATGTTTCATTTTATCTGGACATGATGAAGTTTATTATGAATGACCTGAAGGGATAAACATATAGTTTTTGATGTTCCAAATAAAATATATATATTGTGTTTCCTTTTAAGTTTTAATGTTGAACCTATGTATGTATCTGGTTTCCCAAATCTACTAAACTTCATGGTCCTTTGAAATTTGATTCCTTATAATCCTTCCAATGTAATAAAATAAGGAACCATCTCCAGGAAACTCGGGTCAAGTCCTTACAGATATTGATTTTCATAATATCATATATGATCCTTTTATAACATCTCGTTACCGATTAATTAATAATCCTTCAATAGTTTTTTAATTTATGGGGCTAATTGCCTTATATTTTTTAGTATGTTTTGACTTGTTATTTTATTGTTAATCTTAAATAGATCATAATATAAACACCCAGAAAATATAAAACATTATATAAATATAATACATATTTTTTATATATGTATTTATATTCATCCATAAAATTTGGTGATAGGAAATGTAATACACCGTTCATGGAGACGATAGGCCATAAGTTTGCGTAATCATTCTTTCCATTATCTTTTTTTATTAAAATAAAGAAAGAAAAAAATATATAAATAGGTATTATCATTAAAGAATCAATATTATATCATGTATATAACATACGTTCATTGAAACCATCCTTAATACATTCCATGTAATGCATGAATGAATCACATAGCTTCGCAAGGTGGTAGTCCACTATACACATAAGTGATGATATATTCTCACAAAATGAAAAGCATGAATGTATGTGTGATATAATAATTAAATAATTATAATAACATAATATATGTCATATATGTGATATAAAAACTATAAATATATCATTATTGTCAACCTTTTATTGTGGTAATGGAAAAAATGAACAATGTCGGTTTGTGAGGTGGTAGTCTGTTGTAGACACGAACAATGATTTATTAGCACATTTGATGGAATTGTGTGGATTTTTAGGTTATAGACTTAACATAACAAAATATTAATTTATAGAATATACATAGGTTAATATGTAAGCATGGTATAATAATAATTTTAGTAGGTTGAGAAGGAAATAAAATAAAAAAAAATTTGAAGAACATTACTTCTTCTTCAGATATCTTCCTTTAGTTTACACTAAACCATTCCAAAGATGGATTTTTGATCAATATAAGGATTTTAGGACGATAATATGGAAGTTAGGGAGTAATTTTGGAAAGTATTTTGGAAACCAATGTGGTTTGATGGTGGGAAGAAGTGGGGATAATGGGTTTCCTTTTATAAGTGGTGTGAGCAGTACACATATATGTTTTTTTGAAACAGTGAATTCCACCCATGTTTTTCTCATGTCTCCATGCCCCAATAGTGATAAATTCTCAATAATATATGGTATAAAGTCTATCTATGTCCATAAAATGTTTTTTGGAAATTTTTTCAGTCATTTGTTCACCATATATTCCATGTTTAACCACTATGTAAACTCATTTTTTCTCCTTAATCATTGTAATTAATTTTAAATGTTCACACTAATCCTTTGGGTAAAATTTTAATTCGAAATTATTAGACACTATAAATTATGATAATAATAAAAATTAAATGCATTTTTACAAATTAAATCCACATAAGTGGATATAATTAATTTAAAATTAATCCCATAGATGTGGTGAGAAGGAGGGTTTTTAATTAAAATGTAGCATTCTTCATTATTCATAAAAAAAATAAAGTTCTTAAAAAAATACAAAAAATAATAACCCTAAGATAATTTTGATATTTAAACATAAAGAAATACGTTTTTTTTCAAATGAAATTTATAAAAGTAGTAAAATTTAATTTTAAATTAATTGTGAAAAGCGTGACTACAAAAATTTTTGTTTAAACCCGGTGTTGTGTGCATTATAAGCTAGAAAAAAATTAAATTTATTCTAAATCAAAAATATTGTAAATATATTGGTTTTCACGTAATTTAGTCCTAAAAATGATTCTTCCTCATAATTTCATGAATATTATCTTTTACATAGATAAGGTTAGTTCTTGTTTATAATATCCTCTAGTTCCCACATTGCATCCCCCATTTTCTGATTTCTTTAATGTATCATTACTAGAAGAGTTATCTAATTACTCAATACATTATCTCTGGTAACAAGAATCTGGATGGGTTATTCATAGTATGATCAATTTAATTCTAACTCTATTTTATCATAGGTTAGAACATGTGTTGGATCTAGCATGTACTTCCTTATAAAAGATATATGGAACACATCCTTCACTTTTGAGACGATTGGTGACATTCTAAAATGAGAATAAACAAATCTAATTGTTTCTATAATTTCAATGGTTATTATGTATATGCGTTTGTGTTTCCCATTCTTACTAAAACTTATGATACCCTTCCATATAGACACTTTTCTGAAAACATGATATCCCACATGGAATTACAAATATTTCCTTTGATTATCTACGTAATTATTTTCCTAATTTGAGTAGCATTAATGTGAGCCTGAATAGTCTTTAATTTCATTGTTGTCTCTTCAGAATGTTATGGTACTATGAGCTTCCTCTCACCAAATTCATCCCAACATGTTAGAGTGTGACATATCATTCCATATAATTTTTTATGAGGTGCTATTTGAATACTTGAATAGATACAATTGTTATAGGAAAACTCTACCAAAGGTTTATATTGATCCCAAATACCTTTAATGTCAAGTGATAAATACCTAAACATGTCTTACATTATCTGAATTATCCTTTCGGACTGTCCACCTATTTGAGGATGGTAGGAATTTCTCAAATAAAGGTCAGTATCAAGATACTTTTGAATAATATTCTAGAATTTAAATGTATAATGGGGATCTCGATTAGAAACAATTGATAGTCGTTCACCATGAAGTCTCATGAATTCATTAATATAGATCCTTATGTGGTGCTCAATAGATAAATCTGCACTTATAGTGGGGAAATGTGTATATTTGGTTAGTAGGTCAATGATAACACATATTTCATCATTATTTCGAGTAGTATTTGGTATTATAATGAAAAACTATATAGTATTGTCATCTAATTTCCTTACATGAAAAAGAAGAGGATGCCTGATTCCTATAAGATGCTAGCACACAACATTAACTTGTTGATACAGCAAATATCTAGACACATAATCCTCAATTTCCCACTACATACTATCCCACCAAAAATGTTCCTTCATATACTAATATATTTTTATGATACCATTGTGTATAAATAAATTTGACCTGTTAATATCATCCAAAAATTCCATCTTTGTCTCAGGAATAGAATGAACACAAAATCTCATTCCAAATTCCATAAAACCATTATAAAAAATGATTTCTTCAAATTTTTCATCATTCATGGCTTTAATATTCTTCAAAAATATCTCATAATCATATTAAGAATAATTTTTCTTCTCTAATAGTCATGGACTTAAAAGTATATTAAAAATATTAGATGCCTCCACTTTTTTAGAAACTTCCATATACATCTTTACTAGATCAATGAACAGATGACCCCTTTTAATCCTCATTTGGGCCCAAAATCAATGATCCTTTATACTCAATTAATATTCTAACTTATTTACCTTTCATGGGTGGTATTTTATTGAGAAACCATAATATTTATATAGCTCGAGTGATATAATTTGTATCATATTAAAATTTTTTAAAAAAGATTATTTCATGATTTTATGATCCGTGTATATCTCACATCTTTCACTATAGAGAAAATGTATTCATATCTTCAATGAAAATACTACATCTACCAACTCAATATCAGGTATTATACTACTCTATTAATGATTACTCAATTTTCTTGATGTTCATGCAATAAATTTATCATTTTTCATTAGGACACAACCACATCCCTTATTTGATACATCACTATATATCACAAAAAAATCACTTTTATATGGTATTGTCAAAATAAGAGCATTTAAAAATCTCCTTTGATAAAAAAATATACTTCATATGTCTTTACAAAAACAAAATTACCCACTTTAAATGTAACAATGGTTAATTAGTTATCCAATAATATAATATTATGAAATAATTACTGATAGAAACCTTCCAAAATAAGGAAACTACGTACCTCAGTTATGGTCACTTGTGTTGACCATTATATGCCTTTGACAATGAAGGATAAATTAATATTTCATTATTTATAGAAAATATGCCTCAAAAAAATTAAACTATAGAACCAAAAATAAAAATTACTTAATTTCCCATCTAACTATTTCCTTCAAAGAGTCTTTAGAGTGATCCAAAACTCATTTTCATATTCCTCATAGTCTTTATAATATCATCGATGAATACCAAAAAAAATAATCATTACAATATTGTTTAGATCTATAAAAATATAAAGTAAATTAGTCAAACCATATGGTGTTACTATAAACTCGTAATGTCCATACATTGTTCAAAAATCTATCTTTATAATGTATTTCTTCATTACTAAAAAATGGTGACACCCAGAACGAAGATCAATCATTCAAAAATATTTTTATCCATGAAGATGATCAAATAAGTCATAAATATGAAGTCGAGAATAAATTTTATTTATCTTAATAACATTGATTTTCTAATAATAAATGCATAGTCTCATGTATCCTTATCTTTTCATAACAACGACAACATGGTCTCCCCTGGTGAAACACTAGGGTGAATAAATACATTATTACCTGAATCCTTTATTTGTTTCGTCGTCTCCACTATTTCCATAGTGTGCATTATCTAGGGATTCATTGATATTGGTCCTTAATCAGGGATTAAATCAATGGAATACTCTACTTCATGCTCTTGGGGATGTCCAGGTAATTCTTTAGTAAATACATCAATGTATTCTTTTACAATATGTATGTCCTTGATTTGAATATTACATTATTCAATACTATATTTTTTTGTTCTAATTTCCCATGAATCTCGTTCAGTATAGCTACTTTGGGTGGATATAAATATATATGATATGATGATTTCTATTATATAAATATAATTAATTCTACATATTCCTCACAAATGGTAATTTCATTCTTCATAGAATACATTTTTTATTCATATTTTTAAATTATGTCTATACCGAGGATTATATTGAATTAAACCGAAGGTATGATAATAATTCCAAAAAATAAAAAATGCTTTTGTTTCATAATGGGGATTATCCGTGACATATTTATTGTAATGAGACATCCCTTATGATTTTTGACTTTCTAATCCCTTAATAAATCGAAAGGTAAATATCTAATTTTATTTGGAATCTAGAAAGATATAAATTTGTAATATGATCCAGAATAAAATAAATAATTGGATTAATTTGGAGATAGGTTTAGTGTAACATTCACCATATCATTGGATACGTCTACCTCAACTCTAGTGATCACATATTCTTGGCCATATCTCATTGTCCTTTCCTTTGGTATATTCCCTTGTTTATTAGTGAATTATTTTTATGGTGCCCCATCTCCATGTTGTTTTGACAATGAATAGAATTTTTTTCCTTATTTCCCTTTCATTCATTAACATGAAGACCGTTTTCTCCATGCTTATAATGAACTCACATTTCCTCTAGAAATTTCCCAGGGTGATTCCTTCCATAGTTCTCAAATAGTGGGAATTTATTCATCTTCTTCATCTTGGTTGATGCATTTACTTTTTCATGGTGTAAATATAACCTTTTATTCTCTTGGTTTCACTTTAATATATAGGATCTATTGAATTCCATCTCCAATTTCTGGCATAAAATACTATTTCATTATATTAAAAAAAGTTTGAGAGACCGATGTCCATCCAAGATTTGGCATAATCCCTTCAAAGAAATGGTCAATATTATACACCGTGCTACATATATAATTTGTACCATGTTTATATAACCTTATAAATGTATCTTTATAATATTTTGCACTTAATTAATTCATCTATTTAAGATAATAAAAATTATCTTCCTCTCAATTTGTTTTTTAAGTGGGAAGTATTTATCAAAAATGTCTCCTTACAATTTTTTCATTCTATGGGTTCTATTTCCAATTCTATACTAGTATTATAGATCAATAACTACCATTTGTCAACATTTTCATTGATACAATACACCAATTTTGTAACCATTTCCTTTTCACCACATCTCAAGTCCATAAATATCTTATATAGAGATTTAATCCATTTCTTAGCTATGATTGGATTTGTATTACCACTAAATGATGGGGGATATTATTTTATAAAGTGATCCAACATCATAGAATATCGCTATAGTATAGGTTTTTTAATCCAGAAAGATTATTTGTCATAGCTAGATTAATCTTTCCTAATATATCAATAACTTTCTCAGTTACAGTACTAGAAATATTGGCTTCCTCAGTAGGGAAACCTGTAACACCCCGAGATTTTATGAAAAATATTATTTTAATTTCATTAATGTCTTGTGTTGTATGCTACACCAAGATTACCTTTCACTATAAGTAAAACCGTATTAGCTTGCAGTATACGCAACACTTTTCTTGGCTCTTGTTACACACAATTTCACGTTCGTTTGATAGAAGTTATTCTACGGAACATTGAGTGTATATATATATATATATCTATATTCAATGTATAAATAAAATATGGTTGGATTCTGTTATACTCAACAACAAAAGAGTTGTGCACTACACGCAACCCTGACTTGGCTTGCATTACACGTAATCGCGACCTTCCTCGATAGCGTGTGTTGTACGCAATATCGGGTTTTACTAAACAAAGATATATTATTATAATATTGTGATTAACTATCCATTATGAATAGTGTTAACTAAATTTTTAATTTTATAACATTATTATTCATCTTACACATTTCTAGAACATGGTATAAGAACAAAATAAAGTTTTTGGGTAAAATAAGTATTTTTCAAAAAATGCAGTTTTGCCGCCTTTTGATGGAGCACCCACATTAAATCTAGTTTTTGACATGTTTATAAGTTCAATTTGAAAAAATAAAATTCTTCTTTTGAATCAGGATATAAAAATTTACATTACATAAAGTTTTGATATTTTTCTGATAACTTTCATATTTTAATGAATAGTAAAAACACGCTATATTTTAATTAAAAACAACTTTTTTCATCGTAATATCTTATGTGGTTAAATTATAATATTTAATGGTTTTAAAGTATAAATAAAATATATATTTTTACCATTTAATATAATGTATGTTATTATCATTGATTTTACCTTAAATTCGTAGGTTAAATCAATTCAATCTTTTGCAATGTTTTAAAGAAAAACTCGTTTTCTTTCGACAACGGGATTAGTTTTAATTTAATTTCTGCATCTTTTTTGTGTTGAATTTGGAAAACTGGATTCAATATTTTGAATCAGTGGGTCCAAATTATGTTAATAATCTACTTTTTATTTTTTGGCATTGTGAATAGTAACTACGGTAAATTTTATTTACTATAGTTAAAGGTAAATCGGGTAATTAAGGGTAAAAATGATATTATTATTACCCTAAAACATGTCCTAATTCTATTTTATAAGTGTAATTCGACCAAAAACAACCTTATGTATAAAACATGACCATTTAAGCCCACTTGGATTAGATTAGGATATTTATTATTAATTTATTTAAAGAAGGGTTAAAATAGTTAAAATCAAAGTTAAATAAGTAAATCATTTTTAATATAGGGTTATACATAAGATAAATTCGACTATAAGTATTCATTATAAAGATAAAAAATATTTCCTACATAATGATATTTTATTTTTAATTTTGAGACATTAAATAATTTAATTTATTTGTGACACAACGATGATACAGTAATTATCTTATTAATGAAATATTGACATAATTGAACTTATAAATACCCAAATAAATGTAAAATGAGACTTTTTATGAATTCCACTAATTTTATAGGTTAATATGACATGTTAGAATTTATTTAATCAACTTTTTTTGAACTAATCATTCTGTTATGATTTTCACAAAAATCAATTACAAAATAGTGTCAAAATTGACATAAAATTGTTTTTAAAACAAATATTATATTATTAATTGTTATTTTCTTCCTAAAAATATAAGGTTCGGCCAAATGACTTATATAAGGTTATATATATTAATAATAAACAACTTGGGGTTCTTTTGTCTTGTAATAGTAAGTGTATTAACCTTATAGTGTATGAACACAAGAAGACACGGTAAAAGTTAAATTATTTAACTTAATGTTAAATCTAAATGATAAGGTTAAAATAGGAACCTAAACTTTTCAAAATTCTATTAGATGAGATTATTTCGACCCATACCCACTTTATCTTCGAAATAAGACCATTTGGAACCATTATAAACCGAATTTGACCTTAATATAAAATAATATTTTGAGATTTTCCTAAGGTGCCACTCTCCTCCCTTATAAAAGGGCACCTCCTCCCTCTCCTCCTCACATCAATTTGAGCAGTCAAGCTCAGCCAACCCCTTCCAAAATCTCTTATCCACTTACCTAGTATCATCCTAGAGGTCCTTGTCTTCTTAAAAGACCATCCTTAGTTCTTTAAGTGGAGGTTAAGTGAAGGCGCGTCAAAAAGAGGTAATATCCATTACCGATCTTTTTCAATTTCATTCTTCTTAAACTTCTTCTATTTAGTTGTTTCATGATAAAGTAATAAAATAAGTATTTTTTATATACTGATATGTTATTATAAATATGAAACAACTCTAATTAACCTTCTATCAATCCTACGGAAAAAGGAAATCATCGCGTGTGCGTACGTACGGAATACCATCTCCACGTCGTGGTGTAATCTATTTTCCACCACCACCTTACTTGGATGGGTATAATGGTGTAAATAATGACTATATATGACTATTATAAATTGATATTGATTCTAAAATAGTATACATACACTCCAATACAATTCCACGATCATAGGAATGATATCATCACTCGTGCGTACGTACGGAATACCGTCTCCACGATGTGATGCGACTCGTTCTACATGATCTTCATTTCATAATGATTATATAAAAGAATTGAATGAATTAATATGATATATCTTACACTAATACCATTATGGAAATGAAGTATCTATAACCTAAAGAGAATAATTATAATTTATTCGACAAACACGCATAAGAACAAAAAGTAATAAACACCCGAATAACAATTAGTAATGAAATATTACTAATAAGAAGCTAAGAATATGACCATATATGATATAATAACAATACATATGATTCTGTAATAAGTCAATAACATTATTTAAATCATTATAAAGGAGGTTCGGACACTTACGAAGCATATCAGACCTAAGGTAAGGGAAATATCACAATCTCATTTTTATCCGAGATTGTTTGTACTTTGGTATTTACTGGGGTGTATTTTATCATCCACATCCATTTTTCCTCAATATGTAATATTTATATCTTTATAAAATATTTTATATCCAATTTTACCCTTCGGTTAGTTTTTAGTAAAAGATATGAAAGGAATCTTATGTCTTTTTTCATACGAGGTACTTTTTGACTTTTCCGACAAAAGTACGAGAAAAAATGTTTTTTTAACTTATATGGAATGAATGGATTTTTAAAACATTATTTCCAAGAATCTTACTTTAAAAGTTTTCAAGTTTATTTTTAATCAACTTCTTTTAGTTTAGAATTGTATGACATGTTAAGAAAGGAAAAGTGTCTTTGAAGTTGAAAGGATATTTTCCTCAAGAATGGAGTTCAAGTGTTTTATCAAAATTATTTTCCATCTAAGATAATACAGGGTTCTGTTTCTATCCCTATTATTACATGGATTTGATTATGTTGTGATGGAATTATTTTTATGAATCCTTTTATCTTATATGAATTTTTTTATGATGTCATGTTGTTTAAGTATCCCATTTTTATTACATGGGTTATGCAATGATGTATGATTTATGATTTTGTGGCACACATAAGAATGGTATCATTATGAGATGGGTGGGACCTATATCTCCCTACAATGCATTGGGTAAAGATTTTATATCTCATGAGATAGACATGGCTGGAATGGTAGGTTATACAGGTTCAGTGAAACAGGACTGAAACGAGGAATGAACTTGGTTCAGAAATGGACTTTGTCCACTAATATAGTCTTGGCAAAGAGTCTTGACTAAAAAGAAATGATTCTCTATGATTATGTGTTTATTCCACAAAGTTTCATATTTTAAGTTATGATTATTGGGATTACATTTCACTACTATGATTTATCCCATGTTATGAAATTATGATCTCTTTTGCAGGTTAGGATTTCCAAAAGATATGTTCTTATGAATATGATGTGATTAATATTTCATTTGTTTACCCTTACTGAGCATTTGAGCTCACCCTTTTTATGTTTTATTTTCCCCAGGATATAAAGAAAGGTTTTAGGTAAAAAAAGGAAGATCTTTATGGGAGATGTTGAAGATCTTTTGCCACGATTAGAAGATTATATTCCGAGTTTCCAAAGACACTAAACTATTACGGTCCTTGTGTGTGTGTTTTTGTTATGTACTAAGTATTCTGTAAAAGTAATGTAATGTCTATGTAATTTAAGCTTTGGGTCTCTACAGTTGGTATCAGAGGAAAGGTTTAGTCAACCTTTGGAAACTAGGATGTGAGAACGTTAGTGAGATCCCTAGAGATTTTTCTAAGGTATGTCTAGGGATGTCCCTAAGGATAATTATACGTATAGGATATAGTCCTAGAACTACGGTAACGATCTTAGAATTTAACCTAAGATGTTAGATATTAAGGGTACTCCGCCTTTACTATGTTGTTTTCCCTAGCATTATTTTTTCCTCTCACACTATTCTTTTTGGGCATTAGATGATGGCTAGAACCCGAAGGAACCGTGTTGATCACTATAATGGACAATGCAATGATTTTCCTCCTGAACAAAAAAATGTTATGGGAGATGGAGTTTAAAATCTTATTGCTATTCTTACACAAGCTATGAATCATTCTGGACTTCCAAATGAGTACAGAAGGGAACAATATTCTATTGAGTCCTTCATGAGGCAACGTCCACCTTCTTTCAATGGGTCTTCTAATCCACTTGTTGCTGAACAATGGATCAGTACCACTGAAAAGATATTTTCAGTTCTTCAATGTTCTGAACATGATAAAGTCATCTTAGTAGTATATCATTTGGAAGGTGAATCTGATCAATGGTGGAATCTTATCAAGAATACGAGGCCAAGAGATGAAATTGAGTCCATGGAATGGGACGAGTTCAAGAACTTTTTTTTCAGTAAGTACTTCCCTCGTATTCTTCGAACAAAGATGGAAAAGGAGTTTCTTGAGCTGAAGCAGAAGGATGATGAATCTATTGGTATATACGAAGAGAATTTTACAATACTTGCAAGATATGCATCTGGCATTATCATCCAACCTGAAAGTAAAGTTGATCGATTCTTCAGTGGCTTAAAAACAAATCTTCGAAGGCCATTAGCTATAAGAGACTTCAGTAGCTATGAAGAAATTGTGCGTTGTGCTATCAAGGTAGAAATGGAAGTTGGTGTTACTTATCCATCTCATAGTTTTGACAAGAAATGAAAGATGGTGTTCAAGGAGAAATCTAAAAATAATGGTGAAAAGAAGATGAATGTTTCCTTATGCTCAAAGTGTGGAAACAAGCATGGTGGAGATTGTCTTAAAGGGACTAGAAAATGTTTTAAGTGGGGAAAAGAAGGTCATCGAGCAGCTGAGTGTCGAAGTAATGGAAAAAGGGTTTCTAATGATGTGAATAAAGAAAAGACTGCAGAGAATGCACCACCAACACTTCAATGTTTCAAGTGCAAGGAGATGGGACATTATGCTAATAAATGCCCTAATCCAAGGGTTAGTGATGATCGACATGAGCAACCGCTTAAGGAAAAGGACAAAGGGAAGTCACATGCGATCACTATTGGCGATGTTGAATATGAAAATGATGTGGTGGAATGATTAAGTGTTTATGTAATGGGATTCCAAAATAATGTTGTATCATGGAATATTGAAATATTTATGTATTGGTCTAATGTGGTATTCAAAGTGATTGAGATATTTCTGGAAATGAGATGATATGCGCATAATGAAAGGAAAACGAGAAAATGAAATGTTTAACAGTATTCATGAGCTCATGATTGATATAAGGACTAAGTGATATCATGGTTTGAGTATATAGAATTTTGAGGATTTTGGTATGTGGAAAGTGTTAACTTTTAACTCCATTCATGTTTTCACTATGGTTCAATGGGTATTCATTTTTCAAGAGAATACACGATTAAGGTATTCACATGATTGGAATGTGACCAACAATATATATATATATGGGGGATAAATGATGGTATTCACATGCTTGGTTGATGACATTTCAAGTAATCGTTTTCTTTATACTATGAGCTTGGACCAAAGTATTTTAGATAATCCTAAATATTGGAAGGGTTTATTTTGGACATATGCTAAGTATTGTTTAAGGATAGAACTTTTTTCGATATTACTGATGGGATTTTATAGTAATGTAGTTTTAGAAAAAGGACAACCTGCAGGACGGGCGACATCCCATCGCGTTGGACAAGGCTGTGGGAATCGAACCCACAACCGAAGTGAGACTGGCCTTTTTTGCCAACCATTGGCCTACAGGAAGTCCTTGTTTAGTAGAAACTAGTTTTATTATATTAAGCAGTATAAGTCCATTTTAGGAACTATATAAGATTAATCTCACTATAGATGGACTTATGTATTTTTTTGATAACTTTTCTAACCTTTTGTTTGAGATAGATGAAATGACCCATCATTCTATCATATGATCTACTAACACATCACGAATGAAAAATTCAACTTCATTTCTTGAAGAGATGAAGTGGACATTGTCCAAAGAACGACAAATGGTGAGACTATACCAAAATCGTGAAAGTATTTCTTCTAATTCCAATTTCATCAACTTTAGGGAAATGATCTTGAAAACCAAAAATGTTGTCCTAGTACTCTTATATCTGATGAATTAGATGGTATCTTAGATCGTCACAAATTTAAGGCTTCGTGATTGCTGGCTTTTCTATAGCCATGTTCTCTACCACTCTCCATCAGAACATGATGGTTAGATTTCTCATCCATATCCATATTTTCACCTATGTGGAAACCCACTGATTAGTTTATTTGGGTAACCGTTATGTTTCATACTTTTGTTTTTAAAGATTGGTTTTGGTATTCCTTTTTATTATGTGGGTTTCTATTAAAGAAAATTTCGAATAGTAAACCATTTATAACCCCGACGAATTTCGAGGGCGAAATTCATTTTAAGGGGGGTTGAATGTAACACCCCAAGATTTTATGAAAAATATTATTTTAATTTCATTAATGTCTTGTGTTTTATGCTACACCAAGATTACCTTGCGCTATACGCAAAACTATATTAGCTTGCAGTATACGCAACACTTTTCTTGGCTCTTGTTACACACAATTTCACGTTTGTTTGATAGAAGTTATTCTACACAACATTGATTGTATATATATATATATATATATATATTCAATGTATAAATAAAATATGGTTGGATTTTGTTATACGCAACAACAAAGTAGTGGTGCACTACATGCAACCCTGACTTGGCTTGCATTACACGCAATCGCGACCTTCCTCGATAGCGTGTGTTGTACGCAATACCGGATTTTACTAAACGACGATATATTATTATAATATTGTTATGAACTAGCTGTTATGAATAATGTTAACTAAATTTTTAATTTTATAACATTATTATTCATCTTACACATTTCTAGAACATGGTATAAGAACAAAATAAATTTTTCGGGAAAAATAAGTATTTTTAAAAAAATGCAGTTTTGCCTCCTTTTGATGGCGCACCCACATTAAATCTAGTTTATGACATGTTTATAAGTTCAATTTGAAAAAATAAAATTCTTCTTTTGAATCAGGATATAAAAATTTACATTATATAATGTTTTGATATTTTTCCG
The DNA here is from genome assembly GCA_963277665.1 of Viscum album. Classification (NCBI taxonomy): domain Eukaryota; kingdom Viridiplantae; phylum Streptophyta; class Magnoliopsida; order Santalales; family Viscaceae; genus Viscum; species Viscum album. Next base: position 1,600,514,798 of record OY728141.1, read on the forward strand.
ATAACTTTCATATTTTAATGAATAGTAAAAACACACTATATTTTAATTAAAAACAACTTTTTTCATCGTAATATCTTATGTGGTTAAATTATAAAATTGAATGGATTTAAAGTATAAATAGAATATATTTTTACCATTTAATATAATGTATGTCATTAGCATTGATTTTACCTTGAATTCGTAGGTTAAATCAATTCAATCTTTTGCAATGTTTTAAAGAAAAACTCGTTTTCTTTCGACAACGGGATTAGTTTTAATTTAATTTATGCATATTTTGTGTATTGAATTTGGAAAAATGTATTACATATTTGGAATAAGTGGGTCCAAATTATGTTAATAAGCTACTTTTTATTTTTGGGCATTGTGAATAGTAACTACGGTAAATTTTATTTACTATAGTTAAAGGTAAATCGGGTAATTAAGGGTAAAAATGATATTATTATTACCCTAACACATGTACTAATTCTATTTTATAAGTTTAATTCGACCAAAAACAACCTTAGGAATAAAATATGACCATTTAATCCCACTTGGATTAGATTAGGACATTTATTATTAATTTATTTAAAGAAGGGTTAAAATAGTTAAAATCAAAGTTTAATAAGTACATCATTTTTAATATAGGGTTATACATAAGATAAATTCAACTAAAAATATTCATTATAAAGATAAAAATATTTCCTAAATAATGATATTTTATTTGTAATTTTTAGACATTAAATAAGTTAATTTATTTGTGACACAACGATGATGTAGTAATTATCTTATTAATGAAATATTGACATAATTGAAGTTATAAATACCCAAATAAATGTAATTTCAGACTTTTTATGAATTCAACTAATTTTATAGGTTAATATGACATGTTATTTTTGATTTAATTTAATTTGTTTAGAACTAATAATTCTGTTATGATTTTAACAAAAATCAATTACTAAATAGTGTCAAATTTGACATAAAATTGTTTTTAAAAAAATATTATATTATTAATTGTTATTTTATTCCTAAAAATCTAAGATTCGGCCAAATGACTTAGATAAGGTTATATATATTAATAATAAACAACTTTTGGTTCGTTTGGCTTGTTATAGTAAGTTTATTAACCTTATAGTGTAAGAACACAAAAAGACACGGTAAAAGTAAAATTATTTAACTTAATGTTAAATCTAAATGATAAGGTTAAAATAGGAACCTAAACTTGTATAAATTCTATTGGATGAGACTAATTCGACCCATCCACACTTTATATTAGAAATAAGACCCTTTTTAACCATTATAAATCGAATTTGACCTTAATATAAAATAATATTTTGATATTTTCCTAAGGTGCCCCTCTCCTCCCTTATAAAAGGGCACCTCCTCCCTCTCCTCCTCACATCAATTTGAGCATTCAAGCTCGTCAAAAGCCTTCCAAAATATATTCTCCACTTCCCTATTATCATCCTAGAGGTCCTGGTCTTCTTCAAATACCATCCTTAGTTCTTTAAGTGGAGTTTAAGTGAAGGCGCATCAAAAAGAGGTAATATCCATTACCGATCTTTTTCAATTTCTTTCTTCTTCAACTTCTTATTCTTTAGATGTTTCATGATAAAGTAATAACATCAGTATTTCTTATATACTGATATTTCATTATAAATATTAAACAACTCTAATTAACCTTCTATCCATCCTACGGAAAAAGGAAATCACCGCGCGTGCGTACGTACGGAATACCGTCTCCACGCTGTGGTGTAATCTATTTTCCACCACCACCTTAATTGGATGGGTATAATGGTGTAAATAATGACTATATATGACAATTATAAAGTGTTATTGATTCTGAAATAGTATACATACACTCCAATACAATTCCACAATCATAGGAACGATATCATCACTCGTGCGTACGTACGGAATACCGTCTCCACGATGTGATGCGAGTCGTTCTACATGATCTTCATTTCATAATGATTATATAAATGAATCGAATGAATGAATATGATATATGTTACACTAATACCATTCTGGATATGAAGTATCTATAACCTAAAGAGAAGAATAAGAATTTATTCGACAAACACGCATAAGAATAAAAAGTAATAAACACCTGAATAACAAGTAGTAATGAAATATTACTAATAAGAAGCTAAGAATATGACCATATATGATATCATAACAAAAATTATGATTCTGGAATAAGTCAATAACATTATTTAAATCATTATACAAGAGGTTCGGACACTTACGAAGCATATCGGACCTAAGGTAAGGGAAATATCACAATCTGATTTTTATCCGAGATTGTTTATACTTTGGTATTTACTGGGGTGTATTTTATCATCCACATCCATGTTTCCTCAATATGTAATATTTATATCTTTCTACAATATTTTATATCCAATTTTACCTTTCGGTGAGTTTTTTGTAAAAGATATGAAAACAATCTTTTGTCGTTTTTCGTACGAGGTACTTTTTGACTTTTCTGAAAAAAGTACGAGAAGAATGTTTTTTTAACTTATATGGAATAAATGGATTTTTAAAACATTATTTCCAAGAATCTTACTTTAAAAATTTTCAAGTTTATTTTTAATCAACTTCTTTTAGTTTATAATTTTATGACATGTTAATAAAAGAAAAGTGTTTTTAAAGTTGAAAGGATATTTTCCTCAAGAATGGAGTTCAAGTGTTTTATCAAAATTATTTTCCATCTAAGATAATATAGGGTTCTGTTTCTATCCCTATTATTACATGGATTTGATTATGTTGTGATGGAATTATTTTTATGAATCTATTTATCTTATATGAATTTTTTTATGATGTCATGTTTTTTAAGTATACCATTTTTATTACATGGGTTATGCAATTATGTATGATTTATGATTTTGTGGAAAACATAAGAATGTTATCATTATGAGATGGGTGGGACCTATATCTCCCTCAAATGCATTGGGTAAAGATTTTATATCTCATGAGATAGACATGGCTGGAATGGTAGGTTATACCGGTTCAGGGAAACAGGACTGAAATGAGGAATGAACTCAGTTCAGAAATGGACTTTGTCCACTTAGATAGTCTTGGAAAAGAGTCTTGACTAACAAGAAATGATTCTCTATGATTATGTGTGTATGCCAAAAAGTTTCATTTTTTATGTTATGATTATTGGGATTACATTTCACTACTATGATTTATCCCATGTTATGAAATTATGATCTCTTTTGCAGGTTAAGATTTCCAAAAGATATGTTCTTATGAATATGATGTGATTGATATTTCTTTTTTTTACCCTTACTGAGAATTTGAGCCCACCCTTTTTATGTTTTATTTTCCCCAGGATATAAAGAAAGGTTTTAGGTAAAAAAATGGATGATATTTATGGGATATGTTGAATATATTTTTCCACGATTAGAAGATTATATTCCGAGTTTCCAAAGACACTAAACTATTACGGTCCTTGTGTGTGTGTTTTTGTTATGTACTAATTATTCCGCAAAAGTAATGTAATGTCTATGTATGTTAAGCTTTGGGTCTCTACAAAACCTCTACATTGTCCATGAGTATTAATAAATTTCTTCCTTCTAGGTGATATCTCTAAACAATTTCACATATTGGAATAATGAATATGATTATTAATAATTAATTATTAGAAATATGGTTTAGCACATAGAATAAATTAAAATTTATGCATTGTTAATCTAAAAATTATAAACATGGTTCCTTTGGGGATATATTTTTTTTAAAATCCTTTATTGTGGGTTGTAATAAAAATGTGAATTATCCTAAGAATATACCCGAGAGTTTCAAAATAATTATTCAGAAATTATCATTGTTGGGTACTAAGAAATTCTCAAGTCAAGCCCAATGCACCTTTTTCAGTGTCATTATCTCTTGGAACATGTGTTTGAGAACCACATCTAATTTTAGTATCCAGCCACGGACGTATTGATCGAAAATACCACATAACATATACCTTACTGAAACATTAGTATGTTATTATATTATTAGCCCCAAATTATATCATAGGGTTATCTTCCCTAATATATATTTTACTAAATCTAGTTTCCAAGGATTTTACTGAACTTTCACTGATGCAGACTATAATGACCATAACCCTAGTAGCCTGGAGCTGGTTCCTTACATTATTACATCCACATCCATAAAAGAATTAAAATCCAAAAGGGATGATTATTTTAGTAGTTTTGGAGATCTAGACACATTTATTTTATGCATTTTATATTTGGAATAAAAAATAAAAAATATTATATAACAAAATATAATAAACTATATCCTTGAAAACTCATTCAACAGTCTCTTCTTCATAACCTAGAGAAAGGGAACAAAATAATGGAGAGATCAAGGGCTTAGTTATTTTAAGAACAATGAAATCTATCACAAATAAAAAATGAATAATCCATATGGAAAGTTGAATATCCTAACAGATATTCCATTCAAATAACTATATAAGACATAATTAATATGGAAATATAAATAACTGAACACATAAGCCATTTAATCAATAAGCTAAGATTGTAATGCATCTATAAATTTTTTTCATAGTTAAAATATAAAGGAAAATAATAACTGAATTCTATATATATGAAATTCTTAATTATTAGATGTCATGTTTCCTAGTAACATGATATATTTACCATCATGATATATTCGGAAGATAGTTTTAAACTATAGGATAAAATCCCATCTAATTTGATCAATGGATTAGTCTCAAGAGACTATGGATGCTTGAGGGGGAAAATATTAATGTTCCATGACCTATTTTATACATATCCAATGAATTTCACTTATATTGAATAATCCATTTAACTTATAAACATTGTGATTTATCAAATATCCATAATGAATGAAGAATGAATATTTATCAATACTTCCCCAGTCTATTAAAAATGCATTCAAAGTAAACACCATTAGTAAAATGGTATATAGTAGAGGAAATAACCATATCCATCACAAAATAATTTTATGTTTTATATAAATATAATTCACAATGAAAAATTATTAAAATAATGTTATTATTTTAATATATATTTATCAATCACAAAAGAAAGTTAGATTTCACAATAACTTTCACCACCTGGGAATTTTCATATCCAATCCCTTTTGTTGAGATAATTCAAAATGAAAATTAAAATACACTGAAGAATAAAGTATTCATGATATAAAATGTGAAAGGGGAAGTATATACACTATATAAAATTTAATTGTCATATAATAACAAATAATTCTCAATGGAATGTAAATTGAGCTAAGATCCCTTACCCAATTCTTCCTTTTGTTTGACTGTGATTTATCATCTTCTATTGTGTGTTGGAAAATTATATTAACTTATTATATAACCATATTAATAAATATAATATTATATATTATCCTTTTATAACATCTCATTACTAGTGCATTAATAATCTATATTTATTTTCACTGTTTCTGAAGTTAATTGCCCTCTTTTTTTGTATGTTTTGAGTTTTAATTTTTTTTGTTCCTATTACATTGATCATGATTTTATCATCCACATAATTTGAAAAATGATTTATATATCATATATATTCTTTATATATGTTTTTATAATAATATATATAATTTTTTGATATGAAATAAAATACAATATTTAAGGAGAAGGTTGGTTATACGTACAAATGAATGCAATTTCCATTTTCTTTTTGTATTGAAATAACTAATATTAAATGATATATATACATATATATATATATTATCATTATAGTGTCATTATAATTTTATATATTTCACATATTTTTATTAAAACCATCCATAATAAATTCCACGCAATGCGTGAATGATTCTCATCGCTTCATGGGGTGGTAGTCTGCGTACACATGAGCGACGATATCTGATTCCCAAAAAATGGAAAGCATGAATTTATGTCACACCCATGACTTTTTTTTAATTCATTATTCATTTAATTTCTATTCCTGATTTGTTTTGGGGGTTTACCACTCATTTTGTTGAAAATAGTGGGTTTTGAAAATTTGGGCCAAACCCTGAGCCCAAATCCAGATTTAAAAACAAATTTTGATTCTTCTATAACTCCTTCAATTTTACTATTTTATACTCATTACACTTCCCAATTGTCATACCCTAATATATTAAAATCCCCATATCCCTTTGAACCACATAGAAATCCCAAATCATGATGGATTTGGGTTTTTAATTAAGGTAATGGGCCTGCCTGTAAGCCCATTTCCTGCTTTAAATTATTTTTTTAAAATTTCAATATCTCATTTGTTGTTTACTTTTTTTCGGTGATTCCACCTCCCACTCGAAGCCAAAAACCTCAGCCTCACTCCCTGTATCGCGTTTGCCTCTTTGCAGCTCAAATACCCCACGGAGTTGGACGATCTTGCTCAATCTTTCTCAAATCGACCAGATTTGATGAGGTGAAATGAATCTTTCATAACTCCTTCAATTTTCATCCTTTTTACCCCATTTCAGTCCCCACATGACATAATATGACTCTTCGGACCTCCATATCAGTTTTGGGTACTTGGAGATTCATATATTGGTGGATTGGGGCTGATTTCTTCAAGATATTTCAAGTAAGGGAATTCCTTCTTGGTTCCTTCCATCCCCTTTTAGTTTTATTTCCTATTTCTTGAAGTTCCTCGTGTCCAGAAGTTAGGGTTAGATCCTAAAGTCTGATTTGGTATCTTTTGGGTCAATTTTTTGTGGTCTAGGTATGGATTTATATTCCTTGTGGTGCGGCGGTGGTGCGCTAAAGGTTTCGCACCAAGTTTTGATGGTTTCAACTCAAAAGGTAGGTGATTCCATGTGTAACCATTTTATGATGAGTTAGCTTTCTTGTTTTATTAATTTAGTATGTTTATAATATGTCTTGTGTGGTTTGAAAACTGTTTTTGATGAATTTGGTTAACCATTTAATTTTTAGTGGTATTTTAGCTTGAAATTGGGTACTTTTCATGTGTGACTCTTGGGGTAATGTTTGGATTTAGTTTATAACATATGAAAGTGATTTATTAGTCTTGAAAGGGGCTGAAAATTATGTTTTTGTAATTCCTTATTATCATCTGGGCCTTGAAAAAAGGTTTTTTTGAATGAGTTTAAGTTGTAAAACCGTGTTGTACTTTTTGAAGGAGATTTATGAAAACGTGTGTTTTTCATGTGTATCTTTGTGGTATTATTTGATGTATTTTTATAACATTTGGTGGTGCTTTAATAATTGTTTTAGGGCTGAAAATTCTATTTTGGATTGTTATTGTAATGATTTTGGTTTTGAATGAGGGGTTTGAAATGGGTTTAGAGTGCAAACAATGGTTATACCTCTTGGGTTTGTTTTATAAAAATTGCAAATGTTTTATTTTGTTAAACAAAGTTGGGAAAGGGTGTATATGTACTATTTGGGTGAGTGTGTTCACCTAATGTGGGTTTTTGAATGGTAAAGTGGTGATTTGAGATGTCAAACATTTTTAGAATGTTTTATAAATTGCCGAAATGTTTTTCTAAATTGTGTTTTGTGTGTGAAACACGGGTGTGGGATGTTTCGTGTGAGTTTATTGATAAAATGAATTTTGAAGGTGAGAAGGGTATTATGTGACATGTGTGTGGGCTGTTTTTTGAGTTGAATAACTTGTAATGGTTTTATAAAATTGTTTAATGGATTTGTGTAAGTGTTAAAGAAATGTGAAAAGTGTTGTAGGGAATTTTGGTGTGAGTTTGATTTTAAAATGCATTTTAATGAATAGTGGAATTTGTGAGTTGTGTGATGTACATGGGGCTATTTGGTTAATGTGTGATGTGGAATTGATATTTTCATGTGAAAACTATAATTCTTGGATTGTTGAACTTGTTTGAGCACAAAGGGAAAACCCGGGTATCTAGGTGGGTGGACGTGTACTAGTATGCTAGTGAATCCGTGGGGTTTGGCCTCAGTTTCACTTAGCAAGATTGAAGCTTACAACTCTAACTAAACAATGATGATGATAATTGGGGACCACTAGGTTGTGGGTATGATCCCTACTAGTGGCTCGTGCACGAGAACGGATATTTTTTTTGTGGTTACTCTCACCGATATACGAGGTACCTGGGACCCACAGCTAGCTAGTTCCAAGGGGTTATTTCCTATTACTTGTGCTCATTAGATCCTTTGTACTTACTGTCGGTATACGGTATTGTTGGCTGGAAAATTCAGTAGCTTTGTCATTTATTTTAAAATTGTTGTTCCTTTAAAATTATCTCACATGATAACTGTTTTCATTTATTATTTCATCCTTTAGAAAATTGTAACTAGCATTTATTATTTACAAAACATGCAATGCTTTTTGTCATGAAATGTTTATCACATGGAATCTCATAGAGGTGGTATCCTACTGGGCTTTCATTCACACCCTACTTACACCTTTGGGTGTAAGTAGACTTTCTTATTTTATGTCACAGGTTTGGCTACAGGTTTTATGCCTTTGGTTCGGTTTTTTAGCGGTCCATCGTGATGGAGTGTCGTGGAGATGGCTTGAGGGCGGTGCCTCGTTCCATGTGGAGGTTCTTGGGATGTATTTTCTTGGGTTTGTAACTTTGTAATGGTCTTTAAATTTTTTTTAAAATTGTGTAATTCAGTTCTGAATTTTTGAAAAATATTATTTGGTTTAAAAAAATCCAGATTCGTTTCATTGGATTCTTTTGTCGTTTAAAGTTTATAAACTCGGGTAATTCATTCCCAATTATCATTTTATGATACTCGGGCCCTTGTGCCAGCCCGTGGGGATCGGGAACGCCCTTTGGGACTTGTCACGGTCTGGGTTTGGTGCCAGTTTTGGCGGCGTCCAGATTCGGTTCGTGACAAAATGGTATCAGAGGAGGTTCGCTCCATTGGAGTCATGTTATTTGGGAAATATTCGGGATAGTCTAGAGTTAGGATTGTTGGGACATGGAATTCTGGTTATGGGTAGTGTGCTTGATCACCGCACCTCATTTCTATATTCAAGTCACTAGGGGAAGTTGGGATTTGTCTAGGTCTTTTGGTTTTCTTGGTTTGATGATGATTAGTGGAAATGAAAAGAGAGTAGGGTTAATGGTCTCAATGAGCTCGCAGGGTCTGGCAAGCCATGTGGAGCCGGGGATATTCCCTAGAACACTGTCTGTGACAGTGAAGTGATTGGAATATGGCCGCCAACCATATGTCCAAGTCACCCACTGAAACTAGTTTCCTCTCACATTGTCTGGTGTTCTTTAGTTTTGAAATCTTGGAACTTTGGTTTTAAAGTGACTTGGTTTTAGGAAGTGTAATGTTTTTGTGAAATGATTTTCAAATAAATATGGAATGGTTTGATTTATGAAATGGTAGAACTGAATATTCAGAATTATTTTGAAATGGAAAATTGTGTTCTTACACCTCTTTTGAAAGCTGAAACTATATTTAAGTTGGTTTTGAAAAAGTGTTCCCATTAGAGTTTTCTAAACTATTAAAAGTTTTTTTTAATGGGATGAGATGTTTTGAAATTGATGTAAATAAATTTAATGTGAGTTTTCATTGGAGCTATTGTGCCTTTCTGAAAAGTTTTTTTAATGCGGTAATTTGGGTTCGACCTCCTGGTTAGTGGTTTTGATAAGAATGATGTGTTCGTTGACCGTTTTGGTTTTGAAAAGTTGAAAGAAATCAGTGCATTGACCTTTGGTATTTCCATGAGTGACCACATGCATGGGGTTATATGGGATGATAGATGGTTGATGGCATGAATGGATGAGTGCGAGGACGGATATGAGGAGGGTGCCTGGTGTGGCACAAAAACATGCATGTGTGAGGCCCATGGGGTACCATTGGTGGATACGCTCACCGCTGAACCATTTTTTTCAGAAATGGTTTTAAAGAAATACATTTTTTCTTGATGAATATTTTTGGATGGTTTTTATTATGGGTTTTTGAAAATGTTGATGTTGTGGGATGTTTTGAGTCCAAGAACCCCTCCTGTTCAAACTGTTTTTTTTTTGTGTTTGTGTTTGGTCGAAAAGCTGGGTAAAAGGTCCGGTTAGTAGTCTCCTATGATATATGTTTCGGGACACCATTAAGATGGTTCCATTAATGAGTTTGGAACTTTTTTGTTGCATGTTTTTACCAATGAACCAGCTTGGTTGGGTCCTTGGGTTCTCTCATTGGATAAGGTGCTCCCCATTAAGATTTAGTGCACAACTGAAGGGCAACACGGATTGTTTTTCCATTGGAAAATCCTCCAGTTGATCAATGTAAGGAATCTTTTCTTGAGATTTGTATCATGATTCTACACCATTTACTTTCTTGGTTTTTTTTCGGATCCTCTTGTTGCGTAAGAGTGCTCGTGGATGGTTGAAAGAGACCATAGTTTCTTAAGCTACCTAATTCGTCGAAGGTGATGTTGTAAAATATTATTTGAGTCTTTTTTTCAAAACTATTTTTCCTTTTGGGGGAACTCGACATCCTCTATTTTAGAGGAATGTGTTTATATGTGTCCTTTATTTATGTTGTTTCTCACCCGAAGAAGCAGGGTGTGATGTGAGTGCATCCTCTAAACCCTTATTTCAGTGAATTTAATAGTTAGGGTAAAGTGAGTTCTATAGTGTGTTATGTCTGGGTGAACCCATCTGGGATTACATGTAGTTGTTTTTATAATCATAAGAAGAAATTCTATTTGGGGGTTTCCAAATCCTAACTACGAGGCCGAAGATGCTTCAATCATTCCAGCTCCAGCCATAGGTCCCGGAGAGAAGCTGGCACGTATTCAGAGGAAATCCCAGGGCAGTTTTTAACCTTGAACAAATAAATGTTCATAGTATCAGAGAAGAGAATAGTTTAAACTTTTGTTGTTGTCATCTTGCTTCATTTGTTCACGTTCGGTGGAAAGAGGTGGCGGGCCTCATCCCCATGTTATCTCCCAATGACTTTCTTTTCCCCTTTGGTTCCCTTTGGGTTTGGGGGAAAGGTTTTAGATATTTCTAGAAATGTTGAGTGAACACTTATTAGTAACCATTCCCTAGAAAACCATGTAGGTATAAGGATCCACATGGTTAGCACATAGTTTCCCAAACTGTGCGGGCTAACCGTGTTGTCGTCCCAACTCTTTATGTTTTGGGGTTTTTCAATGCCGGCCCATATTGGTCAGTTAAGATGGATGGTTCTTATGGTGGGGAGAACCACTATGAGTCTCATGTATATTATTTTGAAAATTCCTAATGGGATTCTACCCATTGTACTGGGGAGTTTGTTCGGGGCTCCCCTGTTAGTGTCTTGATTCTTTCTCGGAAAAAAAAAATTAAGTTGTCTCTTATGGTTGGGGATCCCATTTGTGTATCCTTGTACCAGTAACTCACTTTTGTACTTGGTCTTGGATTCGATGTGGGTAGTCTCGTTCGGAGCTATATAACCACATACATCTTCCTTGAGTAAACGTTGGGATAAGAGATTTCCCAATTGTTTAGTTATATCAAGGTAAGTGTAACCTTGTTCGATGTTCATGTTTGTTTGGGTAAATTTCTTGAGCCTTGTTCAGATAGTGTTTGAGGAGTTTTGTTTTAGGATAAATCTTGAATGTGCTTGATAATTTCAGTAATGAGGTGTATGTTTTGGTTGTGAAGTATTTCTTCCTTAATTGATCACTGGAGGTGTTTTGACCTTTGGGGGTGAAGCTTAGCAAATGAGTCCATTTATGCCCTTCGGTTGGGTTTGGTTTTTGCTTTATCCGTGATGTGGCTTTCCGAGGGCGGAAAGTTTTATGGTGGGGAGAATTTTCATACCCATGACTTTTTTTTAATTCATTATTCATTTAATTTCTATTCCTGATTTGTTTTGGGGGTTTACCACTCATTTTGTTGAAAATAGTGGGTTTTGAAAATTTGGGCCAAACCCTGAGCCCAAATCCAAATTTAAAAACAAATTTTGATTCTTCTATAACTCCTTCAATTTTTACTATTTTATACTCATTCCACTTCCCAATTGTCATACCCTAATATATTAAAATCACAATATCCCTTTGAACCACATAGAAATCCCAAATCATGATGGATTTGGGTTTTTAATTAAGGTAATGGGCCTGCCCGTAAGCCCATTTCCTTCATTAAATTATTTTTTTAAAATTTCAAAATCTCATTTGTTGTTTACTGTTTTTCAGTGATTCTACCTCCCACTCGAATCCAAAAACCTCAGCCTCACTCCCTGTATCGCGTTTTGCTCTTTGGAGCTCAAATACCCCGCGGAGTTGGACGATCTTTCTCAATCTTTCTCAAATCGACCAGATTTGATGAGGTGAAATGAATCTTTCATAACTCCTTCAATTTTCATCCTTTTCACCCCATTTCATTCCCCACATGACCTAATATGACTCCTTCGGACCTCCATATCAGTTTTGGGTACTTGAAGATTCATATATTTGTGGATTGGGGCTGATTTCTTCAAGATATTTCAAGTAAGGGAATTCCTTCTTGGTTCCTTCCATCCTCTTTTAGTTTTATTTCCTATTTCTTGAAGTTCCTCATGTCTAGAAGTTAGGGTTAGATCCTAAGGTCTGATTTGGTATCTTTTGGGTCAATTTTTGGTGGTCTAGGTCTGGATTTATATTCCTTGTGGTGCGGCGGTGGTGCGCTTAAGGTTTCACACCATGTTTTGAGGGTTTCGACTCAAAAGGTAGGTGATTCCATGTGTAACCATTTTATGATGAGTTAGCTTGCTTGTTTTATTAATTTAGTATGTTTATAATATGTCTTGTGTGGTTTGAAAACTGTTTTTGATGAATTTGATTAAACAATTAATTTTTAGTGGAATTTTACCTTGAAATTGGGTACTTTTCATGTGTGACTCTTGGGGTAATGTTTGGATTTAGTTTATAACATATGAAAGTGATTTATTAGTCTTGAAAGGGGATTCCAATTCTGTTTTGTTAATTCCTTATTATCATTTGGGCCTTGAAAAGAGGTTTTTTTGAATGAGTTTAAGTTGTAAAACTGTGTTGTACTTTTTGAAGGAGATTTATGAAAACGGGTGTTTTTCATGTGTATCTTTGTGGTATTATTTGATGTATTTTTATAACATTTGGGAGTGCTTTAATAATTGTTTTAGGGCTGAAAATTATGTTTTGGATTGTTATTGTTATGATTTTGGTTTTGAATGAGGGGTTTGAAATGGGTTTAGAGTGAAAACAATGGTTATACCTCTTGGGTTTGTTTTATAAAAATTGGAAATGTTTTATTTTGTTAAACAAAGTTGGGAAAGGGTGTATATGTACTGTTTGGGTGAGTGTGTTCACCTAATTTGGGTTTTTGAATGGTAAAGTGGTTATTTGAGATGTCAAACATTTTTTTAATGTTTTATAAATTGCCGAAATGTTTTACTAAATTGTGTTTTGTGTGCGAAACACGGGTGTGGGATGTTTCGTGTGAGTTTATTGATAAAATGAATTGTGAAGGTGAGAAGGGTATTATGTGACATGTGTGTGGGCTGTTTTTTGAGTTTAATAACTTGTAATGGTTTTATAAAATCGTTTAAAGGATTTGGGTAAGTGTTAAAGAAATGTGAAAAGTGTTGTAGGGAATTTTTGTGTGAGTTTGATTTCAAAATGCATTTGAATGAATAGTGGAATTTGTGACTTGTGTGATGTAGATGGGGCTTTTTGGTTAATGTGTGATGTGGAATTGATATTTTCATGTGAAAACTATACTTCTTGGATTGTTGATCTTGTTTGAGCACAAAGGGAAAACCCGGGTATCTAGGTGGGTGGACGTGTACTAGTATTCTAGTGAATCCGTGGGGTTTGGCCTCAGTTTCACTTAGCAAGATTGACGCTTAAAACTCTAACTAAACAATGATGATGATGATTGGGGACCACTAGGTTATGGGTATGATCCCTTCTAGTGGCTCGTGCACGAGAACCGATATTTTTTTTGTGGTTACTCTCACCGAGATACGAGGTACCTAGGACCCACAGCAAGCTAGTGCCTAGGGGTTATTTCCTATTACTTGTGCTCATTAGATCTTTTGTACTTACTGTCGGTATACGGTATTGTTGGCTGGAAAATTCAGTAGTTTTGTCATTTATTTTAAAATTGTTGTTCCTTTAAAATTATCTCACATGAAAACTGTTTTCATTTATTATTTCATCCTTTAGAAAATTGTAACTAGCATTTATTATTTACAAAACATGCAATTATTTTTGTCATGAAATGTTTATCACATGGAATCTCATAGAGGTGGTATCCTACTGGGCTTTCTCTCACACCCTACTTACACCTTTGGGTGTAAGTAGACTTGCTTATTTTATGTCACAGGTTTGGGTACAGGTTTTATGCCTTTGGTTCGGGTTTTTAGTGGTCCATCGTGATGGAGTGTCGTGGAGATGGCTTGAGGGCGGTGCCTCTTTCCATGTGGAGGTTCTTGGGATGTATTTTCTTGGGTTTGTACCTTTGTAATGGTCTTTAATTTTTTTTAAAATTGTGTAATTCAGTTCTGAATTTTTGAAAAATATTATTTGGTTTAAAAAAATACAGATTCGTTTCATTGGATTCTTTTGTCGTTTTAAGTTTATAAACTCAGGTAATTTGTTCCCAATTATCATTTTATGATACTCGGGCACTTGTGCCATCCCGTGGGGATTGGGAACGCCCTTCGGGACTTGTCACGTTCTTGGTTTTGTGCCAGTTTTGGCGGCGTCCAGATTCGGTTTGTGACAAAATGGTATCAGAGGAGGTTCGCTTCATTGGAGTCATGTTATTTGGGAAATAGTCGGGATAGTCTAGAGTTAGGATTGTTGGGACATGGAATTCTGTTTATGGGTAGTGTGCTTGATCACCGCACCACATTTCCAGATTCAAGTCACCAGGGGAAGTTGGGATTTGTCTAGGTCTTTTGGTTTTCTTGGTTTGATGATGATTAGGGGAAATGAAAAGAGAGTAGGGTTAATGGTCTCAATGAGCTCGCAGGGTCTGGAAAGCCATGTGGAGTAGGGGATATTCCCTAGAACACTCTCTGTGACAGTGAAGTGATTGGAATATGGCCGCCAACCATATGTCCAAGTCACCCACTGAAACTAGTTTCCTCTCGCATTGTCTGGTGTTCTTTAGTTTTGAAATCATGGAACTTTGGTTTTAATGTGACTTGGTTTTAGGAAGTGTAATGTTTTTGTGAAATGATTTTCAAATAAATATGGAATGGTTTGATTTATGAAATGGCAGAACTGAATATTCAGAATTATTTTGAAATGGAAAATTGTGTTCTTACACCTCTTTTGAAAGCAGAAACTATATTTAAGTTGGTTTTGAAAAAGTGTTCCCATTAGAGTTTTCTAAACTATTAAAAGTTTTTTTTAATGGGATGAGATGTTTTGAAATTGATGTAAATAAATTGAATGTGAGTTTTCATTGGAGCGATTGTGCCTTTCTGAAAAGTTTTTTTAATGCGGTAATTTGGGTTCGACCTCTTGGTTAGTGGTTTTGATAAGAATGATGTGTTGGTTGACTGTTTTGGTTTTGAAAAGTTGAAAGAAATCAGTGCATTGACCTTTGGTATTTCCATGAGTGACCACATGCATGGGGTTATATGGGATGATAGATGGTTGATGGCATGACTGGATGAGTGCCAGGACGGATATGAGGAGGGTTCCTGGTGTGGCAGAAAAACATGCATGTGTGAGGCCCATGGGGTACCATTGGTGGATACACTCACCACTGAACCATTTTTTTCAGAAATGGTTTTAAAGAAAAACATGTTTTCTTGATGAATATTTTGGTATGGGTTTTATTATGGGTTTTTGAAAATGTTGATGTTGTGGGATGGTTTGAGTCCAAGAACCCCTCCTGTTCGAACTGTTTTTTTTTTTGGGTTTGTGTTTGGTCGGAAAGCTGGGTAAAAGGTCATGTTAGTAGTCTCCTATGATATATGTTTCGGGACACCATTAAGATGGTTCCATTAATGAGTTTGGATCTTTTTTGTTGCATGTTTTTACCAATGAACCAGCTTGGTTGGGTCCTTGGGTTCTCTCATTGGATAAGGTGCTCCCCCATTAAGATTTAGTGCACAACTGAAGGGCAACACGGATTGTTTTTCCATTGGAAAATCCTCCAGTTGATCAATGTAAGGAATATTTTCTTGAGATTTGTATAATGATTCTACACCATTTACTTTCTTGGTTTTTTTTGGATCCTCTTGTTGCATAAGAGTGCTCGTGGATGGTTGAAAGAGACCTTAGTTTCTTAAGCTACCTAATTCGTCGAAGGTGAAGTTGTACAATATTATGTGAGTCTTTTTTTTCAAAACTGTTTTTCTTTTTGGTAGATCTCGACATCCTCTATTTTAGAGGAATGTGTTTATATGTGTCCTTTATTTATGTTGTTTCTCACCCGAAGAAACAGGGTGTGATGTGAGTGCATCCTCTAAACCCTTATTTTAGTGAATTTAAAAGTTAGGGTAAAGTGATTTCTAGAGTGTGTTATGTCTGGGTGAACCCATCTTGGATTACATGTAGTTTTTTGTATAATCATAAGAAGAAATTCTATTTGGGGGTTTCGAAATCCTAACTACGAGGCCGAAGATGCTTCAATCATTCCAGCTCCAGCCATAGGTCCTGGAGAGAAGCTGGCACGTAGTCAGAGGAAATCTCAGGGCAGTTTTTAACCTTGAACAAATAAATGTTCATAGTATGAGAGAAGAGAATAGTTTAAACTTTTGTTGTTGTCATCTTGCTTCATTTGTTCATGTTCGGTGGAAAGAGGTGGCAGGCCTCATCCCCATGTTATCTCCCAATGAATTTCTTTTCCCCTTTGGTTCCCTTTGTGTTTGGGGGAAGGGTTTTAGATATTTTTAGAAATGTTGAGTGAACACTTATTAGTAACCATTCCCTAGAAAACCATGTAGGTATAAGGATCGACATGGTTAGCACATAGTTTCCCAAACTGTGCGGGCTAACCGTGTTGTCGTCCCAACTCTTTATGTTTTGGGGTTTTTCTATGCCGGCCCATATTGGTCAGTTAAGATGGATGGTTCTTATAGTGGGGAGAACCACTATGAGTCTCATGTATATTATTTTGAAAATTCCTAATGGGTTTCTACCCATTGTATTGGGGAGTTTGTTTGGGGCTCCCCTGTTAGTGTCTTGATTCTTTCTCGGAAAAAAAAATTAAGTTGTCTCTTATGGTTGGGGAGCCCATTTGTGTATCCTTGTACCAGTAACTCACTTTTGTACTTGGTCTTGGATTGGATGTGGGTAGTCTCGTTCAGAGCTATATAACCACATACATATTCCTTGAGTAAACGTTGGGATTGGAGATTTCCCAATTGTTTAGTTATATCAAGGTAAGTGTAACCTTGTTCGATGTTCTTGTTTGTTTGGGTAAATTTCTTGAGCCTTGTTCAGATAGTGTTTGAGGAGTTTTGTTTTAGGATAAATCTTGAATGTTCTTGATAATTTCATTAATGAGGTGTATGTTTTGGTTGTGAAGTATTTCTTCCTTAATTGATCACTGGAGGTGTTTTGACCTTTGGGGGCGAAGCTTAGCAAATGAGTCCATTTATGCCCTTCGGTTGGGTTTGGTTTTTGCTTTATCCGTGATGTGGCTTTCCGAGGGCGGAAAGTTTTATGGTGGGGAGAATTGTCACACCCATGACTTTTTTTTAATTCATTATTCATTTAATTTCTATTCCTGATTTGTTTTGGGGGTTTACCACTCATTTTGTTGAAAATAGTGGGTTTTGAAAATTTGGGCCAAACCCTGAGCCCAAATCTAGATTTAAAAACAAATTTGGATTCTTCTATAACTCCTTAAATTTTTACTATTTTATACTCATTCCACTTCCCAATTGTCATACCCTAATATATTAAAATCACCATATCCCTTTGAACCACATAGAAATCCCAAATCATGATGGATTTGGGTTTTTAATTAAGGTAATGGGCCTGCCCGTAAGCCCATTTCCTGCTTTAAATTATTTTTTTAAAATTTCAATATATCATTTGTTTTTTACTGTATTTGGGTGATTCCAACTCCCACTCGAATCCAAAAACCTCAGCCTCACTCCCTGTATCTCTGTTTCCTCTTTGGAGCTCTAATACCCCGCGGAGTTGGACGATCTTGCTCAATATTTCTCAAATCGACCAGATTTGATGAGGTGAAATGAATCTTTCATAACTCCTTCAATTTTCATCCTTTTCACCCCATTTCAGTCCCCACATGACCTAATATGACTCCTTCGGACCTCCATATCAGTTTTGGGTACTTGGAGATTCATATATTGGTGGATTGGGGATGATTTCTTCAAGATATTTCAAGTAAGGGAATTCATTCTTGGTTCCTTCCATCCTCTTTTAGTTTTATTTCCTATTTCTTGAAGTTCCTCATGTCCAGAAGTTAGGGTTAGATCCTAAGGTCTGATTTGGTATCTTTTGGGTCAATTTTTGGTGGTCTAGGTATGGATTTATATTCCTTGTGGTGCGGCGGTGGTGCGCTTAAGGTTTCGCACAAAGTTTTGAGGGTTTCGACTCAAAAGGTAGGTGATTCCATGTGTAACCATTTTATGATGAGTTAGCTTGCTTTTTTTATTAATTTAGTATGTTTATAATATGTCTTGTGTGGTTTGAAAACTGTTTTTGATGAATTTGGTTAAACATTTAATTTTTAGTGGTATTTTAGCTTGAAATTCGGTACTTTTTATGTGTGACTCTTGGGGTAATGTTTGGATTTAGTTTATAACATATGAAAGTGATTTATTAGTCTTGAAAGGGGCTGCCAATTCTGTTTTGTTAATTCCTTATTATCATGTGGGCCTTGAAAAGAGGTTTTTTTGAATGAGTTTAAGTTGTAAAACCGTGTTGTACTTTTTGAAGGAGATTTATGAAAACGTGTGTTTTTCATGTGTATCTTTGTGTTATTATTTGATGTATTTTTATAACATTTGGGAGTTCTTTAATAATTGTTTTAGGGCTGAAAATTCTGTTTTGGATTGTTATTGTTATGATTTTGGTTTTGAATGAGGGGTTTGAAATGGGTTTAGAGTGCAAACAATGGTAATACCTCTTGGGTTTGTTTTATAAAAATTGCAAATGTTTTATTTTGTTAAACAAAGTTGGGAAAGGGTGTATATGTACTGTTTGGGTGAGTGTGTTCACATAATGTGGGTTTTTTAATGGTAAAGTGGTGATTTGATATGTCAAACATTTTTAGAATGTTTTATAAATTGCCGAAATGTTTTACTAAATTGTGTTTTTGTGCGAAACACGGGTGTGGGATGTTTCGTGTGAGTTTATTGATAAAATGAATTGTGAAGGTGAGAAGGGTATTATGTGACATGTGTGTGGGCTGTTTTGTGAGTTGAATAACTTGTAATGGTTTTATAAAATCGTTTAAAGGATTTTTGTAAGTTTTAAAGAAATGTGAAAAGTGTTGTAGGGAATTTTGGTGTGAGTTTGATTTCAAAATGCATTTGAATGAATAGTGGAATTTGTGACTTGTGTGATGTACATGGGGCTGTTTGGTTAATGTGTGATGTGGAATTGATATTTTCATGTGAAAACTATACTTCATGGATTGTTGAACTTGTTTGAGCACAAAGGGAAAACCCGGGTATCTTGGTGGGTAGACGTGTACTAGTATGCTAGTGAATCCGTCGGGTTTGGCCTCAGTTTCACATAGCAAGATTGACGCTTACAACTCTAAGTAAACAATGATAATGATGATTGGGGACCACTAGGTTATGGTTATGATCCCTACTAGTGGCTCGTGCACGAGAACGGATATTTTTTTGTGGTTACTCTCACCGAGATACGAGGTACCTGGGACCCACAACTAGCTAGTGCCTAGGGGTTATTTCCTATTACTTGTGCTCATTAGATCCTTTGTACTTACCGTCGGTATACGGTATTGTTGGCTGGAAAATTCAGTAGCTTTGTCATTTATTTTAAAATTGTTGTTCCTTTAAAATTATCTCACATGAAAACTATTTTCATTTATTATTTCATCCTTTAGAAAATTGTAACAAGCATTTATTATTTACAAAACATGCAATGCTTTTTGTCATGAAATGTTTATCACATGGAATCTCATAGAGGTGGTATCCTACTGGGCTTTCTCTCACACCCTAGTTACACCATTGGGTGTAAGTAGACTTGCTTATTTTATGTCACAGTTTTGGGTACAGGTTTTATGCCTTTGGTTCGGGTTTTTAGCGGTCCATCGTGATGGAGTGTCGTGGAGATGGCTTGAGGGAGGTGCCTCTTTCCATGTGGAGGTTCTTGGGATGTATTTTCTTGTGTTTGTACCTTTGTAATGGTCTTTAAATTTTTTTTAAAATTGTGTAATTCAGTTCTGAATTTTTGAAAAAGATTATTTGGTTTAAAAAAAATCCAGATTCGTTTCATTGGATTCTTTTGTCGTTTTAAGTTTATAAACTCGGGTAATTCATTCCCAATTATCATTTTATGATACCCGGGAACTTGTGCCAGCCCGTGGGGATCGGGAACGCCCTTCGGGACATGTCACGGTTTGGGTTTGGTGCCAGTTTTGGCGGCGTCCAGATTCGGTTCGTGACAATTTATTTGTGATAAAATATTTATAGAATTATAATAAAATAATAAATATCATATGTACAAAGTATTATCAATAAATACATCATTATTATTAATATTTAATGGTGGTAATTGAAAAATGAACGACAATGGTTTGGGGGGTTATAGTCCACCGTACACACAAAGGATGATTTTGTAATCCATTT
This sequence comes from Viscum album, assembly GCA_963277665.1. NCBI lineage: Eukaryota > Viridiplantae > Streptophyta > Magnoliopsida > Santalales > Viscaceae > Viscum > Viscum album. The sequence goes on from OY728141.1 coordinate 1,600,535,472, forward strand.
TATGGAAGTGTGTGATTTTGTAATTCATAAACTAATAATAGAAACATATAAGTATATTTAATATAATGAGTTTATTATATATTCTTGGTATAATATGTATTTGATGTTTTGGATAATGAAGTAAAATAGAAACACTTTTAGAAGAACATTACCTCTTCTTTGGGTATCATCATTTGGTTTTTCCTAAAACCATACTAGTATAGATTTAAAAAATATATAAGTCTTCTAGTATGAGTATAGGTATGTTTGTGAGTAATTTGGGAAGTTAATGTGTAAATAAAGGTGGTTTTAATGTGTGTATAAGAAGGGATATGGGTGGTATTTTATAAGTGGTGTGAGTGGTACAGTTGTAATTTTTTTTGAAGGAGTGAATTCCACCCACATTTTTTCCTTGTCACAAGGACCCAATAATCCTCCATTATTGATACTATAAGTTATAAGGTATATAAATAGCCATAAATTTGGTTTTTAACATGTTTTGGTTCATTTTTACAACATATTTTCTAGGCTTCACTATAAAATAAACATGTTTTCTCTTTAATAGCTCTAATTATTTTTATCTATTTTCACTAACCATTTGGTAAAACATTAATTTTACCATATTATAAATTATAAATTTTATTGATTAAATATATGGACTATATTTTCCAAAAGTTAATCTACATTTATTGAAATAAATAATTTAATTTTAATCCCGCAGACATGGTGAGAAAGTAGGTTTTTCAAGTGAAATTGTTCATAATTTTACAATATATTTATTTAAAAATTCAATATGAAAATTATTAAAATAACCTAAATTGTATTAATATATGTATTATTTTAATATTTTTACTCTTAAACCAGTTATAAATTTTTTAGAGGAAAAATAAATTTTCAATTAACATTCAGTATTTTTTACTATTCATCTAAAAAATGAATCTTCTCATAAAAATACAAAAAATTCACCCTAATATAATTTTGATATTACCAATTCAAAGGTGTGGTTTTTTTATTCAAATAGTGTTTTAAAGGTGTTAATATTTAATTTTAAATTAAGTGTACATAATGTGAAAAAACAATGTTTTGTTTAAACCTTGTGTTGCATGCATTGCAATCTAGCTACAAAATAAAATTTATTATAAAAGGAAAACATTTTTAAGTATTAGGGTTATAAAATAATTTTAATTTGTTTGTAATTTATAATTAATAAATATTTATCATAAATGTTTACACAATGTCGACATGGTGATTCTGTAAATAGTATAACAATAATGAAATTTATTTCAAAAACATTAAAAGTAATAGTGTTCGGGATATTTATAGTGTCTAAAAAAATTATAGATAAATATAATATTTTTTGTGTGAAATATTTATATTTTACTTTAAATTTTATACTGATGACACTGTAGTCAAAGTAAATGAATAGATCCCAAAAATTAAAATAATGATATTTTATAATAATAATTATCTTATTAAATGATTTATAATTCATAAGAAGAATATATTTACTCAATTGGATGGGATATCATTGTAAATTTAAACCTGGTGCATTTATTTGTCAATTTTCTTTTTATATTATCTTTATTGAGCCCTAATTAGTGGGAAACATTGGTATCACGGTAATCATTAAAAGGGTTAATGGGGGATAAAATAAAGTGATAAGGGTGAACACAATACCTAAACTTGTAAAAAAAAATTATGAGAGGATTTAGACTCATTATTCTATTATCTTTTAATTAAATTAATTTTTATCAAATTTTACATAAAAATTAATTTTTATTAAATTAATATTTTATGTAATTCAATGAGTTCCCCTACCCGCACTTATAAAAGGGAAACTCCTCTCCTCAATTACTCACACCTTTTTTGAACACTAGTTCATACATGAACTATAAAAATAAATTATCATCCTTCCTATACATTACCTAGAGTCTAGGGTCTCAAAATAATACCTACCTAGAATGCTTAAGGAGTATGCCAATGGTGGTTTTCCAAATAATAGGTATAAATCTAAATTGTGTGTTTTCATTTTTTATTTCTTCTATAGTAATTAAATCTTCTTAAACCATGATTAAATAATAAAATAAATATCTATTATATACATAAATTTCATTATGACTATAATAAAAAACATTTTTTTCTCATTTTCCATCAAATAGGGAACATAAACAATTTTCGTGCATATATGTGGATTACCACCTCTATGAAGCGATGAATTTTGGTTTCCATCACCACCTATCATAAATGATTATAATGAAGAATTTAAAGTATAAATAATATATTAAATACTAATTTATAATTATTTCAATATAATATATCTTCAATTTTCTTACTGTTATATCCTTTGAAGAATGATAATTTCATTCATGTGTACCTGTGGATTTACACCTCTAGGAAGGGATGTGATTATTTTTCATCACCAGATCACATTTATGGTACATATGTAGTATTTAAAAATATATTATGATATTTATTATATAGTTATTATTCTTAAAAGTTAAAATAATACTCACCTTCTTTCCCTCATGTTCATGGAAAAATGGAATCGTTACTCTTTCATATACACAGCCTTCCATCTCCAAGATTGTAACATAATTAATTTTTCATAACCATATATCATGGAAAGTTATGAATGAATAACAAATGTATAAAAATTATAATTGTGTCATTATTATTATCATATATATGATTTAGCAATTAACCCTTTGACATCAGTGAACATACTAAATATCTTTTCAAATTATGAACAGAACGACCTTAAAACACATGATGTGGCTATAATGGTTTAAGTAATTATATATGACATCATAATAAATGAATAATATGGTTTAATGTAAATTAATAAACCTGAATAATTTTTATTGAATAAAAAAATATTTTCTATAAGTTTATTATATAGTTGTTAAAGGACGTACATAGATAGTCTGGACTCAAGGTAAGTTATTTTGTCTCCATTTATCATCATTGAGGCGTGTTTTAATTTTGTGCACCCATTTAATTTTTTATGGTGCATATAATACCAATTTTACATGTAATATCGTAAATCCTTTATAAATCATTTTATTGTAAGTTACAATTAAAATTATTTTATCCAAGGGGTTTTGATAAGAATGTTACCAACTGAAAAGGAATTTTTGAACTCAATTTCCAATCATTGGGTTATAATTTTACTTCAATGACTTTGTAATTCCATGAATATGTGTGATATGACCACTAATGGTATTATGATATATTTACACCTATTTTGGGTGGTTATAAAATATTTACACATAATCACTTCATTGATTAGTTCTAACTTCATTAATATGATAATTGTAAGGATTATTCATCTCAATATTGTTTCTTAGCGACATGACTTATAATTTAAAACTACAAAATTTTATAGGATGTTTAATTTATATTGTGATACTATATATAAAATTTCTCTATTTTCATGATATTTGATGTTAATTTTATTTATTATATTTCATGGGATATTTACTCAAACGTTATTAAATTTTTAAGTGTTTTCATGGTCTCAATTTCAATTCATTGATATATAACTCATGTTGTTCATCATAGTGTATTTTTATTGTTTCCTTATTTCCTCGTGAATGTCTCTTAATATATTATTTATTAAATTTTATGGTTTCCTAAAAAAATTAAATTTCCTTCACTCAATGGGTTTTTTATTCAAGTATTACCCAAGATTCAAGGGTTTCACATTAAAAACTTACATCAATGAGACATGCATTGACTGGTGTACCTATATTTTCTTATATATTGTATACATTGGTTAATGAAATATAATATAATAAATATTTTTATACTCATGGTATTTTATGGTCCTTATGTAATTTTTTTAAATGTATTTTCGTTTTAAAAGTATGTATGATGTTTTTCAATAAAAAAATTTTTTTAATGTTTTTCATGACTTTTAACCAAAATCTACATCCATGTTATTTATCATATTTCGACATTAAATGTTAAAAAAAAATTATTTCTTAACTATATTTTCCATAAACTTTAAATTTTTCTGAAAATTTCATAAAATGAAATTTATAAATGTTTTCCACGTGGTTCAAATTATACACACTTTTAAAAAGTATGAAAATTATGTTTAATTTTAATGTTTATAAAAAGAATATAATTTCTCACCATTATAATTGGCCTTTTCTATGAATATTTGTTTTTTTTCATGGTTATTTGAAATATTTTTTAGTTTTTTTATAAATATTTATGAGAAAATAGTAATTTTCCCACATTTTAAAAAGAAATGTTTTAAGTATTCCTTTATATGTATTTTTATGTATGTAAAATTACATTGATTCTTCATTTGCTTCACTGGGATTATGATCTTATCATCACATCCATATTATTTCTCTAGATGTAATATAAGGATCATTTAAAGGATTTTATCATGAAACCTATTTCATTTCCACAAGTTACAGAAGCTGTAATTAAATGATAGTTGTTTTCAAGGTTTTTATGTTGAAAATCATAATATTCTAAATTTTTTATTCATGAATAGTACAAGGACATTAATGGTCATAATAGGGGAACCAAATACATCTTATATGATGTGTGAGAATGGTACATCTTATAAGATGGATGATCCTGATATAGCTTATACAATCAGTGAGCTCAATATATCTTTATAATGCCTTTGGTAATTATCCTGATATTTAAAGAAAATAATAAGGGAGATAACGAGGGAGGTTTCTCCTATTGATTTAACTGAGAAACAATTATTTCTAAAATGAGTGGACATGGGTTATCAGTATAATTATCCATGATATGGACATGTTTTTACTATGCATTCTATGAGTTTTAATGGTTCATTTTATGAATATTGACATCACATAGAATGTGATTATTGATTATTATGACTCTTTCCTTTATTATTTTTTAATTTTGTGTCTTAGTATTTATGATACAAATTTTATAGTTATGAATTCTGTTATTTTATTTTCATGTGATTCGATGATTTCATCATACACTTATGATCAACTTATGCTCATAGATGATATTCAATTGTTAATTATTTTGTTTAATCTTACTAAGCATTTGAACTCAACCTTCATATATTTTACTTTTCCTAGGTTGTGAAGAAATTTTTTAAGTGATTTATTCCTAATAATGTTATTAGATATGAATAACATAGTGGGAGATGATATAGATTTTTATTAATTAGTTTCTTATATATCCAAGTTTCAATGTAAGTACTTTTCATAATTCTCAATATCTCTAAACCTAAAAGTTCCTTGGTGATGTAAGTGATTAAATAGTTCTATTTTATGTTATATGTTTTGAAGGATTAAAATTGAGACAAATTTATCATTATCATATCAATAAATGTAATGTTCGTTTTTTAAAACCACATCTAGGAGTACAGGTTAGGTGTTGTTATAATGTAATCACGTGAGAAGATATATGTATAACACTTTTTAACTTTTAAATGATATAGACTTGTTATTTCAACCATCAAAAAAGTTTATATAGCTTTATAATGTGGATGAATTGACATTTGATTCCTTTATGTATGAGACACTTCGATTGTGTTGTGCTTTTTTGTATATATTACCTTAGTTTATATTTTGAATTGATGTACTTAATGAATTATATGATGTAAATTTTTATGGAAAGTTCAACTATAATATAGAAATAGGGTGAATGTTTATACTCAACCCAGTCACAATTAGAGGGATAAAGTATCTTATTTTATTTTCATTATTTATTAACAAATTTCCTAGATCATGGATTGGAAAAAATTGAAATTAAATATATATATATATAATGGATTAGTTCTGTGTGGTCAAAACCATTGCGAGTTTTAAGGATAGTGTAGATTGGATGAGTCTTGTAATAAGCCCAGTGTTGTTGACTATAAAAAAAATATAGATTCAGGGGTAATACACATCCTTTACTCTTTACATTTCATGTAAGTGTGGTTCATGGATTGTTAATGTTGGTTTATGGGATGTTACATGATGTATAAATATTTGAGGTTAAATAATAAAAAGTGGATGTGTTTTTAGTGAAAACCATACCCCGATATTTATATCTCTTGTAAGTGGATTAAACCCCTTGTAAATCCTTAATATTGTGCATTTTTAAATGTTTCATCCTCTAAGGTTTTTTATAAACCCTAAAACTGAAGCACCTCCCTCTTTCATTCTAGGTGATAAATGTCTCCCTCACTTAGGGTATTTAGAACCCTTCAACCAAGGATTGATTCTTGCCTTCACCTTCGATCTGTGGTGACATGAGTTGATCCAAGGTTCGTTCTTCCTTCATTTTCTTGAGGTTTCCCTCAGTTTTACCATTTTTTTCTCAGGTTATTCTCTCCATGTTATTTCTCTTGATCTCTATTATTTAAAATGGGGTTTCTCATAGTTATTATTGGTGGGGTTGTTCTGTGATATCTATATACAGAAGTAGTTCTTATAGGAGAGGTGATCAGAGATCCATTACATAGTATGTTTTCATGTGATGAACATTGATAATTTTTTAGGTAGGGGCCTCATTACTTTTTTATCTATTTTACATGATATCATAAATTGATCATGATTTATTGACGCACACCTATCATGGGTTTGGAAAAAACATTTATTTACTATGTTAAAATATATTATATTGGCTAACCTAGGTTGTCTCCCGATGTGGAGTGCACACAAAATAGTTTGTCAATTTTTATTTAGAGAAAACATTGGTTGTTTTTGAAATTTTCTGGTTTTAAAATCAAAGAGAGAAAAGAAACAAAATGAAGAAATTTAAAAAAAAAAGATTCAAGAAATATATATATTTAAAATGATCTAAAAACTATTTTATGAGATGTGTTACCAATTCGGGGTCGGTTTTATAATTGCAATGTTATCCTTGTTCTATTAAATTCAATCCTCTTCTGCTAAGTTGATTTAAGTGAGATTCCATAATTACTTCAACTCACTTATTTTGTTAAATGATTTATCAAAATTATATTTTGGTATACACTTCTTCCTTTGTGTGATAGAGTTGTAGTGAACACCCCCAATTATATAAGGCAATTTCCCATCAGGTATTGTTTATCCTAAATAATCCTGAATATTCACCACCCCTCCTACACGTACTAGTGATCGCTAGGTACATCACCACTAAGCCCTGATATTTTTTCTATAGAATATATACCATAAAATAATAGAGGGAGAAAATTTATCATTTATAAAAGAAATAATAACAATATAATAGAAAATAAAATACGATCGCATAAGATATTAAATTCTATTTTTAGAATTTGAAAACAACTTCGTAGAATAGAGAGAGATTTTTTTCAATCAAATGTAAGAACTAAAATCATTAAAAATATAAAAACTTCCCTCCCACAATCACCTCATATGTTTACCCAACCATGTTAAGGGTAATTGATATGAAAGAGGATGAAGAAGGCATTATGGAACATGAAGAACAAAAGGGAGAAATGAAGAACTCAAAAAATAAATCCTCCAGAATATGTCTTCCAGACGTTCTCTTCGGTTCTGCCATCTCTTTGCCGAATGTTACCGAGTTCCCTTCATATAGAATGTTGGGAATAGAGTTTTACATCTACCCTCAAAATATCAGAGCCATTGGAGCCGTTTCAAGGAATTTATGGCCGCCTAAATGTAAGAGACTTTTCCTAGATGTCAAAAACTATTCCACCCACACTTCTTTGACCATTGAATTGGCGGCCTTAATAAATTAATTTATTACTGATGTTTTGTGATCCTCTTCAATTTATAGTAATATATAGAACCCATCTAGAACCACGTCATTTGGAGGCCGGTTGGCGGAGATATGATTCTTTTAATGAGTCCTGGTCCATTCTGCCAGCCAGAAGAGCTTTTCACATAGACCGAATTCTTTTGGCTTGTGGAAGTTCGAATTGGAACATGGTCCAGAAGAATAATTTGTATCCAAGGAACCATTTCATCCTAAAAAAGGGAATCATGTGAATGAGATGAAAAATTTAGGAGTTATGATCAAAATACAGAGGCAACATAAATCTGTTTAATGTCCAGAATTAACCATTTTTCACATTTAAGCTAAAAACTCACCAAAAGTCATAAAATGATGAAAATAAGATCAAATTGATTAATGGGAAGGGATTAAATCATTTAAAAACATATTTATAGATATGAAAATATGATGTCTGTCAATTCCCCCACACTTAGTACTTGGACTCCTGGACAAGTAAACATCGATATTAAATCAAAGAAAATTTTAAAACACAAATCCCTGTGATCCAACAATTTATCACCTAGAACCAAAAAATATCATGCCTCATAAACAAACATTATTACAAGTTATCAATTTATATCATTAAATATATTTCCTCTTCATTTATTCTTCCAATTACACAAAACACTTACCTAACATGCATTTTTTTCCTCCTCAAACAAATATCAATTTTTCAACAATGTGTTTCTCATCCAATACTCATGCAAGGGTCACCATAGGCTTGATAAATTCCTACATCTCCACCCAATGTGAGTCAAGAGCATATGTTTATCATGAGGACTTTATAAAGGTTGTTTTGTGTCTTTACGTTGGTAGTATTTAGATGTGAATAAATTATGTGCCTGAATAAGGAGTGCTTGGCTCTTTTTGAACAAAAATTGCATTATTCTAATTTTTACTCAAGTGCAGTCTCCTCTGCACTCCCCTTTAGAGTAAATCAGCTCCAACATAATGGAAAATCAGTGAAATTATACACCATTAATCATTTTAGTAGAAAATTTTTCAATCATCTTAAACATGATTTTTCTTGAAAGCCCCAGAAAAGGAACAACTTTCCTTTCATTATAAGCTCTAGAAAGGCACAACTTCTTTTACATGAAAGTTCCAGATAAGGAAAAACTTTTAACATAATTATTTTTTTCAATATCAAGCACATATATTAAACATTTTATTATCCACACAAATTATCTCAAAATTAGGTATCACAACACAAGTCAACCTCCCCCTCACTTAAGTTCAACTAGATCATGCAATTTCACTTTAAGAGCAAGTTGGATAAGGAAAATTGGATTGTAATATGGCTAACCTAATAGGTTTTTCATGGATTATATGGGATACAAGGATTAAATGTATAAGGTGGGACGTTATAAAAAGTATTATCTTTAAAATGGGGCTTTAAAATCAAAGAAATGCCTCAATCATTTAAAACAAATGCACCTCAAACCCTCATGTTTTAACAGAAATAAATCAAATTATGGTTAAATCAAGCATGGTAGGGTTCTCTAAAGAAGTGAGGTAAATGAAAAGAATATGAAAATTAGGTTTATAAGCCTCATAGGAAAGTGATTTCAAATATAAGGACAGTGATATGTGGCATGAGATTCAAAATTCTGAGTACTTTTCATGAAATTCATAAAGAATTGAACTTTAAACAAAGTCATTTTCAGCATTCATTTAAGCTCAGTTTCATGGAATAAATTGTTTCACTCAAGGAAATGGGTTTTAAAAATAGCAATGAGATTCATTTTAGCTCAATATTTTTAGAAAAATAGAAAAATTTGAAAAAGAAACACACATATTGACTAAAAAAGTTTTTTTAAATAAGAAAACAGACAACAAATGAAAATAATAACTACAAAGGTTCCCTCACCCACACTTAAATGATGTAATTTCCTAAATGAATTAAATTGGATTAAACATGTAATATGATTTAAAATTGAATCATAGTAATAAAGAAAGTGTTAAGGAGAGGTAAAACTTAATGGATTTATTGATAAACGGGTTGGAGGAGTATTATCCCCTCCACTGGATCTGATGGAATGGTCCCAAGGAATTTCTTCAAATGATGCCCATTAACAGTGAATGATTCTTCATTGGATCCTTCATAATCTGCACAGAACCAAAAGGATATAAATGAGTAATTATGAATGGACATTCCCATATGGAACGATGTTTACTTGGCATCATCTTGAGTCTTGAGTTGAATAACAGCACAGTGTCTCTAGGATGGATGTTTTTCGGTTGGATCAACTTTTCATGACCCACTCTTGTCCTCTCTTTGTAAATCCTGGAGTTTTCAAAATCCTCCCTTTAAATCTCTTCTAGCTCATTCAACTGTAATCTTCTTTCCTTCCCAATGCTTTCAAGATCCAAATTTATCTTCCTCATAGCCCAGTATGCCTTATGTTCCAATTCCACAGGTAGGTGAAAACTTTTCCCATAAGTCAAAATATATGGACTCATTCCAATTGGGGTTTTGTAAGATATATTGTAATCCCATAATGTGTCTTCCAACCTTTGGCTCCAATCCTTCCTATTTGGATTAACAGTCTTTTCCAAAAGTCCTTTGATTTCCCTATTGGACACTTCAGCTTGTCCATTCGTCTATGGATGATAGAGATTTGATGTTTTATGATGCACCCCATATTTCTTCAGCAAAGAATCTATTCTCCTATTGAATAAGTGAGTCCCTTGATCACTAATTATTGGTCTAGGAACTCCAGACCTACAAAATATGTTAGTCCTGACAAAATCACAAACCACTTTAGCATCGTCAGTCCTTGTGGCTTTTTCTTCCACCCATTTGGAAACATAATCAATAGCAAGCAAGATATAATAATTTCCAAATGAAATTGGAAAAAGGCCCCATAAAATCTATTCCCCAAATTTCAAATATTTCACAAAAATTAAGTGGTTGTTGGGGAATTTATTTTCTCTTTGAAATATTTCCAGAAAACTGACATTTTTCACACATTTTACAAAATTCATGGGCATCTTTAAAAAGGGCGGGACAATAAAATCCCGATTATAAAACCTTACTTGTTGTCCTTTGAGGTCCAAAGTGGACTCCACAAGCTAATGTGTGGCAAAACTCAAAGACATAATTAATTTCACTTTTAGGAAAACATATTCTTATTACTTGTTCATTGAAAATCATCCAAAGAAATGCATCATCCCAGATATAATATCTAGATTTAAATTTCATCTTAATAATTTGGTGGGAATTTAAATGATATGGGACTTGATATGTTACCAGATAATTGAACATATTGTCATACCATAGAAACTCACTATTTATGATGTAGATTTGTTCTCTGGGAATCTCATCATTAAGTGGGATCGGGTTTGGAATTTCTCCTTCAGCGGTGTGGGGTAGTCGACTTAGATGATCAGCCACCAGATTTTCACTTCCCTTTTTATCTTTAATTTAAAAATTGAACTCTTGTAAGAGTAGTATACATATTACTATCCTTGTATTTGCATCCTCCTTCTTCATTAAATACACGAGAGCTGCATGGTCAGAAAAAACAAAAACTTTAGTACCAAGAAGATATGATCAAAATTTATCTATTGCAAAGACAACTACAAGGAACTCCTTCTCGGTGGTTGTGTAGTTTATTTTTGTGGCATCCAAGGTCCTTGATGCATATGATATTAATTGATTATTTTTTTCAATTATTTGTGATAGAGCTGCTCACACTGCTTGGTTGGATGCATCAAAAAGCAACTCAAAAGGGTAATCCCGGTTGGGTGGTTGCATTATCGGAGGTGTGATCAACCTTTGCTTCAGTTCATCAAATGACTTCTTGAATGCATAATCAATATTAAATTCAGATTCTTTAAGTATTAATATTGATATAGGGAGAGAAATATTACTAAAATCTTTGATGAATCTTCTGTAAAATCTTGCATGTCCTAAAAATGACCAAACATGTTTTAAAAAAGTTAGATATGGTAAGGAATTTATTACTTGAACTTTTTATTTATCAACCTCAATCCCTTTTTTTGAAATTATGTGTCCCAAAACTATTCCCTTTTCAACCATGAAATGAAATTTTTTAAAATTTAAGACAAGATTCTTTTGAATGCATTTTTTCAAAACTTTTTCCAAATTTCTTAAGCAACGATCAAATGAATTACCAAAAACTGTGAAATCATCAAGAAATACCTCCAGGAAGTCCTCAATATGATCTGAGAAAATACTCACCATACACCATTTAAATGTACCTGAGGTGTTGTATAGCCTGAAAGGAATCCTTTTGTAGGAAAATGTACCAAATGAACAGGTGAAGGTTGTCTTATCTTGGTCTTATGGTGCGATCGGTACCTGAAAGTATCCTGAGAATCCATCTAAAAAATAGTAATGGGTTTTTCCAGCTAACCTACTAACATTTGATTGATGAACGGAATAGTGAAGTGGTCTTTTCGGGTAACATGATTAAGCTTTCTATAATCTATACAAACTCTCCATCTATTTGGTACTCTCATGGGGATCGATTCATTTCTTTCATTTTTGACAGTTGTTAGGCCGGTTTTCTTTGGTACTACATGAATAGGGCTAACCCACTAAGAATCAGATATTGGGTAAATGATGTCATCTAATAGAAATTTCCCTATCTCTTTCTTGAAAACCTTCATGATTGTGGGATTGAGTCTTCTCTGAAGTTGTCTAACTTGTCAGGAATCACTTTCTAAAAATATTATATGAGAACAGACCTTGGTATTGATTCCAGGTGTATCACCTAAAATCCATCCTACATCTTGGACATTACTTTTGATTAGGTCAATTAGAGTTTCCTCTTGTGAATGGGATAGGTTATTTGCAATTATTACTGGTAATTTTTCTCCATCCATTAGGTAAGCATACTTCAAATCACTTAGAAATGGATTAAGTTCAAGACATGGAGTTTGTTCAAGGGATGACATTGAATTAAGGTTTCCTATTCCAAGGGCTGGAATCTCCAGAATCAACTCATTTTCATTTAACAAATCATCAAAAAAAATTAGATTTTACCTCATCCTCTAACATGATATTAGAATTTTTAGGTTCTTGGGAATTGTAATTTTCAAATGAATAATGTTCTCCTAATGATAAGAAGTCAAGAAGAATACATGAATCTTCAATTGGTTCTATACATTCTTCATGGGAGATCACATAAAGTGAGTTATTACTGGAAGGATGCTTCATTGCATCAATAATGTTGAAGTGTACTGTACTATATCCAAGTTCCATTGGGAGTGTTCCTTCATGGAAATTGGTGATAGTGCTTGTTTTTTTAAGGAAGGGTTGCCCTAGAATGATGGGAGAGGGGCCTGAAGCTCTGTCTTCTTCCATGGTAAGGACATAAAAGTCTTCTGGAAAAATCAATCCACTTACTCCAACAAGTACATCTTCTATAACTCCAGCTGGGAAAATGGTGGATCTGTTTGCTAATTGGACCACCACTCGAGTTGGTTTTAGTTCTCTGATCTGCAAGGATGAAAATAGTGAGTGAGGAATAACATTTATTAAAGCTCTTAGATCACATAATGCATTAGTAAAATTTAAAGAACCAATACTGCAGGGAATAGAGAATGTCCCTGGATCTTGACATTTTTGTGGTATCATTGATGTGATCAGTGTTGGGACACTTCTTCCTAAGCTGATTCTCTCATTTCCATCCAACCACCTTCTTTTAGTGCATAAATCCTTCAAAAATTTTGCATACATTGGGAATTGTTTGATTGCATCTAGTAGTGGGATATTGATCTAAACTTTTTGAAAAGTTTCCTGGATTTCTTTTTGAATTATCCCTTCTTCAACCTTCTTTTACTCAACTAATGCTGATGGGAATGGTTCTTGGATATCCTTTCTCCCCCTTTGTTGTTTTTCCAATGGTGTTTATGGCCTTTACTTTCTAAACATGATTCGTTCTCCTTTGTGTTTTAGTCTAATTCTTTTGGATGGATGTGTTTTTCTTCATTAGGGTTCTTAGAATCATCATCCTCACTTTGTTCAAGTGATATTATCTCTTTTCCACTTTGTGTTGTAATGGCGCGCACGCTTTCTTTGGGATTTGAAACTGTTTGTCCTGGGATTTTTCCTTGATTTTTGATTAGAATATCCATAAGGTTTTCAAATTTATTATCTAAATTTTTCACTGTCTTATTTAGATCCTTAATATCCATTTATTGTCAATTCTTATGAGAACATTTTGAAGGTTTTTCAAATTATTTTTGCTGGTATGACTCTTTATAGGGTTGTTGGAATGGTGGAGGATTCTGGTTTTTCTGCTACTGGAATGGAGGTTGATTTTGTTATTGATTTTGAAATGGAGGCCTATCCTGGTTATATCAGAATCCATATCCTTGTTGGGGTTGACATGGTTGATTAGACTGGATTTTCCGTTCTTGATAGGCAGCTGCACAATTTTCAGTCCCCTGCACTTCTGGACATTGATCAGTGTAATGATAACTAGAAGATCATAAACCACATACCTGATTCATGCCTTGTTGTTCCTTCACTTTGTTCACAGAAAGTTGTCTCATGACACTATTAATTTCCTTAAGTGTTGCTTCAATTAAAGGTGAGGATGAATCAGAAGTTCTTACCTCATGGATGCCTCTAGTGCTCATACCTCTAGTTCAGAATTGCTATGAGTTTCGCACAATCTTATCAATCAGGCCTCTGACATCTGCTAGTGAATTGTCGATCAGGGCTCCTCCAAATGAGGAATCTAGTAAATTTCGATCATTGTCGAGAAATCCTTGGTACAAGAACACAATAAATTGGTTCTATTCCATTTCATGGTGTGGGAAGCTTGCACAAAGTTTCTTGAAACGTTCCCAGTATTCGTAGAGAGTCTCTCCAGTCGATTGATGTATGACATAAATTTCATTTTTTATTGTTGTACTCCTTGATGTAGGTAAGAATATCTATAAGAATCTTCTTTTGGGATCTTCCAAATCATTTATCTCCCCTAGTTGGAGATTTTACATCCATTCTTTTGCTACACCCTCAAGTGAGAAGGGGAATTCCCTCCACTTTACTTACTCTTATGCGACTCCCCGGGTTTTGAAGCTGGATAAGACCTAGGTGAACTCTTGGATGTATCAATTTGGGTCTTCACCTGTAAGACCATGAAATTATGGTAGCACTTGAATTATATTAATTAATAGTTCAACATCATTTTCTATGTCAGAGATAGTGAGTTGGATATTTTGATTAGCAAATTGAGGTGTGCAAAGATCACACAGAGTTTCATTGGGATTATTAGTCATTATTGTAGGTTCAGAGTGATCACTTGAAGTATCACTTGAATCCGTGAGGTGTATTTCTTCAAACTCCCTTTTAAATTTTTTTTCCCTATTGAGTTATTGTACGATCAATTTCGGGATCAAATTTAATTAAAGGGTTATTTGAACTACGGGTCATTCAATAAAGTTTTTTAGTTTTTTATGTTTCGAGGCACTTTATCCCCAGAAAAGGCACCAAGTTTGACACACACCTATCGTGGGGTGTGGAAAAAACTTTTATTTACTAAGTTAAAATATAGTATAGTGGTTAACCTAGGTTGTCTCTCGATGAAGAGTGCACACAAAATAGTTTTTCAATTTTTATTTAGAGAAAATGTCGAGTGTTTTTGAAATTTTTTGGATTTAAAATCAAAGGGAGAAACAAAATAAAAGAAAGAAATTGAGAAAAATATTCAAGAAAAATATATAATTAAAGTGATTTAAAAACTATTTTATGATATGGGTGATCAATTCGGGGTCAGTTTTATAATGGAAATGCTATCCTTGTTCCATTTAATTCAATCCTCTTCTGCTAAGTTGATTTAAGTGAGATTCCATAATTACTTCAACTCACTTATTTTGTTAAATGGTTTAACAAAATTCTATTTTGGTATACAATTTTTCCATTGTGTGATAGAGTTCTAGTTAACACCCCCAATTATATAAGAAAATTTTCAATCGGGTATTGTTTATCCTAAGCAATCCTGAATATTCACCACCCCTCCCACACGTACTAGCGATCGCTAGGTAATTCACCACTAAGACCTGATATGTTTTCTATCAAATATAGACCAGAACCTAATGTAGGGATAAAAATGATCATTTATCAAAGCAAAAATAACAACAGAATAGAAAATCAAATACGATCGCATAAGATAATAAATTGTGTTTTTCGAATTTGAAAACAACTTCACAAAAGAGAGAGTGATTTTATTCAATCAAATGTAAGAACTAAAAGCATTAAAAATATGAAACCTTCCCTCCCCCAATCAACTCATATTTTTACCCCACCATGGTAAGTTTAATTGATATGAAAGGGGAAGAAGAAGGCATTATGGAACTTGAAGAACAAAATAGAGAAATGAAGAACTCAAAAAATAAATCCTCCAGAATCTTTCTTTTGGAAGTTCTCTTCGGTTATGCCATCTCTTGGCTGAATAAGGCCGAGTTCCCTTCTTATAGAATGTTGTTAATGGAGTTTTCCATCTACCCGCAAAATATCAGAGACATTGGAGCCGTTTCATGGATTATATGGCCATCTAAATGTATGATACTTTTCCTGGATGCCAAACACTATTCCACCAACCCTTCTTTGACCATTTTATTGGTAGCATTAATGAATTACTTTATTCCTGTTGTTTTTTGGTCCTTTTAACCTTCTAGTAAGATGTCGAACCCATCTAGAACCACATCATTTGGAGGCAGTTTGGCTGAGATATGATTCTTTGAATGAGTCATGGTCTATTCTGCCAGCCAGAACATCTTTTCACATTGACCGAATTCTTTTGTCTTGTTGAAGTTCAAATTTGAACTTGGTCCAGAAGAATAATTTTTACCCATCAAACCATGTAATCCTACAAAGATGAATAATTAAAATTTGATGAAAAATTTAGGAGTTATGATCGAAATACAGAGGTAGGATAATTCTGTTTAATGTCCAGAATTAACCATTTTTCACATTTAAGCTAAAAACTCACCCAAAGTCATAAAATGATGAAAATAAGATCAAATTGATTAATGGGAAGGGATTAAATCATTTAAAAATAAATTTATAGATATGAAAATATGAGCTCTGTCATTTATATCTTTGTATAAAAATGAAATTGGTGTAATAATTATTGAATTTTATTAAAGAAAATGGATAGTGAATGCATGTTACTGATGATGTTTCTTTATACCATGAAAGTGGTTTGCTTCAGGATTTTCTATATTTTTTGATACCTACGAATTTCTTGTCATCATGTTTTTTACTACGGATTATCATTTTTTCTTGATGTAAAATAGTAAGGAACATAAAGCGGGAATTAATTTATTGTTAATTTGATTATGAAATTAAAGTGGCATGTTTGTAATCTAGTGGTTGATGTAATTTGATGATAATAAAATTAATGAAATTTTATGTTTTATTTAAAATTATCTTACATATGATTAATGGAATTGAAAAATAAATTTTAATCATATTAATGATTATTGATAAAGTATTTAATTAAATGTTAATGATTTGTAATGAAAGGCATTTGGGTGTTGTTGTTCTAGTCATGTTCTAATTGTTGGGAGAACCCTCCACTTTTCCTTGTGGTCCTTCTCATTGTGGTTTCTATTAGAACTAGTTAAGAGTGACTGTTAAATTTAAAGTTCACACCTATTTTGTGTTTTCATTTTCGTTTTTTAGTTTCGATCTCAAGTATGATCCCTCATTTGACTTAGTAACTTTATAAGGGAAGAAATTTTTTATGGTGGGGTGAATTTTCACACCCTAACCTTCAAATTTTAATTATTTTAATTATTTATGACCTTTTTTATTGATACCAAGTCGTGCATGGATTAATTTTAAAATTCTCAAACAAAAAGGGGTCATGTGCATGGGGTTTTCATGGTTAGGTGCGACTATACAACAACCATGTGTGAGGGTATATCATCAAGCTAGTGTTGTTTTTCATGGTTTGAGAATATTTTGATCAACCGTGCACCTATTAGAAGGTTACCATTTAATGGTTACTAGCCTTGGAAGTGTCCAGCGCATAGTTAGCGTATAGCTTGGTAAACCATGGCCAAAGCATTCGAATCACCCAAAATATTAAAATTAGGTTTTTATTTTTCTTCATTTATTTATTTTTCACTCATTTCTATCCTCCTCCTCCCCCTATACATCACTCAACACCCCTACCTTTCTCCTACATATCTACATCCAATCCCTTGCCCGCCTTGCGGCCTCCTCCTATGGCCGATTTCCACCAGATTTATTTCGGATTCTTAGGCACCATCTCAAGGTAATCCTTTATCTCCCGTTATCTCCCCTATTTTGTACGACATTTCTCCTCCTCATCACCCCATTTATTTCAGATATACCCTTCTATTTTAGTTAATCCAATTTATTATTTTTATCTTGTTTTTATTTTTTTCAATGGGTCTCTCAGATCAGCTTTGGATGTCTTTCAGCATCTGCTTCTAAAAGTGAATCCTTTCATACCATTTTGACTTGTTTGTCATCGTTTTGAGGTATGTTTCCTTTTATATTTTCATTTTCTCCTTTTCTAATTGGGTTTTTTATGATTATTGAGTACCTAATAATTTTATAGTGTGTCTTGAACCTTGTTGGGATGGATTCTTTCCACCGTCGTCAAAGGCATTGGGTTTCACGTTGATTTTGGTGCGTTTTGGACCATCATTCACGAGGGTGACCTGCACACACATGCTAGGGTAAGGCATGTATATATATATATATGTCCTATTTATACGTATTCCATCCTAGGGAGGGAAATATGTAAAATTATTCTTGAGGTATTTTTATATATATATATATATTCATGTGTGTGTTAGTTTAGCTTATTGATCCAAGTTGTCATGGTAAAATTCGTCAAGTGTCGAGGAATTTTGGCTAAGTCTTCTTCTTCTGGAGGTAGGTCCCCTATGACAAATACTTTAATTTTAATTCCTTAATTGCATGAATTTTTTAAAGAGAGTTTTTAATATTAAATATTTTATATATACTATGAAAAGTGACGGTGATGTTTGGTGTTGGAGTTTCCTTTATTATCATGATTCACCCTTAAGTTTTGAAATGTATTGTCTTCATTCAAATATGATTTTGAGATTTATTTAGAAATGTTAATACTATAAATTGTTAAAAGTGTTTTCTAAGATGGTTTTGGGTTTGTGGTGGGTATTTCCTAATGTTCTTTGTGTGTATATTAGTTGTGAAAGTTGATTTGAAAGAATATGAGTTCATATTTGATTCTAAAAAGGGTAAATTATTTCATTTGGTATGTTAGGAAAATTTCATGGGTTCCAGTGTAAACTTGAGGTTAAATGGTGAATTTTATTTCTTAACTTGGTTTTTTTGGCTTAGGTATGGTTTCATGTTTGTTTTAAAATGTTTGGTTCATTTTTTTTAACCAGGATATCCAATGGTTTTAAAACTAAAATGTGTTGGGTGAACATGTTTTCTAAATTAAAGATATTCCTTGTGAAGTAATTATGCATGTTTGGCACTTTAATATTGGATTGGGAAAATTTAAAATACCTCTCAAGTAATACCCCCTTGTTTATGAAAAATTATGTGTGTTTTAAATATGTGGTTTGGGATATATGCCTAATGAAGAGGATTGTGCATTATTGTGTGACGTAAAAAGGGGGATGTGCTCATGGAGATAGATTTGTGGTGATAGGTTGGATGAGTTTTTTGGTAAATAAATTATATATACATATATTGTTTTTCAACAAAAATTCAACACCACTTGAAATAGGGCACATAGAAAACCTAGGAATCTAGGTGGGTGGACTAGGACTAGTATACTAGTTGACTCGAAAGTGTCTTGTCCCAGATTTATATAGTATGATTTATGATTAAAACACCAACAAAACATGTGATATTTTTATAGTCCACTAGTTCCATGGTATATTCCCTCCTAGTGGCCCATGCATGAGAACACTATTGGTTGTGTTTCCTATGCCACATTTCACTGAGGTACGAGGTTTCTAGGGTCCCACTTATGCTACTTGCCTATGGAGATTACACATAGTACTCGTTTGTGACATGATACTTGTGATGTTGTTTTCTTTCCAGTTTTTTTCATACTTATTTACCATTTTATGAAAAGCATGTTTAATTCTAAAGAGATTAATTTCATTTTGAAATGTCCATCAATGCCTAAATTCTTTTTAGAGATGTGATGGGAAGAAAATGATTTTTCTTGAAAAATGGGAACTGGTCACATGAATTTGGAAATAATGAAAAAACATTATTTTATATGGTTTTTTAAACAAGCATGACATGGTTTTATTTAAAAAGGTAAGGCATTGGTAAAAGTTTAATCGGGCATTTCTACTAAATTTTAATACTCAAACCTATAACATTATTTTGTTTTTAGCTTTTGGTGATACTTCCTGCTTTGGTTCATTCCTGGAGAAAGTTTGAACTTATTGTAGGAGTTCAATCATGAGGTCACATGGATGTACATGTGAAGTTTTATTTCCTTTTTCCTAATACACTTTAGTTTCATTATTTTCTTTATATTTTTTATTTATTTATCATTTTTTATGTGCCAAATTATTCTTAAATGCCTTATATTGATTCTTGGAACTTCTTTCCAGCCCATGGGGATGAGGAAATCTCATTGGGAATTATCATGTATAGGCTCAGGTGATAGATCAGTTAGGGGCTCACTCAGGTTGGTTTGTGACAAGATAATTATAGGAAAATGAAATATGCCATTTTGTGGAGGTGGTAGTGCGCATTTACATAGACGGTGCTCTCATTTTTCATAGAATTAGAGAAGAGAATAAAATAAAAGAATTATAATTTTAAATCATAATTATGTTATAAATTTTATAATTATTCATTAAATAACTCTTTTGGACTATCTATGTAGAGTGTATATGAAAGGTAGAACCCAATATTCATAAAGGTGGTGGTCTGAAATATCATATTATGATGTTTCCATCTTATTAAATGATTGTATAGGAAGGTATAAAATATATATTCCATTAGTATACTAATATTTCAACAAATAAAAAAATTTATGTTATTATGGATTCTTGGATGTATAGTACTTGAAATTTGGGTTGAGGGAGTTGCATCGCCAATTTGAAGTTATCTATTGGTTGACTTCATGATGCTCTTTTGCTTTGTATTTTGGGAAGAAAAAAGTTTCTTGGATGTTGGGAGGAGGTTGAGAAGATACTAAGTTGAGGTTTAGTTACTAAATAGTTTTGGAATGAGTGGATAAATTGAGATAAGGGAAACTCGTTTTATAAGTAAGGGGAATCACATTTTTGTAAAATCTCCCTACTTTTCAATAATTTCATAACATTATTAAATCTTAATGGTTATAATAAAGTTCCATAATGTAGTGGGGAATATATAACGTCTATAATTCCTCCACCGATGATTGTCCAAAAATTTTTTAAGATGGTTTATCCTTTTTCAATATGTTAAATCCCTTTTACCCTAATTTACTGTTATCACGGTAACTCCATTTTTACATTCAAAACTAATTTTAATGGAAAAAATTGAAATTTCAAATATTTCAAAATTTTATAATGCTAATTTTGAATATGAAAATAATATTATAAAATTAAATTTTTTATTTTTAGATAAATTTATTTTAGTATTAGTGAAAATAACATGTAAAAACTCGTTTTTAGAAAAAGTATACTTTTATGCGTAAAATTAATGTGAAGGGTAAATTTTCCTTATCATCACTTTTCAAGTCAAAATTTTATTATGATAATTAATATCAAATTTTTGTGTATTTAAAAGAAATAAAAAATGATTTTTTTCTAAATTATTATTTAATTAAAAGAAAATTCTAAAAACTGTTTTTATTGGAAGTCATTATTTAAGTTCCTTAAATGTTAAAAATTGGATTATAAAATCAATAATTATATATTAAAAAATACAGAGTTTTACCCCATAAATATATATTAATTAAAATAAATTTTTTATAGTCTTCAAGTAATTTATTATAAAATTATAAAGAAGTAGTTTTGGTAAAAAAAATATTTTCTCTATTCAACAAAAAAATGACAATTTCTAAAAAGGAAAAATTATCCAAAGATAATATTAGTATTATAAACCCAATTAATGATGTTACATTTTTGAAAGAAAATTTAGAAAAATTTATGAATTTGAATTTTCAAAAAAATAATAAAATATAACGAAAAATATTTTTTAAGGGAAAATAACTTATCTATGTATTTACTATTTCTATCCTTATATCCTATAAAATAATATTCTAATTAGTGTTATTTTATTATCAATGAAATATATATTATTCATAACTTAGTTATAATTTATTTTGTTTCTGAAATTAATTCTCATTAAAATATAATTTTAAAAAAATCATTTTTAATTATTAGATGATCTTATTTGTTATCAAGCCACACTAATTGAATTTTTTCAACACATTTTATTTAAAATGATATGTATTTATACATATATTTCATAAATTTGTTACCTCTATTTATATCCTCAAATGTAATAAATACATTATAATAGTGACATAATGTTTCTTCATTTATTTGGTTCCATATTGTGTGTGAAGAAAGTTATTAAGCATGTTATTTATTTTAGAGAAAAAATATTAATACTAAAATTTGGGGGAATTATAGGTAACCTCTCCATATTATGATAAACATATAAAATTTTGTGAAATGAGAACTATTATGGATTATGAAATCCTCAGGGTTAAAAATTATACCTTATTAAGTAAGGTTAAGTAGAATTATCATTGGAAATCCATGATGTTCAATATATTGATCATGATTATGAAATTTATGACCAACATGACCATATAATTATTAATTTACAAACTATTCGTTCAATAAGATAACTACTTCTAAGAGAAACATATGTGTATTTCAATTTTCTAATTTTTTTAATCCTCACTACAAATACATTTATAATAAAAGGTATAATTTACTTTTGGATTTAATTTTTAGGATAATCAGCAATCTAAACAGCCATAATGCCAAATTTATACCCTCTAAAAACCTTCCAAATAAAAAATAGTTTCAGTCATAATAATCACAATTATAGTATCCTTCAATTAAATTCTAATAATCCATCCAAGAAAAAACCATCCTCTTAAGATAAAAAGCCATATCCAATCCCAGTCAAATATACACCTCTTCTGTTAATTGAACAAAGTTCACGAAAAATGAAGAAAATGAATTATGAGATTCAATACTTAAAATGGGAATTATAAATAATTTAAATTGTTATGGGACCTAATAAAAGTTGAGTTATTCCTTTACCAACCTTAGGGGAACAATCCAGTTTCACTTAATCCTCTACCAAACAACTCAAATCCTTGATTTTCTTGAGGCATTTGAAATCCAATGAGAACAAAAAACAAGAATTCTTAAAGAAATTAAGGATTATAACTTCATTGGTCATCAAATATAACTACCTTATAAATAATAGATATCTAATCTAAATGATGAATAACTAGTACCTTCCAAATAATATAGAAATCTTGTCCTTTCTTTTAAATAGCAATAGGATAATTCAAACTTAGCCTTATTGAAATAATGAGGGAAATATTATTTCAAGTTAAAATTAGTATCTCCCTTCTGAATGAAATATGAACCATAAAGTTATAATACATGTACCATTATTAATTTATGAACTTTTAAAAGTAAAATCTATTAGAAAATCCTCTTTCTTTTGGATGGTAATCTATAAACCATCATCTAAAGAACGAGCCCATATAAATTTATGGATAACTATTATTCATAAATAATTGTTAAACTATGAGATAAAGAGGTTTTTGATAAACTAGTTGATCTACGTTCCAAATATAAATACATTTCATTTTCCATGTGTTGTTTCTTTGAGATTAAGGTGCTCAAAACATCATCTTTTACTTCCAAACTCACTAGTTTTAATGTTTGAGTAGCTACGGTTATCATAGAAGATGTTTTGGTAAATATTAAAAAATTTATTTACGGTAAAACATCATTTACCATGATGATAATTCCATATTAGGTCCCAAACAAAAAAAAATCTTTTCATACATGTTATTCCCTTCTCAATAATAATTAACTCAGACATAGGAATATGGAATGGGAACATGACTATAATTGTCAGGGATATGAAATTTAATCCCGACATGTATAATGAGAGGTCAAAAATTGGTGTAAATGAGGAGGTAAATGAGGTGAATTGGTTACTGAATATTGAAATTAAACTTGTGGAATACATTGTAATTATTGAGGGATGTTTATGTAATTATGAGATTGATTTACTTTATTCATGTGATGGAAATGTCACCCAGTGGATTTAATACTTATCAAACTACATTTGTGATGTTTTTGGGGATAAATAATTAGGGGACATCTTTGAGAAATTTTAAAAATTGATCTATACTAATTATTATCATTAATCCACCCATTTTGGAGGATAAAAATTATATCATAATAAACAAATTCTTCATTAATTTTCTAAAATAGAAATCATGTCTAATTCTAAATCCCATAGTATCTTAAGTAACTTTAAAAAACCTATGCTTGAACTCAATGTCCAACCATCCTCACATAATAATTAATACATTAGGGATAACTAGACCCTTATTATTTTAATTTCTTAGTATCTCAAAGCTAACAATGATTTAATGCTTATCTATGTCTTAAAAATGAATATAAATTCAATTAGTTAGAAAATTTATGATATTCCATGTATTTTCCCAATCATTGGGAACTATAGTGTTCCTCTCGAAACATATTATGAATGTAGTGACCTCGACCCTAGTAGATCAGAGTCGGTTCCTACTACCATTACATTGTCATAGGATAAATTGAATATCATCCCAAAGTACTAAATAGTTATGTCTTCTTATTAAAATAGATACATATATGATTAAAAAATTACATTTGATCACACAAATTAAAAAACAATGGTTTTTGATAATAACATAATCCATATTGCATATCCATGCATATTAGTCATATAAAACTTCATGGAATCTTCGGGAAAATGGAAAAAATTAGGGTAAGCTAAAATGATCATTAAGGATTAAGTATAGTGGAAGAAAAAATAAATATATGACAATAGTCAATATAGCAATGTAATAACAGACCATAGAAAACATACAATCAACAAACTGAGAAGGAAGTGTATCCAAAGATAGAATACATCTAAAAATCTCATAGATAATAATCAATATGGAATGTTAAATAATTGAAACCACATTCAATTTAAAAAATAACATTAATATCAAAATTTTATATGGAATAATGAATATGTCTTGGTAATTAACTGAAAAAACATTTCATTTTTTCAATGAACTGATAATTAAATTCATCTAGAGATAATGTCTTAGTTGATATATTCTAGATAGTAATAAAAAAATTATTAATGATTAAAATTATTTATTATTGGATTCCATTTTTTCATGGTACATGGATCCTTTTCTATCAATACCATTCACAAGATGGTTTAAAACAAGCTAGATAAAAATCTATCTTATTTTTCCAACTGATTCATCTCATGAGACTACAGATGCATCGAGGGTTTTTTATAATCGGTCTTCTCAAATTTCATATATATCCAAATAATTCTACATATATCAAAAAATAAATTAAATTCATGAATGAGTATGCCTTATAAAATATTCATATTGAGTAAAGAATATAGATTTATAAATGTTTCCCCAGTAAATCAAATAGCTTAAAAAGTAGACACCATATGAAAAAATAGAATAAATTTTAAGAAATAATCATATCTATCATAAAATAATATTGATATTTAATAGAAACTTAATTTACTATGAAAAATTATTATAAGAATGTTATTTTTTTCAAGTGACTCCTAATAATCACAAAATAAAGTGAAATTGTACAATAACTTATACCATTTTATAATGTTAAATTCAAATAACCTTGAATTAAATAATTAAAATTTAATCTTAAATACTATTATTAATGATTTATTCATCATATTATATTTTAATTGGGCATTAATTACCCAAAATAATAGTGAAATGATAAAAAATAAAAAATTATTATCAACAAAATGTAATTTAAGATGAATACCTTACAATACTCTAATTTTTGTATGAACAAAATTTAAAATCATTTATAGTGGTTTTAAACATGTTATTAACTTTATAGAAAACCATATAAATATTTATAATATCATATATAATCCTTTTATATTATTATATTTCATGTTCATTAATGATCATTCATTATTTTTATTATTTCGGTTGTTAATTGTCTAGTTTTATCAAAAGTGATTTGTTATGAATGTTTCGGTTATTGCACATATAATATTGTTGTGTCATCTAAAAAATTAAAATAATGAAATAATTATCATTTTTTACAATATGTTTACCTTTAAAACTTTTGATGACTGATTGTAATGAAAAATGATGTATGTTACAACAATAGAGATAGTGGGTTGTACGTACACATGAGTAACAATTCCATTTTTCAATGATCATTATTGAAAGTAGATTAGTAATATATTTCCTTTATAGAATTATCTTGATATAATATAGACCATATTTTTTTATTATGTATTTCATCTATCTGGTGTGGTGATGAAAAGAGTGTCACATTGCTTCATGAAGGCGGTAGTCCAGACTTGCACGAATAATGTTATCATCATTACATGAGGGAAAATGAGTGAAATAAAATAATTTATATTATCTTTAGAAAATGGTAAATATTTCATTAATATCATAATCATTCCATTTATATCACATATAACTATTAACATTGTCTTTATCACCTTCTATGTTAAGCATTAGTGAAAGAAAAATCACATCGATTCATGAGGCAGTAATCCTCCATAAACACGAGTGAAATTATTCTATTTCCTAAAAATGGAAGATAAAAATATATATGATACAGTGTCTCAATAGGTATAAATATGTTTTAAATATAATAAATATAATTTATATCCATTATAATAACTATCTATGGAATTTTGTAATGGAATAATGAATTAAATCGGTTTGTGTGGCGGTAGTCTACTGTAGACGCAAACTATGATTTCATAACCCATTTGATGGAAGTGGATATAGTTTTAGGTCAGTAAATTTTGATAAAAATATAATTTTATATTTAATATACAATTTTTATTATATCATAGTTGTTAATAACAACTGTAAGAGGTGGATAAGAAAGTAAAATTAATACGCTCATTTGAAGAACATTAACTCTTCTTTGGGTATCTTCCATTGGTTTGCACTAAACCATAATTAAGAAAGTTTTATACCAATAATAATTATTCTATGATAAGGGGAGATATGTTGGGAAGTTATCTAGAATGTTATTGGCAAAACCAAATTGGTTTGAAGGTGTGAACTAGAGTGGATAAAGTGTGTCCTTTTATAAGTTGGGTGATTGGAAAACATGTAATTTTTTTGATGGTGTGAATTCCTCCCACATTTGTTCAGTTTACTAGGACACGATAATTGTATATTATTGATAATATAAGGTATAAGGTTGAATTTGTTCTATAAAATGGGTTTTGGACTAGTTTTTGGTCATTTTTACAACTTACACTCTAATTTTATCAACTAAGTAAACTAATTTTTACCTTAATCATAGTAATTACTTTTAACAATTTTAAATAATCAATATGGAAAAACACAAAGTTGATATTTTTAGATAATAAAAATTATACTGATTAAAAATATAAAATTTATTTTTCCAAATTAAACATACACTATTGGAATAATTTAATTTAAAATTAGTCTCACATATATGAAGAAAACTGGTTTATAAAGTGAAAATGTTCAAAATATTACAATATTTTTGTATCGAAATTCATTATGAAATTGATTCCAATAAACTAAATTGGATTAATGGTTATAAAAATGAGTTTATTTTACTTTGAAAACAATTCAAAATATATTTAAAATTTTGAATTATTTTAAAAAATTATTTTTCAATTAAATTTCGGTATTTATCATTATCCATCAAAAAATGAAACTTTTCAAAGAAATAAAAAATTTGCCCCTAAGATAATTTTGGTTCTATGATTTAAATAATTTATTTTATTTTTAATTAAATTTTTTTAAAAAACCTAATAATTAATTTTAAATTATGTATACCTAGAGCAACTAAACCTTCTTGTTAGAAAATATTGCTTTTTTGAAAACATTTCTTTTTCATTTAAATGATTATTATTATTTTTTATAATATATATATACCCAATAAAATTATGTAAACTATATATTTTTATAAATTATTTAATCATATACATACCCATCTATCCCACATCTAGGTGATAACTATTATAATAAAATTTATAATATATTGTTGTTTGGTAAAACTTGGTCTTGCATATAACAAAAGATGTCAAAGAAAATTGTTATAGTGTGTAACACAAGATAGATCATTGATGAATTCATTTAAAGATATAAATTTAATTTAATTTATTTAAAATATTTTATATATCATAAATTATTTGGATGTAGTATTATTTTATACACTTATTTTTTTATATCATACATTCTATTGAATAAAATTTTATTATTTCATAATTTCGGGGTCCTATATTCTACCCACCATAAATAAATTATGTTCCCATAATATAAAATTTTATCTCAATATTTATTGGTTTAATATTTGAACATTCATTTTTTGAAAAACCCATATCATAAATCTATTAATAAAATAACCTCATAATAAAAGATAAAGGGATGTACAAAGATTTTATGGAATAACACAAATCTAGGTTTCAATGTATGATAATATTTGTAGAATGTGAATATATGGACATGGAAAAAATCATAAATATTTATTCATTCTGATCAAGGTCATTGATCCCTAGAAAGTGAATGATCAGTGAAAATTTAAGGGCATCAAAATCATAAATCAAATGGTTGTTAAAAATTTCATTGATATGATAAAAATTGATGGTAATAGGACAACAGTTTATTTCAAGATCCTTTTTTCTAATTTTGAAAAATTATTTTTATATCTAAATATGTAAGTAAGTATACTTTATAACACCTTGATATTTTGTTAATTGTTTTTCAAATTAATTTAAACTTTTTGATATTAATTACTTCATGAAACACTAAATATATCTTGTGTTATATGAAAGTACCAATTTATTATTTATTTATATGATACACCATGATAATATAATTCTACATGCAACACTGACTGGTCTTGTGTTATACGACACGCTGAGTTTTTATGAAACAACATTTTATTATTATTATAATTTAAATGGGATTGTTATAGCATATCCATTAAAAATAGTAATATTTATATGAAAAACTACATTTAAAAAATTATGTATAATGGTATCATATAAATAAAATATATTATTAATGAAATATTTAATTTTTAGTAAAGTCTTTATATGTTTGAAAAATATTATTTTCTCTAATGAACTTCTTTTAATGTATATTTTAAAATAATTATAAAATAAATTTTAGATAATTTTAGAAATATAATATGATTAAATAAACATCATTTTTTAATTAATAATTTTAAAATTATATGAGGGTGAATTTTTTGGACTTTTCTAAAAAACACTTTTTTTGACGAATAGTGAAAAATAATTAATTTTAATTCAAAATATATCTTTCATAAAATTTATTTATTTTGTTAAATTATATTTTAAATTATATTTAAAGTATAATTAGATAATTTTTTAGTTAATTAATCCAATTTATGTAATTGGAACCAATTTCCCTTTGAAATTGGATGTAAAAACAATTGAATATTTTAAACATTTTCTCTTAAAAAAGCCTCTGTCATGACACATATGTGGGATTAATTTTAAATTAAATCCTACCACATCTATGATTATAATTTGAAAAAATAGATTCAATATTTGGAATAATAATAATTTATAATGTCTAATAATGAAAAAAATCCCAAAAATATTAGTGAAAGTTATTAAAATTAATTATAGTGATTATGGTAAAAATAAGATTACTTGGTAGTTAAACATTTATTTAAAGACACATATAACCTATACACATGAATGAAATCCATTTTATGGAAATAGTTAGACAAATTCCCATATTATATACATAATGGAAAACTATTGGAGGTAGATGATGTAATAGAGACCTCTTAAGAGTGTTTACCTTTTATATTTACAAGATGCACTTCTCCTCACTAATAAAAGGTAACTCACCCCCATCACTTATTCACACCTCTCAAGTCCTTTTTATTAGGTAAAACCTACATAAATATACTTAATACTTCCTTAAATTCATCTTATATAATTAACTTTTTGCATAAAATCAACCAATGAATCCATTTGGTTATAACCAAAAAAGTTACCCAAAAAATCATAACATCCTTCGACAAGATCTTTACTTTTATTTCTTTCTCCACCACCTCAATTATTAATATTCTATGAATATATAATAACAAAATAATCCTAAATATAATGATATTTTGTTATTTTAAGTTTTATACATACACTCATACATGCTTCCATCAAATGGGATAGACAATCATCGTTCGTGTGTGTGGAGGACAACCACCTCGTGAACCAATGTAGCTCATTCTTCCATTGTCAGCTTTCACAGTTTGAAATAATGATTGAATTTCTATTTTTATATGATATATATGATTTTTAGGATTTTTATGACTTTTATGTTATATTTATTCTTTTTGAAATATTATATAACACATACCTCTATTCTTTTTATTTTTTAGAAATATGATAACTTTGTTTTTGGATGTGTGGACTACCACCTCCTCAAAGCAATGTGCTTCATTCACATTTTACAAGGAATGTATTAATTATGATTTTAGTGAAATTATATGACATATATGAAACAACCATTCTACTCAAATTATATTATATGTACACATATATTTCATTATCTTTCTTTCTTTCAATATGATAAGAAAACGGAGACAACGTTCTTAGGTATGTAGGGCTTATCGTCTCTAAGAACAGTGTATTTTATTTTCCATTTCAATATTTAATTGATTATTGTAAATAAATATATACTTAATATATATTAAAATTATTTCATATTTATCCTTATATAGATAATTAAATCATGATATAAGTAAGAGGACCAAAAATATAACAAATCAAAACACATGTGAAAAAACAAAGAGGTTATTACATGAAACGTAACAATAACATGGATGTGTTAATAAGTAGGTAATATAATGTCATAATAAAATCATATATGGTAATATATAAATTAATATAGTTCTGTTATAGATATATAATAAACATTTTTTTATTAAAAATGTGGTTTGAAAGAGTGTGATGAGAGTCAAGACATAAGGTAAGGGGATTTTTAGGGTAATTTTTATTTCTGCATGACTTATTTCATATTCACCACTTATTTATTTTATGTGGTGTAAAAATTTCCCGTGAATGTGTTATATTATTATTATACTTAAATTTATGTTGATGTTATTACCCATTTATGATATCCATTTCATGGTACTTTACAGTTCAAAAGTTACCAAATTAATAAGGTAGTTTTGTCTCAATTTTCCATCTTTAAGATGTATGATTTATTATGCTCCTATAT
Source organism: Viscum album (assembly GCA_963277665.1). Classification (NCBI taxonomy): domain Eukaryota; kingdom Viridiplantae; phylum Streptophyta; class Magnoliopsida; order Santalales; family Viscaceae; genus Viscum; species Viscum album. Next base: position 1,600,566,665 of record OY728141.1, read on the forward strand.
TTTTTTACGAGGTGGATATAACACCATTATAAATATTAACTACTGATTATACTATTTTTTCTGATATTTTAAGATTATGTTAATTTTATTTTCTTACTTGGGGATTTGATTCAAAGTTACCAAAGTGGTGGGAGTTTATTGCAACAATCTCATCGTTTATTGGGATAGTTTATTATTATTATTTAATTAATGAAATATTATGATCCATATCTCAAGGACACTCATTAATTTTATTCTCCTATATTTATTCAAGATATCTTCATGTATTAGTAATATTTTCCCACTCTTTGGTACTTAAGATAACTAATAAATAAATTATAAGAAATAATGATGGTATTTCTGTCTTTGGTAAGAAATCTATTTTTTTTAAACTCATGTTTAAAAAAAGGATTTAATAATTTTTTCCAGAATTATTTATTTTTTTCAAATTATTTTCAAATAGAAAAAATTAAAATATTTCAATATTTCTTTAAAAGTTTCCAAAGTATTCTCAATGAAAAAGTTTTTCAAAATTTCCTCAATATTTCTTTATAAGTTTTAAAAGTATGTTCAATGAAAAAGGTATTCAAAATGTGGACAATCATTCATTATATGTTTTCAAATTATTTTCTGATAAAAATATTTTCAAAATGGTACCAATATTTCTTTATAAGTCACCAATGTAATTTTAATGGAAAATATTTTTAAAAATCATGCTTTATTAATAAGTTTTTAAAATATTTTCACGGAAAAAGGTTTTCAAATTTTTTTCAATATTTCTTTATAACTTTTGGGAGCATTTTGAAAAAAAAAAGTTTTTCAAAATGATTTAATGGTTTCCTTATAAGTTTTCAAATTATTTTCTAAGAAATAGTTTTCTAAAATGTTCTCACGATTTATTTATAAGTTTTCAAATTATTTTCAAAGGAAAAGGCTTTCATTATGTTTTCAAAATTTATTTATATGTTTTAAAATTATATTCAAATAAAGAGGTTTTAAAAAAAATCATGATTTCTTTACATGTTTTCAAAGTATTTTCAAATAAATTTTTTAAATTTTTTTTTCCAGAATTCATTATATATTTTCAATGTATTTTTAAAGAAAAAGGTTTTAAATATTATTTTTTGATTACATTATATATTTTCAAATAGTTTTCAAATAAAATGTTTTAAAACTGTTTTCAAGAATCCTTTATAAGTAATCCCGGCTATTTTCAAAGAAAACCTTATTAAAAAGGTTTTATATTTCAAAAATAATTTTTAAAAGAAGAAAGGTAATTTTAATCAATAAATTTTTTAAAAAAATATTTCAAAATCATTTTACATTTAGTATTACATCTATTGGTCCCACTCATTCATTTCTGGAGATATGATCCAAGGGTTACATTCATATTCATTCTCTAAATGGTTTATGTTTTGATGGAATGATGTTTATGAAACCCATTTCTGGTAGTATATTTATGAAACCATTTTCTCCTACACATATTATATACTTATGTAACCCACTTATTTTAATAGATTATTCGTTGGTAAAATGATAAAAAAAAAATCTCTTTTATATAGGTTATGATATAATTACATGTTTATGATTCTTATTTCATGTCATGGGTTATGAAAAGCTTTTTATGAAACCCATCTATTTTATGGGTCGTGATATAATGAAATTTTTATTATCTAGAAACACGAGTACATATGATTTCATTATGTGATGGGTGATACCTATATCTTCCTCTAATTCATCAGGTAAAAATTCATATATCATGAGATATATATGGATAGAATGGGGAGTGAACTTAGTTTTGTAAATAAATTTTTCTATTAAGATGATCTTGGGAGTGAAACTTAACTAATAAGATGGGCATGGGAGTAAACCATGACTACCAGGATGTTTGCGGAGTAAACCAACTGCATTAATGTATCCTTGGAATTAATCGTTGATGATTTGGAAAATAATTTTTTATATTCTTATGTGTCTTCCACAAGTTCTATGTCCTATTCCTATGTTATGATTTTAGGAATTATTATCATGATTCCATTATGATTAAGTTCTATGAAGTTCCAATATTTTGGCCATGATTCATGTTTGTGATCTTTTATATGTAGGATATGGTCTTATAATGTCATGATTATATTCTTATAACCTTCTTCTCTTGTTATAAGTACATATCTCCCTTGTTTACCCTTTCTTAGCATCTGAACTCATAGCTTTCTTATGTTTCCTTTACCAGGGTTATGAAGAATTGTTTTAAGTATAATTACTATAGGGAAATATATTTGTTTAAAATATTTAAAATCCTTCACCATGTTGGAATATTTTGTTCCATGTTTCCAATGACACTAAAACATTACAGTACTCAAGAATGTACTATTTTGATGTGTTGAATATTTATCTGAATTTATTTAATATCCATGTATATTATGCCTTGGTTTCAATAGATGTTATCATAATAAAGGTTTAGTCATCCTTTTGAAACCAAGATGATAAAAATTTAAGGACACCCCTGGGTATATTTCTAAGGATATAAATAGGTATGTATCTAAGGAAAAGAAAAATTGTTATAGATATAAAAGTGAGTGTCATGATTTAGGATTCCATTAAGTGATTTTTCATTATTATGTTTATTTTTTATATAATAAGTGTTGATAACACAATGATTCTTTGTTTTAGTCAATGTTGGGAAATAGAAAGAACTGGGTTAACATTTAATGTGACAAACGATTTGGTGATGAGCATCCAAATGGGATGCCTATATGTGTAAAGGATTTTGTAATTATACCTAATCATCTATCAAGGTATATGAATAAAAAATTTCAATTCAATGACATTCATGACACATTGAATAAAAGGAAGATGATCTTTTATGAAAGTTCACGTGGTAATGAACAGAAAAGAAAGAAGACTTATCTTCCTATATGTCAAGAATACAGGAAGAAAATCCAAAATGAATATATCAAATGTTGAGGAGATGTTATCTATTTGGGAAAAGGGGTCATACAATGAAAAAATATTAAGGAGTTAAATGTCATATCTATATAGAGCATCGGCATTTCCCAACCAAATGCCCAGAACTAATAATTTACATCAATGAAAATGAATGAAATATTACATTCTAATAAAGAAAGTGGATGTATTGACGTATTTATGTATTTGGATTCCATAATTAAGAATGGTGAATTATATATGTACAGTTTAGTTTATATGTTTTTACTAAAAATTTATAAGAATATTTTAAATGGTTCTGATGGACTAGAAAAGTGATTTAATTGTAAGGTGATATTCCTGGAAACCATTTGTTTAAGTGAAATATAACATATAATAAGTCATTGATGATTATATAATGATGTTTGAATAAAGATATGCTGTATATGAATATGTAAATTAGATAGTGTATATTACATTTGAACTAACAAAGGATATTTTGAAAAAGTGTTCTATGTTATCATGAATGATGTTTACAACTTTTGGATTTAAGGAAAATATCCATAAGAAATCAGGAATGATTTTAATAAGTATTTATGGTAATTTACGTTATTACCATGTTTCAAGAGAATACATGTCAAAGGAAATAAAATGTTTGGAATGTGGCAACCAAGAGCTAACAGATCATGAGATCCATATGAGGATTTATACAAATATGATAACTTGTACTAAACATTTTTTTGTGATAAAGAAAGATTGAATAAACTATAATTCTATTTATGGATCTCATGATCTTTAGTACTTCAAGAATGTGAAATTCACCTTTATTTATTGGAGTAATACGAGAAGTGGAAATTGATAAAGGCACAAAAAAGGATGAGGTTGTTATGAAATCATATAAGAATATATTTTAATGATAAATCTCTAACATTAGGAAAAATGGTCTTTAAATATAATTTTGTCATGTTATCATGATTTTAGAAGATATAGATGACATCTTTCCAGCCTATATGGGTTATGTATTTATGATGATTAAATTTCTTCTAACCACGTTCTCTATCACTCTCCATCAGAACATAATATTTAGGTTTCTCTTTCATGTACATGGTTCCATTTTCGACTTATGTTTTCCAGTGTGGAAACCTAGTTGTGAGTTACTTTGGGTAACTATTATGTTTTCAAATATCCCTTTTTTAAGGAAGATTTAATATTTTTTTTAAAATTTGGTTTTATATTAAAGTAACTTCTATTTATTAAACCATTGATAACCTAGAAAGATTTCAAGGGGAAATTTGACTTTAAGGGGGTAGAATGTAACACCCTGAGGTTTTGATAATTTTTTTGAATTAATTTCAACTTTTGGATATTTTTTATTTCACAAATCAATAAATATATCTTGTGTTAAATAAATAACCAATTTATTATTTCTTTATACTCTACACCAAAGATAATATTACACTAAATGGAACACCAATTTGGCTTACGTTATATGCAACATTTTGTTTCATCTAAACAACATTTTATTATAATTATTATTATTTAAACTAGAAAATTTTAAAATATACATTAATTATAGTAATATTATTCATAACAAATACGTTTAAAAAATTATTTATAATGTTTACCTAAAAATAAAACATATTATTAATAAAATATATTATCTCTGGTAAAGTCTTTACATGTTTGAAAAATAATATTTTCTCCAAAGAACTACATTTTATGTTCTTCTTTAAACAATAATAAAATTAATTTTAAAATTTTTTTGAGCTTTCATAATATGAAATAATCTTAATTTTTTAATTCCTAATTTAAAAATTATATTTGGGTTATTTTTTGTGATTTTTCTTAAAAACATCATTTTTTGTCAAATATTTAAAAATAGTAATTTTTATTTCAAAAATAGTTTTGTATATAATTTATTAATATTGATAAATTATATTTTATATTTTTTAAGTTTAATTAGATAAATTTTACACAAAGTATTCAAATTTATGTCATTGGAAACAATTTCATCTTGATATTTGATATAAAAACATTTCAAACTTTTAAACATTTTCTCTTAAAAAACTCGTGGCCACGACACATCTGTGGGATTAAATATGAATTTATTTCTATAACTTATGTGATTATAACCTCAAAAAATGGATTACATATTTTTAATCATCATAATTTATAATTTATCATAATATAACATTATTTTCTGACCAAAACAATTAGTAAAAGTAATTAAAATTAATTACAACGATTAAGGTAAAAAACAATAATACTTAGTGGTTGAACATGAATTTAAAGGTAAAAATAACCTAGAAACATTTCCAAAAACAATTATATAAATATTTCTACCAATTCATTTCTTTTTTAAAAAATTGAAAATTATTCAAGGCACGTGATGAAAGGGATACCTCTCAATAGTTTTTACCTTTTATATTTACAAGAACGGTACACCTCCTCCACTATATAACATCACTCACCCCCTCATTTATACACACCTATCATACCATTTGAATTAGAAAAATACTTAATAAATATCCTCCCAAATTTCTTCACTTCATCCTAGAAGACAAACATTGGTCATAAATCCAGCCAAAGAAGTCCTTTGGTAAAATAAAAAGGAGTCACCCGATGAAGATGTAGCATCCTTCAACAAGCTATTTTGTTTTATTTCATTATCCAACACAAAATAATTCATATTACATGTTTATATAATAAAAACATTATCCTTAATATACTGATATGTTTTTATGTTGTGTTTTTTACCTAAAATCATACACAATTCCATAAAATTGGATATATAATCCTTAATCATGTGTATGGTGAACCACCGCCTCGCAGACCAATGTCACTTGTTCTTACATTTCCACCTTTCAAGGATGAAAATAATAATGAAATTTATTTTTTTATATGATATTTATGATTTATAACTTCTCTTTTTATTTTTATTTAACATATACCTTTATGATTTATATTTTTGAATATGTGATAATTTCGTTTGTGAAAATGTGGACTATCGCCTCCTCAAAACAATGTGATTCATTCAAAAATTACATGGAATGTATTAAGGATGCATTTGGTGGACCTATATTATATTTAAGAAATATTAATTATAATCGAATGATATTGTATATAAATATGTGTGTGTGTGTGTGTCATTTACTTTCTTTCCTTCAATATGATAATTAAATGGAAAGAGTTTGCATGCGTACGTACGACCAACCATATCCATGAACAGTATATTTCATTTTTTATTTATTTTAGTTATAGATTATTATGAATAAATTTATACTGAATATATATGTTATTTATTTAATTTTAGTAATTCTAGATATGTTGAAATCATGATATAAGTTAAAGGACAAAAAAATACCAAATCAAAACACAGGTGAAAAACAAAGCGGTTATACCTAAAATGTAACTTTAACATGGAAGTGTTAATAAAGAGGTAATAAAATGTCATAATATAATCATATATGGTATTATATAAATGTATATGGTTCTGTGATATATATAGGATAAACTGATATTTATTATACCATAGGTTTGAATGGGTATGATGTGAGTGAAGAAATAAGGTAAGGGAATTTCTAGTCTCTCTTTTATTTCTAGGAGACATATTTCATATTCACCACTATTTTATATTTTTTGTTATATACACTTCCAATGAATATATTATATTATTATTATCCTTAAACTTTTCGGTATTTTCATATACATTTTTTTATATCTATTTCATGGAGTTTAACGGTTCAAAAGTTACCAAATTAGTATGATAGTTTTGTCTAAGTTTTTCTTCTTTGAGACACATGTTTTGTTATCGAACTATATTAATTAATGAGGTGTTTATAATACCATTTTACATGTTATATCATTCATATAATCCTTTTAATGGTATTTTAATCTTTTTTTATTTCATTTTCTTATATGGGGAGTTTTATTCAAAATTACCAAAGTGGTAAGAGTTTATTGCAATAATCTCATCATTTATCAGGATTTTTTATGATTATGCTTCCATTGATGAACTATTACGATCCATATCTCAAAAAAAATCATGAATTTTTTTCATTAATTATTATTAATTATATCTTAATTTATTAGTACTAATTTTACACTCTCTTAAAATTAACATAATTAAGAAAAAAATTATGAAAATTTGACCTTATGTCTATTTTTGATCAAAAAGATTTTTTATTCAAAAATATCATGTCTTAAAAGAGTTTCAGAATATTTTCAAGCATTATTTTATAGGTTTTAAAATTTTTTTCAAATAAAAATATTTTCCAAAAAAATCAGTCTTTCATTATAAATTTTCAATTTATTTTCCAAGAAAAATGTTTTCAAAATTTTATCAACATTTAATTATATGTTTTGAAACTACTTTCAAAGAAAAAATATTTCAATAAGATTTCAATATTTTTTATAAGTTTTTAATGTATTTTAAAATAAAGAGGTTTTAAAAATGTTTTAATGTTTTTTATATGTTTTCAATGTAATTTCAAATAAAGCGATTTAAAAAATCAAGATTTATTTATATATTTTCAAAGTATTTTCAAATAAAAATGTTTTAAAAATGTTTCCATAATTTATTTACATTTTTATAAAAAAATAAATTAAAATGGTTTTAATTTTTTTGAATCATTAATTATAAGTTTTCAAAGTATTTTCAAATAAATGGTTTTCAAAATGTTCTCATGCTTTCTTTGTATATTTTCAAAGAATTTTAAAATGAAATTGTTTTAAAAATCTATTCAATCTTTATTTATAAGTTTTAAAATAATTTTATAAGAATATTGTTTCCAAACGTGTTTCAAGATTTATTTGTAATCTTTTAATGTATTTTCAAAGAATAATCTTTTAAAAATGTTTTCATTTATTCATTATAAATTTCCAAAATATTTTCAATGAAATAAAATTTCATATCATTTTTAAGATTATTTTATTATTTTTAATTGTATTTTAAATGAAATGGTTTTCAAAATTATTTCAATAATACTTTATAAGTCATCAAGATTATTTAAAAAAATGTTTTTAATTGGTTTTATTATTGAAAAATTATTTTTCAATGAATAAAGGATGATTTCATTGAGAAATTTTTTTTAAAGATATCTCAAAATCATTTTTCATCTAAGATGATATCTTTTGGTGTCACTCATTCCTTTTGGGGGATATTATCCAAGGGTAACGTTCATTTTATTTCCCTGAATGGTTTATTTTTTTATGTAACTATAGTTTTGAAACCCATTTCCTTTTCTTGGGTTGTATGTTTATGAAACTCATTTCTCTTCTATGGGTTACATGCTTCTGAAACCTTCTTATTTCCAAGGTTTGTGATTTGATGAAATGATTATGAAACCTGATTATTTTCCATAGTTTTTTATATTATGACATGTTTAGAATACCCATTTAATTTCATGGGTTATGATTTTATGTTTATGGAACCCATATTTTTTATGGTTCAGGATATGATTAATGTTTTGTTATATTGTAGAAAACATAAGTATGATTTCATTATGTGATGAGTGGGAACCATATATCACCCCAAATAAGGGTGAAAATATTTTTATCTCATGAGATATAGATGGCTAGAATGGGGAGTGAACTCAGTTCAGTAAAGGAATTTGTCTACTAATATGCAATTGTGAGTGAACCTCAACTACTAATATGGTCATGGGAGTGAACCATGACTTCTATGATGGTTTGGGGAGTGAACCCATTCCACGTATATAGACTTTTAAGTAACCCATGACTAATATGGAAATCATTTTTTATATGCCTACGTGTCTTCCATAAATTATATGTCTTATTTATATGTTATGCGTTTATAGATTATGCTCTTGATTACCTTATGATTCATATCTCATAAACTTCCAATATTTAATCCATGATTCATTTTTATGATCATTGATATGTGAAGTATTATATTATAATTCAATTATCATCCTCTCATACCCTTGTGCTCATGTTATGCTTATATATCTCCCTTTTTTACTCTTATTGGGCATCAGAGCTCACCAATTTCTTATTTTTCTTTTCCACATGTTATCAAGAAAGGTTTTAAGTAAAATTTCAAAAGGGGAATATATTTTTGGGACATATTTAATATATTTCTCTAAGTTATAATATTGTGTTCTTTATTTCCAAATATACTAAACTATTATTGTCCTTAGTCATGTACTTTTGTAATGTTGGGAATCTAAACAAAGATTGATGTAATATCCATATATGTTATGCATGGGTCACTATATACTTGATACATTTCTAATTTATAAGAATAATTTAATAATTTGGTTGTTATTATATCAATTTATAATTCATATCTTACTATAATGAATGAATTTCTAAAAGTGATCTTTTTTTAGAAGAAATAAAATTCACTTTTAACATATTTTAAGTTTCATAAATAGTGAGAAGAAATTATGTCTGCCTATAAAAATTTTAAAAATAAATATTATTATCACAAGTTATCCAATATATTTATTTAATCTCTAAAACTCGAAATTATCACTACCAGTCCATCATTAATATTTATACATCAAATTTTATATCTAAAAAAGCTAAATATTAACCAGCTCATTAACGTAACATCCCAAAATTTTATGGAATTTATTCTCAAAAATTAATTTAAATTATTTTATAGATTGTTTTAAAAACAATTAAAATTTTATATTGTGTTCTACAAAACACCGATTTTATCTTCTGTTCAACGTAACATAGAGTTTCTTATATAACGTGTGTTACACAGAGGGTCGAGTCTTACTGAACAACAATATATTATTAATACTATTTATTTATAGTAATAAGCATCACCTAGACATTGGAATGGAAGGAATGAATATGAATAAATATATTATGAATATACTATTTACACATGTCTATATAATTAATACTTCTGTGAGCAATTAATTATAAATGAAAATAGAAACCAATTGAACATAAAGGACGTATTTTTATAAAAAACTATTTTTATGCCCACAAATAAATTTTATCTTAATAAATTAAATTAATCACTTTTATTGAATTTTATTAAAAAAATTATATTTTATATATTCAATAAAACATTTTTACATTTATCTAATTTATTTTATAGGAATTAAATAAAAATAAATCCAATTTTAATGTTAAAAAGCTGTTTTAAGGTGGTTTTTATGCCTTTTATTGATATGTCTATTTTAATACTAAATTTTGAAAATTTTATAATTGTTATTTATAAAAATTGCCTTATATCATAAAATATAAATATAATAATTTAATTGGGTATAATTCTTGGTATTTTTCTGAGAACATTCATATTTTTATGATTATTGAATGACACTGAATTTTAATTGAAAACTACATTTTTTTTCTAAGTTATTTAGATTGTTAAATGGCATTTTTAATTGGTTTTAAAGTATAATTATATATTTTTTATATCATTTAATCTAATTAATGTCACTAGGATCAATTTTACATTGAAATTTGATATAAAAACAATTCAATCATTTGAAAAAAAAAATTCTTTAAAACCATGCTTTCTCATTACGTCTACAGGATTAATTTTAAGTTAAATTAGGCCAATTATTTGATAATATTTTAAAAATATGGAAGAAATATTTTTAGTAATCATAATATATAATTTAATTTATGTTTAAATTAGTTTTTGATCAGAAATTTTACTGTAATAAATTAAAATTAATTATAATGATTAAGGTAAAAATGAGTTTTCTTAGTGGTTATACTTTAATCTTAAGAGTTAAAATGAAGTAGAACCATATCCAAAACATTTTGGTTTAGAATATATAAAATATATACCTATATTATAGTATTATGTTTAATATTTGAGGCACATTATCTATAGGGGACCTCCCAATATTGTTTACTTTTTCTATTTACAAGAATACCACTCCTCCACTATAAAAGGCAGTCACTCTCCTCACTTATTCACACCTATAAATCCATTTGTATCTTCCGAAACCAACACAAATCAACTAAAAATAACTTATCTAATCCTATAATATTAAATTTTGGTATAAATTATTCCAAATAGACCTTTGATGAAACCCAAAAGGTGTTACCTGATGAAGATGTAACATTCTTCAACGAGCACTTTTGTTTTATTTCTTTCCCCGGTCATTAAATTATTAAAATTAATTTCTTATAAAATAACAGAACATTCCAAAATATACTGAACTGTTTTTAAATTTAGTTTTATACCTACACCTACACTCAATTAAATAATATGGTCAATGAAATCATCGATTGGGTTTACGACGGACTACTGCCTTGCGAAATGATGTTTATCCTTTTTGATTTACCACATGCCATGGTCAAGAATTGTGATGTACGTAATATTTTTATATGATATATCATATATTAATAAATTAATTATGTTTATATAAATATTATCAAATTCATACCTTCCTACTTTTCATTATGTGTGAATACGATAACATCGTTTATGGATGTGTAAACTACCACCTCCTCAAAGTGTTGTGATTCATTCAAGCATTACATGGAATGTATTAAACATGGGTTAAATAAAGATAAATTATATAAATTAAATCTTATTACACTCGTGAAATAATTATATACCTATATATATAACCTATTATTTTCTTCTTTCCATTTTACACACTCAAAAAGTTATAACATTGTTCATGGATGTGTGGACTACCGCCTCCTCGAAGCGATGTGCTTCTTCATTTTTCATCGCTGCATCACACGAATGAAATATATAAGTATATATAATTATATAATATGGTATTTAGGATATTATTTTAACAATATAAAGATAAATTTTACATACCTTCTTTCCATAATTATCATTGAAAAATGGTAAGGTTACACATGTGTTTGTACATCCAACCGTCTCTAAGATCGTAACATTGGTTAATTTTTCATTACCATATATACTTTTTAATTATTAATGTATAATTGATTTAGAAATGTGATAATAATTTAATTTTTATTATTCCCTATATGTTTAAATAATTTTCCAATTCACCAAAACCAACCAATCAAATCCAATATTGACATATAAGCCGAATATAGTTAAAACATCCGACATAAACATTATTTATTAATAATTTTTATAAAACTTTTTTATAAGTGAAAAAAAGAACTAATAAACTTTTAAAATTATAATCATAAACTTAATAATTAACCTATGTTTATTATTCATGATGATAGATGAAAATCATGAAAAATAAAACTCACAGTATTAGATTTTCATCTCTCTTTTTACATCTGTGAAATAAGTGTAATATTTTCCACTTACTTCTTTTGGTTGGTGTATATACTACCCCCTTTTTAAATATTATATCATTAATTCTTTTGTAATAATTTTATTTAAATGTTTCATTTGATTTTTAGTACCTATGGGGATTTTGATTCATATTTTACCACAGTTTTAAGGCGTTTCATCTCAATTTACATTCAATTGAGAATTATTCATTATTATGCTCCTAATTAATTTTATATGGATTATATAATAAATTCATGAAATGTTATGTCATTAATATATTTATTCTAATCATTTTCTATGTTTCCTTTAATGATATTAATTAATGGGTATTTTGATTCAAACATTTCAAAGTGGTATGGGAAACATTTAATGTTTAATTATTATTTCCCACATCAATGTTTTTAATTATATTTTAAGGGAATTTTCCATTCATAAATGTCAAAAAAATATTTTTTAATTATCCTACAATAGGTATATTTTTTATTTATACCATACTCATTGCATCCTCTTATGGATTATTATTTTTTCAAATATATTTTTAAGGAATCTGTTTATTTTCCAACGTTTAATCTTGTTTCCAAGAGATTGTTATAGATACCAATTATTTTACATGGATTACTCCCGTTTCAATGAAATCTATTATGGAAACCATCACTTTTACATGGGTTAATAATTTTTCAATTATATTTTTATGGAACTCGTTTCTTTTCCAAGGGTTAATCATGTTTCAAAGGGGTTTACATTAAACCCATTTCTGTTCAAGGGGTTTATTGGTTTATAAATGAATAATGATTGTTTATATAAGTTTTATAAAGTAAGTGCATTATTATTTTTATAGTACTTGACAATTATAAAAAACAAGTGACCCTGATACATCGTACATGAAGTTTTTATCCCCATTATAGCTGACATGTGAGCCTAATATAGCTTATATAAAGGGTTGAGCCCCATTATAGCTCATGAAGAACATGTGAGACTGATATAGCTTATAAGAAGTGTGAGCGCCATTATAGATCTCCAATGAATTGGGTAATGATAATGTCAGAATTCATATATATGGTTATTCCAATTAAAAGGGGTTTTAAATGTTTTTGAATGGGTTTTATGAAAGTGGTTCTACAAGTAACCAAAAATAGTCTTAATTTCTTGTTATGAGTTTATAATGTATCTAATGATCGATATTAATATCACATGTATTTTTATTATTAATTTTAATAAAACATTTCCTTTCCATGTATTCATATTTCATTATCCATTAATTGATGGTTTTGAGTTGTTTTATGATTTTATCATGCACTTTGATTCTATCATTATACCCTTATTCCCTCTAATGATCATTGATGACATTTAATTATTAATTTTTTTTGTTTTCCATTACTATGTTATTGATCTCACACTTCTTATTTTTTATTTCCCCCAGGTTGGAAATAATTATATTGATAGATTTATTTCAATAAATGGTCTCACATGGATGATATCAATGAACTATTGTGAATTAAGAAAAGCTATGTGAAATGGGAGAAATGTACTTTTTATGAATTGTGAATTATTTATGTTTTTCCTAATTATCTAAAAATATAAACCTAATAGGTCCTGTATAATTTAATTGGTCTATGTTTACCTTTTTATTTTGTAATGATTTTTTGGAAACAATTTGGGTCACAATTATTAGCATCATAGCCGTAAATGTAAAGTTATGGATTTCTGCATAGGATCCTGGAGTTTGGGTCCTAGGCTATTATAGTTGGTATCAAAGTTCAGTTTAAATAAAATTTTAGTTTAGTATGTCTTCATATGAGGATATATTAATAGGTAAGGATACCTTTATATGAATATAATATTATGTTTGATCATAAGTTCAATGTCTTAAGACCCCCCATTTTAGGATGTTAAGTAGTAAAAATTTTGATCATATCAATGATGTTTTTTGTATATGTTTTTTTAGTTGAGGATTTCATAACCCCTAGGATCCATATAAAGTATTTTTAGGGATCATATATTTTTTAGGATTAAATAAAAAATGATGAAACTTGTATACTGGGTGACAACCTGTCACATCTGACAAGGTTGCGGGGCTTGAACCCACAAACGAATGGAGAAAAGGGGGAAGTGCCTACCACGGACCTATGTGATATCCAGGTTAGTACGAAAAAAATTAGATTAATATTATTTTAATTTCATATAAAATGGTATTTTATTTGAGTAATAATGGGTTATTTATATTGGGAGATTATATGATCAAATCCTTATTTATCTTTGGGTTTTTAACTTAGTTTGGAAATGTTTGAATAATTTTAAGGATACTTATTTATGGAATAAATTAGTTTAAAATTTTGGTATTAATTTTTAATATTAATGTATCATATGATGTTTTACTCATTTTAGGAATTATATTACCATGTGTCATAAAATTTGGTTTTTTATGGTTTAAAGACAGGTGGAATAACTTTTTTATCATTATTATCATTATGTGGTCCCTAGAATTTGATTTTAGTGATTAAAGAATTAAAAATTCATCATGAATACACATTAGTTAGATAAAAATATGATTTTTTTGTGGAAATTCGTTAAATGATGAAATTCTACTCATCAATTAAGTATATTTTCTTTTTTCCCTCCTGGTTTAAACGGTAATATAATTATTTAACTCTACGAAAAAAACTTTAATCAAAATTATTATCCTAGTAACCTCATTTTTGATGAAATGATGAACTTTTATGTTATAAATTATTTATTTTTTCATTCTCTTAACATTCCATTAATCATTCACTTGTTTGTGATCAATGAACTAAATCAATCCCAAAAATTATTTAAAATTTTCCTCTATTCCCCCTTATGTGGAATCCTAGTTATGCATAACTTTTGGTGAAAATTATGTTTCCCACATTAAATTTTAACAGCATGTTTAATTAAACCTTTTTATCATGTAATTATAAATAAATTAATTATAATAATGTTAATCCATCGATAATAAAGAATAATTTTGATGGTGAAATTCATTTTAAGAGGGTTTGGATGTAACATCATGAAATTTTATGAAATATATTCTTTCAAATTGATTTAAACTTTTTTGGTATCATATGTTACACACCATGAAAATTTTATATTTTATAATATCCAACATTAATTTTATCTAATGTTCATCCTAACATTGATTTTCTTGGATAACTTTTGTTACACAAAAGACTGTGTCTTACTAGACGACAATATACTTTTAATATTATTTATTTAACATAATAATTATCATCTATCCTTTTTAATGGTGAAAATGAATATTAATAAATATATTATTAATATATGGTTTAAAAATATTTATGTAATGATTCATTTTGTTACCAATTAACTATAAATGAAAATAAAAAACCAATTGAATAAAAAGGATGTGTTTTTCTGAAAAACTATATCTATGCCTATAATGGAATTTTATATTAATAAATTAAATTTATCACTATTATTGAATTATATTAATGAAAATTATATTTTATATATTCAATAAAATATTTTCTATTCATCAAATATATTTTATATGAAAAAAACAATAATAAATACAAATTTAATCATAAAAATTTGTATTTTTCTAAAGGGTATTTTTACCTCCATTTAATAGAAAACATGTTTCAAAAATAAAATTTTGAAACTTATATAAATTTTATTTTAAATAAATAAACTTATTCCATTAATTTTTAATATATAAATTTACATAGGGTTTTTTTTAAGAATTTTTCTAAGAACATTCATATTTTGATGAATAGTGAAGGACACAGAATTTTTATTGAAAAATTACTTTTTCTCTAATTTATTTTAATACTTAAATTGAAATTTTAATTTTTAAAGTATTTTTAGATAAATTTTATATAATTCAATACAATTTATTTCATTATAATATATTTCACATTGAAATTTTATAGAAAAACATTTCAATCTTTTGAACGTTTTTCTTTAAAAAACCTCTTTCTCGTTTCGTCTCCATAATTATTTTTAAATTGAATTATTACACATATGTGACAGGAATTTGGAAAAAATGATTCCATATTTTTAATAAAAAATAACAATAACTAGTAATATAGACATATTTTTTTAACTAAAATATTAGTAAAAGAAATTAATATTAACTATAATGATTAAGGTAAAATTTGTTTACTTAGTGGTTAAACATTAATCATAAGGATCCAAATGACCTAGAAACATTTCATAATATAATTTTATATCAATATATCTACCATATACCCATTGTATAAAAAAATAATTGTTGGAGGCACATGATGTAAGGGAGATCGTATAATAGTGTTTACCTTTTTGTATTTACAAGAATTCCACTCCTCCTCTACTATAAAAACGAACTAACTCTCCTCAATTATTCACACTATAAATCCAATTATTTCGTCCAAAACCTATCCAAATAAACTCCAAACATACATCTGGTCATCTTATAAGACCAAATTTTGGAATAAATAAATCTAATTAATTCCTTTGGTGCAAACCAAAAGGAGTTACCCGATGAAGAGGTAACATTTTTCAACGAGCACTTTTGTTTTATTTATTTCTCCACCCATTCAATTATTATTATTCCATTATTATATATAAACCTAGATATCAAAAATATTTTGATATGTTTATATGTTAATTATTAAACCTATGCTGACACACACCTCTATAAAATGTGTAACTAAATCATTGTTCGTGTGTACAACATACTACCACCTCGTGAAACGATGTTGTTCATTTTTCATTTACCACTTACTATGGTTGGGAATTATGATGGAATTAATATTATTTTATGATATATATAATATTTATGTGGTCTTTATTTTTAATTTATTTTTATATAACTTGTACATTCATGGATTCTATTTTATGGGAATATGATAACATCATTTATGGATGTGTGGACTATCACTTCATCAAAGCAATGTGATTCATTCAAGATTTACATTGAATGAATTAAGGATGGGTTAAATTAAAATATATGATATAAATTAAATTTTTATGATTATAATGGAATTATTTTCTTTCTATAGATATAAAATATCATTTTATTCATTCCATGTCACACACTGAAAAAGTGAAAATGTTGTTTGTGGACATGTGGACTTCCGCCTCTTCAAAGCGATGTGGTTCTTCATTATTCATCACTAAATAACAATAATAATATACATATATATAAGAAAATAAAATTAAATAATATGAAATTTGTGATATAATGGTAATTGTTATGTTTAGTATTAACTTACCTTGTTCCATAATGATCATTCAAAAATGGGAATGTTACTCATGTGTACGTATGGCCTACCATCTCCATTATCATAATGTTGGTTCATTTTTCCTAACCATAATTCCTGTATGATTTTAAATATAAAATTTATTTTAAAATTTAATAATTATTTCATGGAAATTATTCTGTGGATTTTTAAATATTGACCTAATTGTCCATATTCAACCAATCAATGTCAATTTTGACACATAAACTAGATATGGTAAAAACATATGACTTAAACATTATTGATTATGAAATTGTATTTTAATTGTTTATAAATGAAATAAAATTAAAAATAAACCTCTAAAAGTTTATTATGAAGTTAAATAATTTATATATGTTTATTATACAAGATGATAGTGGGAAATCGAGACAAATCAAACTCGGGGTGTGGGATTTTAATGTCACTTTTTACATCTATGAGATATATGTCATATTCACCACTTACTTATTTTAGATTGTGTATCTGTTTAACCTATCGATATATTATATCACTAATTATTTTTTATTAATGGTATTTAAATGTTTCATTTTATGATTATTACTTTTAGGGCTTCTGATTCAGATATTTCCACAATTGTATGGGGTTTCATTTCAATTTAAATTCCATTGAGATTTATTTGTTATTATGAAATTAGTTACTTTTATATGGTATATATACTACGTATTTGACATGTTATGTCATTATTCTCTTTATTTTCATTTTATTCTATGTTTCATTTAATGATATTCATTAATAGGTATTGTGATTCATGGTATTATTTTAGCCAAAGTGTTATGTTTGGAAACCCAAATTGAAATAACAAAACTTATTACAAGTATAGTTCAAGTATGGGGTAGATACACATGAATATATAGTAACTACATTATATTAATCTATTTTTTGATTAATTAAGTGAAGTTTAATTGAATTTTAAGAGTCAATATTTGATGTTTTAAAAATAATTTAACTGATTTTTCTATTTCTTGGTTAATTACATTAAAGATAAAGAAAAATATAAAATTGATTCCAATAATAAATGGGAAGAATGTGTTGAGGATATGTATTTTTAAGGTTATTAATAAATCGTTCTACTTATCATGTTCTATTGTTCATAATAACTCACATCTCTTGGAATCGAATATAATGGAACCCCCTTGATCTGTTAAGTTTCCTTTGAATCAATAGGGACAAATTCTTTAGTATAAAATTTGATTCCTATAAATTTTATTAATTATAGGACACTTTGAGATGATAAGTTCACCTAATGATCATGGGTTTACTTTTTTGTAATCCCTCTGAATATCCCTTTAAATTCTGTTCTTGGTCTGATACAGGGTTTCCAGTGATATTTAACAATAGATTCTGAGGGATTATGAGAGAAATGGAAATAGAACATGTATAATAAGACAACTAATTAATAAAGAAACATAATCATCCACATCCCCCAACACATGGGGGATTTAGATACACATGGAGTAGATAATAAATAATAGACACTTAATACTTGAATAAAACATCACAAAAACATCATATTGAATATTTTTAGGAAGGAAGAGTGCCAGCACCTCCTTTCTTCTCTTCCTTATTCCCTCTTTCTCTCCCTTCTTCTCCCTAATTTGTTCTCACATTTTATATCTTTTGTTCTCCGCTACTTCACTTTCTAAATTTGGAAATCATTCCTTCTTATATATAGTTTTTAAAAATACATAGTGTGTACCATAAAGTACACAGTGTGTAACCTAGTCAACTTGACTTATATCTTCTTTCTCTGATAATAGGTGATATGTCACACCACCATTGACTTTGAAGGAATTAGTAGTCTGTTAGTGGGGGTACACAGTGCGTAGCATCGCCCCACAAGGCATTTAGTATCAACTTCAGCTACAAACAACTTCTATAATGGAGGACACAACATGTAATGTGACATACATGGCGTGTGAATCTTTTGCGACAACATGGGCGTGTACTTGGTCTGGTTGATCTGTGTGTCTGGGAAATGGTACACGATGTGTGTAATAAGTAATTTCTGTGTATATATTATTTTTTTCCTTATCTTCCTTGATTTGTGTCTTAGGCTGGAAAATACCTAAAAATCATTCCGATCACCAAATTAAAGCATTTTATCTCAAAAACAAAACATATACCTGGAGAAAATATGTTTTGATTCTCAATAGAATGTATGAAAATGTATACCCAAATCGAGAACATCAAACTCTCCCTCACTTAGTCATTTTCTTTTCCTTAATCAAAATCTCAACATCAAATCAATATAATCCATACTCTAAAAAGGGAAGCATTCGACTAATTATAATTGTAAGTACTATTGTCAAAATAAAGGATTTTAGAAGGAACAAAACTTATTTAAATTCCAAATATTTTATAATCATGCATTTTATATAATTCAATTAAATGTTTTATTCTATTTCATTCCAATTGTTGAACTTTTCATAAATAAACAAGCCACTTGATGATTTACCTCACCAAAAAGTACCACAATCATAACTCAAGATCATTTAGTAAGGGTTATGCTCAATATAAAGTATATTCATTCTATATATAGGCTTTCAAGTGTTATAATTCTCTACTAAAAAAGTCAAATCATACAAATCATGAGGTCTTTCAATAAGGCTCGAAAGTTTTTTAGGCTAAGGGTTGGTTGTTCATGATATGAAATAAACTCAGAGGTTGGAAAACGGAGGATGAATTCTTAAACAATAATGCATGATATTCCAAATAAATCTCAATGAAAATTTATACCCAATCAATATCTCTCAAAGGGTATCACTACCATGACATTACCTTTCCAAAATGGGTCCATAAACCATCAAAAATGTGTAACAAATAAATCTGGTCCCTCTTTTTTATTTTTCAATATTTTTCTTTTTTTTCAACAGGGACAACTAAGAATAAAACGAATAGTGGTATTAGAACCCTTATACCCAAATGAACAAGTGGAACTCTCCCATATACATGATTTAAGGGGGTCTTACCAAAATATACCACGAATAGAAAAAAATACCTCCCTAAATCTCAAATGAATAATCATCAAAAATTATAAAATAATTAGGGTAGGAAGGGTAAATAGGCTTGTAATGTGGTTTTCTATTATGGCAGTTCGTGGTTTCTAAGGGTTTTATTAAGATCAAATTTAGGGTAGGTCTCATGGTCCAAGTGTCTTAAAAACAGTCAAATGTCTCAATCATTTTAATGTGATTCAAAATCTCCATGTTTTCAAGAGAAAGACTAGAAAGTTCTAGTATTTATTCATATCCCAAAAATCTCTGAAGAAAAAAGGGGTATAAGAAAGAATATATCAAAAAGTATTAGTATACCTATTGGGATTGAGGAAAAATGGTCAATTGAGTTATGCCATGTGTAAAAGTTATCAGTCTAATGAATATAAATTTCTAAGACTTTAAATCCTAAATCAAACTATATCAGAAATCAATTAAAAATAATTTGAAATTTAAAATAAGCATGTAACTTTTAAATTTCCCTTCTATGTCTTTACTATATAAAATTATTATTATTAATAAAAAAATCATATTTTAAAATATTTAAACTATTAATGATGTCTCCTAGATCATTTCAAGGGAAAATACTCTCCCCAACACTTAATATAGAAAATGGTCCCCCAAGTGAAACTCCAATGTAAAGGATAGGATATGGGTACATAGGGCCATGCATGGAAGGGGATACAGTAAAATAAGTAAAGATAAAGGAAAAAATAAAAAAGAAACTACAAAATAATACTCATCTCATGGTGAGTCAACAAAGATGTAATGTCGTTGAAATAAAAGTTCCATGAAATGCTCCAATGTACTTGTGACCAGCGAGGAAATGGAAAAATAAATCTGCAGAGACAAATATCATCATAGCACATGCATAGAAAAGAATAGAGGGATATATAAATGAAAAAAGTGTTCTAAAATCAGTCACGAGGTTACCTCAGAATAGGTATCATCTGTAGTATGGGGATCAGCCAAAGGAAGAGCATTCATAGAGGAAACGAGAGACACTGATTATGTGTTGTGAGTGGAAGGCGCAGCGAGAACAGCCATCGTGGAAAGAGGAGGAAGAGTAGCTGGAGACACAACATCGGTGCCCTACATGGGAGGCTCTATTGACACATACAAGTGTGTATCAAGAGGAATATCATCTGTTCTAGAAGTGGATAAGAGAACTAAATCGGTGGCTAGTGCTGTCATCAGGGCATGGGTGGCTGAGGGTGGAGTATCTAAAGTAGGAGCAGGGGATGGGGGTAACTAAAGGTCATGATGCTGAAGAATAAGGCCCAACATTTACTCAAGATTCCTCAACCACTAAATTATGGTAGTATTCTAGTGATCAATAATGTCTAGACGATGGTCCATGGCGGCTATATGGAGGGTGATGTGGAGATCAGATGAGGGTGCTAGTGGAGGAGTGGATGTGGAGGTAACATAAGAAGAAGGAATGGTGGAAGAAGATGGAAGGGATGAAGAAGTGGGGGTGGTGAGGTAAAGGATAATTTGTTAGTGGATGGGGTGATACCTACTCACCAACACCATCTGGAGTAGCTGGGTCATCTCGCACCCCAATTGGAGTTGGGGCATCCTGTACGATCACATACCCATCGCACCTATGCCCAAGCTTCTACATGAGAATAAGAATAAGGAAGTTGAGATGCTAAGGAGAGCCTAAGGGTTCGTGATGGATACAGGTCTCAAAAACACCAACGTGGTGGGACATGTGGGTGGAATAGAATCCATTGTTTAGGTTACCTAGATACCCATGGATCGTGGAATGGAAATAGGTGTCTGCAATATAGGGAAGGTTAGTGAAATTTCTTCGGATGACATAGGTTAGAAGATCCATTTATTTCCTAGACATGGAACCCCTATCCTCAGGGAGGGTAAAAAGAATGGTTTCGATGAATCAATAGAGGAAACTAAGGGGAGGAGAAATGATGGGTGTGCTCTTTTGGGATGTGGGGGTGTACCTACAGTCTGGCCTAGCAAGCTCACGCCACATTGCGATGAGGTTTGACTGCTCAGGGTGAGTGAGGGTGGAGATAGGAGGTGGGGTTGTCAGATGGGGGTTGGATCCACACCCTCATCCAAACTCAACCGTGGACAGTGAAAAATGGCATCTTTCTAGCTAAAAGTGAACTGGGGTGGTTGTATCAGTGGGTGTCTAGTAGTAGGTGAGTCCATCGAACTTGATGGTCGAGATAAACTCCAAAAATACATCTCAATAAGTCTAAGTACTGACCTAGAATATCTTGAGAAAATTTTATTTGAAAATCATCTCCTTAATATCCTCCCAGATGGCCAGACACTATTGAAAATTGATGTCCAAGAAGTGTCTGCTCAACTGGATCGTCCACTTTGAAAAGGTCCATAATTTTTCTACAGTAGGGAGTCCCTCAGTAATTATTGGGCAAGTATGAAACTAAAGTTTTTCATTATCCAGTGTGGGTTGAGGTCGGGCCATAGTTGTTGGCGTGGCAGGGCTAATAGTGGTAACTAGAGGTGGAGTAGCTGAAATGGATGTTGGCTTTGGTGGGACTATGGATGAAGTGATTGCCTCTAGAGATACATATCTAGAAGAGAGAGTTGTGGCACATGATCTCTCAGAAACAGTGGATGGTGGGGTAGCAGTCATACGAGGATCATCCATGGTTGGAGTGGGTGTCATTGAATCGACTAGATTGGTGTGTGTTTTTTATGGAAGTGTTGGGAGAAGAGGAGTTATAGATGCCAACATAGGGGGATGGAAAACTAGGAAATCGATTGTGGAATGCTCATAATGTCGAAGATGAATCCAACAGTGAGGGTGTCTCTCTCTCTCATTTGTAGAAGTAGGATTCTTCCCACTCACTAGATCATCATCTTCCATAGCTAATAGAATTAAATAAAAAGAAGAAAAATAAAAATAATAAAAATAATGAAAAAATGAAAAAATAAGAAAACAAATATAAACGACATGTGGATACAGGGTACACGGTGTGTAGTGTGAGTGGGTAAGAACCTATGTACTCTGTATAGACATGATGAGTAGTAATAGGACATTGATATGAATAATACAAGGCATGAAATATAGAATACATTCTGTGTGTATGAAAATGTGGTGGAGCCCGTATATGTTCCCTGATATGGCTCAGTTCGAAGGGGTCATACAATAAAGGACACGTCGTGAAAAGGGCATATGTGCCATGTGTATAAACATGGATTGCTAAAGCGTGTGTGGGTGTACAAGGATTATCTCGAAATGATGTGGTAAATGGAATGTACTGAACATACACTCATTGTAGAAGGACATTGGAAGGGGGACCATGTGCTCGAGGACACGAGATGGGATGAAATGCCAGGGGAGGTATTTTACATGACGTGTACTGAACACATATGCCCTATGTATTTCAAAATAGAAAATGGTGCATGTTTGTTCATGTAAAATATGTACACGATGTGTGTTATTCATACACTCTGTGTACTATGGGTGGAAGATAAATGGTTGGAGGATCTTGAAATCAATCTAAAAATTATGAAAACTTTTAAAATAAAGAGTGTAGAAGGGCATACCTGGACCAAGGATGGAAACATAGGAGAAATCAAAGAAAAAATTGAATAGAGATAAGTGATTCAAAGGATGGAGGTAGAGAGGAGTCATATGGGAGAATAAAATAGGGGGGTTTCACAACATGGGCTCATGCCAGGTAGGGTCTTCGCATTTATACCCAAATTACATAGCATGTCTTAAAACATACACATCGTGTATGAGTTTTTCTTACAATAAAACATTTATTTAAAACACATTTATTTATATATAAAAGAAAATAACCTAATAAAAAAATAAACCAATACACATATTGTACCAAAGGATGTCATGTCGTGTGTTCTAAAAATTGAAAAAGAGAACTACAACCTTCGGTTTGGTGCTTGGGGCACGATTTGAATTGGCGATTGGCTGACCCAAATGCAAGCCCTCAACCACTGGAATGAAGTTTGTTGTTCTACACATTTTTATTTAATTTTAATTATTAAATTAAATGTTTATTTAAACACAGGAAAATGTAAATGAACGACATGTGGTTTTAATTTGAATGATAGGGATGAAGTAGGGAGATTAGCTGAGTTCAAACCCTGGTCATTTGAATCTAGGGCCGAGACTGCTAATCAAAAAACTTCACCCATGTGTATTTTTTGTTTTCAACCCCATTTAAATTGTTAATAAAAATATGGATCACATTATGTATATTGAAATTCATGCCTTGTGGTTGTGTTAATATGAAAAATGATGGAACTGGGCTGGTTGTCAGGATTCGAACCCAGGACTTTTGGATTTGGTTTATGACCCTGGCCAGCGGGTTCATCCTTGTCATGGTTTTTCCTTTTTGTGGAAAAACATATATTTTGTTTTGAAAAATACCTCACATGACATTTAATTAAACATAGGTTAAAAAGGATGAACCCTATACTGAAGGTAGGTATGGAGTTATTTGAACCGGCGATGGCTCGAATACATTCCAATGACCTAACCATAAACACATGAATCATCCCAATTTATTAACTTAATTAATATATAATTATACTAATACTTCTATTAGAGTATACATGAAAATGTAAAGTACACTCCATATGAAAAGGTGATAAATGGCGTGTTGTCTCTGGGTTGCCTCCACAGAAGAGCCTTTATTTTAGGTCTTTGGATCAACCTTACATGACCCTCTAACTATCTGAATTGTATGGTGGAGATTGTACCCATCATATCCTCTATGTGAAGATATGTATTGAGATTCTTCCCATTCACCTTAAATGGTTGACCATCTACTACAACAACTTCCATCACACCATGTTGGAAGACTTTGATCACTCAGAAAGGTCCTAACCACCAGAACTTCAGTTTTCCTTAAAACAATCTCAAATGAGAGTTCAACAAGAGTTCCTCATCACCGGGCTGGAATGACATCTGAGAGATCATGTGGTCGTGGACCGACTTTTTCTTTTCTTTATATAGCTTGGCATTATTATATGACTCCCTTTGAATTTCATCTAGATCGGTTAGTTGAAACTTTATTTTCTCTTATGTGACCATTAAGTCATAATTCAAGGACTTCACCTCCTAATAAGATTTGTTCTCAAGTTCCACCAATAGATCACATGGATTTCCATAGATTAAACAGAATTGGGGCATACACAGATTTGTCATGAAGGCGGTCTGGTATGCTTATAAGTCATCATCAAGATTCTTGGATCAGTTCTTCTTTGAGGCTCTCATAGTTTTCTCCAGGAATTACTTCAGTTCTTGGTTGGATACCTACACTTGGACACTAGATTTGGGATGATAAGGCGTCCATGAGTTATAATTTAATCCATACTTCATGAGAACATTCTGAATCAACAAATTTTCAAAATTCATCCCTCTAAAACATATTAGATCCTTTGGAACACTGGACCTACTAAACATATTCTTTCTCAATAAAGAAACAACGACCTTTTTTATGTTGTGTGTCATGGTAGAAACTTCTACCCATTAGGATACATAATCCACACAAACCATAATGAATGAATTTTCAAATGATGGGGGAAGGTGGTCCATGAAATCAATACCCCATATGTTGTATATCTTGACCTCAAAAATGGGATATTGAGTAATTTCATCTTGACACCCCATGTTACTAGTCTGCTGACACCTATCCCAACGTGCCACATAATATCTGGCATCTTTCTGCATGGTTAGACAGAAAAATCCATATTGAATAATTTTCACTATCGTTTGGTTTGGCCCGTGATTCTCCACAGCTAGGGATGAATGAAAAACTCGCTAATTCTTTTAATTTCTTCTTTCGGT
Source organism: Viscum album (assembly GCA_963277665.1). NCBI lineage: Eukaryota > Viridiplantae > Streptophyta > Magnoliopsida > Santalales > Viscaceae > Viscum > Viscum album. The sequence continues at coordinate 1,600,592,846 of OY728141.1, forward strand.
ATGTAGCAGTAGATCACCCAATCTTCACATAAGCAGAAGAGCAGCGGGTCTACTGAGAAATATACTTTTACTTCGGACAAAAATAATTTCTTTCATTGGGATGTAATATTAGGATAGATGACTCCTGTAACCAGGTAATTAGTGATGTCTCCATACCATGGGTGAGTTGTAACACCAAATGAGAAAATATGCTCATCCGAGAAGTCCTCTTTGATTTCGTCGTCACCCTCCCTTTCTAAATGAGGAAATTCAATATGGGAGAGATGATCAGTGATGACATTCTCAATTCATTTATTAATATGGAATTAAAAGTCAAAATATTGGATAAAAAGCACCCAACAGATGAGATGTGGTTTTTCATCCTTCTTGTTTAGTAAATATTTGAGTGATGCATCGTTAGCATAAACTACAACTTTTGATAGCACTAAATAAGAGTGTAACCTATCAAATGAAAAAAAAACTGTTAGAATTTCTTTATCCATAATGGTGTAGTTAATTTGTGATTCATTTAGGTATCTATTGTCATTGTAGATAGGTATGAAGATACGATTGAGCCATTATCAAAGCATTAGTCCCACCGTATAATCACTTGTGTCTCAAATGATTTCAAATTGTTCTTCCTAGTTTGGAGAAATCATAATAGGAGCTTTAACTAATCTTTGTTTCCAAAGATGAAAGGAAGCAGTGCATGTTTCATCAAATTTTAAGATAGAATATTTTGAAAGGAGGTTGGTTAGTGGTTAATCTATCTTCGAAAATCCACGAATAAAACTTCTATAAAAACCATCATGCCCAAGAAAACTTTTGATTTCTCAGAAAGAATTTGGAGTGGGTAATGGTGATATAAATTCAATCATCAAAGGGTCAACTTTGATTCCTTTGATAGAAATTTGGTGGCCTAAGACGATACCATTCTACGCCATAAAGTCACATTTCTTCAAATTCAGAACCATATTGGTTTGTTCAAGCCATTCTGAGACTAATTATATATTTATAAAGAAGGTGTTTAATTATTTTCTATAGACTGAAAAACCGTCCATGAAAAATTACAGAATTTTCTCCACCATGTCATGGAATATCACTAACATGCACCATTAGAAGGTGGATGGATAATTTCACATGCCAAAAGATATCCATCGATAGGAAAATTTTCATATAGGAACATGAAAGTGTTATTATTTTGTTATTTATGGGAAATAAATATTTGGTTATAGCTAGAATAACCATCAAGAAAGAATAGAACTCACACCCCACCAATAACTCCAACATCTAATCCATTAAAGGAAGTAGGAAGTGATATTTCTATGTCGAATCGTTAAGCATTCAGTAGTCCACACACACTCTCAATCCCATGGATATTATTATAGGGATGAGTTCATTTTTATCATTGGTAATTATGGGGATTCCCCCTTTTTGGGCACCACTTGTAAAGGACTCACCCATGGGCTGTCAGAGATGGGGTAGATAATTCCTACATCTAATAGATTGATCACTTATTTCTTCATGACCTCCATTATTGGAGGGTTTAGTCATTATTTCGGTTGCTGAGAGGTCTTTATATCCCTCCTAAATTAGAACCTTATGGGTGAAAATGGTAATACTAATCCTTTTAATATCAGTAATTGTCCAACCAATAGCATGTTTTCTTTGCTTTAAACCCTGTAGAAGTTCATGTTTCTTCTCTTGAGAGAGACATGCTTTTATTATGACAATAAGTGTGTGTTTATTTACCAAATTTCCTTATTTTAGAGAATATGGGAGAGGTTTTAGTTCATGTTTTGGGGATTTAATAACTAAAGTTACAATCATTTCTACCTTTTTTTTCTCCAAAATTTCTGGAACAAGTTTATGCTGCCAATAATGACCACCCTGGACTAAGATGAATTATAGATCCTCTGGTTCATAATCCGGATGGATGTTCATGATGATTGGTTCATCAGTTATATAAAAACAACATATATCATCTTCCATGTGCCCATGATTATTGGCCATTGTAGTTAATTCATAACAGTCCCTATTTTCAATAAGTTATACTTTTTTAATAGCGTTGAGGATGTTGTAGGATACCTTTTCCTCTCATACTCTAAAGATAAATTCACCTTCATAAACATTAATCAAAACCTTCCCAATGTCCAATAAAATTATTCCCATAATAAGAGGTGCCTCTTGATCTTCCTTTGTGTCAATTATGATAAAATCTTCTAGAAGAATTAGCCTTCCCACATTCACTAGAACATCCTCAAGTAGCCTATTAGTATATTTAATGGAACGATCTTCTAGATGTAGATCCACTTGAGAAGGTTATAAATTGTTCAGCCCCAACATCTTAAATAATCCATAGGGTATAATATTGATATTATCCCATAAGTCACAAAGGGATTTCCCAAACTCATAAGATCCAATTGTGTAAGAAATTGTAAAACTTCCAAGATCATTGAGATTTGGAGGAAGAGAGTGTTATACCACCAATGAGTATTCTTTAGAGAGAGGAATGGTTCCCAAATCCTCCATTTTTTATGTTTGATATGATTTCCTTCATGAAATTCATATATGTTGGAATTTGAGTTAATTCCTTTGCAAAAGGACTATTAATGTGATGTTTCTGGAATAACTCCATGAATTTTTCAAACTGTTGATCCATATTCATCTACTTCATTCATGCAGGAAAATTTAAGGTGGTTTCATAAGGTTTTAACACCACGTTCCCTTACCATGTGAAGCATCCTTCTCTTATGACAGGCCTTGTGTTGACAGGGTCTCCTCAATCTCAGCTTCATTATTTGAAGAGGGTGTATATGGAGTTGGATTATCACCTTGATTTGTAGTTATTTTCTGGGTTATCTCCTTCCCACTTCATAAAGTGATAGAATTGGCCTCCTCCTCTGGGTTATTATCAGTGTTACCTAGTAGTGTACTAGGTTTCCTTGAAGTGAGTTGATTGGAAAGATTCCCAATTTTATTCTCGAGGCTTCTAATAGATTCCCCTTGATTCTGACATTTTGTCTCAGAAGTTGTTATGAATTTTGACATCACATCTTCTAGATTTGATTGGTGTTCCTGCTAGGTAATTGTGCAGCCCGTTGAGGTTGTGGCTACCTAGGGGTTTGTTCCGGAAGAGGGTTTTGATACCCTTGTTGTTGAAATGACCATTGTTACCATTTTTTGGTATAAGAGTTTTGGAATTATTGTTAACCATAACTAGTCGGCCTTTGGGGGAGGGGTTGATAATTATTTTGTTGTGGCCCCCAGCCCATGGTCACGTTATCTTGTGTAGACTGGGTCTGTTATTGAGGAAGAATATTTAGCCCTCTATTCTGAGAAAATATCTAACCACATTTGTTGAAGGACTGGAACTTTTCCCTCAGCATTATCCTAGGGAAATATTGTCTCCACATTCACTGCTTGATAGGAGATTTACAACTTGAACTTGAGATTCATTTTTTAGATTTAGGACATCAATCTTCTTAGACACCACATTAAGTTGGGCAGCAAGAAACGTGGTGGAATTAATGTTACGCATGCCCCTCTTTTGAGTACCCTGGTCATAATTCCATTGGAAGTTGTTTGCTGATATATCTTCTATAAAGTTGAAGAGTTCTTTAAAAGATATCCTTATAACTATTCCTCTTGAAGCTGTATCCACTTTTGATTTGGTGTTTGTCTTAAGACCGCAATAGAATTTTAGGACATTCATCTACAATGGAAGTTCATAATGAAGTCATTTCCTTAAAATTTCTTTGAAATGCCCATATTATTCATACAATGATTCTAAATCATGTTGCTGAAAATTGTGAATTTTGTTCCACAATGTCACCATCATAGAGGGTGTAAAATACTTTGATAAAAATGCTTGGGCCAACATCTCCCATGTGAGGATAAAACGTTGAGGCAATCCTTTAGTACATTCCTTCACATTATCCCTTAATTAGAAGGGTAATAATTTAAGGTGAATGGAATCCTCAAACACCCCATGGTAGTGAAATTTGTAACAAATCTCCAGAAAATTGGACCGATGAGCATTGGGGTCTTCACTTGGTAAACCTCCAAACTGAACCATATTTTGGATGAGATGCATGATGGATGGCTTGATCTCAATGTGTTGGTCCTGCAAAGGTGGTCTAACAATACATGTATCTACCCCTTGGATGGAAGGAAGATTGTACTCTATAAGGGTATGGTGTGGGGGAAATTGTTCATCAAGAGGTGGAGGCACAAATTACTTTTCCAGAGAAAAACAAGTCCCCAGTCATGGATGCATATATGGAAACCTCTCTAGTGGATGGTACTAAAGGGGTTTCTATGGGCCATAACCCAGAATAAATGGAGTTGGTTGTCTTTAATGGTTCCATGGCCTGAACTCTATGATTTTTGTTGATGGAAGCTCATTCTTCTCATCCTCAATAGCTAGTTGTTGGTTCCGGTTGTCATAAATTATGAACTGATATCCTACACCTTGTACAATAGTCGGGTCTCCCTCTTCAATATTCTATATGGGGGTGTTTTGGTTGTGGTTTCTCATAATTTCCTGATGTCTCCTCAAGACTGTTCGTTCAATCTCCAAATCAAGCGAAAGGATGTCTGAAGACTCGGTACTCTTGTTATGAGTGATGCGGACGCTCATCCACGTTTGATCCTACAGAACACAAAACAACACAACAAGCATAAAATAGGAATATTAAAATAATGAAAAACAAAAATGAGATTAAGAACAGATTTTTTTGAATTTTTTATTTTTATTTTCACTTTAATTGATACAAACTTGATTTTACAACAAAAAATTAACTTTCAATCCCAGATAATGGTTCCAAAATTTGGTATTATTTTAGACAAAGGCTTATGTTTGGCACCCCAAATTGAAATATCCAAACTTATTATTAGTATAGATCCAATTATGGGGTCAATCCATAGGGAGAGAGAGTAATTTTGTTATGTTATTATAGTTTTTAATTAATTAGGTGATGTTTAACTAAATTTTAGAGTTGATAGTTGTTGTTTAAAAAATAAAGTAATTTATTCTTCTATTTCAAGGTGGGTTACTTTAAAGATAAAGAAAAATGAAAAATTGATTCTGATGATAAATGGGATGAATGTGTTGGGGTTGTGGATTTTTATGGTTATCAATAAATATCTCTATATAACATGTTGTGTTGTTTATAATAACTCAAATCTCTTGGTTTCAAATATAACAGAACCCACTTGATCTGGTATGTTCATTTTGAATCAGTAGGGACCAATTCCTTGGTCTGGAATTTGATTCCTATAAATTTTATTAATTTTAGGCCACTCTGAGATGGTAAGTGCACCCAATGATCGTGGGTTTACATTTTCATAATCTCTCTGAAGATCCTTGGAAATTCCGTTCTTGGTCTGATATGTTGTTTCCATCGATATTTAATAGAAGATTCTGAGAGATTATTAGATAATTAGAAGTAACACATATATAAAAAGAAAATTGATTAATAAAAAACCATAATCATCCACAACCCCAACACATGGGTGATTTAGATACATATGGAGTATATAATAACTAATAGACTCTTAATACCTGAATAAAATATCGATGTATCTTCGGATTGAAGATCATCAAGAAAGAAGAGGGGCATCACCTCCTTTCTTCTCTTCCCTCTTTCTCTTTCTCTCCCTTCTTCCGTCTCCTTTATTCTCTCATTTGATGTCTCTCATTCTTGCCTCATTAAGTGTCTGAATTTGGAAAGCCTACCCTCCTATTTATAGTTTTTAAAACTACGCAGCGTGTACCATAATGTACATTGCATATAACCAAGTCAACCAGGCTTGGATCTTCTTTCTCTATCATTAGGTGATCTGTTTCACCACCGTTGACTTTGAAGGCATCGGTTGGTGGGAGTACATGGCGTATAGAGCTACCCACATGGTGTGTAGTATCAACATCACCCACCAACTGCTTCTAGAAGGGAGTACACAATGTGTAAAGTGACGTACATGGTGTGTCAATCTTCACCAGCAACATGGGAATGTACTTGGTATGGTCGATCTGTGGGTCGAGGCAATGGTACACAACGTGTTTAATAAGTACACGCCATGTATATATGCATATTTGTTTTGATCTTCCTTGATTTGTGTCTTAGGCTGAAAAATACATGAAAATCATCTTGATCGTCTAATTAAAGCATTTTATCTCAAAGACAACACATATATCTGGTTAAAACCAGTTTTGATACTCAATAGAATATATAAAAATGTATACACAAATCAAACACATCAATTTAAAAGTTTAAAATTGGTATGGTTCACATTGAATGTTTTATGATTATTTCCCCAAGAATATTTTTAATGATGTTTTAATAAAATTTCCACTCATCAATGTGAGAAAATATTTTTTTTACTCATACTCAACATGGTATATTTTTTATTGATACCATCCTAATTACTTCCTTGGATTGATTATGATTGTTTCAAAGATATTTTTAAGGAACATGTTTCTTTTCTGTGGGTTAATCTTGTCTCAAATATATTGTTATAGAACCCAATTAAATTCTATGGGTTACTCATATTTCAATGAGATCTGTAATGAAAACCATTTATTTTGAAATATTTAATCATTTTTTAATGATATTTTTTTGAAACACATTTCTTTTTCCAAGATTAATCATGTTTTAAAGGGATTTACATTAAACACATTTCATTTCCATGGGATTTTTGGATTATAAATGAATAATGATTGTTTCTATGAGTTTTATGGTGGGATTTTTTATTATTTATATGTTACATGATCATTATATGAAATGGGTGAGCTCAATATAACTTATATGAAGGTTTTATCCCCCTTATAGATCATGGGTGAGCCCGATATAGATTATATGAAGGGATGATCCCTTTTATTTCTCAAGAAGAACATATGAGCCCGGTTTAACTTATACAATGGGTGATCTCCATTATATCTCTCCAATGAATTTAGTAATGATAAATTTGGAAGTCTGAAATATGTTTATTGTAATTATTATGGTTTTGGAAGGGTTTTTAAAGGGTTTTCAAAGGTTTTTATGAATGTGATTATTCAATCAACCAAAAAGAGTTTTAATTTCATATTATGATTTTATAATGTTTCTAATGATTGAGATTGATATCACATGGATTTTTATTAATGATTTTGATCAATATTTACCTTTCCATCTTTTCATATTTGAGGATCCAAGTATTGATGGGTTTTATATTATTTATGATTCACTCACGCACTTTGATTATGTCACCATACCTTATTCACACTTATGCTCAATGATTGAAATCATTTTTTAATGCTTACATTTTCCCTTACAAAAAATTTGATCTCACCGATATTATGTTTTCTTTTCCCCATGTTTTAAGGAATGATGTTGAATGATTTATTTATATATATTATTTCATATGGATAATATTGATGGCTTATTGTGAAATAATTAAAACGTGTTAAATGCAAGAAATTTTTTTAGATGTCTTTTGAATTGTTTATGTTGGAGTTTCCCCAATTTTCTATAGATCTTAACCTAAATAGTACTCCAAAATGTATGTTATCCATGATTAATTTTTTATGTTGTAAGGATTTTGTAGAAAAAAAATTATGTTTCAATTATCGGCATCATAATCGAAAATATAAATTTATATATTTCAAGACCATATCCTGGAGTGAAGGTCCAGGGTTGTTATAATTAAATAGTCCAATGGTTTTCATAAAACCCCTGTCATCATTTAGTCATGGGTTTAAGACCTTTTTTATTTCTAGATGTGATAGGTTTCCATTCGATATTTGGATTTTTCTTTTTATAAAATATATTAATATAATTCCTATAATTTTACCAAAAATATTGTGGATATTTTTTAAATAACATTAATAATTAAATGACCTTTTAATATGGTTTTCAGAAAAAATTATTTATTTATTTATTTATTTTACAATTTTTAATGATCTTATTTGACTACTGTTAATATTTAATTAATTACCATACAAACCCTGATGGTTATAAATACCTTTAAACATATGTCTATAAAATTTAAAGGCATTGTTCCTCAAATATATTTTCCCCTAAAACAAATTATTTCCATAAATTTCTTCCAAAACATCCTTAAAATTATGACATTCCTACCATAAAATTCTTAAAAATGGGTGTTTAAGAATTTTAACATATGATAAATCTTAACCTCATTAAACCATTATGGTATCTATAAATATTATGTTAATAAATACACATGTGCTTCTAAAATTTAATATAATCATGATATGTTTCATGATTTTTGTAACCAAAGCACTATTGGTAAAATGATTCACCAATTTAATTATTGAATCACAACACATAAATACTTTATCCATTTAACTTCCACATTTTTTTCCTTGACCAAGTAGTTAACCTTTAGATGAGGGCATTGACTCAAATAATTCCCCGATTTCTCTAAATTTAACTCAACGAACTATAAATGGATCATTAGGATGAGATTTATTTATTTCCATTGTACTCTTTATTTTTCCTTAGTAATTATTTTCTTTATGTCCTTATTTTCAACACATAATGTATTTTATCAATCCATTGACACACATATTTGGATTCCTCTTCCATATTCCTTACATGATAGAAATCAAGCATTCTTTCCTCCATGGTTTCCACCAATCAAGTTATTATAATGTTATATCCATCATTTATTTAGTGATTATAGGATTTGTTTAATGTATAGATTTGTAAAATAGATTAGTCATAAAATGATATCTTTCACTCCTATCAAAATCCCACTTGTTTTCTCATTATCAACACCTTTTTCTTCATGTTAAATGTTAAAATGATTCCTTTAGGATCCATCCATTGACTAAAACCATAAATAACAGTGTATGAAATAATAATCATATTGAGAAACCCATATAATAATTTATAGGATGTATAAATATTTACATGTCATTTTCAATGTAAGACACCTAAAAGTTAACCTAGGACAATTATTTTCATCATCTATTCAAATCCATAAAATGTTGTGCATAGAAAATGTAAATTACACTAAAAATATCCCTAGGGAGTGTAAATCTTGGTGCATAGTAAGGCCCACTGTCAAGTTCTAAGTAATGCCTGAGTCAATGTCAATGCACCCTTTTCAGAGTTAACACCCCTAGGTACATCTATTCCAGAAACACATCAACTGGTAGTCTCTATAAAATGATATATTACAGTGAAAAGCCGCATAATATATATACTTCCAAAACATTAGTACGTTATTATATACTAATCCTCAAACTCTATCATAGTTTTATATTCCCTAATCTTAGTTTTCTAAAAAATAATTCCCATGGTTACTGCTAAACATTATCTGAAATCAATTTTAATGACCCCCACCTTAGCTATCTGAAGAAAGTTCCATATACCGTTATATTGGAATAAGATACATGGGATGAAATCAGGATAGAATGAATAGTTTATTACTCCTCGTAAAGTATATGCATACATTATTCATATATTACATTTGAATATAAAGATTAAAACATATTTTTTTTCATGAATACATTTTTTCCTTCTAGATTATTGTTACATATTAGTTATTGAAAAAGTAATTGAATCCTAGTGAAAAGAAATAAAATAAGGGTGATATAAAATTCATAATAAGGGTTAAGTACAATAGATAAAATCATGAATCAGTGAGAATAATCAATATGGAACTATAATAAATGAACACACATTCCATACTATCAATTAACTGAGAAGGAATTACTTACAGAGATAGATTCAATGTAAAAATCTCATAAATAATAGTCAATATATAAATTTAAAGAATTAAAACTACATGTTATTTAATAAATAATATGAATATCATTATTGGATAAGGAATAATCAATATGGGTGGGTAATTAACTGAAAACACATGCCATTTAATCAATAAACTAATAATTCAATCCGACCAGATATAACGTCACCGTGAAAATATCCTAGATTGCGATAACTAAATAATAAATGAATGAAATATTTAATTATTGGATTCCATGTTTCATAATCACATGGAACCTTTACAATCCAAACATTTCACAAGATAGTTTAAAATAAATTGGTTAAAAACCCATCATATTTGGCTGACTGATTCTTCTCATTAGATTACCGATGCATCAAGGGGATAGATATAACCATGCCCCACATGTGTCACACATGTCTAAATAATTACTCATATACCAAGTAATCTATTTAATTCATGAATAATTATTCCAAATACAGTATCTATATTGATTAAATAATACAAGTTTATCAATATTTCCCCAGTTAATCAAATAACATTCATTATAGAGATAATATTTAAAAATGGAATATGGTTTTGGAAATAATCAAATACATAAGATAAATGTATTATTAATGAAAAATTATTATAATAAAGTGATTGTTTCAAGATAAAATTATAAGTCACAAAAGAAAGTTAGATTGCACAATAACTTTTACCATTTCAAAATTCTCAATTCATATCCCCTTGGATGAAATAATTAAAATTAAAAACTAAAATACCATAAATAATGACATATTCATGATATTACATATTAAAGGGTATGTATATGAATCTCATGAAATTAAATTTGTGAAAAATAAAAAATAATCTTCAATGGAATGTAAATTGAGATGAAATCCATTACATTACATTTACTTTTGGTTGAATGTGATTTACCATACTATATAGTGGTTTTAAACATGTTATTAACTTATTAAAGAATCATATTAATCTTTATAATATCATATATTATCATTTTATAATATCTTATCTCCCGGTCATTAATGATCATTCATTATTTTCATTGTTTTAGGTGTTAATTTCCGTTTTTTCTCTTTTTTTTTGTTATGGATATTCCGATTCATGTGAATATAATATAGTTATATTATCTCCATTGTAAATTTATGTTTCTATTTTCAGGTTTTATGAAACCCCTAATTTGACCATTCTTTATTTGGGTTTCAATTAGGGATGTTTTGGGTGATTGTTTTAGAATTTTTAAAATTTGTTGGGTTGTTCAGTGTTAGGGAACGGTTTTCCCAAACTGTGCGTCCTCTCAGTAGTGACTGTGAAAACCCAAACTAGTGGGAGTTTTCATGGATTGTGCATGGTTTGAAAAACCATTCACCTAACTAGTAGAAATCATGAAACATGTAAAAAGGGGTGTATGGTTGGGGTGAACAATTTTTGTTACCATTTAGCCATGCCCAGAAAACTGTGCATATAGGTTTAAATTAATCTAAATATTATTTTTTAAAATCCTCTAAACCCTAATTTTAAGTTCCTAATGGTCCATTACAAACCTAATATTATTTATTCATCCTTAGAGGCTTCCAACAAGTTATTTTTCCCCTCTACACCTCTTAAAAAGTTAATCAATTCTAGTTGAATGATGTTCGATCTCTTTGTGGTAAGTTTCCTCTTTGCATACCCTTTCTCCCATTCTCTCCTCTTTCCACCCTATGGTTTTGAAGACATTTGTGTCATTAGATGATCTAATACCCACTAATTTTTATCTTTAATCGAGTTTTTATTCTTGAATCCTCATTTCATATGTTCTTAGTTGGAATTCCCCAATCAGGGCTTTACATTTCGAGACTCCATGATCCTAAGGTATTTTGTTCCATTTACGATGCCTTATTTAATTCACCCTAAATTATTTGATTTAAATTAATTTTTTTTATTTAAATTTAATTTCTTTCAATCAGTTCATTAGAAACCAAATTCCATTGAATTGATGAATTGAAAATGGATTTCAAAGGAATTTGAGAAAACCCCCAATTCTATTTAATTGGTGTGTGTTGTGAAATTGGATGGAAATTGTTTAAATTAATTTATTGAATTTAATTAAGGTATTTGAATCATTAAATTAATTCCATGAAATTAAATTCAAATTCATATTTGAGATATATTTCTTAAAATGGTTTAGATAAAAACCTAGAGGTTTTATCTTAAGAAAAATGAGTTCTTTCATTAAAAACCCTTGAAATGGGGTTTAAAGAGAAATTATAATATTTGAAATGGAATAATGGGTTGAATTGTATTTAAAAAAATTAAAATAAATTTACCTTCACTAATTTTATTAGATCATATGAAATCCTATGGAGTTAGTGAGTTATTCGGGGCATAACTCTATTGAAGATTAACAACACTAACAATACATATGCAGTATGTCACATCCCCGATGGGATGGTGATGGGTCCTCTTGGACCAATGTTAGAGGGACATGTGTACATATATTTTTTTAATAAACATTTGATTTTGAGGGAGTCCCATATCTTGGAACTATTATACCTTTTTTAAAGATAACCTTGTTGCTCATTTTTTTGTATTTGAAATAAATTCTTTTGATTGTTGTAAAATGTGTAAATTCCTTAGGAATTTATATGAACTTTATTATATGAAATCTTTATTAATACATTTTTTAAATTATTTCCATCAACTACAATGTTAAGAATAATTTTTCTAAATATAATTTTGAAATACTGTGCATGAATATTTAAAATTGAAAGCTCTATTTGGTTAATTAATTTTTTCCACTTATTATAAAATCCTTAGTGATACCCTTTGGGGATTTTATCTCACACCCTGCCTCTACCTTCATGTGTTTGTATATTTTCTCCTTCAAAGTTCAAGTAAGTGTGAGGTTCCCCTTGGAGGTGTTATTATATGTTGATCCTTGGGATTGGAGAGATTTTAACATTGAAACTTCTGTTATTATCTGATTTTTCAGCTACTTGCGGTCGCACTTTGTGTTTTCATACATGTTTAACTATTGGTATACTTTTCCCTGTGGAGTTTTTATTATATGCATACTGACTTTTTTCTATTTCTCCTATTGTGTTTATAGAAACTATATTTCCACAATATTATTATATGATTTCAAAAGGTAGTCACTAACCCATGGGGATCAGGAACACCCATCAGGATATGGAAGGACCAGCTTTGTTATCTGAATACCTAGGTATCTGGGATTGTTCATGACAAATAGGTATCAAATGTGTAGGTTGTGCATCTTTCATTAATGTTAGTATGTAGCTCTATAATCTTTTTGGGACTTATGATTTAGTTTTGGTTGAGTGTCTTTCCATATCTCATTTTAATGAGCCTTAATTCACCAAAGGTGGTTTGGGAAAGACATATTGAGGATTAGTTTAAGTCATTTCCATGTTTTTTATTTTTATAGATTTAAAACCAAGTCATGTGTTTGTTCATATGTTGGGATTAGTTTCCCTTATTTCTATATTTTAAAGTTAATATGATATCTTAAATGTTTTATGTTGATGTTGTGTTGAATCAGGCCTCCAAAAAGACATGTGAATAAGATCTAGGAGGAACCTACTTGTAACTACCCAAACTGTTATGAATAAAATTCCCTTTATTTTAATTAAATGTATTATAGATAAAGAAAACACATGAACTCTTTTTGTTTTTTTATATCCCATTGAATATAAATTATAGTTAATTATCATTACTGATGATAATATGGTCATTAAATAGTGATCACATCACTAGTATAAATATAGGGTTTCAAATAATCATTTTGACACAGACAAAGGAAGTGATGGCCTCAACCAGAACGATTATACCCTATGAATCCCATTTATGGAATATTTTTAGGGAGATAGAATTAATTGGATTTTCCATAGACCAAGACCAATCTGAGATCCAACAACATAAGCATGAGAGAAACCTTTTACAGGAGAAGTCCAAGCTCATCGAGATTTAGACACAAACCATGTTAACCAAATGACCCCATTAAATCTCCAATATCACATACCTTACTCTTAGGGTTAATTCTGGTGTAATAAAAAGATATATAACAGGACCCTTGTATTATTATTATGTAAATTATTTTTGTATAGAATAATTAATATACATTCATTTTATTATGGTTACTTTGTAAATAATTTTTAAAGCATAAATAGTATTGTTTTGGTAAATATTCAAATTCAATTAATAAATATGTTTTGATGGATTTTTAAAATTAAATAATAATTTAATAAAATATTATTATTAAATTACTTTTATTAAATATAAATGATCATATGATTTTTATGAAGTCAATTTTATGTTTTATTAAGGTCTGAAACTATTTTGGTCAAAACCCATCAATTTTTTATAAATATAGATTTTTATTTTAAATATAAAATTTCAAATATTTATAAAATTATTTAGATAAAATTAACATTATTTTTGGAATCAGGATTTCAAAATTATCCTGTGGAGAATTTTTCATAATTTTCTGAGAGAGTCAAATTTTTGGGTAAAAATTAAATATCGTATAAATATATAATATGATTTATGACATCATAATGACCCAATAGTTATGTAATAAAATAATATAAAGGGTATCAAAGGCCAAATATATTTTTTCCTTCAAAATAATGTAATTTTAGGTTTATTTGATTTATTTTATAAAGGCTTATTGATCCCTCAAGACATATAAAATATTTTAAAATTTTAAAATCATTTCCACGAAAGTGTGACTCATCTCCACAAATGAAAGTGTAATATTTTAATATCATCATCCATTATCCTTTTAAAATAATTTATAGCACTCTTATTTTCTAGAAAAAAATGGGAAAACCCATGGTATGGTTTTTGGTTTTGAATATTTTAGTGAGTAGGGTCCAAAAGAAAAAGAATAAATAATTCCCCCACATTTCCTATATAAAACCACCCAAGAACCCATTCCTCTTCACTAAATATATTTTATGCTTGACTACCCTCTTCCCCCTACTCTCTATATTCCACCAAAGGTACCCATAATATTCCAATAATCTTATCTCATGCCTTTGGGATCACACATCTAAGTAAGGGATCCTCACCTTTCTCTGTTCCTTTCAATTCAAGAACCTTGTTTAAAATTAGTCTTTTTAATTTCAATTAGTTATATTTTTATCCTTTTATAATCAATTACCTTCTTTCCATTTGATTTTATTTCAATTAGGGGTCATTTATCCTCCCCTGTTTATACACTTGGCTATTCTATTACTATGTCGAAATTCCATAAGGGATTTCACTCTTCTCATTTCTATTTCAAGCACTTGTTTTGTGTTATGAATATTAAATTCAATTTTATATATTAGGATATTATGTTAAATGATCCCATAATTTTCCACATCATATATAAATGATGATATACCCCTTTCTCTCTCATCTACCCATTTTATGAATTTTCATATGATGTAGTTATGGTGTCGAAATTGCACCGTGATTTTCCATGCCAAAATCATCCTATAGTGAATGCCCTACCAATTATTCAATTAAGGGTATTCACCATTAAGATCATATAATTTTTTATTTGGGACTTACATTTATGTATACAACTTTATTTGATCTTGGAATAAATGATAATGTTGAATGAATCCATGTTTTATGATCTAAGTGGCACACTTAAGCATGATATTAAAAAGTTTATGAAGGGTGCGCCCCGATAGAACTCATATGCATTGGGTTATGTTTATTATCATTATATGTCATATTGGGATAAGGTTTTACCAGATTCATTTATAGGAATTTTTTCCATCATGTTGTGATAGGGGTTTACCTGATTCCTTTTTCTAATGATGTAGTGTTTTAAGTTGTTTCCACATTTCCATGGTATGATAATCATTCTATATCATGTCTCTATATTTAGGTTTCTATTATTCTCCATTGATATATCTATTTCCTAACATGTATTTTATTCTTCATTTTATTTCTTTTTTACTCCCTTTCTGTGATTTATACATCACCCTTTTCTTATGTATGTCCTCAGGTTATCCCATGAAATGCTAAGTAAGAAGGAATTTTGTGGTCATCTAAATGAATTTTTTAAAAAAGATGTGTATTTCATGTTTTATGTTGTTATATAATATTCTTAATCCCCAAAGACACTGGACCTATTGATCTTATGAGTTATATTAGGTGAAATATTTTTTAACAAATTGTGTTTAAATGTGAATTAAAGATCAGGGTTGTTATAGTTGGTATTAGAGTATAGGATTAGTTATTTTTCAGATTGGGATTAGAATACTCTAGTGAAATAGTCAGGGATAAGACTAAGTATAAGAAAATAATCCCTAAATTTTGGTGAGTATAGATTAAGTGGTTTATCATGAAAATATATCCATGTTTGGATATAAACAAGTAGAGGTGGATCTGTCACAGATGTATCAAGGGGTAAAACTCGAAAACATCACTTTGATCTAGACTCAAATGAGAACTAGTGCATTACAACGGGATTTGCTACACTCTTAGTTTGACACTATCAGAGGATATGCTTTTGTAAATTCATAATCTTAGTAAAAACCATTATTAAAAAAACATATCCCATAATAATATACATTGAGAAGTATATCATGGATAACATAGATTGAAACCTATAAATTTATATGTTAAAGAGATAAATGTAATTTATAAGTTATCCATTTAATGTCATTAGATTCCCCTTTATGTGTTAATAGTTTAAGATACTCATCCCTGTGTCTATATTAAATAATAAAGAACTAGAATCAAAAAGTGAGAGGTTGGGTTATCATTCATTGTTCTATGCATTCATTTATATCCTAAAAGTATAGTAGAACAAACCAAACATCAACACAAATAATAGAAGTAGAGATGATGTTGAAAATTGAAAATGGGGAAATTATGGAATCCCATGAATATAACTCCTCCCCTATAAAAATTTTTGGTTTTAACTTCCTAGAAAACCTCATCATACTTCCCTTGGTGTAACTTGATGCAATTCCTGGCATGTATTGTATTTCTCTATATGGAGCCAACATAAATTTTTGTAAGAGGGAAATCACTCTCTATATAGTGAATCGACCCCCGATTCTATACAAGTTCAAGGAGGAGGAAGAATATTCTTTATCACCATCATTTCAAGCATGGATATTACTTCCCTATGTGCATGCATATCATTCATAGAATATTGAGTCTAAGGAAGAAACCATCCTTTAGGAAATACCTATTGTGAGGGAATTCACTGATGTGTTTCCCGAGGAATTTATTGGTCTTTCTCCGAGAAGAGATGTTGAATTTTAAATTGATCGTATACCTGGGGGATTTTTAATATCCAAGACTCTCTATATAATGGATATTTTGGATCTTGAGGTGCTAAAGAAAAAACTACAGGAGAATTTGGATAAAGTGTTTATACACTCATGTTCTTCACCAAGTGGTGCACCAGTCCTCTTCATCAAGAAGTAGGATGGGTCAATGCGCCTTTTAATTGATTAAAATGAGCTCAACAAAATCATGATAAAGAAAAAGTATCCTTTTCCATGAATTGATGACTTGTTCGATCAGCTATATGGGGGGAAATACTCCTCCAAGGTGAATCTATGGTCGGTATATTACCATGTTAGGGGGAGGATATCCCCAAGACTAATTTTCGTATGAGGTATGGGCATTATGAGTTCATAATGATTCCATTAATACTCACCAATGCTCTAGAAATATTCACGGAATTGATGAATATAGACTTTAGATATTACCTTGAAAAATTTAGGGTAGTATTTATAGATGATATTCTAATATACTTCGAAACCAAGGAGGATCATTAAGAGAATCTGAGCACTATTCTAAAGACCTTGAAAAAGGAGAAGTTATATGAAAAGTACATAAAGTGTGAGTTCTAGTTTAAGGAAGTCTCATTCATGAAGCATATAATCACAAGTTATGGCATATCTATGGATCCTTTTAAAACAAAATAAATTGAGTGATGGACGTGGCCGACCTCTGTGATGGATATCCATAGCTTACTAGGGTAATCTGGATAATATCAGCAATTTGTGAGAAAGTTCTCACGATTTTCAAACCCAGTTACCAAGATCACTCGGAAGGGAGTCAAGTTTTCTTGGAATGATGAATGTGAATAAAGCTTCATGGAGTTGAAGAAGACGATTATCACTACCCCTATGCTCTCACTACCCACAAGTAGGGAGATTTTAATAATCATCAGTTATTCTTCGATGAAGGGAATGAGATGTGTGCTGATGAAAAATTAAAAAACTCCTTGTATGTGACTCAAGGCAGTTGAAAATTCATGAACAAAACTATCCCATGAATGTTCTAGAGTTGGAAGAGGTGATCTCTGTGTTGAAAATATGGTGGCATTATCTCTTTGAGGAGAATTTTGAAATATATAGAGATCAAAAAAGTCTAAAATGTATATTCAAATAGAATGATTAGAATATGAACAAACAAAGATAGTTAGAGATCATCAATGATTACGACTTCCCAATCCATTACCACCATGTGAAGGCAAACAAGGTGGCAGATGGACTAAGTAGAGAAAACCGAGCAATTTTGTTATTGATGATAATTGAAAAGGATCCAATATTATTATATTTTATGAAGATGGAAATGGTAATCATAAAGAAGGTAACATAATTAATCCTTTCACAAATTATTTCTCAACCATATATTTTTGAACGGTTAAAGGATGCTCAAAAATATGATGTGGGAATTCATAAGAAAGTGGAAACTATCAGAAAAGTTAAATCCTCACATTTCAATGCTAATGAAGAATTAATTGTAAGATTTGGGTCAAGACAATGGGTTCCATAAAATATAATGTTAAATAATGATCTTTTTGATGTTACACATAGTTCAAATTTATCTGTTCACCAAGGAAACCCGAAGATGTATTAAGATATTCAAGAGCACTAATAATCGGATAACATGAAGAAAGAAATCATTAAATATACATCAAAGTGTTTGGTATGTCAAAAAGTGAAGGCAGAGAGGCAAAAGTCTAAAGGGATGATGCAACCATTACCCATACCAACATGGAAATGGGAAAAATCCCCATGGACTTTGTCACCAGATTTCCTAATAAATCCAAAGGAAATAATGCAATCTGGGTTATGGTAGATTGTATTAAAAAGAATATAAACTTCATTAAAATCTGAGAGGATTTGTCACTAGATCAACCAGAAAATATATACATTGTATAATTGGTAATTCTATATGGATTCCCACTATGGATTGTGTTCGACTGAGATCCAAAATTCACCTCTATGTTCTGGAAGAGTATCCAATATGATCTACACACTGAGTTAAACTTCATTATATCTTACCACCCTCAAACTGATGTCCAATCTAAGTGGACTATCCAGACACTTGAGAACATGTTGAGAGAATTATTAATGGAATTCCAAGGTAGATGGGACCAATATCTCCCTTTGGTGGAGTTCTCTTATAATAACAATTTCCAATCAATAATCCAAATAGATATTTATAAAGACCTTTATTGGAAGAGGAGAAGAAAACAGGCATGTTGGGATGAAGTTATGGAATGAAAACATTTAGGTCCACAAATGGTCGAATAAATGGTTGAGAAGGTTAAGACCATCCAATATCACATCAAAGCTTCTCAGAGTCGAAAAAATAACTATGCTGACAATCTTCAATAAAACCTAGAGTTTTATGTTGGAGACATGGTATTCCTTCGCATATCTTAATGGAATATAGTTCTGAGATTTGGGGAGAAGTGGAAGCTAAATCCACAGTATATCTTCTCTATTGAAATCCTTGATCACATCAAGGTAGTTTTCCATTGACTAGCAATCCCACCGAACATGTGTCATGTACATGATGGTTTCCATGTATCACTCTTAAGGAAGTACATACCAGACCCATCACATGTACTCAATCTAGAGGTGGTACCATTGGATAATTACCTCTTCTATTAAGAGAATATGGTAAATATATTATATCATATAGAATAAAAGTTCTATGAAATAAGACAATGCCCCTCATCAAAGTGTTGTGTATAAACCACAAGTTTGAAGAAGTGATGTGGGAACTGGAAGAAGTGATGTGGCAGAGTTACACTCATCTATTTTAGTTTGGTAAAATGGAATTTTGAGTGTGAAATTTCTTAAGGGGGGAAGGTTGTAATGACCCATACTATTATGAATAAAATTCCCTTTCTTTTAATTAAATTCCTTATTGATATAGAAAACTGGTGAACTCTTTTTTTTATTATATCCAATTTGATTTAAATGAACATTAAGTATCCCTACTATTGAAAACATATTCTTATAATAGTGATCACATGAATGGTATAAATATAGGGGTTTAACCAATATTTTTGAAATAGAAAAAGGAACTGGTGGCCTCAACTAGTAGGATCGTACCCTATGAAGCCCATTTATCAAAGCATCCAAGGGAGATAAAATTTCTACGATTTTCCCTAGACCAATACCATGCTGATATCCAACAACTTAAGCATGATAGAAACCATTTATAAGTGAATTTCAAGCTCATTGAGATCACAAAACAAACCATGTTCACCGAACAACCCAAAAAATTCCCAACATTACACACCATACTCTTAGGGCGTATGATAGTGTAATAAAGGAATATGTAAAAATTACCTAGAATTATTATTATGTTCATTATTATTTTATATAATATTTAATATAATTTCATTTTAATATTGTTACTTTGTAAATGATTTTTAAAGCACAAATAGTATTTTTTTTTTAATATTCAAATTCAATTAAGAATTATGTTTTGATGGATTTTTTAAATTAAATAATATTTTAGTAAAATATTATTATAAAATTTATTTTATTAAATATGAAAGATCATATAATTTAATGAATTCAATTGTAATTTTTATTAAGGTTTGAAAACATTTTTTGTCCAAACTTGTCAATTTTTAATAAATGCTAGTTTTTATTTTAAAAGTGAAAATTCACATATTTAGAAAATTATTCATACAAAATTAGTATTATTTTTGGAATTAGGATGTCAAAATTATCCTATGGTGATGTTTTTATAATTTTCATAGAGAGACTAATTTTTGGGTAAAAATTAAATATTGTATAAATAAATATATAATTTGTTTTATGACACCATAATGACCCAATAGTGATGTAATAAAATACTATAAACGGTGTCTTCATCCCAATATATTTGTTTCCTATAAAATAATGTAATTTTACATTTATTTGATTTATTTTATAAATCCTTAGTGAATCCCTCAAGACATATAAAATATTTTAAGATTTTAAAATCATTTCCTTGAAAGTGGGACTCACCTTTACATAATCAAGGGAAATATTTTAATATATTTGGCACATAGAATTTAAAATAATTTATACCACTCCAATTTTCTATAAACCATGGGAAAACACATGGGATGGTTTTTGGTTTTAAATATTTTAGTGTGTAGGGTCCAAAACTAAAATAATAAATAATTCCCCCACCTTTCCTATATAAACCCACCCAAGAACCCATTCCTCTTCACTAAATCTATTTGATTCTTGACCACCCTATTCCCCTACTCTCTATAGTCCTTCTAAGGTGTCTCTAAGCCCTAAAAATCCTCCCCTAATCCTTTCAGATCACACATCCAAGTAAGGTATTCTCACATTTCTTTCTTCCTTTCAACTCAAGAACTTTGTTTAAAATTAGTATTTTTAATTTCAATTGGTTATATTTTCATCCATTTACATTTAATTACCTATTTTACATTTTATGTTATTTAAATTATGGATCATTTATCCTCCCCCATTTATAACCTTACCTAGTCTATTACTATACTGAAATTCCATAAGCATTTTCTCTCTTCTCATTTCCATTTCAAGCACTTAATTTGTGTTATGCATCTTAAATTCCATTTCATAAGTTGATATATTATATTACATGATCTCATCGATGTCCACTTCATGTATAAATTATTAGAGATCACTTTTTCTCTCATCTATCAATTTTAATAATTTTTATATGACGTCGTTATTCTGCCGAAATTGCACCATGATTTTCCATGCCAAAATCATCGTGTAGTGAATACCATACCCCTTCCTCTATCAAAGGTATTCACCCTTATTAATTTATACTTATTTATTGGGGACTTAAATGTATTTATCCCACATTATTTTATTGTGGAATAAATTACTATGTTTAATTAATCCATGTTATATGATCTATGTTTTACACTTAAGCAGGAGATAGAAATTTTTATGAAGGGTGGGCCATGATATCACTCCAATACCTTAGGTAATGTTTAGAATCATTATATAACATGTTGGGATAGGGGTTTACCTAATTAATTTATAATAACTTTTTCCATCATGTTGGGACAGGGTCTTACCTGATTTTTTTATGTTATTGATGTAGTGTTTTAAGTTGTTTCCACATTTCCATGTTATGATAATCATGTTATATCATGACTTTATATTCATGTTTCTCTTATGCTCGAGTGATATGTCTATTACCTAACACATACTGTATTATTCATGTTATACCTTGTTTACTCCCTTAATGGGATTTATAACTCCACATTTTCTTATATATTCATCAGGTTATACCATTCAATGCTAAGTATGAAGGAATATTGTGTTCGTATTAAATAAGTTTTCAATAAGATGTGTATTTAATGTTTTAAGTTGTTATGTAATGTTTCTAATCCCAAATGTAACTATACCTATAAATATTATAAGTTTAATTAGGTTCATTATTCTGTAATAAATCATGTTTAAATATGAAATAAAGATAAGTGTTGTTATACTACTAATGAACCATAGCAAGAAAATCATATCATGGAATCGAGTCTGTTTGAGGTGATTGTGTGTACTATCTATGATCTTTAACAGGCACCTACACCTATTCCCATTTAGGTTATAACTATAGAAACTTAAAAAGGTATGTTTTATGGAATCATTATTAGGAGTTCCTTCACCAGAATCCAGCAGCATTCATGGGATCAGATTATACTTATGAGGCTGAAAATCGGTTTACTATGATTGAGATCTTGTTTGAGTTCTTGAAGACACATGATGAAATAAAGGTAAAATGTACCACATTTGTGGTGGAGGGACCTTGAAGAAGATGGTGGGACATGATGGTGGAGTAAAATAAGCACGAGGGATTGTATTTTAATAAATTAAATCTATTTTCACCAATCGGTTCTACATATAGTATATAGTGTTGGCCAAGGCTGTTGAGATTTTCAACCTTGATAAGGTTGAAAAGACTGTGACCGAGTATACAAATCCATTTTCTAAGATAGTACAGTTTTCACCTGATATTTTATCAAATGAGAATATGAATTATTGATGGTTTAGGATGGTACTTTAATCTGATATTCTTTCTCAGGTTTTCTTACTAAAGATTCCTCCTTATACTGATGTTTTGGATGTATCATTGATGATTTAAATAGACTAAACTAGAACATTATAGTTTCAGGAGTTACTTTTTCTTCTAGTGGTAGTGTATGTATCTTTAAAGGAATCTATAAGTCTTATTATTCTCATAGTGGTTATCTATAATAGTGTTTTTATAAAACTCATGCAATTCTTGGAAGAGTCCCTTTGATTTTCTAAAAGTGTGTCAAGCCAAGGCACTAAAATGGGGTTTGCACTGAGGCACCCAATATATTTGGCTCATGAAAATTCTCAGGTTACTTAAATAACTTCATCCATGTAAATTCAACATTGTTTAGTGTTATAGTATCATCAACACCTATTAAAACTGTGGTTCAATTAGATGCTTCGTGTACAAATGGGTTCCATCCACAGGCATCTATAACAAAGCTACTTCACGTAGTGGAAGATTCTCTAGAGGAAGTGGACACAAGTCCAATGACCATGAGAGATGCCATAACTATAGCTTCATCATTAGTGACTTATTTATTTGATACTGGTGCATCTCATTCAATTATTTCAACCCCTATTATTAATATTCTTCATCTTCATATAGATATTTTACCTTATGTGGTGGATATTACTACACCCCCTAGAACCAAGAGAGAGTAGGGACTCCATTATCCTTCTTTAATATTCTCATTATCAAAAATCAACCATTATTGGGGGTTTTTGGTTCCTAACATAAAAACTATTGATTTTAGATTTGGGATTGACTGTCTCATTGTCAAAAAATCCTAGATTTATTTTTATCTTTGATGGATCTCCTTCACTACAATTAATGGTGTGTGACATGTCTTCCAAAGAGAATGGGAACTGATGTCAATAAGATCTAGACCTTCCTATCCAAAGATGGTAAATTAATACCTATTTTTTATTTTATTTGAAGTGATAATCTTTGGGTGGTGATCTCCCTCTAGTGGTCTTAAAGTTTCACGATGTGTTTCTTTTTGGATTCTCGAGTTTTACATCGGTAAGGGAGGTTGATTTTTCTATCAAATTAGTGCATATTACTCAACCATTTTCTATTCCTTGTTAATGAATAGTTCTAAATTAGATGAAAGATATAATGAATTAGTTGGATTATATTCTTGAGAAAGGATTTATATTCCTAAGTGTGTTACCATGGGTGGTGTCTGTTCTCTTTAGCAAGAAATCTGTTGGTTCACTTGGACTTTTAGAGGATTACCAAAAACTAAATAGAGTCATAGTAAAGAAAAACAATATGTTTCCATAGATTGATGATATGTTTTAATAGTTGAAAGGTTTTAAGTGGATCTAGAAGATTTATCTTTGGTCTGGTTACAATCAATTGAGAATAAAATCATCTAACATTCAGAAGAACGCCTTTCGGAGTAGGGATGACCATTCAGAGTACATTGTCATGTCATTTGTCTAAACAATTCTCCTAAAATCTTCCTGGATTTGAAGAATAGTATTTCCCACTAATACCTAGATACTTTCAGGGTTATATTTGTGTGTGAAATAATTTATTACTCTAATTTCAAGGAGAATCATGTGCTCCACCTGATAGCAGTTTTAGAATTTTTGTCAAATCACTTACTTTATTAGAAGATTTTGAAATGTGATTTATGGATTTGGTAAGTGGAGTTATTATGAAATGTATTGTTAGAAAATTGTTTTTTAGTTGATCGTAAGAAGGTGAATGTTTTTATGACATGGGAGAAACCGTGAAATGTTTTTTTACATTCGAAGCTTCTTGGGTTTAGCTAGATATTATCACTAGTTAATTAATGTATTCTCAAGTTAGGCTTCTTTTCTTGATGATATTAATCAAAATGGAGTAAGGTTTCTCTCATGTTCATCATCGGAGAGTAGTTTTCAAATTTTCATGAAATAAATGCCTTTATGTGAAGATTTTGAAATGTGATCTCTTTATTTGGTAAGAGGATTTATTAGGTCATGTGGTGTCAGAACATGGTGTTTTAGTTTATCTTAATAAGGTGAAATTTTTTATGACATGGGAGAAACCATAAAATATTTTTTACATTCCATGATTCGTAGGCTTATCTAGACATTATCACTGGTTCACTAATGTCTTTTCAAGGTAGGCTTCTCTAATGGGTGATTTTAATAAAAAGGGAGTGAGGTTTTATTAGGATGAAAATGTCATAATTATTTTGTTAATATGAAATGTCTTTTTACTACTATATCGGTTTTGACTCTTCTAGAGGTTGTATAGGTCTATGTAGTATTATGTCATGCATCAAGTCTAGGTTTGGGATTTATTCTTATGCAAGGTGATCGTGTTGTTGCTTATGGATCTCATCAGATTCGGCCACATGAGATGAATTACAGACCCATGACCTTGATCTTGTAATTGTGATGCGTGTTCTTAAGATTATGCAGAACTACCTTTTCAAAGAAAGGTATACCTGTTTTCACGACACAAGAACTTAAGTTATATATTCCCTCAAAGAGATTTTGAATATTTTACAGAGGTAGTGTTAGAATACCTATAATATTTTGAATTTGACATAACATATACCAAGTGGAAAGGGAATGTTTCAGTGAATTATTTGAGTAGGAAACTTCTGACCCATTCCATGATTATATCATCGTAAGAGTGGAACTTGATGGATCTTTTTGTACAGTTTCATATTGGAGTCTAAGAATCAGGGATTGAGGTTTCCTTGTCCAGTGTTCAATTGAACTCCTCACTTCATGAGATTATTCTTCTACACCAGAAACTTGATGATGAGTTCCATTGCATTAGAGACTCTCTTTATTGTGGTAGGTTGTAGATGACTGGTTGTTCTCCACCAATGGCATTATATGATATCATAATAATTTTTTGGTACGGTTATTAGCTAGGAAATATATGATGGGGAATTTCCATAACTCATAGTGGGCAGTGCACCAAGGAACCATGAAGATTTTCTATGTCATGTGGCAATGATTCGGGTGTCCAGTTATGAGATGGGGCAATAGTTATTTGGTCTACCATTGTTATACATAAAAATAGGTCATGTTCGAGCACTATAAACCTTCAGGTTTTCATTAGAAACGTCCAATACCTACATGGAAGTGGGATGAGATATCTATCCAATTTTCTGTTGGGTTTCCACATACCCATATAAAGAAAAATGTGATATGGTTTTCGATCTATAATCTGGCCAAATTGGATTACTTTATACCCATTCATGATGCAACAAATGTTAAGGATTTGTGAAATCTTTATGTGAAATAGATCATTCGATTAAATTGAGTTCCATAAACTATAGTTACTGATAGGGATCCTCAATTTACTTTTCAATTTCGAGATGACATCAAGAGTCACTGAGATCTCAGGATGATTTGAGAATGGAATATCATCCCCTGTCAGATGGATAAATATAATGAGGTATAGATATTCTCAAGGATATCCTCCGCACTTGAGTTCTAGAATTTAGTGTAGATTGGAATGATCACATGGGTTTTTTTATTCTTTATTATAACAATTATTACGAATCCACAGTCAAAATAGATTATTTTGAGGCCTTTTATGGTCATCCTTGTAAATATCCATTGTGTGGGTCTAAGATTGGTGAAGGTTTCTTATATTGACCAATCTTGGTTCAAGAAATGAAAAAAGTGTATCAATTTATTTTTTAGATAATGTTGAAGGTGCAGATCATGTATATGTCTATTGTTGGTTATCATAGTAGACTATTGGAATTTTCATTTAGTGACCATTTGTTCTTGAAAGTGTCAGCACATTTGGGTTATCAAAAATTTAGGAGGCAGGGAAACTTTCTTATAATTTTGTGAGACCTTTTTAGGTTATTGATAAGGTGGGGAAATCTTCTTAATTTTTATCACTTACACCATTGTAGGCATCGGCACATAATGTGTTTCATGTATCATAGCTATGAAAGTATCTATTAGATCTATCTACTGTTCTAAGATGGAGTGATCTTGAGGTTGAACATGATTTATCTATGGCTAGGAAACCAGTCGGGAAAGTTGATTCTGAAACCAAGGTACTATGTCATAGGATGATAACTTTATTTCTAGTGTTATGGTAGCATGATTTTAATTCTTATTAGACATGGGAGAGGTATACACTAATGAGAAAGCTTTGGCCTAATCTTTTTGTCCTAGAAGCTTCTTAGTAGGATTTCAAGGGATATAAAGTTTCTATAGAGGGAAGTTTGTAACACCGTGTTACTATTTTTAGATATTCTTAATCCCAACTTTTGATCATTATTTTGTTTTGGATTCATTTATTAATGATTCATGTGAAATATCTTGAATTTTTTAATTTTTATGGGATATGCATGGTTTTTGCAGAGTTTTCCCAAACTATGCACCCATTCAGTGAAAACTATACCTACCCAAACAATGGGGGTTTCAAGTCTTGTGCTCCATTTGAAAAAATATACACCAACCTAGTAGAAATTTTGCACCTTGGGGGAAAAGTGGTGCACTATTAGGGTCCATGGTTTCTATAACCATGTGACTCTACCCTGGAAACTGTGTGTATAGGTTTTAATGAAGTCTACTTTTTTTAAAACCCTAAAACCCTATTTTTATATGATAAATGGTCTAACATGAACCTAATATGATTTATTATTCCTTGGAGGCTCCTAATTGGTGACTTTGGACCCTTTAACCCCTCCAGAAGTGAATTAGAGTTAAGAGAATGGTGGTTGATCTGTTCTTGATAAGTTTCCTCTTCTAGTTATCTTTCTCTCATTATCTTCACTTTACTCCTTAGGTTTTTGTATATCTACATGTTAATGGAGGATATAATACATATTGTTTTGAATATTGATTCTACATTTTATTCTTCGTTTCTCATTTTCAATGTTCTCTAGTGGAGTTTTCTTATTCGAGCTTTGCATTTCGAGATCCCGTGATCCGGAGGTATGTGGTTACATTTATGATGACCGATTTGATTGATCATGAATGGATTGATTCAAATTAAATTAATTGATTTAAATGTAATTTCTTTAAATTCGTTTATTAAAAACTCAATTCCATTTATTTGGGGGTTTGAAATTAGATTTTTCCTGAAATTGTGACCCCCCCCCCAATTCCATTGAATGGTGGTGTGTTGTGAATTTGGATAGATATTGTATGAATTTGATTATGGAATTTAATTGTGTAATTTTAATTATGAAATTTATTTGATAAAATTTACTTCAAATTGGTATTTGATAAAATGTCATATAAATGGTTTTTATAGAAACCCATTGGTATTATCTTAGAAAAAATGATTTATTTTATTAGAAACACATGAATGGGTTTTTCGAGGGAAATTGGCATATTTGAAATGGAATAATGGGATGAATTGTATTTTAAATAGTTTCAAAAATTATTTTCCATTAATTTATTATTATTTGAGAACTTGGAATCCTAGGTATTTAGTGAGATATTCATGAAAACACTCTATTGGCGATTTAAAATGCTAACAATACATATAAAGAAGGTCATATTCCCAATGGGATGCTAATGGGTTCTCTTTTACTAATTTCAAAGGGATATGTGTACACATATTGTTCTGATAACCATTTGAGTGTGAGGGAGTCCCATTTCCTGGAAATATAGTAACTTTTGGAAGATGACCATGTTTCCAATTTTTTTATTTAAAATATATTCTATTTTTTATTGTAAACAGTTTTTCACATACCTTATGAATTTATATAAATTATTTTATATAATATGTCTATTGAGACATTTGATTAAAGTATTTCCATAAATTTAAATGTAAAGTATGATTTGTTTTAAATATTCTTTTCAAATTTCATTCCTTACTATTTAAAATTGAAATCTCTATTTGGTTAATTGATTGTGACCTCTTGTTATGGAATCCATGGTGAGGCACTACTTGGCTTTTAGACCAAACCCTACCTGTTTATTTCAGTTTATTTATATTTTCTCCATCTAGGTCCAAACAAGGTTAATGCACCAATTGAGGTGGTATTATTTGTTGATCCTTGGTCTTGGAGAGATTTTTCCACAGGGACTTGGGTTTTTGTGCTCTTTTTTGTTAATTGTGGTTGCACATTGGGTTTTCATACCTATTTGATTTCTGGTACACTTCTCTCTATATAGTTTTTCTTATATTAATACTAAATTTTTTTCTCTTTATTTTTTTTTGTGGAAAATTAATTCCTAGATTTTATTATATGAATCTAGCTACTAATCCCCATCCCGTTTGAATCAAGAATTCCCTTCGGGCTATCTCAAGACCATCTCAGTTATTAGGTTTCCAGGGCATCCAGGCTGGTTAGTGACATCCATAATAATAATCATGAAGTTATTATCATATTTGTACATCAATTTTACTTTTAAAACCAATAATGACTAATGGTTATGAATAATAAAGTATGTCATGATCATAGAGGTGTTAGGCCATAAGTATGCATGAGTAATGGTTCCATTTATCATTGATCATTATGGAAAGGAGGTAAATAAAATATTACCTTTCCTAATGAACATGATACCATATATACCATATTGTTTACTTATATATTTCATCCATGCAGTGTGGTGATGAAAAGAGTGTCATGTTGCTACGTGAAGGTGGTAGTTTAGACATACACGAATGATGTTATCATATTTATGTGAGTGAAAATAAAATAAATAAATAGATGTATATTATATTTTTATAATGGTAAATATTTCCAAAATATCATAATTATGTTTTTTATATCACATGTATCCATTAGATTTATCTTTATCATCTTCAATGTGAAGCTTTAATGAATGAGGAATCAAATCTCTTATCAAGGCAGTAGTGTGTCTTACAAATGAACTACATTATCATGTCTCCTACGAAAGGAAAGGTAAATATAAATATATGTGATATAGTGACTCCATAGGTATAACTATACTATAAATATAATATATATATTTTATATCGATCATAAAAATAAACCGTGAAAGGTAGTAATGGATGAAGGAACGACATCTGTTCACAAGGTGGAAGTTTTTCATAAACATGAATGATGATTTCATAACCCATTTGAGGGAAGTGGAAATAGTTTTTTTCCATTGAAATTATTATGAAAATATTCTATTATATGGAATATACTGTGATTATTATATCATCATGGTTTAATAATAATTGATGTAGGAGGAGAAATAAGTAAAATAATGGTTATCATTGAAGAACATCACCTCTTCCTGAATTATCTTCCTTTGGTTTTCACTAAACCCTTCCTATGATGGATTTTCCCCAAAATAATTTTTATATGATGAAAATAGGGACGTTTTTGAGTGATTTTTTTAGGTCTTTACCGAGCCAAAGTGGATTGAAGGTGTGTAGTTGAGAGGAGAGTGGGTGGATATTAATAAGTGGGGTGAGCTACAAACTTGTAATTTTCATGAAAGAGTAGAATCCACCAACGGTTTTTCCATTTCAAAAGAACCCAATAATGGTCATTTCATGATCCTAAAAAAGATAATGTTGAAATATGGCCATTAAATGGTCAAAATTAAGTTCAAATTCCTTGATAATAAAAAAAATATGATTCGAAATTTGAATCCATTTAGTCAAATTCAACTCTTAAAATATGCTAAATTTATTTTCAAATTAATCTCGTATTTGTGAAAAGAAAGTGAGTTTTAAAGTGAAAATTTTTAAGAGTTTACATTTTTTTATATCAAAATTAAATATAAAATTAATTCCAATGACCTCAATTAGAATAAGAAATATAAAATTGATTCAATATTAGTTTAAAACCATTTCAAAATATAATTTAACATTATAAATTATTTAAATGAAAAAAAGTTATACGGTCAAAATGTAGTATTTTTCATTATTCACCAAAAAATGATAATTTTCATAAAAATTCAAAAAATTCACCCTAATAAAATTGTTTATTATGATTTACAAAATAATGTTTAATTTTACAATTAAATCTTCTAAAATTGTTAAAAATTATTTATAAATTGTGTACACCAAGCATGACTAAACCATATTTTAGGAAAATACATATTAAAAAAACCTTTCATTATCTTTTAAATGATTCATATTATTATTTATAATCAATAGATAACCAATAAATTCCTATAAAATATATATTTTCATAATCTTTTTTATATAATTCATACTCTCCATTCCAATAGCTATTTAATAACTGTTATAATAAAATTAATATTCTGTTTTTATTCGATGCAATTTAGTATTTCATTTGACACAATCTATCGAAGAAACTTACTTTGTCTATAACTCATTGTTATATAAATTTAAATATATATAATGTATTAAATTTATTTAAAATAGTAAATATGTCAAAAATAATTATGATATTACATTCCTATAATTTATTAGTGTTTTATTTCACACATGTTATTTAATAAAATGATACTCGTTTTGAATTTCATGGTGTTACAATAAAACTCTCCACCTACCCCAGCGAAGACTCAATATTAATTAGCCTAAAGTTTTGTAAAACTAAATCCTTATGTTATTGAAAATTTTATTATCAACCCCATTACTAATAAACACCTTTTTCAATTTACCTTCATTAATAATTTCATTGAGTTTGTGGATAGATAATATTTATTCTGCTACTAGATAGTTGCACTAATTACAATAAAATTATTATTTCCAATGATGGTAAATGGTAAAACCTTAATTTGGACATTTAATAAATTTTCTATTACACACATTCCATTTAGGGAGTAAAATTACCTAGGTACCTTTTTATTGTGCACACTAAGTATTTTCTCTAACCTGTTAAAGGAGAATCTAGATTCCTTAATGGATAACTTCTCTTTTTATAGGATCAATTTGGGAGGGAATTGATTAATTTTGAAAAAAAATTGATATATAAAGAAAAATATATTTTACTAAAATGGAAAAACTCTATTTCATTGTAAATGATGTCTTATTAATTTGGAATATTATCTATGGTAAAGGTATCAAGGTTGATAAATACAATGTAGATATCATTTATCACTTTCCCCCTCTTTAAAATATCAAGGTAGAATGTTCTTTCTTAATACATACTAATTTCTACAGAAGATGTATAATGAAATTCCACTCCATTACATAACCCCTTTGCACTTTTCTTATAAAAAATAATAATTTTGTTTGGATAAAAAGTTTTGAGGTATCCTTATAGACTTTGAAATCATGTCTTATCTCTCCACCCATCATCTAAGACCTTAATTGGAACCTTTCTTTTAAAATATTGTGTAAGGAAATTGAATTTGTGGTAAAATATATCTTAGTAATTTGATAAGATAAAATAGAAATTTTAATTTAATATGTGAGAAACAATTGAATGGGGGAAAAGTAAATTACACCACCAATATAAAATAATTTATTATGATCGCCTTTTTTTTCTTGAAATTATGATCTTATCTCTACAGATCCCCTATAAATGTTTTCAACTATCATTATGAAATGAATTAACTTTTCAAAAAACAATATTTTATGGAAAAATTGATTAGCTATGTGGTTCTCCTATACTAATTTCACCTAAATAGAAATTAACAAATGAGTATTGAAAATGTGGAAGTTTCTATTTAGTACATTAATATTTTAGAATATGTTTCTCTATAATAAATTTGATGTGTTTGATAGCATGAGATAAACTTAACACCGAACAAAGAAGTATAATGATTTCTTATAATACAAAATATAATTTATTATATGAAAATTAAATGATACATAATTTTTAAACACAACTATATCCTATAATTATTCATGGGGACACCAAAATGTTTTGAGTAAAAACATAACTATTATTTTATATTATATATGTTTTGATCAAAACATAAGTTCGTAAAATTATAAAATTATAATTGGAAAAAATTAACCTAATTTTTTAATTCATCATGTAGAAATTATCATATCATGAAATTTTAGGATTTTTTAAAATGGATCTTTTTTAGGTGAATAGTAGAAAATAATATTTTTATTAATAATATAAATTTAGTGAGATTATATTATGTAATAATTAATTAAAATTTTATATAACCCTTTATAAAAAATGTATGTAAGGAGTAAAATAATGAATTTAAAATTATTTATTTTCATTTTTAAATCGATGTTTAAATGTTTAGTTTCTGAAATATATTTTATCCAAACTAAAAAAACTGGTTGTTTAATTTAATTAAGTATTCAAAATGTAGAAATATTTTTTTGATTTATTTTAAATGAAAATTATTCTTATTTGATTAAAAATAAAAAAAATAATGTCATGTAAATCAACAACATTCTTGATTTTACCCAAAATTCATTTTTATTCTTAAAAAATGTTTTTCATACACTTTTTTTAATTTGTTATAACATTATTATTTCTAAATTAATTTTAATAAATTTTAGAAATTTAATATTTTAAAATAAATTTAACATTTTATATCATCATGTTAAAATAATTTTAGATGGTGTATTTCATTTTTATTCAAAAAAAATTACTTTGGTAATTTGTTTTCACCGCGATAATGGTAAAAAGTGATAAAAGTTTAAAATAAATGGTAAATACCTAAAATATCTCTAAAATATATCATCAAATAATAATATTATTACTTTCTTGAGCTACCATCACATTTCCTTCATTTTTAGTCAAATTGTAACCCACATGCCTCAGGATTTTGCATTCTTTTTTATATTATGTAATAAATATTTTGAAAAATGTATTTCTCTTCACTTATAATAGGATACTTCCACCACCCCTTTAAATAAAATCCAAAAATTCAAGTATATCCCTTTAATCTACCCCATTTCTTTCCCAAGAAACATAATTTCATGTTCTTTAGGTTCTTGTACCTAGAAATCTCCCAAATCCATTCAAAATTGATGAAGTTTCAAAGAAGGGATTAAATTATTCAATATAGGTATTTTCTTATATTTAATAATTATTCCATATATTATTTTTATGTCTCTTATTAAATATTATATTTAACTATATGAAAATTATTTTTTAATTATTAATATCCTAAAAGATAATATTAGCATTATATAATGGGTTATTATTATTCATTCATTTATTATAACACGTTGTTCTTTGGGTCTCCTTAACCACCAACATGAATGGGTTTATAGTGATTATATCATGAATGATTAAGAAATATTAAATATTGATAATAATATTTAATATTTATTAATTTTATACATTCTCATAATTCTCTAATTATGATACTTTAATAAAATATTTCCACAATCATGCTTATCTGATTAATTCTAGCCTTGTTTAACAACATATATGAAGTATGCCACCCTTTTTTGTCTTGGATTGTTATAGAAACATAATTTATGGTAAGATATGATATTTATATTTAAAAAATAAAATTTTGATACATATAAGTATATATTTTAATAGAATCAATTCATTCTATGAAATCAGAATTTATGAAAAAATTGAATTTTATGGTTTCCCTACAAATAGTCACCATAAGATCCATGAAATATCTATAGAACATGACAATAATATCTAATAAATTTAATAAATTATAATTAATATTCAATTACTAATGAAAAAATTGCCAATGTGCAAGGATCAGAACCTCTAAATCGAAACATATATAGAAAATGGAATAATGAACACCCAAATATTTATTTAACAAAGAATTGCTAATAAATGGGTAAAAATAAATTACAATTTAATAGTATAACGTTTGATTATTATGAATATGGTTTTAGTATATTTTTTTAATAATTCTAAATTTATTATAAATATGGTAACAACAAGTAATAATCATGTCAAGACATAAGGTATGAGTGTCACCATCTAAAAGTCCCTTCATTGAAATATGTTCTATATTCATCACCATTATTTTTTTCCTATATACTTCCCATGAATTTATATTATTATAGATATCATTAAAATTATGTGTATGTATTATTCTATCTATTTTTTCCTTTAATTAGGTTTCAATTCAAAATTTATGAATTCTTTAATGGTTTGTGTTGTAATCTTACTGTTTATTAAGATTGTTTTTGTTTCAATTTACATTTGGGGGATTGTTTATTATTTATATATTATACCACAACTATTTTATTCTCGTATCATTATCTCTAGGGTTCCAAATTATTCTTTTTATTTTACCCACACTGTTTTCTAAAAACCAAAAGAATTTTTTAAATAAAATCCAACCTTATTTATATATTTTTTCTGGAATCATTCTCCTCTGTATCCATGTTTTTGAAAACACCTTTATGGAATTTATTATATAATTATAATTGATAGATAATGTTATTTTTCTGATGTATCTTAAATTTATTATAAAAGACATAAATTATTTATTTGTAATGTTTATAGCATGAATCTATTTTTCTACTATCATTTACACTCTTCACCGTGAAGCTTCTATTATAGAATTCCATGGATTTTTAATGAAAATATCATTCACATTTTTTTATTTTTTTTATTTTTTAAATGTCACTAAAAAAAATATTTTTTTTCAAAGAATATTTCTAATTAATTTAGAATTTCTTTTTACTTTATCCCATCATCCTTTATGAAATATTATCCATATTAGGGGATATTTCCTTTTAATACCATAAAAATTAAATATTTATAGAGATTATAATAATGATGATGTTCTAAAGATATTTTTATGAAGTCGGATTTTTTTCTATTTTTAAATTAATAATAGATTAAATGAGTAATGTATTTTTTTTCTTATGGAACACATATGTATGGTTTTCATCATTTTATTTTAAATCCTTAAATTATATATCCCTCCAATGCATTTAGAAAATATTGATATCTCACCAGATTGTTTTGGAAGTGAATTGGGAATTAACAAATCAACTATATCACTCTATCCACAATGATTATAGGAACATAGAGTGATCTCACTCCACTATGTGACTCTATCCACAATTACTTCAATGGTATTGGTAATTATTATTAACAAATTAGATTATTTTCTAGTCATATTTTTCTTCCATAAAATTATATTTTGTTCTTATGATATACTCTCTGGATCGTGAACAATAATTTATTATTCCACACTCTAACTACTCATGTATATTTTATCAAAAACCTTATAACATGACTCATGATATATGTTCTATGAATTTTTGGGTATGTTTTCATATGTTATTATCATGTTATAATACCCTTAAGCATATATTATGACCAATTATGATCTTTGATTGATCTCTCCAAAGATTTCCCTTACTGAAAATTGAATCTCACCCATTATTATGTTTCCATCTCCCAATGATATAAATAAATGTATTAAGTAGTATATATCTCATAAAGGTAAAATATAAGAAGATAATTATAGGATCTATTGAATATTTTTCACAAATTTGTTAATTATATATCTAGTCTTGAATGAAACAAGACCTTTATAGTTCACATGTGTAAATATTTGTGATATATGTTACTTCTTCATCTATAATGATGAAATATGTATGTATGATTTTAATAGTTCATCAAATTTTTATATAACAAAAGTTCTTAGTTATTTTTTTCATTATTATTAGAAATAATTTGTGACAGCTCTGTCGGTATATCTGAATATTTTAAATAAAAAAATTAGTAAATAATAAAGTGAATTATTTCCTAATAATGATATCCACGTATAAATATAAAAAAGTTTATGTAGATATTTTAATAGATTCTCATTGGGTTAATAACTTAGGGAAAGTATGGTTGGGTATTAACATGATTATTACTTAGTGCATGCCAGTGAGGCCTAACTGCATACTTGGTTTGACACTTCTGGTGAATATTCTTTGGTCAATTAACAATCCATTTATGAATATTTATGAGGGATTCAAATATATTTTTTTATAAAGTATTATATGAAATGATCATGGAAAAAATATTTTGAAACATAGACATTAATAATTAGGGATATCACATCACCACCTCAATGATTATATATTTAACAATATGAAAAAACTACTAATGATATGATGATTTCACCTCATGTATATAGATCATATCTAATAAAAAAATTATTTTGATTCAAAAATGTGTTATTATTCTTCATATATCTTAATTTTATGAGATTTTTGGTATTTATGGGTTCTATCTATAAAGATATTGTATCTATTTATGAGGAAGGGAATCCAAATTTGAAATCCTTAATCAACCATGATCACCAATCAGTGTAAGGATGTATATGAACATATCTAAATATTTAATTAAATTATTTGGGACTCACTAAATATTCATGATGGGTACTTATCTAAATTGTATGAGGAGAAAATCAACATTGAATATTTTCATATTGTTTTAGAATATTCTGACTTATTTCTAAAATATTTTTCTATTCTTTTCTGGAATGACGAAGTTGATTTTTCAATAGACCATGCACCTTAGGCTATGAATTTTTCAAATAATAATTTAGAATGAAAATTATTTAGTTGAATGAGTAGAAAAATAATCTCCTGGATAATCTATGGAAGGAATTCATATTCCCTACTGACTCACCATGGGATTCACATGTTATTTTTATTAAGAAAAAATCAGTCAGTGAATCTTTTAATTTATTATAAGGAACTTAAAATGTCATGATCAAGAAGTTGTATCTTTTACCCTTTATTTATTACCTAATTGATAAACTAAGAGGATCTCAATACTTCTCAATGACTGAATATTGATCTGGATATTATTGGTTGACAGTCAAAAGTGAGGATATATCAAAGGTTGACTTCCTTATGAGTATTGAACACTATGAATTTGTAGTGATTCCATTTGGAAATACCAATTCCCCCAATATCACCATGGATATAAATAATATAGAATTTATAAATTAGGTTTATCAGTTTATTAGTAGTTTTTATAGATGATATTCAAATACATTTCATGGGAAGTGAAGCCTATGATGATTTTTTTAGTATTATGTCGAAGTCCTCAAGGAATGATAATATGTATTCCAAATTTAAAAAGATGGAATTATGGATATAGAAATTATAATTCATGGGTAATGTAATTACAAGTTTGTATATATATATATATGTATATATATATATATGGATATTTCAATGATGATAGTTATTTAGAAATGGCCCAGAATAACAATTAGCACTTAGATCCAGTATTTTCATGGATTGGTTGGATACTATAAACATTTTGGGATATATTTCTCATGAATATAAAATTAATTAAAATAGTTAACATGGAACATAGTTATGTTTATTTGGATAGATGAATGCGAAAAAATCAAGGAATATAAGATATTTTTTTTCATTACACCAGTGAACACATTAACATATAGTAAATTAGGGTTGTTGAAATATAGTGATGCATCTAATAAGAGATTGGGATGATTTCTCATGAAAAATGAAAAATTGGTCATATACCTCATTAAAATCGATTATTCATGAGTAAAATTAACTGAACCTTGAATTTAAGCTAACATTAATAAATTTTCATCAAAAATATAGAGACACTATCCCTGGGGTGAAATGTGTGATATATATATTTATAATAAAGTTCAAAGTATATATTAACAAAAAAAATAGTTTAATATTTACCTATGGAGATAGTTAGCTTTGATTAATGATTATGACTATTCAATACATTACTACAATAGTAAATATAACAATGTGTACGATGTTTGGATTTTGAACAATCATGCTAGTTTTTTCATGACATGGACTGAACGAGATATAATACATGTGTATCTATATAGGATAGACACAGAAATCCTGAAGGATGTGGAGAAATTATAAATCATATTTCCATGTGATTATTAATTATGTATAGATGGAGTATTTGGAATGCCAAAAGAAATTAAGGATTTCTCTTGGGTTTATCCATAACCATAATTGAATGAAAAGATTTTGGAATATTATATGTGTCACTTCAATACAAGAATAAATTAAGTAAATATTGGATATTTCACATAAATCATCCTTCTATGTCATACCTAGAAGTATTTTTGTACTGACATGGGTTCTCACTTCCCCTCAAAAGTGTTTGAAAATAAAAAAGTTATTCTTAGGTCAGGTATATTGATCCCTAAAATATCTACAAGTTAAGGTTGAATGTCATAATTCTAAGGGGATGATGAAACAATTTCCCATACCTCTATAGAAATTGGAAAAAACACCATGGATTTTCTTATTGGACTCCCCAACACATCCAAAGTCCATAACTCCATTATGGATATAGTTTTTATCCTGAGGATGTTAGTGAATTTTTTTATTATTGGAGAAGATTTATCACACGACCAACTTTCCAGAATATGCATTAAAAAGGTGGAAATGTTGAATTGAGTACCACCCTCAATTGTATATAATCTTGATCCAAGCATTAAATCATTGTTTTGGATAATTTCTTAAAATATTTAATTTGGAGTTGAACTTTATTACTCCACATCATACGTAGATAGATGATCATTTTGAGATGAAAATTTAAACCATATAAGTTATGCTGAGATATTACTATATAAATTTCAATGGTGGTTGGGTGAAAATGATCCTCTTATATATTTTTATACAGAAATAGCATTCCCTAGATAATTTTTATGGCTCCTTATTAATCCATCTATGTAAATATGTTCATAATTGTATCATGTTGGGGTGGTTTTTGAGAATGTAAGATTTTATGGATTGAGCTAAATAAAGATATTATAGAGAAGGGTTGGCCCAATTTAGAAGGAAAAAAATCATTTCAGAGTTAACTGAAAATTAATGTTAATATTCATCGATGATATATATAGTTTAAATTTTTTGAAAAGCAATTCCTTCAAATATTTCATTGGAATATTTTTATGAGATTTGGAAAGAAGAGGAAGTTGTGCCAAGGATATACCGGTCACTTATATAATCTCGATCGTATTAGTAAAATATTGTATCCCTTGGTTCATCCATTAAAATTATAATATGTTCACAATGTCACATTTTATAAATTTCAAACATGATCCTTCACATATACTAAAAATAGAGGTTATAAATCCAAAACATGATTTTTATTATGAGTGATATGTGGTGGAGATTATGGGTCTAAGAAATAAATTTTTTCAGAACATGGAAACTCACATGGTCCAATTTTCATGCTAAATCAATAAATTTAATGAAGTAATTGGGGATATTGATGATATAAAGAGGTAGTTTCATCCACATTTTTCTCATTAATGGAAAGGAATTTCAAAGTTGAAATTCTTATAAGGGGGTAAAATGTAATAGTGTGAGATTATAGAATATATTTCTCTTTTGATTCATTTCATTGATTATAATCACAGAATACTAACGAAAAGAGAATAATGCTTCATTATAATGAAAGATGAAATATTTTAAAAAATTAATTCAGATAATATTAGGAAAATCAATTTAGTACTAATTTAAATATTCAGGGCTAAAAAATGTTTTCTTTAAAAACATAGTTTCATTGTATATAATATATATTATCTAAAAATTACTATTCATTGAGTATAGAAATTTAATTTTAAATAATTAATATCTTTTTTAAATTCATCATCTATAAATTAGCTTAGGGTGTATATTTTTATTTTTATTTTTATTAAATTGTTTATTTTTTGGTGAATCGTGAAAAATAAATTTTTTAAAAATATAGTAACTTTTGAAATCATTATGATTCAAGAATAAATTAAAATAATTTAAAATAATTTTCATTAAAAATTTATATTCAGGGATTAAAATATAGATTTAAAAATTGTATGTTGAATTTATAAACTGATGTTTTAAAATTTGAATTCTATATTATATCTTATCATAATAAAAAACTGTTTTTGGTTATTTTTTATGATGTATTCACAAGGTATAATTTGATACTGTATTTATTTTAAATCCACATAAACCTTATTTTATTAAAAACAAAATATTAATTTCATGAAAATTAAATACATTTATAATTTTATTCTAAATATATTTTTATAATTAAAAAATATTTTTTTAAACTATTTTTCTTTTGTTATTCATTATTTATTTTAGAATTACTCAATCAATTTCTAAAATTGAATCCTTTAAAATTGATTTTATATTTTATATAATAATGTTAAAATTATTTTATATAGTATATATCATTTTTAATCAAAATAAAATAACTCATCTAGGAAAATGTTAGTAAACTTGGTAAAGCCTAGAAATGGTAAAAGTGTTAAATCAATGGTAAAAACCTAAAACATGTTCATAATATATCATTAAATAAATGGATGATCACTTTATCAACCACCCATAATATTTAATTCATTTTTAGAAAAATAATAACCTACATTCCTCAAAATATTAATTTTTTATATTATGTTTTAAGTAATTAAAAAATTATATTTTTAGAAACTTATAAAAGGATTCTTCAAACACCCATTCTAATCCATTATATAAAGTAAAATACATCATATTACTCATCCACATATTCATCTAAAATAATCCAATTAAATTTTCTTAATATTATTATCCCTATAAATTTCCTAAATATCTTCAAAATAATGGAGGTTTCAAAGAGTAGAATAAATTCTTCCACTAAATTATTTTATAATATTTAATCATGCATGTATATCATATTCTTCCACCTCTTTTTAAAAATTATTTATTAATATATAAATTTTTTAGAATAATTATCCTTCTATGAAGATAATATTATCATTATATAATAGGATATTCTATTCTTTCATTCATTATAATACAATGTCATTTATGTCGGTTTAACCATCTACATGAATGGTGTAAAAAATTTTATATCATAAGTGATTAATATATATCAATTAATAGTAAAATTATATAGTATTTATGAATTTTATATTATCTCATTAATTTGTAATGGTGACATGATATTACAATAATACCATAATCCTATATCTCTGAAAAATTCTTGCATGTTCTTTTCCGGGTTAGTTTAACTACCAATAAGATTCATTTTATAAACTTTTATCATGGATAGTTATTAAAACATAATTTATGGTAGGATATGATAATAATATGTAAATATGTTCTGAATCTATAATAGTAATATATATATATATATATATATATTTCTATGTGTGGGTGTGGGTGTTTATTTGTTAATAATATCAATTCATTCTATGAAATAAAAAAATGTTGGAAATGAAATATTTAAGGTTTTCCCTGTGAATCGTCATCATAAGTTCCATGAAATATTAATGGAACACCAGAATCATATAATATTTATATATAATAAAATCATAAACATTCTAAAGATAATTAAACCATGACCAATGAAAAAATACTGAAAGAGGTTAACTAAAATGGATTATTAAATATATTATTTAACACCTAAATATTGATTTTTAAAAATAATAATTATTAAAAGGGTCATATGAAATTAAAATTAAATTTTATATTGTATAATATTAATGAATTTGTTTTTTTATATTTATAATATTTCTAATCTTATTATACCATAAAATGATGCATGTATTATTAAATTTTGGAACTTTAGGTAAGGGTTTCCTTATCATGATTTCTCTTAATTGAGATATGTTCTAATTAACCCACATTTTTATTTTATATGGTATATATAATTCCCATGAATGTAATTTATGATAATTTAAATGATAAATATGGTGATTTACTCATCCATATAATGTTTCCAATTTCATGTGATTTTAATTTAAAGGTTTCAAAACTCTGAAGGGTTTATGTCATAATCTCACTTTTTATCAAGATTATTCATATTTAAATTTAAATTGGGGATATTGTGTGTTATATATCACTTAAAAATAAAATATTATGTGATCCAATTTTTATTTCTATTTTTTCATGTATTCTGTCAATTTTCCCCTCTTTGGTACTCAAAAATTATAGAACAGTACTTTTAAAAAAACTCAACATTATTTCTCTTTTTTGGTTAAGAATGTTTCTCTTCCATATCTATGTTCATCAAAAATAATTATTGCAGTTATTATCAACATTTAAATTTTCTATAAACTTATTTTTCTAATTTTATTACTTTATATGAAGAAGTGATAAAAATTATTTTTTTGAAATCTATGGAATGCATATATTTTTTCACCATTATGTTATATTTCCTTCATGTAGCTTCCATTATAAGATTCCATGATTTTTCAATGAAAATATTTTTGTAATTGTTCTTTGATTTTTTTTATTTTAAAATTTACCAAAATGAAAGTATTTTTACTCTTGTTTATTAAAGAGTATTTTAAAGATTTTATGAAATTAATTTTCATCTTTTAAAACATATTTTTGGAATATTATAATTCATTAATGATATTGTATAATGATACCATCGGCTTTCTTTCTTTGGATGACTTATGTTGTTGATTATCTAAATTATTTTTTATAAGACCCATTTTTTCCCTCATATTTATTAAGTTATATTAAATAATTAATGTATTTTTGATATTGTGGCACACAAATGTATAGATTTCATTATGTGATGGGTGGGCCTAAAATTATATATCCCTCAAATTCATTGGGTAAAGCTTTATATCTCATGATATAATATGAAAGGGAATGGGGAGTGAACAAAATTAATTATTGGACTCCATCCATAATATTTATGGGTATGGGGAGTCAACCCAATATACTATGGGTATCTTTCCACTATATTTATGATTTTATTTGTAGTTATCTAATACTAAAGAAGAGATTCTATATTCTTATGGTTATTCCACATATTTATGTCTTTTTTTCTTATGATATTCTCTCATAGATCATGATTAATAATTTATTATCCCACATTATTATAAGTAATGTTTTAATAATAAAAAATTATTATTCTGTAACACATGATTTATAGTCTATGACTTATTAGGAATAATTTCCTAAGTTAATATCAAGTTACTATACCCTTATGATTGTATTATAACAAATTATTATCCTCAATTAATATCTCCCATGTTTATACATACTGATAATCTAAGATCAGTTGTTCTTATCTTTTAATTTACATTGTTATAGAGAAATATATTAAGTAAGATATGGATAAGAAGGGTACTATATAAGAAGAACTATGTGAGAGATATTGAATATTTTTCATAAATAATTTCATTATGTACCAAATTTCCAAAGATAGAAAACCTTTACAATTATTAAGAATGGATTATTATGATATATAAAAAAAATTAATTTGTGTTGATGGAATATGTATATATATTATTATTAGGTTACCTTAGTATACATTTCTTGGTAATAATTCAAAGATAAATCATCCCATATTTCCATTTCTAATTCATTTCATGTTAAATGGTAACATGTTTCATTCAATAATTCGATTGAACTCAATCTAGGAGGAAATTCATTTTTAATGTGATAAACTATGTGTTTTTTTATCACAACCTCTATAATTTTCCCCAATCAGATCATCAATAGATATGAACCATATATTAATCAATAGTTAATTATCATTTTTTCTTTTATGTATAGTAATATAGAGGATAATATTCCATAATGAAACCTGTTATAATTACATTATAATGGTGTTTATTTTCGTACTTCCAACTCTAGGTATTCAAAAAACACTTCTAAAGCATTCCACCATGCCAATCAGAAGGTTTCATCAATAAAATGAACCAAATGACCCTTAATCCTATTTTAAATATAGATATAATTTATTATTTGGGAATTGACATTATAAAACCCTTCCTTAACACAAATTTATATATCTATATCCTTGTAAATTTTGACTGTTTTTCTAAATGGGTTAGGTCCATTCCCACCATTTCTAATAACTATCGAGTTTTGATTTTCTTCCTCAAAGAAAAAATATTTTGAAGAACTATAATTCATATGACAATTATTAGTGACTATAAAAACCATTTTTATAATATTAAATTATTTAAACTTATATAAAGGCATGTGATGTCTTAAAAATTTGCA
Organism: Viscum album; assembly: GCA_963277665.1. Taxonomy (NCBI): domain Eukaryota; kingdom Viridiplantae; phylum Streptophyta; class Magnoliopsida; order Santalales; family Viscaceae; genus Viscum; species Viscum album. The sequence goes on from OY728141.1 coordinate 1,600,637,642, forward strand.
AAGAAATTTGTTTCCAATGGTAAATAATTTATTTTTGATGATTATATGTTGAAAATGCTATTATTTGGATATGTTTATGAAAATATTGATTTTTTTAGATAAATTGATATAGATTTCTTAGTTTGAAATTTCATATATGTTATGAAATAATATTTTAGTGGGGTTTAGTGAGTTTAAATTGAAACATATTTTCATGAATATAAATTAATAATTTGGATCTTGGAATTTAATCCATTATAGTTACATGATTTTTTTATATATTTTATTTAAAACAAATTTTCTAATGTGAATTTTTTTATTTTGTAATATATAGAATTTTTCTTCTTTATAAATATTTTTAATTCAATTTATTTCTATATATATATAATAGTGTTTCTCATTTCTGGGGTTTTAGTAATTGGAAATTGATTCCTATTGGGAGGGGTTTTTTCATCTCATCTTTCAATCAGGAGATGATTTTAATAAGGCATGGGATTTTGGAAATCTTCATCTCAAACCTGGTACTTTGAGATTATCCGAATGGGATGTTAATTTTAACCCCTTTAAGATTAAGCAAACTAATGCCCAGATCTGGATCAGACTTCACGGGTTGAATTGGATGTATTGGCATCCTAAGATCCTTAATGACCTTGCCTCATGTGTTGGCACTCCTGTTATATTGGATCAGAAAACTTTTGAGGGGGATCTTGGTTATTTTTCTAGAATTCTGTTTGATGTAAACCTAGAAAATAAAAGGCCAGATAATGTCACTCTAATTGCAAATGGTAATAATATTGTTGTTAAAATAGAATATGAATGTGTTCCTTGTTTTTGTGAGGTTTGTAAGATTTTTGGTCATTCTGTGGTGAACTGTAGGATGCTTCAAAAGAAATTTTCTGCGGTTCCCAAAGAGAAGGATTGGAAGGAGGTTAATTGGAATAAAAATAATAAGAAGATTTTTGTGGAAAAGGAGGGTCCATTAAAGGATATACCTGGTCCCTCTAGAGTTGTAGTCACTTCTAATAAATATTGGGCAGATATCTCTGAAGATGTTGAACAAGGTAGGATTCCTGATCTGCCTAGTCCCCCTACTATGTTTGGTCAGGAAATGGATAAATTTGGTGGATTCACGTGCATAGAGGATCACATTTTGGATCATAATTTATATTCTGAGATTCATGACCTGATCATGTTTTCGGAATTAGTGGATAACATTTGTGAGCTTGTGGTTTCTTTTCAGGATAGTGAGAATTTTGGGATTTCCCAGGTCTTTATTGATCCTATTTTTGCACCCATCACCTCCCCAGTTCAGGTGGTTGGAGCTCCTGCTCCTCCCATTGCAGATTCTGCTTTAAAAGGAGTGGAAAATGCTTCTTTCAAGTCAGATTTTGCTCCTTCGGAAGAGGTGATCAGGGCCCCTTTTCCTTCTGGTGGTACTGCTTCACTGGTTGAGGTTATTGAGGTTCCTGTTGGTCCAGTTGGCATCCTTACTGATGTTGTTAAAAATGGAAAAGGTACCATCAGCAGTCTGGATATAAGTGATCTTATAAAAGAGGACCCTAGTACTAAGAGAAAGGCTGGAAGGCCTCCTAAGTCTGGAAAAAAGGTAAATGTGGGGGTCAAAAAAGGGGGAAATCATCCCGGTCTTAGGTTTAAATGAATCTTATTTTCTGGAATTGTCAGGGTTTGGCCAATCATGATACTATGAGGTCCCTTAGGCTTTTCATTTTAAATCATAGGCCCCTTCTTATTGGTCTGTTTGAACCCAAAAGGGTTTTTTCTCCTAATATTTCCAATTTTGAAAACCTTGGTTTTCATTTTGTGGAATCCAATAGATCCTCATCTGATATTAAAAGGTAATGGGTTTTGGCTCATTGTTCTTTATCCCATATTTCCCTAATTTCTAATTCTGATCAGCATGTCACATGATCTTTCTTTCGTCAAGGTTTGCAACATTTCTGCTCTTTTATTTATGCCCATAACTGTTATCAGGGTCATATAAATTTATGGATGGATATTGGGTCTCTCAATTCTTCGATCTCTGGTCCGTGGTCTATTCTTGGTGACTTTAATTCCATCATGAATTATGATGAGAACATTGGAGCCATGTCTAATGTCATCTCTTCTAGGGAGTTCAAAGCATGTATTGATAATAGTGGGTTGATTGAAGTTAATCTTTTTGGGGCTAAGTATACTTGGTACAGGAATGTTTTGGACCGATTGGTTGCTAGTAGAATTGATAGGTCCTTTTTCAATGAGGCTTGTCTTGATTTCTGGGGTTCTATTTCTTGTATGACCCTTTCTGGAATCAACTCTGATCATCATCCTATTTTGGTTGACCTTGTGAGTGAGGATCCCAAACCTCCTTTTCCTTTTAGATTTAATAAGGCTTGGGTTAATCATCTTGAATGTAGAACTATTGTTGAACAAACTTGGAATTCTTGGAATGGTAGGGATAATGATTTTTCTTGCATCATTAAGCTCAAACTTCTTAAATGAAATTTGAAATTCTGGAGTAAATATCGTTTCTGTTCCCTTGATTCTGAAATTTCCTCTCTTGAGGATTCTATTCAACAAATGCAGGCGCAGAATTCTTCAAATAAATTCTCTAATGATATTTTGGGTGAGACTCAGCTGGTTTCCAAGAATAATAATTTATTGAATCTTAAAGATTCTTTGCAAAAAGATAATTTTAAGGCTAATTGGTTGAGAGATGGGGATAGAAATTCTAAATTTTTTAATTCTTTGCAGAGAATTGGGAAAGTCTCAAGGCCTCTCTCTTTGGTTAGAAATGGGAATAATGTGTTTGATAACAGAAGGGACCTTTCTGAGCATGTTGTTTCTTATTTTAAGGATCTCTTTTCTGGTTATTTCCCTCTTGATGATCCTGTGGAGAGTATTATTCCGAATCTTGTTAATCAAGAGGATAATTCTAGTCTTACATCCATTCCTTTGGAATTTGAAATTAAAGAAGCGACCTTTAGTCTAAAGTCTCACAGCTCCCCGGGTCCAGATGGTTTTGGGAATTTTTTCTTTCAGACTTACTGGGACGTCATTCATGAGGATGTTTATAGGTTGGTTACTCATTTTTTTAAAGGTGGGTCTCTTACTCAGGGTCTGAATGCTCAATTCCTTTCCCTTATTCCAAAGACTGAGAATGCTAATGAGATTCATTTGTTCAGAACTGTTGCTATGATCAATACTATTTTTAAAATTATTTTCAAAATCTTGGCTACAAGGTTGTCTTCTATTTCCAGTAAGATTGTTTCTCCTAATCAGTTTGGCTTTATTAAGGTTAGGTCTATTCAATATTGTCTTATTACTGCATCTGAATGTGTTAATATTCTTAAGAAATCCACAAGAGATGGTAATATTTCTCTCAAGTTGGACGTCAGGAAAGCTTTTGATACTATAAATTGGAATTTCATTTATAAGGTTCTTCGTTTTTTTGGTTTTGATGATGTTTTCATTAATTGGGTTTAAATCATTTTCGAGTCATCTCGTATCTCTGTCCTTGTTAATGGCTCCCCTGAGGGATTCTTTTCTTGTTCTAGAGGTGTCAGACAAGGTGACCCTCTCTCGGCCATTATTTTTTCCATTGTAGAGGATTATCTTAGTATATTACTTTCTATTATGGCTGGTAATGGGAATCTGTATTCTATTAGTGCTGGTAGAGGTTTTGTTGCTCCCACTCACTTGTTATATGAGGATGATATTATTCTTTTCACTAAAGGGGATACGAGAAATATTAAAAATATTAATCGTTCCCTTTTGCATTATGAAAAAGTCTCTAGGAAAGAGATTAGCTGGGACAAGTCCTTTGTTTATTTTGGAAGGAATTTTCCTATTTCTAGGAAGACTGGCATTATTAGGGATTTGGGTATTCATGAAGGTGTTTTCCCTTTACTTATTTAGGTGTTCCTATGTTTTGGGGGAGGCCTAAAGCTTGTTATTTTTCTGATATTGTATGTAAAATAAGACGTCATCTTGCAACATGGAAGGGTAAGTCCCTTTCCTTGGCTGGTAGGGTTTGTTTGGTTAGAGCTGTTATCATTTCTAAGTTTGTTTATTCTTCCATGATTTATAAGTGGTCGATCTCTCTTATCAAGAGCATTAACTTTTCTATTAAAAATTATATTTGGAGTGGAAATATTTCAGAGAGGAAATTAGTTACTGTTTCTTGGAATAATTGTTGTAAACCCTATGATGTTGGGGGTCTTGGTATTAAAAATCTTGAGGTGTTTAATGATTCTTTATAGGCCTCGTTCATTTGGAGGCTTTTCAATGATAAATCTGAGTCTCTGGACTTTCTCCGCTATAAATTTAGGGATAGTCTCAGGAATGGAGTTTTTAATTATCTGGATTCTTCTGTTTGGCCTGCTTTTAAATACATCTTTTCCTCTATTGACTCTCATGCCAGATGTCTTGTTTCAAGGAACTCGTATTTATCCTTTTGGAAGGCCAATTGGACTGGATGTCCTTTAGCTGACTCCTTGTTGGATGATGATTTTAATGTTGACATGGATGCTACGATTAAGGATCAGCTTGATAATTTGTGGGGTCTCCCTAATCATATTGTTACTATTATCAATAGTTACTGTTTCTCTAACAGAGAGGATTTTTGGGCTTGGGAACCTTCTTTTAATGGCCTGTTGACTTCTAAAAATTTTTATTGTCATTCTCTATCTTGCAATATAGGGTGTAAATGGATGAGGGATCTTCATATGAACTTTATTAGGCCCTCTCGATCTTCTTTTACCTGGATACTGGCTCATGGGAAACTTCCTACTGATTGTTTCCTTCAGAAATGTGGCATCTCTCTCTGCTCTTCGTGTGTGTTTTTTCATCAACATAGGGAAGATATTGATCATTTGTTTATTAGTTGTGTCAATGCCTCTTCAATGTGGAGGGTTGTTTTTGATATCTTTGAAATTACCATGCCTAATATGTCTTCAATTAATCATTTCCTTCAAAGCTGGAATTCTATTTCACTCTCTCCCCAATTGTTGGATCTTTTTAGAGTCTCTGATTCCGAACTCCTTCATTTTATTTGGTTTGCTCGAAATAAGATGATTCATGATAAATTTTCCTTCTCGGTTAGTGGGGTTTTATCTGCTATTCTTGGTGCTATGTGTAATGTTGTTATTCCAAGGAAGCATTTTTGCTTTAACTCAGTTCATGATTTGTCCGTTCTGAACAGGATAGGTGTTAAGGGTAATTTCAAGCCTCCACGTGGTACATTAGAAGTTCTCTGGAAGGAAACTTTTTTTGGTTGGTTAAAAGTAAATTCAGATGGTGCTTCTAGGGGTAATCCGGGGCATTCTGGTTATGGTGTTGTACTCAGGAATCATAAAGGGGATGTCCTTGGTTGTTTTCATGGTTCTTGTGGCTTTGCCTCTTCACTTGAGGCCGAAATTCTTGGCATTTTTATTGATGTCGATCAAGCTGTGCAACGTGGTTGGGATAATTTATGGTTTGAGAGTGATTCTTCTGTTGTTGTTTCTGCAATTAGGATGGGTCTTTATCACTTGTCCTGGAAGTTTACTAATCGCTGGATTAATTGTTTGGAGACACTTTTTTCTTTGAATCATATTATCAATCACGTTTATAGGGAAGCCAATTCTGTTGCTGATGGACTGGCTAATAAAGGTGTTAATGGTGTTGATTTTGTTTGGTATGATCAAGTTCTTGATGATCTCCTTATTTTTATTAATAAGGACCGTGACAAATCCCCCATTTTTAGACTTTTGTAAGTTTCTTTTGGGTCCTATTTGTTTTTTGCTTTTCTTTTTCTTCAGGATGGCAGTAGAGCTTTGCTGTGTCGAGTTTCTGTGGTTTCCCAAATTCTGGGAATCAGTGTGCTGATCTGGAGCAGGCTGGAGCTTGCAGAGTTGCTGGCTTCATTTGGTTTCCCAAATTCTGGGAATCAGTGTGCTGTTTGGAGCGGGCTGTAGGCTTAGTTGCTGGCTTCTTTTGGTGGAAGGAAGGCTTTTATGTTGCTGTTTTTTGGCTAATAAAGGCCAGGGCTGATGGAGATTCTTCTGTCCTGGTGAAATTTTACATGATCCGGCTTTGATCTTCATTAGCAGCATTGGTGGCCTCATCCCATAGCCCACCCTTTTTTATTGGGTGTTTGTCTGCTTTGGTTTCTTTCCTTTTCACCTTAACCATTTTTTATGGTTTTGGTGTTTATTGTTTGTATTTTTCTTGTACTGTTTTCTTTTATCATTAATAAATTTCCATTAAAATTATAATACTTTTTACAATTTATATTATTTGGTGGTGACAGTTCTGTAATAATTTTACATGTCTTCATCATTAGACTTCATGAAATAAATTTCATATTATTTCCCCATTTCCTTCATATGAAAATTTTTCATTTACCCATCTTGTATTAATATTTTATAAGACTCTATAATTCTTTGTGTGTCTTCCACCCACCTTGTTTTGTTCGATACTATAAAATAATAGTTAAAAGAGATCATGTGATGGATATTGAGGATTAAAAGACATTAAAATAAAAATAAATATTACTTCACTTACATGAGTTCAATTAAATACTATATTAATGTGAAATAATCATTTGAGTCTAGTTCATGATTCAAATCAACAGAATATTTTGCCCTTCTATATTGTATTCAAAAAAGAATAATGATGAACTTGTATTGAATGATAAATGAGATTGATGATATGAACTTTATTTATATAAAAATAGATTCAATTTTGAATCGAAATGAAATATATATATATTAGGGCTAGGATAGAAGGAAATTTTAAAATGAAGAACAGATCCATATTATGAAAATATTAATTCAATTTTGATAATGATACTATTTTTTCCAATGAAGTATAATATTTAAATATCTTTCTTACTGAGTTCATTCCATTTGCAAGATCAATTTGAAAATTATGGGGACCTTTGTCATCCTTAATATTTTATCCAAGAAGTTAAAAAGTAGTGTGCACCACATGATGGATTAAATAACACAATGAAACATAAATTGAGAATATAATGTCTATAGAATTGATGTTGAGTTCCATTAGAGTATTTATTTTATATTTTCCTGAATGTATATAAACCCAATGGTTAAAGATATTTATTTGATATGTTTGAACCTACACATCAAGATAAATTGATTAATAATTATAGGGGAGCTGTAGATGAACATTTTTTAGTATTCAATGAATTATATATGGGTTACTGGGCATATTCACGTTTCATTTTAATGTTCAATGAGAACATTGAACAACCAAAAACTCTTTAATACTTTTTAGGAAGTAATACCCATGTGTGTAGGTCATTGAATTTTGTATAGGGTAAAACATACTAGAATTTATATGATAATAATATCCTCAAGTATAATATTAAAATTTGGTTTTAATAATGATAATAGAGTTATTTCGTTGGAGGTATCATGGTATGGTGAATGAAATAATTTTGGACAGTTAAGAGAGTTGGGGAAGTAATTAATTTAAAAGGGTTTCCAAACTAATACTTGAAGAAAATTACTAGACTGGGACTGGTACTAACCTAGAGATAAAGATCATAAGGAAATTCTATTGCAAATGAGGGAAAGATAACGATTAAGTGTGGAGAGATGAACTTCGACTCGATGGAGAATATTTTCAAGTTATCCTTCACTTTCTCTATATAGGTATGCAAAATAATATTTCTCATGTGATTTCTCATTTTTATTAACATTATTGTGAATAATTTTATTAAGGGTAAATGATCATGTTGGTTTTTAAGTTAATTTCATGTTCTGATACTTTTTGCTTGACTGAAATTGTTTCATCTTGGAAATTTATTTTCCCATTACATTCTTTATTTTGGTTGACATATCAAAATTAAATTTTGAAACTAATTAAATCATTTAACCACTAGATTACATTAAAATAATTAAAAATAAAGATTTTATAGAATGAAAATTCATGAAAAAATAATCATTTATTTCATGAATGATCTCCGATCATTATCATATCTCATTATAATACTATAACTTTTCTCTAAAGAGATTATTCTATGTGTTTTAGAAGTTTTAAATCCTGAAAGGGAATACATTTTTTAATTTATCTAGTTTTCTAGTTAAATTTGACAACTTTTTCCAAGATCATCACATTTTCTACATGTTGATACAATAATTATCCATTCGGTCATTATGTTTCCATGCCTCATGATCTGTAACATAGATTAATTTCTATACATTTAACTCCCTATTCTCATTTATTTCAATAATATGGCTTAATAAAGCTTCTACATCACCCTTTTTCTGTTTTATTCAGTAGAATTGGTTTTAAATAATACCATCAACCAATCACCCTCATTCCCTTTGGATAAACTCTTATTTTCACTATATTAGTATATGTATGATATTATAAATGTTATTTTTATTATACCAAAAACTATGAAAACTTGGTGTTGTTTCCACTGAAGATATAACATTATCTATCCTTGGGTATAAAAATATCACCTAAAAATCAAATAAAAATTTATTATGTCACCACTACTAAAGAAAAAATCCTAATTTTTTTCTTTCAGTTTAGAGTTGAAAATTTATTTTCATCTTAATATGTTTAAATTAGTAAATAATTTTTATCCCAGTATGATTATTTTTATATTTTTCAATCACTCATTTTTCCACTTTATGGAATATTTAGTTTCTAAATCTAAAATTTTGAGTTCACCACCTGTTAAAAGTTATTAAGGAGTCAATTAAAGTATTGGAATCAATATGATCATATTTATTATGTATATTTTTGATTTTATGGGAATACTAATGGGAAGTGTGTCTATAACCAACCATGGTATCCAATTGAATTTAATAAAATAAAAATTATTTTTAACTTCAATAAGAAAATCAATAAGTATTAAAATAATAAATGTTGAAAATTAATTCTATATTTCTACAGTATGAAGAGTATGAATGAGTTTAAAAATCCCAAATTAGAACTTAAGAGATCAATGTGAGAACAAAATAACCTATAAAAATTGAATTAGTAGATGATTTAAATTTAATGTAAGACTCTTATAACAATAGTGTGGTGGATTGTAAGGCTGAAATTAATTTAAAAAACACTTATTTGGAAGAATTTTAATACAATGAAGAATAATGTTTCATTATAATCAATTAAAAAAATAAAATAAAAAACTCTCACGAAAGTGGTGAGACTCTATGGGAGGGTGGAGTGGAGAATTGTAAGCCTGAACAACAACATGAGGAGGAATCTTCTATTGTTTTCTTTTTACCTAAACCTGAAAAAACATATTGGTTTTGGATATTTTATAATGTGATATCATAGGTTGATGGAAGATTTAGAAATGATGTTTTAAAGTTCAAAAACCCCTTCAACTTTTTTTTGGAAATTTTATGCAATGACATTGATTTGGAATATTGTAAATTAATAGAAGGTGATATTAAATTGGAAAATACGGATTCTAAAATTTTCAAACATGACTTGAAATGTCAAATTATAATATTTAAGGGTTTGAACCAAATTAAATTTGTATTTTCTCTTGATGAATAAGATGAAGGTGTGTAATTTTAAGAAAGATTAATCATTGAATAATCTCTTATTTGTCTTAAAATTTATAATTTATTTGAAAAATTTCTCATGGATAAAAATAGACACAATAGATATTTAAGAGAAATAATGTTTATATAGAATTTATTTATGCCATTTTCACTGTAACTATATTAAAGGTTTCCTCTAAATTTGAATTGGGTGACTTAAATGTTCACAATTATACTTTAGAGGATGGAATTGTGGAATTTTTACATGAACTAGTGGTTGATCCTATATTATTTAGATTACAAAAATGTTGTTTTTTAGAGACAGTGATTATTGGTAATACATTAGCATTTGAGTTTTTTTAGAATAAAATTTTGATTGGCCAAATTGTTTTTAAGTTTATTTGAAGAAAAATGGTTACCAAATATTTTATTTTCTAAAATGAAAATATTTATATATTACTCACTATGCTATGATGTAAAATTTAATTTATTTTAAAATTTTACAAATATCTTCACCCATTTACATTATTAGATTGAAACATGTTTGGTTCATCCTCATATTAAAAATGAGAAATTATTGGAGAAGATTTTGAATTTTTTTCAAATGTAATAAAATGTTTTCAAAATGAAATTTATAAACCTCTTCATGTTACATATTTTTTTGACCTTGTAGATCTCAACTTTGATTATCATAAAAACTAAAGATTTTATATTGTAAATTCAACGAGTGTTTTAGAACAAACCATAAAGTAACCTACTATTTTCTACCACTTTAAAGGGACTTATAATGGTTCATATTTAAATTTAATTTCAATGAATATGAAATAAATATTTTCATTGTGAAACTTAAAAAACTATTGTATACCTTTTAAAAAAAAGTATTCCAGCTGTTTCTTGTAACTACTATCAGTTTAATTTGTCTTCATGGAATCTTAAAAGCCCAAATAATATATTTCTAACTAATAAACAGTATTAATATCAATATGTCATGGTTCCTACTTATAAAACAACGCCCTCCATCTAACATTGGTTGGATGTTGAGGGAATTATATTTAGGGGCCTTAAAACATAGTGATGCATGATATGAAACACAAGGTTTAATAAAGAATTGTATATTTGTTTTTATTCTACTATAAACCAAAACACCTTTTCCATTACTTCCCACATTTGTTCTTCATTTTTCTAGGACATTGCACCAAGTATGTCCCCATTATATTAGATCTAAATTTTCATATCCTATCACTTAGTGATTGGTCTCATTTTACTGATTATCAATGATTAAAAATAATTATTGATTTCTTTCAATTATTATACATATATGAATGTGATAGTTCATTTTTTTGTCCAAGTGATAAAAGAAAATGACAAGTTGGGATATGAAATTAAGAAAAAAAAGTAATAACTATAATAGAATATTTATTTAGAATTTTTTACATTTTTCTAAAAAAATTATTTTATTTTAAGGTAATACATACTACTTAGATTTTTGGTTAATTTTAAAAATGATTCTTGATTTTTATTAAATTATATTTCAGGATAAAAAATATTTGTGGGGTGAAGTTTTTGTAATCTATATGAATCTAAAGTAAATTTTTTCAATATTGTATTAAATCTTTTTCATTGAAAAATATTTTGAATAAATTTTTTAATCCTTTATTAACAATATATAAACTACTTGGGTAAGAAACTTTGAGTTGTGGAAATGTACTATATTTTAACATTTTTATGGCCCTTGTAGATGATATTCTTGTCTACATTGTAAAATACTTTAAAAATTAATTGTTTTAATTCTTTTTTCACCTTTAGAATACAATATTGGGGACAATGTTAACTTTTAATTGTGGGTAAGGGTTTAATTTTATGGTAAATTATATTTCAATGTACTAAAAATCAGAAATAGAGTAAAAATTTTTAAATTTATTTTTTTTTCAAGAATTAGTTTTTATATTAAGTTATTAGAAATTTTTCTTTAAATTAATGTTTTTTGTAGATTTGATTATTAATATTTTCTATTAAAAAATAGATTCAATTGAGTAAAATATTACCTTTTTATTTCATTAAAATACTTACATTATTTCAAAATTTAAGAGTAAGTTTTAAAGTTTTAATTTTTTTTGAAATTATTATGGGGATTAAATTAATAATATTTTTATTCAACTAGGATGGAAGTACACTTATAATCCAATGTTGATATTTTTATCATTAAGAAAAATCATTAATAAGGGTTATTTATGTTTCCTTATAATTATTAAACTCACTTGTCTATTTGTTATTTTGTAAATATTTATGTGCTAAAATATGTTAGACTATTCAATATGGAGAAACTAACATATTTTATGGAACATTTGAATACATGGTTATGTTAGATTAGTTAATTTCAAAGTTTTTAAATTATATTATATTTGTAAAACAGTACATAATCATTTGGACAAAAATATTTCTTTAAATAGAGAAATCATACTTACTCAATTGAAATGGTATATGGGAGAAATCAGTTATGAAAATAACCACTTTGTTAGTAATAAAAATATTTAATTTTGAAGAATTATTTTCTCTCATTAAATTTGATAAATTGATTTATTGAGTAAAATTGATGTGTTATGTGTCTATGAATTTGATGTGGTTTTAATTTGATACATGTTTTCCACATCATTTTTTTGAATTTATTGTTTTATTGGTTATAAAATGTTCACTTAATGGTAAATTATTGATTTTTGATCATTTTTTATTCAAAATTATTTTATTTAAATATATTTAAAAAAATATTTTTATTTTCTTCTAAATTAATCAATTTTTATTTCTTCTAAATGTCATATTTTGTAAAAAAATATATTTTGTGGGTTTTAATTTGTTTTACATAAAATATATTTTTCTAAATATATTTTAATAATTTTGGTCATGGAATTTAATTCATTAAAACAAAGTGATTTTATTTTTTATATATATTTTCTGGAATAAATTTTCTAATTTTATTCAGTATATTTTAAATGATTTTGATTTATTAGGTTTTTTAAATATATTTAATCCAATTTAATTCAGTAAATAATTAATTTTTTTAAATATTTTGTTTTGTAGACATCTTGAGAAGGGATATTTTAGTAACACATTCTTATAAATTCTAGTTCAGTTTGAAAATAATAAAGGTGGAATTATTAAGATATTGTCTTGTCCTATATATATCTTTTCCAATAAATCTCAGAATCCTTTTTTTTAATTTTGTATGAATTTTCTGGGGATGTTCCATAAGATATTTTTAGTATTCTTTATAATACTTCATTCCTCAATTTTCATATGACTTCCCCATTTCCTCCATATGAGTTTGATTATATTTGAAACATGTATGAATTCTTTTATATGACTCAAACCTATATGGTAAGTCATCATCCCCATCCATTTTTGTTTAACATAGTGAAATAATAGTGAAATAATATTTTTAGAGGATATTATGTATTTGATGAATATAAAATCAAAATTACACATGTTGTAATTTCTTGAGGTTGAATAATTCCCATATTAAAGTTAAATAATCATTTATTTCCAGTTCAGGATTCAAAATAAGTGAATACATTGACCCTCTATTTTGGGATAAAGGATAATGATGATGAGATTTTTTGGGGATGAATGCGATTGAAGCATGAAATTAGATGGATGATAAATGGGAGTAGGGCTCAACTCAAAGAGATAATTGTATCAAACCAATGATAGATGGTGATTCTAAAATGATGAAATCAACCCTATTGTGAAATCATGTGATCCAAGTTTGATGAATATACTGTTATTTTTAGATGAAGTATAGAAACTAAATAATTTATTCATAGATTTCGTAGACTTTACAAGATTAATATTAATATGATGGGGTCCTTGGTTGTCCCTAATGTTACAACTTCAAATTTAAAAATTAATTTACACAACCTTCTTGATGAGATTTAGTATCAAAACTAAAACTATAATGATAATTATCTATATTTAGTGGGGATTATAATTACTAGATGAATGTTTAGCTATGGGGCGCTGACATTAACCTAATGGTTTATGAAGTTGGTCTTCTATGATTGAAACTACGCATCAAGTAAGAACTATTGTCAAATATGGTTGGATGTGTAGAAAAACAAGATTTATATAGTGGTGTTTAAGTTATCTATATAGATTTCCCATTTGAATTGATACATTTCTCTAATAAAGTAATATAGATGATAAGAACAATTATCACCTTTTCATTAACATAATATGTTTATAAAACTACCTTTAGATAAAAAATATACACTATGGAATAGTAATATTAATGATATATGTATTATTTTAAAATAATTTTACAAAAAAAACTTATTGTTTTCTCAGAACATATAATTTAGGGTTATTATTTTTTAAATTTTTCTAAAATAAAATATTTTTAGGTAATTAGTAAAAAATACAGTTTTCCCAAAATAATGACTCTTGTCACATTATCACCATATTTTCAAGGCCTAAAATATTGTAAAATATATTCATTGATCATATATACAATAAAAGGGAATAATTAAGAAATATATAATATTATTTTGAACTTATAAATTCCATTTTTAATATTTTAGTGCTTCATCAAAACTTTATTATAATTTAAAAACTAATTTTATTTGATTCTTTTAATTTTACATTTTCATGGTGAAATTAAGTTTTTTTTATATTAATTCCAAAAATATTTCATTTTTTATAATAAAAAAATTACTATTTGGAGAATCAGTATCTCTAAAAAATTTATCTTATATATTAGTTTAAGGTTTCGTGGCACACTTTTATTTATTATCAATTTTTATGTGTTATGTGTGTTTAATTTAGAATAAAAGTTTCACATATTGCTGAAATAAATTAGTTTAGATGGTGAAAAAATTTATATCCAGAATATTAATATTTTGTAACAAAGGTCAATATATATTTTCAGTAAAAAAATAATTGACATGATTAATATATAATTAAGAATGATAATTTTTTAAATGACTAATCTAAGGTGGATTGAATTTTAAAAAATTAACATGACCATTATTCCTTAAAGAATAATTTTGTGTTCTTTTAGAGTCTTACTAACATTTCATACCAACCATACCTCGCATAAATCAGTTTACATTAATTCCATTCCATTCATGCCCCTTATATAACTTTATTTTCTTTGGAAAAGTCCCTCTTCCTCTCTTATAAAAGGGTGATCGCTTTCACCATTTCATTTCTCCACTCTTATTTTAATTTACCTCAATACCCTACCCAAAATTTACTCTCCTTGATATCCTTTACATTCCATTATTTACATGTTAGTCACAAATTATCCAATGTCCCGCAAATCTAAGGCCTTTATAAAGAGTAAGTTTAAGGTCTCAACCTATGTAACATATCACTATTAATGTTTCATTATTATTGTTTCATTTATAAACCAACCAAGACCATAGTATAATAAAAAATTCATCATAATTTTTTTTAATATTTTATTATAAATATGGATCAATTATTATTTATTCTTTTCCATCTATAAAGAAAAAAAGAAAAATCATAATTAGTGTATGTGTGTGGATTAGCTAATTCATGAAGAGACGCTTTCAGTTTATCCATCATCAATATTCATGGATGGTTAAAAAACATACTTGATAATATAAAAATATATATATAATTTTAGTGATTCTAAAATTATAAGATATTTTATTTTATACTTTCATTACATTATATGAAAACAGGAGCATCGTTTTTGTGTATGTTCATACTACCACCAACTTGAGATATTATTTGTCTTTACTTTTACATTTCAACTAACATGAAAGGAATAAAACATGAATTTAATGAATAAAAGTAGTTTTTTACTATACCATTAATGTTATGGAATTATAATATTATACATTATCAAACTAATATTTTCAGTGAACATTTGTAGTAAATTTAACCAAAAAGATGAAAAATTAATGTAGCTTTTACAAATTTAGTCCACTCATTGAGAGAGTATTTAACCTTATAAATAATGATCCAATGTAATATTAAATTACTTGATAAAATTAAATTATATATGTTATGAATATATTTTAAAACACCTTTTTCCATGGTCAACAATCTGAAAGTAATACGAAGAAATTAAAAGAACAACCCTGAGTGATCATCGTAAGAAAAAACAATATTAAATATAAGTACCAAAAGATCATAAATATAAATTATGAAACAAATTACAGATAAATTAGGTTATTTAGTATAAATTTTATAATGAAAAATTATTTATATATTATTTTAAGTTCAATTGAACAATGATTTTTTAGAAAATAAGTAAGGGATCTTCCAAAACACCCCTATTACCTTTCGGTTACACATTATATTTAATTTTCCCCATTTTACAATATATTATTTTCAAGTATATGATCGTTTTTCTATTTAAATTTTCTATTTCTATATATAATTTTTTCTATTTATATTTCTATGTTGGTTACTAAAATATTTTTTTTCCCTTGGGCATTTTCTCTCTAAAGTAATCATGTTTTTTCGGTAACTTCTCTTTATTTACAATCATGTCAAGTATCACCACCCTAAAAACTTTTAACCTTGAATTTTTTCTCTAAAAACTATATTAATTTCATGAAAACAATTTTTAAATCAATTATAGTTTTAAAATAAAACATTTTCTCCCTTTTATTATTTAAAAGTTCCTTCTGTCATTTAGGAAAGGAACAACTAAAATTTTATTTATATTCTTACTTATTTAAATTGTTTTATAAATTATTTTATAAAATAAAAACCCATGTTAAAGACCAATGTTAATTTTTTTATAATGAATGTTCAAAATGATTTATTTTTTTCTTCTCTTGAAATCAATTTGACAAAAAAATCAGTAATTACTTAAGACAAGGTTGTGAAATCCATATAATTCTGATGATTTTTATCATGAATATGATTTATGTATGTATTATTTTTTATTTTATAGAAATCATAATATTCTACATATTCTAATGTAGGATATACTTTTCTATGATGGTTTGGTCTATTATATCCCTCTAATTAATTGGGTAATGTTTTGTCTCATTAGTAGCTATGTTTGGGATTATTGAGTAATATTAATCCTTTTTATGGTCTTGGGTGTAATCCATGGAATATGATGGTGGAATGTAAAGTAAAACATGGAATATAATTACTATTTATATGATATCAATCATTTTAATATTATTATGATGTATTTATTATGATTTTTTTCATATTTGTGATTCTATTCTCTTATGATATCATTTCTTTATGATATGTTTTCACACTTAAGATAACTCTCTTTATGGTATCACAATATTCCTCTTGACTCCAATGTTATGCTTTAGTTACAGGTTTATTCACTTACTAGTATTCTAAACTCACCCTTAACTTTAAATATTTTTCAATAAGATATCCCATTTAGTTTTATAGGACTTATGATAGTATGATAATTATTTGGAGTTTTAAGAAATGGTTTTGAGTCTATGTTTTAGATGATTAATTTATTTTTCTAATCATCCAATGAAACTAGAAATCTCAATACATGGTGTGTATTGGATGTAAGTGTATATTAATAATCACAAAATTATATGTGTTTAAATCTTGGGTTGTTATATATTAGTAGTTGATAATTTAAATATTGGTTACTAGGCCAATTTGAGTAGCTGGTTGAAATTTTGTGAGTATCGAGTAGAACTAGAAACTTTATTGTGCATTTTTTTGAATAAGGGATGAACATTTGTATAATGTGTGTAATTTTATATATTGGTACAAATTGAGTATGTTTCATAATATACACTCATTAAATATAGTAAAATATTGGAATATAGTTTTAATATAGATGTGTGATGTTATTTTATTGGTGGTATTAAGTTATATCGGTGGAAAAATTACAGATAGTGATGTTAGTTTGTGGAGTAATGCTTTAAAAAAAGAGGAAAAACTAATTCAAGATGTAAATTCATATGAAGGTATTTTTAATAACTTGGAGAAAATTATATTTCATAGATCAAAAGTCAAATATTTAATGTGGGGATAGTTAGATAAAAGGTGAGTTGAGAAAGAAATCAAATTGGTAGAGAAAATTTTCTATCACTTCATAACTTTTTATTATTTTGTAAGTCAATTATTTTTGTTCATGTGATTTCTCATTATTAAAATAATATTATTCACTAAATTTTATTTAGGTGAAATTATCATGTTTATTTGTAAATAAATATCTTATTCTTGATCCTTACTTATAGACTCTAATTCATTATTCTTGGCCATTAATTATCCTATTTAGTTCTTGATTTTTGTTGATGTATTGATGGATAAAAGTTAATTTTCTAATGGATTGAATAATTCAACCATTATAATCTATCAACATAATGAATTAAAAGGATTTGGAAGAATATAAATTCTAGGATAAATGATATTTTATTTCATGAATGACCTTTAATCACTATATTTTCTTATTATTATACTAGATCATTTCTCACAATATATTTTTCAATGTTTTTTAGTTGTTTTTACTATAATGGGGAATTTAAAACATTTTAAGTGATATTTTTTTCTAGTTTAGTTTAACATATTTATCAATATCATCAAATTATTTACTTACTGGTTCAATAGGTCTCCACTGGATCATTTTGTTTCATGCCTCATACTCCTTAAAATGGCTTAGATCTAATATAGTTAACTCAAAATTCTCCTTTCATCAAACATATTTCATAAAAAATATTTTACTTAACCCTTTTTTTATTTTCTGTAGTATAGATTTTATATAAGACCTTTCACCAATCACCCCAATTCCCTTGGGATTTACCATTATTTTTATTTTACCAATGTAATAATGAATTTATATATGATATATTTATATTCTAATGACCTATAAAAAGAGATTCAATTGACACAAATGTCATAAAAATGATATTTTGAGTTAGGTAATAGAGAAATATAGAAAATAATTTAAAAACTACCATCACCTCAAGGAAAGAATGGACCCTTCTGTTATTGTATACACTTTGGTCATATAAATTGTATATAAAACATCATAGGCATGTCACTTTATCTATTGGTTTATAGAAAATATTCACATTATCTATTTGAAATTTGGTATAAAGTGATTTTGGAAATAAAAAAATTAATTTTGATGTTTTCTTTGTCAGAACAAAGAGTAAATTATACCTTAAGGAACTTTAGGCACATATGATGGAGGATTATATAAATTAAAGGATCAATAAATCCAAAGTTAAGACCTCCAAATCTAGGAATCATAATTTCATACACTCTAAAATAGGAATTTTTGTGATAGTTTATAATAAAACATCATTTACACCCAATAATGTTATTCTAAAGGTGATCAAGGCCCTATATTTTTAATCACATATACCCTCATGGGTATGTTGAGATTCCTGATCCTGTTAGGGAGACCATTTTATAGTCAATGGTTAGAGGGTAAATCCATTTATAGAATTATACCATAAATCAAAAAACTGAGGAGGATTTGATTTATCAAATCTATGAATGAGACATCATTTTATAAGTTGTATGGGTCTATGTAATTTTAACAACTTTAAACAGAACACATTTTATAAGGCAATGCATATTTTGTTTAGTGGTTTCCTTTTATTGCTTTTGTTTCTTTAGTAAAGTAACCCCATTTGGGTTTCTATGATTCTATAGTATTTTGTTTTGTGAGATCTATAAGTATATGTTATTATAGAATATATAACTAAACCATATGCACTCTAGAGTTTAAACCTAATCATAAATCATCCAAAAGGAGTCTGTGTGTGTCATTGATCCAGAATGATAAATTTCTTGTTAATGGGTATGAAAATTTAAATAAGGTGATTTACATCCATTAATTAATTTAAAATTTCATTGTAAAACACCTCCACCCTACTTTATTCCCCCTTCAAGATATTTTTTTCAACACTAACAGATGTTCCTTTTTATGTTGTGGATGAAAATATGATATTCTCTAGGAAATTTTTTTTTGGGTTTTAATAAAAAAAATTAATTTATTTATACTAGAATGTTCCAATATACTTTATTAAAATTAAACTAAATATGAAGTTATGTTTTATGACTTGATTCAAATATTTAAGAATTATTATGTTAAATAAAATAATTATTGGTAACGATTGTTGTCTGATATGATTTCTCACCATCTTCATTTTTATCCATTTAATAATATAGTCAGGACTTATGTCCTTCATACTATGGGGTGTGTGTTTGAGTTTTTTTGGGACTATTACTTTTATCATTAGCCACATGCTCATTTTATAAATAATTTAGAATCAAAATATACAAAATGAAAAAAAATTAAAATAACCACATAGATAAATATATTAAAATAATGTATGGTGTGTGACACTAGGAAATAGTGGCTCAATAGATTTTTCTATTGAGTGATGATTTACATATATATTATAAATTAGTAGAATTAATAAATATTTGTCATCAGACAGTTTCAGATAGTGACTAATTCTTCCCTATTCACCATAAAATATTCCAATAAACAATTTAACTATATTTTCAAACCACGTGTCCTAATCCAACTTCCCACCTTTTATATAATGGAGTCAGCGATACGTTTCCTTCTTGTTAAAGAGTATAATGAAGTTATTGATACCATGTTACCCATTAATAAAATTAATTCATTTAAGAGGAAACGTGTCCCTTTTTCCTAAACATTAAATCTATGTATTGGTTAATAATTTTATTCCATAATCCAACCATTAAAGAGACCAATTCAGAAGGGTGTTTCAGAAAAAGTATATTCTCCATTTTAAGAAAATTTTCCTAAAAATGGAATTCAAAAAATTATTTCAAATAAAGTAGATTTTTTTTATGAAACATGTTAATTGTTTAACAATACCCAATAAATTTTAAATTTCTATAGTTTTTCAATCCCAAAAAAAAATTGATTATTTTATAAGGATCAAATAAATAATATTTAATGAAACACTAAAAAAAGACTATAGTGATAATTATGAGTATCTGAATGGTCTTTCTGAACCAAATTAACTACGGGGAACCTCTCTCAATTATGATAAACCTCAAAATTTTTTGGAATGAAATTTTTTTTAAATGATGAAATATATAATGAAAATCTTGTGGCTCTAAATTGCATGATAATTCCTTTAATCAAGGAGGTTCATTTAGGGGGGAAATTTGTGGATTCTAATTATCAAAATTTTAAAATCCTTAGTTCCTAGAAAATTTCTATCCAAGGTAAAATGAATAATCTAGTTTTAATTGAATTTATATACAATAACATAATTATCTATAGGGTCTAAATCCCTATATTCCACAAAACATTTCAACTTAGAACTACTTTCAATACCAAAAAATAAAATTCCAACATCTTCTAGAGAAATTATAACAACCCATAAAATAGGCTAAATATCCTATGTATACAATAAAACGTTTTCAATACTATTTCCAATCAGTCTGCTTCCTATTACTTAAACAACTATTCAAGAAAATGGAGAAAATTAATTTTGAGGGTTAATACTTAATATTTTAATTGAAAATAATTAAAACTATTATGGAACCCATTCCCACTAAATATATCCACTTCCAATCCTAAAATGGGAATATATTTTTATATATTCTTTTCTCTAATAACTTGATTACGTGACTATGTTTAATAGTGGTAGATCCATTGAGAAACATAAACCTATTATTTCTAAACCATTTAAGGATTATACATCTAATGATCATGATAAAGAACTAAAAATTGAATTAGATAAATATAAGAATATTTTGGATGAAAAATGCCCACCAAAATAATTTTGACTCCAGGATATTTTAGTTTATATATTTTAAAAAGGATAATATATTCGATTTTGTGTGACACATTCAATATTATGTATAAAAAATTGATATATACTATTAAAATATTTTTTATATTTGAAAAAAATAAACAAGTCACTGAATTAGAGGGTATGAATATGATTTACCACACTATGAAATATATGTTTATTGGTTTTACTTAATTACATTAATAATCATTCATATAATGATTATCAATTGATTCGAAGTGAAAATAAAATCATTTAAAGGAAAAATTTATATTTTTCATGTGAGAGACATATTTTAATAGATTATATTAATCCCTATTGATTAATGATTTTAATTTAATGTATAGATTATATATATAATAAAATTAATTAAAATTTATTTAATTATGATTACTTGGAATGGAATGAGAATATAGTCATTAATTCTTCAAGAATACAATTTATTCATAAATGGTTCTTATTGAATTTCATGACATGATATTATTATTAATTTATTCTAAATTTATATTTTTTTTTATAAAATTGAAATCATTTTTCTTATAATTATATAAAATATTTCATAGGGTTATTTTTTGGGTTTTTCTAAAAATATATTTTTTTTTGTGAACAGTGGAAAATACTGATATTTTAAAAACAGTCATTGATTTTAAAGTATTTAAAATACCTAATATATTTTGAATTTTTTTTAAATTTAAAATTTGACTCATTTTATTAATAATTATCCAATTATACCAATTTTAATTATAATTATTCACTATTAATATAAGTATGCAAAATGCAACAAAAAAACATTTAATGATAAAAGTTATTATTTTATAATCATTTAAAAATCATAAAAATACTATAATAACTCAATATTATGGAAAATTAAGATCTTATCATGAATTTTTCATGTATTTTCCACTTGTAATTTTTCAAATTACATTTATAACCCTTAGTGATTGAAAAAATTGTTACCAGTGTTATGGTAAAAATGTGTAGTGATGGGGTTAAACTTTGATCCATGGTTCAAAATTCCATTGAACATGTTCAGGTTTTATTGGTTGAATATATTTCAACCGTATTATCCTTATATTATAATATATTTCACTATTGATCCATTTTAATTTAGTTTGAAACATATTATATAATAATATTTTATGTATTAAAAAGATTATCATCCACCTCACATGTAAAAGGGATCCACCTCTCCTCTCTTCCTCACACCTCATGAGACATTTTTATTAAAAACTATGTGACTAATTACCTTATTATTTTTCATAACACTATCATAGAGGTTTTTTTCTATCCAGGATACCATACTAGAAGGGTTAATGTGTAATCAAAATGAGGTTTCTGAAAGATTAGGTATATCTATTAACATAGTGTTTTCTTGTTTATTTCTTCTTACGCCTACTTAAAATATTATATGAACATTATAATATAAGATATAAATTATATTAAATAGAAATATATGGTATTTTTTTAACATGATGAATATTTATATTCTTTTCCAACCCATTGGAAATGAAAACATCATTCATGCATACGTGTAGACTACCACCTCCATGAAGTGACGTATTTTTTTCATTACAACCTCATATGAAATGTTCAAATGATATATCTAATTAATATATAAGATATTTATGACTATTTTAAGATAATATATTATTTAATTTCTTACCATTTTTTCATTAATAAAATTGTAAGTTCTCTCATTTGTATTTGTGGACTACTACCTCCGAAAAGCAATGTCATCATTTATCAGGAAAAAATTCAGTAAATTTTTATAATTTTATTTAATGTATAAAATTTATAAATCTTTCATGATTAATACTATAAATATCATAGAAAAATTAACTATTTTACCAAGTTCATCCTACCGAAGTTATTTTAGTATTATGAACCAAACATATTCAAAACACTACACATGAACATAATTTATTTAGTAACTATATAATATATGAAAATAAATGAAATAAAGATGAATATGACATGGAAATAAACCTAAAAAAAGTTATTATCATTTTAAATAATTAATACATGTTAATTATTAATGATGATAAATAACATAAGTCGAGACTATATATAACATAGTTTTTAACATAATTTTTTATCATTGGATTATGCCACTTATTTATTGACTATATTACACTAAATATATGTGTAAAATGACCAAATATTTTTTATGTTGTATTTACATTTTTTATTTGAATTTACATTTTTTTAACATAATATCTTCAAATATTGAATATGACTTTAAATGGTGTGAACTTTGTTATGGTTTCTCATCTCAATTTTATTTTTATGGTGCATATTCCATATTCACCATTTTTTTTGAGTGGTGTATATAATGAAAATGAATTTATTTTATGATAATTTAAAGTAAAATTTTGTGAATTTACAAATACATCAAAGGTTTTATATTTTATGAGGTTTTCATTAAAAGATTACCAAAATTGTAAGTGTTCTTTACCTCAGTATTATTTTATTGAGACATATTCCATGTTTTAGAACTATTTATGTCTATATTGTGGATATAATACCCTTATGATATTTTAAATCATTAATATCTATATATTAATGGTTTTTTATGTTATAAACCAAACCACTGAGGTTCTCCTAAATGATAGAAAGATGAGTGTGGCACTCCAAGATTACCTCAAATCGGATAGTGGTTGGTGAAATGTGTCAAGTAGGAATATCAATCACATGAGAGGAATTATCCTAATGTACACACACACACACATATCCAAGTACCAAAAAAATTCTAAAAGGCAATATATGTAACATCCCAAGTAAGTAATGAATAATAGATATTTTTATATATGTCTATTAATGAACTAGATAGTGTTTTAGAGGCTTAAAATGAAAATAAATCCAATCTTAAGCATGGAATACACTAATATTTTTAAAAGATTATTTTACTCCCTTTTGATGGTAAACCCTTTTTAAATCAATATTTTGACAATTTTATAATATATATTTGTTAAAATAAACATATTAATTATGATTGGGACATTGAATTTTACATTGGATAAATTTTTTGTATTTTTCTGTCAATGTTCATTTTTTTTAATGAATAGTGAAAAATACTGCATTTTACATCAAAACTGCTTCTTATTCTAAATTATTTATATGATTAGATTATCTTTTTAATTGGTCTTAATGTGTAATCTGAATATATTTTTACCATTTAATCCAATGGTGGTCATTGGAATCAATTTCACATTGAAATTAGACTTAAACTGGTGTCAATCTTTTGATACATCTTGTTTTATAAAAACACGCTATTTGCTCTGACAGCGGGAATTAATTATTAAATTAATTAATGTGACTTATATGTTTTGAATTTCGTAAAATAGACTTCATTTTTGAATTCGGAATATCAAATATATCTTAGAGTGAATTTTTGGTAATTTTCTGAAAAAATCCAATTTTTGATGAATAGTGAAACCACTAAGTGGTAATCAAGCAAACTGATTTTTCAGTTAAATGAAAGTTTAACACTAATGTGTATTGAATTTTGAAAATACGACATACATGGTTCTCATTATTATGTAAAATTTGGTTCAATGGGATGAAAATAATTTTTTGGTGAATAGTAACTTTTTTTCATTAATCGCGATTAGAGGTAATTAGTGTAATTTAAGGTAAAATCGATATTATAAAAATATGAAAATACCATGACACTTGTCCTACCCATATTGAATGAGTCATGGCCGACCAAGAAAACTCATGGGTCGATTTAGGGGACCCTATGGAGCCTCTTGGGTGAGATAATGACTTTAATGCCTTTTTTAAATAAAGGTGAAAATTACACTAACATAAATTGTTTTACTAAAACAATTTTTAAAAGGGGTTATACTTATCATATTTTTGTCTATAAATACTCTTTGGAAAGATAAATAGATTTCCTACATCAGGATATTTTTGTTATAATTTTTAGACATTAAATAAATTAATTTAATTATGACATCATGATGATGCAACGATTACCTCATTAATGACCAATTTAAATAAAATGAAAAGATAATATAAAATCTAAGACCTACACTTGTCCAAAAACTATTGGATGAGAATATTTCAAAGCCTTATCATCTTATATTTGAAATATATCAATGTGGGACCTTATAAATTCGAAACAATTTTGAAAATATAATAATAGTTTCATGATTTCCAAAAGTGCCCCTCCTCTCCTCTTATAAAAGGCCCCCACCTCTACCTCATTTCACACACTCCTCAAGACTTTGGCTCGGCCATCCCCTGCCCATTTACTCTCTCCACATCCCTCTCCTCATCCTAGAGGATTCTATTTGGGCAGAATCCTTTCAAAGGAAGCCTTTAGGCTCAAATCAAAAGGAGTTACACTTTTAAAGGAGATTAAATAACGGTCGGGTCAAGTCAGATACGAGGTATGGGACTTCGTCACAATCTCCTTCCATTGAGGCGTATTTTGTTTTATACACAACCTTCTTTTATACGGTGTATAAACCCCTTTGACTTTTACATTTATCCAAAAGGAATATTTTTTATACGAAGCGTTTTACTAAACGACAAAAGGGAATGTTTTTGTCGTACGTATGCGGTGACAACGACTTCTCTGCCGCCGTGACCGTTATTTGATTTTCGGCTTCCTCTACAAGCCATAACATCTTTGTAAAAGAAAAATAAATACCATGTTTTAATATTCTTTTATTTTGGTATTGAAAATGGGTTTCATAATGTTTTTATATCAATGTGTTGTATTGACATCTTGTGATTGAAAGGTGGAAATGTCATGTTTCCTTTATGCATGTTTTATGTGATACGATTATGTTGAGGTTCTTGGGAATTATTATGAAGACGGGTGGTTCCGTGATAAACTAAGGGCGGGTGAGCCCGATATAGCTCTCCAATGCATTGGGTAACGCGAAGGAGTGAAACGTTAAGGTTTCTCTGAAGAAATTTAGGGAATATACTGTGATGGGTATTCCAAACGTAACCAAGAGGGTTACTCCCTACGTAATAATGTTATGAAAGCCTCAAGTTACCTTTATGTCTTATGATTTATATGATTTATTCATGATTTGATGAGGTATGTTAAAGTGCTTATGTTTTATGGGTAAAGTATGATCTCATCCTTATGTATATATGTACCCATGTTTCCTTTCTATATTTTTATATCCCTTACTGAGCTTTTTATGCTCATCCCAAGTTTTTTTGAAATTTTTTTCACAGGTCAAGGGAAAGGTACATGATATGATGATAGTGTCAAGGAAGTGTCAAGAAAGAATCTATGTTTATTTTAAATATGTTTCCATTGATGGGAATGAAGAATACTATCTTTATGTAACCACTTTGTTTATATGTGGAATGTAATGCAAGTTTTATGATCTATTTCTCTAAAACTCTAAATCTGAAAAGATCCTCAATGTGTAATCTTGTGATAACTCAAGATTATGTAAGGTTTAAGGCTGGGGACTTATAGTTGGTATGAGAGGTCGGTTTAGATAACTTTAGGAGTGAGAATTCTATTAAATGATTATCCAAAAATATTTTTTTTGAAATGATATAACATTTAAAGATTACCATGTTGCTTCATCTAAGACATGTTTGTTCAGAATGGTTTTCCGCAGAGGAAACAGGGAAGCAGTGCTAGGAAGGCATACAGAAGGAAATAACCTTCCGAATCAGCATCCTGAGATGGTCGGAATTAGAACTGAACAGTTTGTTGTAGTAATGGCGCAGTTGACTCAGGCTATAAATGGTGGTGGTATCCATGCATGAGATCAGCCTGACCAACCGCAGAGGAACATGTCAGTGGTGGAAAATTTCATGAGGCAACATCCCCCATCATTCAGAGGATCATCTGATCCTATGCTAGATGAAGGGTGGATTAAAGCACGGGAGAATATTTTTGATGTCACGGGGTGTTCAGCCAATCAAAAGGTTAATCTTGCTATTTACCGTTTGGAGGGTGAGGCAGATCAGTGGTGGTCTATGGTTAAAAATATCAGGGACGCTAGTGAGATTGATGCTCTCGACTGGGATGAATTCAAAGGTATGTTTCTTGAAAAGTATTTTCCCAAGGCTGTTCGACTTAGGATGGAAAATCAATTCTTGGAATTGAGGCAAGAGTAAGACTCAGTGGCTGCCTATGAAGAAAGGTTCACTCGATTGGCAAGGTATGCTCCAAATTTTATCCGAGACCATGATAGTAAAATCAACCGTTTTTACTCAGGATTAAAGCCAAAATATCGAAGGGCGTTAGCTTCTCGTGAGTTTAAAAGTTATGAAAATATTGTTCAATGTGCTGAGAAGGTGGAAATGGAGTTTTCCGATGACCAAGTGTTCTATAACAACCAGCAGAAGAAGAGACCGAGGTGGCAGGAGAAAGGTAATAATTCTTCAAAAAAGTCTGATGGTAAGAAAACTAAGTTTCCAGTTTGTGATAAATGTGGCAAAAGGCATGCTGGGGAATGTCTTCTGAATTCTGGAAAGTGTTACCGATGTGGTAAGATGGGACATAAGGCTCGTGATTTCACTGAAAAGGATCAAGGTGAAGGTATGACCAAATTTGATTTACTGTTAGTGAAATGTTATAAGTGCAATGAGATGGGTCACTATGCAAATGAGTGTCCGACAAAGAGCTTGAGTGATGGGAAGCAGTTAGACTACAAGCAGAAAGGGGTTGTGAAATCCTTTGCAACTACTTCAGCAGACGTCGGGCCATCAAATGAAGTTGTATCAGCTCTAGGGAGCTCAGTTTTTTTCAACGATTGACCTGAGATTGGGGTACCATCAGCTGAAGGTAAAGGATGCAGATATTCCGAAGACCGCGTTCCGTACGAGATATGGCCATTATGAATTTGTAGTAATGCCTTTTGGGCTAACCAATGCACCTGCTATATTCATGGACTTAATGATTAGAATTTTCCATGAGTTCTTGGATAAGTTTGTGGTGGTTTTCATTGATGATACTTTTGTGTTTTCTAAAAGTAAAGAAGAGCATGAAAGACATTTAAGGGTAATTTTGAAAACCTTAAAGGAAAATAAATTGAATGATAAATTCAGAAAATGTGAGTTTTGGTTGCAACAAATTTATTTCCTTGGTCACATTTTTTCAAAAGATGGCATAACCGTTGATCCTGCAAAAACAAAAGTTGTTGAAGAATGGCCAAGACCCACAAATGTAACTGAGATTCGTAGCTTCCTTGGTTTGGAAGGCTATTACTGAAGGTTTGTTAGAAATTTTTCACGGTTATCTAGTCCAATGACTAAGCTAACTTGGAAGGGTGTTAAGTTTATCTGGACAAAAGAATGTAATGATTGTTTTCAGGAATTGAAAAGAAGATTGGTGAATGCTCCAATTTTGGCACTACCTTCTAGGAATGGTGAGTTTGTTATATACAGTGATGCTTCATTGAAAGGACTTGGTTGCGTCCTAATTCAGAATGATCAGGTAATTGCTTATGCTTCACGACAGTTGAAGACTCATGAGTTAAATTACCCTACACATGATTTGGAATTATCTGCTATTGTTTTTTCTTTAAAAATTTGGAGGCATCATTTGTATGGAGTAAAGTGTGAAATATATACCGATCATAAAAGTTTAAAGTATATATTCACTAAGAAAGAATTGAACATGAGACAAAGGAGATGGATAGAATTAATCAAGGATTATGATTGTACAATTCATTACCATCCGGGAAAAGCAAATAAAGTGGTTGATGCTTTAAGTCGAAAAAGTAATGCTTCATTAGCAATGTTGCGTTTGGAACGTGATCCTTTGGTTAAGTATTTGATGAACTTTGTCATAGAAGTTGTTGGTGCAGGATGTTCTTCTGTTTTGTTTCAGGTATCAGTGAGATCATCTCTATCAGATAGAATCAAGCAAGCACAGAAGCAAGATAGTGAGTTCAAGAAAAAGGTAGAGCTGTTTCAGAAAGGTTAGTCGCCTGAATTCAACATTGATAATGATTGTGTTTTGAGATTTGGGAAGAGATTGTGTGTGCCTTGTGATTCACAGTTGAAGAGAGAGTTGTTATGTGAAACTCATAGTTCTCTGTTTTCAGTTCATCCTGGATGTACTAAGATGTACAGAGATCTACGGGAGTATTACTGGTGGGATGGAATGAAAAGAGATATTGTTGATTTTACTGTGAAGTGTTTGACTTTTCTACAGGTTAAAGTAGAGCGTCAGTTACCTAAAGGGATGCTTCAGCCTTTACCAGTGCCAGAGTGGAAATGGGAGAATATATCCATGGACTTTGTTGTGGGATTACCAAAGACATCTCGAGGTAATAATGCAATCTGGGTTATTGTTGATCGCTTGACTAAATCTGCTCATTTCCTTGCTATACAAGATACTTTTTCCCTAGATCAACTTTCCTGTTTGTATATTAAAGAGATAGTCAGGTTACATGGAGTTCCTCTCTCCATTGTATCTGATCGTGATCCCAGGTTCACTTCTAACTTTTGGAAAGTCCTTCAGAAGTCGTTAGGTACTGAATTAAATTTTAGTACAGCTTTTCATCCTCAATCAGATGGGCACTCGGAACGAACAATTCAGACCTTGGAGGATATGCTACGAGCTTGTTCTATGGATTATCAGGGAAGTTGGGACCAACATCTTTCTTTGGTTGAATTTTCAAATAATAACAGTTTTCATTCCAGTATACAGATGGTACCATTTCAGGCATTATATGGGAAGCAGTGTCGAACTCCAACTTTCTGGGATGAAGTGGGTGAAAGGAAGTTGATGGGACCATAATTGGTAGAATAGATGGCAGAAAAAGTTCAGCTGATTCAGAAGCACATGAGAACAGCTCAGAGCAGGCAGAAGAGTTATGCAGATAACAGGAGGAAGGATCTATCTTTTGAAGTAGGTGATCATGTTTTTCTCAAAGTATCACCATGGAAAAGTGTGATGTGATTTGGTAAGAAAGGAAAGTTGAGTCCAAGGTTCATTGAACCATATGAAATTATGGAGAGAGTTGGATCAGTTTCTTACCAAGTGGCTTTACCTCCGAGTTTATCTCAGGTACACAATGTTTTTCACGTTTCGATGTTGAGAAAGTATATGCCAGATCCATCTCTTGTTTTGAGTCCAGACGTAGTTCAGCTGAAAGAGAACCTATCTTATGAGGAACAACCAGTCCAGATTCTTGACCACAGGGATCAAGTGTTATGGAATAAGGTGATTAAGCAGGTAAAGGTTTTGTGGAAAAACCACATGATGGAAGAGGCAACATGGGAATCTGAAAATGCAATGAGGGATAAGTACCCCCATTTATTCTATAAGTAAATAAATTGCGGGGATGCAATTTTCAAAAGGGGGGAAGGATGTAACATCCCAAGTAAGTAATTAATAATAGATATTTTTATCTATGTCTATTAATGAACTAGATAGTGTTTTAGAGGCTTAAAATGAAAATAAATCCAATCTTAAGCATGGAATACACTAATACTTTTAAAAGATTATTTTACTCCCTTTTGATGGTAAACCCTTTTTAAATCAATATTTTGACAATTTTATAATCTATATTTGTCAAAAATAAAAATATTCATTATGATTGGGACATTTAATTTTACATTGGATAAATTTTTTTTATTTTTCTGACAATGTTCATTTTTTAGTGAATAGTTAAATATACTGCATTTTACATCAAAACTGCTTCTTAATCTAATTTATTTATATGAATAGATTATCTTTTGAATTGGTCTTAATGTGTAATCTGAATATATTTTTACCATTTAATCCAATGGTGGTCATTGGAATCAATTTCACTTTGAAATTAGACTTAAACTGGTGTCAATCTTTTGATACTTCTTGTTTTATAAAAACACTCTATTTGCTCTGACAGCGGGAATTAGTTATTAAATTAATTAATGTGACTTATATGTTTTGAATTTGGTAAAAAATACTTCATTTTTGAATTCGGAATATCAAATATATCTTAGAGTGAATTTTTGGTAATTTTCTGAAAAACTCCAATTTTTGATGAATAGTGAAACCACTAAGTGGTAATCAAGCAAACTGATTTTTCAGTTAAATGAAAGTTTACCACTAATGTGTATTGAATTTTGAAAATCTGGCATACATGGTTGTCATTAGTATGTAAAATGTGGTTCAATGGGATGAAAATAATTTTTTGGTGAATAGTAACTTTTTTTCAATAATCGTGATTAGAGGTAATTAGTGTAATTTAAGGTAAAAATGATATTATAAAAATATGAAAACACCATGACACTTGTCCTACCCCTATTGGATGATTCATTTCTAACCAATACAACTCATGTGTCGATTTAGGGGACCCTATGGAGCCTCTTGGGTGAGGTAATGACATTAATGCCTTTTTTTAAATAAAGGTGAAAATGACACTAACATAAATTGTTTTACTAAAATAATTTTTAGAAGGGGTTATACTAATATTATTTTCGTCTATAAATACTCTTTGGAAAGATAAAAAGATTTCCTACATCATGATATTTTTGTTATAATTTTTCGACATTAAATAAATTAATTTAATTATGACATCATGATGATGCAACGATGACCTCATTAATGAACAGTTTAAATAAAATGAAAAGATAATATAAAATCTAAGACCTACACTTGTCCAAAAACTATTGTATGGGAATATTTCGAAGCCTTATCATCTTATCTTTGAAATATATCAATGTGGGACCTTAGAAATTCAAAACACTTTTGAAAATAAAATAATAGTTTCATGATTTCCAAAAGTGACCCTTCTCTCCTCTTATAAAATGCCCCCACCTCTACCTCATTTCACACACTTCTCAAGCCTTTGGCTCAGCCATACTCTGCCCATTTACTCTCTACACATCCATCTCCTCATCCTAGAGGATTCCCTTTGGGAAGAATCCTTTCAAAGGAAGCCTTTAGGATCAAATCAAAAGGAGTTACACTTTTAAAGGAGATTAAAGAACGGTCGGGTCAAGTCGGATACAAGGTATGGGACTTCGTCTCAATCTCCTTTCATTGAGGCGTATTTTGTTTTATACACAACCTTATTTTATACGGTGTATAAAACCCTTTGACTTTTACGTTTATCCAAAAGGAATATTTTTTATACGAAGCATTTTACTAAACGACAAAAGGGAATGTTTTTGTCGTACGTATGCGGCGACAACGACTTCTCCACCGCCGTGACCGTTATTTGATTTTCGGCTTCCTCTACAAGCCATAACTTCTTTTTAAAAGAAAAATAAATACTATGTTTTAATTTTCTTTTATTTTGGTATTGAAAATGGTTTTCATAATGTTTTTATATCAATGTGTTGTATTGACATCTTGTGATTGAAAGGTGGAAATGTCATGTTTCCTTTATGCATGTTTTATGTGATACGATTATGTTGAGGTTCTTGGGCATTATTATGAAGACGGGTGGTTCTGTGATAAACTAAGGGCGGGTGAGCCTGATATAGCTCTCTAATGCATTGGGTAACGCGAAGGAGTGAAACGTTAAGGTTTCTCTGAAGAGATTTAGGGAATATACTGTGATGGGTATTCCAAACGTAACCAAGAGGGTTACTCCCTACGTAAGAATGTTATGAATGCCTCAAGTTACCTTTATGTATTATTATTTCTACGATTTATTCATGATTTGATGAGGTATGTTAAAGTGCTTATGTTTTATGGGTAAAGTATGATCTCATCCTTATGTATATATGTACCCATGTTTCCTTTCCATATTTTTATATCCCTTATTGAGCTTTTTATGCTCATCCCAAGTTTTTTTGAAATGTTTTTCATAGGTCAAGGGAAAGGTACATGATATGATGATAGTGTTAAGAAAGTGTCAAGAAATAATCCATGTTTATTTTAAATATGTTTCTATTGATGGGAATGAATAATACTATCTTTATGTAACCACTTTGTTTATATGTGGAATGTAATGCAAGTTTTATGATCTAATTCTCTAAAACTCTAAATCTGAAAAGATCCTCAATGTGTAATCTTGTGATAACTCAGGATTATGTAAGGTTTAAGGTTGGGGCCTTATAATATATAAATAATACTTAAATTTATTTATACAAATATATCCCACAATTTAAGTATGAAAAAAGTACAATAAATCCTAAAGATCCAAATATAATACCATAAAAAAGTATAAGATTCCAACATGTTATTAACGAGGAGATTGCATTCAAATTTAACACTTGGTTTAAACCATAGTGTTTCTAGATTTACTATGATCCATATACTTCTAATTAAACTTGGACGTCGTTAAAAGGCATTTCATCTTCATGAGACATGACATGTGTGGGAAGAGCCCATGCATGGGTGAGTATAACAATACCCAGTAAGACACACTATAATCATATATAATAAATCATCAAGAGAGTAGTAAGCTCATAATCCCAAATTCATGTCAAAAATAATATCATAAAAAGCAATAAAATGAACCCAGATATTCTCAAGATGGAAATTAATTCCCATGGTATCTTCATTAACACAGTGCCAGCCTAGGATCCTACTTGAGGGCTTGAAGTAATGCTCATCTAAGAGAACTCACTCTATGAGCCTATTAACATTGATTCTGATCATTTAAGATTCCATGATGATCAGGAATCTCCATGTATAAGTACCCATTATAATAAATAAGATATCAATACATTGTTGGGGGATCACACCTGGGGAACTCGGGTATACTAACAGCCCTATATCGAATGACCCTCTATATAGGGGATCGATTCCCGGGTATGTTGTTCATACTGATTCCTAAATACCCACCCTAAGGAATAATATACAATAGATTTTTTTCATCCTAGTCTACACAAAGGGAATCATAAAACTCTATTTGAGACTAATACCACATAGGGGATCATATCCTATATTTAGGTAATGATGCCTCACTATACCACTCTTGGGGTATAGACAGAGGGAATGAACCCAATAGAAATATATATACATAAAAGATAAAAGAGTGAAAAAACTAACTTTTAATATGTATGTGGATTTTACAAGGTGTACATGACATGTTTTGACCTTCATATGTCTTTTTGTGTTCCTCTTACGATTCATGTGTATTTCTTGGTGTGCCCATGTACTCTAGTCATGCCCATGTACCTGGTTTTGTCCGGGTAATGGGTGATGTACTCTAGTAGTTCTTTTGAACCTATAAATTTTAGTGCCTACATACTTTTGGGGTACATTTCAAGTCACTAGTGTTGGTTCACATGGTGTGTGGTATTCTCCAAATGGCGTGTTATATATTATTTTCACAAAAACCATATCCATTGTACCCAAGGCCCTACATGGTGTCAATTCTTTAGACTACACTGTGTGTAGTCAATATTTTTCCAAATCCTCTAGTTGTTCATGTAGTTCCACTCACACCTTTTCCAGTACTAGATCCACCTTAATTATTTCCCTGAATCTAGGATCTTAGTTGACCATTCTTCCCTTATTGTTAGTGATTTTATTCTAGTCATCCAATCTACATCAGAATCACCAACCATCGCACTATGCTGACACTTCATGTCAATCCTAGAATCAAAAATCCCTAATACATTTTTTAACTATCATCATCCTACTAGAACCTTGATCAGGCTATCTATCTTGAACTCAACCATGTGGTGAAAATCTCTTACACCATTAGAATAATGAACAATGATCATTCACTTGGTATTTTTCAAACCAACGGCCAAATGGAATATAGTATATGAATGTATAAGGAATGGTATAACAGATTCACAAAACAAGAAAATGGAATAAACATCATTCATTGTTCATGTTGCCATAAATATTATTCCAATAGAATTATTAATTTGATTCAAGAAACAAATAATATAAATTCCCCCATTCAATAATGATAAAACATCTACCAAAATAAACCATTGACCTGCAAGTCAATTTTTTCATTTAATTGATCTATATTTCACATGGGATAAATAAATTGGTTTAATTCAATTAAAAAATATGTACCTCAAGTTGGATTAAGAATTGATGGATAATGGTTGTATGTCACTATAGTTGGCTAGATCCTCAAGCATCATTGGAACACATACTTCCATTCCATGATTCACTAACACCGATCCAAGAATTCTCCTCCAACTGCCCCTCTATTGATCCATATGGTTATTTGGATAACCATAGTTCTTACCCATAAACAGGCCCTTATAGATAATATCAGGTCTTTTAATGTAATAGATTAATAATTTTTTAATTATTAAATTACCCCTCTATCCAGGACTACACATTAACAAAACATTTGATGCCAAAAATCATTATGTTGTTCCTAGAGAAAAACACACATCCAAAATTTAATGGATTTCGTATATTTTCAATCTAAGATTCATTTTGGGAGTTATTATATTATTTCATAAAAATTTTGTGCATGTGATATAAAATATTTAATATTATTATTATATCTATACTGAGATTCTTCGAGTTCTATAATCTTGTGCTAACTTAGTTCCTAGCTATAAAAATATTCCTTAATATATTTAAATGCTTTACAAGGAAAAAACCAAGCCATTAAATTCTCCACACAATATGGTTTTTTTCTAAAAAGTGAATAATCTACTCAAAATGATGAAGTTATTGAGCTTTCTTCTAGTTCTACAGCTCATAAGTGCTCCCCTAAAGATTATCATGATGCTACTAACCATGAATCTTGGTAATCTCTCACCCAAAAATGATATTCTCCTATAAATTCTAAATCACTACTTAGTACTCTAAAAAGGTATCTCAATCCATGAGGTCCATATATCCCCAATCGATAACATGTAACAGATTGTGAAGATACTCCCATAGCTTCGGTACATAGAATATATCTAGTACACAGTCTAACTATGGTAGTTGGACAAAGTGGTATTCCACCTCATTAAACCTACACTACATCTAAAAATGGCCAATTATTCTCAAATATAACCTACCACCCTAACTAAATCTCTTCAATACTCACTAAGGTGGTACCTTCAAGAACACATGGTCTCCCTCATTTAACTCTAAAAGACTCTTTTGTTAGTCGTCATATGAATTATAATGTCCCTAGGTTGTCTTCATCCTCTCCTATATAATCTACAACTTCTCTTTTAACACTCACAAAAATTATAGCCCAATGAGTGTAGACTCTCTTAGATCTTTCAATCAAAGTGGTTACCTATCGGGTCTCCCATACAAATCCTCAAAGGGAACCATACTGATTGTGGAATGGTATCATTGTTTGTATGAAAATTACACCAAAGTTAGGTGATCCCCCATACTACATAAAAAGTAAAACATTAAACCGATAATCATGTACTTTAAAACCTGGATGGTTTTCTTAGTCTTCTCAATGGTTTAGGTGTGAAATTCCATGCTCAAGAAAAATTTATTCTCAAAAGAATCTTACAATTATTTCAAAAATCATGATGTGGATAAATCATCAATGACTAAAATTATCATTGGGGTAACTTTGTGATGATGGACTATCTCCAGCATTTAAGGGCATCCCAAGATATCTATAAAGCAACTCTCATGGATAGAGATATAATCCCACTTCCACTCTAGCACCATAATGGGTTGACATAATCCCACATGAACTTTATACTTTTTATTCACCTACTGACAAGTGGTCCATTGATAAAAATACTTAGCTACACATTTCTTTCATTCTTGGTCACCGGAACTATTATCAAATTTATGAGTAATTATTCACCACACCTGGATGTACTGTTGAAATGGATGTATAAAACTTCTTCAAATCCTCTTATCATAATTCCACTGGTACCATTTTCTTCTATTGTAAATAGATTTTGTTCTACCTACCTTCATAAAATCCTTCAAGAGCATGTCCGGTGGATATCCAAATATGTAAGGTGTCCTAGTTTGTATCTTCTAGTTGAGTTTCCCCAACACGCTTTAGTAGTATATGTGTGATGAACATACATTGGAGGTAATATAAACCATCCTAATCTATTAAGTATAACTTTAATAAGGAAAACATCTTTTTGGATTTAATCAACAACTATCAGTATGATCTCCTATTGTGTGCTTTTACCATGACATTCCTCTTCCAAGGAGTATAGATCATCTCAATGTCTAAAATTATGCATTAATTTTTTCCACCAACTAAGTATCAAGTTTAAATCCTTATATGTTAAGATATACATGTTAATATTATGATTAGAATATATGATATACCACTCACCCAAAAGGTATTTTCGCCGCATTTCCTGTGCAAAGACTACTAATAGCAGTTCTAGATCATTGGTCACGTAGTTTGGCTCATGGGGTCTCAACTATGGGGACCCATAGGCAATAAATACCAGTCTCTTTATAATAAAATATTCAATATTACTCCTTGAGTCATCATTTAATACCACATAGTCAACACCCTCCTCTGAAAGTCTCAAGATGGGGGTTCTCTTCAACCATTACTGAAACTACTACAAAGCACGTTGGAACCTCTCTATCCAAAAAAAAATGTCTCCCTTTCTATGTTAAATTAGTCACAGGTGCCAATATCCTAGAAAAATAATAAAAAAATGTTTTATAATAACCTTATAAGTGAAATAATCTTCTAACGTCATTCACACTCTTGGATTTCTCCCAAATGGTCACTACCTCAACCTTCCCTGGATCCACTTATACTCCCTCCTCAAAGATGACATGTCCTCGGAAGTAGGCCACAAAAATCCAAAAATGAAACTTTGAGATCTTCCTATAGATCTACTGCTCCTATAGTATGTCCAAGACAATATTCAATTGTATCGTGTACTCATTATCAAAATCTGATTACACAAGGTCCTCATCGATGAAGACCCCTATGAACCAATATAAGAAGGGATGAAAGATATTTTTCATGAGTCCTGTGAACACTATTAGGTAATTCATCATGATGAAGGGAATCAACCTGTACTCATAGTGTATATAGCAATATAAAAATTTCTTCATTAGTATATCCTCATCCCAAACATGGATATGTTCATAAATAGATCTAAGGTAAATAATCGAGATCCATCTCTCACCTCTCAACTAGTAGGAGAGGTTTTTGATCCTCGTTAGTGGATAGTAATTTTTCATGGTCACTTGGATCAAGTGATAATAATTAACACACAACCTCAATCTCTCATCTGAGTTAATTCTGGAAAACCTGAGGCTACCTAGGGGCAATACTAGTTTTGAAAAATTAGTTCACTTTCAATTCCTCCAACTATACATTCATCTCATAGAGATCTATAGGATCCATCAAATATGATTTCATCGATTTTGGGTTAGAAACTTGGTGCATGTCTATGAAAAAGTCTATCTATTAGAGGTGAGCCAATACCAGCATGTCTTGAAGGTATACATCCTCAAACTATACCACTTTTATAGGAAACTAATAGCGCATAACATCTACTAATCCATGGGTCATACTAGCCAACTATTGATTCATTAATTGTATCCTCCTATTTTTTATCTCATCCTACTAAAAATAGGTTTTCATCAAATAAATGATGGAAAAAAATTCACACCACATTCTATACATGAAATAATTAATCTATGTATGAATTTTAGATAGCCAATCCATACCTGAGATGATGGCTTATGGACTCATCACATCTAAAAAGATATATCGTATAATCTATCTCCTCAATGAGCTAGGTCACACTATCATCCTATGTTTGTGATCACTAAATCCCCTCAGGTCTAAGTATCCATGCACATGGGTCGAGACAAGGGCTATAACAGAATTTCGAAGTCTCAACTAGAGATGTAGAAAAAAAGAGTGTGGCTCCCAACTGTGTCTATCAATACTATAGATAAATTAAAGAATTAAATGATCATACCTTTAATCATATATGAAGACTTGGGTTTATAGGTATCCACTACAGGAGGCTAGCCTCATCCCTACCCACCAGTTCTTAATGCAAGCCATGTACCACCTATAGTGGGTGGTGGAAATAGGTAAAATAGTGTACCACCTCATGCTACTCTCTCTATTACTTTTCCACATATTCCACCCTACTAGAATCTCTTATATAGACATTGTCCATGCCTAGGTAGTCTATAAGCTACCTCTATATCATCTATATGGTGGATCATAATTCCCTCAAGAGGTTTCCTCATCCATCACAAGATTAGAACCACCTCTCCCTTGACTAACTAGGACCATATTGGGATACATGATCTGTAAACCCACTATAGTTAGACCATATATAGAAACATATAACACTCTCATATCCTCATTCCTGCTATTAGATAATAGTTACATAAGTATAAACTCTTGTGTTCATACTACCAATACCAAATTTCGATGTCTACTCTTCTAGAAATCACTCCACCGCTATATTTCACTCTAAAAACTTATCATATATAGGAATTAAAAGAGGAATCATAGTACATCATATATCCCAATATAGTCTATGCTAGAAATTTCATGACTAGGAGAACCGATCATGAACCATATACACACTGTATTGTGAGAAGTAGGTGAACCTTGATGAATACTTCTTCACAGTCACGCAACCCTACTGAACTTGTAGAAGCTCCAGGATGTGCACTAGTCGCAACATAGTTGTATAAAAATACTCTCTAAAATGATACTCAAACTCTATCCATGAAAGAGTCGCCTCATTTTCTGATAGAGTCACTATACCTCACCATCACTCTATTAATCTATTAAAAAGGCTATCCACTAGGGGAAACATATGATCTTAAGGTTTCCAAACATAGTGTAAAACTCAAGTAACTACCTCAATCCAGTTCTCATCTCCTTGGTGGATTGGATAGACCTAAAACATGAGGGTCACTTCCTCTTAAAATCAGGTTGTGTTATAAGACTATTCACTTTACCCATCAGTACTTCTGGTGAAGCCTTCTACTAAACGGGTGGAGGTAACACTAAAAAACCACCATGGGTTACCACCTCATAAACATTTCCCACTATCAAAACCTCATCACTAAGTGGATTATCCTCATAATCATGATACATAATCATATTAAAAAATAATTTTGGAGTCATCCTTAAATAAACAAGATGCACCATGGTTAAGAGTATATAAAGGGATCCCACTCAACATGGATAAGGAATACACAACCCATTCATATATGATACATGTAATAATGTATCCAATGAAACCAGTGTCTATATGTATGGCCTCATCAAGCAGGTTTTTAGAGTCCCAGTGAATGGATATGTTATCAACTACACAAACACTGAATTCCTTATCCTAATAACTAAACTCAAAACACTTTAACATTGTTTCCCCAATTCCCAATCCAATCCTCAAAGCTAGATAATCTCCAAACATCATTCCTAAAATGAGAAATTCTCTAATTCCATTTTTTTCATGAACCAACCTACCAGTGCCCACTTGGATGGTGGTATACTGAGGCCAACACCCAGTCCCACCTAAAATAGGTCAAGGGTTGGAAACAAGCACT
Source organism: Viscum album (assembly GCA_963277665.1). Taxonomy (NCBI): domain Eukaryota; kingdom Viridiplantae; phylum Streptophyta; class Magnoliopsida; order Santalales; family Viscaceae; genus Viscum; species Viscum album. The sequence goes on from OY728141.1 coordinate 1,600,678,234, forward strand.
GATTAAGAATATTACACACATGGGAGGCTTTATTCTAATGTATATGTACACATAGAAACATCTACAAGTACACAAAAAATGTTGGAAGGTAATATAAACTTTATCCCCACATGAATGCATAAATATATATCTCATAATCAAAGTACATAAAGGTAATGAAAAGAAAAAAGTGCCAAATAAAATCCCACCAAAAACAGTAAATGATTCTAACTTACTAAGAAGGAAGGGATTAATATCAAATGAAAATCCTTATACAAACCACATCTTGTATAGCCAATCTCTGATCTACCTACTCTTAGTCTACCAAATAATCCATCTACAATAATATCATCTATATAATACATGACATGTATTGGATAATACCATTAATTTGTGAGTACAACAACACACCATATGACCCCACAAATTCACAAAATATAAAAAATAAAGAGAGTAGTAATCTCATTGTCAAAAGGAATGAAAATTAAAATATGAGATAAAATAATAATAATAACCCAAATATACCGAATATGGAAAGTAAGCCCGAGGTACATTCACAACCACATTGTCATCTTTGGATCCTACTCGAGGTCTAGAAGTAACACTTGTCTGGGACAACTCATTCCATATGCATAATAATTCTAGAGGAACTCATTTGGAAGGTTATTCTCTTCAATCCTAATTATGAAGAGGAAACATTAGAATATAGAAGATATTGATATACTAAAGTGGGATCACACCAAAGGTTATAGGGTATACAGAAAACCCTATCTATAATAACCTACTAAGAAGGGGATTGACACCTAGGTATGTTTTAATACTAATTCTAAGAAATCCCCCCCAAGGAAGAAGAAATGATAGATAATCCTTCCATATTCCCCATAATGGTATTTTGGAAACTCTATCTAAGAATAATATGATTGATGGGATCGTATCTTATGTTCAGGATATGATATTGCACTATAACATCTTCTCGTATGGACTGAGGGAATGCACTGAACAGAAACAGTTCTATATTGCAAAGAATGGGACCTCAAACTATCTTGTATGAAGTACATGTTGTTTAATGGGAATACATGACATGTACTTTCTTTCCATGGTTTTATATTATGACTCGGTCTATGCTCGTGTACTTTGGGCCTTCTCGTTGAATCACGGTGGTGCCCATGTGCCTGGCCATGTCCAAGAATTGGTTTATTCCCATGTAATCTAGTTGTTCTTTTGTACCTTGTAATATCTATAATTGTGTACTCCAATGGTACATGACAAATCACCAGTCATGGATCACATGACATGTGGTAGTCCCTACATGGCATGTGATACTTTATTTTACTCAGAAACAAATCCATCACAGCTAGGGCCCTATGTGGCATGTTCTCTTTATACTATAAGTCATGTATTCAGGATGTTTCTAGAACCACAAGTTTATCATGTTGTTTCCATAACTCCTCCACTATTAATCGGTCCTTTTTTAATCTCAACCTAAATTGTGGAGAAAATTTGGTAGTTCATGCATCATCACGAGTTGCTGAATTTGTGTCATCCAATACACTCAGGAATCACCATTCATCGCACTGCACCACCGCCACATGCCATGCCACGAATCGAAACCCCCAAACCATTCCTAAATATCCATCATCACTTCTAAACCTTTATGGAACTTCTAATATAGAACCTCATACCATTTGTATAATCCTTACCAACCATGTATGATTTCATAATGATTGTTCACAAGGTATTTCCCAAAATGTAGGTGAAATGGAATACTAGAAATGGATGTATGAGGAACTATGGGAGAAATGAAAAAAACAGAGGAACAAAAATTGACTACTTTTCCAGTTTTCTTTAATCTCTTTCTATTATAATTTTTAATGATGATCAATAAACAAATAATATCTAATCCTTAATTATATGAATATAAAAACATATACAAAAATATTCTATTGACCCAAGAATAAATGTTTTTAACATAATTGATCCATGTTTGATATGGAACAAACATTAAAATAATACAAATAAAACAAACATGCATGCTCAAGTGGGATTAGTCACTGATAGAGAATAGTTTCACATTGCTATACATGGTGTGGTCCTCATGCTCTATTGTAATAGTGATAACCAATATATGATTCATTGACCTTTAACCATGAAGTCTCTCCCAACGGCTCCTATATTAACCAAGGTTTATACAGCTAACCCTAGGGTTCATCAATAAGATGGTCTAAATAGGGTAGATTAGGTCTGGTGATATACTATATAATAAATTAATTTATCAATTTATTAAATTACATTCCCTCCTAATACCTCATTTTCACAAAATTTGTAACATTGAAAAAAATTATTTGATGCCTAGGGTAAAACCCAAATCACAGATTTAATGGTTGTATTATATTTATGATCTGGGACTTATTTTAGGTGTTATGATAGTATTTCATAGAACTACATTCACATGATATAATATAGTTTTTGTTTATATTATATCAATATTGAGCCTCTCTCTGGTCTGGAATCCCATGCTAACTCGTCACCCATCTCTAAAAATATTTCTTAAAATATTCTAAAGAATTGAAATGCAAACAAAAATTAACTAAATTTGATGTTTGATTTTAATTGATTTCTTTTAAAAATATTATAATCTAATTGTTACCACAGTGGTAAGGTAATATATTTCAATATCATTTTTAATCTAGATTGTTTATAATTTAGTCTCCATTGGGAGAATTATATGCTATTTTTCAATTAAAACCTCATATATTTTATTCTTCATTGGTTATTACAGATATTTTCAGGTATTTTTACCATTTTATTCTATTTGGTAATGAAAATAATTTGGAATTTGTTTTTAAAAAAATCCAGCTTTATTTCATCTTTAAACGATGAATATTTTTTCCATTTCCATTTTCATAAAAATTTATTTTGTATGTTTTTATTTACAAATAAATTTTTGATAATGAATATTTATACTACATTTAAATTTCATTACAAATGAATAAAATTAGTTTATTCAATTTTTTATGTATGAATCACTTTTAACTTTTTAAAAAAATAGGAAAAGAATATTCTCTTTTAACGTTTATCGAACAAATAAGTTTTCCTACCATCTTGATAGTTCGATTCATTAATAAATCCCTTGTAGGTTTTCATGGTTATTTTCAAATAACATAACTTTTTAAATATTCCATCAAATCATAGTTTTTAAAGATACTGAAATAAAAAATATATTTTCCATACATTCACTGAAATGTTAAAATGGTTGTTTAAAATTACTTTTCATCTTTTCCAATATCATTAACATTTACAATGATTCACTAGGTACATTATCTAATGATATAATTCTCATATTTTATATGGATGGATTGTGATGATTTTTTATTAAAAATTGTCAAGAATAATTTTCCACTAGTCTATCAATTTATGAATGGAATAATGGTTATTCTTATGATTTTTATGATGAAATGAAAACCCTATGTAATTTATTTATGTTGTGGTTATTATAAATTATTGATGATGAAGGGTGAGATAAATTTACCACATGATGATGGGTTATCCTGATATATCTCATAATGAATTTCGGGCCAGATATAGCTCTCAAATGCATTGGGTAATTTGATAGAGCTAACTGGATGAAAGTTACTCCTAAGTGAAGATGAATTTTACTGAATATAAGTAACTCTTATGAGATTATAGAGTTAATTAGAAAGAAATTAAACCTAAGAGAATGTTAAATTATATTGTTTTATAGATTCCATGATGAATTTATGATGTTACAATTTAAAAACATAGTTTATCTATTATTTATCTGAGTTTTAATGGTTTCTTTAAAAAATATTGGTTTCACATGGTTCATTATTTTTTACTCATATGACTCTGATATTATGCTATGAATCATGTTTTATGACCTTGGTTTTAATGGATATGAATTATTTTATGTTATTCTCATGTACTTTTTTTATGTACCAAACCCTTATGATCATCATATTATACAAACTTATGATGATTGATTGATGCCTTTTTTTAAAAATACATATATTTAAATATCTATTCTTATGTTTCCATTACCCCGAGTTATTAATAATTAATTTATGTAATGTATAACTAGAATAGATTCATGCCTTGATAATTTTATTCAAGATGTTGGAGACACGTCAAGGAATAATACAATCTAGGTATAATGGGAAATATTCCCATTTGGATGAAAATATATGGGTTGAGTTATGTAAAGTGTTTTTTTAATACTATAAAACTCTAAACCAAAAATGACTTCTGTATGTATGGGACCCCATATTTCCTTCTTGATTTGTTAATTATGTGTGTTTAAAATTGGTTTTCATGTGTTGGTATCAATTCAATAATTTTAAATCATTATTTTCACTAGATTCAGGTGTACATGTCTAGGGAAACATAGTTTTTATTATAGTATAGTTTTATATATATTTAGATTATATGGTTGTTAATTTGATTAAAGGAATAGATTACACTTAAATTTTTCATAAAATGGGATCTTATGTTTATTAATAAAATTTTCAAAGATGTATTATTGGGTAACAATAGATTATTGAGGTATATGTAACCCTTAGGTTTACCATGTGATTTAAAATGAATTTTATTTTAGAATAATTATATTTAATTTTTTTTATTCAAGATTAATGGTATAAATAACCTTTGAGGTTAATATTTTTTTTGATGTAATTATGGTTAATTGGGATAAAAGGTTATTTTTGGAATGATTTAAATTGAAAATTTGTTATTATTATCATGATTTGGAAAATAAATGTATTATTTATACATATGATTATATATTCATTTTGGGTATTATTATACATTTTTCTAACCAATTTTCTTATATTGATGATAGGAGGAATATGTGTTCATAATTTTATGTATGATGTATTATAAGATAATTTTGATACATTAGGCATAAGAAATAATCATATTGGATATTCATAATTTGGAATATGGGATGAAATAGATGACTATTGAAACATAAAACCAATAGATGAAATTGAATTTATGGATTTGATGAATTCCAGTAAATAAATTTTCTCATGTTCTCAATCTTAATGGTAAAAGAATCCAAAAACTATGAAAATATTTAAAATTAAAATTTTATCCTTTTCCATCAGTTATTTAAATTGATGGTGTCTTCTATTTCATGGGAAAATGAATTTTGTTCCTCAATTGTAAGTATAACTTTATCTCTTAAATGGATTTTCATTTCATGCCCATATTTTTTTCCCAACAATGTACTCAATTATTGGGAACCCTGTTATTTTTATTCCATGTGACATTCATACCTCCATTTTTCAAAATTTTAGAAAATATTCTTGTTATCCCTTTTTACAATGTTGTATATAAAAATTATTTTTTTTAATTTTAAAAGGTTTATCCTTTAATGATCATTTTTTATCTCCAAATTCTTAGAATTAATTTTTGAAAGGTTTTAAATCATTTTTTTCATAGTACACTAGAATAAATTGTTATGAAACAATTTCATTGAGGGGGTATTGTGACACCATCATATTTTTTTATATTCTTTTTAAAGGATACTATGTTCAATTTTATGAGACACACATAATACTCAACATAAAAAACTAAGTTATACTATTATAATATTATATAAATCTGACTGTTATTACTAAGTAATTAAATCGGTAGGTATTAATAAGAGTAACCACTTTATTAAATATCTGTATATATTGTTTCTTTAATAAAATAATATTCGATCAAATATTAATTATCAATTAGTTAAAATATATATATAATCATTTGAATGTAAATGAGATATTTTTAATGTGCGTAAAGAAATTATAGATTAAATTAATCTCCATTAATGAATAATTATAATGACATGAATACATAATATATTCAATAAAATTAATTAAAATTAATTTAATTTTTTTACTATGAAATGAGTGATAATAAAGTCACTTTATTATTCAAAAATACATTTTCTTCAAAAATTATTTATTTTACATTTTTAGCAGATATTTTAATTAATCTCCACCACATTTTCAAATATTAGTTTATAAAATTTACATCATCATTGAAATAAACATATAAAACTGACTTAGGGTGAATCTTTCAGATTTTTATAAAAAGCTAATTTTTTGGGGTTTAGAGTGAAAAATACTATTTTTTATAAAAAAATATTTTCATTAATAGAAATTTAAAATTTTATTTTTATTTTTAATTAGTTTTAATGTAAATTTATTCTTATATGACTAAACATAATCCAATTAATTTTATAAAAATCCATATTATTCATGATTTTGATATAAAATAATTTTTATGCTTCAATTAATTTTTTTAACAATTATTTGTCATTGCATTTTGTGTATTGTTATTGAAATAGTTATTTACCACTTCTAGAAATGAAATCATATAAATTTTATTCCATATATTCAATTAGGAAATTTAAATTATGTATTGAGTTCCATTTAATTTTTAGTCATAATGAACAGTGACAAAGATAAATATTTATCACCACGGTAAAGGATAAAATGTGTTAAAGAGGTTTAAATATATGATATAAGGTCTAAATATCCACCAAAAAATGAATTTATTTCATTTTATGAGTGTTTTATTTCAATAAAAATCATTTATTCTAAAATAAGGCATTTTTGTTCCATGTTTTTTTAATTATAACCTCTATATTATTTTATGTAAAGGATAATTACAAAATATCACTCTCTTTTATTTAGGATCTCGAATATGTTTTGGTATAGATTAAAAGTTATTATGAATTATTATAAATATTTATTTTTAATTTTAATAAATTTTATTTATAATTTATTTTTAAAAAAAATTATTGATGCTAAAATTACCTATAACGTTTACACAACGTCAATGGAACACTTGTGCGTAGTGCAAGGAGATCAAGTAAAAGATTTTTAAAAATTGATTGAAATATTATTTCGATAAATTATTTTCTTCCATGAATTTAATAGATAATTTTAAATTATATTTAATGTTTAATGTATTTTTATTCATATTTCATTTTTTATCTTGAAGCCTTTAATGTCAAAATATGTGAATAGTCATGATAATGAAAATAAATGGAATTTAATGACTAAAAATTATTAATTAAATCAAAATAAATACATAAAAATACAATCATAACTCAAATATATGGAAAATTTCAGAGTATATAATGGTATTTTATTACATTTACCACTTTTAATTATTTAATTACTTTTATAACCATTATTTATTGAAAATATTGTTACCACAATTTAGGTTAAAAGGGTTATCAAAGGGGGTTAAACTAAGAGATATGGTTCAAAATGCCACATAAATTTCTCTAAATGTTATCGGTAAAATTTATTTTGATATTATCCTACTTATTTAAAAATATATTTCAATTTTTATACATTTTAAATGATTTTGAGACATATTATATCTTTATATTTCATTTTTTACATGATTTCCACCCTCGTCATTTATAAATGGGTACCTCTCCTCTTATCTTCTCACTCCTCTTGAGGCATTATACTCAACCATGATCATACAAAATAACATCCCAAACATCCTACTAATTTCTTAGATGTTATAATCTTTCTAAATAATCAAGAAATAATGATTTAGGCATATGCTAAAGTTGGTTTCTCAAATAATTGGTATAACTCTCAACAAAATATTTTCAGGATTATTTGTTATTCCATTTCATTAAAATAATAAATAATCAGGATCCTATAAAAATTTAGTATCATACATATAATTATATGTAATTATATTTATGTTAAATCCCTTATTAACTTCTTTTTCCATTTTATGGGGAATAAAAACATTATCTTTGTGTATGTGTGGACTACCACATCTACAAAGAGATAGGTTTTTTTTGACATCATCGCCACATATTGATGGCTAAAATTATGGATTAAATTAATATATATGATATTTATTATATGATTATTAATCCTTAATCATAATATATTAATTAATTTCTTACCTTTATATATGTTGGAAAATGATAACATTTCTCGTGCATATGTGTGGACTACCCTCTCCATGAAGTGATGTGATTCATTTTCCATGTCAGTGTTTCATGAATATTTAAAAAAAGTATCTACTGTATAAAAAATAAAATTATTTTATGATTAATATTATGGATATCATGGAACCATCACTTATTTAACCATGTTAAAACTACCAATGTTTTCTTAGGATTATTAATCGAATGTCCTTAAAAAATCCAACATGAACTTAATCGATTCGCTAATAATATAAGACATGGTAATAATTAAAATAAATTGAACGTAGTTAATATAATAGAGATAAATATGGTTATTTATATTTTACATAATTTATATATTTTTATTATTCAGGAAGATATGTAACATACGTGAAATGTCGGTACTTAAGGTAAATGGTTTCTTAACTAAATTTTCTATCGCTAGGTTGTATCTCATCCTTACAGACTATGTAATGAAAAAAAATGTATAAAATGTCTTATATGTTTTTATTATATATTTAAATTTTTTTATGTGGATTTAATTTTTTGAAAATCATCAATTCATTTGTTGAATTTGAATTTAAATGTTATGATCTTTTTTTGGGTTTCTCATCAAACATTTATTTCTATGAGGTAGATGTCATGTTCACTACATATCTCTTTCTGTGCTGAATATACTAAACATGAATGTATTTAATAATTATTTCCATTTAATGTATTAGTATTTAAAAATATATATATATGTTTAACTACTTTATATTGTTTTCATTTCGGTATTTCAGAAACAATATGTGTTCTTTGTCTCAATATTGTTTTTTATGGACATGTTTCACGTTATAACCCAATTTGTGTATATATAGTGTAAATAAATACCATTTGATATTTTAAATCAAAAATATATTTCTATTCATGTTAATTAAATTTTAATTTCATTTTATTTCATTCAATATTTTTATAATTCAAATCAAAGAAAAGTTTAAGGGTTTATAATGAAATCTCATATTTTATCGAGATTAATTATTTTTTAATCTCATTTAGAGAATTATAGTATTTTAATTTATTTAAACCACATTTATTTTATTTTCATATGGTTATTACTATAATTATTAATTATATGTAATACTTTCCTCTATTTTTTACAAAAAATAACTAATAAATTATTTTCAAGAAAAATCAACATTATTTCCCCTTTAGTTGTGAAATTTTTCTTCCATGTACATGTTTAAAAAAATGTTTTATTATAGTTTTTATCTATACATATTTTTTTGAGAAATATTATTTTTACTCTCATTTAATATATTTATAGATGAATAACAGAATTATTATCAATTATTTTACATATGAATAACTTTTTACTTTTAATAAACATTTTAAAAAAATATTCCCATTTTACATTTACCGAATGAATGAATATTATAGAAATCTTGAAAGTTATTTGATTAAAATATTCCATTTCAAGTATACATGGTTATGTTCAAAAGAAATATATTTCTTCAAAATAATTAGAATTTTTATTTGGTAATGATACTAAAAGAAAATGTCATTTTCCCTGTTTTAAAATAAATGCTCAAATTATCTTTCAAAATTATATTTAAACACTTTCAGCATCCTTGATTCTTCCCTTGATTTTTTGGGGATATGATCAAATGATACCATCCACTTATTTTCAAGGATGACGTATGTTGATGATTTAAGAAAAAAATTGATGAAACCTATTCCATGGGTTAATCACATTGTGAATGGAATGATGAATATTTCAATGAATTTTAAAATGAAATAAAATCTATTTTTACTTTATTCATGTTATGGTTATCGAAAATTACTAATGATAATGGGTGACCTGGATATAACTCATAATGATGTGTGTGATAGATAATTTTTATGATGATGGGTGAGACCGAAATATCTCTCAAACGCATTGGGTAATGTTATAGAGTTAACTATATGGAAGTAACACCTAAGAGATGATGTAGTTTTATGAATATTAATAACTCATAAGAGATGATGAAATTGACTGAATGGAAGTTACTCTTAATATAAAGTTATAATTATCCTATTCATTTGATTCAATGATGAATGAATCAAGTACCAAGATACCCACATGTCTTCTCTATGATTTCTAGGATTTTTAATGCTTCCATTAAACAAGATTGATTTCACATGGTTTATGATTGTTATCTTATATGACTTTTTTATTATGCCATGAATCAAGTTTTATGATCCATGCTTTTATGGGTATTAATTCTCTTATGTTAACCTCATGCACTTTTATTGTGTTTACTTACACATATAGTCATATTATTCTCATTGATGGTATTATATTTATTCTTATGTTTACCCTTACTATGATTTTGAGGTCACTCTACTTATGTTTCCATTACACCATTTTATTAAGAATAATGAATTGAAATTAATGTCTATAAGGGTTTCATGAATGGAGAATGTTATAGGGGATGTTTAATACTCATCTTGGAATAATAAAATATGGGTATAATAAGAATAATTTCAATTAGAATTTAAATATATATGTTTAGATACTTAAGGGGTTTTTTCATATTCTCTAAAACTCTAAAACTAATAGGTGATGGGTATATAAATGGCTCAATATTTATTTTTGATATTTTAATTATGGATGGATAAAATTCTATCACATCTATTAGTATAAAATCCATAATAGTAAAGTGTTTGTTTTAAGTATCATTACCTCTATGATTGAAAGGAAGATCTGAAACTAAGTTGATACAAATGTAAAAGGAAATTTTCTCATATATCAAACAAAATATCCCACTTCTTGATGAAATCGAACAATTACCTTAAACATTGAGTAACTTAATAACTATTAGGTTCCCATTAGATCATATAATAACTATGGGGTTGAATAAATGTGACCCTTTTAATGAAATTATTGTCTCTTTTAATTTATCCTCTTGATATTTAAAATGTTTTCCTTATTATAATGTAAATATTTACTTTTGAATTACCAACACACATCGACACATTCCAAGAAGTTAATATGCATGAGACAATGAAAGACATTGTTTATATAAGCATGAACAAAATTTAGTAATCTACTACCTATTGTTTTTTGGTCAGTTTTTGAAACATCAATTTATTCCAATTGTATAAGTAATTTTATAAATGTGTGATAAAGTATTAACCTAGACATAACACCTATATTTATTGATATTTTTCCATTGTATATCTTTTAGAAGGGTTGAAATATAAATCCTTGTGAAAATCTCTATCACTATATACATTCTTTGTACTAGATATTTCCATTATTTAGTCTCATAAATAGTTTGGATTAAATTATATTAAATCCCACCAGTCCCCATCACTCCTTGAAATTATTTTCCAGTAAAATATCTTCTATATAATCTATGATGTTATTGAAACTTCAATGAAACTTATTCTTACTAAATATTAGGTCTTAGAATACAAATCTATCTTATAGAAAAATTTATTACTCCTAAGCCAGATTTTTCTTACATTAATATCAGAAGGACCAATGAATATGGAAATGATGTTTCTTAATTTTTAATTCTTCCTCATTCATATTCATTTACTTCATCAAATATCATGATCATTAAGTACTAGTGTTTTCCTTGATAAAATATTCTTTTCTTCTTCATCATCTTCATTGATATAGATACATTATATATAATACCATTACACAAGCTTCTCATTCTCTTGTTCCTACCACAAAAAATGTAATTTTATCTTAAAAACATCATAAACTTATATCTTTATTATATATAAATTCCTCTATTAGAATGCAGTATCAGTTTTGTCCTAAATTCAACATATTTAATACAAAAGATATTCTATAGTAGATTATAGTATCATATTCTTCTTTTAAAATTATATTTATTAATCTATTATTATTTGACCATTTTATCTTTTGAGAATCACATGAATATTAGTTAACTATTATAATATAGAAAATCCCACATGAACTGTGACATCGTGATCCTATATATATTTCATGTTTTAAATTATTCTACAATAAATTAATGAAATTAATATATGAATTCCCTTTTCTCTCATGATTCTCATAATCCTTATAGAATCTACTTCTCTATGAAATATTTTTCTCATTACTACATGTCTTCATTAATTTATGAAAAAACCTTCACTATATGGAAAACCTCACCACAAACCAACCATATTCTATAATTATCAACATCATTATTCTCATCTAGAATCACGGTTACTTAAATCATCATGACATTTTATCTTTTCAATTACATTATAGTATCATCTTATTTGGTCACTAGAAATCACATATTTTATCAAACATAAAATATGGTTATATTATTTAGTATGATATGGAGATAATATATCTTATAATTTTCTTCTTCCTAACAAGTTACTCTTACGTATCCACATGATAACCATTATTTATAATTCTATTAACATTTATGTAATAAATTTCTACTCTAATATATCAATGTGGGGATCTTGGAATTTGTAAAATTTCCAATGAGAAGTTTTTTTATGTATGAACTTTTTACTCTTATGAAACATTATGTTGTTTGATACATTATTAAATATTTAGTAACTATGATCAAAGAAACTTTTTCTATAAGCTTCATTTTACACTTATATATCACTGTAATGTTTTTTATTTTTCATACTATTATTATTTATCATATATTTCTTCTTTCAAATCTCTCTATATTTGTTCCCTCTATAAATCTTCATTTTAAAATTATTGTAGAACTTATATGTGTCATTATATTTGTAATCTTAGATACTGAAGAAATATTTTTCCATTTATGAAATTTATATATGATCATTAGAAAATTATATTACATAGGATCCAATTCATAATATGTTTCACATTTAATCAATGTAGTTGATTATTTTTTGATATACCTCAGAGTTATTCTTATATATAAGGCAATATAACTCTTTTATAAAGTTTTTTATTTTTTAAGTTCCTCAATATTATTTAGGAAATATTTTTCATATGTACTATGATAAATTAAATATCTATAGAAAATTTCAAGAACCATTTTAAAAATGAAACATATCACAATGTGAATTCTAAGAGACTTTTATAATTCTTAAAATCTTCTATCTTACGAGAACTTCACAATCATTAATACTTCTAACTACTGGACTTAAAATGAATCAAAAACTATTATAAACTTATAAATAGTTTTATTACCTAAAATAATTTATATAAAATCATCAAATCTAACTTCTAAACCAATAAATTATTTCAAAAAATTATATTTTCTAGTTGACTAGTCTTCTAGATATACTATAGTTCAGTATCCCTAACTTAACATGTATCACTCGGATAGTAGATTCCGAAATAAATTTTGGATAATATTCAATGTATAAATCCTCCAAACATAGTGCTTTAGAACATCATCTATAGATATTATTTCATCCATAACTTGTATTCTGACAGTGTATTTGCAAGAATTTTTCAATTAACCATATCAATCAAATGGACATCTTAATTTATCCATTGTTTTTTATTCAATATTTTAAATGATATAAACTATATAAACTTTTACAAATCAGATCCCATAAGTTATACACTCTTAAATTTCATCTAATCATCATCTAATTTAACTTCCACATGATTAAATATCCATCATTCTTGATAATCCATTATTGGAATCATAATCTTTTATTCAACATTTGTACTTATTCAATCATTGCTCTAAGAGGTTTTCAATATTTATCAAATCAAATTTATAATGAACATATTTTTTATGTGTATTCATCTTACATGAAAAATTTATTTTAGTACCTTTAATATCAACTCTAAAATAATCATATATTTGACATGTGAATCCTCACATATTTTCATCTCAAAAACGTCTTCATAACTAATATATAAAAGGATCCCAAACAACATTCAAATTGATTTAATGATTTTTACAATATCTATTCATACCATTCATTTTATTCGTTCATTAGAATCTTCCACCATAATATGAAATATATTTATAATCAATATACTAATTGAAAATAAATACAATCATCATAATAAATTAGGTTTTATATCCTCCCCATTTGGATTAGTTTTCAATACTATTAACAACCACATATAGATTATTATCAATATGTATTCAGTAGTTCCCTTTATCTCTAAAAATAATTAACATTAAATTAAAAGTGGTATGTGTGGGTTAAATTCTTATTCCTCTCATTATTTAAGCATGACTTTAACAATCATATTCTCTACATTATTCTCCCCCATTTTGATGGTTAAATATTGATTAGATTATAATAATTCAAGAATCGCATTTAACAAAGTATAAATCCTTAAATTAATCAATTCTATATCTATATGAGCTACATCTATGTAGAAAACTATATTTATTATCTATAACATCTATGATCCATGCAAAATTTTTAACATGTCATAAAAACATTTATTTCCCCTTCTAGGGGTTGTTCAAAAATATTTCCATGGAATTTATAACTTGAACTCATCTCAAAAAAAACATTAAAATAATTCTATCACAATATAGTTACTCTTTCTTAAATTTAGCTTTTAACTTAAAAAACTCTCCCTATAATAATCATATATGATCTTACTAAACAGGAATGTTAATTTCATTATCATATCATTTTCCATGATTTTTGTTAAGAATTCAAGATTTTAGATTCACATGTAAAAATTTCTTTTAGAAATTTTATCATATTCATAACTCCCCCTTAATGGATGTACTCTAAAACCCCTCATAATAGTTGATACTACAGGAAAATATTATATAGAGGAAATGTATTTTCCTTTCTATATACCTCAATGGTAAATGTATTTTATTGCTATATAGTATGGAAAAACATTATCCAACTCTCCCCTAATTGAAAAAAAACTAATTCCATTCTTGGAATCATCAAAATAATAGACATGGGAATAATTTAAGTCTTCATATATACTAGCTAATGGAAAAAATAAAAAAAAATTATTCTCATCATATGACCTTTTTTAGTATTAGTTTGGTAAAATATTTTCATTCCAACTCCACCTATGATTCTATATATTTTAATATTCATAGGAAATATGAACTTCATGAATTTTTTTCATACATTGAATTAAATTTTTCACAATAGCAAGAAAAGTATTTTAACTTTCATGTGTTTGCACCATATTTTCATTTATTTCCTATTGTGATAGTTATATACTCATGAATTTTATGAGAAAATTCCCAACATTATACTTTTTTTTTGGAAAATCCAACTTTATAATAGAATTATTGGAACATTAAGTCTCATAATCCTTATCTTTTCTTATCAACATATAATTTTTTATAGGTATAAATTTCAGGAATTTTTCAATATTATGCCCAATATATTTTAACTTTCCATATAACTTCTTACCAATATTTGAGTCACACATATTTGGTAACATTTCAAACTCTCTATATTTATTTCCTTATACCAAACCAATCCATTAATTTCTTTATTTAATTGATTAATTATTTTATTTTATATTAATTCCCTAAATTATAATATTCATGTCTTATTTGTATGTGTAATTTTATTCTATAGGATAAACAAATTATCATTTTTGTTGTTTAGTATTTATCAAAACAGTTTTCGGGTTTACTTTTCTCATAAATATTATTTTGATTATACCACAAGACCCACTCACCTTTTATTTTATTTATTCTCATTATATATGGTACTATATCATTAATAAAAAATGATTTATACTTGTTAGGTCTATACTAGAACTCCTCAAAACAATGAACACCCATATTTTGATTTCCCAAGAATTTCTCAAGACACACAAATCAGTTCTTGGTGAATAAATTTCTCTCTTCCAGTGATGTTTTCTTCTAACCACCCTTACTACCCATTGACACAAATAAAATTTAATGTATTTATATAAACATATCTTTTGAACATTCACTTATATTATTCACAAACCTTTTACAACACAAATAGTAACCAAGGAACCTTGATATTTCTCCTTGAACCACATACTAAACAAAATTAGTAGCATTTTTTTGGGTACAAAAACAATATATTTGGGATCATATTTTGGAGATATATTTCATGATATTACTAATATCCACCCAAGATGTATTATTGTGTTTCTCATCATTCCTCTTCACTTACACATGTAATGAATTTAATATTTAACACATATTAACTAGTAAAATAGTGTTATTATAAATAGAATTTTATATAATGTGGGTTTTTCATATCCTTGAGCTTGATTTAGAGATATAATTAGATGATCTCATGACTAATTTCCAATAATATGATTATTTTTAGAGCCAAGACTCATATCAAAAAAAATCATGGAATCCTTTCTTTTCATTGTAACATATGAAGGCTTGGTATGTGTCTACTCCAGAATTCTCATTCTGACTTCTAATTCAAGAAACATCATGCTGATGATATTTTTCTCTTCATTTATTGATCTTACCTTCTCTTTTCATTATCACTCTACCATGATAATTAAATATTCATTTTTTATATATTTCATATAAATAATTTTAAAACTTCTTTACCCTTTTTTCCATAATCTCTAACTGATCATCCTTAACACGAGTAATATATTACAATCCATAGATAATAACATCCCTGATTTTCATAATCTCGTGTCACTAATTTATTTTTATAATAATTATTCATACATGGAATTATTTTATTTAACAATAAACAATAATTGTTCCTAACATCAATATGTTTTGGGAGTGTTTTGGTATTTTATAAATTTTCAGCCAATTCATTCTCCATATTATATTCTTCCATAAAAAGATATGATTTTTCATCATATGGAATGTTGATAATTTAAAATATATAAAAAATAAATTGAATTAAAAGTTTATTTATGTAATCGTTAAATTCATATTATAAATCATTATCTCATTAAACAGAATCATTATTCTCATACACTTAATATCTTGAACATGATTCTTCTTGAGGATAACTGTTAAAAATTTTACCGATAAAATACATATTTTATTTCCATTAATTAGTGGAATACCCACTATATTTTATGAACATTAACATAATGTATTTTCCTCTTTATTTTGGAGGTTATTAAATGTTTTTGAGGAAAAAATAATTTCTCATTTAACATGTATAGAAATAATATTATTTATTTGAATCATTTTATAATATTTTTCAAATATTCACATTGTATATATCCCATAAAAACTAGGAAATAAAATATATCCAACCATAGAGAAAATGTATTATATTTTATACAACTTGATGTTCTTATTATGGTATGCAGTCAGTCTGAGTGGGGGGTGAATCTATTTTACCCTTTTTACAAAATTCTAATCTCCTTTAATTTACCCTCCTAATATTTAGACCATTTTATAAACTAATATTTATGGATCAAACTTTAAATTCCAAACACAATACAAATTATGAAAACTAATAAATAAAAATGAGATAGAATCACACTGTGTTTTTACATGGTTTGATGAAAATGTGGGAATCAACTAATTGTTTCATTCAGGTAAATTTTTTGAGGTAGATTTATCACTAGTTTAGAATAGTGATTTAAAATGGTTTATTGTGTATCATACTTGACTCGACAGACAAATTGGTTGATTTTACAATTTAATAAACCTTATATAAGGTTAAACATCCAATTCACTAAGAAAATATTAATCCCAAAATGTTTTCATTATATTGGATGTCACAGGTGTACATTCTCTAAGATGGTTTAGCATAGATAATAAAGATACTTCCAACCATCGATGCTACTACAATTTCATCTATTGAACAATATTTTATATATATTATATGATATTACCAAATCATCAATAAAAGGAATTCTTCCTCTGGAACATATCCCTAACTAACCATTTTTGTTTTTTTGTAGTATCATACATGTCAACATTGTTCTCGTCAACATAGTCTTATGATGATAAATGTGTCTAGTCATTAAATTTCATCATGTTGTCTTCACCTACATTATTTTTCAATTTCTTTGACATATATCATGTATAGGTAGCAATATTTTCATCTGTTCTCGACTTTTCACATTTTATTTATCATTATATATGATTTGGATATATTATTGGGTAATACACTACATCTACTTCTCTTTATATTTCTTTATTCTTCACAGTTATATTCACTGAGGAAAAATATATACTCTTTAGAATATTTTTGGGTTCTATAACTTTGCTACACAAAGTCATATCTTAGAATAAATTTCCAATTCTCGTATAAATATTATTTATTTAAAAATAAATATATTCAACTACAGAATAAAATTTTATTTTTTTCAAATGTATTTTTATTATCCTCTACTTATACTTTTTATCTTTTATTGATTAGGTGAATATTACTTCTGTATTTGGATATAGAAAATCCCCCATGATTTGTGGAAGTATGATATTTGTATTATTATTGGACTTTAATTATTCAATAACAAACACCATATCATCATATCTAACTGTAAATATCTTTGGTGATTCTTATAATATTAACAAACTTTTCTTCTATAAGAAACCTAATTTCTCTATACTATATATTTGTATTGGAATATAAAGAAAACCTCATGGAATGGGAACCTTTATCACAACATGACCTTTTTTTAAATTATGACATCTTTATTCTAAGACAGAATCATATCAACTAAATGAATCATGATAATTTAACTTTTTATTTAAATTATATCATTATAAAATTTGATCCAAATAAATATAACATTTTCTTAAACAACTAATATGGGAATAGAATTTATTATGATATTTAGATATTTTATCATTTTATTTTTATCTTTATTACAAGTAACATTTACATATACTCATATTAACCATTACATATAATCTTATTATCAATTACATAATAAATAATTGCAATTACATATTAGAGTGAAGATGTATGAATTTTAAATATTTATTATGATAAATCTATTTTAATAGAATTTGTTACCTTTATTTTTCGTAGTGTGGTTATAAAATTTTCCAAATCATTAGTCTCCAAGGTCATCAAAATAATTTTGTATCATTTTCATTTTACTCTTAAATATAAAAATAGGGTTTTTATATATTTTATTCTAATTTATTAACTAAATATTATTCTCACATATATTATAGTATTTCTAACCTTTTCTAAGGTTATAGTTCCATGTACTATAGAACCCTTATGTATTATCTGGTGTGTACCCTTATTTATTGATGTAATATTTTTCCATTATTTCATTTATGTACAATCCTTGAAAAATATATTATATATGATCCAACATATATTTTGTATCCTAATTCATCTATTATATTGCTATTTTTTTTCTCCACCTGAAAGTGATTCTTATTAATTGGGAATCATAACTCTTAAATTGGGTTTCTCTATTTTCTAATTTCTTAAATTTGATTTGGAAATTTTCTTCCTTAAATAATAATATATATCATGAACCAAGAGAAACAATTATATACCATATTTAAAATTTTATGTATCACAGTGTGAATTCTAATGGGATTTTTTGTTGTTTCAAATATTTTAACATCTAGACACTTCACCATATTGAATCATTCTAACTTACCTTTTTAAACCTTCTAAATATTGTATTCAACATGAATCATGAATAGTTTTCAAATAAATATGTTGTTTTTTTAAATTTAATGATCTCTATAACATCATAAAATATAACTTATAAACCATTTAGTTAGTTTATATTTTATTCATCTCTCTTATTACTTATCTTCCATATGAACTCAAACTCAACATCAAAAACTAAACACATAACTTCCAGATAATATCATTCATAATTACTTCTATATGATATTCAATGTAAAAATATTCAGAAAATATTATTTTCAGGCTTCATCTCCATATATGACATAATTAATAACCTATATTGTGATGGTGTATTTTCATGAATTCATAATCTTATAAACTCTTTTAAATGTTCATTTACCTATATCTATTACTTTTTGTTAGAGAATCTTCTACATTTATTTTGAATATATTACTTTTGTAATCATACTCTAGAACATTGATACTTCTCGATTTCTTTTAATCATCAAGAAAGGTGATTTACATGTAATTAAGGATACTTCATTCTTGATAATGCATAGATTAATTCTCAATTTTTAAACAAAACATTTTACATCATCAATAAAATATCCTTTAGATATTGAATAGTTAGCTTCTCAAAATTACAAGGAAAAAAATATAAATTATTCATAAAGCATCTGTATATACTTTTTAATGATTCTTATTAATATAAGCTCTATAATAAATAGTTTTATGATGTGGGAATCCTTAAACTCTATCATATCAATAGCTTCTTCTTCAACAACCTATAAATAGATCTCCAACAACATGTACAATGATGGAAAAATTATTACAAGATGTATCTCGCATCTTTTAACTTCTTTATTCATTATACTCTTCCTCTATCACCAAACACATAGTGACAATCGACTTCCTCATTGACAACAAATACAATAATCACAATACATTTGTCCCATTATACATTTTCACATTAAAAGGAAATTATCTTCAAAATAAATTCCTTTTCGATACTAATATAATCATAACCATATATGTAACCATGTATTCTATGTTAATGAATTCTGGTTTTCCATATATCAATTATAAACTAGAAGATAAAAATATTTCCATACCCTTATGTGATATGGGAGTAAATATTAATATCATTTTATATAAAGTTTACTATATGTTATGTATTAAGGAGTTCCGACCCACATTTTTCACACTCCAACTCACTGATCATATTGTTTAAGTACTTATAAATATCTTCAATAATATTTTGGTAAAATTTGAAAATTTTAATTTTCTATAATTAATAAAATTTCCATGAAAATTATACAATAATTTGTCTTATTGAATAAACTAACACCATAATTTGTTATCCTTTCTTAGTAATAATCACTTTAGTAATCTAAGTTAGGGATGGGAATATAAC
Organism: Viscum album; assembly: GCA_963277665.1. NCBI lineage: Eukaryota > Viridiplantae > Streptophyta > Magnoliopsida > Santalales > Viscaceae > Viscum > Viscum album. The sequence continues at coordinate 1,600,699,044 of OY728141.1, forward strand.
CAAAAAATTTGAGGCACAAAAGAGTTGATACAAAAAATTAATACGAGCTCTAAAATTAGTGATAATGATGAGGTTCATAAAATTAATTAGTTGGGTACTGTTGAAAGTATACATTAGGAATTTAAAAAAAATCAAGGATGATTAATTATATAGGATATTTAAATCCATTGTTCACATGAGAGAAAACCATATCTTGATCTTGAAGGCATCTCATATAGCTCATATAATTATTTTTTGGGATTAAAATTTTGAAAAACCTTGGTATAAATATTGAACATTGAGTCTTCGCCAATTCCTAGCACTAATACTTCCATTTTTGGGGTTAAAAAATCAATTATACAAGAATAAATTATTCCACTAATTTTGGATAATAAAACCATGTCTGATTTTTACTCATAGTCTCTCTTATGTAATTTTAAACAACATGAGCTTAAACTCACGGTCTTACCTTATTCAATTAAGTCTATGCTTAGGGGATAATCAAACATTTCATATTGAAATTTATTCTTACCTCAAAATTTACAATAATAGAAATATTCCCAATGTCGTATGAAAACAAAATAAATAAATTAGATGGAAACTTTTTGACATTTTTTTGATAACCCCACTAACTGGGACCTATAGGATTATACTTGAAACATATTCTAAATCTTCCCAACTACCCCCAAAAAAGAACTAATCCTAATATAATAGAGCTGGCGTAAATGGTAATCCTTAGTTTTTTGAAAGATGTAATTATCTACCCCATTCATGAGAATGAATGAGTAATTTGAATTCGAGTGGTTCTTAAGAATAATGGAATTGCTATAATAACCAATAAAGATGGAAATTTCCTACAAAAAAATGTTGAGTTATGGGTGAATAGTTTGAAACAATTATAGAAGTTTGAAGATATATTTTTTAAAATACAATTATCTATTTCCCATAGTTGAACACGTCCTGAAGTGTGTAATGGGACAAGAATAATTACGATTACTAAATTTCTATATATGGTATAATAAAAACAAGAATTTCATATAATTATATGTAAGAGGAGTCCTCCCTAGTCCATTTGGCACCACATACTTCAAGCACATTCCCTTTGAGTTGTTCATTTCCCATCATACCTTTTAGTGATGGAAGATACATATTTTCTTTGACATTATGGTGTAGTTTCTAGATTTATTTATAGATATATTCCTCATTTCAAGTTATATATTTGAGATATGTTTGATAAATGTTGACAAAATCATTTCATATTTTATCAATAAACTTAATGTCTTAAATTAGGATAAATTCCATTTTATGGTAAAGGAAGGATTAGTCTATGGGAATATTTTCTCTAGAAAATGCATCAATGTTGTTAAATCTAATGTTAATATCAATCACCAACTTCCCTCTTTGTAGAATTTAAAATAATTATATTAATTAATTGTGAATGATAGTTTATATATAAGGTTCATTAGGAAATTTTTCTCTATTTCAAGACTCATTTTTTCTTTGATAGTAATAGATGTTATTGTTGTTTGTACAGAATTTTGTGAGGAATCATTATTTACTCTCAAATCATGTATTATCTATCCACCCATAATGATATCTCCTAATCAAAAATTCCATTTTGAAATTATGTTTAATACAAGTTACCCTTTTTTTAGAATCTTTCTTAAGAGTAAAATGTTATGAAATGAAATCTGTCATTACATATATGATAAAATATTTGAATATGAAGTAGGTACGACATTTTTTCAACCCCTAGGTCAAGAACATATAGTGTTCCTCTATCAGATCGAAATACATCTTTGTAATCTATAATATTATATATTATGTTATCCCTATAGATGATATATTATAATAAAAACTAGTAATATTGGTTTCAAAATTTTGTTGTTGTCATATTGTAATCATTGACATAATTAACCACTTATTTTTAAAGAAGAATGGAATGGATATACATGGGATATTCTTGGAATTTTCATTGGTTTTATAGTTTAGTATAGTGGCCTTAGTCATTTTTTAACTTCATGGTTTAGTAATGTTAATATAAATACTCTAGAAGTTAACACCTAACACATGGATTTGTTGTTAGATACTTGGCTATTTGGGAGGTCCAGAATGAGTCTCTCCACTTGGGATCTTGTATGGATAGTGGTCGAATGCAGGTTAAGATGCACCATTTTCTCATTGAACTAGACTCTATATACTATGAAATTCTTCTTGATCGATTCCTCCCAAGCCTTTATCCCCTGTTCTAATCATATCATAAATATGATGACATGAACTTGTGTGGAAAATAGGTTTCTTGGAAAGCATTAAGTACAAGTCCCAACTCATCCTGAATTATGACTATTCAAATTAGTGCATATTAGGAGGCGTTTTATATTTTATGGTGGTGGATCATTATTACATTCACTCTAGTCTTTTTATTCTTATGTAAATTCTCTACTTATAGAAGCGGTTTCAATGATTTTAGTTCTTTAGTTATACAGACTATATAATATTTGTATTTATGAGTTTGAGGTTGATTATATCTTGGTTACTAATTTTATAAAGAGGATGAAAATGACACACTATATTGTGATTTATCACAACATGAAATGTAGCATCATGATATTTTAGAATATAATTCTCTTCAAATAAATTTAATTTCTTTGATATCTTACATTACATACAACATTGGGATTAGAAGAACCATAGTATACTATTAAAATATAATTATTTAAAATTTTATTTTTATACCTTAGTTGTTAAAATAGGTTTTATTAATATGAATAAATAATTTCTTAAATATTTTTATAATGGTTCTATATAATTTATATTTATTGATACATAAGTGCACAAATTTTACCAAAATCCTTTCATGCTTTAAAAGTACATTTTCTTCCAAATTTGTTCTTATTGTTGTTTTGTGAAAATAAAAAATAATAATTTATAAAAACTTTATTTTATAAAATGAAATTAATATTTGAAATAAATATGTGAAATTTATTTTAGATTGAATATTTTAAAATTTCTAAAAACATTGATTATTTGATGAATAACGACAAGTATTTATTTTTTTTTTAAATGTATTTGCCTTTAAATAAGATAAAAAGCTATACTATATTTTAAAATGGTTTTTATTTGTAAAATTAGTTCATTTATATTATAAATAATCCAATTTTTTTCATTGGAATAAATTTTATATTTCATTTTTCTACTAAAACATTTTTCACTTCAAAAATAATTTTTGATAGAAAATAGTTTTCCATCGTGTTTTGAAGGTTTAATTATAAAGTAAAATTCTTCCAATTATGTTACTTGAATATTAAAACTTTAATTACATATTTGAAATTTTGAGGTTGAAATTACATAAATAGGTCTCATTTATTTTGTGTTATTATTAATAGTAACCTCGATAAATATTTGTGACCTCTTTAATGGTAAAATGGGTAAAATTAGGGTAAAACATTGGGTTATGACATTAAAATCTCTATAAAACATTCATTTATCCTAATTTATAAGTATATTTCAACAATTTCCATCAATGTATCAAATATATGGCCACATGGCTCAATTTTTCTTTGATATTTAACTTTAAATTACATTATCAAAGGATTAAAAAATTGTTACACTTTTTACTTAAATACCTCTAAAATTTTAACATAATGATAAAAAATAGTTTATGTTCCATTTTTAAATGTTAATTTTAGTGGTAAATTAATTTTTTTATTATGGTAATTTATATTTAATTTTTATTTTTTGAAAAAAAAATACCCTAAATGTATATGAAACCCTAAAATAATTTTTATTCAATTAATATAAAAATAAAATAAATAATACTAAAAATATAGAAAGTAATATAAATTAGATGAATTATAGTATTCCATGAATTTTTTAGATACATATTACATTTTAGGGATGGTTTATAAGAATATATTTAAATACCATGTTTTTCTTTATGTATTTAATGTCAAATTAAATTAATAGAGTCAAAAATGATATTATTGAAATTTTATGATAAATAATATTTTATTATATTTTTTAAAATTTATAAAAACATTATATTCAACCATGTTAATGTGAATTTCTTGAAAATATAAAACATGGTTTATTTTTGGGTTTTCCTTCCCCTTATGGTAACATTCATGACCCTTAATGGGCAAAAAACTTTAATAGTGTGGTAATTGTCAAAAGAGTTAACATGGTGTAAAAACTAAATGGTAATGGAGAAAACAAAACCAAAACATGTCAGAATTTTATTGTATGAGATTATTTAGTCTAATTATCCTATTATATTTGAATAATATCAATTTTTATCCATTTATACATCATAAATAATTTATATTTATTTAAGACTTAAAAAATTCTAAGAATATCCCTCCCCTCGATCAGTTATAAAAGGACAACCCTTATCTCTTTTTTTCACACCTAAATGAGCATCTCATCTCAAAAAAAAATCTCTCAACTCCCTTATTAATATACTTATTCAGGTTGTATAGGTTTTAACCTTCCCAAATGACCAACTCTATGTCCCTTAATAGGAGATCTAAATGAAGTCTACCAAAGAAGTGATAATCGTCTTTACCGACTCGTTCAAGTTATTTTTTTCTATATACTCTAAATATTTTTTCACCCATAAAAAAATAGTAACTAGGGTATCATAAATTTTTCTCCCTAGAATTTTATCATTGTAATTTCTCTTCTTATAATTATTTCATGTAGTATAAAGCATGTACATCATATAAAGAAAACAAACAAAACATTATTCTCATAAAGGAAGAATTATACATTAGTCAGTAACAAAACTAATAATAATTTGTAACATTATGATGGGAAAATAAATAAAAAATTACCCAATAAGAACTGGAAAATTGGGATCTTCTCAATCCACTAGAATGATCGCACTCACAAATAAACATCTCGAAAAAACATAATGTCAATAGTATAATATTCATTTTAAATATGATAGTATATATAAAGTTAATAGAAAAAAATTAAATGAAAAATGAATGGAATAATGGTATTTATGAGAATTTTTTAACCCATATTACCATTATAAATATTACTATTGGAATAATAATCTAACTATTTGAATAGTGGCATGGCCATTGGAATAGTAATATGACCATTATGAATAGTAATATGACCATTAGAATAGTATAATCACCTATATAATTCTAAAATAATATTTAGGTATTATATAAAATGAAAATATAATATATTTAAACAATGGTACAAGAAAATAAATGTTCTAAAAATTATAATTTATGTGTTTTTATTTTAAAAAAAAATAAATGTTCTAATCCAACTTTTATAATAAATATAATGATTAAAAATAAATTTCATCTACATTAAATGGATTTATAAATTAAAATTATATTTTTTTATAATGATAATATAATTTTATGATACCATAAGTATCTTTTCAAAGGGTCATAAAATCGATTATAATATTAAAATCTATATTTTTCAAGTAAATGAGGAATTTATTTAAAAACAAATAAATTTCCCATATTTAGAAAATTATTTTAATAAAATGGATTCCATTTTTGAAATATATTCATAAAAATGGTTTCGTTAATTGTTGTTATTTTTCTAAAATAATTTAAATTTTGGTGAATAGTGAAATATGGTAATTTATAGTATTTAACATTATACAAAAAATACAAGAATTATTTAGTCATGGATGATGTATGAATCAATTATTTCAAAATAAAATGAACCATTTACTATATATGGTTACATAAATCAATACTTTTTATTTTCTAGAGCCAAAATAATAAACTAATGAATATAATAATCTAAAACACCACTCCCATCCCCTTATAAACACTACCCCTCACCACCCTTTCCCCTCGCACATTATAAGTCTTGAAGCTTGTAAAAAAACTTCCAAACCCTCCCCTCCCCACAATCCCCATGTTATAAAACTTTTTTTCTCACCAAAAGTCAAATTTCAACTTCCTTAAAGGGTCCTTCGAGGATGAGATATTCAAGAGGTAACATTCTCAAATGACCACTTTAAAATTCTTTTCTTCCCCTACCATCCCTTATCCTCCACCATTGAACATGAATTAATGAATCCAGTGTCAAATATATACTTTAATTTTGTGGTAGTAATTTCATATCCACCATCCATCCACCTATTTAATCTTATTATTATAAGAGAAAAACCATTGTCCATATTATATCGGTTAATCATGTCTGTGGATAATGATTTTTAATTTTCATTTACCACCTTTAAGGATTGTAATAAAACTAGTATAATGATTTAATAATATTTTTATAATTATATTTTAACTTATTTCATATTCTATAACTATTATTGACACATAATATAAAATAAAATGAAACTCGTTCGTGATGGATGGTAAATAGGCTTAAATGAACTAACTGCATAATGATAACATTTTTACTCAAAAAACAACCTTACATTAAAAAATAAGGCTATTAGGGAATGTCTAAATTTTTGGAACGTAATTAAAACCATTTATTTTCACTTCTTAAATTATATTCTCATTTTACAACAATAACAATAAATAACCCTAGTTGATTTAAATTTGAAACTGTGAAACAAACCCTCCCAGGACAACAAAAATGAACTTTATAACTCATTAAAATAGCCACAAATGAACATAATAAAATTATAATCAATAAAATATATGTGGAATATTTTCATAATTAATTAATTACTTAGTCTAATTTGATTATCTATTACATTAAGTGCAAGTGCGGAATGTATTTGAAAAAGAGATAAGGGGTCTCTCCAAAACTCTATATTTACTTTGGTTTACACTTTATCTCTCATTACCTCAATTTATATTTTCATTATTATTATATAATTATAAAATATTCTATATATATGTTAAAATAATATATATATATATATATATATATCTCAATTGAACTTTTTTTATAGTTAAATACATTTTTTTAAAAGTTTCCCTTCTCAATTCCCCGCAATAAGAAAACCTGATTAAAGGGAACTTCTCTGTTTCTAACCCCTTTTCGAGTAAAGTCTATAAAATGTTTTAATCCATCCATATTTTCAAAAAACACTAATATTTTTATGAAAAACTATTTTATTTTGTCTTTTTTTTATAAAAAAAATTATTCCTTTATTATCTTTAAAGACTATTTATTATTTTCCCTAAAACTATACATAATTGGCACCTTTCTAAAGTAAAATATCGACTATTTTTTATGTTTTAAATTAAGTTTGACATCCTTATTCGTGGTTATTGACACTTTCTTTAGTCACATGGATGAAAATGTTTCAAATATAAATATCTTTAGAGGAATAGAATAAGATAAATTAAGAAGGCCAACGATGGAAAATCCACTGAAAGTCCTTCGTACATGTACCTCTGAGCAGCGTCAGTGAAGAGGGTAACGATTAATCATCTTGTGTGACCGACTTGTGCATAATCCAGCATAGTACCCCTATGCGAAAGACCTGATAAAAAAGTTTCATTTCACCTAGGGTCCCATATTTTCCTATAAATATGACTTTTGGGTCTTCATTTACACAGATGAAGCTTTATAAAGACCTCCCAAAGATCTGATTGCCCTCATCATTAACCCAGGCCCAATGAAATATTCTAGGTACTCCTACAAAAAGTTAATAAGAGGTAATTAAAATAGGATAGTGGAACTAAATTCATCTCATGATTTAAAATATTTAACACCTACATGGGAAGCACCCTCCCCCATGGTTGACGAACCCTAGTGTGAGGACCCCTTCACTAATTTGGGACCTGTGTAAGATTCTTCTTGAAACACTTGTGGAGACCCTTGAGGTCTTGATAAAAGACTCACCCAAGTATTGTTATACATGTGGTCCATCACCCAAGCTAACCTATATGAACCTTCCTTGGTTCACCCAATCCTGCCTACGTAAACCTCCCTTGGTTCTCCCAGGCCTACCTATGAGATTCTCTCTTGGTTTAACCAAGCCTCCGACCTATGCAATCCATTTCTCAATCTCTATTTTTAGCCACCCAAGCTATGGCCTCTTCTCATTTGGATCCATTTCTCAAATGGGACCAAATTTAAACCTTCACTAAATCTTGAGGATTTTTAATACCAATAAAAGTGGAACACAAGCATGTATCCCATTTAGATTTTCATTTTTACGATCATAGGTTTCCCACGCTTGTCCAACAAGATGGTTAGGATACTTAGGGGGAATATGGATTTTAATTCCCATGGTTACAAGGAACCCAACCCTAGGGATAGTTTTTAGTAGTACCTAGTCTCAGGAATAAAGGTAGTGACTCTTTCCTCCCATTCACATTTTTTTGACTCAGAGCCTCCGGTTCCAAGCAGGGAGGGAGAGGATAATTATTATGTTTTCTTTTGACATATAATTAGATCATCCACCCTTATTGTTGAACCAATTTTAAGGAATCCATCCTAAAGTAAACACCTATCCTTTCTTATGGGATGATGCATTCTTTCTCCTATTTGACTCATTAGTCATATCCATGTGGTTAGTCAGACATGAATATCCTAGTTATGATGATTTGAGAGGGGATGGGTACTGTAGCTCCACTCATACCATGTCACCTCATCCTCTTCCACTAAAAAAAGATTAAAAGTGTTTGGTTTTACAGATCTTCCACTTCCCCTTATTTCTCACATTTAGGAATGACTCATCATGACTCATTTTGGATTATACTCTAGCTAAAATCATGACATCTACATAGTCATTTGCTTGTTTCTATAGAGAAACTTCTTTTGGATCTTCCTCTCACCTACAATAAGAGTGCCTCCCTAGGCATGAGTCCCCATGTCCATGAAGCCAACCAATGGGAAAAGAAGTTTTTGTGGGTTTCTAGATCTTCTAATTTCTCTTGTTTCTCACACTAAGCATGACTCACTTGGGATTAAAGGTAAACTGTAATCATGATATCCAGATGACCCCCACTCAAAGGCATATTAGTGTGTAATTCATAAACTATTGAACTATAAGAACTCTGATTCTTACTATAATTCGGATATATAGGATGCCTACCTAAGGCTCGAGATCAATGGGCCTCTTCTTTAGGTATAAGCCCCAAATAGGACTCCAAATCACCAGGAGTTGCGACAATCCATCATGGCCCCTTTCACATGGAATCTTTTTCAACAATCATCCACAACATAATCCTATCAAAAGGGTGTACTCCCCTATGAGAAAAACTCAAGGGCCTTCATAGGTGTGGGTCCTCAGAATCAAATTATGTGAGATTTGATTCCCCTTTAAGTGGGATATATAGGAAGTATCCCTAAGGTATAAACCCAACACACCAAATCAATCCTATTAACTCAACGTCAGATCCCATGTTGGGTCCTATTCAACATGGGAATCCATATTCCTTCCAGGTTCACTGAGCTACCTCGACATACGTCCCACACGAAACATTGAGTAGACACCTTTCTCCTAGATGATCATGCCTCATGATGTTAAACTGTATGGTTTTGTGATTATCAAATGACCTTAAAAGTTTATGTCCCTATTAAGTGGAACTGACCTATGAGGGTTCTGATTCATCTCATGAGGATGTGTAGGATGCCCATTTCATGGGTCTAATCCCAACATCAAAACAACTTCTTTCTCCCTAGATGACAATATACTCTAGATAACCCCACTGAGTGGCTAGAAAACCAGTGTCATCATAATACCAACCAAAGAATCTTTAATCAGTACATAAGAGGACACCATCGATGGAGAACTTCAGATACATACAGATGTAACCAATGATTAAGAAACTCAGATACATTTACATGATTTAAAGATGCATACATGCTAATAGATTAATTTTTATTCAAGGGTGTCCCACATAATACTTTGTAGTTAATGAAGGATTAATTAAAATATCTTAAATCTATAATAGAATCCTAGAGTAGAAAGTAATTCCCCCCAAAAGGGTGTGATGGGCTTGACCTCACATCCTCTTGACTATTGTGAGTTCTTAATAATTTTTGAAAAAAACTCCCTAATTATTTCCAACCTTTGGAAACCATGTCCCTCAAAAAAATAAAACAGATGAGTGTTTCTAGTTCCACAAACAAACCCATTGGAAACCATTCGAAAACAGTGAACCTGATGTGAATGATCAAACGAAACTCAAACACCTACAATAAACATTCAGGTGACATGATTTCCATTGGAAATATTAAATGGTGAAACTAACATGAATCCTTAACCAAGATGATAGTGTCAACCACCTACATGCCCCTTTCTCTCTCAAAATGAAAGAGGTCCAAACAAAACAATCAATCATGCATGTGTTCTTTCAAATTAAATGCTTCTTTGATAGAGTTTTATTTATTGTGTTTTTCATATATTCATTTACATTATATAAGAATCCCCAACAATCTAATGGTGTCCTTCAAGTTTCTGTGAGCATTCATCCCAGCTATTGTTTAGGTCAGTTCTTCATCCCACCATGTATGTCATCACCAACCCAACATCTTCAATATTGGGTCTCAACGCACTGGTCCATGATTATTATCATAATGGTACAATCCTAGTCCTAAACACTGCCCGACAAGACCTCAAACTCCTAAAACCCCACTGATCGCTGAACCAGAAGTGCCTGGTGGTCCAGTCGCATGTAGGACCTATCGCCATGTTCATCCATTTCGGGAGATTATCCCTTGAACACTACAACCAATCCCTCCCTAATATCAAGGAGGTAGACCAAGAGGCCACACAAGACCTCATATAGAAGATATAAGTTTCCTTAAAAGGGATACTACCAGAAATTATTGATTCCAACACCATGTTTTAGTGAACCATCATCATGATGAGGGAGTTTTCCTCGGCCTTCTGGCCTTGGTTATTCAGACCAAGGCGCACAAGACATCCCACTATGAGAAAAAAATAATCAACAAATATCAATTTCATACCAATTCCCCCTTTGGAGAATCCCACCATCTCAATTTTCTAAGAAACTGTGAGCAGGAACATAGACCTACCTTCCATATCTTATCTATCTAGCATATTCACCTAGAGGCATTCAAATAATCATGCTACTAAAATCAAGTGGTACACCACAAGAAGGAACATCCATATACCCACACTAACCAAGCCTTATTACAGCCTCATCTTACAGTACTCAAATAATAATTCCATCCATGTTTGGTGAACAGCCACAAGTAGACACACACACCTTCCCGCATTCATCATGCTTCCCATTTGGTTCGTCTGGCAGCGCCTGGAGAAGTCAGTCGAAAAGTCCCAGTAAAGAATAGGGGGTGCACCCAACTCTCTTTCCCCACATGAGAGTACTACTAGTATCCACTTATAGTAAATAGATAATATGATCAGGAAAATACCCCTTCTCCAAGTACAAAATGGGAATATATAACCATTATAGTCACTGAAGTCACTAAGAATATTCTGCAAATGGTGAAAGGGAGGATAAAAATCCTTTCCCACATCATACAGACCTGAAAAGACATCATAACGATGATGACAGTAGTTCCAGAAGTATCTACACACAACTCTAGCCCCATAAATGGGGTATCTCATCATCATGCAACCCCAGAGTAGACACACACCAATTCTCCCATCCAAGAGGGCCATTAGGAAAACTCTCCTACGAGAAAGAATAAGAAGATGTGATAAACATGTGGAAATACCTAGCTAAAGATGATATACTGGTCATTTTATAGCCTTTGGACACCCCTCCATATAGAATTCTAGAGGCACTATCATAAGATTATGTGCATGATTTCCACCTCAACATATAGAAAACTATTCATAAATTGAGTGAAAATGTATTACACTATGATGAGTATCTAATCCATGTAAAGGAAATATAAGTAATGAAATTTCAAATTGAACTAGAAGCTCTAATATATATATGATATCCAAATCATGAGAAATAGCAAGGATTCCTTCATAGAGCATGCCTAAAAGCATTAAATAGATTGAGATAGTTTATCACTGATGCCCCATAAGGTGTTCATATCAGATGATGGTGTGCACATGGAGTTCTAAATTTCACTACACTCCCAAACCAGTAATGCTCACTAAAAGTGGTATTATGAAATGTTATAGATTCTGGCCAACTCAAAAAATTGGACCTTGTTCACAAACAAATATATGCTCAACAGAAACAGGTCCTGACAGATTCTCACCGCCATCGGGCCTAAAGAGATCAGACTGTTGAGAGAAATTTTCATCAAGTTTTTGAAAATATTGACAAATACTACCTCTTAGAGGAATTCATCCATCAGATAGCTCAAATGTCAGAAATAACACAATGATCTTCATAAATTGGTGATCCATGTGCATACCAAATGATGCACAAAGTCTATGTTCAAAAAAACACTGTAGAATCATAAGAGAATCCATAGAAGTAGTAGCCACAATTGTTCAAGAGAAACCACATCCCAAATGGCTAGGGGATTATTTTAACCCAACCCTCAAGGCCCGAAAACCAGGCCTGAAGAGTTGTAAAAGTTGAACGTGAAAAACCCCAACCCTCAGGGATGGGGGTTTTTTCAGCACAAAACACCCTTTTCAATGGATATCAATCTTCTCCTAATTAAGGGAAACAAAAAATAATGGATAATCCCAGTTCATCCCATCCTTTGATCCAGTTTCCTCATTATGGATGTACACACCTGAACTATATTGAGATTTCCTTGGTATTATTACACACCAAATAGCTCTTAGGGAGTCAGAAAAATAGAGGTAAAAACCTCATGAAGGACACCAGAAAGGATAGTCTCACAAAGACAATAATATAATGTCATCCCCACATTATATATCAGTGAATTTCATCAATGTCTCCCTCATAGAGTCTATAGAACATGAGGCCAATTTGGGGGAGGAGTATAAAGATGATGTTTAGGCTCATAATGTGGTCTATACTGAAACTATTAAAGGAGGTTTTCTTATAATGAACCAGAGTCTTTCCCTAAATTTATTCATTCCCTTATACAATCCATCATTCCCCCAAAAAAGTTATCCAACAAGGAAAAGTTTAAGGGCCATATTGTGGCTCACCTACCTCCTGGAGAGATCAATCACCATTAATTGGAGGAAATACTTTCCCATAAGGAGGAGGAGATTAATGAATTGAGGAGACTCAATGTAGAACTACTCTGAGGTATCCTTACTACTAGATATACTTAGCAAGAATATCTTCATATCAAACACCCGAACAGCATACATCAACAAATATGTTTTAAAGCAGGTAATAAAATGAGTTAGGATCATCCGTTCATTGTGGAATACTAACTACCAACATAGATGGATCCAACAACAACAGATCAAGACTTCCATTTATTGGGTGAAAATCTAGAGTAGGTCTATACACATCCTTATAGGACTTACCGTAAAGGCTACCCATCGTAGATACCATTAGTTCCACTACAGATATCCTTATAGACTTCTGCACTTGTTCAATATTTGGTTCATCCAAACTTCCCCTGAGGGATCATGAATGTTATTTATTCACTCATGTATTGATTTGAATCCATGGAGTATCAAAGATCACAAATACAACCAAAAATGAAGGCTTTACCTAAATGGTAAGATCTTACTCTTCCCCCACTAAACTTTGGGAATCATACATTTCCAATTTTTAATGGTTTAGGAGATCTAGAGAATCATTTGATGCATTTCATCTATCACTGTAATCCCATGATAGGGACCCCTGATCAACAAGAGGTAGTAAAACTTAGTTGTTTTGTGAAATCTCCATAGGAACCAGCCTTCATGGTATATGAGCTTCCAGGCTCAGTCAATTACGGGGTGGGAAGACCTCTTCCAGAATTTTCTCTTCCAGTTTATCTAAATGTTATAGAAGAAAACAGTCCTCAATCTCTCAAACTAAAAATATTATGATACTGAAATGGTTTCAAACATCATTTCTCATTGGAAAGGATTTAAATACTCATTAAACCTACCAATTGGTTAATAATATATGATACCAATCTATATAGAAAATATTTTTGACGAGTTGTGCATGGCTCTTATCCCACTAAATTATACTAGAGGGTTTTGGTACCTCGCCATAGTTGCTTACAGATTAGATTAATCCATCGAAGTGACCAATGATAATTCCCAAGTAATTAAATTAACTCAGTTAAAGAGACCATAGAAAACTTATTTCGCAACAATTACACTTATGAAATACCTTGTATCTGCTCCAACTCCAAGGCCTACACTGTATTGTGTGGTTCCACCTTTTGAGAATCAGTAACAATGCTTTCCTCATTGATATGATCAAAGGGAGAAATTGTGAAAAACCAAATTGAGGAGTTGAAAAACAAGGACTATTATTTTTGAAATGAACATGTCCCTAGAAATTTTATCTCAACATTGAAAAACAACTTGGTCAGGTTTCTAATTCCAAGGAAGCACATCAGAGATGGTGAAAAAGATTGCCCAAAATATTACCCCATATATAAACTACTGGGAAATAAAATTCAAGGGTGTTTTGTTTTCAAATACATCCTTTAAAAGATGGAGGACTCTAGGAAAGTGTTTTTGACAAATTTTCCTGTTCATGTAGCATATGTTTCCACCACCAACCCATAGGAGTAAAATAAATGGGAAAAAATTAACAGAAAGGGTATGTAGAAGTTTAGTAATTGGATGGTAAGAAATAAAATCAACTAAACTCGTTCTATTGTTAGAAACTAGTTGGAATAACCCATTTTTCCTTCAACCACTTCCGCTAGAGCACATCCAACTACATCATTAGATCAGACCTCTGAAATCCAGTATTCTAAAAAATGAAATGACCAAAAGAGAAGGAAGTAGGCCCAAGAATATGATCATGTTCTAATGTTTATGTTGTCATTGACTTTAGTGGAGTTTGTTCTTATTGTATTAGTATCATGGGAACCACCCAAAAAACAGTATAAGGGTCTACCCACCTGATTAAATATTCATCGGATGAAGAGATGACCTTCAGTTACATTAATGTAATTCACTTAATAGACACCTTCACAGATACTGAGTGTGATTATGAACCTTAATTCCCTACACATAATTTTGTAACTAGGGGAAGGGGTCATCTGAGTCGAGGGTATAGGGGAAGATATTATTATACCTGGAGTCAGTTCATTAATTATTCCCCTACTCTAACTATCTACATGGACAAAACTCGTGGGATAGATCTCTAGAGAACATAGTAGGAGAAAGGAATTTCTCCCACACAAGATAGTTTCTACCCTTACATGATAATATTGGAGGTTTAGTTAGAGGATACAACACCACCTAATCATATTTTGTGTGTTGGAATACTTAGTCGACCTAATCCACCAAGAGTGGAAGAATATTCAACTCTTATTCTAAGGGACGGTCCGTCAACATCAAGAACATCACCACCCAATGAACCTGCAAAAGAACATCCCCAAGATGGATGTGTAGACCTTTGGACCATAAATATGATATTTTAAAGCAATTAACATTGTTTTTTGGAGATTTTTTCAATCTTTGATGCCTTGAGTCTATGAAAAGATCTTCGAGAATCACATATTGAGTCATTTTCATGCCTTAAAAAGTTTGAAGTCTAGTTTGTTGGTACTGAGGTGTATCACGCAGAGAATCATCTTACAGGTTATCACACAGTCATATTTTCCAAGCTCATGTGGCAGGTTCTTGGGGAATGAACTTTATGGGGTAAGTGAATGTCTCTCAACTATGGGGTTAATGAGGAGTATGTGTGTGGTTTTTCCTCCCCCTTCTAGTCAAAAATATCTCTTCTCACCCAAGTCCTCCAGTATCATTATCATTGGATTTTTTGAGAAGGGAATATTTTATTCTAGTATCGAAATTGGGGAGGCTCTGTACTAAATTTTCCTGGATGTTCGGCTCCAATGATCACCCTTAAGGAGGCTCTGAGTCATCCCATTTTTACATCGGTGGTTTTGGACAATGACCAACAGGAATTTCTGGATTCTATTATGATTACTTCTGAACCTGGTCGGTGTGTGTTTATTCCCTATACCTATGACGCCTTCACTTCCAGGTATTTCTGAAAATTTTCTTCTTCTTAGGATCAATAGGATAGTTGGAATGACTTGGTGTGGTGCAATAGAATCCCAGAAAAATATAACTCTCTCATCTGGTGAATCACAAACTTCTCTATTGCTACGGAAAATGACATCAAAAAACTGGGTATTAGATTTTTCTCGATCTTCCATTGCTATAACCTCAGGTGGGAGGATAGCACTAATAACCTATTCTTTAAAGGATATTGGTCTCTTTCAACTTGAAAGTTATTTGTAGGCTTCATGGATCTGTCTCCTCATGAATAGAGCAGTAGATTGTTTTTTGTAATGGTGGTTCTATGGTGCTCATGACCCTGGTACTGAGAGGATGGCTCAAGCGATGATTCTTAGCACTAGGTTCTGGAGCTTGTGGCATGCCAGAAACTAGACTAGGTTTGAGGGGTCTCTTCCCATAGTGAGGTCTATCATTTCGAGAAATCGTTTCCTACTGTTGGACATGATTCTGCTTATCCCAAACTGCCACGATGCCCCTTCTTTTATCTTTTTGTAGGTTAGTAACCCATTATCTCAAACCTCAATGGACAGAGTGTTGGAAAGATGGGTTCGAGGGCACCCTCCTGTTAGTGGTTTCAAGTTGAACACTGATGGGTCCTACATTATGGGAAACATGAGAGGAGGGGTAGTAGTGTGTGGCACTGGAGGGGATATTGTTCTTGCTTTCACTTTATCATTTGGTATTGGAAACTCTCTTATGTCTTAGGCCAAAGTAATGCTTACCGGGATCTCTCTCAGCAATCAAAAGAACATTGAAATCTCTCACATAAAGACCGACTCTTTGATTTTGAATGACTCCATACATGGTAAATGTTCCATCCCCTAGTCCATAACCTATATTTTTAGGAAATGTAAATCTATCATCTCCAACAAGTTCCAAGTGACTCATATGGGGTGTGAGGGAAATAAGGTTTCAGATTACCTAGATTCCTTGGCGAACCATAGTTCCATCAACACTCACCTAATTAATCCTAACTGTTTGATGCCAGAGGGTGTTAATTTGATCAGAGGGGATTCCCTCAGTTTTTATTATTTTATTCCCCCCTAAATCTGTTGCGTCCTTGTTGAACTTTATCTCTCTTTTAATAAAAAATTTATTTGGTTGGATATGAAATTATCCTTTATTTAAAATGGATAATGATTCAACCTCATCCCAATATGAACACTTCATCAACTGGGTTTCATTGAAACTCAAAATTCCCCCTCTACCTAAATGTTGTAGTGTTATGAAAATAGTGAGAAAAATACACTATGAAAAATAAAACTCAGGACATAGTTAAGGGATCTCATGTCTAACTCAGAATCTATAGTTGTTAAACAGAAGATAGCTTTAAATGTTTTCCTGGGAAGACCTTAGCTACATCAGCATGTTGTTATCCCATCTTCATACAACCAATGACTTAAATATTTTATCAATACTCAAATTGGGACATTTCAGGGTGAAAATTCCCCAGTCAAATACCATGAGTCACAATACATTGATTCATGATTCTTCCATAAGTAAGAGAGACAATCCATGGCTGATAAGCTCACTTGAATCAATACGCAAAATTGTCTAGAGATGATTTTCGCTAACCCTTTATAATAGATCAATGCAGAGTAAGTGCTCCCCATCAACCAAATCATAGAGGTGGGTTCAAATGTGATCACACATTCGGTGACTTCGGTAATATCTGTTATGAAAACTAATCTCGCCAGCATTGGAGAAATATTCATCTCTCTAAGAAGTGATGGAATCCTAGATGAAAGTGTCTTCATTACATCCCATGAGCTCCAATAGATCCAAGTTTTGTAAGATGGGCTTAAATAAGTGGTCATTTCAATCCGGGAAAATGAATATTCTCATTCTCAATCCCTCATTTCCCCTTTGAAACTCCAAAAGGACTTGAACCAGTAAGTGATCCTGAAATAGTTGTTACATATTTTGGATTTTCAAATACCAATTTCCCATATCTATAATAATATTTCTTCATAACCTACTTATTAAGAAATTTAACAATAGGTAAATCCTGAGGAAGAAGAAGATAAAGAGAAGGAAGACCTTAGGGATTCCCCACCAGCATTTAAGGAAGGTGTATCCACCACTATCGATGGACTAAGAGAGATAAATCCTTGAATGGATGAACACCCATGACCCACTTTGATCAGTGCATCCATGACATCCCAAGAACAGTAGGTATATAATTCTTTCCTGAAACAACACCAGGATGTGTGTTATAAGAATTACAGAGAGATTCCAGGCCTTGACCACTAGGTGTCCACCCCTCAGTTGGGTTTTCTAGAAGAGCATCAGGGATAAAACAAGTAGTTGGATGGACACAAACAAATCACACCTCCAAAATTGAGGTTATAGTTGATAACCTCATCAAGGAGGAAATTTTCCAAGAGGTACAATATCTGATATTTATATCCAACATTGAACAATAAAAAATAATAATTTGAAAATTAGAGTTTTCATTGCATCATAAAACATTTTTGGTGTTGTTTTTTGATGTTGAAGATATAGTGGTTAAGTCCTACAAACATTATTACCACCTGGATGACCTAGAGACTATCTTGAACAATCCATGACAACATATCCTAAATATAAACCCCTTAAAATGTGATTTTAGGGTAACAACGATAAATTTTTTTGTATTCTTTGTATTCTATCGTGGAACCAAATTTGATCCTTAGAAAAAAAAAATCTACACTTAAAATGTCACTATCATGAAACATAAAGGAATTTAAAGGACTTAAAGGACACTTGGCCTATATTTCTAACTTCATATCACACATTACCAGAAATTGTTTTCCCTTCACCAGACTGATTAAGAAGGGAGTCACGTATCAATTGACTAGTGACTACCAGGAAACATTTGAATCCATCAAGAAATACCATTTGAGCCCACCTGTATTGATTCCACCTATTAATGGAAATCAACTTATCTTATATGTGATGGCCCTGGTGAGATCACTAGGAACTTTACATGTGTAAAAGAACAATGCTGGAAATGAAAAAATCCTTTACTATCTCAGTCAAACCATGCTCGATGTGGAGACTTCTTGTTCTGATATCGAGAATAGCTTCCCGGTGTTAATATTTTTTGGTTATAAATTTAGTCACTAATTGCATGACCACAAGTTCTAATTGGTATCTTGAAATAACCCTATCAAATATATCCCCATTCATCCTATAATGATAACATTTCTGGAACGGTGGGCAGTTATCCTGCAGTAGTTCGATATATATTTTTTTCCTCTGAAGATAGTGAAAGGACAGGCCTTAGCATAATTCTTTAGATAACACTAATATATAGTAAAAAGGTCCTTGAATACTAAACTTCCGAATCAAGAGATATTTTATATTCTAGATGGCTCATAATTGTTGGAAATTTATTTTGAGGGAACATCCAAGATCCCAATAGGGATGAGAATGGAAAACCCAAAGCTCAAAAATGTTGGGTTAGAAATTGTTATTTTCTCCCTAGTTAAGGAAATATTACACAACTCCTTCCCATTATTTGAATTTTTTACCAATAATGAGGTAGAATATTATGGCCCCATTACAGGCCTAGAACTATAACTCCAAATACTGGTGCACCACCCGGAAGTGAGTGGTGGTTAGTAGTTGGTAATCAAACATATCAACAGGGATTGTGTCATCAGAAAAGAAAATATAATCCCCTTTATTGACTATATATGAGGTTAAATGGAAAATTTTCCCTTAGAAATAACATTTAATCGCATCCTATGATCACAGAACGTGTAGGAAAATTCATTTCTGATTACATCTATAGCTTTGAATATCCAAATAGGGATGAAACAATTATCTGCATTTCCCATCTCTAGATGGTCTCAACTTTTTTTTACGTTACAACATAAGAGATCAACGAATTTAGTCATTTCCCTAAGTCATATGGTCATGTCACATGATGAATTATGCCCATCATATAATACCTACAATATTGAGTACTTCCATTAGATAACACCGGGAATGAGAAAATCTGGCGATGAGCAGTCAATTTCACTCTTTATGATAGCCCAGATCCCTATAAATTCTTTTATAAATAAGGCTTTTGATGGAGTGATTCTCAAATGTATCAATAGAGAAGAGGCTCTAGATATTATAGAATAATTACATGTTGGAGCCAATGGTTCCCACTAGTCATGGTACATTCATTCTTATCAAATATTATGTCTTGGATAGTTTTGGACTTCGATTAAATAGGATTGCACAAAATTAACTAAGAAATTCCTTTCATATCTAGTGCATTCCAAATTTATCCATCAACCCTCATAGTTTCTACAAACATCCAAATATTCATGGCCATTTTCCATATGAGGAGTGGATTTTTTGGTTCCATACCCTTTGTAAAAGAACAAAAAGTTTAAAGAAATATTAATTTCCACTAATTTCTTCTTCAAATGGGTTAAGGCAATACCCCTCAAAGAAGTTTGAGCCAAAAGAATTTTTTTCTTTATAAAATAAAAAATTATTATTAAAGTTTGTGTCCCTGAAACAACATTGACCAAAAAAACACCAATTTTTATTCTGCTAAGGTTTAAAGGATATATTAGGAATAAAATATCAAATCCAACAATTATTCCCACCATCATGAATAAGCTAATAGAAAGATAGAGGCATTCAACAAGACATACTCCAAAAGATCGTGGAAAATGATAAAAAGTATTATCCTTCCAATATCTTTCATTCCCTATGGGATTACCATACTACAACCTGTACTACCACATGGGTGAACCCATACTCATTAGAATATGGAAAAAAAGTTGTCCTTCCCATTGAGGTTCAATTTCCATCACTTTGAATTGCCATCAATGACTAGATTTGAATAGATGAGAAATCCCAAAAATAATTGGATGAATTGGAGCGACTAGATGAAAAACAAATTAAATATCTTGCATCACATAGTAGTCTACCAAAATAGTATTGCAAAATCCTTCAATAAGAATGTCCACCTATATTCATTCCTAATGGGAGAATTATTAATATTCCTTAGGACTCCAATGATTTTCATGGAAATAATCCTAAAAATCTTGAACCAAAGTGGGAGGGACCTTACTCTATACATAGGTTACACTATAACAGATCCTATTCCATGATCTCACTGAATGGAGAGCTCATTAAAACTCTAACCAATGCAAGGTTCCTAATGAAATATTTCGTGTAATCATAAGAAATAACATCTCAGCTACAAGACGTTAAAATTATTAGTTGTTTTTTATCGAATGATGATAAATTTCATGACATATGGTCCTAGTTTTATGACCCAAAACTACAAGACACCATTCGTCCTATCTTCATAAAATTAAACTATATGAATAAAATACCTCTCATTAGACTTTGAGAACCCCCCCCCCCCTCTAAATACCTTGAGTTGAAACTTCTCGTGGTCCCTTAAATATGATCCCTTGTCTTAGGTGTAAGTCCCAATCACATCCCTCTAACCCCTTAGTGGGTTGAGATGCCCTCTTGGATAGACATGAGGAAGAATTAATAGGAATATCCCATTCTTAATCCCCACACACACCATTTACACTCCATAGTGGAAGTTATCCCCCTTTATAGGCATAATCCCAATAATTATAACATTCTTACTGTAAGATGTTAAATTCCATATCCAATATCCTAGTTGCCTGATGATAAACAGCAAGATCTTTCTAAAACTATGTGTGGATTGATTTTAATTCTAATTATAAATTTAGTGACACATAAACCTCATATCTTAGGTTCATCCATCATTCTAGAAAATATCAAATCTCCCTTTTCCCCACTTAAAACCCTGATTAATTTGGGGAATATTTTATGAACTAGTTGTGTCTTGATTCTTTCTCTAGCGAGATATGTATTGATGCTTGGGTCTTAAACCCTGGACTACCTAAAATATTTATTTTAATGTCGGTTGACCCACATCCCCGCCACATGATGTTAAACTGCATGGAATTCTAGAACGACGTGTGTATTGATTCTCATTCTAATGTGATACGTAGTGATGCCTAGGTTTCCATTCACGGGATCGACCACAACAGTCCCCCTTTTTGTGTTGTTTCATATTCATTCTTACTGCATTATGTTAAACGTCATGGACAATGTCTTGATTGTATGGTATTAAACTGCATGTCCAATGTCCTATTTTCATGATTGTAAACTGCATGGGAGTTCAAAAACTACGTATGGCTTGATTTTCATTCCAATGAGATACTTAGTGATGTCGGGACTATTCCTCATGGCCTATAGACTATGGAAATCTATATTTTCATACCCTTCACTTCTATCTCCTTTTTTCCATGGAAGAATCTTTTTACACTCTTTTTTTCTCACATCGAGCATAGCTCACGTGGGATTAGGAGTTTTGGAAAAGTTGATCCCGGAAATCATAATGAAATTATTTTTGTGTTAGTATTGTCATGGTTTTGGTTGGAAGACCTTAAATGAGACACTGGATGTCCTCATCTCATGATGATAAAATGCACGATTTCCTCCAAAACAACATGTGGCTTGATTCTCATTCCAATGAGATACGTAGTGATGTCTAAATCTTCAATATGGGGCCAATATGAAACTTAATATGATAAATTCACACTCTCATGCATACAAACAAAGATAAATACTATATATTTTAATTTTGTTCCCCTCATTAGGGGGTCCACCAAGGAAATAAAGATGTCCCACTACTACATATGAGTCAGGTCTATGTAAGGGATGCTACACTTCATGGCCAATATCGATCCAAAATTTTCCTATATCCTTAGATGACATCATTTCCATATGTCATATGCCTAGTCTTGAACACTATTGGATCTCCATAATCATTCTCTAGGTTCCTATTATTGAATTTCTGATACCCAATGACTTCTTTTCCTGAATATGTGGCAATACATCCCAGTTAGTTTTGCATAAAATATCCTAAAATGGGGTCTACAACCAAAGGATGCCACTATTTACTATGATGTAATATGCCCCCAATTAGATTTTCATAAAACAACCCACATAACAAGTTTTCCAATCTATGGTAACTTCTCCCTCAAGTGAATAATCTTCGGTCATCGTAGTCTTTGTTAACAATATGTTGGAATCAGTGATTTGAAAAAATCTATGCTCGTCCATTTCATATTTTTCCCTTATCCTTAATCCTGATTCAAGAACCCCCAATACATTGGTGTACAATGTCCTATCTCATATCCAAATTATACTGGAATGATCTTGGTCTCATAGGCCACATATAACCTATCAATTCCATGATGCTATGGTCCTAGTCGTATGACCTAAAACTATAGGCATCATATTTTTTATGTTGGGTTGGGCCAGTGTAGGAAACCTTTTCCCCCAATTCATTGGGAATTTCAACTTGAAATTCCTCTCCCATAATCATGTAACTTCTTCAAACCAAACATTATGCCCATGGAAATATGAATCTCCATTTACATGCATAAACTTCTAGAAATAGAAGGTTAAAATTCCCATGAAATCCTTTCATGAATATATTAAAACATGTCGTAGAAGGATTTAAATAAATTTTCCCACAAATGGGTTTTTCAGCCAACGGATTCCACTATTGACTATGTTGTAACACACCCCATTAGGTTTTTCATAAAACATCCAAAAAAATAGGTTTTTTAATCAATGGTAACTTCATCCTTGGGAGAGACCTCCTTTATTTCCATAATCCTTTCTTCTTTCCCCATTTCACTATTTGGATCTAGAGATCCCCATATTCTAACTTACAACATTTTTTCCCCATCACACCAAAATATGCTAGCATATTCCCAGACATATTAAAAAAATGGTGGAATCATCAACATTTTGATCAAATATAAAGACCTTAAATTATATCCCCCATAATGTCCATACTCTATGACTTTAAACTGAAAATCATAATGTCTTCGTTGTATGAATTTAAGATACATAGCAAAAATTCTTTGTTGCAAGATGTTAAACTAGACAATCAATGTGCCAGTCACACGACATTGAACTCCATGATACTTGAACCCTTTTCAAAAAGGGGCCTTCCCCATGACATTGGTCACCTAAAAAAATATACCCTCCTTCACACGGGCCAAATTCATATAGGAGTAGTTTTCCATTAACGACCATTGCTGATAAAGATTCTCTCTTCATTATCATACATTTTCCCTTGCCAAACCCACCAACCATGGCCTTGAGAAATCCATATCTCAATAAACTCCCTTCGTCCACTAGAAATGGATTGTCATAATTCATGAGAACTTATTTTCCACAATACTCTATAACACGCCCCAGTTGGAAGTTCATTAAGTATCCCACATAATGGTTTTTTCATCCTAAGGATGCTATTATTAACTATGTAGTAACATGCCTCATTTAGAATTACAAAAATAATCCAATAAAATGGATTTTTCAATCAATGGTAACTTTTCCCTTAGAAGAGATCTCCAATATTTCCTAATATTATGTTTTAGATTCTGAATCCATGAAAATGTGGCACAAAATTCCCCTTGGAAGTATCTAAATTATTTCATAACATTAGTGGATGACAAGCCTCATTTTGGATCATTATCCCAAAATTTGTGTTCAGTGATGTTTGACCAAAAACAACACCTCACAAGTCCATCTTGCATTAATTTAAACATCTTGAAAAAAGTGATATAGTACTTTCCAGATTGAGAACCCACCAAAATAACTCTATAAAAAATTTGAGGCATAGATCTCTAGAACAACACTCCATATGGTTTAGGCACAAATTGAGAATGAACAGATATAAGGAAAACAATTAGGATAAAAACTCAAAAAGGGCGGTCCCAGCAAAATATTAGTCTCTCCCACTATGTCTCCTTCATATTGATCTTAAGAAAAAAATTAGGGATATGAGATAAAAAGACACAAAGTTTGTAGGGATTTCCATACGACCCTAGAAATAGTTAAACTATGCTTACTAAGCCCCATTGCTTAGGATAAAATTATAGCATTTCCACATCCCATCACTGTGGCTATGAATAGCAGGTGAAAAATTGTCTTTCTACGCAAATTAGCTACAATGTCATATTATGATCACAAAAATAAAATAGTGATGAAGAAATAGATGTTTAGAAAAAAAATATTTTCATTTATAGATCAAAAAACCATAGGAGAATCTACAAGATGGTGTGTCTTCATCACACTTTACAAGAGATTGTTTCATAACTCTTCATTTGTTGAATAGCCTTTCGAGCCCCATCGTCCGTCTATTGAATCCAAACCAATCAAAAAAATTCATCCTTTTTAGCTCGATGAAGTGCTTACACTAGAGCCACAATAGCAGTGGACCCTTTAGTTTTGGATCCTTCTAATGAATGGTGGAGTTTTACAAGATTCTCTTGAGTGGAATACAATTCCTACTGAAGGTGTGATACTTGAATAGTTTTTTCACTAGTCTGTTGTTAACATTCTACTAGCTTCTTGGTATGGTTGGCCTCACAATGGGAAAATTTGGATTTTGTGATGGGCTATTTTCCACGGGAATTAATCTCATCGCAAATAGTCCATCCCGGATGTTATTTGTGACGAGGGGTTTGACCCGTCGCAAATAACAAGTTATTTTCTATGGGATTTGGGGTCCCGTCGCAAAAGGTAATGCGTGGTTTGACGCGGTTTGCGCACCAAAACACGGGAAGGTTATTTGTGACGGGGAGATTTTCTCGTCGCAAATAACAGTGGCGGTAAATGGTTTTTTGCAAAGGGACAACATCTCGTCGCAAAAACGTGTGTTGGCGGTACTTTTTTGCGACGGTTACCATCACAAATACCAGCAGCGGTAAATGGGTTTTTGCGACATAATATTATCCCGTCGCAAAAAGTGTGTCGGCAGGACACTTTTTGCAATGGGAACCATCGCAAATACCTTTTTAACCACGAATATCAATTAATGTGGGTAAAGGTATTTGCGACGGGCCCCATTGCAAATATAAATATTTGATACGGGTATCCCGTCGCAAATAATCTACCCTATATATACCCCCCCCCCCCTCCGTTTTTCATTCTCATTCCCTCAAATCTTATTTCCTCTCTCTCTAAACTCTATTTTTTGAGTGAAATTTTCTTCGAGTTAATTTTTTTTACGGAGAAGTTGTGAAGTCGTTTACATCAATAGAAGATTATGTTTAAAGGTATTTATATTTTATTTAATTTAGTATTTTTTTTATTTTTTTCAAAATAATTTTAATTATTGTTGATTAGTTGTAATTAAAATAGATTTAAATTGCTTTGTTATCAGTATTTATTTGTAATAAAAAATTGAAATTATTAGTACTAATTCTTAAAAATTAGTAATAATTAATAATTATTAACAAAAATTAGTATTGTATATAAATAGTAAATTGTTGTTATTAATATCAATTAACGCTAATTAGTAACAGTAATGTTTAATTAGTAATAATTACGTGTAATTAGTAATAAATAAGAATAATTAGTAATAAATAGGAATAATTAGTAATAAATATGAATAATTAGTAATAAATAGGAATAATTAGTAATAAATTGGAATAATTTGTAATAAATAGGAATAATTAGTAATAATTAGTAATAATTAGTAATAAATAGGAATAATTATTAATAAATAAGAACAATTAATAATACATAGGAATAATTAGTAATAAATATGAATAATTAGTAATAAATATGAATAATTAGTAATAAATAGGAATAATTAGTAATAAATTGGAATAATTAGTAATAAATTGGAATAATTAGTAATAAATAGGAATCATTAGTAATAAATAGGAATGATTAGTAATAAATAGGGATGATTAGTAATAAATAGGAATGATTAGTAATAAAAAGGAATCATTAGGAATAATTAGTAATCATTTGGAATAATTAGTAATCATTAGTAATAATTAATAATGATTAGTAATAATTAGTAATGAATAGTAATAAATAGGAATGATTAGTAAAAAATAGTAATGATTAGTAATAATTAGTAATAATTAGTAATAATTAGTAATAAATAGTAATAATTAGTAATAATTAGTAATAATTAGTAATAATTAGTAATAAATAGTAATAAATTGTAATAAATTGTAATAAATTGTAATAAATTGTAATAAATTGTAATAAATTGTAATAAATTGATAATAATTAGTAATAAATTGTAATAAATTGGTAATAAATTAGCAATAAATTAGTAATAAATTGGTAATAATTTTTAATAAATTATACTAAATTGTAATAAATTGTAATAAATTGGTAATAATTAGTAATAAAATGGTAATAATTAGTAATAAATTGTACAAAATTGTAATTAATTGTAATAAATTGTTATAAATTGTATTAATTAATAATAAATTATAATAATTAGTAATAAATTGTAATAATTAGTAATAATTAGTAATAAATTTTAATAAATTTTAATAAATTGTAATAAATTGTAATAAATTGTAATAAATTATAAATAAATTGTAATAATTTGTAATAAATTGTAATAAATTGTAATAAATGTTAATAATTAGTAATAATTATTAATAAATTGTAATAATTAGTAATGAATTGTAATAATTAGTAATAAAATGTAATAATTATTAATAATTATTAATAATTAGTAATAATTAGAAATAAATTGTAATAAATTGTAATAATTAGTAAGAAATTATAATAAATTGTAATTAATTGTAATAAATTATAATAAATTATAATAAATAGTAATAATTTGTAATAATTTGTAATAATTTGTAATAATTTTTAATAGTTTGTAATAATTTGTAGTAATTTGTAGTAATTTGTAATAATTTTTAATAATTAGCAATAAATAAGAATAATTAGCAATAATTAGCAATAAATATGAATAATTAGCAATAATTAGAAATAATTTGCAATAATTAGAAATAATTTGCAATAATTAGAAATAATTAGCAATAAATAGAAATAATTAGGAAAAATTTGCAAAAATTAGAAATAATTAGAAAAAACTAGAAACAATTAGGAATAATTAAGAAGAAAATAAATTGGAATAAATTGGAATAACTTCTAATAACTTGGCACAATTTCCAGTGGATTGATGGCACTCCTTTTTCTCGATGACTCTTCTCCTTTCAACTTTCACTGACTCAAAACATTATGAAAATTATGCTTCTATGTATGCATTTCCAATCTCATATGTGCGAGTTTGAATATGCATTCATAGGAACACATTTTTCATAATGTGTTCAGGCGGTAAAAGTTGCAAGAAGATGATTCATTGACGAAAATGGGGCTATTTTGTCTGACGGCTCATTTACTTGTAACTTTCTCACACAGAAATCACAATGAAGAATCTGCTCGGAGGTATGCATATTCATTCTTGTATGCATGAGAATGAATATGCGTATCTCCGAGTATATTCTTCATTGTTATTTCTGTGTGATAAAGTTGTAAGTAAATGAGCCTTCAGACAAAAGAGTAGTCGTCAATCCACTGGAAATTATGTCGCTCGTAAGTAATAGTAGTTATTACTTAGTTATTGTAATTATTTATCCTTTTTTCAGATAGTGTTTTTATAATTTCAAATTATTCGAAAATATTAATGATTTTATATTATCTAGAAAAATATGGAATAAGGAAGTTGTTAACAGTCATTATTAGATGATCGCGCTAGAATAAATCGCATAGAAATCCAAACAGTTCTGGATTAAATCCTATTTACCTTGAGGGTGTTGAAGCTTTCAAATCATTTGCATCATCAAAACTGGAATATGTTTCAGAAGGCATAATAAAGTATCCTTGTAAAAAATGTTCTCTGATAACGTTTGACACATTTGACAAGGTTAGAGGACATCTCTTGCAGTTAGTTTTTCAACCAGATTATGTTTTTTGGTATCAATATGGTGAACGCAGTTTCATAGAAGATACTAATAACGTGATTCTGGATCCTTTATGGTTTCAAAATGTAGTACATGATGTTGCAGGTCCATCTGTTCAACAAACTGAATCTCAAGATGATATTGATTTAACTCTTGAGTTGGCACCATCCAAATTTTATGAGTTGTTGAGGTCTACTGAGGATGCATTATATCCTGTTTGCATGATAAGAAAATTAGAAGTAGTTACAAAATTTATGGCTATTAAATCAGATAGTATAATGTCAAAAAACTATTTTGATCAGATATTTTCTTTGGTTAAAACACTGTTACCTGAAGGAAATGTGTTGCCTACAAATTACTATGAGAGCAAGAGGATGGTTTGAAATCTAGGCCTTAATTATAAGAAGATTCGTGAATGTCTAAATTATTGTATCTTATATTCTGGTGAAAATGATTCATTGGATAGTTTTCCCATGTGTGGAAAATCAAGGTATAAAGAAGATCAATCAGGGAAGTCTGGATTGATTCCAGTAAAATAGTTGAGATGTTTCACCCTTACACCTAGGTTGCAGCATTTATTTATGTCTTAGAACACATCGTCAATGATGTTATGGAAAAAAACCAATATTTCAACTGATAAAATCTTGAATCATCCATTTGATGGTGATTCATGGAATCATTTATCTCCATATAATATTTTCACAATTTTAATTTCAAAATTGAATTTAAGGAGCGATATGAGGCTACGACATCTCAGACACAGGCTGAGAGTCAGGACGAGACGACTGATCAGACCAGTGCCCACTATTTTCGATGAGGCGGTATGGATGCAGGCGAATCAGTATGGCTTTGAGAAGGGCTGAGTAGTTGGAATTAGCTCTCATTTGACTCTTGGTACATATTATGGTACTGATGCGATGTCGGCATCCAACTCGAGAGGAGCTCATGGAGAAGCATCATCTTCTACCTCACAGTATCAGGAGCAGTTGTGAACTTAGACTGAGCATATAGAGAGTTTGCAGAAGTTGCATGAAGAGATGTGTCAGCGGCGGCAACAACAGCAGCATGAGGAGGAGATGCGTCGATGGCAACAACAGCATCCCGAGCAGATGGAGTACATGCGCCATGTGAATCATAGTTTAGGGATAGAGTTTCCTCCACCATTTCCGACAGCTCCTCCACCTCCTCCACCTCCTCCAAAAGATGACCTCCCCCCACAGTAATTTTTATTATGTTACAAACATTTGAATTCAAGATTTGTTGTAATATGAACTATTTACAGTTTCTGTTTTTTATATTGGTACAAATATTGAATAATTTAATTTTTTTTTATATTCAATATTTTATTATATATTATTAGTATTATATTTTTTAATATTTTTTTATTTTACAAATAATAATAATAATAATAATATTTTATGAATTTTTTTATATTTTTTTGTAAATATTGAGAATTTTAATAATTTTTTATTTTTTTTATAAATTTAATAATATTAATATTAATTTTCATAAATCATACTTTTATTAAAAATATTTTTTTAGTATTATATTTTTTAATGTTTATTAATTTTAATAATAATAATAATAATAATAATAATTGATGATTTTTTTATATTTTTTTGTAAATATTGATAATTTTAATATTTTTTATTTTTTTATTATTTTAATAATATTAATATAATTTTTTCATGAATCATAATTTTATTGAATATTTTTTTTAATATTTGAGTCGGGACGATGGGACCGTCACAAGTACTATTTGTGATGGGCCCATCATAAAAAGTTTTTATATATAATGTATATAATCGGAAACTTATTTGAGACAGGAAACTTCCCCTGTCACAAATACTATTTGCGACGGGGCCGTTGCAAAAGGATTGTTTATATATAATGTATATAATCAGAGACTTATTTTCAATGGAAAAGATTCTCGTCGCAAATACTATTTTTTGTGATGGGTCCATCACAAAAAATAATATTTCTGACACAATTTTCTACAACGGGCTATTTGCAATGGGGCCCCATCGCTAAAGAATATTTGCAACGGGATCCCTTCGAAAATATCCCATTGAAAATACCTCTAATTCAATTATTTCCTCTTTCTAGGATAGTGCTTCCCAAAGATCATCAGTGTTGACAAGAAACTTCACCTATATGAGTTCCTGTTGAAACTTGTTCGCTCACTCCTATTTTCAAACAATCTTCTTCACAACAACATGAATCATGTGGCAATCAAATATTTTATATCCCAGCATACCAAACATGAACAAAAGTCAATGGATTCATGAAGGAAGCTCTTCAAAAAACGTCCCAAAGATTATTTTCTAGATATCCCACCATGCCCCCACGACATGTGGTGCGAAGAGAATTATGTATCCTGAAATCTTACTCAAATCCACTGTCAGATGGAGAAATGTACCCTGGGATTAGTGCACCTATTGAGGAACCCTTCCCTACTCCCTCATAGCCAACAATGGCATCTTGTTTTATTATTGAATACATTGGCATAGAGGCTCCTCCCTTAAACCCAACCATATAAATTTATTCTTCTTAATAGTGGTAAAGACACACTTTTGTCCTCAAACAATTAAAGACCTAAAGAAATAGTGAATGATTAATGAAATCAGTGACACTCACCCAGTAATGGGTTAGTATCTAGGTGTGTTTCTATCAAGAATCCATGGCCTCTGTAGTTTGAACTGGAACCTCTTTCCAAGGATCACTCTCTTTGGTTTACCCAGAACACAGTGGGGAATGCTCAAGAAGATTTCTCATTTAAAGATTCACTTGAGTCAGTCCCCCCTCCAAATTAGGATTGGGATGGACTTCGATGTCTTGTTCATGCACCTTCACTAAGACATTCTTCACGGATTGAGAAACACATTCTAACCAGTCATGATCAGAGAATCACACATAAAAATATTATCTTCACAAAAAAAATAATGTCTTGCATCCAATCAATTCCCTATTAAGTTCCTCAAATTCTTCTAAATTAGTATGATGATTAATATGTTCCATCATTTAATAAAAGGTCATCAAAATATTTCTCATAACATGTATTGATATCCCAAGAACCACGGTAATATCACCCATGGATATGCTCTAAATATTTGGCTCAGTACCTAGTACATCACCCTCTTCCAATGACTTGATACCTTAAACAGATTCCTCAGTATAGCCTCAAGGTTAGCATAATTCATCACAGGGTCTTCTGGTTAATGAGATTAACCTGAAATATCATAGAGATGAAATTCATCAATTGGTATACAATACCTTATGATGTACCTTTGACATTACCAAAATAATCCTATCCCTCTACATTGTAATGGGTGATGATGGGAGAAGGTTACATATCCCAAGGACTTAATAATTATTGCATCGAGGGGTCCCACTTTCTAGGAGGGATCCGTGCTTGGTTGATAGTTCCCTCCTCAGTTCTTGGAGGCTCAATTATACATCCCTTGAAAGAGGATAAGGAAGGAGATTCTACAATCATTAAAAGGGTTGGACAATTATTCTAAAAAAAGTAGAGATTAATGATAATGGAGATACCTACCATCACTGATGAGGTTCTTGTCCAATTATTTTATTTGACATTTCTTTCTTTTCAATCGAGGTTGTCTAGAACCATCCTCCTCAAGGACAGGTATCTTATGGGGAAATATATTCTCCCCCAACATCTCATCCTTCATTGTTTTCTTTCCCTGGGATACCTATCCTAGTTCTGGATATAATTCATAAACCCAGAGCAGGGTTCCAGTTGGGATATATTTTGGCAATGGAACCTTAGATAATCTTTCCCTGGCCCACTAAAAATCAAAATGACCTTACCCTCAGAAAAAATTCTTTATTCTAGATAAAATATAAAGGATAATAAAATATAAGTTAAGAAAAATATAACCTATGTCTTCAGGATTGACATATTCAATCCATTGTTCAAAATATAGTCCACCAACCCATTCATCATCACCTCGTCTTTCGATTTCCTGCACCCATATTGTTCCATGGATCCATTCATTAGTTTCATAAATGAGAATCTCTAGTTCCAAAATATAAATCCTCACCTCATTTGGATTTTCATTAAATTAAATATTGGTTGGTGCTCGGGCATCTCCTATCCCGGGAATCCACATACCAACATGAATAAGAGACCATATGATTTCAACATCAGATGATATGTCCTTCCAAAATTGGACTACCTATGGTCATATGAATTCTAAGTCCATCTCATCCAACCATGAAGCGGATTTGACAATTGTGAATTTCATGGGCTTCCGGACCCTCTCAGTTGTATATAAAGGACAAGAAAATGGAACGCATGTCTCTTTATGATGGTGATTACTATAATGTCTTGGATCAACCTTAGTTATTGTAGCCATTTTGATTCTAGACAATGGAATGAACCTTTCATGAGGTCGTTTAGGTGAACTTGGAACCTTATCATCTACACCATATGAATGGGATGAAGAATCATATTGAGGAGAATAAACACCTATGTAGGATCAAATTCCATTCCAACCTGCATTTCTTGTTTGGTAGTTTTTCCAATCTTTACTTGATGGAGAGCTTCTACTAACATGAACTATGGGTATAATGAAATCCAGGCCACGACATACCAAGAGGTCAATCCATTGGTCTCATCCGCTGGAGGAAGGTTGATTAATATTTTAGACTACTCCATTGTTGCAGGAATCCATATCTATAGGGATATTATCAGATTATTTTTGGATCATACATGCATTGGAGGAGATTTCGTTATTTGTTGCAAGCACTTAAATTGGAGTGAAAACTTATCTATAGCATAGGAATCTCATACAAATTCTCCTTCGATACATAACACCATTACAATGTCCTTAAACTCCATCACATATCATCTTAACTCGATGTTATCCATTGCATAATCATTAAATATCTCATTAAAAGAATCCCCATATGGGAAGAAATTAAAATCCTTTAATAGGGTAATCCTCATCAGGGCTTTTCTGTGGTTCAGGGACAAGGGAGGAATAACCAAAACGGCCTAAACATATAGTTGAAACTAGATCCGAGGTATATCAACCCTTCTTAACATAGATTATTATATAAAGCGGGTTGTGACCCATCCCCATAGTACCTAGAACGATCCTGCAATTCTAAATAGGTTCTTCACTACATGAACATGTAGCAGGCTCCTGTAATTAGTTTCCTTGACAGGGACTGCCAAACCTGCATGCTTTTTCTCTGTTAGCTTGGCTGTTATGACAAATTTCCTTCTACTCATGACACAGCTGGAATCATGTTCATGGATCAGGTAGATGCTTATCCACATGGACAAAAAAATCACGATCCATGTCTTCATAGGTATGATAGACTAGGGCTTGTACCCAAATTTTACGTACTCCCCATATGCAAAAAATATCTATAATGAACCAAGATCACTATGATTATCCATCATGGGACTCTCTGTTGGATGTTTTCAAGTGGTAACTTTCTCTATCAGCTCTAGGAAAGTACTCATACAAACATCAGGATGTATATACCCCTTTGGGTGAGGTTATTCCTACATGATATCATGATCTATCTTCAGCAGCTCATGTGCCAGAGTTAGTGTTCTAACAGCATCATCCCAGTCTCCCTTAGAGTGATGAACTCATCATGCATATCTCTAATGATCAGAACCCTATAAGTTTTTTGGACATCCCATAAGATGATACCAACATCTCTAAGCATTGGATGTAAATAGTTATTCTATAGAATCCATCAGCTTAACAAATCATGAATAAATTCATTTTTTTTATATTCATATGTTTTCCATACCCAAATGGACTCATATATTTGGACATCTTGCAGCTCATTTTTTAATTCTGAACAAGTTTTTTATACCCAGTATTCCCACATACACTTTATCTTAACACCCCCTCCTAGGTGGAAGTCTCAATCTTTCCTCCAAATATTTGATTGATCTGTCTGGGAATCATGAAAGACAAAGCTATAATAGATCATCTTTAATTAAAGTGTTTTTTTATTCAGATATGGAGCACACTGAATGTGGTGCATGAAATAGGATGTGGAGGATGTACCAACATTAATATATGCACCCATTCTTGAAATATTAGCACTATTAAAGTTTCTATAATATTGAAATCAATATACAGGGGTATAGTTCTTCCAAGACAATATGAGAACCTCCTTCAGATGACCATGTCCATAAAGATGTGGATAATTACTCTCAGATAAGTCTCCCTAATATTTATTCGAATAGACCGTATGATCAGGTAGAGTAATATTGTGAGTGTCTTAGTAATCATGTAATATAAATTTTACCATCTCCTCGAGAAAATTCATAGCTTATTATTCAGAAAATATAGTCTTCCTAGCAGAAATTGAACCTATAAATAAGTACCAATATTTTCGTTAATAATAAGTTGATTTCAAAAAATTGTAGAAACTAAATAAATTCAAATTAATGAACTCGCATAGGGTAATTTCATAGGTTCCTCACGCAAGACCATTTCTGAAGTTCCAAGTGCAAGTCATTCACACAGATTTATGCATCACATAGATAGATATGCTTCTTATCTTTACAAACAATTCTATAGCAATGAATCCTAATAGGGATTTCTTTGGGGGAATATAGCATGGATAGGCCAATGATTCTGAAGTGTGAGGACCATCTACTGAAAGAGTGACCCTATTTATAGATGAAGAATCCCCTATGCATTTCCTGTGTGTGAACCCCTCCTATGAAGATGACATAGGAGAATGAATTTCATGGATGACCACTGCGGATTACCAATGAAGATGACATCAGTAATCCCTTCACCCATTTCATCCATTTACCTCAAGATCATATCCTATTCTTTCGATTAGATCCCATCCTCGGGGAGGGATTTTGTTAACACACCATTTTTTTACATGGCTGAAAAGTTTCCAAAAAAAATATAATAAGAGGAATAGAAGAAAATAAATGAAGAAGGCCATGGATCGAAAATCCATCAAAGATCCTTTGTGAAAGAACCCCCCAAGCAGAACTGGTGCACAGGGTATGTGCGCATCAGCCAGTGTGACTGACTTGTGCATTATCTAGTGTGATACCCATGCACGTCATGCCTAAGAGAAAGGGTCACTTCACCCAATGTCCCGTATTTTCCTATAAATAGAGTCGTGGGGTCTTCATTTTCATAGATGAAACATCTCTAAGACCATTTGGTTCTCTTATCTCCCTATTAATTCACTGAGGCCCACAAAAATTTTCTAGGTGCTCTTCCAAAACATAAATAATAGGGAATTAGAAGGGAATAGTGGTAGTCAAGTCTTTTCAGATTTCAAAACACATAACACATGTGCGAGGATCCTCCTACCCCATGGTCGATGAACACTAGCTTGAGGTCCCATTAACTAATTAGGGACCTGAATTAGATACTTTTGGGAACACCTATAGAGACCCTTGAGGTATTAATAAAATACTTGAAAAAGTGTTTTTCTGAGGTGTTTTATCTCCCAAGGTACCTTGGATCTCCCAAGACTACTTGTTCGAACCTACCTTTATTCTCTCAAGACTACATGTGTGAACCTACCTTGGTTCACCCAAGCCTACCTATGTGATCCTCCTTTAGTTCATCTCGTCCTCCACCCTATATGAGCCATTTCTTAATCCCTCTTTCAAGCCACCCATGGTAGGGCCTCTCCTCATTTATCTCCCTTTCCCGAATGGGACCAAATTGAAACCTCCCCCAAAGCATGAAAACATACAATAACGTGAAAAGGGTCACACAAGTATTGGAGGGATTTGGGAGTTCGTCTCACATTGTTAGAGGAAGTCGGTGGATTCTGAATGGAGTACGCTGGTGGTTCTGTGACCGGGGGCTGCTTTTGTGGTCGCATCAGTGAGGTTGTTCGAGGAGGTCATTTATGAGTTTTATTTGTTCAGATTTCTTATTCTGATGTTCTCGTATCCATGGTTCGTGGATTACTCGATTGGTGATGGTGTTGATTTTTATCTGGTGATGACAATGGCGTTGGTGTTCTTCTGTGATCATGGTTTGGACTGGTTGGAGGCGACAGGATGACGATTCAGTGGTGACGTCGACGGTTATGGTTACGAGATGTGATATAATGAAGGTGCTGGGGATGGTTCAATTTGAATGTAGTGACGGTGACGAGTTGATATGGTCGGAGAGGTGATGATGGCGATGATGGTGACATGGCATCTCTCTCTTTGGGTTCCTCAGGCGGCTTGTTTTTCCCGCGTTTTTTTTTGCAAGTTTTGAATTTGAAATTTTAAATTTTAAATGTGGCTTTTCATAATGTTTGTATGTTGTGTAATTCTATTTAATATGGAGTTATTTGAATCTTGTATTGGTGTTTGTAGGGTTCCCACTCGCCCAAAAAGTGGTTTATTTAAGAAAATGAAAAAAAAATATTTGGAGGAGAGGATTCCCACAATTGTCCTACTATACGGTTAGGATCTTCAGGGGGAATGTGGATTTTTATTCCTATGGTCATGAGGAACCTGACCCCAAGGTTGTTATTAGGGATTTCCTAGTCTTTGGAAGAAGGGTGAGGACTCTTTCCTCCCATTCGTGTTTCTAAAACCTGGAGCCTCTAATTCTAAGCAGGGAGAGAAAGGATAATTCATTCATTTCCTTTTGACATGGAATTAGATCCTCCTTCCTTACTATAATTTCAATTTTAGGGAATCTTTCCTAGAGTAATACCCTATCATTTCTTATAGAAGGATGCACTCTTTCTTTTATTTTCATCCTAGGAAGTATCTAGGTGGTTACTCAACTATGACTATCTTGGATATAAAGATTAGAGAAGGGATGGGCACCGAAGCTTCTCATATCTATTGTCCCTCATCCACTTCCACCAACAGAGAGGATAAGGGTGTGGATTTCTCGATCTTTTTCTTCCTCTTGTTCCACAAGTTCAATAATCAGTCATCATGACTCATGTGGGATTAGTGGCATGCCAAAATCATAGCATCTACCCGGCAATATTTATTTTTTAGTGGAGAACCTTCTTTCAGATCTTCCTCTTGCCTTAATTATGGGTTCCTACCATATGCATGAGTCCTCAAGTCCATGTATCCAACCTCAAGAAAAAGAATATTGTGTGGTTTATTATATCATCTTCTTCCTCTTGTTTCTCACACTGATCATGACACATGTGAGCATAGAGGTCGAACTTAATCATGATATCCAAATGATCCCACACCCAACGACAACCTTAGTGCGTAATCCATGTACTATTAATATATGATAACTCTTATTCCTCCTATAATTAGGATGTGTAGGTCTCCTAGCTAAGGCCCTAGATCAATGGGCCTCCTCCTTGGGAAGATCCAAATAAGCCTCCAAATCATCATGATTTGAGACAATCCCTCATTTCCCCTATCATAATGCATATTTTCATGAATGAACCCCATCTTAATCCTCTCAAAAGACAATAATATTCTATAATACAAACCCAAGTGCCTCCATAGGTATGGGACCTCACAATCAATTATGTGGTCTTTGATTCCCCTAAAAATATGATACATAGGAAGCCTCCATAAGTTCCAAACCCAACACCCCAAATGAATCTTATTCTCTATGGGCCACATCCCCAGTAAGGTCTTATTCAACTTGGGAATCCATATTCCTTCCAGGTTCAATAGGCTGACTCAGTGTAAGTACAACACCAAACTTTAACTAGGCACATTTTTCCTAGACGTCCTTACCTCATATCGTTAAACTTCATGGTTATATTTTTATCACATGATCTTAAAATGGTTTTGTTCCCAATTAAGTGGAACCGAACTACATGGGTTATGGTTCCTCTCTTGAGGATACATGGGAATCCCATTTCATGGGTCTGGTCCCAAACATAAAAATACCTTTTTTCTTCCTGTTTGAAAATGCACTCTTGAGCACCCCAATGAGTCTCTAGAAAAAAAATTCTCCTAATAACAAAAAAAACAAATTCTAACCAGTACAGTAGAGGACATCATTTATGGATAAAATCATATTCATATAGATGTCTCCGTAAATAATGATCATCAGATACATAAATATGATTATAATCTCGATACATGCTAATAATTGGTTTTTAATTCAAGGGTGACCCATGTCATACTTGATAATTAATCAAGGATTAATGAACATATATATAATATTTAAAAGAGTCCAGTATTAAGAAATAATTTTCATAAAAGGGAGCGATGAGCCTAATGTCACATCCTCTCAGCCAATGTCTATTATTAACCATCATTGAAAAAAAAACCCAATGAGAACATGCCTTTGGAAAGTAGGTCCCTTGAGGATACAGAAATATTTGGTTTTTCTATATCCATGAAAAACCTCTTTGGAAACTTTTTGGAAATAGTGTACCCAACGTGAATGAATGTACAAAACTCAACCACCTACAATAAACTGTCAAAAGATGTGTTTTCTATCAGAAAAATAGCATATGATTATTTTTCCTTTATTAATGTCTAATAATGATTTATTCTCTAATTTTATGAATACCATTATGATTTACACTTCTGGTATTACTTATGACATTATTATGAAATCTATTTCCTTTCAACTGTAATACTCATGTTCATGGATTCTATTTGATTTATTTATGTGGATCGCATATGTATGTAAATGTTTTCATAGGTATACTAAAATAGAACTCTGATGCATTGGATAATGTTTTAGTCTAATGAGATATTATGTATGGGATTAGTGAGTAAACCTAATCCATAATGGGACTCCTTCCACTAATTGGTATTGTCTTGGTAGTTGGTCTTAACTCATGTTTATGACATGTTATATGTTGCTTTCACATTCTTATGTTTCCATGATCATATAATTCCATTTTTATTTTCTATTCCTCTACATGTTTTTCATGGGAAATCCCTTTTATGTTATCGTGTTAAGACTTTTCACTAGTGGTGTATGCTTTATTTCAATGTTTTAATCCTTACTGGGCTTTTTAGCTCACCCCTTTTGACTATGTATTCCATAGGTTAACCGATGATGCTATAGGATCTAAAAGAATGTTAGGATCTCATTAAAGAGATTAATTAACATATTTCTTATTCTAGTTTTACATTTACTAGTTATTTTCCTATTATTTCGAATACACTGGGCTTTTAAATCCCTAGTTTTTATTTAATAAATATTTATGCTTAAATTAATTTAATAATATCTGTAAAAGGCCTCTATCACTATAGTTGGTATCAGAGAATAATTTAGTTATTTTTTAGGATCTGGACTATAAAAATATGCGAGAACCCTTGGTATTTTCCTATATATATGTGAAATTTAAATGGGTAACCTAGATTTAATCTTTTGGAATCATAAGTTGGGATATAATTTTCATTTATAACTTATTTTTTAAATGGTCATAGTTTATTTTAATATT
The DNA here is from genome assembly GCA_963277665.1 of Viscum album. Lineage (NCBI taxonomy): Eukaryota > Viridiplantae > Streptophyta > Magnoliopsida > Santalales > Viscaceae > Viscum > Viscum album. Next base: position 1,600,739,187 of record OY728141.1, read on the forward strand.
ATCATTAGCTAATTATTTCACCCCCTAATTTCTATTTTTATTTTTTAAGGGAATGGAATAGGATAATCTATGCCAAAAACCAATTTGATGATTCCCATAATAATATGTGTAACTAGATGGAAATGATATATCAGAACTTCATGATAATACTTTCCCAACTCGATCAAGTTATGAATAATAATTTGAATAGTGTGTAAGTCCCTCCTTCTCCTAAAAAATATCATGTTGTGGTTGAATAATTTATATGAAAAACGCCTCTTAACTTTAGTGTATCATCTGTTACCCTCCTCATGGAAAAATTTATCAACTCCATTGATAATATATTCTTTGTTCTCTAATTCTAAAAATTTGATAAAGTCATTATGGAAGTATATAATATTTATGGGTAAGTTCATCGGTGTTGTAAACAAATATAAAAATGATGTCTAAAATGTAAATTTATTCCATGTAATGGAAAGGATTCGATAAAAAATTAATAAATATTTTTACAGGACTCCCTATCTTAATATGGAGTGGGAGTTCCTCAAACTGAAGAAAAAGGAAGATGAGTATATTAGGGTGTATAAGGTAACCATTCCAAGGATTGAAAAAAACTCATTTGGCTTTGTCATGAGCATTTAATAAATGGAGGATCACTTCTTTATTGTATTAAAATATTGTTAAATAAAATCCATAGTGATTCGAGACTAGAACAACTATAAGGAGAATGATTGTTGTTCCCTTAAGGTTGAGATGGAGATTTGTGACTCTCAATGGACTCATGGGATTAGATATAAAAAAGAATAAATTGGAATTTATTATGGTAGGATTGGCAGTTAAATACTAAGGAGTAATGAAGACCTGACTTCCCACCTATCAAAAGTTTTAGAAGAATCCTTATGGGAACTATTGAAGGTAAATTGAGAGATTCTTAAATTGAGGAAGAGATGGAAATCAAGGTAATCGTAGCCAAAGGGATGTAAATAAGACCATTTATGTTAAATAATAAAGGAAGGTTCATATCAACACTCATATACTATTATAGTGTTTCAAATGTAATAAACATAGGCACTATATTACAAAATTCCCTATGAATATTTTTTTGAAGAAAACCAATGATAAAAACATCCATGGAAGAAAGGAAAAGAATATTTTATCAATATTATTGACATGGATCCGGAAAATGATGTGGTAATAGGTATGATCATTAGTAATCAAATAATATAAAATGTACTATTTGATTATGGTTCTATGTATTCTTTTATATCTTTAAATTTTATTAGAACAATTCAAACACCACCTCAAAATATGGAGGTTGAGTTTTCCATGAGAATAAAAAATGGGGAAATTATGATAATTAATGTATAAAAATCCTCCCCAACCATTTTTTATAGACTAAACCTCTCATAAAATATTTTCACATGACCTTTAGTAGATTTTGATTCTATATTGGGCATGGATTGGCTATCTTTATATAAATCAAATTTCAACAATCGTTAGAGGGAGATCAATCTTTACATCCAAAGGAATCCTCAAATTTTGTACAACTGTAATAAGGAAGATGAATATCCCTTGGAATTTCCTTCTCATGAATGTATGAAATTTCATTATGAGCAAGAATATATAGCTCAAATGATAGAGATAATAGAGTGGGTCCTTTATGAATACATGCTTATTATGAGGGAATAAACTGATGTCTTCCCTGAAGAATTATTTGGTTTTCCTCCTGGCCAAAAGTTTGAGTTCCCAGATAAACTAATACTTAGATAATTTCAAATATAAATGAATCCTTATAGGATACCCTCCATTGAGTTGGAAGAAATAATGAATTAGTTACATGATAATCTTGAAAAGTGTTCATTTTCTCGAGTGTTTCAACATGGGGTGTGTCAGTCCTCTTCATTAAGAAGAAGTATGGATCAATATTCCACTGTATTTATTATCATTGCTGAAAATTGTTTTTTTTATTAAGGAAAACACTTTTGCGGGAAAAGTGAGAATCCATAGGGTCCATCAAAACACCCAAACAACCCCAAACAAAAAAATGAAAAGAAACAGGATTTACCTCTTTCAAGCAACAACAACAACCAACATCCTTATGCATGACACTCGGAGATCCCATGCAAGAGTGGTCCCTCCCGATGTTTCCATCCCTCCAAATCATCCATATCCCAAATGGCCTACAAAGATGATGGCAGAGTGCTCTAGCCCAGCGAAGATGTCCTGCGAAGTACCACAAAATTGCACACAAACCACACAACACAGAGAACCAAAAATTCCAGACCGAAGACACCCCAACCCAGGTATGAAAACCACCCAATTAACTAGGAGCATTGAAGATAAAACTAAGCTTACCAGAGACCATATCCCAAAACAATTTCCAATATAAAGAAGAGACATGTATGTTTGGGGAATCTGACAGAATATTTTTAAATTATAAGGCCAATTAGTCCCATGATTGTTAATACTCTTCAATGTTGATCTTCCCTTTGTTGAAACCCCAAACAAGGATTGAGTCTTTCTTGTCAATCCAAGCATATTGTTCCTAATTGAAGGTTTCCCTTAAGGTTCTCCCTATCCTGGAAGCAGCCTCCTGCTCCGAAGCATTGAGCCATAGTACCTGTTCAGACACTTCCTTCTCACTGCTAAGAAAAAACTCCAATGGATGCCCACCCTGGACACCTGCCATCCGAGTTCCCACCTCCTCCGAGGTCCCCCTTTTCCCATTTGTCTTCCTGTCCGATCTGGTCTCCAAAGGGGGAGGCAAGGATGAATAGTCCCTCCTTCTCTCCTCCTTGATTTACTTCCATTCTCCTGAGATGGATTTCCAGCTTCCGAGTGAGAGCGTTCACCCCCATTGTATTCATTCTTATGCCCTCCCCCTGTGTCAAAAGGAATAACATGCGTGGAACCGGAAGCATCCTCAAGAAGGTTTTCAAATCTGTTGTTCAGGGGAATAGAAGCCTGCCTTTGGTTGTCCTGGTTAACCTTTAAAGAACTTTGACCATGTCTCCCCCTCTTGTAAGAACTTCTGCCAGACCCTACATCGACCAGTGATACAAACTCCTGGTCCACCACTAACTAGGGCATTATTTCCCCTCTAGCTTCTTCAAGTTGAACCGAACCTTCCTCCATCCCCTTGTCCATAACATCCATCTAAAAAGCTACTGCCTCTCCAACCACTTCTGTCATCGAGGAGATCTATTTCGCAGCCCCCACACAAGCCTCCTTAGTGCAACCAGTCACCCGTCCTTCTCCACTGTCCACACCCTGTTGACAAAAACCATCCTCCCTCTTTCTATCTTCTACCTCAATACCCACAACACCATTACCTAAAGGACTACCTGCTAGGACCTCCTCCCTACATTTTTTATAAAGGGAAATTTTCTTCCCCTTGCTATCAACTTTCATGAAAGATCCCTGAACCGCCCCCTCCGTCTCAACCAGTTATTCCCTCTCCTTGATCTATCCAGTTCCCCTTCTCAAGTTCATCATTCAAAGCTCCTTACGAAAGAAACTCAACGCATGACCCATCCGTTTGCGACCCGAGCAGAACTCTATCCATGACTCATAAATCACTCTCTGTTTACATATATATTCTTCACCCACGGTGACCCACACATACTCAAACGGATCATTGGACCTGTCCATTTCCACACAAATACGTGGATTAACTGAATGAAAAAGCACCTTTGTGCGGCTATCCGAGCACAGATATCTACTTATCAGGTTCCCTAGCATACGCATCACAGATGGATTTTGAAATGGAAGAGGGAGGCTGGGAAAACTAACCCAAATCACCATCGTGGGGGAATCCCGCTTCATGTGCAAGTCAAAGGTCCACCAAAGAATAGAAAGTTTGAAACCATTGAAGACTCGAGGAGGATTTTCCCATGCCTGTATAAGATCAGCTTCCAAATAAAACCGCGCCATTATCTGCTGATAGTCCAGAAGACCCACCGTCGCCCTATCCTGAAAACCCCAAGAATCAAAGAAAAACCTGTCAAATGAATCAACCGACGGGCTACGTCCATTAAATCTAGCAACCAGGGTGTGTTTCAACAAGTCCAAAGAGGCCGAGAACTCCGCGGACGACAACTGGAGGTTCGGCAGCCCATCAAGCATCTCTGAGACCTTCGGATTCAGCGAGATAGATGGAAAAGGAAAGAGAAAATCTAGATTTGAGAAAGGGGTGAAGGGTGAAGGGACTCCTTTGGAGGACCCCGAAGGTCCCCCCGCCCCTGAAGGGGGAGGGACCATCGCTGGGGCCGATGACGCCACGGGGAGCTAGGGTTCTCCCATTCGCACGTTCACTCATCTCCCCCTCCCCCGGGGGCCGACGACGCCACTATATTTATTATCATTATCTCAATAAAATCATGATAAATAAAAATTATCCCCTGATATGGAGAGACGAAAAATTCAATCAACTACATGGGCTAAGTATTTCTCTATGGTGGACCTTTCACCAGGATATAACTAATTAAATTTGAAGAGGGAATATATTCCAGAGATTTCTTTTTGAAAAAGGTATGGATTCTATATGTTCATTAAGATGACATTAGGACTAACTAATTATCCATTAACTTTCATGGAAATATTGAATAGAGTCTTTACAAATAACAGTGAAAATTTTGTGCTAGTCTTTATAGATGATATTATAATATACACCAAGAGCATAGAGGAGCATAAATATTATTTTCATATTGAGATAAGGGCATTTATAAGGGAGAAACTATATGAAATGTACTATAAATATGAGTTCTATATAGAGGATATATCATTATTGGGACATGATGTCACCATAAAAGTGATATATATAGACCCTTTTAAGTCAATGTAAATTGAGGAGTGTCCCTACATATCCTCTATAAAAAAGATCCATAGTTTCCATGGTCTATTAGGGTATTACCTATGATTTATGAGGAACTTATCATGATTTTCAAAGAAACTAACTAGAAGACCTATAAGGGAGTAAAGTATTTTTCGACTAGTAAATATTAATACTACTTTAAAGTGTTGAAAAATAGGCTAATAACTGCACTAGTACTTACACTACCCACAAGTGGACAACTCTTTATGTTATACAGTGATGCATCAAATAATAATTGAGGTGTTTTACTGATGAAAAATAAAAAAAATTGATAGCCTATACATTAAGGTGGCTATAATTTCATGAGAATGAATATCCCATGTATGATTTTCATTTTGTGGTTGTGATCTTTTCATTGAAAATATAGAAAGATTATCTCTATGGGGAGAAGTATGAGATATATACTAATCACAAGATCCTTAAATATATATTAAAACCAAAGTATATTAATATTAACTAGAAAATATAGTTATATATCATCATGGGTTGTAACTTTTTAATCCACTCCCATCCTAGAAAATAATATATAGTGAAAATTTATTATGTAGAAAGGTTCCTGAAATATTATAAATGATAATAATTTAGAAGGATCAAATATTCTTAGACTTGAAAAGGATAGTCATTGGAATAATAAAGGAATTCTCATCATCATTCCTTTCTCAAATGATTACTCAACCACCCCTTTTAGAGAAGGTAAATGATTCTCAATGTGATTATATGGAATTTTAGAAGAAGAACGAAGCTACCCATAATGGTATATTAGCATTGTTAAAAATTGATGAGGAATGAGTTGTACGACATGGTTTATTACTATTCATTCCATAAAATAATTTGATAATGAATGGAAATTTTAATGATGAACATTCCACAACCTTCTCCATCTTCCTAGGGAGAACAAATATGCATCGAGATCTCCAAGAGCATTGTTTGAGGGGCTATATGAAGAAAAAGATCATTAAATATACATCAAAGTGACTAGTATGTCAGTAAGTGATGACTAAAGAGAAAAATTATAAGGTGGTGATAAAACCATTTCCCATAGAAACATAGAAATGGGAAAATCACCATTGAATTTTTCAATAGATTTATAAAGATATACATAGGAAATAATACAGTATGGGTTGTTGTAGATCATCTAACCAAGACTGATCACGTCATTACAATTCAAGATGAATTATCACACAATCAAATTTCATGGATATACATCCAATAAATTGTGAGGATATAGGTAATACCATTATTGATTGTATTTTATCATGATTTGAGATTCACCTCTACATTTTGGAAGAGTATGTAACATTCTCTAAACATTGAGTTGGGCTTCAGTATGGCTTATCACCCTCAAACCGATGGGTAGTCTAATAAAACTATTTAGATACTTCAATACATGTCTAGAGAATAATATATGGACTTCAAAGGTGGATATGACCAGCATATTCCTTTGGCATAGTTCTCTTACACCAATATTTTTCACTCATGCATCTATATGGATCCATATAAATCCCCTTGTGGGAATATATTTAGAAAAACATCATGTTGGGTTGAATTTGGGAACACAAGTATTTGTGAACTAAAATGGTATTACTCCTATTATATCCATTGAATATTGTCATGGGATTTGTAAATAACAGAAATATATGTCCCAAGTATATCATACCCATTGAAATTCTTGATCACTTATGAGTTGTGACCTATCGATTATCACTTCCACCAACCATGTCTCAAGTGAATGATGTACTCCACATATCCCTCTTCAGAAAGTAAATACTAGATCACTCAAATGTACTGAATTCAATGATGATGATGTTTTAAAATGATCTTTCTTATGAAGAGTATCTGGTGAATATCTCGATCCACAGAAATAATGTTCAATACAACAAGACAACTCACCTTTTCTATGTAATATGAAAGAGCCATAAATAAAAAGGTGAAGTATGGGAAATAGAGGTAGTGATAAAGGATATGTACCCTCACCTATTTTAACCATAGTATGTAAAACAAAACCTCATGGGAAATATTTTCTAAGGGTTCAACACTGTAAGAACCAATAATTATATCAATGGATGCTTCATTCTTATAATTATGTCATATAGTATAAAGCACATACATCACATAGATAAACCCACAAAAAATAATTCTCATAAATGATGAATCATAAATTAGTTAGAAAATAAACCAATAATAATTCCAAATATTAAAATAGAACAAAATAATAATAGAATAAGAAAAGAAAAATTTGGATATGCTCGATTCACGATAATAACCGCACTCACGAACAAATATGTACCAATAAAACATAATGTTAATAATAAATTATTAATTTTGAAGATGATAGTATATATAAAATTTATATAAAATAGACATGAATTAAAAATTAATGGAATAAGAGGTATTTATTCTATTTTGGGAACCTAAATTACTGTTACAAATCTAATCATTGTAATTGTATTCTAACGGTTGGAATAAAAACCATACCATTGGAACAATAATATAAAAAATTAGAATAATAATATGACCATTATAAAAGTAACCTCACAAATTAATGTGTATAATAATATTTAGGTATAATATACATTTAAACCATTGTACAATAAAATAAATTTTTAAAAATGATAAATTAAGTGTTTTTATTTTTATAAAAAATAAATATATTAATCTCACTTTTATAATAAATATAAAAATTTAATATAACATTTCTTTAAATTAAGTATATTTATAAATTACTATTTTATTATATTATAATGATAAGTTAATTATTTGAGACCATAAGTAATTTTCCAAAGGATCATAAAATTGATTATAAAATTAAAATCGTTATTTTTTAAATAAATGAGGATTTTATTTAAATATTGATTTTATCATTTTTAATATATTAATTTCATAAAATATATCCATTGTTTAAATCTACATTTTGAAAAATGGTTAGAGTGGTTTTTTTTCTAAAATAGTTGAGTTTTGTTAATAGGGAAATATGGTAATTTTGAGTGTTTAACATTATAATAAAAATAGATGATGTTTTGAGTCATGGGTTGTATAAGAACCCATTAGTTAGAATTGGAACCCAACATTTTATATATATAGACACAATAATCAATATTATTGATAGTCATGAATAAAAATAATAAACTAGTGAAAATAATAATAATAAAATACCCCTCCCCTCCCATTATAAATATCACTACTCCCCACCACTTCTCCTCAAACCTTATGTAACATTGAATTAATCTTTTGATAGGTACATTTTAAAACTTTTTAGTTTCAAATTTTTTTAATTGTCTAGGTAGGGCCGAGAAGGAATTGGGTTGATACCTTTGATGGTGAAGTTTGAGATTTATTAAATTCTCAATAGAAAAACCTTCTCCTTATTTAGTCTGCTGAGGATTTACATGTCATTTCATAAGGTTATATTAATTTTGAAATATAATGATAATAAATATTTTTTTATCAAAAGGTGATGGATTTTATTTGAATTTTATATTTTCAATTACAAAACATGTAACTATGGTTGTATTTTAGTAGGCAGCATGGCTAATTATTATTTTTCCCCTCTCTAGTTTTCATTTCTCATGACCCAATATCCATTACCATGTGATTTTGGAGCCCTCAAACCCTTTTGATTCATCTCAATCTATGATTTATTGTTGTTCTAGTTTTAGAGTTAGTCACTGGGTAAGTATTCCCCCTGTCACTTTGTCTATTTCTCATTTATTCCTTGGAAGTTTCATATATCGTCTTGGGATTAATGGATCTAAACTACCTATTGTAGAATATTTTTTTAGGTTGACTTCCTAGATCTTATACACATTTGTTCTTGTTTTTGGGTTTTTTTGTGATCGTTGTGTTTCTATAAGAATTGTAGGTGGTTTCGTTGTGATTTCAAAATTTTATTTAAATATGAATTTATTTATTTAAATTCAATTGGTTTATTTAAAGTATTTTAATTAAAATAATATCAAATTGTTTATTGAAAACCCAATTCTAATGAATTGGGGATTTAAAATGTGAAATTGTATTTCTAGCATGAATTTGTGGAAAATCCCCAATTCCAATGAATTGGGGTATTCTTGAAAAAATTATGGATAGTTGTGGAATTTAAATTAAAAAATTGATTTTTGGAAATTGATTTCAAATAAGTATTTGAAAAAAAAATTAAAATGGTTTGGAAGAAACCTAGTGGTTTTATCTTAGAAAAAGTAATGTTTTGATTAAAAACCTATTTTGGATTTCAAATGGGAAATTGGAACTTTGAAAATAGGGTAATGAGATTTTATTATATTTTAAGGTTGCTTAAAATAAATTTCCCATCATTGATTGTACTAGACCACATGAAATAATAGGTATTTAGTGGGCTATTTGGGAAAAACATGCTAAGATGTGAATTCCTTGGTACCAGATTTATGATTTACAACACAAAATAAATAATTAAGAGCACATATTATTACCTAGTGAGAAATAGATGAGTCCACTCTTTCTAGTGTTGAAGGACGTGTGTGCACATTCTGATTTATCACTCGAGAGTGTGAGGATCCCATAACCTGGAACTATTATACCTTTTTGAATAAGACCATGTTGCTCACTCATTTTTTAAATTAGATTCAAATATGTGCTAATGTTTATAAATCATTTTACATGCATAAATAATTTATATAATATTTTTTGTTTAAATTGTTTTTGAATCCATATTTTCAAATTATTACCATCATTTGAGATGTAAAGCATGATCTGTTTAAATATTCATATGAAATTCCAAACCTGTTTATTTTAAAACTGAAAGCTGTTTATTTTGTTAATTAAATGTTGTCATCTATTATGGAATCCTTAGTGATATCCTACTGGTATTTTAGATCACACCATATCTATGCTTTCAGGTGTTTGTAGATTATCTTCTTCTAGGTTCGTGTCAGGGTAAGGTTCCACTTAGAGTTGGTGGTATCTATTGATCCTTGGTTTTGGAGTGTTGAAACTATTGGGAAATTTGATATTATTTCAATTTTACGGTACTTTTTGTAGAAAGTTTGGTTGTTTTATACTTGTTTTACTTCTTGTACACTTATCCCAATGGAGTTTTTATATGTACATATAGTATTGTTGTCTTGCTTCCATGATGTTTGTGTAAAAATTGTTCCCCATTTCATTTATTATGATGCTAGGTTCTAGTCACCAACCAATGGGGATCAGGAATGCCCTTTAGGCCATGTTAGGGTTGGCATGGATATTGGGTTACCAGGGTACTCGGGCTGGTTCCTGACAAAGTGGTATCAAAGCACTAGGTTGAAATTTTTGTCATGAAGTCAGTATGAATTTGTGTATTCTTTTTAGGACATAGGAGGTAGTTGTGATTGAGTGTTTTGCCATCTCTCACTATAATGAAACTTAAGTCACCATGGGTGGTTTTGGAAATATTTCTTCAGGATTATTTCTATTATTTTCCCTACTTTTGATTGGATTATATTGAATTCCAATCTTGTTTATCTATCTATTGGGATCAATTTTCCATTGTTTCTCCATTTGAGTGTTAATATAATGTCTTCATTGTTGTCTACTGATGTTTTGAAGAATCATGCCTCTGATAAGATGTGTGAATTGGATACAAGAGGAAGCTAATACTAAACCTCAGTGAGTGAATCCTCTTGTGGACCCGAGTCTGGTTGAGGTGATCATGTGTACTGTCCAAGCTCTCGGATAGGCACCACCACTAGTTCTCATTTAGGCTTTAGCTATGGAAACTTAAAGGGACCTTCTGTATATTTTTTTCTCAAGATTTTCTTCTCCAAAATACAAAAATGTTCAAAGGATCAAATGATATTCAATAGGTTGTGTAATGGTTGAGAAGGATCAAGTGTTTGTTTGGGTTCTTGGAGACACCTAACAAAATCAAGGTGAAGTGTGACAACGTCATACTGGAGGGACTGAGCAGGAGGTGGTGGGATGCAATAGTGATGGTGAATAAGAATGAGGTATTAGAGTGCAAATACTTCAAGGTTATTTTTACCAAATTTTTCTATTTAGAATCGATGTTTTTTTCGAGGGATAATTATTTTTTCAAACTGAAGTTAGATAACAGGATTGTAACTAAGTATGCAGACCATTTTGGTAGTATTGTGTAGTTTTCACAAGAGGTTGTATCGAATGATAAGATGAAACATCTACAGTTTGAGTTGGGGCTATGATCTGATATTTATTCATAGGTTTTCTTGCTAAAGCTACCTTCTTATACCGATTTAATGGATAGAGAAATAATGTTCGAAATGGACTTGGCTTGAAAGTTCGGGTTATCAAGAGTTTATTTCACTCCCAGTGGCAATGTGAATTACTCTAAGGGAAAGTGTAAACATGATTATTATCATGGTGGTTCTCGAAATAAAGGTCATTCTAAACCACCTTCATTTCATAGTGGAGGACCTTTTATTTTCTACCAATGTGGAAAGCGAGGTAATTCAAAGAGGGTTTATACTAAGGCGCCCAAGGTATGTGGTTCTTGTGGATGTTTAAGTCACTTACATAGGTTCTACCACATATTTTCCACTCCTCATAGTGGTATGGGATCCTTATCACCTTCTAAAACTATGGGTAAATCATATGATTCAAAGATAAAAGGGTTCCAGCTATAAGTATCTAAAATGAAGATTCTTCACATAGTTGAATAGTCTCTAGAGGAAGCAGATACATTTCTAGTGACCGTGATAGGTACCTTCACTATAGATTTTTCATTAGTGAATGCTTTATTTGATACTAGTGCATATCATTCATTTATTTCAAATAGTATTGTCAATCTGTTAAATCTTCCTACAATGATTTTATCTTGTGGAATGGATATTACTACACCCCTTTGTATGAAGGCAAAGAAGTGTCTCTGTAGCCCTACTTGTTTTTTCTCTCTATCATATGTTGAGCTTTCATGGAGTTATCTGTTTTCTAACCTGAAACATCGTGACTTCATATTCGGTATAGATTGGATCATTTCCAATATAACCTGAATTGATTTTCATCTTCAATGGGTCCTTTTATAGCATCGTATGGGGTTTGGAGAATCTTTCAAGGAGAATGTAACCCATTTTCGAGAAGAGATGGGAATTCTTTTCGGGAGTTGTAGAAAGTGATATCTATGTTTTATTTTGATCTAGAATGATAATCTTTGATTGGTGATCTTTCTCTAGTTGTCATCATGTTTCCCAACCTGTTTCCTTATAACTTCTATCTTTTTTCGTAAGGGTGGTAGAGTTTTATATTATTTATCTTCTGTACTCAACCAGTTTCTATTCCCTCTTACCACAAGTCTCCAGCTAAAATGAAAGATTTAAAGTCTCAGTTGGATGATCTTCTTGAGAAAGGATTTATATGCTCGATTGTGTCACCTTGGGTGGTGCCTATTCTCTTTGCTAACACATCTGATGGTTTACTCCACATTTTCATTGATTATTAAAAATGCATTCCGGTTACGATAAAGAACAAGTATTTGTGTCTTTAGATCGATGGGATGTTTGATGAATTGTAAGGGGATAAGTGGTTCTTAAATATTGATCTTATTTCTAGCTACAGTCAATTGAGGATAAAGAAATATGACATTCATAAAACCACCTTTCAGAGTAGGTATGGACACTTTGTGTACATTTTCATGTCCTTTGTTCTAAGAAATTATAATTTAGTTTTCATGGGTTTAATGAATATGATTTTTCATAAGTATCTTAATACCTTCATGGTAGTCTTTTTTGATGAAACCCATGTTTACTCTTTGTCTGAGGAGGATCGTGTGCGTCATTTGAGAATAGTTCTAAGTTTTCTAATAAATCATCAACTTTAATTTAAGATTTTTAAAATTGATTAACTATTCTAGGAATTTAAGTTATTGGGACATGTTGTAACACCCTAAAAATCAAAAAGAGTAACTTTTATTTGATATCATGTATGACACGCGATACCAAGCGCATAAGGGAATATAATATCCTTAGTATTTATAATATAATTAATATTTTAAATAAATTAAATATATTCTATATATTTAAATGCACTTGATACTAAGTTAGTGTGTGACATAGGTAAAAATGTGTTTCTTTAATGGATTTCATTACACAGAGGATTAAGTTTTGACAGACCAACAATATATTATTGAAATATTATTATTTAGCATAATCAGATTTAACATAACCGTTAAATTGTAGGTTATGAATAGTATTAACTAACATATGAAAATATATGTTTTACATATTTATTTAATTATTGAAAAATTAATTATAAATCAATATTAGAACCAATTAAATATAAAAAGAATATTTTATAGAAAACTATTTTTGTGCTCACAAAGCTATTTTACCCTAATAAAATTAATTAATTACAATTGGTGAGTGATATTAAGGTAACATATATATATATATATATATATTACATTCAATAAAATATTTATTATATTCATCCAATAGATTTTATAAGCATAACATAAGAACAAACCCAATTTTACACATAAAATACTATATTTTATTAAGGCAGTTTTACCGCCTTTTAATGGAGAACCTATTTTAAATTCAATTTTTGGAACTTTTATAAATTATATATGTTAAAATAAAATTAATATTTGAAATAAAAATATAAAAATTAGGTTATGGGGAATTATTGGTATTACTCTGTGAAGTTTCATTTTTTAATGAACAGTGAAAAATACTAAATTTTAGTTCAAAACTTATTTTTCATATGATTTATTTTTACGTTAAGTTATATTTTAAATTTTTTTTAAAGTTTTATTATATAATATTCTTATCAATTAATCTAATTTAGGTCATTTTTATCAATTTGACCATGAAATTGACTATAAAAACATTGCAAACATTCAAATGTTTTACATTAAAAACTCACATTGTTGTCTAGTCCATGAGATTAAATTTAAATTAATTTCTTCCACTAATATGATTTAAATTTATAAAAATTGATACCATATTTGGAATAATAATAATTTATTATTTATAATAATTTCAAATTAGTTTTTTGATGAAAATATTATTGAATGTACTTAAAATTAATCACAGCAATTAAGATAAAATAAATCTTAATAAGGGGCTAGACATTAATCTTAAGGGAAAAAACAACCTATAAACATTTTCTATGTCCATTTTATGGACATATTTAGACCCTATAACCAATTTTATCTACTTTTTCCATTATTTTATCAACTTTAAATGTGGAAAATGTGCCCGTAATTCTTTGTCAAAATATTACAAGAGTGCCTCTCCTCCTCCACTATAAAAAGGCCTCCTCTCCTCCCACTCCCTTACACATCTCAAGACACTTCTTCTCAAAAAATATCTTCCCAAATAGATTCTAAACATCAATAACCTTTTCCTATAAGACTCCCATTAAACATAAAAAATATAATGAATCGATTTGGGTCAAACCAAAAAGATTTAACCAAATAAGAGGTAACATATTTCCTTATAATTTTCATTTTCTTCCATTCTAAACCAACTAAAATATTATTATTCCATGATTATATAATAATAAAAGTATATAAATATACTTGTATGTTGTTATTTTATGTTTTCATCCTTCACTTACACACACTTCCATCTATTGGGTAACTAACATATTGTTTAAGTGTACAGGGAACTATCGCCTCACGAAATGATGATTGTTCATTTTTCATTTACCACCACTCATGGTGGAAATTATGATAGACACTATATTTATATATGATGTTTGTGATGTTTATTATTTCTTTAATATTATGAAATACTTTTATAACACATATCGTTATACATTCCATTTTTTGTAAATATGATAACATCATTTGTGGAAATGTGTACTAACGCCTCCTAAAAGCAATGTGATTCTTTCACACAATACACAAAATATATAAATTATGATTTTAATTAAACATATGTGAAATAGAAAACATCTATATTATATTCATTACCTTTATAGAAATGTAATATATATCAATTTCTTTGTTACACTTTCACACACTAAAAAGTGATAATGTCAGTCATGGACGTGTGGATTATCACCACCTCGACATGATGTGATTCCTTTTATATCACAAGAATTCTATATAAAATAAATTATTATTAAATAACATGGTAATTATGATATAATTATAATTATATAATTATATGGTGTTACTTAACTTCTTCCCATAACGATCATTGAAAAATGGGAACGTTACTCATGTGTATGTACGCCCTACCGTCTCCATGATTGTAACGTTGATTAATTTTTCATAACCATATTTTATGATTTTTTTTAAATATAATTGATATAAAAATATGATTATTATTTCATTATTATTATTCAATAGATATTATATATTGATGCATTTGACCATAGTTGACCTACCAAAGTTTTTTTTGACACATAAACCGAATTTGGTCAAAACAACTGACGTAAACATAATTTTTCAAGTATTTGTAAACAAAATAGTGATAAGTGAAATAAAATTAATGAAAAAAAATGAAAAAGGCACTCAAGAAAGTAGTTAATTAACATAATTTTATTATACATGAACTTAAATGATGTCCACCAGAAAGGAAATGCAAGGTAAGAGATTTCGTTTAAATTTACATTCTATTGAGACTTATTTTTTGTCATGCACCTAGTTTCTTTTATTGGTGTATATAATGAAATTTTTCATTATATATCATATTTATAATTACTATAATGATATTATAAAATTAATTTAATTTCATTACTTCATGAGATTTATGATTTAAAATGTTTCAAAGTGGCATGGGACACTTAGGAATGATTAAATAATATTTTCCTTAAGAATAATTTTACTAATCATTCATTTCAATTCGAGCAAATTATATGAATATTTTCCAATGAAACCTTTAGTTTTCATATCATATAGTTAATCATGACCATTTTCAAGTATTAGTATCATTATTCCACTATTTAATGTTGAAGTTTTTTTAGAATTTTTTTTAAGAAAACCCGAGTTTGTTTCTCTGTTTAGTCAAAGAACATGTTTTCTTCTAAAAATCATGTTTTATTAAAATGTTTTCAAAAATGATTTTAAAATGATTTGGTAAAGAAATTTTTACCCTTTCTTATTTTACCAATTTTTATTAATGTAATATTATTGTCACTTTCCAAACAAGGAATTTTTCTACCATTTTACCATGAAAAAGGAATTTTATTATTACCTTATATGGAAATTACGGATTTACCCATCGTCATTCCTTCAAATCTTCCTTTGCATATTTAAAATTTTAATTGTAAAAGAAAAAAAAATTGAAATTATTTTTCAAATAAAAGTTTTATCAATAGGTTTTTCAAAACAAAATGACATTTTCCTCAAGAATGTTTTTAAAATATATTTTTATAATATTTACATTAATCAATAAAAATAATTATTTTACTCCATAAGGGTTATGTTGTTTTGATACCATTCTTAATATTCTTCAAGATTATTTATGATTGATATGGCCAAGGATAGTATTCAAATTCACTTATTTTATTCCTTTTATTCCCCATGAAATATCCATTATCCTATGATCATTAAACATTGAATTTCATCTAATTTACCATATCATTTATCATGGATATGTTAATTGCCTAAACCATATATAATTTTTATAAAATGTTTAATTTGAATTTTATTTTATTATTTGGGTAAATGTTGATAAATTTGTATCTCTTACTCCATACAGATATTTGATAACGCACATTATTAAATCAGTTATTCTATATATGAGGAATTTTTTGGCTTGGTGTGTCATGGGCGGGGTTTGGTTATAGATAGCCCCTCTATGCATTGGTAGTCTCATTTGAATAGTCATTTGGCAAGCCTCATTAGATGGGGTTTTACCCAATATGTTGTAAACCATATTGTAGAAGGTATTGATAGTAAAGGTACCATGTTCCTAGGAAACATGACATTCAATAATCAAGAATTTCTATTATTTAGTTTCAGCTATTATTCATCCATGAAATTTTGCATCGACATATCTATGGATATATTTCATTTTCAGTTCATTGATTAAATTGCATGTGTTTCACTTTCCTACCTTGCCATATTGATTTTTCTTTATTTAGTTATTTGAATGGAATGTGCGTCTAGTTATTACCTTTCCATATTATTTATGCATTTTCTTCTTAGTTTGTTGATTACATGGTATGTGTGTCTAGTTATTTATCATTCCATGAGTATTACTCTCATTGATTCATTATTGCTTCTATTATACGTTACCCTTATTGAGCGATTGAGGTCACCATTATTATTTTTTGTTTTTCAAGGAATCCAAGAAATGTACTATAAAAGATATGCAATGATATGCTATATGGAATAATGTTACCCTAGATGTTATTATCCTTAAAGTCATTTATTTATAAAAACAATATGTTGTGATTAGTTTAATAATTTTTAATTCAAGAATCATTTATGTCTCTAGTTTACCTAGACTAATAAACTCTCAGTCCTTCAGGATTTTATTCCTTATAATCACCCAAATATAATGGATAGAGGACAAAATATCCAATCCTTTTGGGGTTGGGAATCTATATTTGGTGTCAATAGAAGTTTTATAGAAACCTTGCAAACTATATTTTTCAAGACATAGATTATAGAATGTAATCATAAGGTCGAATTTGAGGATATGTGTAGAAGAACACCCTATAATTTTGGTAAAGTAGAGATTTTGTGGGTCTTTATATAAATAAATCCTTGTATAGATACTACAGGTAGATGTGGTTTTGTCATATATGTACCTAGAAGTAACAACTCTGACAATGTGTGTCAGGCCTGACTCAGTATAACCTGGTACACGACAATGAGCCTTACTATACACCTGGTTTGACACACCTGGTGGATATGATTAAGAAAATTCAAATTTTATTTACAAACTAATATGAAGGATTTTGACAATAAATAACCTAGGTTAAACCTAAGGTGTTTTATATTGAAGATAATCTGTTGTGATTTAGATATCCTGTAAATGATTATATATTCTTCTACGACTATTGTTACTCATACTATAATCTTTGTATTATTCAAGGGATGCTACCCAAAGGAGTTCATTTAACATTGAATGTGGAAGACAATGTGGTGAAAATGAGAAAACAAGTGAGGTGTCTATATGAGTGAAAGATACTATGTTTATGTATAATCAATTTTCTGGAAATATGATTAAAAATATATGCCTTTACCAACTCCCAAACCCACCAATGAAGGGAAGGATGGAGGTTTATAATATATTGAGTGATGGGAAACATAGAGAAAAGAATGATCGATTTCCATCATGCAGGGAATATGGATGGAGTCACCCTATAAGGTGTCTCTAAGGAACGATTAAATGCTTTATGTGTGGGGAAAAGGACATAATTTAAATAATTGATGAGGAAAAATGAATATTTTAATGGAATGAAAAGAAACTCAACCTAATGAACCCTTTATAGTCTATTGTCATAAATGTGGGGAACCTAGATATTACTTGAGTAAATTACCTCTTCTAGAAGATAAAATCTATACCAAGGAAGGATCTATGTGAAAATAAGTGGATAAAGTGTTTATGTATTAGGGTTGTATTGAAAACATTTGTTGAAAGTATATTTAGTGACTAACCTTATTTCAAGGATTTCCATCATATCTATTTTTGGAATTATATTAATTTGGTTTTAGAAAATGACAAAATGTATGTTGGGTGACAACCAATAAAATCTGGAAAGGCCACAAATCTTGAACCCATGACCGAAGGACGATAAGGGTCTCATGCCAACAACTTCCCTACTCAATGTCCTGGTTAAAATTTCATTATTTTTAGTTAAATAATTTGATGAATATTAACAATAAAATAGTAGTGTTTATTTTAGGTTTATAGATTAATTTCTTAACCATATTAGTTTTTTAAAGTAGTGAGAGAAAATTAGTTAGACTTTTCACTCTTTTATGGGCCTTAATATCCTTTAGAAACGCATTTTAATGATTCAGGCATCAAAATTAATTTTTGGATTAATTAAAAAATTGATTGAAGAAAAACTGAAGGATAAAATTGTGTTTAGTGAAATATATCAAGTAAGTAAATTGACTTATATCCTTAGTTGGTAAATAAATTATCCAGCATTAAGAAAAGTTTCTAAAAAAATATTGTCCTAATACCTAAATTTTTGTAGAACTGTTGGTTCCTAAATAATCAATTATTTATGGAATTGAGTCCCTAAACTTTTTATAGATCATTCACTTGTTTTTGAATGATGACTTTAATCACTCTGTATAAATATTTATTTTTTTATTCCAAGTAGGTATCTCTACTTTCCACTAATGTTCTTCAACTTATATACCTAGTTACATGTTAGATTATGTGACCTTTGCAATTCTCATTCCCTCCTTTCTAGAGAATGTTTTAATAACCCTTATCATGATGTGGAATTTTAAAAATAGGAAATATCAAACAATACATCACCAATATTGAGTTTAAAATGTGAGGATGCAATTTATTTAAGGTGGGTAGAATGTAACACCCTGAAAATTCTAAAAGAGTAACTTCTGTTCATAGCATGAATGACACGTGACACCAAGAGCATATGGGAATATAATATCCTGAGTATTTATAATATACCTACTATTTGGAAGAAATTCAACATATTACATATCTTCCAATGCACGTGATACTGGGTTAGCATACAACATATGCAACAACGTGTTTCTTCAATGGCTTGCGTTACATGCAATATTGATTTTTAACCAAAAAACAATATATTATAAAAATATTATTATTTAATATAATAAGACATAACCTAGCCATTGTATTAGTGGTTATGAACAGTATTAAATAAATTAAGAAAATATATAGTTTATAATAATAATTCATTGGTAAAAAATTAATTAGAAATGAATATAATAACCAATTGAGTATAAAAGGAATATTTTATAGAAAATTATTTATATGCCCAAAAATATATTTTACACTAATAAAATAAATTATTTACCACTATTGAGTGATATTAATGTAATATATATGTAATACATTCCATAAAATATTTTTTATTTTCATCCAATAGATTTGATAAGCATAAGAAAAGAACAAACCCAATTTTACATTTAAAATACTATATTTTTATAAGGCATTTTTGCTTCCTTTTAATGGTTAACCTATTTTAAATTAAATTTTTGGAACTTTTATAGACTCTCTATATCAAAATAAACTACATAGTTTAAATAAGGACATAAAAATTCAGTTAGGGTGAATTTTTGGTTTTTTTTTTGTGAAGTTTCATTTTTAAGGAATAATGGAAAATATTGAATTTTTGTTCAAAATTTCTTTTTCATATGATTTATTTATAATGTCAAATTATATTTTAAATTATTTTTAAATATTAATTATATAATGTGTTATATAAATTAATCCAATTTATTTCATTGGAATCAATTTCACTTTGAAATTGACTATAAAAACATAGCAAACTTTCGAACGTTTTACTTTAAAACCCTATATTGTTGCCCCATCTGTGAGATTAAATTTAAATTAATTTCTACCACTTATTTTATTGGAATTTGGAAAAATGGATTCCATATTTATAATAAGAATAATATATAATTTATAATAATTTGTACTATATTTTTTATCATAAATATTAGTGAAAGTAGTTAAAATTAATCACAATGATTAAAGAAAAATTAAGCTTAATAAGGTTCTAAATATTAATCATAAGGGCCCAAATGACCTAGAAAATTGTACAAAATCCACTGGATGTCCATATCTCTACTATAAACTTGTTTTCTCAACATTTTACCATTATGGGAGCCACTTTTAATGTGAAAAATGTAAATCCCCTACCCTGGTTACCCAAAGTCAGTGCATTATTTTAATACATTGGCATGATACAAAGAAATAATTTCTTGAAAGACTGATCAGTTTAGAATTCTTGGAAATATATTACATACATCAACTTCACATTAAAATTTCAATTATAAAATACAACATAGATAGTTCTTTTAGAACACCATTATTCCATTTTAGCTTAACCCTGCATATCAATCATAATACACTTCTTGGAAATCCTGGGAAAATAAAACATAAGAAAGGGGTGAGCTCAGATTCTCAGTAATGGTAAATAATTTAGCGGAAGATAACATAAACAATAGGCATGTTTAATAATTGAAAACACATGCCTTTACAAATAACAAACATGAACACTTTGTGGTAGAAATATGAGATAAGTAAATAATGACATAATAAAAAAATTTCATGGGTATTCTACTAGTCAAATAACCACAAGAACCATCAATAATATATTCATAATGAGGGAATGTATAATTCCAGACATTCTAAAACATTTTGTTAAGGCCTCGTCCAAGATGTCTAAAAATGGTGAAGGCCTCGGCTAAAACCATATATCAAATTGGGAAAGGCCTTGAAAAATTCCACATCTAATTGTCTCGTGAGACCTACTGATGCACCGAGAAGCTATAGTGGGCTCCACTTGTCACTTAATAAGTCCAATACATTCCTCATATGAAAAGTTTGAAACACAAAATAAACATTCGTATTAAAATTATTATATAAAATTTCAATACTTTAATCATAAACCATGAATGGTATAAAAATAAAACATCCAAAGTCAAATATATCACAAAACTTTCAATATAATATGGAAGATTGATATCATAATAAATCAACTTCAAACAAGTTTAAAATATATCAAAGGATGTTGACATAGATAAAAATGATTTGTAAAACTCTTTGAGAGAAATATCCATTTTTATTGAAAAAATTTAAAAGTCACACATTTATAAAGGAAGTAATTTAAAATATATTTCTGAATAAAAGTGTCTCATACCACTTTAAAACTTTTGAAAATAATTATCATTTCAAAAAATTCATGTTCATATAAATAAATCCTTAAAATCATTTTGAAAACATGGACATTAATTAAAAGGATTTAGAATGATAAATCTTTAAAACATTTAAAATTATGATCTAGTTAAATATACCCTCCCATAAGACCATAAAAGATTCCTTTTGAAAACATTTTTATGAAATATGGGTATTGATGATAAATATGTCCCAGTAAATACTTACACATAAACAGTCTCGGATAATAATGTGAATGAGGAGATAACCCTTACCTTGCAATTTCTTTTGGTCGAGGGTACATTTAACCTCTTGTATAATGACCATAGTATGTTATTAAATTATATCATAACCATATTCATATTTATTATATCTTACATGATTAATTTATGACTTTATACTACCCATTTTATAATGATTTCCATGATAAATTAACATTTTGGGTCATAATCGATTTCTTTATCGTACGTGTTTTAACTTCTTATTCTTGATCATATCGTTTATATAATGATTTAAATACTTCCAGAATATAAACCTTGATTTATATATCATATATATTAATAATATAAATATTTATAATAGATAGATATATGAAATGGAAGGCACTGTTTATGGAGATGGTAGGTCGTACGTACACATAAACATTGTTTCCGTTTTCATATCGTATTGAACGGAAGTAAGTGAATAAGATATATGTAAGTACATAAATACATATATATATATATATTAGCATTATTATGTCATATATTACATAATTATTAATAATATAAATTTTTATAATCATCGTTGAATGGTGAACATGGGAATGAATCTCATTGCGTTGTGGAGACGGTAATTCATACGTACACATGAGCAACAATTTCATAATATTGATGGTGAAATAATATGTAATTGGATGGTATATCATATATATATAATCATTAACATGTTATATTTATTATTTAAATCAGTTATTCCCATTATTATACCCATCTAGATAAGGAAGTGTTTTAATAACAAACTACTCCACGACGTGGAGACGGTAAGTCGTACGTACGCACGTATGGTGACATTGTCATTCATATAATGGATAGATTAATTAATATGGTTATACCATTTTTATAATAACATCACAGAATATTTATTATACTGAAGTTATTATTTTAGAATGGAAACAACAAAGAAATAGGAAGTGGAAGAACAAAAAGGACTTGAAAGAGGTGATGAAATATTTACATCTTCTTCAGGTTCTTCTTTTTGATTTGATCAAAAGGGCTCATTAGGTTGGATTTATGATCAAAATAAGGCCTCTAGGTTTAAGTGAGGGAAATTGGAAGGATATTTGGGTTGGGTTTGGCCGATCCAAATTGGTTTGGAGATGTGATTTTGAGACAGGGGGAAGTGCCCTTTTATAAGAGAGGTGAGGGGAACCTTAGGAAAAGATTAAAATATTATTTTATAATAAAATAATTTTCGGTTAGTAATGGCTATGAAAAGATTTATTTTTAGGATAAGGAGGGGATGGGTCAATAAACTCTCAACCAATAGGTTTTAGACAGTTTTGTGTCACCATATTAATCTTATTTTTTAGATTTAACTCTTAGTTAAATAGTTTAACTTTTCCCATGTATTCTTGTATTATTATAATAATTGGTTAATAAACTTACTATAAAATGCAAATAGAACCTAAAGTGGTTAATTAATGATATAAATATGATTATATAAGTTTTTTTCAGAACCTTATATTTTTATGACTATTATATAATTTAATAATATAATATTTGTTTTAAAAACTCATTTGTGTCAAATTTGACACTATTTAGTATTTGGTGTTTGTGAAAGTCATAAAAACTTGATTACTTCTAAAAAAATAAATTTAATCAATAATAACATGTCATATTCACCTAGAAATTTTTTGGATGGCATAAAAACTTTCAAATTGTATTTATTTTAATATTTACAAAACCATTTAGTTGATTCATTCATTAATAAGGTAATTATTACATCATTATTGTGTTATAAATAAATTTAATTATTTCAGGTCTAAAAATTATAAATAAAATATCATTATATATTAAATATTTTTATATTTCTAATGATTATTTATAGTATAATAGATAACTTATATAACCCCATGTAAAAAAATTTTACTAAAAGATATATGTTTATGTCATTTTTGTCTTTACATTAAATTAATTAATATAAAGTTTCATTATCACTCTCATGTGGCTCCATGGGGTCCCAAAATCGACCCAAGGATGACCATGGTGGTAAAAGTATCATCAGATAGGAATAGGACAAATGTTAGGGTAATTTAATATTATTATAATATTATTTTTTACCCAAATTACCAGATTTACCCTTTAACCATTATAAATAAAATATTTACTAAAGTAAATATTCATAATGACTAAAAATAAAAGTTACATATTTAAAAAATTTGGACCTCATGATTACAAATATGGAATATATTTTTCCAAATTAAAAACACAGAAGTGGCAGAAATTAATTTAAAATTAATTCCTGTTGTTAAAAAAGAAAACGTGTTTTTAAGAAATAATAACTATCAAAATATTGTCACCTGTTTATGTCCAGTTTAAATGTGAAATTACATACAATGAATTGAATTATATTAAATGATAAAAATATAGTCTAATTATACTTTAAAACCACTCAATTTTATAATTTAACACTATAAATTATTTCAATTTAAAAAGTTTTTTTAATTAAAATTTAGTATTTTTTCACTATTCATCAAAATATAAAAGTTATCAGAAAAGTACCAAAAATTTATCGAAAATAAATTTTTATGTCCCTATTATAAATAATAAATTAATTTAACTAAATTTAATATATAAAAATGTCAAATATTGTACTTAAAAAGGGTTTTCCATTAAAAGGCGAAAAAACAACATTTTTTAAAAAAATACATCTTTTATATTAAAAATTAAATTTTTCTTAGATTAAATCTAAGAAACCCAAAAGATGAATGTTAAAATTATTTAAGATATATAAAATTTAAAATGTGTTTAATACTGTTCATAACCTCATTTTTGAACGGCTAGTTTGGTAAGTCGTGGTGCGCCCGAACTCGGCGTTGCATGTAGGACAAGTTATTGAAATACTTTGAACAGATAACATACTATAAAATCTTGGGGTGTTACATTCTCCCCTCCTTCAATAAATTGAATCCTCACAATTTGAAATTGTTTTTTTGAAAATAAAAGGTTAAAATAGAAAAATACCTTTGTGGAAAACCCACATCGAAAATTGGGTTAATAAAATTTAGCCTTAATAATAGGGAAAGGGAAATGAAAAAGTCACCACCAAATTATGATCTATATTAAAAGTACATTGGTGTAAATTAGAGACACATAATTTTAGGGAAAAAATAAATATTTATAGGGAGTTATTGAGGTCATCAATTACAAACAAGTGTAAAATTGAGGGCCTCAAAGCCATCAATCTATAATGATTTAAAATATCATTGGTTAAAAAAAGCATAAGGTATTAGGATAACACATTTTTTGTTTTAAGATACCTTACCTAAAGGTTAAGAATTAATTTTTTCATATAATAAGTAAAAAAACAAATACTTGACAAGTATGGTTGCATCTGTTAACTAATTTCTACCACAAACTCATCTTTCACTCCAAAAGATAATAGAACTCAAAAATATTCTATTTATCCTAATCGTATAGGGTTCCAAAAAAATGAATTTATAATTCATCAATAAGACCATTTAAAAAACAATCTAGGATATCACATGGGCCAGTGGTAGGTGATGCACCCTTGTCACCCTTCGATTGCAGTTTCATGTCTCGCAGCCTTGCTGGACGCAACGGGTTGTCACCCGACCTCTGGGTTTTCCTATTTTTGAAAATCCAAATTTAATCTCAAGAAATGATTTAAACTTAAAAATAGTATCCAATGTCAAAATTAATCAATTCCAACCTTTAGAATTATCCAAAATACTTCTGTCCAAACTCACTTTCCAAAATTTATAAGGAAGGTATATATATTGAAAATCTTTTTTCCTTGTAATAACATGTGAAAACCTTCATCATGTATTCTTTTGAAACATTGTAACACCATTAATTACCATAAAACTATATTGAGTACATTCATGCTCCCCTATTCCTTATAAAATACTGGATATACTCTTTCTATCCAAAAATGTTCTAAACTCCATCAATGATGGACTATACAAATCATTAATCAGTTTCACGGTAGTTAAGAATATCCAATATAATTTATCCAAATCAATCATATATTATTCCAAAATCACTACCTCAGTATTAAAACCATATTATAGTTTATCTTTCGATCAACCATATATTTTTCAAAAAAGATAACCATCTATTGAGTCACTTTTTTTGGTTCCACAAAATCTCAAGTCCTTAATGAAATAGTACTGTAGTATAATCCTTATATACTCTATAATTCTTATAACATGTAAATAATTAATACAATACTCAAATGAAATAATATATTAATAACAACATAAGAACTCTAATCATTCTTCCTCATCTTTGGTAGTATCATAACTTGATTATTATCTAATAGCACCATTTGGGGTATACACTGATGATTTGGACATTTATTCGCATAGTGTCCCAACTCCTTGCAGATGAAGCATTGTACATTTGAAACCTTTTTCATACCCTTGCAATAACACACTTTGTGTCCTTTTTCTCCACACTTATAACAAACTCACATTCCCTTTAAGCATTTACCAAGGTGATTCTTTCTACAGTCATCACATATATGAAAATCCATATTTCCACTCTTCACTTTATCCATCTTTCTCTCTTCTATCTGTTTCTTCCCTTGATTCACTTCAAATCCATAGGATATAGAGAATTCTTCACTTATCTTATTAACACCTGATACTATTTCTTCATATTATTAGAATACACGGGAGGCTATTTCCCTTCTAAATAATGGCTTAAGACTATGAAAGATATGATCCTTCTTACCCTTTGGATCATTCATATTGTTGGAGTTCTTATTCCTTCTAGTAGGAACCATTTATAAATGACGACACACACTATGTTAGATCATATCATACTATATAATACAAAAACTAGAAAAATTATCAACATTAATTGAATATTTTCACACATCTAGTCTCATAATCAAAAAAATGGTTTCTTTGATGAATTTTTTCTCATATAACCTTTATAATGGTTTTTAAATAAATTTTTAATTATCCTAAGTATATCCCTTGGGAGTTTCCTAACCAAGAGTGTAGCAAGGCTCGTTGTCGTGTACCATGATACCCGGTTCAAGCCCAAAACTCCTTGTCAGATTTTTCACTCTTACATACATCTGTGCCCAAGCTGCCTCTACCTACTCCTATCCAGACATGGATGTATTGCTTAAAAATCCATATAATATCTACATTACCAAAAAAATTTGTTGTTCTTCTATACTAACCCACAAAGTCTATCTTAGGGTAATGTTCTCTAATCATAGTTTTTCTAAATCTAGTTTCCATGGTTATTACAAAACTTTCTCTAATACTAATAGTATTGCCCCGACCCCAGTTACCTAGAGTCGGTGCATTATTTTAATACATTGTCATGATACAATGAAATCAAGTCCCGAAAGATTGATTAGTTTAGTAGTCTTGGAAAGAGATTACATACATCAACTTCACATTAAAATTTCAAATATAAAATACAACGTATATAGTTATTTGAAAATGTCATTATTCCCTTTTAGATTAACCCTTCATATCAATCATAATAAACTTCTTTGAAATCATGGGAAAATAAAATATAAGAAATGGGTGATCTCAGATGCTTAGTAAAGGTAAAAAGAATATAACATAAACAATATGCATGGTGAATAATTGAAAACACATTCCTTTACAAATAATAAACATGAACACTTTATGGAAGAAATATGAGCAGAGTAAATAATGAAATAATAAAACATTGTCAGGGGTATTATACTATTCTAATAAGCACATGATCCATCAATAATATATTCATAATGAGGGAATGTATAATGCCAGAAATTCTGAAACATTTTGTCAAGGCCTCGGCCAAGACATCTAAAAATAATTAAGGCCTCGTCCAAAACCATATATCAAATTAGTAAAGGACTCATCCAATTCCACGTTTAATTGTCTCATGAAACCTACCAATGCACCGAGGAGCTATAGCGGCCTCCACCCATCACTTACTAAATCCAATATATTCCTCATATGAAAAGGTTTAAACATAACATAAACATTCGTATTAAAACTAGCATACGAAATGTCAACACTTTAACCAAAAACCATGAATGGTATAAAAATAACACATCTGAAGTAAAATATATCACAAAACTTTAAATACAAAATGGAATATTTTTATCATAATAAATAAAATTCAAACAAGTTTAAAATCCATCAAAGGATGTTAACATAGATGAAAATGATTTGTAAAACTCTTTGAGAGAAATATCAATTTTTCATGAAAACATTTAAAAATAAAAAAATTATAAATGAATTAATTTAAAAGATATTTTCTAATCAAAGTGTCCCATACGAATTTGAATATTTTGAAAATAATTATCATTTCAAAACATTTATGTCCATATAAATAAATTCTTAAAATCATTTTGAAAACATGGACATTAATGAAAAGGATTTAGAATGATAAATATTTAAAACATTTAAATTGATGATCTAGTTAAATAGGCCCTCCCATAAAATCTTAAAATATTTCTTTTGATAACATTTTTATGTAATATGGTTATCGATGATAAATATGTCCCAGTAAATACTTACACATAAACAATCTCTGATAATAATGTGATTGAATAAATAACCCTTACCTTGCACTTTCTTATGGTTGAGGGTACATTTAACCTCTTTTATAATGACCATATTATGTTATTAAATGATACCAGGACCATATTCATATTTATTATATCATACATGATTCATTTACGACTTTATACTACCCATTTAATAATGATTTCCATGTAAAATTAACATTTTTTGTAATAATTTCTTTCTTAATCGTACCTGTTTTAACTTGTTATTCTTGATCTTAGCATGTAGATCATGATTTAAGTACTTACACAATATAAAACATTATTTATATATCATATATATTTAGAATATACATATTTATAATAGATAGATATATGAAATGGAAGTCACCGTTTATGTAAACGGTAGGTCGTACATACGCATAAACGATGTTTCCGTTTTCATATCGTATTGAATGGAAGTAAGTGAATAAGATATATGTAATTACATACATATATATACATATAGTAGCTTTATAATGTCATATATTAAATTCTTATTAATAATATATATTTTTATAATCATCGTTGAATGGTGAACATGGGAATGAATCTCATCGCGTCGTGGAGACGGTAATTCGTACGTACACAGGAGCAATAATATCATTATATTGTGGATAAAATAATATGTAATTGGATGTTATATCATATATAAAGAATAATTAGAATTTTATATTTATTATTTACATCAGTTATACTCATTATTATACCCATCCAAATAATTAAGTGTTTTGAATAACAAACTACACCACAACGTGGAGACGTTAAGCCGTACGTACGCACATATGGTGACTTTGTCCTTCATATTATGGATATAATAATTAATATGGTTGTACCATTTTTATAATAACATAACATTATATTGAATATACTGGAGTTATTATTTTAGAATAGAAACAACAAATAAAGAGGAAGTTGAAGAAGAAAAAGAACTTGAAAGAGGTGATGAAATATTTACATCTTCTTTATGTTCTTCCTTTTGATTTGATCAAAAGGAATACTTAGGTAGGATTTATGATCAAAATAAGTCCTATAGGGTAAATGGAGGGAAATTGAGAGGATATTTGGTCTGGTTTTGGCCGATCCAAATCGGTTTGTTGGTGTGATTTTGAGAGAAGGGGAAATGCCCTTTTATAAGAGATTGTGGGGCACCTTAGGAAAAGATTGAAATATTATTTTATAATAAACTCATCTAGGTTTATAATGGCTAAAAAATGATTTATATAGAAGATAAATACGGTATGTATCTAGAACCTCACAACCAATAGGTTTTAGAATGTTTTGGGTCACCATATTAATCTTATCTTATAGATTTAACGCTTAGATAAATAGTTTAACTTTTTCCGTGTATTCTTGTTATTATAATAACTAGTTAATAAATTTACTATAAAATGACAATAGAACCTCAAGTGGTTAATTAATGATATAACTATAATTATATAAGTTCTTTGGAATAACCTTATATTTTTAAGAATATTATATAATTTAATAATATAATATTTGTTTTAAAAACTCATTTATGTCAATTTTGAAACTATTTAGTATTTTGCTTTTGTGAAAGTCATCACAACTTGATTACTTCAAACCAAATACATTTAATCAATACTAACATGTCCTATTCACCTATAAAATTATTTTATGGCATAAAAAATTTCAAATTATATTTATTTTAATATTTACAATACCATTTTTTTATTCCTTATTTAATAAGGTAATTACTGCATCATTATTATGTCATAAATAAATTTAATTATTTAATTTATAAAGTTATAAATTAAATATAATTATATAGGAAATCATTTTATATTTCTAATGACTATTTATATTCTAATAGATAACTTATAAAACCCCATTTAAAAATTGTTTTACTAAAAAATATATGTTTATGTCATTTTTGTCTTTTCATTAAATTAATTAATATAAAGTATCATTATCACTCACAAGTGGCTCCATGGGGTCCCAAAATCCACCCAAGGATTTCCATGGTCAGAAGTGTATCAACCAATAGGAATATAACACATGTTATGGTAATTTAATATTATTAAAATATTATTTTTTACCTTAATTTACCGGATTTACCCTTTAACGGTGATTAATAAAATATTTATTGAAGTAAATATTCATAATGTCTAAAAAAATTACCTATTTACACAATTTTGGCCCCATGATTCCAAATATGGAATCTATATTTTCAAATTCAAAACACAGTAGTGGTAGAAATTAATTTAAAGTTAATTCCCATTATTAAAACAGAAAGCGTGTTTTTAAGAAATAATAACTATCAAAAGATTGACACTTATTTATGTCTAGTTTAAAAGTGAAATTACATACAATGAACTAAATTTTATTAAATTATAAAAATATATTCCAATGAAACTTTAAAACCACTCAAATTTATAATTTAACACTGTAAATTATTTCAATTAAAAAAGTTTTTTTAATTGAAATTTAGTATTTTTCACTATTCATCAAAATATGAAAGTTATCAGAAAAGTACCAAAAATTTATCCAAACTAAATTATTATGTCCCTATTATAAAGAAGAATTTAATTTCTCTAAATTTAATATATTAAAATGTCAAATATGGGACTTAAAAAGGGTTCTCAATTAAAAGACGAAAATACTGCATTTTTTGAAAAATACCTCTTCTATCTTAAAAATTGAATTTTTCTTATATTATGAATAAGTAACACAAAATATGAATTTTAAAATTATATAGGATATATAAAATTTAAAATTTTGTTAATACTGTTCATAACCTCGTTTTTGAACAGCTAGTTTGGTTAGTCGTGGTGCGCTCGAACTCGGCATTGCATGTAGGACAAGTTATTGAAATACTTTGAAGAGATAACATACTATAAAATATCGGGTGTTACATTATCCCCTCCTTTAATAAATTACATCCTAGAAATTTGAATTTGTTTTTATGACAATAAAAGGTTAACATAGAAAAATACCTTTGTGGAAAACCCACATCAGAAAATGGGTTAATAAAATTTAGTCTTAATAAGAGGGAAAGGGAAATGAAAAAGTCGCCACCAAATTATGATCTCGATTAGGAGAAGATTGGTGGAAATTAGAGACACTTAATTTGAGGGAAAACATAAATATTTATAAGGATTTATTGAGGTCATCAATCACAAACAAGTGTAAAATTGAGGTCATCAAAGCCATTAATCTATAATGATTTAAAATATCATTGGTTCAACAAAGCATACGATATTAAGATAACACATTTTTGGTTTTACGATACCTTCCCTAAAGGTTAAGAATTAATTTCTTCATAGAATAAGTAGAAAAAAGAATGCTTGATAATTAGAGTTGCATCTGTTAACTAATTTCTACCACAAACTCATCTTTCACTCCAAAAGATAATGGATCTCAAAAATATTCTTTTTATTCTAATTGTATAGGGTTCCAAAAAAATGAATTTATAATTCATCAATCAGACCTTTTAAAAAAACTACATTATACAATCCAGGATATCACATGGTCCATTGGTAGGTGATGCACCCTTTTCACCCTTCAGTTGTGGGTTCATGTTTCGCAGCCTTGCTGGGCGCGACGGGTTGTCTCCCGACCGTCAGGTTTTCCTTTTTATGAAAATCCAAATCTAATATAAAGAAATGATTTAACCTTAACAATAGTATCCAATGTCAAAATTAATCGATTCCAACCTTTAGAATTATCCAAAATACATCTATCTAAACTCACAGTAAAAAATTTATGCAGAAGGTAAACACATTGAAAATCCTTTTTTCCACATAATAACATGTGAAAACATTCATCATGTATTCTTTTAAAACATTGTAACACCCAGAATTACCATAAAACCTTTTTGATTAAATTCATGCCCCCTTATTCTTTATAGAATACTAGATATACTCCTTCTATCTAAAAATGTTGTAAACTCCATCAATGATGGAATATGAAAATCATTAATCAGTTTCATGGTAGTCAAGAATATCCAATATAATTTATCCAAATCAATAATATATTATTCTAAAATCACTACCTTAGTATCAAAACCATATTATGGTTTATATTTCTCTCAACCATATATTTTCCAAAAATAATTAATCTTCTATTGAGTCACTTTTCGTGGTTCCACACAATCTCAAGTCCTTAATGAAACAGTAGTGCACTACAATCCTTATATACTCTATAATTCTTATAACATGTACATTATTAATACAATACTCAAATGGCACAATACTTTAATAAAAACATAAGAACTCTAATCATTCCTCTTCATCTTCGGTAGTATCATAACTTGATTATTATCCAATAGCAGAATTTGTGTTATACTATGATGATTTGGACATTGATTCATGTAGTGTCCCAACTCCTTACTGATGAAGCGTTGTAAATTTGATACCTTTTTCATACCCTTGCAATCACGTACTTGGTGTCCTTTTTCTCTACACTTATAACAAACTCACTTTCCCTTCAAGCATTTACCAAGGTGATTCTTTCCATAGTTATCACATTTGTGAAAATCCATATTTCCCCTCTTCCCTTTATCCATATTTCTCTCTTCCATCCTTTTCTTATCTTTATTCCCTTCAAATCCATGGGACATAGAGAATTCTTCACTTATCTTATTAACACCTGATATTATTTCTTCATATGATGAGAATATGCGGGATGCTAATTCCCTTATAAATGATGGCTTAAGACTATGAAAGATATGATCCTTCTTACCCTATGTATCATGCATATTGTTGGAGTTCTTATTCCTTCTATTGGGTGAAATTTATAAATAAATACACACACTATGTAATATCATATCATACTATATAATCCAAAAACTAGAAAAATTATCAACATTAAATGAATATTTTCACACATCTAGTCTCATAATCATAAAAATGGTTTCTTTCCTAGATTATTTACTCATATATCCTTCATAATGGTTTTTAAATAAATTGGGAATTATCCTAAGTATATCCCCTGGGAGTGTCACAACTAAGAGTGCATCAAGGCCCGTTGTCGTGTACCAGGATACCCCATGTCAAGCCCGAAACTCCTTGTCAGAGTTTTCACTCCTAGGTACATTTGTGCCAGAGCCGCCTCTACCTGCTCGTATCCAAACATTGATATATTTCTAGTAAATCCACATAATATCTACATTACCAAAAAAAATTATGTTATTTTATACTAATCATCAAAGTCTATCTCAGGGTAATGTTCTATAATCAGATTTTTTCTTAATCTATTTTCCAATATTATTGTTAAAATTCCTCTGATACCAACTATAATGTCCTGACCACAGTTACCCATATTCAGTGCATTATTTTAAAACATTGGCATGATACAAGGAAATCATGTCCCAAATGACCAATCAGTTTAGCAGTCTTGTAAATAGATTACATACATCAACTTCACATTACAATTTCAAATATAAAATACAACATAGATAGTTCTTTGAGAACACCATTATTCCCTTTTATCTTAACCCTGCATAATAATCATAATACACTTATTATAAATCCTAGGAAAATAAAACATAAGAAAGGGGTGATCTCATATGCTCGGTAAAGGTAAAAAATTTAGCAGAATATAACGTAGACAATATGCATGGTGAATAATTGAAGACACATGCCTTTACAAATAATAAACATGAACACTTTATGGAATAAATATGAGTTGAGTAAATAATTACATAATAAAACATATTCATGGGTATTTTACTAGTCGAATAACCGCATGAACCATCAATAATATATTCATAATGAGGGAATGTATAATATCAAACATTCTGAAACATTTTGTCAAGGCCTAGGCCAAGATGTCTAAAAATGATTAAGGGCTCGGCCAAAACCATATATCAAATTGGAAAAGGTCTCGGACAATTCCGGGTCTAATTTCCCAATGAGACCTACCGATGCACTGAAGAGCTATAGTGGGCACCATTCATCACTTACTGAGTCCAATATATTCCTCGTATGAAAAGGTTGAAACAAAACATAAACATTCGTATTAAAACTAGCATACGAAATGTCAACACTTTAACCATAAACCATGAATGGTATAAAAATAACACATCCAAAGTCAAATATATCACAAAACATTCAATACAATATGGAATATTTGTATCATAATAAATAAAATTCAAACAAGTTTAAAATCCATCAAAGGAAGTTTACATAGATGAAAATGATTTGTGAAACTCTTTGAGAGAAATATCCATTTTTCATGAAAACCTTTAAAATTAACACATTTATAAAGGAAGTAATTTAAAATATATTTTTGAATCAAAGTGTAACATATCACTTTGAAACTTTTGAAAATAATTATCATTTCAAAACATTCATGTCCATATAAATAAATCCTTACAATTATTTTGAAAACATAGACATTAATTAAATGGATTTAGAATGATAAATCATTAAATCATTTAAAATGATGATATAGTTAAATATACCCTCCCATAAAACCTTGAAAGATTCATTTTGAAAACATTTTTAAGAAATATGGTTATCGATGATAAATATGTTCCATTAAATACTTACACATAAACAATCTCGGTTAATAATGTGATTGACGAAATAACCCTTACCTTGCACTTTAATACGATCGAGGGTACATTTTACCTCCTGTATAATGACCATAGTATGTTATTAAATGATACCAGAACTATATTAATATTTATTATATCATACATGATTCATTTAGGACTTTATACTACCCATTTAATAATGATTTCCATGTTAAATTAACATTTTGGGTAATAATCGCTTTCTTTATCGTATGCGTTTTAACTTGTTATTCTTGATTGTATCATTTAGATCATGATTTAAATACTTTCAGAATATAAACCTTTATTTATATATCATATATATTTATAATATAAATATTTATAATAGATATATATATATATTAAATTGAAGGCGCCGTTTATGGAGATGGTAGGCCGTACGTACCCATAATTGTTGTTTCCGTTTTCATATCGTATTGAACGGAAGTAAGTGAATAAGATATATGTAAGTACATAACTATATATATATAGTATCATTATTAAGTAATATATTACATAATTATTAATAATATATATTTTTATAATCATCGTTGAATGGTGAACGTGGGAATGAATCTCATCGCGTCGTGGAGACGGTAATCCGTACGTACACACGAGCGACAATATCATTATATTGATGGTAAAATCATATTTAATTGGATGTTATATCATATATACAGAATAATTAACATGTTATATTTATTATTTACATCAATTATACTCATTATTATACCCATCAAAATAATGAAGTGTTTGAATAAGAAACTACACCACGACATGGAGACGGTAAGCCGTACGTACGCATGTATGGTGACTTTGTCATTCATATGATGGATAGAATAATTAATATGGTTGTACCATTTTTATAATAACATAAATTTATATTTAATTTACTGGTGTTATTATTTTATAATGGAAACAACATAGAAAGAGGATGTGGAAGAAGAAAAAGAACTTGAAAGAGGCGATGAAATATTTACCTCTTCTTCAGGTTCGTCCTTTTGATTTGATCAAAAGGGATCCTAAGGTTGGATTTATGATCAAAATAAGGCCTCTAGGTTTAATTTATGGAAATTGGGAGGATATTTTGGCAGGTTTTGGCCGAGACAAATGGGTTTGGAGGTGTGATTTTGAGAGAAGGGGAAGTGCCATTTTATAAGAGAGGTGAGGGTCACCTTAGGAAAATATTGAAATATTATTTTATAATAAAATAATTTTAAGTTTATAATGGCTCAAAAATGAGTTATTTTGAGGATAAGGTGGGGATCTGTCGATAAAATCTCAACCAATAGGTTTTAGATAGGTTTGGATCACCATATTAAACTTATCTTTTAGATTTAACTCTTGGTTAAATCGTTTAACTTTTACCTTGTATTCTTGTATTATTATAATAATTGGTTAATAAACTTACTATAAAATTCAAATAGAACCTAAAGTAGTTCATTAATTATATACTTATCATTATATATGTTATTTTTAAGAACCTTATATTTTTAGGACTATTATATGATTTAATAATATAATATTTATTTTAAAAACTCATTTATGTCAATTTTGACACTATTTAGTATTTGGTTTTTGTGAAAGTCCTAAAAACTTGATTACTTCAAAAAAAAATTTAATCAATCCGAAAATTTCATAGGCACCTATAAATTATTTTTTGGCATCAAAACTTTCAAATTATATTTATTTTCATATTTACAATACCATTTATTTGATTCTTTCATTAATAATGTAATTACTACATCATTATTGTGTCATAAATAAATTTAATTATTTAATGTCTAAAAATGATAAATAAAATATAATTGTATAGTAAATTATTTTATCTTTCTAATGAGTATTTATAGTAGAATATATAACTTATATAACCCCATTTAAAAAAAATTTACTAAAAGATATATGTTTTATGTCATTTTTGTCTTTACCTTGAATTAATTAATATAAAGTGTCATTTTCACTCTAAAGTGGATCCATGGGGTCCCAAAATCGACACAAGGATGCCCATGGTTGTACATGTATCAACAAATAGTAATATGGAACATGTTAGGGTAATTTAATATTATTATAATATTATTTTTTACCCTAATTTACAGGATTTACACTTTAACCGTGGTAAATAAAATATTTACTGAAGTAAATATTCATAATGTCTAAAAATAAAAGTTACCTATTTAAAAAATTTGGACCTAATTTTTCCAAATATGTAATCTATTTTTTCAAATTCAAAACACATAAGTGGAAGAAATTAGTTTAAAATTATTTCTTGTTGTTAAAACAGAAAGCGTGTTTTTAAGAAATAATAACTATCAAAAGATTGACACATGTTTATGTCCAGTTTAAATGTAAAATTATATCGAATAACCTAAATTATATTAAATGATAGAAATATATTCTAATGATACTTCAGAACCACTCAAATGTATAATTTAACACTATAAATTATTTCAATTAAACAAGTTTTTTTTTAATTAAAATATAGTATTTTTCACTATTCATCAAAATATGAAAGTTATCATAAAAGTACCAAAAATTTATCCAAACAAAATTTTTATGTCCCTCTTCTAAAAAATAATTTAATTTCACTAAATTGAATATATAAAAGTGTATAATATTGGACTTAAAAAGGGATCGCAATTAAAAGTGGGAAAAACTTCATTTTTTGAAAAATACCTCTTTTATCTTAAAAATTGAATTTTTCTTATATTATGTCTAAGAAACACAAAATATTTATGTTTAAATTATATAAGATATATAAAATTTAAAATGTGGTTAATATTGTTCATACCCTCATTTTTGAATGGCTAGTTTGGTAAGTCGTGGTGTTCTCGAACTCGGTGTTGCTTGTAGCACAAGTTATTGAAATACTTTGAAGAGATAACATACTATAAAATCTTGGAGTGTTACAAAAAAAGTGTATGAAATTCCTTTTTAAAAATATTACAAGAGTGCCACTCCACCTCCACTATAAAAAAGCCTCCTCTCCTCTCACTTCCTCACACCACTCAATCCACATTGGATCGACCAAGAACTACCCAAATAGCTCCTCAAAATCCATACCCTCATCCTAGAATTATACCTTCGGTTATAAATCAATCCAATTAAGTCCTTTGGTTCGAACCAAAAGAAGTTACCTGATTAAGAGCTGACATCTTTCCTTAATCTTTTTAGTTTTATTCCCATTCTACACCCCCTAAAATATTCTTGTTCCCTGATTATATATCTAAAAAGGTATCATTAATATACTTTTATGTTTTTATGTTATTTTTTCAACCTTCACTTAGACACACTTCCATCTAATGGGTAACAGACATATTGTTTATGTGT
The DNA here is from genome assembly GCA_963277665.1 of Viscum album. Classification (NCBI taxonomy): domain Eukaryota; kingdom Viridiplantae; phylum Streptophyta; class Magnoliopsida; order Santalales; family Viscaceae; genus Viscum; species Viscum album. The sequence goes on from OY728141.1 coordinate 1,600,777,447, forward strand.
ACGGAAAACTAACGCCTCACGAAATGATGATTGTTCATTTTTTTCATTTACCGCCACTCATGGTGGAAATTATGATGAAAAATATATTTATATATGATATATAAGATATTTATTATGTATTTAATATTATTTAATTATTTTATAACACATACCATTATACTTTCCATTTTGTGTAAATACAATAACATTGTTTGTGGAACTATGGAGTACTACCTCCTAAAAGTGATGTGATTCATTCACACGATACATGGAATGTAAAAAAGGATGATTTTTATTAAACATATGTGACATAAAAAATTATATTTGATATTAATTAAATTTCTATAAATATAATATATATCAATTTCTATGTTACCCTTTCACACACTAAAAAATGATAATGTCGGTCATGGATGTGTGGACTATGACCTACTTGAAAATGTGTGATTCCATTTACATTACAAGAATTATATGTATAAGAATATCTGATTAAATTAAATGTTTTTTATGATATTATGATCATTCTAGAAATATATGGTGTTACTTACCTTCTTTTCATAACTATCACTGAAAATTTTGAATGTTGCTCATGCATACGTAGGGCCTATCGCCTCCCAGATTGTAACGTTGATTCATTTTTCATAACCATATTTAATGATTGGTTTTAGAAGTACTCCAATGGCCCGAAGGCCTTCATTTTTTATTGATTTTTTGATAATCCACCTTTCAAGTGGTGAGGTAGAACCCTTACATGGCCCGTAGGCGTAAGTATTACATGGCCCGTAGGCCTTAGAGGAATTCATTGCCCATATGCTTCAAACATTACATATAACCCAGACTAACTACTTGAAACTGCTCCTCCCCAACATCTTCATCGTGAAATTAGATCTCCACCTCTGCATGGCTGTTTGGCTAGGCATTCCCGTGCATGCACAGGCTTGTCCCGATGGCAGGTGCCATACCCTCTCATTCTTGCAATCCATTTAGCTTCTTCTATGTTGGAAGCTCCTTGCTCATCCACCTTTTAGAGCTTTTTCCTTATAGTTTTTCTAGTTTTCATCTGCACTAAGGTGTTCTGAAGGCCTTGAGGTGGCCCAAAGGCCTTACTGACTCGATGGCCTAGGTGGCCTGAAGTTCTTACAGGACTCAGGGACCAAATTGGTGGCCCGAAGGCCCAAACGGGGGCATATTCCTGGCTACTACAGTTCCAAACAGTGCCTGCTACAGTACTGCACAGTTCCCGCTACAGTACCTACTATAGTATTCGGAAATTCTGCCTCTGCCTGGATTTGATCCCTAGTCATTTGGATGCACTTACGAAGTCCTTACCGACTGGGATAAGGCTCGTGTGCTTTTAGAAGTATATTTTATGAATAAATATGATAATTATTTCATGATTATTATTCTATAGATATTATATACCTACCCATTTGACCAAAGTTGACTTAACAAAGATGTTTTTGACACATAAACCGAATTTGGTCAAAACAACCTACGTAATCATAATTATTTAATTATGTGTATAAAATATATAAATAAGTGAAATAAAAGTGATGATAAACATGAATAAGGTTAAAAATAAATTATATAATTAAAATAAGATTATTATATAAGATGTTAAAGGACGTTCACCTAAAAACAAACATGAGGTAAGGAATTTAGTCTCAATTTACATTTCATTGAGACTTATTTTTTACTGTGTATAAAGTTTCTTTTTTATGTTAAACATACTGAACTTTTATATGATATATATTTAATACCCTTACTGTCATAATATAATATCTTTTATTTATTTTTTCCTTCATGAGGCTTATGATTTAAAATGTTTTAATGTGTTATGGTACACTTTGGATTTTTTAAATATTATTTTCCTTAAGAATAATTTTACCAATCATTAATTTCAATTTGAGGAAATTATATGAAAATTGTTTAATAAACTCTTTTATTTTCATCTCCTCTGGTTAATCATGACCTTTTTCAAGTATTATTAAGATTTTTCCACTCTATGGTACTCAATGTGTTTAAGAAAATGTTGTTATGAAAACCCGACATTATTTTTCTCTTTAGTCATAGAACTTGTTTTCTTCAAAAACACATTTTTTATTAAAAAGTTTTCAAAAAACAGTTAAATTTATTGGTGAAGACTTTTTTACCCTTTTGTATTTTAATAGATTTTTCAATGGATTCTTCTTATCGCTTTCTGAAAAATACATTTTTCTAACCTTTTCCCATGAAAAAGGAATGAATTTTTTCCTTAAACAACATGTACAGATTTACCCACTATTATTCCTTTTAAGATTCCTTTGCTTATTTATAAGGTTAATTCTTAAAGAATATTTTGTTAAAATTTATTTTCAATGAAAATTTTTTTCATAAGGTTTTTAAAAAAAGAAGTATATTTTCCTCAAGAATGTTTTTAAAATATATTTTTATAATATTTATATTCATCAATTAGAACAACCGTTTATTTTTCTCCATTGTGGTATATTGTATTGATGCCATCCTTAATATTCCTCTAGATGGTTTATGATTGATTTGTCCATGAATAGTATTCAAATTAACTTTATTCATTCATTTTATTCCACTTGAAATATTGAATTTCATGTGATCATTGAACATTTAGTTTCCCCAAATATACAGTATCATTGATCATGGATATGTTCATTAACTAAACCATATATCGTTTTTATATGGTGTTCACTTTGAATTTCAGTTTGTTATTTGGTTAAATATTGATAAATTTGTATCTCTTACTCAATACTAATATGTGATAAGGCACATTGTTAAATAGATTATTTGATATATGGGGAATGTTTTGGATTGGTACAACATGTTTGGGTCCTGGTTATAGATATCCCCTTGATGAATCTATCATCTCATGGGACGAGTCATTTGGATAGTCACCTTAGATCGGTTTTTACCTGATATGTTGTAAACCATCTTGTGAAATATTTGGATGGTTAAGGTACTATGTACCAATAAACATGGTTTCCAATAATCAATCATTTCCCTCATTTATTTTTAGTTATTATTAATCCATGAGATTTTTCATAGACATATGTATGGACAAATTTAATTTTCATTTCATCAAATAGATGGCATGTGTTTCAGTTTCTTACTTTTCCATAATGATTTTTCCTTGTCTATTTATTTTAATGTCATGTATTTCCAATTATTACCCTGTATATTTTTTATGCATTTCCTTCTCAATTTTTTGATTACATGGTATGATAATTTAGTTATTCACCATTCCATGATTATTATTCTCATTGATTAATTATTTCCTCCCCTATAATTTACCCTTAATGAGAATTTCATCTCACCCTTATTATGTTTCCTTTCCCCAAGAATCCAAAAAGTGTACTATGAAAATTATTCAAGGATATACTAGATGGAATAATTTTACCCCTGAAGTTATTATCATCAAATGTTATTTATTTAGAAAAAAAATTATGTTGTAATTAGTGCATTAAATTTTAATGAAAGACTCATTTAAGTATCTGGTTTACCAAGAATACTAACCTCTCAGTCCATTGGGATTTAATTCTATGTAATAATGCCAATTTAATTCATATTATACACCGGATTTGGGCATTCTAGGGTTAGGTTTCTACAGTCATGGTGTTGAAACATGGGATATCAGTTGATCCTAAGAAGGTAAAAGATGTTATGAAATGGGAACAACTAAGGAATGTTTTCTATATTTGGAAATTATTCGGTCTAGCTGGGTATTATCACTGGTTCATGAAGGACTTCTAAAAGTTTTCTTCTTCAATGACTTCTCTAACTTAGAAGGGGGTGACATTTTCTTGGGATGGAAGATGTCAGAATTCTTTTGTTGACATGAAACTTCTTTTGACTAATGTGATGATGTTTATAACGCCCCGACCCCAGAAGCCCAGATTCATTGCATTATTACGTATCATTGTAATAATCAAAATAGATCAAGTCTCGAAAGACCGATTATTTTTGTAGCCTTGTAAGTACTAGATACATTCATAAGGTTTACATTATATCATAAAATAGAAAACAACAAGAACATTGTTTAGATAGATAACACTGAGATCCCATAGAATATCCCTGAAAGTCAGTCATAATATACTTCTTCACATCTTGGGGAAAATAAAAAATATAAAGGGGTGAGCTCAGATGCTCAGTAAGGATAACAATAAAGAAGAAACTTTCATAAATAAGCATAATCATTTAAGGCAATTTATAAGACTAAAACAAAAGCCTTTAAAACTTGAAATTCAGCATAATATGGCAAAGATAAAATCAAATTATTCTATTTAATTATTCGTATGGATATTCTACTAGTCTAATAATAACATGCAATATCAATAGCCACTTTCATAATGATGGAATGCATAATGCCAGACTTCATAATCACATAGTCAAGGCCTTATGTCAGTACTACAAATAATATTTTGTCAAGGCCTTGTGCCAAGAAATTAGTTTGTCTCCTGAGACCTACTGATGCATTGATGAGCTATAGCGGGCTCCACCCGTCACTTACTAAGTCTAATTCATTCCTTATATGAAAAGTTTGAAACTTAACATAAACATTTTTATTAAAACTAGCATATGAAATGTCAATAATTTATCCACAAACCATGAATGGTATAAAAATAGCTCATCCATAGTCAAACATAACTCATTCAATACAATATGGAATATTTTACTGTAACATATTAACCTCAATCAATAATAATGAAGTATATTGACATAGATGAAAATAATCAACAAAACTATTTGAGAGAAATATCCCCCTTTTTCTTGAAAACATTTAAAAGTCACACAATTTTTCAAGAAGCCATTTGAAAATAGATTTTTGAATCAAACTGTCCCATACCACTTTGAAACTTTTAAACGGATTTTTAATTTTAAAACATTAATTTCTATATAAATAAAACCTTAAAACCATTTTTAAAACATGGACATTAATGAGAAATATTTAGAAGAATAAATTTTTAAAACATTTAAAATGGTATTTTAGTTAGAGTTACTATCCAAATGAGAGATTATTGAATACAAATAATTGAGGTAATTAAAAATTTCTAATACCATGATAATAAATTATTTCTTTATATACTATGTTAAAGGATAGTATATACACCATATAAAAGTGAATTGGTGCATAAAAACGAAGAAGTCTCAAAGGAATGTAAATTGTGATGAAATACCTTATAAAGATACTATCCTTAGGTAAAGGATAAATCAATGACATAATTATGTGTGAAAAATATAAATACACTCAATATTATTAGATATTCATTGTAAATCAATTGGATGAAATTCACACATATTCTTGTAAAAATAACACCAATGACTTGGATGTTTAACTCAATGAATGGAAATTGAGTTAAGATCAAGTTCATATCAATGAATTAAGAAATTATCAATGGAGTGATTATGTGTATCAAAAATATATCTACACAAAGGGGAGTGGAAATTACTACATAAATAATAAATAGTGATTCCACACATAATGTTGGAATAAAATAATCAATGAAGTATGCGTAAAGCCCACTTAGTGGAAATTGCAATTTGAAATTCCCTTACCGATTGGGTAACTTATGAAACATAAAACCCACGAATTAATTATCATACAATAAAGATGTAAATAATCATAAATTAAAGTATATTACACCAATAATACAGTCATGGATAGTACATACGTCACACAAAAGGAAATAGTGGCCAATATAGCTTGAATCTCACGAGAATAAAAAGTGAGATGTAAAACCCTTAATTCATTGTAATTAATAGAGTTGTATGACCAAAAGTTAAGAACCACAAAATTGATCACCGAATACCATGAATATAAATATAATCATGATAATATATATCAAATGGTAGTACACAATACACCACATCCAATAAATAAGTCGCGAATAATGGAAATCTCACAGAATTAAAAGTGAGATAAGAAACCCCTTAACTTGTACTTTTCCTTGATCAAGGGTACTTTAATCTCTTTTAAAATGGTGAAATAATTGTTATTATACTATACAATAACCATATACATTAATATTATATCATATATGATCTTATAATACTAATATTTTAGTATTATCTTCATTTAGGGTGTTAACTGATTCGTTCTCCTTTATATGATTGGTTACGTAAGACATGTTTGTTATGGATGGGATGTATCTTATTAATATTCAGAATGATATTAAGTTTTTAAAATTTATTTTTAATCATCAAATGAAAATTATTCTTGAATGGATACGATGGGGAATGAATCACATCGCGTTCGTGGAGACGGTAATCCGTACGTACGCACGAGTGACAATATCATTTTTTGATATTAAAATCATATATAATTGTATGGTATATCATATATAAAGAATAATTATCATGTTTTATTTATTATTTATACCAATTATACATAATTATTATACCCATCAAAATAATAATGTATTCAATTACAACTACACAACGACGTGGAGACGGTAAACCGTACGTACGCACCTATGGTGACATGTCATTCAAAGTATGGATAGAATAATGAATAAGGATGTACCATATTTATAATAAAATCACATTATATAGAATATACTGGAGTAATTATTTTATAATGGAAACAACAAAGAAAGAGTAAGTGGAAGAAGAAAGGAACTTGAAAGAGGTGATGAAATATTTACTCTTCTTCGGGTTCTTCCTTTTGATTTGATCAAAAGGGATCCTTAGGTTGGCTTTCTGACTAAAGTAAGGACTCTAAAATTAAGGGAGTATATTTGGTAGGATATTTTGGCAGGTTTTTTTCGAGAATAATGACTTTGAAGGTGTGAATTAGAGAGAAGGGGGAGTTCCCTTTTATAAGAGGGGCGAGGGGAACCTTAGGAAAAGCTAGAAATTTTATTTTTTAATAAAATAATATTTGATTTATAATGGATCCAAAATGAATTATTTAAAGGATAAGGTGGTTATGGGTCGTAAACCACTCAACCAATAGGTTTTAAATAGGTTTGGGTCACTATATTAAATTTATCTCTTAGATTTAACTCTTAGTTAAATAGTTTGATATTTACAATCCCTTTTTTATTTTTATATTATATGGTTAATAAACTTACTCTAAACTTCCAAGAGAATCCCAAGTGGTTCATTAACGATAAACCTATAATTATATCAGTATTTCTTCATGTCATTAGATTTTTAGGAATATAATATCAATTAATAATATAATATTTGTTCTAAAAACTCTTTTAGGTCAATTTTGACATTATTTGGTATTTTGTTTTTTCTAAATTCATAACTGCATTATTACTTAGAAAAAATCATCTCACCAACCCTAACATGTCTTATTAACCTATTAATGTATTTTAATTCATAAAAAGTCTCAAATTTCATTTATTTGGATATTTATAATATCAATTATTTTAATATTTCATTAATTAGGTAATTATTGTATCATCATTGTGTCATAAATAAATTTAACTATATAATGTCTAAAAATTATAAATAAAAAACCATTATGTAGGAAATATTTTTATCTTTCTAATAAATATTTATAGTATAATTTATCTTATGTGTAACCATATATTAAAAATGGTTTAGTTATTAAACATTAAATTTAACACTTTTAACTCTTCTTTGAATTAAATAATAATAAATGTCCTAATCTAATCCAAGTGGACTTAAAGGATAATATTTTATTCATAAGGATGTTTTTGGTCGAATTAAACTTATCCAATAGAATTATTACATGTGTTATAGTAATAATAATATCATTTTTACCCTTAATTACCCTATTTATTTTTAACCGTGGTAAATAAAAGTAAAAGGTTACTATTCACCAAAAATTATTTTCATCTTATTGAACCACGTTTTACTTACTAGTATTAACCGTGTCTCTTTTATTTTTAAAATTCAACTCACAGAAGCATTAAAATTATGTTTTATGTCAATTTGCAAATGCTCCTAGGAGGTGGGTAAAAGACGGTAAAAAGTTCAATAAAATTTTATACGTCTAATTTTATTATAAAATAACTCCAATGAATTATAATGAACTTATATAGGTATTATATAACCATTTTTACTTAAAATAAATTTAAATAAAATAAATAATTATTTAAATAAAAAGTTGGTTTTAAACTGTAACGGAGTGTTTTTCACTATTCATCAATAATTGCATGTTTTCAGAGAAATACCAAAAAATTACCCTAAGATAATTTTGATATCCCGAATTTAAAAATTAATTCTATTATACCAAATTAAAAACAAATAAGTTGCATTAATTAATTTAAAATTAATTCAAGTTGTCAAAACCGAAAAGTGGGTTTTAAAAAAGTAAAAACTATCAAAAGATTGACATGTGTTTATGTCAAATTTTAATATGATATTACTTATAATCACCTAAATTGTATTAAATGATAAAAGCATAATCTAATTATAATTCCAAACCATTCAAATACATAATTTAACACTATAATTTATTTCGATTAAAAAAGTTGTTTTCAACTAAAATTTAGTATTTTTCAGTATTCATCAAAATATAAAAGTTATTAGTAAAGTACCAAAAATTTATCAAAAATAAATTTTTATTTCCCGATTCTAAAGAAGAATTTATTTTTATTAAATTTATTATATAAAAGTGTCAAATATTGGTTTTAAAAAGGTTTTTCATTAAAATGTGGTAAAATTGCATTTTTTTTAAATATTTCTTTTATCTGAAAAAAATGAATTTGTTCTTATATTATGTCTAAGAAACACATAATATGGATTCTAAAATTATATTTAGTATATAAAATTCAAAATTTAGTTAATAATATTCATAACTGCTTTTGAACGTCTAGTTTGGTAAGTCGTGGTGCGCTTGAACTCAGTGTTGCGTGTAGCGCAAGCTATTGAATTAAAGGAAATAACTTACTATGAAATATTGGGGTGTTAAAATGTTGACTCTTATTGAGTCCTGGAAGGGTTATGTGGTCTTTTGTGATGCATTGGGTTTATGGTTGTTCTACATTCATATGAAAGGTGATCATGTTGTTTCTTATGGTTCATGTGATATTAGGCCACATGAGAATAATTAGCCAAACAGTGGCCTTAAACTTGTAGCTATGCTACACAAGCTTAAAATTTGATAGCACTAACTTTTTGGAGAAAGGTTTACCATGTATTATTTCTATAAAAGCATGATTTATACCATCTCTCAAAAAAATTGTATCTCTATCAGAATATTTAGGTGAAATGCCTATAGTCTTTTCATTTCTACATCACCTATACACAGTGAAAAGTGAATGTCATTACATATGATTTGAGTACGAAACATCTGAATTAGGCTGTGAAAGAATCATCTGAATAGTTTAACTTGATGGATATTTTTGTATAGTTGTGTATTGGAGGTAAGGAATCTAGGGCTAAGGTTTCCTTGGATAGTGTTCAGTTAACATCCTTTATTCTTGAGATGCTTCTTTTGGAACAATAGATTTATGATGAGTTACGTAACATTAGAGACTCTCATTATGGTGGGGAGACCATTCTTGACTAGTCATTCACCATCAAGGGTATTCTATTCTATTGAAATCGATTATTTTTGTTGTTAGTTGTGAGGAAATCTATTATGGGGGATTCCCATAGTTCCTAGTGGGTAGTTCAACCAGGAACCATGAAGATGTTATATGACATGCATTGATAATTATGGTGGAAATGTATGAGATGGGGAATTTCTGAATTTTTCTCCCATTGTTATACATACAAGTAGGTTAAATCTAAGAATCATATACCTTTGGGTTTGCTTCATCCACTTCAAGTCCCTAATTGGATGTGTGATGAGATCCTTATGGACTTTTTGGTCAAGTTTCTAGATACCCCTATAAATAAGAATGTGATATGGGTTGTGATCAACAAGATGACCAATTAAACTCACTTTTTACCCATTCATGATAAAATCAATGTTGAGGAGTTGGGATGTCTTTCTGTGAAAGATATTATTTGTTTTCATTGAGTTCCTTCTATTATATTTTCTTATAGAGATCCTTGGTTCACTTATTTATTTTGGAGAGGCCTTCAAGAGGTACTGAGATCTCATGTTCATTTAATCATGGCATACAATATGTTGTTGGATGAAAAGATAGAAAGAGATATATAGATTCTGGAGGGTGTTCCTTTCACCTATGTTCTTGAATTTGGTGGGGTCTTTGGATGATCATTTGGGACTAGTTGAGTTTTCGTAAAAAGACAGTTACCAATCAATGATCAGAATGGATCCTTTTTAGGCCTTGTATGGCTATCCTTTCAAATCTCTATTGTGTTGGTCAGATATTGGGGAAACTTCCTTGGTAGGGAAAATATTGGTTCAAGAGTTGACAACAAAGATTCATTTTATTCATCATAAAATTTTGACGATAGAAATCTGGTATAATTCTTATTATGATTATCATCACAAACTATTGGAATTCTCAGTTGGTGACTAGGTATTCTTGAAAGTTTCACCGTGTTTAGGTCATAAGCGGGTTGGGAGGCAAGGGAAGCTTTCTCCTTACGTAATGGGACATTTTTAGGTGTTTGAATAGGTGGGAAAAGTTTCTTACCATTTAACTCTTTCACCATAGCTTAAGTCGATACATAACGTGTTCCATGTATCACAACTATGAAAGTATCTACTTGATCCATCTCATGTTCTGAGCTAGAGATATCATCTGGTTGAGACTTGTTTTTCTTTGATAGAATGACCAGTCAAGATATTTGATACTGAAATGAATGTACTTCAGGGGAGTATGATACTATTTTTTTCATGTGCTATAGTAGCACGGTTCTGATTCTGATGAGATATGGGAGAGTGATGCACATATGAGAGAGATGTGGCTTCACATTTTCGATATAGAATCTTCAAGATAAGATTTATGGGGATATAAAGTTTTAATGGTGGGAAGGTTGTAACATTTTTTTATTCTTCTAACTGGTACCTTTTAAAACATGTTGTGATTATCCTTTTTTATTTCTATGGATAGTTCCTATATGGAATTGGTAGGACACCTATGATGATGAAGTCATAGATTTGTTGGATTCTCAGCATAAAAAACCTACTTGTTTCTGGGGATTTACATTCCATGTAATATTGTTACATGATGTGTGAATTAAAATGATAATAAATTTTATTTTTTTCAAAAGGAGATGGGTTTTTAGAGAATTTGTAATTTTTCAATTACATGATGTGTAATTGGGTTACACGTCATGTAAAGTCTCGATGGTTGTTTTTTAATAGGCAGCCTGGATGATTATTCTTTTGACTCTCTCCATTTTTCATTTCTCTTGATCAAAGAGAAATTACAGATTGATTTTTGATCTATCAAACCCTTCTAAGTCATCGTGATCAGTGATTGATCGTTGTTGAGGTTACAGTGTGACTCACCGGGTAAGCATTCTCCATGTCTCTTTATCTCTTTCAAATCTCTTCCTTGGAATTTTGATAGATCATCTTGGGATTTATGGAGCTGAACAATGTGTTGTTGAATCCTATTTCTAGGTTGATTTACTATATCTTCTACAACTTCATTATTTTTGACGAGTTCCATTGTGAGATTTTTCTTTCTGTGATAAAGGTAGGTGGTTCCATTTTGATGGAAAATTTTGATTTAACCATGAATTTATTGATTTAAATTCAATTGTTTGATTTAATCTCAATAACATTAACTATGTTCAAATGGTTTATTGAAAACCCAACTCAGTTGAATTGGTGATTTGAAATGTGAAATTGGATTTCTAGCATGAAATTGGGAAAAACCCCAAATTTCAATGAATTAGGGTATGTTTGAAAAGTTAATGGAAAATTGTGGAATATAAATTAGGAAATTGATTTCAAAGAAGTATTTGAGAAAATGGATTAAAATGGTTTTGATAGAAACCCATTGGTTTTATCTTGGAAAACCCATGTTTGATTAAAAACCCATTTTGGTTTTTAAATAGGAAATTGGTACTTTGAAAATGGGGGATTGGAATTTAATTGTATTTTGAGGTTTCTTAAAATAAATTTTTGATCATTTATTGTACTAGATCACATTAAAGACTATGTAGTTATTGAGTTATTTCGGATAAACACACTAGTATGGGAATGTTATAGCACTGAAATTGTACTTTAAAACACTAAATAAATACTTATTATCACATATTATTCCCCATTGGGGAATAGATGAGTCCTCTCTTACTAGTGTCATGGGAATTTTTTACGCATTGATGTTTATCAATTGAGAGTGTGAGGATCCCATAACCTGAAACTATCATACCATTTGTCAGATGACCATGTTTCTTTCTTACTTTTTATATGTGATATAAATGTGTGCTAATGTTTTTAAACTGATTTACATACCAAATGAATTTATATAAACTATTATTTATAAATTTATTTTTAATATATTTTTTGAAGTATTCCCATAATTTTGAATGTAAATCATGATTTTTTAAAATATTTTTATTAAATTCTAATCCTATTTATTTGAAAATTGAATGCTCTTTATTTGGTAAATTAAATGTTGGTATCTATTATGGAATCCCAGGTGAGATCCTATTAGGTTTTTATCCCACAATCTACATGTGTCTTTGACTACTTATAGATTATCTTCTTCTAGGTTTGATCAAGGGTAAGTAACCTCTTCGAGGTGGTTGTAGTTATTGATCCTTAGGCTTGGAGTGTTGTGTATGTTGAGACTTAGGCTATTATTTAAAATTTTTGGTACTTTTTTGTAGTACTTTGGGTTGTTTTATATCTGTTTGACTTCTGGTACACATCAACCATTAGAGTTTCCATATGTTCATATTTTATTTTTATCTTGATTATGTATTGTTTGTGGGGAAACCATTCCCACTTTCGTTTAGTATGATGCTAGGTGATAGTCTCCAACTCGTAAGGATTGGGAACACACATCGGGTCATGTCAGGGTCGTCTTGGTTATTAGGTTACTAGGGTACCCAGGCTAGTTCGTGACACCTTATAAGTTTTAAAGAATTCCAAATCTATTTCAAAACATCTCATCCATACTCTCCCTTTGTAGAACCCTAAATTTATAAAATAATATGTTATTCAATAGAGTGTATATCACACAACACTAATATTAAAAGAAAATATAACACCCCAATACATTATGATATATTTAATTTTTATTAAATATATTCAACCTATTAAATATCTTCCATGATATGGAAAATTAATTTTATCTTTCATTACACATAGAACTGAGTTTATTTTCCATTACACACAACCCCGAGTTTATCCTATGTTACATGTAATACCATGTTTAAATGAAACGTGACATATTATTAAATTATTATTATTTAATATGATAATTATCACATATCCATTAACTTATTGTGTATGAATGAAACCAAATAAATTAATATATATATATATATATAATTAACTCATTTAAATGTATTTTCCATTTATTAGAAATAAAAATAAGAATCATTTAGAAGAAAAGAATAAATGTTTACTGAAAACTATGTTTTTTATTAATGTGTGTTTAGTCACGCTTTTCTCACAAGATTTAAAATTAATATTTACCAATTTTAGAAAATTTATTTAAATAAATAAAATCATTTTTTAAAATTAGATTATCAATATTATCTTAGGAGAAATTTAATGGATTGTTTTTTTTGAAATGTTTCATTTGTTTATGAGTACTGAAAAATACTTTATTTTATTTGAGAATTGAATTTTAATTTAAATTATTTATATGGTTAAATTAAATATTAAATAAATTTTAAAGAAAAATATTCTAATTTTATATCTATTAATCCAATTTAGGATATTTTAATAATATATATATTTAATTAATATATAAAAACTTTTTAAAATTTTGAACATTTTCTCTTTAAGCCCTTGTTTTATTGTTTCTTCTGTATGGTTAATTTTAATGTAAAAAATTATAATTATATAAATTTAATTTGAAAAAATATATTACATATTTCATATCAACATAATTTATATTATATAATAAGTTGAACTAAATTTTTTACAAAACTAAATAGTGAAAATAGTAAAAATTAATTAATGTGGTTATGGTAAAATGGATTTATTGTGTGGTTAAAAATTGAAGATAAGGGTTAAAATAACCTACCAAAAAGTAAAAATATTATTTTATTTTTAGATTTTCACCTTATCCTTACCAATATATAACCTAGGTTCATTTTTAATTTTATTTCATGTTAATTTCTTTATCATTTTAGTTTCTTTTGGAAAAATTTCCATGTAATTTCAAAGAGAGTCCCCTTTCCAAAATTATAAAAGGGAACTCCTTTCCATCACTTATTCACCACTCCCAAGACCATTGGCTCAAAAAAACCTACAAAATTCTCTCCCAAAATTTATTATTCACATTCTAGAGTTTTTTTTTTACCCAAAATTCCATCCCAAGGGTCCTTAAGATGTGATCCAATGGAGGGTTCTCTTACATAACGTAAATATCTTAATAAATATATTTCATTTTATCTCTTATTTTCCCACCATCAATTGTGTCTTAACACTACCAAATAATAAAACCATTATCCACCATACACTTATATTATATTATGTTGATGAAATATTATGTATACATCTCCACATTGATCAAATGGTAAATGATAACATTGACCATGTGTACGGCGAACAGCAGTCTCACAAACTGTTATAGTTTTTTTCCATCACCACATTTCATGAATAGATATAATGATAAATTTAACACATGTACATGATATTTTTGATATTATTATACTTCATTAGTTTTAATATCCAATTATAATTTTTAAGTTACATTCCATTTAAAATATGACAATGTCACTCTTGTCTACAGAGGGTTACCGCCTCACAAAGCGATGTTATACGTTTTTCACTTAAAATTTACATGGAATGTAATAAGGATAAAATTAATGAATATGTGTGATATATATGTGATGATATTTATTTTATAAAATTAATATATCACCCACTTCCTTACCCATTCACCTGTCATGGGAATGATATCGTTGCTCATGCATACATACAACCTACTGTCTCTATGAAGTGATGTAATTTATTTTCCATTTACGACATTAATAAATGGTTATAAAAATGTATAAATTATTCAATATTATATTAATATCATTAATATAATTATGTCTATTTTGGATCTATATTCTATACACAATAATCCAAACCTTCATGGAAAAACACGCATGATAGAACAAGACAATTAACACCCAAAACAATGAAAATATTATTTGCAAATGGGTGGTAAAATATAATTAGAATATAATAAATTATATTATAAATATGAACTTGGTTTTTTAATAAATTAATAAAATTACTAAAAACATTATATATGATGTCAAATCATCTCCACCTAACAGAAAGCATAAGGTATAGGATTTCATCTAAATTGACATTCCACTAAGTCATATTTGTTATTATATACCAATTCAAATTTATGTGGTAAATATACTTCCCATTTGACATGTAATATCATGATTTATTCATAATTTATGGTATTTTAACTTTCAATTTGAATTATTTCGTCCAAGGTTATTTGAATTTAAAATTACCAAATGGTAAGGTTTATTTTACAACCTCAATTTCTTTTTTTATTGTTAACATTATCTTAAAATAATGAATTTCTTATGATCATTTATAATTTGACAATAAATTTATCTTAAATATCCATATTATTATATTATGGATATAGTTATTTCCTAAAATTTATACCATTTTTACATATGGTGTTTACATAGAATGTTATTTAACTAACTAGAGAAATATTGATAAATCCATATCCATTACCAAATATGTATATTTGATGAAAATGAATATTGATTCATGAATTAAATAGATGATTATATATGTTAATAATGTTTTACACTTCCAATTATGGGTGAGTCCAGTTATAATATATCCCATGTATGCATTGGTGGGCCTCATGAGACCAATTATTGGGCTGAATTATATGGGTTTCTACCTGAAGTATTTAAATTTTCTTGTGGAAGATCATGAACGTAGATATATCATTATTCCTAAGATCATGTAATCCAATAATTAAGAATTTACTTCAATGATAATTTAGTTATTATTAACCATGATATTTTCACAATTCTATTATCTCTAGATGAATTCCTGACTCATTTTATTGATTAAATGAAAAGTGCTTTCAGTTAATTACCCTGCCATATTGATTATTCCTTATCAATTCTTTCATTCAATTTATTTAAATGGAATGTGTGTTTTGTTATTTAATATTAAATATATATTTTTCTCTTATTTATTCATGATATCTTTTGATGTACCAGACCCTTAATGATCATTTTAGTTCACCCTTATTTAGTTTCATTTACCCAATATATAAAGAAGACATCATTGAATGAGTTTTAACGGATGTAGTTTAGTTTCTTTTATTATGAAATATGTTTTTTTCATTATAAATATAAAATCAGTATCTTGTAGGTATGTGGTTCTCCAAAACTTATAAACCAATAATTCCTTTGGGATTTGATTCTATGTATCTATGCCAATGTAATAAAGTAAGGAACTGGATCCGGGATTCTTGTATTGGGGTAACTATAGTTGGTATTAGAGGAAGCTTAGTGGAAACCTTGGGAACTATATTAAGAAACAAAGTTTTTAGGGAAGAAAAATTTATGATAGAATCTTAAGATAATAATAAAATAACATCCTATTGTTTTGGTTAGAAATAAATTATATAGATTTCATAGTAATAAATACCTATTATGAAACTACAAATGGTTGTGGTTCTGGAATAGAGTGCCTAGGGCTAACAACTTCAAAGAGTGTGAATTGGGATTGACCCGATCAATACCTAGTGCATGACAACAGGACTTACTATGAACCTACATTGACACTCTCGGGGATATCCTTAGGATAATTCACATTTTATTTACTAACCATTATAAAGGATTTAAAAAGAAATATATCCCTATAGAAACAAATTTTATTATCTGAGATTATAAATGCATGCATTTTAAATTTATGTCAAGTGTAGACCATATTTGGATTTATACATTGGGATTTAAAATTAATAATTTTATGAGCTAATCATGTATATTCCATTATTTAGAAATGGAACCTAGAAGGAAGAAGGGTATGAATACTCCTAAAAAAGTAGACATTTCCCTACTAAGGAAGCCAATAAACTTAGTATTTTAAATGATAAAATTATGGATATATTAGAGAATATTAATAAAGTTATAAAAAATAACCTTACCTGGATGGAGAAACTTGTTCCATAGGAAAGTTATCCTTTGTTTGATAACTTTATGTTATAGAATCCACCAACATTTAGTCTGACTAATAATCCAATTGTAGCTAATCAATGGATCATGTCTCTAGTTAAGATATTTATGACCTTGAAATGCTTTGAAAATGAAAAAGTTACACTTATAATGTATTTTTTCAAAGATTTTGTTTTTAAATAATTGTCATTGATCCAGAATACTATGGAGGAAGAGGAAATAGAACTCATGGGGTCGAAATATTTTAATTAGATGTTCTTCAAAAAATATTTCCCACGTGAGAAACAAACTGAAATGAATAGAAATAACCCAATATTAAATAAAAATGAAGGATATTTTTTTAATATGAGGATACATTTACAAGTTTATCCAAGTATTCTATGAATTATATATGTAACACTGAGTGCAAGATTGATCAATTATTTTAAATGGATTAATCTAAGTCACTGAAGGGTGCTAGTTTCTCAGACGTTTTCTTAATATGATGAAATATTTTTGTGTGATATTAAGAAAGATAAATAATTCTCTAAGTCATGTGTATTTTAAGAGAATAAATATAAGAATAGTATGATAGAGAAAAAAATAGATAATTGGAAGAAGGGAAACAAGTATTTTCCCACATGTGGTAATGGTGGAAAGAAATACCCTGGTACTTGCTTGAAGGGAATGAGAGTTTTCCACAAGTTTGGAGAAAATGACATAATTATCGTGATTTCAAGGGAAATAAATAAATTTAAAATGTGCAGTTATTTCACTATAAGGATATAGGTCTCTATTAAAAAAAATTTCCCCAAGAATCAAGGGAATATACTTCAAAAGAATCTAAGGTATCATGGTCAATCCTATGATATGGATATAACTAAAGTGGAATGATTAATGTTCTTATGAATTTAGATCCATAAAATATACAATAATATTATTTTATTTAAGATATTATATTTATAAAAATAATGATACATATATGGATTGTACTAAATTGCTATTATTAAAGGAATTTAAATCATGTGTTGAATGGTACTAATAAATTTTATTCTATGGAAAGTTTAACTTCTTGTAAAACACATGATTTAGGGAAAGATAACCCTTAATATGTTCCTAATTTTATGATAATCATGTTGATATAAAGATTAAATTTATATCTATTTAGTAAATTGGGTCGTATTGACTACCTTGGAAATGGTCAATGATTTATTGAAAAAAAAATTATTCTATCATTAATGGAGTTAAACAGGTCATTGTATTTAAGGAATATATCCAAAAAAATTGTTTTATTTGAGTAGTAAGTATTAATTCATGTTTTCAATATGTTTTTATAGTAATTTGGGTTATTACCATGTTTCATGATAATACATTATCATAGTATTAACAAATTTGGAATGTGAAATTATTATCCACTTAATATTTTTTAGGGAATATAATGTTGATTTAGTGACATTTCTTCAAAATTCTGGGACATTAAATTTGGGCACACATATTTTGAAATATTTTTAATATTAACTATATATAGACGAAATTTATTTTAACTTTTGGTGTTATTGGATAAATTTTCCTAACAATTTTTTTATTAAATATAGGAATAATATATCATTACTATTTTATAGATCTTATATTCATTAAATGATAATTTCTTTACTTCGGGGAGAAAACCAATTTTTGATATTCATTTCTTGGAGTAAAAGATGACGTGGATATTGATTAAAGCACAACTAAAGAGTGAAACTATGGCTATGAAATAAAAATATATCAAGTATATTTTCTTATATTCTTAGAGAGTTAAATAATTCATCAACTCCAGGAAACAGATCTTGAAACAAAAATATTGTCCTATTATTTTCATCATTGATGATATCAATGACCTTTTTAACACATATATTTTTTGGTTTTTTGTTCATTAACATCCGCCTGATTGTGTTCTATGTCACTCTCCATCAGTATTTGGATGTTATTTTTCTATATTATGTCTATGATTTTGCTTCTTAAATATGATCTCTTATTTGAAAACCTTTTATTTGTTATTATATATAAATTTTTAACTTCCATTTATCTCTTATTAGGGTAATTCTTTATTAAAACTTTTGATGATGTGGACTTTTCAATAATGATCCTTTATAATTTCAAACCCCGAAATACTGGGATCAATTATAAATTTTTATGAATCAATTTATTTAAGTTGTATAGAATTTATCACCCTTAAATTATTAAATAAGAACATTGTATTCGACGGTGTGTATGACACACAACACCAAACTTAAAAAAATATAACTCTTGGAGAATTTATGATATATGTATTGTTTCATAAATAAATTCAATATCTTCAATATATTTCATTATACAAAACACTAATGTTATCTTATGTTACATGAAACATTGAGTTTATTTTTTATTACACGCAACCCTAAGTTTATCTTTCTTTACACATAATACCATGTTTAAACAAAACATGATATATTATTTAAATATTATTATTTAATATAATAATTAACACATATCCATTAAATTATTGAGTATGAATATATCCATATAAATTATGAAAAATATATAATTAACACATGTTCATTTTTTATTCATTGATTATAAATAACAATAATAAACATTTGTTTAAAAAATAAATTATTTTTAAACAATTTAAATTTTTTATAAATAACGGTTTCATTACTCTTTGTGAACATATCTTAAAATTAATTTTTACAAATTTAAGTAAATTTAATTGATAAAATAAAATTTATGCTTTAAATTATAATAATAAAATTATCTTAGGGTGAATTTTAGGTATCTGTTTTGAAATTTTTCATTTTTTGATGAAGAGTGAAATATAATGAATTTAAAATAAAAAATGTCATTTCGATTAAATTATTTATATGGTTAAATTATATTTTGAATTGTTTTTGAAGTAAAATTTGATAAAATTTATATAAATTAATCCAAATTAATTCATTGGAACAATTTTTGTATTCAATTTTGATATAAAAAAATTGTAATCTTTTGAGCATTTTCTATTTAAAAACATGCTTTCTCTTCTCATCTATAGGAATAATCTTAAATTAAATTATGCTACTTAAGTGGAGGAAATTTGGAAAAATAAATTAAATATTTGGAATCATATTAATTTTTATAATCTAAAAGTTTCAACATAATTTTTCACCAAAATGAATAGTGAACCCAGTACAAATTAATTATTGCGGTTAAGGAAAAATGGGTTTACCATTGGGTTAAACTAATAAGGTAATGGTTAAAATGACACACCAAGTATTAAAAATATTATTTTCTAGCAATATTTCCACCACATCCTTCCCAATTTAGAATATAATGTCATTTTTATGCTTTTTCAAGTGAATGAATTTATCATTTTAGATTCTTTTGGGAAATTTCTATGTAATTTCCAAGACGGTCCCCTTTCCCCACTTATAAAATGGAAATCCATCCCCTCAATTATTCACACCTAACATGGATTTTGGCTAAGATAAACCTTATAAAATTATCTACCTAACATCCTTATTCAATTTCTAGAGCTATTATTCCTCCCAAAATAATCTCCATAGTGTTCTTAATAGGAGATAAAAAGAGGTTTCTCTTAAAGAAGGTACTTATCTTAACAAAGATCATTCATTTTGTTTCTTCTATTTCCATTATAAATTATGTATTAAAACATTAAATATAATAAAATCTATATCTCCCATATAATAAGATGTTATTATTTTTATGTCATAATATTTATCCATCTCCACTTCTGTCAAATGGGAAACAAAAATATCAATCGTGTGTATGGTAGACTATTGTCTTGCAGACCAATATAGTTAATTTTCCATCACCACCTATCAAGTATTGATAAAATTATGTATATAACACATTTATATTATATTTATGATATTATTATACTTAAATAATTTTAATATTTCATATACATATTTACGTTTCATTCAATTTAAAATTTGATAACATCACTCATGTGTATGGAAGACTACTGCCTTGCAAAGAGATGTGATTCAATTTTCACTTATGATTTAAAATAAATGTGATAAGGATAAATTTAATGAATATATCTGATATATATGAGATTATTTTAATTTTTTAAAATTAATATATCACCCACTTCTTTATCCTTTAACTTTTTAAGGGAATGATATCGCTACTCATGTGTGTGTACGACCTACCATCTCTACAATGCAATGTGATTTATTTTCCATGTCCAACATTAATAAATTTATATAAAAATAATAAATGAGTAAATATGATATTCATAAAAATAATATCATTATTTATTTTATGGATCTATATCTTATACACAATATTTGTAACATTCATGACAAAAAACACATGATAAAATAAGAAAATTAACACCCAGAACAATAAAAATAATGAAATATTATATGTAAATGGGTGGTAACTATAATAATAGGATCGTATATGATATTATAAATATCAATATGGTTCTTTAATATATTAATAAAATTATTAAAACCATTATAAATTATTTTAAATAGCATTTAACAAAAGGAATGTGTGAGGTAAGTGATTTTATCTCAATTTATATTATATTGAGACTTATTTGTTATTATGCACCAAATCACTATTATTGTATGATGAAAATGATTATTTTATAATCTTTATTACATTTTTATATATGTTTTAACATGAATTTTATTTGATTAAATGGGGGAATTTTGATAAATTAGTATCTTTTACTCAATATGGATATTTGATAATAAGGCATACCGATTCCTGAATAATATAAATCATTAGATACGTGAGGAATTTTTTAGACTAGAAGTGATGGGTGGGGAACCATAAAATATATCCCATCAATTCATTAGTGTGTCTCATGAAAAAAATAATATGGCCAAATTAAATGGGTATCAACCTATAGTGTTTAAATAGTCTTTTGAAAGGTCTTGATATTAGAAGTATCATGATGCATGAGATCATGGAATTAAATAATTAAGCATTTCATTCATTTGGAATTTAGTTATTATTATCCATGATATTTTAAAAATAATATTATCTATAGATGCATTTTATTTTGATTATATTGATTAAATATAATGTGTTTTAGTTCTTTACCTTTCTATATTGATTATTTCTTATCTATTCATGTTGTAAAGTTATTTAAAAAACATTTTTGTTCAGTTATTTACCATTCCATATTAATTATTATTAATTTATTCATGATAATTTTCCTTGTACATAACCATTACTGGGAATTTGAGAGAACCTTTAATTTGTCTCATTTCTCCAAGATATGAAGAAGAGAACATTTAATGAGGTTTCAAGGATTCAATTAATTTTCTTTTTTTATGTGTTATGTTTTATTTTCTTCCACAATTTAAAGTGTGTAACATGTCAGTAATTGGTTCTCCAAAACTGTGAAATTGATCATTCCTTTGGGATTTAATTATTTGTATCTATAATAATGTAATAAAAATAGATTTGAATCTATGATACTGGATTCTGGGTCTCTTTACCCCATATTCATGTTCTTTTATTCTCACCAAAAGGAAAATTCCATGTTTCTCAAGAGGTCTTACAAGGAGGAAATATTTCAAAAATAATATTCTCAAATTACCTCTTTCAAATTCTTTTCTTCTCCCACCCCCCTTTCTCCTAAATCATATAACATGAATTAATAACACTTGTATTATATATATTATAATTTCATGGTGTTAATTTAATATACACCATCCATTTAATTCTTTGACCCTCTTATTCTAATAATGAAATCATTGTCTATATTTTGTTGGTTAACAATCTCTATGGATAATGATTTTTTGTTTTCCCTTACCACCTTCAAGTATCATCATTAAACTATTATAATGATTAAATTAGATTTTAATAAGTATTTTATATCTTATTTCATGTTATAAAACTAATATATATATATTATTAAATAAAAAAATCTAGTTTTTGATGGATGGTAAAACCTCCTAAATGAACTAACCACATAAATATAACATTTTTACTCAAAGAATCATTAGTCTATTGGAACACATAGGTTTTTATATGAACATTTAAATTTATGGAAGTTACTTAATACCATTTCATTTTAAATCTATAATTATTATCCTGTTTGAAAAGAAAATCAAAAAATAACCCCATGTGATCCAACTTTGAAACAGTGAGATGAATGCTCTCGGAACAATAAGATCAAACTTTATAAGTTATTAAAATGGTAATAAATAAACATAGTAAAATTATTAAAAATAAAATATATATGGATGTGGTTATGAATTAATTTTCTAATTAATATAATTTTATTATTCAGAACATTAACAGTAAGTGTGTAATGCATTCATACATAAGGTAAGGGATCTCTCCAAAACTACGTATTTCCTTTGGGTAATGATTTATTATTATTTTCCTAAATTTATATATTCATTATTATTTTATAATTATATTATATTCTATATAAATTTTACAAACATATATATCTATTTCAATTCAACTATCTTTTATGGGGAAATACATTTTTTAGAAGGTTCTCTTCAAAATTCCTCTCGAATAAGAAAACTTGATTCAAGGGAAATTCATTATTAATTACCCCTTTTCAAGTACACTCAATAAATTGTTTTAAGAAACCATTATTTTTTGAAAACACTCATTATATCTGGAAAAAAACTATTTTAGTTCATTTATATTATTATGGTAATAATTATACCTTTAACCTATTTAAATACTCTTTTCTATTTTCCCTACAACCACTCATAACTGGAACATTTCTGAAGTTACCTAACCACTATTTTCATGTATTCAATTCAGTTGGAAATATATATTCATGAAATATTATTATTTTCCCTTCATGAATTTCTAATAATTATTTAATCATTCTTCCATTGATACCATTATTATACGCCATGTGGTTATTATTTAATCCATGATTACAAAACCCATTTCATTCCATGGGTAATCCTCATATTTATATATTTTATATCATTTATTTATGAGACTCGCATATTAATATATATATTTTCATGGGTGAAACAAGATAGAAATTCAATTCACTGTGTAATATTTTTTTCTCATGCAACATTATTTATGGGATTAGGGAGTAAACCTTATCAATTATGGGACTCCGTACACCATGTGATATCCTCTGACCAGTAATCCTTGAATCATGTCTATGTCATGTTATATGTTTCTTCAAAATTCCTATATTTCTATGATATTATAATTCCATGTTCTATATTTTATGCCTCTATATTTTTATTCATGTTCCATTCCTTTTATGTTATCTTGTTATGCCTTCAGACTCATCTTCTATGCTTCATTTCCATGTTTTCTCCTATAGTGGGATTTTTAGCTCACCACTATGATTGTAGGATCTAAAATAAAGTTAGGATATAATTATGGATATTAATTAAAATATGTTTTATTCTATATTTTCGTTTTCTAATTATATTTGTATTCTTCTAAAGACACTATATTTTTTATCCATGGTTTGTATTTAAATAATATTTTTGCTTAAAATCATGTACTAATATGTGTAAATGGAATGGGTAGAAATAATAAATATTCTAATACGTTATTATGATTTTTTTACAACCATATTCCATATTTTTTTTAATTATATTAAAATAAAAAAAATGTTTGTTCATACGTACGGCTTATCATCCTCATGTAGCGGTGTAATGTTTTTCATCGTCGCATCTGTGGGGCCAGTTGGGGCTGGACGCAGCAGCCTGCTATATCCCGACTGGATGACGCACCACCAGCTACACCAAGTGGCTAGGCTTTGGGAAGGTGGGTTGTGCCCCCATCCAGTGGGCCATTCCTACCCCCAATGGGTTGTACATATATCCTTTAGGCTGTAAAGATGAGACCGGGTCGCCGAGCGACCCGCCGGGCTTGACCCTCCGCCAAACCGGGCCAGGTCCAGCAAGGTCCATTGGGCCTGGCCCACTGGATAGCCCAGAATGGATTGAACCAAACCCGAACTAGGTTAGGTCGATTTTTTCGGAACTAAACCAGGGTATGTAGGACCCCCAGGCCGAGTTGGTCAGGTCAGTCAGACTGGGTCAGACCGAACCTAGACGCAACCGGCCCCTATTTTCTAGAACACTAATAACTTACAAACCTGGTGTCCGATTGATGAGTCGTTTGTAGATATGGGACCCTATTGATGAGGAGGATCTTTTCTCATTCCCTAAGTAGGCTTTCATAGATTTTTAGATGTGAATAATGGTTTGAGGAGTGGTTATCCCAAGCACTCTACATACAGAACTCTACGGTTGGCTGAGACCTAAATACTGTTGACTTTCGACTCTGTGAGACTCGAATTTAACCCAGAGGGAAGAACTTATGTTGGAATTTGTAGGCTCAAGGTGGGAATCACATCTATGTGACTTTGTAGGCCCACAGTACACTATGAGGAGGAGTTCCTGAGTTGGCCAAGATTAGTAGGAATCACTTCTGTGTGACTTTGCAGAACCAAAATATGCGATGAGGAAATGTACCTAAGCAGTCCAAGGTTAGTGGGAAGAACTTCTATGTGACTTGTAAGGCCCACTTTACTCGATAGACGAGGATTTCTCCAGCAGCTAAGGTGTTCGATGATGTAACTGATGATTATTCTATCACTACCCTAAATGTGCACCTGGTGTGATCTCTCTTGCTCTTCATACTTTACATTGAGGATTTTTTTGCGGTATTTACTTTTTGTTGTGGGGTCCCTACTGAGTACTTTTTCACTCACCCAAACTTGGTATTTTCCCACATGTGTTGTTTCTAGTGTAGATGACCAAAATTTTGATAGATACTTTGGTGGACCAGGACCTAGAGGTGCTCAGGGAGACAGGACTGAAAATTGCTATGATGGTGGACTTGGTGGTCGAGGACCAGGTGGGGCCCAGTAGGATCAGGTGGATAAGACCTTGTACTTCAGCTTCTAGTAGCTATACTATTCTCACGATAAGGTGGTGTTTTCCATGGATGGCATTAGAGTTTCCTTTTTGTAATTTTCTACTTTCGGATCTTTGTTAGGTTTGTATTCGGGACCAATTATATTAGTTGTACTTGTACCCAACTTTGTTTTAGTGATACTTGTTTCCTTTTAGTGTGTGGGACTTTGTTGGGCATGTGTGTTCGTACAAGTACTTAGGAAAATGCCTCCCACTTGCAGGTTGAAGCCTTTGGCATTAGTCTCCATCCCATGGCCTTTAGGAGGCGAGCTTGGGGTAGTCACGGCATAAGCCCTAGGGGACAGGTCATGATAAAGGGGTATCAAAGGGTGGTTCGTCCTACCAAAAAGATCAGAAGTCTGCTGTTTTGTTTTGGGGAAATAGTTTTAAGTGTTGTGAGTCAGAATTTAAGATTTGGGGAGTCTAGTGTTGGTGTAGTGGCCAAAATATCTATACATGAGGACCTTGAATTCTACTTTTTGGATCAATACATGAAAACATTGGTTACATAAGTGTCTCCTTGTGTTCTTTTGAATAAAAGTAAAATCACTACGTATAAAATTATGACTGTGTTACATCTTGATCTATCTCAAGATACCTCCACATGGAAAACCAATCAGGATCTCGATACGAGGTCATGAGGAAATCCCACCTACTGACGAGGCATCTCTTCAAGGAACAATTCTAGAGATAGCCACACTAGGTGGTGCACTAGTGCTACCACCACCTGATGGTTATCATCTACTACCAGTAGTTCCAGTAGAGGATGTGTGTATACTCAGTTCCCTGCATGAGTTTCAGATACAAAGACCTTTCAAGTTCAGGGTAGAGATAGATCCTCAGGTCATTGAGGACCGGCTGGAGGTAGTGATGGGAGTCTTCCACTTAGTGAGTACACTGCCTAACCAGATGGTGATCTTAGCATCAAGCCTTCTGCCGAGCTCGGCAGGGATATGGTGGAGCTTGACCACCCAGACGCAGGACGAGGTGACCCTTACCTTTTCATACCTTGAGAGGCTTTTTCGGGAGGTGTTTTTTCCCGCAACCTTACAGTCCGTGAACATTCAACAGATGATTCGCCTTCAGTTGGGAAGCATGACGATGGATGAGTACTTAGCGAAGTTTACAGAGCTTTTACACTACTCTACATATATGGTGTGATACCCTTTCTTTAGGTCTCGAGCCTTTGAGTAGGGACTTGAGTAGAAGATCAGGGTGTATGTGTTGTCTCTTAGCATCCCTACTCAGGGTGGGGTTCTTGAGTGATCCCTTCTTGTGGAGATATTTTTGGCTGATAAGGCGTCGATGGCTAGCACTACCTGTATACCTTAGGTAGAGGAGTCTTCAGTAGGTATCTGATAGCATATGTGAGGGCCCAAGAAAGCTAGGTATTTCAAAGGATAGCCACATGACTCAGGGTCAGTGGTGCGGGGCTCCCAATCCATAGGGTGTTAGTCGGGAGCCAGACAGTGCTTCACGTGTGGTGGGTAGGGACACATGGCTTGTGACTATCTGACCCGTCATATAGATGACCATCAGCTGGTCAAGGGTTCACTGAGACAGTGGAAGCAGTTTGAGCGAGGAGGTCTGTAGGGCGGTGGACGTGGCAGGGGAGCAGGCCGACCAGACAGCGGCGGGTGGCGGTTCGAGGTGTTACTACCACCACCCCCAGGTGGTCCACCCCGACCTCAGGGAGCCAGATGAAAAGGTATATCTCAAATCCAGGTAGTAGATTCTTATGATTATGGTTCTCCAAAGATGATATGAGGTATGATATGTGTCTTCTACACCCTTTCTATAGTACTTATAGACACAGGTTCTAGTCATTCCTTCCATTCCATAGCTCTCGTTCGGAGCTCAGAGATTCATGTAGAGCTGTTGGATCAATCCTTATGGCTAGAAACTATTACAGGAGGGGATTTGACGATTACAAACTAGTGTCGGTAGTGTGAGCTTACTATAGGAGGTGAGATCTTTGTCTTGGATCTCCTAGTAGAAGTGCTGAGGACTTACGATGTAATCTTGGGTATGGACTGGCTATCTGCAGTCCATGCTCAGAATGACTATTTTATACGTACAGAGTGGTGTGTATCCGGAGCTGGGACCATGTTTTTCATCACTGGAGTGAAGGAAACCACTGCATTTTAGGATGGAATTTCTTGGAGGAGGGTACAACCGATCACTCACCAGTTGGATAGCCTCTCCCTCGGTGCAATGGGTGAGAGGAGTCCAAGATTCCCTGTAGTGGTGGACAAGTATAAGGATGTTTTCCCTGATTCTATTCTGGGACTACCTCCTCGTGGTTAGGCAGACCTCTGCATCGATATTTACCATGGGACGACACTGATATCCACACCAAAATATCATATGGCTTCTGTGGAGCTTCACAAGTTGAGGGTACATATAGAGGACTTGCAGGAGAAGGGGTTCTTAAGGCCCAATGTTTCACTATGGGAAGCCCTGGTTCATTTTTCCAAGAAGGAATATGGGGGATTGAGGTTCTGAGTGGACTTCATGTGCCTGAACCAGGTGACCATGAAGAAAAAGTATCCACTGTTGAGGATCTATGACCTCTTCAACCAGTTGAAAAGAGTGTGATGGTTCTCAAAGATTAACCTCAGATCGGGCTATCACCAGCTTCGAGTACGGTTGATGATGTACTGAAGATAGACTTCAAGTTCTAGTATGGCCACTATGAGTTCCTGGTGATGCCTTTCAGTGTTACCAATTCCACAGCAGTGTTCATGGGACTCGTGAAAAGGATCTTCCAGCCTTAACGTGACTGGTTTTTTGTGGTCTTCGTTGATTACATCTTAGTGTACATGGAGTTAGAGTAGGAGCACACTACACACCTTTGGACAGTCCGGGATACACTTTGAGAGAACCAACTTTATGGAAAGCTCTCTAAGTGACAGTTTTGGATTCAGGAAGTCCACTTTCTATGACACGTCATCTCAGAGGCTAGAGTTTCAGTGGATCTGGTGAAGATAGAGGTGGTGCTTGCTTGAGAGCCACCCAGGAGCATGACTGAGGTAAAGAGCTTCTTGGGGTTGGCTGGTTAATATCCGAGGTTTGTACCCAACTTCTCCAAAGTAGCAGCACCCTTATCGTTCATGACACAGAAGGGACATCCCTTCGTGTGGATGGAGAAATGTCAGCAGAGTTTCTAGGAGATGAGGTGGAGACTGACTAGTGCCCCGATATTGAGACTACTAGAGGAGTTCATTGGGTATGTAGTTTTCTGCGACACATCAAGGGCTGGATTGGATTGTGTCCTAATGCAAGAGTAATCATTGATCACCTATGGCTCACACCAATTGAGGTAGTATGAGCAGAACTACGGGACCCATGACTTGGATTTAGATGTAGTGGTCTTTGCCTTGAAGATGTGGTGGAACTACTTTATGGGTTAATGGTTTACAGTTTACTCCGACCACAAGAGTCTCAGGTATATCTTCTAATAGAGGGACCTGAACCTGAGACACTGAAAATGGCTAGAGTTCCTCCAGAATTATGAATTTGAGATAGTCTATACTCGTGGAAAGGGGAATGTGGTGGCAGATGCGATCAGTAGGAGGACCAGTTTGTAGCTAATGAGTGAGGTGACAGAGTAGTTGGATGTGATGTAGATGTCCTTTATAGATGATGGTGGAGATACTTAACTTCATTCGATGATTTTTACTCCCCCACTCTTACAGTGAGTCGGGGGGACATAGCTAGTGGATGTTGACTATGAGGCTCGACATGCTCAATTATCCTTAGCACGGTCTCGTGATGGATTTTTGATAGGTGGGGAGTACGTAATCATATTTAGAGGGTGCACCATAGTGCCAGTGACATTGTGGGAGGAGGTTTTGATGGAGTTCCATACATCCCCTTGACGGTACATCCTAGAGTGGAAAAAATGTACCAGGACCTCCGACGTTAGTACTGGTGGATAGGGATGAAGAAAGTGATGGATAAGATTGTTTCCGGATGCCTCACTTGTCAGAAAGTGAATCTCGAGCATCAGGTTCCAGTAGGCTTAGCCCATCCACTCGAGGTACTGGAGTATAAATGGGATGGTATATTGATGGACTTTGTGACAGGGTTACCATGCACATCCAAAGGTCACAACTCTATCTGGGTGATCATTGACCAACCCACCACGTCAGATCACTTCCTACCCATCTGGGAGTAGGGATCAGTAGAGGGAATGGGACGTATCTGTGTCCAAGAGATAGTGCGGCTACATGGGGTGCCTTTGATGATCATCTCAGACCGTGATGCATGCATTACAACCCGGCTGTGGAAGGGATTACAAGAAGTGTTTGGAACTCAATTGTGCTTGAGGATAGCTTTTCATCCCCAGAAAGATGGTCAGATAAAATGGACTATACAGACCTTGAAGGATATGATTCATGTTTGCATCCTTGACTTTGGTTTCAGTTGGGGTGATCACCTGCCTTTGGTGGAGTTCGCATACAACAACAGTTATCTCTCCACCATTGGCATGGCACCATTTGAGGCCTTGTATGGGAAGCCATGAACATCACCCCTATGTTGGACGGACCTAGGGGAGTCAACACTCATGGGTCCAAAGTTGGTACGAGATACCACGGAAAAGGTGCAGATCATCCAGGAGTATATGATTATTGCACAGAGATGGAATAATTCTTATGCTGGTAGGAGATAGAGACACTTGGGGTTTGAGGTGGGTGATCATTTGTTCCTTCATGTCTCACCTTGATAAGGATTGTGGAGATTTTGTTAGGGCGGAAAGCTATATCTATGGTTCATCAGACCTTTTCAAATCTTGAGTGGAGTTGGTGAGGTGGCTTACCTCTTAGATCTTCCCCCATAGATGCACCGAGTACAAGATGTATTCCATATGTCACGGCTGAGGAGGTACGTTCATGATCCATCAAACGTCATCGGCCAGAGAGAGATGGAAATTGATGATGGGGTGATGTTTCCAGAGTTCCCACTAGAGTTAGAGGATCAATAGGAGTGGGTCCTATGTGTGTGGTCAATTCCTCAAGTGTGAGTTCGATGGCAGCACGAGAATCTCTAGGAGAGAACCTGGGAGCGGGAGGCTAAGATACATGCTCATTACCTCCATCTGTTTGATTAATTTTGTTTTTTCTTTTATGGATGTAAATCCCTAAGGTGGGGAGAATGTAATGTCTTAGAAATTATGTGAATTTTGTTTTAATTATACGTAATTATTCTAAGACTCTGCGCTCTAACAGCACGTGATTCTAAGGCCTGGAGATCCAGGAACATAATTTTGAAATTTTTTAAGGTATGTTTAGTAAACATATGAGTGGGTTTTTCTAACTTTTGAACAAGTCCTCAAATCAAAAATATGAGGACACCGTTGAACTTGGAAAATTGGGATTCACCTATAATGGATTTAACTTCAACTGGAAAGGAATGAACAGAAATGTTTATTTTTAGACTTTTCAGAAAATAAAAAAATAACTTAAAAAAATTATTTTATTTCTGTTGTCAACCGATGAGAGGTGACACGGCGATGCTGCGGTGTAGTGACAAGGAGCATTAATGAGGCTCACTAATGGCTTATATCAAACAATGTAACAATGAAATAAAGGAATCATAATAGAATAATGATGTGATGTCGCAGCATAACTGAAACACTGAGACATGTTTCATTTTAAATTGTTTGATGTGTTGGTGGAGTGAGAACTAAACCTTTGTGATTCTATAACAAACCTCAAATGGTCTTCCACTACAATGAAGAATGATGCACCATCGGATCATCATTGACTTCGAAACACCTTAAAGAATAGAACTAGAAGCGATGAGAGACGTCGATATCTTGAAACCTTGAGGACAAAACTCCACGGCTTCAAACTTCAAATAGGTAGGGGTGTTTTATATTGATGTTTTTCCCCGTTATTTTCTTAAAATAGCAAACGTGGATCAACCCACAAACAGGTTAATCCACGATTCTTGCATTTATGTGGGAGGGTAAATTTATTTAGGGATTTATATATCTAGGATTCAAACATTACTTGATTTTATTGAACAATAGTACTCGAGCCTTCCCCCCTGTTTTAAACCTCTAACCCGGAGGGTGCGGGCCGACACAAACAAGTCCCGAGCACTTCCACCATGTGCGTTCTTTTTTATCGTACCCTCAAAATAGAGGAAAGATATTTTCAGGACCTTTATGGTGAAGAGGATGATCCATGAAGACCATAGCCACAACTGGTGCGATGAACGAATCATCAGAGCACGTTCGGTAGTCCGCTGAAGGATCTTCCAGCGCACTGGTGCCAGCGGTGATGACAGCGGTGGCAGTGACACCAAGCATCATCGGTCGCATTCCGGAAGGAGAATAGTAGGTCGATGTCCATGCTAGTGGCCGAGAGGAGCGGAACACCCATTGGCGTTCTGCGGTGGCGGAAGGAACGGTGCTAGGAGGGCACCACGTGGAGGGACGACCTACATCCGGGCCATCCAAGTGGCTGGCGAGCCGTGGTCCATTGACTGTGGTAGGATATGAGGCCCCACATCTGTGGGTCTAGCTGGGGATGGACACAGTTACCTATTGAATCCTAGTTGTATGGCGCACCATCGGTCACACAGAGTGGTCGGGATATGGGCTGGTGGGCTGCCCCCCAGCCAGTGGGTCGAGCCAGTCTTATGACCCATCAGGCTTGTCCCGTGCCCTGTGAGCCTTTCTTACACTCAATGGTCTAGACATGTTCCCTTAGAGTCTGGCCGAACTAGACCAGATCGCTGGGCAGCCCGACAGGCTAGACCCTCGGCCAAACTGTGCTAGGTCTAGCAAGGCCCTTTGGTCCTAGCTCACTGGCCAGGCTAAATTGGGCCGACCCAGACCCGAACCGGGTTTGGTCGAGTTAGATGGAACTAAACCGAGTTATGTGGGACCCCCTAGCCAAGTTGGTCTGGTCAGTCTGACTAGGTCGGACCGGACCCAGACGCAACCAGTCCTCGTTTACTAAAAGGATAATAACTTGAAAATCGGGCGTCCGATTGATGAGTTGTTCACAGTGATGGGACGCACTCGATGAGGTGGATCTTTTGGAAGGCCCTAAGGAGGATTTTATGGAATTTTAGATGTATAAATGGGTTGAGGATCGGTTCTCCTAGGAATGTGGTGTACGAAACACTACGGTTGGCTGAGACCTGAGAACTGCTGACTTTCAACTCTATAAGACTCGACTTTGGCCCAGTGGGAAGCAATTCTGTGTGACTTTGTAGGCCCATAGAAGGAAGCACTTATGTGTGACTTTGTAGGCCCATGGTACGTGATGAGGATGAGTAACTCAGTTTTCCATGTTTAGTGGGAAGAACTTATATGTGAATTTCTAGACCCACGGTACGCGATGAAGAGGCGTACCTAAGAATTACAAGGTTAATGATAATTATTTCTATGTGACTTGGAAGACCCATTGTATTCGATAGAGGAGGAGTTCTATAGAAGAAGAGGTGTTCGATGATGTGACTGATGATTCTTCTATCACTACCCTAAATGTATACCTGGTGTGATTTATCTTGTGATTCGTTCTTTACCTTGAGGATTAATGTGTGTTCTTTCCTTTTTGTTTTGGGGTCCCTGTGCACTTTTTTACTCACCCCTACACGGGCTTCACCTGCATGTTTCGTGTCTGGTGCAGATGATCAACATTTCGATAGAGACTTTGAGGGACTAGGACCTAGAGGTGATCAGGGATATAAGACTGATAGATAATACGATGGTGGACTTGGTGGAATAGGACCAGGTAGGGCCTAGTAGGATTAGGTGGACAAGACATTATACTTTAGCTTCTAGTAGCTACACTACTCTCCCGATCATGTACTGTTTTCCATGGATGGCCATTAGAGTTTCCTTTTTGTACTTTTCTAATTTTAGTTCTTTATTGGGTTTGTATTCTGGCCCACTTATATTAGTTGTACTTGTACCCAGCTTTGTTTCAGTGATACTTGTTTCCTTTTAGTGTGTTATACTTGGTTGGGCGTGTGTGTGCATACAGGTACTTAGGCAAATGCCTCCCACTTGTAAATTGATTCCTTCTGCACTAGTTACCATCCCATAGCCTTTGGGAGGTGGGCCTGGGGTAGTCATGGCATGGGCCCCGAGGGACGGGTCATGACATATAATTAATTGAGGGTCATCTTTGATCTTGATATATTCACTTTCTTATGATCATTTTCCATTAGAAATTACATTATATTTAATATCCATCATGGATATTATTATTTATTAAATAGTATATCATTATACATATGGTGTTTTATAATGAATGTTTTTTAATTGACTAGGGAAAACCTTGAAAATTAGTATTCTTTACTCAATGTAGATATTTTTTTATAAGTCATAATATCTATGAATTGAGTTAACCATTTATTATATGAAGAATCCATTGGGAATTTAGTGACAGGTGGGCCTTGGTTTTAGATATCCCCCCAAATAATAAAAAGGTATAATAAGACATAAAAATTGAAAAATTAAAAATATTTATGGATACTACCTACTCAACGATTAAATTGTCTTGGCAGAAGGATTTAGGGGTTTAAATATCATGATATACAATATCATGACATCCAATATTAAATATGTCCTTCATTTAGAATTTAGTTATTATTATACATGAGATTAATACATTGATATTATCCATAATTTAATTTATTCATAATTTTATTGATTTAATGGAATGTATTTCAATTATTTACATCTCCATATTGATTATGACTTATTTACTCATTATATCTTCTGTTTTACATAACACTTACAGTGCATTGGATGTCATAACTTATTTTTTTTCTTTTCCCTAATATATGAAGAAGGATATTGGGAATAATATAAAAGATTCAAGAATGTTTTTTATTATAAGTATGTCAAATTTCCAATTTAATTTGGTAATCATGTATATATCTAATTTACCAATACTGCTAACTATTTGATCCATTGGGATGTGATCACTTGTATCAATTCCTAATGCAATAATGTAACCTCTATCTCTAGGTTACTGGAATTGGGGTTTCTACAATTGGTATCAGAGGATTTTTTGTTGAAACATTGGGAACTAAATTTTTGAAAACATATATTAGGGTAATAAAACATTGGTTAAAACCCTTGGTATATGTCTAATTATATGGTTATATCATAACACTTTATTAATGACTATGGATAATCTATGTTAAACCTAATTCATCATAGATTGAGATATATTTTTCATGATTTAGATATTCTATGAATGATATTTCATGATTATATGATAGTTCACTCTTATTATTATAGTTTTATACTTACACATTACTTTTTGGTTTTATTAGATTGATAGAACTAGGATGAATCATGTTAACGATGAATGTGATGGTCAATGGAATGATTATACCTTGGAGAAAAAAAGTGAAATGTGATCAGAAATATGAAACCTTTTCATTATTTCTAGTCATTTATCTTATTATATGATTAATAATATCAACATGGGTGAGATTCTTAACATACCTAATAAGAGAAAATGTAGTTTTATAAAGACTGTGGAGGAAAAAAGTTTCACCTTCCTGTATGTAGAAAATGTCCAAAATACTACTCATGGGAATGTATCAAATGAATGGGATGATGTTTTTTTCTGTGAAAAATAAAGAAATAGAATAATTTATTATTGAGGAAAATTGAAAGGTTTCAATATAGAATCATTGGAGATTTAATGTTTGAAATGTGGAATATAAAGGGGTTATTAAAATTGATATCCTATAGTGAAATCTCTAAAAGAGGATAAACAAGGTTGTACAAGTAATTCTTGATGATGAAGAGATTGGAAATGGAATATAAATGGTATGGGATGTTTTAATAGTATTTATTATGTTAAAATTAAAAATAATAATTAAATTTAGGTTGATAAATATTATGACATGATTCATATTTTATATTGTTGGAAAGAATTATTTAGGAATAATATAATGAGTCGTGGTTAATGGTTTAAAAACGATATGAAAATTATTGAAGTTTTTATGCATTTCAATTCATAAATTATGTTTTATAAGTATTTTACCAATGATTTTCTAGTTATAAGAGTCGTGAAATATCTAAGTATTTATCTAAAATAGTTTTTCTTTAAGGATTTGAAAACATTTATTGAATGGTACTAGTAACCAAGAAAAGTAATTTAATGGTAAGGTGAAGTTTTTTTAGAACACATGATTGAATGAAATATAGCCATTAATATGTGTCTAATGTTAAGTAAATAATATTTAGTTGGAATAAATAAAAGATCTAAATTAATTATGTGAATGGGATATTATTTGTATCCTTGAAATAGGTAAGTGATTGGATGAAAAAGTGATTTAGGTAAACTTTGATGAAGTTTATTAAATTTTTTGGATTCATGGATTATTCAATAAATTTTTTTTTGGAATAAGTATTATATTTATTTTTGGATCATGTATGTTTTCATTGAGATTTTATGGTGATTTAGGTTATTAAAATGGTTTAAAATTATATTTAATTAAGGTATTCACGTGTTTTTTATGTGATATTATGAGACATTTTATATTTTCTAGAGATAAATGTTTGATCAAATATTTTTACTTTTTGGGTATTTAATTTCCTCAGACATATTTTAGAGGATTATTATGGTTAAGTATTTTTGGAATGTAATATTTTGAACATTGGGTGTTATTTTTGATGTTTTGGAAATTAATATATTATAATTATTCATATTGGATAACTTATGCTAAACATATTGGTTTCTTATATATTTTTAGACTCAATGAATTACATTTAATTATTTTATGGATCATAGGATCTATTAAAATGTAATGGTAGTGCTTTAGGAATGAAAAATTTATCATGAATTTTCATTTCTTGGAATAATATATGAAGTGGAAACTCCTCAAAGAACAACTAAAGGATGAAACCATGATTATTAAATGGAAATAAATCAAGTAAGTAAAGTTTATCATGTTCTCTATATTTATCATAATTTAATACCTCATATTTAAAAAAATGAACTTTAAATAAAAAATTTATTATTTTACCTTCATTTATGATGAATTGGTGGTCTTTTCACCCCTCACTGGTGTATGGTTTTCTAGTTATTAACTTTATAATTACCATCTTTTCTATGAATATCTATTAGTCTGTGGATTTTACTCTTCTCTTGAATCTATAAATTTTCTCTTGACATCAATTTTAGCCTTATCTAGGAACCTGAGTATGTGATATTTTATGTAACCTCTTGGTTTCCAACATTCCATTTTCAAAAAAAAAATTCCTTTTGTAAGATGTTGGTTTTCAATAAATCATAAACCATTGATGAGAAAGAAAAAAATTAGGGGATAATTTAATTGTAGGGGGGTATAATTTAACACCTTGAGATTTTTAAATATATTTTTATTTAAATAAATTTAATTTATTTGATAGTTTTTTTGACATGCAATACTGAGTTTTAAGGTACTGTGATATACAATTAAAATATTATTTTCTAAAATGTGACCACTCTAACCTAGCTATTAAAATTGGAAGTATGCATAGGAATAAATACATTATGAAAATTATTTATATAAGATTTATATAATTTAAATTCATTAATAAATAAGTACTCAATTTTTAGTAAAATAATTTTATGTTTCAAAAGGTACATTTTCTTCAAAAATAGTTTTTATTAATTTTCTGAGAAAGTAATATAATTAATTTATTAAAATTTTACAAATTTTATTTTATAAAATTAATTCATTTTTTATTCATTAGGTAAAAAATATCGTAGAGTAAATTTCTGATAGTTTTATGAAAATATTGGTTTTTTGATAAATAGTGAAAAATAAAGATTTTTTTCAAAAACATTCTTTTCATTTGAAGCATCTAAATAGTTAAATTTTGTTTTTTAATGGTAATAAAAGTTAAATTAGTTAATTTTTATTATAAATAATCTAATTAATGACATCAAAATTAATGTTATGGAGGATTTTGTTATAAAAAAATTTAACTTTATAGAATAATTTTTTTTGGAAAACTCTTTTTCGTCACATTTTGTGGGTTTCATTTTATATTGAATTTTTCCACTTCAATGTATTTAATCATAAAAAATGGGTTCCATATTTGGAATTATGAGGTTAAAATTTTGAAAATATTATA
The DNA here is from genome assembly GCA_963277665.1 of Viscum album. Classification (NCBI taxonomy): domain Eukaryota; kingdom Viridiplantae; phylum Streptophyta; class Magnoliopsida; order Santalales; family Viscaceae; genus Viscum; species Viscum album. The sequence continues at coordinate 1,600,815,622 of OY728141.1, forward strand.
TTTTATTTTTGGAAATTATGAATAGTATCCTTAGTAAATATTTCTCACATTGCTAAGGGTAAAACAGGTTAAATAATGTTAAAACGTTGGGTCAACACTTTAACTTTTATCTTGAAATTTGATGTATCCTTTTGGATGATTTTGATTTATAAATATTAATCCATGTGTCAAAAATATGGCCACATTATTTCATTTTTAATTAATATTGACCTTTATATTACTTTAAGAAAATAATAAATATAAAATGTCACATTATTGACTTTAATATCTTTAATATTATTTCATAAGTATAAAAAGTGATTATTTTAGATTTTAAATTTTCATTTTATATAATAATTACTTTTTTAACTAATTATTTTATTTTTATTTATTAGTGATGGAGTAATTAACTTAAATTTTAACACAACACTGGTATAGTATTTATTTAATTAATTGAAAAATAAAATAAATGTTCTTTAAAATATTAAATGTAACATAAATTGCTTGAATTATAATATTCCAAAAAAATTATATCCAAAAATGATATGTTAGTGACTTTTAAAAGTATTATATTATAATTACAATTTTTTCATTAAGTATTTAATGTCATATTAAATGAATAGTGTTAAAAATGACATTAATTGTATTTTATAATAACAATTATCTTTTTAAGTGATTTAATATTCATAACAATTAAATATTTGGCCAATTGAATTTAATATGGTTTAAAACATAAGTTGTGATCCATTTATGGGTTTTTTCATCTTATGGTAATATTCATGACCCTTAAATGGTGGAAATCCTTAGTTGTGCGGTAATTGTCGAAAGGGTTAACGGTGGTTAAAACAAAAAGATAATAGTTAATGTTTAACAAAAAATATCCTAATTTTATTGGATGATATGAATTAGACTCATCCATATATTTATATTTATTTATATCAATTTTGATTCATTTTTACATGAAAAATTATTTATATGAACTTAATACATTAAGAAATTCCAATAATGATCCCCCCTCACTTATAAAAGGTCTCCCATTATACATTTTATTTACACCACATTCATAATACTAGCTTAATCAAACACTATAAAATTCCCTTCTTATCATCCATTGAAAATTTAAACAAATTTTATTCTTCCCAAATGACCAACATCGTGTCCCATAATGGGAGATCTAAAAGAAGTCTAACAAATAATATGTAATATTCTTTACCGAATCTTTCATGTATATTTTATTCAACTAATCACACTAAATCTATTGTACCCATCATAAAATAATATCTACAATGTAATAAATATACCCATATATTATTATTATTATTATAAAACAATATTCTATCACCTTTTTATTCTATGAATGTCAAAAACATTTCTCGTGCATATATACGACATGCCATCTCCACATATTAGTGTAAATTATGTTTCATCACCACATTACATGGATGGTTATAAAAATGGAACTAATGAATCTATATTATATTTATGAAATAATTATTTTAATTAAATTATAATATCTTATCTATCTTCTTAAATTCTAATATGTTAGAAAATTATAATGACTCTCATTCATACGTGGGGATTACCACCTCCACGAAGCGATGCGATCAATTTTTCTTTTCAACTTTACATGGATGTTAATAAGGATGTGTTTAATGAATATATAATATATAAAAATGATCCTAGAATGGTGAATTATTTTCTAACTTTCTTTCATTCCATCCATCAAAAAGTGAAATCAGTGTTCATGTGTATATATAGCCAACTGTCTCTATGAATAGTGAAATTAATTTCTATATCTCCATATTTTATGTATGATTATAAATATATATATATATTGAATATATATGGTATTTATATCTGTAATATAATTATGAAGATTATGGAACCATGATAATGATAAAAGGATTGGGATAACTAAATCAAAAAACACGTAATGAAAAAATAAGGTAACACTCAAAATAAAGATAATAATAAATGATTTCTAAAAAATTGATAATTAATTGTTATAAATATATGATATTGTAGATATGAATATTGTTCTAGTATGTAATTATATTAAATTAAAAAATATATATTATTTTAGTGCACCTATGATTCATTGAGAACTTTAGGTAAAAGGGTTCTTAACTAAAATTCCATTCATTTAGATATACTTATACACCATTGAAAATGTTTTTCCCTAATTATGTGTGAAATGGAATTTGTTTTTATTTTTTACTATTTACACTTTTTTGTGTGAATTTTTTTTCCACATAATCACTTCATTTATTAATTATCACATCAATAAAAATATTTTTTTTAAAATATTTTATATCAATTTCTACTCTATTAAAACATAGTTTGTATTATGAACATATTTATTTTTATGTGGTGTATATAATACCACATTAAAGAATTTAACATGAATGTATATTTTTTAATGATTTTTAATTTTCAATTTATGTTTACTCTTTTAAAGATTTTCTATATTTTCTTCCAACTTTTCCACTCTTTGTTACTTGAATTAATCATAGAATAGTTTACTAGAAAAGATTATTTTTTTATTTTTCATCAGGTATGTTTTTTTTCATGAGCATATTTTTTATATATTTTTTAAATATTTCTTTTTATTTAATCAAATATTTTATTAATGAAAATCTTCTTTTCCCTTCACTTTTTAAAGGGTTTTAAAGGAATCTTTCTAAAATTTTATGAAATGGTCATTTTATTCATCCTTTATAAAAAGTCAAAATGGTTGTTTATTTTAAATATAAATTATTAATGGAGTTTCCCACCACCATAACCATTTTATGATATTTATCTTATTCTACATGTTTTCAAAGGTATTTAATATAAAACACTTTTAAGAAATATAATTTATGTTTTTTTATTCTCCAATGTACATGAATTTACTTCAAAAATAGTATTTCTAGTGAATTGAATGTCACATTTTATCTTGAATCATTCACATTATTATGAACAATTATAATTGGAAATTATGTTATCTTAAATATCCATCATGGATATTCTTATTTCTTAAACCTTAAATCATTTATACATACAATGATTTACTATGAAATATATTTTATTTATCAAGGGAAAACCCTGATAAATCGGTATTCTTTACTAGTTATAGATATTTTTAATTATGAATATTATTTTTGAATTTATTTGATCAATATATATATGAGGAATTCATTTGACATGCAGTTAATAGTTGGGTCTATTTATAAATATCCCAACAATGTATTTAAAGGTCTTAAGAGACAAATTAGTTAACCAAATTAAGTGGCTTTCTCGTGTATAACTAATCATCAATTAAGTTGTCCTACCAGAAGTATTTGGTGTTATAGGTATGATGATGTCTGAGATTATTTTTTTATTATTAAGCAGTTATTTCCTTGAGAATTTATTTATTATTATAAATTACCTTACTACATTGAAATTATCCATTAATTCATTTTGTGCTTATTTTATTGACTAAATGGCATGTGTTTCAATTATTTTATTTTCCATATTAATTATACCTTATTTTTTCATGATAAATTCTATTGTAAATAGCCCTTACTAACCATCTAATATCACCATTTATTTGGTTTTATTTCCCTAGGAAATGAAGAAGTATATTATGAATTATATCAAGGATTAAATACTATATTTAAGCTATGTATTTTATATTTACAATGTAATATGGGAATCATATATGTATCTAGTTATACAAGACTACTAAACTATTTGGTACTTATGGATTCAATCATTTATATTAAGTTCCAATGTAATAATGTAATCATAGGCCTTGGTTTACTAGATTTGGGGTTTCTATTTGAAATAAAGGTATCTCATTCATAATGAAATAAAAAATTTCCACACATGGTGAGGGAAATAAAGTGGAAGATATTAAGGTTTCCAGTGTTTTATTAGTGATACGACATTGTTATTTATCTAATCTCATCTCCCTACCCCCTAATTATAATATTTTTGGTTTGTAGTGGAACCATTGGGATTATTATTTTATACCCTTGGAACATTTCCCATGTGATCAAAATATTTAATTCAACTTAAAAATGAATCTATTACACCACAATTGAAAAATAATTTCCTTCAATTCTAATTTCCTTAAATAAGTTTAGATCATGTCCCTTAAGATACATATTTCCTATTTTTATTAATAAACCATTATTTAAATACCTCTTAAAAATAAAATATTCTAAGTCTATATTGATTATGTTGATCATTATATTGTATTATTTCTACATAGTAATAATGGAGAGATTTGGTATTTAAAAGGTGGTAACAGAAAACATTTCAAGGAAAAAATTAAATGATAATTAATCCAATATTTTTGAGTTTGGATTAATTTCTTATAGAGAATCTCTATTTCATTTGTTATTATTAGTGGTATGGTAATATATCAAATTACATAGTAGCATTCATCATTTTAAAATTCTCCATAGCTCACGAATGGAAAAATTAAATTATGAAGTAATAAAATATATTTTTTATGATCCCAAAAACTATAAGTATTTCCATAATTTATCCATTTGGATATATTTCCTAGTTTCTATCAATATATGGTTCTCAATTTCTTATTGTGAGACGTATGTGGAAGACACTTTTCTATAAGTAAAAAAGGATAATTTTTTTAAAATGATTTTGATTTTATTGTTTAGCTCCAAGGATTCCTATCAATTATGTCAAATCTTTCCTTGGTGTCAATAATAATATCATATAACTAAAATTAACTAATTTACTATTAATCCCAATTTATTTGTAGATATTATTGATTATTGAGGAATTTATTATATAAAATGATTCCCAAAATCCTTGGGATATCTCTATGTCTTCTATTATATTGATTATATGTCTAAATGGGTTTGGGGCATTCCCACTAAATCTAATGGTCACTATGATATTATTATATTCCTAAAAACATATTTTCTGGATTTGGAATTAATAGGTCAATAATTAGTGATCATGTAACCCATTTCGATAATTTTATCTTCTCATTACCCATTTAATTTTAAGGGATCTCTCTCTATGTCTCAACTAAAAACAACCCACAAAAAATGGTCTAGTTCAATTGTAGAATAATGAAATTAAAAAAATATTAAAAAAACTATCATCCAATATAAGAAAGGTTTTCTAGGAATTTCATAGATACAGATTGGAAAAATTAAAATACATATAAAACCATCCTAGGAATGTTACCATATATATTGGTTTATGGATAATATTTTTATTTTACATTTAAAATTAAACTCAAAGCCTTTTGGGCCACCCAAAATCTAAATTTTGATATTTTTTAGTAGAATAAATGAGTAAATTAGAACTTATAGAACTTGTGTAACTCCATATATATGCTTATAAAAATTCAATTATTAAAAAATATAGATATAATTCTTACTAATAAAACAATCATAAAGTCAAAAACATTGAAATGGAAAAATTTATGGTTTAATATGAAGTCCCTTCATTGTGTTTGTGTTGTATTTCTTATCCCTGAGTCCATCAATATTTCTTGAAGAAGAATAATATTTTGGATGTACATTGGGGTGCTAAGGAATTCATGTTGAATATTGAAATGAATTTCCAATGAAACTATGTAAATTGAGTTAAGACTTAATTTTTGAAGATAAAATGTTGATTGAATAAGATTAGATGAGTATTGGTAATACAAAATTATATTCTTATAAGATTTGTTTATGTTTGGAAAATAAATAATGAGATAAGTGAAAATTTTCTATAATAATAATGATCAAAGATCTATCCATTGGTGTTTCCTGATTGGATGTAGTATAAGGAATATGAGAATGATCATGCAACTATTTATTTTCATGATTATTTTATGAATAACATGAAAATTTTAATTTTCATGATGGATTTTGATGACCAATCAAAAATATAAATTCATATACAATTTTTCATGAAGAATAATTTTGAATAATTGATATGTAGGAAATATCATACTTAGTATTTACTATGTACATATATGTTCATAAACTAAAAAATATGGCCAACCATAGCCACCTATGTAGGCCATCCCAAGAACATATGGGAGAAAGGATCGGCCATATGGGAGACAACCCATAAGAAATTCCATGGTAGTATAATGTGAATTTAATAGCACCTGTAATGTGCATGGAATGAGAATGGGAGGACATTATGTTGCATAGCACCTGTAAGAGTTCATATGGATCATGAAAGTGTGAGGTTATTCCTATTTGGGAATGGTGTGCATGTGTAATGGGTGATGAAACCCATAATCATCTCCATCCACCAATGATATGGAGAAACTTATTAAGAGGTCATCCACTAAGATGAAAAATGATTTGGGATAGGATCTGAACACAAACACTATTTCTTTGTTAAACAATAAGTAAATAAAATAATTCATATAATGTCCACTAATCTGACAATCCACTACTATCACATACATTTTCTTCAACCACTCGAGGCCCTCTATATTGACCATCTATGGAAGTAATAAATGATCTTGTTCATGGTAGCTGGTGACTATCTCCATTGATAAACCTAAAGGGAAGAAAAAATTATTTATCACCAGAATCCATGCATGTAACATCATCTTGCATGAATTCTATTATTCAAATAACACAGTACTGATGAGATCAAAAAAAATAAAATACAGTGTGAAATACATTTAAATTTAACAATTCATGTGATATTCTTTTACAATCATGAGAATTATCTCATGAAGGAAGAATCTATGAAATTACACAATGATTCTCATCATCATTAAAATATAAGGAAACTCACATGGAGTTTAAAATTATATTATTTTTAAATATTTAATGATTCTGAGACTCATAACTATTTTTGAACAAGGTAAAAAACTTTGGATTTATGTCAGGGAAGTAAAACCATAATCTATTCAAATATGAGAATAATGGTTTTATGCATGTCTCAGTTGTAGAAAGAATAGATCCCACGTGATCTTAAGCTAACATGAAGAAGGAACAGTTTTTTTACCCTTTCTAATTCGAAGGAACCATGAGTGTTACACAAAAAAGATAATAATAATATTTTGTATTTACATGATGAAATTACTCAATCAAGAATTAGTGAATCATCCCTTACTTTCATGGAAGGATAGATCCATGCACATCATGTGAGAATAACAAACCGCCTACATATAATTTCATATGAAAAAAAGAAGGTTTCAATGCTTTTTTTTGGAATAAGACAACGATTCAAATAATTACATGAATTAGAGTGAGGCATAATGTGATAATCCATGGGAAGGATATGAGATGATGGCACTGGACACACACTGACATGAGGATAATATAATAGGAGATATTTTTTATACACTATATCCTCTACATAAAGGATATGAACTATACTATATCCATGAATGTATTAAACATTACATTAAGTATTACATAATAGTGCACAAAAAATACATTGAAAATTTATGCCTTTGTGCATTTCACCTTGAATAATGGAGGGTTGAAGTACTCTATGCATAATATACATTGTACATGCATGAGATATTAATGAGATTCCAAGCATGTCAAATAATACATGATTTAATGAAGATGTCATAAGGAATTTTACACTGTAGACTGATATCTTATACTATTTTTCCAACACCAAAGACAAAAGAAGAGTTTGTGATGAAGTAGGAATTTGTTATTTTTATTTGGGATAGGTATTTCAAATATTATATTCCATAATTATATTCACATTATTTTAACCAAATAGGAAGATCAGAAGCATCCAAATTTATTGGTTTGTAATCCGAGACATCCCATTGATTTTTTAATATGAGGAAGACCTTATGATATATTCATATTTAGGAATTTTTCATATTATTTGAATTTTATGATAATAATTGTCATATAGCAGTGGTCACATCAGAAGGGTAGGTCAACATCCTACATCTTTTTCTTCAAATAAAAAGGTTTCATTGTACATGGTTGGTACTAGAAGACATGTTCAAGTCCATTCCAACACATATTATTTTATTTTTGATAAAAATAGAATTTTTGTTCTTGGGATAATCATCTTAGTACACTTGGGATAGAGTCATCCACATTAAAGGTGAACCTCATTAATAAACATTGGTTTCCATTGTGTATTACTAATTTATGTGCATGTTTTCTTATTATATTTTAATAATAATATAGAAACATTAATTGAAAAGGTGATAGTGGTATTAAAGTAATTAATTTTAAATGTGTTAAAAATTAATTCAACACCGATTTACCGCCTCTTAGTTTGGTCATCCCAATCATAACCCTAATTATTTGTATCTGAGGGATAGGTCACCCCTATGTCTAGATTATAATTTTATGTTCTTTTATGATATAAATTCATTTCATGATTCAAAATGGAATGAAAACAGGATGAGTTGAATCAATTTCTGAGCAGCACTATATCTCATTAAAGATATCGAAAAACCAAAATATGAATGAGTTGAAGAAGATGAAGAAGTTTTACCTATTGTCAAAAGAGTAATATGTTTCATGTAATCTAAACAAGGAAGTCAAATCAAGCATGTAAGGTTAAGAACATATATATTATTCTATAACTGAAGATATGCACAATAGTTCTACCTCAAAGGGATAAAGGGACTCATGTGATCCTAAGGTATGTTTTAATTCTGGTTTAAATTTTCCAAAAATGATCCAAGAACTATAGGAAGTGATAATTTGATAGTTGATTTTTAAATTGGTGAATTAATTTATTTACTTTATGGACTTTCCAAATAGAATCTTTCTTATATATATGGGATATTTAAAAGTACGTAGAATTTAATCACCTTTATTGAGGATGATTATAAGGAAATAGATAATAATTTTAATAACAAGTTCAAAACATTTAAAAATGTATCAAAACAAGAGTCACTAAAGTAGAACATGGGGAGAATAAATGAAGTTACTTGAGAATTGAAAAAGAGTTTCTCAACACAATCCAAGAGAAGGATGTTTCCACTAATGAATTTGAGAGGAAGATACATGTATTAGAAGAAAATATGAAAAAAAACATTGAGGCTAATAATACACAAGTGGATATTAAATCTAAGAGAATCAAGGAACATGACTCACTATTTAGAAAAATTTTAAACTATATGAAGTGGATGCTGAAACTTTTAGGACATTTTATAAAAATATAATGAAATATACTAAAGATAATATCAATTAAATAACTATGAGATTTCATATATTTGAGATCAATTTATCCAACCTTTAAAACACTCGTATTGAAAATTCACAATCAATGAAGTATGTGGTCGATTATATACATTGTGAATTAGAGGATTCTGTATAAAAATCCCTCATTCATATATAAATAAAATCATTGCATATATTAATGACTTCTCTCATGAATCTGTGAAGAATATGGTATCATTAATATCTCAATGTAATAATTTTTCTAAATATTTTTCAACAAAAATTTAATGTTAAAATAATAATTTTATAAAAATATGAATGAGGAGAAATAATGATGAGCCTACCATAATATCCATGGTGGATCAAAGAAGATGTGTGTATATTTGTTCCCTAATTAGAACATAACATGTGGTGATGAATACCGATAATAAGTAAGCTTAATATGATGAAAATTCAAAATGGAAAGCATATTTAAATATATATATATATATGTGTGTGTGTGTGTGTGTGTGTTTTAGGGTAAATGTTAGTGCTACAATAGATTAAACCATTTTTTATCAGATTTTAGGTATAATACCTTAAATTAATGGGAAAAAAATAAGTATATGATTATGGGGAGAATGATGGTGAAGATACAACAAATCCAAAACAAAAAAAAAATCATTCTACCTGAAATAGATTTGATGCGGTTAAGGATAACTATGATGTTGGTAGAGGTGTTGGTTGTATAAGTTATCCATGTATATCTCTACATGTATCAATAAAAATTTATATTTTAAGAGCATAAAATATTAAGGAATAAACTTATTTATAAATTAGAATAAATTCATAAAATAAATTAAACACATAAAGTTTCAGAAGAAGTAATCCTTAGACACATTACACAGGAAAATTAAGAATCAAAATATATTCAAGATGATTCTCAAGAAGAGTGTGCCATCTATGTAGAATGGGGTGAAGGAATTCGATCAAGTGAATCCATGTGGAATCCGCAAATAAGTTTTCAATACTACCAAATACATTCTAGTTTTTAGCCATTAGACATGGATAGGGAAGAAAATTTGTATAAACACAAGAAATGTCCTCTAAAAATGAAAAAATAATATTTGAAATGAAGAAGATAACTTTCATGAGAGTTTTTAATCTGATGAAAACACTTTTGTTAGAGAATATATGTGTGTAAGGTGAAATAATCCTAGAGATATCTATAATATGGGTTTTTTCGTAACATCATCTCAAGAATAAATACTAAAAAGAATTATAATGAACCAAGTGATGAATTTTCTATGTTGGATAATTTATATAAGAAGAATCTACACAATGAAATTGAAAAAACTAATGTATCCATGATCTGAAATTCCAAATTAAATTTGAGAAACAAATGTGTAAGTATAAATAATCTAAAAACTTGGCTAAAAAATCCTCTTACCCTTTCTGTTCAAATTAAAGAGAAAAGAAGTTCCACCTTATTCTCTTATACATTTTTTTATCATTAATTTTAGGGAACTGAAAGTGGTGAAATTTCTCCTAGATAAATGAGGTGAAGATTATATTTATATATATATAATATGGAGTATTCATTTCAAGTTTTATAGAAGTAATAATTTGGTATTTTTTTATCTAAAAATATCTTAATGATTATATTTTTCAAAATATTAGAGATCAAAATTGATGAAGATGATCAAGCTATTAAATTTGATTAATGAATTTAAATTCATCATCATGTATGTGACCATATAAATTAATTTTCACATCCATTGGAAATTAGAGGACCAACTATTGGTAGGATCTATCTTGAAGAAGTGAAGTTTGAGATGATCCCTTGAGGGGGGGTATCTAAAGAAGATTATAGAGTCGTATATTCCATCAAAAACTAACATCTACAGATGTTACATTCTTAAGAATTCATTGATGTGGTATATTGGTTCATTATCCTATCTTTATTCACAAAAATAAATAAAAATATGATTTTAAAGGGGACAACATAAATGATTAAATTAAATGAATAATATATTTTTGAATATATTCCAAGACTATATTCAAGAACATAACCTGTCCAGTATACTTGAATGAATATAATATATCTTTTAAGATGAGTGTAGTGATTTCATGTTTAATGTTTCTTAAGTATATTTTTTACAACAATTTGGATCATACAAGTTCCACTTAAAATGTAAGAATTGGTATCAACCAATTACTATCATCCTAGAAATAGTCAAACTGTCCCTGAGGAAAGAGGAAAGTAGTGATATATAAGTAGATAGCAAATTCTGAATTGGAAATTGATGACATTTATGTCTAAATTGGACCATCTTGTTTTCTAAATTGGTTCATCCCATGTATAATTATAGTTTCATAATTTCTTTCATATTTCATAAGATGGAAATGATAACATCCTCTCTCAAGTACTTTTCATTTGTCATCAATAAGGGAAAGAATAAAATAATTATGTCAATGAGTAATGAGGATAAAAGAAAGAAATTATATTTAAAATTTTAATATAAACATTGATATAAATATGACAAGGATAAATGGGGAGAAAACAAATAAATGATGTGTAAAAATTGAATGAATATGTTGACATGAAACTTTCAGTTGGTATTTATAAAAATAAAAAGTGGGATATAAGATCCTACTTTTTGTTCATTTCGTATTTTTTCAATGAGTTTATTAATATGAACTCAAGAAGAAGAATATTTTGTAAGTCCATTGGAATTCCTATTAATTTTTGTTGATGATTTAAATGAGGTTCTCAACTAACTATGTAAACTGATTTGAGTCTTACATTCTAAAGATTAAATGTTTATTGAAGACGTTTTATGAGTTTTTTTATAGCCAAAGGATGTTCATAGAAGATATATTTTTCTGGAAAAGAAACAATTAAATACATGAACATTATCTACTATAATAAAGAATACATATCCATCTAATGGTGTATCTTTATTGTATGAAGTCTAAGGAAGATGAGAAAGATCATACAAATATTTATTTGCATGAATATTTTATAAAGACCATAAAAATGTTAATATTCATGAAGAATTTTAAAGACCCTGAAAAAATATAAAAATATATATACTCTTTCATGAAGAATAATTTTGAATAATATTATCTTGTTAATATCATAATTAGTAATTACAATATACATATATGGTTTCTTACTAAAAAATGGGGCCAACTGTTTCCACTAAAGGTAGCCAGCTTAACCATGTATTGGATCAAGGGTCAACCACATGGGATCCAGCCTAAACTAGAATCCAATGTGGCATACTGACACTTGCATAGCACCCAAAATGTGCATGGTATAGAAATGGTAGAACTATGGGGCTCATATCACCCTTAGTGATCCCCATAGACCTTGAAAGTGTGACGCATAACCAATGTTTGTGTGGTGTAATTGTGTAATGGGTGAAAACCCCCATAGAATAATTTACCACCAATGACATGTAGAAACTTGTTAAGAGACCGTCTACTAAAGCACAAAATAATGTGGGACAATATTCGAACTCAGACACTCTTCCCATGCTAAAAACAAACATAAATTAGATCATTCATCCAATATCCATTGATCTTATGATCAACTGAGCTCCCACACTTCATCTTCAACCTCTTGAGGCCCTTGATTTTGACCATCTTTGGATGAGGGAACCAAAAAAGCCCATAGTATCTAAAATCCATATCTACTAAACAAAACTGAAGTGAAAATGACATGAATGATCACCCCAATCCATGCATGTAACATTTTCATTCTTGCATGTCATTATTCAAGGAAAATGATACCAACTAATATAAAAATGAATATATAGTGTGGTTTATGATTAAATATCTATATAAATGTGATATTATTGGATTAATTTTATAATTCTCTCATGAAGGAAGAAGATACACAATTACACTCTGATTCTCAGTGTCATCAAATGATAAGGAAATTTTTTTGGATTTTAATATATGAAAATCTTCAATAATATTACAACTCTATGAGACATTCCACCATTTGAATATGATGAATAAAACTTGGGATTTTTGAATATAAAAACATTGATCAAATATAGATAACCTCATACATAAATAGATAAATACTAATTTTGAGAGACCGATTGAAATTAAATGAGAGATATCATTTTTCCTCTTAAAAACATAGCACTGGTTGAATCTTTCACACATACCTCTTTATAAAGAGAAACTGTGATCCACTCCACTATGCCATGGAAGGTTTGACACATGTATCTTTTTTTTGAATATTAGATCCCTAAGGATATTAATTTTATGTGAATAATGAATCTTTTTTTGTCGTTGACTATTCGAAGGACTCTCAAGGGTTACATAAACAATTGGATAATTCTATTTGTATATTTACAAAAAGTGAGTATTGACTCAAGAATTAATGAAGAATCTATTAGTTTTGCGTAAGGATAGATCCACATACATCTTGCAAGAAGAAAGAACCATGTACCTGCTATTATGTATGTGAAAAATAATTTTTTTTGAGACTAAGTTTCAAGAATAAGACAGTGATAGACATACATATGTGAAAAAGAATGATACATTGTGTGATCTTTCCTAATAGAGGATATTATGTGAAAGTAGTGTGAATACACTAAAACTCAGCTAAGATAATAGGATATATCATGAATACACAATATCTTATACATAAATGCAATAAAGTTGAGTATATACTTTCATATATTAAACATTTTAGGGTGGAATATATAACAATACTCGCACCATAAATTACATTTAACATTTGGTCCTTTTTTTGTTTCACTAAGAAGAAAGAAGGTTTGAAGTACTCCATGAACTTTATACATTGTATATGAATAATATATTGATGAGATTACATATATTTAATATACTACAGGAGTGAAAGAAAAAAAATCCATAATCGAACACTATACTATGATATATTATATTTTTAATCATAGACCAAAGGAAGGAGAAGAGTCTGTTAAAAAATTGGAATTTCTTATTATTATTTGTGTCAGTGATTTCTAATATTTCATTCTACAACTATATTTATATCATTTTGAATAAACAAGATGAATAGTGGCAACCAACTTGACTACTACATAATCAGATTTATCCCACTGGTTGCTGAATTCTTGGAATCTCAAATGAGAGATACAAGTTAATGAAGTTGATCATTTATTTAGAGTATTGAATAAGACTTGTGATATATTAGTGATCACTTTGTAAGGGGAAAGTTGGCGTCCTATATCTTGTGCTTAAAATAAAATTCTTGCATTGTTCATTGTTGTTTCTAGAATATGTGTTCAATTCCATTCTCTTTCTCTTGATTTTCTTGATAATAAAAGATAGTTTGTGGGGGGGGGGATGATAACTGCAGTATATTAGGGATGTAGTCATCCATATTAGAGTTAAAAATCATAAAAAATCTTTGTTTCCAATTATGATTTAATGATTTATGATCATGTTTTCTTAAAAAAAGGTGAAGAAGAATAGAAAACCTTTAACTGAATAAGTGACATTAGAATTAAATGGATAAATATTTAAAGTTGTAAAAAGTCTTCCTAGACTGGTTCACCTCCCCCCCCCCCCCTCGGTATAGTTATCTCAATAGTGATCCAAAAACTTAACACCTCCAAATATTATTTACACCCACAAAAGTTTAGGTTGAGTTGTTTGGGAACCTACATTAGGAATCATGTCTTCCCTTATGGAGCAATTGTGGTTCAAGGTCCTCCTAGTAGGAACATCATCAAGGATAATATTCATAGGGTAAACCCATTCATTTAATCATAACATAAACATGAAATTTAAGAGGAATTAAATGAGTCATTCTTTTAAGTATGGAACATTTTATATATTGGGGAAAAATGTTGAGCTAACCTATTTTAACTATCCTCTCCAATAGTGGCCACCATTATTCTTTATTTTCATCTATTGTTTTGTTTTTGTTTTTTTTTATTTTTAGTTGAGATAAAATCATCAAGTTTCCACGATGTTATATTATTATCATGTGAGATATTTTTTATCCCAATAAATTATACGATTTATAATTAAATAACATGTAATATAGAGTTTATACCCATTGTTCAATCATCCATGAGGATTTTGTTTCTGGTATGGATATCAAATGATTAATTTATCCTTTATCAATCCTCAACTTCAAACCACTTAATTTCTCATTGTGTGTGATTGAGGTATATGTCATCCTCAGATGAGGGGAGGGAAATGAAAATAGAATATATTTTAAGAAATTTTTATAGGCTTCAATAAAAAAAATTATTTTATTATACTCTCTCGTGATAATATACATTGTAGAAATTAAACTAAATATAAAATAATTATTCAAGAACTTATATCAATATTTAAAAATATTGATTTTCATTAGCATAAATTTTTGTAAGTGTGATTTTCTTATGTGATTTATCGGATTTTATATCTTCATATGATTAATCAACAAATCTTAATGAATGTGCTCTGGAATTTAGGGTGTGTGCTTGTTTTCTTTGGGTCATTTTATTTTTTTATGGATATCATGATCATTTTATGTTTGATTTATTTAAAAAAATGGACAATGTAGAGTAATGGATTAACCTAATGTTTGATGTCTGAAAAATAGTGATAATTACTTCACATTTTTCATAACCAAATTTAGAGTTTTCATCTTTATTGATGATATGTTTAATAGCTATTTGTGTGCTAATAGAGAGTTGAGGATATTGAAATTAATGTGTTTTTTACTAAACATATAATTTTCATCTATATTAATATAAATAAACTCAAAGTTCCAATATAAAAAATATAAAAATTGGAAATCCATATTTTTAATAAAATGTGTTTCTAAAATTTCACTTTTGACTTTTACGCCTTGAAGAAAAATAAACCCTCATGTATTTTCTGATGAAAAATAAATCATTAAATATAATTGGGATTTAATTAAAGGTGATAATAAACATGAAGAAATAAATGGTCTTGTAAATGGTATATTTATGTGTACTTTGATTTATTTTAAATGTTTTTATAAGATACAGTGTTGTTTAATGTATGTTATTAGTGGAAAATATTTAAAGTGAAAATGTTTTAGGAGTTGGGAATTGAATTTTCATCTTTGTGAGCTAGATATTTTTAGAGAAATAGAAAATATAATATTATGGGTTTTATTATCCACTAAAACTGGAGAATTTTAATTATATTTATCTATCTTCATGGGATTCATTTTACATAAAAATTTATTTTAAAATATTTTTCAATTTAAATTTCGTTTTTGTAACACCCTGTGATTTTAAAAGAGAAACATCATGTTCGATATCATGTATGACACATAACAAAAATATTATAATATAATTTAACACGCATATACCATATGATATGTTTACTCTTAAATAAATTAAATCTCTTCTATAACTTTGGATTCACACAACACTAGGTTTAAATTAAATGTGCTACTCTATTCCAATATCACCATTTAAACATGACTACTATAACCTAGAAGTTAAATTAGTGGTTATGAATAGGAATATGTAAATCATGAAAATTATATGTTTTATATATGTATAAAATAAATATTATTATTATATATTTATTAGAAATAAAATAATAATCATTTTAATGAAAATAAATGTTTTCTAAAAAAATTATTTTTCTAAAATGTGGTTTAGTGGTAATTTACACACATAATTTGAAACAAACTTTTAAACCATATTTTGAAATTTTAATTTGAAAATAAAATTTATTTTTTAAAATATTCTAATAAAAATTATCTTTGGGTAAAATGTTGAGAATTATGTCAAAATATTAATTTTTTAATAAATAGAGAAAAATATTGATTTTTATTGAAAATTTTATTTTATTTTAAATTATGTAGAAATATAAATTATATTTTAAATGGATTTATAAAGTAAAACTACTTCATTTATATTAAAATTTAACTGATTCTTTTTATTTGAATCAATATTAGATTATGTTTTTATAAAAAAACTTTTAAATCTTTTGAATGTTTTTCCAATGTAAAACCATTTTTTGACATGCCAATGAGTTTAAATTTATATTGGATTCTGCAACTTCCAAGAATTAAATTTGAAAAAATGGATGAAATGTTCATAAAAAGAAAATTTTATATTATATAATAAGTTCAATATATTTTTTTACAATAATTAATAGTGAAAATAGTAACAATTAATTACAATAGTTACAATTAAAATGGGTTGATTCTGGGTTAAAGTAAAAAAGTTAAGGTTGGTATTTTCACTAAGACTTCTCTAAATAATGTTGTATGGAAATATTTCAATATCCTAATAATTAATATATGGATGTTTTAAATCCTTTTTCTTGTGAATTACCTTATCATTTAGGATTATTTTTTGAAATTTTCAAGTAGTTTCCAAATAGTCTCATTTTCCAATCTATTGAATGGAAATCCCTCCCCGAAATTATTCACACCTATAAAGACATATTTCTCAACTCACATATACCAAAATATATCAAAAACATCCTTACACACATTCTATATATTCTTTTCATCCCAAAATATCAGCCCTACTTCCCTTGATAAGAGATCCAAAGGAGGTTTCTCTAAGAGTAGAAAATTGTACTCACTAAGCTCATTCATTTAAAGACATAATTTATTTATTAACACATAGAATATAATAACACATTTATATGAAATATAATAATATTTTATTATATTTATGTAATAAAATTTATCCATCTATGCTTCCATCAAATGGGAAATGAAATTGTTGACCGTTTGTACTACGGACTACAACCACACAAACTGATGTGACTTATTTTCCATAAACACCTATCATGGTTTTATATAATGTTTATTTACTCTATATAAATAATATTTATGATATAATTATACTAATGGTAATATAATATGACATATACCTTCTTATTTTACATTCTATTTAAAATATGATAACACTGCTCTTATGTATCCTGTACTACCACCTCACGAAGTGATGTGATTCATTTTTCAAATAAAATTTACATGGAAAGTAATATGGATAAATTAAATAAATATATGTTATATATATGATTATATATGAATAATTTATATTTAATATATCAGACACTTCCTTACCCTTTATCCCTTTAAGGGAGTGATATTGTCACTCGTGCGTACGTACGAACTACCGTATCCACAAAGTGATGTGATTCATTTTCTATCTTCAGTTTTCAAGAATGGTTCTAAGGATGTATCTAAAGAAAAAACAATATTTATGAAATTAACATAATTATGGAGATTATGGATATATATCCTATTAAAAATAATTGAACCTTTCATGACAAAACACACAAGAGAAAAAAAAGTTAATTAACACCTGAAACACTGAAAATAATGAAATGTTATTAACAAATATGTGGTAAAATGTAATAATTAAATCATATATAGTATGAAATATTTTAGTCTGGTCATATTATATATTTATATTAAATTTATATTTATTATACAGGAGGTATGAACAAGTATGAAATAAATTGGATTTGAGCTAATGATTTATCATCTCTGTTTTACTTCTGTGAGACATATGTCATATTCAACACTTATTGTAACACCAAAAGATTTTATTGTATGTATACTTTTAAATTTAGTATCTTTTATATCTTAAATTTCCAAAAACACTCAATATAAAAAAAATATAAATATTATTATTTAAATTTTATCATTATAACCTAGCCATTAGAATAGCAGGTATGAGCAGAAATAACATAATTATAAAAATATATGTTTACACATGTATATATATATTAATGAAATACATATAAAAAATATTTAATATAAGGTTTAAAATTCTTCTTATGTATTTTATAGAAATGATATTAAAAAATAAATCCACTTCTATTCATAAAAAAATTATTTTTCTAAAACGCAGTTTTGCCACATTTTAATGAAAGACTTGTTTTGATACAAAATTTTTACATGTTTATAAATTGTATTGAGAAAATAATTTTATTATATAAAATATTGATATCAGAATTTACTTTGGATGAATATTCTTTATTTTTCTGATAAGTTACATTTATTTATGAATAGTGAAAAATACTACATTTTTATTGAAAACTGAATTATCATCTAAATAATTTATAATGTCAAATTATATTTTAAATTGGTTTTATTGTAAAATTAGATAAATTTTATATACATTAATCTAATTATGTTCATTGGAATATTTTTTATGTTTAATTTTAATATAAAAATATTCTATACTTTTGAACATTTTCACTTTAAAAGTCAGATTTCATGCCCAAACTATGGGATTAATTTTAAATTAATTTGAGCCACTTATATGTATTTTATTTATAAAAATAGATTCCATATTTTTAATGAGAAGTTAAAATTTTAGTAAATATTTCCTTTTTATTTTTGGACAATATAATTAGTAAAATTAGTAATATTTATTACCATGGTTGAGGGTTAATCGGGTGTTTCGTGGTTTCGGTTTTCAACCTCGAAACACCCAACGGATCTGTATCCAATGATGGATGGACCTAATTTCCAAAGGAAGGAGTTCGCTGGATGGTCTGACCAGCGACTCTTAATAACTCACATTGGTCGATAGGATGGGAAGTCGGGCTCATCGCGCCCTTTTTTGGGGGGAAATTATTGCATGTTTCGGGACTCTCTTATAGATTTAAGATGTATTCATATGTTCGCTAATCTTTGGTTTTTATACACAAACATAGTATCCAAGGATTTAACCCTGGTGGGAAATGGTCAACTGGACTCAAGGGTTCAGAATCATTTATTCCTGAGGATTACCATCCCTCATTGGATTAATGACCCCGAAGAGTCGAAACTCGCTTGAGGAGGCACTAGGAGTGGCGTAGTGAACTGATGCGAGGATAGTCAGATCGACCGGTTGTTGGGCTTGAACCTCTTAGAGGATTCCTACGTACCCTTCCTAGGAGGTAGGGATCAAATTTCACATAGTTCTCATATGTGTCGGAGAACCGATGTGAATATGGATCAGGGGTCCAACGGGTAGTGGGCTTGAACCTCATGGAGGCTTCCTACATATCGTTGTGGTGGGGAATCAATGTCCTCGTAGTTTGTATATACAGTTTAACATCATACTGGACAGGGAATATAGTTTAACATCATGTTGGATGAGGGTGGAACTCGATGTGAAGAAACGACCGAGTGGTGGGCTTGAACCTCGTGGAGGCTTCCTACGTACCACGCCATGACATGGATCAAAGTCCTTATAGTTCTCTTAGTGGGTCTTACACTCTGAGGAGGCCCAGAGCGATTGATTGGGCCTTACACTCTGAGGAGGCCCATGAGAGGATGTCATGGTTGATTTTTACTCTAAGCCTACGTGATTCATGCTCAGTGTGAGAAACAAGAGGCAGCAGGTACCAGAGGATCATGTCGTGAAAGGTGCGTCCGTGAGAAGTGGTGTGGGGCTTACGCATGGAGCGGCCCATAAAGTCGGGGCTTACTCCTAGGTGGATTCCCATACGAATGGATTGGGGCTTACACTCTGAGGAGGCCCATGAGACAAAGCACAATGGGAGAGGGAAAGGGGGTGCTTCTGTGCCCATATCCTCTCTTGTAGTACATGAGGGATTCCTTCTTATGGGTATTTTACCACCCCCGAAGATCCCTGAACAAGTGGAGGGGCAGAAAAGGGGTTCTCGAGATCAGACTCTGAATTACCGTGGGAATGTGAACCCAGTAATTCTTCAGGAATCTGTCCAGGGGTCGGGGAAACCCCTTCACCTATACCTACCGTGGGTATGTAAACTCAAAGTGGCATTCTAATGCGCCTGAGGGTCACACCATGCATATCCGGTGGCTCTGGTGGAGGCCTCGGCTCGGGGCCAATGAATAGGGTGATGAGGGAGTCACGGAGGATCAGGCCATATTGGAAGGATTTTATTTGTCTTGGGGAATGGGAACTACGAAGGCTCTGATTGGCCACACGTATGAAGGAGTGGTGGCGCCCCTCGTGTAAGAATGTGCTACGCGGTTGGAGAAGCCGTCCGTGAACCGGGGTGGTCTGCGGACTGAGGGGAATCCCGCGAACCAGGGTGGTTCGTGGTCTGTCAAGCATCCCACGAACTAGGGTGGTTCGCGGCTTCGGGTTTGGCCCGCGTCCCAGGGGGTATGCGGCGGGGTCCTCACGAGCAGCAGCGGCCAAGGGCAGTGCCGATCGGGGGTTCGTCGGTCGAGGCTTCACCCACGTAGAAGGGTTCTATGCGGTGTGGTGGATCATAAAAGAGGCATAAACTCCCTACTCCATGGGGAGTGAATCCGCGGTGGGGCTATGGTTCGCGATCATCTCTTTTTACGTTATTTTGAGTTTGCGGTTCACCAAATTATTATGCATTTTCGGGTTCCTTATTAGTTCATTCCCAGGTTTATACCTGCTCTAGTCCGCGAACTGGAACTTCGCTGTTTGTGAAATCCTAATCCTTCCTTAGAAATCCTTCCTCCTGAATCTGATCACTCTTCCCTTCCTCTGCCTTTGAATCGTCCGAATCCAAATTCTGAATCCCTTTTCCCTTCCCCCTCGGTCTCCTTTTATAGAGTGGGGAAAGAGATGTATCTGTGGCCACGCGGCACCTTTTGCGGAGGCCTGTGACCGAAAACCCGGTTTACGGCTGACTTGGTCAATCCGCGATTCATGGTGGGTATTGAGCGTTTCTCCTCCATAAACCAAACTCGGGGAGTGCTTCGCGGCCGCGGAGGGTTCCGCCTCCGTTCCGTGAACGACAGCGGATGCGGTTTGAACCGGTCGACGCGGTCTGCGGTTGGGGCAGTTCATGACGGTGGATCGGACCGGCGCACATCCTGCCTCGCGACCGTGAAGCATCTCCGCCTCCATTTCGTGAACGATGACAATTCGTGGAGGGGGCACTTCTCGGGGCCTGGCCATGCCGCATTTTCATGGGACCAGTCTGCGGACTGGTTTTTCTTATGTCCCTTCTTTGAATTTTCTCCATTATTCTCCCCAATTCTTTGGGGAATTTGGGTAGAATCTCCTTTGCGGATTTTTCAGGACCCTACAAATGCCCCCCATCAGAATGGGGTCCGATTAGAATGAAGAGGAAGCCATTCCAATGTAGAGTGGTCCTGAAACTGAGATGGTTTTCTGTAGAAAAGTGGGCCCGGTAGGGGACTACGCCTATAAATACGGGGGGCCCTTCATTTTTCCTTTACCGAATTCTTCGTGAAACCAGGGCTCCCTCGCATCCGCTTGCTCATTCTTTCACGAAGTTCCTCTTCTGCGAATCGGCTGTGACTTCTGCGAACCATTTATCTTTCGCGGTCGCCTTCACCCGCGAACCAATTTCCTAACCACGAATCATTACACTTAATTAATTAGAAAGTAAGTCATGATGTTCTACGGAGGAACTTGCTTCGCGATGTGTATGCTTCGTGGTTTCGATGCTCCGTGGACTAAAATCTATTGAACTTTAAAAGTTTCTGAGTCTTCTGAACTTAATCACTTAAATTCGATATTGAAATTCTGTGGAGCAACTTGGTTCGCGGTTTCCTTTCCAACGCTTCATGGGCCAGGGTTTCGCGGATTGATTTCGTGAAGGGCTGGTTTGCGGGATGTTGTCATCACGAACCATTCTTCACGGCCTCCTTGAAGGCTTTTCAAGGCCTTTTCCATACAGCTGGTATTTCTATCTAGATTTTATTATTCCAAATTTACCATTTTCCTGGTCTTTATAATGCAGGGAGAAAATATGGTTCCCCCTTTCCCTGCACCTAGGCCTGCTGTCGAGCCCCTCTCAATTGGCTCAGGGAGACGTTTAGCTATGATTCACAGAGTGGATAACATCCAAGAGGACCCTAGTCGGTCCATCATTCCTGATGATGGCATCTTGAAATATTTTCTCCCTCTTGAGCTCGTGGATTACCCATTATCAAATCGTCTTACGCTTCATGGATTCGGTCTTCAAGACGATGTCCCTATTCCCCCCACTTTCTCAGGTCTTCCTTCTCCTTTCGTAGAAGTGTCGTCCATGTATATTCAAGCGAACCTTACCCAATCGGGGGAGATAGTTTCTGAATCTGGCTGAAAGGAAACCTTTATTTTGAGAGGCTCTGTTTGGACCCAAAGTGATCATCATGTCCACAACTTTTCTCAGGAAGCTATTTCTAAGAGCTACCCCTCTATTATCAACCTTGCTCGAATATATCCCGATGCGGGGTGGATTTCTAGGTGGGATCTTTGTTCTGGTGGGATCTTTTCAAATGACTAGGCCTTGGAATTCTGGTTCCATCATCACTGCCGGGAGTCTCTTGAATTACTGGAAGCAGTCAATTTATACTCTGCAGTGTGGGTGTCCCAGTTTGTTATTTACCTGCCATCCTTGGTCCAGCCAAAACTACTCGGTTGCTGGTGTTCAAGCACTAATACTTTCCACCTTGCCCATGGTGAAGTTGGTATTAGTCTGTGGGATATCCATAAATTGGGAGGACTTCTGATTATCGGTGAAATGTATGATGAATTTCTGCCTTCTCCTGACACTTGGGACGACGTCGAACAAGTGCCTTTATTGGCAAGAGAATTGTTGGTTATGGCGAAGAAATCACTGGGTCAAGCCTTGCGTTCCCACTCTCTTATTCCCTATAGTACCTGGATAGGGTTATTTATGAACACCGTTGGTCCTATACCAAAGATCAAGCACCCCAAAACCCATCCTTCTCAACAGTCACGAACCTCCCCAGGTTCCTACTGGGCAGTTCTGGAGGCAGGCGACTACCCTTCATCGGGTTACGAGGTGTGCCCCGGTGTGCCAACTATGCTCCGGCTGGCGGGTTTGTTTGCTATGTTCCTGAGCGGGTGGCTATTCCCTTCTTGGGATATTAATCCTGGCGTCTGGGCTTGCACCCTGGTGATGGTAGCTGAGCTATCATAGGGCCACCTGGTGAATTTGGTTGTGCCCACATTGGCTCGTATTTATGAACTGCTGGGTCACATGCAGAAGGGCGAGCCACCCTTCCGTCTGAGAGAGCCATTTCATTTTTTGTATTAGTGGGTAGTGGATCATTGTCACTGCTATGAGTTTCTACACAATACGGTCATCCTTCTTCCTACTTTTTGGCCTACACTACTTGATATAGCCGGAGTTCGCTTGAAATCCCTCAACTCTGATGAAGTCATCGAGCTTTTGAGTGACTTCTCCCAGTTTTCTTTCACTCCCTACCCCACCCCTTCTAGAGTCTTAGTTGACAACCGTCGGGGGAGCCTAGAGGAGCGTTCTTACATGATCTCTCTGTGGGATGGATTCCTGTTCGCGTGGATCGACAGGGTTTTTTTGTGCGAGTTGTACGTCCCGTATCGTTTTTCTCACCAGTTTGGGTGCATGCAAGTCCATGTTTCCCTTCCACCTCCTCAGGATCAAGGACTACACATGACCATTCTTCGTCAATGGAGGCTAATGTTGACACGAGAGGGATCGGATGCAAGCATTCCTCTGCCTGTTGTGGGGGCGGTCGCCGGCCTTTCCATGGAGTATGAAAAAGCGTGGGCAAAACACTACCCCGATGGGATCCTAGGGAAAGCCATCCGGAAGGTTCCTAAATCAGGAGGTATTGTGGCTGTTACGTCCACCGCACCTTCCTCATCATCTCTCAGGGAGGATTGACTGATGGCTCGTCGATTAAAGTGACTCAAAGAATTCCCCCCCCCCCAGTCCTGTGGGGGCCGAAGTTCAGACGGGTTCATCCTTGTTAGACGTGGATGAGGACGACCTTTTGATTCTGGGTCCCAGTGAGGCAATCCCAGAAGTTTTACTAGTTGATACCAGGCTTAGAAACTTGATCCCCAAGCCTGAACAGGGGTTAGAGTCTCCATACTTTCCAGTTTCGGAACCAACTTCTAGCGAGAACATGCCTGCACTAGTGGCAATGCCATATTTCGTTCCATTGCTATCCAGTGAGGATACTAAGAATCCTCATGTCATGGAATACCACCAGGTAGTGCGCAGGTGGTCCTGGCCTCGGATTTGGGAGATCTTTTCCGAAACTCCTCTATCTGAGATGGCAACCAAGACCGAAGCTCTTCGACAGCTCTTCATGGGTTTGGGTTTGGGTGGCTTCGACTATCGTCAGTTTCATTCTCTTGCTTTCCAAGTTGTCATGGCCCGTGAGGAAGCAGCCACTAGTGAACAAAAACTCGATCACTTTGCGGCTACCCATTGCGGGACCCAAGCCCTGGAGGAAGCCACGATATAGCTCCATTAGCTGATGGCACAGGAGGCGGCCTCTCAAGATCAGTCGGTCGTCCTATCCTCCGAGTTTCATGAATGTGAAGAACGGGAAGTGATGCTGAGGAATCGGTTGTCAGCTGTGACCGGTGGTCTTGAAGCCACCAGAAATTTGATCAACGATCTCCAAGAAATAGTGTATCATACTCGCTCGGTGGATGAGGTTGAAGCCAGGGAGAAGTCCATGTTGGAATGGTCTTGCAACAACCTCCATTGCGCGGTCGCTGATCTGGTGGAGAGAGAAAGATAGACTTCTTTGTGAAAATCAGGGCCCTGCTTGTATACTCTGTTTTGCTGACCCCCCCCCCCCCCCCCGCTGTGAGGGAGAGGCCCTAGCCTGTGGATTCCCTCCTCTTTTTCTAAGGGAGTACAATCTATGTCATTCTTTTGCTGTTGTAAAAATCTGATTGTTACTAAAACAATTGTCGCGTGAATAGCAACTCACTGAACCAGAATTAATCACAACTCAGGAAAATAGAAACCAACTTTAACTTTTTCCTGGACCATGAGATCCAGAAAGCATAGTTTGACTATTTTTGGGGTTTTGTCGAAAATCCCCACAAACTTTTTGTCTTTTATTTTTAATGCCCTAATTTTTCTTGGGCCCATGCAGTGTGGACCTAGCGGGTATAACCTGGATTTTTCTTAGGTATCCCTTTTCGGGTTTTCATCCTAACAGGCTTTGTGCCTCTTTTCATGGGCGGTTTTAAGTCTCTCCATCAAGACTATCATTACTGATGATTTCGTTCAAACATCTTTAACCAGATATGGTGGGGTGAGGTCCCCAATGGGGTTCAACTGATTAAAAGATGTCTCAATACTCTTCGGATTCATGTGGGGGGAACATGTTTAAATTAAAATGACATACAGGGCATACCTCAAGAAATGGGAGCCACATCGGTGTACAGAGGTAGGAAGAGTAGTTCCTAAGGAAGACTTTCCTTTGGTATATGGGCCAAGGGAAATCAATATGCAGAGCCACTGAGGGCATGGTATACATAGTCGTACAAAGGTTTCCTTAAGTTAATGACTATCCATTTCTGATGGCTAGGGGATTTCATGGAAGTCCGGCTCATGGAAACCATGATGGGTGGCTTGGGAAAATTATGAAAACCACCAGGGGTGGCTCAGAAGGGGAGTGTGACATATGAAAGGGATTCGGGAACATCCGTACTAATCGGGAGCATGGTCAGGAGACCACTTCCCTACACATTTAGTTAGCGTAAGGGATGGTTGAGGCTTGGCGCAGTTTAAAGTCATGCAGCTGGGACATCATTTAAAATGGAACGACTTCTCCTGGTTCTCATAAATCTTTTCAAATATGTACCACCATATTCAGGAAGGTTTGTGAAAGAGGTTGGTAAATTGTAGCTTAGAGGGTTTTCGAATCCCAGGATAGACATGGGGGCTCAGCGGCCAAGAGGCGTATGGAGGGAAGCATTGCCTATGGAAAACTTTCCTTTGGTAGATGGACCAGGGGCGATCAATATGAAGAGATGCTGAGGGCATGGTCTGAATAGTCATGCAAAGGCATCCTTAGGTCAATGATTGTATTCCTCCAATAGCCAAGAAACTTCAGGGAAGTTGAGATGTTGGACCACCAGGGGTGGCTTATGAGAGTCCGGATTTTTTTTTCTGATTACAGGGTATGGTTTATGATGAGAGGGTGCCTGGATATGGGGGAAATATCTAGACCAAACTTCCTGAGAACGGATGAAGTAATCCCTTCTCACGCGGGTGTGAGACGGTGGCTAGTGACGGTCTGACTCGTGCACTGAAGGACAGATAAAAGTCTCTATTTCTTATTGAACCCGTGGCGGGTTTGACCGTGCAGTTTAGCGTCATGTGGAAAAGACAATAAGCATTATTAAAGGATTATTTGCAGTTTATCGTCATGCAGTGAGGACGAGGGGAATTTTTCTTTCTTTGTCCAATGATGTGTAGTTTAACGTCGTGCAGTAAGGACGATTGACCGTGCAGTTTAACATCGTGCGGTGAGGACGTAATTAAAAAGGCTGATCTTGATTAGAATGTAATTGGGCCCGATTATCCTATCATTTCCAAGATTTGGAGGGGGTTTATGGTGTAAATCATGGTTCTAGGGCTTCTTGGATCAGGAGAGATATCACGGAGGCTCTGAGTCTGGTAAGCGTATGGAGCTAGGAAGAGTACCGCCTGAGGAAATCTTTCCTTTGATGGACGAGACAGGAATTATCATTATGAAGAGCCGCTGAGGGCATGGAATTCATATTCGTACAAAGGTGTCCCTGGGTCGATGACTTTCCACTTCTGATGGCCATGAATGGTTATGAATATCTGTTATTATCCAGGCCACAAATTCTATCATCGGGAAAGGAAATGTCTGAACATTTCGGGCATACTCGGCCCTGGTTGCTGTTAAATCTTAGATAGATGTATGCGCTGATTTAACTTGCTCGTGGGGGTGTGCCTTCACTCCATGCAGTTTAACATCATGCGGGAAGGATGAAGTACTCCTAGTTTATCGGTCGTAGAGCTCGGACCATTGGGTGACTATTACTGCAGTCACTCAAAGGATAACTGAGTCAATATGTTCTCATATACTTGGAACAAGGTGGGGGATGAAGGTTGTAAACTACAACTTTGAGTTTTCCCGGATCATGAGGTGTTGTGTGGGGGCTCTGAGGCCGGTAAGTGTACAGAGCAAGGAAGAGAACAACCCGAGGAAATATTGCCTTTGATGGACGAACCAGGGGATATCATTTTTCAGAGCCGCTGAGGGCAAGGTATGAATAGTCATACAAAGGTGTCCCCGGGTCGATAACTTTCCACTTCTGATGGCCATGAATGATTATGAAAATTTGAGATTTCTCACAGCGTAGAGTTCGACATATGGGGATAATGGTGTCTGAGCATACAAGAAACATCCTTACTGCAATTGTCTATCGAGTCAAAGTAGCCTAGTCTTCGCTTGATGTTTGTTGATGCAGGTCGCTATGTGAACCACCGGCGGACACACAGGCTAGCCAGATAGGGATACACTGGCATCACTTGGATGTGAAAAGGGGAATGAACTTGTAAACCACTGCTCCATAAATTTTGGATCGGGAGATGTGATATGGGGGCTCTGAGGCCGGTAGACATACGGAGCTAGGAAGAGTGTCGCCCGAGGAAATCCTTCCTTTGGTGAACCAGCCAGGGGCTATCATTATGTAGAGCCGCTGAGGGTATGGTATGCATAGTCGTACAGAGGTGTCCCCAGGTCGATGACTTTCCACTTCCGATGTCCATGAGTGGTTATGAAGATCCATAATTATCCGGGTCATGGAGTCTGATGTATGAAGAGGATGCATCCAAATGTGCAAGAAGTATCTCCATATTGTCTCGCCATGCGTCTCGGGTGGGTCACGACGAAGTCCGTGCAGTTTAACGTCATGTGGTGAGGATGAAGTCCGTGCATTTTAACATCATGTAGTAAGGGCAAGGTCCATGCAGTTTATTGTCATGCGGTGAGGACAGAGTTCATGCAGTTTATTGTCATGCGGTGAGGACAAAGTTCACACCCCGTGTAGGTATGGTCCATACATAGGGGAAGGGGGGTATTTTTTAAACATTATTGTCAGTGCAGTTTAACTTCATGCGGCAAGGACGCAAAAATACACCCCGTGCAAGTCTAGTCCATGCACAGGGAAAAGGGAGCATTTTTAAATCTTGATATCCTTTTAGTTTTACGTCGTGCGGTAAGGACGAGAAGTACACCCCGTGCAGGTATGGTCCATACACAGGGGGAGAGGGAATTTTTAACTTTTATTCAGGGTGATGGTCCAGGATAGGAGATCCTGGCATCTCTACGTATCCTGTGAGGGCAGGAATCAATCCGCACGTAGTTATCTGAAAGAAGTACACCCCATGCAGGTCTGGTCCATACATGGGGGGAGAGGGCATTTTTAACTTTTATTCAGGGGGCTAGGATAGGATAGGATATCTTGGCATCGCTACGTATCCTACGAGGGCAGGAATCAAGCCGCACGTAGTTCTCTGAAATCCGTGTAGTTTAACGTCATGCGGTGAGGATGAGGGGTATTATTAGATTCCGTGCAGTTTAACGTCATGCGGTGAGGACGTGATACTCCTAGTTTAAGGTCATAGAGTTTTGACCATTGGGTGCTCGGCAGTTTAATGTCATGCAGTTTGGATGGTGAATATGCCCCGTGTAGGTCTGTTCCACACATGGGGGGAAGGGAGCATTCTTGACTTTTATTATCCATTCATTTTAACGTCATGTGGTAAGGATGAACTCCATGCAGTTTAACGTCATGCGGTAAGGATGTAGGTGACCCGACTTGAAAGGAAAAAGAGGGGTCTGCGCAGTTTAACGTCGTGTGGTGAGGATGAATTCTGTGCGGTTTAACGTTGTTTGGTAAATACGTCTTCCTTTTTTGGTTTCTATAAGAAATAATTCTTTAATAATCTCACATTTTTATGAGCGATTATAAATTGTCCGTCCATAGAGATTAGGGTATATGCTCCGTTTGAGTAGACCTTTTACACAACATATAGTCCCTCCCACTTGGGCTCCAGCTTTGGAGGTTTCTTTCTAGGTATCATTGAGGTCTAGAGGACCAATACCAATTCTCCTTCCAAGAAAGACCAGAGGACGACCTTTTTATTGAAGTCTCCTGCAATCCGATTCTGGTATACCTCTAGATGGTACAAAGTGTCCAACCGCTTCTCGTCTAGTTGTTCCAATTCTCTAAGCTACTTTTCTGACTTCTCATCATCGGATAATTGATCACAGATGGCAACACAGAGTGAGGGAAGTTGGAGTTCAGTGGGCATGACTGACTCTATTCCATACATCAATGAGTACGGGGTAGCCCGAGTAGTGGTGCGGATTTTGGTTCGATAAGCCCACAAAGCATGGAGGAATTTATCCGGCCATGACATTTTGTCTTTGTCCACCATTTTCTAGAAAATGTTGGACAGGGTCTTGTTGAAAGCCTCTATATATCTGTTGGCCGCTGTATGGTAGCGGGGTGAGTGGTTAGCCTTGATACCATACTCATGGTATAGTTTCTCCTATTCAGCAGAGCAGAAGTTGGTTCCGTTGTCCATCAGTATTGTATGAGGGATGCCAAATCTGGTGATGATATTGGTCTTCACAAAGCTAACAATATTTCTTTCCCCGACTTCCTTGAGGGGTATGGATTCTTCCCATTTGGAAAATAAGTCGGTTTCCATGAGGATATAATTCATTTGTTTGGTCGTGGTGGGAGGATATGGTCTCACAATGTCCATTCCCCAGACAGAAAATGGCCAGGAGTACTTAGCTTGATGGAGTTACTCTAGGGGTTGGTGTATTAAGTTGGAATGAATCTGACATGAGTGGAATTTTTCAGTTAAGCACTCACAGTCTCGTGCCACTGTGGGCCAGTAATACCCAAGCCTTCGAACCTGATGGGAAATCTTGGTCCCTTGTTTATGTGCTCCACACGCTTCGACATGTACTTCAGTCATGATGGCGGCGGTTTCTTCTCTGTCAATTCATTTGATGATCACTCCATCGAGGCCTCGTTTATAGAGGACCTCTTGCTGAACTGTGCCGCTATATAGGACAAATTTGATTGCCCTTCTCCGTATTTTCTCTCATTCAGCCATGTCTAATGGAAGTTCTCCCCATTGAAGGTAGTTTGCAATGGGGGTCTTCCAACCGGTGGCAGGAGCATATGGCTCAAGGACAGGACTTACTTCGTGGATTTATTCCGTCTTATTCTGAACAAATGGCAATACCATTCGGCTGTGAGCAATACTGTTAACCATTTCATCCCGGCCTGGGTCAGCTACGGTTGTGGCCGTGTTGGATAATGCATCAGCCTGAGCGTTCTGGGACCGGGGAATATAGGTTAATGTTGGTTCTGTGGAGAATTCCTCCATTAACCCTTGGACATGGTCAAATAGGGGGATCAGCTCCTCCTTTTTAATAGCTTAGTCACCATTTAATTGCTTGATTACCAGCTCTGAGTCACCTTTTACCTTAAGGTGTTGTACTTGTGCCTGGAGTGCGAGTTCCAGACCTGCAATGAGGGATTGATATTCCGCTTCATTGTTCGTACATCCCTCTGATAGGAGGAAGGAATAAAGAAAGTCTTCCTTCTCTATGGACACTAGTATTATCCCCAAACCCACTTTGTTGAATCTGGGGTCCTCCATCCTCCTCCCAGTTGGGCTTCGGGATGCGTCGTCGAAGTACATTTCTCATACTAGGAACTCCTCTTGAACCGAGAAGATGTCTTCATCAGGTTGCTCAGCATCCGGCACAGTGGTCCCTGTCGAAGGGTTCTCTGCAAGAAATTCTGCTAATGCCTGACCCTTGATGGCTTTCTGAGGCACAAACCGGATGTCAAACTGTTACAGGATGATCGCCCATCGGGATAGGCATCCGGTTAGCATCGGTCGACTGAGGATGTACTTGAGTGGGTTACTCCGTGAGATCAAATGGACTTCATGATGTTGCAGATAATGTCACAGCTTTTGAACTGTGAATACCAAGGCCAAACAGTTCTTCTCGATATTTTAGTATCGATTCTCAGCATCAATCATGGTTCGGATGAGGTAATAGAGACTGTTTTCACTCTCGGTTTCATTCTTTTGTGCGAGGAAGGCTCCCATTGATCGCTCTAAGGTTGTCACGTACAGGATGAGATGTCTTCCTTCAACTGGGGTCATGAGCACTGGTGGACTTAAAGGTACCTCTTCAAGTTGTAGAATGCCTCTTGGCAGTCATCCGACCATTGGTACGTAACCCCTTTCTTCATTAACCTGGTGAAAGGAAAACATTTTTCTGCCAGGTTGGCTATGAACCACCTAATATAGGCTAGGTGTCCTTGGAATCCCTTCAACTCAATGAGGTTGTAGGGAGGTGGCAGGCCAAGGATGGCCTTTTTCGTCTCAGGGTCGACTTCGATGCCACAATGGCGTACGAATAAGCCAAGGAATTTCTTTGAGGTGACCCCAAAGGCGCATTTCAAGGGGTTCATCTTCAGGCTATGCTGTAGAAGCTTATTGAAGATGGTCTCAAGGTCTGACAGGTGATCTGACCACTGTCTAGACTTGACCACTAGGTCATCCATGTAACATTCAACGAATTCCCCCCGGAACGGTTTAAAGATCCGATGCATGGCACACTGATATGTGGCGTCATCATTCTTGAGACCAAAGGGCATGACCCTGTAACAAAATACCCCTTGAGGGGACCTGAAGGCAGTGGATTCTTCGTCTTCTCGGGACATCCTGATTTTGTTATATCCGGAATAGCCATCCATGAAGGATAGAGCCTCATACCCGGTTGTTGCATCGATTAACAACTCGGTGATTGGAACCGGGAAGTCATCTTTCGGGCAATGCCGATTGAGATCTCTGAAATCGATGCAGACGCGGATTTGTCTGTTCTTTTTCTTGATAGGGACGATGTTGGCTAACCAAATGGGTTACTAGACCTCTCGAATGAAGACTGATTTATTGAGCTTATCGACTTCAGCCTCTATCTTGGAAGCATGTGAGGGGTGTGTCCTTCTGGAGGCCTACTTATAGCCTCGGTGGTCTTCTAGAAGACCTAGGTGGTGTGTTTCCACCTCAGGATCGATTCCTGGAATTTTTGTGTAATTCCAGGCAAAGACATCTCGATGTTGTCTCAAGAAGTCGGTATATGCCTCATGCTCTTTGGGAGACATGGCTACAATAATGAGACTGGGCCTCGGGTCTCCCTCGGTACCCAGGTTTATTTCCCTGAGCGTGTCCACAGTGGTAGAGATACCTTCCTCAAATGTAGGAGGCGCATCCATGAGATCTTCCCCATCTTCTTCTCCCAAGTCCTCATCTTCTTGATCCGACGAGGAGAGAGATTCTGGTCTGATCATTCGAGGGTTTGAGGGAGATGCATCGTGGGCCTCCCCGCATGAGTATTCGTCCCCAAATCGAGGGTTGGTGGACGTTCCCACATTGTCGTGCTCGGCCATCATGGCTGAAGTCATAAGGACATCTGAATGCATGTCTATACTTGAAATCCTACTCTCAACATGGTTGATGGGAAGGACATAATCTCTGCCAAGTTGCCTGAGGGGGTCATCGGAGACCATTTCCGGGCCAGTTGGAACGGGGATCCAGTCGACACCATCGACCAAAGGATTCTTTTTCTTTTGCTCATAGAACCTGGCGTCAATGTAATGTGACTCGGAGAGCTCGAAAGGGGCCTGGTCAGCGTGCAATGTTCCACTTTGTCCATTTACGCGGTACTTGATACACTGGTGATAGGATGAAGGAACGGCCATGTGCTTATGAAGCCACGGCCTTCCCTGCAGGGCATTGAATTTTGTGCTCTGCTGGACCACCAGGAATTCCGTGTAGGCTACCAGGTCACCAAAATGGGTCTTTAGCTTGATTTTTTCCATTGGTTTCTTCTCCCTCTTGTCGTAAACCAATAAATTTGTGGCTAAGGGAATTAGTTCATCCTCACTATAGCCCAACTTACGGAGTGTCCGTAGGGGAAGGAGGTTAAATCCAGAGCCATTGTCTATAAAGACATTCCGGATCTCAATACCATTCAGTGTGCCAGACACATATAGTGGTCTGATGTGTCCTTTCATGATGGCATCTTCATCCTGATCGGTGAAGGAAATCACTGTATTGCATTCTATCGGGTCAGTCTCCATCCGGTAAATTTTGGCGGTAGCTACCTTGGCTTGAAACTCCTAGGGGATAATCAAATATTCTATAAGTGCCTCCCTGGGGTCTTCTAACAGACCTAGGGCATCGAGGATTGGTAGCTTGGCTACTACTGATGCCAGCTGCTTAAGGATATCGTATTTCTGCTCCAGCGGTCGATGCTTCTCCATTGGAAGGAGAGTCTTAGCAGGTGATTTAAGGGCTGGAGAATTTGATGAGGGGTCGGCTGTGGGGTCAGATATCGATGGCGCTCTCATGTTTTGAGGACATGACATGGCCGGTCTTTTTGTGTGCACTAGGTGGCCAGACACTTGATCCTCCTCTGGTGGGTATCGCAGAACAACAGGGCCAGGTTGGCTGCTTGTGGATGTGGAGGGGCATCCTTTCTGTTGCTGAGTCCATTGAAGGGCTCTCCCACGGGTTTCCGTAATTTTAACGGTTTGGGTCGGTGTTCAACTGTAGGGTTGGTTTCGGCCACGGCTGCGCCTCCCCTGATATCCCCTACCTCTGCGATTCCTCCTCCCGACTCTTCGTGTAGGGAACTCGGGTTCGTAACCATACCCTTTGTCAGGGAATGACTCCATAAGATGGATGACGTTAATAGAACCAATTATTGGCTCTTTATCCTCTAACAGGTCAACCTGGTCGGTTTTCCCTGATGGTGTCGTTTGGTGGGTCGGTGCCCGTGGTGCCAAATTTGAGGGCATAAAATCTGCCAGGGTCGGGACTAACTTTGGCCCCGTCGCGGACTTCTCCTCTTGCGATTGTTTCTTCCTTCTTCAATTATGTCTGTATGACCGGCTCTTGGAGGGTTGTGAGGTTGATATTGTTGGCTTTGCGGCTTCAGAGGCTATTTTTGGAAACACCGGCTGTTGTAGTTGAGCTCGGAGTATGCCCTGGGCTCGGTTGATAGTCTTCCGAGTCATCCAGTTTTCAAATTTCTGCCCCTACTTTCTGGTGACTTTCTGCCACCCCTCCTCTTTTTTGGAGTCAGTGGTATAGATACATGCCACATTGGCTGGGGGTGGTCCCATCTTGACCTATCCGGAGTCTACCATCCTCTGCAGGAGTTCTTTGAAGATGAAGCATTCTCGGATACTATGTCCCAACATCCGATGGTAGGGGCAGTAATCTATATTGTCATCGTGGCCGACCTCTTTAGGTTATCTCGGCTCCGAGAGGCAGAGAAAGTTGAAGTTCATGGCGGCAATGAAGTAGCCACGGACTTGGTCATCTCGGAACGAGTATACTTTTTGCCTTTGTTCCTCAAACTAGTTCCTCTTCGGACCTCGCTGATCGTCCCATTTAGGAAGATGTGGCTTCTGATATGCAGGAGGCCCTTGACAATTTAGTGGAGGCCAGAGCGGTGGAGCGGGCATAGGGGCCGGCTTGAGTGTGACAGTGGACGCTTCTGCTCTAGGGGCTCTTTTCACAGGAGCCTGTGAGGCTATTCAGGACTTCAAATTAATCTGCTGCAGGGAGTCCTCAATTCTCTGGGCAATGGCCGAGAGATGGCGGAATCCAGTGGTTCACTCCACTGGTATGAGCGGTGTTCACAACACATCTCTAATATTATCGATGCGTATGGATAAAATTTCATCTTGAGGAATTGGCCTATTCAGAAAATAGGTCAGACCTTTCCCTCTGGCAATGAAATATGAGACCCTCTCGTTCTCCCTCTTCTTGCAGTTCATGAGGTTGCTAAATGTTGTTTTTGGAAGCGTTGAGCTGAAGTGGAATAGGAAATGTTGTCGAAGGTCTTCCCAGCTCTTTATTGACTGGGCTGGAAAACTCGTGTACCAGACGAAGGTGGATCCTTGCAAGGTCCGTACGAAGCATCTGAGTTTCACTACTTCTTGTTGTTCCAGAGTCCCCATCATAGGGTCACAATAGGATGCGTAGTGCATCAATTGTTGCTCTGGATCACCTGATCCATTGAAGATGGGGAATACGGGGCTCCCAAAATTGGGTGGAGGTGGTGTGTTGGTCACCCAATCTGGGTAGGGTTTCCGCTCTGGTTGTATCGGATCGCTTTGACCTTCCATCGCTTCCAATTGAGCTGTTAGTGCCTCGATGGTGTTGGTGAGACCATGGTTTACATCTTGTTGGGCCCGGTCTTGGGCAGGCGTAGCCTGAGGCATTGCCTGAGGATCCGGATTGGCTGTCACCAAGGGTGCGTGTGCCGTTTGTGGCACCTTCGGAGGGTTCAGGTGTACTCACTCTGGTTGCTTCCTGAGTGGCGGGAAGTCTTGGTATTTATATGAATCTACATTTAGGTAGTTGGACGGGTCGGGCGCCTCATTGGACGGGAGCCCTGACCATGTTTCGTTTGTCGGGGCAAGCCTTAGTATTTGAGGTGCACTTGCAGGGAGTGCATGATATGGCTCCTCCTGGGATGCACATTCAATAAGGTGGTTCCTTTGGAGTATCTCAGCGTTAAGCCACCTCAATTCTTTCATCTACTCTTCATGTCGAGAGAATCTCTCTTCGAGCGTGAGTGGATCATTTTTGTTGAGAGAAGGAGGCGGGTTAAGGGTAACCATCCCTTTATTATTATCCTTGTTGGAAGCTCGCTGGGTAGGCAGAGGAGGGTTGGCTGAAAGGACGACCATATTTAGGGAGGCCCCCTGGTTCTGAGTGTGCACACCTGGTGGTTCGTTGTGAGTCACAGCCTGACCGGAACTATTGTCTCCCGATCCATCCGGATTTTCATTTTCCCCAGTGTCACCCGTGTGGTTAGCCTCTATAACGTTGATGAATTCATATCGCAGGGTGGAGGGGATGTCATCTTCCAAATAGGAAGAGGATCACTTGCGTCTTCTGCTGGCCCTCCCTTTTGTGTCCTTGGATTTCCTTCAGACTTCTTGGCGAAGGGTGATGCGGAGAGTTATTTGATGCAACCTTACGGTGCACCTTCCTCTTGGAGGGGATGATGATTCAAATGATGGGATAGGATGGGAACCTCCTCTTCTGACCGTCCTCCCTAGACTAGAGAACACTGATTCTCATGGTGGAGGTTGTTGTTGAGGGTGTAATAATGCCCCCAGCCCTGAGGTATGGGTTTGGATCTGTTCCCTGGACGTTGAGTCTCCTCACATTTTTATTGGTCTTACGGGGGAATTTTTTGTTAAAAATGCCCCCAGGCCTGCAGGCTGGGGTTGACCCTGTATTGCGGCAATCGCTGCGGCTATCGCTACCTAGCTGGTCTTGTGTGCCCCTATTCGGGGGTGAACTGGGTTTGATGACAAGTTCTTCTGTGAACCTATCCATTCTGGGGAGGCATGAAAAGATCGTTGATTGGACTCTCTTAGGCAAGAGGCCTATTGTATTCTCTCGGTGGCCTGATTCAGGAGTTCTTGGATGGCTTGTTCCCGCCGGGCCTCATGCTTCTGGGACTTACTCAAGGCCTGACTATGCTGGGTGTATTTCCTTTCCTGAATAGGGGGACCACTCGATTTCCATCTTGACGTGATGACGTTGCAAGATACCATTCCGAATGGGTTTTTCTGGGCAGGGAGAGGATTGAAATGCAGATCTCCATGTTCTCCCCATCCCCTGATATGGACTCCCGTTGAAGCGTCACCGATGAGGCAGCGCAGTTGGTGCAGCGCACGGAGGTAGGCTATCTCCATGTTTCCTTTACGCCTCTCAGGTCGCTATTGCCATGCTGAAGGAAGAGCTTCCAGGTCAATGTGATGCAAGAGGTCTCATATCGTCTTGACGTGGTCTACATACCCTTCATAGGGAAGGAAGCTTGATTTCAGTCGGCGGAGGGTTGTCCATATATTATGGCACATTTCGTGCATGCATTCTTCCGACAACTCTCTGGGTATGTCGAACTGAGAGGTGGTCGTGGGCCAAAACATAACTTGTATATCATCCCTAGCCAGTCGTCTCTTCAGGTGCAGCATATTGGCATACTCCTCCGCCAGTGACTCCTCTACCTGGTCATCCCAACTGACACGCTCACTGTCAATGTGGTCGGAGGGAGTGGGACTGGTAGGTGCTAAATCATTATGTGGGCGATTCCAAGGTGGTTCAGAGGATGAACGCGGCCCTGGACCGTCTCCTGATTGCAGAAGGATGTCGTTAGTGACTAACTGGGAATCTGACATGCTTGATCCCGTCCTTCTGAGTGCCTCGGCATACGAGGTCCTTTCGGTGCTAGATCCAACAGGAGGAGTACCCTCCTGTCGATATGATATGTCATCGCGGGGAGGACCTCTGCAATGGCGGCCGTAATGGAGAGGACTACCATTACTGCTTAATACTTCACCGCATAGAGTAATTTTGCAGTGCACACCCTGGGGAGGACCTCCAAGTTATGTCACAGCAAGGGGAGGACCTTCTGGATGCGTAGCGTCGTTACGGGGAGGACCTTCGCAACAACTGCCATCATGGTGAGGATGACCATCATGTCTTGATGTTCGATGTGCATTCTGGGGAGGACCTTCAGGACCCACGGAGACAAGGGGAGGACCTTGTTGTTTCTTGGGGCCAATGCAGGGAGGACCTTCGCAATGGCGGTCGTGGTGGCAAAGACTACCATCACAGCTACGGAAATGGCAAAGAAACCATTATTACTGCCGCATGGATAATATCTATGGGATACATCCTAGGGTGGGCCTCCAGAATGTACCGCAAAGAGGGGAGGGCCTTCTCATTTCTCGACGTCTCTACGGGGAGGACCTCCGTTATCAAGGTGGTGAGGGCTACCACCGTGATATGATGCCTAGCTACATGGAGTTCCATTGCAGCGTAACCCCTGGGAAGGACCTTTAGGGCAGGCCATGACAAGGGGAGGGCCTTCTTGTCATGATGAGATGTCACTACGAGGAGGGCCTCCGTAGTTGTGACTATGATAGTGAGGACTACTATCACAATCTGTGGTCCCACTGCATGGAGAGTGATTGTAGTGTATACCCCGGGGAGGACCTTCTGGGCGGACCGCAACAAGTGGAGGACCTTCTTTTTGCTCGATCTTCCAGTCACAGGGAGGGTTTCCGTGACTCACATCAAAAGAGGAGCTCTCGTGATCGATCGTTATATGTCCGCGGGGGAGGCCCCTGCGGGTGCTCTGGGGAGGACCTTCAGAGCTGTTGGTAGCGACATTGCGGGGAGGACCTTCGTAACTTCTACTACCACTCCCATAATATGGTAATGGGCAGCAGGGTTCTGAGCCTTGGATGTGTGCTTAGAGGCATTGGGAACCCCAACTTCCAACAGAGTGGAGTCATGAACCCGTCCTTTATTTTCCGGCTGCCTTCGGCGCGTTCAGGGTGCTTTCTTTCAGGTAGTCGGGACCGTCTACTGTTGATAAGGGCCTTCACCTTTGGGTCCCTATCTAATTGGGTCCCGTGATGTTGTCGGGATATGCCGATGAACATCTTAACTTTTAGCAGGGATATATGCTTGCTCTGGAGCATCCACTATGATGGACGGGTGTCCCCCAGTTGGAATGAGTGAAGCTGCTCGATTCGGTTGCCCTTGCGTCGCGGAATATAGCCGGAGACCCTCCTGGGCAGAAGCAGGGATGCAGATCTGCTCCAAGGAGGCTCTCTCATCTCTTAGATGAGTCGCCTCAATTGGGTAGATGGGCTCACGAGCCCGAGTCCTTGCTGTTGCCGCTAATTCAATTACATTTTGGAATCTCTGCAAGATATGATCTGGGATCGATACCTGCTCCTCCATAATTTTCAGGATTTTAGAGAGACATCTTTGGCTGGAACGGGTATGAAGGCCCATTCCAGTATCGGAGTAGGAATATCATGCTCCGGTCCTCCGGTGGTCAGTGGGTACTGACAATTCTCCTGTGTCGGGGTAGGTGAACGAATCTTCCCCTATACTAGGATACCCTGGTTTATCACTCCGTTTGCCACCACATTGGGGTGGCGGACTTTACTTACATCCGAAGGGAGCTGGCCCTACATATATTGGTCTCCCACCGTATCGAGTCGGTGGCCTTTGTTGGCGGGGAGACGTGCCCGCCTTTGAGTTTTTGCTACATCTGGGTTGCAGGATTTGTTGATCGCCACCATATCAGGATGGATGGCATTAGAAGAAACTGCTAGGAGCTGGTCCTACATGTGTCGGGTCGCCACCACGTCAGGTTGGTGGGCTTCACGACCCTGGGTAGGGAGAGGTGCATGCCTTGTAAGTGTCGTCCTATGTGAGCGACGGGCTTCATGGAGTTCACCGGGGATGCGCGCCAGCTCGTATGATACTGCCATGTCTGGATGGAGGGCTAGGAAGGAGCGAACAGGTGTAAGTGCCTATTCATGGTACGTCTTCATGGCTGGGTAGTGGAGATCCTCTTGAGGGACCAGGGTGATCACCGGTCCCTGATTGTGCATCTGCCACCCACATCGGGCGGTCCAAGGGGCCGGAGCTCGAGGATCATGGGCCTGAATCCTCGGGGAGACATCCTCCTCGGCGCAAGGATGTTGAGTCACGGTGTGACCGCAATGACGCCTTACGGCGGGGTCCTTGGAGTAGAACCCATGTTCGGTAGGGATGAAGTCCTCAGCATTGACCTCATCTGCCTCCCTAAGGCAATGGAGGTATGCATTGTCCTGTTCTAGGGATAGACTCCCAAAACGGTTGGAGAAAACAATAGGGGCTGTCTGGATCTGCCTTTGCATCCACTGCTGGGCAGGAGACCAGCGAGTTCTAGCGGATTGGAGGGCGTGCATGGTCGCCTCCACTGTCGGGAGAGTACCATTCATGTGGTACTCTCCGATCAGCGCATCTGAGACCCAGCGCTGAAGACCCTGGGTGAGTGACGGGGTCCTCCGTGGGTGAGGATGTCCAGTCCTTGCATTGTTTTAAGCACAAACTTGTGAGTTCCTTTTTGATACCATTGGATCAAAGGGAGTTCTGAAGGTAGTACCTGCAAAACATTTTAGCAAATACAAGCAGCAAACCCGTCAAAGCAGTATCTCATGATCCCATGCGTAATTAATGTCCTTTCTTGGCCCTCCTTGTGAGTAAAAGGGCCACGGGGTGGGATTAAGTTAAATCCTTCATGTTTGGTTAAAGATTCACGTCGGGTTCACCATTTTTTGTTTCGTGGTTTCAGTTTTTGGCCACGAAACACCCAACGGCTCCATATCCAATGATGGATGGACCTGCTTTCCAAAGGCAGG
Organism: Viscum album; assembly: GCA_963277665.1. NCBI lineage: Eukaryota > Viridiplantae > Streptophyta > Magnoliopsida > Santalales > Viscaceae > Viscum > Viscum album. Next base: position 1,600,856,756 of record OY728141.1, read on the forward strand.
CGTTCAGTAGATGGTCTGACTAGCGACTCTTAAGAACTCACATTGGTCGAGAGGATGGGAAGTTGGGCTCATCTCACCCTTTTGGGGGGGGATTATTTCCTGTTTCAGGACTCTCTTATAGATTTAAGACGTATTCATATGTTCGCGAATCTTTGGTTTATACCCAAACATAGTATCCACGGATTTAACCCTGGTGGGAAATGGTCAACTGGACGTAAGGGTTCAAAATCATTTATGCCCGAGGTTTACCATCCCTCATTGGATTAATGACCCCGAAGAGTCGGAACTCGCTTGAGGAGACACTGGGAGTGGTGCGGTGAACCGATCAGAGGATAGTCGGATCGACCGGTTGTTGGGCTTTAACATCTTAGAGGCTTCCTACGTACCCTTCCTAGGAGGCAGGGATCAAAGTCCACGTAGTTCGCATAAGTGTCGGAGAACCGACGTGAAGATGGACCGGGGGTCCGACGGGTAGTGGGGTTCAACCTCATGGAGGCTTCCTACGTATCCCTACGGTGGGGAATCAAAGTCCTTGTAGTTTTCATATATAGTTTAACGTCATGTTGGATGGGGCATACAGTTTAACATCATGCTGGATGAGGGTGGAACCTGACATGAATAAATGACTAAGTGGTGGGCTTGAACCTCATGGAGGCTTCCTACATACCACACCTTGACATGGATCAAAGCCCTCGTAGTTCACTTAGTGGGGAATACACTCTAAGGAGGCCTAGAGCGATGGATTGGGGCTTACACTCTGAGGAGGCCCATGAGAGGATGTCATGGTCGATGCTTACTCTAATCCCACGTGAGTCATGCTCGGTGTGAGAGACAAGAGGTAGCAGGTACCAGAGGATCACGTTGCGAAAGGTGTGTCCGTGAGAAGTGGAGTGGGGCTTACACATGGAGCGGCCCATAAATTTGGGGCTTACTTCTAGGTGGATGCCCATAGAAATGGATTGGGGCTTACACTCTAAGGAGGCCCATGAGAAAAAGCGCAGCGGGAGAGGGAAAGGGGGTTCTCCTGTGCCCATATCTTCACTTGTAGTGCATGAGGGATTCCTTCTGATGGGTATTTTACCACCCCCGAAGAGCCCTGAATAGGTGGAGGGTCAGAAAGGGTATTCTCGAGCTCAGACTCCACATTACCGTTGGAATGTGAACCTACGAATGCTTCGAGAATCTGTCCAAGGGTCAGGGAAACCCCTTCGCCTCTACTTACCATGGGTATGTGAACTCAAAGTGGTGCGTTGATGCGCCTGAGGGTCACACAACGCGGATCCGATGGCTCTGGTGGAGGCCTCTGCTTGGGGCCGATGAATAGTCTGATGAGGGAGTCATGGAGGATCGGGCCGGATTGGAAGGATTTCATCTGGCTCGGGGAATGGGAACTCTGAAGGCTCTGATGGGCCACACGTGTAACGACCAAAAGTTTCATTAATGTAAAATCCCTCTTGATCTAATTAAATGTCTCTTTATGTAAAATTTTTATATAAAATGTCAAATTATTTGGTTTTATGTTAAGAATTTTGATCGTTGCTAATATAGCCATTGAACAGTGATCACATGATTAGTATAAATATAGGGCTTTAACAAATCCAATTTACTCAGACAAAAGAAGCGATGGCCCCGTCCAGTAGAATTGCTCCACACGAAGCCCATTTGTCGGTGCTCGGAAAAGAGGTAGCAACCTTGGGTTTCGATCTTGACCAAGACCAAGTTGAGCTTCATCATGTCAAGCTCGAACGGGACCGTCTATGTGAAAAGTGGAAGTTGATAGAGATTACCACTCGAGCGATGTTATCCGAGCCACCCCAAGAGTCTGACATCATCGCACACCTTACCCTTAGGTCTTATGAGGCTGTTTTAAGAGGTTATGTAACAAATCGATAGTACTATGTTCATGTACATTATTTTTTTTATATAATAATGTATATAATTTCTTTTCATTATGGATACATTGTAAATAGTTTTTAAAGTACAAATAGTCTTTTTAGTTATTATTTAATTAAGAATTCTATTTTTTTAAATTAAGTGATTTTTTTGAATTAAATAATATTTTAATAAAATATTATTATTATTAAAGTAATTTTTATTAAATATAAATTATCTTATAATTTTATGAATGCAATTATAATTTTTATTAAGGTTTGAAAGCCATTTCTGTCAAAACCCATGAATTTTCGATAAATGTCAGTTTTTATTTTAAAATTGAAAATAAAAATATTTAAAAAATTGTTTAGATAAAATAAATCTTGTTTCTGGAATCAGGACGTCGAAATTATCCAACGGTGAATTTTTCAGAATTTTGTGAGACAGTCAAATTTTTTGGGTAAAAATTAAATACCGTTTAAATATATATTGTGTTTTATGACATCATAATGACCCAATAGTGATGTAATAAAATACTATAAGCTTTATGTTCGGCCAATTTAAGTTTTACCATTAAAATAATGTGATTTTGGGTTTTTTTGACTTAATTTTCAAAGCATTATTGGACCCCTAAAGACTTATTAAACACCTTGTCTTTTTAAATTAATTTCCATGGGAGTGTGACTCACCTCCACATAAGCAACCCTAATATTTTAAGAAGTTCGGAATTTGGCCTCATAAAATATTTTTTTCCTCTTCCCTTTTCCAAAACCCATGGGAAAAAACCATGGGCTGGTTTGTGGTTTGGATTAATTTAATATAAGGGGTCTCAAACCTAAATAATAAAGAATTACCTCACCTTTCCTATATAAACCCACCCAAGCTCCCACTTCCTCCTCACTCAAAGCCCTTTGAGTTCGTCCAACCTCTTCCCTACTCTCTCTAGAATCCTCCCAAGGTTCCCCAAGCTCCCAAGAAGCCTCTCTCAAGCCTCTCTCAAGCCTTTGGAAGAACACTTCCAAGTACGGGTTGTTTCTTCCTTTCTCATTTTTGTCCAGTTTTTGTTAAGTTGTTTTGCCCATTTAATTTCAATTATGAATGTTGGGGTATGGTTTCGCACCTCCCTCATACTGACCTATTTATGTTTTAATGATGGGAGACCCCTTTCTCTCTCATTAAATTCCTCCCATGTACACCCATTACTATGCTGAAATTCTAAAAGGAACTTCTCTCTCCTCATTTACATTCAAGCAATACTTTTGTATCATGAATCTAAATTCCATTACAATTGTTCGTACATGTATCATATGACCTCATTACTTTCCATTACATGTAAATATGATGAGGAACCCCTTTTTCTCTCATCAACCGTTTTTATGAATTCTTATGTCACAGCGTTACGCTGCCGAAATTGTCACGACCCGCCCTCGGGGTCCGTGCCGTGACTACCCCAAGCCCGCCTTCCATAGGCCAGGGGCTGGCGACTAGCACCAAGGCGTAAATCCCAGTAAAATGGGAAGGCATTGCCTTTGTAAAGTAAACAAACACCACAGAGTAAGCAAGCGGAAAGTAAACACTAAGCAAAATCAGAGTACAACTGAAAGTGCGGAAAAGTAAATGGGCCAGTATACAAACCCAAACTGAAAGTAAAGTACAACTCGAAAGGGAAAACAACAACTGAAAGGTAAAAGCCGCTACACCGAGCTGTCCACTGGAAATCCCACCTGAAGGGTGGGTACAGATAGCTCCTCTGCTCCACGGGTCCCGCCGTCCGCTCCGAGCACGTCCCGCCCAGTGGTCCACCTCCGGGTACCGTCCCGCTCTGCAAGCCTCAGCTAAGGTCAACGCTGTCCGTCGTCTGCAACCAACACAACGTAGTGCGGGAAAAGCCCGTGCAGGGGTGAGTATAAGCTACTCAGTAGGGAACCCGAGACCCCTGAAGGTCTCTCAAATCCACAAAGGATAAACCACGAAGAAAGGAACAATCACGAAGTAATAACCGACACTGCTTAGGTATATGCCCATACATATACCTAAGTCATCAATTTCAAATACGCTCCAACCTCCGAGCCCAAGTACAACTCAGTCCACACAGGAAAGTAAACGTATTCCACACAGGAAAGCAAAACATAATCCACACAGGATAGCACAACACAATCCACACAAGAAAGCAACAGGATTCAGCTCACACAGGTATACTTTTTCAAAGGACGATAAAGATGATCTCTGATCCATCTAAGTCGTCAGACCCGTGAAGGATCATTAGGTAACTAACCCCCGCAAAAGACCCACAAAGGATCGGGCCCACACAGGACCTATAGGCGTTGGTTCACACAGGACCGCTGAGCGCAAGGACCCACACAGGATCGGACCCACACAGGATCGGGCCCACACAGGACCTGTAGCACTGATCCACGTAGGATCACTGAGTGCTGTAGTCGTCGTCGTCGAATCCACACAGGATCTCTGTACTGTCGTCGTCGCAGTCACAGTAGCAGTAGTAGTAGTAGCAGTAGCAGTAGTAGTAGCAGTAGTCACAGTCACAGTCGCAGCCAGCACTAGGGTTCCCGCACACAGCAAGCTCGTACAGGAGGGTCCGCTCCACAAGCCGAGAGGCTGATACATCAACTGTCAAAAAGTCCAGAGTTGATGTATCCAAAAGTTCTGTACCGTCAATAGGAACTCAACGCAACAGACGGCGCGTCGATCGGACGCCCGGTCTGAGAGTTATTGGCATTTTCGTCCCCGGGGCCCGGTTGGTTTTTAAGGCAAAACCAACCCGACCGTACTCCACCTGCGTCCAAACCTCGGGCGGACTATGCCAAAAGAACCGTCTCACTAAGAGGAACACAACAAAACTGACGGCACGTCAATCGGACGTCCGTAGCTCAAGATATGAGTGTTTCCGCTCTGAAGGCCCGGTTGGTTTCGTGAACGAACCAACCCGTTCGAACTCAAAGTGTTCCGAAACTTTGAGTACGATATACCGAAACGACCGTCTCGATCCAAGGATCGCGTTTCCGTAGACGGTTCGTCGATCGGAGGTTCGTGGCTCAAGTTATGGCCAAAAGACCGAAACTGATTCGAAACGGGGGGGTCAGGGTCCGGGCCGACCCGGCCCGGCCGGCCGGCGGCGCGGCGGCGTGGCGGCCTGGCGCCGCACGGAGGCAGCGCGCGGGGGGGGCAAAGCCCCCCGCTTCTTGGAGAGGCGGCGCGGCATTATTCCGCACCCTTGTGGAAAACGGCCCCCCTCGTGGGGGCCTGCTTGAATAAACCGGGGGGCCACCTGCCCCCCCAAAGGAAACCGCCCCCCTCTTAAATGAGGGGGGGTTTTGAGCTGGTCGGGGGAATTTATTTCCCGCGGCCTTTGACCTTCCGGCCGGCCAACTGCCGGCCGGTTTTCTCCAACGGGACCGGAAAATCAGGTCCCCTTTTCGGCTTCCAACGCCGGCGGCCCGGCCGCCGGTCTTCTCGTCCCGTCGCGGCCTGGAACCGGCCGCGGTGTTCATCGTCCGACGCGGTGAGACGGCACCGCGCCCCTCCACCGCGCCTTCGATTCCCCTTGACGCGGCGCGACGGCGTCGCGTTCTTGATGATTCTTCCACGGCGCGGCGCGACGGCGCCGCGCAATATAATCGCACGATTAACCGCGTGGTGCGACGGCACCACGCCACCTTGTTTCCACCCGCAAGGTAAATCAACAAGAACGATGGAGGGGGTTCGGCCGTGTTCATGCGGTCCGGCCCCCCCTCACGTTAAATGATAACACAACTTAAATATCCTTTCGTTAATCATACTAGAACCACGAACAAGAATAAATAATTAAACAAAAATCAACAACCCCTACCTTGGGTATAAGATTGACAATTTGTCAACGTCCCGCGGAAGACAACGTCGCGGAGGTTGGCGTCACGGTAATCGTTCATCAAATCTGACGACGAAGAGGTACGTCGTTGGAGATTCTTCTTATGTCGACGAAGGGAGTCTGAGGAGGAAGCGGCGTTCCCTCTCGTTGACACGGAAGACGAAGAAGAGAGGAGCGGCGTTCTTCGTCGGAGCTTGAGCGTTCTTCGTCGGAGCTTGAGCGTTCTTCGTCAAAGTTTGAAGAAGAAAGAAAAGCTCTCAAAAGCTCTCAAGAAGTCTAAACAAAAACTAACCAAATAAAATAAGATTGAGACTTATTTTATTCACAAACTTAACAAATGAATTTCAAAGGTTTGAAATTCAAAAAGGATAACTCCAAAATTAAATAACTCAAGTCATTTAAAGAGGGGTTAAGGGAGTTGGGAGAAGGTGAAAAGTTTAGGGTTCTTGTGGGCCCCACCACACTTAATCCTCTCAAGGGAGGTTAAGTGGGTGTGGGTCCCACCCCTAACTTCCTTTGAGAGAAGTTAACTAATAAGTTTAAATAAAAATATGTAATCTACAATTTTTATTTAACTTATTCTAATCTCCCAAAAACTAACTCTCATCCCGAAATAAACGCAACCTCGGAAAAGGTCTCCTTAAGAGAATATCGGCGCTGCGAGTTCATCGGTGCCCTTGGATTTCAATTCCGAGCACCGGATCAAAAGTTAGAAATTCCCGCTCGTTCGTTCACTGAACGTACCCGAGCCAAACTTCGGAAATTGATTCCAGGCACTCCGGGCCTCGGAATCAGGTGCCGTCAGAAACCGCGCTCTTGTAAAATTCCAAAGAAAATTAAGAAAAAATTTCCCTTGAATTTTACGGGTCTTTACAGAAATCGCACCGATTTTCGAAGCCAATGCCATTGTGTAGTGAATACCATGCCCATTTCTCCATTAAGGGTATTCACCTTTATGCGCATTTAATTATTTATTATAAAGTTTCATGTATTAAATCCAAATTCCTTTATCGTGTAATAAGTTATTATGTTTAATGAATCCATGTGGCACACTTATGCATGAAATGAAATGTTTAAGATGGGTGTGCCCTTATAGCGCTCCAATGCATTGGGTAACGTATAGTATCATGATACGTCATGTGCAATGAGTGTTGAATCATGCTAATTCAAGTGAAATAAGTTTTTACTCGTTATTTATGTGCAATGAGGATTTACTCATGCTCTATGTGCAATGAGCCTTGGCTCATGATAATTCCATGTTATGTGTTGTTGCCACATTTCAATGTTATGCTTATCATTCTTTATCATGACTTTCTGTTCATGTTTCTCTTGTGATATATTGATATTCCTAATGTCTAACATGTATTGTACTCCTCGTGTTATTCCATGTGTATTCCCTTACTGGGCTTTATAGCTCACCCTTTTCTTATGCATTTCCTCAGGTTATCCCATGCAATGCTAAGTACGAGGGAATGTAGTGGTCATGTAAAGGAAGTTTTCAATAAAGATGTTGTATTTCATGTTTTAAGTTTTTATGTAATGATCCTAAGACCCAAAGACACTAAACCTCTCGATCTTCTTTGTTGTATCAAGTGAAGTTTTATGTAATAAATCATGTTTAAGTTGTAATAAAAAGCAGGGTTTTCATAGTTGGTATCAGAGAGAGGTTTAGTTATTTTTGGGATTAGGATTAGAAAACCCTAGTAAAGCCTTAGATATAAGACTAAGTATAATAAAAACATCCCTAAGTTTTTTTATGTACTGATCAAGTGGTTTATCAAACAAATACATCCTTGTCTGGATACGATCAGGTAGAGACGGCTCTGGCACAGATGTATCCTAGGGGTAAAACCCAAAAACACCGCTTTGAGCTGGACTCGAACGGGAACCGGTGCACGAAAACGGGCCTTGATTCACTCTTGGTTACGACACTCCCGTGGGATATGTTTTGATAAATTCACAAGCTTAGTATGAACCCTTATTAAGGGAATCAAAAAAATTCCCCTAAGAATATATGTTGGAAATTAGATCGTGAAAAGCCTAGATTGAAGCCTATAGACTCATGAGTTAAGGAAATAAAAGTTTATTTATAAGCCATAAACTTTTGTCTTTGGATTTCACTTTATGTGTTACCCCTAACATTCCTTTTATTCCATCCAATGGCTGGTAATAGAAGGACCCGGGCTAACAACCGTTGTGAAGATCAGTGTGATGATTGTACTAATGAGATGTCCAATCCAATGGGAGAAGGAATCGCGAACTTTGTCATGCTTCTCTCTCAGTTAACTCAAGTTTTGAATAGAAACATGGGTCAAGAGGAATGTTCAACCCCCCTAAGAAAGAAAAAGTCGCTATCAAGAGCCTCATGGGACAAATGCCTCCTACTTTTAGTGGATCATCTGATCCCACGATCGTTGAACAATAGATCAACTCCATTGAAAAGATCTTATCCATCCTTCAATGTTCTGAATAAGAGAAGGTTCTCTTATTGGCTTATCGTATGGAGGGTTAATCTGATCAATGGTGGACATTGATCAAAAATACGAAGCCTGAGGAGGAGATCGAGGTGTTGGAATGGAAGGATTTCTAGAAGATGTTTTTTGATAAATATTTTTCGCGCACCCTCTGGCATAAGATGGAAAGGGACTTCCTTTATCTCAAGAAAAAATATGAAGAATCTGTTGGAGTGTATGAGGAAAAATTCACAAGGCTTGCACGATACGCTTCCGGCTTTGTTGTTACCCCCGAATACAAGGTTTATCACTTCTTTGGTGGGCTGAAGCCTAGCCTGCAGAAAGCATTGGCAATACGTGAATTCGATAGCTATGAGGAAATTGTCTGATGTGCCCTCAAGGTCAAAATGGAGATCATAGAATCACAGGGGAATCATGGGGATAAGAAGAATAAGGTGGTATTCAATGATGGTGGTCCTATGGATAAATCTAATAGTGCTAAGAAGATCCATCACCCCACTTGCCAAAAGTTCGGAAAGAAGCACCCTGGAAATTGCCTTAAGGGGGTGAGGAAATGCTTCAGGTGTGGAAGAGAAGGGAACCTAGCTATTAACTATCGGCAAGAAAGACCTGTGGCTACTACAGAGGAGAGGAACACTCTGTTCAAGCCTCAACGCATTGATCAATGCTACAAGTGCAAATAATTGGGGCATTTTTTAAATCAGTGCCCTAATCCAAGGGTTTTCAGAGGCAACCAACAACCTCCAAGGTAGCAAGGAAGATCTTCTTCCATCACTTCTGCCGAAGTGTACCATTAAAATGAAGTTTTGATAGGTAATCTAGTTATTAATTCAAGAATAGAGAACGTACTTTTTGATTCAGGTTCTATGCATTCTTTTATATCCCAAAAGTTTAGTAGAACAATCCCAGCACCACCACAAATCATGGAAGTGAATATGTCGGTGAGTACGGAAAATGGGGAAATCATTGCACCCCATGAATATAAGTCCTCTACTTTTATAATATGTGGAATTAATTTCCCGGAGAACCTTGTCATACTCCCTCTGGTGGAATTTGATGAAATTATTGACATGGATTGGATTTCCTTATATAGAGCCAACATAAATTGTCGGGAGAGGGAAATCACACTCTATATGGAGAATCGACCCCTGATTCTTTACAAGTGTAAGGATGAAGATGAATCTCCTTTAGCTCCATCATCTCAAGAATGGATATTACTACCCTATGAGCACGCGTATCTGGCTCAAATGATTGAGTCCAACGAAGAAACCATCCTTGAAGAAATGCCTATTGTGAGGGAATTTGCGGAAGTGTTTCCCGAGGAACTGTCTGGTCTTCCTCATAGAAGAGATGTTGATTTCTCAATTGAACTTATACCTGGGGCTTTACCAATATCCAAGAATCCATATAGAATGGCTGTCATGGAACTTGAAGAGCTGAAGAAACAACTACAAGAGAATCTGGATAAAGGGTTTATATGCCCAAGTGATTCACTAAGGGGTGCACCAGTCCTCTTCGTCAAGAAGAAGGATGGGTCAATGTGGCTTTGCATCGATTATCGTGAACTCAAAAAAATCATGATAAATAACAAGTATCCTCTCCCACGAATTGATGAATTGTTCGATTAGCTATGTGGAGCACAATACATCTCCAAGGTGGCCTTTCGGTCAGGATATTATCAAGTAAGGGTGAAGAAGGAAGATATCCCCAAGACTGATTTTCGCACAAGATACAGGCAATATGAATTCATAGTAATGCCTTTTGGACTCACCAATGCTCCAACAATCTTCATGGACTTAATGAATAGAGTCTTTAGATATTACCTTGACAAATTTGTGGTAGTATTTATAGATTATATTCTAATATACTCTAAAACCAAGGAGGATCATGAGGAGAATTTAAGAACTGTACTAAAGACTTTGTGCAAGGAGAAGCTCTATACAAAGTACAGAAAGTGTGAGTTCTAGTTGAAGAAGGTCTCATTCTTGGGCCATATCATCACAAGTAATGAGATATCTGTGGATCCCTCCAAAACAGATGCAATTGAGGGATGGCCGAGCCCAACATCGGTAACAGATATCCATAGCTTCTTGGGGTTAGCTGGATATTATCGACGATTTATGAGAAATTTCCCACGATTGTCCAACCCTCTTACCAAGCTAACTCGAAAGGGAGTGAAGTTTTATTAGAGTGATGAATGCGAAGAAAGCTTCAAGGAGTTGAAAAAGAGGCTTATCACTGCGCTCGTGCTCACTTTACCCACAAGTGGGTAACCTTTTCTGGTTTTTAGCGATGCTTAGAAGAAGGGCTTGGTTGTGTGCTGATGAAGAATGATAAAGTGATATCCTATGCCTCAAGGAAGTTGAAAATCCATGATAAAAACTATCCAATGCATGATCTGGAGATGGAGGTTGTAATCTTTGCATTGAAAATCTGGTGACATTATCTCTATGGAGAGAAATGTGATATGTATACTGACCACAAGAGTCTTAAATATATATTCACACAGAAAGAGCTTAATATGCACCAAAGAAGATGGATAGAGCTCATCAAAGATTATGACTGTTCAATCCATTACCACCCTGGGAAAGCAAACAAGGTGGAAGATGCCCTAAGTAGAAAGGACCCAACGATTCTATCAATGATGAGAATTGAGAAGGATCCAATCTTCTTATACTTGATGAAGATAGACATGGGAACCATAAATAAGGGAAAATCATCAATCCTTTCACAAATGATTTCTCAACCATCTCTTTTGGAAAGGTTAAAGGATGCTCAAAAGGATGATGTGGGAATTCAGGAAAAAGTGGAAGCTATCGAAAAAGGTAAATCCTTGGTGTTTAATGTTAATGAATAAGGAATTGTGCGGTTTGGGAAAAAACTATGTGTTCCATCAAGTCCGGAGCTGAAGAAGGAACTATTGGAATATGCACATAGTTCAAATTTCTCTATCCACCTAGGTAGCACAAAGATGTATCGAGATCTCCGAGAAAACATTTGGTGGGATAACATGAAGAAGTAAATCACTGAATATACATCAAAGTGCCTGGTGTGTTAGCAAGTGAAGGCAGAGAGGCAGAAGTCTAAGGGGATGATGCAACCATTTCTCATACTAGAATGGAAATGGGTGAAAATCACCATGGACTTTGTCACCAGACTTCCGAGGACATCTAAAGGCAGCAATGCGATCTGGGTTGTGGTGGATCGTCTTACAAAGACTACACACTTCATTGCTATTCGGGAGGATTTCTCATTAGATCAACTGGCACAGATATATATCTGGGAAGTGGTAAGGTTGTATGGAGTACCACTATCTATTGTGTCTGACCGAGATCCAAGATTCACCTCTAAGTTTTAGAGGAGTCTTCAACATGCTCTGAATACTGAACTGAACTTCAGTACGTCCTATCATCCTCAAACTGATGGCCAATCCGAGCGGACTATCCAAACACTTGAGTATATGTTGAGAGCATTCTCAATATACATTAAATGAGTATGGGATCAACATGTTCCTCTAGTTGAGTTCTCTTATAATAATAGTTTCTACTCGAGCATCCAAATGAAACCATATAAATCCCTATATGGGAAAAGGTGCAGAACACTGACATGTTGGGATGAGGTCGGTGAACGTAAGCTTCTTGGACTAGAAATGGTCGAGGAAATGGTGGAGAATCTGAAAACCATTCAGCAGCATATCAATGCAGCCCAGAGTCGACAGAAGAGTTATGCAGATAACCGTCGATGAGACCTTAAGTTTAAAGTTGGAGACATGGTGTTTCTATGTATATCTCCGTGGAAAAAGGTAATGAGGTTTCGAAATAAAGGGAAGTTATGTCCAAGGTACATCGTCCCCTTCTAGATTCTTGATCGTGTTGGGGTTGTGGCCTATCGACTAGCACTTCCACCTATCATGCCCAAAGTGCATGATGTCTTTAATGTATCCCTCTTAAAGAATTACATACCAGACCCTTCACATGTACTCTCTTCTGAGGTGGTACAATTAGAATATGATTTTTCTTATGAGGAGAAACCAGTGAAGATCTTAGATCATAGATAAAAAGCTCTACGAAATAAGACAATGCCCCTCGTCAAGGTGTTGTGGAGAAACCACAAGTTTGAAGAAGCGACTTGGGAATGAGAGGAAATGATGAAGTTGAGTTACCCACATCTATTTTAGTGTGGGAAAAAGAAAATTTCTAGGGAAAAATTTATTAAGGGGGGAATATTGTAACGACCCAAAGTTTCATTAATGGAAAATCCTTCTTGATCTAATTAAATGTCTCTTTATGTATAATGTTTATATAAAATGTCAACTTCTTTGGTTTTATCTTAAGAATTTTGACCGTTGCTAATATAGATGTTGAACAGTGAGCACATGATTAGTATAAATATAGGGCTTTAACAAATCCAATTTACTCGGAAAAAAGAAGCGATGGCCTCTTCCAGTAGAATTGCTCCATACGAAGCCCATTTGTCGGAGCTCAGAAAAAAGGTAGCATCCTTGGGCTTCGCTCTTGACCAATACCAAGTTGAGCTTCATCATGTCAAGATCGAACGGGACCGTCTACGTGAAAAGTGGAAGTTAATAGAGATTACCACTCGAGCGATGTTATCCAAGCCACCCCAAGAGTCTGTCACCATCGCACACCTTACCCTTAGGTATTATGCGGTTGTTTTAAGGGGTTATGTAACAAATCAATTGTACTATGGTCATGTAAATTATATCTTTTTATATAATAATGTATATACTTTCTTGTCATTATGGATACATTGTAAATAGTTTTTAAAGTACAAATAGTCTTTTTAGTTATTATTTAATTAAGAATTCTATTTTATTAAATTAAGGTATTTTTTTGAATTAAATAATATTTTAATAAAATATTATTATTATTATTAAATTAATTTTTACTAAATATAAATGATCTTATAATTTTATGAATGCAATTATAATTTCTATTAAGGTTTGAAAGCAATTTCTGTCAAAACCTGTGAATTTTCGATAAATGTCAGTTTTTATTTTAAAAGTGAAAATTAACATATTTAGATAATTATTTAGATAAAATAAATGTTATTTCTGGAATCAATATGTCAAAATTATCCAACGGTGAATTATTCATAATTCTCTGAGACAGTCAAATTTTTGGGTAAAAATTAAATACCGTTTAAATAAATAATGTGTTTTATGACATCATAATGACCCAATAGTGATGTAATAAAATACTATAAGCATTATGTTCGGCCAATATATGTTTTACCATTAAAATAATGTGATTTTGGGTTTGTTTGAGTTACTTTTCAAAGCATTAATGGACCCCTCAAGACTTATTAAATACCTTGTCTTTTTAAATTAATTTCCATGGGAGTGTGACTCACCTCCACATAAGCAGCCCTATTATTTTAAGAAGTTTGTAATTTGGCCTTATAAAATATTTTTTTCCTCTTACCTTTTCCAAAAACCATGGGCAAAAACTATGGTCTGGTTTTTGGTTTCGATTAATTTAATATAAGGGGTCCCAAACCTAAATAATATATAATTCCCTCACCTTTCCTATATAAACCCACCCAACCTCCCACTTCCTCCTCACTCAAAGCCCTTTTAGTTCATCCAACCTATTCCCTACTCTCTCTAGAATCTTCCGAAGGTGCCCCAAGCTCCCAAGAAGTCTCTATAAATCCTCTCTCAAGCCTTTGGAAGCACACTTCCAAGTAAGGGTTTTTTCTTCCTTTCTCATTTTTTGTCCAGTATTCCTTAAGTTGTTTTGCCCATTTAATTTCAATTATGAATGTTGGGGTATGGTTTTTCACCTCCCTCGTACTTTACTCTTTATGTTTTAATGATGGGAGACCCCTTTATGTCTCATTAAATGCCTCCCATGTACACCCGTTACTATGATGAAATTCCGAAAGGAACTTCTCTCTCCTCATTTACATTCAAGAAATACTTTTGTATCATGAATCTAAATTCCATTACAATTGTTGTGACATGTATCTATATGACCTCCTTACTATCCATTACATGTAAATATGATGAGGAATCCCTTTCTCTCTCATCAACCGTTTTTATGAATTCTTATGTCACGCCGTTCCGCTGCCGAAATCCCACCAATTTTCTAAGCCAATGCCATTGTGTAGTGAATACCATGCCCATTTCTCCATCAAGGGTATTCACCTTTATTCACATTTACATATTGATTATAAAGTTACATGTATTAATTACACATTCCTTTATCTTGGAATAAATGATTATGTTTAATGAATCCATGTTTTATGATCCATGTGGCACACTTATGCCTGAAATGAAATGTTTAAGAAGGGTGCGCCCTTATAGCGCTCCAATGTGTTGGGTAAAGTATAGTATCATGATAAGTCTTGTGTAATGAGTGTTGAATCATGATAATTCAAGTGCAACGATGTTTTACTCATGCTTTATGTACAATGTGGATTTACTCATGCTCTATGTGCAATGAGCCTTGGCTCATGCTAATTCCATGTTAAGTGTTGTTTCCATATTTCCATGTTATGATTATCATGCTTTATCATGCCTTTGTGTTCATATTTCTCTTGTGCAATATTGATATGCCTAATTTATAACATTTATTGTACTCCTCATGTTATTCCATGTGTTTTTCCTTACTGAGCTTTATAGATCACCATTTTCTTATGCATGTCCTCAGGTTATCCAATGCAATGCTAAGTACGAGGGAATATAGTGGTCGTGTAAAGGAAGTTTTCAATAAAGATGTTGTATTTCATGTTTTAAGTTTTTATGTAATGATCCTAAGCCCCAAAGACACTAAACCTCTCGATCTTGTTTGTTGTATCAAGTGAAGTTTTATGTAATAAATCATGTTTAAGTTGTAATAAAAAGTAGGTTTTTCATAACACGTATGAAGGAGTGGTGGAGCCCCTCGCGTAGGAAGGTGTTACGCGGCTGGAGAAGCTGTTCGTGAACCGGGGTGGTCCACAGAGTGAGGGGAATCCCGCAAACCAGGGTGGTTCGTGGCTTCGGGTTCGGCCCGTGTACCAGTGGGTTACGCGGCGGGGTCCTCGCGAGCAGCGGCGGCCAAGGGAGGCGTCGATCGAGGGTTTGTCGGTCGAGGCTTCACCCGCGTAGGAGGGTGCTACGCCGTGTGGTGGATCAGAAAAGAGGCATAAACCCCCTGCTCCATGGGGAGTGCATCCACGGAGGGGATATGGTTCACAGTCTTCTCTTTTTACATTATTTTGAGTTCCCGGTTCACCAAAATATTATGCATTTTTAGGTTCCTTGTTAGTTTGTTCCCAGGTTTATACCTGCTCTAGTCCGTGAACTGGAACTTCACTGTTTGCGAAATCCTAAGCCTTCCTTCAAAAACCTTCCTCCTGAATCTGATTGCTCTTCCCTTACTCCGCCTTCAAATCGTCCGAATATGAATTCTGAATCCCTTTTCCCTTCCCCCTCAGTCTCCTTTTATAGAGTGGGGAAAGAGATATATTTGTGGCCACGCGGCACCTTTTGTGGAGGCCCATGACTGAAAACCCGGTTTGTGGCTGACTTGGTCAATCCACGATTCGTGGTGGGTATTGAGCACTTCTCCTCCGCGAACCGAACTTAGGGAGTGCTTCACGGCTGCGGAGGGTTCCACCTCCATTCCGCGAACGACAGCGGATGCGGTTTGAACCGGTCGACGCGGTCTTCAGTTGGGGTGGTTCATGACGGTGGACCAGACCGGCGCCCATCCTGCCTCGCGAACGCGAAGGATCTCCGCCTCCATTTCACGAACAACTATGGTTCGCGGAGGGGTCGCTTCGCGGGGCCTGGCCACGCCGAATTTGCATGGGACCGATCCGCGGACCGGTTTTTCTTGTGTCCCTTATTTGAATTTTCTCCATTCTTCTCCCCAATTCCATGGGTAATTTGGGTAGAATCTCCTTTGCAGATTTTTCAGGACCCTACATCGGGTAATTAAGGGTAAAAATAATATTATAAATAATTAAAAATGTCCCTAAAAATTTCCCCAATTTTATTATATTGTTATTTAAAATTAATAATAATTAATTTATCGGTTATGTGACTATTTATGGACATTTAGATGAGAATATAATTTTTATAATATTTTATTTAATGAAAGTCAAACTTATCATATTTTTGTTTTTAAAAAGTCAAATATTTTAATATGTGCATAATTAGGGACTATATTTAGCTACAAATTTAATTTTTAAATCTAAAATAGTTTTATTCATCATGGTAATTTATTTTTAATTTTTATGGGAGAAATAATTGTCATAAAGGCTTGCACAATAATGATGTAGTAATTGTTTAATTAATAAAAATATCAAATAAATGATATTAACTATATTAAAATAAATATAATTTTAGATGATCAATGTCATACATGAATTTTATAGATAACGTTGAAATTTTATAGATGTATTTAAAGTGTTTTATTGAATATATCTTGTTTTATTGGCATTTTTTAATGTCAAAGTAATGAATAGTGTAAAAATAGACATTAATGAAATTTTAAAATAAATAATATTTTATTAAATGATATATAATTCATAAAAATATTAAATTAGTTCCACTTATTGGTAAAATGTATAAATTCTCATAAAATAACCATTTATGGGTATTTTTTGATTTTATTATAACTATATTAACCCTCAACAAGTAAAACCCCATGTTTGCACGGTACGAGTTAAAGGGGTAAAATAAGGATTAAAACCAAAAAAATATGGGTATAACCATGAACTAAACTTGTTAAAAATTATATTAGGAATAATATTCTACTCTTATCACATTAGGCTAGAATTTGAGTCGTTTAATGCAAACCTTTCCAAGAAAATAATTTATATATTATTTAAATCAATTATAGTTACAAAATTTCACTCTATTTGTAATTAATATCTTTTATGTATCCACATATTTAAAAATTAAATATATGAAAAAAAAAATCTATTTATATATTAATAAAATTATTTTCATTATATATGTCAATTTTTAATTTTTATAAATTATATTATTACCATAAATTCTTCAGAAATACTAATACAAAATTTATTTAATTAACATAAAAATAAAATAATTGATTTTCAATGTTTAAATTTTGATATATTTGGAATGTGTTAATGTGTATAACTAATTTTATATATCAAAATGATATATTATATTTGTTTGAAATTATTATATTCAAATTATCACTTTTTTTATGTATTTGAAGTCAAATTAAATTAATAGTATCAAATTTGAAAATAATGATATTTTATTGAATTAAAATTTTATTAAATTTTTTAAAAATCACAAAAAATGTTAAATAATAACAAATTGGATAATATATGGTCTAAATATTTTTACCCAATTCAATTATAGTCTATTTTTTGAGTCTTTTTCATTATAATATACTTATTATATTTTAATATTCTGAGGATTTATGAAAATGCTCATCACCTCAATTATAAAAGGGCACCTCATCCCCCACTTATTTAAACCACTTTGATTCATCTAGATAAACCAAAATCTCAAAAATATATCGTATAAAAATTCTTATTTATGTTATAAAGGTTATGGTCCTTCCAAAAGATCAAACCTAGATCCCTTTAGAAGAGATTCAAGGACGTCTACCATAGAATAGGTAATTGTCTTTATTGACTCTTTAAAGTTTATTTATTATTCTACTTCCTCCTCTTCTATTTTTTATATTATAAAGTAATAACTACAGGATCATATATATGATGTGATGTTATTATTATGGGAAAACATATTCCAACATTGTTCAATCCTATGACAAATGAGAGCATTGCACACACGTACGTGCGGCTTACTATACCCACACCTTGGTGTGATATATTTTTCTTCACCACATTACGTAGATGGGTATAATAATGGAAATAATGGATATATATTTTAAATATGAAATTATAATGATTCTATAAAAATTAATACATCATACACTTCTTTACCCTTTCACTATTAATGGAATGATACCATCACTCGTGCATACGTATATTCTACTGTCTCCACAATGGGATGTGATTCATTTTCCATGTTCACATTTAAAGAATGATTATAAGAATTTACATAATGAATAAATATGATATACATAACCTTAATTTTATTTTGTAGATGAAAAAACTATAACCTTTTTACAACTAGGACATACATGACAAAACATTCATAGGAAAATAAAGAAGTTAACACCTGAAACAAGGGAAAAACGCAATATTAACAACAAACGAGTGATAAGATGATATAATAGGATTATATATGATATCATAAATATGGAAACAGAAATAGTACAAATTAATAAAATTCTTTAAACAATTACACTGGAGGCGAAATTGCGTTCAACTAAAGGAAATCATAGGGTAATGGATTTTCATCTCACTTTAATTTTTGTGGGATACATGCCCTATTCATCACTTATTTATTTTGTAGTGTATATTCTATCCCTTTATTATAATATCATGAATATACCTATCTTCATGGTAATTAAAGTTTAATTTGATGTTATGGGTCATATGATTCAACTTATTACAATGTTGTAAGGGTTTATTTCATAATATCATCATTATTAGGGATTATATATTTTTAAGTTTCCAATGGAGAATATTTCCTCTCCATGTCCATATTTTCTAAAAACAAAATTCAAAAATGTTTTTAATATTATACAATTATTGTTTAAATTAATTTTAAATCTTTTTATATTTTACAAAATTCTTTAAAAAGTATATTTTTTCATTTTTTAAACAATTTTCTTTGAGACTTTTCCAAAAACAATACGAAAGAAATGTTTTTAACTTTTATGGTGTGGTCAAATTTTCCCACCATCATGAAACCTTAATTAATTTTAAACATCCTTTATAGGTTTTATTAATTATTTTCAATGAAAATATTTTCATTTATAATTGTGCATTGTTTTAAAATTAAGTGATTTCTATGGTGAAAATAGGTATTTTCCTCAATAATTTTTCAATGATGTTTTTATATTATCTTAATCTATATCAACACCCTCTGTTGAATATTATTCTTAACTGAGGTTAATATCTTATGATATCATTTACCATATTTGTTGATTTTTTTATGATCATTTTGACTATGGATATTCTATTTTGATACCATTAATGGTTTATGGTTAAATTGTTAACATTTCAAATGCTAGTTTTTAGTACGAATCATTATTTTTTTATGTTTCACCACTTTCATATGCATAATTAATTGGACTTAGTTAGTGATGGGTGAGGCCCACTATATCCCATAGATGCATCAGTAGGTCAAATGAGACAAACCTGACATGGTTTTGGATGAATCCTTGCCTATTTGTATAGACATCTTGGCCAAGCCCTTAACAGTAGGTTTTAGACATTTGACATTATGAATTCCATCATTATGATATTGTTTTATGATTTTCCTTGTGATTATTCAACTAGTAAAATATTCATAGTTATGTTTAATTCTCATGTGATTATTCATTTGTAATTTTTTTTTCAAATTATATTCCTATAATATTAGGATCAAGTTATTGATTAAATGGAATGTGTTTAATTTATTTACCTTTCCATAATCATTTATGCTTATTTGTGATATTTTTGATGTATATATACCCTTATAGAGAATCTGAGATCACCCATTTCTTATGTTTCACTTTTCCCTAGGATATGAGGATGTGTTTTTTGATTTATATGAATGGGGAATAATGGAATTGTAAAATAAATTCTTTGGGTATTTTATGTTTAAAATATAATATAAATTTAAAGTATGTATCTAGTTTACCAATAATACTAAACTATTCTATCATTTTGGATGAAATTCCATATATCTTATTCCAATATAATAATGTATGGCACCGGCTCCAGGATACTGGGGTCGGGGTATTTACAATTGGTATTATAGAAAGTTTAGTATAAAGTTAGGGAACTATATTTAGGGAAACATATATTAGAGAAAAAACCTCTATGATAGAATTATAAAATATTCCCAATGAAATAAGTCTTATGATTTAGATATTAGTTATGCATAAATTTTCAATTTTAGTTTATTCACTAGTTCTAATATTATACATCATGTTTCATAATTTTATGATCTAATCTAGTTTTTGCCATTTTTTTATAAATGGAACCTTGTAGAAGGAATGTGAATCATATCAAATCACATAATCCAAAGATTAAGAATGATCATTTCTTGGATGGGTTTAAGCTAATATTTCGAAGGGAACAAGTCTCTCAAACATTCTCATCATATGAGGACATTGTATCATGTGCTAATGAGATAGAGATATAATTATCTAAGTATTATGGTCTCAAAGGGAAGCATGATAACAAGAGTAAAACTAGGAAAAATATGGATAATGAAAACAATTGAAAGAAGTATTTTTTCATATGTGGTAATTGTGGAAAGAAACACATTGGTACTTGATTAAAAGGAATGTGAGATTGCTATAAGTTTGGATACAATGGCCACTATTCAAGTGACTAAAAGGGTAATAAAAAGGTTTCCAATTTAAAATGCTTCAATAGTAAGGATATGGGACACTATTCAAATCAATGTCTTAAGCATCAAAGGAATATACCCCAAAATATGCCAATGGATAATGGCATTCTTATTCTACTACTGTTGAAGACGAAGAATTATTAATATTCATGTGTTTGGATTCAAGAATTATGCTATTTGAGTATATTATAAATAAATATATGGTTATAAAAATCATGAGATATATAAGAATTGTACTATAGTACTTCATCATTATGGATTTGGAAGAATGTGATCAATAGAACCTGTAACTATGAAAATTTATTCTATTATATGTTGACCTTTTGGAAAACACATGATTTTGGAAAGATGGCCCTAAATATGTTCTTGATGATGAGATAATAATAAATTGATATTTATGGGATAGTATTGGTGCCATGAATTCAGTTAGTGATATGATGGTTTATGTTATGTTTGTTGGAATTATTAGATGTTTGGATATAAGGAATATATTAAACAATTTGATATTTTATTTTTGGAATCATATATTTTTTTATTAATGATTTAAGGTGATCAAGGTATTACAATATTTTATAAAAAGAGATACATTATATTTTTTGGGGAATCTAATGTTATGTTTATTTTTCAAATTTAGTGACTTTCCATATAAATTTTTGGAAAGATGTATTTTGGATGATTATTAAGTTTAACTACTTATGGAAGAACTAAGAATATTATTTTTTGAGGTTAATGTATGATTTATCATATTATATAACTTGGTCAAACTATTTTTGTTTTTATAAATATTTAAAGGTTGAAGTAATGACTTGTGGATCTTATGATTCATTAAAAGTGATTTAGGGATAAAATTAATCTTGAATATCTA
The DNA here is from genome assembly GCA_963277665.1 of Viscum album. NCBI lineage: Eukaryota > Viridiplantae > Streptophyta > Magnoliopsida > Santalales > Viscaceae > Viscum > Viscum album. The sequence continues at coordinate 1,600,878,298 of OY728141.1, forward strand.
TCTCCATGTGAAAAAAATTAAGTAGACATAGATCAAAGCAAACCCAAAGGATGATATTATTCATATTACTTATAAAGTAATCAAGTTTATTTTCTCAAGTACTTATATGAATAGTAAAATAATCCCTATAATATTTGGAAATATATTTTGGAACAAAAATTCTATCTATTATTTTTATTTATGAGAAATAAATGGTCTTTTAAACGATCACAAATTTATGGTTTTTTTATGGTTAACTTTCTAATGACCATGTTCTTTATCACTCTCTATCAAAACATGATATTTATATTTCTCTTCCATGTCCAGGTTTTCAATTCCAACTAATATTATCCTATTTGAAACCCTGATATATTTGTGAAATTATCATTTCCCTTTCCTTATTATTAAGAGGATGTTTTATTAATCCTATTTCTGATGTGGGTTTCCCACAAATTAATTTTCAAGTAACAACCTTCGATTTTTTAAGTGAAATTTCAAATTGAGAGAACACAATTAATTGATGAAGTATAGAATGTAACACACCAAGATTTTACAGTATTCCTCTTTTTAAAGTTAATATATTTGATATATTACATTTCATTCAACACCTATCTTAAATGAACAAGTAAATATTATTATTTAAATGTTATCTTTATAACCTTAAAGTTAGAATGGCGGGTATAAACATGATTAATATAATTATGAAAATATAATTTACATGATTATATGTATATTAATTAAATCTATAAATAATATATTCAATATACTATTTAAAATTCATCCTATGTGTTTTCTGGACATGATATTAAAAAAATAAATTCACTTCTACACATAAGAAGCTGTATTTTTTAAGGTAGTTTCGACGTGTTTTAATGGTAGACATGTTTTAATACAACATTTTAACACTTTTAAAAAACTTATTTTAAAAAATTAATATTATTATACTAAATTTTAATATAAAAATTGACTTTGTTGGAATATTTGGTATTTTTTAATATGTTTCATTTTTTGATGAATAGTGAAAAATACAACATTTTAATTGAAAACTGAATTTTCATATAAATAATTTATAATGATAAATTATATTTTAAATTGGTTTTAATGTAAAATTAGATAAATTATAAATATATTAATATAATTTAGTTTTTTGGAATTTTTTTATATTGAATTTGAATATAAAAACTTTTGAAACTTATTGAACATTTTAACTTTAAAAACTTTCTTTCACACCACGACTACGAAATTAATTTTAAATTAATTTTAGAAAATTATGTGTTTTGAATTTTTAAAAATGTATTGAATATTTTAAATTATAATTTTAAAATTTAGTAAATTTTTTCCTTTTATTTTTCAACAATATGAATAGTAAATTTAGTAATTTTTATTACCACCGTTAAGGGTATATCGGGTAATTAAGCGTAAAAATAATTTTATAAATAATGTAAGATTATCATAAAACATTTCCAAATTTTATTTGATTATTATTTTTTATCCATAATCATTAAATTATTTGTTATGTGACCATTTATATAAATTTGGAAGAGAATATTACCTTTATAATATTTTATTCAAAGAAATGTCAAATGTGTCATACTTTGTCTAGAAAATTAAATATTTTAATATGGGGCCACCTAGGGGATATATTCCATTATAAATATTATTTTTAAATCTAATATATTTATCCTCATCATTTTAATTTTTTTAAATTTTTGGGGAAGAAATAATTACCTTAAAGTCTTGAAAAATGATGATGTGGTAATTGTTTAATTAATAAAAATATGAAACAAGTGATATTAAAAATATTAAAAACATATAATTTGAGATAACTAATATCATCCAAAAAAATTCATAGATTACCTTTACATTTTAGGGATGTATTAAAATATTTTTTTAGAGGATATATTGTTTTATAGATATTTTTAAAAGTCAAAGTATTGAATAGTGTCAAAATAGACATTAATGATATTTTAAAATAAATAATATTTTATCAAATGATGTAAAATTAATAAATATCTTAAATTAGGGAAAATTATTGATATGTGGATAAAAATGTAATATATGATCCATTATTAGTTGTATGGTGTTTATAGTAACTATGTTAAATCACAATGAGTAAAAAACCATGTCTACACGATAAGAGTTAAAGAGGTTAAATAAGGGTTAAAACCAAATAATAAGTGTAAAAACATGACCTAAACTTTTGAAAACATTATTGTATGAATTATATTATAACCTTATCATATTATTATTTAATTTTATATTTTTAATCAACACTATTCTTTGATAATAACTTATATATTATTTAAATCAAAGATAGTTACAAAATGTCACTCTCTTTATATTTTTTATCTTTTGTGTGTCTATATAGGGAAAAAATCAAGATATGAACAAAAATAAATGTATATTTTGATATTAATGAAATTATTTTCATTATATGAAATTATTTCTAATTTTTAGAAATTATATAATTACCTTAAATGTTTCTGCAATTCTACTATAATATTTATTTAATTAACAGAAAAATAAAATAATTGATTTTAAATGTGTTAATTTTGATATATTTGGGATATGTTAATGTGTATAACTTATTATATATATAATATAAATTACATATGTTTTAAATCATTATATTTTAATTTCAAATTTTCCTTGTGTATTTGAAGTCAAATAAAATGAATAGTATCAAATTTGATAATAATGATATTTTATTGAATTAATATTTAATTAAATAATTTAAAAATATCAAAAATGTTAAATAATAAAAATTGGATAATATATGGTCTCTAATTTATTCCCTTATTTATTTATATTCCATTTTTAATTCATTCTCTCTAGAATAGCCTTATTATAGTTTAATATTTTGAGGACTTCAAAAAGTGTCTCTCACCTCAATTTTAAAAGGGAACCTCCTCCCTCACTTATTTACACAACATTGAGCCATATAGATCCAAAGATCTCTTAAAATGTTTCTTATATATATAATTATTTTACTTATAGATGTTTTGGGACTTCTAAAATATCAAAACTATATTCCTTAAGAAGATATTAAAGGAAGTTCGTCGAAGAAGAGGTAATCATCTATATCGGCTCTTTCAAGTTTATTTCTTCTTCTACTTATTCTTCATGTTTTGTTTCCATTATAATGTAATAAATACAGTATAATATATATTATTAAACTTTATTCTAATTATGGGGAAACCATATTCTACCTTTTATCCATCCTACTAAAAATGAAAGCACTGAACGAGTGTACGTACGACCTACTGTCTCCATGTCGTGGTGTAATTTTTTTCATCACCACTTTAATTGGATGGCTATAATGATAAAAAATGGTTATATATAAAAAAATATGGTATTTTATTGAATATTTAAAAATTAATATACCATAACCTCCCTTAACCTTTTACCATTAATGGAATGATATCATTTCTCGTGTGTACATATGACATATTGTCTCCACGACGTGATGTGATTAATTTTCTAATTTCACCATTAAATAATGATTTTAAGAATGTATATACTGAATAAATATGATATATATGATGTTAATATAATTCTAGATATGATATAACTATATCCTATTTTCATGAACCATGACTTACATGAGAAAACGTACATAACAAAATGAAGCAGTTGACACCCAAAACAATGGTAATAATGAAATATTATTAACAAATGGGTGATAATATGATATAATAGGATCATATATGATATCATAAATATTGATACTATCTTTTAATAAATTAATAACATTATTTCAACCAATTTAAAATAGTTTAAATATCATTTCACTAAAGTAAAGAAGAATGTAAGGTATTTTCATCTCACTTTTATTTCTGTGGGATACATGCATTATTCACCACTTATTTATTTATTGTCGTATATACTACCCCTTTAATATAATATAATGAATATAAAAACATTAATTGTATTTAATTATTCATTTTATGTTATTTTATATATGATTCAACTAATTACAAAGTGGTGATGGTTTATTTCACAATCTCATAATTATTTGGGATTGTTTAGGCTTAAGTCTTCGTTGGGGATTATTTTTCCTCTAAGTCAATGTTTTCTAAAAATGATTTTAAATTTTTTTTAAAATTATCCAATGATTTTATAATATCATTTTTAATCATTTTTTATTTTTACAAAATGATTTAAAAAGTATATTTCTTCTATTCTAATCGAGCTTCTTTGAATCTTTTCCGAAAAAAATACAGAAGGAATGTTTTTTAACTAATATGTCTTGAGAGGATTTTCCCACTATCATGGCATATTAATTATTTGAAACTTCCTTTACATGTTTTATTAATTATTCTCAATGAAAATTTTTTGATTTATAATTGCTTAATATTTTAAAAATAAGTAATTTCTAATGTGAAAATGGGTATTTTCCTCAATAAATTTTCAATGATTTTATTAGATTATTTTAATCCATGTCAACACCCTCTATTGAATCTTATACTTAATTTAGTTTGATCTATTATGATATAATTTACCATATGTTATTAAATTTTTTATGATTAGTTTTACTATGGATATACTATTTTGATACCATTCATGATTTATGGTTATAGTATTCACATTTCATATAAAAGTTTTTAATATGAATGTTTAAGTATTTAATATTTCAAACATTTCATATGAAGATGCATTTGACTTAGTAAGTGATGGTTGGGGCCCACTATAGACTCTCGATCCATCTTCGGCCTCACAAGACATACTAGATCAGGTTTTGTCCTAGGAGTTTCCCATTTTGATAAACTTCTTGGACGAGGCCTTGATAGTATGTTTTAGACATCTAGAAATATGAATTTTTTCATTATGATATTATTTCTTGATATCCTATGATATTATTCAACTAGTATAATATCTGTAAGAACTCAGATCTTTATTTTAGGTTTGAATCTTGTTTTCTGGTGTTTTTGAGGAAAAGAGCAGTTTCTGGAAATTTAAGGAGTACACGCCATGTACTTTGGAGTACATGTCGTGTACCTGGTTTTTGTGGGTGACCGTGTACTGGCCATGTAATATATGAGTACATGGCCATGTGGGGTGATCTGAAGACCGCCTAAAGAGGATTTCGGTTAAGGAAAGTACATGTCATGCACTTTTAAAGAACACATCGTGTACTTTTATTTTTAATTGTTATGTCAGACAGGGGTCACGTCTAATCTATAGAAACCTATTCTTCTTGGTTTGCCTCATATAGGAGTGAATAATACCAATGAATCTTCTTTGGGACTCCGACTCGTCATTCGTTCTCCGAATAGAACTATGTTGGTTGCGTTGGAATCACATCAGTTAGTTCTTCCTTCTTCTAGAGCCTCATCTCTTGATTTCTCCTCTCTCGTGAGATATCCCTGGTTGATCATTTTTAATGTTTTTGTAGATATACCATATTATAGGTCAATTTAAAGGTTGAAACAAGAGTATATCGAGTGTATAATGCTGATGTAGGTGGTTTGTTCCTTTCTGTAGTTAGTCTTTGAATATTTTGTGCAAAAGTTCCCAATACCCTAGAATGAAGTATTGCATGTTTAGGGATTTTAGCCCGGTTAATTCTTATAATGCATTATGTACCTGAGTAGAGGTTTTTTGATTGTTAATAGGGTTATTTTCCATGCATTTTAGGTGTTTTCCCAAGTTTGTTTTGATACTAAACACTTGGTCTAGTTTTTCCAGTTAGGATGCTTTGTTTTCCCTACCTAATGTTGTTAGGATGGAGTGATTTATTTGATGTTGTTATATTCTTATAGTTTTTTATCCAAGTAGTTATTAAAATATGTTATCCAAGTATTTATTAAGGTTTAATTTGGATGTTGAACATCGTTATTCACGATTTACTTACACATTACTGTGAGAACCTGGTGTAATAGACCATAGGGAGAATGGATGCTGAGGGCTTCTCCAGAGTGTCTATTGACTTTTACGTTGTGAGACCATAGGGGGATGGACTTTGGGCTCCCTCAGAGTTTCTATAATTCCACATTTTCAGACCATAGGGGGAATTTTATGATGAGTAGTTTCTCATAGTGTATGTATTTTACTAATACGAGACCACATGGGGAATTAATGGTGAGTGCTTCCTCAGAGATTCTTTGCTAAAGTTAAACAAGAGGGGTTACACTATGAGTATTTCCTAGAGGGTTTCTTGTGTTTGTTTGGTTGAACCAGAGGGGATAGGATGTGGATACTTCCCAGAGGGTTACTTGTTTTTGAATATCTACTTACTTTATATATCAAAATGAATTCAATTGAAACTGTAGGATGTTTTACTTTTGAGTACTTTCTTGTTTACTTCTTTATTTTGCTTATTGTATGCCATATATATTCACTAACTATTAGTAACAGATCTTTGGATGGTTTCCTACTATGATTCGTTTCACACCATGTTTGGGTCATGCTTTGGGCCCAAACAGATTATATTTCTACAGGTATAGATCATGGCAAGTGCCCTTCTACATCAGGTACTTGACTGTTGTGGAGCTGGAGAGCATGGGACCAAGATAAGGCTTGCGATTCTGTTGGAGTTATTTACTTGTTTTCTTTTTACTTTGGTTTATTACTATATTCTTGCATTGTGACTTGTTTGGATGATTTTCTATATACTTGTGATCCGCATCATTATTGATATATATATATATATATATATGCGGTAGTTGTTTATTTACTTTCAGTCTTCTACTGGTTACTGTTGTATGGTATTGTTATTTCTTCCGCTATTGTTACTTTTTTATTTCCATTATGTTACTCTGCCAATGAGGACATAGTTTCCCCACTAGAAAACCCAAGTCCCTCGCTTCTATTCAGCAGTCTTTGGAGTTTGGGGAAATTCACTTGTGTCCATGTGACTAACCAGGTACGGGGCACCTCTGGGCAGCACCTGGAACTGGGATGTCACAAAGTGGTATCAAAGGGGTACTTTTCTTCTTGACTTACTGTTTGGAGCCTATAGTCAGGGATAGTATTGAATAGTTACTTGGTAATAAGCTGTGTCAGAGAGTAACTAACCCGTGTATAGGGAAAATCCAATTTACCTCGTTGATGCAGTTTTTCTGGTTTTTCAATTATTAAAGTTGACTTGATTTCACTATTGGGTGATTCACATGTTTTGTGTTGTTAACATTGATAATATTGAGGTTCTATTTCTATTTTAACCCAATGAGATGAGTGTATGCCATCTCATTCATCATATAATCACTTACTAGAAATCACATGTCATGCATTCTTGACATGCAATTTAGGATTCATTATCAATTTCATGTTATTGTGATAGATATTGGGATAAATGTACATGTTGTTGTGATAGATTCCTTGATAGAATAACTTCTATCTGAAAGGGTATTAAATTGTGTAAGGTTTCGTTTGAATGAACTCCAAACTTTGGTTCTTGAGGTGTTATGGGACCTCATGGATCGGAATTTGGTGGATCATTGCATCATAATTCCTTTTGTATGACATGTATAAGATTCCAATATTTGATTAGTAGGGAGTATGGTCCCTCACATATTGAAATTTGGAACTTTAATGTTTTTTTCAATGTTTTTATGGGTTATGGAGTATTTTCTGAGGCTTACTATCTAGAAAAACCCAGAATACAAAGGGTGTATTGCTGAATACATGCAATATATCCTTTTGTTCGGGAAGGAATTGTTTTTCCTAAGTACACGTCGTGTACTGTATGTACACGCCGTGTAGTCTCTAACCATGTCACTGGTTGTGTGGCCAGAGACATGGGGATGGGGACTTTTTTTGTGGGACACATCATGTACCCTATGTGCACACCATGTCTTAGGAGCCATGTGTCTAGCTGTGTGACTAACAATACAGGTGGATTGTGGGTAGTTAGTACACTCTGTGTTTGGAATAAACACACCGTGTAGAGTCAACCGTGTAACCATCTATGTGACTAACAACACGGGTCGGTGAAGTTCTTTCTCTTACACTCCGTTTTGGCACAAACACGCTGTGTAGTCTTGATCTAGGAGAACCGTGTGGATTAAGTCATCTAGAATAACTCGTGCAAGGGAAGAGGATTCAAGTACACACTATGTATTGGGAGAACACGTTGTGTGTATGGGGTGTCACGTAACCAGGGTTGGAAGGAGTATACGCCCATGTGAAGGATTAAAGGAACACATCATGTAGGGGACAAACAATGTGGGTATCCATGTATTAAAGAACTTGAATGCTTTCTTTCTCATGTTCCCTTCTTGCACATCTATGTTTTAGTCCTTCATAATCTTGAGCTAAGGTGTGTGTTTGACCTTTCAGAGTCATGCCACCAAGACGTCCTCTGGTTGTACGCTAGTTACAGGGCAGTGACCAGACACTGGACATGGCAGATCAGGAACTAACAGTGGATCTTCCAATCATGCATGTCTTTCCACCAGCCGTCATTCTGGATACAGGTGTCGATGCATAGTTCTGATAAGGCTTCTTGAGGTTTATATAGACCTTTTGAGGAGTATCGACTCCTACCCCATCTATTGCAGAGTTGACGTGGGTTTTTCAACAGAAGCATCCTCCCACCTTCATAGGGGATGGAGGACCTCAGGCTGCTGAGTCATGATTGGAGTCCATGCTTTTGATATTTGAGCATATAGAGATTCTTCTAGAGAGGAGGGTGAATCTCGCTACCTCTATGCTTTGTAATTCTTCCAGGAGATGGTATGATGTGATTTTGCAGGTGGGACACCAGTATGGTATGACTTGGGATTAGTTTCATCATACCTTATATGATTAATTTTACCCAGAGACTTTGAAGGTCGAACGGATCCTGAGAGTTCATGAGTCTGAAGCAGGTTACTCTCTCTGTTATGGAGTATTTTTCTCACTTCACAGAGCTTCAGTGCTTCACACCCATCCTAGGAGGTGACAAGTTATTCATAGTGAGGAAGTTTGAGGATGGTCTCTAGAATGACATCTAATCTTAGATGAACATCTTCAGGTTGACATCCATCACCTCTATAGTGAACCAGGCGCTGATCACGGAGTGAAATATAAGGGATTCTAGAGTTTTGAGTGAGAGAAGATCGGCATCTGGAGTTGGTATCCCTCTTACTCACAGTAGGAAGTGCTGAAGGGAGTCTACGCGTGGGGATCTAAGGAAGCGGGATACTTATTTTGGTAGCCAGGTGGTGTGCTACCAGTGCGGGAAGAGCGTTAATACGAGGCCACATTTCCCGAGAGACCCAGTGGAGTGATGATCTTGCAGAAAGATGTATCATATTCAGGATTTCTATCAGTTCTTCTCACCAACAGCTAGTGATAATACTTCTTCTATGACTCCACTTTTAGGAGCATCACCACCAGTTTCTCATCAGTCTGGGAACTGCAGTTCTTCCGGCCACTCAGGCTGAGGTGGAGGTCATAGTCGTGGTATATGGTTGGCAGTCTTTTAGTGAAAACAGGGTGGATCAGCTCAGGGTGGTTAGGTAGGGTCATAGGGCTGTAGTGCAGGCTAGACTTTTACAGTGGAGCAGATCCAGCAAGAGAAAGATCTCATACCCTCTACAGTTTGAGGTATGATTCTAGTTGCCTCAATTTTATCTTCTGCACTTTTCGATACAGGGGCTTCCCATAGTTTTATATCTATTGTTGTTGTAGAGATCCTTGGTCTCTGTATCTTTACTTCTGCAGATGTCTTTATGTTGGCAACTATGTTGGGGACAAGAATGTCTAGTGTACATTAGTGCAAGGAGTTACCTCTTGAGGTTGGTGGGTGTCAATTCTCATGGGACCTTTATGTAGTGGAGATGACGGGTTATGAATTCATTCTTAGAATGAACTGGTTAGTTCCCTTCCAGGTTTTGGTTGATTACTATCATCATAGGGTGAGTTTTACATAACCATAGGGCAAATCATTTCTTCATAAGGGCGAATGGGATGTCCATGAAAGCAGAGAAGGACCCGAGCATCATGGGTTGGGAGGAGTTACAGCCTAGATTGCTAGTCTATATCAGGATAAATAGGGGACTTCACAGATAGACTTTCCTCTAGTGGTGGATTTTTTTAGGGATGTCTTTCTAGAGAAATTTTTAGGTTTTTCTCCAGAGAGAGAGGTGGACTTTTCTATCGAGCTTGTTCCAAGAGTGGCACCAGTGTCCATTCCTCCATATAGGATGTTACACTAGAGTTATAGGATCTCAAAAAGTTGTTGGAGGAGTTGCAGGCAAGGGGTTTCATCTGAACCAGTACTTCTCCTTGGGTTTCATCTATCCTATTTGCAAATAAGGAGTATGGTACCCTCAGACTTTGTGTGGTTATTGGAAGGTGAACCAGCTGATGGCCAAGAAATGATATCCCTTACTGAGGATTGATGATCTCTTTGATCAACTTTGAGGAGTCGGGGTGTTCTTGAAGATTGAATTCAGATCTAGTTATCATCAGTTCAACGTTATACCATCTGATATACCACTTACAGCCTTTCAGAGTAGTTATAGTCTATACGGTTATGTGGTTATGTCATTCGGTATCACAAATTCACCAGCAGTTTTCATGGCACTGATGAACCGAGTGTTCCATCCATAATTTGATTCTTTCATGGTAGTCTTCGTGGATGATATTTTTGTGTACTCTCACACTCGAAACAGTCATGCCACACATCTTGAGATCATTTTGAGTGCACTGAGAGAGAAACAATTATATGCTAAGCTCTCAAAATTCCACTTTTGGATAGACAATATTCACTTCTTGAGTCATGTTATCTCATCGACAGGAGTATCATTATACCCAGAGAAAGTGAGAGCAGTATTTTCTTGGGAGAATCTGAAGAACTTCTTTGAGGTACGGGGTTTTCTAGGGTTGGCTGGTTACTACATACATTTCATACAGGATTTTTCATTCTTATCAGTTCCACTGACGAGCCTGACTAAAAAGGGTGTGAAGTACCTGTGGACAGACCCTTGTGAGTCATCCTTTTAAGAGATGAAAGGGAGGTTGACTTTAGCACCGATACTAGTTTTTTATAGAACAGGGCAAGAGCTATATTTTATACTGTGATGCGTCATGTATTGGGCTGGGAGCAGTGCCTATTCCGGGAGAAGGAGTTGTTTCGTATGGGTCTCGGCAGTTGAGGCCACATGAGAGGAATTACCCGACGCATGATCTTTAGTTGGCTGCAGTTGTTCATGGTTTATGTTGGTGGAGGCATTACCTATTGGGAGAAAATTTTGTGGTTTTAACTGACCACAAAAGTCTCAAGTACATCTTTACTCAGTGCAATCTAAATATAAGACAGCGAAGGTGGGTTGAGTACCTTCAGTCTTTTGACTTTGAGCTTGCCTACACACCTGGGAATATAAATTCAGTGGCTGATGTGCTGAGTATGAGGACTCAGATATAGGAAATTCAGGAGGCCATCATTGAGTGTAAGCTTATGGATCTATTTTCTGAGATTCATTTGGAGGTGCACGGTAGATAGGGACATACGTTTCTTTCTTCTGTTGTTTTTACCTCTACTCTTCTTGAGCGAGTGCGAATGAGGTAGCTATCAGATGCTGAAGGCCTAGTCCTATGAGAGAGAGTGTTATGAGAGGACCCTATTCCTAAATGGATAGTAGGAGAGTATGAGATATTTCATTTTCATGGTCGTGTATGGGTGTCAGCAAACATACGCGAGGAGATGATTCAAGACTCTCATTCCTCAGTTTGGGCAGTTTATCCTAGTGTCACCAAGATGTATCAAGATATTGACCGTCAGTATTGATGGCTAGGTATTAAGATATATGTTGTTGGGTTTGTCATGAGGTGTTCTACCTATAAACAGGTGAAGGTAGAGCATCAGCGACCAGCAGGTATTTTTCAATAGTTACCCATTCCTGATTGGAAGTGGAATGATGTTGTGATGGACTTCGTGACAGGCTTACCAAGGTCGCCTTGATGGAATGATACAGTATGGGTTGTCATTGACAGACTCAAGAAGGTTTCTCACTTCTTGACTATCAAGGAGACCTTTAATGTTGATGATATGGAAATATTGTACATCCAAAATATTTTGCACATACATGGAGTTCTGCACTCCATTGATTCAGACAGGGATGCAAGTTTTTTTTCTCGGGTCTGGCAGGGACTATAGAGGGCTTTGGGTACACAGGTACTTTTGAGTACAGCTTACCACCCCTAGACAGATGGCCAATCCGAGCTTACTATTTAGGTGTTGGAGCACATTCTTCGAGCATGCATCATAGACTTTGGAGGTTCTTGGGAGAAGCACATACCTCTTGTGGAGTTTTCCTACAATAATATTTTTCAAGCCACTATTCAGATGGAACCTTATGATTATTTGTACAGTAGGCCATGCCGATCACCCCTATGTTTTCTTGAAGTAGGATAGGGAGCTATGTTAGGACCTCATCTTGTCCAGGAGACTATAGAGTAGATAGAGTTGATTCGGAAGAGGATGGATACTGCACATTCACGATAGAATTCTTATGTTGACCGACGACGATGACCTATGGAGTTCGAGGTTGGGGATAAGGTTTTTCTGCATGTCACACTGAGTTTGGGACATAGGAGGATTAAGAGACAAGGAAATATTTCAGCAAGATATGTCAGGTTGTTTGAGGTTTTGGAGAGAGTTGGGTTGGTTTCTTATCGGCTGCAGTTACCTCAGAGGTATCGGGCTATGCACAACGTCTTCCATGTTTCTCAGTTATGGCGTTACTTCTCAGACCCCTCTCATGTTTTTTAACTTGAGAAGGTTGAGCTAGATGTGGACACATCATTCGAAGAGAATCCTATCTAGATCATTGATCACAGTGCAAAGGTTCTTCATGCCTGGTATGTTCCTCTGGTACGGGTTCTATGGCAGCACGAGCAAGTATAAGATGAGACTTGGGAGAGGGAGGCCAATGTATGATCACAGTTGTCGGAGCTATTCGAGGATTCTTATTCAACATATCCTTGCTAGGGAAATTCGGGGATGAATTTCATTAAGGGAGGAAGTTTATAAGAACCGGATCTTCCTTTCAGGTTTGAATCTTGTTTTCTGGTTTTTTTGAGGAAAATAGGAGTTTCTGGAAATTTAAGGAGTACACGTCGTGTACTTTGGAGTACAAGCCATGTACCTAGTTGTCGCGGGTGACCGTGTACTAGCCGTGTAATGGACGAGTACATGGCCATGTGGGGTGACCTGGAGAATGCCTAAAGCAAAGGCCAGTTAATGAAAGTACATGTCGTGTACTTTTAAATAACATGCCATATAATTTTCTTTTTAATTGTTATGTCAAACCGGGGTCACGACTAATCAACAGAAACCTCTTCTTCTAGGTCCACCCAGTTCAAGAGCAACAGATACCGACGAATCTTTCTGGGCCTCTGACTCGTCGTTCGTTCTCCAAATCAAACTTCATTAGTTGTGTTTGAATCGAATATGTGAGTTCTTCCTTCTTCTAGAGCATCGTCTCTTGACTTCTCCTCTCCCGTTATATATCATCGGTTGATCATTTTTAATGTTTTTGTATATCTACCACATTATAGGTCGATTAAAGGGCTGACACTGGAGTATATCAATCGTACAATGCCAAGGTAGGTGGTTTCTTACTTTCTATAGTTAGTATTTGAATATTTTTTGAAAAAGTTCCCAATACCCTAGAACAGGGTATTGCGTGTTTATAGATTTTAGCTCTGTTAATGCATTTTATGACTTTTGTGCCTGAGTAGAGGTCGTTTGATTGTGAATAGGGTTGTTTTCCATGCTATGGAGTTTTTTTCCCATGTTTGTTTTGATATTGACCGCTTGGTCTAGTTTTTCCTGTTGGGCTGCTTTGTTTTCAATGACTAGTGTTGTTTAGATGGAGTGATTAATTTGATGATGTTATATTCTTGTAGTTGTTTAGAAAATTAGATCTTGAAAGTTGTTATCCAAGTAGTTCTTAAGGTTTACTTTGGCTGTTGAACATCATTGTGCGCGATTGACTTACACAGGGCTGTGAGAACCTGGTGTAGTAGACCACAGGGATAATAGACACGGAGGGCTTCTCTAGAGTGTCTATTGAATTTTACGTTGTGAGACCATAGGGTGTATGGACATTGTTCTCCCTCAGAGTGTTTGTACTTCCATGTTGTATGACCACATGGGGAATTGGATAATGAGTGGTTCCTCAGAGTGTCTGTATTTTACCGATATGAGACTACATGGGGAATTGATGGTGAGTGCTTCCTCAAAGAGTATTTTCTAAAGTTGAACCAGAGGGGTTATACTATGAGTACTTCTAAGATGGTTTCTTATGTTTGATTGGTGGAACCAGATGGGATATAATGTGGGTACTTCCTAGAGTGTTACTTGTTTTTTATTATCTTTTTACTTGATATATGAAAATGAATGCAATTGAAACTGTAGGATTGTTTACTTTTGAGTACTTCCTTGTTTACTGCTTCATTTTTCTTATTGCTCGCCATATATATTCACTTATTGTTAGGACCAGATCTTTGGGTGGTTCCCTACTAGGATTCATCTCACACCCAATTTAAGTCATGATTTGGGCCCAAATATATTATATTTATGTTGGTATAGATAAGGGAAAGAACCCTTCTACGTCAGGTACTTGACTATTGTGGAGATGGAGAGCATGGGACCAAGCTGAGGCTTGCAATGCTATCAGAGTTATTTACTTGTTTTCTTTGTACTTTGGTTTAGTATTGTATTCCAGCATTGTGACTTATTTGGATGCTTTCCTATATACTTGTGACATGAATAATTATTGATATATATATATATATGTGTGTTTTAGTTGTTTATTTAACTCCAATCTTCCACTGGTTACTATTGTATGGTATTATTACTGCTTCCTCTATTGTTATCTATTTATTTCTATTGTGTTTCTCTGCCAATGAGGGCATAGTTTTCCCACTATCACACCCAAGGCCATCACTTCTAGTTATAAGCCTCTAGCATTTGAGGAAATGTGCTTGAGTCCATGTGACCAACTGGGTATAGGGAACCTCTGGGAGGCACCCAGAATCGGGATGTTACAATATCAATGGTTATGTTTCATTCGCATGTGATTATTTATAGGGAATTATTTGTTTTTATTTTATTACTTTAATATTATTCTCATGTTATTGATTAAATGGAATTTGTTTTAGTTATTTACCTTTCCATGATTATTTATTCATATTTATGATATCTTCCATTGTATGTATACCCTTACGGGGAATCTGAGCTCACCCCTTTCCTATGTTTCGTTTTTCCACAAGATATGAGGAAGTGTTTTGTGACTGATACTCTAGGTGGATAATGGAATTCTCAAAGAAATTATTTTTTTATTTTATGTTTAAAATGTAATATAAATTTCAATTATATATCTGTTTTACCAAGAATACTAAACTATTTAGTCCTTTTTATATAATTACTTTAATCTTATGTCAATGTAATAATGTAAGGCACCAGTTCTGGGCTACTGGAGTTGGGGTCTTTAGAATCATTCCTTTATTATGGTGTATATACCACCCATTTTAATATTTTATATCATGAATATATTTCTCTTCATGGTATTTAATGTTTAATTTATTTTTATTCCTTTTATGGGGCTTACGATTCAAAAGTTACCAAAATGGTAAGATATTTATGTTTCATTCTCATTTCAATCAGAATTTATTATACTTGATTTTCAACTGAAGTAAATTATTTAATAAGTATATAATAAACCCCATTAATTTTATTCTCCAATGTTTATTCATGATGTTTTTATGTAATAGTATAATATCCAACTCTTTGGTACTTAAATGTTTAAGAAAACGTTTTTTTATAATATCCATATTTATTTATCTTTTTGGTCGAAAATCATTTTCCTTTGAAAACCATGTTTTCTAAAAAAAATTAAAATAGTTTTTAACATTACCCAAATGATTAGATAAAGACATATTTACCCATGTTTCACTTTTAAAAAAATGTTTTGAAATAAATCTTCATGTTGTTTTCCAAAAAAGGCACATTTTTATTTTACAAAAAACGTGAAATGAATCTTTGTTTTAATATATATGGCCAAAATGGAATTTCAAATAGTCATGACCAGTGAATTTTTTAAATCATCCATTAAAATTTACAAAGGTTATTTTCATAGAAAATTATTTTAAAAATATTTTGTGAACATTTAGTTTTAAAAATATTTTCAAAGTGAAAATGTTATTTTCCACAAGAATTTTTTTAATGATATTATTATGTTATTTATATTCATAACTATAATCAATACAGTGTTTTACTTATTATTCACTAGGGATATGTTTTATTGATATCATCCTTATTTTTTATCAATATGTTTTTTGATCTCTTTTATCGGGGATGTAATATTTTGATACCATTCTCCATATTACTCTAAATGATTTATGATTATATTGATTGATTGGGGAAAGTATAAAAATTTTGTATTATAATTTTAAATATGAATTTTTATATTGATTATGTTTCAACACTTTCATATGAGGAATTAATTAGACTTAGTAAATATTGGGTGGGGCCACTATATCCCCTCAATGCATTTTTATGTCTTATGAGACATACTATCATGGGTTTTTTGGCCGAGTCCTTACCCATTTATGTAAGTTGTCTTGTAAAAAATACTTTTAGGTATGGTTATGATGTCAAAAATTATTAATTACTTCATTATGATATTATTTATTTATGTTTCATGTGATTATTTGATTAGTTATAATATCCATGTTTAAGTTTCAAGATCATGTGATTATTTATATGTCATTATTTGATCATCACTTATTCCTTCCATATTATTCTCATGTAATTGATTGAATGGAATATTTTTCAGTTATTTACCTTTTCATATTGGTTATACTTATTTATTCATGTCATCTCTTATTGTATGCATACCATTATTGACCATTTGAGATCACCCATTTCATATATTTCTTTCTGTATGATGTTATGACGTGTCTTATAATTTATATATAGGGTTATGTTAAAGGAAATAATGAAATTACCGATGAAAATACTTTTATTATTTTATATTTTAATGTAATTTTAATTTCATATATGTATCTAGTTTACAAATATGACTACACTATTAGGCCCCTTCATATGTGATTTCTTATATCTAGTGCCAATATAATAAAGTAACGACCAACACTGGCCTACTAGAGTTCGGGTCTTTACATTTGGTATCAGTGATTGTTTAGGAAAAACATGGGATAAAGATTTAAGAAAAATAATGATTGGAGAATAAAACCCTTTGAATGAATTTGAGGATAAATATAGAATAAGATCCTAAAGATTTTGTGAGGAATAGATTATGTGGTTTACCTATAAATATATCTTTTTTTGGATACTAAAAGTGGATGTGGTTCTATAAAAGATGTACCTTGGGGTAATAACTCATAAAAATATGCATCATTGTTAACTAAATCATTACATGGTACACTATAACG
The DNA here is from genome assembly GCA_963277665.1 of Viscum album. Taxonomy (NCBI): domain Eukaryota; kingdom Viridiplantae; phylum Streptophyta; class Magnoliopsida; order Santalales; family Viscaceae; genus Viscum; species Viscum album. Next base: position 1,600,895,665 of record OY728141.1, read on the forward strand.
GGAAATAATGCACACCTGGTTTGACACTCTCAAGGGATATTATTGAATTAATGTATAATGACCCAAACCACTATATTGGAGAGCCAGTGAATTCATTTATTAAATTGGCATATATACAAGGATTAAAATCCCAAAGTATTTATCAATTTATCATTTTTTGGATAATAGATACATACCTTTTACCAATTTTAAATTGGGAAAAAACATAATACATAACAAAATCTAATAAACTGGATCCTTAAATACTCATTCAAAGTTATCTTCTTCATAACCTGGGGAAAGGAAACAAAATAAGGGTTTGATAAAATGACCAGTAAGAGTTAATTAAAATAGATTATACCATAAATAAAAAATTAATAATCAATATATAATGGTAAATAACTTAACACACATTCCATTTAATCAATAAGGTGAGAATAAAATTCATCTATAAATTTTTTTATTGTGGAAATATCATAGATAACAATTATAACTGAAATATAAATAGAGTAAATTATTGAATTTTGGATGCCAAGTTTTCCAAGTACATGAATCCATTACTGTCAAGTCCTTTCAAAATATGGTTTAAAACATTCTTAGAATAAACTCGTCTGATTTGGCCAACTGATTCATCTCGTGAGACTATCGATGCATCAAGGGGATTATATAAAATGGTACCTTACCCATTTCATAACTTTCCAAAGAATTTATCATATATTGAATAATATATTTAATTTATAAACAATTTTTCTTATCATATATTCATATTGATTGAAGAATAAATATTTATCAATATTTCCCAAGTTAATCAAATAACATTCAAAGTAAACACTGTATGTAAAAATTGTATGTGATTTAATAAATAATAATATACATTACAAAAAAATATTGATATTTAATAGAAATTTAAGTTCCAATGAAAAATTATTTCAATAAAGTTATTGTTTTAATAAAAATTTAACAATCATAAATAAAAGTGATATTTCAAAATAACTTTTACCACTTTATAATTTTAAATTTGAATCCCCATGAATGAGATAATTAAAATTGAAACATAAAATTCCATAAAGAATAAATTGTTAATTATATTACATGTAAAGGTAAATTATATACACAATATAAAATTGAATTGGTTCATAATAACAAATAAGTCGCAATAGAATGTAAATTGAGACGAAATCCCTTACCTTACGCTTCATTTTGGTTTAATACTATTTAAAAACATTTATAATGGTTTTAGTAATTTTATTAACTTATAAAATAACCATATTAATATTTATAATTTCACATATGATCATTTTATAACATATTATCACCCATTCATTAATAATCTCTCATTATTTTCATTATTTCATGTGTTAATTACCTTGCTTTTTGAGTATGTTTGGACTTTTTATTTTTTTCCTCTTAATTAGATCACGATTTCATCATACCCAAAATTTAATTCCTTATTTAAATTTCTCATATATTAAGTATATTTTTTTATAGTAATCCATAAATTTTGGTGATAGGAAATGAAATACGTTGTTCATGGATATGGTAGGTCGTACGTTAGCAAAAACATTGTTTCCATTTTCTTATCATATAGAAAGAATGAAAAGTAAATTATATATATATATATATTATCATTATAGTATAATTATTATTTCATATATATGAAATATTTTTATTAAAACCATACTTGATACATTACATATAAAGTGTAAACGAATCACGTCGCTTTGTGAGGTAGTAGTTTGTTGTACACACAAGCCATAATATCATATTACCAAAAAATTGAAATAATGAAGGTATGTATGATATAATAATTAAAAAATCATAATAACATAATAAATTCCATATATATCATATATAAACTATAAATACATCATTATTTCTGACCTTTAAATGTGTTAATGGAAAAATGAATGACATCGGTTCGCAAGGCGGTAGTCTGTCGTACACAAGATTGATGATTTCATAACTCATTTGATGGAAGTGTGTGAAGTTTTAGTACCAAAAAATAACACAAAAACATCTCTATATATGTAATATAATTTATTTATTATATAATCATGGTATAATAAGAATACAAGGATGTGGAGAAGGAAACAATATAAAAATTACTTTTGAAGAATATTAATTATTCTTCGGGTATCCTCCTTAGGTTTCCACTAATTCCTTCCTAAAATGGATTTATTCCCAAGATAAGTCTTATAATATTAGTTTATGGATGTTTTTAATTTATTTTGGTAGGTATTTTTGGAACCAAATAGGTTTGAATTTTTGAAGTGGAGAGGATATGGGGAGGCCTTTTATAAGTGGGGTGAGTGGCACACTTGTAATTTTTGAAATAATGTATTCCACATATGATTTGGTTAATGTCAACAGGCCCCAATAATTCACCATTATATATAATATAAGATGTAAGTTCTAAATATGGCTATAAAATGGGCACTTGACAAGTTTTGGGTCATTTTTACACCTTATTATCTAAGTTTAACCACTATGTAAACTCATTTTTATCTTCATCGTTGTAAATAATTTTAACTATTTTCAATAATTATTTTGATAAAAAAAATTATGTTTAACTTATTATAAATTATAAATTATTTTTATTCAGAATATTTAATCGATTTTTCCAGATTCAATAGATATTTTTGGAAAAAATTAATTTAAAATTAATCTTGTAGATGTGGGAATAAATCGGTTTTTTAAATTGAAAATGTGCAAAAGTTTATAATTTTTTGATATCAAAAATAAATATTGAAAATACTACAATGGACTAAATTGGATTAATAGATGTATAATTTAACTATTGTGACTTTAAAACCAATTAAAAAGTATAATTTAAAATTATTTATTATTTATATGAAAAGTAGTTTTCAATTAAAATTCAGTATTTTTCATTATTCATCCAAAAAATGAAACTTCTCATAAAAATACCAAAAATCTCCATAATATAGTTTTACTATTCTGAATCGAATTTTATTTTCAAATAAATTTTCAAAAAGTGTTAAAATTTAATTTTAAATTAAGTGTGAAAAGCATGACTAAATAGTGTTTTGTTTAAACCCGGTGGTGTGTGTATTGCAAGCAAGCAAAAAAAAGTTATTCTAAATAGAAGGTATTGTAAATTTTTGGGGTGTTACAATCTTCCCTCATAAAAAACTTCTTATCAAAATTTAATGTTTACTACATTCTAAACAGATGATGGTAGTTATTGATCATAATATCCTCTAGTTCCCATGTTCCTTCCTCCATGTTGTGATTTCTCTAAAGTACCTTTACTAGACAAGTAGTCTGATTCCTTAGTACTTTATCTCTTATATTAATAATTTATTTGGTTTCTTCGTACTAAAGTAGATTAGGTTCCAACTGTATTTGATCATAGGTGAGCACATGCATTATATCTAGCATGTAATTCCTTGATAAGGATATATGGAACACATCATGTACTTTTGAGAGGCTTTGTGGCATTTCAAAATGTTTAATAATGACTCCAATTATTTCAAAATTTTAAAAGGGTATAATGTATATAGGGATCATATTCCCTTTCTTACACAAACATATAACACACTTCCATGGTGATACTTTTAGTAAATCATGATATCCCACTTGGAATTCTAAATCTTTCCACTGATTATTGATATAAATCTTTTCCCAACATTGATATGATTTAATTTGATACTGAATATCCATTTCCTTTGTTATTGTATCATTATCAATTTATGGTCTTATAAGCTTCCTTTCACAAATTTCATCCCAATAAGTTGGAGTGTGACGTATCTTTCTATATAATGATTCCTATGGTTCCATTTGAATACATAAATGTAAACTATTATTATAGGGAAATTATACCATTGGTAAATAATGATCACACGGACCTTGAAAGTTGAGTTATCATGACCTCAAAATGTCTTCCATTATTTTAAATGTTCTTTTAGACTATCCATCATATTGATGTTGGTAGGCAGTGCTCAAATGAATCTCAATATCAAGAGCCTTATGAATTCTCTTCCATAATTTTGATGCAAAGAGGAAATCTCAATCAGAAAAAAAAAATTGATAGAGGTGCACCATTAAGTCCCATGAATTCATTAATATAGAGCCTTTTGAGGTTCTTAAGAGGTAAATCCTATCATATGACAGGAAATGTGCATATTTGGTTAGGTGGTCAATAATAACCCATATTTCATCATTATCTCTAGGAGTCTTTGGAAGTCCTGTGACAAAGTCTATAGTAATTTCATCCAATTTAAAAATAAAAATAGGAAGAGGTTGCAAGACTCCTCTCAGATGTAACTTCACATATTTAACTATTGATAAAACAAAAATCTAGACACATAATCAACAATTTCCTACACCATTTTATCCCACAAAAAATTTTCCTTCAAATCCCTATATAACATTGTGCTACCACAATTTATAAATAAATTTTATCTATGGTAATTTTGCAATAATTACCTTTTTATCTCAACTATAGATGGAACACACAATCTATTCCCAAATTTCAGAACACCATCTTCATAAAAAAAGTATGCTAATTTCTTATCATTCCTAGAATTGATTTTCTTTTGAAAGTTCTCACCATCATATTAATAATTATTTATATTCTCTAATAAATATGGTTTTGAAATCATTTGAAAATTTATTGATGTATCCCCTTCCATAGTAATTTCCATATCCATCTTTAATAGATCCATTAACATGGGATCCCTCTCAATCCGCATATGGGTCATAATTCCATGATCTTTCCTACTCAATGCTCTTCTACATTATTTTATTTCCTTGGGTGGTAGTGTATTGAGAAATAATAATCCTTGAGTAGATTTATCTGTTACCTTTGTCTCATATTAAGATCAATATGTGAAAATATTTATTTTAGGATTTTATGATCTATGTATATCTTATATCTTTCTCCATAAATATAATGTCTCCATAACATTTAATTGAATATTAAAGCATCTAAATTAGTTTCATGGGTTGGGTAGTTATATTCTTGAGTCTTAAATAGCCTTGATTCATATAAAATTAATTTTATCATTTTTTATTATAAAATAACCATGTCCCTTCATTGATGAATCACTATATATCCCAAACCCATCACTTCTAGATTGTAGATTTAAAATCAGAGCATTGACCAATATCTTCTTTAGATCATCAAAACATTCTTCACATTCCATTATCTAAACAAACTTAACCTCTGTATGTGTATGCTTCATTAATTGGTTATCCAATCATGAAAAAATAAGAATAGATCACCAATAGTAACCTTCCAAACAAATAAAAATACATACCTCAGTTATGTTTGTTGGTTTAGGCTAGTCTCTAATTACCTTTATCTTTGCAAGATCAATTGAGATTCAATCCATATATACAATATGGCCAAGGTAAAAAACTTATTTATTCTATAAATCATAGTTAATAAATTTCTCATATTACTATTTCCTTCTTAGAATCTCAAAAATGGTCAACAAGTAATTCTCATGGTCCTGATAGATTTTATAATACATCAGAATATCATCAATCAATACCACAAAAAAATCATCATAATGTTCCATAAATACTATATTCATTATATCCATAAAAATAGAGGGTGAATTAGTCAATCCAAATGGAATTACTATAAACTCTTAATGTCCATACCTTGTTCAAAAATATTTCTCTAAAATTTCATCCTTCTTTACTCACAATTGGTGATGCCCATAATGAAGATAAATATTTTAAAAATATTGGGCTTCATGAAGTGGATTTAATAATTCATCAATGCAGGGGATAGGATACCTATTATTTATCATAATAGAATTTATTTTCCTATAATCAATGTAGAGCCTCATGTTTCACTCTTTCTTCTTAACGAATAGAATACGGACTTCTTATAGTGAAACACTAGGGTTAATTAATCCCTTATTACCCAAATATTCTAGTTGTTTCTTTAGATACAATAATTCAAAAGTTTTCATTCTATATGGAGTCTTTCATATAGGTATTTAATTATAGATTAAATTAATGGAATTCTTAAATTCATGATCTGGTGGATGTCTAGGTAATTCCTTATAAAATGCATCAATTTATTCATGTATAGTAGGTACATCATCATCTTTAAAATAACCTTTATCATCACTAGATTTTGATTTTTCATCTTCCCCAAGAATATCATTCATTAAAGATATTAGTGGACAATCTTAATATGACTCAGATGATGGATTATTTACTCAAAATATAAGGAATTCTATATATTCCAGAAAAATTGTAATTTCCTTCTTCCTGCAATAAATTTTTGCATCATATTTTTAAATCCAATCCATAATAAGGATTATATCAATTTCAAACATCATTATGATTAAATTTTTAGCAAATAAAGTACATTTATTTATCATAATGGGGACTTCCTAAAACAAAATTGTGGAAATAAAACATCCCTTAGGAGTTTTTACTGGAAACTACTTTATTAAATCAAAAGGAAAATGTTTGATTTTTTGGGAAAAATGGTTCACATAAAATAGTGTGATTTTCAAGAATCAAATAATTTGTTAGATAAATTTGAATATAGGATTAATTTATATTCCCCCACATCATTTCGTACTTCTAGATATGTTTTAGTGATCACATATTCTTGGATATCTTCCCTTTGACTCTTTTGTGGTGGATTCCCTTGATGCATGGGGAATTGGTTTGAGTAATGCAACATCTCTCAAAAGTTAAAACACTGGAAATCATTAATTTTTTTTCTTCCCCTTTAATTATTTATCATGATGAACCTTATATTCACAATTATAAAAAACTCTCAATAACTTCAAGCATTTCCTAGAGTGATTTTTTCCACAATTCCTGAAAGGTGGGAATTGCATCATTTTCTTCTTCTTCTTTGACACATTACTTTTTTCATGGTGTTAAAATGAACTCATATTCTCTTGGATTCCCGTTAATATGTAATATCATTAGGATTTCATCATTTTTTATGGCACATAAAACTATTTGTTCATATGATGAAAAATTATGAGAAACCATCACCCTTTGGTGAATTGTCTTAAGTCCTTCAAATAAGTGGTCAAGATAGAACTCTGTATTGAATATATAATTATTCGCATACCTGGATAACCATGTAAAGGTATCTTAATAATATTTGAAACTTTATTCAATCTTTTTATTAAACTAAGGAAAAATCTCTTCATCTCAATTTATTTCTCATAAGGTAAATATTTATATAATAATTTATCCATAAAATATTTAGATTACATGAGGTCTATTTATTCTTCCTACATAGTATTATGGATCAACAACTAATATTATTCACCATCTCAATTGAGAAAATACATTTAAATTTTAACCTTTTTTGTTTCACCACATCCCAAGTACATAAATATATTCTCTAGAGACTTAATCCACTTTTCAGCTACAACTAGATTAACTCTACCATAAAACTATGGGGACTTATATCCCATAAAGTGATAAAACAAAGTAGAATCTCACTATATAATAGTTTGTTTCATCTAGGCATGATTATTCCTCATAAACTTATTTATCTTCCCTAATATGACAAAAAATTTCTCAATTCCAATACCAGCAGTATTGGTTTCCTAAGTTGACGAACCTCTACATTGTCTCTGAGTATTGATACCTTTCATCCTTCCATGTACCATCTCTAAACAATGGAATATACTATATTAGCTCATAAAATTATGGATAATATTTATTCGAAATATTTTGTATGACATATAATAATTTTAAATTTATTCATTTTTCATCTCAAAATACTAAACTTGGTTTATTTAGGGTTATCTTTGTTTTCAAATCCATCATAATGGGTTGTAAAGAAAATGTGAATTATCCTATGAATATCCCCTAAGAGTGTTAAACTAGGAGCATAGTATCGCCTATTTTCAGGTACCAGTTAATGCTCGAGTCAACCTCGATGCACCTTTTTCATAGTTAATACCTATAGGTACATCTGTTCCAGAACCACATCCACTTATAGTATCCAGACAAGGATGTATTTCTAAGAAATACCACATAACATTTACCTTACTAGAACATTAGTATGTTCTTATATTATTATCATCAAAGACTATCTTAGGGTTATTTACCATAATCTATATTTTACTAAATCTAGTTCCCAAGGTTTCTACTAAACTTTCTCTAATACCAACTGTAATGACCCCAACCCTAGTAGGTCAGAGCTAGAGACTTACTTTATTACATTTTCATTAATACAAGGAGTAAAATCTCAAATGAATGATCTATTTAGAAGTTTTGGAGATCCATATACATACATTTGATTCATTTTATATTGGGAAAAGAAAAGAGAACATAATACATAAGAAAATCTAATAAACAGCTTCCTTGAAAATACATTCAATGATCTTTTATTCAAAACATGGGGAAAGGAAAAAAAATAAGGGTGAGATCAAATGCTCAGTAATGATTAAGTAAAGAGGAAGATATCACGAATCAATAATGAAAAATCTGTTGAAATAGTGGGTTCCCTAGAACCAACTATTCAATGATTTTGATTACCATTTCGTGTATACAATTAGCTATACATGATGTCATCTTAGCATTATAGTGTAGACATTTCTATTTCCACTATTGAAATGGAACTGTCTAAAAATTAATTGTTGTATCGAAAGGTTATAGAAGATCCCAGACTATAATGTGAACCTCTAGATACTATGACATTAATCTTAAATATATATTCATGGTCTAGATACATCTTACCGATCGGACATAGTAGATGTTTGACTATCAGGTGTTGGGGGCTCATAATCATTGATAATTTTTCTCATGAAGTTTGTACTTAGTGATCTCTAGTAGTGATATCATGAGGACATAGCTTCTAATAAGAAAACCAAATGTTTCAGGTGTCATTGGATGTTCTTATCTATGATCATGTGTAATGGTCTCCTAACTTGAGATCATTTTCAGTGTGTGTCATTTGATTGCGTACTTTGATAAAAGACAAAAACCATGATGTTGAAATCGTGGTGAGGTAGTTTGTGTTGGGTGCATCATTAATGACATGACATTGGTTGAATGATCAAGAAATGATTTTTTTCTTCCAAATTATGGAAGTAATATATCTCAGGCCATGTTAATAAGGATGGTAGTACCTTCATAAGACCATGGCCATGAAATTTGAGGGTAAATCCATCTTGTTGGATCAACAAACAATAAAGCAAGAAAACAACGATAAAACACATGTGCATCCCGCTTTAGGAGATATTATTGACAAATAGATTATATTACATAGTGCATGTTCTTAGGTTGGTTGTCGCTGTTGTGACAATTATTATCTCTTTAGGGTCTATGATGGGTTGCTATATCCTTCTCTTAGTCTATGAATATTATTCACTCTTATTGAGATAAGGGCCTAGAGGGTCACACACAATAGTGTATTTGAGAATATACCCTATTCATTTGAATAGAAGTTTTGGACATAGTGGGCCCTACCATTGGGGTTTCGGATTTGTCCAAGGAGATACGATCACCAAGGAATAAATAAATTCATATTATTCAAGTTAAGAATAATGGGCATTGAATTTACTTATTAAATGTATTTACCAGTTTTAAATAAATACATGAAAAATATTATTTGAATGAATATTAAAATATTCAATGATAATTAATATTTTTGGGAGTAAGATCTGAGTTAATTGCTTAATTATTATCACATAATATATATTATAGGAAAGTGATAATAATAATTAATAATATTTATGACTCTGTTTAGTAGAAAAAATATTATTTAATAGTGTGTTATGTATTCGGGTGGCTATGGGGAAATACCAAATATTTTCTTAACACAATAAATAGAGGATTATATGAGTTTTCCATACACTATTCGCTACCTATCTCTCTCCTCCTCTCTCTCCAATATCTTAGAGAGAGAGGATATGTATCCAAAGAGCTTGGATGGAGTTCTCTCTCAGGTATCGCAAGCATAGCGATGAGGTGATCGTTGGAGCGTCGAATGCATCATTGGATCTTCGTTCTAACACCCATAATTCAACGATTGGAACTCCCACGAATTTGTTGAATCATGTGTGGATGATCTGAAGGAATTTGACTTTGGATTCTTCAAAAAATGATCGCCAATAACAAGAAGACATCGCGCACGGCTTCAGATCTAAACTAGGTATTTTATGATTTTATTTTTGTGCTTAAAACTCTTCATGTGTGATCATCAGCATAAATCAGGTTTCTATTCTCCGGCGTCGAAAAGATTACGCCAACCATCAATGAAAATTTTTTAAATACCATCTATTTGGGGTTTCTACCACATGCTCGGTTTCTTTAAGTGGTATCGGAGCGACGTGTGTTGATTTTAATCCAAGTACAAATTAAATTTTCATTAAATTTAATTAAGGGTGTCGATACAGTTCCAACGCGGTAGTCGGAATCAAACTTGGACATTAGATGTCTAGTCTACGGTCATCCGAAGTTTTGAATTTGGATTCGAGACTGAATTTTGGTGATGTTTTGTATTTCGACCGGAAATCATGTGGTCAAAATACTCACCACAAAAATAGTTTAGCATTGATATTATTTTCTTAAAAATAAATGTATTATTATTATAATAATAAAATTATTTAATTTTATTATTATAATAATATTAATTTTATCATAATAATATTATTATTAAAATATTATTATTATTATTTCAAGCCTAATGTATTGGGTTTAAAAAAAGGAGGAACATTAAAGAAAGGGGTGGATTCTTGGTCATCCCGCGGGTCACGGGTGGGAAAGAAATACACAAAAACAATTGGGGGGAGACCTTCTTTGCAAGTCTCCGACGAAAAAAAAGGAATTTTTTCGAGGGGCCGAGCCCCCCCCCCCTCCCCCCCGCGGATCCCCATTTTGTCTTCCCCATAGAGCCACCCTATGGAGCTCTCCCTCTCGACCCAAGTCGCCCCACACCGCGGCACCGCCACCCAGACTGGTGGCTGGTCCAGCCTCCACCTTGGGCTTCCCCTACAGTGGTGCACTAGGACACCCTCCATACTCCACCCTGAGATGCCTTGAGGTCGCCTCCCACCGGACTTGGCCAGTGCCTCCTTTCTGCTTGTAGTGGCGTACTATGACCGCTGGTCCAGCATCCACCTCAGCACACCACAAATGCCCCTCTCCGGGCACCTCTCCCTCTCCCACAAAGCTACTGCGCTCCAGGCCGCCTGCCAGTCTCTTACTCTCTAGAACCCCCCCCCCCCCTATTTCTTCCTCCACTATGCAGCAAGCGAGTGATCCTCCCTATACCATCCATAGCCATTCGGACCGCCTCCCCGCACAATACCTCATCATCCGTCCATGGACATCTCATCCCAACAGTGGCGTCGAACCGCCTGGGTCACCCCTCCCTCATTGTGCCACCCCTACAGGCCATGTTGTCTCATCCAAAGACCTCACGCACCAGGTCTATAACAACCCATACTTTACATACATTGTTAATACTTCAAAATTGAAGCATACTTATTACAACATATAACAAAACCATGGTAGGACCGTATAGGTATAGTGTCTTTAGAAACTGGGAAACATAAACAACTAGTTCATAAAGCATCTACATTGTCTCCCAATTATTTCATCATATCTAGAGTCCCTTTTGGAATATCCTACTTAATAACCTTCATCCTGACCTGGGGAAATAAAACAGAAAAAAGGGTGAGCTCAAATGCTCAGTAAGGGTAAACAAAGGAAATATCATATTCATAAGAACATAGCATTTCAAAAATCTTAACCTGCAAAAGAGATCATAATATCATAAGATGGGATAAATAATAGTAGTGAAATTTAATCCCAATAATCATAACAGTAAACATTAAACTTTTTTTCATACACACATAATCAAAGAGAATCATTTCTTAGTAGTCAAGACTCATAGCCAAGAATATCCTAGCGGACAAAGTCCATTTATGAACCAAGTTTACTCCTTGTTTCAGTCCTATATCACTAAACCGGATTAACCTATCATTATAGCCATGTATATCTCATGAGATATAAATCTTTACCCAATGCATTGGAGTGATATATAGGTCCCACCCATCTCATAATGAAACCATTCTTATGTGTGCCACAAAATCATTAATCATACATCATAGCATAACCAATGTAATAAAAATGGGATTCACAAATATCATGCCATCATAACATAATCCATAAAAGGACTTCATAAAAATAATTTCATCATAACATAATAAAATAAATGTAATAATAGGGATATAAACAGAACCGTATATTATCTTAGATGTAAAATAATTTTAATAAAACACTTGAACTCCATTCTTGAGGAAAATATCCTTTCTACTTCAAAAACATTTTTTCCTTTATTAATATGTCATACAATTTTAAACTAAAAGAAGTTGATGAAAAATAAACTTGAAAATTTTTAAAGGAAGCTTCATGGAAATAATTTGCTATGAAATCATAAAAATCCATTCATGTCGTATAAGTTAAAAAAACATTCTTCTCGTACTTTGGCCGGAAAAGTCAAAAAGTACCTCATACTAAAAACGACAAAAGATTCCTTTCATATCTTTTACTAAAAACTCACCAATGGTTAAAATTGGATTTAAACAATCGTATTAGAATAGAAATAATATTACATGTTGAGGAAACATGGATTTGGATGGTAAATATTCCCCAGTAAATTCTGAAGTATAAACAATCTCGGATAAAAATGAGATTGCGAGATTTTCCCTTATCTTAGGTCTGATTTGCTTCGTACATGTCCAAAACTCCTGTATAATGATTTAAATGATGTTATTTACTTATTCCAGAATCGTAATCATTGTTATGATATCATATATGGTCATATTCTTAGCTTTTTATTAGTAATATTTCATTTCTACTTGTTATTTGGGTGTTTATTACTTTTTGTTCTTAGGCATGTTTTGTCAAATAAATTCTTATTATTATTTTTAGGTTATAGATACCTCATTTACATAATGTTATTAGTGTAATATATATCATATATATTCATTAAATTCATTTATATAATCATTAATCATTGAAGATCATGTAGAACGAGTCGCATCACATTGTGGAGACGATAGGCCGTACGTACGCACGAGCGATGATATCGTTCCCATGATCGTGGAATTGTATTGAAGTGTATGTATACTATTTCATAATAAATATCAAATTTCAATAATAATATATAGTTATTCTTTACACCATTATACCCATTCAATTAAGGTGGTGGTGGAAAACATATTACACCACGCCGTGGAGAAGGTATTCCGTACGTACGCACGCGCGGTGATTTTGTTTTCCGTAGGATGGATAGAAGGTGAAATAGGGTTGTTTCATATTTATAATAATATATAATTATATGAGTGATACTTATGTTATTACTTCACAATGAAACAACTAAATAAGAAGAATTATAAGAATAAATAAAGTTGAAAGAATCGTTAACGGACATTACGTCTTCTTTGAAGCGCCTCTTCATAACCTCCTCTTAGGGCACTAAAGATGGTCTTTTAAGAAGACCAAGACCTCTAGGATGTTTCTAGGTAATATGATAAGGTAAATGGTCAAGGTTTGGCTGAGATTGAAGGCTCAAAGTGGTGTGAGGAGGAGAGGGAGGAGGTGCCCTTTTATAAGGGAGGAGAGGGGCACCTTAGGAAAAACATAAAATATTATTTTATAATAAAGTCATATTCGGTTTTTAATAGCTCAAAATTAATTTATTTCAAAGATAATGTGGGTATGGGTCTAAATCCTCTCAACCAATATATTTTAGATAAGTTTAGGTTACTATTTTAACCTTATCATTTATATTTAACTTTAAGATAAATAATTTAACTTTTACCGTGTCTTCTTGTTTTCTTACACTATATGGTTAATAAACTTACTATAACAAGCCAAAAGGACCCAAAGTGGTTCATAATTAATATATATAACCTTATCTAAGTAATTTGGCCGAATTTTATATTTTTAGGAATAAAATAACAATTAATAATATAATATTTGTTTTAAAAACTATTTTATGTCAATTTTGACACTATTTGGTAATTGATTTTTTGAAAATCATAACAGCATTATTAGTTCGAAAAAAGTTAATTAAATCAATACTAATATGTCATATTAACCTATAAAATTATTTTAATTCTTAAAAAGTCTCAAATTACATTTATTTTGGTATTTATAATATCAATTATGTTAATATTTCCTTAATAAGGTAATTACTGCATCATCATTGTGTCATAAATAAATAAAATTATTTAAAGTCTAAAAATTGTAAATAAAATACAATTATTTAGGAAATATTTTTATATTTCTAATTAATATTTATAGTTGAATTTATCTTTTTTATAACCCCATATTAAAAATGTTGTAGTTATTAAATTTGATTTTAACTATTTTAACTCTTCTTTAAATAAAATAATATTAAATGTCCTAATCTAATCCAAGTGGACCTAAATGGTCATATTTTATTCCTAAGTTTGTTTTTGGTCGAATTAAACTTATCCAATATAATTAGGACATGTGTTAGAGTAATAATAATATCATTTTTACCCTTAATTACCCTATTTACTTTTAACTGTGGTAAATAAAAGTAAAAAGTTACTATTCACCAAAAATTATTTTTATCTTATTGAACCACATTTTACTCTTTGATATTAACTGTGTCTCTCAGATTTTCGAAATTCCGCTCATAGAAGCGGTAAAATTAAGTTTTATGTAAATTTTCAAACTCTCCTAGGAGGTGGGTATAAGACGGTGAAAAGTTCAATAAAATTTTTATGTATCTAAAATTATTATAAAATGACTCCAATGAATTACTTTGAACTTATATAGGTATTATGTATCGATTTTTCCCTAAAATAAATAAAATAAATAATTATTTAAATAAAAAGTCGGTTTTTAAATAGTAACCCAGTGTTTTCACTATTCATCAAAAATTGAAAGTTTTCAGAAAAATACCAAAAATTCACCCTAGGCTAATTTCGATATTCCGAATCCAAAAATGAAGTTCATTTTGAAAGATAAAATTTATAAAATTTCAAAAAGTGGGTATTACTATTCATAACGACTAGTTTTAATAATATTTTAATAGCATATCGTTGTTTAGTGAAACTCGGTATTGCGTACAACGCAAGCTATCAAGGAAGGTCATGATTGCGTGTAAAGAAATCCAAGCTAGTGTTGTGTCTAGTGAAAGATTCATTTTATGATGTATATAAAACAAAATATTTCTCATAAAAATCTCGGGTGTTACATTCTACCCCCCTTAAAATTAATTTCTCCCTCTAAATTCGTCACTTTGTACCAAACAGATGAGGATACCTCTCCCTCATCATATCCTCAAGCTCCCATGTAGCTTCTTATAATTTATGGTTCCTCTATAAAACTTTCACCAAGAAAGTGGTCTTGTTCTGTAGGACTTTTTCGCTACAATCCAGAATCTCTATATGTTGTTCTTCATAAGAAAGATCTTGCTCCAGCGGTACAACTTCTGAGCTGAGTACATGTGAAGGATCGGGTATGTACTTTCTTAGGAGAGATACATAGAACACATCGTGAACTTGAGAGAGATTCGGTGGAAGCGCCAATAAGTAAGCTACCTTCCCAACACGATCCAATATTTCAAAAGGACCAATATACTGAGGGCTTAGCGTGCCCTTCCTTCCAAATCTCATTAATCTCTTCCAAGGAGAAATTCATAAGAACACTTTATCACCCACTTCAAACTCTAGGTCTTTTCTTCGGTTATCGGCATAACTTTTTTGTCGACTCTGAGCTGCTCTTATGTGTTGTTGAATAAATCTAACCTTTTTTCCATCTCATCAACAAGATCAGGTCCTAATATCTTTCTTTCCCCAACTTCATCCCAGCAAGTTTGAGCTCGGAATTCCTTTCCATAGAGATCTTCATAAGGATCTATATGAATACTGGAGTGAAATATATTATTATAAGAAAATTCCAACAAAGGTAGGTGTTGATCCCAACCACCTCTGAAATCCATAGATCAAGCTCTTAAGATATCTTTCTAGAGTTTGAATTATTCTCTCAGACTGACCATCTGTCTGAGGATGATAATCAGTGCTGAAACTCAACTCTGTATCCAAAGTATGCTGAATACTTTTCCAAAACTTTGAGGTAAACCTCAGATCCCAATCTGATATAATGGAAAGTGGTACTCCATGGAATCTTACCACTTCCTTTACATATATCCTGGCAAGCTGATCAAGAGAGAAATCCTCTCTAATAGCAATGAAGTGTGCCGACTTCGTAAGATGATCAACTATAACCCAGATGGTATTAGTGTCTTTGGATGTTTTTGGAAGTCCAATGACAAAGTCCATAGTGATGTTTTCCCATTTCCATTCTGGTATGGGTAATGGTTGTAACATCCCCTTAGACTTCTGTCTCTCAGCTTTAACTTACTGACAAACCAAGCATCGAGAGACATATTCAGCAACATCTCTTTTCATTTCATCCCACCAGAAGTACTCTTTCAGGTCCCTATACATCTTCGTGCTTCCCGGATGAATAGAGAATGAAGAACAATGTGCCTCATCCAGTAGCTCCTTCTTTAATTCTGGGATGGGAGGAACACAAACCCGATTCTTGAACCTTATTATCCCATCACAATTGAGGTTGAATTCAGGAACATTTCTCACCTTCTTTTTTAACTCTATATCCTCTTTCTGTTCCTCTTTAATCTTCACATGTATAGATGGTTGAACATTCATTTGAGAAATATAAGATTTCTCCCCTTCCATTATAATTCCAAGATCCATCCTTTATAAATCCATAAATATTAGATCTTTTGTGATCCTCGTCATGGATAATCTAGCATGGTCTTATCGACTTAATGCATCTACCACATTGTTTGCTTTCCCATGGTGGTAATGAATTGAACAGTCGTAATCCTTAATCAGCTCCAACCATCTTCTTTGGCGCATATTCATCTCCTTTTGTGTGAAAATATACTTTAAACTTTTACGATTATTATAAATATCACACCTTTCTCCATAAAGATAATGCCTCCAAATCCTTAATGCAAAGATTACCACAGCTAACTCCAAATCATGAGTTGGGTAATTTTTCTCATGTATTTTCAACTGTCGTGAGGCATAAGCTATCACCATATCGTTTTTCATGAGAACACACCCCAATACCTTCTTGGATGAATCACTGTAAATCACAAACCTTTCTCCACTGCAATTCAGTGTGAGCACAGGTGCACTGGATAACCTTCTTTTTTAACTCTTTTAAATTATCTTAACACTCCTCCATCCAAACGAACATAACTCCTTTTTGAGTCAACCTGGTGAGTGGATTACATAATCATGAAAAACCTTTCAAAAAAACGTCGATAATATCCAGCCAAACCAAGAAAACTTCGGATCTCAGTTACTGTTGTTGGTCTTGACCATCTTTCGATAACCTCTGTTTCTGCTGGATCCACAAATATCCCCTCTTTTGAGATTATGTGACCCAAAAATGAAACTTTTTGAAGCCAAAATTCACACTTGGTAAATTTGTCATAAAGCTTCTCCTTCCTCAGGGTCTTTAATACAATTTTCAAGTGATCTTCATGTTATTCCTTGCTCTTTGAATAGACAAGAATATCGTCTATAAAGACTACCACAAACTGATCAAGATAGTCTATAAAGGCTCTATTCATTAGATCCATGAAGATAGCAGGGTCATTAGTAAGACCAAACGGCATCACTATAAATTCATAGTGTCCATACCTTGTACGGAAAGTCGTATTTGGTATATCCTCCCTTTTGACCCTTAATTGATGATACCCTGAACGAAGATCAATCTTGGAAAAGTATTGAGCTTCGCATAGTTGGTCAAATAATTCATCAATGTGTGGGAGAGGATATTTGTTCTTGATAGTGATCTTGTTATGTTCTCGATAATCAATGCAGAGTCTCATTGATCCATATTTGTTCTTGCCAAACAGAATAGGTGCTCCCCAAGGTGATGCACTAGGGCGTATGAATCCCTTATCAAGATTCTCTTGGAGTTCCTTCTTAAATTCTTGCAACTCAATTGGGGCCATTATATAAGGTGTCTTTGAAATAGGTAAAGAACCCGGTACGAGTTCTATTGAAAACTCATCTTCAAAATTTGGTGGAAGACCAGGAAATTCCTCCAGAAAGACATCATCAAACATCCGTACAATGGGAATATTATTAATCATGAGTTTCTCTCCAACCATTTGAGATAAATAACCATCATTTAGTGGAATCAAGACCCATAAGATGGATGAAATTTCCACTGGAAAGTTATGTTCATCTTTGCATTGATAGACGTTCATAGATTGATCTGGAATATGAAATGTGACTTCCCTTCTTTGGCATTTGATATAAACTCCATATAAAGAAATCCAATCCATGCTAACAATCATATCAAATTACACTATAGGAAGGATCACAAGATTTGCAGGAAGCACTTTCCCACAAACTTCAATTGTAGAAGAATTGTAAACTTTTGATGCGACTGTTGTTCCATTAGGGGTTTTCACAGCTAACTTAATATCTAACTACTGAGGTAATATGGCGATACCCTTAGAAAATTCTTCAGAAATAAAAGAGTGGGTGGATTCAAAATCAAATAAAACATTTGCTACTTTAGAGTGTATGGTAAGTGTACCTTTCACCACTTCGTTATCGTACTCCACATCATTGATAGAAATTTCATGTGACTTTCCTTTGTCTTTAGCCTTAATAGTTTTTTGACGCTAATTCTCATCAAAAACCCTTGGATTAGGGCATTGATTGGCATAATGCCCCATTTCCTTGCACTTTTAAAACTGAAGTGTAGGACGTTCACTCTATATAGCCTTTTCTTTGTTCGCATCACTAGACATCTTCTTCCCATCATTACGGAATTAAAATGCCCGATGACCTTCCTTTCCACATTTGAAACATTTACTTGTCCCTTTAAGACAAATCCTTCCCTGTTTCTTTCCACTCTTTGAGCATAAGGTAAAACTCATCTTCTTTTCAATGTTGTATTTATATTTCCCTTTGAATTCCATTTTCCTCTTCTTATCATATGCATATGACGGATGGGTTACTCCAATCTCCATCTCAACCTTGAGAGCACATCGAACAATTTCCCCGTAGCTATTGAAGTCCCTTATGGCTAATGCCCTTCGAAGACTTGGTTTTAAGCCACTAAATAATTGATCGATCTTACTCTCAGGTTGGATAATAATCCTAGAAGCGTACCTTGAAAGTCTTGAAAAAAAAAATTGTAGGTACCAACAGATTCATCATACTTTGGATTCAGTTCAAGAAACTCCTTCTCCAACTTTGTTCGAAGAATACAAGGGAAGTACTTATTGGAAAATAAGTTCTTGAACTCGTCCCATTCCATGGACTCAATTTCACCTCTTGGACACGTATTATTGATAAGATTCCACCATTGATCAGCTTCACCTTACAAATGATATACAACTAAGATGACTTTATCATGTTCAAAACATTGAAGAACTGAAAATATCTTTTCAGTGGTACTGATCCATTGTTCAGCCACTAATGGATCAGTAGACCCACTGATGAAGGTGGATGCTGCCTCATGAAGGATTCAATAGAATTTTGCTCCTTCCTTTGCTCGTTTGGAAGTCCTGCATGATTCATAGCTTGATAAAGTTTTGTGAGCATGGCTACAAGATTTTTCATTCCAGCTCCCATAATGTTTTGTTGCTTAGGGGGACAATCATTGCATTGCCCATCACATTCATCATTAACACGGTTCCTTTGGGTTCCAGCCATTGACTAAAACCAATAAGCATAGTGTGAGAAACACTAATCATAATAGGAAAACCACATAATAAAGAATAAAATTTCACACTTAAGGTCTTATCATAGGTTACTCATGGCCATTTCTAAAACACTAAGATTGTGTTCTATGCTTAGACTTATCCTTAGGTTTCTTACTAAGGCTTTCACATCCTAGTTTCCAAAGGTTGACTATACCTTTCCCCTGATACCAACTATAACGACCCATACTTTACATACATTGTTAATACTTTAAAATTTAAGAATACTTATTACAACATATAACAAAACCATGGTAGGACTGTATATGTATAGTGTCTTTAGAAACTGGGAAACATAAACAGCTGGTTCATAAAGCATATACATTATATCCCATTTATTTCATCATATCTAGAGTCTCTTTTGGAATATCCCACTTAATAACCTTCTTCCTGACCTGGGGAAAGAAAACATACAAAATGGTGAGCTCAAATGATCAGTAAGGGTAAACAAAGGAAATATCATATTCATAAGAACATAGCATTTCGAAAATCTTAACCTGCAAAAGAGATCATAATATCATAACATGGGATAAATCATAGTAGTGAAATGTAATCCCAATAATCATAACATAAAACATGAAACTTTGTGTCATACACAAATAATCATAGAGAATCATTTCTTAGTAGTCAAGACTCATTTTCAAGACTATCCTAGCGGACAAAGTCCATTTCTGAACCGAGTTCACTCCTTGTTTCAGTCCTGTATCACTGAACCGGATTAACCTGTCGTTCCAGCCATGTCTATCTCATGAGACATAAATCTTTACCCAATGCATTGGAGGGAGATATAGGTCCCACCCATCTCATAATTAAACCATTCTTATGTGTGACACAAAATCATTAATCATACATCATAGCATAACCCATGTAATAAAAATGGGATTCAAAAATATCATATCATCATAACATAATCCATAAAAGGACTTCATAAAAATAATTCCATCATAAAATAATTAAATAAATGTAATAATAGGGATAGAAATAGAAACCTATATTATCTTAGATGGAAAATAATTTTAATAAAACACTTGAACTCCATTCTTGAGGAAAATATCATTTCTACTTCAAAAACATTTTTCCTTTCTTAATATGTCATACAATTTTAAACTAAAAGATGTTTATTAAAAATAAACTTGAAAACTTGTAAAGTAATCTTCATGGAAATAATTTTCTATGAAATCATAAAAATACATTCATGTCGTATAAGTTAAAAAAACATTCTTCTCGAACTTTGGCCGGAAAAGTCAAAAAGCACCTCACACTAAAAATGACAAAAGATTCCATTCATATCTTTTACTAAAAACTAACCAATGGGTAAAATTGAATTTAAACAATTTTAGGAGGATATAAATAATATTAAATATTGAGTAAATATGGATGTGGATGATAAATATTCTCCAGTAAATTCGGAAGTATAAAAAATCTCGGATAAAAATGAGATTGGGAGATTTTCCCTTACCTTATGTCCGATTTTCTTCGTACATGTCCAAACCTCATGTATAATGATTTAAATAATGTTATTGACTTATTCCAGAATCGTACTAATTTTTATGATATCATATATGGTCATATTATTAGCTTCTTATTAGTAATATTTCATTGCTACTTGTTATTCGGGTGTTTATTGCTTTTTGTTCTTATGCGTGTTTTTTCGAATAAATTCTTATTCTTATTTTTAGGTTATAGATACCTCATTTCCAGAATGTTATTAGTTTAATATATATCATATTTATTCATTTAATTAATTTATATAATCATTAAGCATTGAAGATCATGTAGAACAAGCCACATCACATCGTGGAGACGGTAGGTCGTACGTACGCACGAGCGATGATATCATTCCCATGATCGTGGAATTGTATTGAAGTGTATGTATACTATTTAAGAATAAATATCAATTTAAAATAATGATATATAGTTATTCTTTACACCATTATACCCATCCAAGTAAGGTGTTGGTGGAAAACAGATTACACCACGGCGTGGAGATGGTATTCTGTACGTACGCACGCGCGATGATTTCGTTTTCCATAGGATGTATAGAAGATAAAATAGGATTGTTTAATATTTATAATAACATATAATTATATGAGTGATTCTGATGTTATTACTTCTTAATGAAACAACTAAATAAGAAAAAGTAGAAGAAGAAATAAAGTTTAAAGAATCGGTAACGGACATTACCTCTTCTTTGAAGCACCACTTCTTAATCTTCTCTTAGGGCACTAAATATGGTCTTTGAAGAATAACAAGACCTCTAGGATGTTTCTAGGGAATATGAGAAAGAAAATGGGTAGGTTTTTTCCGAGATTGAAGGCTAAAAGTGGTGTGAGGAGGAGAGGGAGGAGGTGCCCTTTTATAAGGGAGGAGAGGGGTACCATAGGAAGACCTTAAAATATTATTTTATAATAAAGTCATATTCGGTTTTTAATAGCTCAAAATTTATTTATTTCAAATATAAGGTGGGTATGGGTTGAAATACTATCAACCAATAGATTTTAGACAAGTTTATGTTACTATTTTAACCTTTTCATTTAGATTTAACTCTAAGTTAAATAATTTAACTTTTACCGTGTCTTCTTGTTTTCTTACACTATATGGTTAATAAACTTACTATAATAATACAAACGAACCTCAAGTGGTTAATTATCAATATATATAACCTTATCTAAGTCATTTTTCCAAACCTTATATTTTTAGGAATAAAATAAAAATTAATATTATAATATTTGTTTTAAAAACTATTTTATGTCAATTTTGACACTATTTGGTAATTGATTTTTGTGAAACTCATAACAGCATTATTAGTTCAAAAAAAGTTAATTAAATAAATAATAATATGTCATATTAACCTATAAAATTAGTTTAATTCTTAAAAAGTCTCATATTACATTTATTTTGGTATTTATAATATCAATTATGTTAATATTTCCTTAATAAGGTAATTACTGCATCATCATTGTGTCATAAATAAATTAAATTATTTAAATTCTAAACATTATAAATAAAATACCATTATGTAGGAAAGATTTTTATCTTTCTAATTAATATTTATAGTCTAATTTATCTTATTTATAACCCTATATTAAAAATGTTTTAGTTATTAAACTTTGATTTTAACTATTTTAACTCTTCTTTAAATAAAATAATATTAAATGTCCTAATCTAATCCAAGTGGACCTAAATGGTCATAATTTATTCCTACGGTTGTTTTTGGTTGAATTAAACTTATCCAATAGAATTAGTACATGTTTTAGGGTAATAATAATACCATTTTTACACTTAATTGCCCTATTTACTTTTAACCGTGGTAAATAAAAGTAAAAATTCACTATTCACCAAAAATTATTTTTATCTTATTGAACCACATTTTACTCCTTGATATTAACCATGCCTTTCAGATTTTCGAAATTCCACTCATAGAAGCAGTAAAATTAAGTTTTATTTAAATTTTCAAACTCTCCTAGGAGGTGGGTAAAAGACGGTGAAAAGTTCAATAAAATTTTTATATATCTAAAATTATTAAAAAATGACTCCAATGAATTAATTTGAACTTATATAGGTATTATGTATCAATTATGACCTAAAATAAATAAAATAAATAATTATTTAAATAAAATGTTGGTTTTTAAATAGTAACCCAGTGTTTTCACTACTCATCAAAAATTGAAAGTTTTTGAAAAAAACCAAAAATTCACCCTAGGCAAATTTCGATATTCCGAATCCAAAAATGAATTCCATTTTGAAAGATAAAATTTATAAAATTTTAAAAATTGGGTATTACTCTTCATAACGGCTAGTTTTAATAATATTTTAATAGCATATCGTTGTTTAGTGAAAATCGGTATTGCGTACAACGCAAGCTATAGAAGAAGGTCGTGATTGCGTGTAAAGAAACCCCAGCTAGTGTCGTGTGTAGTGAAATATTACTTTAATGATGTATATAAAACAAAATATTTCTCATAAAAATCTCGGGTTTTATAAGGTCGGTGCCCCAGTCCCATCTTCTCCCCACTGCTACCGGCCACGGCCGAAACCGAACTCCCCTTATGCCCCTGATAGCCACAGACAGCCTCGTTGGGCTGCCTCCTTCCACCGGCGTGCCACCCAGGCCAGTATCTCCTCTGGTTAGGTACTCCCTTACTACTTTACACATGCCAAATCGGCCCCAAAATGGGATTATGCGGCTCTTCCCAGCCCGAAATGGGCTTGCGAGGACCTGTCTGGCCTAGATCACCCCTGCACGAGGTTGGCACAACCCGGGATGGGCCGACACAGGTCCAACATGTCCTGCACAGGCCTGCCCAGGGGGTTTCAGGGCCTGGTTAATTTTAATTTAATCAATAATTAATTAAAATAATTAATTTAATTACAGTTGATAATTAAATTAATTAAACATTAATTTTTGGTGTAATAACGATTATAGAATAATTAATTTAATTTGAAGTTTAATTAAATTAATTAAATGGGACAAAATGATGTTAAAATATTGAAATAAAAATTAGAAATATGTTTTTAATTCAATTAAGTTCCCCCAAATTTATTTAATGAAAGTTTAATTTTAATTCTGCATTTTGTTTATATACATGATTTAATGAATATGCCGATCATGAGCTAGAGACCGACCAATGCATGTCAGGTGATTGATTATTTATTTAATTTATTTATTT
Source organism: Viscum album (assembly GCA_963277665.1). Lineage (NCBI taxonomy): Eukaryota > Viridiplantae > Streptophyta > Magnoliopsida > Santalales > Viscaceae > Viscum > Viscum album. Next base: position 1,600,920,088 of record OY728141.1, read on the forward strand.
AATTATCTAATGGTGTTTTAATATTTAGTTTAATTAATTTAAAAGGCGATTTGTGTGTCGTATTAGAGTCGTTGTATGTATAAAGGTTTGTGCGCCCATTCTAAGAGTTCTATTTTTATACCTTGAGACCCCCTCACCTATGTGCGAGTACTATTGTATAATGACGAGACAAGGTGTGATGCACTTCGCGCTAGGTGACAACAATGCACTTGATAGGAGTTGGATGCATTGGGTTGGAAGACATTGTTATTACAATCCATGCAGCTTAAGGTATTACCCCTAGGGTCAAGGTTGGTTCATTATTCAGTCAACGGATCAACCAATAGTACGGGCTCATGATCAGCTCATAATTTTATTAATTCATGGTTTATTATTGTGATCACATAGAATATTAATAAATAAGCATGCAAGATAAAATGAATATGTGACGCAATGATATTTGTATTTATTGCATAGTCAATTGTGAGTACGATCACATAGTACGTGCTTATAAAAATAGAGAATGATTTATTTTATCACATTAAAAGAAATAAAACCCTTAAAGATTTATTAAGTCATAACATCCTTCCCTCATTAAAATTTGGATAAAAGTAGGTGTTTGGGGTGCTGGTCATGCCATAGCTGAGGGTGCCTCTTACTATCGGGGAGTCCTTATAAAAGTTATGGGTCGACTTAACTAAAGTGATGGTGAGGATTATACATATCTAACTTGCTATCATTTTAGAGCTAATCATTGAGTAAATCAAGTTATGATTTTAGAATCTGATACTTCACTCAACAGATCAAGGAACCATGAGTTCATGTGATTGTTCATCCAAAAGCCCACCTTGAACCATCCAAGTAGTGGTGTATCCATATCTTGTAGACTATGAGGGGTGGTTTTGGGATTATTTTCACTAGAATACTCTAGCGACAGATTATTCGAATTCTAGTACATAGAATTCCTAGAATTCGATAAAAATAGTGGGAGACATTAAATGATTTAAGTAATTAATCAAAATGTCTTAACTGGTAATCATGATAAAAAGTAATAATCTGATAAAATTTATTTTTGTAGTAAAATGGAAAATTATACCACAAGTTTAAACTGTATAAATATTGGAAAAATTAAATTTCTTCACAGACACGGGTATCCATGAATAGTACAGGCACGTACGCATAGTACTATGATACAGGAAACTCAAGGTTCTAGTATCCCCTACACATGTTATACTACCTCAGGAAGCAAGGGTGAAATTTCTTACAAGAGACTTATGTATAGTGAATACGATGGTTATTTCATTATTATTTCATCAACATATAATGTTAGTTTTGGTCGCTAGATTAGGACATGGATGGTAAAAACACAAAGTCTCATCTATGATATGTTTTCAAGGAGAAAGATAATGAATAAGTTGATGGTTACACCGGAATGTTTAAATTGAAAGATGGATCATGATCTTTAAATGGATCCCTTTATCATATCATTTTCACCACTTTACTCAAATTTCTTTTTAAGTTATAAAATGAATAGGTATTGAGTAAACACTTTATTACCTATTCAGGTAAGGATCTCCAAGTGAATAAGATTTTAAAGACAGTTTTATCTTTAATTATTATGGTGAATAAATTGAAAGACCATATGAAAAGGCCAAAAGAAGATTAATTCCAATGGAACATTCACAATGTCCTTCAATGAGTGAGGTATTAATAAATTTTATTTTCATTGCATATTATAAAATAAAACAATGGAATTTTAAATGCAATTAACTAAATTAAAGAAGAAAGTTACAAATACTAATTCAAAAATATTCATCATGTAATGTTTCACTTTTACTACTTGGGTATTAAATAAAATATGATGTTGACATATGTATTCTAATACGGTAACCAAGTACATGTATAAACCTTATTGGAAGTCAGGTGTATTCTCCAAGTCATTGAGAAAGGGTGATACCTAGGCCAATGGTGAGAAGTACACGACTTCTTAATTGACAAGTGAAAGATTAATATATAACTATTATTTAGTATAGCTACAAAAATTAATCTCATGTGTCCTTGGACACACGGAGATATTCTTCCAGGTTTTGGAATGAATGTTTTTCTTGGTATTTAAAACTGAATCATTAGTTCAGTAATACATGAATCATAGGCAATGAGTGATGAATATAAATATAATACTTATACATAGTTGTGGAAAGATAATTTTTTATCAATTAATACTAAAAGTTGACATCAAGAATATACCAAGTATGGTATTTAGGCTTGGCACATCTAAATACTTTTGGTATTATCGACATCTTTAGTTTGGACAAAGAAACCTTTAAAATAAATGTATGTCACAAAGATTTTGGAAATATTTCAACAAGTGAAAGAGAAACATTACAAGGGTAAAATAGAGGTGTATATATACTTCATATGATTCCTTTAAGTAATTAAGGATTGATAAAATAGAAGCATGGTCATAAGATATGATCTCCTTCAAGCTGGAATGCTGAAGAATATCTTGACTGTGAAATCACCAATCATGATAATGTAGAAAAAAATAATTCCTAAACACACATTACCTTATCTACATCATGACATTGATGTTAATTAGGAGTATATATGTCAAAGTTTTTCATGTTATCATTGACCAAAAAAATGTAGTGTGGAGTAATTCCTAAATGCGCATTTTATACATCAGATTATTGATGTAAGTAATATCAATGTTGCAACTTGTAGAAACTTCCATTATATTTGATGAAGTTCTTCACAAATAACAGAATAATACCATAATAAAATGACAAATAAAATGAAAAATGGATATCATACGAGTCATAGTATGATGATGAATCCATTATATGGACATTTGTATGGATGCAAAAAGTTTTGTTAGGATATAAACAAACTTGCATCAGGAACAAACACAATGTGAAACTATTGTAATTATCCTAACAGTTGTTTAGGATGTTACCTAAATCCCTAAGATAGAAAAGTAGGTAGTCAAGTAATAGACTAAATTTCTATATAAGAGTTTACATCTCTATTAGAGATATTGGGAGCTATATTGACTTGGGTTTAGTGAACTATCAAGATGCACAAATAGTTGTCATAGGAACTAGTTTCACAAGAGCATGTGGAAGAGAGTATATTCCAATGACACATATTGTATACTAAGGATAAAACAATGGTGAAGGATTTTATATTCACCACGGTCGGTGATCTATTATTCAATGTGAATAATATTTCCTACAATTAAGCAGTGTATGAAAATTAGCTAAGATTGAAAAGACAAATAATTATTCAATAATGGATTCCATATATCAAATTACAAAGGGGATTATAAATTGAATACTATGGTGGGTATTCAAGTGAGTTTATACATGGATGGTACAAGTGTGGTATTAATAAGGCTCGATTGGTTTGACCAAGTCGTTATGCCTAAATCCATTATAATTTTACTTTTCACAGCTATTTTTTATGATCAAATTATTTATCATCAGATGTCATGACAACCAATCATGGATGTCATCTATATGACACAACCAGAAATGGATAGTCACATCACATAATTCTAATAAAGTTTGGAAGTTATTGAAATTCGGTTTTGGATTAAATTAATCAATAAGATCATAGAATATACATTGGAAAAAAATATTTTCCATGTGTCAACTAGAGGTTAGTAGAAGCGCCAAATTTTCCCAAGTAAAATACATTCAAAAACATATGGAAAATAGATGGTCTTTAAGTTAGTTAATACAAATATGAATTTTATTCTCTAGTGATTGATATCAAGTAGTAACCAAAGTTCTAGGGAACTGGATCTGTTGAGGTAGATCTAAAGGTTTCTCGGACCTAGTCAATTGTACATATAGTGATGTGGTATTGAAAAATACTAATTGGAACAATTAAAGAGATGAATTGTTTCTAGTGTCACATGACATTATCTCTCCAGGTTCACATCTCTGAGACATAGGAGGTGATAAATGTGGTGAGTAAAAATACATTATCTAAAGTGTTGTATTAATCACATATGACATGATATGTACAAGAACTGATATTTCTAGGATATTCTTTATAGTAATAAAATATTGGTTATATCTAAGAGAACTGTAGGGGATGCAGTCAGAACTATCTAATTGTACTTCAAAAAGTATAAAAGATATGTACCTGTTAAGTGGATAAGAAAGGATACTAGTTTTCAAGGATAAAAACTAGTCTTCCATAGGTAAATGTGATATACTATCATAGTTAGGATAAAGATGATGAGTGAGTCAAGATCATATAATCTAGTGGTATCTATACCTACAAATACCCAGTACGTTGGAGCTTCTGAGGCAACTAAGAAGCAATTATTAAATGAAATTATTTATTCTAGTGCTTGGAATTTCAACTGGTAAGAAAAGTATTATCATAATGTAAATTATGATATTCTTAATTTCAAAGATGTCAAATTATGATAGTGGACAAGAGGGATATACTCGGGACACCATCTCTTGAGAATTTTTACACAATGAGACAAGGTTGTGATAGTAAAATAGCCACGTGGTGGAACCATGGTGGACCTAGTATCTAAATCCATTACTTAGCAGAAACATGTTTTTCATCATGTGATTAGCTAAAAAATTTGGTTAGAAAGTTGGATCTAGTGAAAGTGGGGCTGCTAAAATAGTGGGTTCTCTAGACCCAACTATTCAATACTTTTTATTACCATATCGTATAAACAGTTAGATATAAATTATGTCATCTTAAAATTATAGTGTAGAATTTTATGTGTCCACTATTAAAATGGTAATGTCCAAAGATTAATTGTTGTATCGAAAGGTTATATCATATCTCAGGATATAATGAGAACGTATAGATACTATGACATTAATATTAAATATATGTTCTATGGTCTAGATACATCTTACTAGTAGGACATAGTAGACGTTTGTCTATTAGGTGTTAGGGGATCATAAGCATTAACACCTCTTCTGTTGAAGTCCGCACTTGGTGATCTCTAGTAGTGAGATCATAGGGAAAGATTCTCCAATAGGAACACCACATGTTTCGGGTGTCATTGAATGTTTCTATTTATGATCATGTGTAATGGTCTCCTAACTTGAGATTATTCCCAGTGTATGTCCTCTGATCTCGTACTTTGATGTAAGAGGAAAACCATGATGTTGAAATTTTGGTAAGGCAGTTTGTGTTGGGTGCATCATTGATGACATGACAGTGGTTGAATGGTCAAGAAATGATTTTTCACTTCTGGGTTATGGAAGTAATATATCTCAGGACATGTTGATAAGGATGGTATTAAATTCATAAGAACATGGACATGGTAGTTGAGGGTAAATCCTTCCAATTGGATCAACAAACAATAAAGCAAGAAAATGATGATGACAAACGTGTGTGTCCTGCTTTATGAGATATTATTGATAAATATATTATATTATACAATGTGTGTTCATAGGTTGGTTGTCGCTATTATGACAATACTTATCTCTTTAGGGGTCATGATGGGTTTCTAGATCCCACTTTTGATCTATGAATACTATTAAATCTTATAGAGATAAGGACCTAGAGGGTCACACACAGTAGCGTATTTGAGAATCTTCCCTATTTAGTTCAATAGGAGTTTTGGACATGGTGGTCCCCACCACTGGGTTTTGGGATTTGTCCAAGGAGATATGGTCACAAAAAATAAATAAATTTATATAATTCAAGTTAAGAATAATGGTCATTGAATTTATTTATTAAATTTGTTTACCAATTTTAAGTAAATACATGAAAAATATTATTTGAATGAATATTACAATATTCAAAGTTCATTAATATTTTTGGGAGTATGAGCTAAGTTAATGGATTAATTATTATCACGTAATATATATATTACATGAAAGTGATAATAATAATGAATAATATTTTTGAATCAGTTTAGTAATCAATGTATTATTTAATAGTGTGTTACGTATTTGGGTGGCCGGGTAGCAATATCGAATACTTTCTTAACAATCTATAATAGGGGAGGAGAAGAGTTTTCTATACACTATTCGTCACCTCTCTCTCTCATCCTCTCTCTCCCACATCTTATATAGAGAGGCTCTAGATCCAAGTATCTCGGATGGAGCTCTCTCTTGGGCATCGCAAGTAGAGCAATGCGGTGATCGTCAGAGTATCGAAGGCATCATCAGATCTCCTCGCTAGCACCTAAAATTCAACTATTAGAACTCTCGTATATTTCTTGAAGCATGTGTGGGTGATTTGGATGAATTAGGCTTCAAATTATTTAATAAGTGATCGCCAATGATGATTAGATGTCGCACGCAGCTTCAGATCTAAACCAGGTATTTAATGGTTTTATTTTTGTGCTTAAAACACTTCACTTGTAATCCTCGGCTTAAATTGGGCTGCTATCCACTGGCGTTGACAATATTACATTGATCATCGGTGAAATTTTTTAAAATCCCACCTGTTTGGTGCTTCCACTGCATGCCTGATTCCTTCATAATCAATATGGAAAGGTAAATAACTAAACAAAAATTCTATTCAAATAACTATATAAGGAATAATATATATGGAAATGTTAATAACTGAATACACATTCCATTTAATCAATAATAATTGAATGAAATTCTACCATAAATTTTTTCATAGTGAAAATATAATAGATTAGAATAATAAAAGAATTATAAATGGTGTAAATGATTAAGTTTATGATTCCATGTCTCCTTGGTACTTGAAACCTTTTCCATCAAGACCTTTCACAAGACTATCTAAAACATATTGGGTAAAAACCTGCCTGATTTGGCTAACTAATTAAAATCCTAAGACTAATGATGCATCATAGGGATTATATTAAACTATCCACAACCCATGACTTAAAATTCTTAATAATTACACATATATCAAATAATATATTTAATTTATAAATAACGTACCTTGTCAAATACCCATATTGATTTAAGAATATAGATTTATCAATATTTCCCCAGTTAATCAAATAACATTCAACGTAAACCTTATATATAAAAATGGTATAAGGTATTGGAAATAATCATATCCATCACAAAAGAATATGATTATTTAATGTAAATTTAATGTCAAATGAAAAATTATTACAATAAATTGATTGTTTTAAGATAAATTTAACAATCATAAATGAAAGTGAGATTTCACAATTACTCTTACCACTTGGAAATTTTCAATTTGAATCCCATTGGGTGAGATAATACAAATTAAAACTTAAAATACCATGAATAATAAATTATTAATGATATTACATATCAATGGGTAAGTATATATTCCACATAAAAGTTAATGGGTGTACAATAAAAAATAAGTCTTAATGGAATGTAAATTGAGATGAAATATCTTACCTTACACTTCATTTTGGATGAATGCTATTTAACCACCTATATAATAATTTTAATAATTTTATTAACTTATAAAAGAATAATATTAATATTTATAATATCATATATTATTCTTTTATAACATCTTACCACCCGTTCATTAATAATCTCTCATTATTTTCATTTTTTTTGGTGTTAATTGCCTTGTTTTTCGAGTATGTTTGGACTTGATATTTTTTGTTCCTCTTAATTAGATCAGGATTTCATCAAATATAGAATTAAAAATCATGATTTAAATATCATATATATTCTATATGTATGTATTTATATTAATCCATAAAATTTGGGGATATGAAATAAAATATATCGTTCATGGAGACGGTAGGTCATACATACGCATGAATATTTTTTCACGTTTCTTGTCATATTGAATGAAAGAAAACTAAATTATATATATATTATCATTATATTATCATTATTATGTCATATATACCACATTTTTTATTAAAAACATACTTAATACATTCCATGTAAAGCCTGAACAAATCACATTGCTTCGTAAGGTAGTAGCCCACCTTATACAAGAGCGACAATATCATCTTCCCACAAAATGGAAAGCCTAAAGGTATGTGTGATATAATAATTCCATAATCATAATAAAATCATAAGTATAATATATATAATATATAAGCTATAAATATATCATTATTATTAACCTTTAAAGGTTGTAATATCAGTTCATAAGGCAGTAGTCCACTGTACATAAGAACGATGATTTCATAACTCATTTGATGGAAGTGTATGAAGTTTTATCTCATTATATTAACATAAAAATATATTATTATATGGAAAATACTAATATTATTATATAATAATGGTAAAATAATAATATAATTATGGTGAAAGGGTGATAAAATAAAAACACTTTTAGAATAATATTACCACTTTTTCGGGTATCCTCCATAGGCTTGCACTAATTCCTTCCTAAGATGGATTTCATCCAAATATAGGGATTTTAGAATTATGGGGGGGAAGGGGGTTGGTGGTGAATTTATTAATTTATTTGGGTATGGATTTTACAAAACAAAGTGGTTTGAGGGTGTCAAGTGGAGAGGAGATTGAGTGGCCTTTAATAAGTGGAGTGAGTGGCACACTTGTAATATTTCGAAAGAGTGAATTCCAACCACATTTTTTCATAGTCACCATGACCCAATAATGCTATATTCTTTATAAAATATTTTATAAGGTCAAATTATGGCTATAAAATCTGAATTAGAGATGTTTTGGTTCATTTTAACACTTTATTGTCTCAGTTTAACAACTCTTAACTAGTTTTTATCTTAATCGTTGTAGTTAATATTAACTTTTTTCACAAAAAAATTGATAAAAAATTTTGTTAATATTATAATACATTATAAATTATTTTTATTCCAAATATAGAATCCATTTTTACAAATTCAATCCACATAATTGAAAATTTTTAATTTAAAATTAATATTGTAGGCAAAGCGAGAAAGCGGGTTTTTAAAGTGAAAATGTTCCAAAGTTTACAATGTTTTTATATCAAAATACAATAGGAAAAATATTATAATGACCTAAATTGAATTAATAGATGTATAATTGATTATTTTTACTTTAAAACCAATTATAAAATAATTTAACAATATAAATCCTGTAGACGCAAAGGCAGTTTTCAATTAAAATTCAGTATTTTTCACTATTAATCAAAAAAATGAAACTTCTCCAGAAAATACCAAAACGTAACCTAAAATTAATTATGATATTTTGAAATAGAAAAATATTTTTATTTTATCAAATAAATTTTCTAAAATTTTTAATATTTAATTTTAAATTAAGTTTGGAAAGTATGACTATAAAAAAAATTTATTTAAACCCAGTGTTGCTGCACTACAAGCTAGCAACAAAATTAAATTTATTATAAACAAAAAATATTATAATGTCTTTGGATGTTATATTATTCCATCCTAAAAAAATTATCCTTGAAATTTAATTGATATTATCTTCTATACATATAATTTTAATTCTTTTTCATTGTGTCCTCTGGTTCCCACGTTGTTTCCTCGATTTTGTGATTTCTCCAAAGTACATTTACTAGATTAGTCGTTTGATCCCTAAATACTTTCCCTTTGGAATAACTAATATGGATGGGTTATTCATAGTGAGAAATATATGGTTCCAACTATATTGAATTATAGTTGAGCATATGATTTGGATCTAGCATGTACTTCCTTATAAAATATATATGGAACACATCATGTACTTTTGAGAGGATTGGTGGCATTACCAAATGATAAGAAAGAAATACAATTCTTTTAATAATTTAAAAGGGTCTAACTTACCTGGGGATTATTTTCCCTTTCTTATCGAACCTTATTACACCCTTCTATAGAGATACTTTCAGGAAAACATAGCCTCCCACTTTTTATTACAAATTACTCCTCTGATTATCGACATAACTCTTTTTCATACTTTGAGCTAATTTAATGTGAACTTGAATAGTCTTTACCTTTTTTATTATCTCTTAAAAAAGTTATGGGCCTATAAGTTTTATTTCACTTCCATCATCTTAAAAGGTTAGATTGTGACATATATTTCCATATAATGCTTCATATGGTTCCATTTTAATACTTGACTGGAAACTATTTTTATAGGAAAACTCTACCATTAGTAAATAATAATCCCACAAATCTTGAAAGTTGAGTAAGCATAACCTCAATAAGTCTTCCATTGTTTGAATTATTCTTTTGGACTTTCCACAATTTTAAGGATAGAAAGAGGTTCTCAAATAAAGCATAGTATCAAGAGCCTTTTGAAGAAACTTCTAGAATTTTGATATAAAGAGGGGATATTTATCAAAAAATGATATAAATGCACCATGAAGTCTCTTGAATTCAATAATATAGATCCTTTCAAGGCACTTAAGAGGTAAAACTTCTCTTATATCTAGTAAATTTGTTGATCTAGTTAGGAAACTAATGATAACCCATATTATATCATTCCTTCTAGGAGTCTTTGGTTGTCCCATGAAAAATTACATAGTAATGTCATCCCATTTTTGCGAAGTAATTGAAAGAGGTTGCATGACTCCTCTCATATCTACTTTATAGATTTAACTTGTTGAAAACCTAAACATTTGGACACAAAATTAGAAAATTATTACTTCATTTTATTCATTAAAAAATATTTTATTTAAAATCCCTGTACATATTTATTATATCAGGGTGTATAGAGAAATTTGAGTTGTGATCATCATAAAAAAATTCCCTTTTAGCTCAGGTATAGGTGGAAAACAAAATCTGTAAGATCCTAACATTTTCTAAAGGTACATCCCTATATAAATTTTGGTTAAACAAACTTTATTAGTTATAATGAAGTGTTTCTTAGGTGTATGAGATATTTGGGGTTTTTTTAGGGGTGTGGTACATGGAAGGAGGATAAAAGGGGATAAATAGTGTGTAGTGCATGGTTGGCGCAATGTTAGTACAAACTGTGTGGCTAACCTGGGAAATTGTGCGACTTGGGGACCCTTTCGGACAGAGGATGGTGCATGGTTACTGCATGGTTTTCCAAGATGTGCAGGTGCTTACAGGAAACCTTATATCTTGGACCCTCTTGGATAAAGGGAGATTCATAATTAGTGCATGGATTGGCCAACCGTGCAACCAAACTAGGCATCCCCTTAAAAGTGATAAATTCCAGTTTTTTCCTCTTAGGATTTAAATGTTCTAACATTATTTTCCTCCTTATTTCTCCTATAAAATATTGAGTGATGAACCAAAACCTCTTAGACTCCAAAGGGATATTTTTCCTTTGACTATTGGTAGTTTGGTGTGATTTTGGGTGTGAATCAAAGATTCAGGTGAGTCTAACACTCCTCTTTCCTCTTTTTACAGGATTAGGGCTTATAGAATATCTCATCTTTTTATGATACCCTAAAACCTGCATTTTTCTAAAAGATTCAAAGTTGGGGATTTAAAAGGGATTTTTTATTTGAATAAAGGGTAGAGGTTAAGAAAGTTTTCATCAACATACATGAGGTAGGTTGTCTTAATGCTTTTTTCTATAGTCTCATTGTTATATATGGGAATATGGTTGTTATAATGTTCATCCTTTTTTCTTTTTAATGTATTTGATAATAAAAATTTGATTTGGGTCATAGATTTAGGCGTGAGACCCTTTAAAAACTTTTTTGGGTTCGTTTATGATGTAATATTAGACATAGGTATACCCATGTGGTATGATGAACCCTTAAAAATTTTGAAATAATTTAGTGAACATTGAGATAAGGGAATATTATATAGAATGGGTTGTAATTTTTAATCAGAAATGTGACCTTTTCTAAAGGTTGAATTTAATTGATTATATATAAAATTGTGTGAAATTACTAAGAGGTTTGAAAAGGCTTAAATGGTGTGTTTTTTATTTTGATCCGGTTATGGTTTTTAAATGATGAATATGATGTTTGAAAGTGGGAAATGTTTTCTAAAGAGGTGATAACCTCAATTTAATTTAAAAAGGTGTTTTCTTATGAGATTTCAAATGACGGTGTGAATTGGGGGTGTGGTCCATTTCTTGTAAAAAATGATGAATGATTGTATAAAAATGTAGATTAAATCCTTGAGTCATGTTTTAGTTTTTATTTAAAGAGGAATACCCATATTTGAAGGGTGGTTTCAAGATGATTTTAAATGAGTAATTTGATTGTGTGAAATCATTGAATTATAGAATAAATTTTATGTTAATTTTTTCTCGGTTTAATATAGCATAATGCGGTGTTTGACATAATAGTATATGTTTTGATGGGTTATAACTTGTTAGTGGGATGTATATAATGAGTTATAAATTTAAATTATGGATTTTTTTAATGGTTATAGTTTGTTTTTGGTAAATGTGTTGTGGTTAAAGAAGCATGTGCACATTTCATACTGGTATGTGGGATATTGGACTGAGGATCCTCCCACGGATTAGTTTGGACTGACACTCTAAACCCCACCCATATAATGCATGGGTTAGGGAGTCATACTGAGGATATAGGCCCTTAACAGTTGCATTGGGTGAAACTATCTAGATTGAGGCTCCAAGGTAAGTGTTATATATGGTGTGGTTTGGTATGCCGTACTGATTCTCTATGCTTCCCAAACATATGTTCATGGATTTGCTACCATAATAAAGATTTTGGGTAAGTTAATAAGTTGTGTTTAGTGAATTACCTTATGATTAAAATTATATACACCCTAATGATATTGATTAGGATTCCTATGTGATTGGAGATAGTTAGTTGGATGGTTTCCACTACATAACTAAATGGTTAAAATTGTTATTTGATATTTTCTCAATTGGGGCACATATAAATATTTACTATTATTTTGTTTATTAGTTTATTTGTTGAACTAGGGTTATCTACGTACACTACTGTATAGACTAGTTATTTATTTAGAAACCATTGGTGGTGGCCTACTAAGTTTGACTCACGCCCTACTCAGGCCTCCTTGGCACTTTTTTACCCCAGAATATGTTACTTTTTTCAGGTACATGTTTAGGAAATAGACCTGGTGTTTGGTTTATGCATGGGCTATTTGGTTGGATCATGGGATGTTAGGACTAGTTTTACACTTGGGTCTATGCTTTGGATATTTAAGTATTTTGGGTTTTGGGATTTTATTTGTGTGATTGCATTGCATGTAGTGTATTCATCATACTATTATAAAACGTTCTACTTGGTTAATGGTTGGAATTTTTCACAAGCTTTCCATTTTTTTCATGCTAGTTATATATTTTTTGAAATTATTTCTATTCAAGTATTACTCTAAAAAGTGGGTATAGTCTCCCCAATGTTTCCTTGATGACCAATGCTACTAGTTAGAATCCTCTGGCTTGCAGGGAGCGACGCCTGAGGTCATGTGATGACCTGGATCAGGGCACCGAATATAGTGGCCATCAGTTCAGGGGTGTTACAAATTAGTATCAGAGTGTCACTTTTGTCTTACTATTTGGGCATGGTAGATAGGAGACTAGGATCCTATCGGGGCCTAACAATGAGCTCTTGCCTAGGTTTCTAGAACCCCATATACAAGGTAAATTACAAGTCTCTAGTGGTGGGAACTAATGTTTTATTTTTTGATTTTATGGTAGATTGATACTTCTACCTCAAGTGGTGCACTTGGATGTGATGTTCTTGATTTATGAGGTTTTATCTTTTGTCCTGTTATAAAAAGAGAGGATCTGTGAGTTCATTTATAATACTCGGAACATAGGATTGATAGTTCATCTATATGTTGACTATGATTGATATTTCATTTAGACTAACATGTTAGTAGTTTACTTTCTACCTATGATTTTAGATTTTTTATCTTTCCTTGAAATGTTTTTCAATGATAATATTTTCAAATATGAATTTGAATAAATCTTGGATTTTTGAAATGTTGGGTAATGAAATGGTTTTGGAAAGTGTAAATTATTGGGTTTTAAAATAGAATGTTTTGATATGTTTTGAAATGTGAAACCTTCGGTTTTAAATGGTAAGGTTTAAACTAAAAAGGAAATTTGAAAATGATGGAACATTTTAAAGGACACCGGTGGTGGGTATCCCTTGTTCTAGTTATTGACCATGTGTATGGGTGATTTGGGTAATGAGAGTGCCTTATTTTTGAAACCTTGGGTTATGGTATGTGATACCTTGATGGATTATATAATTCAGTTAATGAAATGTTTATTTTCATGATGTTGGATAGGTTGTAACCTTGGAATTGTGAAATTATGTCTATTAATGTGGATATAGAGACTCTTATAGGTTGAGACCTTGCAAGTTGTGTTTAGACCCAATAGTGGGTGTTCAGATCTAGGTTCCAATGTGGAAGTGTGAGTATATTTGGTGTTAAGCCTAGAGTAAATTTATTCTTAATACGTTAGTCACAGGTTTTTTGGAACAAGGGTAGGATTTCTTCCCATGAGCAGTGGGTTGTTTGAGGTTTGATGGGTATTTATTAAAGGGATAGCCAATGAATGTTTTACGGAATGACTCTAGATTATGGATTTAGTATTGTTTTATCTTCATAGTGACCTGGGAGAGGGGTAATTCGGGATTACTAGTTCTTTTGGGTGTGTATGTCACATTGAACTTTGGAAGAGGCACACAGAGAGCATTTCCTAGTGCGGGTTTAGCAGAGAGGGATAAGTGGGATGGTTAATGGTTTTGTAAATATGACTCAAATGGTAGTTATTAGTTGAAAGTTTTGGGAAATAAAGGGTATTCTAAAGGGATATTGTCCTAGTATTTAAGGTGCCTTAGGATGTGAAGAATAAATGGTTTCTTTAGAGGAGGAATCGATGCATGTTTTATATCATTGAGTTTGGTAGAAGTGTAGGGTTATGCCTTGGTTTATTTATTAAGGAGATGTTTGAGTACTTGAGGTTTTTAGTATGGTCAGTTTTAGAAGAGGAAAAGTCCTTAGGAGCCATGTTATGTGGCTTGATGGTGTTTGATATGGAAATCTATTTTGTTTTTGGAAAACAAGATAGGGGTGAACAAAGCATGGATGGAAGCTTTGGGTGTGGAAGTGACACCTGTGGTGATATTGGTCACATGGTTTGGCATAATTTTGTGAATGGTTGGTTTGTTGGATGATATTGTTAAAAATTACTCATGGATAATAAGGTTGAAGGGTCATGTGGCTTGGTCAATTGTGTGATCGAGAATTTAGGTCTAGCTCTAGTGATGTAAATCTCTTGTGATATAGAGTTGGGTTCAGTGTGTTCGTAGAAGAGTGTGGGACCTTGATGGATTTGAGGAGATCCATTTTTGATAATGTGTTATAAAGGAATTATGTCATTTGGGATGGGTGAACAGTATTCTTTGAATAATCTCTTGTCATGATTTTGTGTAATCACAGTGGGAATCATAGGTTATTCATGAGACATTTAGTTGTGGATTGGTGTGATACATTGTTGTTTTTCTATTGTGATCCAATAGGGTCATGTTGGAAGAACTCAAGAGGTGTGGTGGTGGTAATGCCATGGGAATCATCGGTTCATTACATCTCGATAAAGGGATCTAAAAGTGGTGGTGAGTTCGGTTGGAATCCCAATTAAGATGTGTTGGTGTTCTTCGATGACATATTAGTGTAATCTTAGTCAGTGATGATTATTTCCAATATCTTGACATCATCTTGGGTATGTTGGGAGAGTTTTTTATTTACTCCTAGCTACCTAAATATTATTTGGATGGAAATGGATCCTATTTGAGGATACACTCATGGAGTGATGTGTATGGAACCGGATGGTGGAAAGTACACAATATACCACTTGAGGGAGAGTTCCTTGGGATGGACATGGTTTAAAATAATGACATGAGTTTCATTCTTTGATGTTGGGAACAAGTAATAGGTAATGTTTTTTTTTGTTATAGGGAAAACTAGATGGTCACATCCATGTTTTGGGATTCAGTTGGTGACTGAAGCATGAACTTTGGTGGAAAGAATTGATAGAGAAAGTAGTGAGAATGGTACTCCTAAGATGGGGAGTGGTATTTCAGTCATGGATATATGGAGTAGACCATGGATTGGATTTGGTGGCATTAATATATCTATAGAATCTTGTAAGGTACATGTTTGGGTTCCTTGGGGAATTCTAGGTGGGCCTTGGATGTGGTAGTAGATCGACATGAGTGATGGCTTCTTGCTCAGTCTTGTTTTACATGTAATATGAGTGTTTACACTGGAGACATGTTGGTGGGTTATTAATATCCAATATGGTTTAAATAGAAGTGAATGATATGGTTGTAAAGTTGCACCAGAGGTTCGGAATAGACTCCAGTGGTTGTGCCCAAATGATGGATTTAAGCCTTAAGTGAGAAGGCATGATGCTTGGGTAGAGGGGAAACCTACCAACAGTGGAATTGGGTGCAAATAGAGTGATTCAGCTAGGATGTCCTGAATTATATGGGTAATAAGTGAATGTATGTTGTGGGTTATAAGCCACCATCGGTTAATGTTGAAATTTTAATTGTGCTCCAGTAATGGTAATGGGTTATGAGGAAGAACCAAGTTGTCTTTGGATGTGATATGGATGAAAGAAGTGTGACTGATCTAGGTAGTTTCAACAACAATGATAAATTCCAGATTTGGGTGGAGTTATTGTGTATTTTGGGTGTGGTGGTATGGGGAACACATTGGGTAAGTTGAAAAGGTGGAGTTGACTTTCTATTGGTCACTTTTCTATGGTGGAGGTTCCCAACACCAGGTGATGTTAGAAGAGAGCATAAGTGTCTGGCGGGAAGCACCATAGAGGTAAAGTGGTCAGCTGATGATTTTAGAGATAGTTCAGTTTGGATGGGATCACATGAGCATCATCTTGGTGTTTTGGTTTTTGTAATAATCTTCATCTTGGGCTTTGACTAGTTTAGTACCATGAGGGGAAGATTATTCTTGGGTTTTTCTATGAATGTTGGAATATGATATAAGGCCATTGGGAATGGAATTGAAAATTGGTGTAGGCTGGGAAATGTATTTGGAATCTGGATGATCCTTATAGTGATTTCAGGATTGGATCATCGTTGGAGCTTTGATAGAATGGGGTGAGATGGAACCAATTGATTTGGGCCATGAATTGTGGAGAGGATCGGAAAAGGGGTGCTTCAGTTGGATCTCCCAGGAAAATATTGTGCCTTGTTATATCTTATGGTGTAGTTATCCAGTGGTGCTACCCGAAAATTTTTATTTTGTTTTATGATGGTAATTATGAGTTTGAGGTAGTGTAATCCTTTAGGAGCATCAATTCATGGTTTTGAATTAAAGTAGAGGAAATGTTCTTTGGGGTAGGAATGTAACCTTGGTCTGAGTGTGGTGATGGCATGGCTATTTATAGGAGGAAGCTTTGGAAATAAAATTTTATAGGTTGGATCCATGTCCCACCTTCTAGTCAATGATGCTAATTAAGGCTTGGAAGTGCAGCTTGAGGATGAGTCGTTATAAGGTGGGGAGGTTATAAGATCCTGACCTTTCCTAAAGGTACGCCCTCATTTAAATTTTGGTTAAACTTCTTTTGTTAGATATAATAAATTTATTCCTAGGTGTATGAGAAGTTTTTTAGGTTTTTTGGGGTGAGGTACATGAAATAAATAGAAAAGGGGATAAATAGTGTGTAGCACACTATTAGTGCACCATTAGTACAAACCATGCTCTTGGCCTAGGAAATAGTGTGTCTTAGGGGCCCTTTAGGCTAGCACATGGTTACCGCATGGTTTTCCAAACCATGTGGGTGCTTCCCAAAAACCGTGCGGCTTAGACCCTCTTGGATAGAGGGATCCACATATTTGTTGCATGGTTTTTCCAACTGTGCAGCTCTTAAAAAGTGGGAAATTATAATTTTCTATTTTTGACTTTAAGTGTTCTAACCAGATTTTCCTCAATGTTCCTCCTCCAATATCTTGGGTGATGAACCAAACCCTCCTAGACTTCCAAGGGATGATTCCCCTTTAAATCTTGTCCATTTGGAGTGATTTTCAATGCGAATTGAAGATCCATGTGAGTCTAACACTCCTTTTTTTATCTATTTTTTGGATTATGGCTTATAGAATCTCTCCTATTCTTCTAAATACCTAAAACCCTCACTTTTATATAAGATTCTAACTTGGTTTTCTAAATGGATTCTAGGTTCGAATCAAGGGTGGAGGTTAAGAAAGTATTCATCAACAGACATGAGTTTGGTGGTTTTAAAGCCTTTTCTGATAGTCTCATTGTTATATATGTGTATGTGGTTGTTCCAAAGTTTAGCCTTATAGAATTTTATTTTCATTGATTATGGAAAGTGATTTGGACCTTAAATTGAGGTTTGAGAGACTTCACAGATCCCACTGGGTTTGTTGATGATGTGAGACCAATCCTAGGGCTACCCATGGGGTATGTTGAACCCTTGAAAATGGTGAAATAATTTAGTAAACATTTAGATAAGAAAAATATGAGAGTGAATGGGTTGTAATTTTTAATTAGGAATGTGGGATTGGCTAAAGGAAAATTTAATTGATTATATTTCAAATTGTGTCAAATTACTAAGAGGATTGAAATGGAATAAATGTTTTGTTTTGGATTTTGATCTTTTTATGGTTTTTAAATTATTAATATGATGTTTGGAAGTGGGAAATGTTTCCAAAATAATTTTTTACCTCAATATGATTTAAAAAGGGATTTTCTTATTAGATTTCAAATGATTATGTGAAATGGGGGTGTAGTCTCTTTCTTGTGAAAAATGTTGAATAATTGTTTCAAAATGGAAATGAAATCCTTGATACATGTTTTAGTTTTTATTTGAAGAGGGAGACTTTTATTTTATATGTTTAATTCGTTATTATTTTAAATGTATAATTTGATTGTGTGGCATCATTAAATTGTGGAATTAAGTTGATGTTAACTGTAGCCTAGTTTAATATAGCATTAGGGGGTGTTTGGATAAATGTTATATGAGTTAATGAGTTATGCCATGTAAGTGGGATGTTTATAATGAGTTATAATTCTAAATGATAAATTTTTTTAATGTTTATATTTTGTGTTTGGTAAATGTTTTATGGTTAAAGAAGCATGTGAACATGTCTTTGTGAAATGTGGGGTATTAGACTAAGGATCCTATGATGGGTCAGGTTGGACTAAGGATCTAAACCCCACCCTTTTAATACAAGATTTAGGGGGTCGAAATGAGGCTCTAGGCCCCTAACAGTTCCATTTGGTGAATCTATCTAGAATGGGACTTTATGGTAAGTGTTATGTATGGTGTGGTTTGGGATGTTGGACTAATTATCTTGGGTTCTCAAACACATAGACATGTCTTGGTTACTATAATGAGGCTCCAAGTTATGTTAATAAATTGTGTTTAGTGAATTCACTTGTGATTAAAAGTATATGATCCCTTATTCTATGGGTTATGCATCCCATGTTACTGGATCTAGTTAGTTGGTTGGTTTTCCTTATATAAAAAATCATTAAAATGTTTATTTTATATTTTCTAAAATGTGACACATATAGATATTTATAGTTATTTATTTTCATAGTTTCTTTATTACATTGGGTGTGTCTTTATACCCTGCTGTATATATTGGTTATTTCTTTAAACACCATTGGTGATGGCCTACTATGTTGTAATCACACCCTTCTTGGGCCTCTATGGAACATGGGTACCTAAGCAGAAGATACATGTTTTCAGGTAAAGGTTCGGGACAAGGACCTGGTGCTTGGGTCACATATGGGATGTTTGATTGGATCATGGGATGTTATGATTGGGTTGAGACTCATTTCTATGCTTGGGATCTTTTAGTAGTTCAGTTTTTGGGATATTACTTGTGTAACTTCCTAACGCATAGTGTATTTATCATACTATTATAGCATGTGATACTTAGTTAGTTTTTGGAATTTTTCACATGTTATCCATTTATTTGTTCCTTTTGGTTATTATATTTGTTTATATTATTTCATCTATGGAATTACTCTGAAAAGTGGGTATAGTATCCCTAATGTTTCTCTATAGACTCACACTCATAATCAGCAGGTTATTGTGTATAGGGAGGTGCACCTGAGTTCATGTGATGACCTAGCCCAAGGCACTGGATATAGTGGCCACCGGTTTGGGGACATTACACAATCTATTCCCAAATTTCAAAACACCATATTAATAAACAATGTTTTTTAATTTCCCATCATTCACAACTTTAATTTTATTCTGGAAGTTTTCATAATCATATTGATAATTATTTACCTATGGTAATAAAGATAGTTTTGCAATCATTTGAAAATTTATTGATGTCTTACCTTAATTATTAATTCTTATATCCGTATTTAATATTTCCATTAACATAGGATCCCTATAAAACCTCATTTTGGTTAGAATTACATGATATTTCTTACTCAATGAATTAAATTCCTTATTATATTTTCCTGGGTGGTAGTTTATTGATCAATCATAATCCTTGAGTATCTTGACCCATCAACTTTGTCTCATAATGAAATATTTCTATAAAAAGATGTATTTCAGGATTTTATTATCTGAGTATATATCTTATCTTTCTATATAGATATAATTTCTCCATATCCTTAAATAAAATATTATAGCTACTAACTCAAGATCATGCCTTGGGTAGTTTTGTTCATGACTCATCAACATCCTTGATTCATATGTAATTACTTTATCATTTTTCATTAGGACACAAGTAAAACCCTTCATTGATGCATCACTATATAAAACAAACCCTTCACTTTCATATGGTAGATTCAAAATTAGATAATTGAGAAAAATATTCATTGGTTTATCAATACATTCTTCACATTCCATTTTCCAAACAAGCATAACCCCTGTACGTGTAAGCTCAGTTAATGAGTTATCCAATAATTAGAAATTATGAATGAATCTCCAATAGTAACCATACAAACTAATTAATATATTGACCTTAGTTATGTTTATTGGTGTAGGCCATTATCTAATTTTTTTTCCTTTTTAGAATCAACTGAGATTCCATCCCTAGAGACAATATGGCTAAGGAAACAATCTTCTTGAATCCAAAAATCAAACTTACTAAATTTCTCATATAACTCTCTCCTTCTATGAATCTCGAGAAAGATCTGAAATTGATTCTCATGGTCCTCATAGATTTTATAATACACCATAATATCATCAATGAATATCACTACAAAATCATCAAAATATTTGTTGAATACTCTATTCATTAGATTCATAAAACAGAGGGTTCATTATTCAATCCAAATGTAATTAATGTAAACATGTTATGTCTATACCACGTTTGAAAATATTTCATTGGAATTACTTCCTTATTTAATCACAATTAGTGATACCAAAAATTAAGATCATTATTTAACAAATATTTGGCTCTATGAATTAGATTGAATAATTCATCAATGTGGGGTAGAGGGTACATATTCATTATCGTAATAGCATTGATTTCCCTATAATAAATATAAAACAACATGGATACATCTTTCTTCTTAATTAATATAACAAGGTCTCCCCGTGGTCAAACACTAGGGTTAATAAATCCATTATTACCCAAATCTTCTATTTTTTTCTTTAGATCCACTAATTCCACAGTGTCTATTTTATTGGTAATATTTGATATTTGTTACGAATCAGAGATTAAATCAATGGAAAACTCAACATCATTCTAGGGGGATTTATAAGTAATTCCTCAAGAAATACATCAATGTATTCATGTGAAATGGGTACATACTAAATTTTAAAATTACACTTCATCACTAGATTTTGTTCGTTCAACATCCCATATAATCTCATTTAGTAGAGCTACTGGGGGTGGATATAAATATAACTCAGTTGATGATTTATCTGCTCTAAATATAATGAATTTTATATCTTCATAAAAAATTGTAATTTCCTTATTCTTATAATAAATTTTTCCTCAATATTTTTATAGCCATTCTATACTAAGGATTATATCAAATTCAACCATATATATGATAATAAGTTAATAAAATAATGAATTTTTATGTGTCATAATGGGGACTTCCTAAAAAATATTTGTTGCAATTAGGCTTTCCTTGGTATTTTTTACTAATAACTTCATTTTTAAATCAAATGGTGAATGTATAATTTTCTAGGAAAACTGGGCAGATATAAAAGAGTATGATGATACAAAATAAAATAAGGAATTGGATAAATTTGAATATATGATTATTGTACCTGCCACAAAATCAATGGGTACTTCTACCTCATTTGTAGTGATCACATATTATTAGATATCTTCCCTTGGTCTATTCTATGGTGGACTCCCTTGGAACTTTGGGAATTGGTGTGAGTAATTCCCAATCTATCTACATATGATGCACATGAAATAATTGATTTTTTTCTTACCCTAGAATTATTTATTATGATGACCCATATCTCCACACTTATAATAAACTCCTATCCCCATCAATTATATCCTAGGGTGATTTTTCTATAGTTCTGACAAGGTGGAAATTACTTCATTCCCATCTTCTTCATTAACACACTCCCTTTTTCATAGTGTTTAAATGAACTATTATTCTCTTTATTTCCCTTTAATATGTATGATCTTGAGTATTCCTTATCAATTTTTATGAAACCTAAAACTATTTCTTCAAATGATGAAAAAGTCTGAGAAACTAGTGCCCTTCGTAGACATGGCTTAAGACCTTCAATAAAGTGGTAAATCTTGCACTCTATCTTGCATATGTAATCCATGGAATACTTGGATGACCTTGTAAAGGTGGATTAATTATCCATGAAATGTTCTTCACCTTTTTGATTTAATCTAAAAAATATTCTATTAATCATTATTTGTTACTAATAATGGAAATATTAATTAAAGAATGTCTCCATAAAAGCTTTCTATTCCATGAGTTCTATTTCTTCTTCCTCCTTAGTATTTTGGATCAATGATCACCATTGATCAGAATCTCCTTTAAATAAATACACCTCAAGTGTATCCTTTTCATTTTCACCACATTCCAAGGCCATAAATATTAGCTATAGATACTTAATAATTTTCTCAACTACAATTGGATTAGTTATCCCACTAAACAATGGGGGATATTGTCACATAAACTGATCCAGAATAGAATAATCTCACTATAGAACTAGTTCCTCCAACCGATTATAATTATTTTTCATAAATTGATTAATCTTCCCTAATATATCAATGATTTTCCTCATTCTAATACTAGTTATTTTGGTTTTATTAGTATGGGATCCTCTACATTATCCACTTGTATTGATACCTTTCATCCTTCTAGGTTTGATCTCTATACAATGGATTATTCTGGATTACCTCATAATATTACGAATAATTTATAATCCCAAATATAGTGTAACACATAGTATAAATTTAAATTTATTGATTGTTAATATCAAAATCCTAAACATGGTTCCTTGGGGGATATATTTTTTTTGAATCCTTCATAATGGTTTTTAAAAAAATGGTAATTATCATATGAATATCCACCAGGAGTGTCAAACTAGGTATGAATTGTGGGAACTTTTCAAGTACCATGTAACACTCGAGTCAAGAACGATACACTTTTTTGAAGTTATTACCCCTAGGTACCTCTATACTAGAACCGCATCCACTTACAGTATCCAGATAGGGATGTATTTCTAAGAAATTCCATATAAACTCTACCTTAAAAAACATTAATATGTTCTTCTATTATTATCCTAAAATTCTACCATATGTTTATGTTCTCGAATCTAAATTTTACTAAATCTATTTACCAAGGTGTATACTTAACTTTCTCTGATACCAACTCTAATGACCCTGAACCTAGTAGCCTAGATCAATTGCCTTAATTTATTACATTAAAATAGTTGAAAGTATTCAAATCTCAATGTAACAATCATTTTATTTGTTCTAGAGAACAAGATACATACATGTTTCCCATTTCATCTAATGGCCCGAAGTCCTTCATTTTTTATTGATTTTTGATAATCCACCCTTCAAGGGGTGAGGTGGAACCCTTACAAGGCCCATAGGTGTAAGTATTACATGTCAATTAGGCCTTAGAGGAATTCATTGCTCGTAGGCTTCAAAAATTACATACAACCTAAACTAACTACTTGGAACTTCTCCTCCCCAGTATATTCATCGTGAAATCAGCTCTCCATCTTCGCATGGCTGTTCGGCTAGGCTATCTCATGCATGCACAGGCTTGTCTCGATGGCAGGTTCCATAACCTCTCATTCTTTCAATCTCTGTAGCTTCTACTGTAGTGAAAGCTCTTTGCTCATCCTCCTTATAGAGCATGTTCCTTGTAGGTCGTTTGGTTTTCATCTACACTTAAGGTGGCCTGAAGGCCTTGAGGTGTCTTGAAGGCCTTACTGGCCCAAAGGATTGGGTGGACCAAAGGACTTAAAGGACTCGGGGACCAAATCAGTGGCTCAAAGGCCCAAACGGGGGCAAATTCCTGGCTACTACAGTGCCAAACAATTCTTGGTACAGTACCTACTACAGTACTGCACAGTTCCTGCTACAATACCCCAGAAATTGTGCCTCCACTTAGATTTGATCCTAGGTCGGCTTGATGAACTTAAGAGTCCTCACCAACTGGTCTAAGGTTCATGTGATACATGTTAACCATTTAACATTGAGGAAAGAAAATAAAAAATAATATGTAACAAAAGTTAATAAATATACATCCTTCAAAACTCATTCAAATATCTCTTCTTCATAATATGGGGAAAGGAAACAAAATAAGGGTGAGATAAAATATTCAGTAATGGGTAATTACAATGGAAGATATCATGAATTAATGAAAAATAATCAATATGAAAGGGTAAATAACATAAAACACCTGGTATTTAATCAATAATCTTAGAATAAAACACTTCCATAGATTTTTTTCAAAGTGAAAATCAAATGGATAATTAAAATAACTGAATTATCAACGGAGAAAATTCTTAATTTTTGGATTTTATGTTTCCCAGGTAATTTAAACCTTTTTCTTCAAGACATGTCACAATATGGTTTAAAATAACAGGGTAAAAACTGATATGATTTGGTCAATTTATTCATCTCATGATAATGTTGATTCATCAAAAGGGTTAATTTAAATAGTCCCCAATACATGTCAAACCATTACAAAGCATTCATAATATATCAAAATATATTTTATTTATAAACAATGTGCCTTATCAAATATCTATATTAAGTGAATAATACTTATTTATCAATATTTTCCTAGTTAATAAAATAACATTCAATGTAAAAACCATATGCAAAAATGGTATATGGTTTAGGAATTAATCATACCCATCAAAAAATAATATATATATTTAAGATAAAATTAATTTCTAATGAAAAATTATTACAATAGAGTTATTTTTTTAAGATAAAGTTGTCAATCACAAATGAAAGTGATATTTCATAATATCTATTACCACTTGGTTATTTTCAATCTTAATATCATTTGGTGAGATAATAAAAATTGAAACTTAAAATACCACGAATAATAAATGTTCATGATATTGCATGTAGATGGGGAAGTATGTACACCACATAAAAGTGAATTGGTGCATAATAATAAATAAGTCTCAATGGAATGTAAATTGAGATGAAATCTCTTAAGTTATGATTTATTTGGGTTGAACGCACTTTAACCTCATATATAATGATTTTAAGAATTTTATTAACATATAAAATAACTATATTATTATTTAAAATATCATATATTATTCTTTTATAACATCTTATCACCCATTCGTTAATAATTACTCATTATTTTCATAGTTTTCGGTGTTAATTACCTTGTTTTTCGAGTATGTTTTGACTTGTAATTTTCATTCCTCCTATATTGATCATGATTTAGTCCTCTAAATAATGTTAAATATGATTTAAATATAATATATATTCTATATATATGTATTTATAGTGATCGATAAAATTTGGTGATAGGAAATGAAATAAACTATTCATAGAGATGGTAGGTCGTACGTATGCATGAACATTGTTTTCATTTTCTTTCAATATTGAAAGAAATAAAAGTAAATGATATATAAATATATTATCATTATATTATTATTATTATGTCATATATACCAAAAAAATTATTAAAACCATCTTTAATACATTCCATGTAAATTGTGAGTGAATCACATTGCTTTGGGAGACAGTAGTTCGTCGTACACAAGAGAGATGATATCGTGTTTCCAAAAAAATGGAAATCATGAAGGTATGTATGATATAATAATTAAAGAATCATAATAATACCATAAATAAAATTTAAATCATATATAAACTATAAATTCATCAATATTACCAACCTTTAAAGATGGGAATGAAAAACCCAATGACATCACTTCATGAAGGGGTAGTCCACCGTACACACAAATGAAGATTTCATAAACTGTTTGATAGAAGTGTGGGAAGTTTTAGTCCATAACCCTCACATAAAAACATCTCATTATATTTATTATACTGAGGTAATTTTATTTTAATTTTATAAAATTAATTGAAGGAGTTGGAGATGGAAATTAAATAAAAACTCTTTTAGATGAACATTACCTCTTCTTTGGGTATCCTCTTTAGGGTTAAATTAATGCCTTATTAAGTTGGATTTTTGGCCAAAATAAGTCTTCTGGGATTAAGGAAGGTAATTTAGGATGTTATTTAGTTATTTATTTTCTGAAACAAAGTGGTTTGAATGTGATAAGTGGAGAGAAGAGTGAGGGCATTTACAAGTGGGTGAGTGGAAGACTTGTAATTTTTTAACGTGTGAATTTCACCCACATTTTTTTAATGTAATCAAGCCCCAATAATTATAATTTACTAATAAAATAAAATATAAGGTATATATACCCATAAAATAGGTATTGGGCATGTTATGGATCTTTTTTTCACCATATTTTCTATATTTAACCACTAAGTAAACTCATTTTTATCTTAATCACTGTAATTAATTTTAACAGCTTTCACTAATAATTTTGGTAAAAAATTAATTTTACTGTAATAGAATTTATAAGTTATTATGATTCAAAATATGGAATCAATTTTTGAAAATTTAATTCACAGAAGTGGAAAATTTTAATTTAAACTTAATCTATTAGATGTGGAGAGAAAGCATGTTTTTAAAGTTAAAATGTTCAAAATACTACAATGCATTTATATCCAAATTCAATATGAAAAAGTTTCATATTACCTTAATTGGATTAATAGATATATAATTGAACAATATTTATTTTAATTTAATTCAAATTATAATTTTACATTATAAATTATTTAGATGAAAATTCAGTTTTTAATTAAAATTTAGTATTTTCTCCTATTCATCAAAAAATGAAAGTTCTCAGAATAATCTCAAAAGTTAACCCTCATAGAATTTAGATATTCCAATTTTAAAAATTATGTATATTTTTTCATATTAATTTTTGAAAATTATTAATATTTAATTTTAAGTTAAGCGTGAAAAGCGTGTCTAAAAAGTGTTTTTTAACCCATTATTATGTGCATTTCAACTTGGAAACAAAATTAAATTTATTCTAAATGGAAAATATTATAAAATATTATGGTGTTACATAATTGAAATTTTATTTAAACTAAATTATGAATTATTTTATAATATTTTTATTATTTTAAAACGTTCCCAAAGAAATAATGTTTATGATTATAAAATTATCCATGCATAAAATTTTCAATTCATTCTATGTGTTTCACTAGTTTTGAGATTATATATTATATTTCATAATTTTATGAATAAAAATTGTGTATTAAATTATTTAGAAATTTCCAATAGCTAAAGGAATGTTAACTATATCCATTCCCATACTCAATATAAGGATTCCCTCATGGGAAAGATTATGAATCTAGAGCTAGATATACAACTAAAACTGATCCAATTATAGCTATATTAGGGAATATCACTCAATTTTTGAGAAATAAACTTGCCTATATAGAGTAGACTACAAATCCAAAATGTGGGGAAAATGTTATATGGATTCATGCCTTATAAAACTCCATAATTCAATGGGACTAAAAATCCATTTTTAGCTGAGTAATGTATATGTTCCTTAGAGAAGATATTTATAACATTGTGAAGAAATAAAAGGGAGAAAGTTGTTATGTAAATTTATTGTCTCTAATGATATTTATATCAATGGTGGTCATTGATTAAAAACACTAAATATTATGATGAAATAGAAAACATGGAATGGAATTATTTTATTTTGGTCTTCTATAAAATTATTTTCCTCGTGAGCAACAAGAATATATAGAGTCCATTCTTGAATCAATGATAAAATAAAGTCTAAAATGTATCTATGTGTGAAGAAAAATTTACAAGGATATAAATTCATGCTACATAAATCATACATAATCCAAATAGTATGAATAACTATTTCATTTATGGGTTAAATCCAATTATTTAGAGGGAAACAGTATCCCAAACCATCCTATCATACGAGGACATAGTATCATGTGATATTAAGATATATAAATTATTCTCCAAGTTATATGGATTGTAAGGGAATAAAGAGAAGAAGAATATGATAGAGAAAAATATTCATAAATGGAATAAGGGAGAGAATGATTTTTCAATGTGTGATAATTATAGAAATAAACACCATGGTACTTTCTTAAAGGGAATGATTTTTTTCTACAAGTATAGAGGTAAATTATACCATGCACATGATTTCATGGGAAAGAAATAAATTTACAATATTAAATGATTAAATAGTATGGATATGGTTAACTATGCAATTGAATGCCCTAAGTGTTGAAAGAATATACCTCAAAAGAAGTTAAGTGTTCAAAGTTAAGCTTATACTATTAATACAGTCAAAGTAGATTGATTAAATGTCATGTTTATTTGGATTTAAAATTTATGTTGTAGATTTATTTTATCAATAAAATTATATAAACATATAAGGATTGTACTGTAGTGGTTTTTTAATAAGGATTTGAAGACACATGTTCAATAGTACCAAGAAAGGTGATTCTATAGATTGTTGATCTTTTTATAAAAAAAATATGATTGAGGGAAGACAACCCTTAATATGTTATAAATTTTTAGATAGTAATGGTAAATATTTTTTTATGGGATAGTATTGGTGACCAAGAAATTTTTTAGTTATTTAATGGATTATGTTACCTTTATTATATTTTACTGTATGTTTGGGTTTATGGAATATTTTCAATAACCCGAAATTTTATTTTTTGGAATCATGGATGTTTTCATTAGGTTTTTATGGTGATAAAGGTATTCACATATTTATAATGTGACATAAATAGAGACATTATATTTTATGGTAAATATAATGTTTATTATGGAACTTCATTCAATAGGTTTTGGAAAATGAATTTGGTTATATATATTTTGGATGAGTATTAAAGTTAACCATCTAGTAAATATATTATAATGAATTTTTGGAGTTATTATTGAGGTATTATATATTAATGTATTATATTGTATAACTTTTTATAACCATTTTGGTTTTAGAAAATTTAGGAGGAATAACTTGTAACTATTTTATGGATCTTATGATCTGTTAAAATTTAATTTTAGTGCTCCCAAAATATAAAATTCTTCTTTGGGATTCATTTATTGGAGTAATAATTGGTGTAAAATTGATAAAATATCAACCAAATGATGAAATTTTATGTATATATTATGTTTTTTTCTATTACAATACTAAAATAATCCCTAAACTCTAGGAAAGTTATCTTGAAAATAAATGTGATCCCATTTCCACAATATCTGATGAAATAATAGTATTTTAACTCATTGAATATTTGTGGATTTATAGATGTTTAATTTTTTAGAGAATTCACTATATTGTAATCTATAATATATATCACTGCCCATAATAATTTATGTGTTTCATTCATGTTCATAACATCACTTCCTGCCTAAATTTTCCTACTTGGAAACCCAGTAATGTGTTATTCTAGAGATTAATTATAATTCCATTTCTCTCTTATTAAAAGGGTTTTATATTAACCCCTTTTATGATGTGGGTTTCCAAAAAATGTATGTTCAAATTTCAAACCCTTGATTATAAAGATCAATATTAAATTATTAGGATGCAATTTATTTAAGGGGGTAGAATGTAACACCCATATATTTTAAAAGAGGGTCATCAAGTTCGATAGCATGTATAACATGAGAAACCAATCTTAGGAGATAATGTAATACCATATGACAATATGATATATTTTTTTAAAATAAATTCAATATATTTTATATCTTTCAAAACATGAAACATTGGGTTTAAACGAAACATGATACTCTATTAAAATATCATTATTTAAACATAACCATTATAACCTAGCCATTTAATTAGTGGGTATAAATCTGAAAAATTAAATTATTAAAATTATTATTTTTAAATATGTTTAAAATAAATTCATTTTTTATATATTTATTTTAAATATACTAATATACATTTGAATTAAAAATAAATGTTCTTCGATAAATTTTATTTCTCTAAAATTTTATTTAGTCATGCCTTTCACACATAATTTAAAAATAATTTTGTATCCAATTTATAAATTTTGACAGAAAAAATAAACTTATTTTTAGAAATATAGATTTAAAAATTATATTTTGGTGAATTTTTGGGACTTTTCTAAAAATATTAAATTTTTTATGAATATTAACAATTATTGATTTTTTTTAAACTGTCTTTTCGTTTAACTTATTCAACAAGATAAATTTTATTTTAATTAGGTTTTAAAGTAAAATTAATTCCATTATATTAAAATTTAACTAATTTAGGTTTTTTTAATCACTTTTATATTGAATTATAATATAAAAAGTTTTTAATCTTTTAATGTTTTTTTATTAGAAAACCGTGTTTTCGACGAATCTATTTTTTTATTTTAAATTGGATTATACCATGTATAGAAATTGAATTTTGAAAAATGAATTTCATAATTTTAATATGAATAATTAATATTATATAATATGGTAAAAATAATTTATTTTCCAAAATGAATAGGGAAAATAATAAAAATTAATTACCCTGATTAAGGTTAAAACTGGGTTGCTATGGGGTTAAACTAAAAAACATATGGGGAATATTTCCACTCAAACATGTATAAATCCTATTGGATTGATATATTTCAATCCAATACTATCCAATGATAAAATATATGTCCATTTGGAAGCTTTTTTATTTGGAATAGCTTTATCATTTTTGATTCTTTTGGGAAATTTTCAAGTATTTTCCAAGAAGGTCCCTTTTCCCCACTTGTAAAAGGGAAATATCTACCCTCACTTCATCACAGACTTCAAGGAATTTGGATCAAAAAAACCTTGAAATAATACCTCCCCATAATCTTTATCCAAATTCTAGATCTACTGTTATTCCCAAAATACCAACCCTAGTGTCCATAAGAAGCGATCCAAAGAAGGTTTCTCTAAGACAAGGTAATTGTCTTCACTAAGATCAATATTTTTATTTCTTATTTTACAACCACAAAATATTTTTTAATAGTTCAAATATAATAAAACTATTATATCCCATATACTTATATTTTATCATGTTTATTAAATAATATTTATCCATTTCCGCTTCTATAAAATGGGAAATGAAATCATCGATAGTGTGTACGGAGAACTATTACCTCATGAACGAACGAAACTCGTTTTTTATAAACATGTCTCATTGTTGGATATAATGATGGATTTAATATTTATATATAATATTTATGACATAATTATATTTATGGAAGTATATTATCATATATTCCTTCTAACATTTAATTTTTTTTAAATACGATTTCGCCACTTGTGTATATAGCATACTACCACCTCGTGAAGCGATGTGATTCATTTTTCCCACATAATTTACATGGAAATTAATAAGTATAAATTTAATGAATATATTTGATATATATTAAATGATATAAATTCATTAAAATAAATAAATCATACAATTCCATAACCTTTCACCCGCCAATGGAATGATATAGTCACTCATGCATACTTACGGCCTACCGTCTCCACAAATCGATGAGATTCATTTTCTATGTGCAATTTTAATTAATGGTAATATGGAAGTATCTAATGAAAAAATAATATTTATATTATTAATATCATTCTAGATATTTTGTAACTATATTTTATGTACTGTAACTAAAACATTCTTGTAAAAACACGCATGAGAAAGTAAAGAAATTAACACTTGAAGTAATTAAAATAAATAAATATTATTAACAAATAAGATGTTAAATTTTATAAATAAATAATATATTTTATTTAATATATGATTATGGTTTTTTAATATATTAATAATAAATATATTTTTATTATATGGGAGGTATGGTCACGTATAACGGAAATCATATTTAAGCCAAGGTTTATCATCTAACTTTTAGTTCTGCGAGACATATGTAATATTCACCACTTATTCCTATTATGTGGTGTATATAAAACCCCTTTAGATATTTTATATCATGAATATATTTCGATTCATGGTGTTTAATGTTTTATTTTATGTTATTCATTCCATTAGTCTTATTATGCAGGAGTTACAAAAGTTGTAAGATATTTATGTTTCAATCTCATTTTAATCAGGATTGTTTGTACATGAATTTCAATTGAAGTAAATTAATTTATAATTGACTAATAAAAAGTTTAATTTTATTATTTTATGGTTATTAATGGTGTTTTCAATTAATAGTTCAATATTCCTCTCTTTGATACTCAAAATAAATTATAAATAATTTAATAAAATTTTACTTTATTTCTCTCTTCGATCGAAAATCCTTTTTATTTGAAAACCATGTTTTAAAAAAATTAAAAATGATTTTATAATTCCCAAAATTATTTATTAAATAAATTTTTACTCATTTTTTACTTTTTACCCAAAAACATTAAAAGGAACCTTTTTATACTTTTCTAAAGAAGGCTCGTTTGGATTTTTCTAAAAAAGTGAAATGTATCATTATTTTAATGTGTTTTCCATGAATAGAATTTCCCATATTCATGGACACTCAAATTTTTACAATATAATTTAAATTTTTCAAATGTTATTTTGAATGTATTTTTTTTTCAAAATAATTTTTGAACATTAATTTTTGAAAATATTTTCAATGTTAAAAGGTTATTTTCCTAAAGAATGTTTTTAATGAAATTTTATGTTATTTCTATTCATAAACCCCTTAAATACATTATTGTACTTATTTTTTACTAGGTATATGTAGTATTCATATCATAATTATTTTTTTGAAGATGTTTTATGACCCATTTAATTGGGGACGTACTATTTTGATACCATTATTAGTATTATTCTGAATAGTTTATGATTATTTTAATTGATTGGGTAAATAATAACATTTTGTATACTAATTTTTAAATATAAATAATTATATTGA
Source organism: Viscum album (assembly GCA_963277665.1). NCBI lineage: Eukaryota > Viridiplantae > Streptophyta > Magnoliopsida > Santalales > Viscaceae > Viscum > Viscum album. Next base: position 1,600,953,244 of record OY728141.1, read on the forward strand.
TTATGTTTCAAACATTTAATATGAAGGATTAATTTTATTTTATAAGTGATGGGTGGGTATGTTTATATCCCCTCGATGCAATGTTAGGTATCATGAGACAAACTGGATTGTGTTTATTTGGCTAAAGTCTTACGCTTTTATGAAGGATATCTTGTCATAAGGCCTTGACGGTATTGCTATGATGATCAAAATTATAAATTCCCTCATTATGAGATTAATTATTTATGTTCCATGTGATTATTTGATTATATATAATATATATGGTTAAATTTTAAGATCATTTGATAATTTATATGAAATTATTTGATCATTATTTATTCCTTATGTATTATGCTCATGTAATTGATTGAATGGAATGTGTTTCATGTTTTTACCTTACCTTATTGATTATACTTATTTATTAATGATTTTTTTAATTATAACCTTACTAATCATTTCAAATCACTGCTTTCTTATGTTTATTTCCCTATTATGTCATGATGTGTATTATGATTGATATGTGGTGTTATGCTTTGGGGAATAATTGAATTATCATAGAAAATATATTATTTATTTTATGTTTTTAAATTTATTTTGAATTCCATGAATGTATCTAGTTTACCAATACTATTAAACAATTCCATCCTTTAGTATGTGATCTATTGTATCTAGTGCTAATTTAATTAAGTAACCATTGGATCTGCACTACTAGGGTTAGTGTATTTACAATTTCTCATAATTTGTGTAGTTATTGTTTAAAATGAATTATTCTTGGAGAATGTAAATGAAACCATATGAAACACTCTAGTAATGATTTTATTTTAAAATATTGTGATCAATTTTATCAAATTAAGTGGATTCTTTTTTCCTTATAGAAGAATGTAAGAATGTTAATGGAAGATAGATATTTTGGGCTTATATTCCATAAATTTAGGTGTAAATAAAACATGACAAATAAGTACTAAAATAAAAGATTAATCCATAATTCATGTCCAATTAAGCAAAAAAATTAAATATGGATATATAAAATCATGATTAATATTTCCTTTAAATATATCCCATGGTAATTTGGTCTTTTTCAAGGTGATCCGAGCAACCCAAGTTGAAGATAAAATTTTAAAAAAAACATGTAGGCTCAAAACACCATCACACCATTGTTATCATAACCTCATAATGGATAATATAATTACGATTAAAATGAAAATATATTTAGTGAAATATCAATACATATTTTCATTTGAAATTACTATTCCAAATTTAACAATTTTAGTGGTTAATCATTAGCACTAATTAGAGAAAGAAAAGAATGCATGCAATCTGTGGGATAGTTGAATTTCAATTATGCACAAAATTTCCACAGCCCTTTAAACTAGATAATTTATTAGGATAAATTTCAATACCAAATTGTTGAACAAATACTCTCTAAAACATATTTAAAATTAACTTTAGGAAGAAAATGAGAGTATTTTCTTACATGTTAATCTTTGTAATGTTATGCTTCCATTTTTTGTTGTAAGTGCATTCATCATGTTTAAGATGTCAAAACTCACTATATCATTATAGCTAAAATATTCCCCACTTCATTATTGTTGTTCGTCTATTTAGCACTATGATTCCATTATATCAAGGTATAAATATCTTCACATAACATGGTGTATAATTCATCACAGAATAACTGAGCGTTATTTATTTAATTTTTTCAACTCCTTCAGTCCCGTATTTACAAGTCAACATACATCATCCATTTATAAATTTTCATAAAATGAGAGTTAAACCTAATAAAAGATGATTTTAGTGAGTTTAATGGGATTGATTCTATGTAATATGAACTTAATCCTACAATTAATCAGTTCTATAATTAGGTATTTATATTCAATAATTTATTTTCTTATTCGTCTTTACCAAATTTAAAGGCTATATATTTTTGAGTTCTAGTAAGAACCTTTATCATGGATAAAACCTGATAATTTATCACTATGTTTTTATTTTACTATAATTATAATTATATAGGGTTTAAATGAATTCATGATGATGTGATGTTTATCTTGTTTAATGTATACAACTGGAATTAGTGAAAATTAAATTTTATAAAAAAATCCATAAAATCTATCCCTATATGAAACATCTAATAGACCTTTATTAATTTATCACATATATTTTTATATTTGTGTCTTTTATCATTCAAATAAATGTACTTTAAAAATTGGGTTCTGTATACCACAATTTCTCAACATCATATGTGTGTCTTAGTTCACTTCTTATGTGATTGTGGAATCAACTACCCTAGTAGTGCTATATATGACCACTTCAACACATAATGTAAATTTAGGAAAAACATAAATACTCAAAATTTTATAAAAATATATGTTTTATAATTTAGGGTTGAACCAAGAATTGTGTTGTGGAAATGAATGATCTCATCTTCAACATAACATAACTAGCTAAAATAGACGACACTTATCTAGTATGAATAGTTCAAATACTATAATAAAAAATGAATAAAACCCACTATGTCCACTATGAACACATCAATTAATATCTACCACTAATGATCCTTTAATATATTTATGTAAAAGAATCATGGAAGAATAAATATTTATTTCCAGTAAAGTGTATAAGTGGGGATGAGTGTGTGAATATCTAGTAGCATTTTCATATTTGAAAAAAAATCTATTACCAAGTATAGATTATTAAAATATATGTATTAAAAGGAAATTTAATAAATTTATCATATTTCAAAAAATAATAATTCATCACAAAATTCAATATAAATCTAAGATTATTGATGAAAAAATTCACATAATGTTTTCCCAAAGTAAGAGAAATATTTAATTATTCACCTAAAAAATCAAAACAAATATCAATTTAAATTAAAAATGACCTCTGAAATATGAAATATATATCCAAATATTTCATAATAATTCTATAGAATACACCCATTATGGATCATCACTAACCATTGCATATCTCAAAATCACAATTTGCAGAAATTATTTTCTTAAAAAATCTATCCAAATCCCATATATTAAATTATAGTCAATTTTTTATATAAAATTAAATTTCACAAAAAATCTTGAAATGGATTGATCCCATGATTTTAACAATGTTCTAAAATCCATATTCCAAAAATCTAGAAAAATACCAATTTCTTTAAATAAATTTCAAAATATTGTCTATTAAAACCTACCAGAAACAATAGTTAAAAATAACATTGCCACACAATAAATAATCATAATACATCAAGGAATGAATATGATCCACATTTCTTAGATGAACTATGTATCAATATTAGTAAAACTCTATATTGAGAGTCAATGTTCACTATCAAATTCTTCAAAACCTAGATTCAAGGAAATGATATCGTGGTTTATCTATCTATGATTTTTAAATATAAAATTCAGTCATTGTAAATAAAATTTCATAATATATACTCATCACGAGAGAGACAGAGAGATAAATTCATAGATAGATCTTCTAATTGATGTAATTAAAAAGATATTACCATTGATTCGATGTTCATCTGATCAATAATAGAGAGAAGTTTTACATGAATATTTTTAAGAAAAGGTGTAGGTTAAGAATTTTTTTTTATTTTATACAAGTATAGAAAAAATGGTAGTGGGTGTAATTGATTCTATAAATTATATAGTATATATTGGGAAGAATAGAAGTTAGTGTAATGATTATAAAAAAATCTTCCCAAAACTATGAGTACATTATTGGAAGGTAAACCTTCCAACCCTATGGATATATAGGAAGAAGTTGTATAGGATCCCTAAGAGAAAGAAGGTCAAAAACATGCTAAACTATAAATAACTAAGGAGTGGGTTGGAGAGAGTAACTATGAATTAAAAATTTCCCAGAATCGACCCATGGCCAAGGGAGGTTGATATTTAAGGTACTTCTCATTCATTTTCACATTACTAAAAAATGAAGGGTTTTTATGGTATGTTATAAAATACACATTTGAATGAATATAAAAGGTGAAGAATAACTCCATTGTGTTATATCCTAAATACCAAGCTAAAGTGGCTCTAGAAATATTTACCCATGGACTTTAATATTCCCATATGAGATGGTTATTTCTTTAAATTGGTTTCACTTTTGAGGAACTAAAATTTTAGTTCTTCTATTATAATAATTATCTAGTAGTCTTGGAAATTATTACAACATTACATGAAGTGAAATTATAGTTCTATCTTGATATTTAAATCAAATATATATCATGGAAATATCAGTGAGTTCACTCTAATATTATATTTAATTAACCTTTACCTCTCTATTGTTTTTTATTTGGTTTCAACTATTTATACATTGAACTAGACTATAACTACTTCCCACTTAACCCAAATTTTTTTTTATTCTGTTAAAATTAATATCTAGAGATATAGAGAATAAAATCATTTATCAGTAGAGAATCCCAAAAAATAACTCTTTATAAGTATCAAAAAAACATGTTTGGTGTCCCTCTAATGATCTACTCTTGGGATATTGAATTAATTTCCTAACATCCCAATAATGTGAAATATTTTTGGATATGTATAATCTTGATTATATATAATAATACCTAATATCAAGGCATAAAGAATATTTTTCACATCATTTTCTCAAATTCATTTCTTGTGGGCATTGATTGAGACTAAGCTTATCTCTATTTAACAAGTGGTGGTTCTCTTATTTTACATTCACTTAATCAAAACATGTAAAGAATAATATTGATATATCCCTTTAGTGATAAACCATAGATACCATGAGGGTCAGATCATGGTATCCTTATACCTAACACAAAACTATCATCTAGAATATCATTTATTTAAAAAAATTATTTTAATTCGTTTTGTTTTATGAAATAAAAAGTATCATTACTAGAAATCAATATTTTGTCAAAATATAATACCTGAAAAATATGTTTACTTAAAATGAACTTATGGGAAACACAGTCCTTAGATAAATTAATTTCAAAAAAAATTGAAATTATAATTTGATGAAATATATGATACCATTGATGATAAGCTTGATTAATCCCATAGATGGATTTATTTAATTTTCAAACAATTCTTTTGAATAACATGATATAATATTTTTTGGTTTCACAATAAAAATAATTGCATCAATATCTCTATTAAAAAAAATTCTTGACATCCATCTAGGGAAACTCATGGTAAAAATGTGACACAAGTTATATAGGTATTCTAAAAGATAATTTGGATATAATTAGAGTGAAATTTTCTTTATAATAAAAACCTTCATATTGAGTGAATCCATTTATTATAAGAGGGGCTATAAATGTCTCAAAATATCCTTGTGAATCCATTTTGATATTAAACATCAATTTAAAACTAATAGGTTTTACACCATTATGAAATTTTAATGGATACATACATTATTATCATTCATAGACTTTATCTCATCGTTTATGAAAATAATCAAATTTTATGAATTAAAACATTACATGACTTCATTATGTTTGATTAGATCATCTTTTATGACCCCATGTTAAGCTCATGATCTTGGAGATAAAAAATGAAATCATCTAAAATTACACTTCTCACTAGTAGATCTCTATAGTGTAATTTGTTATGTTAAATTACTTCTATCTCATAATTTATTTAGAAAGTCATAAAAATCATAATGAGGTAGATTTATCATTAAGGTTGTTTTTAGTATCTTTATTATATATATATTTAACTTCTAATGCATTAAATTTGGGTGAAAGGAATGAAATTTTATGATTCAATACTCTGTGATATTGTGGTAAACTATATTCATCATAATATAATGTGTTTTAATGCCATAATGAGCATAAGATAGTAATCAATCTACACTCATCAAAATTTGTCATGTTACTTTTGATGTTATTACAACCAAAAAAACTCCATGTAATATGACTATAGATGTTTATTATGTAAACATCTGTAAATTGGATAAATATATTAAGGATTGGAATACATTTTATTCACTTATGATCATATTGATGTTTTAATCATCTCCATTCTTTGAGTACTACTGATTGTATTTAATTTTTAGAGTTATTTAATAAGATCTATAATTTGTGACATTTAATTTAATAGATCTTAGTTTTACTTTAATATTGTTCAATTTATTATCTTAATGATATATTAATTTTCATTGATAAATCAAATCCTTATAATCATATAAATTGATGAGATTCCTTGTACTTAAAGTTTCATATTCTGAAAATAAATTTCAAAATTTTATAGGCGATTAGATATGATTTCTATGGAGAAAATCAAAGAGAATATCAAGGATATATCACCCTAGTTCCAACGCTTAGTCAAATAAGTTTTGGGTTTGGAATTTGATACCTTATAATAGTTTTATAGTCAATGAATTTCTTGGTTTTGAGCTTTTACTCATTGGTTCTTTTTATCAAACCACTTACCAAATTGGTTTAAAAGAAAAAATTTCCTTTGATTGGATTTTATTTTTTAATAATATACTTTTATGGTTTTTTTATTTTTATCTATAACATAGAGAATTACTTCTATTTCATTCATTGATCTAATTTATAATTGGGTTATTGTATTTTTTTTATTTATTGGGTTATTTAACATTCAATCATTAATTTTTTCTATATAGTTTTATTTTTATACTCAGATTTTTTTAAATATTTTAAATTCTATAAAAATTACTTCTTTTGGATGGATAAAAACTACACATTTATATTAAACTTCATTTCAACCCCTCTTGATTTTTACTTACCTAACATTTCTAGGATAAAATTTTGCATTAAATAATTCCCTTTTTTTAAATTATACAAATACTATTATCTTGTTAGAAGTTATTAATGATTTTTTATGTCCATATTATTTCTTTGTACCATACAATAACTATGTGGAAGAGATTAGATATATTTATCATGGAAGGAATACTATTCTTTTAAATCAAAAAACTTAATATAGCTCGACTGTCAATTTTCATTAAGAATGATTATGAAAATTTATATGATAATAGAATGATATATGTGATAAATACATGAGTTTAAAACATTATTATTCATATTTGAAGTTGTACAATTCCAGAAAAATAAGTTATTTTGTATAATCAAGTATATAAAACTAAAATTAAACTTAACATCCAATAGAAAATATATTACTATGTGTTATTCAATGAAATATATATAGTGAAGCTTCTACATTCTAAATAACTAATGTTATATGTAAGAATCATTAGGTGATACATTTTAGAAGTTCAAAGGTCATATAAATGAAGAGATCCACCCATAGAATATGTTATAAATTATTTTATTTTTTACCCAAAAAATCTATCACTCAAATTCACTAATGATTCATGAATATAATGAATAACTTATAATATCTTTTATAGAGAGAGGTATTATGTGATAAATTAGTTTTGATGATCATTATTATTCTACTAAAGGAATGGGAGTAAAAATTAATAACAATTGGAGATAGGAAAGATAGACAAAAAGATGATCATGGATGGTCTAATCAGAACTCTTATGAAAGATAAGAATCTACTCAAGAGGGATTCCAAGAAATAGAGAATTAAAAATATTCTGTAATTTTGATCAACTTTTTAAATTTAAAATTCAACAATATATACTTCAAAATAGTGTACATCAAAAAATTATTCAAGAAAACATTTAGATAGTAGTTTCATAGAACTTAGAGAAAATGAGATTTATTATTTTATTAGGTGAATTAATATATAAATAGGAAGAAATATTTTTAAATGGGTAATAGGAATAATGGAATTTAAATGTTTGATAAGAAGGAATATTTAGACACTATCATCTATTAGTGTAAGAAACTTGGGAAAATAAGACCATATTTTTCTAGGATAAAAAAGAATAATAAGGATAAGAAATTTCAAATTGAAAAGAGGGTAATTATTTTAGATAATGTAATATTACATGGAGTTCCAGGGAAAATAAATCAAAATAAGGTAGAATTTATTTTGAATTTGATGATAGTTTAAAGATTATAGAGTTTTTTGTAAAGGATCTAAAGAATTATCTATGATTTATAAGTAATGTTTCTCATAATACAGTTTCATAGTCATTCCCTAATGCAATTATTTATTTTCTTATTATATGGTGATGTTGTTGAGAATGAAACATCATCACTCGAAGAGATGGATATGTATGTGAATATTTTGGAGAAAAGATATTGAATGATGAATGAGGGATGTTATCATGTTAAAAATAATCTTTCTAAAGTATCTATGAAATATTCATAACTTTAAGATGATGATGCTCAGAAGAAGAATAAACATCTATAATTTAAAATTGAGCTTTATAAGATAAAAAATAAGGTTAAAAGTAAGAATTTGATAATTTTAAATTTAATTTTTAGCTAAAAGAAATGTTAGATTCCATATTATAATGGAGGATAAAGGTCATATTTTGAATATTAATTTAAAAGATAAAATTTTAAATAAGTTTCATGATATTTTTTCTTTTGTAAAGAATTTTTTGGAAAAATTTTATAAAAAAAATAGGTTGAGGAGAATGATATCTATATTAGGTTATAATTCTCCTAGAATACCACACAATTAGATAAATTTCTTTATTTTCAGAAGTAAACCATTCTATATGAAGTGATAGTATGGTGGACAATAGAAGACAATTTTTCCACTAAATATAATATAATATTTTGGAGCATATTGGGATTGCTCTACAAGGAGGATGGGAAAAGGAGCTTTCACCACAGCAGGAGCTAACGGATTGCAAGAATGAGAGGGTACGGCACCTGCCATTGGGACAATCCTGTGCATGCATGGGAATGCCTAGCCGAACAGCCATGCGGAGGTGAAGAGCTGATTTCAAAGATGAAGATGCTGGGGAGGAGCAAGTTCCAAGTTGTTTGTCTGGGTTGTATGGTATGTTTGTGCCTACGGGCATTGGTTCCTAAAAAATGTCCTACAGGCATGTAATAGGGTTCCACCTAATCCCTTGAAAGGTGGATTATCAATCAATAAAAAAATGAAGGCCTTCGGGCCATTGGAGGAGGAGCATATTGGGATTAAATTTCTAATCATACTTTTCTATTGAACACTAAATATTCAGAATGATATATATTCCAAAATTCCCCTTTGATAATATCTCTAGATCAAAGAATGTCTAGATTTCTAGAAGTTAATTTTATATTAAATAAATCCACCACATACTGATAGCAGTATTATAATATCTCGAACCTGGAAACAATTTATTTTAATATTTTTAAAATTACTCTTATATTTTTTTATTTTCACTCTTATATTTTTTATTTTAATTATTAGTTAATATTTTTAATTTGATGTATGTTTTTATTCTTTGATAGTTTTACATTATACACTACCTCCTTCATCTAGGGGGAGTCTTTTTCTCAATAACATTCACGTATATATTTTTATTCTAACATTATATTCAATGAATGATGGTTCATAATTATAGAATTATTTGCAAAACTATCATTACAATATTAATATTAGGACTAATGCATAAGAGGATAAATTTTGAGTGGTTGTTTCATTTTAGATATATCTTATGAAACTTTTCATATAGTAGTGGGTTACTTTTCATTTCATACTCTTCTAAATTTTGATATATTCATTTTTATCTTGAGAATTTAATTTATTGGAAGGAAACCAATTTCAATTACATGATTTTTCGAATTCAATATTTAAATGAAATTTTATATCATTGAATTTTGGTGGAATAATATTTGGACCATCAGATGTGTTGAAATGAAATGATGAGTTACGAACCAAAATAAATGTATATACACCACATTATTTTTTAATTAAAAATTACATTGTAGAATTATCACTCTATAATTTATACTTATGTTTTACCATGGTCCTTAATTCCAAAAGGGATGTTATAATTTCTAGAGAAATAGGTATAATAAAATTTATTTGAGAAAAATTTTTGATTTTTTTATTAGTACAGTCATCAGGAATCATTACTAAATATTTTCATCAAATTCTATATATCAGGATTAGTATATTTTCCAACTTATGAGAATGAGTTTTTTACCCCCAATATGTTTGTTAGTATTAATCCACTATAATTTTTTATGAATCTAATAGAGAGAAAGATATCATGTTTATAATTTAGGACCAAATTTTTTTTATGACACTAAAGAATGTATAAGAGATTTTTAGACTGTCATTCAAAGGTGTTTCATTACTCATTTAGCATAAACTTTTGGAAACATCTAGAGCATTCAATAATTCTAGGGTAGAGGAGACACTTTTGTGATAAAAGAAATTGTTTACATGATGAATAACTTTTATCTTCAAGGTATAATTTCTTTTTAGTGGGTTTAATTCATCTTATTACTAAGAAAATGCGATAAGGATTCAATTAATTTTCAAGATATTTACAAGTTTGATTTCATTTGTGGGATATGAAAACTCAATATTTTAAATTCATCAATAATTACACTAAATTAAAATGTTATATCCTAGTAAATATAATCATATAATAGTATTAAATTATATAGAATCATATAATTGTGAAAATACTTTGGATAGAAAGCATCATAGGTTTTAGATTTGCGGAAGGGGTGTAAGAAAACCCCTTTGAATTATGAGATGATAACTGGGATGAATTTAGTCTATATTGATGTACAGAATAAATTCATTGAATATGGGACATAAGTTAAAATTTATAATATTAATAAGGAGGATAAAATTGAGAATTAATTATTTATGAAATAGGGGAAATAAAATGGTGAAGAAAAACCCTTACTATTTGAGACTTTAAAAATATGTAGATGTTTAATGAAAGAGAAAATAAGAGAATATTATTGGAATCTATAAAACTCTTGATGATTGATAAATCCCCTTAAAAATCAAAATCCTATGGAAATAATCATGGAAAAATCCAAGAGAAATTTCAAAAAGCATTGTTAGGTTGTCCTGATAAATAAAATTAATTTTTATGGATATTAGAATAATATAAGACCATAAATCCATTTTTTGGACTATCAAAATCCTACGTAAAATTTCATAGAGAATATGAAGTCATTTTAATGATTGATTGTATTGAAAGTGAGTTTATCCAAAAACTTAAGAAGTATCAATATTTACTTTCCCCATGTATCTATCTAGGATCCCTCTATAGAATCCTATAACATATAAAAATATTATTTTTATTTGAATATAAAAATGGAGATAAAAACGAAAAAGTAAAATAAGTTTATATTTAAACCTCTCTAAAAATATTTCCCAACCACTACATGTAGAAGAAAAGATAGATTGAATACCATTAATAATTATATAGTATGTCAATAAAAATCATGTGACTGCAAGTAATGACTCTAATTCTACTCCTTTGAATAAAGAATCTACTTTATAATTTGTCTTGACTAGATTAACTAGTACATTAGACACCAATTTTGAAGATGGGTCATGTTCTAGAGAATATCAAGTGAATTAAATTGAAGTTGATATCTAGAATAGAGTTAATTTGGAAAAAAATATTAAAAATTAGTAAATCATATTGATATCTGAAATTTCACTCCTGAATGTATGAAGGTTCATCTTGTAGATAAACCTGAAGAGATAAAAGAAGTTAATGTTGAGACAAAAAACTCATCTACACTTGTTATAAAAACTAGATATTATATAATTGAGAAGAATTATAGTTTTAAGTTCTGATAATTTATAAGAGTTTTCAAAATTTTCCTTCATACCATATTTCAATTCAAGCCAGTGTAGGATACTCTTAAATATTATTAAATTACTCGATTCAAAATAGTATAATAATTTGATAGATTATCTTGTATATATCATGTTAAAAATTATAAACTTCATATAAGATGGATAATTACACTTATAGAATATAAGAAGAATATAAAACTAAATTAAATCCTTTGACACCAACTTAAAATCATAGATTAATGAGTTGGACGAATCTAATGTTCTTTTATATTTTCAAAACTCGGTTATAGATGTAAAATAATGAAATTATAAATCTGAGAAGAGGGAAAGAATGAAAGAATCAGAATATAGTTTTGTAAAATTATAGATTGACAATGATTAAATAATAAATTATCAAATATCAAATGAAAGGATAAATTTTAAGACTCTTTATATTTCATCTGAATTAATTTTTTTAATTTTGGTAACAATAGTTGTGTTGAATTTAGTTATTTTTCCTACTATAATTTCTTTTTTAAGAGGATAATTTTGTAAAATAACATTATAGATATTATCAAGGAAGTTTAATGAAATATTTATTTTCTTATTTAAAGTGGGTAAATTATTTTTATTGATGAAATAATAGTATATTTTTCTTCTTTTCAAATTCATTTAGTATGAATTTATCTATCTTAACCACCCCTATCTTTCTGTGTTTCTCTTTTTGAGAATTAGATATGAGGAGAATTGATGTATTAAATATTCTAAACTTAGGAAAGTTTCACTAAAAATAATATTTAGTTTTATTTTCAAAATTTACTCAAAAATACATTATATTACATATAATTTTATTTTCATAAGGGGTAGATTGATGAGTCAAATAAATTCCCTCTTATCCATTTTTTCAAATCCCAACACAATTAGTATTGAGTTTAATTTAAATTGAATATTTTTTGTTAGTTTTTTGTTCTGAATATTTTACTTTTGTTACATTACATTCTAGTGAACTTAATATAGTTTTATATTTTGATACTTTGTGAAGTTTTGTTAAATTACATTCAAGGGAAGATAGAGTAATATGATGTAATAATAATTTGAAGATAGTGATAGAGTTACACTCATAAGATGATGGAGTGGTGCTTCTATTTCTATTTCAACTAAAAATCCACTCTGAGCATGGATCTAGATAGATCTGAACCATGGAAGAATCAATATAGATGTCCAAATTGTTCCAACCACTGGAATCAGAAGAAGCCATCAAGGGGGGCGGGGAACACTGATGACGACGACGCCACAGAAACACCTGCTGAGCTCCAACCTCAAATCATAAAACTAGTTCACCTGCATCACAAAGACCATTGACCACCAAACTATGAGAGAAAAAGAAAATAACAGGGGTAGAGGTAAGTGGGAGGCCTCATCAGAGCTCAACATGTTTGTGAGCCTCCCCCCTCCGGGTTTAATATGAATAGAAACCCTAGAACGCGAGAGAGTGGGGAGGACATCGCCGCTCAGAAGCTCCTGTAGTGGAATTAATAATAATAAACATGTTTTTAAATTTAATTATAATTTTTATATATTAGGAAAACAGATTTATATAAAAGTAATTAATTTTTAGTAAAGTTTGTATATGCTTTGAATATACCGTCTTAAAAAATTATTTTTATTTCTTTTTATGAAAAAATATTAAAAATAATTTTTTCCCACTATTATAAAACTTATTTGAAAAAAAAATACCATTTTCTAAATTTAATTTCCAAAAATAATTAGTGAATTTTGGATAATTTTCTAAAAGTACTAATTATTCGATAAATAGTAAAAAATAATGATTTTTATTAAAAAAATTATTTTTGATTATAGAATTTAAAGACTCCATTTTATTTTAAGATTATATTAAATGTAAAATTATTTCAATTATAAATTTAATAATACAATTTAGTTTATTTGAATGAATTTAATATTTAATTTTAATATAATACATCGATTACTAATGAAAACGTTTTCTATGGGAAAAATTTTTTTGAATGCATATTTAGGTTTTATTTTAAATTAAATTTCGCCACATATTTGAATTAAATTTAGAAAAATAGATTTCATATTTTGAATTATAATAATTAATTTTTTATAAAATTTCCAAAATAATTTTTTTCATAATGATTAGTAAGAAAAGTAAAAAATAATTAATGTGGTTAGGATTAAAATAGGTTTACCTTGGGATTAAAACAAAAGATAAGTGTATGTCATGTAATAAAACATGTTTAAACCCTATTATATAGCCATATTTCAACTTTTTCCTATCCCATGATCTAATATATGGTCATTTGAATTCATTTTTCTTGGAAATTAATTTATCATTTTGGATTCTTCTAAGAAATTTGCAAATAGATTCCAACTATGTTTCTTTCCCCATTTATAAAAGGACATATCCTCTCCTATTATATTCACACTCAAGTTTAATTAGGTTCAGCCAATACATATCCAAATCCCTTAAATAATTCTATCCCCATATCCTATGCTCATTAGTTTTATTAGGAAACCCCCGTATGAAGGAATTAGGTATAAATATATAGAGGTTCTCTAAAAAAGATATAAAATTCTTAATCTTTCATTTTTGTTTTAGTTATTATTCCACATCCATCAAATATTATTAAATAATGATGATATAACAACACCAATATATAACATATAGTGATATTTTATTATCTAAATTTCATAACCTCTATCTATCTCATCTTCCACCAAATTGAAAACAAAACTGTCGATCATGTGCACGGTAGACTACCACCTTGCGGAACGATATAATTAGTTTTCCATCACTACCTATCATGGATGGAAATAATTATGGATTTATGTTTTATATAAGAAATTAATTAAATTATTATACTTATATTGATATAATATTACATCTACCTTCTTTCCTTACAATTTCTTAGAAAATGATAACATCGCTTGTGCATATGGGTGGACTGTCGCATCCACGAAGTGATATGAAATGTTTTCCAATTTATTTTTACATGGAAGGTAATAAGGATGGATTTTATTAATATAAATAATATATATTAAATAATTATAAAAAATTAATTGTTAATTAATATTTAATTTTCTTTCATTCCATCCGTCGATAAAATGGAAATATCATTCATGTATACAAACAAACTATCGTCTCGATGAACAGTGTCATTCATTTTCTACCTATAAATTTTATTGATTACTCTAAATACATATTTCATGAATATATAAGAAACTTAATTCAATTATAAAATTATATACAAGATCATTGTAAAATTATTGATGTTACCAAACCAAAACATTCATTAAATACAAAGCAATTATTTCCTGAAAATAGATTTTAACAATGAATTGTTAATAAACAGGTGATAAAAGGTTATAAGTAAATAATATATGGTATGATATATATTAGTAATGTTACAAAAAATAATTAAAATAAACATAATTTTATATATGTGAGGTTTTAACTTGTGCAAATAAAGCCGAGACTTAAGGTAAAGGATTTCAAGATGTTGTTTTATTTCAAGGAGACATATGTTGTATTCACAACTCATTTCTTTTTTGTGGTATATATACTACACATTTTACATTTTATATCATTAATATAATTATTTTAGTCATATATAATGTTTCATATCGTAACACGTTAAAATTAAAAAATAGTAACATTTTATTCTATAGCATATCTGACATATGACACTGAGCTTAAAGAACCAACGAAATATATTTCTTTAAATTTAATCTCTTCGATAGCTTGTGAAAACCAAAACCCTGGGTCTAAATGAACCAAAATATAGAATAAAATTATAACATATCCATTAAATTTTATTTTATTAATATTACTAAATAAATTATGAAAATTAATATTATATATTTATTAGAAATAAAATAAAAATCATTTAAAAGAAATGTTTTCTGAAAAACTGTATTTTTTCTAAAACACGATTTAATCGCACTTTTCACACATAATTTGAAATTAATTTTTACCAATTTTATAAAATATAATAGAAAAAATAAAACTAATTTTTTTAATTATCATATCAAAATTATTTTAGGATGAATTTTTGGGTTTTTTCTGAAAAGTTTCATTTTTTGAAGAATAGTGAAAAATACTGATATTTATTGAAAATATCCTTTTCTTTTAAAAAAATTAAAAGGTTAATTTATATTTTAAATTGGTTTTAAATTAAAATTAGTTCAATTATATTACATTTTAACTAATTTTTTCCATTGGAATCAATTTCATATTGAATTTTGATACTAAAACCTTCTATACTTATGATACTTTTCTCTTTAGAAACCCTCTTTTCTACTGTGTTTTCATGTATAATTTTAAATTGATTTCTTCCACATATTTGAAATGAATTTAAAAAAAATTGATTAAATATCTGGAATAATAATAATTTATATTTTCTAATATTTTTAAAATATTTTTTTATGAAAATGATTAGTGAAAACATAATAAATAATCATCATGGTTAAATTAAAAATGAGTTTACCTGTGGGATAAACTATGAGTATAAGGGTTTAAATGACCTAGAAACTTGTAAAACTCTTATTTTATAGACAAATACTAACCTTAAACATCCAAAATTATAATATATTTTCATTTTTAATCATTTTTATTGGTAATTAATTTGTCATTTTTTATTATTTTTTGAAATTTTAAAGTAATTTCCAAGATGTTTTCATTTACCCACTTATAAAAGGGAACTCACTTCCCTCACTTATATAAAAATTATAAATAACATTGTCTCAAAAAACAAATATAAAATACCTCTAAAAAATATTTAGACACATTTTACAACTTCTTATCTTCCCAAAAGACCATCCCTAGTGTCCTTAAGAGGATATCCAATGAAGGCTTGTCTTAGAGAAGGTAATTGTCTTAACAAATAACTTTCATTTTCTTTATTATGTTTTCACCTTAAATTATTCTTAAAACTTAAAACATAATAGCACAATTATATATCATATAAATGGATGTTATAATATTTATTTCATAATATTTATCCATATTCTCCTCTATCAAATGGGAAATGAAATCATCGATTGTGTGTATGAAGAACTACCACCTCACAAACTGATTTAATGTTTTTTCCATCACAAAATTTAAGGGATAGATATAATTATAGATTTAAAAAAATTATATTATATTTATTATATTATTATAATTTTTTAATAATGACATCACATATACCTTCTTACTTTCCATTCCATTTAAAATATTATAACGTCACTTGTGTGTACAGCAGACTACCACCTCGTGAAGCAATGCAATTAATTTTTCAATTAGGATTTAAATTTAAATCATATATGGATAAATTCAGTGAATATATATGATATATATGAAATTTTATTGGTTTTTTAAAATTAATATATTACCTGCTTCCTTATTAGTCCACCCAATAAGGAAATGATAATGCCGCTTGTGTGTACGTATGACCTACTATCTCCACAAAGCGATGTGATCCATTCTCCATGTTCAAATTTAAGTAACAGTTCAAAAAATATATATAATGAAAAATATTATATTTATAAAATTAATATCATTATATAGATTATTGAACAATATAATATTCACAATAACCAGAATATTCATTACAAAACGCACATGAGAAAACAATGCATTTAACATCCAAAACATTGAAAATAATGAAAGATTATTAATGAACATATGATAAAATGTTAAAAAAGTATTATATATAATATTATAAATATTAATATGGTTTTATAATAAGTTAAAAACATGCTTTAAATCATTATATAAGAGGCAAAATCATTTTGAACCAAAAGGAAGCATGAGGTAAGGGACTTCATCTCAATTTTCTATTATTTTGGTATCTTGTAATGTTATGAAACTAATTTATTTTATATGGTTTATATAATTTCAATTTTACATGTGATATAAATAATCCTTCATGCATCATGGAATCTTATGTTTCAATTTTAATTATTTCACCCAAGAGGATTTGAATTGAACATTTCCAAGTTGTAATGAATTCCATAACTCAATTTATTTTCATTGGGATATATTACTTGTTCATTGTATTTGATATTATAAGATTATGTTTGAAATTAAATTTGATTATATAATGTTGTATTTACACATTTTTATGTATATTTACATTTGATACACATAATTTATTCACTGGTTTATTCTCACTTCAACATTAAGGTCATTGTAAGGGTATATTTCACAATCTCATTTTAATAGAAATTGTTTATACTTGAGTTTACATTGAAGGAAATTATTTTATCATTGTCAAATAAACACCTTTCATCATATTCTACTCAATTTATTCAATATTTTTATTTTGAGAAATAGTTCCATTTTTTCACTCATTAATACATAAATGATTGAAAAATACTTAGTAAAATTCTATATCATTTCTCTCTTCAGTAAAAAATTTTACTTAATCCAAAACTAATTCTTCTAAAAATGTTTTTAAAAAAGATTTTAAAATTATTAAAAGTGATTTATTTATCACATTTTAACCCAAGTTTTAATTTTTAAGAAATTATTTTAAATGGAATCATCATGTAGTTTTCCAAACAATTCTTGTTAGGCTTTTATGAAAATAGTAAAAGGAATATTTGTTTTAATGTGTAATACAGGTACCTATTTCCATACTACCATGACCACTAATTGTTTTAAATATTACTTTATAATTTTAAAATTTTATTTTCAAATAAAAGTATTTCTATTTTTTTTAATTTTAGTTTTAAAAGGTGATATTCAAAATGAAAATGATATTTTCCTCAAGAATGGTTTCAGAGATCTAGTTATAGTATTTCTATTAGTTAATGAAAACCCATTTATTTTATATATACTCTAATATGCATATTTTGTCTTAATACCATCTTTATTCTTCCTTTGGATGGTTTATGATTATTTTGATCATGGATAATGTTTAAATTCACTTCCTTGATTCATTTTTATAATCACTAATATTCCCTTGAATAATTCACTTTACTGTGATCATTAGAGATTAAATTTCCCCAAAATATATATATTATTTATCAATGATATGCTTATTTCTTAATCCATATCTGATTTATAAAAATGAGTTTAACTTTTGATTTTCTTTGATTGACTGGTGAAATATTGATAATATATATTGTTTCAATAATATTGATGTTAAATGGTAAGATGTATTTTTCATGAATTAAATAAATTATTCAATATATGAGGAATGATTTGGACATGAAGATATGTGTAGGGCTCAGTAATATATTGCCCCTCGATTAAATGGTAGTATCATGGGATTAAATAGTTTGATAGACCTATTTAAATGGGATTCTAGTGTATACCTACTTATCTGTAGAGACCCATTTTTTGCCCGGTAAGACCTTGGAATATTTCTACATATATTTATAGAGCTAGGGGATGAGACGACGTGCGATTCTGAGGCCTGGTGTGCCCGAAATAAATTTTATAAAAATATTAATTGTTTTTATACTATGCACATGGAGGGGTTGTGTTTCCTCCTAAACAGTAGTTCGGATTGGAAATCTGAGGGCACAGTTGTGTTCGGAGTGTGCTGTTTACCCTAGGCAGGGTGTAAAAGTTGTGGGTGTGGGCCTGCTGTGAGAGATGTCACCCAGGGAAAAAATCATCATTTTGAAATAATGACTTAGTGATTTTTTTCACTGAAGTTCTTTTCAAATAACTTTCGAACGAAGTCTCAGAATGGAAATATGAGACTTATGTTGAGTTCCAAATGGGGTGTTTTTCCTGGGCGAGATATAAAATGAGCGGGCGCGGAGGTTTTGGAATCTGCGACCGTGTGTGGCGTTTCAGTGTGTTTTTATAAATTCTCTTGAGATAAGGGGAGAACCCATGCTTCTTCTCTCTCTCTATCTCTCTCTCTATCTCTCTCTCTCTCTCTTTCTTCATCGTTATTCGCCGTTCTTCGCCGGATTGAGGAACGAACTCCGGAAGATCGAAGTGGTATCGCAGCGAACGCGTCACCAACTACGAACAACCGATTCAAGGTAGGGTTTTTGGTTAATTTTCGTACCTTCATCATTTTCTTGAGCTTTTGTTAATTACATTGCTTAAATTCTACAATTTTAGAATTTGGATGATGGCCAAATGAACATAGCCATCGTCCGAGCCCCGTTCTAAATCCCGTTCTTGAGCGTTCTTCGTCCAAAATTTTGGATGCACCAAAAACCGTGACGGATCGACGAGCGAGGGGTGGCGCTGTGAAGATCCGGCCCCGAGGATTCCGAAACCAGTTTTGGATAATTTTTCTAACAACTGGAGTGGTTGGAAGGACCATTTGATGATCCGGATCCGGCAAGGGGCACGGCCGGAGGTTGAGCCAAAGGCGCGGCAGGCGGTAGGCTGAGGCGGAGCTCGGAGGGATGGCGTCTGGTGCGGTTGGAGCAGCGGCGTCAGGCGAGGTCGAGCTGGAGGCGGTGGAGCAGTGGCGTCGGGCGAGGTCGAGCAGGAGGCGGTGGAGCGTGGCGGCTTTAGGGGAGCCGACAGAGGGGCGGACGAGGTGGCGTCGGTGCGGTGTGGCGGACCCAGGCGGCGGAGTGGGGAGCCTGGGCGGCCGTAGCGAGGGCGGCCGGCTTGCGGTGGTGCGCTCGAATGGCGGGAAGGTCAGGCGGCTGCAGCGCAGGTGGTCTGTTGTGGTCGGGAGGATTCCTGAGGCACTGACCTCGGGGGCGGAGCGGCAGACAAGGACCTGCAATATGCGGGTCCTGCTGGTGCGGCGCGCGGACAAGAGACCAGCCGCTCGGCTGGTCGGTGGAAGAACTGGACCCTAGGTGTCTGGTGGTTTCGAATGGGCCACGGCCAGTAGGCTGCGGCGAGCTGGGCCGGACCCGCAGCTGGGCCGCGGGCTGGCGGTCTGGACCAGGTCGGTCGGTCTGGACCGGCCCATTTTTGGCCCCCTTTTGTTCAAGGGGGCATATCTCCTAAACTGCGCATCTACTTGATGCACCGTCAGCAGTTGTGGGTTCATGTCAACGAGACGGGATTTTTGAAGTGGCTTTCGTGGTTTTTGAGTTCTGTGCCCGAAGGCGGGTGACCCGGAACCCCTTAATTTAATAATATTAAATTGTTATTAAAGTTGTGACCGACGTGATTTGCGAGACGGACGTCTGTTTGACGCACCGTCAGAGGTGTTGTGGCCCTGGAGTTGATCAGGTCCTTCCAAAGTTGGTTCAAAACCCTTGCGCTTTGGTTTCGTTGCTCAGTGGCACGAAATGCTTAATGCGAATAATTAATTAATTATTTAATTAATTAGTTTTTCTTGCGTCGAACCTAACTCTTGTTTGGGATGTCCGATTGATGCGCCGTCAGCGGCAGCATGACCCCAATCATCATGCTGAATTTTTGAGATGCTTTCTGAAGTGTTCGTGTTGGATAAAAGGTGTGGTCCCCACAGGTCCTGGATCATATGTTTTATGGTGAAATTCCACTTTTTCACCCGACATCCATTTGTGTGTTTGAGTACTCGTTTCTGAGTGTTCTTCCAAGGGTTTTGTGATGGCGCAATCTGCCCTCCTAAATTCGGGCCCGAGGTGTGGGCCCCACAGGGCCCCATTTACATATGCGGGGAGTTGAAACTTCTACATCTGGAGTCTGTTTTAGGCATTGTCAACGGCATTCTGACCCTGGCATCAAGACGAAGTTACCAGGGTGTTTTCAGGTGTTGAAGCCAGATTTGAGGTGTGGGCCCCATGGGCCGTCATTTAAGTTGTGTGTAGTGTACTGCGAATTTTTCATCAGACGTCCGTTTGGGGCATATGAATAGTCCGTTTGGCATTTTTTTCTGAGATAATTAAGATTGCGTAGTTCACCCGACCTCTTTCGGGACTAAGGTGTGGTCCCCACGAGATGTCGTATGGGCATAAAGCGGTGTTGAATAACTTTTCCATTGGGAGACCTTTTCTAGCGAGTAAATAGTCTATCTCGCGTGTTTTTTCGTGAAGATTACAACTATGTAATTTTTTTTGGGCAGGCGGAGCCTCTTTAGAGACCTCATTAAATATAGAAACATGAAATTGCTTTGGTCGGAGTTTCATTTGACGCACTCCAAACCTACGCACGGTAGCGGTGTTAGTGACACCCAGAGATGGCATGGGTAGTGTGGAGATATCGGACCAATTCCAGGTTTACCCTCTAGCGGGCCTGGGCAGTGGGTTACCCACTGATGTATCAGGGTCTACCCTCCAGCGAGGCTGGGTAGTTGGATACACATTGACCTTAGGGTTTACCCTCCAGCGGGGCTGGGTAGTGGGTTACCCATTGACCTTAGGGTTTACCCTTTAGCGGGGCTGGGTAGTGGGTTACCCGTTGAACTTAGGATTTACCCTCCAGCGGGGATGGGTAGTGGGTTACCAGTTGATTTTAGGGTTTGCCCTCCAGCGAGGAAGGGTAGTGGGTTACCCGATGACCTCTTGGGGTTTACCCTCCAGCTAGGCTGGGTAGTGGGTTACCCGAAGACTTCTTTCAGACTCAGCCCTTTTTATGAGGCTAGTCAGTGACTTTTCTCCATGGTTACTGGAGCGGGACCCTTGGTTGTATGATTTAGCAATGAGGCCTCTTGACATGTGGAATTTTTGGGCATCATTGATGGCTACCCTCAGAACTGCTGGCGACTTTTCCTAGGCTAAGCTTGGAGATAGATATACCCTTACACACTTGTTCAGGTTTCTTGTTGAGCATATATATATACACCCTACTTTTGTTCCCACTCCTTGGGTTCGGTTACTCTTCTTCTAGGAGGGGCGAAAACGCGCGGGGTATACCACGTGCTTTCTGTGTCTAGATCATCTTGGATTGGACGAGTCTACTTCTTTCCTCTTATTGGGTTGAGCTTCACTCTATCTACTGTACTCTTACACTATTCTTTATCTGTCTACTACTCACCATTTTAGTATCTCCTTTGTTGCTCCCTCGAGCTTTCGGGGCATCCTACTGAGTATCTTTATACTCACCCCTGCTTGGGCTTTGCCCGTACTTGGTGTGACCTTCAAGACGACGAACAGGTCGATCGAGACTACGGAGGATCATAGAGGACACATGAGTTTGGGCTGCGTTTAGTGGTCGTAGGAGGATTTCCGGGTGTGAGACTCACTAACTGTTTACTTTGGTTTACCTGTTTCCGGGTTATGGCACCTTTCTAGTTGGGCGTGTGTTTTTCCCTTTACTGTTCAGTTTACTTGTTAGTACTTTTCAACACTATACATGTTCTATTTAGAAGTTGATGCATGACTGTGTTTGGGTTATAGTTTTTTGTCCTTTGGTTTTCTTTTTACTCTGAACTTCTGTATTGAGTGGGCTATGTGTGTGTACAGGTACTTAGGCGAAGGCCTCCCCGAGATCGTTACGCCTTCAGCGCTTGTCTCCAGCCCCTGGCATATGGAGGTGGGCCTGGGGTAGTTGTGGCTCGAGACAGGTAGGGTCGGGTCATGACAAAGTGGTATCAGAGGTGGTTCGTTCCTTGGGTAATTTTCCCTGGCATCGGGATGAAGTTGACCAGGGTGGTTTCAGGCATTGAAGCCGGAGTTGAGGCGTGGGCCCCACGGGCTGTCTTTTAAGTTGTGTGCAGTGTACTGTGACTTTTTCATTAGATGTCCATTTGGGGTATATGAATGGTTGATTTGGCATGTTTTTCTGAGAGCATCGCAATGGCACAGTTCACCCGACCTCTTTCGGGACCGAGGTGGGGGCCCCACGGGACGTCGTATGGGCATAAAGAGGTGTTGAATAAATTTTCCATCAGGATCCCGTTTCTAGCAAGTAAATAGTCTATCTCGAATGTTTTTTCAAGAGGATTACAATAGTGTAATATGTTTGGGCATGCAGATCCTCTTTCGAGATCTCATTAAATGTGGAAACATGAAAGGGCATTGGTCGGAGGATCCTTTGATGCACTCTGAACCTACGCATGGTAGTGGTGTTAGTGACACCCAGAGATGGAATGAGCAGTGTATAGATATCATAATAGTTCCGGGTTTACCCTCCAACGGGGCTGGGGAGTGGGTTACCCGTCGGTGTATCAGGGTCTACCCTCCAGCGAGGCTAGGCAGTGGGATACTCGTTGACCTTAGGGTTTACCCTCTAGCGGGGATGGGTAGTAGGTTACTCGTTGGCCTTAGGGTTTACCCTCTAGTGGGGCTGGGAAGTGGGTTACCTTTCAACCCTAGGTTTTACCCTCTAGTAGGGCTGGGCTATGGGTTACCCGATGATTTTAGGGTTTACCCTCCAGCGGGGCTGGGCAGTGGGTTACCCGATGACCACTTGGGGTTTACCCTCCAACTGGGATGGGCAGTGGGTTACCTGATGACTTCTTTCAGACTCAGCCCTTTCTATGAGGCTAGTTAGTGACTTTTCTCCATGGTTATCGGATTGTGACCCTTGGTTGTATTGTTTAGCGATGAGGCCGCTTGATGTGCGGGATTTTTGGGCATCAGTGATGGCTACCCTCAGAACTGTTGGCGACTTTTCCTGGGCTGATCGTGGAGATAGAGATCCCCTTACACACTTTTGTGGGTTTCTTTTTGAGAATATATATATACACCATACTTTTTTTACCACTCCTTGGGTTTGGTTACTCTTCTTCTAGGAGGGGTGAAGACGTACTGGGTGTTCCATGTTCTTTTCGTTTCTCGATCCTATTGGATTGGATGAGTCTACTTCCTTCCTTTTGTTGGGTTGAGCCACACTCTCTCTATTGTACTCTTACACTATTCTTGATCTATCTACTGCTCACCATTTCAGTATTTCCTTTGTTGATCCCTTGAGCTTTCAGGGCATCCTACTGAGTATCTTTATACTCACCCCTGCTTGGGCTTTGTCCGCACTTGGTGTGCCCTTGCAGACGATGGATAGGCTGATCAAGACTACGGAGGAGTGTAGAGGACACAAAATCTTGGTCTGCGTTCAGTGGTCGTAGGAGGATTTTCGGGTGTGAGACTCACCGGCTATTTACTTTCGTTTACCTGTTGTCGGGTTGTGGAACCTTTCTAGTTGGGCGTGTGTTTTTTCCTTTACTGTTCAGTTTACTCATCAGTACTTTTCATCACTATACCTGTTCTATTTAGAAGTTTATCCATGACTGTGGTTGGGTTATAGTTGTTTTTCCTTTGGTTTTGTTTTTACTCTGCACTTATACATCGAGTGGGATGTGTGTGTGTACAAGTACTTAGGTGAATGCCTCCCCAAGATCATTACGCCTTTGGTGATTTTCATCATCCCCTATCCTATAGAGGCGGGCCTGGGGTATTTGCGGCTCGATACTGGTAGGTTCAGGTTGTGAAAAAGTGGTATCAAATGTGGTTCGTTCCTTGGGGCATTGTTCGGACGTCCCTAAAAAGGAATTGGTTGAGTTTTGGGGAAATAGTGTTAACGTGTCTCGAGAGTGGCTCTCATAACAGGGAGTCCAGTGATGGTGCGGCGGCCGACGTATCCATTCACTAGGGCCCTGATAACCCGCTTGTCGACTTGGCACACTGAGACACTTGTTGCAGGAAATTTGGTTCGTGCATCATATAAGATTGAGTCTTTGACTGTTCTTCTTGAGTCATCTCCCCATCATTGTTGATATATATATGCTCGTTTGAATTTGGTACTCCTTGATCAGATTTAGGATGTCTCTGTGATGATAGCCATCCAGGATAATACCTTCGGTTCATGACGATGACTCCATGAGCAATGAGGTCTCAGTTCAATATCCATCATATGATTACCCTTTCTCTAGGAGGATGGGCAGCAACACCTCCACCATTGGAGTGGCAGATAGTACCGGTAGCGAAGTCTGATTATGAGTACAGGCTGGGCGCGCTACGTGAGTTCCAGTTTCAGAGACCACTAAGGTTCCACGGTGAGCCATACCCTCAGATAGTAAAGGGTTGTCTAGATTCGGTGGTTCACCTCTTTAGGCTTGTTCGGACACTGACAGGTTGATGGTGTCTTTGACATCCAGTCTTTCAACCAAGAAGTTTGGCGTTAGTAGAGACAGGGTTACTCAGATGCACGATGAGTCAGTACTCTCATGGGATGACTTCTAGAAGTTGTTTCGTGAGGATTACTACCCCTCCAACTTACGCTTTATATGGTTTCAGTAGCTACTAGAGCTTCAGCGGGAGTGATGGAAGTCGCTGAGTACATAATTAGGTTCGCAGACCTTACTCAGTACCCTTTGGACATGGTCCATGATGGCAACTTCCGAGCACAGAAGTTTGATCAAGGCCTTAGTAGAGTAGATATGTGCCAGCGTAGTGCCCTAGTGCATCCTCACCCATCTCACGGTGATGGGGTAGGCACTGGTGACAGAGAAATTTCTGTCTGAGGGACGTCAATTGGTAGGGCCTCAACGCTGGAGGTCACCCCTTGATGAGACTCAGGCACCTGGTCCGGGATAGCATAGAGCACTGAGACAGCCCAGGGAGGACTAGTGCTATATTTTTGATGTACGAGGTCACGCGGCATGAGACTACCTGAACAAATGTGCTGAGTTTTCCAGATAGTTGGTAGATGCACCGCCATGACAGAGGTAGTTTCATGATCAGAGAACTCCCAGGTGAGGACAGGGTGGTCCTCAGGGAGGCGGTGTCGGAAGAAAATCAGGAAGAACTATGGTTGGCGGACAACATTTCGAGGTCCTTCCACAACCACTTGGTGGCCCATGTCAGGCTCAGGGAGCTGATGGATGGGGTCGCGGGTGGCTGTGTGCTATGGATGTCTACAATCCTGCATCGCATGAGATGGTAAGAGGTACGCTCTGTGTCTTTTTCTACTTTTCTCAGTAGAACATGTTAGACGTTGCGTGAGGTACTCTTTTCATCTAACTCCTTGTTCGAGGGGTTATCGAGGGTGATGCAGGACGTTGGTGTAACCCTGTGTTGGTGTTGTTCGGCGTAGCTTTGAATGCACGGGAAGAGGGGTTTTTCCCAAACTGAGATGTGTTTTTGTGATGAAATCAAAACCGTGAGGTAGATTCAGTACCACCCAAATCGGATAGTATTGAGGTGTGGTGGATGAGTCCCTATAACTTGTTCATTCATGGAGGGGTTGTGCGGTAGAGTGTTAGATCAGGTTCTAGATTTTCCATAGGGGCTATTCTACTTGACCCCCCCCCCTTAGCTTGAGGTTCCACTACTGGGTTTATCAGAGTGCCTATTTTGGGGATTACTCTCCTTACAAGAGGGGAAAAGACACGTGGGGTATGCCACGTTCTTTCCGTGTCTAGCCCCTAGCGGTTGGATGAGTTTGCTCGCCTGCCCTATTCATTGGTACCTTGTGTGCTCAACGTCAATCTTGATACCGTTATCAAGTACAGGTAGAGGAGATGGAAACCCCATAAACATAACTACGTGCTTCACTATGTGGTGCTGGTGGTGGTGGTCCTTTCACTAAGAATGTGGAGACGCTATCTTCTGGGAGAGCTCTTTGTGGTTTGCTCAGACCATCAGGGTCTCAGGTGCACCCTCACCCAGAGAGGCTTGAACCTGAGACGATGGTGCTGGTTGAAATTTCTATAGGACTATGGGGTCGAGGTAGTCTATGTTCTGGAAAAATGGAAGTGTTGTGGAAGGTTCCCTGAGCAGAAAGTCCCAGATTCATCAGGTGCGCGAAGTTTCGTAGTAGTGAGCTTCCCTGCAGTTGACCCTGTCAGACCAGGAAGATGAAAATTTTATTCAGTCGATGGTGTTGACTCATCCACCATTTGAGCATGTAAGAGAGTCTCGGTTGTGATGCACTGACTGTGAAAACTTGTGTGACCGTATATCCTTGGGTGTTTCATCAGATGGGTATTCTGAAGGAGAGAATCACGAGACCATGTTCCAGGAACAAATCGTGATTCCGGTCGCGACGTGGAAAGTAGAGGTTCGGCCGGGGAAGACCCCCAAGTTTCTTTGGTCCATTCGGGAATCGTTCAAGAGATTTAGAGGTTGCCTACTCTCTTTCCCTACCCTCCCAATAGTAGGAGTGGGTGCCCGACGTCTTTCACGTGTCACAGATGATGAGGTATGTGTGTGTTCCTACGCATGTCATCAAAAGTAGCAGACCTTATAAGTACGAACCATCCCTTTGGTTCATGTTTTGTGCCATCATGGTGTTGTGCAAGTTTTCGTGGGAGTGGGAGAGCTAGGTGTGAACTCTGTATCCCGAGTTGTTTTTCCTAGTTTTTCTTTTCGGGGATGAAAATCTTGAAGGATGGAATGATTTAAAGACCCTATTTTTTCCCTGTAATACTTTGGAATATTTCTACATATATTTCCAGAGCTAGGGGCTGAGATGACGTGAGATTCCGAGGCTCGGTGTGCCCGGAATAAATTTTATAAAAATATTAAGTGTTTTTATACTATGCACATGGCGGGGTTGTGTTTCCTCTTAAACGGTAGTTCATATCGGAAATCCGAGAGCACGATTGCGTCCGTAGTGTGCCGTTTACCCTAGGTGGGGTGTAAAAGTTATGGGAGCGGGCCTGCTGTGAGAGATTTCACCAAGGGGAAAAATTGTCATTTTGAAATAATGACTTAGTGATTTTTATCACTGACGTTCTTTTCGAATAACTTTTGAATGAAGTCTCGGAATGGAAATCCAAGACTTTAGTTGAGTTCAAAATGATGTGTTTTTCCTATGAGAGATATAAAATAAGCGGGCGCTGAGGTTTTGGAATCTGCGACTGTGGGTGGCATTCCAGTGTGTTTTTATGAATTTGCTCGAGATAAGGGGGGAACTCATGCTTCTTCAACTTATTCTCTCTCTCTCTCTCTATCTCTCTCTCTCTCTCTTGTTCTTCGGTGTTCTTCTCCATTCTTCACCAGATTGAGGAACGAACTCTAGTGGATCGAAGTGGGATCGCAGCGAACGCATCACCAACGACGAATAACCGATTCGAGGTAGGGTTTTTGGTTAATTTTTGAACCTTAATCGTTTTCTTGAGATTTAATCAATTCTGTTTAAATTCTACAATTTTAGAATTTGGACGATGGACAAACGAACACGAAAATCGTCCGAGCCCCGTTCTAAATCCTGTTCTTGAGCGTTCTTCGTCCAAAATTTTGGATGCGCCAAAAATCCTGACGGATCGACGTGCGAGGGGCGGCGCTGCGAAGATCCGGACCCGAGGATTCCGAAACCGGTTTTGGATAATTTTTCCGACCATCGGAGTGGTCGGGGGGGGGCGGTTGAAGGTCCGGCTCCGGCAAGGGGCGCAGCTAGAGGTTGATTCAGTGGCACGGCGGAGCGCGGCAGGCGGTAGGTAGAGGCGGAGCTCGGAGGGCCGGCATCGGTTGTGGCTGGAGCAGCGGCATCGGGCGAGGTCGAGCTAGAGGCGACAGAGCGCAACAGCTTCAGGGGAGCTGGCAGAGGGGCGGACGAGGTGGCGCTGGTGTGGTGGGGCGGACTTAGGCAGCGAAGCGGGGAGCCCTGGTGGCCGGTTTGCGGCGGTGCGCTCGGCCGACGGGGAGGTCAGGTGGTCGTGGCACGGGTGGCCTGTCGCAGTCGGAAGGAAGCCCCAAGGCGCCGACCTCGGGGGCGGAGCGGTAGACAATGACCCGGAATATACGGGTCCTGGTGGTGCGGCACACGGACAAGAGACCGGCCGGTCGGTGGAAGAACCGGACCCTAGGGGTCCGGTGGTTTCGAATGGGCCGCAGCCAGCGGGCCGGGGCGAGCTGGACCGGACCCGCGGCTAGGTCGCGGCCCGACAGTCCGAATGGGCCTATTTTGGGACCCCTTTTGTTCAAGGGGCATATCTCCTAAACGGCATGTCTATTTGACACATCTTCAGTGGCTGCGAGTTCGTGTCAGCGAGACAGGATTTTTGAAGTGGATTTCATGGTTTTTTTGTTATGTTCCCGAACCAGGGTGACCCGGAACACCTTAATTTAATAATATTAAATTGTTATTAATGTTGCGATGGATGTGATTCGCAAGCCGGACATCCGTTTGACGCACCGTCAGAGGCGTTGTGGCCCTGGAGTTGAGTCGGTCTTTCCAAAGTTGGTTCGTAACCCTTGTGGTTTGGTTTCATTGCTTGGTGGCACGAAATGGTTAATGCGAATAATTAATTAATTAATTAATTAATTAATTAATTATTCTTGCGTCGGACCTAACTTCTGTTTGAGATGTCCAATTGATGCACCATCTATAAGAACCCGGGTTTTTAGAACCGGTCAAAATTCCAACCCTGTTTGAATTTTTTGACTGGTTTCTGAGAAAACTGGAGGAAATGGGCAGTTTTTAGAAATTTCCAGAGTACACACTATGTACTTTAAGTACACGCCATGTATATGTTAAGTGAGTGACTGGTCGTGTGCTCGTCGATTACATGTCGTGTGATGACCGTGTAGAAAATTTCTTACTACACGACATGTAGTTATAGACACGCCATGTACCAGAGACCGTGTGGCGGCCATACATGGCATGTAGGCCTGTTGGCCGGGGAGAATTGTTTAAACTAAGGACGTGTTGTGTTCCCTTTGGACACGTCTTGTTGTCTAGACATGTATAAAGGATATATATTGTGTGTGGGTAAGTTTGTGGGGAAGATAAGGGAAACCAAGTACATGCTGTGTACCCATAGGTACACGCCATGTACTCATGTCGGTAGGTTCGGGAAAGTAAGTCGGCGGAATTCTAGCCGCCAAATGAACAGTAAAATGATATACACGGCATGTATTCATGAATTACACATAGTTTACTTTATTTTTTTGCATTAAAATGGGAAGTAACCTTTTTTTGAGGCGGCACTCATTTTCTTCCACCGGGTTTCGCAAACCAAGCCAATCGGGACTTCAAATTCCTCCTGGTTCTTCATCCGAACCCCGATCTGAACAGCGATTGATGCGTTGGAACCCCCTCGGTAAGGCCTCGATTCCTATTGATCCATTTTGTTTGATTTCTGTTCTAGAATGATTTATAGGGTATGATCGGTTTGGATTATTTTATAGATTTACTACATTTTAGACCGAATTGGAGGGTGTTACCGGAGGAGTAGCATTGTACGAGTCTCGGGTAGATGTGCATACCTCTTTTTGTGTTTTCGTATTCATTTGGGTGACGCGGCCTTTGGTGTGTTTTCAGGTATTTTGAGTGAGGCCCATTTTTATCTGATATTGCATATCACATTGTTTATAGACCTATGGGATGCCTTTGGGTATGTCGTGTTACCTGTTTTGCTTGAGCGAGGTCGGGCGAGAGGTCATAGCTCATCGGGGCATTTTGGCTGGGGGATGCCAAAATGGTTATACTTGATTTATACTATTATAAACTATTGAGTTTAAGTTATTAAGCCTGATATAAATTGTTAGAGGCATTCAAGACCTCAGTGCTGATATGGGAAAACACCTTGCATAGTGAAAATCAACTGTTTAGAATGTTTTGTATGTTTATGTTTTCTATTTAAATATGTTATATATGAAATTAATAAATTGAATCTGCTGGACCCTTTGGGTGGTGTTGGGCATGGCCCGGATATTCTTGAGTGATGCGGATAATAGTTTGGGCTTGGCCTGGGTTACTTTGGGTGGTTTTGACCACAGGATTGGGTGTCATGGATGTCGGCTTGAGGCAGTACGACTGTCAGTTTGGGCATGGCTCAGGTTACTTGGATGGCGAGACCATCATACTTGAGCGGCATGGTCACAGTGAAACGAGGTGTCAGATGTGTTGGTGGCTTAGGTACGATTTTCGGTTATTACCTCTCACCTGGAACTTTAAGTAGTGTGTACACAGAGATACTCCGTGATGAGGTGTTTTTGACCACTCGTGTGGGTAGAGGCCCCCATAGATGCAGTTTAGGTACTTTAGTTGGGGGTGTTTTCCATAGAAATCCACGTGGGAGGTGAGGATCCTTAAGAGGATAGCATTGATTCAATTGGTTTGGGGGATGAGGCTCGCCGTTATTTGAGGGAAAATATTGTTGTCCCTCCGGATACGTTATTTGGAGGGAGACATCACTGTTCCTCTAGGATACTTCATGGGCGTGCCTTCGGGACGTCGGTACTTGAGACACAAGGTGTCAAGAGTCACATAGTTCCGGGTTGTTACTTATTGGGAATGCCTTCAGGACGTCGATACTTGAGACACGAGGTGTCAGGTGGTACATGGTGTCGGGTTACACGAGAGAGATTTCGTCATTGGCCGAAGAAGGTGACACTCCATGGTGGCTGCTGAGCACTAGTGGAGTTAGTGTTTATTTGTGCATCATTCTGTTTAATTCTTTCCTTATAAATGCATGCCTACGTAAACACTTATATATGGTACGAACCATTGGGTGGTATCCTACTGATATTTGTCTCACACCCTGCATGGGCCCTTCGGGACGCGTGCAGACTTTATAGATTTATGTGCAGGAAAGAGGCCAGCTTCAGGAGCTGGGCTGCGTTCGGTGTACCATGAAGATGGTATGGACCTTGAGGTCTTACCTAGATGTAGTTACTCGGTTTTGTTTTCTTTACTTGTATCAGCATGCTTACCTGTTGTAGCTACAGTTGGTTAGCCATCGGTGCCTTTTTATATTCGTATATGTATGACCTGCTTTGGATGCATGTTTTGTTGTTCAGTAGTAGTTACATGTGATCATCATGTTGTTGTGTTTATTTTTTCTTATGTTGTTTATATTTATTTCTTCCTTTTTTTATCTATATTGATTGTGCTTCCACTCTGCGGGTCTGGTTCGATTCTGTTGAGTTGTTCATTCCACTGCATCTCTACTGTTATACTTGGACCAGTACCATTATTGTTATCCTCTAAGAGGGTATAGCCTCCCCACTATACCTATCAGACCCCCACTACTAGTCAGAAGCCTTTGGCGTTTGGGGAGGTGTGCCTAAGGTAGTAACACCCAACCCGTTTAGCACTGTTCGGGTGGCTTTTCGGGTCCGAGATGTTACAAAGTGGTATCAGAGGAGTTCTTGATAGGGATTTAGTAGCAGTGTTTTGCTAGCTACTAATGAGATTGATACTTCTCTCTTTATTTCTGCTAGTTTTACTATTTGAGATATGGTAGACTGGAGATAGTTTGTTAATGGAACTGGTTTTCTAGCCTGTGCTTGGGTGCCTGAAGCCCCAGGTACGAGGGATAGACCAAGTTACCTTGTGTGGGAATTTTTGTTTGCTTTTTTCTCAGATTATAGTTTATATGATTTTCACCTAGGTGGATCACTTGGTGTGTGAGGTTATTGATTTTGATATGTGACCCTTGACCCGGAAGGGAGAATTGGACCTTGTCCCGGTATGGAAAGGCTTGTTTGCTTGGCTATTGATAGGCACATTTTAGGGTATTTAAATTTCAAAACTGCATGTATGCTTTGTGAAGTGATAATACCATGTGAATAAAAATCAATTTCTTGTTGTTTCAATGTGTATGCCATGATTTATTTCTATAGAATTGCATGTGGAAGGATAATTTGGTCTGACTCTTATGAGATCAGGCAGGTATTATTGGTAGAGGTGATTTTGATCACCAGGATTGGGCGACTCGTTCGTCGGTTGAGGAAACATTGGTTGTCAGGACAGGCATGGCCCGAGGTACTTTTAATACTTGGATCTATTAAGGGCAGGTAAGGAGGCCATGAGGTCGGGATTCCATGGGGCATGGGTTGTAGTGGGGGAGAGTAAGGGTAGTAGTTATGCACTGCCTTTTACTACTTTCTTATCTGTATTGAATATATATTGTTAAATATATGTATTAGATGTATGGCCATTTATGGTATTCGACGGGTTCCTCCTACACATCTCAATGGAGAATTAGACAAGTGAGCATACAATTCCGCACGTGCAGGATCAGGTTCAGGATTTGGTACAAGCAGAGCACGAACCGCATGTACAGGCTCAGAGATAGGATTAGGTTTAGGACCTAGTGTAGGCAGGACAGCAGCTGGGTTTGGCATCATTCGGGCCATGGCTCGACGAACAGCTCCGAGCGAGCCCGGTGAGTCTCTTGCAGGGGATCGACAGAGGCGCGTAGGGTACAGAGCCATCTATGGCATATCTGACGTGGGAGTTCTAGTCACAGCACTTTCCACTTTTTCAGTGTGAGGGTGGTCCACAGGCAGCTGAGAACTGGATAGAGAGCATGCAGATGATCTTTGAGTAGCTCGAGATGCCTCCAGGGCGGAGGGCCAAGCTGGCGACGTACATGCTGAGAGGACCGGCGAAGCGTTGGTGGGATGTGCAGGTTCAGGTTCGTAGGCACAAGGGACTGGCATGGAAGGACTTCGAGGAAAGTTTCTCCAATAACTTTTACCTAGAGACACTGAGGGCAGAGAGAGCTCGTGAGTTCTCGAGTCTTCAGCAGGGATACATGTCTGTCATGGACTATGCATCTACTTTCACCGAGTTGTCTCACTTTGCACCGGGTATGGTAAGCGATGACGCCTCTAGGGTGAGGTGCTTTGAGGATGTCTTAGGACACGCCATTCAGATACAGATGAATATTTTCAGGCTGGATTCTTTTTAGGAGGCGGTGAATCATGCACTCATTGCAGAGGGCAACCAGAGGGATAGGCCCCAGGTTGGTTGGGCGATGGCTTCAGGTGATGGTTCAAACAACAATAAGCGAGGACGGGATGAGTTCCAGCAGAGCAGTCAGGCCAAGGACTCAGCTAGACCACATCGTGGTATTTCTTCAGTGATTTGTTTTCAGTGTGGACAGCCATGACATTTTCAGACTCAGTGCGATTGGCCTCCAAAGGAGTGTCGGTCATGTGGACAGGTCAGGCATCTGGAAATGTTTTGTAGGCAGCCTTCTCAGACAGCCGATAGATAGGGACCAGGATAGACAGTGGCATCCAGATTTGGTTTGGGTTTGGTACCAGGAGACGGTAGCCGAGGTTTAGTTGCACATGGAGGACGTGATAGAGACAACAGGATCCATTTGAGGGGTCAGTGGTCGGTGACTGGAGCAGCACCGTAGGGAGGTCAGGCATCAAGTAGTCGTGCTTCAGGCCAGGTGAACGTTGTGGGGCTGCCAGAGGCGGAGCAGGCTGTTGAGCTAACGACGGTTAGAGGTACACCGCAATGTAGTCGTGATTCCCAGGTTTCTTTTTTGGCAAGACCTATAGAGGCATGTCTATTTTGAGTGCACGTGGTGCACATGATCTATGTGGACTGACTAGATTCCAGTCAGTGGGATTGGAACCATATCGGGTGAGTGATATATTTCTATGTATATATATGTATGGGATGTGTAGCATTCAAGGCATCGAGGATGCGGGTTACTTGAGGTGTTGTGGGCATCGGGGCATCAAGTATGTGGGTTACTTGAGGTTCCGAGGGCATCAGGGAATCAAGGATGCAAGTTACTTGAGGTGATAGGCACCAGTACCATGTAGAGGCAGACACCGATGCAGTGCAGGATACGTTGGGTTTCAGGAATGACACAGAAGTGCCAATGGGGTGCAGGGGTGATGATGTGTCACGGGAGGACTATGCGTACAAGAAAATAGGTCATTAAACCCTTGTTTGTTTTGAGTTTTTTTGGGTTGAGACTAGGTTAGTTGATTCCTATGGTGGGGATCCCCTTGAGGAATTTAGTCGGGACCGTTGAGACCAAGGAAGTCTGGGTTACTTTGATTGGGGTGGTGTGTTTGGTGCCATCTTCGGGCTTCGTTTGGTAGCTCAGGGATGATCTATGTTAAGGTGGCGAGATTGTAAGAACCCGGGTTTTTAGAACGGGTCAAAATTCCGACCCTGTTTGAATTTTTTGACTGGTTTCTAAGGAAGATGGAGGAAATGGGTAGTTTCTGGAAATTTCCAGACTACACATCGTGTATATGTTAAGCGAGTAACCATCCATGTGCTCACCGAGTACATGCCGTGTGATGACCGTGTAGAAAATTTCTTACTACACGGCATGTAGTTATAGACACGCCGTGTACCAAAGACCGTGTGGCGGCCATACATGGCGTGTAGGCCTATTGTCCAGGGAGAATTGTTTAAACCAAGAACACGCCGTATTCCCTTTGGACATGTTGTGTAGTCTAGCCGTGTATGAGGGATATACATGGCGTGTGGGTAAGTCAGTGAGGAAGAGAAGGGAAACCAAGTACACACCGCGTACCCATAGGTACACACCGTGTACTCATGTCGGCAGGTTCAAGAAAGCAAGTCGGTGGAATCCCAACCGCCAAATGAACAGTTAAATGATATACACGGTGTGTAGTCATTAAGTACATGTCATGTAATTTATTTTTTTGCGTTAAAACGGGAAGTAGCCTCGTTTTGAGGCCGAACTCATTTTCTTCCACTGGGTTTCATGAACCAAGACGGTCGGGACTTCAAATCCTTTCCGGTTCTTCATCCGAACCCTAATCCGAACACCGATTGATGCGTTGGAACCCCCTCGGAAAGTCCTCGACTCCTCTTAAGCCATTTTGATTGATTTTTGTTCTAGAATGAGTTATAGTGGTTTGAGCAGTTTGGATTCTTTTGTAGATCTACCTTGTTTTAGACTGAATTGGAGGTTGTTACTGGAGGAGTAGCATCGTACAAGTCTTAGGTAGGTGGTGCATACCTCTTTTTGTGTTTTTGTAGTCATTTGGGTGACACGTCCTTCGGCGCGTTTTTGGGTATTTTGAGTGGGACCCATTTTTATCTGATATTTCATATCGCATTGTTTATGGACCTATGGGATGCCTTTGGGTATGCCCTATTACCTGTTTTTCTTGAGCAGGGCTGGGCGAGAGGTCATAGCTCATCGGGGAATTTTGGTCGAGGGATGCCAAAATGGTTATATTTGATTTATATTGTTATAAACTATTGAGTTTAAGTTATTAAGCCTGATATAAATTGTTAGAGGCATTCAAGACCTCAGTGCTGGTATGGGACAACACCTTGAGTATTGCAAATCAACTTTTTGGAATGTTTTGTCTGTTTATGTTTTCTATTTAAATATGTTATATATGCAATTGTTGAACTGCATCTATTGGACCCTTTGGGTGGTGTTGGGCATGGCCCGAATATTCTTGAGTGATGCGAATCACAGGTTGGGCTTGTCCCGGGTTACTTTGGATGGTTTTGACCACGGGATTGGGCGTCATGGATGTCCTCATGAGGCAGTACGACTGTCAGGTTGGGCATGACCCTGGTTACTTGGATGGCGAGACAATTAGAATTGACCGGCATGGTCGCAGGGACACGAGGTTTCAAATGTGTTGGTGGATTAGGTACGATTTTTTTGATTACCACTCACCCAGAAATTTAAGTAGTGTGCACATAGAGATACTCTGTGATGAGGTGGTTTTGACCACTTGTGTGGGTAGAGGCCCTCGTAGATGCAGTTTAGGTACTTTGGTTGGGGGTGTTTGCCGTAGAAAGCCACATGGGAGGTGAGGAGCCTTCAGAGGATAGCATTGATGCTATTGGGTTGGGGGATGAAGCTCGCCATTATTTGAGGGCAGATATCTCTATCCCTCCAGATACATTATTTGAGGGCAAACATCGCTATTATTCTGGGCTACTTCTTGGGCATGCCTTCGGGACGTCGGTACTTGAGACACAAGGTGTCAGGATGCACATGGTATCGGGTTGTTACTTCTTGGGCGTGCCTTCGGGACGTCGGTACTTGAGACATGAGGTGTTAGGTGGCACATGGTGCTGGGTTACACGACAGAGATTCTGGTGTTGGCTGAAGCAGGTGAAGCTCCATGGTGGCTGCTAAGCACCAGTGGAGTTGGTGTTTATTTGTGCGTCATTCAGTTTAATGATTTCCTTATAAATGCATGTCTGCATAAACACTTATATTAGGTACGCACCGTTGGGTGGTATCCTACTGATATTTGTATCACACCCTGCACGGGCCCTTCAGGACGCGTGTAGACTTTATGGATTTACCTGCAGGAAAGAGGCCAGCTTCAGGAGCTGAGCTGCGTTAGTTGTAGCATGGAGATGGTATGGAACTTGATGTCTTACCAAGCTGTAGTTACTCTGTTTTGTTTTCTTTACTTGTATCAGCATGATTACCTGTTGTAGCTACAGTTGGTTAGCCATCAGCACCTTTTTATATTCGTATATGTATGACCTGCTTTGGATGCATGTTTTGTTGATCGGTAGTAGTTACATGTGATTAGCATGTTGTTGTGTTTATTTCCACTGCTGTTGTTTATATTTATTGCTTCTTCTGTTTATCTATATTGATTGTGGGGTCTGGTTCGAGTCTGTTGATTCATTTATTCCACTACATCTCTACTGTTATAATTGGACCAGTACCGTTATTATTATACTTTGAGAGAGCATAGCCTCTCCACTATACATATCAGACCCTCGTTGCTAGTCGGCAGCCTTTGGCGTTTGGGGAGGTGCGCCTAAGGTAGTAACACCCGACACGTTTAGCACTGTTCGGGTGGATGTTTGGGTCCGGGACATTATACCATTAGCGGTAGCATGACACCATTCATAGTGCGGACTTTTTGAGATGCTTTCTGAAGTGTTCAGGTTGGAGACAAGATGTGGGCCCCACAGGGCCTGGATCACACGTTTTACGGTGAAACGCCACTTTTTCACCCAAAATCCATTTGGGTTGTTTGGGTACTCATTTCTGAGTGTTCTTCCGAGGTTTTTGTGACGGCGCAATCCGCCCTCCTAAATTCGGGCCTGAGGTGTGGGCCCCACAGGGCCCCATTTGCATAACGCGAGGAGTTGCAACTTCTGCATCCGGAGTCCGTTTTAGTCACCGTCAGTGGTGTTGTGACCCTTGAATCGAGATGAAGTTGACCAGGGTGATTTTAGGTGTTGAAGTCAGAGTTGAGGTGTGGGCCCCATGGGCTATCTTTTAAGTTGTGTGCAGCGTTCTGCGACATTTTCATCAGACGTCTCTTTAGGGTGTATGAATAGTCGATTTGGCGTGTTTTTCTGAGAGCATCACGATGGCGCAGTTCACCCGACCTCTTTCGGGACCGAGGTGTGGGCCCCACGAGACTTCATATGGGCATAAAGCGGTGTTGAATAACTTTTCCACCAAGAGCTCGTTTCCAGCGAGTAAATAGTATATCTCACATTTTTTTCTGCGAGGATTACAACGGTGTAATCTGTTTGGGTGTGCAGAGCCTCTTTTGAGATATCATTAAATGTGGAAAAATGAAAGGTCATTGGTCTGAGGTTCTTTTGATGCACTTCAAACCTACGCATGGTAGCGGTGTTAGTGACACCTAGAGATGGAATGGGCAGTGCAGAGATATCGGACCAGTTCCGAGTTTACCCTCTAGTGGGGCTGGGCAGTGGGTTTCCAGCCGGTGTATCAGGGTCTACCCTCCAGCGAGGCTGGGTAGTTGGATACACATTGACCTTAGATTTTACCCTCCAGAGGGGCTGGGCAGTGGGTTACCCGTTGACCTTAGGGTTTACCCTCCAGTGGGGCTAGGCAGTGGGTTACCCGTTGACCTGAGGGTTTACCCTCCAGTGGGGCTGAGAAGTGGGTTACCCGTTGACCTTAGGGTTTACCCTCTAGCGGGGCTGGGCAGTGGGTTACCTGTTGAAATTAGGTTTTACCCTCCAGTGGGTTCGGGCATTGGGTTACCCTTTGATTTTAGGGTTTACCCTCTAGCGGGGCTAGGCAATGGGTTACCCGACGACCTCTTGGGGTTTACCCTCCAGCTAGGCAAGGCAGTGGGTTACCCGATGAATTATTTTAGACTCAGCCCTTTTTATGAGGATAGTCAGTGAATTTTCTCTGTGGTTACAAGAGCGGGACCCTTGGTTGTATGGTTTAGAGATGAGGCCGCTTGACATGCAGGATTGTTGGGCATCAGTGATGGCTACCCTCAGAACTGTTGGCGACTTTTCCTAGACTGAGAATGGAGGTAGATATCCCCTTAAGCACTCATTTAGGTGTCTTATTGAGCATATATATATATATACCCTACTTTTGATCCCACTCCATGGGTTCAGTTACTCTCCTTCTAGGGGGGGAGAAGACGCGTGGGGTATACCACGTGCTTTCCGTGTCTAGCTCCTCTTGGATTGGATGAGTCTACTTCCTTCATTTTTTTGGGTTGAGCTACACTCTCTCTATTGTACTCTTACATTGTTCTTGATCTATCTAATGCTCACCATTTTAGTATCTCCTTTGTTTCTCCCTCGAGATTTCAGGGCATCCTACTGAGTATCTTTATACTCACCCCTACTTGGGATTTGCTCACACTTGGTGTGCCCTTGCAGACGACGGACAGGTTGATCAAGACTACAGAGGAGCATAGAGGACACAGGAGATTGGGATACATTTAGTGGTCATAGGAGGATTTCCAGGTGTGAGACTCACCATTTGTTTACTTTCGTTTACCTATTGCCGGTTTGTGGCATCTTTCTAGTTGGGCGTGTGTTTTTCCCTTTACTATTCAGTTTACTTGTCAGTACTTTTCACTACTATACTTGTTCTATTTAGAATTTGATACATGACTGTGGTTGGGTTATAGTTTTTTTTCCTTTGGTTTTATTTTTACTCTGCACTTCTGAATCGAGTGGGTTGTGTGTGTGTGTACAGTTACTTAGGCGAAGGCCTCCCCGAGATCGTTATGCCTTCGGCACTTGTCGCCAGCCCTTGGCCTATGGAGGCGGGCCTGGGGTAGTTGCGGCTTGAGACGGGTAGGGTCAGGTCATGACATTATCAGTTTTAAACTATCTTTAGGAAAGTCTTGAAAATATAGGTTTTCATGATTATTGAGATCATAAAGTCCAATAATTAAGAATTTCCTTAATTGACAGTTCAGTTATTATTATACATGATATTTTCACAATGATATTATCTCTAGATGAATTTCATTCACATTTTATTTATTAAATGGCATGTGTTTTTTAGTTATTTACATTTCCATATTCATTATTACTTATCCATTTATGATAGTACTAATTTTGATTAAATGGAATGTGTTTTTATTTATTACCTTTCCATATTGATTATGATAGTTAATGTAATTTAAATGAAAGGTGAGTTTAGTTATTTACCATACCATGTTGATTATACTTATTGATTCATGACAGATTCCAATGTACTTAACCCTTACTAAGCATTTAAGCTCGCCCTTATCTTTTTCCTTTCCTTAGGAATCCATAAAGTGTACAATGATTTACATGTAATGATATTATAGAGGGAATAGTTTTATTCTATAAAAAATTATATTATAATTTTTGTTTTAAAATATAATATATTAATCATATATATATATATATATATATATATATATATATTACCAAGACTACAAAACTAATCATTCCTTAGAGATGTGATTCCTTATATCTATGTCAATGTAATAATATACGACACCTGATACATGTTGTTGGAGTCGAGGTCGTTATAGTTGGTAGCATAGGATTCTTAATCGAAACCTTGGGAAATATATTTAGGAAAATATAGATTAAGTATTATAACCATATTATATATATTGATGATAAATGTAGAAGATCATCCTAAATCTTTTTTAAGGAAGATGTTATGTGGTTTTTCATAGAAATAAATCCCAATCTAGTTACTACAAGTGGATGTGGTTCTGTAATAGTCTCACCTTCATGTAAAAACTCTGAAAACGTATATTGGCCTTAACCCAATAGTCACCTAGTGCATGATAGCAGGCCTTTCTGCGCACCTAGTTTGACACTCTCAATAGATGTTCTTAGGATAGTTTAAATTTTCTTTACAAACCATTCTAAAGGGTTTGAATAAATTATAACCATGAATAACCAAGGTTAAACCTATATTTTCTTAGATTGAAAATAAGGTGGTTTAATTTAAACATACTATAAATTATTATATTATTTTTCCATTACGATAATTTTTTACTATGTTATTATTTTTGGTTTTATTAAATGACTAGAACCTGAAGTAATAATGTTAACATTGAACATGACGGAAAATGTGGAAACTATGAGAAATAAAATGATATAATTACATGAGTGAACTATATCATGATTATGCCTAATCAGTTTTTCTAAAATATGATTAACAATGTATACATTAAACAACTACTAGACTCACTAAAGAAGAGAATAATGGAGTTTTATATGAGCATGAGTAGTAGAGACTATGGAGGAACAAAGGCTTGCTTTCCATCATGTGAGAAATATGGAATGAGACTCTCAAGAAAGAGTCTCAATGGAATGGAAAAATTCCTTATGTGTGGAAAATAAGGTATTAAATCAAATAATTACCGATGAAAAATGAAGAGTATGATAGAAGGTAATATATATCATCCTAGTGATCCATTTATAGTTTGTTTCCTTAAATGTGGGGAAAATAAGTATTATATGAATCAATGTTATCTTATAAATGTTAAACCCTATAACAAGGAAGGACCTATGTTAAAAAATGGATGAAGTATTTATGTATTGTGATTCAATAATTAAATTATATAACTTTTTTACCAATGGTATTTTGGTTATAAGAATCATGAAACATCTAAGTAATGTGTAAAATTTTAGAAGATTATATGACTTCATTAAAATAAGAGTTATGGAAACCATTATGGGATATGATTTTAAAGTTGATCATAAGTTCAATATCTTAAAAAACACTTATTATGTTTTATGTAATGGGAGTTTACAATGATTAAGGATATTTTTTGAAAACATCTATGGGAAAAAACTATTGGTTTATTATAAGAATGAGTTATTTGAGAAATAATTACTTTACATTTTTTGGAAATAAGATTATTGTTTTGGTAACCATTAATGACTATATTATCTATGATATTTTAGTAATTATATGTTGTCACTATTATGGAATGTTATAAAAAATTTATTAATATAGTTTTAGAAAAAGAACAACAAGTAATCTGGGTAAAAACTCATCATTTTCATCATAGTCGTGGGGATTGAACCCAAAACTAAAGTATGATAAGGGTTTATCACCTATCACTAGCCTATTTTATGTTTTGATTAATATTTCATTATTTTTATTTAAAAATTTTGAAAAATAAATAGTAATGATGAACCAGTAGTGCTACTGTTGAGGTTTAGAGATAAATGTATAATATTGGATAACTTTTGCTAAACATATTAGATTTAGAAAATATTTAGAGATATACAAGAAGAATTTTCACACATTAATGGATATTATAATCTATTAAAGGTGAATTTTAGTGTGCCTCTAATAAAAAATTAATCTTAGATATTCATTTCTTAGAGAAATCAATGAATTGGAAATTGATTAAAGCATAAACAAAGGATAAAACTATAATTGTGAAATAAAAATGTATTAAGTAAATATATTTCCATATATTCTTAGATAGTAAAATATTCATCAACATTTGGAAAATGATATTTGAAAAAAATGTTATTCTATTAGCTTCATCTCCATACAATCAAATGGTATTTTAAATCATCACATATTTTTTGTTTTTATGTCTTTAACTTTCCATTGATCATTTACTTTATTTTAATCAATGACCACTATCAATTCCTATAATTATTTATGATTTTCTTCCATGTATGTATATTCAATTTCCACAAATGTTATACTACTTAGAATCATGGTTATGTGTTATTCCATCTGACCTTTTTACTTTCCTTTCTCTCCAATTAATATAATTTTTTATTAACCCTTTTTATGATATGGGTTTTCAACAAATGAAATTTCAAATATCAAAACCTTAATTTCTTTTTGTAAGATAAAATTTTGAGGAAGAAAATTATTTAAGGTGGGTAGAATATAAATACTTGAAATTATAAAAGAACAAATTTGCATTTGATATCATTTGTGACATTAAACATCGATCTTAAACTACCC
This sequence comes from Viscum album, assembly GCA_963277665.1. Lineage (NCBI taxonomy): Eukaryota > Viridiplantae > Streptophyta > Magnoliopsida > Santalales > Viscaceae > Viscum > Viscum album. Next base: position 1,600,996,539 of record OY728141.1, read on the forward strand.
ATAAAATATATTTATTTAAATTTATTCTCTTTTATATCTTGCAGAACATGAAACCTCGAATCTAAATTAATAATATTATATACCAATATAACCAAATTATTATATTAGTGGGTATTATTAGTAATAAATAAATTATGAATGATATGATTATCTATTGATTTGAAATAAAACCATGGATCATCTCCTTGGATTCATCTTGATTTCCTCAGACACATACCACCTTAGATTATCTCATTGGGATCCAATCAGGTCTCTCGTGATATTAACTTTGACTTGTCATAGGGGGTCAATTCAAGAAATTTAGGGGAATTTACAAGGTTTCTTCCATTAGATTACAATCATACCCTTAGCCTAACATATCAGTTGATTACTATGAGTGGTATCGACCTTCTAAGGTCATGGATACCATGGGTCTTCCATGGATTCCTTATGATTACTACACTTGGACACCTTGGATATGTTTCTTGGGTACCTAACTAATTAATGGTAATATTCTCAAATAAATCCTACTTAGGCCGAATTAGGTAGGTTCATCCAAGTATCCCATAAGGAACCTGATCTTGACATGGTTTACTTTTATTTACTAACTTAATTTCATTGTACCTGTATATTATTACAATTTATACTCACAAATTGGATTTTTTATAGAGGTTGGTGGTGGTTTCTTATTGAGTTTTTCTCACACCATATTAATTCCATAGTTTGGTACCCAAAAATACTTTAGGGATGTGGGTGAGGATAAAGAGAATATATTGGCTATGGAAACTTGATTTCCTTTTATATAGGATCTTGGGAGCATATGATTAAGCCATTTATTAGGATGTTCATAGAGATATTTTTTTTTTCTTTATGTATCTTTTTTATATATTGGTATGGTATTCCGTGCATATTTCCATGTCTTTCTATTTTCACTTTTGTACTCAAGAAATTATCACCTGAATATGATCTTGCTACTGATGTGTCTATTTATTAATATTTTTATGGTTTATTTATACTACCCTATTATTATATTCTACCTATTACTATTTTCAATGCTTTATTATTATTTAATACAATTTTTCACTCTGATAAAGAGGTTATATTGTCCCCGCCATACCACCATAGACCCTCGCTGCTAGTTAGCAACCTCTGACATATGAAGAGGTGAACTTGAGGCCATATGGCCAACTAGGCTCAGTTTCTTATAAGTGAAACAGGCTCAGGACATCACAAATATATCTACCTAAGTCTTTTATTCTTAAATAATCTAGATATGTGATGTTATAATTATGGATATCGTGGTATTTGGAGTATATATTTTTCATTCATTGTGATAGGAGTTAAAGGATTAATGGATTTTATATGATTTATTATTATTAGTTTTATTAATGGATTTATGAATAAGTATGTGGATATGATATTTTATATGAATTATATATTTTCTTATATATTTATTGTCTAATTTTGATCTATCAAGGACTTATTTGATTAAATTCTTTTTAAATTGTAAACTAATGAAAAAAAGTGATTTTGGCATATCTAGTTTTGATAGAAATTTTCAGGTTTTATAAACATTAGTTTTGGAATGAATTTGGAAATTTAAAATTTTAGATTTTAAAATACATGGAATGAATTTATTTTGCTTTTTTTAAAATATAGTTTTTAAATAGGGGAAAATGGTACATTTGTTGTAAATTTAAATGGAGTTTATAATATATCCTTATTGGTTTATTTTAGAATTTAAAATGATGTTTTCAATGAGATATTTATGTTTTTTTAAATTGATTTGGTTTTATGAAAATTATTTAATTTTTATTTAAATTAATTTTAATTAATTTATATGAATGGATTGAAATGTGATATGTCGATTTGAACTTGGATTTTAGGATTTTTTTTTACCATCTTTATGCATGAGTTATAAATGGTTTTGAAGAGACCTTATTTTGAAACCTCAATATTGCATCCATGGAAACATATAGGTTTCTTGGGGATTATTTATTAAGGGAAGGTATGGTTAGGATAATTGATTCTATAAGTAAACACCTCTATTTTTTCATCATAAATTAGATGGTTTTCTGTTGTGTGAATGGTTAGTGACTTGGTTCCCATGAATAATCAGAAAAGTGATGACTTTATTTCAGTAGGTGAATGATTATTTATATTTGAAAACTAGATTTCAAAAAAAATTATGGTAATATGGTTTGGAAGACTTATCAAGGGATAATAATTTTGAGTAAATGGAGAGTTTCCAAAAAAATGTAGAAATAAGGAATTTTAGGAAATCGAAAAAAATGGGGATTTTCCATTACTTTGTGAAAATGTTGAGTTTTCCAAGAATTCGGAGGAAAATGGTATTTTTACAAGATGTGGGACTTCAAATAGAAAACACGAATTTGGAAAAATAATTGAAATTTCCTTGATGATTTATTTGGAATTATGTAATTTTTTATAAAGTATATTTTTTTAGAAGTGGAATAAATCAAATATTTTAGTTATTTTTTTTATTTATCATGATTTATTTTCATTGAATTAGAAATGTATTTTATATGGGAATACATTATAGTCTTTGATAAATAATTTTAAGTTTATACTCACCCATAACATGTTCATTTTGGTGTACATATAGACATAATTTTTCAGGATGCTAGTAAAGGGAAAACATTATTTTTCATGAATAGTGAAGTGTAGCCTCATATTAGATTTATGAAAGAGAAGGAATTAGCTCATTACTCATTCTTTTTTCCTTGGTTTCAGAATGTGTCACCTTCATTTATTTTATATTCTTTATTTTTTGTAAAATAATTGTTTTATGTCATTAAAGTTTATTTTAATTGGTTTTTTAAATGAATTTTATATGAGAATGAATAGTTTATTGTTTTATTATTAAGGGTAAATAATTCCATAAGTGGTTTATTTTATCCCAAAACACTTTTTGGAAATCCTTGGTGATTTAAGAATGTGCTTGAGGCTATGTGGAATTCTAGATCAGGTCTTTGGATTTGGGCACCTAGGTCAAGGAGTTACATCATCCATACATCAACTATCACTCATTCTAATGTTTTAAAAAATAATTGGAGGAATCGGTCACATGAAAAGTTATATTGTTGGAATATTTCTCTATGAATAGATTTATCATTCCCCAGTTTTGATACCACTATTTATATCTTGAGTAAGTTAATCTGACATAATGAAAAATTGTTCAACACCAACTCTAACTATTTTAGGTTGCTTATTTGGAATGGTATTATCTTATTATTAACAAACTACTTGATTCACCATTTTACCTTAGTTTAAAACCATTCTAAAATAAATAAAAATTAAATGAAACAATTTTTAATCTCTCAGGAAATAATTATAAGATGATATCTCATGTTAATAAAACCCATATATTAATGTTTTATCACTAATTAAACCCCTTTAACTTCACTAAATTATCATTACTATATATCCCTACCTATGTCCTAACCCCTAAATTTATCTAAACTTTAATTTTATACCAAATAAAAAAAACTATACATAAACACCTCGTAATGGTATGTTTTTCGTAAAAAATTACAATATTCAAAAGTTTAATATCTTAATTAATAGTTTTATAAGCTTATGAATAATAAAATAACCCTTAATAATATATAACAACAAAAAATTTAATACCTAATAAAAAATCATTTCTTCCACATGAAATTTCTTTTCAATTGGTTCTTTCAAGACCAATAACCATATATTGAATTCGTTATCATTCCTAATCAATCATAAACCCTTTTAATTTCATAAGAAAATGTGTAATGAGCATATAAATCTTATCATGTGATAAAGAATGAGAAGAAACTGGTTAGGACATGAAACACATGAAAACTCATGAAGTTAAATATTTTTTATACCAATGGCATATAAATATACATTTAAATCATATAAGATCAATATAAAAAACATAATAAATATTTAAAACAATATAATAATCATTATATTTTATTATACATCATATTCATACCATTTGTAATCAATTTTAATCACCTATAATGGAAAAATAAATAAGGTCAATTCCAATATAACTTCTCTTAATATTAAATCATTACCCAATGCATTAGTGGGATATATTTTAGGCCCACCTATTATGATATATATAGTGAATCATACCTTACATTCATTATTATTACATCACTTTTAATACAAACATAAAAAATATTATAACTCCCAAAATCGATAGACTTTGTTTCTTGGGTAAATTAGGTTTATACAACATTGAAACACATAAAACTTTAAAATTTATTTAAATCCTTCATTATAGTCCTCATATAGTTTTTAATAATATCCAAAGTAGAATAGATTACCTAGGGATATATATAAAAGAAATTGTGACCTAAAATCTCAGTAAGTGGAGGAATATTGTGAGGTAACATGAGAGATAAATTAATATGAGTATATATATGATCATTATAATCATCAGCATATCATAAGCATAAGAACATAATCTTGATTATATCAAAATATTTTGAAGGAGGAATGGAATGTGGCACGTGTATAATAATAAAACATCATAAATATAAGTCGGGGATTGTTTTTAATACATTATAACATTATAATCAAAGATAATTACATCATACCTATGAATAACAATATTGAAAAATCTAAAAACATCATTTCTAAGCTTAATGATCTCACGATATATAATATTTTACCCAATTAATAGGAGGGATATATCATTCCACACACACCTATAAAATCATAACATTCTCATAATCAAACATTCCATATAGAAAATAAATGTACATTAAGCATAAATATGTAATAAACTCATGAGAAAATAATAGGTTTCATAATCATGTAATAAAAATACATTGATGAATAAACTTAGAGGTTCCCTAATGAATAAAGAAACAAATTATTTTAGAAATTTTAGGGTATCATTTAATATAATAATATAGGTCATGAAGAGGATAGGAAAAAATATAAAAATAATCAATTATATATTTTTGAAAATAAAGGCTTTATAAAATTCATTGTAGGTGGCTAAGAAATTATAAAAATTAAATAATAACATTAATATAACAACAATAAATAAATTAAATGTTAAATAAAATACATTTATATATACATATATAAGTTACACTAACATCCATAAAGGTTGTGATATATAATGAATTGACAATGTCCTTATAGGCAAATAATACTGAACATTAATAGGGCTTTGTCAAAAGTGGGGGAGAGAGTGTATATATATACTAAATATATTATAATAATTTTTCAATAATTAGTAGGTATGAGGGATTATAATACTCACAAACCCAAGGTATGGTTGAGCTAGACCACACACCTCCCCCAAAGTTTTGTTCTACTCCCAAAATGACCTTAATTTCAATGCCCCAAAGGACCAAAATTCAATGGTTCAAGAGTGGAACCCTTGGACACATGGGCACATATTTTTATAACCTATAGGCCATATCTTTAATTTTTTGATAGGTAGTTCCCCACTTTTTTTCTTTAATGTTTTTCTATGAGTGCATAAAATGCTTTTCAAAAACATCTTTTATCACCTCAACTGACCCCAATCATGTTCCTACACCTTCATCAGTAAGACATCAGAAAACAAATGTCATCTCCCCCACATTATACTTCATTCTGAGCAGTGCCTTCCCATTATCCCCTTATTTCCAACCTTAAGTCACCAATTTCAATATATGATTTTATTGTACACATTCATGTCACACCTAAAGCCTTAATATTTATATACTAGTAGAAAAGAGTGTAATTTATCATGCTTTACTTCCCAAATAAAAACCTAGAAAGAGGCAGCAATTGGGAATTAATCCCCAGCTATGGGAAGATGCAAATGGCATGATTAAACACGTAATCACTAAACCATTTGAAATAATTTTATATTAGTATAATAACATTAATATCAGGTTAATATTATAATTAATTAATTTTATAATCATTTTCATAGAGTGGAATAAATTAATGGGGGAATGGGAGAAGAAAGGTGGAAAAAAATAAATAAATGTTACCACGTCCTTGATGTTCCTTTGTTAAGGGGATAACGCTTTCAAGGATTCGAGTAAGGTGAGGTTGTAATGTCTCTAAAGATATATGGAGGATTATAATAATGTAATTGCGTAGATATTTGGAAATGTAATGGATTTAGTAAGTGATTATCCATGGGGTGAAATAAGGTATTTATAAAAGGAGAGGAGGGATATTTTTTGTTAAAATAATTAATAAAATTAAATTCCAAGGTTAAGACTTGAAATAGTGATCTTATTGGGTATATAAATACAATTTAATTAAAAATATATATTTTTTAGATTTTTAATCCATTCCAAAACCAAAATATTTAGTTTATACAAAATAAAAGAAAAAATGAAAAATAGTTTTGTAATATAATACTTTATCTTTTTAGCCCTTGGATGTTACTTTTTATTTTTGTAAAATGAATTCATTATTTTTAAATATATTATTTATTTTATTAATCATATTTTGGATCTATAAAACTATTTTAAAATTTATTATGTCATCATTATATCACTATTATGTCATAAAACATACCATATTTGAATAACTGTGTTTTTACTCTTCACCCAAAAATTCATGTTTTTCATAAAATTACCAAAAAAACTCATGAGTAAATTTGAAATAATAATTCCAAAAATGAAATTAATTTTATCAAAATAATTTTCTATCTTAAATAATTTTAATATTTAACTATCAATATAACAATTTAGGTTTTTAAAATATAAGTTAAAATGTACTTGATTAAAAATATGCACTTATACCTTCTTAGAGTTACATAATTTGATTATTTTTTTAGGGAATTATAATATTTATATTTAATTATTTTAATCATGATAAATATTTTTTACAAATTATTTTACTATTCAATTAGTCATGTTATAATTTTGACGGACATGTTTTTATTCTCACATTTTAGGTACCATTCTAATGGTCAAGTTAGTATTCTAATGATATAGTTATAATTACAATAGTCATATCTCATTTATAATTCCTTTAAATAATTCATATTTATTTTATTAATCATTTTATTAGTTTTATATCAAATTTAATTACATATTTTACCAAATTCTAATCATATTTCTAATGTTTTTTTTTCGTTTTATAGTTTTTTTACTGGTATGATATTTTTAGTTGACCATGAATCGTGGATTTTTAAATTCTACCTGTGTTTTAAATTTGTTTTTATTTTATTATTATAATATTTTTAATTTTATAGACTATATTTATCCTCCATGTTTAGTATTCTATATCAATGAAATAAAGTAACATTTTTTTTTGTTAAGTGGCGTGTGGGTTTTATACTATACCATATACCTAAATATACCATAAATATATATATTAAGAAGGAAAATTTCATATATAATAGTTTAGTTCATTCCATTCTCCCCCTCCCCCCTATAACTTTCATCAGGTTCTCATGTTTTTACTTTGTACTTATGGTTTTTTTAAATTACTTTGTCAAGGTGGGTTTTATTATTTCATAGAACTTTGTCCCTATATTGTAAGATCTTCACAAGTTTCTACTTGTAAGAGAGGCCATGATCTAGTTATAAATTATTCAAATTCAGTATATATGAGGTATTAAATGTATACTTCCTTAGGAATGAAACATGGAACACATTATGAACTTGAACGAGGTTTGATGGAAGTGTTGGTTAATATGCCACAACTCTAACATGGTCAAGGATCTCTAAGGTTCTAATGTACCTAGATGTGATCTCTCTATTATTTCAAAAAAATTATAACTCTATTTTAGGGTGATAATCAAAGGACATATTTCTCTCCAACATCAAATTCCAAGTCTCTTCAATGATTGTCAACATGGATATTTTTTTGACTATGTATTACTTTAATGTGTTTTTAAATGAATTATACCTTCTCTATAATTTCTTACAAAATTTTGATTCCCAAAAACAACCATTAACCAAATTTATCCCAAAAAAATGAATTCATTCATCTCTTCCCATATATAGCTTTATATGGGTCTATATTAATACTTGAGTGGAAACTATTGTTGTATGAGAACTCTTCCAAGGTAATATATTGATCTCAACCTACTTATAAATACATTGATAAATTTATTAGTGGTCCTTGAAGTTCCTGGATAGTTCTTTTATATTTTCCATCTATCTAGGGGTGATAGGTCCTACTAAAGTTAAACTCTATGTTCAGGTATTTTTAAAGACTCTTTAGAACTTACATGTGAACCTTGTAACTCAATTATATATGATCAAAATTGGTGCCACATATATCCCCACCACATCCTTAATATATATTTTAATAATATAATTGAGTGATAAATATTCCCAAATATCAGTGAAGTGAGCAGTCTTTTTATGTTGATCCACCACAACTCATATGTAATTTTTTCTTTTAAATGTATTCAAAAGACCCCTGACAAATTTCATGGTGATGTTCACCCATTTTTGTGTTGGTATGGGTAATGGTTGTATCTTATCCTTGAATTTATAATGTTATTAACTTTTTGAAATACCAAGATCTTCATGGTGTACTCTAAAATCTTCTTTATGTTGTAACACTAGAATTTATCTCAAAGATATTAATATATCTTGGTAATTTTTGGTTAGATAGAGAAATATGATCTATACAAATTATCCAATATATTCTTCTTTATCTCTATTGTTGAGGGAACATGGAGTATTATTCTAAACCAAATAACCCAATCTTTGTAAATTTTTAATTTCTGAAGCATCCCTTACTTGATTGGTCTCAGCTTTTTTTAATCTATAAGTCATCCCTTTATACCTCCTTGATTTTCTCTTGGATAGATAATTAGAAATGATTTTGGAATGGTAGGATTTCTTCCCAGCCTTTATTATTTCTAGATTCATCCTTTTCATATCCATTAAGATAGGGTCTTTCTTGATCCTCATCATTGATAAAGGAGTAGGTTCCTTTCTACTAAGATCATCATTATCCTTATTTTATTTCTTATAATGGTAATGTATTGAGCAATTGTAATCTTTTATTAACTCTAGGAATCTTCATTAACATATTTTTAGCTTCTCCTATGAGAATATATACTTTAAACTCTTGTTATTAGTATATATGTCACACTTATCTCTAAATAGGTAGTGCCTCTAAATATTAAATGCAACAATCAAATTTGTTAATTTTAGATTGTAAATAAGGTAATTTTTTATGATCCACTAATTATCATGAGGCATAGGCTACAAATTTATCATTTTTCATGAGTACTCAACCCAAGATCTTCTTTTAAGTGTCATTATATATCACAAACCCTTATAAACTTGAGGAAAGTGTGAGTATAGGTTTCATTACTAGCCTCTTCTTGAGATCCTTAAATCTCTATTCATATTCATCCATCCATGCATACTTTACTCTCATATATGTTAACAAAGATAGTAGGGTGTATAATCATGATAATGTTTTACAAAGTTTCACTAATAACTAGCTAAACCAAGAAAACGGTGGATCTCTAGGATAGTTGTTAGATAGTTCTATTATTCAATCACCATTTTCTTTGAAGGTTTTATATAAATTCTTTCAACCAATATCGTATTCCTTAATAATATGACTTGTAGTGTCCAAAATTCAAACTTTCTGAACTTAGTGTATAAATTCTCCTTAAATAATTCAACACAATCATTTTATGTCCCTCAAGTTCTTCATTACTCTTAGAGTATCTAACAATATCATCAATAAAGACCCCATGGATTTATCGAGTTAGTCATGAAAGACTCTATCCATCAAGTCCATGAAGATTTTTGTGGGGGGTATGTATGTCTAAATGGAATCACTATGAACTCATAGTGTCTATAATTTGTATGGAAGGATTCATTTTGAATATCTTCTCTCTTCACCTTCAGTAAATGATATCCAAAATAAATATATATTATTTTAAATTATTTAGTTGAATTTGATCGAACAAAGCATATATCTATGGTAGTGGATAATTTTTCTTCATGGTGATCATTTTGTGCTCTCAGTAATCAATTTAAAGCCACATTGACCCATAATTTTTATTAACAAAGAGTGTTAGTATACCCCAAGGTGATGCACTGTTGAATATAAACCCTTTATCCAATTTATCTTTCAATTTATTCCTTAAATCATATAGTTTTATTGAGGAAATTATATAGGGTCTCTTATATGTAACCTTCACAATAGGTATAAGTTATATTGATAAATTTACCTCACGGTCCGGGGGCCAGGAAACTCTTTAGGGAATACCACAGTATATTACCTTAAATGGACATGTCTTTATGTTTTAAATTTTCCTTTTTATCAAAAAATTGAGTAATATATGATTCTACATTAGGTATCAACAACCATATATTTGAAGGATTTTCAAAAGAAGATTAATAATTCTCCTTGAAATTGTATATAATCATGGCATGGTTTGAGAGTTAAAAAGATATTTCTTATTTCTAATATTTGATATGAGATCTGTATAATGAGATCTAATCCATGAATAGTATATAATTAAATTTATCTAAAGGAATAATTAAAATATTTTCTGGAATAATCTTCTCACATATACTAATTATGGAAGAATCCAACACTTGGGTTGTAATGATTGAACCACTGGGTGCTTTTGTAGATATATCTACTTCAATGTCTTAAGGAGCTGATTTAATATTTCTAGAAAACACAAAGTATATAAAGAAATAATTTGAGCTAGAATAAAATAAAAATTTCAACATTATTGAGTTAATAGTAATAATACCTTTCACAACTTGGTTTTTTACCATTTACTAAAATAGAAATGGTTATTGAGAAAAAAAATTTAATAAATCATGTGTGATGGAATAGTACAGATTGTGGATCCCACTCACCTTGAAAAATCTGGTTACTCTCATAAGGTTCCACAAATATCACTCAGTGATGGTATAAATTGATGTGTGCCTAAAAACCCACCATTAAATCCATATCAAGGATCACATCGAAGATGTCCATTACAAAAACTATGAAATCCCATTCCAACTCAACCCCTAACAAAGTGATTGTGAAAGATAGGAATTTGATACCCCTCTCTCCATTATTACCAAGAGACATCACTAACTCCATCGCATATGGAATGAAATTGATGGGAAATTTTAAAAAATTCACAAGACAGTCAGAAATAAAGGAATTAGAAGCACCCATATCAAATAGAACAGTAGTTATGGATGATGAAATAAGAATATTACCTTGAACTATTGTAGTTCCTTCATCTGATTCCACTAGAATTTGATTCATAACATGAAGGTGACTCGTATCTGCTTGAGCCTGAGAATCAATGTTGACTTGTGGCTCTACCTTAAGCTAACTCTGTCCCAAAGTAGATCCATCCATGCTGCTACAATCGCCAAACTAAGAACCTATTATCCTAGATGGTTCTGACTAGTGCATCATCCCCTAGAATACTGAAAAACCTACACCACATGAATATGGGTGTGAAACTTTGAAAAACCTCTACAAGTGATCCATAAGTCCACATCGATGGCAAGGTCTAGGTGGAGTTGAACACACTGACCGTATATGCCCCGACCTTCCACACTGATGGTACATGACTGATTCAACATCCAAAGTCATAGATGAAGGTGGTCGGGAAGGATGGCACGAGCTACCACCTCCCCTATTTTCCTACTCATCGTGCCCCATTTTATAATTAGACGAACAACCACTTCCCTAGCCCACTGCTAAAACTACCCCATAAAAACCATATTTTCCACTTCGATCAATCTCTACCATCAGGGATCGATTGACCACTTCAACATAAGTATTAAACTTAAAAAAGAAGAATTTGGATCTAATATTTGGTCAAAACCTAGTTTCAAACAGTTAGTCCTTAAACTGCTCATTAGAAACTACCTTGGGTGAAAACCGAACCAATTCAGAAAACCGGTTTTCATACTCCAACATGATCTGATCCCCCTAATGGAGATCCTAAAACTCCTGGGTCTTTGAGAAGGAAAACATATTAGGGAAACATTTATCATTTAATATAACCTTGAAATCCTTCTAACCCACCTTCTCTTTCTTACCATCCTGAACTACAGAGTCCCACTACCTCCGACTGGGACCTTCCAACAATAATGAAGCATACTTCACCTTAACTATCTCAAGAGTGTGAAGAAACCAAAAAATAATTTAAATATTTTCAATTAATTCCTCTACCTTCTTGGGATATATTCTACCCTAGAAGGAGGGATTTTTTTTCTTGAGAAACTCTTGAGCCTTGTCCTTTTCCAAACCTAGTTTGGCTTCCCTAACATGAAAAGTACCAGAGCCCACTCCCTAGTCCAATTATCGGACATCCCAACCACTAATTCCACTATCATCTAATCAACTATTGAGGGAGAAATCACTCTTGGCTCTTCTTATGGTTTTATAGGTAGTCTCCAGGGTGGCATGATGATACAGAAATTAACATAAATAAGAAAAACAATCAATACACCATTCTAAAAAAAATTCAGCAATAATAAAAAATTCTAGACACTTCCATAAATCCAAATAAAACCAAAACAAGCCCAATAATGAGTCTATCCACTCCACCCCGACATGATTCACATGCACTATCTATAGAATTTCTATCTCACCTAGAGGAGGAATCAAACCAAATCCCAAATATCCCATGGTAACCTAAGGCCTTTCATGAGGTGTGTTGGCCAGACACCCCACTCACAACCAAAACTTCAAACTCCAATAGTCACAGCTTCTGTCTATCCAGACTCTCCTAAATAGCATGACCCAAATAAAGAGAAAAACATACTTTGATTCCATTTTGTCACAAACTTATCCAGACTTCAATCCAAACCAACACCCTACCCAGTTCTTGGAAAGTTCTAAAGGGAATTCTCGGTCCCTACAGGCTAGAAACTAGTTCTGGGGCATCAAACATCACATTTGGGAATGATTTTTCCCATAATAATTTACCATAAACATATAAAAAGAATAAAACATCACCAAATAATCAATAACCATATCCAAAAGTAATAAAACTATCATAAGTTAATAGTTTTACATTTTAACCAAAAACCAAAATACCAAAATAGGGAGGGAAACCAACTACACAACTAAACCTCCATGCTACATGAGGTCCAATACCCCTATTCTACCACCACCAACACTTGTAAGAATAAAAACCACTAGAAACTAGATCAACCATCACCACCACAGAACAAATTTCCTTTACTTGGGTCAAACATAACAAGGTTTACATACACCCAAGGGTGTATATAGGGTGTGATACAATGACCAGTTGGATACCACCAAAATATATTCCATTCTATAAAATTATAAGAACAACAAACATGCAAGTTTTTAAAGAAGAGAAAAAGAAAAGGACAGAAATAATTTTAAATGGAACATGCTCTGAAATTTAAATGGAAAAGTAAACATGTCAACAAGTCGAATGATAATCTTTTTGTAACATTAAAACCATGGGTAACCCTAAGGTACTAGGGTTAGTGGGGTCTAAATATCCTCATACCTCAATGATAATCATAATAAAAACCCACAGAATACTTGTTTACGATCCACTATAGGGGAACACATCCCAAATTATAGTAGCCTGTAACCATTATTATATGTTTAGTTAGTGTTGTAGCATCACTCCTACTAGGGGAACCAGACCTCAACCCTACCAAATCACCTAGTGAACTAGACCTATACTTTCCTACCTAGTTATCAAGGATTCCATTTTTTCTCAAATTCCATATCCTATGTCATATAAACTACCACTTATATGTACACACACCCAATAGTGTAAACACATATGAAAACCCGACATTTTATATAGTAAAAACACCCTTTTAAACCCTATACACACACCAAAATCCTTTTAAATCTTATTTTTCACCACCCACACAATTCATAGAATGAATTTAGAAATCCTAGAAAGCATACTAAAATCATTATACAATGTTAAATCATGGAATCACCTACCTTAAGATTGGAAAGTTTTAAAAACTGATGGAAAAACACAATTGCACCATAAGGAGACCCTAAAAAGGTAAAGGCGCAATATAAGAATCAAGATCAAACCCAAATAAATAAGTTTAAACCCTTATTAGGGAAACCAATCCACTAGAGAAATAAGAAACTAATAAAGAAGGAAGAAGAACCTAAGAATAAAGAAAAAACAATAATAGGAGAAGGTTACTTGACAATTTATTGAAGATTATACACCAAAACCACCAATAAAATGAGGTTTAAGAGACAAAATAGGGAGGGGGAGGTGAACCTAAGTCTTGGTAGGTCTAATGAGGTGAGTTGAGGTGGATTTGGGGTTTAAATAGGGGAGGTTAGAATAGGAATTTTACACTTTTTAAAGTTCTGGGTAGGCCATGCGGTTTGGCTGCATGGTTTTCCAAACTATATGGAAGCCATGTGGCACCCCTATACTAAGGGAAAAGAGGCAACACAATCTCATATGGAAAGGAACATTCCCATGTTATTGACCATGCAACTCATACAAAGCCATTGTTTTGGGCACATGGTTATCTCGCACACCTGTGTGGTAGGTTGTGCGACCTGGACAGTCCCACTACCCAGGGCACATTGTCTCCATTGGGATAGCGAATAGTTTCTACTAATCATACACCAACCATGTTCCACCTTTTTTTTGGTACAAAATATCTATTTTTCTATAAAAACACCCAGGAAAACAAAGAGATGAACATAAGACCAAAATAAAATAAATAATACCTCAAAATAAACCATGAATGTGACAGCATGGATGAACATCTTATTCATATGAGTAAATCAATTTTAAGACCTTAACTTATGAAATACCTATTTTTAACTAAGATTATATATTAATAACCTCATTCCCAAATTAATTAATCCTTTCTTTGATACAAACTATTAAAACGAAAAGAAAAGGTGAGCTAAAATCCCAATAAAGGGTGGAATAATTAGAAGGAATGTTAAACATGAATCAACATGAGTATATAGGTGAGCATAATAATCATCATCGTATCATAAGAATAGGATCATAATCATGATCATATAGAAATAATTTTAAAGATACATAGAATACTACACATTCATAATAATGAAACATTAAAAACATAAGACATGGTTTACTACAAATACATCATAAAATTATGAATAAATCTAATTACATCATTTCCATACATAAAAATGTATAAAAATATAATGACACACTGTCTACACATAATTATCTTTTGAGATTTAATACTTTACTCAATGCATTGGAGGGATATATAATTATTGTCCCAACCATCACATCATAATATACTCAAAATAATGCATGCCACATAGAAAATAAAAATACTTCAAGAACAAACATGAAATAACCCCATGAGAAAATATTTGTTTCATAATAATATTATAAATCATAATTTGATGAATAAACTCATTGGTTCCCAAAATAAAGATGTAAAACATTCTTTTATACATTCAATTATAGCATAAAATAGAATATCCTAGGTCATAAAGAGAATAAGAAACTGATGGGTTTTTTTGGATCATCATATGATCATTAGTATAATAATAAAAACCCAAAACTAGATGATATATCTTTAAAAATAGAAGTTTAAAAGCTATAATAAAACAAATAATAATCTAACATATTATTTATTAATTGAGAATATTTGATTTTGATCACAAAAACAAAAAAACAAAATCTTTATACCTATGAAGGAATACACTGATCGCTGGATCCTAATCTCTATTAGAGGACACCCACAGCTCTTGAAGGGGTGATAGCACCTTCTTATGTGAGATAAATAAGGATCAAGAAGAAATAAATATCCAATAAATTTTAATAAAATTTATGATCACCAAAAGAATCGAACGAAGACATATAAGCCACACTATTTATTGAAGATAACTATTTCTATTTTATAGGAAATACAAGATGCATTATTCTTGAATGAAGAATCTATATGAATCCATCAGGAATTATCTAATAATACCTATGATTTATGCCTCATTGATGAGTGTATTAAATCAGTCAACAATCATCACATAAATATTTTAATTAAGATGAAACCACATAGTGGTGATTGTATAACTATGAAAAATATATGGATTTCATCGTGTGTATACGCGCATCCTACGTATGTATACTATATGTAACTTTCCATTTATATATATATATATATATATATTCATGTACTATTTTTACACTTCAGACCATATATACATATATATATATTATCATATAATATAGATTGACATAATATATATATATATATTCTACATGCATCACATACATTTGTTCAATGTACATACATCATATGCATGTATATTTTAGTGCACATACAACAATATCCCACTTTCAGTAAAATCCTATAATAACTTTATATGAAACTTCACAACACTTTATGAATCCATACATTCTCTTTTGGATATGTTTTAATCGAGATTTATTCATTTTGGATCAAACACTTTGTCCAAAATTTAATTCATATCTAATGGCCTAACTATGTGACCCTACAGACCTTAGCATATTTGACAAGAAATTTGAAATTCATATTTAATAGATGTGAGAAACAATGTTTCCTCTTTCAATGAATCAGTGATACTTAAGCAATTAATAAGACATGTGTGATCTCCATTAAACATAATCATATCTTTATATAAACATGTCCACCAAAATATGTATCAAATACATCATATATAGAACAATATAATACCTTTTTCCATGATATTGAGTGACCACTGGACATATAAAATGTCAATATAGTGTAATATAACTCATATTTTCTTGATTCTCCCAAACAAATTGACTATGTTGATGAATACATCACATGTCATCTATCTAATAGATGAGAACATCACATGTCCCTCATTTAAATATCTAAGAACATCATATGTGGATAAACTAATAATAGCCATTAATTTTATCATTCTAATTCAATCATGGGATATATGTCCTGACTTGTTATACAAGTGGACAAATATCATCCTGGTCTCGCTCCAATTGAAGACACGATCAACAATATACCCAACCACCCCTTGATTATCTAAGTTAATATTTTGACTTATACAAGTATGGTATTAAAGTATGAAGGTTTTCATGCTAGGTATCTCGCCAATCTTGGGTAATAAGGATTGATAATAAGCATACAACCCTATGTATATCAATGACCATATAACATTCTATGAGATATAATTTTGGGAGTTAGTCCAAGTAATTGGTATATAATTATTACCTCATGAATTTATTTTTCATACATTATATACAACTCTTTTTAATAAGTAAACGAATTTATTCAATCCAACCTTAATATATCATCATAACCCATAATACTCTGTGATGATAATTTATTAGGGACAACTGAATGTTTATACTTTAAGGGGATATTATCATTTTAACATTCATGTAAAATAAACTGCAGCACACATGAATGAATGATAAATATAAAATTCATTTACTGTGATACATTATATAACCATCACATTAATATCACAAATTTCATATACTAATAGATTCTAAACGACCCTCATTTTTCTATTGTAATAACGGTTTTGTCAATTCAGTACATATATATAATTCCAATCACATCTATATGTGACCATATGAAAAATCTATCCCAATTAAACTCTTTTTTGAGAAAAATCTAGTTTGAATAATGGTGATACTGAGTAATAAGATTACTAAAGTTAAACTCTTTGAACATATTTAATCTCCTTAATTCCATAAAATCTATATGTTATTATGTAAACTTATTTTTTCTAATTATAATTGTTTCTATGTGTAACATAATAATACTTGGGATCTTATTTAATAAAAAAAATACTTTAAATACTTATATAAATAATTACATTATTACTTTAGTAATACATCTTAAACACCTTTTAGAAAAAAGTGATATCCACTTTGTTATGATAACTTAAATGTAACAATTTTCATTTAATTTTATATAATATCCTAAAACTCCTTTTGTAATATTAAGTGAAATTTAATTTGTAATATGATTGGTATAATCCATTAAGAAATATTAATATTCACTTATTCACAAAAACTAAATATAACTTTTTACATTTATCTTTATCATCATATATCCTAAACTTTTTTGGATATTAAGTGAAAAATCAATATTATATTAGAATAGCATAATCATTTATTTTTTATCTTTGAACTTAAATAAGTTCAAATATACTCCCATTATCCTCTTAGACACTATATTCTCTTTATAATATCTTGATAAGATTAAACAAAAACTACTTTTTGTTTTATGAAATAACACTTGTTTATATTCAATAGAAATATTTAATAAAAAATATTATTTCCATTCATATATGGTATTCTAATTTTTTAGATTAATTTATTAAAAATAATATTATATTAATTAAAATAAACCACTAATGGGTGGGAATAATATTCTATTATATTTTAACAAATAGCAAGATAAACACTTTAACCTGGATAAAACACTTTTAACCATTTCTCCTTTTCAAAACATATTATAGAATATAGAATGAAATGTGTATCAACATAATATAATTTACTAAAAACAACCTATTTTTTAAATAATTTTCAATCAT
Source organism: Viscum album (assembly GCA_963277665.1). Taxonomy (NCBI): domain Eukaryota; kingdom Viridiplantae; phylum Streptophyta; class Magnoliopsida; order Santalales; family Viscaceae; genus Viscum; species Viscum album. The sequence goes on from OY728141.1 coordinate 1,601,015,013, forward strand.
ATAATCAAACTTACATCCAATAAAACATTTATCTCAACTTTAATTCATCCAATTCATCAATACAGTAACCATTTTCTCTATCACTTCAAGTTCATTTCTTCACTAATTCACTTCTACATCTAAACTTCTGTAGATTTACAATATTTTTAAAAAATAAATAGTTTATATAAAATACCCTTTAGAATCTTTGAATTCAATAATATAAAATTTATACCTAGATTATTCTCACCAACTAGCTTATTATGACCATTCAAGTATTTAGAAAAATTACTTCTTCAATGGTCAATATGGCTATAATGATAGCATTGTCTTTTCTTATTTTTTTTAATACATTGGTGGTGTGAACTCTTCAAGACATCTTTTTTTACTAAAACCATTACCATTATTATTTTATACCATCATCATGGTACTATATATTGGACCACCCATTTTCTATTATACTATATTCAATGTATTGAGGATATTTGGGAAGGGTTTACATAATTCATTCATGTTGTGGTTAATAATGAATTATCAGAACCTTTTTAGTGGTGATTGTATAATGAAATATATCACAAGATCAAGTTTCATAGGTGAACCCAAACATTATAAATCATTTACATACCCATTCATATTGAGAACATGAGTATAAACTAAATTTTATTCCACCATTTTACTTTGAATAAGATCATTTGATACTTTATACATTTCATGAATTAATTGTTCTTGATAGATCCTCTTTAGGTTATGTATCATTTTTTTAAGTACCCGTGGACTCATGTTTTATTTGTATCTTAGAGTCCATGTTAATAAGAATTAGTTTTTAAACTACTAGTGAGTCCTTTTGATTCTTATCATATGCATATAACTCACCACAATCCATATTTTTATATTACTAAAAAGACAATTTGAGGGTAAGTGGGAACCTATAGAACTTTCTCCAGCATCAAGTCACATCCTCACAATCACACATTACACACTTCAGAGTTCATATTTGAAAATAACATGGAACCATTCATCACGCCAAGCTCGTTAACTACACCCCATTTTAGAGGAATATAACACATTTTGTGGAATATTTTACCAAGTTTGTTTCTTTTTAAGTGTATCTTCCAACACATGGAATTTTTCCTCTTATTTGAGAACAATTCTCATGTTTATATACCAATCTAGAAATTTTATTCCATTTAAATTTTATTTTTCTGGGACCGGTCTCAGGGTTAATCTAGTTGATGACGCCATTATCTACAACAACAAAAAATTAGATGAGTATCATGTTTTATATCTTTTAATCAAGGACTTTTTATGAAAGTGATCCCATTTAAATTGATAAACCCTTTAATTATATCATTTTATCAAGCCAAGATCCATATTTCATCTTGATTTACAATGAATTGTTCACATAAATAATGAATGATTATTTAGGTAGGTAATTATCCCAATCATAATAGTCATAATTCTTGGATGGTTAAGTCAACAACTCTTTACCCAATCTATCATATGGATAAAATCTACTTTATTCCTTTGGTATCCTAACCATTAGGGTTTCCTAGAAAGTGTAACCCAAATAAAATTCCAAGAATAGTCCAACAAAGGATAATCAATGGATACTCGTGTTTAGATCTACTTACCTAACAAAATAATATACGTTCACTTATACCTTTCTTTCCTTACACAGGATTACCCAGGGGTGTTCATGATAAGATTAATAATACCTATTTGAATGATAAATGCCTTGATGAGTATTTAATTGTAAGGAATATCACACTTAGTATTTGGGGGGTTTTTTTTAATGTCTTGACAACTTAATATACATAATATTTATATTGAGTTCATAAATATTTCATCATATTTAATATTTATTTTCTTGTGTTTCATTCTAGTTTTGTACGCATGGTTTTAGAAATTTAGTTTTGTAATCCCTATTCCATCCCCAAAATTAATGTGTTTGCACCACATTAATGTGTAACCATTTATAGAACCCACACTTTGTGTAAATCACCCAAAATAGAAGTCAAACATATTCATACATATATGAATTCATCATATGCATAAGATACATGAACTCTTCATATATAGGTTTTGAACTATATAAGATTTATAATATCCACATGAGTAAGTCTAGTGTGATAAATAGACAAACCCTCACCTATATAGAACAATGAAAAATCCTCTAGGTTGATGGGTAGCCTGAACCAAAGTCCCTCTTCCTGGGGAGACTTTACTCAAGAGTTAATATTATTCATGATAATTCTAAAACCTAATATGCAAAAACTATTCCCAAAAACTAAATTCAATCTAATAATTTTAATTATAAACCAAGATCAAGGTAGATTAAAACTAAATTTTAAGGATTTATACCTAGCATGTAATGAAAGTATCTATTTCCTAGAATAAATTTATCATATAAATATTTCATAAAAAATATCCATAATATAAACAATTTTATATCTATGAATAATGGAATGACTATAAATAAATGAAAATTTCACAAATTCAAACATGATAACAATTTATGAGTGATTCATTAATAAAATATTATTAAAAAATCTATAATTAAGATAATAAAATTTTATATCTTTCATAATTAAATACATAAACACTCTTATAACCAATTTCAATATGAACTCATTCACGTTATGTTACATTAAAATTCAAATAAATGATATTTTATGAATTATAAACCTTTTATAATTCAATTTCTATTATGTAATCTATTTATATAATCTTAATATAGTTTTCCATACATTAATTATAAATTTGTTTAAAACCATTATCAAAAAACTTTGGATGAGGTCTAAATGATATCTTAAAATAAGTCCCTCATTAATTTGAACAATTTAATATTTAATTAATTATGAACAATTCATAATTAAAAATATAAATAATTTTATATTTTGACCTTATTTATGTAATTTATAAACATTTTTACAAATTACCCTTTTTAATTTCAAAATAAACTCTTTATTTCAAGAACATAAGGCATGTCATATAATTTGATAAAATCTATTCTAAATATTAATATTTAATATTTAGGAATATAAAATGATTTATAAAAATTTACTTAAATAATTATAAACTATTTTATAAATTAAAATATTCCTAAAAAACCTTTTTTCTGAAATGTAAAAACAATTTATAATCCATATATAATTATGAGAAAGATATTCTTAATATTATATCTTTAATATTAATGAATTATTTGTAACGAAACATTAAAATAATTAACCTTAAAAATTTTATAGATAATTCATAAAACACTTTTATATATTTTATAAATATTAAAAAATATATTTTTAATTCTTTTAAATAAAATTATAAATAAACTAATTTAATTTGTAATTGAATTTTACCAAAAAAAATTATTTTTTTATCAAAACATGTTAACCAAATATGAAATTTTTCATATTTAATTCACACATGAAATATTTCTTTTTATAATGACTAAAACTTAATATTTATAAAAATTTAATAAACCATAATAAAAATTAACAAATATTTTTTTTAACACTTTCCAAATTACCCTCATGCTGCAGCCATTTCTTGCATAAGGGTAGTCTGGATGACCCTTACGTGGAACACTTATTTGTATGGGTTACCTGAAAAAACTTATGTTGTATAAGGGTATATAAAATTAACTTTTATGCAATGACTTCTCTATAAAGGTAAACCATTACTAACTTTATACAAGTTGTATGAGAATCTATGTAAAGTTAGCTTATACAATTATGATCAAGAAGAAGATGACCTTCAATATATTTTCATGAAATTGATGATCTCCAATAGTATCAATTAAATGCATAAAATACACACTATCCATTTAAGATAACTATTTCTCTTTTATAAGTAATACATGATTAATTCTTCATGAATAAATAATATGTCTGATTCCATCAGGTATTATATAATAATACCCATTATTTTTCATTTTTGATGAGTGTATAAAATCATTTAATGATCATTATACAAATCTTCTAGTCTCGATGAAACTAAAAATGGATGATTCTATAACTATGCAGAATACATGGTTTGCATCGTGTGTATACATGTATTGAATGCATGTATGCTACATTTAACTATTTGTATAAATATATAAATTATAATCATGTATTATTTGTGTACTTTATACCACATATATATGAAGTATCATATAATATATATTAACAATATATATATTGTTATACCCTAGGACACCCTAAGGGTGGAGAAGTAAATCAGGGTGTGTCCCAAATTAAACTTTTTCTTTAACTCGTTTGATTATTTTTCAAGATATTATTTCCATGTGAGTAGGAATTATGTTTCATCTATAATTATTGATAGAAAACCGCCCAAAATATATATATTTAAAATAAATTAAAGTAATCACATAACATAACATTTTTCTTGGTTTAACATAAAGGGATGAATCTAAGGATCACACTCTAACGATGTATCAATGTGCCAAAATCCACTAAACTTAACTAGTTCTATGGATTATAATGTTTTTGATAGGTCATTTAATTCCAAGTACACTTCTTTTACAGTGATTAGTATTTGGACAGTACTTACCCAAGGTGTAATGCCTTTTCACAATGTTGGAAAGCCTCACTGACAATCTATGGGGTTCTCCCTCTTGTTCACCTTTGTGTACTACTTTGAGGAAGGATAAGATAATTTTATATAATTGAAGGTCTTTCCAATATTATCAAGGTAATCAAGAATGGTTTGTATCTACATCTCCATAAATATTCTCCATGAACTCTAATATGATACTCTCCCTTCTTCAAGCTAAATGAGACCAAATTCATTGTGTGTGAGTTGATACATTTTATTCAAAAATATTACTACATAAATAATATCTCTCACATAATAATTCCAAGGTTGGAATTATATTTTTAATCATACTTTCTTCAAAATTTAGATAAATTAATGATAGTACACTCCTCAGTCACTTTATTCTATTCTTTGATTCTACCAAATATATCAATTTTTTTCTATAATTATTTTTAATGTATAAAAACTTGAATACACTTCAGTTCCATATAAAAATTGTCTATATTAAATATCTCTTTGTAAACTACATTGCACCACCTCATTTCTAATGTTGATTCACACTAAATCTAGTAACTTCTAGATGATTCAACTTCTGATTCTAGTTTTTTTTAATTCTTCAAAATTCTTTGTGAAACCTCATTTTTCAAAAAGCATTGTCACTTCAAAATTTATTTCATTGTACTCTGATATTCTTCCCAATATATTCTTCTACACATCATCATTCTCATGAATATTATATTATACGAACTTCATGCAAGTATATTACATGTGTTATGCATGGTGTTCTTAGTATTGTCTTTCATATTCTTTTCAAAACAAAACAACCTTCACATAAGTATATCACACTTTTTTTACTTTATAAAAATAATACACATTTTATGCTCATTGTGTATATTCTATTTTATGATTTTCATTATTTGGTGTCACAAGGAGTATCTTGAACTCCCTTTTTTTAGTGTTTATTAACTATACATAAAACTATCTATTTGTGCATGTAATTTTTTTTTTGTACTTCATGAAAAATCTAATTTTATGTATATGTACCCTATGTCCTTCAATATATCCTTTTCATAACTTAGAATTATGAAATATTTCTTATTATTATTATTTTCATAGTTAATCATGCATGAATTCCATCATACAACTATGTCTTTCGTGGGCTTCACAGGCTCTCCTTTATGTGATTAAGAAAAAAATTAATGGGATTATTCATCATTTTATTCTTTTACATGGAAACTTTCTCATGAAAATGTAGGGAAGTGAATAAGATCTTACATCACACACATTGCATGGAACCGTTTTCCTAAATACATAACTTCTATGCTCATGACTCTATGTCGGCCTTTTTCTCTTATTTAGAAATATATTTTTCTATTTTATGAAAATTAAGTTGCCATCAATATTTATATATGATTTTCCATCACCTCAGTTCCCTTCATGTACTGAATTATATTACTCTACCTCCACCAATTATGGTCGGTCATCCCTTCAACCACCTTACCCGCTCTTATTTTGCCTTTGACTATGTTTTTGGTTGCTTTCCTTGATATAATCTATGGTTATAAGTAAATCAACCTCAAAAATTTACAAATGAAACATAGGTTTTCTTAGCATACAAACACATCATCCAATTAATTCACTTTTCTTGAGCAGATTCCACTATGAAACATTTAATCAGAAACATGAAAGACTTTATTTATCTCAATTCATTCTCAGCATATCCATTTTCTATAGTGTCTTCATAATAAAAAAAAATCATCTTTACTTTTTTTAAAGAAACTTGCAATCATGCAATTTCACACCAATTCATGTATTGTACTCACATAACCACATTTTTTTGGTTTTATTCACTCAAACACATGAACACCTCACTTCCACTTCATCATGAAGTTCATCTTCCATAATAGAAGACAAAAAGTACCTCGATCTATCCCTCTCAAGAATTTCATAATCCCAACACTACTGTAAAACGGGCCTATACCCACGTTTTTGCAAAAACCTGTGGGTATAGGGTACCCCTATAACCACATTTTTCGAAAACCATGGGTATAGTGATAATATGGGGACATATACCCACGGTTTCAGAAAATAGTGGGTATAGGTGACCTATACCCACAGTTTTGTCCAAAACCATGGGTATAGATTATTTTTAAAGACCAATACCCACGGTTTTTTCCAAACCGTGGGTATAGAGTTTTTTCGGAAGACCTGTACCCACGGTTCTTAAAAACTGTGGGTATTGTGGTTTTTTTGAAGACCTATACCCACGATTTTAGAGAACCATGGGTATAGATTTCCCTCCATAAGGCGGGGAAAAAAATTACATGGGACAATGAAAAAAAAAATTGCGGTAACACGATTTGGATTAATATATATCTATTTATACAAATAAAAAATAACAAAATTTCTGTAGATGAGTTGGTGAGGCGTCATTTTATGTTCTGCATCGTTGCGGGATCAAATCCTTACGGCTGCTATTTTTCTAAAACCAGGAGTAATATTAATATATTAATATAAATATAGATATATATTTACATAATTAAGTTTTCTGGATTGGTTAGGCGTTTTAGATTTGTTACAGAAATTGAGGTATCTAATTCTGCTAGCTTCTTTTTTTGAATCCAGAGACGCGGATTAGTATATTATTATAAATGCAGACACATATTGGCGTAGTCGAGCCAGCTTGGTTGGTTAAGTGTTGGAATATTTCTGCTTCAGACACGGGTTCGAGACCCACTACATTCGTTTTTTCATAATACGGTCATAGATTAATATATATTTACAAATATAGATATATACTAATATAAATGGTGTATCTGAAGTGGTGAGGTGTGGTGAAATAATCGTTCAGGTCATGGGAAGTCGCTGGTTCAACACCTTCGGGCTGCTTGTTTTCTATATTTTTACCCACGGTTTTTAAACTGTGGGTATAAGACTTTGACAGCATGGATGAGGCTTTGACACGGTGGAAAAAAATATACCCACAGTTTTTTAAAACATGGGTATAGGTTAAGACCCCTATATCGATGCCTCTCAGCCCCACGGTTCCCAAAACCGTGGGTATAGGCTATACCCACAGTTTTGGGGGCTATACCCACGGTTTTGAACCGTGGGTATAGGTAGTTTTTCCAGTAGTGCAAATGATTAATTTATTCATTGTTGAGGACTCGTTATAGTTACATAAGTCACAACAAGAAATAAATATGATATAAATAAAGCCTATATTAAGGATCAAGGGTGAAGATGATGTTGCGTGAAGTAATTTTAATATGTGTCTTGTGTTCATATTCTAAATGATGGAGGAACAGTTTACTCTTATTAGATAGATCTCACATCAAATAATCACTTGAAGTTGTATTTTTTTAAAAAGTATATTTGTTCCTTCGACCGGCCAATGTAGTATTCTTGGTGATAGTGCTTACCTATAACCTATTGTTTCACCCTGCACATGAGAGTAAAATCACCACTCTTCCTCTCATATGAAACCAAAGTATCTCTATTCTTGTGCCTTCCTCTGTATAGGCACTTTTTGGGCTTCACATTCTGTAAATTATAGCTCTAGTTGAGCTATATCCCGCTTACTTATAGTTAATCTAGCTTCTAGGTATGGTCTTTGGTTTTCTAATTTTTTTTTAAATGAACTCCATTAAAGTAATTGATAAATATAACCTTCTAAAATGTAACAACTCTAGTTTTTATGATTAGACACTTTGAATATTTTAAGTAATATTTATAGATCTAGTCATAAAGTTAGTACAATGTTTTGGGTATCATAAAGCCCTGATGTTTCTATACTACGAATATTAAATATATTAACACATGTGTGCACATAATTTCAGAAATAATGGGTTATCTATCGAATAGAGTCTCAAAATTGGAAATTGAGACATCCATTGAATCTAGAAGACAGGATTTTCCCTAAGCATAATATAAACATCAATCACATCGGGTTTCAAGATGATGTGCATTCACTAGAAGATATATTAAATAAAATTTAATAAATTTATTTATTTAATTTATTAAATATTCATTATAACATAATACCAATATAAACCTCATTTTGTATAATCTCTGAGGATTTTTGTATAACCCTAGATATTGGATAGGTGACATCCATGGTTGAATCCTTGGAGGATGTGGGATTGCGGATTGATGATGAACACTATGAGAATCCTCATCGACTACATCGATAGTGAATGCATTCTTCACCAATGATTTATCCAAACCCAAGGTAGGAATTTTTTTTTTTTGAATTTCCCAATTTTTAATATTATAGTTAATCCAAATTTAATTATTCCTTAAATTAAATCTAAATTAGAGAATCTCATGAATCTTTAAAATTATAATTTTTATTTAAAATTATGAGTTGTGATTGAAGACTTTTAATATTCTGATTATTTTTATTCTATTATACTTTACCATTGTATAAAAATACTGATTGTGTGTGGCCTTTGTCACTACTCATTTTTGTTTTTATTTGGATTTCCCCCCTCTATTATTTGTGTGTTCATAATCAGTGTTCATTCATAGTTGGTTATTTGACAATTCCTATGATATAATACCTCTATCTATTGAATATTAGATCCATGATCTTTAATTTATGTCTTATTCCAAGGATTATGATATGATGATGGATCTTAGAAAATGGTGGAATGTGGAGAGATGATGATATTATAGTGTTTTCTATTTAGTGGTACACACGAAAAAGGAATCATGACTAGAATCTATTCCTTTGATGAACAATGTATAGAATCCAATTTCTAGAAAGGTATCAATGGTTTTCAATGTGATTGTGAGTTCATTACTGAAAATTATGGTAGAAGTGATGCTTTAGGTGAAGCTTTAGTGGGAAATTGTAATTATGGAAAATATAAAACCACACAATGTGTAGTTTGGAAGAGAACACGTCATGTGTCTCATATTGTGTCACTAGATTTTTAGCTAAAATAAAATATAACATGGTCATGTGACTTATCCACACATCATGTGACCCATACCCAAATAGTTCGGTTATACTAGAAGCATATGCCTAGGGACCTGTGGGGTCTTATATTCCATGTGTGCTAGACCACACCCCATGTACATTTGTGGTGCATGGATTGGGAAAACATAGTATATGTCAAGTACCTTTGTGGATATGGAACATTGTGTGGTTGGTTAGAGACACGCCATGTGAAGTGACAAAACATGACCAAGTATCCTACTTGGGATAACACACCATGTACCCCTAAGAAATGTCATGTACTTTCTATTTTCTTGGAATAGTTATTTCATATATGGATTTTTCCTCCCCATTATTCCTAGGTAGAGTAGTTATTCCACGTGTTAGGATAGGGTTCCTCCTGAGGAGTTGGTATTTCACCCATGTAAGCATAAGGCTTGGATCCTCTACCTATGGAATTAGATAGAGTTGTTATTTCACCCAATTTTATAGGGAAGAGATCTTGTATCTAGAGAGTTATTATTTTACTAATATACAAATCTTAGATAGGATGGGGATTCTCCACTATAGTAGTTATTTTACCCGTAATCATGGTGTAGGGATCCTCCAGTGTCACCTGAGGGAGTGGTTGTGTAGAATTCTTGATTATTTTGGATTATTATATGGTAATGAAGATTTTGTGGTCTAGATAATAATTTGAGACTGTACTTTGGGACTTGAGTACCTCATATGGGAATATATGGTTTATCCTTTCATTCACACTATTGGTTATGATTTCAAGATGGCTATTTTATTTTATTCTTTATTTTTTAGTGATTTAGGAGTGTTCTTTTGGGTATGTATATACTCACACCTACATGGTCCCTATCTTCATGTGTCATATATTATGCATCCAACATGATTTTTAATGGATATATAGTGGGACCTGATGTAAGTGGTTCTTAGTGGCACCTGGTGGATATGGTAGCAGGACTGTTGGTGGACTTGTGGATGCATACTGAGACTTTTTTCCCTCTTGTTTTCAGGTTAGACCTAGTTACTAGTTGTTGAGCCTATAGTTTTCATCCTTTACTTCACTATGTACTATCATACTCGGTTGTCATGTATTATAGGGTGTGTATGCATTTATTATTCCAATTGTTTACTTTATACATTACTCTGCTGTGTATGGAGATATGTGTGCATGTGTATAGGTGCATTTGGCTAAGTCATCCCATATGTTTGATATGCCTAATCAGTGTTAGTTACTATCCCCTAACCTATTAAGGGATAGTTTGGGGAGCCACACTCAGTTTACTATTTTCCAGGTGGGCCTTGATGGGTCAGATCATGTCATAGTGGTATCATAGGCACATTAGACCTTGGATAGATTATAGATATAGAGTAATTATGTGGATTATATTGGGATTTTGGGAAATTGAAATTTAAGTGTCTCGAGTTAAGATTTAGGGATAGAGACTCCAATGATGGTGTGGCGGTAGACATATCCATTCACCAAGACTCTGATAACGCACTAGTCAATTTGGTACATTGAGGTACTAGTTGTAGGAAAAACATTATTAAATCTATTATATAGTAATCGGTTGTGGTTTCCATGTCTTTATTGATTTAGCTACCTTGATATTCTCTTTTGACTGTGGTAAATCGTGAATATTTCAAAATTCCTCCATGTAGAAAATTAGCTTGGATTCCATGATAGGATCATGATGAGGATCATCTCAACAATTAGGCCTTAATTCAGGGTCATGTTCAGCAAGTGTTCTCTTTGAGTATATAGAAAAATGTAGTTCTTCCTATCGAGTAGTGAGCAGACCTTCCTATGATATTAAAGGCTTATGTTTTACCTCTATTAGTTATTGGATCATTCCATCTCTTTAGGATGTTGATGCGCATAGTATGAGTGTTCTATTTGAATTTTAGTGGAAGAGACTACCCAGGTTTCAGTGTGATCTAAAATTTTAGGGGAAAAAATAATGGTTATATTCCATGTAATGGCCTGGACCTTTCTGGTCTATTACTTTGTAAAAATGTGGTGTTTGAGGTGTTCCGAGGGGTCAAGGTGACATATCCCTAACACTTTTCCGAATTTCCAATTCTGTGAACTCTTCCATCGGTGAACAGTTCTATCGGTAACCTATAACAGTAGGTGAACAGTATTCTATCAGTGAGGTTCAATGAACAGTGTTCTATCAATGAGGTTTTAGTGAACAATAATCTATCAGTGATGTTCGGGGAACAGTGTTCTATCAGTGAGGATTTAGTGAACAGTGTTCTCTCAGTGAGGATTTAGTGAACAATGTTCTATCAGTGAGGATTTAGTGAACAATGTTCTATTAGTGAGGATTCAGTGAACAGTGTTCTATCAATGAGGATTTAGTGAACAGTGTTCTATCAGTGAGAATTCAGTGAACGGTGTTCTATAATTGAGGTTTAGTAAACAGTGTTCTATCAGTGAGGATTTAGTGAACAATGTTCTATCAGTGAGGATTTATTGAACAGTGTTCTACCGGTGTGGTTCTAACAGTGTACTTCTAACAGAAGACTTCTAAAAGCGGACTTCTAACAGGGGACTTCTAATAGCGGACTTCTAACAGCAGACTTCTAACAGTGGACTTCTAACAGCGTACTTCTAACAGTGGACTTCTAAGAGTGGACTTCTAACAGCGTACTTCTAACAGTGGACTTCTAACAGCGGACTTCTAACAGCAGACTTCTAACAGCAGACTTCTAACAACGGACTTCTAACAGTGGACTTCTAACAGAGGACTTCTAACAGCGGACTTCTAACAGCGGACTTCTAACAGCGGACTTCTAACAGTGGACTTTGAACAGTGTTTCCAGCTTCCTACAGTTTCACCCCTTTGACATTTCCTTTGACGTAAAATACATTTAAAGCCTTATTTTAAGGACTCTTAAGGATGATTCAAAGACCATAAATCCTATATTAATTATTCCTATGGCTCGGGATGTTTTTACTTGGTCAAACTGCATGGGTTAATGTGATTCAATTTTAATGGGGAATTAAGTGTATCTTAAACTGTCACCCCATTAAATCTTCAAAAGGGACAAGATATCATCCTCCTTTTTTCTTCCTCTTTGTTCTCGTCTATGAGACGCTAGAACCTTTCAATCCTTCCCGTAGGAGTTGCATAATCAAACATTACTCCTTAGATTGGTTCCTCTCTATTTTGATGCAACCGAGCTATATAGGTCAATCTTCGATATAAGGTATGTTTTATAGTCATTCTTTTGGGGTTCATCGTCTCTTGTTTCTCCTTTCCATATTATAGAATGTAATCTCCATGATTCTAATAGGGTTTTTCTTGGGTTTTAGTTGGTGTGGTCGTACCGTGGCATCCTCGGGTGGATGCAATTGTCGCGAGAGGAGGATCGTTACATATTGTGAGGTTAAAGAATTTCAAGAATTGTTTGAGGTAGGGTATTCATTGCTTCTATTTCTTTTACGTGCAACTATATTTTTAGCATGTTTAATCCCACTGGATGATAATGGAATTAACATAATAAATATTTTAATCGAATAAATAAATTGATATCGATCATATGTTATTGCCTCTTGTTTTTCTAGATAGTGTGATATCTATGTTTGCTTTGCTTAGCTATTTTTCTTGGTGGAAATCGGTAAAGAACATAAACCGGGATTAATTGATAATTGTTGGCTAAAGATAAAGAGGCATGAAAATGAATCTGGTTCTTATTGTAATTTGATTTTAATCAAATTAGTTTCGTAAGCATGTTTATTTTTTTCTGATTACTTACTGGTTAGGTTTCCCAAATTTGGAACCAACGAATAATAAATCGGTTAACCCAAGATGGATTAAAGAACTGGTGGTTCTTAAAAGATAATTTCTTGTAGGGTTCTTAGTTACCCTCTTGTTTGTTTAAGGGCCAAGAGACCAATTGTGAAGAGGTTTGTTTTACTGTTTCTTGTGTTTTAATGTGAGCCCGGATGGTTGTGGTAATATGTGGATGCATGGAAGCTCTTTTGGTTGTGGCAGCAGATGACTCCTATAGTGGAGAGATGCATCGGTTTATGCATTTGGGTGTCAGGGAGGACACCAGGGATGATGGAATGGAGTGGATGTGATTGTTGGATTCTTGGTAATTTTGATTGGTTGTTTATCTACTATACTTTTCCCCACTGGTCAACACACCTGGTCTTACGTACCCTTCTTCCGAAAGAGGTGAAGACACGCAGGGTATTCCATGTGCTTTCTGTGTTTAGCTTCTCAAGGAAGGATGGGTATATGATCTTGATATAAGTGGAAAATACTCAACGGGTAGTACATATACTCACCGTGTTGAGCCCCCTTGTGTTTATTAGCATATAATGTTTTTCTAGAATGCTTGGGAATATGGGAAAGTATTTCTATAATGAATAATTGAATAAATGGTGTTAACCCATGGGGATGGAGATGATGGAACATAATGATGAGGTTGTAATTTTTTTAAGGAACAATTGACTTTGGGTGTGATGCTAATGAAATTTAATGTGGAATTGTTCACGGTTAATTAATTTTTAAAGAATTAATTAACGTACAGTTGAACTGATAAAAATGGAATGAAGTAATCTAATAAATCTCTTTAAATGTTTGTGTGCTTGTAGGATACCTAGTATTAGAAGTAGTATCCTAGAGTCTGAGAGACGTTAGGTGTAGTTTTGTCTAAGACTAGGTAATTCCCATAGTGTGGTTGTGAGATATAATATATTCTGTACTTTTTGTGTTTCTATACGCTACTCCACCCTGTCAGTAAGGGAAACTGACACCCTGTGGATTCTGAGCCTTGGGGGGTGTTTTCCCCAACATTCCGGTGGGAGGATGGATAGCTGACTACCCCCTTTGGCCCCACTCTCTTCTCTTGGTAGTTACTTGTGCTGACAGACACATTAGTTAGTTTTCCCCATATATGTGTGTAGAGGGCTGTAATGGCTTGTGGTTTTTCACACACATATATTCTGGATATAGTTTTCTATGGATTACTATAGGTGTAACATGTATAGGTTGTGATGGATTGAGGATACTTACTCGGTGTATGGGCTGTGATGGGTTGAGGTATAATATCTGACGTATGATACACGTTATGCGAGCTATGGTGGATCCCGGAAACAACATGGTTACTTTGGTGTATGGACGTGGTGGTTTTGTTGCACTAGGTGCATATTGTGGTGCTTCGCCCAGGTGTCTGCGGGCAATCCTTTTTGGAGATAGATGCTCAGGACGTGCGACATTGGGGAAAAGCAGCAAACCAGTGGGAAGTAGTAGCGGGGTACCCCTTATTTTCATTATTATATGATATATTATTGTATGCGATACTTGGTGAGAGTATCCATGGTGAGGTTGGGAAATTATTATACCTGTTTAGGTGACAAGTTAGTTTTACTTTTTGTTCACTGTGCTTTAGCATGCTTTCTTTACTTTGCACGAGAGGCTTCGGGGAGGATTCTACTGAGTATACTATTATAATCACCCTATTTATATATAAACTGTTTTTCAGGTCACTTGGAGTAGGTTAGAGATCGATCTGGTTTCTAATAGCTTGGGGTTACAGGAGTTGTTCGGGCTTGTGGTTGCTGCTGTTTTTACTTTATTTTGGGTACTTACAGTTTTTTTCCCTTTCATTTGTAGTACTTTTTCATGGAATTTCATATGTGCAATTGGGATTTCATTTATATTTCAGTCTGAGTTGGAGTTGATTGGTGTCTGTCTTATCTCTCTCTTCTTCAAGTGTTCTCTTAGAGGTTAATGCCTCCCATTTTCTATGTTACTATACCTTCGGTGCTAGTCACCAACCGGGGGCCTACTGGGGGCGGGACTCGGGGGTCATTATCTGCCTTCTCGCATTGCCGGCCCAGGAGGGATACACTTTTTGGGGAGTGGGTCATGATAGAGTGGTATCAAAGGGAGGTTGAGGGATAGGGTAGAGTTTGGATTTAGGAACAGGTGAGGTTGCATGGGTTGGTAGGGAAACAGTGTCATTCATGTCTAACAAGTGAGGTAAACATTAGAGACCGGCTGAGACATGGGCGTTTAGGGCCCCCTATGATCTGATGTATGAACCTTTAAGTTTACAATGGCTACTAAACAAGGTGATACTAGTTGCAGGGTAGAGACCTAGGAAAGGATCATGCATCATTATTCTTTATGCCTATGTTTGAATGGGTAGACCTTGGGATAGGTTAACCTAAAATGAATAAAAGAAAAAAATCAATTAATTAATGTTGAGTCTTCCATATTCTAGGTTTATGAACTCTAACTGTTGTTATTTTACAGGCATGGCTCTAGGTCGACGTCCTCATCAGGTTTGCGTAGAAAATTTCCAGCAGGCTGTTCCAGCAGATTGTCGCAAGGTAGAGGTTGACGACGATGACACTTGGAGGAAGAAACTCCGAGAGTTTCAGCGCCAGAGTCTGCATAATTACGAGGGCTCTGTTTCAGATGCAGTCACGGAAGGCTGGTTAGAAGAGGTTGATATTGGCTTCATTTCGATTCATGCTCAGAAGGAGCACTAGGTTTCCTTTGTTGTGATGATACTTCATGGAGCAACAAGGAAGTGGTGGTTCTTGTTCCTCGGGGATTGTGAGGAGTCAGTGATCTCATGGGAGGAGTTCTGAGACAGGTTTAGAGTCGAGTTTCTTTCTTCGACTGTGAAGGAATCCAGTCACCAGGAGCTTCTTAACCTTCAACGGGGGAACTTCGGTGTTCAAGAGTTTGGAATTCGTTTCAGGAACCTTTTATGATATTCTTTAGACCTACTGCCATATGAGGAGGCCAGGGCGAGGCATTTTGAGGAGTCTTTGTGTCCAGAGATCCAGCGCCAGGTCACCCCATTTATGCTAAAAATATATCTTGAGGTACTGGAAAGGACGGAGGTTGTTGAGAGTGATTTTTCTAGGATTGGATCATCATGATAGGGGAATCGACATGATTCCTCACTAAGCAGATCTATGGTCCGAGGTTCTCGGTTTTTAGGGCAGAAGAGTTTTCGTTCAGCCGGGGATAGGTCCCAGCCCTTCACATCTCGTTTCTCCAGAGGCAGCAACTCTCGGGCCTATGCCAAGGGATCATGAGCTTGTTTTTCTTGTGGTGGTCATGGTCATTAGCAAAAAGAGTGCCCGACCTTTCAGAGTGGTCATCGTGCACTAGGTGCTATGCTCCAGGTTCCTCCGTTGAGGCAGTTCCAGCCGAGGCAACAGCAACCAGTTGCACCAGATTTAGATCAGCAGAGGGTATATGGTGAAGGCATACGACAGCCCCATGATTCTCCCCATCCTCAGAGAGTTGAGCGTGTCCATGGTGGTGGTTTTCATCCAGGTCAAAGAGGCCATGGAGGAGGTTGTGGTCAGCTTCATGCTCTAGCGTTTCCAGATCTAGGCGAGCTAGACATCGTTCGAGGTACCCTTTTCTTGTTTTATACCTTGGTGTATGCCTTGTTTGATTCAGGAGTGACACACTTCTTCATATCACCTACCCTTTTCCATGCTTTGGGACTTGTGGTATAGAGGCTTCCAGTGCCCTTGGCGTTGACTATGCCAGTTAGAGGTCGAGCTGACTTGTTTGAAGTATGTAGAGACTGTGAGCTAGTGTTGGGGAAACACTTCTCTTGGGGAGATTTCCTATATTTACGAATACAACCATATGATGTTATCCTTAGCATGTATTGGTTGTATTCGATGCATGCTATTGTGGATTGCTTAAAAAAAGGTCGTCTTCATTGGTGCGGATGGAGAGCAAGTGGTGTTTGTTGGTGAGAGAGATCCTCAGATGGGTCATAGACGCGTTCCATCCTTATCATCCATGATGGCTGAAATGATGCTGAGTTCTTCAGAGGTTCGACATTTGGCGTTTCCTAGGGTCATAGAGGAGTACCCTGATGTCTTTACAGAAGAGGTTTTAGCATTACCCCCTCGATGAGAGATCGAGTTTGGGATCGAGCTACAGCCAGGAGTGTCTCCTATCTCTATGTCTCCATATAGTATGGACCCTTCTGAGTTACGAGAGCTACGTATACAGCTTGATGGTCTATTGCAGTGCGGTTTTGTTCGGCCAAGTGTGTCACCATGGGGTGCACCAGTTTAGTTTGTGAAGAAGGACGACGGAAGTATGCAGTTGTGTGTCGATTATCGTCGCTTAAACAAAGTGACAATAAAGAATCGATATCCTCTTCCATGAATTGATGATTTATTCTATCAACTGAAGGGTGAAAGTTGGTTATCAAAGATCGACTTGCGGTCAGGATATCATCAGATGCGTGTGAAGGATGAGGATATCCCGAAGACTACTTTCTTTTGTTGTCATGGGCATTATGAGTTCATTGTAATGTTGTTTGTCATGAAGAATGCTCCAGCTATATTCATGGGGTTGATGAATGCTGTGTTCCGTGAGTTTCTGGACAAGTTCGTGGTAGTTTTCATCGACGACATCCTTGAGTATTCCACATCTGAAGAGGAGCATGCAGAGCATCTACGAGCTGTTTTGGGAGTTCTTCGCCAACATCAGCTATTCGGGAAGTTGTCAAAGTGTGAGTTTTGGGATCAAGAAGTCTGTTTCTTGGGGAATGTTGTATCCCAATAGGGAGTAGTTGAGGATCCATCTAAGATAGAAGCAGTTGTGTCTTGGGCAGCCCCCAAGAAACTGTCATAGGTGTGAAGTTTCCTTGATCTCGCAGGCTACTATAGGAGGTTCGTAGCCAATTTCTCATGAGTTTCGACTCCTCTAACAGCTTTTACTAGGAAGGATCAGGCATTCATATGGATTGATCAGTGTCAGGAAGCATTCGAGTATCTAAAGGAGAAGTTAGTAAGTGCTCCAGTCCTTTGTCTTCCAGCTGAGGGAGTCCAGTTTGATGTTTTCTGCGATGCTTCACATCTGGGGTTAGTTTGTGTTCTCATGCAGTAGTGTTCAGTTGTTTCTTATGGGTCTCGGTAGTTGCATCCCCTTGAATGCAACTATGCCACCCATGATCTTGAGTTGGCAGCCATGGTGTTTGATCTAAAGTTGTGGAGACAGTACCTCATTGGTGAGCGCTCTGTGGTTTTCACTGATCATAAGAGTTTGAGGTATGTGTTATCCCAATGTGACTTTAACTTATAACAGCATCGTTGGATGGAGTTCTTATAGGAATATGACTTCGAAATATCATATACACCTGTAAAAGGGAATGTTGTAGCTGATGCGCTGAGCCGAAAGTCACGTAGTGATGCTGTGCATGAATCCGGTGATTCATGGAGAGTAATGGAAGAACTGTCAGCATTGCATCTTGATATGGAAGAATTTGGGGGTAGAGGTTGTCTTTTTCAGATGATGGTATAGTCATCCCGGATGAAAAAGGTGGAAGAGTCCCAGTTGGGAGATCTATAGGTGGAGGTTTGGAGATACCGAGTTGTTTATGGTGAGGCCCCTGATGGTTGGTCGGAGGATGAACAACGCTGAGTGTTGTATCATGGAAGTCTTTTTGTTCCCTTAACTATGCACAAGATGGTTCTCCGATAGTTCCATAGTTCTCCCTTAGAAGTACATCCTAGCATGAAAAAGATGTACAGATCCTTGAGGAGTCAGTTTTGGTGGCCTGGGCTGAAGCATGCGGTTGTAGAGTTTGTGTCTTGATGTTTAGTCTGCCAGAAGGTGAAGGCCAAACACCATGTTCCAGGTGGTCTTCTCCGGCCATTAGAGATTCCTCAGTGGAAGTGGGAGGACATCTCAATGGACTTTTTTACTGGTTTAACTCGAGATCTGGGAGGACATGATGCTATTTGGGTGGTAGTGGATCGTTTAACAAAATCGACCCACTTCATAGCAATCAAGGAGTCAAGCTCAGTGGAAGTTTTGTCAAGGCAGTATCTAGAGGAGGTGATGAGACTTCATGGAGTCCCTAGGATGATCATTTATAATCGAGATCCTCGTTTTACCTCTAGGGTGTGGATAGGTATCCCACATGCTTTTGGTTCTCAACTATGCCTTAGCACTAATTTTCATCCTCAAATGGATGGTCAGACAGAGCAAACCATCCAGACTCTTGAAGACGTGTTACGCTCTTGTGTTCTTGATTTTGGAGGCTCATGGATAAGGCACTTACCCTTAGTGGAGTTCGCTTAAAACAATAGTTTTAACTCATCCATTGGTATGGCACCTTTTGAATCCTTGTATGGTCGACCATGCCATTCTCTGTTGTGTTGGACTAGGGTCAGAGAGTCAGCAATTCTTGGACTGGAACTAGTGCAGAATACAACAGAGATGGTTCAGGTGATTCGTGAGAGGATGAAGATAGCGCAAGATCATTAGAAATCATATGTTTATCAAAGTAGAAGGCCCTTAGAGTTTAATGTTGAGGATAATGTGTTTCTGAAGGTGACTCCCCATTGTGGGAAGCGAAGGTTTGGTCGTGTAAGTAAGATTTCTCCATGGTTTGTTGGGACTTTCGAGGTGTTATCTCATGTTGGAGATGTGGCGTATCAAGTATCACTTCCACACAGATGAGTCGGATACATGATGTTTTCCATGTATCACAGCTCTGTCGCTATCTTCATGATGACTCTCACATCATCAATTGGGGAGAGATCGATGTTGATGATGATGCAAACTTTGAGGAGAGACCTGTGGATATCCAAGACTGCAAGGAGAAGGTGTTGCATGGGCGTTTTATCCCTTTAGTTCGTGTCTTGTGGCAACACGGTGGCATGGAGGAGAGTACCTGGGAATGTAAGTCACAGATACGTGCTTAGTACCCAGAGTTGTTTGATGTTAACTCTTTTCATATGATGATGTTCCCTTTGTGGTTATACCTTTCATGTTTTATTTATGAATTTCTTTTGTTGCTTTTCTGGCTTGCTCTCTTTTGAGAGGTATCTCGATGGGTGGTTGTTCAGACCCCATTTCTTTTTTTTTGTCTCTTTAGGTTGGTTTTGAATTCTCGGGGATGATAATGTTTTGAGAGGTATCTGATGTAATGGAACAGACCTATCTGGTCCATTACTTTGTGAAAATGTGGTGTTTGAGGTGTTTCGGGAGGTCAAGGTGACATATCCCCAACACTTTTCCAAATTTCCAATTATGTGAACAGTTCCATCGGTGAACAGTTATATCGGTAACCTATAATGGTAGGTGAATAGTATTCTATCAGTGAGGTTCAATGAACAGTGTTCTATCAGTGAGGATTTACTAAACAGTATTCAATCAGTGAGGTTCAGTGAACAATGTTCTATCAGCGAGGATTTAGTGAACAATGTTCTATCAATGAGGATTTAGTGAACACTGTTCTATCAGTGAGGATTTAGTGAATAGTGTTCTATCAGTGAGGATTCAGTGAACAGTGTTCTATCAGTGAGGAATTAGTAAACAGTGTTCTATCAGTGAGGATTCAGTGAACAGTGTTCTATCAGTGAGGTTTAGTGAACAATGTTCTATCAGTGAGGATTCAGTGAACAGTGTTCTAGCAGTGAGGATTTAGTGAACAGTATTCTACTAGTGAGGTTCTAATAGTGGACTTCTAACAGTAGACTTCTAACAGCGGACTTCTAATAGAGGACTTCTAATAGCGTACTTCTAACAGCGGACTTCTAACAACGGAATTCTAACAACGGAATTCTAACAGCGGACTTCTAATAGTGGACTTCTAATAGCGGACTTCTAACAGCAGACTTCTAAAAGAGGACTTCTAACAACGGACTTCTAATGGGGTACTTCTAATAGCAGAATTCTAACAGCAGACTTCTAACAGAGGACTTTTATGAGCGGACTTCTAACAGCAGACTTCTAACAGCGGACTTCTAACAGTGGACTTCTAACAGCGGACTTCTAACAGCGGACTTCTAACAATGGACTTCTAACAGCGTACTTCTAACAGGGGACTTCTAATAGGGGAATTCTAATTGGGGACTTCTAATAGCGGACTTCTAACAGTGGACTTCTAACAGTAGACTTCTAACAGCGGACTTCTAACAGCAGACTTCTAACAGTGGACTTTGAACAGTGTTTCCAGTTTCCTTCAGTTTCACCCCTTTGATGTTTCCTTTGACATGAAATACATTAAAAGCCTTATTTTAAGGACTCTTAAGGCTGATTAAAAGACTATGAATCCTATATTAATTATTCCTATGGCTCGGGATGTTTTTACTTGGTCAAACCGCGTGGGTTAATGCGATTCTCTTTTAATAGGGAATTAAGCGTATCTTAAATTGTCGCCCCATTAAATCTTCAAAAGGGACAAGATATCATCCTCCCTTGTTCTTACTCTTTGTTCTTGGCTATGATATTCTAGAACCTTTCAATCCTTCCCATAGGATTTGAAAAATCAAACATTACTCCTCGGATTGGTTCCGCTCTCTTTTGATGCAACCGAGCTATATCGGTCAATCTTCGATATACGGTATGTTTTATAGTTGTTCTTTTGGGGTTCATCTTCTCATGTTTCTCCTTTCCATATTATATAATGTAATATATTTTCTTCTAATAGGTTTTTTCTTGGGTTTTGGTTGGTGTGGTCATATCGTGGCATCCTCGGGTGGATACAGTTAACCCACGGGGATGGAGATGCTGGAATTTAATGGTGATGTTGTAACTTTTAAAGGAACAGTTGATTTTTAATGTGATACCAATGAAGTTTAATGTAGTATTTTTCTTGGTTAATTAATGTTTGAATAATTAATTCACATAAAGATGAATTGATGAAAAAGGGAACAAAGTGACCTAATGAAGTTCTTTAATTGGTTGTGTGCTTATAGGATACCTAGTCTTAGAAGTAGAATCTCAGAGTCTGAGAGACATTAGCTTCAGTTGTGTCTAAGACTAGGTAATGCCCATAGTGTGGTTGTGAGATATAATATATTCTGTAATTTTTGTGTTTCTATATGCTACTCCACCCTGTCATTAAGGGAAACTGACACCCTGGGGAATCTGAGCTCTTGGGGGTGTTTTCCCCAACATTTTGGTGGGAGGATGGATGGATGACTACCTCCTTTGGCCCCTCTCTTTTATCTTGGTAGTTACTTGTGATGGCAGGCACATTGGTTAGTTTTCCCCATATATGTGTGTAGAGGGTTGTAATGGATTTTGGTTGTTCACACACATATATTCTAGATGTAGTTTTCTATGGAGTACTATATGTGTAACATGTATAGGTTGTGATGGCTTTAGGATCCTTACTCGCTGTATGGGTTGTGATGGCTTGAGGTATAATACCTGACGTATGATACACGTTATGCAAGCTATGGAGGCTCCCAGAAATTACCTGGTTACTTTGGTGTGTGGACATGGTGGTTTTCTTACATGAGGTGCATATTGTGGTGCTTCGTCCAAGTGTCTGCGGGCAAGCCTTTTTGGAGAGAGATGCTCAGGATGTGCGACGTTGGGGAAAAGAGGAAAACCAGTGGGGAAGTAGTAGCAGGGTACCCATGATATTCTTTATTATATGAAATATTCTTGTATTCATCACTTAGTGAGAGTAGAGATGGTGAGGTTGGAACTTATTATACATGTTTAGGTGACGAGTTAGTTTCACTTGTTGTTCACTGTTCTTTAGCATGATTTCTTTACTTTGCACGAGATTCTTCGGGGAGGATCATACTGAGTATACTTTTATACTCACCCTGTGTATATATAAACTGTTTTTCAGGTCACTTAGAGAAGGTTGGAGATCAAGCTGGTTTCTACTATCTTGGGGTTGCAGGAGCTGTTCGGGCTTGTGGTTGATGTTATTTATACTTTCTTTTGGGTACTTGCAGTTTTTCTCCCTTTAAATAGTAGTACTTTTTCATGGCATTTCATATGTGTACTTGGGTTTTCATTTATATTGCAGTCTGAGTTGGAGTTGATTGGTGTCTATCTTATCTCTCTATTCTGCATGTGTTCTCTTAGAGGGTAATGCCTCCCATTTTGTGTGTTACTATACCCTCAGTGCTAGTCGCTAACCCGGGGCCTACTGGAGGTGGGACTCGGGGTTCATTATCTCCCTTCTCATATTGCTAGCCTAGGAGGGGTACGATTTGTGGGGAGGGGGTCATGACATTCCATGTTCTAGGTATTCTATCTCATCTATACCCCTTTGGATCAGATGGTAATTATAGAATCCCATCCCAAAATCCACTTAAAATGGTGCCTTGAGTTGGGACATTGGGACTCAAGCATGCCTTCCCAAATACTAGAAAAATATACCCTTTGGATCAATATAAAATATAGTGAAATAAATAATTAATAAGGGTAGAGAAATATATTCATAACTATAAATCAATAATTAATGAATAAATGATCATGCATGAACATGCTCTGAAAAAATATACAGGAAGGTATACACAGTACATAACAAGACTAGAAAAGGAAATAAATAAATAAAAGACACAATATCTATCTTCAATAGAATCAAGAGAACATTATTTATCCTCTTCTCCTATACTTTATCTTAGTGAATAAGGATAATAGTAATCAATTTCAATCTAGGAACCTAATCCTACAAACTTGAGATCTATTTGGGTACCCTAGTGAAATGGAGGCCCAAACAGGGTGTGAGATATACTCAGTAGTCCACTACCAATGCTTTCAAATGCATAATCCATTTTTTAAGTATAAAATAAAGCAGTGTGCAGGTATATCAAAAGTAAGGTAGTGTTGTAATAATTAAATTTAAAAAAGTTGGGCTAAGGTTCCACGAGGACACCAAGATGATTATACTTATTTCGGCATAAGTCAAGCTATCCCTAAATATGTCATCCTGTATATTAATATTTGTTTGTGTGTAAGTGTATATTTATATATATATACTATATAAATACAAGAATATATAGCCATATATATAAATACATCATACTATGCAATACCCGAGGTGTAACTCGGGTGTTCTTATATAATCATAAGAGGTTCATACTCTATAAGGGACATCATTCCCATAATATATCAATGAATGAACAAGTAAATATCATACAAAAGTCTCGAGGGAAAATCAATAATGATAAAAATTGGTTCTTATAATAGATAGGTCATAATCCCAATCATCTAAATGGGATACAAAATTCATGTCTTCCATCCTGGTCATGTATGTGACTTTCATGATCAACATCCTAATCGAAGGGGAATGAGATGTTATTCCCAACAATCCATGTGATGTGTGTAACGACCCAAACTTTCATTAATGTAAATCCCTCTTGATATAATTAAATGTCTCTTTATGTAAAATGTTTATATAAAATGTCAACTTTTTTGGTTTTATGTTAAGAATTGTGACTGTTACTAATATAGTCATTGAACAGTGATCACGTTATTTGTATAAATATAGGGCTTTAACAAATCCAATTTACTCAGACAAAACAAGAGATGACCACATCCAATAGACATTCCCCATACGAAGCCCATTTTTAAGAGCTCAGAAGCAGGTGGAATCACTGGGCTTTGCTCTTGACCAAGCTCAAGCTGATCTTGAACATGTTAAGATCAAGAGGGACCGCCTACGATAGAAGTGGAAGTTGATAGAGATTACCACCCAAGCATTGTTATCCGAGCCACCCAAAGAGTTTGTCACAATCATACACCTTACTCTTCAGTCTTATGTAGGTGTTATAAGGGGTTATGTAACATGACCTTATCACAATGGTTATGTACATTATTTTTTGTATATAATAATGAATATACTTTCATTTTATTATTGTTACCTTG
Organism: Viscum album; assembly: GCA_963277665.1. Taxonomy (NCBI): domain Eukaryota; kingdom Viridiplantae; phylum Streptophyta; class Magnoliopsida; order Santalales; family Viscaceae; genus Viscum; species Viscum album. The sequence goes on from OY728141.1 coordinate 1,601,040,123, forward strand.
TAAATTGTTTTTAAATCTAAAATAGTATTTTTAGTTAAAGTTCAACTAAGAAATATATTTTGATGAATTAATGGATTTTTTAATTAAATAATATTTTAATAAAATATTATTATTATTATTTAATTAATTTTTATTAAATATAAATGATCGTATATTTTTATGAAGGCAATTGTAATTTTTATTAAGCTTTGAAAGCCTTTTTTGTCAAAACCCAAGAATTTTCGATAAATGTCAGTTTTTATTTGAAAAATGAAAATTAACATATTTAAAAAATTATTCAGATAAAATGAATATTATTTCTGTAATAAGTACATTGAAATTATCCAATGGTGAATTTTACATAATTTTCTGAGACAATCGAATTTTTGGATAAAAATTAAATACCGTTTAAATATATAATGTGTTTTATGACATCATAATGACCCAATAGTGATGTAATAAAATACTATAAACATTATGTTATACCAATATATGTTTTAGAATTAAAATAATGTGATTTTATATTTGTTTGATTTATTTTACAAAGCTTTAGTGGACCCTCCAAGACTTATTAAACATTTTGTCTTTTTAAATTGTTTTCCTTGGGAGTGTGACTCACCTCCACATAAGTAACCCCATTATTTTAAGAAGTTCAGACTTTAGCCTTATAAAATATTTTTTTCCACTTCCCTTTTCCAAAAACCATGGGAGAAAACCATGGTCTGGTTTGTGGTTTGGATTAGTTTAATGTGAGGTGTCCCAAACCTAAATAATAAATAATTCCCTCACCTTTCCTATATAAACCCACCCAAGCTCTCACTTCCTCCTCACTCAAAGCCTTTGGAGTTCGTCCAACCTCTTCTATTCTCTCTCTATAATCTTCACAAGGTTCCCTAAGCTCCCAAGAATCCTCTCTCAAGCCTCTCTCAAGCCTTTGGAAGTACACTTCCAAGTAAAGGTTTTTCTTCCTTTCTCATTTTTGTCTAATATTCTTTAAATTGTTATGCCCTTTTAATTTCAATTATAAATGTTGGGGTATGGTTTCACACCTCCCCTGTAATTCCCTCTTTATGTTTTAATGATTGTATACCCCTTTATCTCTCATTAAATTCCTCCCATGTACACCCGTTACTATACCAAAATTCCGAAAGAAATTTATCTCTCCTCATTTACATTTAAGCAATTATTTTGTATCATGAATCTAAATTCCATTACATTTGTTGGGAAATGTATCTATATGACCCCCTTACTTTACATGTCATGTAAATATGATGAGACACCCATTTCTCTCTCATCAACCATTTTTATGAGTTCTTATGTCACACTGTTATGCTGCCGAAATTGCACTGCACTTTTCCAAGCCAAAGTCATTGTGTAGTGAATACCATGCCCATTTCTCTATCAAGGGTATTCACCTTAATTTACATTTACTTATTGTTTAAAGAGTTTCATGTATTTATTCCACATTCTTTTATTGTGGAATAAAATATTATGTTTAATGATTCAATGTTTTATGATCCATGTGGCACACTAATCCATGAAATGAAATGTTTAAGAAGGGTGTGCCCTTATAGCGCTCCAATGCATTGGGTAAAGTATAGAATCATGATACGTTATAGAAAATTGGTGTTGAATCATGATAATTCAAGTGCAACAAGGTTTTAATCATGCTTCATGTGCAATGAGGGTTTAATCATGCTCTATGTTCAATGAACCTTGGGTCATACTAATTCCATGTTAAGTGTTGTTGCCACATTTCCATGTTATGATTATCATGCTTTATCATGCCTTTATGTTTATTCTTATCTTGTGCTCTATTGATATTCCTATTGTCTAACATGTATTGTATTCCTCATTTTATTCCATGATTATTCCCTTACTGGGCTTCATAGCTCACCCTTTTCTTATGCATGTCCTCAGGTTATCCCATGCAATCCTAAGTACGAGGGAATGTAGTGGTCATGTAAAGGAAGTTTTCAATAAAGATGTTGTATTTCATGTTTTAAGTTGTTATTTAATCATCCTAATCCCCAAAGACACTATACCTAGTGATCTTCTATGTTGTATCAAGTGAAGTTTATTTAATAAATTATGTTTTATTATGTAATAAAAAGCAGGGTTGTCATAGTTGGTATCAGAGGATAGGTTTAGTTATTTTTGGGATTAGGATTAGAAAACCCTAGTAAAGACTTAGAGACAAGACTAAGTATAATAAAAACATCCCTAAGTTTTGTTTAGTGTTGAATAAGTGGTTTATTAAGAAAATAAATCCATGTCTGGATACGAGCAGGTAGAGGCGGCTTTGGCACATATGTATCCTAGGGGTAAAACCTGAAAACACCACTTTGAGCTAGAATCAAACGGGAACTAGTGCACAACAACAGGCCTTGCTTCACTCTTGGTCATGACACTCCTAGGGGATATGCTTTGGTAAATTCACAATCTTATTATGAACCATTATTAAGGGACTAAATAAAATGCCCTAATAATATATGTTAGAAAGTAGATCATGGATAACATAGACTGAATCCAATAGATTCATATGTTAAGGAAATAAAAGTTATTTATAATTCATTAGTTTTTTCTTTGTATTAACCTTTATGTGTTACCCCAAACTTTCCTTTTATTCCATCCAATGGCCGGTAATAGGAGGACTCGGGCTAACAACCGATGTGAAGATCAATGTGATGATTGTACTGATGAGATGTCCAATATAATGGGAGTAGGAATCGCGAACTTTGTCACACTTCTCTCTTAGATAACTCAAGATTTGAATATAAAAATGGGTCAAGAGGAATGTTCAACCCCCCCCCCTAATAAATAACAATTTTCTATCGAGAGCTTCATGAGACAAAGGCCTTCTACTTTTAATGGATCATATGATCCCTCAATCACTGAACAATGGATCAACTCCATTGAAAAGATCTTCTCCATCCTTCAATGTTCTGAACAAGAGAAGGTTCTCCTGACTGCTTATCGTATGGAGGGTGAAGCTGATCAATGGTGGATTTTGATAAAAAAATATGAAGCATGAGGAGGAGATCAAGGTACTGGAATGGAAGGATTTCTAGAAGATGTTTTCTGATAAATATTTTCCGCGCACCCTCCGTCTTAAGATGGAAAGGGACTTCCTTTCCCTCAAGCAAAAAGATTACAAATCTTTTGGAGTGTATGAGGAAAACTTCACAAGGCTTGCATGATAAGCTTCCGGCTTTTTCATTACCCCCAAATGCAAGGTTGACTGCTTCTTTGGTGGGCTGAAACCTAGCCTGCGGAAAGCACTGGCGATCCGTGACTTCGACAGCTATGAGGAAATTGTCCTATGTGCCCTCAAGGTTGAAATGGAGATTAGAGAATCTCAGGGGTATCATGGGGATAATAAGCGTAAGGTGGACTTCAATGCTGGTAGTCTGATGGATAAATCCAACGGTGCTAAGAAGATCTAGCACCCCACTTTCCAAAGGTGCAGAAAGAAGCACCTCGGAAATTGCCTGAAGAGGATGAGGAAATGCTTTAGGTGTGGAATAGAAGGGCACCTGGCTATTAACTGTTGACAAGAAAGACCCGCGGATGTGACAGAGGAGAGTAATGATATGTTTGAACCTCAACATGTGGTTCATTGCTACAACTACAAAGAACCAGGGCATCTTGCAAATCAGTTCCCTAAGCTAAGGGTTTTTGGAGGCAACCAACAACCTCCAAGGCAGCAAGGGAGAGCTTTTGACATCACTACTGCCGAAGTGAACCCAGAAAACGAAGTGGTGATAGGTATTCTAGTTATTCATTCAAGAATATTGAACGTTATTTTTTATTCTAGTTCTACACATTCTTTTATATCTTGAAAGTTTAGTTAAACAATCTCAGCACCACCACAACTCATGGAAGTGAAAATGTCGGTGAGTATGGAAAATGGGGAAATCATTGCATCCCTTGAATATAAATCCTTCCCTATCATAATCTATGGATTAAACTTCTCAGAGAACCATATCATAGTCCCTCTGGTGGAATTTGATGCAATTCTTGGAATGGATTGTCTTTCCTTATTTAGAGCCAACATAAATTGTCGTGAGAGGTAAATCACTCTCCATGTAGAGAATCGACCCCTGATTCTTTATAAGTGAAAGGAGTAAGATGAATATTCTTTAGCTCCATCATCTCAAGCATGGATATTACTGCCCTATGAGCACGCGTATCTGGATCAGATGATTGAGTCTAAGGAGGCAACCATCCTAGAAGACGTGCCTATTATGAGGGAATTTGTTGAAGTGTTTCTTGAGTAATTTCCTGGTCTTCCTCCTAGAAGAAATGTTGAATTCTCAATTGATCTTATAGCTAGGGCATTACCAATATCCAAGACTCCATATAGAATGGATGTTGTGGAGCTTGAGGAGCTGAATAAATAACTTCAGGAGAATCTAGATAAAGGGTTTATACGCCCAAGTGCTTCACCATAGGGTGCACCAGTCCTCTTCGTCAAAAAAAGGATGGGACAATGCGCCTTTGCATCGATTATCGTGAACTCAACAAAATCATGATAAAGAACAAGTATCCTCTCCCATGAATTGATGACTTTTTCGATCAACTACGTAGAGAAAAATACTTTTCCAATGTGGATTTGCGGTCGGGATGTAATCAAGTAAGGGTGAAGAAGGAAGATATCCCCAAGACTGCTTTTCGTACATGATAAGGGCACTATGAATTCATAGTAATGCCTTTCAGACTCACTAATGCTACAAAAATCTTCATGGACTTGATGAATAGAGTCTTTAGAGATTACCATGATAAATTTGTGGTAGTCTTTATAGATGATATTCTAATATACTCCAAAACCAAGGAGGATCATGAGGAGCATCTAAGAACTGTACTAGAGACCTTGCGGAAGGAGAAGTTCTATGAAAAGTACAGCAAGTGTGAGTTCTGGTTGAAGGAGGTCTCATTCTTGGTCCATATCATCACAAGCAATGGGATATCTATGGATCCTTCCAAAACAGATGCAATTGAGGGATGGATGAGGCCAACATCGGTAATATATATCCATAGATTCTTGGGGTTAGCTGGATAGTATCGATGATTTTTGAGACATTTCTCATGATTTTCCAACCCTCTTACCAAGATAACTTAGAAGGGGTAAAGTTTTCTTGGAGTGACGAATGCAAAGAAAGCTTCAAGGATTTGAAAATGAGGCTTATCACTACACTCGTGATCACTATACCCACAAGTGGAGAACTTTTTGTGGTATTCAGTGATTCTTCGAAGAAGGTCCTGGGATGTGTGTTGATGCAAAATGACAAATTCATTGCCTATGATTCAAGTAAATTGAAAGTTCATGAACATAACTATCCAACACATGACCTCGAGTTGTATGTAGTGATCTTCTCTTTGAAAATTTAGCGGCGTTATCTCTTTGAAGAGAAGTGTGAAATATATACGGACCACAAAAGCCTCAAGTATATATTCACATAGAAAGAGTTGAACATGCACCAATGAAGATGGTTAGAGATAATCAAAGACTATGACTGCTCAATCCATTACCACCCTAGGAAAGCGAACAAGGTGGCGGATACCCTAAGTAGAAAGGACTCAGTGATTCTATCATTGATGAGAATTTAAAAGGATCCAATCTTCTTAGATTTTATGAATATGGACATGGGAATCATAAACAAGGGAACATCATCAATCCTTTCACAAATGATTGCTCAACTGTCACTTTTGGAAAGGTTAAAGGATGCTCAAAAGGATGATGTGGGAATTCAGGAAAAAGTGGAAGCTATCGGAAAAGGGAAATCCTTGGATTTTAATGTTAATGAAGAAGGAGTTGTGAGATTTGGGAAAATACTATGTGTTCCATCAAGTCCGGAGCTGAAGAAGGAACTTTTGGATAATGCACGTAGTTCAAATTTTTCTATTCACCCAGGAAACACAAAGACGTATCGAGATCTCCGAGAGAATTATTGGTGGGATAATATGAATAAGGAGATCACTGAATATACATCAAAGTGCCAAGTGTGTCAGCAAGTGAAGGCAGAGAGGCAGAAGTCTAAGGGGATGATGAAACCATTGCCAATACCAGAATGGAAATGGGAGAACATCACCATGGACTTTGTCACCAGACTTCTGAAGACATCCAAGGGAAACAATGCAATCTGGGTTGTTGTGGATCATCTTAAAAAGGTTGCACACTTCATTGCTATTCTGGAGGATTTCTCATTGGATCAACTGGAATGGATATATATCAGGGAAGTGGTAAGGCTTCATGGATTACCACTATCTATTGTGTCCGATCGAGATCCAAGATTCACCTCTAAGTTTTGGAAGAGTCTTCAACATGCTCTGAATACTGAACTGAACTTCAGTACGGCCTATCATCATCAAACTGATGGCCAATCTGAGAGGACTATCCAAACACTTGAGGACATGTTGAGAGCATACTCAATGGACTTTAAAGGGGGATGGGATCAACATCTTCCTCTAGTTGAGTTCTCTTATAATAACAGTTTCCACTTGAGCATCCAAATGGCACCATATGAATCCATTTATGGGAAAAGGTGTAGAACACCGGCATGTTGGGATGAGGTCTATGAGCGTAAGCTTCTTGGACCAGAAATGGTCGAAGAAATGGTAGAGAAGTTGAAAACCATTCAGAAGCATATCAAGGAAGCCCAGAGTTGACAGAAGAGTTATGCAGATAACCGTCAATTTAAATTTGGAGACATGGTATTTCTATGCATATCCATGTGGAATAAGGTCATGAGGTTTGTAAAGAAAGGGAAGTTAAGTCCAAGGTACATTGGCCCCTTTGAGATTCTTGATCGTGTTGGGGTTGTGGCCTATCGACTAGCACTTCCACCTACCATGGACAAAGTACATGATGTCTTTCATGTATCCCTATTAAGGAGGTACATACCAGACCCTTCACATGTACTCTCTTCATAGGTGGTACAGTTAGAGGTTGATCTTTCTTATGAGGAGCAACCAGTGAAGATCTTGGATTGTAGAGAAAAAGTTATACGAAATAAGACAATTCCCCTCGTCAAGGTGTTGTGGTGAAACCACAAGTTTGAAGAAGTGACGTGGGAATTGGAGGAAATGATGAAGCAGAGTTACCCAAATCTGTTTTAGTGTGGGAAAAGGAAATTTCGAGGGAGAAATTTCTTAAGGGGGGAAGATTGTAACGACCCAAACATTCATTAATGGAAATACCTCTTGATCTAATTAAATGTATCTTTATGTAAAATGTTTATATAAAATGTAAAATAATTTGTTTTTATGTTAAGAATTGTGACCATTGCTTATATAGTTGTTGAACAGTGATCACATGATTAGTATAAATATAGGGCTTTAACAAATCCAATTTACTCAGACAAAGGAAGTGATGGCCTCATCCAGTAGGCATGCCCCATACGAAGCCCATTTGTCAAAGCTCAAAAAGGAGGTGGCATCATTGGGATTCTCTCTTGACCAAGCTCAAGACAATCTTGAATATGTTATGCTCAAGAAGGACCTCCTATGAGAGAAGTGGAAGTTGATAGATATTACCACCAGAGCAATATTATCCGAGCCACCCCAAGAGTTTGTCACCATCGCACACCTTACTCTTAGGTCTTATGCGGGTTTTATAAGGGGTTATGTAACAAGACCTTATCACAATGGTTATGTACATTATTTTTTTTATATAATAATGAATATACTTTCATTTTATTATTGTTACCTTGTAAATAGTTTTTAAATCTCAAATAGTATTTTTAGTTAAAGTTCAACTAAGAAATCTATATTGATGAATTAATGGATTTTTTAATTAAATAATATTTTAATAAAATATTATTATTATTATTAAATTAATTTTTATTAAATATAAATGATCTTATAATTTTATGAAGGCAATTGTAATTTTTATTAAGGTTTGAGAGCCTTTTTTGTCAAAACTCATGAATTTTCGATAAATGTCAGTTTTTATTTTAAAATTGAAAATTAACATATTTATATAAATTGAATATTATTTCTAGAATCAGGATGTCGAAATTATCCAACGGTGATTTTTTCATAATTTTCTGAGATAGTCAAATTTTTGGGTAAAAATTAAATACTGTTTAAATATATAATGTGTTTTATGACATCATAATGACCCAATAGTGATGTAATAAAATAAAATAAACATTATTCTCTACCAATATATGTTTTAGAATTAAAATTATGTGATTTTATATTTTTTTGATTTATTTTACAAAGCTTTAGTGGACCATCCAAGACTTATTAAACATTTTGTCTTTTTAAATTGTTTTCCTTGGGAGTGTGACTCACATCCACATAAGCAACCCCATTATTTTAAAAAGTTCTGACTTTGGTCTTATAAAATATTTTTTTCCACTTCCCTTTTCCAAAAACCATGGGTGAAAACCATGGTCTGGTTTGTGGTTTAGATTTGTTTAATGTGAGGTGTCCTAAACCTAAATAATAAAGAATTCCCTCACCTTTCCTATATAAACCCACCCAATCTCCCACTTCCTCCTCACTAAAAGCCTTTTTAGTTCATCCAACCTCTGCCCTCATCTCTCTAGAATTTTCCCAAGGTGCCCCAATCTCCTAAGAAGCCTCTCTCAAGCCTCTATCAAGCCTTTGGAAGCACACTTCCAAGTAAGGGTTTTTCTTCCTTTCTCATTTTTGTCCAATATTCTTTAAATTGTTATGCCCTTTTAATTTAAATTATAAATGTTGGCGTATGGTTTATCACCTCCCCCATACTACCCTATTTATGTTTGAATTATGTTATACCCCTTTCTCTCTCATTAAATTCATCTCATGTACACCCGTTACTATACCGAAATTCCGAAAGGAATTTCTCTCTCCTCATTTACATTCAAGAAATTCTTTTGTATCATGAATATAAATTCCATTACATTTTTTGGGACATGTATATATATGACCCCCTTACTTTCTATGTCATTTAAATATGACGAGACACCCCTTTATCTCTCATCAACCATTTTTATGATTTCTTATGTCACGCCATTATGCTGCCGAAATTGCACCGCACTTTTCCAAGACAAAGTCATTGTGTAGTGAATACCATGACCATTTCTCTATCAAGGGTATTCACCTTTATTCACATTTACTTATTTTTTAAAGAGTTTCATGTATTTATTCCACATTATTTTATCCTGTAATAAAATATTGTGTTGAATGATTCAATGTTTTATGATCCATGTGTCACACTTATGCATGAAATGAAATGTTCAAGAAGGGTATGCCCATATGGCGCTCTAATGGATTGGGAAAAGTATAGTATCATGATACGTCATTTGCAATGTGTGTTTACTCATGATAATTCAAGTTAAATTAGGGTTTACTCATGCTTCATGTGCAATAAGGGTTTACTCATGCTCCATGTGCAATCAGCCTTGGCTCATGCTAATTCCATGTTAAGTGTTGTTTCCATATTTCCATGTAATGATTATCATGATTTATCATGACTTTATGTTTATTCTTCTCTTATTCTCTATTTATATTCCTATTATATAACATGTATTTTATTCCTCATGTTATTCGATGATTATTCCCTTACTGGGCTTTATAGCTCACCCTTTTCTTATGCATATCCTCAGGTTATCCCATGAAATGCTAAGTACGATAGAATGTAGTGGTCATGTAAAAGAAGTTTTTAATAAAGTTGTGGTATTTAATTTTTTAATTTGTTATGTAATGATCCTAATCCACAAATACACTAGACCGCTCGATATTCTATGTTGTATCAGGTGAATTTTATGTAATAAATTATGTTTAATTGTGTAATAAAAATCAGGGTTGTCATAATGTGAGTTTCCATACCCATCATCCTCGAAATGGGGTTTAAATACTTCATGCTAAATAACCCTAACAAGGTCCCTCTAGTAATAATAAAATGAAAGGTACTCCCACATTCCCTCTTATCCCTTATCCTAACATTTTTTTAAATAAGAAATTGTCATTTCTCAAGTTGCAATGGATCCTATTTAGTATAATTCACATTAACATTTTAAAAATAGATCGTAAGACCATCCATTTAATATAATTTTAGTTTATATCACTAGTCCATTATATTTATAAGTAAAAAGGGGTCCATTACATTTAATAATAACTATGTGGTCCCTGGGAAGTAGTCATGAAAATTATACAAATCACTATGAAAATAAATAATCAAGTCACTTTTTATTTATAAGACAACACACCTTAAAAGGTGTTTTTATTAGAGGATGTGATGTTTCCATCAGACAATTCATTTAATTCAATTTAACCATCTTATTCAAGTGGAATAATTTAATACACCAAAGTGGGGGGATTTATAAATCTAGCTAAACATTTTCAGTGGAATATAAGCATAAAAATTTTAGTTAACACACCCTAATGGTAGTTTAGTCATAAGAAAAATATGGTTATTATGTAATATTGTGAACCCACCATAAAGGGGGTGGTTCTGTTTTCTTGGTCATAACCACCAACCATAACAAAGTGGGTTTAAAACAGAATACAAGGTTGTTTAGGTATTTAGTTAGTGGTATTTAATAATTTAGAAGAAACACCCAAAAGGTATGACATGCGGCATAGTGGTGTATCATATAAAAAATATGAATTTAATGGAAAAGCATATATACCACCTACCTCATGCTTAGGGTGGTATACTCTTCTAGTATCGATCTTTGATTCAAGCTGGAATGGGTGAAAAGGGAAGATTAGACAAGCTCCCTAAAAATAGGGTGAATTATCTCACACCAAAATATCACAACAGATGTAAATTGAAACTATAGAAGGATGGTTGAGGAATGAAGAGCTCACTGATATGGTTCCAATGCAACTTATGGTGAGAGAAATGAAGCCTAGATGAGGAAATGGCTTCAAAACCTAGGTGATGATGAAGAGAGATCCCACATGATTCCCCCTGTTGTGCATGAGTGAAGAAAGAAGAAAGAGGAGGTAACAAATAGAGTCAGGGGAAAATGATCATTTCAGCCCTCTTTAATGATCCACATGGTTAGGCCACATAGTTTGGATAACTATGAGCCAACCATGTGGGATTCACTATCCAAACCCACACACTGCATGATTATCTCACATGTTTTGACAAACCATTCTCCTAAAACATGTGTAGCTACTGGTTAAGTGGCACTAAGGGTGTGGGATAGGTGCACAGTTTTGCAAACCAGAAATAGCCCATGTACCGCCTCTTTAATAAACTGAAAACACCTCACATGACCATGAACCTTAACTCACTTAGTTAAATAAAACTGTGTGACACCACTTTCTCCCTTGGTCTAGGATTCACATTTTCTCCTAAAGGGTTGCACGGTTTGTACTAATCGTGTGCCCTATCTGCCTCCCTCAGAAAGAAGGTTTTCAAAGCTCAGAACTCTCAAAACTCACCCAAACCCTTGAGGCACTTTTTTTTCTTAAAACGTGACCAAAGAAACAAATTTACATGCTACAACTTTCGGTATTACATTCTAAGGCCCAGTTTAATATTCATCCTGTCTACCAAATGAAAAGTTCAAAAACTCAAGGAATTTTCAACTCTGTCCAAAATGTGGGATGTTACAATCTACCTACCTTATAACTTCTCCTCCCTAAGAAGACTTAGTGAATATAATAAACAAAACCTATCCTACTAGGGCTGATAATTTCTACTTAAATGGTTGTGTTAGATCTCAAAACTCCCAATGAACCTCCAAGATTCATTTCAAATATACGATACATAAACCATTTAAACTTCATCCAACACTCATAAATGAAGCTGAAATGTCCAGACAGATCTTACTTGAGCCCATATAACCCGATACATTATTTTGAAATCATATCCTAAAGCAGGTATCCTAAGGCTCTCTCCACCTAAATTCTTAACCTTTGAACGGGCAATTATGAGTCACATAACCAAACCATCTGAATTGCCTACTGAAGCATGTTTATAGTATTATAATTATTCTCCCATCATGTTTCTTAAAAATATACTCCTGATTAGGGGTGGGGAAACTACCCTTCATCCTCACGATGGTCTCAATGGTCAACTCTAATTGACCCAGTGGAACTGGTCACTCTGGCTTATGTGGAAAATCCCAGACAACCCTTTCCCGACACCTGCCTAAACCCATGGCGTGCACAAAAAGGTTCCATAAAAAATTTATAACTCCTTTAAAAAGAGCTCTAGTAGAACCATCTATGGATAAATATTTTAAAAAATGCTTGGCTTAGAAGACCAATGCATTTCAATTGATAGATATAAATGCCTTTAAGAGGAGGAATCTCGAGATCACACTGAGCATGTTCACTAAATCTTGTAACTGACTTCCAGTGTAGTCTCCTAAACAAACCATCACTTATTATTTTATCAAATGAAATATGAGTTCTAAGATTATTGTTCAATGAACAGTCCCATATTATCACAACCCTTCTCACAAGAGGGTAATATACCAATTGACTATGATGTAATACACACCATAAGGATTTCTTTAAACCTCTCCTTGAGCACACTTTCGAGGATTCCATCAATAAAAACATAAAAGGACATTTTATTTCTTAATGTAATAGTAAAAATTATGCTCTCTCAGTGTACCTAGGATGAAGTCAAGATAGGGTTCATGATCACATATAAATAAGGAGTACACCATGATTTTATCATCATGGGTGTTCTACTTCTTTTGAGCCACACTCGCATCAAAAATACGCAATAAAATCCTTAGCCTATTCTCAACACTACATCTCCCAATCATGAGTGTCCTAGTTCAAAGATGGGACAACCATCTCACAATGACCCAATTTGATTTCAAAATATCCCTCACCAAGGGAACTGCCTTTAACTACTCAAGATATAGTTCAACATGCCCGAAAGTTCCACCTTTGAAAGACCATCAATCCTCGGATCACACCTATCTAGTCACCAACATTTCACACTTAATAGAGTTGTGCATAAAGGAATGAACTAGAACAATCATATGTAGTGGGTACACATCTTGTAACACCTGATTCAAGACTTTACTCACAAACATGAGAGTCATGCATCAACAGAGTAAAAAATGATTTTTCTACATGGAATGTTGGTAGTGGAATTCACTGGGAGTTCCCTTGGAGATCTTCAAGATTGGTAATCCTACATGTTTAGTGATTTTTCAATGATCACCCACCTCACAGAATCATCTCTGAGGAGAAATCATAATGTGAAACTACTGGTCAACTGATCCAGACACTTGAATAGTCATGTCTATCTAATATAGTCTCAATATTCATCACTATAAGTGCTTCCTAGAATTCAAGGAATCAATGCACCGGTATTAGAAAAATCAAGTGACTCTCACGTATCAATTCTGCAATGAGCATAAAACAGTGTTTGTTTCCCTTAAGTCATTTGAAAACATTAGGATAGCCTCCCATGTAGGTTTCCTAGAACAACTGAATAGTGAAATACAAGGGTTTGTAAAAAGGTAAGGGCATCAAGGTCCCCCACATTTCCCTAATGTTTCTCACATGAGGTCCAAAACTCACTCACAACATCAAAACATGGAACCAAACATGCCTAAAACACTCTCTGAAAATTGGTTGAGATAAAATGAGTAAGGAAGCATCGACCTACAAGGGTTAGATTCTATCAACAAGGGCATAATGACATCACCAGAAAACATTCTCTACCAAGATCTGATCATCACCAAGAATCCAAATAGTGGAGTTCTCATTGAAAGGTCATAACACTAATGCAATGGATAGAGAGATCGTACTCAATGGTTCCCATATGAGAGATTACACCTCAATTTTCAACTCTCCAAAAAACCACGCATCTACCTGAGGGTTCCCTTTCATTATTTGAGAGTCCTACTTAGGGAAACCAGCACCCAAAAGGCACCTCTTATTGAAAAATAGGGAGGAATCATTTAGAAATTATTAAATTTTTTGAGGGCACTACCTTTATAGGGACATCCCCTTACCAAAGCATAAGGCATTGATCCTATAATAAGGTCACACCTAAAGAGGTCACTAGAACATATCGCCTAAACTCTAGGTCTACATAGCCAAGGAAGAAGTCAATTTTTATATGGAAAACGTTCATATTCTCATAATAAGGAAACATAAATGACTGACCCTTACGTGAGGGTTACCTCCATAAACACCTATAATAGGTTTCTCCTTTAAGGAATTTAAATGATGCTCATTATTTTATATTTAAGATACTAACATACAAGGTATTTCAAGTACAAGTTATTAATCACTCTATTTAGATTATACCATGCATCATTTCAGGAAAATTCTCTTATAGTTTTCTTTTAAACCATTTATTTGATTCAAGAGTTTCCACTACTAGGTCAGTTAAAGAAAATGTCAAATTCCAATCTATAGAGGAAAACACTCTTTAGTTTGAAATTGGAATTTTAATTAACATTCATATCATAATAATAAAGCTCAAAATCAAATAATAAGGATATTATTAATTAAGGGAATTATCAAGTAAGATGCCACTGTACGTTTATCTATAACACCATATATGTGGTTTATGAAACTTTAAATAACTATTACATTAGTATAAGAATGTAAAAAACCCCATGGGGTTAGGTAATAAAGAATGAAAATAAAATATGGTGACCTATGCGAGTTCCATTAAACTAATTTGGGGTTTATTTAAATACAACCTTTCAAAAACTTTTTTCTCATATTTCAAACACCCATAATGGGTTTAACCCATAATCATATAATATCAAGACTGACCTACTTGTTTTGAGTCTATTTATCTCATAAGAAACATGACCTAATTGAACAACTTGGGTCCAGTTATTCATTTCAATAATTTATTCATATACGTGTTCATTCCCAAATGACCAATGTAAAATCCTATACAAGGCAGTTATTTTCTATAATAATTCTAATTTATCATATATGTATAAATATCATGGTTTAGTTAGATGAACTATCATTCCTAATTTATAAATATACTTGACTTTATAAATTTCAGATAACATTTATGTAGTTGCAACCGGGTTTTTCAGCTTTGTTTCCAAAATAAAAAAGTCTATATATAATGATTTAATTATATGGGTTACCATTCTACAATTTATAAAGGCACATACACTTTATAAATTATACCATTGTTTCCCATTTAATTGTTACTATATTACCACATTTAATTTAAAACTATAGAAAGTTTATACGATATGTTTTGATTATATGGGTTGTAGGATTGAAATAATGATATAGATACTCAATTACAAGAGGGGGTGAATTGTAAGTTTAAAAAATTTAATTTTTAACCTTAAGGAAACTATGTTTAACAAAGTTAAACAAGGTAAACTCACAATACCTTTTTTATTTCTATTAAACAAACTTTCTAGGTTCTAGAAATATGGTTCCAAAAATGAAACTTAAGGAAAGTTTTCAAGGAAAATATTTTACTTTAAATCATATAGAATCTTACTTATCAGAGTATACAAAAGTTCAATAAAGTATAATAAAGTTAAACTTTCTTTATTTATCAAAATTCAGCAAAAATAAAATTGAAATAAAACAATTAAAAATGTATAAAATCTTTTAACCCAAAGAGAAGGGTATCCAAAAACCTTGGATAAAGGTCCCTTGATTTATACTTTCAAGAAAGTCTGTCTTACCCACACTAGGGTAAGTCCTCGATAGGAATATCGAAATCTATCTTGATATTCCCACAATCCCTTTATATTTTAGGTAGTCGACACCTCTATGTTTCTATCCCCAGAAGCCCTTGAACTTTAAGGTAGTCGGCACCTCTTTTTTCCTATCCCCGGAAGCCCTCGATTTTACTTAGCAACAATCGGAGTCGCATGAAGCAATATGAACAAGATGTTCAATATGCACAAAGCATGAGAGTCTATCTCTCTAGAAATCAATTCAATAGTAATAAATCTCTATATTGATGGAATGGTCTTGAGCTCGTTCAAATGGGCTCCTATTTATAGGAACTTCTCCAACAGTTGGCTCCCTCCTCCAACGGTCATATTTTTTCTTGAATATCGAAGGGAACTATACATATGCCACTCAAACAACGGTTTGTTAGAAACACATTGTATGACATAATTTCATAAAAAGTGTAAGGAAAATAAAGTTACTTAACCAAATATATTTTTTGGAGTCTAAGGAAAAAAAGAGAGTTCAAATTCTAACCAAATAAATATTTAATGTCTATAAGATATGGACATTCAGATTGTGTTTTACAAAGAATTAAGAATCTGAATTCTATAGATTCCGGAGTCTGAATTCTAAGGAATCCAGAGTCTAAATTCTAAGGAATTCGGAGTCTGAATTATGAGGAATTTAGAGTCTGAATTTTGAGGAATTCGAAGTCTGTATTTTGAGGAATTTAGATTCTGAATTTTAAAGAATTCGGACTCTGAATTTTCGATAATTTGGAGTCTGAAAATCAGAGAATTCAGAGTCTAAATTTCAGTGAATTAAAATTCTTAATTTCAAATAATTCGGAGTCTTAATTTCAGTGAATTTGGAGTTTGAATTTTAGAGAATTTATAGTCTGAATTTCAGTGAATTCTGAGTCTGAATTTCAGTGAATTCAGAGTCTGAATTTCAGAGAATTCGGAGCCTGAATTTCAGTGAATTCAGAGTCTGAATTTTAGAGAATTCAGATTCTGAATTTCAATGAATTTGGATCCAAGAAACAAAATAATCTATATCCAAGTGTTTATATGATTCTGAGATTTAGATGTGAAATTGAATTTTAGACTCAAGAATAAAATGAGTTAGATTTAGAGAGATTATGAAATGATTAATGAAAACAAGGATAACAATAAAAATTTCCTTAGAGAAGGGAAATTTTCCTTATGAAGATAATCCTTATGGAAAATAAATTTGGCTTAAGATAAAGTGTTTGTGATTTTCAAAACATATAGGAATAGAAAATTTATAAGGAAACCTTATTGACTCAATAATATCCCCCTTTTTGAAAATCACAAACATCCTTATGAAAAAGAATATAAGGACTTAGAATTTTTCTTTGTGAAATTAAAATAAAAACTTATCTCCCTTTACTTATAGATCATGGTGAATACAACTAACTCCCCCTTAGGTTTTGAAATCCCTAAGGATCGTATTCTTGAATTCCTTAAAGAGATTTTTCTTTTTCTTGCGTAAGGAAATCTTCTTTGATAAAACTCCCCCTTAGATAAACTCCCCCTTACTTAGGGAATTATCTTCTTTACTTAGTATTATTTTTATCATTCATTTATCCCCCTTTTTTATTTTAAAAAGGAATAGAGAGAATGTAAAAAAAGTATGCACTAGTGCAGAAAACGTTATTTACGTCACCATTTTTGACGTCGGTTATATATAACCGACGTGATAATCTGTGAAACGTGGTTTTTTACGTCGGTTATTTTATAACCGACGTAAAAAATGCGGTGAGTAGATTTTGAACGTTGGTTATTTTAATAACTGACGTTACAAATCGCGCGCGTTCATTTTTTACATCGGTTATAAATTAACCGATGTAAAAAACAAAAGCGCGGGGGTTTTTTACATCGGTTATTTTATAACCGATGTAAAAAACTCATAGATATCTCATTTTTTACGTCGGTTATAAAATAACTAGTGTAAAAAATGTGGCTTTTGAGGCCTTTTTGATGTCGGTTATTTTATAACTGACGTAACAAAACAACCCACAAAAGTTTGTTACGTCGGTTATACAATAACCGATGTAAAAAACTGTGATTTCTGATGTCTTTTTTACGTTGGTTATAGAATAATCGACGTAAAAAACCAACACACAGATTTTTTTACGTCGGTTATAAAATAACCGATGTAAAAAAAGTCGTATCTGATATATTTATAACGTCGTCTATTATAATAACTGACGTTATTAATGTAAAAAACAGTTTATAAGGTCGGTTATTAAATAACCGACGTTATAAAACATTTAAAATATTAACATGCCCCGTGTATTTTCATTTAATATTTTTCGATCGACAGTCCGGCGGCTCGTCTTTCTCACGCGGTAAACTCTAATCAACTTGTCGATCTCACTGCGTTAAACTTGTTTTTCATTCATCGTTTATCATATTTACTCTCCTTGGATCTATCATCTCAACTCACATCACTCAAGTAATCCTTCCATGAATTTATTTCATTCGTTTTTTTCGGATAGTCTATATTTATGTTTTGTGATTTTTGTGTTTAAACTAGGTAAGATTCTTCGATTTCGAACCCTCTTACCTCTTTTTTCCATCATCATCTTATTTATCATCCCAAGATCTATTAGATCGACTTTCAATATTCATGTAAGCCTCAACTACTTCTATTTAGTTTGTTTTTGTTTTGCGAATGCCCGACATTGATGGTAATTTTTGTTGTCATTGACAACTAATGATCTCATTCACCTATATTACTGCATTGAATGGTTATTGATTAAATTTACGAATTTGGAAATGATATTTCATGTGTTGTTGTTGCTTATGTTTATCCTCTTTTATATGAGAATCTATTAGACATATAATGTAATGGTTGTTGACCTCTATGGCCCTTCGATGCATCGCTATGTCTCATGATTCCAAATAAAAATGGGTTCTGCTGAGGGCTTACCCTTGTATTTTTTGAGGCCTTGGCCAAGCCCTCGACAATATGTTTAAGATTTATAGAATTATCCATTACCTCATTATGATATTAGTTATCGAGAAAACTTGTGATCATTTGACTAGTTGAATATCAATGGTTATTTTTAATTATCATAAGATCATTTAAGTAGCCATATTTAATAATATTTAATTCCATCTATTTCATGCTAAAGTATATATTAAATTCATGTGTTTTTAGTTGTTCACCATGCCTAGTTTTTATATGTAAACCATTGTTTGGGGGGTTGTCCGGGGGGTGGGGGCTGTCCAGAGGGTTGGGGGGTGTCCAGGGGGTGTCCAAGGGGGTGGGTGGGTGTCGGGGGTTGTCCAAGGGGGTGGAGGCCTATCCAGAGGGTTTTGGGGGTTGTCTGGGGGTGGGGGGTTTTCCAGAGGGTTGGGGGTGTTCAAGGGATGTCCAAGGGGGTCGGGGGTGAGGGTGGTTTCCAGGAGGGGTGGGGGTGCTGTCTGGAGGGGTGGGGTGCTGTCCAGGGGGTGGGGG
Source organism: Viscum album (assembly GCA_963277665.1). Taxonomy (NCBI): domain Eukaryota; kingdom Viridiplantae; phylum Streptophyta; class Magnoliopsida; order Santalales; family Viscaceae; genus Viscum; species Viscum album. Next base: position 1,601,059,191 of record OY728141.1, read on the forward strand.
TCGTCCAAAGGGTTAGGGGGTGTTCAGCGGGGTGTCCAAGGGGGTAGGGGGTGGGGGTGGTGTCCAGGAGGGTGGGGTGATGTCTAGAGGGGTGGGGGATGTCCAGGGGGTGGGGGCTATCCAAAGGGTTGGGGGGTGTCCATGGGGGTGTCCAAGGGGGTGGGTGGGTGTGGGGGGCTGTCTAAGGGGGTGGGGGCCTGTCCAGAGGGTTTTGGGGGTTGTCTGGGGGGTGGGGGCTGTCTAGAGGGTTGGGGGTGTCCAGGGGGGTGTCCAAGGGGGTGGGTGTGGGGGGGGGGGGTTGTCCAAGGGGGTGGGGGCCTATCCAGAAGGTTTTGGGGGTTGTCCGAGGGTGGGGGGCTGTCCAGAGGGTTGGGGGGTGTCCAGGGGGGGTGTTCAAGGGGGTAGGGGTGGGGGTGGGGGTGGTGTCCATGAGGGGTGAGGGTGAATTGTAAGTTTAAAAAATTAAATTTTTAACCTTAAGGAAACTATGTTTAACAAAGTTAAACAAGGTAAACTCACAATACCTTTTTTAGTTCTATTAAACAAACTTTCTAGGTTCTAGAAATATGGTTCCAAAAATGAAACTTAAGGAAAGTTTTCAAGGAAAATATTTTACCTTAAATCATATAGAATCTTACTTATCAGAGTATACAAAAGTTCAATAAAGTATAAGAAAGTTAAACTTTCTTTATTTATCAAAATTCAGCATAAATAAACTTGAAATAAAACAAGTAAAAATGTATAAAATCTTTTAACCCAAAGAGAAGGGTATCCAAAAACCTTGGATAAAGGTCCCTTGATTTATACTTTCAAGAAAGTCTGTCTTACCCACACTAGGGTAAGTCCTCGATAAAAATATAGAAATCTATCTTGCTATTCCCACAAGCCCTTTATCTTTAAGGTAGTTGACAAATCTATGTTTCTATCCCCAGAAGTCCTCGAACTTTAAGGTAGTGTGCACCTCTTTTTTCCTATCCCCGGAAGCCCTCGATTTTACTTAGCAACAATCGGAGTCGCATGAAGAAATATGAACAAGATTTTCAATACACACAAAGCATGAGAGTCTCTCTCTCTAGAAATCAATTCAATAGTAAGTAATCTCTAGATTGATGGAATGGTCTTGAGCTCGTTCAAATGAGCTCCTATTTATAGGAACTTCTCCAACAGTTGGCTCCCTCCTCCAACGGTCATATTTTTTCTTGAATATCGAAGGGACCTATACATGTGTCACTCAAACAACGGTTAGTTAGAAACACATTGTATAACATAATTTCACAACAAGTTTAAGGAAAATAAATTTACTTAACCAAATATATTTTTTGGAGTCTAAGGAAAAAAAGAGTTCAAAGTCTAACCAAATAAATATTCAAAGTATATAAGATATGGACATTCAGATTGTGTTTTACAAAGAATTAAGAATCTGAATTCTATAGATTCTAGAGTCTGAATTCTAAGGAATCTAGAGTCTAAATTCTAAGGAATTCAGAGTCTGAATTATGAGGAATTCAGAGTCTGAATTTTGAGAAATTCGAAGTCTGTATTTTGAGGAATTTAGAGTCTGAATTTTAAAGAATTCGGACTCTGAATTTTAGATAATTTGGAGTCTGAAAATCAGAGAATTCAGAGTTTGAATTTCAGTGAATTAAAATTCTGAATTTCGAATTTTTTGGAGTCTGAATTTCAGTGAATTCGGAGTTTGAATTTTAGAGAATTTAGAGTCTGAATTTCTGTGAATTTTGTGTCTGAATTTCAGTGAATTTGGAGTCTGAATTTCAGAGAATTTGGAGCCTGAATTTCAGTGAATTCAGAGTCTGAATTTTAGAGAATTCGGATTCTGAATTTCAGTGAATTTGGATCCTCGAAAAAAAATAATCTATATCCAAGTATTTATATGATTCTGAGATTTAGATGTGAAATTGAATTTTAGACTCAAGAATAAAATGAGTTAGATTTAGAGAGATTATGAAATGATTAATAAAAACAAGGATAATGATAAAAATTTCCTTAGAGAAGGGAAATTTTCCTTATGAAGATAATCCTTATGGAAAATCAATTTGGCTTAAGATAAAGTTTTTGTGATTTTCAAAACATATAGGAATAGAAAATTTATAAGGAAACCTTATTGACTCAATAATCTCCCCCTTTTTGAAAATCACAAACATCCTTATGAAAAAGAATATAAGGACTTAGAATTTTTCTTTGTGAAATTAAAATAAAAACTTATCTCCCTTAACTTATAGATCATGGTGAATAAAACTATCTCCCCCTTAGGTTTTGAAATCCCTAAGGATCGTATTCTTGACTTCCTTAAAGAGATTTTTCTTTTTCTTGCGTAAGGAAATCTTCTTTGATAAAACTACCCCTTAGATAAACTCCCCCTTACTTAGGGAATTATCTTCTTTACTTAGTATTCTTTTTATCATTCATTTATCCCCCTTTTTGATTTTCAAAAAAGGAATAGAGAGAATGTAAACAAAGTATGCACTAGTGCAGAAAACGTTATTTACGTCACCATTTTTGACTTCGGTTATATATAACCGACGTGATAATCTATGAAACATGGTTTTTTACATCGGTTATTTTATAACCGACGTAAAAAATGCGGTGAGTAGATTTTGAACGTCGATTATTTTAATAACTGACGTTACAAATCGCACGCGTTCGTTTTTTACGTCGGTTATAAATTAGCCGACGTAAAAAAAAGCGCGGGGGTTTTTTGCGTCGGTTATTTTATAACCGATGTAAAAAACTCGTAGATATCTCATTTTTTACGTCAATTATAAAATAACTAGCGTAAAAAACGTGGCTTTTGAGGCCTTTTTTATGTCGGTTATTTTATAACCGACGTAACAAAACAACCCACAAAAGTTTTTTATGTCGGTTATACAATAACCGACGTAAAAAACTGTGATTTTTGATGTCTTTTTTACGTCGGTTATAGAATAACCGATGTAAAAAACCAACACGCGGATTTTTTTACGTCGGTTATAAAATAACCGACATAAAAAAGCCGTATCTGATATATTTATAACATCAGCTATTATAATAACCGAAGTTATTACTGTAAAAAATATTTTATAGCATCGGTTATTAAATAACTGACGTTATAAAACATTTAAAAAATTAACAAGCCTCGTGGATTGTCATTTAATATTTTTCGATCGGCAGTCTGGCGGCTCGTCTCTCTCGCGCGGTAAACCCTAATCAACTCATCAATCTCACTGTGTTAAACTCGTTTTTCCTTCATTTTTTATCATATTTACTCTCCTCGGATCTATCATCTCAACTCGCATCACTTAAGTAAGCCTTCCACGAATTTATTTCATTCGTTTTTTTTTCGGATAGTCTATATTTTTGTTTTGCGATTTTTGTGTTTAAACTAGGTAAGATTCTTCGATTTCGAACCCTCTTACCTCTTTTTTACATCATCATCTTATTTATCATCCCTAGATCTATTATTTCGACTAGAAATATTCATGTAAGCCTCAACTACTTCTATTTAGTTTGTTTCTGTTTCACAAATGCCCGACATTGATGATAATTTTTGTTTTTATTGACAACTAATGATCTCATTCACCTATATTACTGCATAGAATGGTTATTGATTAAATGTAAGAATTCGGAAAAGATATTTCATGTGTTGTTTCTGCTTATGTTTATCCTCTTTTATATGATAATCTATTAGACATATAATGTAATGGTTGTTGACCTCTATGGACCTTCGATGCATCGCTATGTCTCATGATTCCAAATAAAAATGGGTTCTGCTGAGGGCTTACCCTAGTATTTTTGGAGGCCTTGTCCAAGGCCTCAACAATATGTTTAAGATTTCTAGAATTATCCATTACCTCATTATGATATTAGTTATCGAGAAAACTTGTGATCATTTGACTAGTTTAATATCAATGGTTATTTTTAATTATCATACGATCATTTAAGTAGCTATATTTAATAATATTTAATTCCATCTATTTCATGCTGAATTATATATTAAATTCATGTGTTTTTAGTTGTTCATCATGCCTAGTTTTTATATGTAAACCATTGTTTGGGGGGTTGTCCGGGGGGTGGGGGTTGTCCAGAGGGTTGGGGGTGTCATGGGGGTGTCCAAGGGGGTGGGTGGGTGTGGGGGGTTGTCAAAGGGGGTGGAGGCCTATCCAGAGGGTTTTGGGGGTTGTCCATAGGTTTGGGGGTGTCCAAGGGGTGTCCAAGGGGGTCGGGGTGGGGTGGTGTCCAGGAGGGGTGGGGGTGCTGTCTGGAGGGGTGGGCTGCTGTCCAGGGGGTGGGGGTTGTCCAAAGGGTTAGGGGGTGTCCAGCGGGGTGTCCAAGGGGGTAGGGGGTGGGGGTGGTGTCCAGGAGGGTGGGGGTGCTGTCTAGTGGGGTGGGGCTGTCCAGGGGGTGGGGGGCTATCCAGAGGGTTGGGGGTGTCCAGGGGGGTGTCTAAGGGGGTGGGTGGGTGTGGGTGGTTGTCCAAGGGGGTGGGGGCCTGTCCATAGGGTTTTGGGGGTTGGCCGGGGGTGGGGGTTGTCCATAGGGTTGGGGGGTGTCCAGGGGGGTGTCCAAGGGGGTGGGTGTGGGGGGGGGGGGGGCTGTCCAAGGGGGTGGGGGCTGTCCAGAAGGTTTTGGGGGTTGTCCGGGGGTGGGGGGTTGTCCAGAGGGTTGGGGGTGTCCAGGGGGTGGTGTCCATGAGGGGTGGGGGCTGTCCAAGGGCTTGGGGATGTCCAGAGGGTTGGGGGTGTCCGGGGGCGTGTCCAAGGGGGTGGGTGGGTGTGGGTGGCTGTCCACTGGGGTGGGGGCCTGTCCAGAGGGTTGTCTGGGGGTTGTCCAGGGGGGTGGGGGCTGTCCAGAGGGTTGGGGGTGTCCAGGTGGATTGATTAATGCATCGTGGTTTCTGAGATTATGACATGATGATTGTGTCATGATGATTGGATTTACATTGTGATTTTCTCCATCTGAATTTTTATTTTAAATATGATTTAATTCTCAGGTTTACTCTATTTTCTCCAATTTTTTATCAACCATGTAGGCGCCATGGTTTTCTTTTATTCAATGGAATTTAAAACTGTTATATCTAACTATATTTTGTTTTAATAATAATATTCAAGCATATTATTTTAAATATGCATAGATTTGTTTTATATTTCAAAAAAAATTACATTCAAATTATGATTTTTTTCATATAAACTTATATTTATATTATCTTAAAAATATATATATTTTTGATATTTGTTATAGGTAATAATGAGTCGAAGTTGGATTACGGAACATCGAATGAGCAATGAATATGAGGAAGGTGTTGATGCCTTTTTGGAATTTTTTAAACAAAATTTTCCAAGTAGTGACATTTTTTTCTGTCCATGCCTGAAATGTTTGAATATGAAGAAGTTGAAAAGTAGAGAGACAAAAGATCATTTGATATGTCATGGTTTTAATCCGAGTTACAGCCCTTGGATTTGGCATGGTGAAAATGGACGAAATGTCACTGATGATGATGATTCACAAGATGGTAACTCTGATGGAATTGAAGAAATGATTCGTGATATTGTAGCAGAACAAATTGAGATAGAACCGATAGTTGCGCGTCTATATGGTGATGCTGAAAAACCATTATATCCTGGTTATACAGATTTTATGGTTTTGTTAGCAGTGTTAAGATTGATTAACCTGAAGGCGAAACATGGATGGAGTGATAGAAGTTTTACAGAGCTGCTACAATTGATGAAAGACATTCTTCCAAAAGATAACAATCTTCCAGATTCAGATTACAAGGCCAAGAAAATATTATACCTGATGGGATTGGGATACAAGAAAATACATTCATGTCTGAATGACTGCTTTATATATAGGAAGGAATATGAATTTCTGTCAGAGTGTCCTAAATGTGGGAAATCACGGTATAAGGTGAAAGAAAAATCACAGTCTGATGTAGAGATTACGAAGCTCCCTTCAAAGATATTTTGTTATCTTCATATAATTCATCATTTCAAATGTTTATTTGCTAATTCACATGATGCAAAAAAGGTTAATATGGCATGCTGATGAGCGGGTATGTGATGTAAAAATACATCATCCAGCTGATTGTCCACATTGGAAGAAAATTGATGTGCAGTATTCTACATTTGGAAATGAAATTAGAAATATTAGACTAGGGTTGTGCACAGATGGAATGAATCCATACCAAACCCTCAGTAGCACACATATTTCATGGCATGTTTTATTGGTAATTTACAACCTCTCTCCTTAAGTTTGTATGAAGCGCAAATATGTCATGTTGAGTATAATGATCTCTGGTCTAAAGCAACCCGGCAATGATATTGATGTTTACTTATCACCGTTGATTGATGATTTGAAATTGTTATTGGATGATGGTATTAGGGTGTATGATTCTTATAAAATAGAATATTTTCAACTGCATGCAGTGCTTCTGTTCACTATAAATGACTTCCCAGTGTATGTAAATTTTTCTGGATACAGTGTTAAAGGGCATAAAGCATGTCCAATTTGCGAACAACAGACGTCATATTGTTAATTGCATCATGGGAGGAAAACAGTGTACATGGGTCATCAAAAGTTTTTGCCTATGGATCACCCTTATAGAAGACTAAAAAATTCATTCAATGGATCACAAGAATTTGATACTTCTCCAAAACCTTTATCCCTGGATCTGTATTTTGAGAGGGTGAAAAACCTTGATGTGACATTGGGAAAGACACCGAAATCTGGTAATGATAGACATATTTGGAAGAAAAGGTCAGTATTTTTTGAGCTACCATATTGGAGGTATCATGAAGTTAAACATAATATTGATTTCATGCACGTGGAGAAGAATATATGTGATTGTTTGATTAGAACATTGTTAAATATTAAAGGAAAGATTAAAGATGGGTTGAATGCAAGATTAGACTTACTATCAATGGGAATACGTTTGGAGTTAGCTCCCACTCCCAAAGTAAGACGAACATTTATTCCCCCGTCTTTTCATACATTATCAAAGAGGGAGAAAATTAGCTTTTTTCAGTGTCTTCATGATATCAAAGTGCCTCAAGTTTATTCTTCAAATGTAAAAAATTTTGTCTCATTGAAGTAATTGAAGTTGATAGGTATGAAATCACATGATTGTCACATCATGATGCAACAAATTCTACCAGTTTCATTGCGTGGAATATTTCCCATTCGTGTCAAAAATACTATGATGAATTTGTGTTATTTTTTCAATTCAATTTGTAACAAGGCGATTGATGTGAATGATTTGAACATTTTGGAAAAGGATGCAATTTTCATACTTTGTCAATTGGAAATGTATTTTCCTCCAACTTTTTTTGATATAATGGTGAATTTAATGATTCATCTGGTTCAAGAAATAAATCTTTGTGGACCTATATATCTTTGTTGGATGTATCCTTTTGAAAGGTATATGAAAATATTAAAGGGGTATGTTAAAAATCCATATCGACCTGAAGCCTCCATTATTGAAAAGTATATTTATAAGGATGTAGTAGAGTTTTGTATGAGCTACTTGGCTGCTGTGCAACACATAGGTTTGCCTCCATCTCTCCATGAAAGAGTTAATAATGAGGGAAAGGGGATTTGTGGCTTGAAATTCAAATCATTTTCAGTTGAACAGATAAAGAAGTTAGAATCATACATCGTGAATAACATAGCTGATGCTCAACCGTATATCACATTGCATATTAATGAGTTGAAACAATGTCATCCAAAGAAGAAAGAAATGTGGATTTTGAATGAGCACAACAAAACTCTTTTGTCATGGATTAAAAAGACTTTGCTTGGTAGATTAGATGTATCAGAGACATTAAAATGGATAGTGGGTGGTCCATGTTTAAATGTGATAACATGGTCCGGTTATGACATTAATGGCTATACATTTCATACGAAAGCTCAGGACAACATAAGTGTAGTTCATAATAGTGGTGTATTGGTGTTTGCAGAAGCAATGCATTTTTCAAGTGCTAAAGACAAAAACCCAATTTATGCATCAAGTGCATATTATGGAGTGATTGAAGACATATGGGAGGTTGATTACTTTAAAATTAAAGTTTCTGTTTTTAACTGTAAATGGTTTATCGGTAACAATAGTGTCAGACACGATGAATTTGGAATGACACTTGTTAATCTGAATAGATTGGAAGACACAACTGATTATTTTATAATGGAAACACATGAAAAACAAATTTTCTATGTAGTATATCAATCAGATATGCAGTGGGATGTTGTTTTACAAGGGAAAAACAATATTTTGGTGAGGATGAAGTTGATGAAGATGCTGATTTATGTGAGATCCCTACTTCCATGGAATGATTAACAGAACATTATGATGAGCATGTTGAAGACATGGTTTGTGCCATAAGGAACGATCACAACGAAGGAATTTGGGAAAACAATCCATTTGTACATTCCTAAAATTACATGTAACATATGTTTATTTCTTGTTTACATTTATTTTTTTCATAAATGTTAGATATTGTAAGTTTTTTATTTATTAAAACATGTTTTAAAACAAAATAAGTATAAGTTTTTTTTAAGTTTGTTTAGTTTACTTTATCATGTTTACCATTACATGAATTATATATCTATTATTTTTGTTCAGTGACAATTACTTTACCATGTTTACCAGGTTTACTATGTTTACCATTTTTACCATCTTGACCATCTTTACCATTGTTTAACATGCTTACCATATTACCAATGTTTACTATTACGTAACTTAGTACACTTTTCTATTTTCTGATTACAGAAGTATTAAAATATTTGAATTTGTATATTTTTGAACTAACATTTGTTTTTTTATTTGAAGTATAATGACAGATCATTCAGTTGATCAACCACAAGATTCTGGAGATGAGCATATTGGTCATACCTCTGGGGAGGAACATTCACATGCTCCTATTATGACAAAGAGTTCAAAGGTTGGTAAACGTGGGTGCACACGTTTACCAAAATTATCACTTGCCCGTACGCAGGATCAGAGGATAGTCGTTGAGTTTGATGATGATGATATTCCTAGAGGTCCAAATGCAAAAGATTTTAACAGTTTTGTAGAAACTCAGGCTAAGAGAAAAGTAAGCATTCTGTATGATGACTGGAGAAGTGTGGATAAAGCGATAATCTCTCAATTGTGGGAGACGTTTTTGGTAAGATATTTTGCTATTTTTTGAATATTCTTTAAATGTTTCTAGTATATATAATATGTTTAACCTCTTCTTTATCAGATGATATTTGATATTCCTGACACTGGAGGAGTCAGTAAGAAATGTTTATCATTGGCTTCCAGGAGATGGAGGGATTTTAAATCAACCCTCTCATCTGATTTCATTTATGGTCATAGGATTCATGACAATCCATGTCGTATATATCCTTTTATAGATGAAGACACATGGAGACATTTTTTTGAAAGTAGAAGAAAAGAGTCATTTTTGGTAAAGGTAGTGTAAACTTTTATAAGCTTTATTATATAAATGATCTTATTAATGTTTTTTTAATGATTTCTTATTCTTAATTTATAGCAAACAAGGAAATATCATTAGGATATCTAATCTAAAAATGTATACCCTCGTAGTTTATCTCAGGGAGGGTATGCATTTTTGGAAGAACAAATGATGGCGGAAAACTTTCAACAACTAAGAGCTGAGTCTTCAAGCTCTAGAGAGGTGGCCCCTCCATCCCCTCCATCTAGACATGAAAAATGGAAGAGAGATCAGAAGGGAAAAAAGGGAAATATCTTTCGGAAGAATCGAGAATCGTAGCTGAGAGGATTGTAAGATATCTATTTTATTTATTTAAGTTAACCATTGTATTCATATAATTTCAATCATTACAGAAATGTTCAATTAATTAATATAGGACTATCTTGAGGAGCAGAGTTCACAGGGGACATTTACAGCTACTGGGAGGGAAGATATTTTATTTGTAGCATTGGGAAGGCCCGAACATCCTAGTCATGTAAGAGGATATCCGGAAGGTGTATCAGTATGAAAAGTGTTTCCACGTTCTTCAACTTTAAACGTTGAGGGGGTTTATAAAAAAAATAGAATCCTTGGAGGCTGAAGTTCATAATATTAATGCGACGATGGAGGACAAGATTAGAGAGTCGGTGCAGTCTATGTTTGCAGACATGCAAAGACAATTTCAGACTGCAGATCCCACTCCTCCACCTCCCCCTGCAGACCCCATTATTTATCCTCCACCTCCTCCAGTAGCTCCCACTCCCCCACCTCAGCCTGCGGACCCCATTTTTTATCCTACTCCTCCGCCGCAGCTTTCTACTTATTGCGAGTTGTATTTTGATGATTCTCAACATCATATAGTATCATATGGGTTGGTATGTTGTATAGAAGATATAGTTCATCATCAAAAATTAGAGGTAGAGAATCAGAGGGTCACTGTATAGGATATTATAGATAGATCAGCTCGGGTACCATTACCTACAGATGAGGTGGTGAAAGTTGGACATAGTATCAGCCATTTTTTAATTTGGCCATCTAGACTTCTTTGACTCATTACCATAGAGGTATGAATGTTATATCTTTTATTTTATTTTTTTATTAAAGTTGTTTTATCATTTGAAAAATAATATATTTTTCAATTTATTTTTACAGGAATACTTCAAAGGTAAAGAAATAATGTATAGACAACAACAACGACAAATGGCTATGACATCAGATACAGATTCTAGTAGTCTTGACAGATTGTCAAGATATTCAAATTTTTTGGTGGGTTATTATGAGTTTCCAATGGAAGCTCATGTTTGTGGATGTGAAATAAATGTGGGGATTATGAAAACTGATATCATGGAGCTTGTTACTGGAGATAAGTTGGGCATCAACGTGGTGCAAATTTTTTCCATGTAATTCTTAACACCTTTTCCCTACATTATATTTATTAAAAATGTATACTTATGTATATTTTTTATTAGGTATCTATATAAAATTTGTGAGAGGAATGAGCTGACAAATGTATATGGATTCATGGACCCACAATTGATTTCCCCTGAAGCATGTGCATTGGATGAGGAACAAAGAATGCTTTAAATTGCTGAAATCCTTGAAAAGAATATAGTCACACAATGTTGGATGATTCCTTTTTGTGAGAGGTATGAAACACACCTCTCTCAAAGAGTTAATTATCTTTTAAAATAAAAAACCACTAACATTAAATTTCCTTTTATCAGTGATCATTGGATGTTATGGGTTTTTTCCCAAGGGAGAAAGCGCTTTATTAGATATGCTATATCCATGATGATGTGCGGGAAAGTTTTAAGAATATATTGGAAAAGTAAGTTTCAATTTCTCAATAGTTTTATATATTATAATGAATTTTAAATTTACCCCATTAGTATTATTTTCTAACAGGGCATGGGCCTACTTTTGAAAAAACACAAATAAAATGAATGAAAAGATCAAATATGTAAGTGCGAAGGTAAATATCCATTTATAATTTTTACTTTTTTATTTATTACATAAAAATAATATATTGAATTTACACTCATTCAAACAGAATTTTTATGAACAACAAGGAGTCATCGAATGCAGATATTATATGTTAAGATTTATGTATGAAATAATAACAACTGGGACAGTTGTGAATTTTGACCTGGTAAGATTTCCTCTTAAACTTTTCCATAATATTTAAATTTGATTTATTATTTATACACGTTAACTACTATCCTTTTCATTTGTAGCTTTTTGATGACCCTCAACCCTATACTGCTGAATACATCAAACACTTACAAGTGGAGTGGTCAAATTATTTTACAGGTTTGATTAAATTTTAGTTATTTGTAATGTAAAATTTAATTTTGAATATTGTCATTTTAATTGTGTATTTGGTAGTCATTTAGGTTGGATTTAGTTTTTTTTTTAAGTTGACAGTGTAAGTTTTGAATGTTATATATGTGAATGTTTAATTTTTCTCTACTTATTGTTTTGGTCTACTTATGATGGTTTTTCTGGTATGGATTCTGGTCTGAGGGAGGGGTTCCAAGGGTGTGGGGGGTGTTCAGTGGGGTTGGGGGTGTCCAGGGTTCTGGGAGGGCTGTTCGGTGGGGTGGGGGGGGCATTCCAGGGGGGTGGGAGGGCTGTCCAGGGGTGTGGGAGGGTTGTCCAGGGGGTGGGGGTATGCATGAGGGTTGGGGGGGTTGTCGAGGGGTGTTTAGGGCTATCCAGGGGGTTGGGGGCAGTCCAGGGGTGTGTTGGGGGCTCCAATGGGGTGGGGGGAGGGTTGTATAGGGTGTGGGGGGTATACATGAGGGTGGGGGGTTGTCCCGGGGTGTTTGGAGCTGTCCAGGGCGTCGGGGGGCAGTCCAGGGGTGTGGTGGGGGCTGTCAAGTGGGGTGAGGGGGTGAGGGGGTGTTGTTCAAGAGGGTGGGGGTTGTAGAGGGGTGTTTGGGGCTGTCCAGGGGGTCGGGGGCAGTCCAGGGGTGTGGTGGGGTCTTTCAAGTGGGGTGAGGGGGTGAGGGGTGTTGTTCAGGAGGGTGGGGGAAGTCCAGGGGTGTAGTGGGGGCTCCAATGGGGTGGGGGAGGGTTTTCCAAAGTGTGGGGGGTATACATGAGTGTGGGGGGGGGGGGGGGTTGTCCCGGGGTGTTTAGAGCTGTCCAGGGGGTCGGGGGGCAGTCCAGGGGGTGTGGTGGGGGCTGTCAAGTGGGGTGAGGGGGTGAGGGGGTGCTGTTCGAGAGTGGGGGGGGGTTGTCGAGGGGTGTTTAGGGCTATCCAGGGGGTCGGGGGGCAGTCCATGGGTGTGGTGGGGGCTTTCAAGTGGGGTTAGGGGGTGTTGTTCAAGAGGGTGGGGGGTTGTCGAGGGGAGTTTGGGGTTGTTCAAGGGGTCGAGGGGAAGTCTAGGGGTGTGGTGGGGGCTTCAATGGGGTGGGGGAGGGCTGTCCAGGGGGTATACATGAGGGTGGGGGCTATCAAGTGGGGTAATTTTTATATGTTATCAATATAAATGCTTAAATTTTCTTTAGTTCATGTTTTGATCTCCTTCGGTTTTTGTGGTACGAATTATTGATTGGGTTTCTTGTTGATTCTGGGGAAGAGCAGAGGACTAAAGTCAATTTTAAAAAAAAATTGTCTTCCACGTCAGTTATTTTATAACCGACGTGATAAAGAAATAGAGAAGGGTTTATCACGTTGGTTTTTTTCATAACTAACGTGATAAACACTTGTGGAATGGTTTGTCATGTCGGTTATGTAATAACCGACGTGATAAAGGACCTGGGAAATGATTTATCACGTCGGTTATTGATTAACCGATGTGATAACCCCCCCCCCCCCCCGGACTGGTTTAGCACGTCGGTTATTATATAACCGACGTGATAAACCATCTCCCAGGAGTTTATCACGTCGGTTATATAATAACTGACGTGATAAACTCCCCCGAACGTGTTTATAACGTCAGTTATTGTATAACTGACGTGATAAATCTCCCCCCCCCCCCCGATTTATCACGGTGGTTATATAATAACCGACGTTATAAACCCCCCCCCCCCCTGGGGTTTTTTACGTCTTAATTAACCGACGTGAGAAACACTGTGATGTTATGTTTGTTACGTCAGTTTTTAAATAACCGACATAAAAAATGAAAAATAACTGACGTAAATAACATTTTCTACACTAGTGATGGTACCTAAAATATTAGTACTATACAGCAAAACACATGAAGAATAAACAAAATTTTTATTGTGATTGGAAAAAATTTTATAAGAAAGGTAATACAAAAAAATATGGGAGTTAAGGAAAAAAATCATCCTTATTTTTCCTTCAGAATATGATTCTTGTCAATGGTCTTTAGTATTTTATGCTCCTTATGATCCTCTTCAAAATATTTGAGCAGTGGATCTTGGTATTCATTTTTCTTTTCCAAATCTTTGATCTTTTCTTCCCGAGCCTTAAGAATTTCTACCTGGGTTTTAAAAATCTCTTCTTGCTTACTAAGATTTTCTTTGAACTTGATTTTGAGATCTCTTTCCCTTTTCAGATTCAAAGCAATTGAATTAAGTTTCCCATTAAGATCCTTATCTTCCTGCTTCTAAGTTTTTTGTTCAAGATTGAGCTTCTCATTGAAACTTGTAGTAGGATATTTGATCTTGTTATCTTTGGTATCAAAAGAATCCTTCACATTATCTTAAAAGTTATCAAATATTATCAGCTCATCAATTGTCTTTCTAGAACACTTACTGATTTCCTTGCACAACCTCCTATGAGAATCATACCCAATGTAGAAAGATTTCAAACCGGCCTCAAGCCTGAAGAATTTGTCCATAATCATGGAAACAGAATCTGATTTCTGATTAAATGAATTTTGAAGCGTCTAACACCTCGAGTCAATACTTGTAAGCTGATAAATTGTATCAACCAATTTCTTCAGGGATTGAACCACAAAATCATGATCCATAGAAGAGGATTCTAAATCAGATCCTCTTGTTGGTGAGGATTCTTTCTCTATCTTGTCATTATTTCTTTTAGAATATCCACCAACATCTTTCTTAGCCACCACGGCCTTCTTAGGTGTATCATCTAACACCTATTTTCCTTTATTATCTTTCGGTATGATCTCATCATCCTTTGGAGATTCATGTTCACTATCTGATAGTTAGACTATCTTTTCTTTCACAAACTTTTCCTTTTCAGCATCTTCCACTAGATTCTCTGATTCAACCAAATCATGATTGATGATCTCTTCTTTTGATGGTTTATTTACTTCTTCCTGACCCTCTTCTTCTTTTCCTAGGGAATAAATTTTAGTAGATTCGTCCTGGGAAGTCTGGATTGAAAATTTCTTAGAAGGACTCTCCTTCTCATGATATATCTCAACTTTCCTTAAGACATCATCAATATCATCATTTTCTTCTACTTTTTCTCCTTCCACTTCCTCTTCCTAAAAAATATATTCCTCATCATCAGGTTTTGGAATGACCATTTTATTTCCCAGAGTCACTAGAAGTTATTCTTGTAAAAATGATTTTGGTACCTAAATTTGTTCAGATGATTTTTCGGTGTCTCTGAGAAGAGCTTGAACTATTTCATCCTCAGACAACTTCTTCTGATGTTTCTTCTCTTTTTCTTGTTTTTCAAACTCCTCATAACCTTTAAGGTTCAAATATTTTGCCTCAGTATGGTCCAATACAAAACTAATCTCTCCTTTCATCCTATTATTCTTATCTTTTCTCCACTTAGAAATAACTTCATCCTGATAAGTATTTTTCTTCTTAGATTTTGGAGGTGCTGATTTGGTTTCCTGAACTGCATAAGTTTTTTATCTGTATTCTGGTTATTTTTTCTTTCTCTTCCTCTGAACCTTCTTAGAAGTCTCTACTACTTCCGTTTTCTTAGATAAGGCTTTGATCTTTCTTTTAGAAAAGTCATAAAAATCTCTATACTTGCTATTAAAACCAACATTCATCCTCCTTAGGGTATCATCACTTAGAAACATAACCTTAAAATTCCTTGTCTTAGAACTGCATGGGACTTTGAACAAATCTAGACAAAGGACAATGATCTTGGAAATAATATCCTGATACCTAATAATTTGAGATTTAAGGGTCCTATTTTTTATGTTGGAAATAGGCAGCAATATATACTGGACCAAGTTAATTTTCCTCAGGTTTACTAGAAAATCAAGAATATAGATATCACTCTTCTTCAGGGTATCCTTATCAACTTTTCTTAGAATGAGAAATCCTTGAACTCATAATTATAATATCCTGAGGTTCATAGAGAGATGGTTGATTTTTTTTGTCTTAACCCCTGATAAACTAAGACACTTTGTGGCCTTCTTCTTATCAAAACTTCCTGAGATATCTGGTAGCTTGTGGGTGCAGAAATCAACTTCCCCCTCATACGGAATTCCTGTAATTCTTTCATCCAAGCTATAGGAAAGGGAATAGGTTTTCCCATAACTCTTAAAAGAAAACTTATCTCTCCCTCCTTCATTAAAAAAACTTACAGACTCATAAAACTCTATAAGAAACTTTAGATAAACCAGATCATGTACCTTTGGTTTGGATACACACAGACTCTCCCAGCCATTCAACGTGATATTCTTTAAAATTAGAGAATCAAAATTGGAAAAGAACTTCAGATCTACTAACCACCCTTTGTAGATCTGTCATTTAGAAATTTCCTTAGCTGATGACATTTTCTTCTATGAGGATGCTTCCAAATACATTCGGATTTGAGAAAACTAGAAAATTAGAAATGAACCTTAAGTAGAGCGACAAGGATTCGACATGATAGATCTTAAAAAACTGGTGTGGGAAAACCATTAAAGGGGCCTTTATATAGGCATTTGAGGCGACGATTCATATTCCCACATTGATCCAACGGTTGAAACAAAAGAAAATTAATATGACAATTGTGATGAAAACTGAAGAAGAATTTTTGTAGGTTATGATATTTTGAGGTTTTAAAACAATTTTAGATTTAAGGAAAGTGAATCTGAAACATTTTCTTAAAGCAAGATAAAAAATACCAATAAGAAAAAAATCAATTAAGAAGAACTAAGTAAGGAAACATACCTTCCAAATTGCTTGGAAAAATGTCAATAATGAGGAAAATTCTTTTTGAAGAACTTTAGATTTCGGAAAATTTTCTTAGAAGGAAAATTTTGGATTTTGGAATTTTGGGTTCCAAAAAAATTGATTATGAAAAAATTTGAATACTAAAAATTTTGAATTCGAAAAATTTTGATTACGAAAAATTTTGAATACGAAAAAATTTTGAAAAAAAAAATTGAAAAACAAAGAAAATGTACTCCCCCTATGAAAATGATTTTCTTAATGTAAGGAGATAGGTTTCAACAAAAAAAATTAATACGAAATATTACATTATGGTGATCATTCCTAAATTTTGTTTTATGTATTCGAATCTATCATAGGGTAATGATTTTTTAAAAATATCAGCAAGTTGATCTTGTGTTCCGATAAACTAAAGAATGATATCTCCTTTAAGTGTGTGATCCCTAAGAAAGTGAGGCCTAATATATATGTGTTTTTCATAGGAGTGATGTGCAGGGTTTTTCCTTAGCGCAATGGCACTAGTATTATCACACAATATCTGTGTTTTGGTAAAACTCATACCATAGTCTATGAGTTTGTATTGCATCCACAATACATGAGTGCAACAACTTCTAACTAGCACATATTCAGATTCAGCAGTAGAGAGTGCTACTGAGTGTTTCTTTTTGCATGACCAAGAAACTAATGAATCTCTTAATAAATGAAAAGTTATGGATGTACTTTTCTTATCCATTCTACATCCTTCAAAATCAGCATCCGAAAAACTTTTTAAAAAAAAATCATTTCCAGAAGTATAAAAGAGTCCTAAATCCATGGTTCCCTTTAAATAGAAAAAAATATTTTCACTAATTTTAAATGATATTCCATAAGATTGGATTGATATCTTTCACATAAGAATACTAAAAACATTAATTCTTGATGACTAGCTATCAAGTATAGTAAAATTCCTATCATACCTCTAAATGATGTTTGATCTACTGGTTTCCCAGATTCATCAAGATCAAGAGAATTTGAGGTACTGAATGGAGTACTTATACTTTTAATGTTGTAATATCCATAATTTTTAAGAAGATATTTAATATACTTATGTTGAGATATGTAAGTTCCTTTTGGTTTTTGAGAAATTTAAAAACCTAGGAAAATGTTAACTCACCCATCATACTCATTTCAAACTCAGATTTCATTAGATTCACAAAAGAATCAGTTAAAGATTACTAAGTTGAATAAAATATAATGTCATCAACATAAATTTTAAAAATCAAAACATTTTTCTTATAATTCTTTATAAAAAGGGTCGGATCATAATTTCCCTTAACATAATTGTTTTGTAGAAAAAATCATGTAAGTCTATCATACCAGGCTTTAGGGGCTTGTTTAAGTCCATATAAAGCTTTGGTAAGTTTGAAAACATTTTCAGGATGTTTTGTGTCTTCAAAACTAGGATGTTGTTCAACATAAACTTCCTCTTGAACATATCCATTAAGGAAATCACATTTTGCATCCATTTGAAAAAGTTTGAAATTAAAGAATGTTGCAAAGGAAATTAAAATACGAATAGATTCAAGTCTAGATACTGAATCATATGTTTCTTAATATTCTATTCCTTCTTGTTGATTATATCCTTTAGAAACTAATCTAGCTTTATTTCTTACAATGATTCCATTTTCATCACAATTATTTCTGAAGACCCATTTTACACCAATTACAGTAGTTTCCTTAGGTCTTTCAACCAAGGTCCAGACTTTGTTCCTTTCAAATTCATTTAGCTCATCTTTCATGGTTTTTATTCAATCATCATCACATAAATCTTCATCGGTGATTTTTTGTTCAAATTGGGAAAATAATTCTAGATGTTCTTCTTCATTTCTTAAGGAACTTCTAGTTCTTACAGGTTGATTTACATCACCAATGATACTATAACTGGGATGATTCTTAAGAAACAACTGATTTGGGTTTTGTAAAACTTTTTTATCAACATATGGTAGGGATTATTCTGGGATAAATTCTTCAGAAATATTTTCTTGAACATTTTCCTTATCAGCAAAAATATTATATCAGGGGTTTATAATTAGTTTTTGAAAACACGTCTGAAGATATAGGTTGGGGTTGTTTAAAAATAAAAGGATAATTTTCATCAAATTTAACATGTACTGTTGATTAAAAACTAAATGAGGCTTATATTCATTATTAATATATATAATATTCATGTGATTCATTATTCATAAACACCATTTTAGTGCATTTTACACTTTAAAGATCATTTCACATTAAGATTGTAATTCTCCGTTAAAGTGCAATATTACTTTGTACATATTTAAATACCTCCTAAACACAAAATGTTCTTGATTATATTTTCATATTTTATTTTTAGGTCTCCCATGCTATAAGAAAAAATTCATGCTTTTGTATCATTTGAACGTTCACATTGAAGACCACCAAAGTTGTCCTTGAACCAACAACATTCTGGGAAAAGTAAACTGAATAACAGCTTAACAAAGAGACTGTAGCGGCCACGATCAAATCCCAATAATTCTGAAATTTGAACTGAAGATAGAGGACATAAAGGGGAACATTTAATCCAACAGTGACAAGAGCTAATTCAGAGTGTTAAAGGGATTTTTATGCATCCCAATTTGAAGATAAAATTCTGGGCCAGATTCTGCAGCCCAGAAAAACAGCCCACCATTTTACACATATCTCGCAAACCAAATATCCATTTTGGATGAAATTTTACAGACCCTCAGGGGATATCATTATCTTAATTTTTTATTCTATGAACCACTGAAATTGTTTCATATATATTCTCCTTTCAGCGCCTCTGTTTAGTGGATGCTAGTTGGCTCAGATTGATTATCAAGGGCGGAAAAGTCCACTCTCCCTTAACTTTCCACCCACCTAGGCTCACAACCATTAATTGAGATGACTTTAACTGTTTTTGGATCAACCCAAGGTGCCCGAAATTCCTATTTAAGTCAGTGTTGTTTTAGGATTTAATCATATTTGGTGCATTTTTTAATTTTAATGTTATGTTGTGATTTTGTTGCCTTGAGTTTGTCTTTCTCATGTAAGTTGTTCAATTCATCTTAGTTTTTTAATAAAAGTTATTATTCTCCTATTATTCTATTCTTCTTCATATCACGTTGATACCATTGTCTCAAGGTTTGAATTTATTCATACCAAACTTTGTGAGATTATCACACAATGGTGGAGTGATCGTTATTTTATTGTTTCTTTTTTACTTCTCCATTTCCTCCCTCATGAGTCTACCTCTCGCTTCCATTGAAATCATAGGATCAATGGAGGGGTAACCCACTTATGGGTTGATCCAAGGGAGTAGAAAGGGGATGGATTGGATGTTATTTATCACTCCATTAATCTCTAATCACTTCTTTTAAATGATATTTTTATTTGATGATTTTAAAACTTCTTCATCCTTATTGAATTTTAAGGACACACACTTCAAGTGATAATACAAAACTATACCTTGGAGTGCTCATAAACATGATCCTCCAAGTGTATAGTTGATTAGTATAAGATTTTTTTTATGAACTAGTAAGCGATGAAGTTGTTTGATCTCCTTAAATGAACTCATCTCAAATATAAGAATTTGAAATCGCTAAATAGGAATTTCATCCAATCCACCCTTTATAATAACCTAGGATCAAACCTTCTCATAATTTGATTTCACTTAAGTCACATAGTTTTTGATTAAACCTAAAAAAAATAAACCCAAATTTGGCAACTTAGTAGCCAAAATCAGTTCATATAATGTGCTTGTCCATAGGTTTCTTCTTAGGTCTCTAAGGAATCGACAACCCAAGATACTCTACATTTGACCTCTTAACCCTAAAAACTTGGGTAAATTTGGGCGAGAAAACATTTTGGAACCATTTTCGGGGACCCAAGTAAGTCATATCAATATCCATTCTATTATCCCCCATTTCTTTTATTCTCATCCAAATTCTCTTATCTTTTCCCTTTCTTATTTTTCTTCTTTTGGTGCATGTCTGCCTACACTCATGACCAATCAAACCGTTTAGTTTGGGTTCAAATTCTTAGGGTTGGGGAGTCAAGTACACCAAGGGAACTCTTTCAATTAGATCCTAATCTTTCTAATACTCCAGAGTCAAAATTTGAGCCCATTTTAATGGAATGTATTCAAAGAAACCAACTCATAAACTCAGGTGGGAACTAAAATGGAAATCCAAATGTGGTAGCCCCAAACTTGGGGAATGTAGACGATCAAACCATGAATGACTACCTCACACATGCCTAGACCAATGCCCCCTCATGCATTAGACACAATTCCCTAAGATATTCCAACTACAAATTTAAACCCCATGTCCTAAACCACCTTCCCACATTCTATGGAATGGAGTTCGATATGCCCTACCTTCACGTTAAGGAGTTCAATGACATTGTAGAAACCATGTGTCCCCCACATCAACTAGAATCAGCTAATATGAGGCTATTTCCTTTTTCTTTAAAGTATAAAGATAAAAATTGTCTAAAAAATTTGAGACCATCATCCATCAACTCTTGGGACCAATTACAAAGATAATTCTACAAAAAAATACTTTCCCCACCACAAAACAATTTCACTTAAAAAGAGCATCCAAAAAAATTTTAAAAAAGAGGGAGAGTCATTCTACGAAACATGGAAGAGGTTCAAAGACACCCTAAACATGGTTCCACACCATGGTTTTTCTATTCCTGAACAAGTGATAATTTTCTATAAAGGTTTGGTCCTAGGGAACAAACAATTCATTGATATGATGTGTAATTGGACCTTTAAAAACAAAGACCCAAATGATGCTTACAAGTATCTAGAAATCCTTGATAAAAAAAACCAAACATGGGGAACATCACCTTATTCTGAAAAGCCTCAAAGAACTACTAGAATTCATACACTTAGAGAAGAGGAAAGCCTTGGGGATAAACTTGCAGCACTCACTAGAAAGTTTGAAGAGATATACCTTAGAAAAATCCATGAAATCAAAACTGTAGACCCTGTTTGCACAATTTGTGACAAACATGATCAAAAAATAGAAAACTTCTCAACCAGTCCATCCATTGTGGATGTTATTCTAGGAGGAACACCGGTGGAGGTCAATGTTCTGAACTTTCAGAATTCACAGTATCAAAACACTTTCAATCCAAGGTACAATGACCATCTAGGATTCTATTAGAAAGATAACCAACAACCTATCCATCCACAAGGACCAAACCCCTACCCTCCACAAATTTTTCAAAACCATAACTAGTTCCAACCACAACCAGTCCAATACTAACACCCTCCAATACAATACCAAAAACCCATCCTGCAACCCATGAAACAACCAATCCAACAACCAAAGTATCCTCTTAGGATAAACCAACCTGCACAAGCCCCTACTCAATCTGTTCCTCTACCAATACTTTAATAGTTTTGTAAACAAATGGAGAAAATGAACTCAAAAGTATCATCCCTTAAACATGAACTATAAACCATAAAAACCGGGAAGCCAACCATGCCTACTTAGGTGGTACCATCCCCAACTTTAAGGGGAGATTCAAGTTTCACTCAAACAACTCATGAACAACTAAAGTTTGTGATAATTTTAAGAAGTAGAAAATCAATTGAGAAACCTGAACAAATAATTCATAAAGCATATGAAGCTTCAAAATCTAATAAAAATTAAAATGAACTATATGATCGAATTGAGGAAACTGATAACAATGTGAAATAAACAACCCTTCATCAAACAAACCCACAACCTGCACCATTTCCTCAACGCATTAGGGGGGAAACCAAGCCTGAATTGAGTGAAAAATTGAGGAAAATATTATCATAATTCAAGTTTAACATTCCAATCCTTGATTCCATTTAATCCATTCCTATAAAATAAAAATACCTAAAGGACCTATGCACATTTAAAAAGAAATTCTCACATAAGAACTAATTCCTTCTAGCAGCAAATGTTAGAATAACAATCCATGGAACCCTTCCACCAAATATTAAAGACCCAGGATTCACTTACATCAATGTTGAACTAGGAGAGAACAAAGTTGTCAAATCCTTGTGTGACTTAGGTTCCAGTGTCAATCTCATTCCTTATGCTTTATACTGCCAATTTATACTGTAAGAGCTCTAACCCACATCTATCACACTTCAACTTATTGATCGTAGCATTAGGGTTCCAAAGGGAATTTTAAAGGATGTTTTGGTAAAAGTTGAAATTTTCATTTACCCAGCTAACTTCATTGTCCTTGACAATCACCCAATATTAGGTCCTAGGGAGAAAACCCCAATCATCCTTGGTCATCCATTCCTTGCAATAATCAATTCTGTTATCTGAGTCCGAAATGGGAACACGACCATCACCTTTGTAAACATGAGTCTATACTTGAACATCTACAATGATAACTCTCAAATTGGGGATGATGAAGAGATCCTTGAGGTTAATTAGATTGGTAGTGTTGATAGTGAACTTGAGGAACATCAAGGGATTACTGAAGGATGTTTAAGTAAAGAAGAGATTGATTTTATTTGTTCACATGAGGGAAATTTATCACCTTGGCTTGAATCTCTTTCAGATATCTCTATTGATGATTTTATCGAATCACCAATCAATGATACCATTGGTGAAATCAATAAAATTGAGTCCATACCCATTCATGACACTAATCTGGATAATTTAGTGGATGAAAATTCTATTCACAAGGAACCAATTATATCAAGAAATCTGAACAAAGAAACTGAGTTCAATACAAAGTCCCATCCTTTCTTGGAAAGTGATAACCAATCAGATCTCGAATTTAAGGTCCTACCTTCATCATTCAAGTATGCATTCTTAGGGGACAATCGAGCCTTTCCTATTTTCATTTCTTCCTCTCTTGAATCCAATCAAGAGATGATGCTTCTGGATGTCCTAAAAAATCATAATAAAGCAATTGGATGGACCCTTTCTGATATTCCTGGGATTATCCCACTCATTGGAACTCATAGAATTGTTCTTGAATCTAAATCCAAACCATATCATCAACTTCAGCAGCAAATTTATCCTAATCTCATGGAATTAGTGAGAAAAAGAACTTCTAAAATTGTTAAAATCTAGGATCATCTATTTCGTAGCCGAGAGTGAGTGGGTTAGCCCAATCCATGTGGTTCCTAAGAAGGATGGAATCATAGTGATAACCAATAATGATAGAGATATTCGTCCAACTAGGGTGAGTAGTGGTTGTAGAGTCTGCATCGACTATGGGAAGATAAACTCATTTACCAAGAAGGACCATTTCCCCTTACCATTCATTAACCAAGTCCTTGAGAGAGTGGCAGATCATGGCTTCTACTATTTATTATATGGGTACTTGGGGTACAATTAGATTGAGGTATCCCTAGAGGATCAAGGGAATACTACATTCACCTATCCATTTGGCGCATTTTTTTTCAAATGCATGCCCTTCGGGTTATGCAATGCCCCTGGAACCTTCCATCGGTGCATGATGGGAATCATCTTAGACATGGTAGGGTATTTTCTAGAGGTATTCATGGATGACTTATCTGTGTTTGGGGATACATTCGAGGGATGTTTGAGGAATGTGGAGAGATTTTTTTCAAGATGTGAAGAAAATAATCTGGTCCTAAATTGAGAAAAATTCCATTTCATGGTTAAAGAGGGACTATTTCTTGGCTATTTAGTCTCAGGCAGGGGGATTGAAGTCGATAAAGCCAAGTTTTACATCATTCTTCACCTTCCATCACCCAAAACTATCAAGAAAGTGAGCTATTTCTTAGGACATGTTGGTTTCTATAGAAGATTCATTAGGAACTTTAGTTCAATCGCTCATCCCCATTGTGGTATTTTAGTAAAGGATGCTCCATTTTTATATACAGAAAGTTGTGAGGAATCATTCTCTACACTCAAGTCAGCTCTTGTCTCTCCACATATCATGCAATATAAAAATTGAAAACTTCATTTTGGACTCATGTGTGATGCTAGTGACTTCGTTGTAGGAGCATTCTTAGGACAACGGTGTGAGAAAACTCCATGTGTCATTGGTTATTCAAGAAAATATTTAAATGATGAACAAATCAACTACACAAACACTGATAAGGAGTTACTTGTTGTTGTGTTTTCCTTAGAAAAGTTTAGGTCCTACCTCTTAGAATCCACCATCACTGTGTTCACTGACCATTCTGCACTAAAATACCTCTTCCAAAAACAAGATGTTAAGGATAGACTGATTAGGTGGGTCCTTCTATTACAATAATTTGACCTCACATTCAAGGGAAAAAAGGGTGTTGAAAATTTTGTAGCTGATAATCCCTCTAGGATAGAATTTAATGACAAATTATCTCACCTTTATATGTCTAATTCATTCCCTGATGAACACATATACTCTGTGAGTGACTACCCTTGGTATTCAGATATAGACAACTTATTAGTTATAAGAGTCATTAAAAATTATTAGGGACTCAAGCTCGAAGGAAATTATTTTATGATGTTAGGAACTATGTGTTTGATGATCCATACCTCTATAAGTTCTTCCCAGACCAAGTCATTAGGAGGTGTGTCCCAGAATCTGAAAAAGATTCCATCCTTAAATTATATCATAGTGAGGTGTGTGGATGTCACTTTTCCTCTATGAAAACTTCTACTAAGGTTCTTTAGTGTGGTATCTTTTGTCCCACCCTCTCAAGGGACTCCTACACATTTTTTTAATGTTCTCCTAGGTGTCAAAAAGTAGGGTCCATCACAAAAGGGAATCAAATGACACTCACTCCCGTCTTAGTGATTGAAATCTTTGAATGCTGGGAAATCGATTTCATGGGTCCCTTCCCAAACTCTAGGGGATATTTGTACATACTTTTAGCTATTGATTATGTATCTGAATGGGTTGAGTCCATTCCTACAAAATCTAATGATCATCAAACTGTGATTAGATTTCTCAAGGAAAACATACTCTCTAGATTTTGAATACCTAGGGATATCATTAGTGATTTTGGAACTCATTTTTGAAATCTTCCATTATTAGTAATCATGGAAAAGTATGGAATTTCCCAAAAAGTGTCCACTACTTACCACCTATAGAACAATGGTCAAGTTGAGTTATCCAATCAATAAATCAAACAAATTATTGAGAAACAGTTAATCCATCTAGGAAAGATTGGTCGAGAAAACTCTTAGATGATTTTTGGGCATATAGAACTGCATATAAAACCATTTTGGGAATGTCCCCATATAGGTTAGTTTATGGTAAATCATTCCATTTACTAGTTGAAATTGAACATAAGTCTTTTTGGGAAATTAAGAAAATGAATTATGACCTCTCATTGGGTGGAACAAAAAGGAAATTAGAACTCAATGAACATGTGGAACTTAGGATGGAGGCTTATTAAAATTCAAGGATAAATAAATATAGATTTTAAGCCTACCAATCTCGAAATCTTAAAACTAAACACATTGTATTGGGTAAACCTATTCTTTTGTATAGCTCTAAACTTAATTTACACCTGGGAAATTTGAGGTCCAGATGGTCGGGTCTATACATAGTGCATAAGGTGTACCCTCATGGGGCTATAGAAATTCAAGATCCCACCAATGGTCAAACCTTTAAAGTTAATGGTCATAGAGTCAAACCATTCATTGAACCATTCAAAAAAATGAAGTTGATGAAAACTTGTGTGAACCAACCTTAGATGAGAAAAATACTTAAACAATTAAGGGTCTAAGTTGAGCTAGTGATGTTAAACAAAAGCGTTTCATGGGAGACAATATGTGGTTTTCATCTTTGTGAATCATCTTTATTTTAAAATAGGATTAATAAATCAATTTTATATTTAAAAAAACTTAACTCTGAATATGATAGTACCATAGACTGTTGACTTGTTCTTCTATTATGAGTATGGATGGGTAGAAAAGGGGAGCGCCATATTCATTCGTATCACGTGGTGTGATCCTTGGGTAATACCTTACATAGAAATTTTAAAAGAATACAATGTATCATCAGTTTATTTTTACGAGTTCATAGGTTAAAATAAAAATAAAAATAATATAATAATAATTAAAATATATATATATAAAAGGACACGTTGTAGGTCGTAGGGAAAACCCCGTCACAACCGGTGAAGCCATGGGGACTCAAACTCAGGACCGAAGGGAGACAGGGGAGTGCACCTACCACTAACCTAAGACTTATAGTGCTTCCTTATTCTATAATTTTTGTATATATACTTATATTTTACTTTTTATTATATATATATATATATATATATATATGTTTTTCCTTTTTCCACTAGGGAACACTACGAGTGACATGGATATCAAAGGACTAAATTGTAGTAGCACGAACTTCAACTTCAACCACCAGGTGACTTCATTCCATGATCCTCATTTTCAATTTCCTTTTTGAACTCCCCTTCTCTGCCTCTACCCCCTTCTAAATTTTCTTTTCTTTAAACGTTGGGGACAGTGTTATTTTAAGTTGGGGGAGATAAAATAAAAAAATATATTTTCTTTAAAAAAATAAAATTACTTTTGTGTGAAAAAAAATGATTTGAAAAAATGTGTGTAAATGGAAGGAAAAAATCCTTTAACTTTGAACATGATAATACAAATTGAAAACTTTTAAACTGAATATCAAATAATTTAGCATTCCCTGATTCTTATTTTAATCCATGTATAATTTCATGAGCATAGATTTTTTGAAAGTGTGGTCGTCTAATGTGATATTTCATTATTTATATTTTCATCCAAAAAAAATCACAATGTACATCCTTTGGATAGTGGGGTATTAGTTTTAGTTCATGGGGTCCCCCAAATAAATATCATAGGTTTGGTGATCATTTTAGTTTTAATATGGGTATTCAAAAAAAGAAAGTCGAATAAAAAAATCAAAAAAAATAATAATAAATTTTCATGTAGAGCAATGAAATAACTTAATGCATGGATTTCAGAACTTGGGGATCATGACTTCATAGTTTTCTAGCCCAGAGTTAGTAATTTTATCTCTATTTATGGTAATTTGACTTTGTTTTGACTAATTTAACTCAAGATGATGCCCGAGTATGTGGGCTTCACTTGGTGCCCTAAGTTCTTTGAGCTTGGGAGTCATCGGAAAAGTATCACTACATGGGTTGACTCTTTTGAGTGAAATTTCAATTACCATGGAAATATTGAAAAAAAAAGAATACTCATCTTAATATTGAAATTTTATTGCACATAGCACTTTTATCATTTCCCCTTGAATAAAGATGAACCCCCATGTCTATTTCAATGCAAAACACATCATCGTGATTAATTAATATTGGATGAAATATAGCGATGAATTTGAACAAAGGAATGGGATTGGTATTGGGATATACTTATGAAACTATCTTTTATTAAAAAAATTGACGGGTTTCATGATTGTTTGGTATAAGGGTTTTTTGTGATCATTGTGTATTAAAATGTTTTAGGAAAATGGAATTTGAATTTCATGTTTATGAGATATATTTTTCTCGGGACTAGAAAAACTCAAGTTGGGGGTGTTATTAACCACTGAATGAGGATTATATTCATTGTTAATATATATAATATTCATGTGCTTCATTATTCATAAACACCATTTTAGTGTATTTTACACTTTGAACATCATTTCACATTATGATTGTAATTCTTTGTTAAAGTGCACTATTACTTGGTACATATTTAAACACATCTTAAAACAAAAAATGTTCTTGATTATGTTTTCAGATTTTATTTTCAGGTCTCCCATTCTATAAGGAACAATTCATGCTTTTGGATCATTTAAAGATTCACATTTAAGACCACCAAAGTTGGCATTGAACCAACAATATTCTGGGAAAAGTAAACTGATGAGCATCCCAATAAAGAGACTATAGAGACCATGATCTAAGCCCAATAATTATGAAAATTGAAATGAAGATATATGAAATCAAGGGGAACATTTCATCCAATAGTGACAAGAGATAATTTTGAGTGTTAAAGGGAGTTTCATGCGGCTCAATTTGGAGATAAAATTATGGGCTAGATTCTGCAGCCCAGAAAAACAGCCCGCCATTTTACACATATCTCGCTAACCAAATATTTATTTTGGATGAAATTTTATAGAAACTCAGGGGACATATGTATATTCATTTTTTCCTTCTATAGACCACCTAAATGTGGCCATATAGATTCTCTTTTTATCACCTCTGTTTAGTGGATTCAAGTTGGCTTGGATTGATTGTCAAGGGTGGAAAATTCCACTCTCCTTTAACTTTCCACCCACCTAGGCCCACCACCATTAATTGAGATGACTTCCACTATTGTTGGATCTACCCAAGGCTCCAAAAATTATTATTTAATGTAGTGGTGTTTGAGGATTTAATCATCTTTGGTGAATTGTTTAATTGTAATGTTATGCTGTGATTTTGTTGCCTTGAGTTTATCTTTATCATGTAAGTTGTTCAATTAATCTTAGTTTCTTAATAAAAGTTATTATTATCTTATTATTATATTCTTATTTATATCACATTGATACTGTCTTATCAAGGATTGAATTTATTCACACCAAACCTTGTGATATTATCACACAACAGTGGAGTGATCATTATTTCATTATTTCTTTTTTACTTCTCCATTTCCTCCATCATGAGTCTACTTATCACTTCCATTGAAATCATAGGATCAATGGAGGGATAACCAACTTATGGGTTGATCCAAGGGAGTAGAAAGGGGATGGATTGGATGTTATTTATCACTCCGTTAATCTCTAATCACTTCTTTTAAATGATATTTTTATTTGATGATTTTAAAAATTCTTCATCCTTATTAATTTTAAGGCCACACACTTCAAGTGCTAATACGAAACATTAACTTGGAGTTCTCATAAACATGATCCTCCAAGTTTATAGGTAATTAGTATTGGAGTGTTTTGGTATGAACCAGTAAGTGATGAATTTGTTTGATTCCCTTGAATGAACTCATCTCAAATATAAGAATTTGAAATCGCTAAAGAGGAATTTCATCCAATCCACCCCTTATAATAACCTAGGATCAACCCTTCTCATAATTTGATTTCACTTAAGTCACATAGTTTTTTCTTAAACCTATAAAAAATCAACCCAAAGTTGGCAACTTAATATCCAAAATCAATCAATAGAATGTATGTGTCTATAGGTTTCTTCTTAGGCCTCTAAGGAATCGGCAACCCAAGATACTATACATTTGACCGCTTAACCCTAAAAACTTGGGTAAATTTTGGTGAAGCCAACTATTTCTTCAAAAGTAAAAGTATTATTATTAAAAACTCTATAAACCTTAGAAGTTGTGAAGTAGCCTAGGAAAATTCCTTCATCATATTTGGGTGAGAATTTATGTAAATTATCTTTAGTATTCAGAATGAATACTTTGAAACCAAATACCTTGAAGTAGGAAAGTCTAGGTTTTCTACCATTCCATAATTCATAAGGGGCTTTATTAATAAAATGTCTAACCAAAACATGATTTATAGTATAAAAATCAATACTCACGGCTTAAGCCCAAAAGTGTTTATCTATAGAATATTCACTCAATATGGTTCTAGTTATCTCTTAAATAATCTGATTTGTTCTTTCAAAAACATCATTCTGTTGAGGAGTTCTTGGAGCTGAGAAATTATGAGTAATGCCTTTTTTACTACAAAAAGTTCCAAAATCTAAATTTTGAAATTCTCCTCCGTGATCACTATGAATAGTTATCAAAGGAAGGTTTTTCTCATTTTTAACTTAGGCTCTAAAATATTTAAAATAAGAAAAATCTTCATATTTATTTGCTAGAAAATAGACCCACGTAAATATAGTGTAATAATCAACTAAGAAAAATACATAATATTTGCCTCCAATTCTTCCAGTTTGTGTTGGACCAAAAACATCTATATACACTAACTGTAATGCGTCAGAAGTTGAGACTTCACTGATTGATTTAAAACTTGATTTATTCTTATTTCTATATTAACAAGGATCAAAAAAAATTTAAGAATCAAAAATAATATCTGATATATCCTTAAAAAGTCTTTTCTTTGAGAGTTTACATAGGTTGTTAAGGTTACAGTGTCTTAACCTTCTATGTCATAACCAAGATTGATATTCCATTTCACTAAGGAAAGGTATATCTTAGCTCTTAAGGTCTTATAAGTTTAGTGTGTATACATTCTCTTGCCTATGGGAAGAAAGTATAAAATCTTCCTTAGAATTTTGTACTAAGCATTTATCATTCCTAAAATTCACAATGAATCCTTCATCACAGGAAGAGGCATATTTCCAGGGTCTCTCCCATAGATTTTAAATTGTTGACAATGGTCATAAATCTTTGTTGTACTTTGCAAACTGGTTCTCCATAAGAAAATAGAAATCCATGATATTCATCTCTTAACATATCTCTTCTAGTTTCTATCACTTTGGAAGTACTAAAATGTGTAACTTCAAGTTTCTTCTAGATGTAGTTAGCATCTTCACAAGAAGAAATTTGACTATATATATTTCTAGTCATAGAACACAACAAAGTATTGCATACCTTGTAGTTTAGTTTATATTCTGACTTTTCTTAGTTGGTGAAGGTTTTGAATTCCTTTTCAAGAATTTTGTAATCTCCAGTAAGCATGAAAAAGTTGTCCACTCCAGTATTAATAACAAATGTCTTCATTAGATCTCTCCAGTACTCATAAACATTACCATCAAGAATAGGTGGTCTAGTAGGATTTAGATTGTCAATAGATCCAACATTCATTCCTGTCATTCTATAAGAAAAAAACTTTTCAAAAAAACTTGTAAGTAGTTAAATATTATAAACATAGATAAAAAATACTTAAGAAAAACTTAAGCAAGAAAAGTTAAGAAAGAAAATTTAGAACAAGGAAAACTTGAGCAGGAAAACTTATATGTAAATATAAGTATTTTAGAGACCTAATCTGATACTAATTTTAGGATTGAAATAATGATATAGATGCTAAATTACAAGAGGGGTGAATTGTAAGTTTAAAAACTTTCATTTTTAACCTTAAGGAAACTATTTTTAACAAAGTTAAACAAGGTAAACTCACAATACCACTTTTATTTCTATAAAAAAACTTTCTAGGTTACAGAAATATGGTTCCAAAAATGAAACGTAAGGAAAGTTTACAAGGAAAATATTATACCTTAAAGCATATAGAATCTTACTTATCAGAGCATACAAAAGTGAAAGAAAGTATTAGAAAGTTATAATTTATTTATTTATCAAAATGTAGTGGAAATAAACTTGAAACAAAATAAATAACAAGTATGAAATATTTTAACCCAAAGAGAAGGGTATCCAACAACCTCAGATAAAGGTACATTGATTTATACTTTCAAGAAAGTATGTCTTACCCACACCAGGGTAAGTCCTTGATAGGAATATTGGAATCTGTCTTGATGTCCCTACAAGCCCTCGATCTTTAAGGTATTCGGAACCTATATCTTCATATCCACATAAGTCCTCGAACTTTAAGGTAGTCATCACCTCTATCTTCCTATCCCCAGAAGCCCTCGATTATAATCAGCAACAATCGGAGTCACACAAAGCAATCTGAACAAGATTTTCAGTACACACAAAGCATGAGAGTCTCTCTCTCTAGAAATCACTTCAACAGTGTGTAATCTCTAGATTGATGGAATGGTCTTCAGCTCGTTCAAATGAGCTTCTATTTATAGGTACTTCTCCAATGATCGTCACCCTCATCCAATGATAATATTTTTCCTTGAATATCAAAGGGACCTATACATGTGTCACTCAAACAACGGTTAGTTAGAAATAGATTTTATGATATCATTTCATAACAAGTGTAAGGAAATGAAGTTACTTAACCAAATATATTTTTCAGAGTCTAAGAAAAAAAAGAGTTAGGAGTCTAACCAAATAAACATTCAGAGTATATAAGATATGGACATTAAGATTCTATTTTACAAAGAATTCAGAATCTAAATTCTACAGATTCTAGAGTCTGAATTCTGAGGAATTTAGAGTCTGAATTCTGAAGAATTCAGAGTCTGAATTATGAGAAATTTGGAGTATGAATTATGAGAAATTTGGAGTATGAATTCTGAGGAATTAGGAGTCTGAATTTTAGAGAATTCAAAATCTAAATTTCAGAAAATTCAGAGTCTAAATTTCAATGAATTTAGAGTCTGAATTTTAGTGAATTCAGAGTCTGAATTTCAGAGAATTTAGAGTCTAAATTTCAGTGAATTCAGAGTCTGAATTTTAGTGAATTTGGATTCTGAATAAGGAAGAGGAGAACACCTCATCCAGCCCCAACAAGAAGTCTCTACCCATTGTATAAACTGAAGTGGACATGGAAAAGTTCATGGAACCTATTTTACATAACAGTACAACTTCTATTATAAATCCTAAACATATGCATATTTTTAATGACACCCAGAAACACAAGTAGAGTCACTTGCAATATATCTAATAGATTTCTATCTTGGAACCTCATGTCTCAGATATACCTACTAAAGTTTCTTCTATGAAGTCTAAAAACCTGATCTATAGTAATAATGATAGTAAATTTCTTCTTAGTCCTAAGAGTTCCACATAATCCTGTACTAATGCTCTTACTGATGAATCTGTTCCATTGCACTTATGCAATATAAACAACATAGAATCAACCACTACTACTGCAAAAAAACACTAAAAACAGTGACCTGATTGTAATTAAAACCCCCTACACTCACACTGTCTCTCTCAACAAAGTAGATCATCCCAAGACACAGTTTATATGTACTGCTTTTACTAGATTACTATTAGAACTGGTAGCACATGATTGCCTACCTACTATTCTAGAATATTTAAATATGCAGGAATATAAAGACCCCCTGAAACAGAAGAAAACATCCAATTTTATCGATCCGCTATCCGTAGTGGATCCAAAGGTTCTAGGTAACTCTATTCCCCCAACTGTAATAATTGCATAATGTGTTACTAAACTTGAAAATTTGGTATCTCAAAGTCCCAATGATCTACCACCAGTTTCAAAGGATACCATAGGTTTAGACATGACTGCACACTTGAATAAACCTCCAAAGAATTCCCATACAGTTCAAGTAAAAAACACTCATACTCAAGAGGTTAAAAGATCTAATATAAATAAAGGATCTAGAAAAAAGAAAAAAGGGATTTCTAACTCCAAACCCCAATCTAAATGAAGATCCTTGTCTAGAATTTTCAGGGTATCTCCAACTCTGACACCCTAAACATTCTGAAAATAATGGTTAACACGCATCACCCTACTCTTTTTGCTATTGAAGAACCTAAAATCTCTTTCTCCTCTAAATATTCTCACTTTTTTCAACACAACTACATGTTTTCTGGTGCAATCAATAATAATCTAAATGCTGATTCCCTGTGGATTTTTTCACATTCATCTTTACAGGATTTTATTGTTTTTATTATCTCAGATCATATTCTCACTTTCACCTTTTCTATTGATGGTACTCGCACTTTATTCTCCTTTTTTTATCCTAATAATAAATACCAATATAGAAGAACTATTTGGAATGATATATCTCATTTAAACACCAATGCCAATGCTCCCTGGGTTCTTATGATAGATTTTAATGATATTTCAAACTTTAGTGAAAAAATTGTCCCATCTCACGCTTCTATCTCCACGAGAGAATTTAAAACCTTGATCGAAGATAACAATCTTATTGAAATTAATCTCACTGGTGAAAAATACACTTGGTATAGAATACATTACAATAAAGTGGTTTCTTCCAAATTGGACAGAGCCTTTATGAATGTCCTAGCTTTAGATAAATGGGACACTATATCTAGAATCACTCTTCACAGAATGAACTCTGATCATCATCCCATCTTGGTAAACATTTCTTCCAAAGACATGAAACCTATATTACCCTTCCGCTTCAATAATGTGTGGTACTCTGATGAATATTGCAATCATGTCATAAAAAAAATTTGGTCCTCCATGTCTCATAGTAAGGATGCCTTTACTTTCAGCCTCAAACTAAAACACCTCAAACAGACTCTCAAATCTTGGTGTAACTCCAAAGCCAAAAAAATTAACAATGGCATTACTCTTCTTGAGAAAGAACTCGATGATCTCCAAAACAAAAGCCCTAACTTAGACCTCCACACTGACCCCACGCATAAAATAAATGTTGAGATCAATCTCAACTCTCTGCTCACTTTTAAAGACGACATGAGAAATCAAGCTTATAAAGTTAAATGGTTAACTGATGGGGATAGAAATACCAAATTCTATAATTCTCTATAAAGAACCAAGAAGGCCTGTAGACCTCAAACCTTTCTAAAGTATGGGGACAATATTTTTGACAAGGATGATGACATAGCTCAACATATAGTCACTTATTATAAAACCATTTTTAATGGACCTGATAACAATAAATACCTCCTTCCTGAGGTCGTTCCTTTAGTGATCACTAATGCAGACAATACTTTCCTTCTTAACACGTCGCTAGATCATGAAATCAAAGACACTGTCTTCAGTCTGAATCTAGATAGTTCCCCAGGACCTAATGTCTTCAACAATGGTTTCTTCCAACATTATTGGGATGTGTTTCAGTACGATGTTTGTAATCTTGTTAAATATTTCTTCAAAAATGGTGTGCTTCCTCATGATATCAATGCTCAGTTCCTCACCTTGATCCCTAAAGTGGATAATGCCTCTAAAATTCATCTTTTAAGACCCATTTCTCTCATCAACACTCTCTACAAAATCATTACCAAAATCATTGCTAATAGGCTATCAAATATTACTGAAAAAATTGTTTCATGGAACCAATTTGGCTTTATAAAAGTTAGATTCATTCAGGACTGTATCTGTCTTGCCTCTGAATGTATCAACAACTTGAATAAAACTAATAGAGGAGGCAACATAGATATTAAAATTGACATCAAGAAAGCTTTTGACACCATGGATTGGAGTTTTATCTTCAAAGTCCTTAAAAGTTTTGGTTTTAGTGCGCACTTCATCGCTGCGATCCGAACTCCCTTCAACTCGGCCACTATATCTATTTTTATCAATAGCTCTCCCAAAGGTTACTTTAAATGCACCAAAGGTGTCATTCAAGGAGACCCTCTCTCTTCTATTCTCTTTTAAATAGCATAAGACTACCTCAGTAGACTGATCAATCGTATGGTGGTTCAAAATAAATTGAAACCTATTCATGTCTCTAGAAATGTTAATGCTCCTACTCACCTCTTTTATGCTAATGACATCATCCTTTTCCTTTAAGTAGTAAAAAGAAACATTCTTAACCTCAAAAATTCTCTCTCTCACTATGAGGAGGTTTCTGGTCAAACCATAAGTTGGAACAAATCGTGTATCTTTTTTGGGAAGAATTTTTCCCCCAATAGAAAATGTAATATAATAAATGATTTGGGTCTGAAAGAAGGATATCTCCCCTTCACTTACCTTGGTTTCCCCATATTTTTGGGTAGACCCAAATCTTTCTACTTTGTTACTATTATTAATCAAGTTTTGAACCAAATTTCCACTTGGAAGGGTAAATATCTCTCTATGTAAGGTAGTAATTGCCTTGTTAAATCCACTATTGTCTCTAATATGGTATATTCTATGATGGTTTACAAATTTCCCATTGGTCTCATAAAAAAAATGAATACAGCTATTAAAAATTTTACCTAGACCGGCAGTACTCTTGAAAGGAAACTCGTGATGGTACCTTGGTCAACTTGTTGTAAGCCTATTGAGAATGGTGGCATTGGTATAAAAAACTTAAAAAACTTTAATAAATCCCTTCAATCTCATCTTACATGGAATCATTTTCACAATTCTTCTAAATCCCTCGCTTTCCTCAAAAATAGATTTCTCGATAAACTTAAGATGGGAAATTTGAGCTTTATTAATTCTTCCATATGGCCTGCCATCAAAAACTCCTTCACCAGCATTATGAATAACTCCAGATGGATGGTCTCCAGATATTCTTCCATGAAATTATGTCTTGATAAATGAACTGGCGCGCCTTTAATCTCTATGATTTCACCTGATCAAATTTTTGAAAACACCAAAAACTCTATCAAAGATGCTCTAAACTCTCAACAATATCATCTCTCAGATACTATTTTGAACCTCATTTATGGCTACACTTTCTCTTACAACAATGATTTTTTAATTTGGGAGTCGGATCACAATGGAATGATTATCTCTAAAAATTACTAAACTCATATTTTTTATAACAATGAGAATGATTACAGCTGGATTAAACATTTCAATAGACCTTGTATAAAGCCCTGAAGATTCAGTCTCATCTGGCGCTTATTCCACAACAGAGTTCCCACTGACATCTTCCTTCAATCATCTGGAATTCATCTTTGCTCTAAATTTAAAATTTGTAATAAACATAGAGAAGATTCTAACCATATCTTCCTTTCTTATTCCACTACTTCTACTCTTTGGAAATATATTTTTGACATCTTTGATTGTAGATGGTTGATTCTTGACTCTGTCAAAAATCAACTTATGAAATGTGCAGAGTTTGATGGCTATCAGCAAATCAGAAACCTCTTCCTTGCGGTAGTTGCTGAGCTTCACCATGTAATCTGATATGATCAAAATGCAATTATTCATAACAACTACTCACACAATCTTAATTCAGGTCATACTCAGATCCTTATAGCCATACAGGAAGCTTATTTGATTCAAAAAGGTTATTGCCACAATACCATGCACAATTTTGGAATCCTGAAATGTCTACGGATCAATGGAAACTTTTATCAACCACATCGCACTCTAGAGGTGTTTTGAAGAGCTCCTCTCCCTGTATAGATCAAAATCAACATGGATGGAGCCTCCAAGGTAAATCTGATACCTGCAGGGTGTGAAGTTGTCTTCAGGAACCATCTCAGATAGATTCTAGGCTGCTTCATGGGTCACTATGGCACTACCTCCTCCCTTGAAGCTAAGATGATGGGCTTGATTCATGCGATTACATTTTACATGGTTCATGGTTGGAACAACCTTTGGATTGAAAGTGACTCGACAACCATCGTTCAAGCAATTTGGAATGGCATAACTCATTTATCTTGGCTGATCACTACCTGTTGGATAGAATACAACTGATTTCTTACTAATCTGAACTACATCATCACACATGTTTAATTGGGAAGCAAATATGGTTGCTGATGGCTTGGACAATTTTGGAGTTAATCAAGACATTACCCGGTGTGAAGACCTCCCATCTTCTCTTATTACCTTTCATGAAAAATATTGTAATATGATCTCGTACTTTAGACTTTTGTAAACTTTCTTTTAATAAAATTTGTGCTTTGGTTGTTCTAGCCAAGGCATTACCCCTAAAAAAAGATCCTAAAAAAATACTCTATATCCAATTATTTATTGGATTCTGAGGTTTTATATGTGAAATCAAATTTTAGAATTAGGAATAAAATGAGTTATATTTAGAGAGATTATGAAATGATCAATGAAAACAAATATAAGGATAAAAATTTCCTTAGAAAAGGGAAATTTTCCTTATGAAGATAATCCTTAGGGGAAAATAGTTTGCCTTAAGATAAAGTTTTTGTGATTTTCAAAACATAGAGGAATGTAAAAGTCATAAAGAAACCTTATTGACTCAACATAGGTCACCATTTCCCAATTTATAAAGTTACCATACACTTTATAAGTTCCAATATTTCACATATTTAATAGAAACCATTAATATTTCAATTCATACAACCAATGGTTCATGGTTCAAACATAAAATAATCAGTTTATTTGATAGAATTTCACCATCGAGATATGTGGGAAATCACTGATTAGGTTGATACATACATTTTATTTAATCTACTATATATCATTAATACAAAGGCATTTCACGACAAGCAACAAAAATGGAAAGTCACTACATAACCCAGAAACACTCAAGCATGGAATAAAATGATATAAATTCTAATGATGTACCTAACATGGTATATAAATAAGCATGATTAATAATAATCAAGTAGGGTATAATAATCATCATGCATCAGGAAAACTACAATGAAATCTCTATGGCATGGCATATGCATGGAAAGTGAATCTCTATATTCCTAGAATGGTTCATGTAACAATAAATCATTGTTATACTGGGCCAAGGGTATAATCAATCAAATACATAAATCAATAACTAGTATAAGTAAAATGGTAATTCAAGGTGAACTAATAACCAACTATAATATCATCATAAACAATAGTAACATTCCTTGAAAACTTTATCTCTCCCTCATGCATGGGTTGGTCGGACCCATACACAAGTTATATACCAAGTTTCTACGCATTTCTAGTCTCAGTTCTGCCATCACAAATAGTAATACAAAAGGAAAAATATCTCAGATTCCATTTGTATCACCCTGACCTGCAATCCATGTAAAACAGTGCCCAAAGCTGGTGGTCCACTAGGCCTCAAGCGCGCCTCCCCATACACCTGAGGCTACTGACTAGTAGTGAGGGTGTAAAGGAGGTACAGTGGGTAGACTATATTCTCTGGATTAGTAAAAAATACAGTGGAAGAAATAATAAATAAAGGTAGTGGATATAATAATAACTAGCAATCAATAATGAATGAATAAATGATCATGCATGAACACACTCTGATAAAAATATAAAGATAGGTATACATAGTACATAACAAGACTGACAAAATAAATAAAAAAATAAAAGACATGGTAGCTATATCCAATAGTATCATGAGAATATTCTTATTCCTATTATCCTATAATCCATCCTAGTGAAGAAGGATAATAGCAAGTAAGTACAATCCAGGAACTTGATCCGGAAAACATGAGATCTATTTGGGTACCCCAGTGCAATGGCAGCCTGAACAGGGTGTGAGATATACTCAGTAGAACGCTACCAATTATGTATAATTCATAATCTAGTCTTTGATTATAAAATAAGGTATTTCTTAGGTATAAAAAAGGTAAGGAAGTGTTGTAATGATTAAATGTAAACATGTTGGGATCAGGTTCCATGAGGACACCTGGCTGATTATACATACTTTGGCCTACGTCGGGATATCCCTAAATATATCAACCAATGTATAAATATGTTTGTTTATATATAAGTGTGTATTTATATATATTTACTCTATACATAAAAGTTTATATATCCATATATATAAATATGTCATATTATTCATGAACCGAGGCATAAATTAGGTATCCTTATATAATTTTAAGAGTTCCATACTTTGTAAGGGACTTCATGCTCGTAATATCTCAATGAATGAATAAGGAAATCTCGTACAACAGTGTAAAGTTAAAATTAATAATGATAAAATACATTCTTATAATAGATAGGTCATAATCCTAATAATCTAAATGGGATATGGAAATCACGTTCATCAAACTGCTTATATATGTGACCATCATGCTCAACATCCTAATCGTGGGGGTGTGAGACGCCAGGCCCAACAACCCAAGCAATGTGAGAATCCATTCCCATCATCCTTAAACTAGGGGGTGTGATATTTCATGATCAATAACCCTAACCAAGTTCCATTTAGTGATAATAAAATGTTAGGTAATCACACTTTCCCTATTATCCCTTAGCCCGACATTTCGTAAAGAGTCAACTGACATTGCTCAAGGTTCAGTGGATCCTTTTTAGTATAATTCATGTTAAAATTTTAAAAATAGGTCATATGACCATCCATGGAATATCAGTTGAGTTTATATCATTATTCCATTCTATTTATAAGTAAAATGGGGTCCATTACATTTAACAATAACTATGAGGGCCCTGGGAAGCACCCATGCCAATTATACAAATCACTATGCACATCAATAATCAACACACTTTTGATTTATAACATAGTGCGCCTCAAAAGGTCGTTAGATTCTATGACATGAAATTTCTATCAAAAAATTCATTAAATTCAATTTAATCATCTTATTTAAGTGTAATAATTTAATACACGAAAGTGGGTAATTTAGAAACCTATCCAAACATGTGCAGTGGAATATAAGAATAGCCATTTTTGTTAACACACCCAAAGGTCGGTTTAGTCATAAGAAAAAAACATGGTTATTATGTGATTTAGAGAACCCATACTAAAGGGGGTGGTCTGGTTTTTTTTCATAACCAACAACCATAACAAAGGGGGTTTAAAACATAATACAAGGTGGTCTAGGAATTAAATTAAAGCTATTTCATAATTTAGAAGTGAAACCCAAAAGGTACAGTGCACATAATAATGAATATATCATATAAATGATGTGGTTTTAAGAGGAAATCATATAGAACACTTCCCTCATGCTCAGTAAGGTCTACTCATCTAGTATTGAGCTTCAATTTGAGCCTTAATGGAAGAAAATAGAATATTATAAAAACACATTGAAATTAGGGTGAATTAGATCATACCAAAATAGTGAATCATATGGAAAGAAAAACTATAGAAGGAAGGTATAGTAATTAATTTTTTACTGGTATGGTTCCAACACAACCAACAATGATGTAAATAGAGTCCGGATGAGGAAGAGGCTTCAAATATTAAGAGAGGAGGAAGAGAGCTCCCACGCTGCTCCCCTGTTGTGCATGAGTGAAGAAGGAAGGAGGAAGTAAGAAATTAAGGCAAGGGAAAATGACCATTTCATCCCTCTTTAATGAGAAACATAGTTAGGTTGCATGGTTTAGATAACTATGCACCAACCATGTGGTATTCACTATACAAATACTCACCCTACATTCTTAGCTTGCATGGTTTTAAAAACCATGCAGCTAAACTGCTCATAGCTACTAGTTAAGTGGAACTATGGGTGAAGGCTAGGTGCATGGTTTGGAAAACAATGTGTAGCTCATGTGACACCACTATAATAAAATGTGGATAACCCACATGTTTATGCACCTCAAGTCACATGGTTAAATAAAACCATGAAACACCTCCTGCTTCCCTAGACCAGGCTGCATGATTTCTCCTAAAGGGCCACACGGTTTAAACTAACCTTACACCCTATCTACCTCCCAAAGAAAGAGGGGTTTTAGAGCTTGATGCTCATGAAACTCACCCAAACCCCCAAGTCACTTCTTGGACCTTAAACCATTTCATAAAACAACACATTTAATTGCTATAACTTTTGATATTACATTGCGAGGACTAATTTAAAATCTGACCCATCCACTGAATGAAAAGTTCAAAAACTCGTGGAATTTTTAACCCAATCCAAAACGCAGGATGTTATAGTAATTCTCATGTAAGGTCTTATCCATGTATTAGTAGTATGATGGTGGATCTTGTTGATGTGGTCCCATGTTGAGGTTACTCTTTCCAAGATCAAGTTTAAGTTCCTCTTTTGAGAGGATTATTTCCTGATGACTCTGTGATCAATATGTATCTCGAAGCTTATTGAGCTTCATCATGGAATAATTTTAGTGGTTGAGTATGTGATGAGGTTTATAGACCTCATATAATACTTTTAATACATGTTTCATGATGTGTATTTTAGGAAAATCATATTAGATCATGGGAAATGCAGATATATTCGAGCTAGAGTGGTTCCCCTTAGTATCCCCACCAATGTCAAGGTGTTGGAGTGTGCCTTACTGGTAGAGTAAATTTTGGAAGAGTGGTATTATCCACCTAATGCTGATACTATTCACTTGGGATTAGAGACTTTATAAATTAGTGGATGACATTTGGATTTGGGGTTGCGACACTTGAAGCATCGACATGTCCAATATCATACTAGAGGTTCTGCAACTCATGGTTCCCAGAGGTTCCAGTTAGCCAATGGAGAGATGATGATTTTCCTATGATGGGTGAAGTCACATCACTCGAGACTATCTAACCCTCTATGTGGTAGTAGATAGATATAAAATTTAAGTGCCATTGAGGTAGAAGAATTAGTGTGAGTATGAGGGATTGTAGGGAGTAGGTCATTGTAGAGGAGTTAAGAGAGTTATAATGGTTGGTTGGTGTTATGATTTGATACCACAACCACCGCCTCTAGGAATTCCCCATCAGGCTCGGGGATCTAGAAAGAAGGTATGTGGTTAGTTACAGGAAGTGGAGGCTTATGACCCATAGTTTACTATCATTATTTTGGGTATAATATATGTCTTATATACCCTATATTTAGTTCTAATAGATACAATCATGATCCATTCCTTTATGGATTTATCCCTTAGTGGAAAAAATGTATTCCAACTGATCCTATAAACCGAACCTTATGATTGGAGACTATTACTAGAGGAGATTCTAGGATCATACTCCTATATTAGTAGTGTGACTTAGTTCTTAGTGGAGAGAGTTTCTCATGGTAATTTTTTGTGTATGTGATGAGACCATATGATTTCATTCTTAGTATGAACATGATTTCCACCATCTATTCCTAGATTGATAGTTTCTTTCAAATGATGTAGTGGACTGAGGAAAAAGAGTCAAGATTTTCCTTCACTGGTGAGAAATAATTTCAGTCAGAGTTAGTTGGGCCCATGTTCAAGAGAGTGCAACTAATTTCTCATCAGTTGGATAGCTCGAATATTTTTATAGGAAACTCAATAGATGTTGGATTCCCTATAATGGTAGATGAGTACCTGAATGTCGTCCTTGAGGACATTCATGGGTTACCTCCTTATTGGAAGATCAATTGTTTTAATGACATGTGTCCAGGGATTTCTTTTATATATTCATTCTCATATCATATGTATCCTATTATGCTTCAATAACTAAGGGAACAATTGAAAGACCTTTAGAATAAAGGCTTCTTCTGACCTAGTGTGTCCCCCTAAGAAACTCTGATATTATTCACCAAGAATTAAAATGGGTTAATGAGGTTTTTTATGGATTATCGGTTCTTGAATCAGGTATCCATTAATAATATCTATCCATTAATGAGAATCAATGATCTCTTCGATCAATTTAAAGGGGAAAGGTGGTTCTAAAATACCTACCTCAGGTCAAGATACCACCAGCTATGCATTTATAAGGAGGACATACCTAAGAAAAATTTATAATTTTCTTATTGTCACAACGAGTACCTAATGATTCCCATTACCATTATTAACACCCCAGAAGTGTTTATGGTAATCATGAACCAGATCTTATAATTATTTCTAGACCTATTTGTGGTGGTCATTATCAATAAAATTCTCATTTACTTGGTATCAGAGGTTGATAATTAAGAGAATTTGAAGTTGTTTTTTGGATATACTTTGAGAAAATTAGATATATGGAAAACTCTCAAAGTGTTAGTCTTGGGTAATAGAGGTCCACTTTTTGGGGAATTTCATCCCAGATAAGGGAGTAGTTGTGGACCCAGCAAAGATCAAGGTAGTTCTAGATTGGGAGCTTCCTAAAAGCATGAAAAAGGTTCAGAGCTTCCTTGGGTTGGATTGATATTACTAAAGATTCCTGCTTGATTTATCTATTATTATGAATCCCTTGACTTCCATGACCCATAATGGGTATCCTTTTCTCTGGTCTGAGAAATTACAAAAGGTCTTTGAGGAGTAGGGGTAAAGTTTGACTATTACTACCATCTTAAGGTTTCCATAATAGAGGGTTGAGTACATGGTGTTTTATGATGCCTCTGGAGATAGGATCAAGTTCATGTTGATTTAAAGTTAGGTGATTCTAACCTATGGATATAGTAAGATGAGA
Organism: Viscum album; assembly: GCA_963277665.1. Taxonomy (NCBI): domain Eukaryota; kingdom Viridiplantae; phylum Streptophyta; class Magnoliopsida; order Santalales; family Viscaceae; genus Viscum; species Viscum album. Next base: position 1,601,103,327 of record OY728141.1, read on the forward strand.
TACCTCAACCAGAATTTTGAAACCCATGAATTAGTGCTAGTAGTTGTAGTGTTCACTCTGAAGACTTGGGGGCACTATTTTCTTGGTTAATGGTTTATTTTTTATTTAAACCACAATAGTATTAGATAAATATTCAAATCAGAGAGATATAAACTCGATATATATGTGGTGTCTATATTTCCAACTGGACTTTGAATTTAAGATAATATATAACCCTATGAAATGGAATGTTGTAGAATATGCTCTCAGTACAAAATCTCATTACCAGTTTTGGGGAAAGGCATCAAATTTGTTGTACTCATTGAAGTTATCCTTGATAGTTGAGGGAGGATTAGGATACCTTTTATTAATGTTTAAAAACCCTCCTATTCTACATAATGTGAGGGAAATAAATCTTTTTTATGATGATTGTGAGGTCTTTTATGACTATATATTCACATGACATGCTCCGGGTGGATTTTCTGAAGGTATGGAGCATGTATTCCTCTTGGAAAGGTAGATGATGGTACCAGTAATTATTTGAAATGATTTGATAAGAGAGTTATATACATCTACCTTATAGATATATTTTAGAGATTAAAAATGTACTAGTACCTTTGGTGGTAATTTTTGTGTCCATGGATGAAGAATATTTTTGCAGAGTTCGTCTCTATATACCTTTCAATAGGTGAAGGCTAAAAATCATGTACCATCATGTTTTCCCTAGACCATCAGGGTACCATAATGTAAGTGGGATGGTATATAAATGTATTTTATTATGGGATTTCCATAGGTGATGATAATTCATGGTGTCTTCAAGTTGATCGTAGATCAACTCACTAAGTCAACCCATTTCCTCACCAGCAAAAATAATATTTAGATGGAAATCTTGGTATACTTGTACATGTAGAAGATCATATGACTTCATAGTGTCCCATTGAAAATTTTATTGGACCATGTATATTTATTCATGCATCGGTTTTGGAGAGGCTTATAGGATGATTTTGGGACATAGTTTCATATGAGCAAGACATTCCACCCCTAGATAGACGGTCATATAGAGTGGACTATTCAAGTTTAGGAGGACATATTTCAGGCTTTCATATTGGACTTTAACCGAATATGGGAGGATCACATACCCTTATTATTGTTTTTATACAACAACATCAATCACTATACTATATTTATAGAACCTTTTGAGTCCCTTAATGAGAGACTTTTCAAGGAACCATTGTACTAGTCGGAGTTGGCAGAACTAGTACTTATGGTCCTAGAGTTAGTTTGATCAATGTTAGAAAACGTATAGATCATCTAGAAGAGTATTAGGAAAACAAAAATCTATCAAAGTTCATAAAAAAACCAATGACATAGTCCCTTGGAGTTTATTGAGGGATACCATGTTTTTCTAAAGGTTTTACCTTTGTGTGGTTTATGAAGATTCGGTTAGGGAAGAAAGTTATCTCTGAGGATCATCAGTCCATTTTAGATTCTACATAGGATCGGTGAGGTTGTGTACTACATATATTTACATATATAGGTGGATTTAATTCTTGACATATTCCATGTGTTGTAGATGAGGAGGTAAATTCACGATCCATCACACATTATTGACCAGGGTGATCTAGATATTGAAGATGGAACCACCTTTTTAAAGTATGTGGTGTCGATTTAGGATCTATAGGATAAGGTCCTTTGTGTGTGAAAAAATTTCTTTGTACATGTCCTTTAGTAGTACATAAATATTTATGAGAGAATATGGGAATGGTAGAACCATAATCGATCTCAGTACCCTCACCTATTTGAGTAGTTCATACTTTTTTAGATAAAAATCCTTAAAGGTGTGGAGAGTATAACAACTCTGGTTGTTATAATTAGACACTTTATATATTGTAAATAATATTTATAGAGCCAGTCTAGAGTTGGAATAGCATTTAGGGTGTTGTAAAGCCTTGATGTTGGTATATTAAAAATATTAAATATATTAACACACAGGTGCACATAATTTCATAAAATAATGGTTTATCTCCCAAAAATAAGTCTCGGTTGAGGAAAATGAGACCACTGGTGAATTTGGATTGTTGGTTTTCCCCTATGCATGATATAAAATTTACTCACATTGGGTTTTAGAATGAAGTTCATTCACTGGAAGATATGTTAAATAAAATTAAATAAAATTAAATAAAATTACTTATTTAATTTATTAAATAATTGACCTAACCTAATATCTATATAAAAATCATTATGTCTAATCTCTAGGGATATCTGCATAACCATAGATATTATAGAGGTGATATCTGGGGTGAAATCCTTATCATGCATGGGATCAGGAATCAAGGATGAACACAGTGATAATTGTCAGCAACGACATCGATACTGAGCATATTCTTCACCAAAGATCAATCCAAACCCGATGTAGGGATTTTTTATTATTTTAATTTCCCTATTTTTATTTATTATTGTGAATATAGATTTAATATTTCCTTAAATTAAATTATAATTTTAGAATTGAATGTCCCTTTAAATTTTTAATTTTTATTTTAAATTGTGAAGTATGATTATTGATTTTGAAAATTGAGATTATTTTCAATTCCTTTATATTTCACCATCATAGATGAAAATAGATCATGTGTGGTCTTTTTTGTTACCTGTTTTTGTGTTTCTTTGGATTTCCCCCTCAATTCATTGTGTGCTCTTCATTGAAGTTCTTTCTTAGTCGGTGATTCAACTGTCCCCATAATTTGATATCGTTATCGATTGAATATCACATATTTGATCCTTGATATTCATTTTATTCCAAGGATTATGATGTGATAATGAATCTCATACAATGGTGGAATGTGGAGAGACAATGAGATTGTGGTTTTTTTCATTCAGTGGTGCACATGATAGTGGAATCATGATTAGAATCCATTACTTCTATGAACATTGGTTTAAATCTAATTTCTGACAACGTGTCGATGGAAATCGACATGGTTGCAAGTTTTTTAGTGGAAAGTGTGATAGAAGTAGCACATCAGATGAACTTTCTATGGAAAATAGTTCTTTTGGAAATTTCATGACTATATGGCATGTAGTTACTAAAGAGAAACATTGTGTGTCACGTGATGTGGTGCTAGGGTTTTTGATGTAATTAAATATCATGTGTCCATGTGACTTATATACATGTCGTGTGACCCATACTCAGATAGTTTTGTGTATACTAAGAGTACATGCCCAAGGACTTATGTGGCCTCACATGTCATGTGTTTTGGGCCACAGCCCATGTACCTTTGAGGTACACAACTCAGGTAGATGAGGTATATTCCAAGATCCTTCATAGATATGTCACATCATGTGCCCCTCTACATTCCATGTGGTTAGATAGAGAATTTCCATGTGGAGAAACAAAACACAACTAGGTGTCCAACTTGGGATAACACATAATTTTCCCATAGGGTATGTGGTATACTTCCCCTTGATTTAGAATAGTTCTTTCAAACATAGATTAGTCCCCCTCGTTATTCCCAGGTTGAGTAGTTATTCCACCAGTTGTGACCAAGATCTTCCCGAGGAGTTGATATTTCAACCATATAAGTATGGGGTTGACATACTCTACCTTCGAGATCTGGTAGAGTTGTTATTTCACCCACTTTTAAGGGGTATGGGTCCTATATATATAGAGATAGTGTTTCTCCCATTTGAAAAGCTCATACGGGATAGGGATCCTCTACTAGAGTCATTATTTCACCCATAGTCATGGGAAAGGGATACTCTAGCATCACTTAATGGAATGTCCATGTTGGTTGCTTTATACATCTAGATCATTATCTTGTAATGGAGAGTTTTTTTTTGGTGAGTTTTGATATTATACCCTAGTAATTGAGTACCTCCTATGAGCATATCTGGCTTTTCTTTTCCTTTCCTTTCTTGATTATGGTTTCGAACTGACTCTTTTCTTTGATTCTTTACTTCTTGACGATTTTGGGGTGTTCTACTAGGTATGTATATAATCACCACTTCATGGAATTTGTATATACAATTCATATATTGTGTATATGATAAAATTTTCTATGGATATCTAGGAGGACTTAGTGTGGGTGGTTCTTAGTGGTTTTCATAACAGGACTGTTGTCATTTGAGTGGTTGTTTACAAAGATTGTTTCCCTCTTATTATTGGGGTGGACCTACTTACCAGTTGTTGGGATCATATTTTCCCCATTTACTTGACTATGTACTTTCATGCTCGGTTGTGGGATATTAGAGGTTGTGTATGAATTTATTATTCTAGTGGTTTAATTTCCACATTACTCTAGTGTGTATGGAGATTTGTTTGCATGTGTGCAGGTCCATTAGGCTAAGGCCTCCCATATGAGTGATATGCTTACTCTCTAATAGTCACCAACCCAAATAATATTGGATATGGGATTGGGGTGGCCCACTTGGCTTACTACAATCTAAGAAGGATGTGGTGGGTCAGTTTATGTCAAACAATATGCCAGCCCTGGTTGTTCTGAACTTATTTATAATTTACATTTCAAAAATACTTTTTCGCTAAATTAAAAATGTCTTTATAAAATTTTAATAATTCCAAAGGTCATCCCATCATATCCTTCCTCATTTTAAAGTACCCTAGTACCTATAAAAATCTTCTTAAATCCTTCATGAAACTTTACATTGAATCAAATAAATTACACCACCTCCTATTCAATTCATTAGTCTCAATATTCTTAAACACCTCATCCATGTAATATTATCCATCATGGATCATAAAATGATGGTTCCTATCAGTCTCTACTAGCCTTTTTTACTTTTTCAAACACAAATCTCAAGTTTTTCATCATGGTTATAAAATACACTTCTTTTATGTTGCAAACAATGTGCTTCTTAATCATCAAAATATATCTTAAGACCTTAATATCATCTATAAAATCAATACATGTATTTGTGACTTATTATAAAGTAGAAACCATTCAACTTTCAATGATGGAAACACTAATAAGCCTATCTTACTCTTCATCATGATTTTTATCAATCATGGATCCATAACATTTCTCCAAGAATGTCCACATTTAATAGATGACTTATCAGGCATGAAATCTAGTTCTAATTCACTGAGTCACCTACTCCTTATATATATTGGAAAAAATCCAACATTAACATTATGGTTCCAAAACACAAACCCACACCCTTATATATATATATATATATGTACATTATACATACATTTCATGCATGTGTTTAATGTACATACATTATATGCATGTATATTTTAGTGCACATCTAATAGAAACAACATAAGAAGAATCAATGAGATGTTTTGAAAATTAAAGCTTTATCAATATAATTGGAGGTGGCTAAGAGAATATCCCAACAAATTAAGTACATGAACATCCCCAAAATAAACAATGGGAAAGTTAAATAAAATAAATTTATAATGGATTTTAGAAGAAGCATTGTGAATAAAAGAGAATTGCAGGATAAACCTAATAGAAAAGAGTCGAGTTTGAGAGTTCCCTTACTTTAGGTCCATTTTTGTTTCATCACATCTACAACTCATAAAAAAATTATAATTATTAAAAAATTAATAAAGGAGTGTATTAAATTTATTTATGTTATTATTGATCAATTATAATCATTTAAATTTGTTTATTAACATTTCATTGAAGATAAAATGGTTTCATAACATGTTTGTTTGAATTATTCCATTTTCATTTCAATTTCATGGTCCTGGTTAATTTTATTTATCCATTATTAAAATTTCCTATAAAATCATAAAAAAATATAAATTTTCACATTTATATATTATACATATGCTACAATAACCATATGTTAATGTGGTGATAATTAAAGAGTTAGAAATTTCCTCATTGGTGGAGAACCAACCATTAACAAGACTTATTCAAAAAAAGAGGTGTGTGTGTATTTTTTTGTTTTATAAATAGTTTATAGTAATTATAGAGTATCATAATAACATTTATATATACTTATATATGTTACACTAACCAAATATAAAGGCGGTGATACATTATGAATTGAAAACATCCTCATAATATATATATATATATATTAATAATTGTATAGTATCATAATAAAATTAATATTATATTAATATTATGATTAATTTATTTTAGTAGTATTGGTTTTAGAGAGGAATAGAATAATGGGAGAATAAATGTGAAATGAAAAATGAAGGAATGTTACCTCATCCTTGATGTTCCTTTGTTAAGGGGATAATGCCTTGAAATTTTAGAGTGTCGTGAGACCAGAATGTCTCTAAGGATCTAAGAAGGCATAAGAGAATTTAATTTAGTATATCTTGGGAAATAGAATGGATTTGGAAGGTTATTTACCATGGGGATGGGAGGGGGTATTTATACTTGAAGGGTAGAGGTATTTTTTTTGGTTAAAATAAGGAATAAAATGTTATTCTAAGACTAAGACTTTCTGTAACACCCCAGGTAAATAAAGAATATGAAATTTTCATATTTATCCATATATGTGAATAAAATATTAATATTAATTTAAAGGGTATTCTATGCTCGATGGCGTACCCAACACGCAACAACGAGTTTCTTGGGAATCTTACGTTGCACTCTAATAATAAAATAATATTATTTTAAATGGTAGTTAACATGTAGACGTTGTATTGGCGGGAATGGATATAAATAACTAAAGTATGATTATATATGTTTTTAAATGTTTTTACTTTTATCCAATAAAATATAAAGGCTTAAAATATGGAAATAATTCAATTTTAGGCGTATATGCCCTAGTTTTCACTAAAAGTTCACTTATCGCCTTTTGATGGAGAACCATCATTAAATATAGTTTTGTTCACTCTTATACATCCTTTTGGACCAAATAAAACTCTTCTTAAGAATTGGGACATCAAAATTTACTTTGTGTAAAATTTGGGTATCTTACTGATAAAGTTCATTTTTTTAATGAATAGTGTAAAATGTTGTATTTTAATTCAAAACCTCTTTTTAATCTAATTTATTTATATGATTAGATTATCTTTTGAATTGGTTTTAATGTGAAATTAGAATATATTTTTACCATTAAATCCAATAGTGGTCGTTGGAATTAATTTCACTTTGAAATCAGACTTAAACTAGTGTCAATCTTTTGATACTTATTGTTTCATAAAAACACGCTATTTTCTCTGACAGCGGGAATTAATTATTAAATAAATTAATGTGACTTATATTTTTTGAATTTTGTAAAATATACTTCATTTTTGAATTCGGAATATCAAATATATCTTAGGGTGAATTTTTGGTATTTTTCTGAAAAACTTCAATTTTTGATGAATAGTGAAACCACTAAGTGGTACTTATAAAAACTGATTTTCCGTTTAAATGAAATTTTGCCACCTTTGTGTTTTGAATTTCAAAAATCCGATATACATGGTTGTCATTAAGAAGTAAAATGTGGTTCAATGGGATTAAAATAATTTTTTGGTGAATAGTAACTTATTAAGTTTTTAATCGTGATTAGAGGTAATTAGTGTAGTTTAAGGTAAAAATAATGTTTTAATAATATGAAATGAACTTGACACATGTTCTAACCTCATTTTATGTGTCATGGCCGACCAAGAAAACCCATGGGTCAACTTGGGGACCCCATGGAGCCACTTTGGTTGGGAAAAGACATAAATAACTTTTTATTTAATGTTAAAGTAAAAATGACACACACATGAGATGTTTTACTAAAACAATTTTTACATGGAGTTATACAAGTCAGATTTTTTATTATAAATAGTCATTGGAAAGCTAAAAATATTTCCTACATCATAGTATTTTTTTTTATAATTTTTAGACTTTAAATAAATTAAATTATTTATGACATTATGATGATGCAGTGATTACCTCATTAATAAAGGATTTAAATAAAATGGAAAGATAATGTAAAATATAAGACCTACACATGGCCAAAACTAATTGGATGAGTGGATTTAGAACCCTTATCACCTTATACTAGAATTATATCAATTTGGAACCTTTTGAATCCGAAACTCATTTTAAAATAAAGTGATTTATCTTTACTTTCCAAGAGTGCCCCTCATCTCCTCTTATAAAAGGCCCCCACCTCTACCTCCTTACCCACACTCCCAAAGCCTTTGGTTCGACCAACCCCTGCCCATTTTGTCTCTCCAATTCCCTTTCTTACTCCTTGAAGCCTCACTTTGGGCAGAAGTCTTCCCAAGGAAGCCTTTGAGCTCAAACCAAAGGGAGTTACCCGATTTTAAGGTAATGTCTTCTTTTGAGTCCTTTTGTTTTATTTTGCTTCTCCAACCCCCTAAAATATTTTTATTCTTTTCTTTTGAAACAAATACAGTATCCTAAATATACTAGGATGTTTTTATAATAAGTATTCGAGCTACACTTACACACACATACATCTAATGGTTAACGAACATACTGTTTCCGTGGATGGCGAATTTATGCCTCCCGAAACGATGATTGTTCAACATTTTTTTAACACCTTCAAAGGTGGCCATTAAGATGTCAATATATTTATATATGATATATAATATGTTTATGTTTTACTTAGGCTTATGTATTTTTCATTTGTGGCTTACCTTTATGGATTCCATTATGGGTATACGCGATATCTTCATTTTAGGAAGTGCGGACTACCGCCCCCTCAAAGTGATGTGATTCATTAATGCCATACGTGGGATGTATAAAGGATGGATTTAATGTTATTATATATGATTTTATACTGGAATTATTATATAACTCTATATAATTATTTTTTATTTCCATATAAATATGAAATAGAAATGAAAGTAGCGTTCATGCGTACGTACGGCTTACCGTCTCCATGAACGGTACATTTCATTTCTTATCTCAAAATGTTATGTAATATTATAAGTACATGTATATAATGGATATATATGTAATATATTACATCTAAGTTATGGATATCATTCTGGAATTATAACATATATATATATATATATATATATCTCATTTTTTTTTAATTCCATTAATATGACAAAAAAATGAAAGTAGCGTTCATGCGTACGTACGGCCTACCGTCTCCATGAACGGTGCTTTTCGTTTTTTTATCTCCAAATGATATGTAATAGTATAAAATGAATATTTACTGGATATATATGATATTTTAATCATTAATACTATTCTGGAAATTATTTACTTATAACTACATGGGCAATCGTTTTTCAAACAAGTTCATTTTGGACTCATGTACCAAACATCGGCAAAAACGTCTGATATGAACTAACATTATTAAACAATTATTATAACATTATAATATGTGATATGAACTGAATATTAATCTATAAAGTAGGTACTTAGGAAATTATTAATTGACCAAAGTTTATTATTCAGGAATATAAAGAAACGAACAAGACAAGTTGGACTTGAGGTAAGGGATCCTACTCCACTCTTTCTTTTTAAGTACACTCTTTTATGTCATTCCTTTTAAGCTCATATTTCTTATGATTGGGATGTTATTTTATATTACTTCTACAGTAATTATTATGTTCATATGATGAGATACCCTATTTCCTCTCATCAATCCATTTTGGAAGTTTTGAGTGGCGTCGTTAGGCTGCCGAATTTTCGTAAGAGATCTAACCTCTCTCTTTCTTTTTAAGTACTCTCCTTTATGTCACTTCTTTTAAGCTCCTATTTGTTATGTTGGGGGATGTTCTTTTATATTCCTCTTTCTATAAACTTTAAGTTAATATGATGAGATACCCTATTTGATCTCATCAATCCATTTTTGTAAGTTTTATGTGGCGTCGTTAGGCTGCTGAGTTTTCGTAAGGGATTTTTTCATCTCACTTTTATTCCTGTGAGATTTATGCTACATTTTCCACAATTTCCTTTGAGTGGTTTATGTAATGCCCATTATTACACTCATTTTTTAATATAATTCCATTTATGGGTATTTACATATTCATTTTATGACACTTATTCAATGGGGTGTACTTTTCGAAAGTTACCCAAGTCGGTAAGGGAACCTTTCACCCTCCTCTTTTTAAAAGACTTATTTTGTTGGGTCTTTTAATTCATATAATATTATGTTGGGATATGTTCTTCTATATACTTATTTATGTAAATTTTATGTCCAAGTGATGATATTCCCTTTCTATCTCTCATCAACTCATTTTCTGAATTTTTCAAGTGACGCCGTTAGGCTGTCGAATTTTACCAAGGGAACTTTTTAACCCAATTTCGATTTCTTTGGGTTCAACCTGTAGTTATTGAATATGTCATCCTTTGAATATGTTTGAATGACCTTTTATTGTTTTACACTTAATATCAAATTATATTGGGTGTATTTATATTTTTCACACATAATTTTGAGATTGATTTATCCTTAATTTAAGGATACCTTCTTTATAAGGGATTTCATCACATTTTACATCTCTATTGAGACTTCATTGTTGTTATGCACCAATTCACTCTTATATGGTGTATATACTGTCCTTTGGAATATTATATCATGAATACATTTATTCTCATGATATTATAAAGTTCTGATTAAATGTTATTCCTCAATTATTGTATTCAAGTGTCTCTAATTTTGGTAAAAACCCTTTAACCAAAATATCGCTTTAAATGTTTTAATGATTTGTTATTATTAATATCCATGATTTCAAAATGGTTTTAAGGATTTATTTATATGGATATTAATGGTTTAAAATGTTAAAAGCTTCAAGGTTTTATGGGACACTTTGATTCAAAAATCCCTTTGTTAAATGTTTCAAATGGTTTTCAAAATGTTTTTTTTAATGGATTCATTATTTCAATATCCTAAAATGTTATATTGTGATTGAAATTTGGAAATGTTATATTTCATTTATTCATGTTTTATGTGATACATTTATGTTATGGTTCTTGGGCATTGTTATGAAAACGGGTGGTTCCGTTATAAACTAAGGGCGGGTGAGCCCGATATAGCTCTCCAATGCATTGGGTAACGCGAAGGAGTGAAACGTTAAGGTTTATCCGAAGAGATTTAGGGAATATACTGTGATGGGTATTCCAAACGTAACCAAGAGGGTTACTCCCAATGTAAGGATTTTATGAATTCCTCAAGTTACCTTTATGTCTTAGGATTTCTATGATTTATTCATGGTTTGATGAGGTATGTTAAAGTGCCTAGGTTTTATGGGTAAAGTATGATTTCATTCTTATGTATATATGAACTCATGTTTCCTTTCCATATTTTTTTTATAACCCTTACTGAGCTTTGTATGCTCATCCCAAGTTTTTGAAATGTTTTTCACAGGTCAAGGGAAAGGTACATGATGTGATGATAGTGTCAAGGATGTGTCAAGAAAGAATCCATGTTTTATTTTAAATATGTTTCCGTTGATGGGAAGAATGAATACTGTCTTTTATGTAACCACTTTTATTAAATGTGGAATGTAATGAAAGTTTCATGATCTAATTCTCTAAAACTCTAAACCTGAAAAGATCCTCAATGTGTAATCTTGTAATAACTCAAGATTAAGTAAGGTTTAAGGCTGGGGCCTTATAGTTGGTATCAAAGGTCTGTTTAGATAACTTTAGAGGTTAGGGTATTCTTTAAGCATAAGTGACATTACCATAATGGTTAGGATTTCAGAAAGAGTCCTAGTTTTAAATAAAGTGAATGAATAAGTATATCTTAGTGTTTACCTTCCTCATTAGTACATGATGGTTTTGTTGATATACTCACACTGACATTTCTGTTTTTAGTGAATGGATGGATCTAGCAGGCACCAAAGAGACAACAGGTTTGAAGGAAACTGTGGTGGAGCTATGATTAAGATACTAGATAAAATGGGGGATTCAATTAGGAAACTCATGGTTGTTCTAAACCAACTATCAAGGAGTCATGATCAACCACTTGAACCTTGGTATGATCTTTAATGCATCATGTACGAGATGGCCAACTCGATGTGGAAATTCAGGTAATAATTATTAAGGTAACCATTAGGGTTTATAAGATCCTTACTTTTTAGGTAATTATGGGTTACTCTATGATATGATGGAAAATGAAAGGAATGAGATAAACTTGAGGTTAAAATATGTTATGATCATTTTTGAAGATTTTATCTCGTTTTGGGGGATGTTTTAAGAATTATATAGTTTTAGAAAAAGGACAACACGCAGACCGTGTGACAACCTGTCGCGTCGGACAAAGATGCGGGAATCAAACCCACAACCAAAGTGCGACTGGTATTTATCACCTACCACTGGACTACGTGAAGTCCCTGGTTAGTTTGACTGATTCTTTTTAGTTATATGATTTTATGAATTAAGATTAAGTTTATTTTGGGTTATTTATGAAAATGATTAACCTATCATGGAGGATATGTGATTAGGTTAATTACTTTTCAATACGAGACTTTAGGAGCAACTGATGTTGTTGGGAGATAAATTTTACGATTTAACTTGGAAGACTATGTGACTAAATCATTCAAATATTTGGGTTTCAATCTTATATTGGTTTACTTTGAATAATTTTATGGAAAAATTGTTTATTGGATGGTCCTCGTTGAACTTTGGGTTTTGTTGGACAAATTTTGGAGATTAAGAATAGATTTTCTTTTTATAAAGTGTTATCCTTTTCTGGATTACCTGATCTTGTACTAACCTTTTGGGTTTTGGTTTTGGTTTAAGTCTAAAGACATGGGAAGTATATAGTTCTTTTTTTTGGGTTAGGTGATTCTCTAGAAATTGATTATAGTACTCTTAATGCGAACAAGTCTTCCTAAATACTCGTCTTTTGGAAAAAAATATGAGTTTGATTAAGGAATCTAGTAAAAGTTGAAAGTCAACATGATAAGTGATTATGTTTCCTTATGAATAAAATCCTCAATAAAAAGTAACTTAAAACAAAAAAAAATCTATTAACTTTTCCTACTGAGGAATCGAATACCGTTTAACCCATCACAAGTTTGTGATTTTCTCATGGTTAACTTTCTCCTAGACATGTTTACTATCACTCTCCATCAGAACATGACCCTTTGTTTTTCCTCCATGTCCATATTTTCATACTTGGAATCCTAGTATGGGTTAACTCGGGTGACCTTTGTACTTATCTTTCTTTATTTTAAAGTGATTGTTTTACCAACTCTTGTTCTGATGTGGGACTTTCAAGGATGTTTCCAAGCGCAATTTTAAAATTGTGAGGACGCAATTCCCAAAAGGGGGGAAGGATGTAACACCCCATGTAAATAAAGAATATGAAATTTTCATATTTATCCATATATGTGAATAAAATATTAATATTACTTTAAAGGGGATGCTATGCTCGATGGCGTACCCAACACGCAACAACGAGTTTCTTGGGAATCTTACGTTGCACTCTAATAATAAAATAATATTATTTTAAATGGTAGTTAACATGTAGTCATTGTATTGGCGGGAATGGATATAAATAACTAAAGTATGATTATATATGTTTTTAAATGTTTTTAATTTTATCCAATAAAATATAAAGGCTTAAAATACGGAAAGAATTCAATTTTAGGCGTATATGCCCTAGTTTTCACTAAAAGTTCACTTATCGCCTTTTGATGGAGAACATTCATTAAATATAGTTTTGTTCACTCTTATACATTCTTTTGTACCAAATAAAACTCTTCTTAATAATTGGGAAATCAAAATTTACTTTGTGTAAAATTTTTGTATCTTACTGATAAAGTTCATTTTTTAATGAATAGTGTAAAATGTTGTATTTTAATTCAAAACCTCTTTTTAATCTAATTTATTTATATTATTAGATTATCTTTTGAATTGATTTTAATGTGAAATTGGAATATATTTTTACCATTAAATCCAATAGTGGTCATTGAAATTAATTTCACTTTGAAATCAGACTTAAACTAGTGTCAATCTTTTGATACTTATTGTTTCATAAAAACATGATATTTGCTCTGACAGCGGGAATTAATTATTAAATTAATTAATGTGACTTATATGTTTTTAGTTTTGTAAAATAGACTTAATTTTTGAATTTGTAATATCAAATATAGCTTAGGGTGAATTTTTGGTATTTTTCTGAAAAACTTCAATTTTTGATGAATAGTGAAACCACTAAGTGGTACTTATAAAAACTGATTTTCCGTTTAAATGAAATTTTTCCACCTTTGTGTTTTGAATTTCAAAAATCCGACATACATGGTTGTCATTAAGAAGTAAAATTTTGTTCAATGGGATTAAAATAATTTTTTGGTGAATAGTAACTTATTAAGTTTTTAATCGCGATTAGAGGTAATTAGTGTAGTTTAAGGTAAAAATAATGTTTTAATAATATGAAATGAACTTGAAACATGTCCTAACCTCATTGGATGTGTAATGGCCGACCAAGAAAACCCATGGGTCAACTTGGGGACACCATGGAGCCACTTTAGTTGGGAAATGACATAAATGACTTTTTATTTAATGTTAAAGTAAAAATGACACAAACATGAGATGTTTTACTAAAACAATTTTTACATGGGGTTATACAAGTCAGATTTTTGATTATAAATAGTAATTGGAAAGATAAAAATATTTCCTACATCATAGTAGTTTTTTATAATTTTTATACTTTAAATAAATTAAATTATTTATGACATCATGATGATGCAGTGATTACCTCATTAATAAAGGATTTAAATAAAATGGAAAGATAATGTAAACTCTAAGACCTAAACATGGACAAAACTAATTTGATGAGTGTATTTAGAACCCTTATCACATTATTCTAAAATCATATCAATGTGGGACCTTTTTAATCCGTAACTAATTTTAAAATAAAGTAACTTATCTTTACTTTCCAAGAGTGCCCCTCCTCTCCTCTTATAAAAGGCCCCCACCTCTACCTCCTTACCCACAATCCCAAAGCCTTTGGCTCAACCAAAACCTAACCATTTTGTCTCTCCACTTCCCTCTCTTACTCCTTGAAGCCTCAATTTGGGCAGAAGTATTCCCAAGGAAGCCTTTGAGTTCAAACCAAAGGGAGTTACCCGATTTTAAGGTAATGTCTTCTTTTGAGTCCTTTTGTTTTATTTTGCTTCTCCAACCCCCTAAACTCTTTTTATTCTTTTCTTTTGAAACAAATAAAGTATCCTAAATATACTAGGATGTTGTTATAATAAGTATTAGAGCTACAATTATACACACCTACATCTAATGGTTAACGAACATACTGTTTCCGTGGATGACGAATTTATGCCTCCCGAAACGATGATTGTTCAACATTCTTTTAACACCTTCAAAGGTGGACATTAAGATGTCACTATATTTATATATGATATATAATATGTTTATGTTTTACTTAGGCTTCTTTATTTTTCATTTGTGGCTTACCTTTATGGATTCCATTATGGGTATACGCGATATCTTCATTTTAGGAAGTGCGGACTACCGCCCCCTCAAAGTGATGTGATTCGTTAATGACATACGTGGGACGTATAAAGGATGGATTTAATGTTATTATATATGATTTTATACTGGAATTATTATATACCTCTATATCATTATTTTTTCTTTCCATAAAAATATGAAATAGAAATGAAAGTAGCGTTCATGCGTACGTACGGCTTACCGTCTCCATGAACGGTACATTTCATTTCTTATCTCAAAATGTTATGTAATATTATAAGTACATATATATAATGGATATATATGTAGTATATTACATCTAAATTATGTATATCATTCTGGAATTATAACATATATATATATATATATCATTTTGTTTTAATTCCATTAATATGACAAAAAAATGAAAGTAGCGTTCCTGCGTACGTACGGCCTACCGTCTCCATGAACGGTGCTTTTCGTTTTTTTATCTCCAAATGATATGTAATAGTATAAAATGAATATTTACTGGATATATATGATATTTTAATCATTAATAATATTCTGTAAATTATTTACTTATAACTACATGGGCAATCGTTTTTCAAATAAGTTCATTTTGGACTCATGTACCAAACATCGGCAAAAACGTCTGATATGAACTAACATTATTAAACAATTATTATAACATTATAATATGTGATATGAACTGAATAATAATCTATAAAGGAGGTACTTAGGCAATTATTAATTGACCAAAGTTTATTATTTAGGAATATAAAGAAACGAACAAGACAAGTTGGACTTGAGGTAAGGGATCCTACTCCACTCTTTCTTTTTAACTACACTCTTTTATGTCATTCCTTTTAAGCTCATATTTCTTATGATTGGGATGTTCTTTTATATTACTCCTACTGTACTTATTATTTTCATATGATGAGATACCCTATTTCTTCAAATCAATCCATTTTGGAAGTTTTGAGTGGCGTCGTTAGGCTGCCGAATTTTCGTAAGAGATCTAACCTCTCTCTTTCTTTTTAAGTACTCTCCTTTATGTCACTTCTTTTAAGATCCTATTTGTTATGTTGGGGGATGTTATTTTATATTACTATTTCTATAAACTTTAAGTTAATATGATGAGATACCCTATTTGATCTCATCAATTCATTTTTGTAAGTTTTATGTGGCGCCGTTAGGCTGCCGAGTTTTCGTAAGGGATTTTTTCATCTCACTTTTATTCTCGTGAGATTTATGCTACATTTGCCACAATTTCCTTTGAGTGGTTTATGTACTGCCCATTATTACACTCCTTTTTTAATATAATTCCATTTATGGGTATTTACATATTCATTGTATGACACTTATTCAATGGGGTGTACTTTTCGAAAGTTACCCAAGTCGGTAAGGGAACCTTTCACCCTCCTCTTTTTTAAAATACTTCTTTTATTGGGTATTTTAATTTACCTATTTTTATGTTGGGATATGTTCTCATACATCCTTATTGATGTAAATTTTAAGTCCAAGTGATGAGATACACTTTTTATCTCTCATCAACTCATTTTGATGTGATGTCGTTAGGCTGTCAAGGGAACTTTTTAACCCAATTTCGATTTCTTTGGGTTCAACATGTAGTTATTGAATATGTCATCCTTTGAATATGTGTGAATAACCTTTTATTGTTTTACACTTAATATCCAATTATATTGGGTGTATTTATATTTGTCACACATAATTTTGAGATTGATTTATCCTTAATTTAAGGATACCTTCTTTATAAGCGATTTCATCACATTTTACATCTCTATTGAGGCTTCATTGTTTTTATGCACCAATTCACTCTTATATGGTGTATATAATGTCATTTGGAATATTATATCATGAATCCATTTATTCTCATGATATTATAAAGTTCTGATTAAATGTTATTCCTCAATTATTGTATTCAAGTGTCTCTAATTTTGGTAAAAACCCTTTAACCAAAATATCGCTTTAAATATTTTAATGATTTGTTCTTATTAATATCCATGTTTTCAAAATGGTTTTAAGGATTTATTTATATGGATATTAATGGTTTAAAATGTTAAAAGATTCAAGGTGGTATGGGACACTTTGATTCAAAAATCTCTTTGTTAAATGTTTCAAATGGTTTTCAAAATGTTTTTTTTAATGGATTCATTATTTCAATATCCTAAAATGTTATATTGTTATTGAAATGTGGAAATGTTATATTTCATTTATTTATGTTTTATGTGATACATTTATGTTATGGTTCTTGGGCATTGTTATGAAAACGGGTGGTTCCGTGATAAACTAAGGGTGGGTGAGCCCGATATAGCTCTCCAATGCATTGGGTAACGCGAAGGAGTGAAACACTAAGGTTTCTCCGAAGAGATTTAGGGAATATACTGTGATGGGTATTCCAAACGTAACCAATAGGGTTACTCCCTACATAAGGATGTTGTGAATGCCTCAAGTTACCTTTATGTCTTATGATTTCTATGATTTATTCATGGTTTAATGAGGTATGTTAAAGTGCCTATGTTTTATGGGTAAAGTATGATTTCATTCTTATGTATATATGAACTCATGTTTCCTTTCCATATTTTTTTATAAACCTTACTGAGATTTTTATGCTCATCCCAAGTTTTTGAAATGTTTTTCACAGGTCAATGGAAAGGTACATGATGTGATGATAGTGTCAAGGATGTGTCAAGAAAGAATCCATGTTTTATTTTAAATATGTTTCCGTTGATGGGAAGAATGAATATTGTCGTTTATGTAACCACTTTGTTTAAATGTGGAATGTAATGCAAGTTTCATGATCTAATTCTCTAAAACTCTAAACCTGAAAAGATCCTCAGTGTGTAATCTTGTAATAACTCAAGATTAAGTAAGGCTTAAGGTCGGGGCCTTATACTTTCAATAGTGATATTATTTGGGAAGTTGAATAGAATTTAATTAAAATAATTCCTGAATAATTTTGATTTATGATTCTAAAAAAGAAATTTATTTTATCAAAAATAATTTTCTAACTTAGGTAATTTTAATATTTAATTATTAATACAAAATTGAGGTTTTTAAAAAACTAGTTAAAACATACTTTATTAAAATTATACACTTATACTTTCTTTAGGTTAAAAAATTTGAATATTTATTTTATTGAATTATAATATTTATATTTTATTATTTTATTCATGATAAATATTTTTTACAAGTTATTTTACTATTCTATTAGTCAGGTTATTATTATAATGATCGGGTTACTACTCTAATGTGTAGGTTACTATTCCAATGGTTAGGTCACTATTATAATAGTTAGTTTAATATTATAGGGGTCATTTTACCTTTATACTTCCTATAAATACCACTTATTACCATTATTCATCATTCACTTTGTTTTCTCTAAAATTTCTCTACATCTTTTACACAATTTCAGTTATATTTTTAATGTTTTTATTTCTATTTACAATATTTTTCATGGGTATGATATTTATTGACAACCACAACCCTTTAAATTTTCAAATTATACTTATGATTTTTATTTTTATTTATTATCCCATAGTAATATTTTTTTAATTTTGTGGAGTGTATTTATCTTTTATATGAAATATTCTATATTAATGGAATAAAGTTTAATTTTTTTATTATGTGGTGAATGTCATATATACTATTATTTATACTTAAATATAACATACACATATATATTAAGAATAAAAATTTTATATAGAAAATATTGGGTCATTACATTATAAAATTTCTAAGAAATATAACATGAATAAATTACACAAGCACTTGTATTTTAATCTATAATCATAAGCATAAAAGTTAACTTTAATGGAATAAAACTGATAAAATAAATTTTTTTAACCAATTCCCCGTTGAAAGGAAAATAAAATAGAATCATATCATAAAAATGAGTAAAGGTAGTAAGTCAATAATATGATGAGAAATATTATTATTAAAAAATATTAGTGAGTGTTAAGATCAATATAAAGGGAAATAATCAAAAACAGTGGGTAAAAGGATTAAAAATCCCTTTACTTCCTTCCAAGATGATTTTGTGTGATTTTTAAAATATAAAAATGAATTAATATGTATTTTACTTTGTTAAAAAAATAAGTTTATTATATAATAAAATATTATTGTTTTAATTCATTTAATATGATACTTAAGTCTAAATTTTATTCTCTATGTCCATGGTATTCATGTTTATTGAATTCCAGTAGTTAAAGTAGTTCATAATTTCATCTTCATGGAATTTGATGTTATCATAGTTTAATAGCTCAAAGATACATTTGAGATGAATACTAAGAAGTTGTATTATATATCACACCCAAGATTTACTTTCCTTTTTTTATTTTTTTTATTTTTTTAACCAAAAACTTGGATTTTGGCTTGAATTTTATTTAAAAATTAATTTTTTGATGTTATGTTCAAGGTGTATAGTTTTTTCATGATTACTACTAATTGTATGAATAATAATTAAAAACCTAAAGTTTCTTATTAGTGGGGATTTTCATGGTATGTGCATGGTTATTCTAACCATGTAGTCAAATCATGTAGCTTCCCAGTGTGTCTAATGAGGGGTGCATAATTGGAACATGGTTTGGTAAACTGTGTAGCCAAACTATGTGGTATGTCCAGTTTTTTAAAAAAAATATGAAATTCCTAATTTACATTCCCTTAATTTTTAACCCACCTTGATCCTTCATTCTCCCCTATCAAAAAATAGAAAAGTAGGATCCCTAATCATAGCTTCCTCCTCCTCCCTTGGATACTTGGCATGTCTTCATGATTTCAAGGTGTTTCTTAAAGGTTAGTTTCTCTTTCTTCTCTCTATATCCCTTACTTATAGTTTATTCTTCTTCCTCTCTCATGAGGCCATAGTGTATGAACCCTTGATTAATGAGGGTCATTTTATATTTTTTTATCTTGATATCATGGAACCTTTCCTAATTCCATTTCTATAATTGTTCATCAAAGGTGATATGTTTTTCTCAGTTTGGAGTAAGTGGATCCACACATAATTCATTACATGTTGGGATAAATTAAAAATTGACCTAATATTTAGGTAGATATGGAACTTTTATTACTAAATAGATATTATGTATGAGGTCATCATTTTTAGTTGGAGTAAATTCATTAAACTCCCTTGATAAAAATATATAAAAAATATACTCACCCATAGATATGTCTTTGTTATAGATTATGGATTACATCAGGATTATCATTTTGATATCACCTATAAATACACTCTATAATTTAATTATAGATTTTTATATAAGGTTTATAAGTTTTCTAAAAGAGAATAATTTTTTAGCATACAGTTATGAATGTTATGGAAATCAATTTGTCTAATTTTGACTCATAGTTATTGGATATCGGGTGTGCATCACACATTTTTAGTGATAAATAAAGACTTAGAAAAAAATGATAATTTATCAAAAGTGAAGTATATATACATGTTGAAAATGGTAAAATAGTTTCATTATTTAATTTTGGAACTTTTGATCTCTAATTCCACATAGTAGATTAGTTTTAGAATTGGTAAATCATTACTATGTTCCATCCATAAACTAAAATTTCATTTTTGTGCCTTATTTTGATAAGATGGGTTTTCATTTATTATTAAGGATAAATATTTTTTCTATATATAAGAATGAAATGTTTTATGGGATTGGTAATATTGTGAGTGGTTTATATATTATGGGCACGTACAATCCCATCTAATTCTACATAGTAGATTATTTCTAGAATTGGGAAATCATTACTATGTTCCATCTATAAACTAAAATTTGATTTTTGTGCCTTATTTTGATAATATTGGTTTTCATTTATTATTAAGAATAAAAGTTTTTCTATATATAAGAATGAAATGTTTTATGGAATTAGGAATATGGTGAGTGTTTTATATATTATAGACATAGAAAATCCTATCTATAACATTCAAGATAAGAAGGTCAATGTTGACTTCTCCACCACTTATATTTTCCATTGTCACCTTGGGAATATAAATGAGAAACACATACAAAGACTCCATAGAGATATATTATTGGATAAATTCTATTATTAATCATTTGATATATAAAAATCATGTTTATTTGGTAAATTTACCAAAGAAAATTTTAGTAGAAAAGGTGATAGGGCTAGTGGGATATTGAATCTTATACATAGTAATGTATGTAGACCAATGAGTACTCAAGAAAGTGGTAAATATTGATGATTTGTATCAATTATTAATTATTTTAGCCGATATTTTTTTTTCTTCTTCTGATATAAAAGGTTAAAACCTTTAAAAATTTCAATCTATTCAAAAGTGAAGTATAAAATCAATTGAGAAAACGTATTAATATTATTAGATCAGATCGAGATAGTGATACTTGATCTAAGAATTTACTGGTCATCTGAGATATTAAGGAATTATTCTACAACTCACTCTTCCTAGAACACCATAATGGAATGTTGGTTCTAATAATAGGTATTATACCATGTTACACGTGGTTCGATCAATGATGTGTATATATGACCTTTATATATCATTATGGGGATATACTTTAGAAACTATTATATTCCTGATTAATTGTACTTTATTTAAAGAATTCATAAAGAAAAAATATGATATATGGACTGGGAGGCATTCCAATTTGTATTTTTGGAAAGTTTTGGGTTTTGAAGCATACATATAATGTTTATCTTATGAGAAACTTAAACCTAAATCAAAAATATTCTTATTTTTTTGTTATCCCAAGGAAACTAAGATATTTTATTTATATAATCCTACTTAATAGAAAGTGTTTGTGGATCAAGTTACTATTTTCATTCAGAATAAATATATCAATCAAGGAGTTGGTGGGAGGAAATTTGAACTTAAATAAGTTTAAAGCCTAAAAATTGGAATTTTTTCCAATATGAAAAGTGAGTCTATTTCATAAGATATTTTAGAATAAAAACTAACTCAGGTTACATAAGGAATTTAAAAATCAGGTTGGATTCATTAGGATCCTAAGAGAGATGGATTTATTATGACAAATTATGGTGAATTAATGTTCACTAATGATAAACTTATTACCTACTGAGAATTTATTGAGTTTTTTGATTTTTGATAAATGGTTAGAGGCCATGAAATTTGAGAAATACATTGCATACACTATGTTTTAAACATGGTGGATACACCTTTAGGTGCATGAATTGTATAGTTTAAGATGGGTTTTTGCAAGAAAACAAATATGGATAGTAGATATTCTACCTATAAATATAATCTAGTATTAAAACGTTATAAAAAATCATATAATTGATTATAAAGAAACAAATTCTCTTGTTCTGATGATAATATCCATTTAGATATTTCTTTCTATAGTATCTCTTTATGATTATTAGATATATCAAATAGATGTCAAAAACACTTTCCTTAATAGAAATTTATCCAAGAACAAGTATATGATATAGCCTGATGGTTTTTAAGTACTAAATAAGCATGTTATGTTTTTCAAGTTAAAAAATCTCATTTATAGATTAAGTAAGCTTTTAAGATTATGATTACCCACTTTGATAATGAATTCAAAGTTTTTTTTTTCATAAATAATGTGTATTGTTCTTGAGCATTCAAGTAGGTTAGTGTGAGGGTTATGGTATTTTTAGTGTTGTATATGGATGATATACTACTCATCGAAAACGGTATCCTAACTTTAGATTCTATAAATATGTGGTTGGGAAAGTTCTTCTCAATGAAATACATGGGTGAAGAATCCTACATAGTGGGTATCAAGATCTATAGAGATGGATCAAATAGATTGTTTGGAATGAGTCAAACAGATATATTATTAAAGTTTTAAAAAGGTTTAGCATAGAGAACTCCAAGAAGGGATCATTAACAATGTTATATGTCATAAATATTATAAAGATTCATGATCCTTATAGATAGTTGGAAAGGATGTGTATGATTCCTTATATGACCACCATAGGATCTATCATGTATAACATATTATGTACTGTAAGAGTTTGTGACCTAGAACTAACTGGTTGTACTTTTATTACATGGACATTTAATTTATTTAAATATTAAACATCTTATTACATATTGTTCATTGTTCTTCATGACTATTATGTAATAATGTCCTGGGGTATTTGTTGCATTGATAAGGTCATGGCAGTTCCCTGCTATGATGAGAACCTTGAAATTCTATAACAATATTCTTAAATACAGTTCTACGGTTGGATGACATACTATGATGGGAAACATATCATGTAGACAGTCATGTGTGAGTACTCATAAGCATAGGAGACTTTCTCGCATGAAGTTCTCACTTGGTAATCTCCAAGATAGAAGATTATGAGAACAAACATGCCAGTAGGAATTCCGAATGTTTTAGTGTTATCGAATATTTCTATCTGTGAGTGTGTGTAATTATCCTTAGACTTTAATATTATCATTAATACATGACATGACTTGCACACTTTGATTTACTGAAGAAAACCATCACGCAGATAGTTGGTGGGAAGTAGGGTATGTTGGGTGCATCACAAGTGGCGTGTTATTAATGGATAAGTCAAGGAAGGATTTGTCCCTTCTATTTATGAAAGTTCATATCTTGGACCTTTGATTGAAATAGAATTGCCACGTGAAATTCCATGGCTATGGTGTAATGATAACTTTATTTTAGGTAGTCAAAGAACGATGTATCAAGGATAAAAGTTGATGACACTATCATGAAACCTGCTTGATGAGATATTGTGAAAAAGGGATTATATTACACAGTGAGTGTTCGTATGTGGATTTAGTTGTTGAAACTTTAAGTTCTTTATCTTGGGTGCCTTGACCTATTGATATACAGTACTCTTGGACTTTAGGCAAGCCTGCCTAATGCCAATGAGAAAGAATCCTAAAGGGTCACACACTAAGTGTTTCTAGTTGTCTCAGTTTAATTTTATTTGAATTTAATTAATAAATATTATTCTCACGACAATGGAATAATTTTATTCAAGTTAAAATGATTTCATAAATTAAATAAATATTTATTCACCGGATTGTGGGTAAAATATATGTATTTATTTTATTGAACATTTAATAAATATTTATTTACTAGTTTGTAAATAAAATATTTATTTAAGAGAATAAATTATTTATTTATTTATTCATGTGTTCAATAAATGGAAGTAGAGTTCGAGAGGACCAAGGCTAGTTTGGTAGTAAAATAATTATTTTCAAGATGATAATTAATTATTTAACTGGTTGGCACAAATTAAAATAATGCTGTTATTATTTTGTGATGTGGAATTTTATTTATAATTCTAGTTTACACAAGTTGGCACACCATAAATAATGACATGGTATTATTATTAATAGCATGGGTTTTCTATAAGGTTATAAATGTATTTAATTGATGTTACACAATTAAATATTTTAAATGAAGCCCCATGTCAATAAATAGACACATACATCTATTGTTCCATGTACCGAACTACACACCCGGTGAATTGAGAATTGTTGAGCTAAATAATTTCGCTCTTGAATAATCTTCCTTCCCTCTTAAGAATGATAAACGTTCTTCAAGGCTGAAGAAAAAGCGATCAAGAATGACCAACACAAGACACTCGCTTCGCCGCACTAGCACCCGGAGAATGAGTGGTGTCAATCGGAGGCCATCGGAGCACGTGTGGATCACCACTAGAGGGATTCTAGTTTGGATCCTTCCAAGCGCAACAAGATAATCTAGAAGGGTCATTCAGGACAATCAATATCATAAACGAAGAAAATATCGAAGATCTAGGTATTATTTTCTTTATGAAATTAAATAAATTAATTATAAACATAATGTGCAAGATCCTCTCTAAATGTTTCGGGCCTCTTACTTCTTTATCTAAATCTTGGATTCTATTCCATAGAGACTGGAATTCATCATCGTATTGATCCCATAATAATCATTGATCATAGTAAAAATCAATGTTGGGTCCCATCACAACCATGCTTCCGCTACGCCCGTAACCTTCAAGTGGTATCAAAGAGGTTACATTATAATTTATAATTATTTAAATATTTTGTTGATGATTTACACATTTAATAATTTAGTTGTTTCAATTCAAGTTAATCATTCTGCAAATCTGAATCTCGAGATCTGTTCCTCCTCTTTTGTTTCTCGTTCACCTTACAGAAATGTTCTTTTCTTTTAATTTTGATTAAAATAAAATAGAGGATATCATCTAAAGGTTCCAAAGGTTCTTGTTAATATAAAACAAGAACACACAATGTGTATTCGGTAGTATATGATGTGTAGAAAAGGTTTAATGCACCAGTTCTGGCCCTCCAAACCAAGCCATGTCATTGGAGTTTGTCTAAGCCTTAATGACTTTGTGTGTTGACCAGGAACAGGTGGCATGAAGTTTCCAGATTACATGCCATGTGGCCCACTAGACACGATATGTAATCCCTTCGAGTTAGGGTTGGACCGTGTACCCCATACACGGCTTGCCCGGCTGGAGACCGTGTAATGAGGAACTACACAGCGTGTGGCCTACTAGACACGTTGTGTACTCCGAAGATTTCTGAAGTACACTCACACACTGTTTCCCCAGGCGTGTACTTCAGATGGACGGTGAAAAATAGTACATTCCATGTAGTTGGAACTACACACCATGTACTCATCCAAATTATGCATATTTATTAAAATTTATTATTATATTATACAAACCCTTGAGATGTGTATCATCGTGTAAGCATAAAGCTGAGTCACACCACGTGATAGTTGTTTTATATATGTGTGTTTAATTTAACATTTGCATAATGTTCATTTCTACTCATTTGGTAGTTATGAATAGGAATTCATTGGGTTTCCTCCAAGGTATAAGTTACATGCAAAGATAATTTTAAATGAATTTATTTTTTTAAAATTATGATTGATGAGAATCTCAAGGAAATTCAGAAAAGGGTTTAAGATAAAAAGGATTGATTAATTAAAGATAATAATTAATTGATTTGAGCATGATTTATCTTAAACAAGAATGATTAAAGAATTTAATGATAGTTTTATTTATTTGTAAATATCGTTTCATGTATGGATGATCATGAGCTAGACCAAGACCTTTGTATGTGGATGGTTTCTTTTAATTTATTTATTTAAATTAAATTTGTTGGCTTGTGAGCCTTCTTGTCATTAATATGTAGGGCCTACGTGTCCAAGGTTTCTTTAATGTAAAACCCATTTTACCCCTCACCTGCATGTGAGTTAAAAAGGAATATATAATGGATGGAACTCCCAAGATAGTGTAGTCGGTTTAAGCATGAGATGAGATGCAACCAATCCCAGGAGATACAGAGGCAGATAGGTGGAAAGTTGTAAACATTAACCCAAAAGGTTCAAGATGTTTCTCCCCTAGGTCAGGGTTAGTTTATCAACTACGAGATAAACTAACCATTTAAAAAGATCATGATCATTCTTTTTATTTTATTTCTGTCAGTTTCATGGTTTATCATTATAGATGTGTTGTCACGATCAATTAATTAATGAATTAAACAAGCATATAAGATAGAACTAAAATAAACCAGACTTAAGCGTAAATATTATCAATACATGGTTAATCACTTAAGTAATTTCCACTTAATATTAACAAGCATGTGATAATGATAATAAGCAATTCATGAATAATAGATAAAAATCCCTCAAATAAAATATTAACTCAGACCAAGACTTTCGTTACTTGATTAAGGGAAAAACTCAATAAAACTATGTGTTTGACCAACCCTTGTTGGGACACTTACTTTTATACAGGAATCCCTTATGAAAGGTTTAAGGTTGACTTAACCATATTATATCAAGAGGATTATCCCTTGATAGACTTGGTGTAATATTGGAGGCAAGATTTGAGGAATTCCAAAGTCATGATTTCAGGATTGGGGAGTCCACTCAACAGATCAAGGAGCTGCAAGCCTACAGTTGGAAAATATCTGCCTACCTAAATACCTTCTAATAGCTTGACCAACCCTTTTGGGGTTATGTGAAGGGTAATATGGATCCTTGCTACTATAATATCATGGAAACTGGACATCCTGAGTTCAACGGTGAGGGCCATTGGGACTTGATAAAATAGTGGGAGACTTAATAAAAATTTATTATTTCTCATAAAATGTAATTAATAAAGTAATAATGATCTTCTCTTTTAATTGTAGAATAAAAATGAAAAGCTCATCAACCACACTATCCCTATGATAAATTCTGGATAAATACAACATCCTTACTGGTAGTAACTTCTAGGAATGGTTTAGATGCCTTCGGGTTATCCTACGCCATGAACGGAAGTCTTACATGCTAGAGTCAGCATTACCTGATCCACCTTCAAAAGAGGCGAGTGATGAGGATTTCCTGATCTATGAGAAACATATGAACGACGCGATCGACATTTAATGGTTTATGCTATCATCAATGTCTAGTGAGCTCATGAAGTCTCATGAAAACATGGATTCTTATAGCATGCTCGAGCACCTCTGTGGTCTTTACCTTGAGAGAGCAAGACATGAAAGGTTTGAGATCTCTAAGGCACTATTTTAGAGTAATCTTGGATAAAGTTCCCCAGTTGAGCCTCATGTAGTCAAGATCATTGGCTACACTGAGCACCTAGAGGTTCTAGGGTTTAAACTCTCCAAAGAACTAGGCACTGATCTCATTCTCGCATCAATACCTCATAGCTTCTTTAACTTTTTTTTCAATTTCAATATGAACAAGATTGAGAATTCTCTATCTGATATTCTTATTCTCATTCTCCAAGTGAAAAAATATATGAAGTGTGAAAATCCTTCTTTCCTTGTGGTGAATAAGAGGAAAGGGAAGGAAAAGATCTTTAATCCCAAAGATTATTCACGAACTTCCAAGAAAAGGAAGATAAAAGGGGAGGAAAGGGAACATGAGGCTATCAATTTCACATGTGGCAAGAAGTGCCACTAGAAGAAGAATTGTACCCAGCCTAAGAAGTAAGGAGAAGCTTCAGGTGCATTTTTTATTGAATGAAATATATCTGTTTCCATAAATTGGGTATTAGATATAGCTTGTGATGCACACATATGTATCTAAATATAGGAACCAAGTAGATTTAGGAAGATTGATTGAGGGGAGGTAGATCTATGAGTAGCCAACAGAGCCAAACTTGTTTTTGTAGTTGTGGGGGACTACCACCTCACATTGCCAACTGGGGTGATCTTGGTGTTAAAGGGTTGTTATTATGTGATTTCTATTAATAAAAACATTATTTCTGTATCCAGATTAGATATAGATGGATTTTTTTTCAAGTTTGGAAATGAATGTTTCTTCTTTTACAAAGATAGAATTTTTTTTGGTAGGGAACATTTATACAATGGTATTTAAATGTTTTGTTACACAAACCAAGTAATGGAAATCGATAACAAAGATACTTCACATAACTCATACCACACCCAACTTTGGAATCAATGGCTAGGTCATGTAAACAAGAAACACTTGACAAAGTTACATCAAGATGGATATTTAGATTCTTTTGAACTAAAACCACTTGGTATATGTCATGCATGTTTACAAGGAAAAATGAACAAAGCCCCATTTAGTAGGAAAAGTGAAATGGGCTAGAGAACTTCTTGTATTGGTTCATACCGATGTGTGTGGACCATTTCCAGTTGAAGAAAGGGGAGGGTACTCATACTTCATAACTTTTACTGATGATTTTAGTATATATGGATATATCTACTTAATGAGGTATAAGTCAGATTCTTTTGATAAGTTTAAAGAATACATGAATGAAGTTGAGAACTAGCTTGGTAAGAAGATTAAGAAACTCTGCTCAGACCAAGGTGGAGAATATCTTAATCAATATTTCATTGATTACTTATGGGATTTTGGGATCCTATCCCAAATCACTCATCCATAAATGCCCTAGTGGAATGGTGTGATCTAAAGGAGGAACTGCACCCTGTTGGACATGGTGAGATCAATGATGAGTCATGCGAGTCTTTCATTATCCTTTTGGGGATATGCATTACAAATAGCAGTGCACATAATAAACCAAGTACCAACTAAATTTATAAATGGTATTACATATGAGTTCTAGAGTGGAAAGAAATCCATATTATCGAATTTACATGTGTGGGGAAGCGATGCGTTTGTTAAGGCCTCTTCAAGTAACAAAATTGCACCTTGAGGCGCAAAGTATACCTTTATAGGATACCCTAAGGAAACAAGGGCATATTACCTATACAACCCCTTAGAAAAAAAGGTTATAGTGTAAATACACGCTATATTCTTTGAGAGGGAGCACATCTCTAAAAGATATAGTGATATCAAGATAGACTTCGATAAAGTTGAGGCTCAAGGTACACAAGATTTGGTATAGGAATAGATTCCACAAAGCCCCATGGAAGAAAGAATTGTTCTAGAGACACAAGAGTTGTGTAGGAGTACAAGATAGGTTAGAGAACTAGAACATTATGGTTTTCTAGTTACCGAGGATATTGACTCATTATTAGTTGATAATAATGATCCTCTAGACTACAAGGAAGAATTAAGTGGCACAGATGTTGCAAAGTGGCAAGAAGCCATGAATTATGAAATGGATTCCATGTACCAAAATCAAGTATGGATTTTGGTAGATCCTCCATTTGATGTAAATCTTGTCGGTTACAAATGGGTATTCAAGAAGAAACTGAATATGGAAGGACAAGTCAGCACCTATAAGGCACGACTGGTTACAAAAGGGTTCAAACAGCATCAAGTCATTGACTACAACGAAACCTTTTCACCAGTTTCAATGTTGAAATCCATCATAATTTTATTGGCCATTACCGCTTACCATGACTATGAGATTTGGAAAATGGATGCAAAATAGCCTTCCTTAATGGGAACCTTCAGAAATATGTCTACATGACACAACCTGAAGGGTTTATGACTCCAAAGGATTCCAATAAGGCATGCAAGTTGTAGAAATCCATTTATGGATTAAAGCAAGTATCCAGGTCATAAAACATTAATTTTGATGAACCTATAACAAAATTTGGTTTTATCAAGAATGAATGTGAGCCTTGTATCTACAAACGGTTTAGTGGGAGTGCATTAGTTTTCCTAATATTATATGTTGATGACATATTACTTATTGGAAATGAGATACCAGTCTTATAGTATGTTAAGGCATGGTTGAATCAATGTTTATCCATAAAAGACTTGGGTGAGGAAGCATATATTATTGGGATCAAGATCCATCATGATAGATCTAAGAGATTTTTGGGCCTAAGTCAAAGTACATACATTGATAAGATATTGAAGAGATTCAGTATGGACCAATCCAAGAGGGGATTGTTTCTAGCATCACATGGCATTCATATTTCCAAGAAAATGTGCCCTCAAACACATGAGTAAATAAAGATAATGGAAAGGACTTCACACACATTAGTGATTAGGTTAGTCATGTATGCCATGCTATGTACTAGGCTGGATTTCACCTATGCATTGAGTGCGGCAGGAAGATATCAAGCTGACCCAGGTGACCACCATTGGATGGCATTCAAGACTATCCTAAAGTACATGAGGTGTACTAAGGATATGTTCCTAGTTTATGGAGGAGATGAGGAACTAGTCATCATTGGATATGAATATTCTAGTTTCTAGACGGATCAAGATGACATGGAGTCGTAAACAAGATACATCTTCACTTTGAATGGAGGTACAATGAGCTGGAAGAGCTCAAAGTAGAGTGTGGTCACAGATTCTACAGTAGAGTCTAAGTATATCACAGCTTCTGAGGTAGCTAAAGTAGCACTTTGGATGTGAAGATTCATCCATGAGTTGGATGTGATACCTAGCAGTAAAGATCCCATCACACTGTATTGTGATAATACTATAGTAGTGGATCTCATAAAAGAGTCAAGGTCACATCAGTGGATGAAGCACATACTTCAGAAGTATCATATCTTGAGGGATTTTTCTCAGAGAGGTCAACTTGTTGTGAGAAGTATTTCCACGAAAGACAACGTGGAAGACCCCTTGACTACATCCTTAACTCAGCATAAACATGATCACCATGTGAGGTCTAGAGGACTGAAAGTCGTAGGAAATTGGCTCTAGTCCAAGTGGGATTTTGTAAGAGTTAGTTTCCTAGAACCAAATAGTTGTACTTTGATTACATGTAAATTTAATGTATTTAAATATTAAACATCTTATTACATATTTTTCAATGTTCTGCATGATTATGATGTAATAATGTCCTAGAGTATTTGTTGCATTGATAAGGTCATGGAAGTTCTCCACTATTATGAAAACCTTGAAATGATATAAAAATATTCTTAAATACAGTTCTATGGTTGGATGACAAACTATGATGGGACACATGGCATGCAGACCGTCTGGTGTGAGTACTCGTAAGAAGATGATACTTCCTATTATGAAGTTCGCACTTGGTAATCTCCAAGATAGAAGATTATGAGAACAGAACCGCCAGTAGGAATTCTGCATGTTTTAGTGTCATCATATATTTCTATCGAAGAGCGTGTGTAATGATCCTTAGACTTTAAGATTATCATTAATATGTTTCATGACTCGTGCACTTTGATTTACTAACGAAAACCATCACACAGACAGTTGGCGGGAAGTAGGGTATGTTAGGTGCATCATGAGTGGCATGTTATTAATGGATAATTCAAGGAAGGATTTGTCCCTTCCATTTATGGAATTTGATATCTCTGCCCTTTGATTGAAATAGAACCATCACAAAAAAATTCCATGGCCATGGTGTAACGATGAGTTTATTTCAAGTATTCAAAGAACAATGTATCAAGCATAAAATTTGATGACACTATCATGAAACTTGCTTGATGAGATATTGTGACAAATGGATTATATTACACAGTGAGCATTCATATGTGGATGTCATTGTTGTGACTTTAAGTTCTTTCTCTTGGGTGCCTTGACCTGTTGCTAGATAGTACTCTTGGACTTTAGGCAATCATGCCTAATGCCAACGAGAAATAATCCTATAGGGTCACACACTAAGTGTTTCTGGTTGTCTCAGTTAAATTCTATTTGAATTTAATTAATAAATATTATTCTCAAGAAAATGGAATAATTTTATTCAAGTTAAAATGATTGCATAAATTAAACAAATATTTATTCACCATATTGTGGGTAAAATTTATTTATTTATTTTATTAAACATTTAATAATTATTTATTTACTAGTTTTTAAAAAAAATTATTTATTTATTCGGATGTTCAATAAATGGAAGTGGAGTTCAAGAGGAACAAGGTCGTTCTGGTAGTAAAATAATTATTTTCAAGATGATAAATAATTTTTTAACTAGTTGGCATAAATTAAAATAACACTGCTATTATTTTATGACACATAATTTTATTTGTAATTCCGTTTTTCGCAAGTTGGCACACCATAAATGATGACTCGGTATTATTATTAATAACATGGGTTTTCTCTAAGGTTATGAATGTATTTAATTGCTATTATGCAATTAAATATTGTAATTGAAGCCCCATGTCAATAAATAGATACATACATCTATTGTTCCATGTACTGAACCGCACACCCAGTGAATTGAGAATTGTTGAGCTAAAAAATTTATCTCTCGAATCCTCTTCCTTCTCCTCTCAAGAATGAGAGACGTTCTTTAAGGCTGAAGAACAAGAAATCAATAATGACTGACACAAGACACTCGCTTTTCCGCATTAGCACCCAAATAACGAGTGGTGTCGATCGGAGGCCATCGGAGCACATGTGGATCACCGCTAGAGGGATTCTAGTTTAGATCCTTGCAAGTGCAACAAGATAATCTCGAAGGGTCATTACGGATGATCAACATCATCAATAAAGAAAATATCGAAGATCCAGGTATTATTTTCTTTATGAAATTAATTAAATTAATTATAAACATGATGTGTAAGATCCTCTCTAAAGGTTTCGGGCCTCTTCCTTCTTTATCTAAATCTTTGATTCTATTCCATGGAGACTGGAGTTCATCTTCATATTGATCCCAAAATAATCATTGATCATGGTAAAAATAAAATTTGGGTTCCGTCAAAACCATGCTTCCACTATGCCCGGAACCTTCGTGTACTTGAACTGATGTCACCTATACTTTGATCATAAAAATTAGATACCAATCCAATACTAGTAAAAGTAACTGGATTTTTTCCATGATTATCCTTAAGTACTTGAGAAAAACTAATAATATGTTATTGTTCTTTGGATGTGATAATAAGCTCATTGTAAATGGTTGCAATGATTTTACATTCCAAATCAACAAGGATGATATCATATCTCAATCTAGTTTAATATTTTTCTTCGATGATAGAGCTATTATTTGGAAGAGTTATAAGCAATCCACCATGGTAGACTCGACAACTAAGGTTGAGTACATCACCACATCAGATACTTCAAAGGAAGATATATGTATCAAGGATTTCATCACTAAACTTGGGGTAGTTCCTAACATTGAGGGAGAAATTGGTCTTTGATATGATATAAATGTATTTATTTCTCTGTCCAAGGAACCATTTCCCCACTAAAGGACCAAACACAACCTTTAAAAATACCATCTCATTTGAGAGATTATAAAGAAGGGAAATATAAAGATCTATTGGGTAGCTATATAAGAGAATGTATTAAATACAATGAAAAAAATATTAATACAGTAGAAGCATAAGGGACATATAAAGCCTCTAGGTATTAGATACATGAGATACTATACTTAATCATTTCTTTCAAGGGGTGTATCATGGTTTTATAATAAAGAAAATATTTATTTATTATAAATTCATGGGTGTTTCATATATATTGCATGAACAATGTAATAATAAAATTACCTTAAATTGTGACTCCGAGTTGTCCCAAATTGAGGATCATTATGAAGTATTATGGGTTGTGAGTATATTTTAAGATTAGCATGAGTAGAATCTTTTATACAGTACAAAGTAGACATATGTGATAATAAGTGGAGGGTTATTATCTAAACTAGACTATGAAAGTATATCAAATAGAATTTCATGTTATTGTTGGTATACTTAGGGGAGTATACAAAATATTAATCCCCATTAATTTAGGGTTAAATGATACTTAACATGTGATACTTCATACTGTATTACCTTTCTTACAACATCCTTCAGGTTGAGATAATCAGGATATGGTTGGGTATGTTGTTGATCATGCCATCAAATAAGTTTAACCAAGATAAAATTTATCCACTTGTATGATAAGTATGAAATTTAATCCAATGATTAGACTACACTGAGGAACTGCATAGTCATGATTAGTTGAGTAAAATGTGATGTGCTCAACTACTTATATGAATCTCATGTGATGTATTCATTTAAAAATATCATTCTATTATATAGAATCATGAATTAATGAGATGGAATATTACTATATTGATATGTTCCATGTATATTTATCACTCAATGACTTATATAAATGGATTATATAAGCATGCATATGATTTTTAGAGATACATATCGTGGTGGTCATGTTCATATGGATGTGTGTGTGTCTGTGATTGAGATCATGCCAGACCCCTTTATATATTGAGTACAAATTAAATTTTTTCTTGAGGTCAGTCATTGATTATAATTATGGGTTATGGAATTAATAAATTTTTTAAATTATAAAAAGGACCTCGTAGTCACACAGATGGTCCTTGAATGAGTATTGTTTTGGTATAAAGAATTTGACTAAAATTTGGGAGAGTTTAAATGATAAGCATATCCAAAGGAGTTTGGATGTATTCACAATGAGTTAAAAAAATTATAGATTCTACAAGGATTTGGTGCATGTGGGGGAATATTGAATATTGTGTAGTAAAGAATAAACTAATGGGTTGTTGAGTGGATAAAATTTATCTAAATTTTTCAGAAAACATCAACCAAAATTGATTAAATTCACAATATCTCTCTATTCATTTAGACTAAAATAAATAAATGAAGAACTATATACCTTATTCTATGATGATATAGTCAGTCCAAGGTCCAACACATGAGATTGATAACGATCACTAAAAGTAGCTAGTAGGATTCCTTCTCCTTGGGAATCCAAAGGATGGATGAATCTCTCAATAGTTGGGAAGGATTTTCTCTTCCTCATGGTTTTCTAGAACCTTGTTTAAAGATAAAGTAAGAGAGGGGAGGGGTAGAGAGAGAGATATATTTGGATTAGAGGAGTTTCACAATATTTATATTCACATGAATCACAAACTATGAGCATGTTTATATATCCATCCAAGAATATTCCATGCATTCCAACTATTTGGATAAAATGTTTCATAAACACATCATGAGTTACAACATTTATAACTCTTGGATCATCAATTATGATTAATGTTTTAATGTTAAAATAGGTATATTGGATGTTTGAACTCCACTATATTATTATCATATGATAATAAAATTGAAAATGATGGCATGGATAATGGTAATAAGGATGTGTCATGTTATATCACAAAACATGTAAAAAAAACTATGTACAACACCACAATGTGGTGGCACTCACCACACCATGGTGTATCCTAGAACGTACCACCATGTGCTCAAAACCACCACACCATGGTCTATATTTTTATGCATATTTCCATAAATTGACCAATTACTCTAAAAGCCTCATAAACTTAGTATGCATTCACCTTATGTCACATCATATGTAACAACTTGTGAAACTATATCCAAAACCCCTTTGTGATATATTCCAAAACTAATCTTGGAAAAGATACCAATCATTTTCACCACATGTTACATCACATGTAATAACTTATAAAAATACATCCAAAAATTATTTCAGATGTCCTCCAAAACAATTTTGGATTAACTCTAAATTTTTTTCACATACACTTCTAATAAAAATAAATCTGTATTCCCACAACCAGAAAGTGTGAACCCATGAGCCTTTCTAGTGTTGAAAACAATTATGAATTCATCAATACATAATTGTAATCAAAGAGTAGCCTATAGAAAACCATCATTTATACTCAATATATAAAGGGGCATGGCATGATCTTTATCAAACACATGTGTCTCCCATGGGACATGGAGTATATCAACCCCATATATCATGCTCATACATTCTTGATTCTCTAAGTATAAACTAATCTGATGGATGAACACATATCATGTCATTCACTCTAGTAAATAAGTCCATCGCATACCCCTTATTCAAATAGATGAGTAAATAAAATGCACATTATCTAGGTATGCATATACACTTTCTCAATCTATCTCAATTGAGAGCCCATATGTCATACCCATCATATGATAGGACCTTTCTCATGTTTTTTAAGCCTCAAAAATGACATGATCAACCATATAACCAACCACACCCTTATTATCTCATCCTTGATGATGGTTTAATAAAGGTATCAAAGTATGAAGGCACTCATTCTAGGTATCTTTCCAACCTCATGTATGGGGGTTCAATATGAAACATGCAACCTTATAATAACAAAAACATATTGTAGGACACTCCATGTGGTATACTTGGTCGGTCATCCAGCATAAAAAACTCCTTCTGTGTCTCATTAGCATATTCTATATCTCTATATGAAATCCTACCCATGATAACCTTAGAATTTTATCACAAATTATAATACACAAAGATGAACATTGGTTAGGGAAAACTGAATACCATACTTTGAGAGGTCAATTTTCATTTCACTTTATGAATATATGCAACCAATACAAAAGATTGATAGAGTGAAGAATACCTTTCATATAAGATGAAATATTTTATATTCTTAAAATTATTTAAGAATACTAACAATGTCACATATAAGTTCTATTATAAACATAACCCATAAGATAGACCACCAGAGAGGCCTTATTTTTGTTGTACTTTTAAGGTTTTATTGTACTCATTTCATCTCTGTATAATTCTTGCCATATCTTTTTTGTGAGCATCTAATAAAATCTTTCATTAAACTTATTTAGTGAGTAGCATCAATGAAGAAATTTTATTTTTATAATGGTGAGACTTAGGAATCATAATCCTAATGTTCAACTATTTTAATGTAGTTTTCAAACTCTTTAAATTCACAAAATCAAATGTTTCAATGTTAATAACTTATATTGTCTACATAGAACTCTCTCTATGTTCATTATCATAATATTAGAACATTTATATTTAAACTCTTCTTTGAGATCATTTTAGAAACAAAATTAAACTCTTTACATTAATATATTTACCAACACATCCTAATCTCTTTTAGGATATCAAGTGGAATTTACTTCAAATTAGACTGGTTTAATCTTGTATTTGTTACAGTTTGAAATCATTTAAGTCTAAACATACTCTTACTATCCTCTTAGAAACTATATTTTCCCCAATATATATTTATAAAACACAAAATCCTTTATGTATGGAAACAACACTCATTTTTTAGTGGAAATATTTAATAGATTAACTATTAACACCCATATCTCATATGGTATTCTTATGTGTTTGGAGAAATATTCTAAAAATAATATTCTATTCTTTTGAATATTTCATTGTTGGGTAGTGTGATCAGATCTCTCATATTTTAACAAACATCATCTATAAACACTTTTATCCTTGATAAAACTCCTTTTATCCTAATATTATTTTAAAAAATTTCATAGAGTTGGATCAACCATAACTATGTGTATCTAAGTCATCAAATCATATTATTTATAACTCTTTGTCTATAAATAAATCCTCTTATCACATAAGATAAGTAAGATGGAACTATACATTCTTTATTTAGATCCATTAGAGCTTGAAATATTCTTTTGCATTCAAATCCATGATTTATAAACACTTTTCTATGTTACTTGAATGAAAACTACAAGATTCATCAATAATTACCTTGATTTTGAACTCCTTTATATTTATAATATTTTTAAAATATATATTTCGTATTATATACCTTTCAAAATTGAATAATTGATTTTATAACACAAATAAATTACATGGACTCTATGTAATTTCTCAAACCCCTTAATATATTGTGGACAATTCCACCCAATGTAATTATTACCCCTCTTTCTTGACACCCCCTCTAGTATTTGATGACTAAGGCTAATAATTGAATCATCTAATCTTTTCTGTATGTCTTAATCATTTAACCAATTCTATTGTCAATAAATTCTAAGAGCCCAAACATATCATTCCATGCACAAT
Source organism: Viscum album (assembly GCA_963277665.1). Taxonomy (NCBI): domain Eukaryota; kingdom Viridiplantae; phylum Streptophyta; class Magnoliopsida; order Santalales; family Viscaceae; genus Viscum; species Viscum album. The sequence continues at coordinate 1,601,141,731 of OY728141.1, forward strand.
AATTCTAATCACTTTCAATAGATGGGGTACACATTTCTTTAACTTGTTTATATCATCATAATATTTCAAAAAATAATTATAGAAAGAATTTTGTTGATAAATAATGCCTTAAATGATATTTTTAGTCTTATTAATTCATTGACATACTCAATCACATTGAGCATATTAATTGAGACTAAAATTCCTTAAATCATATTGCAGCTAAAAAATTAATTTAAAACCTAAATTGAATCTATTTATGCTTATATTGAGCCTTTAGATTCACCTATTGAAAAACTTTAACATTCGCCTACTTGGGAAGGGGTTTCTCTAGCACATATAATTTTTCATCATGCTTAAGAAAAATTCCTATGTTCTTATAACAATCCATAAATTTGATTCCATTAATATTTTATTTCTTCAATATTGATATAAAATTCATTATTAATGATTATGATTCTATTTTATTTATATCTATATATTTTATCAGTCGAGTTTCATGTTCTACATTATTTTAGTAAGGAATTTTATTAAATGTTATCCCACCAGAATGATGACCCATTTTAAATCCATTATATCTATTAGTGGGTAAAGATCCATATTTCACCAAATAATGATTCTTATATGGTAATTCTCTCATCACTAAATGATATATATATTCCATTATTCCAATCATATCATATATGAATCTTAGATAATTAATTATAAAACTCTTTTACCAAACCATCATATGGATAAACTCAACTCTATTAATTTTGTATTCTAACATTTTGGGTTTCTGTTCTATCTATGCCCCAAAATCATGTTAGGAATAGTCAAGTAACTATTAAGATCACATATATCTTGTTTATCTTATACATGATTATTTATGGGCATCCAACTTTGGAAGGACCTACCAGTTTGGATGGTCGAGGTCCTAACAAAAAAGTTCATCAGAAGGAATCCAACAATTGTAATTTTAAAAAGGGATTTCAATATCTCACCACCTTATGTCATGTATGCATGCTTCAAATTATTTGGTTTTTAATCTATATTCTATCCATGAAATCAAAATGTTCAAACTATTTTAATATGTAACTCTTTACACAACTCATATCTTACATTACTAAACTAAATCAAAATCCAACCATTTTTATAAATATTCAAATTCATCCCATGCATACGGTATATGGAACTATTTAATATAAATTATTGGAATCATATGAGGTCAATAATTCCCACAATAGTGAGCATGGAGAAATAAGTAGTCAACCCCCACTTTTCAAGATAGTGCCTATGCCCCCAATCTAATGAGAAGTCCAACCCAAAGTCCCTCTACCCATGGTTATTCACTCAAGATCGGCCTCAATTCCATAATAATTATATCACCTGATATGTATAAACTATAATCAACTTTTTAATTCAATCTCATAACTCATAAACAATCCAAATTCAAGGAATAATAAAACTTGATCAATTATCATACCTAGCATGTAACTCCTTAAATGCATGCATGGTAATTTAAAGAAGTAGTCTAAACACTCTTAAACTAAATCATATATCAATCCATAATTGAAACAATTTATGTTTATGAATAAATCATATATTCAACTAAATAAATGAATAATTTAAAATTTGAGACATGAAATAAAAATTTATGAACAATTCATAAATAAAAAAAATTATACAGACTTTATAGTTTAAATATGAACTTATATACATTCCATAAAATAAATAAATATGAACATTTCATATTTATTCTAATATTAACTCTTTCATATTCTTAATTTACATGGAATTTAATATTAACCCATTCATATTTTGAAGATATGTGATATGTATAAAAACTTATACTAATATAAACATTTAATATTTTATGTAAACTGTTTATATAAACTTAATATCACATGTTTTTTAAATAAATCCATTAAATATAAAAAATTTATATTCTCACTTATGAAAAATTCATAAATCAGTATAAACACATTTATATTTCACCTTATTTTATAATTTATAAACAATTTATAAATTATTCCCCATGTAAATCCACTTTAAACCAAGATCATATAAACCAAAACGTTTCTAATATGGTTTAAATCCACCCTTCAAATTCAGTATAGACCTAAAGGGCCTGTGTATGCAATGATTTTTGAAAATTTTAACAAAAAACTAATTTTCTCTAAAATTCATCACACCATGGCCATTTTTCATGTAGAACGCGATATGATCTTCCTTTGTAACAACATTTTGCAAGGAGGAACTATATTCACTTTACAATAGCCAAATCATTTTAGGTAAAATTAATACTTTTAAAACCATGTGCATTTATAAATTACACCACAACATAGTTAACCCCAGTTATAGAAGGGAGACCAAGATTATTTTATAATTCATTTCAGTTTAATGGTCATATCATAAACCGTGACCATTTTGGGAACCTTTTTGGGCAGGTTGTGGCATAACGACCTTGACTATGTTGTGGTTCTCTTATAAAATCTAATTATATACAAAGAATTATAGTTTCCATTAGAGTCATGTAATTTTGTTCTATTCCTTGTCAACATCTATCATGGCATGGTCTGTCCATGTGGTGGATATTACTACGATATAGTAATCATATGACCACATCGTTGTGATGCCAAAAAATTACACTCTTCTTTTCTATGACTTTTTCACTTAAACCATGCCATGGTCTTATAAATGTTGTAAGTCCACAACCATTTTTCATAACATTTATGTCACTGTTTATCAAATTTAAAGAACAAAAACTATTTCAAACATGGATATGTCATGGTTCTTGGAATTATCATTTTTTCAATCAATTAATTAATCCAAAGAATTAATCCAAATTATATAAAAGTGTCTCTGATACCACTGATGGGTAGGATATCATCCCTCATATGATCATGTCCAACATGACTTCTATATGAACCTATTATATCACTCCATTACCCCAAACTCTTTGGTATATTCATCTCTTTACTTTAATAATGGATCTTCTGGGTGGAGAGCCACACATCATCACCATTCATGTGTGAGAGTTCCCATGAATCACTTAACTATTTAATATTTTATTTTATACCAATTGTGGGATTTGGAGGGAATAAAACTTATAAAAACATCATTGAAAATATCAACCAAAACTGATTAAATCTGTAGGATCTCCTCATTTATTTGGATTGAAATAAATAAATTAAGAAAGATGTATCTTATTCATTGATGATCTGGTTTGTTGAAACTCTATCAAACAAGCTTCATAGTGATCATTGGGATGCAGCTAACATGCTCCTTCTTCCTTGGGTATCCATGCACTGAATGAATCTCCCAATGCTTGGGAATGATTTTATCTTCCTCAAAGTTTTTCAAAATCTTATTTAAAGGGAGATAGAGAGTGGGGGGGGAGAAAGGGACCAAGAGAGATTATGCTTAAAGAAGTTTTATATTATTCAGATTCACACTAGTCATAAACTATGAGCCTCATTATATAGATATCCAAGGAGACTCTTTGAATTCCCAACATTAGGTTATTAAATAATGAAATGTTTCATAAATGATTTATGATTTACAGCATTTGTAACTCATAGATCTTAATTTATGATTAATTATTTGACATTTAAACAATTCTTATAACAATCTATCAAGTTGATTCCATTATGATTTTCTTTCTTCGATATTAATCTCAAAGTCAAGTTTGATGATGATGATGCTATTTTATCTATATTAAAAAAAATTATCAGTCGAGTGTTATGTTCTACATTCTTTTAGTAAGGAATTTTATTAAATGTTATCCCACTGGAATGATGACACATTTTAAATCCATTATATCTATTAGTGGTTCAAGATCTATATTTCACTAAATAAAGATTCCAATTTGGTATTTCTCTCATCACTTGCCTATTTATGTAGGCCATTATGTCAATCATATCATATATGACTCTTGGATAATTAAGCAGACAACTCCCTGTCCAATCCATCATATGAAAAAACTCAACTATATTCCTTTTGTATCCTAACCTTTGGGGTTTCCCATCTATGTGTACCCCAAACTCATGCTAAGAATATTCACCTTAACTTTCAGGGTCATATATATCATGTTTACCTTATACATGATAATTCATAGGCACCAAGCTTTGTTAGGACCTAATTTTTTGGATGATCGAGTTCTTAACACATATTTTCATCACACTGAATATAACACTTATAATTTTAAAGGGGATCGAAAAATATCCTCATATTATCTCATGTATTCATGTTTCAAATGATTTGGTTTTGAATCTATATTCCTTTCACTAAATTAATATGTTCAAACTATATTGATGTGTAACTCTTTACACAACTCATAGCTTGTGTTACTAAACTAAATTAAAATCCAACCATTTTTATAAATATCCAAATGCATCCCATGAATATGGTATATGAAACCATTTCTGATAAAGTTTTGGAATCATATGAGATCAATAATCCCTATAAGAGTGATCATGGAGAAACAAGTAGCCAACCCCACTTTTCTAGATATAGCATATGCTCCCAAGATAATGAGTAGTCCAACCCAAAGTCCCTCTACCCATGGTTCTTTACTCAATACCAACATCAATTCCATAATAATTCTATTACCTAATATCTATAAAATATAATCAAATTCTTAATTCAAGAACATAACTCATAAAAAATCCAAATTTAGGGTATAATAAAACTTGATCAATTATCATACCTAGCATGTAACTCTTTAAATGCATGCATGATAATTTAAAGAAATAGTTTAAACACTTTTATACTAAATCATACATAAATCCATAATTAAAACAATTTATATTTATGAATAAAGCATATAATCAACTAAATAAATTAATAATTTATAAATTTAGACATGACATATGCATTTATGAACAATTCATAAATAAATAAGAAATTATAAAGACTTTATAATTTAAATATGCACTTATTTACATTCCATAAAATAAATAAATATGAACATTTCATATTTATTTTTTATATAAACTCTTTTATATTCTTAATTTACATAGAATTTAATATGAACCCCTTCATATTTTTAAAATATGTGATATTTATGAAAACATTTAATAATATAAAAATTTCATATTTTATGTAAACAATTTATATAAACTTAATATCACATTTTTTTCAAATAAATCCTTTCAATATAAAAATTTTATATTATCACTTATGAAAAATTCATAAATCAAAATAAACACTTTTATATTTCACCATATTTTATAATATATAAATAATTTATAAATTATTCACTATGTAAATCAACATTAAACCTAGATAACAAATACCAAAATGCTTCTGATATGGTTTAAAGCCACTCTTTAAATTCAACATAGACCTAAAGGGCCTATGTGTGTACTGATGTTTCAAAATTTTAACATAAACTAATTTTATTTAAAATTCATCACACCATGACCATTTTTCATGTAAACCACGACATGATCTTCCCATGCGACAATATTTTCTAAGGAGGAACTAGATTCATTTTACAAGATCCAAATCATTTTAGGTAAAAGTCATAATCCTAAAACCATGACCGTTTATTAAGTACACCACGACATAGTAAACCCCAGTTATATAAGGGATACAAAGACTGTTTTAGAATTAATTTTAGTTTAATGATCATATCATAAACCATGACCATTTTGGAAACCTTTTTGGGAAGGATATGGCTTGACAACCTTGGTTGTACTGTGGTGGTATTATGTAATCAAATTCCATACAAAGCATGATTGTTTCCACTAGATCCATGCCATTTTGGGCTATGACTTGTCAATATCTACCATGATGCGGTCTATCCTTATGGTAAAGATTACTATGATATAGTAAATAGATGACCACATCATGGAGATGTCAAAAAATTACACTCCGCTTTTCTATAACTGTTTCACTTAAACCATTCCATGGTATTATAAAATTTATAAGACCATGATCGTTTTGCATAACATTTATTTCATGGTTTATCAAATTTCAAGAACAACAACCATTTAAACATGGCTATGTCATGGTTCCTAGAATTATCATTTTTTCAATCTCTTCATTCATTCAAAGAATCAATCCAAATGATATGGAAGTGGCTCTGATACCACTGATTGGTGGGATGAAATCCCTAATATGAACATGTACAACATGACTTCCATATGAACCTATTATAGAACTCCATTCCCCTAACTCTTTGGGCTATGAAACTCTTTTCATAAACAATGGATCTCCTGGGTAGAGTGCCACACTTTATCACCATTTACGTGTGAGAGTTCCCATGAATCGGTTAACTCTTTAATCTTTTCTTTTATACCAATTGTGGGAATTGGAGGGAATAACACTTATGGAAACATAATGGAAAATACCAAACAAAACTTATTAAAATCGTAGGATCTATCCATTCATTTAGACTCAAATAAATAAATGAATAATGATGTATCTTATTCTTTGATGATCTGGTCTGTTCAAGCTCTACCAAACAAGATTGATAGCGATCACCGAGAAGTATCCAACGAGATCTTTCCTCCTTGGGTATCCATGGGCTAGATGAATCTCTCAATGATTGGGAAAGATTTTCTCTTCCCTGTGATTTTTCAAAATCTTATTTAGACAGAAAGAGAGAGAGAGACCAAGGGAGATTTAGCTTAAAAAGTTTTAGAGAATTCAGATTCACATTGATCACAAACTATGAGCCTCATTATATAGCTATCCAAGGAGACTCCTTGAATTCAAAACATTGGGTTATTAAAGAATGAAATGTTCCATAAATGATTTATGAGTTACAATGTTTGTAACTCATGGATCTTCATTAGTGGTTAATTATTTAACATTTAAACAATTATTTTAGGTGTTTGGAATCCTTTAGATTATCATCCTAAGATAATAAAATCAGGAATGGTAGCATGGATTAGGAGGAGAAGGTTGAGCCACATGATATTACATATCACATAAAATTTTCATGCACAACACGATGATGTGATGACACTTACCAGGTTGCGGTGTATCCCAGCACAAACCATGTCATGGTCTAAACCACATCTTTCGGTGTAAATTTTCATCATAAACCATGACATGGTGAAAGACACCACATCGTGATCTCTGTCTTATTATGGTTCTTAATGCCATGTTGTGGTGCTCCTGACTGACTGAAAATTACCATTTTTATTAAAATGAAACACAAGTCACAAACAACATACCAAATTAAGGTGGCCTAAAGTAATGCAGGCCCAGCGCATCATTGAATACGAAGCTCAACCCCGCACTAGGGAAGGAACCCAAGTCAAAAAAAAGAATCATACTACGATCCGGAGTTTCCATGGATTCCAAAAAATCAGCCACCATATTACCTTCCCTCTAAGTGCGAGAGACCACCATATGAGCCTCCAATAGCAGATGACATCGCCTTACCGTGTAAAAAATTGCCCATGGAATTCTTCCCTTACCGTGTATCACATTACACAGCACCTGGGAGTCAATCTCTGCCCGCTCCAAGTGAAGACGCCTGAGAACACACATATGCAGACCCTTAGCGAGAGCTAGGGCTTCAGCCTGTAGCGCGTCACCTCTCCCGAGCCACCCAGCGAAAGCAGCAAGGACAGATCCTGACCAGCCGTGGACGACCACCCCCCCACCGCGCATCTCCCCATGAAGCACCGACCCATCCGTGTTGAGATTTAACCCCAAGCTCGGAGGATTCCAACAAACCCATCGACCCTGCCTTGGAGAGCCATTCTGAAACGGTACATCGAGATGGGAATTGAAGGCGTGCACAGACGGCGCATCACAGCACTCCCGGCACTGCCTGATCAAGTCCAGAAAAGTGTTCTTCAGCTTGAACAGAATAGTGACCAATGATCCTGAGGCATTGTTGTGGCGGCGATCGTTCCTAGATTTCCAAAGCGTCCAGCACCCTGCAGGTAGAAATATGGCCCGAGCTTTCCTTTCTTCTCCATGACTCCCAGCTCCCCTAAACCAATCACTGAGAAAGTACCCATTCCTACCATCAAACCCACCCCATCCGAAGGAGGACCCAAAGTACTGCCAGATACCCCTAGCCCATTCAATCTCATAAAAGAGATGTCTCATTGACTCCTGATTGAGAGCCCTGCAGCACCAGCATCTAGAGGCTAAAAAAATTCCCATGCCCTGCAAGTTCTCATCCGTAGGTAAGGCCCTGTACCTCATTCCCCATAAAAGAAAATTAAATTTGGAGGGTACTTCCTTGCACCACAATACCTCCCCCTAGAGATCATTACCCGAGGAGACCCTTGCAACCCGGACATAATCCTTGATGGAAAAATCACCCGTCACAGAACCGTTGAACACAAGAGTTTCATCCTCATCATTAGGAACAATGTTGTTGAAAACCTCTTGTTGGCCCACATCCAAAATAGCCTGCACAAATCTGGGATGCCTACTTGCCTCCCTAAAGGTTATTTCTGAGGTAGGGCAGCCCGGGAACCACAGCATACCCACCCCCCACTCTTGATGCCAAAATCCAATGTTTCCCTTCCCCACTATCCAACGAGAGTGTTGTTGTACATCCTACAGGTATGGGTGGATCATCTTCCAAATTCTAGATGGCCGACTCCTTTGAGTATTCACATTCAACCCGTAGATCACCTGCATTATTCTGCCCCAAAGAGACCTGCCCTCCATAGCTTCCCAAGCCAGCTTCGCATGTAACCCTTGAATAATCGAGGATACACTTCTCATATTGATACCCCCTTTCAATAAAGGCATGGATAGCCGATTTCCTGAGGCCCAGTGATGCCTACCTTCCAGTTGCCCGTCCCATATAAATGACACCATAATCCTCTCCAAGCTGACCACCACACCCTTGTGAACTTCGAAATTTGAGAGGATATGCATAGTGATGGAAACCAGCACACTTTTCACCAAAGTGATGAAACCTCCGAAGGATAAGAACTTATTGTTCCAGTTAAAGATGCGGCCTGTGATTTTGCCTACGAGTTTATCAAAATGGTGAACCTGAAGGGTAAAGGGACTGACTGGTGCCCCTAGATACTCTATAGGGAATGACCCCCTGCTCATGCCCAAACTGACACCCAAGGCCCTAGCCCTTCTGTTTTTGATTGTCCTGGAGGAAAAGAAGAGGTTCTTCTCTTTATTCACCACCTGACCACTCCACTTGTAGTATTCTCCTACGATTCCATTCAAACCCTGCACTGACCGCCTGCTACCATTAGTAAAAATAATATTGTCATCCGCGAACATCAAGTGAGTGATCCCAAGACGAACTGAAGTAGCGGAAGAGGAGATCCCTGGACCAATTAGAGAACCCCATACTCGCCAGAACTTTTAAGATAAAGCCCCACTCAAACCTGTCATAGGCTTTTCTCATGTCTAGTTTGACCACCAAATTACCCCCAAAGGTAGATTTGTTTATGCCATTGATCATCTCTTGGGCCACTCCTATCTCCCCCTGAATCTACCTCCCTCTGATAAAGTCGTGTTGTTCAGGATTCATCCAAGCATCCAGATGATCAGCCAGACACTTGTTAGGAGTGCTGGCCAAAAACTTATACAGAAGATTGCACATACTAATGGGGCAGTATTGATCAATAGACTGGGGATTATCCACCTTGGGAATGAGGACCATCTTTGTTGCACAAGATATAGGCGGTAGGTTCCCTCCTCAAAAAAAATCCTTCACAGCACCAACCAAGTCCCCCTTGATGATGTCCCGGTTCGCCCTGTATAAAGATCCAGGAAACCCATCAGGCCCTGATGCACTATCCGAATTAAAAGCCCAGACCGCCTCTTGAACCTCAGCCTCATCCGATTCTCTCATCATTCCCTCATCAAAGGCCACAGTAACATTAGTTGAAGTGACTTCAAAGATCTCAGAATCACCGCTCGGATATCCCCCTGCCAGCACAGGATTGGGAGCCGCAAGAAGATCCTGAAGAGACCTATTAACCATGGCCCCCACCTCATCTCTATCCTAGGAGAAGGAACCATCCACCCTCCTAATATTAGGCCTTTTAACTTGACACCGTTCTCTGATGCACGCGTGGAAGTACCCCGTGTTGTGATCCCCCTCACAAAGCCATTTCACCTAAGCTCCTTCCCTTGCATTCCTTTCCTGTTTCAAAAGGAAATCAGCTAAACGATCCTTCTTAACCCACAGATCAGAAAACAAATTATCATCCCAACCCTTCTCCAGGAAACCCTCTAAGCGGTCCACCTCCCTGCTAAGCTCTGACACCTCCTGGTCCCGGGCAGGAATCGCCTTCCTCCACACATGAAGACAAGACTTGAGCCTCCTCAACTTTCCATGCAGAACATTCCACGGATTCCCCTGATGATGCAAGGCCCAAGTCTCTCTGACCACCTCAAAGAATCCCGACTCCTCAATCCATGATTTTGAAAACTGTGCTTGATCCCCGATCATCACCCCTGAACCAAGAAGAATGCAAATCGGAGAATGGTCAGACAGGCCTCTAGTCAGGTGGCAGACCTTGGTGTCCGGAAACATCTCAATGGCAGCATTATTCATCAAGCATTGATCAAGTCGGGAGTATGATCGCCTCCCTCCACACTGATTATTAAACCATGTAAAAATTATTCCATCATAACCAGAATCTATGAGACCATTCCTTGCCATGAATGAGACAAAAGCATGGCTGGCATTCTGAGGAAAGGGCCCGCCTCCTTTTTCTCTTCTGGATTTTCAATGATGTTAAAGTCACCACCAACAATCCAGGGGGTACTCCTGGGATTAAAATCCTTTAAGGAAGACCAAAGGGCCTCCCTGCCCTGAGCTGTACACTTCACATATACAAAGGAAAAAATGAAACAACTGAATCCCCACCGTGATCCTAGTGTTCAGAGCCTGATCCGATGAACTCAAAAGAGCAACACTAATATGATCCTTCCAGAAAAGCCATATATGAGAGTTGGGAGGATCCCCATGAAGAAAACCCCTCATCCTAAGTCTGAGAGAAAAATCCTGAATCTTGCTGGAGGGTTGCTTGGGATACAGAATGACCACCAAAGAAAAATTATTATTTTTAAGATCACTGGAGATAAAGTCCGTCTTAACCCTAGATCCCAATCCTCGGCCATTCCATATAAGAAAACTATACATCGAAACGGGGCTGTCTGGATTTGGCCCCAAAATCCTGGCCATTATCAAGAAACAAGGGAAAAACACCTGCTGATGCCTCTAACTTTGCCTGCGACTGAGTTTTAACCCCTGAGTTCATCTGCAAGGGCACTGCCACTGGAATGGCCGAGGACTGGGAGCTAGACCCCTTTATTAAGAAAAGAAACCCTCTTTTTAACTGGGTTGAGAGGAAACTCCTTACATGTCCCATAGGCCCAAGAATTACATGGCCCAAAGTCCTATAGGTATAAATTCCTTATTACATGGTTATCCCCCCCAGCACTGCATCATGGTCCACAACACCACGACATAGGATCCTAGGCTATGTTGCATACATTTCACTCAAAACACCCTTCTACGTCATGGTTGGCCATCCTGTGTTGTGAGATCTTGCTCTTTCATTGCAACACGTCGTAGTGTTCCACCTGGTATCACCACGCTCAACACTACATCATGGTTTACCTCCCCAACACCAGTTTTCAACCTTTCTTTACGTTGTGGTTGCTACCCTACGCTATGGTTTCCGCCCTTATTCCATGGTTTCGTCTGAAAACATTGTGTTTTTTTCATAACATATGGAATGTTTGAACCCCAATAGTCCCTTTCATTCAATGAAAGAGGGCTATAAAATGAAGATTTGTGGACCTCATTTGAGACACATGAGTTTATTCTCGGTTGGCTGAAACTCTCTCAATTCCCCTTCTCTCTATTTTCCTCAAAGGAGTAGGTGTTAGATCACTATTGTGGAGAAGTGTTCCTTTCGAAACATTCAATGATTCCAGTGGATTGTGGATACCTTTGGAGGTAGGAACCTATTGGTTATTGTTGAGGAAGCTCAATCAATCTCACCGCTAGTGAAGATCAAAAGCATGAACAATGAGATACACTCATTTTACATTTTCCTATTTTATTTTATTGATTACACTACTGATTGATCTTGACATGAGTTTTGTGTTTTCTTCTTCTACTTATGGGCATAAAGAAGGCCCATGAAACCCATCATCCTCATCCCTTAAAATTGTCCATAGCCTTATCTCTTCTCAATCTTTCACTTTAGAACACTTCGGTCACCATTTTTTACTTTTTCTCATGCAGTACAATCACTGCATTGACATTGTGTAAGCATTTAGACAATTATCATGTTATATAATTTTAAAATTAAAGTATTTGGCATATATATCATTAATTAGTTATCATTCTAATTCCTTAGAGTTGTTCAAAACATCGTCCTTTCTCATACTTATTATGACACCACTCTAGAGCTATAATTTCTTATGTTTCTTATATTGTATAAGTGTTTTAGTCACCATTGTATAAATTCAACGTGTCATATAATTTATTTTTTATTAATGAAATTACTCTTATTAATATCCAATAATTATTTACATACATATTCTTTATGACGCGTGTTTTTTAAAATTTTATACAATTTATTATAATAAAACCACATGCGATTTAAACAAAATTTTCAAAATAACATTGATTGTCAAAAAAATAACAGTATACTTATTATTAAAATATCAATTATATTTCTCTTTATATAGAGGATTCATATATTACATAACATAATTAATCGATAAAACATAATTCTTTTCCCACTCTCACACATCATATTTTTTCATATTTTTTGATTTATGGATTTATTTCAAAAATTAATATCTTTCAATGTCCTTATTACAATTTTTAAATTCATTTTTTAAATATAAACTTCTATATATAAAACATTAAATAAACAAAAAAAATTCAAAGACATCAAAATAAGAAATGTCATGTAATCTCTAAATAAAAGTTATTTAATGGCATTCCAATAATAGTAATTTGTGAAGGTAAAAAAAACAAAGTTAAAAAAACACCAGGAGATCTTATGTAAATCATGATAATGGTTTATCACATTTTTAGTTCCAAATACATATGATCCCTCACATTTCAAGATTTATTTCAGTATTTAGGATGATTTAGAAAATTCTATAAAAAGTGAAACCATTTTAAGGCTCAAGATAGGTGATTATCCAATAAAAACACAAATTTTGATTATATTTTAAGGTTATTAAATGTTAATTTTTGATCTTATGGGCCTGAGTTAGTGGATTTTAATTTTGAACATCCATTCTCATCATTTGTGCACTTCATGCCTAATATGCACCAATTTAGGCCCAATGTTTCATCTGATTTTAAAGAATGTAATTATCCATATTTTAATTTGATATTTTTGAAAATGTATATAAAAATAAATATGAACATTTTTTATTCATGGATCAATGGAGGATTCATAAAATATTATGAGGATATTTGGCGATGAAAGGAAACAATTCTGGAGAAGGCAGATTGGATATCATCCCACTGATGGGAATGTGGGGCCCACAATACAGGCCCAATGAAGCCCAAAATTTATGGGAGACTATAATAAATATATAGGAATAAATAATTCTTCTGGATCCAGTGCTAATTCTTCCTAAATGGTGGTGATTAAGACGGCCCAAGTTGAAGATTCAATTCTGGGCCAGATTCTGCGGCCCAGAAAAACATCCCACTATTTATATCATATCTCGCTAAAGGTTAATTATTTTGGGCTGAAATTTTACATACTGTTAGGGGACATCAGGGGATTCATTTAAGTATTATAGGTCCCACTACAATTCAGCCTTATAGAAGGTCCTTTAGGCGCGTATTTCTGGTGGATGCAAGTTGGATGCAACTTCGGGGCAAGAAGTGGAAAAGTCTCTCAACATTAATGTGCCACCCACCTTTCCCCAACACAATTAATTAAAGGCACATGGGATGTTGGGGGATCGGACAAGACTTCATTTTTTCCTATTTAAGGCATTATAGGTGGAGGATTTAGGCATCTTGGAGCGTTGTTTTGATTGTAATGTTATTATGCCAAATTGTCTTTGTAGCATTTTTCCTTCCCATGTAAGTTGTTCGAATCACCTTAGTTTTTAATAAAAGTTCTTCTTCTTATCTTGTTATGTTATTCCTATTATCACCTTGATACCGTTTCCTCAAGGTGTGAATTTATTCACACCAAACCTTGTGATTTTTTTTCACACAACGGTGGAGTGATCATTTTTTTTACTTCTTCAATTCCACCCTCATAAGTCTACTTTCCACTTCTGTTGAGAACTTGTCATCAATGGAGGGCTAGCTATTTTATGGGTTGATCCAAGGGAGTAGAAAGGGGCTGGATTGAATGTTATTTCTCATTCCCTAAATGTTATTAATTTATTTTAATTTAGTTTCTTTCATTCAATGATTTTTATTCTTCCTCTTCCTTATTGAATTTATTCACCCCACTTTTATGTGCTAATTACATCCTTTACCTTGGAGTGCTCATGAAAATGATCCTACAAGTGTATAGGTGATTATCATGTGTTTTGAAGGTGTTTAATAAGTAATTGATGAGGTTAGTTTGAATTCATTTCATGAATCCTTCTCGAGTCAATGAAATTAAAATCGTTAAAAAAAGGAATTCATTCAATCCACCCCGAGCAATAACCTAGGATCAACTCATTTTCTCATAATTTGAATTCACATAGATCTTTTAGTTCTCTTTCAAAACCATCTAAAATCAACCCAATTTGGCCACTTCATAGCCAAAAATCCATCTCTTTTTATTGAGTGTCTAAAGGTTCTTCTTAGGTCTCTGAGGATTCGACAACCCAAGCTACACTACAAGCGACTACTTGACCCTTAAAACTTGGGTAGATTTGGGTGAGACCAAATTTTGGCGCCGTTTCCGGGGACCAAGTAAGTTCCTTAGACAAAAACCTTCTTTCCTCACCCCCATTCTTCTATTCTCACCCAAGATCTCTTATCTTTTCCCTTTCTCGCTTTTTTTTTCTTTGGGCGCATGTCCGCCTTCACCCGCGATAACTCAAATAGACTAGTTATGGTGGAAAGTCATAGGATAGGGGAGTCAAGTACACCATTGGATCATAATATTCCTAATACCCCAGAGTTAAAGATTGAGTCAATTTCAATGGAGGGTCTTCAAAGAAACCAACTCATAAACCCGGGCGAGAACCAAAATGGAAATCCAAATAAGGCAGCCCCAAATTTGGGGAATGCAGTCGATCAAACCATGAATGACTACCTTAAACCTACCTAGACCAATGCACCCTCTTGAATTAGGCATGTTGCCCTAGGAGATGCCCACTATGTCTTTAAACCTCATTTCCTAAACCACCTTCCAACCTTCCATGGGATGGAGTCAGAAATGCCTTACCTTCATGTCAAGGAGTTCAATGACATTGTTGAAACCATGTGCTCACCACATCAACTTGAGTCAGCTAAGATGAGGCTCTTTCCTTTCTCACTTAAGGATTGAGCAAAGAACTGGCTAAATAATCTAAGACCTTCATCAATCCACACTTAGAACCAACTGCAAAGAGAATTCTACAAAAAATACTTTCCCCACCACAAAACAATTTCACTTAAAAAGAGTATCCAAAACTTTTTGGAAAAAGAGGGAGAGTCATTCTATGAAACATGGGAGAGGTTCAAAGACACCCTAAACATGGTTCCACACCATGTTTTTTATATTCCTGAACAATTAATAATTTTCTATGAAGTTTTGGGCTTAGGGAACAAACAATTCATTGACATGATGTGTAATGAGACCTTTAAAAACAAATCCCCAAATGATGCTTACGAGTATCTAGAAATCCTTGCTGAACAAAACCAAACATGGGGAACATCACCTTATTCTGAAAAGCCTCAAAGAACTCCTGTAATGCATACACTTAGAGAAGAGGAAATCCTTAGGGTGAAACTTTCAGCACTCTCTAGGAAGGTTGAAGAGATAGACCATATGAAAATCCATGAAATCCAAACTGTAGACCCTGTTTGCACAATCTGTGACAAACATGACCACAAAACAGACAACTGCCCAACCATTCCAGCCATCAAGGATGTTCTTTTAGGAGGACCACCTACTGAAGTCAATTCCCTAAACTTTGAAAAGCCTCAATACCCAAACACATTCAACCCAAGGTATAATGAACACCCCGGATTCCGATGGAAAGATAACCAACAACCTAGCCAACCACAAGGACCAAACCCCTACCCTACACAAAATTTTCAAAACCATAACCAATTCCAACCACAACCAGTCCAATACCAACATCCTCCAATCCAATACCAACAACCCATCCAACAACCAAAGTATTCCCCTGGGATAACCCAACCAACATAAACCCCTTCCCAATCTGTCCCTCTCCCAATCCTTGAACAACTGTGAAAACAAATGGAAAGGATGAACTCAAAAGTCTCTTCCCTGAAACAAGAACTTCAAACTATCAAAACTGGAAAGGAACCCATGCCCACACAGGCCATTCCACAACAAACATCAAGGGGGAGACAAGTTTCACTCAAACAAATCATGAACAACTAAAGGTTGTGACAATTTTGAGAAGTGGGAAATCAATTGAGAAACCTGAACAAATAGTTCAAAACCCACCTGAAGATTCAAAATCTAATGAAAATTCAAATGAAACACATGATCAAACTGAAAAACATGATAACATTGTCAAAGAAACAAACCTTCAAAAAACAACCCCACAACCTGCACCATTTCCTCAACACATGATGGGGAAAACCAAGCCCGAATTGAGTGAAACATTGAGGGAAATATTCTCACAAGTCAAGTTGAACATTCCACTCCTTGATTCAATTCAAACCATTCTTGCATACTCAAAGTACCTTAAGGACTTGTGCACTTTTAAAAGAAAATTTTCACATAAAAACCAAGTCCTTTTGGCTGCTAATGTGAGTACCACCATTCAAGGGACCATTCCTCCTAAGTTGAAAGACCCGGGTTGCCCTTACATCAATGTTGAACTAGGAGAGAGAAAATTTTTCAAGGCCTTATGTGACCTAGGTGCTAGTTTCAATCTCATCCCCTATGCTGTGTACTGCCAATTAGGCCTAGAAGAGCTCCAACCCACATCTGTCACACTTTAACTTGCTGATCGTAGTATTAGGGTTCCAAAGGGGATCTTAAAGGATGTTTTGGTGAAAGTTGAAAATTTCATTTACCCAGCTGACTTTATTGTTCTTGACAATCACCCAAGATTAGGTCCTAGGTAGAAAACCCCAATCATCCTTGGTCATCCCTTCCTTGCAACAATCAGCTCTGTTATCCAAGTCCGAAATGGGAACATGACCATCACATTTGGAAACATGAGTCTAGACTTGAAAATCTACAATACAAACTCTCAAATTAGGGATGATGAAGAGATCCATGAGGTTAATTGGATAGGTAGTGTTTATAGTGAACTCAAGGAACATCAAGGAATTACCGAAGGATGTTTAAGTCAAGAAGAGATTGATTTTCTTTGTTCACATGAGGGAAATTTGTCTCATTGGATTGAATCTCTTTCAGATTGCTCTATTGATGATTTTCTAGAATCACCAATCAATGATACCATTGGTGAAATTAATAACATCGAGTCCATACCCATTCATGAAACTACTCTAGCTAATTTAGTAGATGAAAATTCTTTTCACAAGGAACCAATTTTGTCAAGAAATCGGAACAAAGAAACTGAGTTCAATACAAAGTCTCATCCTTTCTTTCAAAGTTATAACCACTATGATCTTGAATTTAAGGTTTTACCTTCATCACTCAAGTATGCATTCTTATGGGAAAATCAATCCTTTCCTATTGTCATTTCTTCCTCTCTTAAATCCAATCATGAGAGGATGCTTCTAGATGTCCTTAGGAGACAAAAGAAATCCATTGGATGGACCCTAACTGATATTCCTGGGATTAGCCCACTTATCGGGACTCATAGAATTGTTCTAGAATTCGATTCAAAGCCATGTCTTCAACCTCAGTGGCGACTCAATCCTAATCTCATGGAAGTAGTGAGAAAAGAACTTTTGAAATTGTTAAAAGCTGGTATCATCTATCCTATAGCTAAGAGTGAGTGGGTTAGCCCAATCCATGTGGTTCCAAAGAAGTCTGGAATCACAGTAATAACCAATAATGATGGAGAGATGCTTCCAACAAGGGTTAGTAGTGGATGGAGAGTCTGTATTGACTATAGGAAGCTCAACTCTTGTACTAAGAAAGACCATTTCCCCTTGCCCTTTATTGATCAAGTCCTCGAGTGAGTGGCGGGTCATCAATTCTACTGCTTCCTAGATGGATTCTTAGGGTATAATCAAATCGAAGTCTCCTTAGAGGATCAATGAAAAACAACCTTCACCTGTCCATTCGGCACTTTTTCCATCAAGCGCGTGCCCTTTGGGTTATGTAATGCCCCTGGTACCTTCCAACGGTGCATGATGGGAATATTCTCGGACATGGTGGGGGATTGTTTAGAGGTCTTCATGGATGATTTATCCATCTTTGGGGATAATTTTGAGGGATTCCTTCTAAATGTTGAAAAGGTTTTGTCAAGGTGTGAGGATAAGAATCTCATACTAAATTGGGAAAAATGCCATTTCATGGTAAGGGAAGGACATGTACTAGGTCATCTGTTATCTGGTAGAGGGATTGAAGTTGATAAAGCTAAGGTTGACATCATTTTTCACCTTCCCTCTCCTAAAACTGTTAAGGAAGTGAGGTCCTTCTTAGGACATGATGGATTTTATAGAAGGTTTATTAGGAATTTCAACTCTATTTCTCGACCAGTTTGTGCTCTATTGGTAAAAGATGCTCCATTTTTATGGATATAAAGCTGTGAGAAATCATTATCTACACTCAAGTCAACTCTTATATCTCCACCTATCATGCAATCTCCAAATTGGAAACTTCCTTTCGAGCTCATGTGTGATGCAAGTGACTTTGCTGTAGGAGCAGTCTTAGGACAACGGTGTGAGAAAACTCCATGTGTCATTGCTTATACAAGAAAATCTTAAATGATGCACAAATAAAATACACCACCACTGAGAAAGAGCTGCTTTTTGTTGTCTTTTCCTTAGAGAAATTCAGGTCTTATCTCTAAGGATCACCCATCATTGTCTTCACTGACCATTCAGCCCTAAAATACCTTTTCCAAAAACAAGATGCCAATGCTAGATTGATTAGGTGGGTCCTTCTTCAAGAGTTCTATTTAACCATTAAGGATAAAAAGGGTGTTGAAAATGTTGTAGCTGATCACCTCTCTAGGATGGAATTCAAAGACAACTCACACCACCTCTCTGTGTCTGATTCATTTCCCGATGAGCACCTCTATTCAGTGAGTGATTTCCCTTGGTATGCTGACATAGAAAACCATTTGGTGACGGGTGACATTCCAAAATTCCTGGGGACCCAAGATAAGAGGGAATTCCTTTCTGATGTCAAACACTATGTGTTTGATGATCCTTACCTCTTCAAGTTCTGTCCTGATCAAATCATCAAGAGATGTGTTCCTGAGTCTAAGCAAGAGTGCATTCTAAAATTTTGTCATGGAGAGGCATGTGGAGGAAACTTTTATACAAAGAAAACCACTACAAAGGTCCTCCAAAGTGGTTTCTACTGGCCAAACCTCACTAAGGATTCCTTCGAATTCTGTAAAAATTTTCCTCAGTGTCAGCAATTAGGATCTATTTCCAAAAGGAATCAAATGTCCCTCACTCCCATTCTGGTCATTGAAATATTTGATTGTTGGGGAATTGATTTCATGGGACCCTTTCCAAACTCTAAGGGATACCTATACATCCTCTTAGCAGTTGATTACGTCTCAAAATGGGTTGAGGCCGTTCCCACCAAGACTAATGATCATCAAGTTGTGATCTGATTCCTAAAAGAGCATATCTTTTCTAGATTTGGAGTTCTGAGGGCTATAATCAGTGATCGTGGAACCCATTTCTGTAATCGCCCATTCTATTCACTCATGTATAAGTATGGAATTTCTCATGAAATTTACACTACGTACCATCCTCAAACCAATGGTCAAGCTGAGTTAGCAAATAGGGAGATTAAGAAAATTCTTGAAAAAACTGTCAACCCCTCTAGGAAAGATTATTCTGAGAAACTCTTGGATGCTCTTTGGGCATATCGTACAGCATTCAAAACCATCCTAGGAATGTCACCATATAGGTTGGTTTATGGAAAAGCATTCCATTTACCTGTTGAAATTGAGCATAAGGCATTTTGGGCAATAAAAAAAATGAATTTCGACATTTCTTTAGCCGAAGAAAAGAGGAAATTGAATCTTAATGAACTTGAGAAACTTAGGATGGAGGCTTATAAAAATTCAAGGATAAATAAATATAGAGTTCAAGCCTACCAATCTAGGAATATCAAAGTCAAACAATTTGAACTGGGAAAACTTGTGCTCTTGTATAGTTCAAAACTTCATTTACACCCCGGAAAGTTAAGGTCTAGATGGTCAGGTCCATTCATAGTGCATCATGTGTACCCCCATGGGGCAATAGAGATTCAGGATCCCACAAGTGGTAACATTTTAAGGTCAATGGTCATAGGTTAAAACCATTTATTGAATCATTCAATAAACAGGAAATAGAGGTAGAGTTAACAGAGCCAACCTATGAACCAGGAAAAAATTGATAGATTTAGGATCCATGTCGGGCTAACGACGTTAAACAAAAGCGGTGCATGGGAGGCAACCCGTGGTCTTCATGTTTCTAATCTTTGTGAATCATTTTTTTCCTTCTTCTTCATTTTGTTATTTAAAAAAATATAGATTGTTGACCTGTTCTTCTTTTATGAGTAAGGATGGGTATGAAAGGGGAGAACCGTATTCATCTGTGTCACGCGGTGTGATCCCTGAGTAATACCTTACCCAGAAAATATAAAGAAGACAATGTATCATCAGTTTATTTTATTTTATTTTATATTTTTGTAGGTATTTTTTTAAAAAAATAGATTTTTTACCTGTTCTTCTTTTATGAGTAAGGATGGGTATGAAAGGGGAGCACCGTATTCATCTGTGTCACGCGGTGTGATCCCTAAGTAATACCTTACCCAGAAATTTAAGAGAAGACAATGTATCATCAGTTTATGTTATTTGTACATTTTTTTAGGTTAAAAAAATACAAAAAATATATATATATTAAAAAAAATTAAAGGCATGTTATAGGTCATTGGGAAAAGCTGGTCACAACTGTCCAAGCCATTGGGAGACAAACCAGAACTGAAGGGAGACATGGGAATGCATTTTCAACATCAACCACTAGGTGACTTCATTCCAAAATTTTCATTTTCAATGTCTTCGTTGAACTTCTATCTTGCCCCTTCTATGTTTCAATTCTTTAAACACTGGGGACAGTGTTATTCCAAGTTGGGGGGGAGATGAAAATGTGTGGAAGGAAAAATGTCATTAACCTTGAACATGATAACACACATTCCAAACTCTGAAATTGGATATCAAATAATTTTGCATGCCTTGATTCTGATTTTAATGCAAGTTTATGTTCATGTGCATAGATATTGGAAAGTGCGGTTGTCCGATGTGATTTTTCACTGTTATATTTTCATCCATTTAATAAAAAAACACAATGCACGTCCTCTAGATTGTGGGGTTTTAGTTTGAGTTCTTGGGGACCCATAATAAATAGCATAGGATTGGCGATCATTTTAATTTTAACATGAGTATTCAAAAAAAATCAATTGTGCGTAGAGCAATGAATTGACCTAATGTGTGGCTTCCGACACTTGGGGATTGTGACTCCATAGTTGTCTGGCCCAGAGTTGGGCATTTTATCTCTATTTTTGGTAATTTGAATTTGTTTTTGATTGAGTTAACTCGAGATGATGCCCGAGTATGTGAGCTTCACTTGGTGCCCTAAGGTCTTTGAGTCTGGGAGTCATCAGCAAAGTCTCGCTACATGGGTTGACTCGATTGAGTTCAATTTCAATTACCATGGCAAAATTGCAAAAAAAAACCAAAAAAAAGGAAAATAAAAAAATGGGTACTCATCTTATTATTAAAATTTGATTGCTCATAGCGCTTCCATCTTTTCTCCCTCGAATGGAAATGAACCCTCATGCTTATTGTGATGCACAACACTTCATCATGCTTAATTGAATTTGGATGAAATATGGCAATGAATTTGAACAAAGGAACGGGCTTAGGCTTGAGATATGCCCGTGGACATAGCTTGTTTTAAATGATTTTGATGGGTTTCATAATTGTTTGGTATGTGATCTTTGGGTGAGAAATGTGTATTAAAATGTTTTTGGAAAAAGTCATTTGAATTTCATTTTTGTGAGATATATTTTGCTCAGGACTAGAAAAACTCAAGTTGGGGGGGGGGTGTGATTAGACAATAAAAACACAAATTTTGATTACATTTTAAGGGTATTAAATGTTCATTTTTGATCTTATGGGCCTGAGTTAGTGGATTTTAATTTTGAACATCCATTCTCATCATTTGTGCACTTCATGCCTAATATGCACCAATTTAGGCCCAATGTTTCATCTGATTTTAAAGAATGTAATTATCCATATTTTAATTTTATATTTTGGGAAATGTATATAAACATAAATATGAACATTTTTCATTCAGGGATCAATGGAGGATTCATAAAATATGATGAGGATATTTGGTGATGAAAGGAAACAATTCTGGAGAAGGCAGATTGGATATCATCCCACTGATGGGAATGTGGGGCCCACAATACAGGCCCAATGAAGCCCAAAATTCATGGGAGACTATAAGACATATAGAGGAACAAATAATTCTTCTGGATCCAGTGCTAATTCGTCCTAAATGATGGTGATTAAGGCGGCCCAAGTTGAAGATTCAATTTTGGGCCAGATTCTGCGGCCCAGAAAAACAGTCCACTATTTATATCATATCTCGCGAAAGGTTTATTATTTTGGGCTGAAATTTTACAGGCTGTTAGGGGACATCCGGGGATTTATTTAAGTCTTATAGGGCTCACTAAAATTCGGCCTTCTAGAATGTCGTTTAGGCGCGTCTTTCCGGTGGATGCAAGCTGGGTGCAACTTCGGGCCAAGAAGTGGAAAAGTCTCTCAACATTAATGTTTCACCCACCTTTCCCCAACACAATTAATTAAAGGCACATGGGATGTTGGGGGCTCGGCCAAGACTTCATTTTTTCCTATTTAAGGCAGTAGTGGTGGAGGATTTAGGCATCTTGGAGCTTTGTTTTGATTGTAATGTTATTATGTCAAATTGTCTTTGTAGCATTTTTCCTTCCCATGTAAGTTGTTCGAATCACCTTAGTTTTTAATAAAAGTTCTTCTACTTATCTTGTTCTGTTCTTCCTTTTATCACCTTGATATCGTTGCCTCAATGTGTGAATTTATTTACACCAAACCTTGTGATTTTGTTCACACAACGGTGGAGCGATCGTTTTTTTTTACTTCTTCAATTCCACTCTCGTAAGTCTACTTTCCACTTTCGTTGAGAACTTGTCATCAATGGAGGGCTAGCTCTTTTATGGGTTGATCCAAGGAAGTATCAAGGGGCTGGATTGAATGTTATTTCTCATTCCCTAAATGTTATTAATTTCTTTTAATTGAGTTTATTTCATTCAATGTTTTTTATTCTTCCTCTTCCTTATTGAATTTATTCACCCCACTTTCATGTGCTAATTACATCCTTTACCTTGAAGTGCTCATTAAAATGATCCTACAAGTTTATAGGTGATTATCATGTGTTTTGAAGGTGTTTAATCAGTAAGTGATGAGGTTAGTTTGAATTCATTGCATGAATCCTTCTCGAGTCAATGAAATTAAAATCGTTAAAAAAAAGGAATTCATTTAATCCACCCCGAGCAATAACCTAGGATTAACTCATTTTCTCATAATTTGAATTCACATAGATCTTTTAGTGCTCTTTCAAAACCATCTAAAATCAACCCAAGTTGGTCACTTCATAGCCAAAAATCCATCTCTTTTTATTGAGTGTCTAAAGGTTCTTCTTAAGTTTCTGAGGATTCGACAACCCAAGCTACACTACAAGCGACCGCTTGACCATTAAAACTTGGGTAAATTTGGGCGAGACCAACAGGGTCTCGTTTAAAAAAAAATTGATGTTTCCATTTTATAAAAGTGTTGAAAGAATGTAATATAAAAATATGTTTAGATGAGAATAAAGATTTAAGATATTTGAAAAAATAACAAAATAGTTTTCTACCGGCGCGATAACGCGCGTCACACACTCCCATCATCATCGACGACATGGAAGTCTCCCTCTCCACCTTTTCATCCCCAAAATCCCACCCCCAAACCCTAACCCTAACCCTAACCCAGACGCGCATCCCCAAAGCCCTTCGCTCCCCGAATCCTTGTCTCACCATTAACCGCAAATTCAAACTCAAGCCTTCCATCCGCGCCGCCATCAGCCGCACCAAGAAGGAAGATACCGTCGAAACCATCAGGAGGCAGCTCGAAACCTCCTTCTTCGTTGCCGGAATCAGATACAAAGGTCTCACCGTCAAGCAGCTACAAGAGCTTCGATCCAAGTTGCCGGAGTCTTCCAAGCTCATCATCGCGAAGAACAGGCTCGTTGGAAAGGCCATCGAGGGGACCTCATGGGAGGCGCTGAAGCCCTGCTTGGAAGGTATGAATGCCTGGCTGTTCGTGCACAGCGATGAGATCCCCGCGTCGATTGCGCCGTACAAGAATTTCCAGAGGGAGAAAAAGCTAGAGGACAATGATTTTACGGGAGCTGTATTTGAGGGGAGGTTCTACGGACCCGAAGATTTCAAGTCCCTGGAGACAATGCCGACTAGGCCTGAGATTTATGCGAAGCTGCTGGGGTCTCTGGGAAGTCCTGCATCCGCATTGGTTGGGACGATTCAGGCGCCTGCGAGGGATTTGGTGATGGTTTTGAAGGCTTACGTGAGGAAATTGGAGGAAGGTGAAGAGCAGTAACTGGAAATTGTAAGTGCGTTTGTTTTTCTTGCTTCTGTATTCTAATTTTGATCGCCTGTGCATCTAAGTGTGGCCATTTGTGAAGTTTGTTTGATCCATGAATCTTGATCTGTAATGCAAGTTCACACAGTTAATAATGCATTTTATTAGTGTCTTCCCCCAAGAAACAATCAATATACAATTATTTTCATTTAGGCATTTCAATTCAAAGAGGATGTTGTGGTTATAATGATTTGGGTTATCATTGAAGGATGAACAAATTCCAACAAAGATATAAGAAAGCAGTAAAGAGGACAACTGGAAATTGTAAGTGCGTTTGTTTTTGTTGCTTCTGTACTCTAATTTTGATCGCCTGTGCATCCAAGTGTCGTCATTTGTGAAGTTTGTTTGATCCATTGATCTGTAATGCAAATTCCCACAGTTAATAATGCATTTTATTAGTGTCTTCCCCCAAGAAACAATGAATATACAATTATTTTCATTTAGGCATTTCAATTCAAAGAGGATGTTGTGGTTATAATGATTTGGGTTATCATTGAGTGATGAACAAATTCCAACAAAGATATAAGAAAGCAGTAAAGAGGACAACTGATTTAGCATACTTCTGGCCCGTTTTGGATCTACATGCATGATAACAGAAGCAATGAAACCTTAATTTTCTAAGCTAAAGAACAAAGGAACCTGAATACTTACAAGGTCAGAGAGGGGAGCTCTCTGACAATCCCGTTCTCTTCGAGTTAGAAGGTGCATACACATGCACATCGTCTGGATCTGAGGCTTCACACTTCTCTGGGAGCTCTGGATCAATAGAATGACCACACGTCTTCTACACGAAGGGGTGTCATCAATACTCTACCATAAACAACCTATACGAGAGGTAGCTGAAGAGGACAACATATCGAAAGCTAATCTCACACGAAGCAAAACTTCGCAGGGTGAGCTAGGGTTTCCCTGCAAGCCAGAATGTCGGAGGAGAGAGTCAACATGGGTGATCAATTCCCCTGACCCAATGTGGTGCCTCGAAACAGACCATCCAATCAGAAACTGCCATACACAAAGGAGTTGAACCGTTGAACAAATTAAGCACCCAAGTACAAAACACGTGGAAGGTTGAGATTAAAGGGGCGACGAGGTGATTGATCGTTAAGAGGAATCCCGCAAAGGATCAGTGATATGGCACATGAGGGAGAGCATGGGCCGAGGAGGAGAGCAAACACAATGTCCCAACTAGAGGCCCTTGTGGAAGCCTAGTACGCAATCAATTTTAGCATAATAAAGAAAAATGAAATCATTCTTGCATGCATGTATAAAAGGCAAAGTAATGAATACGTAATTTCAATATGAAAACACCTAAATTCACAAATATCCACCATTTTTAATTGAATTTGGCGATGTTCTTGTACCTTTAGTCAACTGAATGAGAACCAAATTCATCACATCTAAAGAGTATTTGGATTTTGATAATACCACATCTTTAGTCAAACCATCAGCTAAGTTATTATAAGTATGTATATTATTGACAAACACAATTCTAAATTCAATGACATCTCAAATAAAATGAAGTTTAATGTATATTTGTTTTGACTTACCATGATATACTAATTTCTATGCATTTGACCTCTATGGCCGACAAAACCACAACAGATTGAATATTACACTTCTAGGATATGAGACCTCCACAAGCAGTGAGTACGTATCCCGTAAGTGATTTTCTTGTATCAACATTATCTACATAGTCAAACTCTACATATCCAACCACAAGATCATTAGTATCCATATTTATATCATCACACAAAAACAAGACAACTAAATATGATATGTATCTAAGCAGCCGTTTCAGAGCTTGCCAATGGGGCATGCTCGAATTGACCATAAATCTACTAAGGGTGCAGATTGCAAAGACCAAGTTAGGCCGGGTACATACCGTTGAATACATAATACCGCCAACAATATTGGTATAAGGTATTTTAAACACGTATTCAACATCAACACCAATAGTAGGGACTTGAGTCAAAGGCAATTTAAAACGATGAGCAAATGGAATATTAATAGGCTTTAAAAACTCAAGCAAGTATCTTTTAAGAACTTTCAAAATATAAGCATTTTGGGATATGTGTAACAATTTATTAGGTCTATCTCTAACAATTTGCATACCTAAAATTTGTTTTTGCTTCTCCTAAGTCTTTCATTTTAAATACATTTTTGAATTGGGACTTAATGGAATTGACGTCCTTCAAATTGTTGTACATAATCAACATATCATCTACATAAAGTAGTAGGTAAAACATGCTGGTCTTGATAGACTTAAAATAAACACATGCATTATGTTGACTCCCACTAAAATGATTTTCAAGCATAAAAGAATCAAATTTCCTATATAATTGCCTAGAGACTTGCTTTATCTTTTAAGAACTTTCAAAATATAACCATTTTGGGATATGTGTAACAATTTATTAGGTCTATCTCTAACAATTTGCATACCTAAAATTTGTTTTGCTTCTCCTAAGTCTTTCATTTTAAATACATTTTTCAATTGGGACTTAATGGAATTAACGTCCTTCAAATTGTTGTACATAATCAACATATCATCTACATAAAGTAGTAGGTAAAACATGCTAGTCTTGATAGACTTAAAATAAACACATGCATTATGTTGACTCCCACTAAAATGATTTTCAAGCATAAAAGAATCAAATTTCCTATATAATTGCCTAGAGACTTGCTTTAAACCATATAATGATTTGTTTAAAAGGCATACTTGATTAAGTTTGAAATTATTATAATAGCCATTAGGAGGTTTCATTTACAATTGCTCATTAAGGTCACCATGAAGAAAAACAGTTTTCACATCCAATTGTTCAATTTGAAAATCATGGAAAGCAGCAAAAAATAAGTAGTAGTTGAATTGAAGAGTGTTTAACAACAAGTGAAACAATTTTAGCATAGTTAAGTTTTTCTCTCTGAAGGAAGCCTTTACCATTAATTTGGCCTTGAACTTTATTTTCTTTTCAATCGAATTATCTTCCTTTCTTCTATAAATCAAATTACACCCAATGACTTTAGCATCAACAGGCCTATTAACAATATGCAAAGTGTGATTTTTATTCAAGGATTTCATCTCTTCATCTATGGTAGAGATCTACTGCTTAGAATCTCTATCATTTATGGCTTGTTTATAAGACCGAGGATCGTCATCAATGAGATCCTGGGCAATATGAAAGGCAAAATAAGTCATATCATACTGGCTAAATTAGGAAGGAGGTCTAGGGACCTTCATTGCCTTATCTCGGGTCAGTTGGTAACGATCATTTTTATTAAGAGGACCTGAATCAGAATCCGAATTAGAACTGGTTTCAGTTCGGTTTACAGTTTGAGGAGTAGGTGGAGTAGACTCCACATGAGCCTCAAATTGGGTTGGTAATCCAGGCTGAACAACCTCGTGTGAGGTGTATCAATGCTGCCATCAGTAACGAGTTTGGATTTAGGAGAACCAGACTTATGGAACACAACATCTCTACTCATAATACACTTTTGGTATCTGGGTTTATCATACCACAACTTTTAACCTTTAACACCTTTAGGGTATCCCACAGACACATTTAAGAGCCCTTGGTTCTATTGGAAAAACTTGTGTTGTTCCAACATATCTAAGTTTTTTATGTGTTTTGATGATGCACAAAATTCCTACTTTTATTCTAATGAGTTTATCTCAAGTATTTCATATTATGCTTTTCTAAAAGGAATTTATCTTACGTTGACTATAAGAATTTATCTTACGTCGAGTGAAGTATTCATTCTACCGCAAAGTATTTTATCTTACGAGAATCGAAGTTTTGAAAGATTATCTTTCCATCTACTAAGAATCAGAAAACTCTCTATTAGAAGATTATCTTGCTACGTAAGATATTATCTTACGAAGAGAATGATTGAATTGTTGCATACTTCAGTCAGAATGAAGTTATGAGACGTCTTTATCTTACGAGAAGGATATTCGTAAAAGATTATCTTACGAGCATCAGAGAAGTTGTGAACGCTAAGTATCAAACTTTAGTAACATGTTTATCTTATGCTGAAGAATTATCCTACACAATGATTGAATTCAGTCTATCTTACACTCTGAGGAAGACAAAGATCTGTTTTATCTTACAAAGTCTCTCAGAAGGTTATCTTATGAGAATAGTATTACCAACTGGATATCTTATAAAGAATTAGTTGTTATGAAGAATGTCATGATTACTTTCATAATCTTTTGATAAGTCATTTCATGCATTTAGAGCATATCAGAAAAAGGATTATCCATTTAAGGAAAGATCGATTTGCACAAAGTGTCGTTTTTCCAGGAATTAAAAAAGGTTCGAAGAAAAAGATCTCTAACAGTGCTGCTGCAGACGCTTATTCCATATTTGGAAAGAATGGACACATGCCATTAATCGCCTTTCGTATCAAATTTTCAACGGATTATCAACTCGACCGTTATGATTATCTCGCTGGTTAAGTTCAAAATCAAAGAGGAGATATAAAAGGAACAGTTAGTCGCTGCATGCACATACGATAGAGAAAACTACAACGATGCACACACACACACTAGCAAATACTCTGATAACAATAACAACAAACGCGTGTCTATAGACAACATCTCATACAAACGATCATGTGTGGTGGTTACAAGTTTATTAGTTTTACTGAAGATCATCTAGAGTTGTATCTTGAAAACTATCATTTTCTCAGGACGTATCTTCATCTACTATCAGTTGCTGCTTACAACTGTGTGCTGCAATAGTTCTTCAAAAGTTTATTCACATCATTTTGCTTACACTCGTTGTAAGTGAGTGTGTTAAGGATGTTGATAGGTTTGGTAAAGGAAGAGTCTGGTTGAAATCTCTTGGAACATAGTAATAAGTGATGACTGCTTGTACTCAGTTGGGAGCCCCTGAAAAAAGGACTGTTATAGTGAAAATCATCAAATTCATGGAGAAGGGTGTTGGTGGAGTGAACTAGGGGATTTCTGTTCCCTGAACCACTATAAATCTCTTGTTTTCAATATCTTTTTTGTTAATATTTTACATTTATGCTTCCTATCTTCATTAATGAAAAGATTTGAACTCGCATATCTTAAAGAGAGAGGTTTACTACAAAGAAATTTTTAGGAACTCAATTCACCCCCTCTTGAGTTTTCAGCTAGTCATATTATGGGACAACAAGTTCCAACTTGTTAGTTTTGATACGGGCATATGTAGTACACCCAAAAATTCTTAAATGGTCATATGAAGGTGGTTTGTTATTCCAAAATTATGTCGGGGTTTTGAATTTGTTGGCAGTGGATGAACACCTATTTGTTAAGTAGATTGTCGTTGTGGTAGCCTCTGCCCAGAAATATTTGGGTAGGCTCAAGAATGAAAGCATGCTTCAGACCCATTCAGGAATGGTACAGTTCATACGTTCAGTAAACCCATTCCGTTAAGGAGTTTCCCTAACAGTTTGGTTCCCAACAATTCCCTTAGATTCACAGAATTGAATAAACTCAGTAGTTAAGTATCTGAGCCCATTATTAGTTCTCACGGTTTTAATCTTATTCCCAATTTGGTTTTCAATAAGGTCTTTCCAAGTTTTGAAAGTTTCAAACGCATCCGACTTGTTTTTAAGGATATAAATTCACATTTTTCAAGAGTAGTCATCATTGAAGGTGACAAAATAGGATCCTCCACCATAGGAGGTAGTTCTAGCAGGACCCCAACGACATGAATGTATCTACTCTAAAGGTTGAGTAGCTTTGAATGAAGACCTACTAAAACTCACCCTCTTAGACTTACCCACAATACAATCTTCACAAAAGGGAAGGTTGATGGATGTGATATCACTCAACAACTCTTGTTTATAAAGTTCCTCATGACCCTTGATGCTAACATGCTTCGATTTCCCATGCCATAACAATGTATTATCTGTATTAGTAGCATACACCCTACCACACATGAGCCTCAACCCAGTTGGTGAGGACCCGAAAAGTGCATCCAAGAGACCTGAGATCAAATCTGGGTAGAAACATATTTCTGGGGGTACTGTAGCAGTACCATATCAGACATTGTAGCAGGCACTGTAGCAGCCATAACTATTCATCCATCTGGGCCTTTGGGCCACCGGTTTGGTTCCCGGGTCCTGTAAGGCTTTTGGGCCACCCAAGGCCTTCAGGCCAGTTGTCTCTTAAGGCATTCGGGCCACCTCAAGGCCTTTAGGCCACCCCATGGCCTTCGGGCCACATGAAATATGCAGATGTACCAGGAAGATTACAAGGGACAAGGCTCTAGATGGGGATTCAGAGCAGACACATTCATAAGAGCAGAGCTAATCAGAATTGGAAGAATGAGAGGGTATGACATTGCCATTGGTACCGGGCCTATGTAGCTATGCACATGACAACTATCCGACCAACCTTGCGAAGGTGAAGCGTCGATTTCATGACATTTGCTGGGGCGGAGCAGTTCCAAGTTGTCTTGTCTGGGTGATTCTCTTAAGCCCTACGAGTCATGTAATTGTCCCTTAAGCCTTCGGGCCTTGTAAGGGTTCCACCTCACCCCTTGAAAGGTGGATTATCAAAAATAATAAAAAAAGAAGGCCTTCGGGCCATTCAGGCTACACCCTGCCCATTTTCCTAGAATGTGTTTTTCCATTCAAAACATAAAACCCATTAACTAGGGAGCCCTTTATAACCGTTCTAGAGCCTTTAGAGATTTTTAGATAGCCTGATTCAAACATGAAAATAAAGCTTTTCTGTTCTAGAACTAATTAGCCACTAAAATAGGATAATATTCATCATATATATTATAATATTCATGTGCTTCATTATTCATAAAAATCATTTTTATTGCATTTTATAATTTGAACATTATTTCACATCATGATTGCAATTCTTGCTTAAAGTGCACTATTACTTGGTACGTTTGGAGACAAATTGTTAATCCCCTACTAATCTTGATTTGAATTTCATATTTCATTTTCAGGTTTCCCATTCTATTTGGAATATTATTCTTTTAGAGAACTTGAAGAATCACATTGGAAGATGACCAATGTGGACTTTCATGCCAACACATTTTGGACGAAGTGAACTAGACATCAGCCCAATAAAATGACCGTAGCGACTAAGATCCAAGCCCAATGATTCTCAAATTTGAACTGGAGATAAAGGACATCATGGGGAACATTTAATTTAACGTGACCCAAGCTAATTTTGATGTTTGAATGAAGTTCCAGGCGGTCCAACTTGAAGATGAAATTCTGGGCCAGAATCTATGTCCTAAAAAAATATCCCACCATTTCAATCATATCTCAAAAAAAAACATCCATTTGGGATGAAATTTTATAGGCTGTCAGGGGACATCCATAGCTTCATTTTATTCTTCGATGTTCCACCCAAATTCGTCCATCTAGAAGCTCGTTTTGGCATGTCTCTTTGGTGGATGTAAGTTGGATCATATTTTTGTTAAGGGTGGAAAAGTATTCTCTCCATTAACTTTCCACCCACGCAGGCTTACCACCATTAATTTAGGTGACTTCCACTATTGGAAGCTTGACTCAAGGTTTCCAAAATTCTTATTTAAGGCACTGGTGGTGAAAGAGTTAAGGATGTTTTTTTCTTTATTTCATTGAAATGTTATGCTGCCGCTTTGTCTTTGTAATGATCTTCTTTCAATTGTAAGTTATTCAAATCACCTTAGTCTCTTAATAAAACTTCTTCTCATTTTCTGTTCTTTTTGTTAACATGTTCATACGTTTTTATTAAGGTGTGAATTTATTCACGTAACAAAGAGATAAATCCTTCAAACAACGGTGGAGTGTTCGTCATTTCATTATTTTTCACTTTTTCAATTCCACCCTCATAAGTCTACTTCCCACTTCCATTGAGAGCATAATATCAATGGAGGGCTAACCCTCTTATGAGTTGATCCAAGGGAGTAGCAAGAGTTTGGATTGAATGTTATTTCTTACTCTATTAATGTTTAATCGCTTATTTTAATTGAGAGTTTTGTTTAATGATCTTAATACTTCTTCGTCCTTGTTGATTTTTAAAGCCACACACTTCAAGTGCTAATAATAACCTTCACCCCAGAGTGCTCATAAAAATGATCCTTCAAGTGTATAGGTGATTAACATTAGGTTTGTGTTATTATTAAACCAATAAGCGATGGAGTTGTTTTGAACTCTTTAAATGAATCACTCTGGAGTCTAAGAAATTGAAATCATTAAAAAGAAATTCCATCCAATCCATCCCTTGTAATAACCTTGGATCAACCCTTTCTCATAATTTGAATTCACATAGGTCTCATAGTGCTCATTTAAACCCATCTAAAATTAACTCAAAGTTGGTCACCTCATAGAAAAAAAACAATTCATAGAATGTATATGTCTATAGGTTTCTTCTTAGGTCTCCAAGGATTCGACAACCCAAGCTACACTACAATCAACTGCTTCAATCCTAAAAACTTTGGTAAATTTGGGTGAGACCAAATTTTGACACCCTTATTGGGACCCTAAATAAGCTATCTTAGACACTCACATATTATTCTCACCCCACTTCTCTATTTTCACCCCCGATTTCATTCTCATGGAAGGACATTTTGAACAAACCCAAACATGGGGAACCTCTCCTTACATTGACTACCCCACACCAATTGTGATGTACAATGACAATCCTAGTTTCTTTTGGTGAAAAAATCAACAATTAATTAATCCATAGTGTTTTAACTCCTACGCTCCACAAAAAATTCCAACCTATAATGAGTTACAATCCCAACAAGGCCAATCTGAACATCCTCCTATGCAATTCCAACAATATAATTACCCTTCTAGAATAGACTATTTGGTTCAACCCCTTATACAACCCGATCCACAACCATTACTTGAGAAATTATGTCAACAAATGGAGAGAATGACTTCAGAGGTTTAATCATTGAGAGAAAAACTAAAATGTATTGAAAAGGTTATCGAATCCATTCCCACTCATGTTTCCCCTTCACAACATTGATATAAGAACCTTATTACACAAAAACCTCTCATGGAAATACTAAAGAAATATCATTTGAATCAAGGAGACCTGAAGAACATGAAGGAATTGTTGATGGGTGTTTAAATCAAGAGGAAACTGATTTTTTTTGTATTCACAAGAGATAAATTTGACATCATGGATTGAGTGTCCTGAATATTGCTCCATTGGTGATTTTTCAGAACAAAAAATCACTAAACCATTGGGTGAAATGAAAAAAATTAGAGTTCATATCCATTCCTAAAACTAATCTGTTTAATTTGGTGGTTGAATCTTCTATTCAAAAGAAACCAATTCCGTTGATAAATTTTGAAAATGAAATCGAGTCTGATTCAAAGTCTCGACTTGTGTCTGAATTTGGTAGCCAACTCGAGCTCAAATTCAAGTTCCATACATAAGTCTTTCTTTATAGGGGATAATCGAAAACATTTTGTCATCATTTTATCCCCTTTTGATGCTAATAAAGAGAAAATTCCCCTTGATCTCTTAAGCAGGATTAGGAAAACAATTAGATTAATGCTTTTTGATATTCATGGGTTTAGCCAATTCATTGACATCTATATGGTTTGTCTTCAATTGATTTCAAAACCTTCCTATAAACCCCATTGGAGACTCAATCATAATCTTGTTAATGTGGTGAAAAATTTAATCATTAAAATGTTAAAATTTGGTGTTGGATAAGTTGGGGGGTTCATGTCGAGCTAGCGACATTAAACAAAGTGCTTTTCGGGAGGCAACCTAGACTTTACCTTTATATAGAATTAAGGTTTGGAGTTTCAAAATAAATAGATATGTTTTTTCCTTTTTTTCTTTCTTTGTTTTTTGTTAAGGGAACCTATCAAGGTTTCCATGCTTTCTAATTTGGTTTGTGTGTGAGAAGTAGGGGCTGTTGAGGTCGAAGTTTCTTTCAAGTAAATCACATACATTAAGAAACTCCACCCCATTCTACCATCCACTATGGGGAGTCCATGAGTGACTTGGGGATCAAAATATCAATTTTTTGTGGCATGAAATTCATCAGTATACCACTAGGTGACATTATTCCATAATTAATTTTCAAATTTTAATTTTGGAACTCATCTCCTCTACCTCTACCCCCTTTTAAATTTTATTTTATTTAAACACTAGGGAAAATGTTATTCTAGGTTGGGGGGGATGAAATAATTTTTTTGTGTGTGCATAAAGAAAAAAAAGATTTGAAATAAAAAATGATGTGTGTTAATGGAAGAAAAAAAGTCTTTAATCTTGAACATGATAATACACATTGTAAACTTTGAAACTGAATATCAAATAATTTTTCATGACTTGATTATTATTTTAATCCATGTTTAAGTTTATGAGCATAAATTTTGGAAAGTGTGGCTGTCTAATGTGATTTTCACTATTTACATTTTCATCCAATTAATAAAAAAATTCACAATGCACGTCCTTTGGATTGTGGGGTATTAATTTGAGTTCTTGGGGTCCCACAATAAATAACATAGGTTTGGTGAATGTTTTAATTTTAGCATTTCTATTCAAAAAAATCAATGAAAAAAAACTATACATAAAAAAACCAAAAATAAATTTGCATGTAGAGCAATGGATTGACCTAATGCATGACTTTAAACACTTGAGGATCGTGACTCCATAGTTGTTTGACCCATAGTTGGGAATTTTATCTCTATTTATGGTAATTTGATTGTTTTTTGATTGAGTTGGCTTGAGATGATGCCCGAGTATGTGAGCTTCACTTGGCACCCTAATGTCTTTGAGCTTGAGAGTCATCGACAAAGTCTCGCTACATGGGTTGACTTGATTGCGTCTAATTTCAATTACCATTGAAAAAATGAAAAAAAATAAGAAAATTGAATACTCATCTTAATATTAAAATTTTCTTCCACTTAGCACTTCCATATTTTTCCCTTTGAATAAAAATAAACCCCAATGTCTATTGAGATGCACAACACATCATCATACTTAATTGAAATTGGATGAAATGTGACAATGGATTCGAACAAAGTAATGAGTTTGGGATTGAGATATGTTTGTGAACCTACCTTTTATTAAATGATTTTGATGATTTTCATAATTGTTTGGTATGAGGTCTTTTGGTGAGCATTTTATATTAAAATATTTTTGGAAAAAGGAATTTGAATTTCATATTTTTGAGATACATTTTGCTCCTGACTAGTAAAACTCAAGTTGGGGTGCAACACCCTAAGGATTTATAAATAAATTTAATATTGAATGCATGAAACACCGAGTCTCTACAAAACACCACTTTATTGTAACCTAGCTAGTAAATATAAATTTTCCACCTCTGTGATTTGAATTTCGAAAAACTGACATACATGGTTGCGATCAGTAAGATATTTAGAGTCTGATAGGGTTAACTTACATTTTTAGTGAATAGTAACTTACCCTTATGAATAGTAACATACCCTTATGAATAGAAATGTACCCTTATGAATAGTAACCTCACCCATGTAAGTATAAATAAAATTTAGGTACCTTATAAAATGAAGTAGAACATGTTAAAATTTATAATTAAGTGTTGGTATTTTTGTGAGTAATAAATATTTAATTACAATTTAAAATTAATAAATCAATAATTTTTTTTTCATAAAATGTATTCCTAAATCAATTTTTTTTGTCCAATGATTTTAGGATAATTTTATGAGATCTCAGTTAATTTTTGAATGTATTATAAAATTAGTTTTAAATTTAAAATCTGTAATTTTCAAGTAAATAATGATTTTATTTAAAAATTAAAATTCTCTTATTTAGAATTTTTTTGATAAAATGGAGTTTATTTTTAAATTCTATATTTCGAAAAATGGTTAGGGTGATTTTTTGGGATTTTTCTGAAATACTTGAATTTTTGGTAAATAGTGAAATTTGATAACTTACAAAATATGCTAAATAAATGCATTTCTACATCATTCTTGAGTCATGTATGATGTAAATGGCTATTGGTTCAAACTAACATGCACTTATTACTGTTTTGAGTCACAAGAATGAAGACTATTCATGGTCTTGAGCCAAAATAATAAAATAATGATTAAAATAATGGGAAATAACTCCTCTCCTCCACTATAAAAGCCACCCATCACTCCCTCTTCTCCTCACTCTTCTGATCCTTGAAGCTCCTCAAAGTTCTGCCCAAATAATCTTTCCCAGTCCCTCCCCACATCTAGGAGCTATTGGTCTTTCCAAAATACCAAAACCTCTTCGCTTAAGGAGGTTCTCAAGGAGGTGTATTCAAGTGGTAAATCCACATCTTCTTTCTTTTAATTTCATTTCAAGTTCCTTTCTTTTGTTACCCTCTACTCACCTCCTCTATCCAAATGATCTTGATAACTCTAGTATCATCTATATACTAGAATTATATTATGTTAATTTAATAACCATTATCAATCTTCTTACTCTCTCTCTTTTATTTTATAAACGAAATCATCATTTGTGAGGTGCCAATTTACAACCTTCGTGCACAATGAAGTCTCATTCTTCAATTTATCCTTCAATACTAGTCATGAAACCATTTTTATAGTTGAACCAAACTATAAAATATGTATTATAACCTATTTAGGAATAGTTATATGTACATAATATTAATTTATACGACAAAACTAGTTCGTAATAATCAAAATACCACCAAAATAATCTAAGTGATTATCATTAATATTTCATCTAATGATTCATCTTCATACCATGTAACCAAATGATATATATAAAAATTAACACTTATATATGTTAATAAATAAAATATAAATTCAATTCTTGGAGAATTATATCCATTCCACATGAACATCCATACTCATATACAAGTATACCGATTGTGAAAACCAAGGAAATGAACACTCCAGAACGACAGAATTCAATCTTATAACCTATCAATAAGGAAATAATTGAACTTAAAAAAATTGTGATAAACTAAATACATGTATAATATTTTCTTAATTAAGTTATTAATAAGTCTAATTTCATATTCCATGACCTTAAGATCAAGAGCGGAACATATTCAGATATAAGGTAAGGGTTTTCTACCTGAACATCCATTTTTCTTTTGGGTTACTCTTATTCTCTACTTACCTAAATAAAATTATTATTTATACTTATTTAATCCTCATAAATAATGTGTGGATTTTATATATATGTGCACCAATCAGAATCCTTCTTTATTTTATGTGGAGTTACATAATTTAAAAGGATCTTTCAAAAATACTTCCCGAAATACAAGCTCGATTCAAGGGAATTTCTCGAATTCTTACATATTTTCGAGGGAACTCTGTAATCTATTTTTAGCAAAATTTATTTTTATAAAATCACTATTTTATTATGAAAAAAATACATTAATTCACTTATGATTTTATACAAATATTTTTCCAAAATAACTCTTATTTTCAAAGTAAAAGAGTATTTATCTCAAGAATTACTTGATGATTTTATAAGAGTATTTTCACCTATTTTGACACTATTTTTGATTATTATGTTTAAATAGGGTTAATGTGTTATGATATCATCCACCATATTTTATTGATTTTTATATGATTAGTTTGACTGTGGATGTGCTACCTCGATACCATTTACCATATTACTCAGAATAGTTAGTGTTTATGTTTAATGTTTGGGGAAAGTTTTTTAAATTTCACATATTAGTTTCAATATGAATGTATATTTTGTTTATGTTTATCCCCACTTATATGAGGAATGAATTTGACTTATTATGTGATGGGTGGGGCCTGCTATATCCACTATATGCATCAGTATGTATCATGAGACAAACTAGAGTCTTGACACAAGACCTTGATAGTATGGTTATTTATGATCTTGACATGAGGCCTTGAAGAGATGGTTATGATATCTGACATTATACATTCCCTAATTATGAATCTAGTAATTGATAGTTCATGTGGTTATTCAACTAGTATAATACCAATTATTATGTTTTATCGTGACATTATTTATTCAGATCTAATTCCTACCATATTGTGTTCAAGTTTATTTTTTTTAAAAGAATGTGTTTTTAGTTATTCACCATGACCAATGTTTATGTTTATAATATCTTATGCTATATTTATTACCCTTACTGAGCATCTGAGCTCACCCCTTTCTTATGTTTTATTTTCCCTAGGTTGTGAAGATGAATATTATGAAGAACTTGCAGGGATAATCTAGGACTCATATGGATTTTCTATTATGTATTTCATTTCAAGTTATAATGTTGAACTTATGTCTGTATCTTGTTTCCAAAACTATAAAACTAATCATTCCTTCAGGATAAAAATTTCTTGTAATCATGCCAATGTAATGAAATAAGGCACCGGCTCTGGGAAACTCGGGTCGGGTATTTACAGTTAGTATCAGAGGAAATTTAGTAGAAAACATGGAAACTAGATTTAGAAAATGTGGATTAGGAAAAAAAACCCTAAGATAGTCTTTGAGGATAAACATACAAGAACATCCTGTAATTTTGGTAAGGATTAGATTATGTGGATCTTTCTAGAAAATACATCCCTATATAGATACTATAAGTGGATGTGGTTTTGGCATATATGTAACTAGGAGTAACAAATATGACAAAGAGTTTCGGGTTTGACCTGGAGTATCCTAGTACATGACAACGTGCCTTACTATGCACCTAGTTTGAAACTCCTGAGGGATATTCTTAGGATAATTCACATTTTATTTACAAATCATTATGAAGTAATTAAATATAAATTTTCCTCAAATAAACCATGTTTATGATTATGAGATTAGCTATGAATAGTATTTCAATTTATATTAAGTATTTTTATTTAGAAATGACACCTAGTGGAATGAATGGAAACCACATGAACGCACATATCCCATGTAGGGATTACCCCCCTATGCAAGATAATGATGTTGGTTTTGGAGTTGTGACTGGTGCTGAGAAACTTATAACTATATTGGGACAATTGACTCAGGTTATAAACAATAACCTTGCCGATATAGAGCACCCTGAAGCACAATGTGGAGGAGTAATATTAGACCGCTTTATGCGACAACTACCTTCATCATTTAATGGTACTACAAACCCATTTGTAGCAGAGTAGTGGATAAGTTTCTTAGAGAAGATATTTGTCACTTTGGGAAGTAACAAAAGGGAGAAGGTTGACATGGAAGTTTATCATTTATCAGGAGATGTTGATCAATGGTGTTCACTAATTCAAAAACACAAATGAGGAGGAAGAGATTTAAAATATGGAATGGTGGGATTTTAAGGAAAAGTTCTTAGAAAAATACTTTCCTCGTGAGAAGTGAGAGGATATGGAAAGGTGGTTTTTGAATCTGATGAAAAAAAGAGGATAAGAATATTGCAAAGTTTGAAGCTAACTTCACAAGGTTAGCAAGAAATTCAGCAGACTACATAGTTAATCCAAGGAGAAATATTGATTTATTCTTTAATAGTTTAAAACCATTCCTCCAAAGGGAACTAGTCTCCCAAATTTTCTCATCATACAAAGATATAGTCTCATGTGCTATCAAGATAGAAAATGAATTCTCTAAGTTTTATGACTTTAAAGGAATGAAAGAGAAGAAGAGGTCTGTTGAAGACTCTGGAAAAGGAAATAAGGAAATGGGAAAGAAAGTAAGAGTTGAATTTCCACCCTGTGATAATTTTGGGAAGAAACACCCCATCACTTTCCTGAAGGGTATGGGTGTTTGTTAAAATTATGAATAAAAAGGTCACCACTCCCATGACTGCAAGGGGAAGAAATAATCTACTAATGTTTGATGATACAGTTGAAAGGAGATGGGACATTATGAAAATTATTTTCTTAATCATCAATGAAACTTTCCCCAAAGAAGGACAAGGGAGCAAGGCCAAGCTTATGTTGTCACAAATACTGAGGTTGAAGTTCCTAATGATGTGGTGGCAGGTACTTTAAAAGTTTCCTCAAACATAGACAATGCTTTATTTGATTCTGGATCATCGCATTATTTTATATCTTCTCAGTTTTCCAAGAAAATTAGATATTTCCAATTTGATTTAATAAAGGAGTTTTCAGTCAAAACTCTCAAGGGAAGTATCATTGCAACAAATATGTGTCATACAATACCCATTATGGAATATAAACATGCTTTATCTACTGATTTTATCATCATACCCGTGATTGAATTTGATATAATCCTCAGTATGGATTGAATTTCAAATTATGATGCAAAAATATATTTCAAGAAGAAGGAAGTTATAATTTTTGAGAATGATGTGGAATCCATTATCTTTAGGGAAGAAACATCACCATATGATTCTCATCTAGATCTACCCTCAATAGCTCTATTGAATTCAATTCTTGGGGAGGATGAGAACTCAATATCTATGAGTGAGGAAAGAAATGTTCAAATCAAGAATATACCTATTGTGAAAGAATATATTGATGTTTTCTAGAGGATTTACCTGGACATCCTCTAGAGCGTGAAGTTGAGTTCTCAATTGATTTAATTTCTGGTTCAAGACCTATATCAAAGACTCCTTATAGAATGACCACTATAGAATTAGTATAACTAAAGAAACAACTAGAGGAATTTAGTGATAAAGGATTTATTCTCCCTATTGTTTCTCTAATGGGGATCCCCCATTTTTTTCATTAAAAAGAAAGATGGATCTATGAGATTGTGCATTGACTATAGGGAGATCAATGCTATAACAATAAAGAACAAGTATCCCCTACCTCACATTGATGATTTATTTGATCAACTTCATGGAGCCCAATATTTTTCGAAGATTTACCTTCAATCTAGATATCATTAGTTGTGTGTGAGGAAGGAAGATATTTGAAAGATATCATTTTGAATCAGGTATGAGCATTATAAGTTTACAGTAATGCCTTTTGGATTGACTAATGCACCCTCTATCTTCATGGATCTAATGAATCGAGTTTTCAAGGAATATCTTGATGACTTTTCTGTGGTATTTATTGATGATATCTTGATATACTCGAAAAGCTACAAAGATAATGAAAATCACTTGTGCATTATTCTGAAGACTCTTAGAAGAAATGAATTATATTGTAAGTTTAGAAAGTGTGAATTTTGGCTTCAATTGGTTTCTTCTCTTGGCCATATTGTCTCTAAGGATGAAATATTTGTTGATCCTATGAAGACAAAGGTTGTTCAAGAATTGACTACACCAACTAACATAACCAAAAAACATAGTTTTATTAGTTTAGTAGGTTATTATTAGCGTTTCATTCAGAACTTCACCCGATTAGCTAACCTATTAACCACGCTTTCTTGTAAAAGGGGTTAAGTTTGTATGGGAAAAAGAATGTGTGTAATGTTTTGAATAATTAAAGAGGATATTAGTAAATGATCTGATCCTAACTCTACCATTGGGGAATGATGGGTTTGTGATCTATATTGATGAATAAAAGAAAGGACTTGGATGTTTCCTTATAAAGAATGAAAATGTTATTGCATATGCATAAAGGAAGTTAAAAATTCATGAAAAAAACTATAATACTCATGTATTGAGTTTGCTGTTGTGATCTTTTCTCTAAAAATATGGATACACTATATATATGGTGAAAGATATGAGATATATATGGATCACAAGAGTCTAAAATATATATTCTCATAGAAAGAAGTCAACATGAGGAAAAGGTGATGGCTTGAGCTACTCAAGGATTATGATTGTTCCATACACTACCACCCAGGAAAGACAAATAAGGCAGCCGATGCATTGAGAAGGAGGGATCATGGAGTTTTAAAAAAAATGAGGATTAAAAGGGATCTTGTATTCATGGATCTAGTAAGGATGGACATGATAATTATCAAAGAAGGTAAAAAATAATTACTTTTCAATTGGTTGCCTAACCATCTTTATTGGAAAGAATTAAAAGTTCTCAGCCTGATGAAGAGAATCTTCAAAATAAAATTAATGTTGTGAATGATGGGAAGTTGTAAGACTTCGTATATGGAGATGGAATTCTTAAATTTTGGAAGAGGATTCATGTTCCAGCTATACCCGAGCTAAAAAGGGAGTTATTGGATGATTCCCATAGTTCAAATTTCTCTATACATCCTGGTAGCACTAAGATGTATAGAGATTTGAAGGAACATTTCTGGTGGGATAACATGATGAGGGAATTTGAAGATTATGTATCAAGATGTTTAGTCTGCCATCAATTCAAGTCCGAATGAAAACATCCTAGATGAATCATGAAACCCCTACATATTCCTACATGGAAATGGGATGAAATCACCCTGGATTTTTTCATTTGATTACCCAAAACTCTAAGAAAGAATAGTGTAATATGGGTAACTTTGGATCAACTTACGAAATCTTCACATTTCTTTACTATAAGGTATGATTTTCCACTAGAGCACCTGGAACGAATCTATATCAATAAAGTTGTGAGAATTCATAGATAACCTCTCTCAATTGTGTCTGATCATGATCCATGATTCACATCAAAATTCTAGAAAATTATTCATAAAGTCCTGGATACTAAGCTTCGATTGAGTGCTTCTTATCACCCTCAATCTGACGGGAAATCAGAAAGGACGATCTAAACTTTAGAAGACATGTTGAGATCATGCCCACTTGATTTTCAAGGTATGTGGGATCATTGTTTACCTTTGTTGGAGTTTTCCTACAATAATAGTTTCCATTATAGCATTCAAATGGAACCATATGAAGCATTGTATGGAAAGATATTTCATACACCAACATGTTGGGATGATGCTAGTGAAAGGAAGATTGTGGGTCCAAAGCTTGTGGAGGAAACAATAGTGAAGGTAAATACTATTCAAAACCATATTAAAGTAGCTCAAAGAAGGAAAAAGTGCTATGCTGATAATTGAAGGAAGGATTTGGAATTTCAAGTAAGAGATCATGTTTTCTTAAAAGTATCTCCATAGAAGGGTATTATAAGATTTGGGAAGAAAGGGAAACTAAGCCCAAGGTACATTGGCCT
Source organism: Viscum album (assembly GCA_963277665.1). NCBI lineage: Eukaryota > Viridiplantae > Streptophyta > Magnoliopsida > Santalales > Viscaceae > Viscum > Viscum album. Next base: position 1,601,185,576 of record OY728141.1, read on the forward strand.
TTTTGAAATTATGGAGAGAATTGGAGCTATGGATTATCATTTAGCAATTCCACCTAGCATGTCTAAAGTTCACAATGTGTTCTATGTCTCATTGTTGAGAAAGTACATGCCAGACCCAACGCATGTCCTCACTTTTAAAGGTATAGAATTGAAACCTGAGTTGTCTTACTCTGAAGAGCCTATATGGATTCTAAACACTAAGGAACATGTGTTGAGGAATGAGATGACACGACTGGTAAATGTACATTTTAAAAATCATAAAATTAAAGAGCTGATGTGGGGGCCTGAGGATATTATGATGAAGAACTACCCGAATCTGTTTATGAGGTAACATTCTAGAATTTCAAGGATGAAATTTTTGTAGGGGGTTTATGTAACACTCCAAGGATTTATAAATAAATTTAATATTGAATGCATGAAACACTGAGTCTCTACAAAACACTACTTTTTTGTAATCTAGTCAGTAAAAATAATTTTTTCACCTCTGTGATTTGAATTTCAAAAAACTGACATACACAGTTGCGATCAATATGATATTTAGAGTCTAATAGGATCAACTTATATTTTTGGTGAATAGTAACTTACCCTTATGAATAGTAACATACCATTATGAATAGAAATGTACCATTATGAATAGTAAACTCACCCATGTAAGTATAAATAAAATTTAGGTACCTTATAAATGAAGTAGAATATGTTAAAAATTAATAATTAAGTGCTGGTGTTTTTGTGAGTAATAAATTTTTAATTAATAAAATTAATTTTCATAAAATGTATTCCTAAATAAATATTTTTTTTCCTATAATTTTAGGATAATTTTATGAGACCTCAGTTAATTTTTGAAAGTATTATAAAATCATTTTTAAATTTAAAATCTATATTTTCAAGTAAATAATGATTTTATTTAAAAATTATATTTATCTTATATAGAAAATTATTTTGATAAAATGGAGTTCATTTTTAAATTCTACACATTGAAAAATGGTTAGGGTTAATTTTTGGGATTTTTCTGAAATACTTGAATTTTTGGTGAATAGTGAAATTCGATAATTAATGAAATATGCTAAATAAATGAATTTCTGCATCATGATTAAGTCACGGATGATGTAAATAGCCATTGGTTTGAAATCAAATGAACTTATTTCTATTTTTTTCACAATAATCAATACTATTCATAGTCTTGATCCAAAATAATAAAATAATGATTAAAATAATGGGAAACAACTCTTCTCCTCCACTATAAAAGATACCCATCACCCCCTCTTCTCCTCAATCCTCTAAGCCTTGAAGCTCCTCAAATTTCTTCCCAAATACTCTTCCCTAGTCCCTCCCAACATCTAGGAGCCCTTGGTCTTTCCAAAAGACCAAAACCCCTTCCCTTAAGGAGGTTCTCAAGGAGGTGTATTCAAGAGGTAAATCCACATATTCTTTCTTTCCTCGAATGGACCGAATACCTTATTTTTTATTTTATTATGGATAATTTTCCTTTTAAGGGTCGAAGGGGAACCCTAACATGACCCACAAGACTAAAGAACAAGTCCCAACATGACCCGAAGGACAGTTACATGACCCGAAGGCCAAGAGGCATACTATGCCCAATACATGACTCGTAGGCCCAACCCACTAAAACTGCCCCTCCCCAGCTTTTGCATCATTGATTACCTAGCTCCCCACCTTGCGTTGTTGATCAGCTAGGATTTCCCCATGCAAAGCTGCATGGTGCCTAGTCCCTATGGTAGTTGAAATAGACTATAAGATATCTATTATAACCTATTCAGGAACTAGTATATGTAAATAATATTAATTTATATGACAAAACTAGTTCGTAATAATCAAAATACCGCCAAAATAATATAAGTTATTGTCATTAATATTTTATCTAATGATTCATCATAATACCATGTAAAAAATGATATATATAACCATTAACACCTCTGGATGTTCATAAATAATATATAAATTCAATTCTGGATAATTATATCCATTCCACATGAACATCCATACTCATATACAAGTATACCGATCATGAAAACCAAGGAAACGAACACTCCAGAACGATAGAATTCAATATTATAACCTATCAATAAGGGCATAAATAAACTTAATAAAATTATGATAAAATAATTACAAGTATAATAGGTTCTAAATTAAGTTATTAATAAGTCTAATTTCATATTCCAAGACCTTAAGTTCAAGATCGGAACATATTCGAACATAAGGTAAGGGTTTTCTACCCGAACTTCCATTTTTTCAGGTTACTCTTATTCTCTATTTACAAAAATGAAATTATTATTTCTACTTATTTACTCCTCATAAATTCTATTTTAATGTTTTATATATGTTTACCAATAATAATCCTTCTTTATTTTATGCAGAGTTACATAATTTAAAAGGATCTTTCAAATATTCTTCCTAAAATACAAGCTCGATTCAAGAGAATTTCTCGATTTCTTACCTATTTTAAAGGGAACTCTTTAATATATTTTTAGCAACATTTTTTTTATAAAATAACTAGTTTTATTACAAAAAACTACCTTAATTCACTTATGATTTTATATAAATATTTATCCAAAATAACTCTTCTTTTCAAAGTAAAAGAGTATTTATCTCAAGAATTACTCGATGATTTTATAAGAGTATTTTCACCTATTTAGACAATCTTATTGATTATTATGTTTAAATGGGGTTAATGTGTTATGATGTCATCCACCATATTTTATCGAGTGATTTATGATTAGTTTGACTGTGGATGTGATACCTTAATACCATTCACCATATTACTCTGAATGATTAGTGTTTATGTTTAATGTTTGGGGAAAGTTATTTACATTTCATATGTTAGTTTAAATATGAATGTATATGTTGTTTATGTTTATACCCATTCATATGAGGAATTAATTAGACTTATTATATGATGGGTGGGACCCACTATATCCCCTCGATGCATCGGTAGGTCTCATAAGACAAACTAGAGTCTTAGCACAAGACCTTAACAATATGGTTATTTATGGTCTTGGTACAAGGCATTGACAATATGGTTATGATGTCCGAAATTATGAATTACCTCATTATGAAGCTAATAATTGATGGTTCATGTGGTTATTCAACTAATAGAACACCCCTGATTATGTTTTATTGTGGCATTATTTATTCAGATCTTATTCCTACCATATTGTGTTCAATTTTATTTTTTTAAAGGCATGGGTTTTTAGTTATTCATAATACCTAACATTTATGTTTATGATATCTTCTACTGTATTGATTACCCTTATTGAGCATCTGAGCTCACCCATTTCTTATGTTTTATTTTCCCCATGTTGTGAAGATAAATATTATCAATGTCTTGAAAGGATAATATAGGAGCCATATGGATTTTCTATTATGTATTTAATTTAAAGTTGTAATGTTGAACTTATGTTTTTATCTTGTTTCCAAAACTACTAAACTAATCGTTCCTTCAGTATAAGACTTTCTTGTAATCATTCCAATGTAATGAAATAAGGCACCGACTCCGAGCAACTAGGGTTGGGTATTTACATAGGGGTGTGATTGTCCACTAAAATAGGATAATATTTATTGTATATATTATAATATTCATTAAATCAATTATTCATAAACACCATTTTTAGTTCATTTTATAATTTAAACATTATTTCACATCATGATTGCAGTTCTTGCTTAAAGTGCATTATTACTTGGTATGTTTTGAGAAACATTTTCAATCTCCCAATGATCTTGATTTGAATTTCATATTTCATTTTAATGTTTCCCATTACATTTTTAATATTTCATTATTATGGAGCACATGAAGAATCACATTGGAAGATGACCAAAGTGGGCTTTCATTCCAACACATTCTAGATGAAGTGAACTAGACAATAACCCAATAAAATGACTTTAGTGGCTAATATACATAACTAATGATTCTAAAAAATTAACTAGAGATAGAGGAAATATTGGGGAACATTTAATTAAACAATAGACCAAGCTAATTCTTATTTTTTAATGGATTTATAGGAAACCCAACTTGAAGATGAAATTATGGGCCAGATTCTGTAGTCCAGAAAAACATCCCACTATTTCAATCATATATATAAAGAAATCATCCATTTGGGATGAAAATTTATAGTATGTTAGGGTAAATCCTTATCTTTATTTTATTCTTTTATGGACCACCCATATTCGGCCATCTATAATCTCTTTTTGGAACGTATGTTTGGTGGATGCATACTGGCTTTGATTTTTGTCAAGGGTGGAAAAGTCTTCTCTCCATTAACTTTCCACCCACCTAGTCCTACCAAAATTAATTGGGGTGACTTAAACTATTTTAGTCTAGACCCAAATCTTCCTAAATTCCTATTTAAGGTAGTGGTTTTGAAGGAGTTAAATATGTTTTGTGCTTTTTTTTTCATTGTAATTTTATGTTGCCACCTTTTCTTTGTAATGTTCTTCTTTCAATTGTATGTTATTTAAATCACCTTAGAATCTTAATAAAACTTCTTATTCTTATCATTTTGTTTTGTTTTTGTTAATACTTTGATACCATTTAATTAAGGTGTGAATTTATTCACACAGATAAGTGAGAAATCCTTTAAACAACGGTGGAGTGTTCGTTATTTCTTTGTTTTTCACTTCTTGAAATCCTTTATCACGAGTCTACTTCCCATTTCTATTGAGATAATAACCTCAATGGAGGGATAAAACTCATATGGGTTGATCCAAGGGAGTATAAAAGGTCTGTATTAGATGTTATTTATCACTCTATTAATGTTTAATCACTTCTTTTAATTGAGAGTTTCGTTTGATGATCTTAATACTTCTTTGTCCCTATTGAATTTTAAGGCCACACACTTCAAGTGATAATAAGAACCTTTACCTTGGAGTTCTCATAAAAATGATCATGTAAGTTTATAGGTGATTAAAATTAGGTTTGTGTTGTTATTAAGCCAACAAGTGATGAAATTGTTTTGATCTCTTTAAATGAATCACTCTAATGTCTAAGAAATTGAAATTGTTAAAAAGAAATTTCATCCAATCCATCCCTTTTAATAACCTTGGATAAAACCTTTCTCATAATTTTAATTCAAATAGGTCTACTAGTTCTCATTAGAACCTATCTAAAATTAACCTAAAGTTGGACACTTCATATCCAAAAAAAATCCATAGAATGTACGTGTCGTTAGGTTTCTTCTTAAGTCTCCGAGGATTTGACAACCCAAGCTACACTACAAGAGACTGCTTTAACCCTAAAAAATTGGGTACATTTTGGTGAGACTAAGAAACCCAAGGTAGATAAAGTTTCTATGAAGTTTAGGTACACAAGTAACATCTAAAAAAGTGATGATAGAGTGGTCATGAAGTTCTATCAAAATAGAACATCTTCTTAAGACCATACATCTCCTATTATTGCCTATTATCACTTCTACCGCTCTTTCAGCTTACTCAAGGAATTCCTCCCTATTAAGAAACATATGAAAAGAAAACCTGTAATCTATGACCTACTCATATATGATAACTTTCATATAAACATTTAGAACTTCATAAATATCATAACCAGAATCCACTAAGAGGGACTGGTCAACGAGTTCTTTAGTCTCAAGATTCTGTTTTGGTTTTCTATACTTGGGTCTCATATGCTTGGACTTACCACACTTGTTACACACAACATTATTATCCTTATATTTGGACCTAAACTTGGGTTTCTTATTGTTCATACCCTTATATTTATTATTTTCTGTTCTTTTACCCTTAAATTGTGGTCTACCACTAGTAAACAGACACTTGGCCTTACCCTTAACCCTAGGTTTAGAGTGAAATTATTTAGAAAGTAGGGACAATTTGACTTCTTCTAAAGTTAAAGAGTCTCAACCATACATCACATTTTCTACCAATGTACTATAAGCATTGTTAATAAAAATCAGAAGGATCATTGTTTGATCCTCGTCATCTACATTAACATATATATTTGATTGGTCAAACATGATCTTATTACATTTTTCCAAATGTTCTCTAATTGAAACACAATGGAGCATTTTAAAGATAAACATGCGATGATTTTTATACAATCTACCATTAATATATGCAATCATGTAAATATTCTCTAATTTAAGCTAAATTCCAGTAACAATAGATTCATATTCTACTTCTCTAACTATCTTACAACCTAAAGAAAGTATTAAAGAACCATGGGCCTTAACTAGAATGTCAATAGATACATCATGGTATATAGTAGAGGTCTGACCATCATACTGGGTCATAATAGGTTTATTTGGGACATGAAGAGCATCAATAATCCCCTATTTTACATGCAGAGTCCTCATTTTAATTCACCACAAATTAAAATCACTATCATCATCAAACTTTTTGATTTCATACTTATTTGAATCCATTGTTTATCTGATGTCTCTGATACTAATTTTTTGGGGACAACATTAAGCGTAATCCCCGAAGAAAAAACCAAGACCAATGAATATACAATTATTTTCAATTAGGTATTTAAATTCAAATAGGATATTGTTTTTATAATGATTTAGGTTAGAAATAAAAAACAAGTATGATGATTTTGGATGATTTCAAGCAGTGAAGATAAAATAGAAACTGAATTTGAAATGAAGAAAAAATTTGAACAAAGATATAAGAAATAAGTAAATAGGAAAAAGGATTTTACATGATTTGGACCATTTTAGATCTATGTGTATGATAGGAACACCACACACACATTCACACCTTTTATTAATCTTTAAATCAAATCAATACAAAATACAATTATGAGATGTAAAAAACAAGAAAATAGAAGAAATTAAAGCATTATTTTTTAAGATAAATAATGAAGGAACCAAAATAATTACAAGGCTAGAGAGGGGAGATCCCTACCTATTCTTTTATCTTAGAGTTGCTGGAAATAAAACCTCTAGGGTAGCAGAAGGCGCACATGCATGTACAATGTCTGGATCCAAGGATTCACACTTCTTTGGAAACTTATAGATCAATAAAATGTCTACACATATTCTACATGAAGGGGATTCATCAATACTCCACCATAAATGGCCTACGAGAGGTAGCTAAGAAGGGAGACATGCCAAAATTTGATCTCACATGAAGAAAAACTTGGTAGGGTGAGCTAGGGTTTCACCATAGTAAATGAGAGTCAAAACTAGGAGGAAGGAGAAGGCCAAAATGCCAAAGGAGAGATCTGGATGGGGTGATCAATTCCTCTGACACAACATAGTACCTCAAATTAGACCATACAATCATAAGTCTCCACACACGAAGGAGATGAATTGCTGAATAGATTAAGATCCCAAACACATAACACATGGAAGGTTGAGATTAAGGGGAAGGGGGCACAGTGATTGATGATCAGAAGGGACCCCACAAAGGATCAATGGCATGACATGTGAGGGAGAGCACAAGCTGAGGGAGACATCAGGTAATCTGAACACAATGACCTAAACCAAAGACCCACATGGGAGCCTAGTACGCAAGAAATTTAAGCATAATAAAGAAAAAATAAATTATTTTTTCATGCATGTATAAAATTTATAATAAAGGATATGTAATTTCAATTTGAAAACTCCTAAATTCCCAATTATTATAGATTTGATTCTCAAGGAATCTTTGTTTCTTAATTGGTTATCTTGGATCGAACAATTTATTGGTTCCCAAGATTGTGTTGAAATTGAAACTGTATTAATATTTTCATTATCCATTCTAAATTTGATTTTGGTTCTTAATGAAATGATCCTTCATAATTAAAAACTTTCCAATTAGTAGTTTCAAAGTCTACAATAGTGATTGAAAAATTGTCTGTTTCCCCCTATATTTTACAAATGATAGGTATCCCTTATTTTATCAATGGGTAGCTTCCTCCCTTAATTTTAAAGGGGGTAAGTAGTGATAGATAAGTGATTGTTCAAATACTATCCCAAACCTACTCTCCCATTATGTGTGTATTTTATGAAGTGTTTCTCTATTTATTTAAGAAATATTTATGACCATATTATTCTTGTAAAAATGATAAAGTATTTATCCATATTTTATCTATAGCGATCCTTTTAATTTTTTGTAATTTTTACCTCATATTTTTGGGGATTTTTTTAGGTTACATTCAGTGATGTTTAATTTCTGCAATTTTTCACTTACTCTCTCGATATTACTATTGTAATATGGGCCTATAATTTAGATCTAAACAAGTGATACCACATCAAAGTTATGGTTTAGTACTATTGAATTTTTTAAAATATTATTAATTCCCATAATTTTTAGTAAGATCTATGATTGTAGCTCAAATTTATCTTTTACATCAGAAAAATATTTATTGATATTATTAAATATACTATTATAAAATAATGGTAGTTTTGGACCGACGATGTGTCTAGATGATGGTGAAATTTTAGATCAAAAAATTAAATGGGAATAATTTTTCTTTTGTGGAATATGAATATGAAAATGGTTTTGTGAATGACTAATTTCTTACGATCAATTGCTAAAAAATTGGCAGGTGAGATAGAGGAGAAATGGAATGACATGGATGAAAATGCTATTATCAACATTCGTTTGATATTAACAAGTGAGGTTCTATCAAGTGTTTTAGAAAAAATGACAATGAAGGATATATATAAGATACTTTGATGAAGTTATAAAAGTCCAAATCACTAAAAAATAATTTTTTTAAAGAGGAAATGATACATTATTCGAATGATAGATTCATCATTGGTAACTGATAAAATCAACACTTAAAGTACTTTATTTTATCAACTAATGGCATTGGATTACAAAATAGAGGATACCTAATATGAAAAAAATTTATCCATAGTTTGTTAGATTCATGTGATTATCTATAGTGTTATCATTATTGGACCAAACCGATCGGTCCAGCTTGGATGCCTATGCCCCAACTACCTTTTCAGTTCGGTTAACACCCATGAATTGATTCTACAATAGAATCAGTGAGAACTAGGTTCAACCATCAATTCCATGTAAAGACCCGTAAAATTCAAGGGATTTTTTTTCTTAATTTTCTTTGGGATTTTACAAGAATGCAGTTTCTGACGGCACCTGATTCCGAGGCCCGGTGTGCCCGAAATCAATTTCTGAAGTTTTAGCTCAGGTACGTTCAGTGAACGAATGAGCGAGTTTTCCTAACTTTTGAACCGGTCCTCGGAATCGAAATCCGAGGGCACCAATGAAACCAAAACACCGGTAATTTCTTAGGAACACCTTTTCTGGAGTTGCGTTTGCTCGGGTGAGGTTATTAAATAAATGAGTTAACTAAAGAATAAAATAAAATATTGGGCTACAAATTTTATTTTTATTCTAAGTAGTTTAAACCTACGTATGGAAGTTGAGGTGGGACCCACTAAATCCTAACCCTTCTTGATAGGATATTAGTGAGGTGGGCGCCACACGAGCCCCACCTATTCAACTCCCTCAAACCTCCCCTTAAGTTAGAAAACCCCCATTAATTTTCGTGTAACAAACCCACACCCCTTTTGAAATGCCAAGTCAAATCTCACATTTAATTGGATTATTAAACGCCCCTTTAATTGGTCAACACACGTTAATTAAATCGTGGTTTAATTTTTAATTTCATAAAAGGGATGGAATGAGTAATAAAATAAGGCAAAGCCTTATTTTATTATTGTTGGTGTGTTGTGTGAGAAGATTTTGGGAGATTTTACTCTAGACTGGAAGAACGTTCTTCCTCCTTGAAGAACACGAAGAACGCACTGACACCGACGAAGAACGCTAATTCCTCAGAGACCGACGACGCGACGCCGTGTACTGCAACACCGACAATCCTATTCTCCGCGACGCCGTGTACGGCGATGCCCACGATCCTCTTCCGCGACGGCGTCTTCCGCGACGTCTTTTCCCGCAACGATCCTCGCTCGACAACTTCTTCGAGGTAGGGGTTAATTTTTTGTTCGTGTTTTCTTTTCCATTCATCGACTTTTATACTGGGCCGCCTGTTATCGTAATAACGGTAGGAGGTCGGACCGCACGAACACGGCCGACCCTCCTCCCCCTTTGATGTTGTACTTGTTGCGGCACGAGCAAAGGAAGTGTGGTGCAACGACACTACGCGGAAGCAAGATGAATGGGCGAAGATGCGTGGCACCGTCACGCCATGCCGTTGAGGCCGAATGAAGCCGCGACGCCATGCCGGAGAACCACGGAGAAGCTGCAGCCGGAGCGGGGCTGCGACGGTCGGACAAGGCCGCGGTGGTGCGGGGAGCGGCAGCCGGAACCACCGGCCGCCGGCGCAAGGAGGGCGGGACCCAAGGGGGTCCCGCGGTGACACACCGGCCGGCCAAACCGGCCGACTGGTTTCCGAGAAAACCTGGGGGGGCAGTGCGCCCCCCCTTTCTGCGACAGCTCGGCCGAGCCGAGCTGTCTGGCCACGCGGTCCGCGCCCGCGCCAGGCCAACCAGCCGCGCAGGCCGGGCCAGGCCGCGCCCTAATGGGCCGGACCCAGAACCGGTTCGGGTCGAACCGGTTCGGGCTGACCCAGGGGGTCTTGGGCCGGGTCGGTCCGGGCCCAAAACCCCTATTTCCGGACAGTTCCATTCAAGCGCCCGTATCTTGGGCTATGGAGCTCCGATCGATGCACCGTTAGTTGCGATGCGATCCTTGGATCGAGACGGTCGTTTAAGTATATTAAAATCAAGGTTTCGGAGAACTTTGGGTACGGCCGGGTTGGTTCGAACACGAAACCAACCGAGCCCTCGGAGCGGAAACACTTATAACTTGAGCTCCGGACGTCCGATTGACATGACGTCAACTTTGTTGGATTCCTCTTAGTGAGACGGACCTTTTGGATTACTAAGTTCTAGGTTTGGATGTAGTTGGAGTATGGTCGGGTTGGTTTTGACTTAAAAACCAACCGGGCCCTTGGAACGAAAAATCCAATAACTCTCAGACTGGGCGTCCGATTGACGCGCCGTCTGTCACGTTGAGTTCCTCTTGTCGAGACAGAACTTTAGGATACATCAACTCCGGACTACGTGTCAGTTGATGTACCGACCCCCTTGGATCATGGAGCGGACCCTCCCGGAATCGAGCATGCTGTGTGCTGAAACCCTAGAGCTAGCTGCGACTGCGACGACGGCGGCGACTGCACTGAAATCCTCCGTGGGTTCGACAGCGATGAAGACTGCACTGAAATCCTCCGTGGGTTCCACAACGATGAAGACCGTACTAAAATCCACCGTGGGTTCGACAGCGATGACTACTGTTCTTGTATCCTACATGGGTCCGACAGTACTACTGTTCTTGTATCCTACGTTGGTCCGGTAGTGTTTGACTCTGTACTTGTATCCTACATGGGTCTGACAGAGTAGCTGGTCTTGTATCCTACATGGGTCAGACAGCTTAGCTGGTTTAGTATCCTATGTGGGTCCCAGCTTAGATGAATCAGTGACTACATCTGATCATCTCTATCACCTTACGAAGAAGTATACTTGTGTGAGCTGAGTCTTGACTTTCAATCATTATCTTCGATATGATTGACTTTCTTTCCTATATGGATTGTGTTGTGCTTTTCTGTGTGGATTGGGTTGTACTATTCTGTGTGGACGTGATCAAACTTGGGCTTGGATGTTGGAGATGAACTGGAATTGATGACTTAGGTATATGTATGGGTATATACCTAAGTAGTGTTGGATGTTACTTCGTGATTGTATCTTTCCTTTGTGGATTATCCTTTGTGGATTCTGGGAGACCTTCAGGGGTCTCAGGGTCCCTACTGAGTAGCGTATACTCACCCCTGCACGGGCTATGCCCACACTACGTTGTGTTGGATGGAGACGATGGACATCACTGATCGTGGTTGAGGCTTGCAGAGCGAGTCGGTACCTGGAGGTGGACCACTGGGTAGGACATATACGGAACGGATGACTGGAACCGAGGAGCTGAGGTAGAGGCTATCTGTACCCACCCTTCATGTGGGATTTCCAACGGGCAGCTCGGCGTTGCTGATTTACTTTTTAGTTGCTGTACTTTCTTTTTAGTTGTACTTTACTTTCAGTTTGGGTTTGTATTCTGGCCCACTTACCTTTCCACACTTACTATTGTACTCAATTTACTAGTGTTTACTTCTGATTGCTCACTCTGTGGTGTTTGTTTACTTTATAAAGGCAATGCCTTCCCCTTTTTTTCGGGATTTATGCCTTTGGTGATAGTCGCCAGCCCCTGGCCTATGGGAGGCGGGATTGGGGTAGTCACAGCATGGGCCCTGGGGACGGGTCGTGACAAATTGGTATCAAAGGAGTTCGGTTCTATCGCAGAACTCAGGACTCTGATATTTCTTCTATGTGAAGCAATAGTGTTAAGGGTATTGAGTGTGGTTATCAGTACAGGGAGTCCAGTGTTGGTGCGGCGACCAACGTATCCATACAACAGGACCCTGACTTATGATTTCCAACTCAATGCACGAAAACATTGATTGAATGTGTGTTTCAAAAGTTTTCTTTGTGATTACTTTGTGTCAGCTCACCAGGTATACTGTTTTGACCATGATGCACCTGTTTCTTTTCAGGATGGCCCCACGACGGTAGCCAACTAGGGTTCTGAGCTTTGTGCGAGATGACAACCCACTGAGTGACGAGGCCTCGGTGGAGGGCCCTTTTACAACGGAGGCACCAGTGGTACCTCTACCCACTGATCCATCGATGCCACCAGCCCCATCCGCTGAGAGTAGACGTCGCCTTAGTGAACTGCACGAGTTCCAGCGACAGAGACTTCCTAGGTTCTACGGGGAGATGAACCCTCAGGCAGCAGAGGATTGGCTGGAGGTGGTCGTGCGAATTTTCAGGTTAGTGGGGACACCAGTTGACCTCATGGTGATCCTTGCAGTAAGCCTTCTGCACGCGGCAGCAGACAGATGGTGGAGCTTGATTCTCCAGGTGCACGACGAGACATCTCTCCTATGGATGGACTTTGAGAGCCTCTTCTGTTCGGAGTTCATCCCAGGCACCCTTCGTGCGGTGCACATCCAAAAGCTACTACAGCTGCGGCAGGGCAGCATGACGGTCGCCCAGTACTCGACGAGATTTACCGATCTCTCACGCTATTCGACAGACATGGTACGGGACCCATTCTTCCGGGCTCGGACCTTCAAGCAGGGACTGAGGCATGAGATTAGGGCATCGATGATCTCCCCAACATTCCGACACAGGCATGAGTACTAGAGCGATCCCTTCTCATGGAGATCTTTATTTCTGAGCCTACACCAGCAGTGAGACCTACCATAGGGCGGCACGTAGCAGAGTCTTCTGCAGCTGGAAGTCGACAGACGTCACAGGGGTCCAGGCAGACCAAACCATCAGGCAGACGACCTCAGGACACTGGCTCAGAGGTGCGGGGCACTCGGCGTAGAGCCAGCCTTCCAAGGAGTAGACAGTGCTACGCATGCGGCGGGAAGGGCCACATGGCTCGTGACTGCCCAACCCGTCGTGCGGAGGAGCAGCAGACGGTTGAGGGGCCACTTAGGCAGAGGCATAGGGTCGATCGTGGCGGTCTGCAGGGTGTAGGTGGACGAGGCAGAGGAGTTGGACAAGCATCAGGTGGTGGGAGACGCTTTGAGGCTTTACCACCACCACCACCAGAAGGTCCACTCCGACCACAGGGAGCTGGCGGGCAGAGATAGGCTCAGCTTCAGGCAGTGAAGGCCTACGACCACGGCGCGCTAGAGATGATTCAAAGTAATATCTGTGTCTACTCCACCCTTGCTGCAGTTCTTATAGACACAAGAGCGAGTCATTATTTCATTGCCGCTGCCCTTGTTCAGAGCTCGGAGATTCCGACGGAGCCATTGGCTCGATCCTTGTGGCTAGAGACTCCTACGGGAGCAGACTCGACGATTACGCACTGGTGCCGGTAGTGTGATCTTACTCTAGGAGGCGAGAGCTTCGGTTGGTATCTTCTTGTAGCGGCATCGAGGCCTTACGACGTCATCTTGGGCATGGATTGGTTATCTACAGTCCATGCTCAGATTGACTGTAATAGGCGCAAGGTGCGATGTGTTCGCACTGATGGGAGTAGGTTCACCTTCACCGGTGAGAAGGGATCCTTAGTAGTGCAGGATGGACTCACACAAAGGAGAGGACAGCTGATCACTCATCAGTTGGCTATCCTTATCCTAGGAGCAGTTGACGTGCGAAGTCCTAGTTTTCCTGCAGTGGTGGATCAGTATGCGGACATTTTCCCTGATGATGTTCCAGGACTACCTCCTCATAGAGAGGTAGACTTTTATATTGACCTATACCCCGGGACAGCCCCGATATCCACTCCAGCATATCGTATGGCTCCCGCTGAGCTTTGAGAGCTGCGGGTACAACTGGAGGACTTTCAGGGCAAGGGATTCATCCGACCCAATGTTTCACCCTGGGCTTCCCTGATTTTTTTTGCTAAGAAGGAGGACGAGAGATTGCGACTATGTGTCGACTATCGTCGCCTGAACCAGGTGACCGTGAGGAACAAGTATCCACTACCGAGGATTGACGAACTCTTTGATCATCTCAAGGGAGCACGGTGGTTCTCGAAGATAGACCTCAGGTCAGGATATCATCAGCTCAGAGTTCGGGATGAGGACGTGCATAAGACAACCTTCAGATGTCGGTATGGCCACTATGAGTTCTTGGTTATGCCTTTCGGCATAACCAATGCTCCAGCAGTGTTCATGGGTCTCATGAACAGGATCTTTCAGCCATACCTCGATCGATTTGTCGTGGTCTTCATCGACGACATTTTGAATATACTCGACCACTAAGGAGGATCACACCTACCACTTACGGGTTGTACTGGACACACTCCGAGAGCACCAGCTTTATGGTAAGCTCTCGAAGTGTCAGTTCTGGTTACGTAAGGTCCACTTCTTGGGACACGTCATCTCTGAGGCGGGAGTTGCGGTGGACCCTGCGAAGATCGAGGCAGTGCTAGCTTGGGAGCCACCTAGGAGTGTGATGGAGGTGCGGAGTTTCTTGGGTCTAGCTGGGTACTACCGGAGATTTGTGCCAGACTTTTCCAGAGTTGTGGCACCACTCTCAGCTTTGACGAAGAAGGAGAAACCCTTCGTGTGGTCAGAGAGATGTCAGAAGAGCTTCCAGGAGATGAGACAGAGGTTGACCAGCGCACCTATCTTGAGGCTACCAGAGGAGGGAGTATGGTACGTAGTCTAATGCGATGCATCAGGGACTGAGCTCAGATGTTTACTGATGCAGGAGCGAGCAGTGATCGCCTATGGATCACGACAGTTGAGGCAACATGAGCAGAACTTCACTACCCATGACTTGGAGTTGGCAGCAGTGGTCTTCGCTTTGAAGATGTGGCGACACTATCTGATGGGTGAGCGCTTTACAGTCTACTCTGACCACCAAAGTCTCAGGTACATCTTCTCGCAGAAGGAACTTAACCTGAGACAGCGGCGATGGATCGAGTTCCTCCAGGACTATGACTTTGAGATAGTCTATACTCCTGGAAAGGGGAACGTAGTAGCCGATGCTCTCAGCAGGAGGACGGGCATTCAGCTACTTGAAGAGGCGACGGAGAAGCTAGCTGCTTTGCAGATATCCTTTGTGGATAGAGATGGAGAAACCTTTCTTCAGTCACTCACAGTCACTCCTCAACTTCTTCAGTGGGTCAGAGAGGCACAGTGTGGGGACGTTGACTGTGAGACGCGACGTGCATAGATATCCTCAGGACAGGCACCTGATGGATTCTCTATAGGATGGGATCATGTCGTCCTTTTCAGAGGATGTACCATGGTACCCTCTACTTTACAGGATGAGGTGCTGAGGGAGTTTCACACTTCCCCTTTAGCGGTAAATCTAAGAGTGGCGAAGATGTACCAGGATCTCAGACGACAACACTGGTGGCCAGGTATGAAGAAGGCTGTGGCAGAGTTCATTTCTCGAGGCCTCACCTGCCAGTAGATGAAGGCAGAGCACCAAGTACCAGCAGGTTTGGTACAACCCTTGGAGGTCCCAGAGTGGAAGTGGGACGAGATATCTATGGATTTTGTGACTGGACTTCCACGTACTTCCAGAGGTCACGAATCCATTTGGGTGATTGTCGACCAACTCACCAAGTCGGCCCACTTCTTACCCATCAGAGAGCAGGGCTCAGTAGAGAGTTTGGGACGTCTCTACATTCAGAAGATTGTACGGCTTCATGGTGTGCCATCATCTATCATCTCCGATTGAGATGCTCTCTTTACTTCCCAGCTTTAGAAGGGGTTGTGGGAGGCATTCGGGATGCAACTACGTCTGAGCACCGCCTTTCACCCTCAGACGGATGGTCAGATGGAGAGGACCATTCAGACTCTCGAGGATATTCTCCATGCATGTGTCCTCAACTTTGGTCGCAGCTGGGAGGACCACCTACCCTTGGTGGAGTTCGCGTACAACAACAGCTACCACTCCACCATCGGGATGACACCATACGAGGCATTTTACGACCGACCTTGCAGATCACCTCTGTGTTGGACAGACCCTGGGGAGTCAGCACTTGTGGGAACAGAGATAGTCTAGGCCACAACAGAGAAGGTCCAGGTCATCCAGGAGCGGATGAGGAAAACGTAGAGCTGGCAGAAGTCTTATGCTGACAGGAGGTGGAGGCCACTAGAGTTCGAGGATGGCGACCACGTCTTCTTGCGGGTCTCACCTCGACGTGGATTACGGAGATTTGGCCGAGGTAGCAAGTTAGCTCCGCGCTTCATCAGACCATTCCAGGTCCTCAACAGGATAGGTGAGGTGGCTTATCGCCTGGCTCTACCACCTCAGTTGCACCGGGTGCACGGCGTCTTCCACGTATCTCAGCTGAGGAGATACGTGCACGACCCGACGCATATCATCGACCATGGGGAGCTGGACCTTGACGATGGGATGACTTTTGAGGAGGTCTCAGTGGATATTGAGGATCGACAAGAGCAGGTCCTATGTGGATGGTTGATTCCTCTAGTGTGCATCAGATGGCAGCACGAGAACCTCCAGGAGAGCACTTGGGAGCGGGAGGCTCAGATGCGTTCTCAGTACCCTCATTTATTCCCCTAGTTTTTGATGTATCTTTACGGGGACGTAAAGCCCTGAGGTGTGAGTAATGTAAAGACCCATAAAATTTAAGGGAATTTTTTTTCTTAATTTTCTTTGGGATTTTACAAGAACGCAGTTTCTGACGGCACCTAATTCCAAGGCCCGGTGTGCCCGGAATCAATTTCTGAAGTTTAGCTCGGGTACGTTCAGTGAACGAACAAACAGGTTTTCCTAACTTTTGAACCGGTGCTCGGAATCGAAATCTGAGGGCACCAATGAAACCGCAACGCCGGTAATTTCTTAGGAACACCTTTTCCAGAGTTTCATTTTCTCGGGTGAGATTATTAAATAAATGGGTTAACTAAAGAATAAAATAAAATATTGTGCTACAAATTTTATTTTTATTCTAAGTAGTTTAAACCTACGTATGGAAGTTGAGGTGGGACCCATTAAATCCTAACCCCTCTTGATAGGATATTAGTGAGGTGGGCCCCACACGAGAACCACCTATTCAACTTCTTCAAACCTCCCATTAAGTTGGAAAACCCCCATTAATTTTTGTGTAACACACCCACACCCCTTTTTAAATGCCAAGTCAACTCTCGTGTTTAATTGGATTATTAAACGCCCCTTTAATTGGTCAACACACGTTAATTAAATCGTGGTTTAATTTTGAATTTCATAAAAGGGATGGCATGATTAATAAAATAAGGAAAAGCCTTATTTTATTATTGTTGGTGTGTTGTGCAAGAAGATTTGGGGAGATATTACTCTAGACTTGAAGAACGTTCTTCCTCCTTGAAGAATGCGAAGAACGCATCGACACTGATGAAGAACGCTAATTCCTCAGAGATCAATGATGCGACGTCGTGTACTGCGACGCCGACGATCCTCTTCTCTGCGACGCTGTGTACCATGATGCCCACGATCCTCTTCCGCGATGCCGTCTTCTGTGACGTCTTTTCCCGCGATGATCCTCACTCGACAACTTCTTCGAGGTAGGGGTTAATTTTTTGTTCTTGTTTTCTTTTCCGTTCATTGAATTTTATACTGGGCCGCCTGTTATTGTAATAACGGGAGGATGTCGGACCGCACGAACATGACCGACCCTCCTCCCCCTTTGATGTTGTACTTGTTGCGGCACGAGCAAAGGCAGTGCAGTGAAACGACACCGCGCGGAAGCAAGAGGAACGGGCGAAGATGCGTGGCGCCGTCGCGCCGCGCCGTTGAGGCCGAACGAAGCCGCGACGCTGCGCCGGAGAACCACGGAGAAGCCGTGGCCGGAGCGGGGCCATGGAGGAGGGGCACGACGCCATCGCACCGTGCCGGTCGGACAAGGCCGCAGTGGTGTGGGGAGCGGCGACCAGAACCGCCGGCCGCCGGCGCAAGGAGGGTGGGACCCGCGGGGGTCCCGTGGCGACACCCCGGCCGGCCGGTTTCTGAGAAAACCTGGGGGTTGTAACTCTCGGCTGGAAATGAGCGGCCCCCACATGGGGGCTGCAGTTTCTCAATCATGGGGGCAGCGCGCCCCCCTTTCCGAGACAGCTCGGCCGAGCCAAGCTGTCTGGCCACGCGGGCCGCGCCCGCGCCAGGCCAACCGGCCGCCCAGGCCGGGCCGCGCCGGCTGGACCAGGCCGCGCCCTAATGGGCCGAACCTAGAACCAGTTCGGGTCGACCCAGTTCGGGCCGACCCATGGGGTCTTGGGCCGGGTCGGTCCGGGCCCAAAACCCCCTATTTTCAGACAATTCCGTTCAAACACACGTATCTTGGGCTACGGACCTCCGATTGATGCACCATCAGTTGATATGGGATCCTTGGATCGAGATGGTGATTTCGGTATATTACAATCAAGGTTTAGGAGAACTTTGGGTACGTCCGGGTTGGTTCGAACACGAAACCAACCGGACCCTCGGAGCAGAAATGCTAATAACTTGAGCTTCAGACATCCGATTGACGTGCCGTCGACTTTTTTGGATTCCTCTTAGTGAGACAGACCTTTTGGATTACTACGATCAAGGTTTGGACGCATTTAGAGTATGGTCGGGTTGGTTTTGACTTAAAAACCAACCGGGCCCCTGGAATGAAAAAGCTAATAACTCTCAGACCGGACGTCTGATTGACGCGCCGTCTGTCACGTTGAGTTCCTCTTGTCGAGATGGAACTTTGGGATACATCAACTCCACACTACATGTCAGTTGATGTACCGAACCCCTTGGCTCGTGGAGCGGACCCTCCCGGAATCGAGCATCCTATGTGCAGGAACCCTAGAGCTGGCTGCGACTGCGACGACGACGACGACTGCACTGAAATCCTCCATGGGTTCGACAGCGATGAAGATTGCACTGAAATCCTCCGTGGGTTCGGCAGCGATGAAGACCATACTGAAATCCTCCATGGGTTCGACGGTGATGACTACTATTCTTGTATCCTACATGGGTCTGGTAGTACTACTGTTCTTGTATCCTACGTGGGTCCGGCAGTGTTTGAATATGTACTTGTATCCTACGTGGGTCCGACAGAGTAGCTGGTCTTGTATCCAACGTGGGTCTGACAGCTTAGCTGGTTTAGTATCCTATGTGGGTCCCAGCTTAGATGAATCAGTGACTACATCCAATCATCTATATCACCTTACGAAGAAGTATACCTGTGTGAGTTGAGTCTTGACTTTCAATCATTATCTTCGATATGATTGACTTGCTTTCCTATGTGGATTGTGTTGTGCTTTCCTGTGTGGATTGGGTTGTACTATCCTGTGTGGACGTGATCGAACTTGGTCTCAAATGTTGGAGCCGAACTGGAATTGATGAATTAGGTATATGTATGGGAATATACCTAAGTAGTGTTGGATGTTACTTCGTGATTGTATCTTTCCTTCGTGGATTATGCTTTGTGGATTCTGGGAGTCCTTCAGGGGTCTCGGGGTCCCTACTGAGTAGCGTATACTCACCCCTACATGGGCTATGCCCGCACTACGTTGTGTTGGATGCAGACGACGAACAACGCTGATCATGGTTGAGGCTTGTGGATCAAGTCGGTACCTGGAGGTGGACCACTGGGCGGGACGTATATGGAGCGGACAGCTGGACCCGAGGAGCTGAGGTAGAGGCTATATGTACCCACCCTTCAGGTGTGATTTCCAGCGGGCGGCTCGGCGTTGCTACTTTACTTTTCAGTTGCTATACTTTCTTTTCAGTTGTACTTTACTTTCAGTTTGGGTTTGTATTCTAGCCCACTTACCTTTCCGCACTTACTGTTGTACTTAGTTCACTAGTGTTTACTTATGCTTGCTCACTCTGTGGTGTTTGTTTACTTTATAAAGGCAATGCCTTCCCTTTTTTTTTTTCCGGGATTTACGCCTTTGGTGCTAGTCGCCAGCCCCTGGCCTATGGGAGGTGGGCTTGGGGTAGTCACGGCATGGGCCCCATGGACGGGTCGTGACATTCCACTTCCCCAGTCACTGAATATGACTAGCCCGAGCACCGTACCCCATGTGCCACCCACCCCTTGTTGGACCTTTCTTCTTTGAATAATTTTTTTTGACTTGGATGGATGGAAAACCAGGGAGAATAGAACCCCGACCATAGAGACCCCCTAATCTAAAAATAATATTATATTTTTTTTTCTGAAAAAAAGAAATATATTTTTTATGATTTATTATATATATTTCAGTTAAAACTATTCCAAATTATTTGTTCATTGAACCACCAATGTAACCTTTGAACCATTGGAACACTCCTTCCAACAGTTCAGTGGCCAATCCAATTCTGATTACTATAATCACCTCATCGTTAATTTTACCAAAAAAATCCTCACAAATATGTTACTCTTCAAAGATGTTATAGCTACGTGTCTTAAATAATAAATTTGATGCAAGAATAAGGAAAAACAAAAAACTTCTCATTAAGTAGAGGCTTTCATAATTTCTTCCCCCTAAAGGTACCCCTCCTGGTTCAGAAATGAAGGAAGAGGGATGATGATGCCCGAAACCAACCTCGAATAGGCCACAAGATGGTGACTAGTGCTGATGGTATATCATACACAAAAATTTGAGGTATTACCCTCTATGAATATGAGGAACATGAGTTAATATGATACCACCAAAAAACTTTTGATCATAAAAAATAAAAGATCCCAAAGCATGCATATAATTTCATATAAACTAAACATCTACAAAAGAAACTACAAGTACCAAAATAAATCCGTAGTAGTGGCCCCAAAGCCTAAACAGATCTTGAACAACATTACTAGCTAGTGAAGTCCAGTCTGATCACCACCAATCTCCCATATGCCTGAAAAAAAGTTCACATAAATTAGAGTGAGCATACATGTATACTCAGTAGGATCCTCCCCAGAGCCTCTCATGCAAAAGTAATGAAAACATACTAAAGCCTCGTGAATAAGCAATGAAACTAACTCATCACCTAATCAGGTATGTTAATTTCTCATCCTCACTATGACTCTCTCAACAAGTATCATATACAAGTAATAATAAAATATCCAACATAATATAAAAGTGAAGGTAACCCCACTACCACTTCCCCATTGGTTTGTCTCTCTCATCCCAACATTGTACATCCTGAGCCATCTCTCTCCAATAAGGTACACACATCAAAACAACTTTATAACAACCCACACCTCATGAATATCATAATATTATCATCAATATACCCATATATTTATAGTAATTGAATTGTTTCTAGGATCCACCACAACCTGTACGTCATGTATTTTACCACATGCCATCACAAATCATACACGACATACCTATAATAGCCCTTATAATACTATTTCTAGAGATACATATGTGTGAAATAACCACAATCCATTGCATCCCTCTACACACATATATGAGAAAGGTAACCATTGTGCATACCAACACATAATACTATCAAGAAATTAAATTGGGGGAGAGGGGATAGTCAACCATCCATCCTTGTTAACCAAGATATTGTGGAAAACACCCTCTAGAGTCCACTGGGTTTCGGTCACCCTACTGACATGAGTGAGGTAGCATATGAAATCACATAACATAAGGAATATATAGCTCACAAACCAAAATATGGGAAACTACCTAGTATTAACCTTAACTACAACTATCATCTCTTTGATACCTATACATCATTGTTAATGACTAGATTTCCTATAAGAATGAAAAAATTTCAAGAGACATCATTTAATTCTTTTTGTTACACATTTCATAATGTATAATTACCAACCAATTACCCTGAACCATTCGTTGAACTCCCAACCTCATGGGTTAAATCATTTATCATCCACTACTATTCTATAATTCCAAGTATTCTAGGACCCATCCTAAGATACTATAAAAGATGCATAAACCATGCACATACAAATACATCAAGAAGTGTGAAAAATATTTCATAAACAAGCAACCCAACCATCCAAACTTCAAAGAGAATTATTACTAAGCAAATGACCCAACTTTCAATACAATAAGTAATGGTAAATCCTAGCTGTAACCTGCTCTGTTAGTACCAATTTCATCCTAACACCACCATTCATATCACCATCCATCCCACCATGTCAGACACCAAATTATGAAACAACCCCAGGAACCCCCACCCATTTCTCACTAAACCATCAGTCATCTTAGGCTCAAAACATATTGCATAGAAAGGTGCCACATCTAGAATAATCACACAAGACAGTAAGTAAACAAAAAATAATTAATAGGGCATCTGAGCCCTAGAACCTAGGCATCCAAATTTCATAAGCAAGAAAGATAACATGTACCTAAACAATTATCTTTAACAAAAAACCAATTTATTATCATCTTGAATTAAACGATTCATTTAGCACAGGTTACGACCATGGAAAACCTATGAACTCAGCTATTAATAACTACAAGATTGCTTAAACACACTTCAAGCACAACTTCAACTCCCATCAATCATAAGGAAGAGATAATTTAATTAAACATGTCTCTTTATTATTTAATTCAACAAACATTACCATCTTTACAATCTTTATCCAATTTCCAAGCATAAAAAACATGATAAAACATAATATAAACAAGAGATAACACACTATCTAGAAAAATAAGAGGCAAACCATTAAAACACATGCGATTGCTATAACCCAAAACCAATTTCTTATTTAATTATAGTTTAAACTTTATTAGAGTTAATTCCATCATTACCTAATGAGATGAAGTATGATAACCTCACAATTTCACTTAAAACAAAAGATAAAAAATGATTCCCACACCTCGATTTAGAAGTTTAACATTATTTGAGCAAGAATAGATGATCGAGGATCAAACACCACCAAAACCAAAGGAATAATCACTGAAACCTATAACACCACAAGTTTTTAAAATAATACCATGCTTTATATATTTCTTAACACGCAACATTGAGCGATAAGTAAATTGACATATAATAAATAAATATTATTATTTAAATATGATAATTATAACCTAGTCGTTGAATTGACATGTATGAATAATATTAACCAAATTATGAAACATATATAAAGTTCATAGTTAATACAAATGTATTGTTAAATTCTTAGTTAACAATCAATCAAGTTTTAGTAAAATCATTTTATTCTTAAAAATATGTTTTCTTCAAAAATGGTTTTATTACATTTTGTGAGAAAATATTATAATTAATTTATGAAAATTTTATAAATTTTATTTTATAAAAAATATATCATTTTTTAAATCAAAATATCCACATGTGTATCACTTGAGTTGACATCATTATGGTTTCGTCTTGAGTCATCTCCACACGGCTTGGGATGCTCCATTAATTACAAATATTTGTTACACACACATAGGTGAGGGGAACCAATTGATTTGTTAAAGGGGGTTACATAAATATACTTGGACTCGTAGGTCATACATAATAATAAAGGGAGGGATGACTCATAGTCCATCATTTAATTTAATATTAAATAATTTAAAACTCATGCAATAAATTAAATTAAAATATCTAACACGTACAGAGGTCTTGGTCAAGCTCATGAATGGTCATACATGCAACAAATACACAAAAGTAAATGGCTAAGATTCATTTATTTATTCTTTATTTTATTATTTAATATAAACATTCTTGCATTAATTAATTAATTAATTAATTTCTTTTCATCTTAATGATCATTCGATCTTATTTGGAGAAATACATCATTAACGACATTTATGGAAAATAAATAGTAGAACCAATAATGATATATTAATTACAATAAATTAATTGAGCATTTAAAATTATTTAAAACCATTATTAAATTATCAAACACACAACGGTGTGCCAATCAATAAAATAAGGTTTTAATGCTATAATTTTTAAATTTAATGTAATTTTATTTTTTTTCCATTATTGGGAGACTACACGAAATTTACATGTAGCTACATGTCATGTACCTCGGTTTCCATATATCCAAGTCACATGCCTGGGGATTCTACTAGTTAACTTGGTCAGACTACATGGTGTGTACATGCTAGCTACACACCTTATATCTATTTTTTGTGTGCCAGGTTAGACCGGTCAATATGTAGTGTGCAATAAAATCACTATGTGTAATTAATTTCTCAATCCATCTAGATAAAATGCACATGGGTATACAACATGTGCTCCGACTGCACACTATGTAACCCGGTTTTACCGGCCAATGATTTGGCACTTCCCGATGGCATCTATGGTCATTATTTATTTTTTCTTAAACCTTTAAGAAAATGAAACACTAAATGAACATGATTAAAATTTTGATAACATGTTAATTCAAATAAAATTAAAGAACGAATAACATGAAGTGAGTATCTAACAAAAATTTTACATATATCAACAATCAAATAAATAATTATAAATTTAAATGTGACTGCTCTGATACCACTTGTTAGTTCCAGGTCCAGAAGAAGCATACAAAGGTGGGATATATATTAAAATTTATTTTAATAATCATTTCCTAAAACCAAGATCAAGGGTATTTCATTCCAATTTTATAATTAATTTATTTAATATTTTAAGAAATAAATACCTGAGCCTAAGAACTTTCTTTGTTAGTGAATATTGATCATCTGAAAAGACCCTTTCAAATTACCTTCATTGCACTGTGAGGATCCAAGGATAGAATCCATCTAGTAGTGATCCACACATGATCCTAGGATCTTCGAGTAACACCACTCAATATCAGGGTGCTAACACGGTGAGTCGAATGTCTTGCATTGTTCGTTCTTGATTTATTATTCTTCAGTCTTGAAAAAATCTCTCTTAAACTTCTCATTCTTGAGAGGGAGATGGAAGGAGGAGTTGAGGGAGAATTCATTGTATACAACAATTCTCTATTCTCAATTTCTAGATCCTCTATACAATAGACATATACATCTATTTATAGAGTTAGGATTTAAGTTAAAATATTATTTAATTGCATACCGGCCATTAAATAACATTTATTATCTTTAATAAACTCCATTCCACATAATAATAATTATATTATTACTATTTTGTGGTGTGCGTCAACTTGTGCAATAACACATATTTTGTAATAGTCTTCTTAATTAATATTTATCATTGGACTTAGTCTTGGTCCATTCGAACACCTCCAATATTTATTTAATAAAAAAATAAACATTTTATTCATAAATAAATATTTTATTCATAAATAAATATTTTATTCACAATCTAGTGAATAAATACTTATTAAAATATTCAAAAAATAAAATAAATATTTTATTCACATGCCGCTGAATAAATATTTATTTAATTTATGAAATCAATATAAATTGGATAAAATTATTCCTTATACTTGATAATAATATTTATTCCATTAATTAAACTCAAATATAATTTAATTGAGATCAATGGAAACACTTAGTGTGCAACCATCTAGAATTATTTCTTGTTAGCATTTAGTGGGATTGCCTAAAGTAAAATATTACTATCTAGAAACGGGTCAAGACACCCAAAAGAAAGAACTTAATGTCACAACGTTGACAAACACATAAAAAGGCTCACTGTGTAATATAATCTCTTTATCACAATATCCCATCAAGCAGGTTGCACATCCGTGTCACCAACCTATATGCTTGATATGTATTTATTTGAATATCTAAAATAAACACACCTTTACAACATGGAAATGTAATTTAATGTGATGGTTCTATTCAAATAAAATGACTGAGATATCAGCTTCCATAAATATGGAAGGGATAAATCCTTCCTCAACTTATTGACTAATGACATGTCACTTGTGATGCACCCAACTTATCCAACTTCTCTAGGAACTATTATCGTCATAGTTTACGAAATACATATAAGTACCTGAGATATATCATGCATTAATAATAATCTTAAATTCTAAGGACCATCACACACACTCATAGATAGAAATATCTGAGGACACCAAAACAGACAAAATTCCTACTGGAGAGGCTGTTATCATAATTTTCCATATTAGCGATTACCAAGTGCAAACTTTATAAGAAGAAGCCTCATCTACTTATGAGTACTCATACCTGAATGTATATGTACTATGAATCCCATCATACTATATTATCCAATTGTAAAAAATTATTTGTGAATATCATCATAGCACATCAAGGTTATCATCATAGTGGGGAACTTCTATGACCTTATTAATGCGACATATACTCCAGGACATTATTACATTAGAATCATGCATAATAATAAAAAAATATGTAATAAGAAGTTTTATTAATATTAAATATATTGAATATTTATGTAATTAAAGTATAAACAGTTGGTCCTAGGACACCAACTCAAGCATTAACTGTGTGAGAGATTCTTCTACCACTTTTGAGTGGTTTTCATTGAAGGTGATGAGTTTTAGACTAATTCTGAGGCATGTGTCTCTATTTAAGGGTGTTTTCCATGACTTACCTATAGATTATGAATCATCTTTGGGTCTCTAGGTGATTCTAAGATTCATTCTTAGTTTTAGGAGTGAAATAGGGAGGTTTTGAGGAAGCGCATGGTTAGTGCCCATAGTTAGTGGTAACTGTTTGCAACCCATGTGTCCTTGCCTTCCAACTCCAGTGACACCTGAACGGTTGGTTCGTGATTATCCAAACCGCATGGCCAAACCATGTAGTGTGGGAAATGTTTAAAATATTTGATGTTTTTCTTCTTTTTCATTAGGAGTTTATTTTAATTATCATTCTCATTATTAATACCCATGGAAGGGGTTATTTTTAGCTTGTTTTTTGTGGTTTGGGATTGAATTGTGCTTGATGAAGCTTTTGTTTGGGTATTTTATAGATAATGCCTCCCAGAAGGACCTAATCTAGGAATAAAGAGGGTGTTTCAGAAAATAGACTGCAGACGAACCCTCCTCTTGATCCAAATTTGGTAGAGTCAGTGATTCATATGATTTAATACTTAGGTCAAGTTAGTAGAAGAGAGAAAACATAGATGGTGGTCCATGATTAGGAGTTTCTGTGAAAAAATCCATAGGTGTTTCATGGTGACAAGTGACCCAATGAGCCCGAGGAGTGGGTAGACCATATTGATAGGATATTTATGTTCTTGAAGACCTATGAGACCTCTAAAGTGGGATTTTCTACATATATGTTGGAAGGACCAAGTAGAAACTAGTGGGAGTAAATGGTTCTCTCAAGGAGGCATTAGGATCTCACTTGGATCACTTTTAAGGTGGGGTTCCAATAGCAGTTCTACCTAGAGACCTTGAGGGAAGAAAATGCTTGTGATTTCTTAAAGTTGGAGCAGGGTGATCATTCAGTAATGGAGTATGTAACTCATTTTTTAAAATTGTTAAATGTCCCTATGGATATTCTTGTGAACAATTACCTCAAGGATCAATGTTTTGAGATGATTTTGGGGTCAAAGATCAGATATATACACATTCTTCTATATCTACTTACTTATTAAGTGGTGGTTGACAAGGCAGCTATGATAAAGATTGATTTAACTAGAAAGACAGGTCTCAATGGAATTCTTTACATGGGTTGTGGTTAGTGTTCTTCATGAGGGAAGATGTGGAAGTGGGATGAGTCTCATAGTGGTAGTGGAGAAAGTGCCCAACAATCATTGGTATTAGTTCCTTTGGATTATTTGTGGTGTAATCTAGCTTTTTATTACCAGTGTGAGAAGGCCAAACACACCAGGCCTAGTTTCTTAAAGACTCTAAGGAAATTCCACTGATTTGGGAAGTTAGGGAATCTACAGTGATTATTTTAGTTCACTTCATAGGGGGAGTGGTATAGGATCTACGCTGTCAAAGGTCTCTCAGGTGTAGTTGGAGTCTTATAAGGGTATCATATCTCATCCTTATGGTAAGGTAGATTCTCATAAGGGGAAGAATACTTAGGGTGGGTCTGATCTAGGGTATCTCTTTATAGAATATGTTATACTAGATGACTCAGATTTTGGGCTAACCACCAT
The DNA here is from genome assembly GCA_963277665.1 of Viscum album. Taxonomy (NCBI): domain Eukaryota; kingdom Viridiplantae; phylum Streptophyta; class Magnoliopsida; order Santalales; family Viscaceae; genus Viscum; species Viscum album. Next base: position 1,601,213,988 of record OY728141.1, read on the forward strand.
GAGAAGTAATATGTTTATTGCATCTTCCATGAAATCTATTTTATTTGACACTAACGCATACCATTATTTCATTTCACATAAGATAATTGATATTCTAGGTCTGTGATCTGAGTTAATTCCATATGTTATGTTTTTTATTACCCCATTAGGTAGGAAGAAGGAGTAGGTTTTTAAGTACCCAAAGTGACATGTTTTTTTGGATGGTGTATAAGTCATTTGGTACTTCCTTATTTTGGACCTAGACATCTTCGACCTCATTATTGGCATAAATTGTTTGATCAAATTCAAGGATCTAATCGACTTCTATTACCATAGGTTTCAGTTCCTAACTCCCGATGGGAGAACTCATGTCTTTTAGGGTGAGTGGGATATGTGTTCTGGGAGGGTGGGACCAGTTTCTTTAGATTTTGGGATGATCTCATGATAGTTGTCCAGGTTTTTTCTTGATGTTGTTGAGTAGTGTTCTATGGGTGAACTTCCATTGTTTGTGGGAAGGTACCCAAATGTGTTTCCAGAGGATTTATTAGGATTTTCACCCTAATAAGAGATCGAGTTTACTATCAACTTGCTCCCCAAGATGAGCTCGATCACCTTACCATTTTATCATATGTCTTTGTCTGATCTAAAAGAGATGAAATTTTAGATTGAGTACCTTGAGAGAAAGAGTTTTATCAATCCTAGCTTTTCACCATGGGATTCACTAGTGCTATTTACAAAGAAGGTGTACATGAGAATATGACTTTACATAGATTATAGTAATATTAACCATGTGACCATGAATAATAAATACTCATTGATAAAAATAGATGATCTATTTGATTAGCTCAGGGGAGATAATTAGTTTTCAAAGATTGACTTGAGATCCATGTACCACGAGTTGAGTGTTCAGGAAGAGGATATTACACAGTCTTCATTTTAAACCAATTATGGAAACTTTGAGTATTTGTTTATTCCATTTGGGATTACCAATGCTTCAGTAGTCTTTAAAGAATTTATGAAGCATATCACCCATCACTTTTTTAACTCCTTCATAGTCGTGTTTATGGATGACATTTTGGTGTACTACAGGACAAAGGATGAGCATACTAACCATACATAGGTTATTTTGTGTGTTTTGAGAGATCACTGCCTATATTATATGTTTTTCCAAATTTTAGTTTTAGATATGGGAAGTGAGGTTTCTAGGCCACATAATTTCTGAGGTAGGAGTTTCTATAATAGCCCAGAACCCATACTCCTAGATTTAGTGATGAAATCATAAACATTACATTTATGGATTTGATACCGATGGAGGTGACCCAATTTTTTCCATCCAAAACATATAATATCAAAAGGAAATATTATATCACTTAAAATATATAAGTCTTTTTAGGTTTAGAGTTTTAGAGAATTAGGAAAAACTTCAACATAAACAATACCCATATCGTTAAATGAAAATTTCTCCCACTTAATCCATCTTTACTTATTTCATATTAAGTAATCATAATCATCCATATGAAATCCCTTTTGAACATAATTCATTAAACCTCATTCTTTATAACCTGGGGAAAAGGAAACATAAGAAGGGTGATCTCAAATTATCATTAAGGGTAAACACAAGCATTAACAATTGAATGTCATCAGTGAGATTAAGAAGTGAATAAGGGTATGATGAACTAACCCAAGTTCATGAGAAAATAATAAAATAACTCATACCCATTAATACCCATATCATAAAATATGAAAACATAGAAAACACAAGTTTCATTAGAATCAATAATCACGAGCCATGCGATATCAATCTTGATCATATGAACATTATAAACCCATAAAAAGAATCACAAAAATGTGTCGTTATATTGGAACATTTTTCTTCATAACCTATGTTAAAACCATATCAAAAATAACTAGATCCCAGTTAAATCCATAGGATAAACCCTCAGGTAACTCCATCCATATTTCCTCTCAAGAAAAGGTACATTATCCAATGCATTGGAGTGCTATCTAGCTGCACCCATCGTTTAATCTACAATGGTATCACCAAAACTATATGTCCCTCCCCATAATATAAGTTTTAATGGGATCACCTATTGATATCTAGGCCACCCCATTGTATAAGATTTAATGGGATAACCTGAATCTATCTGGGCTTCCCCATCATATAAGTTCTAATGGATTCACGTGATGCTATCTAGGCTGCCCCATTGTAGAAGTAATTTCCAAGAACGACAAAATGAATAAAGTATAAAGATATTCCATATTATCATAAAACTCATAAAAAATCATTATTCCTTTCATAACTTGGTTAAACCATGGAAAGAAAATGGGTTCCATGATAATCATTTGAAATATGATTAACCAGTGGAAAATAAATAGTATCTTTAACAATCACTTTGAAATAATATTAATCTATCCAGAGAAAGAATAAGGATGGTATCTTTACAAAATATCCCCATTAGAGCATAAGTAACAAAAATTGTTGTTTATTTTGATGAGTGGAAATACTATTAAAAGACCATTAAAACCTTCTTGAGAAAAATATATTATTTATTTTGAAAATCACTTTTTAGAGCATATTTTTTTTGAAAATAATTTTCTTTGAAAACCACTTTTAAAAAATACAAATTTTTTAAATATCAAGAAAATATTTTTTTTTCTAAAAATAATCTTGTAAACTTGTTGTGGAAGCTTTAAAGAAACAACAGTCAGGTCAGTGGGTAATTCCTTACATGTCGTAAAGAGAATTCCTTTTTCACTATAAAAAGGTTAGAAAAGTGCATTTTTTAAAATGCAACAATAATATTCCTTTGAAAAAAAAGATGAATTGGAAAAAAATTTCTTTAATAAATCATTTTTAAAAGGTTAATTTTTTTTTATTTTTTTGCAAAACATAGTTTTGGAAGAAAAAATATTTCTGATCTGTCATAGAAATGAAGTCATATTTTCTTAAAAACACTTTTGCAACAATTTTAAGTAACAAAGAGTGGATACACAGAAAAATTAATTGAAAATATCATGAATAACCATAGTATACGAGAGTTAATGAGAATTATAAGATTTCAATATCAGATACTTAATCATACACAATAACGATAAATGATGAGATTGTAACAAAAGACTCTTACCACTTTTATAACTTTATATCATAAACCCATGAAAAAATAGAATTAAATGAAACATAGAATATAAATAAAATAATGATATTCATGATATAAAGTTTAAAATTATTAGTATATAAACCTTATAAAATAATATTGGTGTATCACTTAACATACATCTCATTAAAGGAAAATTGAGACAAAAATCCCTTACCGCTTTGGTAACTTTGAAACCATAAATCTCATGAAAGAGAGATCATAAAATGGATATTTAAATCCATATAAATTTAATCATATGAATAATAAAATATATTCATGGTTATTATATACAACACACAATATAAATAAGTAGTGAATATGACATATATCTCACAGAATTAAAAGTTAGATGAGAAAACCCTTACCTCGGGTTCGATTCGTCACACTTGTTATTTATGTCCCTGAATAATAAACTTATGTTAATTATATAATTGATTAATATCATTTTTAAAGTTTAATTATTACTTCTATTCAACTTAATAACATGTTATATACTATTATTTAATCGATTATGTTTGTGTCATATGTTTTGATCATATTCAGCTTGTGTGTCAAAAACGACTTAGGTGGGCTGACTATGGTCAAAGATGTAATTATTTAAAAATATTTAGAATAATAATCATGAAATTATTATCATATTTATACATAAAATATAATTTTTAAATCCATCATGAAATATGGTTATGAAAAATTAACTGACATTACTATCATTGAGAAAGTAGGAAATACATACGCATGGATAACATTTCCATTTTTCAATGATAATTATGGAAAGAAGGTAAGTAATATTTAATATTTCTAGAATAATAAAAATATCATAAATAACATATTATTTAATTATATATACTTATATATATATATATATATATATATATCATTTTTATGTGGCAGTGAAAAAAGGAATCACATCGCTTTGAGGAGGTGGTAGTCCACACATCTACGAACGACGTTATCATTTTTTTCAGTGAGTGAAAAGGTAAAAAGAAAATGATATATTATATTTAAATAATGATAAATATTTCATTAATATCAAAATATTTTAGGTAAATTAAATATATTTATTATATTTACCCTTATTACCTTTTATATAACACGTTAGTGAAAAATGAATCACATCATGTCGCGAGGCAGTAGTCTACTGTACACACAAGTAACATTATTGTATCCATTATAGAATGGAACATAAAATTTTATATATGATATTATGACTCAAAAAGTATAATTATATTATAAATATCATATATAAACTTTATATCCATCATGATATCCAACCATGAGAGGTGGTAATGTAAAAATGAATGACATCGGTTCACGAGGTGGTAGTCCACCTTACAGACGAATGGTGAACTTGTAATCCATTTAATGAAAGTGTATATGGTTATAGGTCATAAAATTAACATAAAAAATATAATTATATGGAATATAATGAGTTTATTATATAATCATGGTATAATAAGAATTGATGTAGGTGGAGAAAGAAATAAAATAAAATGCTCGTTGAAGAACGTTACCTATTCTTTGGGTATCTTCCTTTGGTCTGCACTAAACCCTTCCGTTGGTTTTCTTCGCACACTGAGGATTATATAATTAAGAGATGTAATTTGAGGAGTTATTTTGGTAGTGTTTTTATGATCCAAATAGATTGATATGTGTGAATAAGTGAGGGGAGTGAGTACCCTTTTATAGTTGAAGAGAAGTGACATTTTTGTAAATATTCGAAAGTATTCACTATTGGGTGGTCATTATTATCTCGAGTGGCTCAAAAATTAATAATTAAAATGGTAGAGGTATTATGAGGTCGATAAAAATCTCTAACACAAAAATAACACATGTTTTAAACATTGTTTCCTTAATTTATTTATTTTTCTATTTTTACCATTTTGAGGTTTCACTACGGTAACTAATTTTATAACCTAGGTAATTTAACCATTAAGACTAAATTAAATTGAGAATTAATATAAAATTTAGACCCACTTAATATAAATATGATATCTAATTTATAAAATAAAATCCTATGTGTGTTGGAAATTAATTTTAACAAAAGTGCATGTAACGCCCAAAAACACTACTTTAACCTTAACTATGTTAATTGAGTTTTTTACTATTTAGGGGTCAGTATATTTTTTAAAAAATAAAAATTTATCCATTAATGAAACTTAGTTTAAATTTATTAACATTTAATAATCACATGGAATAATATATTATTTTTAGTAATTTTAAATCATTTAATATAATATAATTTACCCTAACATTAATGTCAAGTTTCACATTAATCATTTAAATTCAATTTAAAAAATATCAATAAAATGATGGAATTAGAATCTATTTTGTTCATACCCATGTAAAATTATATATTAATCTGAAAAATTAATGTGACATATTAATTAACTCAATTTACTTCACTTTTAATATTTTTAGTACCATTTATTTTAGTTAATTATTAACTAAATAATTAACACGTTTCCGTTTCGTAAGCATTTAAAGTAGTTATTCCATCTCTTAAAATTAAAATAAATTATCATGAGAAAAACTCATTTATGTTTCAAAATAATACTTATAACCAAACATTTGTTTTTTTCCCTATAACAAAGCTTTATAGATATTAAAAGTAAGAAAAGTATCCTTTGTGTCTTTTTCTTTACTTAACTTATTATATGAGTCATATTCACATAAAAGTTGAAAGGAATTCACATATTTTAGAGAATTTGGTGAATAGGTTCAAAATAAATTCATTCCATAAAATTAATACAATATTTTAGGTTATTTTCACTCTCATCATTATAGTTTAACCCCTAGTAAACCCATTTTAATTTAACCAAAATAATTAATTTTTATAGTATTTAATATTCATTTTGGTCAAAAATTAAGTTGAAAATATTATACATTATAAATTATTTTGATTAAAAATATGGAATAAAATTTTACAAATTCAATTAAAATAAGTTTCAAAATTTAATTTAAAATTAATCTTGTAGATGTGACAAGAAATTAGGTTTTTAAAGTGAAAATGTTCAAAAGTTTGAAACAGTTTTATATCCAAATTCAATAATAAATTGAATCCAATGATCTAAATTGGATTAATTAATGTATAGTTTAAATAATACTACTTTAAAACCATTTTAAAAATAAAATTTAACTTTACAAATAAATTAAATGGAAAGGGAAATTTTGAAGTAAAATTCAGTATTTTTCATTATTCATAAAAAAATTAATCTTTTCATAAAATTCTCAAAATTTTAACCAAATTAAAATTTGACATTATAATTCAAAAAAAGAAGTTAATTTTATAAAAGTTATAAAAATTTATAATAATATTATTTTCATGAAAAGTAGTAAAAAAATCGTATTTGAAGAAATCATATTTTTAAAGAATGAAATCACTTTACTAAAATTGATTTATTATAACTAAAAATTTATCAATAATTTATATAGAGTATGATATATATATATATATATATTTTAACACCCTAATAATTTAAAAAATATTTAATAAAAAATTCACGAAACACTAATTCTCTACAAAACAATATTTTTTATAACCTAACCAATAAACATAATTTTTCTACTTCTGTAATTTGAATTTCGAAAAAATGACATACACAGTTGTGTTCAGAAAGATATTTAGATTCTAATAAGACAAATTTAATTTTTTATGAATAGTAACATACCCTTATGAATTGTAATGAATAGTAATGAATAGTAAATTGGCCAAAAAAAGAAACCTCACCCATGAGTGTATAAATAGAATTTAGACATCTTATAAGTGAAAAACGATCATTGTATAAGTATTCGTAATTTTTATGTCATAAATATTTTAATTAAAATTTTATGATTAATTCAATAATTTAAAATAGAAATTTATTTTCATAAAATTTAATCATAAATTGTTACTTTATTGTCTTATGGTTATAAGATAATTTTATGGGACCATGATTAATTTCTCAAGGTGTTATAAAACGAGTTATAGTTTTAAATTTGTTTTTTTGGAATAAATTTTGATTTTATTTAAAAATTAAATTAAAAGTATTTAGAAAATTATTTTCAAAAAATGGATTTCATTTTTTAATTCTACATATCAAAAAATGGTTGGGGTGAATTTTTTGTTTTTTTCTAAAATACATGAATTTTTCGTGAGTAGTATAAATATAGTTTTAAGTTTTCGGTATGTTTAATGACATCATAATGATGTAATAATTAAAATAAAATTCTGGTCAACTTGTGTATATTAAAAATTGACGAGGTTTCCCAAGTGGATAATACCATGGGAAAATACTATGGGAAAGACCATGGGTTTTCAAAAAACACACTAATGAGGTGTCCTTTGAAATTAATACAAAACTCCATCTCATTTACTATAAATACCAACTCATTCCTTCGTTTTCATTCATTCAAAACTCATTATCTTCAAATTTATGGTAGTTTTACTTCCCTAGGAGTCCTTCCAAGGTATCCTCAATCCCCCAAGGTCCCAACATTCAAGTCTTAGGAGTTACTATACATGGTAAGATAATTCTCAAATTCTCTTTTATATTCAAGTTATCTTTTATGTGGTATGTATTTTAAGTTTTCATACCATGTTCTTATTTCAAAATTATTATATACCTATACTATTTAAATATTCTTTTATGAATGGTTAAACCCTATACCCTCTATTTTTAATGTTTTCTAAAGCCATGTTGCATAGACGTTGTGCTGCATAATTTTCGTCTCAAAATCTCTCTATTTTTCAAGCACTCTTATTATGTTATTATATTTTAATTTAAATTTTCTTATGCTAGGATATGTCATTACTTATACCTCTTACTGTCAATATTGTTTAAAAATTATAAGATATCCCTTTTCTCTCATCAAAATATTTTATGAAATTTTAAGCGACGTCGTTACGCTACCGAATTTTCATAAGGGATTTCTCAACTTTTCTTTTATTTTGAGTTCCTTTATTTTCTTTTTTCTTTCCTCACTTCATTTAATCCAACTATTATTATAACTCCATTACCTTAAATTTACTATAATTTTTTTTGTGATAATGTAATAATTCATTATCATCTCTCCTTTCCCATTCTTTTATACTAAAAATGAAAACACCATCCGAGATGTGGTAACTTATCACATTCAAGGATGACGGGTTTTCAATTTCTATTACCATCTTCAATTCTAGTCGTGAAACCATTTTGATGTTTGAACCCAACTATAATATATATATATCATAACTTATGTAAGTTTCTTGAATCTTTTTGATAGGTGAAATTAATTTATAAATCAAAACGAGTTCGTTGTGATCAAAACCCACAAATTAACCCACACAATTATCATTAAAGTTTTATTTAATGATTCATATTCACTACCAATAACCAATGAATTTTATAACTATTTAATCTTATGTATGTTCAATAAAAACATATAACTTCAATTCTGGACAACCATTCTCATTCTACATGTTTTTCCGTACATGAATATAAGTAACCCAATCATGAAAACTAAGGGTGAAAACACTCCCAAACAATAAAATTGAACCTCTTAAACCCATCAAGAAGTCCATGAATGAAACTAATAAGGTTATAATAAATAAATTAAATGTATATGAGGTTATGTAATTATTAATTAACGAAGATAAATTTTATTATTCAGGTCATTAAGATCAATCAAATAACACTTTCAGACATAAGGTAAGGGGTTTCTTATCTCACTTTTAATTCCATGAGATTTCCATTATTCACCACTTATTTCTTGAATGTGGTGTATTGTGAACTTCTATTTGATTTAAATTATCATTATTATATTTGTATTCATGGTATTTTGTGATTAATTTGGTGGTTATTAATTTTTGGTCATACGACTCAATTGATTACAACGTGGTAAGAGACTTTGTCTCAGTTTCCATTTCATTAAGACTTATATGGTATTGTACACCTAATATTTCTTATACAGTGTATCCACTACCCATTTGATATCATTTTTCATTTTAAATTTTAAATATATTATATATCCATATTCTGTTTTTAGGGATATGATTATTTTCTTAATTCGTATACCCTTTTTCATACGGTGTTTATTTGGAATATTGTTTTAACTTGGAAAATATTGATGAATCAGTATCGTCTACTCTAAAAATATTGAGAAGGCATATTTTACTTGTATTAAATCCAAGTATAAAGATTTATTTGGACTTTTAGTGATGGCAGGGGTCCTCTAAATCTCCTTGATGCATTGAAAAGTCTCATGAGATAAATTAGCTGGCGACAAACCCTTAAAATTTGTTTCTAAAAATTAGATGGATTTCTACCCACAAACTTAAATTATTTCGACAGTATAGTGGTATCATGTGCCAGATACATGACATCTAATTAATAATCAAGAATTTTTTTTCATTTTCAGTTATTACTATCCATTAGGTTTTCACTATGACAAAATATATGGATTCATTTTCATTTAGTTTATTAATGGAGTGCATTTTTCATTTATTCAGCATGCCATTTTGACTATGCCAAATTGTTTATGATTTAGTTATTTTAGATTCACGATTCCGCTATTTATAACCCTTACTAATCATTTGAGCTCACCAATTTAATTTGTTTACCTTTAACAGGTTATGAGGAGGAGACCATTTATTTAGTTCTCATGGATGCAATTTATTATTTTTTGTTATATATTGTATTTTGTTTCCTTTACCAATGTATTATGAGTTACATGTATGAATCTAGTTTCTTAAAGACTATTAAACTGATATTTACTTTAGGATTTCATTCCTTTTAATCATGCCAATATAATAATTAATTCATTGGCTCAGGGCTTCTGGGTTTAGGGTATTGTAGTTGGTATCAGAGAGATTTTAGTAGCAAACATGGACACTAGATTTAGAAAACTTAGATTAGGGAACAAACCCCTAAGATAGTCTTTGAGGATAAACATACGATATCATCTTGGCATTTTGGTAAGGAATATATTATGTGTATTTTTCTAGAAAATATATCCCTGTCTGGATACTACAAGTGGATGTGGTTCTGGAAAACATGTACCTAGGAGTGAAGACTCCGATAAGGAGTTTCGGGCTTGACCCAGGGTATCCTGGTACATGACAACGAGCCTTACTATGCACCTAGTTTGACACTCTCGGGGTATATTCTTAGGATAATTCACATTTTATTTACCTATCATTATGAAGGATTTATGCCCCCAAAGTAAAAAAAGTATATGGTTATTGGATTTATGATGCATAAATTTATGCTATGTGTTATACCATGTTTAGAGTCATAGAGGGTTCATAATTTTATGAGCTAATATACAATATGGAATTGATTATAAATAGCACCTAATATATGGAATGGGAACTTCACCAATGAACATGATGTGAAGATTAAGAAGGATCATATATCTAATGGTCTTAATCCATCTTTTCAAAGGAAGATTGTCTCCCAAGTATCCTCATCATATGAGGAAATAATATCATGTGTTAACAAGGTATATAAAGACTTCTCTAAGTCCTATGTCTTTGAAGGGAAGCAAAAGAAGAAGAAGATGGTAGATAAAAATAGGGATAAAGAGAAGAAGGGAAATATGTATTTTACCACATGTGATAATTATGTAAGGAAACACCTTGGTATATTCTTGATAGAAAAATGAGTTTTCTTCAAGTGTGGAGTAAAAGGCAATCATTCTCAAAATTGAAAGACAAGGAAAGAATTTTACTATATTCAATGCTTCAACTGTAAGGATATGGTGCACTACACAAATTAATGTCCCAATCATCATGGAAATATAGCCCTGAAAAGTAAAAGGGATCAAGGTTAAGCTTATGATGTTATTACGATTTAAGTAGAATAAATAATGTATTTATGTTTTTGGATTCGAGAACTATGTTATGATATTCTTGTTATAAGAATTATGATATATATAAATTGTACTGTAGTACTATTTCATTAAGGATTTGAGATTGTATAATGAATGGTACAAAGTAAAAGTGATTCAGTAGAAAGTTAAACTTTTTATAAAAAACATGATTGAAGGAAAGACAACCCTTAATATATATCTGATGTTGAGATAATGATGAAGAAATGATTGATTCAGATAAGTACCAGCTACCTTGGAATTTATTATCAACTTGTCGAGTAGTGGTCTATGCTATCATCTATGGAGTTTACAACACTTTTGTATTTAAGGAATATATCCAATAACATATATCTTAATTAAGTAATATAGAAGAATGCATGTTTCCAGTATGGCTTTTATGATAATTCAAGTTATTACCATATTTCTAGAGGATATATGATGATGTTATTCACATGTTTGGAATGTGAAAATTTAGAGCTGCTTCATGTTGATTAATGTTTAATGATAAGTTCATCTTGAAAATTTAGAGACCTTCATTCTAATGTGTTGAATAATTATATTTTGGAATTTTTAACCATTTATGAAATGGTTTAAGTTGATCACTGTATGAGATTTTATAGGTTAATGTATTGCTTCACCATATGGCATAACCTGTGCTAAGTGATGAGGTATAGATAGTTCAAGGTGAATTAAAAGGGTGCATTTGTAATTAGAAACATATATTTATACTCTTATAGAGTGAAATAATTCCTCAAATTAAGAAAAAGAGTATTAAATAAAATGTGTCCCATTATCATAATCATTGATAATATTGATGAATTTTTTAACAGTATTTTATAGTTTTGTAGTAATCAACTTTTATCTAGACATGTTCTCTATCATGTTCCATCAGAACTTCGTAGTTATATTTTTATTCCATGTCTAGGTTTTTACTTCCAACTAATGTCACCCAATTAGAAAGCATAATTTTTGTGGTGACCACCTTAGTTACCCTAACCTCTTTTTAGGAGGATATTTTATTAACCCTATTTCGAATGTGGGTTTCCCACAAGGGAATTTTCAAGCATCAACCTTTAACTTTCAAAGTGGAGTTTCAAATTGTAAGGAAAAAATTCTATTGAGGGGAGAATAATGTAACACCCCAAGAATTTACAAATAGATTTAATAAAGAATGCATGAAACCCTGAGTCTATAAAAAACAACACTTTATTATAACATAACCAATAAACATAAATTTTCCACTTCTATAATTTGAATTTCAAAAAACTAATATACACAGTTGCATTCAGTAAGATATTTAGAGTCTAATAAGACAAAATTAATTTTTAAAGAATTGTAACATACCATAATGAATAATAACATACCCTTATGAATAGTAATGAATAGTAAATTGGAAAAAAAAAATGAAACTTCACCCATGAGTGTATAAATACAATTTAGACATCTTATAAGTGAAAAAACAATCATAGTATATGTATTGGTATTTTTGCATGTCGTAAATATTTTAATTACAATTTTATGATTAATTTAATAATTTAAAATGGAAATTTATATTCATAAAATTTAATCATAAATTGTTAATTTATTTTCTTATGGTTACAATATAATTTTATGGGGCCTTGATTAATTTCTCAAGGTGTTATAAAACGAGTTATAGTTTTAAAGTTGTTTTTTTGGAATAAATTATGATTTTATTTAAAAATTAAATTAAAAGTATTAAGAAAATTATTTTCAAAAAATTTATTTCATTTTTTAATTCTACACGTCAAAAAATAGTTGGGGGTGAATTTTTTGGATTTTTCTAAAATACTTGAATTTTTTGTGAATAGTAAAAATACAGTTTTGTGTTTTCGGTATGTTTAATGACATCATAATGATGTAATAATTAAAATAAATTTCTGGATGACTTTTTTACAGTAAAATATGACATGAGGTTTCCCAAGTGGCTAATACCATGGGCAAATACCATGGACAATCCCATGGTTTCGCAAAAAACACTAATGAGATGTCCTTTGAAATTAATAAAAAACTCCCTCTCATTTACTATAAATACCCACTAATTCCTTCATTTTAATTCAGTCCAAACTCATTATCCTAGAATATCTGGTATTTTTACCTCCCTAATATCCCTACCAAGGTTTTATAAAGCCCCCAAGGTCCCAACCTTCAAGTCTTAGGAGTTACTATACAAGGTAAAAGAATTCTCAACTTCTCTTTTCCATTCAAGTTCTCTTTTATGTGGTATGTATTTTAAGTCTTCATAACATGTTCTTATTTCCATATTATTATTTACCTATACTATTTTATGATTATTTTATAAATTGTTGACCCCTATTATCGTTCTTTTTAATGTTTTCTAAAACCATGTTGCATAGCCGTTATGCTACATAATTTTCGTCTAAAAAATATCTCTCTTTTTAAAGCACTATTATTATGTTATTATCTTTTAATTTAAATTGAATTATGAGGATATATTTCATTCCATATCCCCATTACTATCCAGATTATTTAATAAATATTATATTTCCTTTTTATCTCATCAAAATATTTTATGAAATTTTAAGCGATGCCGTTAGGCTGCTGAATTTTCATAAAGGATTTGTCAAATTTTATTTTATTTCGAGTTCCTTTCTTTTCTTTTTTTTTCTTTACTCACATTATTTCATCAAAATTTTATGATAACTATATTAAATTAAATTTACTTGAATTTTTTTTGTGATAATGGAATAATTCATCATCATTTCTTATTTCCCATTCTTTTATACTTAAAATGAAAACACCATCTGAGATGTGGTAATTTATCACATTCAAGGATGACGAGTTTTCAATTTATATTACCATATTCAATTATGGTCATGAAAAAATTTTTATAGTTGAAATAGACTATAATATATATATTATAACTTATTTAAGGTTCTGGAATATTTTATACAGGTGAAATTAATTTATAAATTAAAATGAGTTTGTTGTGATAAAAAACCACCAATTAATCCAAACAATTATCATTAAAGTTTTATATAATGATTCATCTTCACTCCCAATAACCAATAAATTTTATAACTATTTAATATTATGTATTTTCAATAATAACATATAAATTAAATTCTGGACAACCATTCTCATTCTACATGTTTTTCTGTACATGATTATAAGTAATCCAATCCTGAAAACCAAGGAAGAAAACACTACTGAACAATGAAATTGAACCTCTTAAAACCATCAAGAAGGCCATGAATGAACCTAATAAGGTTATAATAAATAAATTAAATTTATAGGAGGTTATTTAATTTTTAATTAATGAATCTAAATTTTATTATTCTGGTCATTAAGATCAATCAAAGAACACTTTCAGACATAAGGTAAGGGGTTTCTTATCTCACTTTTAATTCCGTGAGATTTCCATTATTCACCACTTATTTCTTGCTTGTGGTGTATTTTTTACTGAACTTTTATATAAATTATCATTATTATATTTATATTCATGTTATTATATGATTCACTTGGTGGTTTTTTTTTCATACGACTCAATTGATTACAACGTGGTAAGGGACTTTGTCTAAATTTCCATTTCATTGAGACTTACTTGGTATTATGCACCTAATATTTATCATGTGGTGTATCCACTGCCCATTTGAGATAATTTTTCATTTTAAAATTTAAATATATTATATATCCATATTCTGGTTTTATGGATATGATTATTTTCTTAAGCCGTATACCCTTTTACATACAATGTTTATTTGGAATATTGTTTTAACTTTGGAAATATTGATGAATTTGTGTCCTCTAATCTATAAAAATATTAAGAAGGAATATTTTAGTTGTATTAAATCTATTTATAAATAATTATTTGGACTTTAAATAATGACTGGGGCCCACTACAGCCCGTTGATGTATCGACATGTCTCATAATAAAAATCAGTTGGTGATAAAACTTTCAAGTTTGTTTCAAAAAATAAGACGGGTTTCTACATGCATACTTAAACCATTTCGATGGTATAGTGGTATCATGTGCTAGATACATGATGTCCAATTAATAATCATGTATCTTTGTGCATTTTCAGTTGTTACTATCCATGAGGTTTTCACTATGACAAAATCTATGGATGCAGTTTTATTCAGTTTATTTATGGCGTGTGTTTTCATTTATTCACCATGCCATATTGAATATACCAAATTGTTTATGATTCAATTATTGTTGATTCATAATTCCACTATTTTTAACCCTTACTTAGCATTTGATCTCTCCCTTTCATTTTTTTACCTTAAATAGGTTATGAAGAGGAGACCATTTATTGAGTTATTGTGGATGCAGTTTTTTAGTTTTTGTTATGTAATGTATTTTGTTACCTTTCCCAATATAATATGAGTTACATATATGTATATAGTTTCTTCAAGACTACTAAAATGATCATTACTTTGAGATTTCAATCCTTTTAATTATTCCAATGTAATAAGTAATGCATTGTCTTCAGGCTTCTGGGGTCAGGGCATTAGATATATATATATTTTATAAAGTATTTAATACTATTAATACATAACAATTTAATGGATATGTTATAATGGTTATATATATGATGGATCATCTAATATCAGTGTTCTGTTTTTAATACTCTATCAAACATAATTTTCTTATTTTAAAATCTCAGGGTGTTACATCCTCCCCCGCTTTGATAAATTGCATCCTTTCAATTTAAAGGTTATCTTGGTAATCAAAGGCTGGTCATTTGAAAATGAATTTGTTATAAACCCATATCTTAAAAAGGGTTAATAAAACATCCACTTAAAAAAGTGAAAGGAAAGTACAAGAGTCATCTATAATAACACATAATAGGTTTCCAAATAGGATAAAATAGGCGGGAAGTTAATATTTGGACATGGAAGAAAAACTTAAAGCCCAAATAAGGATATAGCGTGACATAGATCATTGATCACTATAAAGTGAATAGTTATGAGAAAGTTAAAAATCACAACACCATATACCAAAGAGGTGTAAAAAAGGTCATTAGTATCATCAGAGATGATGATAATTGGATAAAATTTTGTTCCAAGATCCTTTTACTAGAGATAAGGAATCTTCTATGGAGGTATACTTACTTAATGAGTATAATTTCATCCTCTAATAAATTTTCACCAGAATATCATCCTTTTCTACAAATGATGTGTATTGAGGATGAGTTTTTAATGCCTAAATCACTAAAATCAACTTTTAAAGGATCATATAACCATAAAAGTGATAAATATCTCTTCCACATATCTTTTAAAAATAACAAAATTCAAAATAATTAGCACATGGTAATATAATTACAAAAATTAGTAAACCTTCATATGAAACATTAATATTCAAAATTAAATAGTAATACCCAAATTTCAATCTAAATCATTCCTAAATCACCTAAAAATAAAAGGTTTCTTTAACCTTAAATGTTATCTCATACCTTTAATATTTCAAGCCCATAAATATTGTGATTTTTTTGAAATAAACTTAATCACTTAGTCACTAAATTACTTTTCATTCTCATGTTTATCTATATGAAAAAATGTGTTCCCATAATTACCATAGTATCCAAGATCATTTAAACCCTAAAAATTATCAATACCTTAAATCTTATTTCCAAAAAATGAAAATTCATACTTCTCATTAATCCAAATATTTACATATACTTCAACCTAATAAAAATTCTCCTAAAATTTCAATAAACAATTTAAAACTTCATTACATAAAACCTCAAAGGGGTCTCTAAGACTTTGAACTTATGATCATCCTTAATATTATTAAACTATGATGGAATTTACAACTCCTAAAATAACCTCACATGATAACATTGAAATATCCAAAGTTATCTAAACCTTTTCTCTAAAACTAACTATAACAACCAATAACCCACACTCTCAGATTCAGCGATGAAATCATAAAAATTACATTTATATATTTGAAGCTGATGGAAGTGACCCTATTTTTTTCATCCAAAACATACAATATCAAAAGAAAATATTGGATCAATTAAATTATCCAGGACCTTTTAGGTTTAATTTTTTAGATAATTAGAAAATAATTAAACCTAAAAAACCCATGTTTTTAAATGACCAATTCTCCCACTTAATCTAGCTTTCCATATTTCACATTAAGTCATCATTATCATCCATATAAAATCCCTTCAATACATAATTCATTCAACCTCATAATTTATAACCTGGGGAAAAGAAAACATAACTAGGGTGAGATAAAATGTTTAGTAAGGTTAAACATAATCATTATCAATTGAATGTCATCAATAAGCATAATAAGTGCATAAGGTTATGAAAAAATAATAAAAGTGCCTAAGAGAATCATAAAATTACTCATACCCATCAATACCAGACCATCAAATATGAAATCATGGAAAAGAAAAGAGTCATCAGAATCAACAATCACGCACCATGTGATAGAAATATTGATCATATAAACATTATAAACCCATAATAATCATAAAAAAATATTTTGGTATCATGGAACATTTTCCTTTATAACCAGTGTTAAACCTGTGTTAGAAATAACTAGATATCAGTTAAATCAATAGGAGAAACCCTTATGTAACTCCCTTTATATCTCCTCTAAAGAAAATGTACATTATCCACTACATTGAATCACTATACGAGATCACTCATAATTTAATCAATAATGGTCTCCTAGTACTATCCGGGATGCCCCATTATATATGCTATAATGGGCTCACCTGATGCTATCTAGGTTTCCCCTTGTATAAGCCGTAATGGGATCACCCGACGCTATTTGGGATACCCCATCATATAAGTAATTTCTGAGAACCAAAAAATGAATAAAGTACAAAGAGATTTCTTATCACTATAAAACTCATAAAAACAATCATTATTAATTTAATAACTTGGTTAACCAGTGGAAAGGAAATGAGTTTCATGAAAAACTATTTGAAACATGATTAACCTGTGGAAAAGATACTGGTTCTATAACAATCTCTTTGAAATAATATTAATTCATCTAGAGAAATAATGAGGATGGTATCATTAAAAAATATCCCCATTGGAGAATAATTAACAAAAAAGTTTGTTAACATTGATAAATGTAAATACTATTACAATATAATTAAAAATATTCTTGAGGAAAATATCCTTTTTTATTTTGAAAATCAATTTTTAACACATAAAACATTTTTAAAATTATTTTCTTTATAAACCACATTTAGAAGCTAAAAATTTATAGACTATTTATAGAAAATTTTCTTTAAAAATAAAATCTTTCAAACTTATATAAGAAGCTTTATGGAAATAATGGTAATGTCGGTGGGTAATTCCATACATGTTGTAAAGAACATTCCTTTTTCATAGTAAAAAGGTTAGAAAAATTCCTTGTTTGAAAAGAGATAAGAATATTCATCTGAAGAAAAAAAATTGGGTAAAAATTTATTTAATAAATAATTCTGAAAAGGTTAAAAACATTTTTGAAAACATTTTTATAAAAAATGGTTTTAGAAGAAAACAGATTTTCGACTGAAGAGAAAAACAAAGATTTATTTTATTAAAAACACTTTCTCAAAAATTTTAAGAAAAAAATGGTACAATTAATTAAAATTAACATGAATAACCATATTATAAGATAATTCACCAGAATTATTAGATTTCAACTTCAGATACATAATCATATAGAATCTCGATAAGTGATGAGATTATAACAAAAGGCTCTTACTAGTTTTGTAACTTTGAATCATAATACACATGAAAAAAATAAAATTATATTAAACATATAATATAATGAAAATAATTATATTCATGATATATCATGTCAAATTATCAGTATACACACCATATATAATAATATAGGTGTATAAAATAACATACGTCTCAAAGAAGGCAAATTGAGAAAAAAATATTTTACCGCTTTGGTAACTTTGAAACCATAAACCCAATAAAATAGAGATACTAAAATGGATATGTAAATACCCATAAATTTTAAGTATAATAATCATAAAATAAATTCATGGAAATCATATATACCTCACAATAAAAATTAGTAGTGAATGTAGCATAAATCTAATAGAAATAAAAGTGAGACGAGAAAACCTTTACCTCAAGTTCGATTGGTCATGCTTGTTCTTTATATTCCTAAAAAATAATATTATGTTAATTATATAGGTTCTTAATAACCATTTTGAAGTCTAATTTTTTACTTTTATTTTTCTTATTAACATGTTTTATACAACTATTTAATCTATTAAGTTTACATCGAATTCTTTGACCATATTCGGCTTGTGTGTCAAAAACAACTTAGGTGGGTTGACTATGGTCAAATTATTCACTATTTAAACATATCAAGAATAATAATCATGAAATAATTATCATATTTATATATATATATATTATAATTTTTAATCCCATTATGAAATATGGTTATGAAAAATGAACTAACATTATGGTTATAGGGACGGTAGACCATACATACGCATGAGTAACATTTCCATTTTTCAATGATCATTATAAAAAGAAGATAAGTAATATTTTGTCTTTAAATAATAATAAAAATATCATAAATACCATATTATTTTACTATATATACTTATATATATAATTCTTGTGATGTGGTGTTGAAAAAAATAATTACATTGCTTCAAGGAGGTGGTAGTCCACACATCAACGAATGACGATATCATTTTTTCCAGTGAGTGACAAGGTAAAAAGAAAATGATATAAGATATTTCCAGAATTATTAAAATTTCATTAATATCATAAATATTTCAGTTATGTCACATATATTTATTATATTTACCCTTATTACCTTACATGTAATGCATTAGTGTAAAAAGAACCACGTCGCTTTGCGAGGCAGTGGTCCACTGTACACACGAGAAACATTATTGTATCCCTTATGGAATGTATATTAAAAGTATATATATAAATATATATGATATAATGAATCCATAGGTATAATTATGTTATAAATATAATATATAAACTTTATATCTATATTCATACCAAACCTTTAGAGGTGGTAATGAAAAAATGAACGTCATCATTTTGCAAGGCGGTAGTCTGTCGTACAGACGAATGATAATTTCATAACCCATTTTATGAAAGAGTGTGTGGTTGTAGGATGTACCCTTAAAATAAAAAAATATCAGTATATGGAATATACTGAGGTTATTATATCAATATTGTATAATAATAATTTAAGGGTGTAAATAAAGAAATAAAATAAAAATGCTCATTGAAGAACATTACATCTTCTTTGGGTATCTTCCTTTGGTTTGCACTAAACCCTTCCTAGGTTGGATTTTTGACCAAATTAATTCTACTAATATGATGGTAGGGAATTTTGGGAGTGCTTTTGGTAGGTTTTTAATGAATAAAATGGATGTATAGGTGTAAATAAAAGAGGGGAGTGAGTTCCCTTTTATAGTTGAAGATGAGTGACATTCTTATAAATACAAAAAAATATTCACTATTGGGAGGTCAACCATATCGCATGTGGCTCAAAAATTGATAATTAAATGTTTGGGGGATTATAAAATTGTGGAAAAATTACACAAAAAAAACATGTTTTAAACATTTGTTTCCTTAATTTCTAAGTTTCTATATTTTTACCGTTTTGAGTTTTCACTACAAAAACTAATTTTCTCACCCAGGCGATTAATCCATTAAGGATAAATTAAATTGAGAATTATTAGAAAATTTAGACCACTTATTATAAATATGATATCTAATTTATAAAATAAAAATACTATGTGTGTTGGAAATTAATTTTAACAAAATCGCATGTAACGCACAAAAACACCGCTTTAACCTTAAGTGTGCTAATCAAGTTTTTTTCTATTTAAAGATCAATATATTCATTATAAAAGAAACATTTATCCATTAATGGATATTTTTTTATATTTATTATCATTTAAAAATAATTTTTAAGAATATATTATTTTTAGTACTTTTAAATCATTTAATAAAATATAATTTATCTTAAAATAACATTAATGTCAATTTTGAAATTAATAATTTAAATTAAAATTTAAAAATATTAGAAAAATTATGTAATTAGAATATATTTTGTGAAAAAAATGTAAAATGATATATTCATCTACAAAATTAATGTAACACAATAATTCAATAAATTTACTTCCCTTTTAATATTTTTAGTACCATTTATTTTAGCTAATTATTAATTAAATAATTACAAGGTTGGCGTTTCTTAAGAATTTAACGTAATTATTTCATATCTAAAAATTAAAATAAATAATCATGAAAAAATACTCATTTATATTTCAAAATAATACTTATAACTGAGAATATGTTGTTTTTCCCTATCCTAAAACTTTATAGATATTAAAATTAATAAATAAATATATATTTTCTTTTTCTTTACTTAACTTATTACATGGGTCATATTCAAAGGAAAGTAGAAATTAATTGACATATTTTGGAGAATTTTATGTCCAAGTTATAAATAAATTCATTCCATAAAATTAATATAATATTTTAGGTTATTTTCATTATCATCATTCTGGTTTAACCGAGAGTAATCCCATTTTTACCTTAACTCTGGTAATTAATTTTTACTTCATTCACTATTTATTTAGGTCAAAAAATAAGTTGAACATATTATAAATTATAAATTATTTGGTTTAAAAATATGAAATACATTTTTCAAATTCAATTCATAGAAGTAGAAAAATTAAATTTAAAAATAACCCCGCAAACACGATGAGAAAATAGGTTTTTAAGGTAAAAATGTTCAAACGTTTGAAATGTTTTTATATCCAAATTCAATATAAAATTGATCCCAATGATATAAATTGTATTAATAGATTTTATAATTCAAAAAATAATACTTTAAAACCAATATAAAATTCAATTTAACTTTATATATAAATTAAATGAAGGGACAATTTTTCAATTAGAATTCAGTAGTTTTAACTATTCATAAAAAATTTAAACTTTTTCAAAAAATTATCAAAAATTTACCCAAAATAAATTTTGATATTATGATTTAAAAAATGAAGTTAATTTTATCAAATTAATTTTCTAAAATTTTCAAAAATTGATTATAATATTCTTTTCATGAAAAGTAATAAAAAAATAATTTTTTAAGAAAAAATATTTTTGAAGAATGAAATAAATTTACTAAATTTGATTAATTATTTACTAAAAATTTATCAATAATTTATGTATAGTAGGAAAAACACACAAATATATATCATAAAGTAGTTACTACTATTCATACTTACCAATTTTACAACTGGGTTATAACTAGTATATATATCATGGGTTGTTTAAGCTCGGTGTTGTGTGTGAAATACTCTATAAAACAAAATTTTATTCTTTTAAAATATTTGAATGTCATAGTTTCAGTTGATCCAGATAAAGTTTGATCATTCATGTATTGGGAGTATTCTGAGAATGTGTTTGAGATCCAAAATTTTCTTGGCTTGGCTGGGTATTATGGATGTTTCATTCATGACTTATACAAGATAGATTATCCCTTGATGATTTTGACCAAGAAAAGAGTAAAGTTTGAGTGGGATGTGAAGTTCCATTGTGATTTTGAGCAGCTGCAGAACCATATGAAATCCATACATATCTTGATTATCCTTGAGCACATGATATATTATGTAGTGTTTTGTGATTATTCTTGTGTGGGTTTGGGGTGTGTACTGATGAAGGATGACCATATGGCGACATATGGATCACAATAGATATGCCCAAATGAGCAGAATAATCCCACTCATGACCTGGAATTGGCATCCATGATGCATGCGCTAAAAACGTGATGAAATGACCTCTTTGAGGAATGTTTTATGGAGAATTTCGATAATAAGTCCTGAAATTACATTTTCACCCAGAGGGACCTAAACCTCAGACAGAGACGTTGGGTGGAGTATCCTCAAAATTTATATTTTGATCTTTTGTATACACCTAGTAAGGATAATGTTCTTTCTGATGCGTTAAGAAGGATGATTCCAATGTAGGATGTTTGGAAATCAATGGATGAGTGGGCATGATAAGTTTTTTTCTAATATGAGGCTATAGGTGTAGGAGGATGGAGAGTATGTGTCCTTTTATAGTGTATAGGTTTCACCCCTATCATTGATCAGGTAAGTAGTGACAAGGTATCTAACCTTGATTAATATAATATTAACAATGTTTTAAATGGAAAGAATACCTCGGGTGATTGATATCAGCCTCCCGATGGTTCTCACCTCTTTGGAAAGTGGATGGTAGTTTCTTTATGCCCGAGGTAGAAGGTGATGTATGTGGTAAATCATTCCGGTAGGCCCATTCACCCTAGGGTGACCAATATGTTCTATAACTTGAGAGGTTGGTATTTGTGGACCAGTATGAGACGTGCAGTGGTGAAATTTTTAACCAGATCCTTGAACTTCCAGAGGATCAAATCCAACCATCTAAGACCAGCCATGCTGTTGTAGCCACTTCCCATGCCAGTGTGGAAGTGGGATAAGATCATTATGGATTTCTTGATCGGTATAGCTCATATTTTGAGTGGGAAAGATTATATATGAGTGATTTTCAATCTTATGATGAAATCAACACACTTTCTTCCCATTATATAGTTGAAGAAGTTAGAGGACTTTAGATACCTATATGTTCACGAAGTTGTTAGAATTAACGAAGTTACCTCAATGATAGTTTCTGATCAGGTTTCCTAATTAACTTATCTATTATAGAAGCTAATCTAGGAGTATTTGAAAACCCACTTAATGTTGATCACTGTGTACCACCTATAGAAAAATTTCTATTACGAGTAGACCATATAGACTCTCAAGGATATGTTATAAGGGTATAAGATTTATTTTGGGGGTTCATGGAAAAGTCACCTCCCATTGGAAGAGATTTAGTATAATAATAGTTATTAGTATTTGATTTGGATTATGCCATTTGAGGTGTTGTATGGGCGGTCGTTCCAATCGCCATTATGTTGGGATGATGTGGGTGAGAGATCCCTAGTGTGACTATATCTAGTCTAGGAGACGACCATGATAATGCGGCTAATTCAGAAAAGGTTAGTGATAACTTAAAGTCACTAGAAGTCATATGTTGACTTTTTTCATCCTCTATTGAAGTTTCAAGTTGGTGATTAGGTGTTTCTTCATGTATCTATTTAGATGTGTCATCATCACTTGGGAAATTAGGGAAATTTATCTTCGCACTATGTTGGGTCATTTCATATTGTGGAGATTATGGGAAAGGTAGCATATCAGTTGGATTTTCCTCCATAGCTGAACTTGATCCATGATTTATTTTATGTATCCCAACTTAAGAGATTCCATCCGGATTCATTTCATGTGTTATAATGGGAAACATTGGAGTTGGAGCCTAATTCCACTATTATGGAGGAGCCTATTTATGTGTTGGATCATCAGAATAAGGTGCTCTATGGTAAATAGATCTTGTTGGTCTGTGTGCTCAGGAATAAATTTAATGATAACTATGAGACATAGGAGTGGTAAGGTTGGGTGATGGAGTGGTGGCACCACTTTTCTTCTTCTAAGGATGCCTAAGGAATTTCTGGGGGTAGAAAGTGGAATGGTGGAGTGTTTTTTTACACCTATTGGTCACTAGTATGTCTACTTTTTAGTTTTATTTATCTTTGAGTGTATTATTGGATTTATCAGGTTCTAAGGGTCAAAAGCGGGAGTATTAGGGGAATATAGACTGTACATATAGTTAGTTCATAGTTTTTTTACCATCTGGATTACCATGTGAGGGTGATATAGGTTGGGATAGTTCTCTTTGAACATTTTTACCATAGTTTTCTAAACTATGAAAAGGCCAACGGGAAACTGTGGGCCCCATTTTTGGGGAGACAGTTGATCCCACACAGTTGGCGTATATTTTTCCAAACTATGTAACTATGTCCAAGTCACATAAAAATTATTTTTTACCTTTTATCCCTTAACAGGTTTATAACACTTTGGCCTTATTTTCTTCTTCCAATTGTGCACAATCATCTTCCCTTGGCATTAGAGCTTCTTCCCTTCCATTTTGGTGGTTTCTTCTTAGAATCTTGGTGTTTTGTCTTGAGGTAAGTCAATTTCATCATGGTTTCTTATTCCTCCCCCCTCTTCTTATTTGTTCCTCCTCATTCATGGAGATATGTAACCCTAGGAGGGGAGTTGTCTGAATATTGGGTTTGTAATGGGGGGATTTAGTTTTTTTCTTATGTATTAGGTGTGTGGGGCCTTCTTATACTTATTATGGGTGGTTTTCATAGAAGGAGATGAGTTTTGTAATAATTCTGAGGTAGATGTATCTATTTACGGGCGTTTTCTATAGATTACCTATAAATTAGGAATATCCTTTGTGTTTTGTTTGTTTAATTTCCAAATAATTTGTTTATGGTTGATGTTTATGTTAGTTCCTGGAACAATAGAAGCATCGGATGAGGCGTGCCCAAATCAGATTTTTTTCATGATAGATGATTAATCTGATATTTACACAATGATAATGCCATGATCAATGGAATTGAATAAAAGAATATAGAAAATAGATAAACATTGGAACCAAAGTTCATGATCATCACATATTATTTATAATTAATTTAAGCAATCAAAGAATTACCTTTTGAGAAATTATTTCTTCATTAATAGACCTGAAAATGTATCTACACTGTACTATCATTGTGTAGTAGGAATCAAGAATATATTCCCTCTAGTGGTGATCTATATGAGTTCCACAAACCTCCAATTTCACTATAGTAATCTATGGGTTCTAGCATGATATATCCTACCATTTACGTCATTTTCCTTTGATTTTACTAAGATACACTTTAAAAAAGGGCTCTCTTTGATCTATCTAGACTTAAGAGTGGTGGTGGATGAGGATCTCTCTCTACTCTTAATATTATTATTAGATAGGGTGATCTCTAGGTCTTTTAGGGGATTCTCTCTAGATCTTGTTATGCTGAACAAAAAATGAATCCACTCTCTTATGAAAATAATATAATAGAGTTTATATATTATTGGAGTTAAAAAATAATAATTAAACATATTACCCTTATTATTTATATAATATTTTTATAACCCCATGTCTATAACAATAACAATAATATTATTATTATTTTTACACATTCGCTAAACTCGAAAATTAAATTAATATTATTTATTTAAATAATATTCAATATATATTATTTCTCACCAGACCATTAAACTTAGTCTGTAATTCCTCCATAGTATTTTTTGAGTCTTGAATAATTACTATTTATTTAATAAATAAATACCACTAAATTATTCTCTAATAAATAAATAAATATTATATTCAACAAATAACAATTAAATATTTATTAAATATTCTACTCACATAATATTATCTCGAATAACTAGTCATAGAATATATGTTATTAATAAAACACGAATAACTATGAAACCACATATAGAAATATTATTTATTCAACTTGTTAAATAATAAATAATAATATATTATTTAAATGAGATTCTGGATAAACTTAATATGTGACCCTCTAGGCCTTTTTTTCTACAGAATTAGATGAATTATCATAAAGTCCAAGGCTAGAATCTAGAAATATGCCAAAGCACCCATAGAGAAAGAAGTTAATGTTGAAACACAATAATACCTCATACAAATGCTTACTGTGTAATATAATCCATTTCTTATGATATCTCTAATCAAGTAGGTTGTATGCGGGTGTCATCAACTTATGTGCTCGATGCCTCATTCTTTGACATTACAGAAATTGAACTTTCCCCTAGAATACCATAGCCACGGATTTATTTAGGCTATATAATTTCCATTAAAGGGCCTAAGATATCAACTTCCATTAAAGAACAAAAGGGGAAAATCCTTTCTTTCATTATTCATTAATGAAATATTTATTACGGTGCACCCAATGCATCCTAACTCACAACGAACATATGTCTTTATAGTTTTCATCAATACATAAAATTACATGACTAATAATACTCATTAATAACAATCTTAAAGTCTAAGGATCAATATATATGTCTGTAGATAGAAGAATACAATGAAACATATAATTATGAATTTCCTACTAGCGGGTCTCGTTGTCATAATATCCTACATTGAATATTACTAAGGGAGAAAACTATGATAAGGTGCCTCAAATTCCTATGATTCTCCACCCCTGATAGCTTGAATCATTTATATCCATCAAATGATTTCATCTGGAAATAAAAAATATATTTAATAATACCATTGTGGTACTTTTGGGTTCTCATCATAGAGGGGAACTTCTCTGTCCTTTTAGTGAGTTATCTACTCTTAGGACATTATCATATACTATGTTACATAGAATAACAATCATGGTGCGATAAGAAGTTTATTGATATTAAAATAAATAAATATAGGTTATCATAAAGTATATAGAAGTTTTTTCCAGGGAACCAACTTTAATATACTCCCACCTACACTAGAACAAATTGCTAACAACTTTTAGTCCACTAGATCTCACATAATACTCATACTTCTTCTGTGATAGGTCTTTTTTAAGGGGTCCATTAAATTTTCTTTCGTGGGAAATCTAATTACTGCAACTTAACTCATATAATAAAATACCTCAAGAGGTGATACTTTCAGAGTATGTATTTTGAATGCTGGTGGTACCTTGGATCCATTTTAAGAGTCGTCGATATAGTATTATCACAATATAAAGTGATAGAGTCTTTAATTATAGGTACCACATCAAGATCCTAGACAATGTTTTATATCCAAAAAAATTCCTTGGATACATCAAAAGATTCTATATACTTGTACTTAATTTTAGAATTAGTGATAATTGGCTACTTTAAACTCTTTCAGCTAACAATTCCTCTGCTGAGACAAAAAAACATATCCTAAATGTGACTTTAGATCATTTTGATTTTTTGAAGACTATCATTAGTATAAACCATGATGACTAACTCCTAATCTCCTCTATACACCAAGAACACATCCTTAGTTCTTCTCAGATACTTAAGTATTTCCTTAATAGTATACCATTTCTGTTATCCTAGATCAACTTGACATCTGCCTACCATTCTCAATGTATAGGTAACACCAAGTGTAGTACATAACCTGACATTCATGATTGATACTATCATATAAGAATATGGTATCTTACTCATTCTATCTTTCTCCTATTGTGTTCGAGGACACATTTTCTTAGAAACATGTATACCACATGACATTGGAACTGATCCCCACTTGGATTGTTCTATACTAAATCTCTATAGTATCTGGTCAATTTATGTACTTTGAATTATTCCAAACAATCTCTTGGATATATCATGAATAATATTAATCCCAAGAATACATGATTATTCACATAATTACTTTATAGAGAAACACTTGTTTAACCGGTCCTTAATAGACCGTAAGAGTGATATGTTGTTTCCAATAAGTAATATATTATAAACATATATTATAAGGATAATGAATAAATTTCCACTAATCCTCTTATAAATACATTCCTCACATTAATTCTTAATGAAACCAAATTATTTTATATCTTCATCAAATATAATTTTCCATGACCAAGATGCTCGATTCAATTCATAAATGGATCTCTACAACTTGGAAATATTTTTAGCACCACCAAGAGTCACAAACCCTTCTGGTTGTGTCATGTAGAAATCTTCCTAAAGGTTCCCATTAAGGAAATATATTTTCAAATATATCCACCAAATTTAATTTTCATGGTAATATACTATATAAATTAGAATTTTGATGGATTTAAATATGAAAACTGGTGAAAAATTTTCATCATTGTCAATTATTTTATGTTGTTTAAAACCATTAGCCACTATCCTTGATTTATAGGTATTTACTTTACCTTCAATGTATAGTTTTCTCTTGAATACCCATTTTCACCCTACAAGAATTACATCAATTGGAACATCAAACAAAACTCAAACTTGGTTTTGATACATGGAATACATTTCATAATTCATGGATTCTTTCCATCTCATATCTTCTGATCTCTCTAATGCCTCTTTGTAGGAGAGAGGTTCACCATTTTCAGCTAATAATGAGTCACCATATTTGATGACTAGGAAACCATATATATATGGTTCTCTTACCATTTTTATATGAATCAATTTTCTTTTAGGAACTAAATCTTCCATGGGGACCTAGGGAATCTGTTCCTATAGAAACTTTTGTGTATCTTGACCATTAACTTCATCAAAGTCAATATTTCTACCACTATCCTTTTTGAGTATGTTCTCCCTCTAATTTTTTTTGGATTTTCTAGAGGTAATAAATTTCTTTTCTGAGGGATTGTATATGTATTATCCTTTTTTCCCTTAAGATAATCTATGAAGATACACTTTAGGCCTTGAGGTATAAGTTTTTTCACTGAGAAGACCTTAAAAAATTTCTTGAAACCCCAAACATGTGTATTTGAAAAAATAAGTTTCTTTCAACTCCATAAATCAAAGGGAATTTGGTTTACCTCTTTAGTTGGTAGTTAGTTTAGTGTATATACTACAATTTGTAATGTATATTCCCAAAATGATAACACCATGTCTAAGAAGTTACAATTCCTCCTTTCACTAACATCATTCTACTATGGGGTGTAAGATGGATTGAGTTGAGATAGAATCCAAAAATCCAACAGAATGTCGATAAAATCTTAGTTAAAATATTCACCACCTCAATCTGATCAAAGATTATTTATCTCCATTCCAATTTGATTCTCTACTTCATTCATGAATTCTCTAAAATTCTCAAAGAATGTAGAATTATACCTCATTAAGTAGACATATCCATATCTACTTAATTAATCAGTAAACGTTATGAAGAATTCCCACCTATAGCTTCTACAAGTAATGGTATAAAAACATTAGTTTTTAACAATCCTAAAATCTTTGTTGACCTTTCACCTTTTCCTCCGAATGGTGGTTTAGTCATTTTTCTTTATAAACAAGAATGAAACCTTTCAAGTAGTTTCAACTAAAAAGAGTCTAAATAACCATCTTGAAAGAACTTTGATAAAAAATTCTTATTGACATGATCAAGACAGTGATGCTTTAGTTGGGTGTTATATGAGTCATGTGAATATGATTTGTTATCAATTTCCAATACTTGTTTTTTTTATAATTTAATACATAAATACCATTATTTAAACATTATATACTATAACATATGCTGTATTTATAAAATAAACAACTTTTATTAAAAAATTTGAAAATAAAACCATATGTATCTAGGAATGATAAAAAAATTATATTCGTGGAAACAATTGGTACATATTAACATTTTATTAAAACCAATATCATTCTAGTTGGAAATTAATAGTGGTACTCACCAATGGTTAGAACAGTCATCCTTGCAATATTAAAAGTTCAAAAATCCACCTCTCCTATAACAATCTTTAGAAATCTACTTTTTTCCTATATTTAGATACATATGTTAGCACCACAAGCTCAAATGTGTAGATATTGAATGATTACTTTTGATAATGAATACAAATTTAGCTTCCAATTATTTCTGGGTGGAGTTCTTATCCCAATGGCCTTGTTTTCCACATGAAAAACATACTACTTCCTTTTACTTTCCTTAACTCTGGATCTTCCTCTTCATGGAAGGACGGTGCTTGGGAGATTTAGGTTTTTTATGAGTCTTTTCCCCCTTCACCTTGTTCTTATTTTTCTTATTCACTATAAAGACTATGGGTTTTTTACATCCCATATCCTTATCCATTTAGATAATCAGAGTAAGAAGTTACAAAAGAATCTTCTTATTATTACTCATGTTATAATAAAAAATAAAATTGGATAAGGACTTGGGTAGTGAGGAAAGTATTAGATATGTGCGCAACTCATTAGGTAATTTAATCCCTAAGATGTCTAAGAGTTAAATATAGCCAATAATATTGAATTTATGAGGCCCATATGACACAGAATCTCTAATATTAATGGTAAATAGAGCATTAAAGATCTCATATCTCTTTTTTTCCCTTCTCTTGATAGAGATCCCGAAGGTGTGACATCATTATATACACATCCAGGTTATCATATCGCTTTAAAAGATCATTGTTCATGGATAATAGCATGAAACAATGAACATCTATGGAATCATTAAAATTTTTATCATACAGAGGTAAATTTTCTTTACTATCCTCTTTACTAGGTGTATCAGGAATAGGTTCTTCCATAACATAAAATTTCATTTCATGGCATAGGATAACGCCTAAGAGCCTTTACCGCTCTTTGAAATTTGTGCTGATGACATGGTTATCCTTCTCATTTATAGAATTTGTTTATATATTTGAATTCTTTTTTATTTCTACTTATACAAATAATATTAGTAGAGTTTTAGTACTTTATATGATAACATTTATAAAAATAAATAATTATTATATATATTAATCTCCCACTATATTATTGAAACCCAATAACCCTCACCATTGGATTAATAATATCATATTTCTTATAAATTCTACTATAAAGGATCCATATTCTCCTTCTCATCACTCCAAATTTATACGTTTGATCAATTTGAAGGGTTTTAGGTAGGCATTATAAATGAAGAATACATTAACTCAAAGTTCTTGATCTGTTGAGTGAACTCTCCAATCCAAAAAACCTTAAATTGTATTTCCTCAACCTTTTCCTCTTAGTTACACCAAGTCCTACTTAAGAATTCAACCCTTGATGTGAAATAATATAATTCAACCCAAAAATCTAAGTTAGAATTCCCCAATAATTGAAAGCACCCCAAATTTGGCTGGTCAAGAACTTTGAACAATGGTTCAATTTTAACTGAAGTAGTGGAAGGCTATACTAAAATAATATATACAATTAATGGATTTTATCTTTATGTGTAAAATATAAATTATTATCTCTATTACATGTTTGTTAATATTAAGTGTATTTACTTGAGTGATTAACCTTGTATTAGATAAATTTTACATGTAATTCAATTTATTTTAAATCTATCTTGCACGATTGTTAATTCATTAATTCATGAGATCAAAACAAAACATCCATAATGAAATAACCATGAGACTTGACAGAAATAAAATAATAAAGTGGTATGATCATTATATTTTACTAATTGTTATTTTATCTAGTAGATGATAAAATAACTATTGACCTATAAGAAAACCACCTTGAACCATATATGGTTCATGTTATAGTTTTCCACCTGTCCACCTATGTATCTCCCATTTATTAGTTTCGCCTTAGCTCTAAACTTGAACTGCCTCCACTAGCTTGGGATCTCCATCTATTACATATGATTTTACTCACATGCAGGTGAGGGTAACCAAATAATTAGTTAGGGGGTTTACATAAATGAAACCATGGGAATACACACCCTTATAAAATGATAGGATATATTATATTTAGGTCAAAAATTTAATTTAATCATAAATTAAAAGAAGCTAATAACATACAATGGTCCAGTATAGGATCATGATCATCCACATGCATGAAAAAATTGTGCATGTAATAAAATTAACATTAAATTCTAATCATTCTTATTTAAAATAAATCTTGACTAAAACATTTAGTTATCATATTTAATTAATCAATTATTTTATCTTAATTCTCATCTGAATGTTCTTGATATTCTCATCCATCAAAATTTTAAACAAATTAAATAAATTAATTTAAAACTAACTCTATAAAAAAATATACCTTGGAGGAAACATGTTTAGTACCTGTCCAAACTACCCAATGTGTATTATACTCATATACTATTTACTCTTTCAACAGACACTACAGAGGAAATAATCTCTAATAGGGGTGGTGACGGGTATGATTTATATGAAATGTAGTTGTTTTTCTGATTTGTTGCAACTACTTAATGCTTTTTATTTTATTAATAAATGGTCAAAGGCTTGCCTCTGACTGAGCATTTCTTGTATTTACTCTTTTAACATGTGACATACATGAATTATCACATAATTTCACAGTGTGTACTATCAACTTAATGAATACATGAAACAGATGGTATTTTCATAGCATGTTAATATTCAATGTGCATAAAGTGATAACTGAAATATAACTTATACACAATATAAAAATCTAAAAATTAAATAGAAATGAATTAGAAATTTATATAGATAAACCCATCACATGGAATGTACTATCAACTTAAAAACCCCACAAAACACATGTTGATAATTTTTAAATAACAAAATAAATTAATTTTCAATTATTCATAATTTGGTAAAAGTACACGATGTGTACATTGAAGCTACATGACATGTATTATTATCACTATTTATTCATAGAACACACCAAGGGACTCAATATACAACTGTTTTATGGAAAATGTTGGAGTAGATGGCATGTTCATGAGGTAAATGGCATGCGTTCTCTGAGTTACATAATTATAATTCATATAGGCCATTTAAGAGGATAAACGATCTATCTATGACTAAAGTAATAAATGCTGTGTACTAATGTTAAATGAAATGTACTTTGGATGACTGTGTTCCAGGATGGATTTTTCAACATATGGTGTATAATTAAATTCACTGTGTGTAATAAATACACACAGCTTGAATTAATTCTGAAATAATTCAAGGTGCATTAAACAATAGTACATGGCGTGTACCTCCAGGTTACATGGTGTGTACTCTTGTTTTATCTGTAAAAACTACTCGGTACTTTCAGATGAGATATTTGAATTTATTTCCTTCATAAAAATAATTAATTTGGTTATATTTATTGGAAAATAAGAGAAAGAAATATTATCACATAATTTAAATTAAAGAAAAATTAATCTATAATTAAAAACTAATGACAAATTCATAAATCAATAAATTATATTTAAATAATTATAAATAATTATGTGACCACTCTGATACCACTTATAGGTTCCAAGTGCAGTGGAAGCATCATACATGGCATATCCAACTCAACTTTTTTTCATGATCGATGATTAATTTGAGATTTACATGATGATAACCACTGCGATCAATGAAATTGAATCTAAGAATATAGAAAATAGATAAATTTAGGAACCACAGTACAGGATCATCACATATTATTTAAAATTAATTTAAATAATTAAAGAATTACCTTGCATGAAATTATTTATTCATTGATGGATCTGGAAACGTATCTATATTGTACCATATTTGTGTTGTAAGAATCAAGAATATATTCCATCTAGTAGTGATCCAAACATGACTAATGAACCTTTGAATGTTTCCCTAGTAATCTATAGGTGCTAACATGATAGATCTCAATACTTTCATCATTCACCTTTGATCTCCCCAAGAACTTCTTCAAGGAGTGTTTCTCTTTCTTCTCTTTAGACTTAAGAGTAGTGGTAGAGGAGTATCACTCTCTATTATTGAGAGAATTATTAGAGAGGGGTTTCTCTAGGTCTTTGACAGGATTATCTTCATATCTCATAATAAAAAATGAATTTACTCTCTTAATAGAATAATATATGTGGGTTTATATATACCTCTAGGGTTAGAAAATAATAATTACACATGTGGCTCTTATTATTACTATAATCAATGAAGAACCCCATGTCTATAATAATAATAATAATAATAATAATAATAATAATAATATTTATTGACATGCGCTAAAATCAAGAATTAAATTAAATGTTATTTTTTCAAATAACATTCAATATATATTATTTCATACCGGACCATTAAACTCAGTCTATCATTACTCTAAAATATTTATCATGGCTTGAATAATAATTATTTATTTAATAAATAAATATCACTACATTGTTTTTTAATCAATAAATAAATATTATATTCACTAAATAACTATCAAATATTTATTAAATATTGTGTTTACATAATATTCTCTCAAATAACTGGTGATAGAATATATACGATCAAGAAAACATGAATAATTATTAAATCATATGTGAGGACTAAATTTATTCAACTTTTTAAATAATAAATAATAATATATTATTTAATTGATATTCTGGATACACTAAATGTGTGACCCTCTAGAACTATTTCTCAGTGGAATGAGGCAAAATAGCCTAAATTTCAAGGTTAAAATTTATAAACACTCCAAGGTACCCAGGGTGAAATAATTTAATGCCGAAATGACATAATACCTCATACATACATTTACTGTGTAATATAATCCATTTACCATGATATCTCTAATCAAGAAGTTTTCATGCTAGTGCCATCAACCTATGTGCTTGATGTCTCTTTCTTTGAATTTACGAAAATCAAAATTGCCTATAGAATACCATGGTAATGGATTTATTTAGGATATATCATTTCTATAAAGGTCTTGAGATATCAAATTACATTAAATAACAAAATAAATAAATACATTCTTGCATTATTCATTAATGAAATATTACTCATGACACACCCAATGTATCCTACCTCACCGCGAACATATGTCATCATAATTTTTATCAATACATCAAAGAACATGACTTTTAATAGTCATTAACAATAATATTAATGTATAAGGATAAATACATACATTTTTAGATAGGAAAATCCAATGACACATATAAATATGTATTTCCTATTGGTGGGTCTCGTTCTCATAATGCCTGACGCTGGATATTACCAAGGGTGTACACCATGATAAGGTGCCTAAAATTAATATGAGTATCCACCCATAATATCCTGTATCATTTTCATCCCTCAAATAATTTCATTCGACTATAGAAAATATATTTAATAATACATTCGTGACACTTCTGGGTTATCATCATAGTGAAGAAATACTATAACCTTTCAGTGTGACAGAAACTCTTAGGACATTATCATATACTATATTATATAGAAGAATAATAATAACGTGATAAAGAGTTTATTGATATTAAAAAAATAAATATATTATTATAACGTACAAATAAGGTGGTTCTAGGAAACTAACTCTAGCAGTTTATCCCATGTTGAACATACTCTATTACTTGTTTTTAAAATTGAGTGTTTAAAGGGGTTTTCCAAATGGATGTGGCTTGTATGAAATGCAAGTGTTTTATAAAGTGATCCAAATAGGTTTTATGATTTTAAAAGGATTTCTAAAGTGGTTTTAGAAATTATTTTACCATGGGAAAGGTGTTTTGATAAAATGGGTATGTTTTTTATGAAATGGATTGTGTATGGATTGTTTGATATAGGAACTTGATTGTGATTATGTTGGAATGGAGTAGCACATGGGTTAATTGAGGTTTGAGGGAGGGTTTTTTTGAGGGACTATGAGAGCCTTGAGAGGGAAGACCATGTGCGATTCCATTTGGTTTGTCTAAGAGATCGTGTGATACATTAGAGGGAAGACCCTGTGAGATTCCATTTTGGTTTCTAATGGACCATGAGAGCCATTGTGTAGAAAGATTATGAGAGCTTCCATGTTGGTTACTGAGAGACCATGAGAGATATTGGAGTTAGGCCTAGGGAAGATCACGAGTGATTCCATTTTCTTAGATGGATGGAATACTTGTTTACTAACCCATGATATGCATGATGATTAGAGAACTAGGTTTACATTACTCATGACAGGTAGGTTTATATGCTTTATGAATTTGATTAGTTTTATTTTGATTTAATGGGATGTATTATTCCCATTTCCACATAAATGGTTATTTGATGTCGATATTATGCTCATTATTATTATTAATTGTTGGATATGTTGAGAATTTTGAGATTTGGACATTGTTTCTTTATTTGAGACATGCTTGATTTTTTTTTTGGAAAACCAGTTTTGTTTATAATGGAAAACCAAAGGGATTTCAAAGGTTTATTTGAAAGTGATATGTTTTCAAAATGGTTTAGTTTTGAAAAGTGTTTTCAAGATATTTTATTTGTTTTCATGGTTAAAAGACTTAAATAAATTCATATTGGTATCCTAATAGGATTTGTTCCTCATTCCCTATATTTATCTTTGTCCATATGTAGACTTAGTTTTATAGGAAACATGTAAAGTAAATAGTACAATGTACCAGGGTAAATATTATTGATTACTAAAGTTTGGGTTTTGTAGTGGAGACTTGGACTCATGGAGTTGGCTCATGTGGAGTCATTTTTGAGGTTTTTTACCCATTGGGTTTTGTGTAGTACTTTCATGGAATTTCTCCATTTATTTTGAGTTTTAGACTTTTGATTATAGATACCAAGCATATGTCCAATTATGGAATGTTTTTTATTGGATGTTTGATGTTTCTTATGATATATTCTTGGTTTTTATTGTGTACTCAAGATTTTATTTTGTGATGTTGACTCTAATGATTTTGGTGTGGTGGTATCATTTTATGGATGGGTTATATTGGTTTACTAGTGGCTAAACCATTCCCAAGAGATAGTTGGTTGTGCCCAGTGCTTATTTCCAGCCTGTGGCGACTGATAATGTTCTTCATACTATGTGGAGGGTCAGATCGGGTGATGGGTTGGATTGAACTAGGTTTTATTGTTACATTCTCCTCTTGATATTGGTGGTTTGGATTGAGGTAAGTCTAAACCCTCTTATTTTCTTCTTCCTTTCCCCCGTCTCATGCCTGTTCTTCCATTTCCATGTAAGTATACAAACCTAAGTGGTGGGGATGGCCAAACATAGAGTTTTAATGGGGGGATTTGATATGTTTTATTATATATTAGGTGTGAGTAATTATCTTACCTTTTCCATGTGGTTTTCATAAAAGGTGATGAGGTTGGAACTGATTTTGTAGTAGGTGTATCTATTTAAGGGTGTTTTCCATGGATTAACATTAAATTCAAATTTGACTATGTGTTTTTCT
This sequence comes from Viscum album, assembly GCA_963277665.1. Lineage (NCBI taxonomy): Eukaryota > Viridiplantae > Streptophyta > Magnoliopsida > Santalales > Viscaceae > Viscum > Viscum album. Next base: position 1,601,251,607 of record OY728141.1, read on the forward strand.
TATAAAATTTACATTGATTAATTTATGATTGATGTTTATACCATGCTTGATGGGTGTTTAAAGAAGGTTTTTCAAATGGGAGTAGCTCGTATGCACTCTAAGTGTTTGTTAAAATGTCTCAAAGAGGTTTTGTGTTTTTAAATGGATTTATAAAATGGTTTTACCTTTGAAATACATTTTATTTAAAATGGTAATGTTTATTTGTAAAATTTTCTTGTGAAATGGTTTTCATATATGGAACTTTTGATTATGTTATCATGGTGTAGCACATGGGTTGACCGAGGTGTGAGTGAGGGGTTATCCGAGTGACCGTGAGAGCTTTCAGGGAGGAAGAATGTGAGGAATTCCATTTTTTCTAAGGGACCATGAGATCCTTTTGGTAAGAAGACCATGAGAGATTCCATTATTTCTAAGGGACCATGGGATCCTTTAGGTAATAAGATCATGAGAGCATCCATTATTTACTGAGAGACTGTAAGACCTCTTGGAGTTAGACCCTAAGAAGACTGTGATAGATTCCACCTTGTTTAGCTGGCTAGCATACTTTGTTTAGACATAATCATGTTATACCCTTATGGTTAGATACCTAGTTGGACTTCCTTATGTTATGTCAGTTTATATGCTTTATTCATTTTATTAGTTCCATGCTTGATATGATGAGACATGTTATGCTCGTTTCCATTTATATGGTTATATAACAATGATCCTTATTCTAACCCTTATTATGCCTTGATGGATATATTGACCATGTTACACTGCTTGGAATTTATTTATTTATTTGAGATATGTTGATAATTGTTTTATAAAACATGTTTTTTTGAAATGGAAAATCAAAGGGATTTCAAAGGATTATTTAAAATTGGAATTTTTAAAAGTTGTTTAGTTTTGAAAAGTGTTTTTAAACTAGATTATTGGTTTTTATGGATAGAAGCCTTAAATAGATTCATGGTGGTATCCTACTGAGCTTTGTGCCTCACACACAATATATTCCTTTTGGGATTATAGAGATTTCATTTTAATGTAAACTGATAAATACAAGGGAACCATATACCTGGGTGGATATTATTGAATATAGTCATCTATAATTATATTATAGGAAACATGGTCTCATAGGGATTAGTTCCTGTGGAGTCATTTTGGAATTTAATATCCATTAGGATTATATGTATAGACCTTGTTTGGGTCTTGTTCCCATTATTTTGATTTTTGGGTTTTGAACTGAGATACCATGTATATATGTCCTGTTATGGAATGTTTTTTATATGATGTATGTTGATGGTTATGGAATCTACTTTCCTTATTTTCATACACTAGACATTGTATTATAAATTGTTGAATATCATGTTATTAGTGTGTCCATTCTATTTTATGGATTTGTAATGCCAGTGTTCCTTGGTAGAAACTATCCCCAAGTTATTTCTGGTTATTCCTGATTCTTGATGCTAGCCTATGGAAATCAGGAATGTTCTTTCGGGTCGTGTAATGGGCTGGCTAGAGTAACAGGTCGGGTTGACCTAGGTTTGGTTTTTACAAAATGGTATCGAAGGTAAATCTTTATTTGAGAGTCTGAGGTATAATAGATCTAGGACCATTAATTCTCAGAAGGTAGGAAAGGGGGAGTGTCTATCCATATCTTTTTCATGTTAAAAATTAGGTTTCCATGGGTGATCTGAGTTTTTTTTTATGTTTTGAGATGAATTATTGGCTGTTTTGATAATATTTTTTGGTGTTTCTCAGTTGGTGTTGAGTCTAGGGGGTGAGATTAGGGCCTTTTTTGAGATTTGGGGTGAAACTAAGAGTTCTGGTGGGGGTTCATGGTTAATAAACATAGTTAGTAGTAATGGTGAACAACCCGTGTGACCTTATCTACAAATCCTAGTGACACCTACACGGTTGACAAATGTTTTTCCTAATTATGAAGCCAACCCTTGCATAGTGGGAAATACTTTAAAATTTTAATTTTTCATATACTTTTTCATTTGGAGTTTCATTTTATGATATTGTTTCTTATTAAGACACATGGTGGGGGTTAATTTTGGTTTGTTTGATGTATTTTGAGATTGAATTGTGCTTTATAATGCTTGTATTCTCTTGTCTTGTAGATGATGCCTCCCAGAAGAACCTAATCAAGGTTTAGAGAGGGTGATGTGGAGAATAACCCACATGAAAACCATCCTATTGATATATTTTTTTAGAGTTAGTGATTCATATTATCCAATCCTTAGGTCAAGTGGGTGGTCAAGAGCTAACATGGATGGTGGACCATGCCCATGAGTTTACGAGGAAGAATCCACCGATGTTACATGGATACAAAAGGAACCAATGATATTGAGAAGTTGTTAGGTTATATCAAGTATATATTTGAGTTATTAAAGACCCTTAAGATCTATAAGGTGAGATTTTATATGTATGTGTTGGTTGTACCAGGTAGAAAGAGGTAGAATAAATATTTCACATAAACAACTTTCAAGGCGAATTTCAATATAGAGTTCTACTTGAAGACATTGTGGGAGGTAAAGACCCACGAGTTATTAAAGTCAGAGGAAATGTATCATTAAGTTATAGAGTATTCTTATCATTTTACTAAGTTCAATCATGTATCTCTATATCTCTTTGTGAATAATTACCTCAAGGCTCAATTTTTTTGAGATGGGATTGAGGCCATAGATCAGGTACATGCTTATTCATCTCTATATACCAACTTATTCAATGGTAGTTGATAAGGTGGATATGGAATATGAATATTTTACTATAAATAATGGTCTCAATCAAGTTATTTTAGGGGGATGTGTCTAGATTTATTCTTCAGGATAAAAGTAGAAGTAGGATGAGTCTCATCGGGGTAGTGGAAAGTGTGTCCAATAGTCACCAAAAATGAATCCCATTGATTCTATAGGGAACAAGCATTTTTTTTCTCTATCAGTGTGAGAAATGTAGACACACTAGGTTTAATTTCCTAGAGACTCTAAGGAGATTCCATTAGTGTGATAATATGGGGAATCTTTATCACTTCTGTTTGTTTTTTTTGTAGGGGAGTAGTGTAGGTTCCATGATCTCAAAGGGTTCTCAAGTGTAGTTTGATGTTAACAGGGTGGAGGGTATCACCCTCAAGGAAATGGATATTATTACTAGGTAAAGAAGGCTTAGTTCAGGCTATGTTATGCAAACCTTCATACAACATAGGTTGTTCTAGAGGATTCATATTCCAGGCTGACCACCATGAGAGGTATGGTATTTGATACTTCTTCTAGGGAATCTATTTTATTTGATAAGGACACATGCAATTATTTCATTTCACTTAAATTGCTTTATATTTTGGGTATATAGGAGAAGTTGATGCTGGTTGTAATAGATTTTCTACCTCATTGGGTAGAAAAAAAGAGAAGGTTTTTAATTTCCTAGAGTTCTTTTTTTTAATTGGTGATGTAAAATTCATTTGGGATATTTTTTTAAAAAAAAGGAAAGGCCCTGGATAATTATTGAAAAAAGAGAAGTCAAGAGAAATACAGAGAAAGGAGTGAAAACAAAAATTACTTAGTTCCCTTTATCATAGTGGCTATGTTTTTTCCTCAGCTTGTCCCCTATGATACGCTCTTTATTCCTCATCTCAATCCAAATATTAGAGCTGATACGTCCTTGACCTCTTCCTCTACCATAGGTTTAATAGATCTCTTTAGCTTGTTGCAGAAGAGTTTCTACATCTTCATCCGAGCTATCCTCTTGTGCCTCTTCCTTCCTCTTCATTTGTTCTTTCTTTTCTCTTTTCTTTTGGCTTCGGGTTCTAGCATGCTTCCATTCATCATCATTGTCCTTCTTCTTCTAATCTTCCTTTCCTGATGTTTCCTGCACACAAATAGATTCTTGCAGAATAGATTAACCTATTTCTTTACTCACCTTCACATCAGTATTTTCCTTCTGTTTTTCTGGGGTTCTAGCCATGATAGATGAATCCATTTTTGAATTCATAATGATATTAGTAACCATTGCAGCCTCCCCATAGAGTGAGTCAGGAGAATCATAGAAAATTTGTATGGGGGATTTCAAAATAGGAGCAGCCATAAGATGAGCACTGGTCTGGACAGTATTCTTGTCTAGACCAGTCAAAACAAGAGACCGATCTACCATTTCTTCAGGGACAGGTTTAACAGCACAAAGAGCATTTTCAGATTCAGCAGAAATTTTGTCAACAACTTTAATAAGAGAAGGACCTGGAAGAGAAGAAACCTGGACAGATTCCTTGACTAGACCAGCCAAAGTAGACTGATCTAGATTCTTCGAATCAGAGGCAACACCGATTGGACATTGGTTGAGAAATGCAGGCTTAGAAGCATGTGAATGCACTTTATCAGAATTGGCATTTTGAAGTTTGTCCATAGTGGCCACATTATCAGATGTTTTTTGAGAGGATTTTTTAGGATTTCTACCCCAGTGATAGGTTGAGTTTAATATCAATCTACTCCCTTATATTAGCCTGAACTCCTTTCTATCTTATCAGGTGGATCTGGTTTAACTAAAAGAGGTAAAGTTTTTGTTGGTGTATCTCAAGGGAAAGGGATTTATTCATCCCAGAATGTCTCCATAGGCTTCGTCAGTACCATTTTAAAATAATGCAGATGAAGTCCACTGACTTTTTATATAATATCGTAAACCTAACTAGGTGACCATGAACAATAAATACCCACTACCCGAAATTGATGATCTCTTTAATCATCTTAGAGAATCCCGGTGGGTTTTAAAGATCGACATGAGATCTAGGTACCACCAGTTGAGGTTCTAGGGAGAGGATGCTATAAAGCATACATTTGAAATATGGTATGGAATTTTTGATTATTTAGTTATTTCATTTGGGCTTAACAATGATCATATAGTCTTTATAGCATTAATGAACAATATCTTCCACCACTTTTTAGACTCATTTGTGTTCATGTTTTTTGGACAGAATTTTGGTTTATCCTAAGATGTAGGAGGAGAATGTTAACCATTTGAAGGCTGTTTTCAGTGTCTTGATGGAGAAATGTCTATATTCCAAAATATCTAAGTGTCATTTTTAGATCTTGGAAGCGAGGTTTCTGGTCCACATGATTTCTGAGGAAGTGGTTCCATTGGATCCAGATAAATATCAAGCAATCAAGACTTGGGATATTATAAAGATTTTTTTTGATATTTTTAGTTTTATGGGATTTTCCGGGTATTATAGATGTTTTATTCAGGATTTCTACTGGCTAGCTTCACCCTTGATGCATTTTAACAGGAAAGGGGTAATGTTTGAGTGGTATGAGAAGTGCGAGAGTTCTTTTGAGAAGTTTTAAATATGTTTGACATATACACCAATTTTGATTCTTCCAAATCATGGGAGTTCTTATGTCGTGTATTGTGATGCATCCAAATTGGTGTTGGAGTGTGTGCTAATGTATGATTCCCATGTGGTGTACTATAGATCATGGAATCTATTCCCACATGAGAAGAATTACCCAAACCATGAACAGGAATTGGATATCATAATGAACATGTTAGAGACATGGAAAAATTACTTCTTTAGGGAGTTTTTCATAGCATACTATGATCATAAAAGTCTTAAGTACATTTTCACCCACAGGGACCTGAACCTCAGGTAGAGACATTGGGTGGAATATATTCATACTCTTGATTTTTATATTACATATATATCTAGGAAGGGGAATGTAGTAATTGATGCTTTGAGTAGGAATATTATAGTGCAGACTATTTGGGAATCATAATTTTAGTTGGGTTTGATTAGTTTTTTTTAATCCAGGTCTAGAGATGTAGGTGGATGGAGAGTGGGTGTTTTTAACTAGTGTGTAGGTCATTACCTCTATTATCGATTGGTTAGGAGTGAGAAGATTAGAAGTAATTTAAATGGTAGGGATACCTTGAGCGATTGTTCTCAGTATCCTAGTGGTTCTCTCCTATTTAGGATGTAGAAGGTAGTTTCTTTGAGCATGAGGCATGGTGTGATTCAAGTGGCACAACATTCTACTTGGATCGTTTACCATGGGGCAAACAAGATGTTATGTGCCTTGAGAGGTCGATATTGGTGGTTGAGGATGAGACATGTAGTTGATTTTTAAACAACCAAGGTAATGATAGAATAAATCATTTTCATTTTTATTAATATGAATCAAATAGTTATATTCATTATAAAAATATTAATTAAATTTTTTTAAATAAAAAAGAAAATAGTTTTAATTAAAATTCTTTTCTGATAAAGTTTTATCTAAAAGTTAATTATAATTTTATAATTTTAATTTGAAAAAATAAATATCATTTTTTAAATAATAATATAAAAATTAAATTAGGATTAAAATTTTGGATTTTTCAGAAAATATTAATTTTTTGATGAATAGTCAAAAATACCTTTTTTATAAAATTGTCATTTATTTAAAATAAATTAAGTAATTTAAAAGTACCCTTATGTTTTAAATATTATTTCAGGTAAAATAAGTATTATTTATTTATATTTAATCCACTCAATTATTTTTGAATCATATTTATATTGTATTTTATTATAAGTTTAAATTTGGGTTTAAAAAATGAGTTTTTTTTTCTGAAATTTTTTAAGCGATTAATGTTTATATATTTTATTTAATTAGAAATCCCTAATTAGGAATTATTTAAATTAAATTTATAGATTATATATCAATAAATGTTAATTTAAATTCATACAGTGATGATTACTAGTCATAGAGTTAATATAAAATCATCATTTTCTTGAAAAATACATTTCTTGAAAAAACACTTTTTCATCGTGTCTATGGGTTTAATTTTAAATTAAAATTTTACAATTATGTAAATTGAGTTTGGTAAAATGGATTAAATATTTATAATCCAAATAATTTATTTTATCCAATAATTTTAACTTAATTTTTGACTATAATGAATAGTGAAAACATTAAAAATTAATTACTGCGGTTAAGGTAAAAATAAATTTATCGGGGTTAAACTAAAAATATAACAATTAAAATGACCTAAAAACTTGTATAAAATATATTGGTTGGAAATATTTAGAATTTATAATGTATAATTATTGATAATGGTCTATTTCGGAGCCTTGTGGCATGTGAAAAACATGGGTACACCTTTTTCTTTTCAAAAATTACATGTGTACCACTCACCTCACTTATAAAAGGACACCCCCTATCATATCCTATTAACACCTTAAAAAAAATTTGGATAAATGAATAACTTTCAACATACTTTACATAATTAACTCCCCATGAATTTGAGACCTTATTTTGATTACAAATTCATCTTAATAAGGATTTTGGTGCTTACCTAAGGAGGTTGTCCGAAGAAGAGGTATCATGATTAACCAAGAATATTTATTTATTTATTATTCTAGCTCATTCAAATATTATTAAATTATTATTATATAATAACAACATTATATAACATATAATTATATGTTATTATGTTAATTTAATAACCTAAATCCATCTCCTCTTCTATCAAATGGGATATGAAATCATCATTCGTGTACACAGCAGACTAACTCCTCATGAACCAATGTTATTCATTTTCCATAATCACTTATAAAATATTATTATAATGATATATTTAAAGTATATATATTATATTTTTAACATATTTATAATTATTTAGTTATGATATCACATATAAATTCTTAATTTTTATTCTGTGAGGGATATGATAACGTCGCTTGTGTGTATGGGTTACTACCGCCTCACAAAGCGATGTGATTTGTTTTTCACTAAAACTTTACATGTAAGGTAATAAGGATAAATTTAATGAATATATGTGATATAAAATAAATAAATATTATATTATTTTAATATTTTTCATTCTAAAAAGATAATATATCATTTTCTTTCTTACATTGAAAAATGATAACGCCGTTCATGCGTATGTGTGGACTACAGCCTCCACGAAGCAATGCGATTCATTTTTCATCAAAAAATGGATGATATATATAATTATATTTAATGAAATAATATGGTATTTATTTATTTATTATCATTCTTTAAAGATAAAATATTACTTACCTTCATTCCATAATGACTGTTGAAAAATGGAAATGTTATGCGTACATACGACCTACTTTCTCAATGATCATACCATAGATAAGTTTTCATAACCATATTTCATGATTTTTTTAAGAGTATAATTTATGTATAAAAATGATAATTATTTAATTATTATTATTCTATAATTTTTGAAAAACTCTTTCTTTGACCATAGTTAACCCGCCAAAGTCATTTTGGACATATAAGTCAAATATCATCAAAACATCCAACATAAAATTAATTGATTATGTAATTGTATATAACATGGTAATAAGTGAAATAAAAGGAATAATAAACTTTTGAAAGGTTATTAATCAAGTTTATAATTAACATAATTTTATTATTCATGAAGATAAATAATGTACACGATAAGTCAGACTCAATCTAAGGGACTTCATCTCAATTTCCTTTCGTCGATGCATATTATAGTATTATGCACATATATTATTTTATAAGGTGTATATAAGACCCCTTTAAAATTTTATATCATTAATTTTTTTATTATCATGATATTTAAATTTTTGTTTAATTTTATTTTTTTATAGGGATTATAATTGAAATGTTTCCATAGTGCTAAGGGACTTTCTTTTTAAAAACCCATTTTAAAGTTCCCTTAAAAATATTTTTTTCCATGTCCATATTTTTTTAAAATATGATTTTATTAATGTAATTACATGGAAATGAGATTTTTATAAAGGTTATATTTTTATTTCATTCAATGTTATTAAAAAAATGAATCTTTGTATATAATGTTTGACTTTATTTACAAATGATAAAATGAATGTTCCATTTTTAACGTATATGGTGACAATGAATTTTACTCCCACCATAAAAATTATTTTAAGTTTGTATTACTTTACAAGTTTTCATGTTTTCTTCAATAAAAACCCCACTTTCTGTTTCTATGGGTAATTTATGTTTTGAAAATTGTTTAAAATGGTATTTTTATATCCATTTTTGTAAAACAATTGATTTAAATGAGTTTTCAAGGTAATTATGATGAAAAGTTACAAAATTAGAATGTTTTGTTCATGATATGATCCTTGGACATTGCTTATTATGGGTGTTCCTAGATATAACTGGATTAAACCTTTATATAATATACAATGGGTGCGCCTAGATAGCGCTCCAATGCATTGGGTAATGATTATGTTCTCTAGAGAATTATATTGGAAGTCGAACATATGGTTATTCCAATTTATAAGGGTTCTATAAGAGTTATATGAGATTATGTCCCAAGGAACCTACATGAATTTTATATTCTTGCTAATGATTTTTCATGGAAATAATTTTATTTCAAAGGTAAGATAATAAATTTTTTAAAATAATGATGATGCCCTTTTCAGGTAAAAAAGGTATGTTTTTAAGAAAAGGGTATCCAAGAGTTTTTCACGTCTTTCACTAGAATAGAGGTTCTCTTATTTTTATGTCCCTTATTGATCTTGTTCTATCCATCCCATGTATTAAATTTTTTTAGAGGGTTTAAGGATGGTCATGGGAAATGAATAAGTCAAGTTAATAGTTGTTAGAATTTATCATGAAAAGAAATTATGTTTTATTTAAAAAGTTTCATATTATGGGAGAAATGGATGATGATTCAAAGTTTCCACTTTACATACATATATTTTTTTAATTTATGATTTATGTACTAATTATATAAAACACTAAACCTAAAAGGATCATTAAATGTAATAGAATGAGTTCTTTACATAAAACTTAAAATTATTTAATGTTTAAGTTTGGGTCCTTATAGTTGGTATCAAAGGGAGGTTTCAATAATTTTATAGGTCATGATAATGTTAATAGCATTCCCTTGAATGATTTTACCTTATTGTTAAGTTGAAATGATATATAATTTAAGTATTACCATATCTCTTCAACTAAACTATGTTTTTTCAGAATGGTTTTCCACATAAGAAATAGGGAATCTATAGTGGGAAGGCGTTGTGAGGAAAATATCCTTCATAATAAACTTCTTAAGATGGTTGGAATTAGAACTGAGTAATTTTTTGAAACGATGGACCAATTGAATCAGTATATAAATGGTGGTGGCATCCATGTTAAAGATAAACTAGATTTGGAATAGAAAAACATGTTTATAGTTGATAATTTAATTAGACACCACCCTCTATATTTTGGTGGAACCTCAGATCTAGTGTTAGGTTATGTATGGATCAACTCCATGGAAAATATATTTGAAATCATGGGATGTTCAGAACTTCAAAAGACAAATATTTATATTTATTATTTTGAAGGCGAAGTTGATCGATGGTAGTATATATTTAATAATATTATAGAGAAATATGATCATGATTCTATGGGATGAGAAACATTTAAAGACCTTTTACTTAAGAAATATTTCCCTAATGTTGTTTGACTATGGATGGAAAAACAATTCCTGGAATTAGGAAAAAATATGATTATTCCATAGCCGTATATGAATAAAATTTTACAATATTTTCCACATATATACTAGATTTTATTCAAGACATTGATAGTATAATTAATAGATTTTATTCTATATTCAAACCAAGTTTATAGCCACATAAGAATTTAAAATCTATGATAAATTTGTTCATTGTGATGAAAAATTTGAGATAGAGTTTTATGACCCTCATGTGCCCTGTGATGATAAAAGTAAGAAGCAGTCATGATGGTAGGTTATGTGGAAAAATATATCTAAGAAATATAAATGTATGAAAATTAAGTTCCCATTTTGTGGTAAGTGTGGTAAAAATCACCCTGGAGAATGTCTTATAAAATTTTGAAAGTGTAACTAATGTGTAATGTTTGGTCACATGGACTATGATTATAAGGAAAATAATCATGAAGAATCCAATAATGGAGTAATAGATATCCATATAGTGGTGAGATGTTTTAGTTAAAATGAGATGGGTCACTATGCCAATGTGTTCCCAAAGTTAGAAAATTAGGATAAATATCATCAATATCATAAGAAAAAAATGTGGAAAAATATTTTTCTACTGCTACGGTTGATGTTGGTCCATCAAATAAAGTGGTGATTTTTTTTTCACTTATATATTATAATTATTACAATACCCTATTTGACTCTAGATATTCACATGCTTACTTTTTTGATTAAATTTCAAGTAAATTGAAAATATCACCTCATGAAATTAAGATAGAAATTTTGGTGAAAACTATGGGTGAAATTATTAAATCAACCAAGATTTATAGGAATATTTATATTTTCATTAGTGGGATCATATTTTTTGTAAATCTTGTTGAACTTAACATAGTGAAGTTTGATATCATTTTGGGTATGGAATGAAGTTTAGTTTATCATGCTAAGATATATTTTAGAGTGAAGAAATTTTTATTCAATGATTTCATACCTTTGACAAAATACTAAGAAGATTATAAATTGAATAAAGAAGGTAGTGGAAGTTACCTAGATCATATTATTGAAAATAAAGAAACTGTTCAGACTAGTTATGTCCTAGTAGTAAATGAATTTCTAGATGTATTTCTTGATGATTTTCCTGGTGTTATTCTTAATCATGAGATTGTGTTTATTTCTGACTTAGTACTTGATGCTAAGCCTATTTCTAAAACCCCTTATCAAATGTCTCAAGAATAACTTTTATAATTGAAAAAGTAATTTAATGAGTTATTATAAAAATGGTTTATTCTATCTAGAACTTCACTATGTGGTTCTTCAATTTTGTTTGTTAAAAAGAAATATGATTCAATGAGACTTTGCTTTGTCTATAGAGATTTGAATAACATCGTTGTTAGGAAAAAGTATCCGTTACCTAATATCAGTGATTTGTTTTATTAGTTCTAAAGAGATCAGTATTTTTTGAAGGTTTATCTGAGGTCTGGGATTTATCAGCAGAAGGTAAAGGAAGATAACACTCCAAAGACAACATTTCAGACTAGATATGGGAATTATGAGTGTTTATTTATTCCATTTGGGTTATTTAATGCACCTGCTGTATTTATGGACCTTATTAATAGATTTTTCCATGAGTTATTAGATATGTTTGTGGTTGTGTTTATTGATGATATTTTATTATAATATAAAAGTCAGGAGGAATATTAATGAAACCTAAGGATTATTTTTCAAACCTTAAATGAAAAGAAAAAAATGGAAAATTTAGTAAGTGTGCCTTTTGGTTGTAACATATTTCTTTACTTGGTCATATTGTTTTTAATAATGGTATATCTATTGAAACTACTAAGATAAAATTTGTAGAAGATTGACCAAGAATAAAAAATTTCATACAGATTCACAGTTTTCTCATATTAGAGGGTTACTACCGATAGTTTGTTGAAACATTTTATCGTTGGTCAATCCTGGTGACTAAGATAACTCAAAAAGATGTTAAAGACATCTGGAAAACAGAATGTAATGATTGTTTTTAGGATCTAAAACAAATATTGGTGAATGATCCAGTTTTGGAACTTCCTTACAAAAATGGAAAATTTTTCATCTACATCGATTCTTCATTAAATGGACTTGGCTATTTTATGATAGAGAATTATCATGTAACTACTTATGCTTCACGTCAGTTTAAACCTTATGAGTTAAATTACCTTACACATGATCTAGAATTTTCTTTTTTGGTTTTTTATTTAAAAATTTAAAGGCCTAAATTATATTGAGTAAAGTGTGAAATATATACTGATCATAAGAGTTTGAAGTATATATTCTATAAAAAAGAATTAAACATGAGACTGAGAAGATAGATTAAATTCTTCAAGGATTATTATTTCATGATTCATTATCATTATAGAATGTAAAAAAAGGTATGCGATGCTTTGAGTCAGAATAATAATGTTACATTAACCTTGTTACATTTAAAACATGACCCTTTGTTTAATGATTTGATGAATTTTAGCTTATAATTTATTGATTTAGGGACATCATATGTTTTATTCCAGGTTTCAGTATAGTTTACTTCGTAAGACATTATTAATAAATATTATAGGGAGGATCATATTTTTTAGATAAAGGAATACTTTATAGAGAAGGGAATGTTTTCTGAGTTTAATGATGATGCATAAGGTGTTATCAGATTTGAAAAAATATTATGTGTGCCATGTGATTCCCAATTGAAGAAAGAGTTGTTTAGTGAAGGTCATAGTTATCTATTTTTCATTCGTCTGGGTAGTACTAAGATATACTGATACCTTCAGAAGTATTATTTAAGGGATGATATAAAAATAGATATTGATGAATTTACTATGAAGTGTTTGAATATTCAGTAGGGTAAAGAAAAATGAAAATTTATGAAGGGAATGCTTCAACCTTTTCTTGTGACAAAGTGGAAATGGGAAAATATAACAATAGATTTCAAGGTGGGATTTCCAAAGACATCTTGAGGTAACAATACAATTAGAGTTATTATTGATCAATTTAATAAATCTTCAAATTTCCTTCCCATTAGAGATAATATATATTTGGATCAACTTTCTCAACTGTATATAAAATATATAGTTATGTTACATGGAGTTTTTATCTCCGTTGTGTCAGACCATGATCCTAGGTTCATATTTAATTTTTGGAAAGGATTTCAGAAGTTGTTGGGTACTGAATTATATTTTAGTACATATTTTCATCCTCAATTTGATGGACAGTCTGAATGAATGATCATACCTTGGATGATATGATTTGTTATTAATCAATAGATTTCAAGGTATTTTAGGATCAATATCTTTCTTTGGTAGATTTTTCTTATAATAACAGTTTTCATTCTAGTTAATAGATGAAACCATTTGAGGCATTATATGGAAAGAAATTTAAGATGATAAATTTTTGGAATAAATTAGAAGAAATGATGTTGATGGGTCCAAAGTTGGTAGATAAAATAGATAAGATGATGTAGTTGATTCAGAAATATATGAGGATAACTTAGAGTAGACAGAAAAGTTATATGGATAATCAGATGAAAGATCTTTCTTTCGATGTTGGTGATCAAGTTTTTCTTAAAGTGTCTCTATGGAAAAGTGTAAATCATTTTGGTAAAAAGGGGAAATTAAGACCATGGTTCATTGGAAAATATGAAATCTTGGAGAAAGTTGAATCTGTTTCCTACCGAGTGGCTTTGCATCTAAGTTTATCCCAGGTACATAATGTTTTTCATGTTTTAATGTTATGGAAATATGTGTCAGATTCATCTCATGTATTGATCCTTGAAGTAGTTTATTTATAAGAGAATATTTCTTAATAGAATCATACATCTTATATTCTTGATCATAGAGAGAAAGTGTTTCAGAATAAGGTGATTCATGAGGTTAAGGTTTTATGTTAAAACCATATGGTTGAAGAAGCAACATGAGAATATGAAAATGTATGAGGGAAAGATATCCCCAAATGTTTAATAAGTGAGTAAAATTTTGATGACACAATTTCAAAAAGTAGGGAAGAATGTAAAAACCTAGGTAATTATAGAATAATTCATTTTCATGTTTATTAATATGAATTAGATAGTTATATTCATTATAAATTTTAAATATTTTTTAAATAAAAAAGAAAATAGATTTAATTAAAAATATTTTATTATAAAGTTTTATTTAAAAGTTTAATTTATAAATTTTAGAATTTAAAAATATATATCATTTTTTAAATGATTATATCAAAGTTAATATATGGTGAAATTTTTGGATTTTTTAGAAATATTGATTTTTGGTGAATAGTGAAAAATACATATTTTTGTAAAAATGAAATTTATTTTCAAAAAATTAATTAATTTATAATTATCCTTGTGATTTAAATATGATTTCAGGTAAAATAAGTATTCTTTATTTATATTAAATATACTTAATTAATTTTTAATCATCTTTATGTTGTATTTTAGTTTAAGTTTAATTTTGGGTTTGAAAAATGGGTTTCTCTAAATACTGTTTTCAAGTGAATATTATTTATCTATTTTAATTAATTAAAAAACCCCTAATGAATAATGATTTAAATTAAATTTATAGATTATATATAAATAAATATTAATTTAAATTCATATATAGATGAATACATATCATATAATTAATATAAAATCATCATTTTCTTGAATAATACACTTCTTGAAAAACCATTTTTTCGTTGCATCTACTGGTTAAATTTTAAATTTTAAAATTTTAAATTCTTTGAATTTAATTTAATAAAAATTAATTCTAATTTTTTTAATCCAAATAATTTATATTATCTAAAAATTTCAACTTATTTTTTGATCATAATGAATAGTGAAAATAGTAAAAATTAAATACCATAGATAAATTAAAAATTGATTTATCAGAGGGTTAAACTAAAATGATAAGGGTTAAAATGACCTATTTTTTTTTTAAAATATATTGGATAGAAATATTTTGAATTTATAATTTTTAAGGATTGATAATGGTTCATTATGGATCCTTGTGACATGTGAAAAATGTGGGTACACCTTTTTATTTTCAAAAATTACAAGTGTGTCACTCACTTCACTTATAAAAGGAAACTCACTATCATATCCTCTTCACACCTTAAAATCCATTTGGATAAGAAAATACTTGACCAAATAATATAATTATTTCCCTAAATAAAGCCTATATCCCTTAGTTTGATCATAAATCCATCATAAAAATGATTTTAGTGCTTATCTAAGGAGGTTGTCAAAGAAGAGGTATCGTGCTTAACCGAGAGTATTTATTTTATTTATTCTTCCACCTCATTGAAATATTATTAAATTATTATGATATAATAAAAAATTACATCCCATATATTTAAATGATATTATGTTAATTTTATAACCTAAATCCATATCCTCTTCCATCAAATGGGATACAAAATCATCAAATGTGAGTACGACAGACTACCACCTTATGAACCGATATCATTAATTTTCCATCATCACCTATAAAGTCTTGGTATAATGATGGATTTAAAGTAAATATATGATATTTTTAACATATATATATTTATTGAGTTATGATATCACATATAACTTATTACTTTCAATTTCTCAGGGTATATGATAACATCGTTCGTGTGTAAGGGAGACCACCGCCTCACGAAGCGATATGTTTCGTTTTTCACTAATTATTTAAATTAAAGAAAATAAGGATAAATTTAATGAATATATCTGATATAAATGAAATAATTATGATATTAATGAAATATTTATCATTATAAAAATATAATATATCATTTTATTTCTTACACTAATAAATGATAATGTTATTGTTGCATATGTGTGGAATACTTCCTCCATGAAGATATGTGATTATTTTTTCATCTCCAAAATAAATGGATGATATATATAATTATATTTAATCAAATAATAATGTATTTATCTAATTATGATCATTTATTAAAGATAAAATATCACGTACCTTTTTTCCATAATGATTATTGAAAAATAGAAACGTTACTCATGCGTATATACATCATACTGTCTCCATGATCATTACATAGTACATTTTTATTAACCATAACTCATGATTGATTTTAAAAGTATAATTTATTTATAAAAATTAAATTTATGTCATTATTATTATTTTTGAGATGTTGAAAAATGAACTCTTGGACCATGGTCAAGCCACTAAAGTCATTCTGGATGTACAAGCCAAATACCATCAAAACATCTGATATAAAATTAATCAATTAATTAACTGTATATAACATGTTAATAAGTTAAATAAAAGGAATAATAAACTTGAAAAATTTTATTAAGAAATTAAATAATTAAAATAATATTATCATTTGAGAAGATAAAGAGCGTATGTGAGGAGTCAGACTCAAGGTAGCGGACTTCATCTCAATTTACTTTCATTGATGCATATTTTAATACTATGCACCTATATTATTTTATGTGGTGTGTATACATAAACTTTGAAATGTTATATCATGAATTTATATTTTCTTATTATATTTAATGTTTTGTTTAATGTTATTCTTTTATGGGGCTTATGATTGAAATGGTTCTAAAGTGGCCAGAACTTTTAAAAAAAATCATCTTTTAAAGTTTCCTTAAAAATATTTTCCATCCTTTTTCATATTAAAAAAAATGATTTTATGAATGTAATTATATGGTCATGAGAGTTTTATAATGATCAATTTTTTATTTTTTCATTTTTTTAAAATAAATCTTTGTATGGAATGTTTGACTCTCTTTACAAATGGTAAAAGGAATGTTCTATTCTTAACATATACGGTGACAATAATTTTTACCGCGACCAAAACTATTATTTTATGTTTGGATTACTTTATAAGGTTTTATATTTTATTCAAAGAAAAACCCTATTTCCCTTATTATGTTTTATTTATGTTTTTAAGCGGGTTAAAAAAAGGGCATTCTGATATACGAAAGTGTTTGGAAAATGAATTTAAAATAGTTTTTCAAGGGATTTATGATGAAAAGTTGCAAGATTAAAATGTTTTATTAATTATATGGTCCTTGGAAATTGTTTAATATGGGTTAGACCATATATAATAAGGTGATAAAATTATAGCTTATATGATGTGGGTTTCCAGATAGAGCTCTAATGATTTGGGTAATGATTATATTCTCTAGAGAATTATATTAGAAGTCGACCATATGATTATTATAATTTGTAATGGTTTTGTAAGGGATATATGAGATGATTTAAAAGTCACCTAAATGAATTTTATATGATTTCTAATTAGTTTTCATGATTTTTTATTTATAAGGTAATATAATTAACTTTTTAAAAAGAATAATGATTTCCTTTTCAAGTAAAAAATGTATATTTTTAAGAATATTTTTTAAAGAGTTTTTTATGTTTTTCACCATAGTAGTGGTTTTCTTCTTTTTATGTTCCTTAATGAGCTTTTTGTGTTCATACCACATTTTTAAATGTTTTTAACATTTTTTAAGGATTGATAAGGGAAAATAATAAGTTAAGTTAAAAGTTATGAATATTTATCATGAAAATGTTTTATATTATAGGAAAAATGGATACTGATTGGAAGTTTCAAATTTGTGTATATATGGGGTTTAATGTATTATTTATAACCTAATTCTCTAAAACTATAAATCAAAAAAATCCAAAATGTAAGATAATGAATTATTGACTTAAAACTGAAGATTATATAATGTTTAAGGCTGGGTCATTATATTATGTTTTTAGATGCTTGAACTACCAGAGAATCAAAGATAAACATCAGGGACCAGAAATATTGTTGCAAAAACTTACTATTCAAGTAAATAAGTGGGACGAGATCTCTATAGATTTCATGACTGGGTTACCTCATACCCTAAGTGAGAAGGATTCCATATGAGTAATTGTGGATAGTTTTATGAAACCATCCCAATTTATTCCCATTAGGGAGTCCATGAAGGTAGATGAACTTAGATGGATTTATGTTCAAGAGGTTTTTTTGGATTCATGGAGTTACCTCAATGATAGTTTCAGACTAGGATACCCATTTTAATTATCTATTTTTGTAAGGGACTCTAGGAGGATTTGGGAACCTAGTTGAGATTGACCACCACATATCAACTACAGATTGATAATCAGTTTGAGAAGAACATATAGAATATTGAGGATATTTTGTGATAATGTTTTCCTAATTTTAGAGTATTATGAGAAAAGAACCTGTTAGTGGTTGAATTTTCTTATAACAATAGTTATCTGACCTCGATCAGGATAGCACTCTTAGAGGCATTGTATAGATGATTATGCCAGTTCCTACCGTGTTGGGTAAATGTGGGTGAGAATTCATTAATATGATTAAGTCTTATTCAGAAGATGATAGATATTATGAGACTGATCTTGAAAATATATTAAAAACTCAATGTCACCATAAGTAGTATACCGAACATCATTTTCACCCATTGGAGTTTCGGGTTGGTGATCAGGTGTTTCTTTTGGTATCTGTTTGGCTGGGTCATGATTGCTTGGGAAATTAGGGAAAGATGGTGTCATGTTATGTTAGAAAATTTCATGCTATAGTTCATCTCAGAAAGTTATCCTATCTGTTTTATATTCCATGTAACAAATCAAGATTTTATGATATATTTTCTTTTTAAATAAATCTAATAGCTTATGGTGAACACAACACCGAGTTCGAACATACCATGATCTATTAATAAGAGACTAAACCTGCCATTAAAATAGAGGGAATGAATATTAGAAAGAAAATTATGAAAATTATATATTTAATGTTTTTAAATTAATCCAAAATATTTTATTGGCATAAAATAATAAAGAATCCAATTTTATGCATTAAAATGTCATATTTTTCTAAAGGCAATTTTACCAGTATTTGATAGTGCAATTGTTTTAAATATAGTTTTTTCACATTTATAAATTATATTTGATAAAATAAACTTCTTATTTGAAATATGAATATCAAAATTTATTTTGGTTCAATTTTTGGTATTTTTATGATAAGTTTCATGTTTTGATGAATAGTGATAAAATATTACATTTTAATTGAAAACATCTTTTTTTATAAATAATTTATAGTGTTAAATTATATTTTTAATTGGTTTTAAAGTTTAATTAGATTAATTTTTTTGTCATTTAATCCATGTGATGATATTATAACCTTTTTAAGCTACTTGTATGAGTGTATAGAATTTATTACATTTTATTTAAAGAAAATTTAAAGATATCATACCCATATCTTAAATAAATATATCATTTTTCATACAGGTTTATATAGAAGATAACTTCATCTATAAATATAAATATAAAATATATATTTTTTTCTTAACCATTATAATTTATTTTTAATTTTTAATAAATAAATATTTACCTTAAAGGCTTACACAATGATGATGCAGTAATTATTTAATTAACATGAATATCAAATAAATGATTATAAAAATAAAAAAATAAATATTATTTCAAATAATTAATGTCATCCATGAATTTCATAGATAAAATTTACATGTTAGTTATATATTAGAAGTTGTGGTTTTAAGATATATTGTTTTATTTATTTTTGTAAATGTCAAAGTAATGAATAGTTTCAAAATTGTCATTAATGTTATATTAAAATAAATAATATTTTATTTAATGATATAAAATTCATAAAAATATAAAATTAGGAAAAAAATATTGGTATAAAGTTTAAAATTTCATCCACGACTCATTTAAGGTTCGTTTTACATTTTAGAGTAACTATATTAACCTTTAAAGAGTAAAAATACATGTTGTCACAGTAAGAGTTAGAGATTAATTAAGGGTTAAAACCAAAAGATAAGGTTAATAATGTGACATAAACATGTCTAAAAAATATTAGTTGAGACAATTTTAACACATATTCATACAAAATTATAAATAAATAACTTTTTATCCATTTTAAATTAAAAATTAATTTATATTAATTTAATATTTTGAGAGTTTCCAAAAGTGACCATCACCTCAATTATAAAAGGGAAGTTCATCCCTCACTTCATCACACCACTTTGAGCATTATATATCAACCAAAAACTACCAATATATCCTCCCAACATCTTTATACAATTTCTTAAGGAACTGATATTCCAAAAAAACTAAATCTAAATCCCATGAGAAGAGATTTAAAGGAAGTCCATCTAAGAAGAGGTAATTGTTTTACCAAATCATTTAAGTTCATTTAATCTTATACTTCCTCTTAATGTGTTGTTTCAACAAAAAATTAATAACTATAGTATCATATAAATTCTAATATGTCATTATGATTATGGTAAAACCATATTCTACCTTTTATCCATCCTATGAAAAATGAAAGCACCGCGCGTGTGTTTGTACGACTTACCATTTCCACACCATGGTGTAATTTATTTTTCATGAAAAAATTATTTGGATGGATTTAATGATTTATATAATGGATATAAATAATAAATATGATATGATATTTATTATTTATAATTAATATACCATCCAATTCCTTACCCTTTCACCATTAAGTGAACGATACCGTCGCTTGTGTGTACGTACAACCTACCGTCTCCACAAAGTGATATGATTCATTTTCCATTTAAAAATTAAACAATGATTATAAAAATGTATATAATGAGTAAATATAATATCTATAAACTTAATATAATTA
This sequence comes from Viscum album, assembly GCA_963277665.1. Taxonomy (NCBI): domain Eukaryota; kingdom Viridiplantae; phylum Streptophyta; class Magnoliopsida; order Santalales; family Viscaceae; genus Viscum; species Viscum album. The sequence continues at coordinate 1,601,272,649 of OY728141.1, forward strand.
TTTATATGAAATAAATATATCCAATTCATAATAAACCTAACTTACATGGCAAAACATGCATAGAAAAATGAAGCAGTTTACACCCAAAATAAGGGTAATAATGTAATATTATTAACAAAATGATATAATAAGATAATACATGATGTCATAAATTTGTATATGGTTCTTGTATAAATAAATAAGATGCTTTTAAACATTATACAAGAGGTTAAAATAACCTCAACTAAATGAAAATACAATGTATGGGTTAATTTCACAATCTCATTATGATCCGAAACTATTTTTATGTAAGTATCTGCTGGGAAATATTTATCATCCATGTACATGTTTATTAAATTTTTTTCCAAAATATTTTTACTATAATCCTACAAAGTTTTAAATTATTTTTACTCATTTTATAATTTTTATAAAACTATTTAAAAGGAATATTTTTGTTGTTTTCCAAACGAGGTACTTTGTGACTTTTTCGACAAAAATATGGAAGGAATGTTTTTTAACTTATATATCATGAGAGGGTTTTTACACCATCATGACACCTTAATTTATTGAAGATTACTTAACAAGTTCAAAATATTATTTTCAATGAAAATGTTTTCTTTTAAAATTGTTTGGCCTTTTTAATAAATTATTTCAAAGTAAAAAAAGTCTATTTCTATAAAGAAAATTTTAATGATTTTATTAGAGTATTTTCATCCACGTAAACATAATTTATTCTATGTTATGATTGATTTAGGTTTATATCTTATGATACCATATAACTTATTTTATTTAAGGATTTATGATCATTTTTATCGTGTATGTGCTATTTTGATAGCATTCATTATTTATGGTTAAAGTATTCACATTTCTTATGCTTGTTTTTCAATACAAGTTTTTATGTTGTTTATGTTTTCATATGAGGAATTAATTAGAATTATTAAGTAACAAGTGGGTTCCATTATATCCCCTATATTCATTGGATGTTCTCATGAGACAAACTATTTTGGGTATTGGCTGAGGCCTTGACTATTTATTTATGGTGTCTTGGCTGATGCCTTGATGGTATATGATGTCTGACATTATGCATACCCTCATTATGAGATTAGTTATTGATATTCCATATGATTATTTGATTAGAAGAATATCAATGTGATTATTTATATTAAATTATTTTATTTTCATTTATTACTTCCATATTATGCTCATGATTTTGTTTAAATGGATTGTGTTTTAGTTATATACCTTTCCATAATGTTTATGCATATTTTTTTATAATAGCTTCCACTGTACTCTTACCCTTACTGATCATATGATCTCACCTCTTTCTTATGATTTATTTTTACTAGGATGACAATATTTATATTATGATTGATATGCAATACTAATCTAGGAGAATATTTGTGATCTCAAAAAATTGACTATATTGTATTTTATAGTTTCAATTGTAATGTATGTTTCGAGTATGTAATCTAGTTTTCAAAACTGCTAAACAAATCAGTCCTTTGGGATTAGAGTCTTTTATCTATGCCAGTTTAATAAAGAATGAAATTGAATATGGTATACTAGGGTTGGGGTCATTATAGTTGGTATCAGAGGAAGTTTAGTAGAAACTTTGGAAACTTGATTTAGAAAATATTGATTAGGGAAATGTAACCCTATAACAGACATTGATAATATACCCAAAGTTACCAAGTTTATGATTTTGAGAATATCTATACATAAATTTTAAATTTATGATAAGTATTTTTCTCGTTTTAAATTATGTATTATTATTCATAACCTAATATAGTGTATGACATTGTTTAGAAATGATGCCTAGTGGAAGGAATGGAAACTGTATCAATACACGTAATACATATAGGGATTTCCTTACTATGAAAGATAATGATGTTGGAACTGGATATACAATTGGTGATGAACAAATTATAACTATACTAGGACAACTGACTCAGGTTATGAGTAATAACCTTACTAGTATGGAGCATCTTGATCCAGAATGCAAAGGAATAATGTTAGACCGCTTCCTGATACAACAACCTCTATCATTCAATGGAACTACAAATCTATTTGCATATGAAAAATGGATAAGTTCCTTTGATAATATATTCCTTACTTTAGGAAGTAATTAAATGGAGAAGGTTTTCATGGAAATTTATCATCTCTCAGGAGATGTAGATTAATAGTGGAAGCTGATTCAAAACACAAAGTAGGAGGAAGAAATAAAAAAAATGGAATAACAGGATTTTAAATAACATTTCTTAGAAAAATATTTTCCTCTTGAACAATGCAAAGATATAGAGAGGAAATTTATGAGTCCAAGGAAAAAGGAAGATGAGAATGTTGATAAGTATGAAGAAAACTTTATAAGGTTAATAAGGCATTCTACAGATTATGTATGCAATCCAAATAAACATGTTGATCGATTCATTGGTGGGTTAAAACATTTCTTCTAAAGGGAACTGGTCTCCCAAAAATTCTCATCATATGAAGATATAGTCTCATGTTCTATCAATACAGATAATGAATTCTATATATTCTGTGACTTTAAGGGAAATTAAGAGAAGAAGAGGGATGATAAACACTCCGAAAAAGGAAATAAGGGAAATGGAAATAAGGGAAGAGTTGACTTTCCATCCTACAATAAATTTTGGAAGAAACATCATGGAACATTCCTATTGGGGATGGGAGTTTGCTAAAAATGTGGATAAAAAGGCCACCAAGACCGTGATTTCAAGGGAAAGAAAGAATTTAGTAATGTGTAGTGTTTTAACTATATATATATGGGACACTATGAAAATGATTTCCCTAAGTGTCAAAGAATCTTTCCCCAAAAAAGTTTAAGGGAGCGAGGCTAAGCCTATGAAATCAAAACTGCTAAGGTTGAAGTTATTAATGACTTGGTAGAAGGTAATTTAATCACATCATCAAACTTAGATAATGATTTATTTGATTATGAATCATAAAATTATTTTATATCTTCCCAATTTTCCAAGTAAATTAGACATTTCTATTTTGATTAAATAAAGTATTTGTTATTTAAAACTCATAAGGAAAGTCTCATTACAACAAATATGTATTGGAAAGTCCTCTCTATGACACATAAACATTCTTTACTTTCTAAACTTGTCATAATACCTATGGTTTACTTTGATATAATCCTCATTATGGACTAGCTTTCAAAGTATTATGTGAAAATTTATTGCAAGAAGGAAATTATGATTTGTGAGGAAGGAGAAGAATCCCTTATCTTTAGAGTAGAAACTTTATCATCTGATTCTTATCTAGATCCACCCCAATAGCTATAATGAATGAAATTCTTGGAGAGTAAGAGAAAATTTCATCTAGGGATGAATAAAATAATCTTAAAATTTAGGATGAACCTATTATAAAGGAATACATTGTTGTATTTCCAAAAGAATTACCTAAAAATCCCCTAGAGTTTGAATCTAAGTTCTTAATTGATGTAATCCATGATGAAAGAACAGTATCAAAGACTACCTATAGAATGTCCATAGTGGAATTAGTGGAGTTAAAGAAACAATTATAGGAGTTGGGTAAAAAGGGATTTATTTTCCCTAGTATTTCTCCATGGGGATCCCCTATTCTCTTTGTTAAGAAGAAAGATTGATCCATGAAGATGTATATTGATTATAGGGAAATAAATAAAATTATACTAAAGAAAAATTATCATATACCCCTCATTGATGATTTATTCGATCAACTTCATGAAGATCAATTTTTCTCAAAGATTAATCTTAGTTCTGGTTATCGTCAATTATGTGTAAAGAAGGAAGAAATTCCAAAGACATCTTTTAAGACAAGGTATAGACATTGCGAGTTTACATTAATTCCATTTAGATTGACTAATTCAACCTTAGTTTTTATGTATATAATTAATATAGTATTCAATAAATATCTTGATGAATTTTTTTTGGTATTCATTAATGATATTTTGGTGTATTTTAAAAGCTATAAAGACCATGAGAATCACTTACAGATCATTCTTGAGACTCTAATAAGAAAAGAGTTATATGGTAAATATAGCAAGTGTAAATTCTATCTTTAGGAAATTTATTTCCTTGGACATATTGTCTCCAAGGATAGAATCTATATTTATCCTGTAAAGAAAAAGGCAATCCAAGAATGGCCTATACCAAAAATCATAACCGAGCTACATATTTTCATTGGTTTAAAAGGTTTTTATCGACATTTCATTTAGAATATTTCTAGATTGGGTAACTCATTAACCAAGATCACACATAAAGGGGTTAAGTTTGTATAGAAAAAATAATATTAAGAGTGTTTTGAAGAATTGAAGATAATATTGTTCAATTATTTTATCTTGAAATTACTATAAGAAAATGGTGGATTTGTGATTTGTAGTGATGCATCAAGAAATGGAATTAGTTGTGTCCTTGTGTAGAAAGATAGAGTTATTTCATATGAATCAAGTTATTTAAAAGCACATGAAAATAACTATCCAACTCATGATATTGAGTTAACAACTGCCATATTTTCTCTAAATATATGGAGATACTATCTCTATGGTGAATGATGTGAGATATATATAGATCAAAAGAGTTTGAAATATATATTATTATATAAAGAGCTCAATATAATGAAAATAAGATGACTCAAGCTACTCATGGATTATGATTTTTCAATACAATACCTCATAGAGATGGAAAATAAGGTAGAAGATACATTGATCATGAAGGATCATGGTGTTCTGAACAAAATAATAATTGAAATGGATCTTATGTTCATGGATCTAGTAAAGATTGATATTGGAATTATCAAGGAAGGTGAAACATCACTTCTTTTTCAAATGGTTTCCAAACCATATTTATTGGAAAAGATAAAAAATTATCAGTTGGATGATGAGAATTTCTAAAAGAAAATTAATGTTGTGAATGATGGAAAATTGAAAGACTTCATATATAAAGATGGTGTTTTGAGATTTGGAAAGAGACTTTGTGTTCTCTCTATACCCAAACTAAAAAAGAAATTATTAAATGATGATCATAGCTCAAATTTCTCTATACACCTTGGTAGCACTATGATGTATAGATATTTGAAGGCTCATTTTTGGTGGGATAATATGAAGCCAGAAATTGCTGACTATGTGTCAAAATGTCTGGTTTTTCAATAAGATAAGGCTGAGAGACAATATACAAGAGGATTCATGTAACCTATTCCTTTAAATATATAGAAATGGGATGAAATCATGATGTAATTTGTTATAGGACTACAAGGGAATCCCAAAAGGAATGATGTGGTGTGAGTTGTTATTGATCACCTTACCAAATAAACACATTTTCTTACTATAAGGGAATATTTTCCTCTTGGACTTTAGAAATAATTTATATTAATGAAGTTTTAAGACTTCATGGTGCACCACTATCGATTATTTCTGATCTATATTATCATTTTACATCAAAATTATAGAAAAGTCTTCAGAAAGATCTTGATGCTAAGCTTCATTTGAGCACTACCTACCACCCTAAAAAATGATGGATAATTTAAAAGGAATATTCAAACATTAGAAGACATTTTTGAGATCATTATAACTTGACTTTCAAGGTATGCAGGATTAGTATTTTACTTTGGTGTAATTTAACTATAACAATAGCTTCCATTAAAGTATTCAAATGGCACTGAATGAAGTGTTATACGAAAAGATATGTCATACACCAAATTTTTAGGATGAAGTTAGTGAAATGAATATTTTTGTTCCATAACTTATGGATAAAATAATGGGAAAGGTAAATACGATTCAAACCCATATCAAATATTCTGAAAATAGGAAAAAGATCTATTCCAATAATCTAAGGAAGGAATTAGAATTTTAAGTAAGAGATCATGTTTCTATGAAGGTATATCAATGGAAGGTGTTATGATATCCAGTATAAAAGGGAAAATGATCCCTAGGTACATCATACATTTTAAAATTCTAGAACTAATTGGAATTGTGGATTATAGTTTAACAATTCAACTAAGTATCTCCAAAGTTCACGATGTGTTTCACATGTCTTTATTAAGGAAGTACATGACAGAACTAACAAATGTTATAACCTATGAAGAAATAGAATTGGAACCTGATCTATCTTACTATGAAGAGGCTATATTGATTCTATATACTTGAGAACAAGTGTTGAGGAATCATATGACTTAGTTGGTAATGGTACTGTGGAAAAATCATAAAATTGAAGAGATGATGTTGGAAACTGAGGAAATTATGATGAAAAAATACCCAAATATTTTTATGAGGTGATATTTTATAAATTTGGAGGATGAATTTTTTTGAAGTACGTATAATGTAACACCAAAATATTGTATGGTACATTTTATTTTTAAAAAAATTTAATATCTTATAGTGTATGAAACACTGACTTCGAACATACCACAATCTATTAATAAGAGACTGTTATAACCTATCCATTAAAATAGTTGGAATGAATAGTAGTAGCGAAATTATGAAATTTATATATTTCATGTTTTTAAATTATTCCAAAATATTTTATTGGCATAATATAGGAATGAATCCAATTTTATACATTAAAAGTCTATATTTTTTTAATTTAATTTTACCACATTTTGGTGGAACACTTGTTTTAAAATCTAGTTATTGAAACATTTATGAATCCAATTTAATACATTAAAAGGATATATTTTTTAAAGTTAATTTTACCACCTTTTGGTGGCACACTTGTTTTTAAATCCAGTTATTGAAAAATTTATAAATTCAATTTAACAAAATAAACTTATTATTTTAAGATTAATATAAAAATTTATTTTGGTTCAATTTTTGGTATTTTTATGATAAGTTTCATGTTTTGAGGAATAGTGATAAAATATTGCATTTTAATTGAAAAGATTTTTTTTGTCTAAATAATTTATAGTGTTAAATTATATTTTTAATATCTTTTAAAGTTTAATTAGATTATTATTTTTATCATTTAATACAATATACATCATTGGAATCAATTTCACATTGTTTTCGTATATAAAAACATTTCAATGTTTTGGATGTTTTCACTTTAAAAATCTATTTTCTCATTTTGACAAGGGGATTGATTTTAAATTAATTACTATAATTTATTTGTTTTAAATTATTAAAAATGGATTACATATTTGGAATTAGTGGATAAAAATTATGTAAATAGGTTCCTTTTAGTTTTGGAAACTATGAATAATAATTTTATTAATTTTTTTTAACACGGTTTAAGGTAAATTGAGTAATTAAGGGTAAATTTAATATTATAAATATTAGAAAATTATCTTAACACTTGTCAAAATATCATTGGATGAGTGGGTTTCAAAAAAAAAACCAAACTTGGTATGCGATTATATCCTTTTGAATCCCATTGTATAAGAGTATGACATTTATTATATTTTTTTAAAGAAAACTTAAAGATGTCATACCCATATCTTTAATAACTATATAATTTTTAATATAGGGTTATACAGAAGATAAATTTGACTATAGATTTTAATTTGAAATATAAATTTTTTATATTTACTGTGATAATTTATTTGTAATTTTTAAGAAATAAATAATTACCTTAATGGCTTACACAATGATGATAAAATAATTATTTAATTAATGGGAATAATAAATAAATGATTATAAAAATATTAAAATAAATATAAATTGATATAATTAATGTCATACACGAATTTTATAGATAAATTTTACATTTTATTTATATATGATAAGTGGTGGCTCGAAGAGATATTGTTTTTTTTTAAATTCAAAGTAATGAATAATATAAAAATTATCATTAATGTTATATTAAAATAAATATTATTTTACTTAATGATATAAAATTCATAAAAATATAAAGTTTTTCCAAATGATTGGGATAAAGTTTAAAATTTCATCCATTACTCATTTAAGATTAGTTTTATGTTTTATAGTAACTATATTAACCTTCAAAAAGTAAAAATACACGTTGACACGTTAAGAGTTAAATAGATTAATTAAGGTTTAAAACCAAATGATAAGGGTAATAATGTGACCTAAAATTGTCTAAAAATTATTGGTTGTGAGGATTTTGAACCGTAATAATCTAATATTATAAATAAATCTCTTTTTATCCCTTCTAGATCGACCAAAACTGGCCCATTTGTCCTAAAAACATCCTTAGACAAGGTATGTAGGTTATTTTCTTCAAAAAAATAACAACTCTAAATTTTTTGAGAAGAGATTTAAAATAAGTCCATCGAAGAAGAGGAATTTTTTTTACTAACTCATCTAAGTTCATTTCTTATTCAAATTCCTATTTATGTGTTATTTCCATAATAAAGTAATAAATCTATTATCATATATATTATTATATGTTATTATTGTTATGGGATAACCATATTCCTCTTTTTATCCATCCTATGAAAAATAAAAGCATCGTGCGTTCGTACGTATGACTTACCGTCTCCATGTCATGGTGTGATTATTTTTCTTCACCACTTTATTTGGATGGGTATAATGATAGATATAATGGATATAAATCATAAACATGACATGATATTTATTCTTTATAATTAATATACTATCGAATTCTTTACCAATCCACTATTAAGGGAATGATACTATCGCTCGTGCGTACATATGGTCTACCATCTCCATGATGTGATGCGATTAATTTTATATGTTAACCATTAAAGAATGATTATAAAAAATTATATAATGAGTAAATATAATATATATGAACTTAATATAATTATTTATTTTAAATTAGTATATTTTATTTATAAGAAACAAGACTTACCTGACAAAACATGCATAAGAAAATGAAGCAATTAACACCCAAAACAAGGGTAATAACAAAATATTGTTGACAAAATGATATAATAAGATCATATATTATATCATAAATTTGTATATGGTCATTTTATAAATTAATAACATGCTTTAAACCATTATAAAAGAGTAAAAATCACATTTAACTAAAGGAAAGTACAAGGTAAGAGTTAATTTCACAATCTCGTTATTATATGAGATTTTTTATACATAAATATTTGTTGGGAAATATTTATCATCTATGTAAATGTTTCAAATTTTTTTTTACCAAAATAATTATACTATTATCTTACAAATTTTTAAAGTATTTTTACCTATTTTTTAGTTTTATCAAACATTTTTAAAGGAATCTTTTTTTCATTTTCAAAATGAGTTACTTTATGAGTTTTTCAAAAAAAATATGGAAGCGTTTTTTTAACTTATATGGAATGAGAGTATTTTTCTAAAGTCATGACACCTTAATGTCTTGAAGATTACTTAATAAGTTTATAATATTATTTTCAATGAAAATTATTTCTTTTAAAATTACATGGCCTTTTAAATAAATGATTTCAAAGTAAAAAAAGGAGTATTTCTCTCAATAAATTTTTAATGATTTTATTAGAGTGTTTTCATCTATGTTAACATAATTTGTTGAATATTATTCTTGATTGAGGTTAATATTTTATGATACCATATAAATTATTTTATTGAAGGATTTATGATTATTTTGAACATGGATGTTCTATTTTGATACCATTCATGGTTTATTGTTGAAGTATTCACATTTTGTATGCTAGTGTTTTAATAAAAATATTAATGTTGCTTATGTTTCATATAAGGAATTCATTGGACTTAGTAAGTGATGGATAAAGACTGATATAGCCCCTCAATACATCAGTATGTATTATGAGATAATTTAGTTTGGGTATTGGATGATGCCTTACCTATTTATGTATGGTGTCTTGGCCACAACCTTTATGGAATATGATATCTGAAATTATGAATTCCCTCACTATGAGATTAATTATTGATATTCTATGTGATTATTCAATTAGTATAATATTCATGAGATTATTTATATAGAATTATTTGGTTTTAATTTATTCTTTTCATATTATCCTAAAAATTATGTTTAAATGGAATGTGTTTTAGTTATATACTTTTCCATAATGTTTATTCTTATTTATTAATAATTTCTTCTATTATATGGTTACCCTTATTGAGCATCTGTGCTCACCCATTTCTTATGTTTTATTTTTCCTAATATGCAAAGATGTATATTATGATTGATATGTAGGGTTAATCTAGGAGAATTTTGGTGTTCTCAAAGGATTGACTATGTTGTATTTTATTGTTTTAATTGTAATGTATGTGTCAAGTATGTAATATCATTTCCAAAACTACTAAAATAATCTGTTCTTTAGGATTAGAGTGTTGTATCTATGTTAATGTAATAAAGTAAGGCACTGACTCTAAGCTACAAGTTTCAGGGTCTTTACATGCCACTATGGTTTCCCTTGGTCCATGACTTCTTTCATGTTTCCCAGTTGAAAAGATACTTCCCAGACCCATATTATGTGCTACAGTTGTAATATTTGGAGGTTCATCCTGATGACCAAGTCATGGAGGAACATGTTTGTATCTTGGGTATTTAGAAAAACATTTCTATATGGTAAGTTGAACTATTTGGTTCATGTACTATGATAGTGTGTTGGTGATATACATGATACATGGGATCATGAAGATTTTGTGAGTGAGTAGTGGCCTCACCTTTTTTCTTCTTATAAAGTTTGAGGTCATTATAGGGGAAGAAAGTGGAATAGTGGGGAGTTTTTAACACCCTTCAGGTCACTGGTATATCAATTTTTTTTTATTTATCATTTGGTTTGGATTTGGAGTTCCCAGGTGATGTGGGTTAGAAATGGGAGTTTTTAGGGAAGACATACCAAGGCTCATAGTTAGTGCACAATTTTTATGACTGTGTGGCTAAACATGCAAGGGGTGATTGAGGGGTAACTGTGAGACTTTGAATGGTTTGTAAAACCATAAAAATCTATGGGGAAACTATGCGGATGGTTTTGTGTGTGTCAATAACACCCACATGGTATGCGCATGGTTTTCCGAATCGTTCTTTCAAAAAGTTTAACCGGTCCAACTCATTAAAAATTTAGTATTTTGCCATTGTCCCCTATCAAATTTTAAGGCATTTGGATCTCATTTACTCGCCTAATCATTCCTATCCTCTCTTACTTGGTTTATAAGCTTCCCTTATATTCCCTTAGTGGATTTTCCTGGAGATATTAGTGGTTTGGCATGAAGTAAGTCCAAATCCTCTTGTTTTCTTCTTCCACCCCCTTATCATGCTTGTTATTCAATTTCCATAGAAGTGGGTAACACTAAGTTAAGGGAATGGATGAAACTAGGGTTTTAATGTGGTATTTGGTTATTTTTAGTTTTTCTTAGGTCTATTAAGCCTTCTCCTACCTTTAACATGTGGTTTTTTTCAAAGATATCATGGATGAAACCAATTTTATGTTAGGTGTCTCTATTTAAGGATGTTTTTTCATGTATTACCATTAAATTCATATTCACCTTTGTTTTGTGCTTATAAAATTTCCATTAATTTATTTATGGTTGATGTTTATCCCATTATTGATGTGTTTTATTAATTGTATTGAAAATTTGGGTGTTTAAAGAAGGTTTTACCAATGGTAGTGGCTCATCTACACTCCAAGTGTTTGTTAAATAGCTCAAATTGGTAAATAGACTTCTAAAATGGTTTTAGAAATTATTTTTTCTTTATGTATGGTGTTTTGTTTAAAATGTTCATTATGGCTTGTGAAATTTCCTTGTGAAATGGTTTTTCATGTATGGATATTTCTTATGATTATGTTGGTATGGATTAGCGCATGGCTTAAATGGTGTGTGAGTGGGGGGATGTCCAAGGGACCATGTAAGAATTTAGGGAGGAAGATTGTGAGAGCTTCCATTATTTCCAAGGGACCATGAGGGCCTATGTGTTGGAATACCATGAGAGCTTTCACTATTTCCAATGGACTATGAGAGCCTTTGGGTAGGAATACCATGAGATATTCCATTACTTACTAAGAGATAGTGAGATCTCTTAGAGTTGAGACCTTGAAATACTGTGAGAGCTTCCACCTTATTTAGATGTATAGTATACATTATTTGGAATCAATCACACAAGAGCAATATGGTTAGATCCCTAGGTTCATTGTCATAGCTATATTTTTCAATTCCATTCTTTGTTTCAAATCCTCCTTTGGTTCATAGATTTCTCTTGGTTTCTAGGTGTTCTGGGTTTGAATTTATGGTGCCTCTTGTGTTCTTGATCTATGACCTTAGTCTTGGGGTATTTTATGGTATTTAGCCTCCTATTTTTTCAAAGGGATGGTATGAGGTTGATGTGGTTTTGAGTTGTATTTGTGACACTCCTAGTGACACCTTTTGTGGGGTATATTGTGGAGGTGGTTTGTAACCTTTATTTGGATGAGTTTTGGGGTGAAAAGAGTGCTTTATTTTAAGAATTTGTCTCCCCTATACTTGTACTATCTTTCTCTCTACGTTTCCCCCTTGGACCCCCCGAAATTGGAGGCAAAAAATCACTTTTTGTGTGTCCAGAATATGTAGTATAGTTTGGCCGCACAGTTTACTAAACTGTGCAGCCAAACTGTGCAAGGTGTCGAGGTCATTAAAAATATTTTTGAAATTTCAATTTTTCCTCCCATAAATAAACTTAATCAACCCCATTATTCCCCCATTCAACCCTAGCAACCATGGGAGGCCTCCAAGATCCCTCAAGCTCCCATGGAACCCATATTTGATGGGGTTTTTGGTGGGGAAACTTCAATATTTCTTCAAGTAAGTGTTTCTATTTTTATTTTTTTCCTTCTCTGTAGGGTTTCCTCCCTCTTTCATGAAGTTATAAAATATAAAAAAAGTTAGGGTTCTAACCTAGGGTTTGATTTGGTGTCTTTTTGGTCAAATCTTGGGGTTTTAGGTTGGATTTCACTCCATCGTGGTGCGACAATGGTGCGGTTGAAGTTTCGCACAATGAATCGGTGTTTTGACACAAAAGTTATGTGGTTCCATGTGTAAGAATCCTAAGATGATTTATAATTGCGTAATTTATATTTTTATCATGTTCTTATTGCATTATTTTTGGTTCGAGAACCATTTATTATAGTGTTGATTAAGCGTTTAATTTCAAAGTTTCATGTTTGTTTGAAAATATGTGTTTTTCATGTGTATCTTTTGTGGTATTATTTGAGGTAATTTTATAGCACTTAAGAGTGGTTTAATAAATGTTTCTATTTCTGAAAATTCTGTTTTAGATTGGTATTGGTGTGATTTTTTCCTTGAAAGAGGGTTTTGAAATGGGTTTTTGATGCAAAACATTGTTATACCCCGTGGGTTAGTTTTATGAAAATTGAAAATGATTTAGTGAGTTAAACAAAGTGGGAAAATGATGTACATATAAAATTTTGGGGACTTTATTAACTTAAAACGGGGTTTTGAAAGGTAAATAGGTGATTTAAGATGCCAAACATTTATAGAATGTTTTATAAATTGCTGAAGTGTTTTATTAAATTGCAAGAAAGGCGCGAAACACGTTTGTGGGCTGTTTTGTGTGAGTGTGATGATAAAATGATTTTGAAGGTGAAAAGGGTATTATGTGACATGTGTGCGTGGGATTTTATGTGATGTTTATCATCTTGTAAATGTTTTATAAATTTTTTTAAAGGATTTACTGAAGTGTGAAAGAGATGTGAACGTGATGTGGGCTGTTTTGATGTGAGTATAAACTCAAAATGAATTTGAATGAGAAAGGGGATTGTGTGACATGTGTGTGGGATGTTTGGTATGTGTGTGAATTATAAGTGGTATTTTCATGTGAAAATGGTATTTCATGGATTTTGGAACTTGTTTGAGCACTAGGGGGAAACTCGGGTATCTAGGTAGGTGGATGTGTACTAGTATGCTAGTGATCCCTTGGGGTTTGGCCCCAGTTTCATGTAGAAAATTTGAAGACGAAAACACTAACTAAACTATTATGATGACGATTTTTAGGGACCACTAGGTTATGGTTATAATCCCTACTAGTGGCTCGTGTGCATGAGAATAGATATTGTGATGGTTACTTTCACTGAGATATGAGGTACCTGGGACCCATAGTGAGATAGTTCCTAAAGGTTATTTTTCCGTTGCTTTTTCTCATTAGCTAATTTATGATTACCGTCGGAATATGGTATGTTTGGATGAAAAATTCAATAGCTTTGGTACTATGTTTTTAAAAATGTTCATTCTTTAATGTAGCCCACTTGAAAACTGTTTTTGTTTAAAGTTGAATCTCTTTAAAATTCTTAATAGAATTTCATGTTTATGAAAACTTACAAACTTCTTACCTTTGAATGTTTATCACATAGAATATCTTAGTGGTGGTATCATATTGGGATTTGTCTCACACCCTACTTATACCATTGAGTGTAATTAAAGTTGGTTATTTTTTTTTGTCGCAGGTTTGGGTACAAATTTTTGTACCAACGGTTCGAGTTTCTAGCGGTCCTTCTTGGTCCAGTGTTGTAGAGATGGTTTGAGGGTGATTCCCTATTGCCTTAAGGTGGTTCTGGGGTGTCCTTTTTGTATTTTATTCCTTTTTTATGTTGTTTTTTGGATTTTTGTGAACTTTGTTTCTCAATTATGAATTTTATTAAAGGCTTGTTTGGGGTAAAATTTTCAGATTCACTTTATTTATTATTTTTTTGTTGTCTTATGTCTATACATATGGGTAAATCAATCCCAACTATTATTTTATGATACCCGGGAACTTGTGCCAGCTCATGGGGATCAAGAAATCCCTTCAGGCCTTTTCACGTCTGGGTTTGGTGCCAGTTTTGATAGCGACCAGATTCGGTTCGTGAAAAAATGGTATCGGAGGAGGTTCAATCTCTTGGGACATGTTATTTGGGGAAGAGTCAGGATAGTCTAGAGTTAGAATTTTTGGGTCTTGACATTCCGATTACAAGTAATGTGCCTAGCTAGCACACCTCATGACGTGATTCAAGTCATCAAGGGAAGTTGGGATTTATCTAAGTCCTTTGGTTTTCTTGGTTTGATGATGATTAGGAAAAATGAAAAGAGATTGGGTTAATGGTCTCAGTGATCTCATAGGGCCTCACATACCATGTGGATCTAGGGATATTTCCCTAGAATACTCTTCATGTTGGTGAAGTGATTGGAATATGGCCTCCAACCATATGTCCATGTCACCCACAAAAACTAGTTTACTCTCACATTGTCTCGTGTCTCTTCATGTTAAAATATTGGAAGTTTGGTTTTAAAGAAAAAATGACTTGGTTTTAAGAAGAATAATGTTTTTGAGAAATGATTTTCTAATAAAGAGGGATTAGATTGATTCTTAAAATGGTAGAATTGAATTTTTATAATTTCTTTGAAATGGAAAATGGTGTGTTTACATCTCTTTTGAAATCAGGAACTATGTTAATGTTGGTTTTGAAAAAGTGTTTCCAATTGAGTTTTATAAACTATTTAAAGGTGTTTTAATGGGATGAAATGTTTTGGAGGTCATGTGTGGAGTTTGGAAATGGATTTTGATTTGGTAACTAGAGATCATTTGAAAAGTTTTATGAAATTTTGGAATCTTGTTTTGAAATGAGGAGAGTTGAGTTCCCGATTTAATAATCAAAAGAATGGGGGTTGCTGAATGGGAGTTTTCATAAAATCAGGAGTGTTTTGAAATGGGAGGAGATGTTTTGAAACTAATGCATATGACATGAAAGTGAGTTATTTTTTGAATGATTGGGTCTTTATAAAAAGTTTTGTAAGATGTAAATTGGGTTTGATTTTTTGGTCAGAGGTCGTGAGAAAAAAGAAAGTATTGGTTGACTATTTTGGTTTTGAAAAGTGGAATGATTTTTTTAACCTTTGTTACTTCCATGGGTGACCACATGCATAGAGTTATATGGGATGATGGATGGTTAATGTAATGACTGGATGAGTTCCAATTTTTATGGAACAAAAACATGAATGTGTGAGGCCCATGAGGTACCATTGGTGGATATGCTAACCACCGAACCATTTGTTTTCCAAGAGATGATTCTAAAAGAAAACATGATGTCTTGATGAATGATTTGGGATGGTGTGTCTTAGGTGTTTTTGGAAATGTTGTTGTTGTGGGATGTTTTGAGTCCAAGAACCCCTCTTGTTTGAATGGTGTTTTGGGATGTGTTTGGTTGGTAAGCTGGGTTGAAGGGCTGGTTAGTGGTCTCATTATGAGAAATGTTTTGGGATGCCTTTACAGTGGTTACCTTCATGTGTTTGGATCTAGTTTGTGGTATGTCTTGACCAATGGACTAGCATGGTTGTATCCTTGGGTTCTCTTGTTGGATAAGGTATGCCCCCATTAAGGGTTAGTGCACAACTAAAGTGAAACCCAGATTGTTTCACCGCTAGAAGATCCTCTAGTTGATCAATATAAAGAATATTTTTCTCAATCTTTGGAGATTGAGTTTACACCCTTTCCATTATTAGTTTTGTGGATCCTTTTGTAGAAGTAGATTACTCATGGAAGGTTGAAAGAGACTTTAGTTTCTTAAGTTACCTGATTTGTCAAAGGTGGAAGTGGTATAGGGTTGTTAGTGTGGATGAGTATTTGGATGGTGTCTAAGAGGGCCTTTGGGTCCTTCGTAGTCTCTTCGAAGTAGGGGTTCACGTTAAACCACCAGTGTGGGAAATCTGGCCATGAGAGGCTGTTATATCCACTTTCTGGAATTGTGTGATATTTGGGGATGTTGCATAAGGTCCCTCTCCAATTATTATTTCTATCAGTCACAATGGTTATGTTTGATGATGCCTTGTGATTTCATGTGATTATTTTACTATAAAGATGAATTTGTATGATCTTTTGTGAGTCTTTGTTTTTTCAGAAGTGTGTCTACTTTTAGGAGATCTTGACATCCCATGTTTATAGGAATGTGTTTCTATATATCCTTTCCTCTTTCCGTTTCTCATTTAAAGAAACAAGGGGTGATGTGTGTACGTCTTCTAAGCACTTGTTTCAATGAAATGCCAGGTTAGGGTAAATTGATTTTGGAATGTGTTATGTCTTGGTGAACCTATAAGGGATCAGGGTATAGTTTTATGGGCATCTAAAGGAGAAGTTATGTTTGGGGGGTTTCCAAAGCCCAACTGCGAGGACGAAGATGCTTCAATCATTGAGTTACATCCATAGGTCCTGGAGAGAAGATGGCGCATAGTCAGGGGAAATCTTTAGATCGTTAAAACCCTTGTACAAAGTCCTGTTTTTAGTATGAAATATGGGAAATTTTTAAACCTCTGGTGTCATCATCTTACTTCTATTGTTTCGGTTAGGTGGAAAGAGGTGGAGGGCCTCGTGCCCATGTTATCACCCAATGTCATTCTTTAACTATTTGGTTTCCATTGAGTTTTTAGAGAATGGTTTGAAATTTGACTAGAAAGGTTGAGCACATGGTTTGTTCACAGTTAGTAGTAATCGTTCCCCAACAAACCATGTAGATAGAAGGATCCCCATGGTTAGTGAACAATTTCCCAAACCGTGTGGACTAACCATGCGACCATCCCAACTCTTTAAATTTTGGGTTCTTTTTGTGCCGGCCCATGCTGGTTGGTTAATATGGTTGGTTCTTTTGGTGGGGAGACCCACTATAAGTTTATATAAGTTATTTTGGAAAGTTCTAATGGAAGTCTACCCCTTGTACCAGGGAGTCTGTTCGGGCCTCCCCATGTTTGTGTCTCAATTCTATCTTAGGAAAATTTAAGTTGTGTCTTATAGTGGGGAGCCCATTTGTGTCTCCCCATAGTAGTAACTCATATTTTTCCTTGGTCTTGGCTTGGTGGTAGGTAGTATCATTTAGATCTATCTAACTCCCAAAATCTTCCATGGGTGAACGTTGGGATTGGAGAGCACCCAACGGTTTAGTTAAAGTAAGGTAAGGGTAACATTTTTCGATGTTGATGTTCGTTTGGGTAAGTTTCTTGAGTTTTTTTTCAGATAGTGTTTGAGGAGTTTTATTTTGGGATAAATTCTGAATGGGATTGATCATTTTAGGTAAGTGGTTTAATTTTTGGTTTGTGAGAGTATTCCTTCCTTAATTGATCATTGGAGGTGTTTTGGACTTTGGGGGTGAAACTTGGCAAGGGAGTCCATCTTGTTTTATTCGTTGGGTTTGGTTTTTGCTTTTGGACTTGATGTAGCTTTACAAGGGTGGAAAGATTTATGGTGGGGATAATATTCACACCCAAATGTTTCAATTCTATTCTTTATTTCAAATCCTCTTTTAGTTCATAGCTTTATCTTGGTTTCTAGGTGTTTTGGGTTTGAAATTTTGGTGTCTCTTGTGTTCTTGATCTATGAACTTAGTATTGGGGTCTTTTATGGTAATTGGAATCCTCTTTCTTCAAAGGGATGGTATGAGGTTGAGGTGTTTTGGAGTTTAATTTGAGACACCCCTAGTGACACCTCTTGTGGGGTATGTTGTTGAGGTGGTTTGTACCCTTGAGTTGGATGAGTTTTGGGGTGAAAAGAGTGCTTTATTTTGGGAATTTTTCTCCCCTATCTTTGGCCTATATTTTCCCCCATGTTTACCCCTTATCCCCCTCTGAAATTGGAGGAAAAACATCACTTTTTGGGTGTCCATAACAGGTCGCATGGTTTACTAAACCGTGCAGCCAAACCGTGCAAGGTGTCCAGGTCATTAAAAATATTTTTGAAATTCCAATTTTTCCATACCGAAAATAAACTTAATCTACCAAATTATTCCCCCATTAGACCCTAGCAGCCATGGGAGGAATCCAAGCTCCCTCAACCTCCCATGGAACCCATCTTTGATGGGGTTTTTGGTGGGGAAACTTCAAGATTTCTTCAAGTAAGTGTTTCTCTCTTCATTTTCATCTTTCTCTTTAGGGTTTCCCCGCTATTTAATGAAGTTATAAAATGTCCATAAGTTAGGTTTTTGACATAGGATTTGATTTTGTGTCTTTTTGGTCAAATATTGGGGTTTTAGGTTGGATTTCACTTCTTCATGGTGCAGCGATGGTGCAGTTAATGTTTCGAACAACATAATCAGTGTTTTGACACAAAAGGTAGGTGGTTCCATGTGTAATCATCTTAATATGAGTTATAATTACTTCATTTATATTTTTATCACATTCTTCTTGCATTATGTTTGGTGCGGAAACCATTTTTTGTAGTGTTGATTAAGCGTTTAATTTTAAAGTTGCATGCTTGTTTGAAAATGTGTAATTTTCATGTGTATCTTTTGTGGTATTATTTGAGGTAATTTTATAGCACTTGAGACAGGTTTAATAAATGTTTCTAGGGATTCCAATTCTATTTTGGATTGGTATTGGTGTGATTTAGGCCTTAAAAGAGGGTTTTGAAATGGGTTTTATATAAAAAACAAGGTTATACCCCTAGGATTTGTTTTATGAAAATTGAAAATGATTTAGCGAGTTAAAAAAAGTGTTAAAATGATTTACATGTACTGTTTTGGTGATTGTATTCACTTAAAATGGGGTTTTAAAAGGTAAATAGGTGATTTAAAATGTCAAACATTTTTAGAATGTTTTATAAATTACTGAAGAGTTTTATTAAATTACAAGAAAGACGTAAAACATGTTTGTGGAATATTTTTTGTGAGTATGATGATAAAATAATTTTGAAGGTGAAAAGGGTATTATGTGACATGTGTGTGTGGGATGTTATGTGATGTGTATCATCTTGTAAATTTTTTATAAATTTTTTTAAATGATTTACTGATGTGTGAAAGAGATGTGAATGTGATGTGGGCTGTTTTGGTGTGAGTATGAACTCAAAATGAATTTAAATAAAAAAGGGGATTGTGTGACATGTGTGTGGGATGTCTAGTATGTGTGTGACTTGGAAGTAGTATTTTCATGTGAAAATGGTATTTCATGGATTTTGGAACTTGTTTGAGCACAAGGGTGGAAAACCAGAGTATCTAGGTTGGTGGACATGTACTAGTATGCTAGTGATCCTGTGGGGTTTGGCCCCTGTTTCACGTAGTAAGTTTGATGATGAAAACACTAACTAAACAATGATGATGATGATATTGGGGGACCACTAGGTTATGGTTATGATCCCTAATAGTGTCTCATGTGTACCAGAACATATATTGTGATGGTTACTTTCACTGAGATACAAGGTACCTAAGACCCATAGTGATCTAGTGCCTATGGGTTATTTTCCATTTACTTGTTCTCATTAGTTAATTTATGCTTACCATAGACATACGATATGTTTGGATTAAAAATTCAGTAGATTTGGTACTCTATTTTTAAAATTGTTGATTCTTTAAAGTATCCCACTTGAAAACTATTTTTGTTTAAAGCTGAATCTCTTTAAAATTATTAATAGCATTTCATGTTTATGGAAACTTGAAATATTTTAATTTTTTAATGTTTATCACATGGAATATATTAGTGGTGGTATCCTACTGGACTTTGGCTCACACCCTACTTACACCTTTGGGTGTAATTAGACTTGGTTATTTTTTTGTTGCAGGTTTGGGTACAACTTTTTTTTCCAATGATTCAGGTTTCTAGTGGTCCTTCTTGGTGCGGTGTCATGGAGATTGCTTGAGAGTGATTCCCCCTTGCCTTGAGGTGGTTCTAGTATTTCCTTTTAGATTTTCTTCCTTTATAGTTGTTTTTTGGTATTTGTGAGAACCCTGTTTATCAATTCATAATTTTATTGAAGTCTTGTTTGGGGTAAATTTTTCAGATTCAGTTTATTTATTATTTTTGGTTGTCTTTTGTCTATAAATATAAATAAATCATTCCCAACTATTATTTTATGATACCCAGGAACTTGTGCCTGCCTATAGAGATCTGGAACACCCTTCAGGCATTGTCAGGGGACAGGTTTGGTGCTGGTTTTGATAGAGACCAGATTCGGTTCATGACATTCACTTACTCATACCGGGTTGGTTTATATGGTTTAGGCATTTTATTAGTGTCATGTTTGATGCAATGAGATATGTTTTTCCATTTACATTTATATTCTTATATGAAGATGGTTTTTATGATCACCATTTTTAGGAACTGATGGATACATTAACCATATTGCATCATTTGGCCTTTTTTTATTTGATCCATGTTAAGAATTGTTTTTAAAAACATGCTTTATTTGAACTGGAAAACCAAATGGATTTCAAAGGAATATTTGAAAGTGGAATGTTTTCAATATGGTTTAGTTTTGAAAAGTGTTTTAAAACTAGTTTTCTGGTTTTCATGGGTAGAATCCTTAAATAGTTTCATGGTAGTATCCTATTTGGATTTGAGCCTCACATAATATATATGCCTTTGGGAATATATATATATTTCATTTTGTAGGGAATATGTAAAGGAGAGGGAACCATGTACCTGAGTGGATATTATTTATTATCATCATCTGTTTTTTTGTTAGAGGATGCCTGATCTCATAGGTATTGGCTTGGGTGGAGTAGTTTTGGGTTTTTTTATCCATTGGGATGTATGTATAGACCTTGTTTGGGTATTATTCTCATACTTTTGTGTTTTGGGTTTTGAATTGAGATACTATGTATATAGGTGTTGTTATGGAATATTTTTTTATGATGTATGTTGATGCTTATGGTATTTACTTATATTATTTTTTACTTTCAACATTGTATTATATATTTTTGACTATGATTTTATTGGTGTTTCAGTCCTATTTTCTGGTTAATTTATGCTAATTTACCATGGGTGAAACCGTACCCAAGAGATTGTTTGTTATACCTAATGCTTATCGCTATCTCATGGTGATATAGAAAAATCTTTGTTATATGTGATGGGATAGTTTATGTGACAAGTTAGGTTGAACTAGGATGATTCATTACAGATAGCTTGCTTAACATGCAACACTGAGCATTAAGTGAATTGAGATATACTATAAAAATATTATTATTTACATGTGCCAATTATACCCTAGCCATTCAATTAGTGGGTATGAATAATACTAACCATATTATTAAACATATATAAAGGTCATAATCAATAAAAAGTTATTGATAAATTATTAGTAAATAATCACTTAATTTTTTAGTAAATTCATTTTATTCTTCAAAATATGTTTTCTTGAAAAATGGGTTTTATTGTTTTTTTGTGAGAAAATATTAAAATTAATTTATATAACTGTTTTAAAATTTTATTTGATAAAAATGATATCAATTTTGAAATTATCATTTGGTGAAATTTTGAGATTTTTCTAAAATGTTTTATTTTTCAATGAATAGTGAAAAATATAGATTTTTATTGAAAACTATATTTTATTTTAAATGTATTTTATTTTAATGTACTTACAAAGTAAAATTCTATTTTGGATTAGTTTTAAAAATAAAATAGTTCCTTTTAGTTAAACATAATCTAATTATAGTCTTTATAATTAATTTTATAGTTGAATTTGGTGTAGAAAAGTTTTTATATTTAAAAGGAATTTTTCTAAAAAATTGTTTTAAATTGAATTTTGTGGTTTAATCTTAAATTATTTTATTCTAATTTTAGAAATTGAATCTTGAAAAATTGATTCTAAATTTAGAATTAGGATATAAAAATTTGGTAAATAGTTCCCTTTTATTTTTTGTGATTATGAATAGTAAGCATAGTGAATAATTGTCACCACCATAAGGGTAAATAAGACAACTAAGGTTAAAAATAATATGATAAGGACTAATAAATAACCAGAAATATTAAATTTATCCTATTATACGAGTGTAATTCAGCCATTTCCACCCAATTTTCTTAAAATATGTCAACTTGGTTCCATATTTCTTTGATTTTTACATTTGTACTATTTTATGTAAAGAAAAGTAAAAAATGTCATTCTATTTGTTTTATTATCTCTAAATTTTTGACATAGGGTTAAACAGAAGATATTGTAACGACCCAAAATTTTAACAATGAAATTTATAACTTCTTGTAGTAATGTCATAATCAATCACATTAGGAAACACAATGTCACATCATACTTAAATGAGCTACTATGTGACCTTTAAACATAAATTTTCCATGTCTGTGTTTTGAATTTCTAAAATTTGACATACATGATTTCGATCAGTAAGATGTTTGGAGTCCGATAGGCCAAAATTAATTTTTTAGTGAATAGTAACCTACTCTTATGAATAGTAACCTACCCTTATGAATAGTAACATGACACTTATTAATAGTGAATCATACAAAATAATAATAACCTCACCCATGAATGATTGAATAAAATTTAAGCATCTTATAAGTGACAATATGACCATAGTAAAAGTATTAGTATTTTTGTATGTCATAAATAAATAATTATAATTAATTAATTAATTTAAAAGAAAATTTATTTTCCTAAAATGTGTTCATAAATTAAAAATTCTATGACATATGGTTTTAAGATAAATCTATAAGACCTTATGTAATTTTTGAAAGCATTATAAAATTAGTTTTAATTTTAAAATATATATTTTCAATTAAATGATGATTTTAATTAAAAATTAAATTAATCATATTTAGAAAATCATTTTCATAAAATGGAGTTCATTTTTTTTATTCTACATGTTGAAAAATGGTTAGGGTGAATCTTTTAGTTTTTTCTAAAATACTTGAATTTTTGGTGAATAGTAAAATACATTAATTTACCGTATAAATACATTAAAATTTAAATCCACTATTATTGACATCAAACGTGATGTAAGTACCCAAATATATAAATAATATACACTTATTACTATTTTTATTCATGGAAAACTCACTATTTCTTGTCTTGAGGGAAATTAATAAACTAATGATTAAAATATTTGGAAAACACCCCTCCCCTCCACTATAAATACAACCCCTCACACCCTCATTTAATCACACCTCTAAAGCTTTAATACTTGTCCAAATTATGCCCAAACCTCTTTACAAACTCCTTCCCCACGTCCATCAACCCTTGGTCTCCTCAAAAGACCAAACACTCTCCCCTAAAGAGTCTCTCAAATTAGATGAATTCAAGAGGTAATTCCCCCTCTCTTTTCCATTAATTTCCTTTCAATTTCAAGTTCTTTTCTTAATATCTTCCCACCTATACTCATCCAAATGGTATGTTAACTACATTATATTTCATATAATGGATTTTTTTTATGCTAATGGGATAATATATCATCAAACCTTCTTGTCCTCTTCTTTTTATTTTTGAAAGGAAAACGTTGTTCGTGAGGTGTTAATTTATCACCTTCAAGAATGACATGTTTTAATTTTCTTTTAACACATTTAAATATGGTCATGAAACAATTTTTATGGTTTAAACAGATTATATTATATGTATTATATCCTATTTAATGTTCTGTAACTCAATTATTTACATAATAATAAATGATTAAATGAAACAAGTACGTTGTGGTTGAAAAAGCCACCAAAATTAATCCAAGCGCTTATCATCAAAATTTTATGTAATGATTCATCATCATGGTACATAATAAAATACATTATGAGATAATTTATACCTATTTAATTTCACTAATATTATTTATTAACAATTAGGGTTGTTAGCCACTCCTTATACAAACTTCCATTCATGAATACAAGTGAACCGTTCATGAAAACTATGAAAACAAACATTCTCAAACAATGAATTTAAACACTATAACTCATCCAAAAGCCCATAAATGAAATTAATAAAACCATAATAAATATTATTAATTTATAAAAGTTTATGAAATTTTTAATTAATTAATCTAATGTGGTTATATAGGAAATTAAAGTGAAGAAAGCGTTAGGATACATGGTAAGGGGAAATTCTCGAACCCAACTTTCTTTCTTCAGGTTCTCCCTCTTTGACTACATTTTTGGTAAGTTTACTCCTTAAAAATAATTTTTTCATCATTAAATTACCTTTTATGGGATATACATGTTTTTCACAGTAGTTTATGTCAAAAAAAATATTTTCCAAAAGAAATCTTCTTTCAAAAACACACATTTTACTTCTCACTCAAGGGTGATGGTTCTTGTATCAAGTGTGACATTGCCTTTTTCTTTTGGGAACCCAAATTTTATGAATGTGTTCTTATGAGATGAAAACCATTCCTTTAAATGGGTTATTTATGTTCATTATTGATATATGTTTTTTTTGGAATTCATGATAATGAAAATTTTATGATATGACGGGTCTGCCCAGAATTATATAGCGCAAGATGAATGTTTGAATGTGATGGGTGTGACCATAATTATATAGTACTCCAATGCATTGGGTAAAGTAATGAATCTCATTAGTTAAGTAAAATGATGTGTGAACATGATTATATCTTTGTTCACAACTATGTGTGGTAGTTGACCACTAAGACACGATGTTTCATTTTTTATACATTGCCACATTTCAAGTCTTTTATTAATGCTTACTATCATGTTCATGATCCTATGCCTATGTTATGATTATGATCACCCATTGTTATATTTTTCATATATATAATCTTACTAGGATTTTATCTCACCTCTTTTTGATGTATATCCTTAGGTGAAAAATTGTACTAAGGAGTATTTAAGGGCTAATAAGAAGCTAGTGAAGAAGGAATTAAATAAATGTTTATGTTTTATATTGTTAAAGTTATATATGATCTCAGTTTTCCAAGAAACTAAAAATTTGGATCCTGTTTGTGGAATTATATTATGTTGTTTATCTTTAAAATGATGTAATAGTAATGTAAGTAAAAGCTGGGTCACTATAGCTATGTTGGGTTATAAAAGAGTTATTTTAAAGATAAATGATTTTTTTCATCATGGTAATTTATTTTAAAGTTTTATAGATATAATAATAATCTTTAATTCTTATGCAATGTCGACACAAAATTTATTGAATTAGTAGAAAAATGATGTAAATTATGATAAAATGTTAAAAGTGATATAATTTGTATGGATTTTTATGTACCATTAATTTTATAGATAAAAATAACAAATTAGAGAGGTTTGAATGTATTATAGTTTAATTCCATTTTTTTCATGTTGTTTTCAAAGTCAAATTAAATGAATAGTTCCAAAAAATGACATTAATGTTATTTTATAATAAATAATATTTTATCAAATGATTTAAAATTCATAAAAATATTATATTTTTCCAAGTTATTTTTATATGTTTAAAAATATCAAATATTTTCCATTTAAAAGGACAATTATCCTTTTATAGTAACTCTATTTACTCATAAAGAGTAAAAGTTTTGTGATCACAATAATTTTAAAAAAAGGTTAATGCGGGTTAAAACAAAGAGATGAGGGTAACAACCTAATATAAACTTATAAAAATTTTATTGGATGATATCATATATAACAATTATAAAACTATATTTAAATTATATCATTTTGAATCCTTTTTTATATGAAAATTAATTTCTATTTATTTAATATTTAATGTAATTCCAAGAGTTCCCCTACCCCACTAATAAAATAGAAACTCCTATACTCTTTTATTCACACTAAAAATTCCAATTATTTCAACCATGATCTTTTCAAATACCTTCCTAACCAACCTAACCATATCTAGAGGTATTTTTGTAGGTAAAATACCAACCGTAGAGGCCATAAGGTGTAAAGAAAAAGAGATTTTCCAAAGAATAAGTATATATTTTAATTGAATGTTTTAGTTCCATTTCTTATTCCACATCCTTAAAATATTATTCAACCTTGTTGATATAATAAAATCAGTATACCCCATATACCAATATGTAATTATGTTAATGGAATAACTATATACATATCCTTTTCCATCAAATGAGAAACAAAACAATCATTCATGTGTGCGACATACTATTATCTCAAGAACCGTTGTAATTAATTTTCCATCACCACCTTTCAAAACTATTTATAAAGATGGATTTAAAGTAAATATATTATAATCATGACATATTTATCATTATATAAAAGTAATATGTCATAAATTTTCCTACCTTTCCATGCATTGAAAAATGATAAAGTTGTTCGTGCGCACGTGTAGTCTACCGCCTCTATGAAGCGATGTGATTCATTTTTCATCACCGAAACACATGGATTGTAACAACTGAAAAAATAATATAATAAATAATTTTAATTAGTTTTCATAAATTTGATATTTATATTCATTATAAATACATTAAGTAATTTTTAAATTAAAATGGACATAATTTTATTAAACTATTTTTTATAAGGTTTTGTTTAAAAGTTTAATTTTAAATTTGAATTTTGAAAAATGAATTTAATTTTTTAATTAATCATGTAAAAATTATCCTAAGATTCATTTTTAATAATTTTTTGGAAACATATATTTTTCAATGAATAGTGAAGTATATTGATTTTTATTGAAATTTGTATTTTCTTTTTGAATATTTACAAAGTAAAATTATATTCTTATTAGTTTTAAAATATCATCAGATACTTTTTATTTAAAATAATATAATTATTATTTTTAAAATGAACTTTATTATTGAATTTAGTGTAAAAACCTTTTATACTTAAAATGAGATTTTTTCAAAAAAAAACTATTTTTTCTCAAATTTTTGGTTTGGTTTTAAATTAAATTATGCCATTTATGTGTTTTTTATCATGAAAAATGGATTCCGTATTTTGAATTATTTGGTATAGATTTGGAAAATAATTTTATTTTATCTTTGGACTTTATGAATGTAAACTTTAGCATTTTTTACCATGGTAAAGAGTGAATCAGGTAGTTAAGGGTTAACAATAATACGATAATGACTAAAAATAACCCTAACACTTAAATTTATCATATTTTATGAATGGTGTTAGGAAATGTCCATAAAATTCTAAAAAATATGGCAAATTGGTACCATATTTAATTGATTTTTACCTTTATAATATTTAAGGGAATATAAAGAAAAAAATTTCATACTCTTACTTTTAATAACTATATTTTTTTAACATAGGGATAAATAGATGACATGTTCAATTATAAATAGTTATTTAAATTATAAATTAATTTTTATTATCATGGTAATTTATTTATAATTTTTTTATGAATAAATAATTACCTTAAACACGTAAGCAACACCGATGTAATAATAATTAATTTAATATAAAAATAAAATAAATTATTTTAAAAATATTAAAGTTAATATAATTTGAAATAATTATTACGTTCCACAAAATCTTTATATAAATATAATATGTAAATTATGTGTTAATTTATTATATATTAATTCCTTTTTTTGTCATGATGTTATTAAAGTAAAAATAAATGAATAGTTTTAAAATTGACATTAATGATATTTTATAATAAATAATATTTTATTTAATGATTTAAAATTCTTAAAAATAAAATATTCATTAAAGAGATTAAAATATGGTTTAAAATACCATTCATGGTATATTTAAATTATTTTTTCCTTTTATATTAACTATCATGACTCTTAAAGAGTAAAAAAACATGTAATCATGGTAAGTTTGAAAAGGGTTAATAGGGTTTAAAACCAAAAAATAAGGTAAAAAACATAGTATAAACTTGTAAAAATTTTATTGGATGAGATAATTTAGATTTATCATAATATTAGATTAAAATTTTATCAATTTGGTTTCATTTTATGTTGAAAATTATTTTATATTAATTTAATATTTTAAGAAATTCCTCAAGTGCCTCTCCCCCCACTTTTAAAAGGGAACATAATCTACTCTTTTCTTAACACTTAAAAAGACTTTTGGTATGAATAATACCTTATAAAATAACTTAATTAAATCCCAACCCACATTCTAGAGTAATTTTTTGATTATAAAACCAACCTAGTAATGATTTTGATGTCAATGATAAGAGGTTGTCCGAAGAAGGGGTATAATTCTTAATTGAGCATTCTTGTTTTACTTATTCTTCCAACTACTTAAAATATTGTTCAAAAATGTTTAAATAATAACACAAGTTTTTGAAATATACTTATATTTTATTATGTTAATGTAATAACCTATATACATCTGCAAACTTCATCAAATGGGAAAGAAATCCATCTTTTGTGTGTACAACGGACCAACACCTCATAGACCGATGTAATTCATTTTCCATCACCACCTCTCACATATGGTAATAATGATAGATTTAATGTATATATATGATATTAAATAAATATTTATCATTATTTAATGATAATATAACACCTATTTTTTCTTTTCCATTCACTGAAAATATAATAACACTATTCATGCGTACGTGTAGAATACCACCTCTATAAAGTAATGTGATTCATTTTTCATCACCACATCACATAGATGATATATTGAAGTATATTTTTGGAAATAATATTCTATTTATGATATAATTATCATTCATAAAAGATAAAATAATACTTAACTTCTCTCTATAGTGATGGTTGAAAAATAGAAACATTATTCATGTGTACATATAGCCTACCATCTGCATGATTGTAACATAGTCCATTTTTCATAACCAACATTCATGATTAGTTTTAGAAGTATGATTTATCTATAAAAAATATAATTATATAATAATAATAATAATAATAATAATAATAATAATTATTTATATTGTTTAATAATGACCACTTTGATCGTAATCAACCCACTGAAGTCATTTTGGACATATGAGCCGAATATCACCAAACCATACAACATGAAATAAATTGATTAAGTAAATGTGTATAACATGGTAATAAGTGAAATAAATGGAATAATAAAATTTAAAAAGGTTATAAAGAAAAAAAATAACAAAATTTTATTATTCATTAATATAAACAATGCACATGACAAGTCAGACACAAGGTAATAGACTCTCTTTTAAAAATCCTCTTTTAAAGTTTCCCTTCCAACTCTTTTATTCCATATCCATATTTTTAAAAATATATTATTAATTTTTATATATAGACATAAAATATTTACAAAGGAAATTTTATTTCACTTTTTAATTTCATTAAATAGTTTTCAAAAGAAATATTTTTATGGAATATTTTTACTTTCTTTACAAAATACAAAATTTGTGTTCTATTTTAACATATACGGTGACAATGATTTTTTACACCATCATAACCATTATTTGTTTTTTGGAATCCTTTATAATATTTAATGTTTTATTAAATTAAAATCCCTTTTTTACATTCCTTTTGGGTATTTTAGTTTTAAAAATGGGATTTGAGAAGAAATGATGTTCCAATATATGAAAGTGTTTTTCATATGAGTTAAAAAGAGTTTTTCAAGTATTTTATGATGAAAAATGAAATAATAATTTTTTTATTCATGATATGATACTTGATAATCCTATATGAGAAATGGGTGATCCTGACACATCTTATACAATGGTTTGATTTCTATTATATCTTATTAAGATAGGTGAGCTTGATATAGCTTATACAAAGGGTAAGCCCCATTATAGCTCTCTAAATCATTTGATAATGTTCCATGTCAAAAAATGAGAGAAAGTGGGAGTTAACTAGAAAGGTTTATCTTACTGATTTAACTGGGTTGTAGTTATTTTTAACATATGTTTAAAATGAGTTATTCCTTTAATGATCGAATCCACCTAAGCAATTTTTTATTTTCTTTCAATGAGTTTTAATGTTTTTTTGATATTTTTTTTCATATGGAAATTATTTATTTAATATTCTCAAAGAATATTGTGATAAAGGTATTTTTTTTGGGTTTTCAAATTTTTTACCAGACTAAAAAATTTCTTTATTTTTATGTCCCATACCATGTTTTTTGTGATCATTACACATTTTAAAATGCTTTTCCATAGGGTTTAAGGATGTTTAAGGGGAAATAAGTAGTAAATTTGAAATTTTTAAAGATTTTTAATGAAAATAATTTTTTTATTTTGTGGGAAAAATAGATACTGTGTAGATTTTTCCACTTTTTATTATATGGGTTTGTTATGTAAGGGTTATGAAATAATTATATAAAATTCTGAACCATAATGATCCTCATGAATGCATGATGATGAATTCTTGACATAAAACTCAAGATTATGTAATGTTTAAGGCTGGGTCCTTGTAGTTGGTATCAAAGGAAAGGTTTATATAACTTTAGAGTATGGTAATTTTAATATAATACGCTTGAAATATTTTACTTTATGGTTAAGTTGAAATGATATAGAATTAGAATATTACCATTTTTTATTAATACAATATATATATATTCAGAAGGGTTTTTAATAGAGAAAACAAGGAAGTTGAAGTAGTAAGGTTTCAAGTGGTTAATATCCTTCTAAATCAACAACCTAGTATGTTTGTAATTGGAACGTAGTAGTTTTTTGTCGTAATGGATCAGTTTATGAAGACTATATATGGTGTTTCTATCCATGTTAGATAGTAACCATATTTTCTATAGAGGAACATGATGATAGTAGAGAATTTTATGAGTCAACATCCTCTAGTATTCAGTCATCCTTCTAACCCAATGGAATCTGGGGGATGAATTAATGATTTGAAAGAGATATTCAAAGTCATGGGATGTTTATAATGTCAAAAGGTAACTCTTGATATTTATCACTTTGAAGGTGAAACAACTCGATGACATATTTGGTTAAGAATTCCAGAGAGAAATATAATCTAGTTTCCATAGAATGAGATACATTTAAGAATATTATTCCCAGATAAATATTTCCCTAATTTTGTTCAGCTTAGGATAGAGAAATTATTCTTATAATTGATGAAAAAATATGAAAATTCACTATCCACATATGAATACAATTTTGTAAGGCTATCCAAGAATGTATTGTATTTTATTTTTTACTTTGATAGAAAAATTTATAGATATTAATTATAATTAAAACCATTTTTATTAAGATATTTGGCCACCCAATAATTTAAAAGTTATGAGAAGGTTGTCTACTATGCTGAGAAAGTTGAGATAGAGTTTACTAATACTTATGCTCCTTAAAATTAAAATAGTAATAAATGGTCAAGTTTTAATGAAATAGAAAAGAAACCAACTAAGAATTTTGGAGGTTATACAACAATATGTTCTAAGTTTGGTAAATGACATTTCTAGTAATTTTTGACAGAATATAGAAAGTGTTACTATTGTGGTAATTTTGGGCACAAAGATCATAACTGAAATGAAAAGAGTCATGAAGAATTTTATAATTAGGTAACAAATATCCAGTCAATGATGTGATGTTTTTGTTTTATTGATTTGGATTATTATGGTAATGTGTTTTCACAGTTGGTTACTCAGGGTGGAAATCATCAAGATAAAAAAGGAACAAAAAGTTATTTTCTACTACTATGGTTGATGTTAGTCCATCTAATAATGTGGGGACATGTATGTTACTTGTTTATTAGAATTATGATAATGCCATTATTAACTCTAGATCTTCACATTCCTTCATTTCTAAGAAATTCTAATGTAAAATGGGAATATCTCCACATGAAAAGAATATATAACTTTTAGTGAAACTTTTGGGTGGAAATATTAAATAAACAAAAATTTAAAAGAATATTATTATTTTTATTAGTGGGATGATATTTCTTGAAAATATTATTGAACTAAACATAATATATTTTGATATTATTTTGGGTATGTATTAGATACAAATTTATCAAGATAAGATAGATTTCAGAGCTAATAATGTTTTATTCAATGATTTCATACCTTTGATAAAACTCCATAAAGATAAGAAATTGACTAGAAATAGAATTAAAAGTCACCTAGATCATGTTGTTAAAAATAAAGAAATAGTTTAAATTAGTTTTTTTCCAGTCATAAATGAATTCATGGATGTATTTTCTAATGATTTTTTGGTGTTATTACTAATTGAGAGGTAGAATTTTTTGTTGACTTGGTTTTCGATGATAAGACTATTTGAATACCCCCTTATCAAATGTATTTAATTGAACTTTTTAAATTGAAAAATAAGTTTCAAGAGTTATTATATAAAGGTTTCATTCATACAATAACTTTACCTTGGGGTGCTAATATTTTATTTTTTAAAAATAAAAATTGTTCAATGATTATTTTTATTGATTATAGATCCTTGAATAACATAAATCTTAAGAAAAAGTATCCTTTACATCATGTCAATGATTTTTATTAGATCTAGGGGGTGTATAATTTTTCAAAGAATGACCTCTGGTAAGGATATCATCATTTAAAGGTGAAGAAGGGGGATATTTATAAGACAATGTTTTATAAAAGATACAAGAATTATGAGTTTTTAGTCATGCCCTTTGGGTTGTATGATACACTAGTTGTATTTATAGACCTTATGAATAGAGTTTTCTATGATTTCTTTGATATGTTTTTAATTTTGTTTATTGATGATATATTTTTATATTCTAAAAGTCAAAAGTATCTTTAAAGACACATAAGTATTGTCTTAAAAACCTTAAAATAAAAGAAACTATAAGTAATGTTTAGTAAGAATGAATTTTGGTTGAAAAAAATTTCTTTCCTTGGATATAGTGTTTCTAATGTTGGTATACATATTGATATTTCTAAAAGAAAAGTTTTTATATAATGTCCAAGACTAATAAATTTCAGATATATTCATAGTTTTCTCGGATTAGCAGGTTACTACCTATGAGTTTTTGAAAATTTTGTTTAGTTTCCTTTCCCACTGATAAAGTTAAATTAAAAAGAAGTTAAATTTACCTGGATGAAAGAATGTGATTATTTTTCTAGGAACTGAAGATAAGATTGATGAATTCTACAGTTTTGGCTATTCCCTCTATAAATGATGAATTTTTCATCTATATTAATGATTTATTAAAATTAATTGGTTGTGTCCTAATGCAAAATGATCAGGTAATTGTTTATACTTTACGAAAACTAAAACATCATGATTTAAATTATTCTATAAATGATCTTGGATTAGTTTCTATAGGTTTCTCTTAAAAGAATTGGATATTTCATTTATATGGAGTAAAATGTGAAATATATATTGATCACAAAATTTTGAAGTATATATTTACTTTGGAAGAGTTAAAAACGATGTAGATAATATTACTTTAACTGATTAAGGATTATAACTGCATGATTCATTACTATCATGGAAAAGAAAAGAAGCAATCGATGCCATGTGTCCAAAAAATAATTCTTCATTAACCATATTAAATTTTGAAAAAAACCATTTTGTTAATTATTTGATTAGTTTTAGCATATAAATTATTCATTTAGGAGAATAATATATATATTTTTGGTGTATGTAAAAATATATCTGTTAGAAATAATTAAGAAAGATCCGAAGAAATACCACGAGTTATAAGAAAATATTGAATTTGTTAAGAAGGGTAAGATTCCTAAAATTAATGTTGATAAAGAATGTGTTTTGAGATTTGTAAGGGTATTATGTGTGATTTATGAATCCCAATTTAAGATAGAATTGTTAAGTGAAGCTCATAGTGCCTCGTTTCCCATTCATCTTGCTAGTACTTATTTGTATAGAGACATTCATGAGTATTAGAAATTGTATGGAATGAAAAGAGATATTGATGAATTGACCATGAAATGTTTTGCATGTCAATATATTATAGTATAATGACAATTACTGAAGGGTATGCTTAAGCCTTTTCAAGTACAAGAGTTGAAATTGGAAAATATATCCATGGATTTCATTATGGGATTACTAAATAATTCTTGAGGTAATAATGAAATTTGGGTTATTATTTATCAGATAACTAAATATATACATTTCCTTCCCATCAAAGATATAATATATTTAGATCAACATTCATGAAAATACCTTAAAGAGATAATAATGTTTCATGAAGTTTGTCTCTACATTATATTTGACCATGATCTTAGGTTCACTTTTAATTTTTGTAAAGGACAACATAAGTTATTGGGTACTAAATTAAATTTTAGTATATATTATCATCCTCAATCTGATGGATAGTCTAAGTGAATGATTCCTAACTTAGAAAACATGTTTCTTTCTTGTTAAATGGATTACCAGGGATGTTGGGATCAATATCTTTCCTTAATTTAGTTTTATTATAATAACAGTTTTCATTCTAGTATATATATAGGACCTTTTAAGGCATTACTTGGAAAGTAGTGTCGAACTCCAGTTTTTTTGGTATGAAGTAGGAAAAAGGAATTTTTTAGGACTATATTTAGTAGATAAAATGGTTTAAAAGTTAAATATTATTCAAAAGAAATGATAAAAAATTAGAGAAGACATAAAATTAATGTAGATAACCAGTGGAAAGATCATTATTTCAAGGTAAGCGATCATTTTTTATTAAAGAATCTCCCTGGAAAAGTGTTATGCATTTTAGTAAAAAGGGTAATTTAAGTTATCAGTTCATTAGACCATATGTAATCCTATATAAATTTGGATCAGTTTCCTATCGAGTGGCCTTACCTCCAAGTTTATTGTAGGTATATAATGTATTTCATGTTTCGATATTGAGAAAATATGTGACAGATTCATATCAAGTTTTGAGTCATAAAGTAGTTCAGTTGGAAAAGAACCTTTCTTATGAGTTCATATTATTGACCATAAAGTGAAAGTGTTCTAAAATAAGGCAATTCATCAAGTTATGTTTTTCTGTAAAAACCATATGGTTGAAGAAGCCACATTGGAATATAAAAATGTTATGAGGGAAAGATATACCAACTTGTTTAATAAGTGAATAAAATTGAAAGGATGCAATTTTCAAAAGGGGGGAAGAATGTAACAACCCAAAAAATGATATAATAAATCATTTTCAATAATATTCATAAATTATATAGTTATATTCATTATATATACATTATATAATTTTTAAATAAAAATGAAATAGTTTTATTAAATTATTTTCCTATAAGGTTGCTTTCAAAATTTTAATTTTACAAAATAAATTTTGTTTTTGAATTAATCATGTCAAAATTATCTAAAGATAACTTTTTAATCATTTTCTGAAAAATTGATTTTTAATGAATAGTAAAAATATTGATTTTTACTAAAAATTGAATTTTCTTTTCAATTATTTATAAATAATAATTATATTTTGTACTAGTTTTAAAATTTAATGTGTTATTTTTATTTAAAATATTTTAGTTATGGTTTTTGAAAATAATTTTATACTCGAATTTAGTGTAAACCCATTTTATACTTAAAATTGATTTTTTATGGAAATTTTTTTTTCATCACATTTTTCCAATTTAATTTTAAATATAATCATGAAACTTATATATTTTTAATCTTTAAAAATGGATTCTATATTTGGAATTAGGGGGTCTTAATTTTCTAAATAGGTTGATTTTATTTTTGGACTTTATGAATCATAACTTTAGTAACTTTATTACCATGGTAAAGGGTAAATCTTGTAATTAAGGATTAAAAATAATATGATAAGGACTAAAATTACCCCAAAACTTTACTTTATCCTATTTGATGAGTGTTTTTCATCCATTTACATCAAAGAACAAAAAATATGAAAACTTGGTTATATATTTCATTGATTTTTACCTTTATAACATTTAAGTGAATATAAATCCAAAAATGTCACACTCTTTATTTTAATACCTATAATATTTTTAACAAATAGATAAATTGACAATATATTTAGTTTTAAATAGTTATTTTAAATATCAATTATTTTTTTATTATGGTAATTTATTTAAATTTCTTAGTGATGAAATAATTACCTTAAAAGCTTACAGAGTGCCGATGTTGTAATTATTTAATTAATAGAGAAATAAAATAAATGATTTAAAATTTTTTAAAATTAATATAACTTGAAATAAATATTTCATTACACATAATTTTTAGATAATTGTAATATTTTAGTTATATTTTAATTGATTATATTCAAATTACTTTGTTGTCTTTATGTTTTCAAATTCAAAGTAAATGAATAGTTCTAAAATTTACATTAATGACATTTTATAATAAATAATATTTTATTAATTGATTTAAAATTCATAAAAAACATATCTTAGAAAAAATTATTAGGATATCATTTAAAATATCAACTATGGTATATTTAAGGGGATTTTTTCATTTATAGTAACTATCATGATCCTCAAACTGTAATTTTTTTTTTATTATTGTAAGTGAAAAAAGGGTTAATGTGAGGTTAAAACCAAAATATAAGGGTAAAAAATAGTCTAATCCTGTAGAAATTTATTTTTATTAGAGTATTTATACTTTTAATAATATTATCTTTGAATATTATCAATTTGTATCCATTAAAACAGTGAGGTATGGTACAACTCCGATGACGATGATGATGGTTATTGGAAGATATGCATCTAACGGTGTTGCATGAAGCGGGCTAGCTCGCTGTTTGAGAATCTTTCGAATTTTTAAATTAGAATGTAAGACCTTTGGTGGTCATTTGAATTTTTTAATTTTCAGTGGGGTGGGACTCTTGTAGTGGGTGGGTTATGGGGTTTTGTTGGTTGAACTTGTAACTAGTTGGATGTGTCTTTGGATCTCACATACCATTTAAAAGCGTTATTAGAAAATAAAAATCTAGATTGTGGTATATCCACCTCCAACCACCATCAAATGGGAAATAAATCCATCATTTATGTGTAAGGTGGACCACCACCTCGCAGACTGATATAGTTATTTTTCCATCAACATCTCTCACAATTGATTATAATGATGTATTTAATGTACATATATATGATATTAAAGAAATATTTATCATTATTTAAGGACAATATAACACCTATTTTCTTTCCTTTCCATTCACTAAAAAATGATAATGACATTCATGTATACGTGCGGACTACAACCTCCATGAAGTGATATGATCCATTTTCCATCACTAAATCACATGTATGATATATATAAGTATATTTTAAGAAATGAAATGATATTTATGATATAATTATCATTATAGAAATTTAA
Organism: Viscum album; assembly: GCA_963277665.1. NCBI lineage: Eukaryota > Viridiplantae > Streptophyta > Magnoliopsida > Santalales > Viscaceae > Viscum > Viscum album. The sequence continues at coordinate 1,601,310,232 of OY728141.1, forward strand.
AATAATTCTTACATTCTTCTCATAATTATTATTGAAAAATGGAAATGTTAATCTTGCATACGTATGGTGTACTGTCTCTATGATTGTAACATAGTTCATTTTTCATAACCATATTTCATGATTTATTTTAAAATTATAATTGATGTATAAAAATGATAATAATTTTCTGATTATTATTTTTTTATATGATGTAATAATTACATATTTGAACATATTCAATATACTAAAGTCATTTTGGATATATGATCCAAATACCATCAAAACGTATGACATGAACTTAATTGATCAAGTAATCATGTATAACAAGGTAATAAGTTAAATAAATGGAATAATAAACTTTATTTTTTTTCAAATAAGTAAATAATAAATATAAGTTTATTATGTAGGAATATATAGAATGCATATGACAATTCAGACAAAAGGTACGAGACATTCTTTTTAAAATCCTCATTTTAAAGTTTCCCTTCAAACTCTTTTATTCCATGTCCATATTTTCAAAAATATCTTATTAATGTATTTATATGGATAAAAAAGATTTATAATGGACATTTTATTTATATTTTGACTTTATTTCAATGGTTTTTAAAAGTAATATTTTTACAGAATGTTTTGACTTTATTTACAAAATAAAAAAGTAAAGTCTATATTAACATATATGGCGACAACAAATTTTTACACTATCATAAATGTTATTTTATTTTTGGATTCCTTTATAAGAATTAATATTTTATTCAAATAAAGTCCCTATTTCCCTTCCTTCTGGGTATTTTAGTTTTGAAAATGGTTTTTTAAAAAGAAATGGTATTTAAATATCCGAAAGTGTTTTTCGTATGAGTTCAAAAGGTTTTTTCAAGGGTTTTATGATGAAAAGGTGAAAGAATAAAATTTTTTATTCAAGATATAGTACTTGATAATTATATATGTGAAACGGGTGGCCATGATACATCTTATAAAATGGGGTTATCTTCATTATAGATTATGTAGATGAGTGAGTCCGATATAACTGATATGAAATGTGGGCCCCATTATAGCTCTCCAATGCATTGGATACCGTTTCATGTCAAAAAAATAAATAAAGCGGGAGTTTTTTGTCCTAGAGAATGGTTAAATAAAAACTCAAGGGGGGAGGTGGAAATTGAGTTCCTAAAATTTTCTTTACTTTAAAACCACCCCTAGAAGGTATTCGTATTACAGTCATATACTTAATAAAAATAGGAAGCATAAATATAAGATCTTATTGGAAAGAGATTTAACACAAGAAATTTATTTTGGTTTAGGGAAAATAAATCCCCTAGTTCACTCCACCAACAATCTACTCCATGAGTTTTTTGATTTTCACTATGACAACCCTTTTTTTGGGGCCCCTAGCTAAGTACAAGAAATGGTTAATTATTAGAAAGGTACATGATATTTAAACAAGGATTTCGCTTTACACGACCAATCCATGATCTTAACACATTCACTTACAATGAGTGAAGATAAAATAGGGATGTATGAGCTTTTACAGAATTGTTGTAGTACATAGTTTCAAGAAGAAAATAATAATACATAAAGATATGTCCTAATAAGATAGTGATTTACAATGCATAACTTCAGATGATCTTTGGTTTCACTGATAAACTTGTAAGCATAGAATGTAAGAATTTTATGAGATTTTATCTTTGCACATGAATTCTTTGATAAAATTATCAGAGTATTTTTATGTACATGTGCATCTTTATATCTATATCTTTATATAGAAGCTAACTCTCTCTATTTGTATACCCTATTTGATTTTGAACCCAATCATATGATATAATCACAATAGTTGAGTGAATAATACATTAAAAATTTGATGATATAGTATTTTAATGACATGTGTCCATTTTTTACAAATATGGAATATACTTCTGCAATGGTGATGTCAGAAATATTATTCTTTAGATATTTTTATTCGAAGAAAAAAGACACTTTATAAAAATTGATATTTAATTTATTATAAAAATCATTTTATGATATGATTAAAGGAATGAAATCAATTATCAAGATATTATGATAAAATTATGAAATCAATCATGAAGATTTGAAAAAAAATAATATTCTTCATATTATAAAAAACTGATATATCTGTTATTGTAAAATAGATTTTTGAGAGGCATTGTAAGATAAAATAGATCATTGAATTTTATGGTGTGTTAGATGAACTGGATTAAAAATTGTATAGAATAATTATTCAGCATAAGAGAATTATGTTACTGATGTGTGATACTTAAATTTTACAACTTCTCTTCACGCTCATAATAGAATATTTTTCAAATATACTTTATGTAAGATAAAGACTTATCATAACTACTCTCTGATTGAAATATCTGGCTCTAAACATGCAATTGATAATATATTTTCTTTGTAAGATTATACATTATGTAGTAAGATAAATTTTCAACACTTAGTTTAATGACTCTGAGAAAATGGAAGATAAAATCTCAAAACTGGATTCCTGAATGATAAAATACTTTAGCGTAGATTTGAAAATTTTACTCAATGTAAGATAATCACAAATAACTCATATCTTATAATAAAATAAAACTTTTAATAGTTAATTTAAAATCATTAGACTAAAAATTAGTATTATTTTAATAATCAAAATAAGTAACAATTGAGATATGTTGGAACAACATAATTATGTTTAACAACCCCCCTTTTTTTATGATCACAAAACCTATTGAGTAATTACAAAAAAATTAACAAAAGAATATTTAAAATAGATCTTAATTATTTAATTATCTATTTTCTTATCACAATTTTGTCATATATAAAAGAAGTAGGACATGGGAAAATAATACAATCAGTATGGAACATGAATAAGTGCAAATAGTTAACACTACTGAATTGAACAAAATTTTGAAAGTTAGGGTATTCAAAACTGGAAGGTTATTCAACACAAACTTACACTATTAAAAATCAATTTAGAAATTAAGATTTTGCATCAACTTTATATAATTTAACATTAATATAGGATGTATATTCTAAATGGATTCTAATTTCTTCTATCCCAGCTATAGGGGAAAATGAATATTTAAAATCTATTCTTTCTTCTTGATTGTAAAATTATTTAACTAATATAGTTTTATTTTTAATGATCACACCTTAATCATCCTATTTATTCCTAAATACCCATTTAGTTACAATATTATGATATTTATAGGTTCTATCAACTAATTACCAAACCTTGTTCCTCTTGAACTTGTTTAAATATTCTTACATAGATAAAACCCAACTTTAATCAGTTTAAGCTTCTTCTATAGTTCTTGGTTCCATCTAAGATAAAAATTAATATAATTATACTTTTATTTCCTATATTTATTATAGTTATAACTCACTAATCTATACATTATATAACTATTTCTAGAGGATGGTCTTTAAGGTTTCTAGGTTTCATAGGGAACACACTTTCTGGTTCACCAGTATCAAACCTTATAAGATTTTGTTCAAGATAATCCTATTATAAATCACCATCATTATTATTTTTAAAGATATTTTTAGGTCTCATATCCTTAATAGAATCACTCATCTCACTAGTTTGAGTCATTTTATGATGAAAATGATCGCTTTTAGTAAAATTCACATGATTTTATTCTTCAACATTCCTTGAACTTTTGTTTAAAACTCTATAAGATTTGGAAATAGTAGAATAACCCTGGAATATACCTTAATTATCTTTTGGATCAAAATTACCAAGACCATCCTTAGTGTGTAAGATGTAAACCTTACATCCAAATAATATAAAGTAACCTACCTTTGGTTTTCTATTATCCCGTAACTCATAGGGTCTTTTCTTCAAGATAGATCTTATTATAACTCTATTATGAAATAACATATTGTGTTAATAGCTTCAGCAAAAAAATAAGTGGGCATGTTATATAGATATAACATTGTTCTGGATTTTTTTTTGTAAAGTCTTATTCATCCTTTCAACAACACTATTATGTTAAGGTTTACTAGGGGTATAAAAAGTATATTTTGTACCTTTTTTTGAGTAGTATGAATTAAGTTCATAATTCTCAAATTTTCCTCTGTGGCCACTTCTCAAAGTCATAATTTTACACCCTTTTCATTTTGAATAAGTGTATTGAAATTAATAAAAACAGAACATGATTAAATTTTAAGACTAAAAAATTAAATCCAAGTAAATGTGGAAAAATCATCAACTAAAACATAGAAACATTATTTTCCATTAAGGATTGTAGTTATAGTGGTTCTGAATAGATCCATATAGATAAGATCTAGAGGCATAGATTTAGTAACATATTTAATTAGTTTAAAAGATGACTTGTGTTTCTTTACCATTTGACATGAATCGATTAGTTTCTTTTTATCCAATTTATGATTAAGAAAATCATAAATCAAATTCATTTTAGATAACATTTTTAAATAATGATCATTAAAATTTCTAAGTTTTCTATTCCAAATCCATGATTCATAAATTTAGTCATTCAAAAAAATTTAATATTAGCTACAAAAATAATTTTGATCTAAAGTATTGAAATTATTTGTTATTAGTGCCTTAAAATTAAGTTATTTTTATTTCAAAATTGATCATGATTTGTTAGAAAAATCAATTGAATAACTATTATAAAGAAGATAAGAAATAATTATGAGGTTTTTCTCTAATCCTTTAATATAAATTACTTTGCTTATAATGATAGATTTTGGATTTAAAATTAATCCAATGGAACCATTTTACACTTTTTCATTGTCACCAAATATGACATAGCCTCTATTAATCTTGGATAGTGAGTGAATTTTTAAGAAATATCTACTCATATGCCTTGAACAACCATGATCCATAAAATATTTTTCACTATTATTCACATGGATATTTCCCTACAATGAAAAATCAGAAAAAAATATATTTTGATACCCAAATACTATTAGGTCTATCAATTATTTCTAAAACATATATGGGGATCCAAATCAATTTGTGTTTTTTAGAAAAACTAGTACAAAATTTTGACAAAATTTTTCCAAAAAAATCATATTTAATTCAAAAAAACTAATGATTTTTCATATTACAAATATTTAAATAATGTCCCATTTCTCTATAGTGAAAACAAGTAAACTTGAAGAGGTTTATGTTTTTAGAACTAGGAAAGAAATAGTTTTTATAAAATTTGGGCCTTTTAACTTTAATTCCTATTCCAAAATTTTCTTTTTTAAGTTGGTTTTGACCACAAGATTTATTTAGGTAATCCCTTATTAGTAAAAACACATGAAAAATATTTTATGTTTTAAACCTCTTTATCTAGGTTCTCAATTATTTAACTGTAAGAACCCGATTCTTATTCTTGAGGTACGAGTTTCTTCTTTTCTCCTTTCCTTAAGTGTTTTTGAGAAAATAAGGAAAACGGGAAAAAATCCTAAATTTTGGGACTACACGCCATGTACATTTCCACATGCAGTGTACTTTTGGCCATGTGGGATGAGTACACAGGGCGTGTAGCCATATCGGCGATGAAAGGTGTAAAAACTGACTACACACCGTGTATTTTGTATTTACACGCCGTGTAGTCAGTCGACAGGTGAATAGTAAGGCTTTGGGAGCAGCCGCCAGCTAGGTGATAGTACACGCCGTGTAGTCGGGAATACACGCTGTGTACTCATGTCGACGGATGAATAGTTTGGTGGTGCCGCCAGAGGAACAGTTAAATGAGGGGAGTACACGCCATGTAGTCAAAAGTACACGCTGTGTACTTTGTTTTTTCGCTTAAAATGGGAAGTAGCCAACCCTGTTCACAGGATTGGCTTAGAACCAGACGGGATCTTGGGAGAGGATTACCGAACCTTCTTGGATCTCCATATCGAGCATTGGGAATCCGTTTCCACTTCCATCGATCACGTTGGAACCACACGGGTATGCCCTCCCATATCCTTACATAGTTCTTTCCAATTATTCCTCTAATGGAAGTTATTTGAGGTTAAATGAGAATTATTTTACCTCAGATATATGATCTTCTTGGGCGTTTCAGAAGGCGTCGTTCGGGTATACCGTTCTTGGGTGTTTAAGGTAGTTGACTTGGTGTTTAAATTCCAAATGTTGTGCGTTTTTTGTACCATTGAGATATGCGCCCATGAATGGGGTGTCGTATGGATGAGGCCTTATTGAATTAAATACCTATAATTGTATAGGTAATTTAAATGTGATAATAAACTATTATTTGGGATCACTGATTGGATCCAGGACCACCCCGGGGGTGCGTTCCTCTGTTTATCCATTTGGTCAGGATACTAGAGGGTATGCCTTTATAATTATGATTTTAGACTTTACTTGAGAGGAATTTCATTTGTATTTCATGTGTATTGCTTGTTTACATGTTGGGTTTCCCAAGTTACTTGTTTATCCTGAGGGAAGTGTTGTGATTAGCTTGTGGGCAATGTACTACTTAGCCCGTGGGAAACTTCTTCCGTGCTTGTGGGCAGTTGACTCTATGCCTATGGGCGACACCTCGTACGCTTGTGGGAAATATTCGATATTACTGTGGGTAGATTATTGTGTTCGGATTTTCTTTAGCTAAGGTTAAGGGTTTACACGTCTGAGGACACTGGCTGTTTACTTAGAATATTCACTGTGGTGATATCTTAAATTTAATGATAAAAAGAATAATAAAATAAAAATATAACTGGTAAAGTTAGTTACTTTTGAGTACTTATTATTTTATTGCATTTTACTACTGCACACTATTGTTTCATATTTTCACATAGTTGGGCACGAGTCTTTGGTGGGTGCCTATTGAGATTTATTTCTCACACCTTGTTTGGGTCATGTCTTCGGCCCAAACAAATTACGTTTCTTCAGGTGTGGATAAGGGAAAGGGTCCCTTTACAGGTACTTGATTGTTTCTAGGAAGTAGGGGAGCATGGGACCGAGCTTGGCTCGTGATGCTACCGGTTGTTTTGTTTTGTTTTGCTGTACTCTGTGTTGTACTGTACTGTATTGTTGTAAAACATGTTCTGGCTATTTTATTAGAACCTGAGACATGTTTCATCACCATATATAGAACTGTTGGTTATATTTTACTACAGTTGTTTATTTTAAATGTGTATGGTTTTTTTCTTCCGCTGTTGTTGTATGCTTCTTATTTTATTCCGCTACGCTACACTTTGACAAATGAGGGCATAGTTTCCCCACTATCAGACCTGGGACCTCACTGCTAGTCGGCAACCTCTGGCATTTGGGGAAATGCGCTTGAGGTCACGTGGCGAACTGGGTTCAGGGCATCCATTGAGTGGCACCTGGAACTAGGACATTATAAAGTGGTATCAAAGGCAGGTTCTTTTATTTGACTTACTATTTGGAGCCTTAGTCAATTTGGAGCCTTATTCAGGGATAGGAAAATAACGGTAGTTGGTAATAAGCTGTTCCTAGGCTTAGCTAAACCATGTACAGGGAAAATCCAATTTACCTCGTGTTTCAATTTTTTATGATTTTGCAATTTTACAGTTGATTTTATTTCACCATTGGGTGACACACTTGTATTGTGTTGTTGATATTTTATTCATAGGTCCTATTTAGTTGCAACCCGATGAGATGAGGGTATGCCATCTCATGCATCATTTAGGAAGATGCTAGAAATCACATGCCATGCATAGTTCCATTCCACATAGGTGCATTAGAAATTGCATGTTGTTGTGATAGATGTTGTGCTAGTAAAAGAATGCTGTTGTGATATCTGCTTTGATAGATACCTGCTGTTTGATAGGGTATTATTGTGTGAGCCTGTTTATTGAATGGATGCCAAACTTTGGTTTTTGGGGAGTATGAGCCCTCATTGAATGAAATTTGGTGGATCATTGGCTGTTTATCCGGTTATAACACATATAAGATTCCAAACTTTGACACACGGGGAGTATGGGCCCTCATGGATCAGAATTTGGCACTTAGGTGTTGTTTTTAGTATTTTATGGGTTCCGGAGAAGTTTTTGAGGCATACTATCCGGAAACCCAGTATACACGCCGTGTAGTACCTTAAAAACACCGTGTATGTTCTTCTGTTCGGGAAGAAAAGAAAACTTTTTTTGAGTACACACCGTGTAGTCAAAGTACACGCTGTGTAGTCTCTTTCCATGTCATAGACCATGTGGGTGGGGACACAGGGAAGGGAATTGCTTGGGGCGAACATGCCGTGTACCGTAAGTACATGCCATGTAGTGTTGACCTAGAGTCTGCCAGTGTAACTAACAACACGGACAAGGGAGACCTTGATATATACACGCCATGTCCACTATGGAACATGCCGTGTAGTCTGACCTGGGGACCCGACTGTGTAACTAACAACACGGGTCTATGTAACCCCTTCGTGTACATGACGTGGGTATATTGAACACGCCGTGTAGTTGGAACCGCGTATCCGGCCATGTAACTAACAAAATGGCTCAGAGAAGCACATCTAGTACATGCCGTGTACCTATGGGACACGTCATGTAGTCTTGACCAGTGACAGACCGTGTGGGCTTAGCCATTTGGCTGGGAAACGGGGGAGTGTACATGCTGTGTGCGGGTGTAACACGCCGTGTAGTATCAAGACGAGTAGTCAGCCGTGTCATAAATGACACGGGAAGTTGGAAAATTACACCATACATATCGTGTAGATTATATACACGCCGTGTAGTTTTGTTTAATGAGAGCCGTGTTGCTTGGCCGTATAGAAGGACCCGGGTAGGGGAAGGGAAGTCAGGTACATGCCATGTAGTCAGTATACACGCAATGTAGTCTTTTTGTGCAATTTTAAATGCCTTCTTCCTCCTATTTCCCCTTTTGGTTCCTTCATTTTCATACTATGATAATCTTGATCTAAGGTGTGCATTTGACCTTGTAGTTTCATGCTGCCGAGACGTTCACGTGTTGTTCTCTTGGAGAGCGGCAACGAGTATACTTCGGAGATGGTGGACAATGGGCTACCAGTTGATCCTCCAGCAGAGCCAGATGCAGTGCTAGCCATTATACTGGAAATGGGTGCGAATGCGCAGTTCCGTGAAGGCTTTATGCGGTTCATGCAGACCTTTCAGGGAGCACCGCAGACTGCCACATCTATGGAAGAGCTGACACGTATCTTCCAATAGCAGCATCCACCTACGTTTTCAGGGGATGGCAGACCACAGGCTGTGGAGTCTTGGATGGGGTCGATGTAGAGTATTTTCTAGCATCTTGAGACGCCTCCAGGGCTGAGGGTCAAGCTCGTGACTTATATGCTGCGTGATTCCGCGAAGAGGTGGTGGGATGTTACCACCCAATTAGAGCATCACAGAGACATGGCGTGGGAAGATTTTCAGACAAAATTTTATGAATTCTTCTTCCCAGAGATGCTGAGGGTAGATCAAGCTTGAGAATTCATGAATCTGCAGCAGGGCGCTATGTCAGTGATGGATTATTCTGCTTGCTTCACCGAGCTTCAGCGTTTTGCACCCGTTCTGGTGGGCGATGAGACGCTGAGAGCCAGACGCTTTGAGGATGGTCTTCGATTTGACATCTGAGAACTAATGAATGTTTTCAGGTTTCCTTTAGTACATTCTATTGTGAACAAGACGCTGATTACATAGAGAAACCTGTGGGAAGCTAGTTGTGTGGGCCAAGGCGGTTCAACACCCGTTTCTGGTACTATTTCTACTAGTAAGAGGAAGAGACAGATGGAATTCTCTCATGGTGGCAGTACCAGTCATAAGAATGTTTCAGGTGGCCAGGTTATGTGCTACTAGTGTGGTAGGGAAGGGCACGAGAGACCTTAGTGTCCACAAGACCTAGTGGAGTGCCAAACTTGTGGCAGGATGGGTCATCTACAGTGATTTTTCAGGGCGTTTCCACTAGTGGCTAGTGAGAGGGGTTCTGTACAGACTCAGTTTGTGGGAGTAGGACCAGCAGCTTCTTACCACTCAGGAAAATGGAATACATCAGGGCGTGCAGGAAGGGATGGTGGTCGTGGCCGTGGTATCGAGACACCCGGATCTCAAAGGCAGTAGGGCGGGACAGGTCAGGGTAGCCAGACTGTGTCTCAGGACCGCGACACTGGCCAGGAATATACAGTGCAACAGACCTAACAGAAGCAGGATCCTGGACGTTCTACTGTCATAGGTACTATTACAGTAGCTTCTTTCTTATCTTCAATAATTTTTTATACAGGTTCTACACATAGTTTCATATTTGTGCCCGTTGTGGAGAGCCTTGGGCTCGGTGTTTCTACTTGCTCTGATGTTATGAAATTAGATACTTTGTTGGGAACAAGAATGACTAGTGTGAGTCAGTGCAAGGAGTTCCCCCTTAAGGTTGGTGGGTGTCACTTCCTTTGGGACCTCTACATCTTAGAGATGACGAGCTATTATGTCATTCTCGGGATGGACTGGTTGGTTCCTTTTCAAGACTTTGTGGATTGTTATAATCGTAGGGTGAGTTTCAAATCACCAGAGGGCGGAGAGTTTCTATACAAGGGTGAGTGGAATGTTTAGGTGAGTCGAGATGGACCAGAGCATCATGGGAAAGGTGGTGTCACAGCCCAGATTATGAGCTTATATCGGGACTACCAGGGGACTTGTTAGAAGGATTTCCCTCTAGTGGTTGATCGTTTCAGGGATTTCTTCCTGAATGAATTTTTAGGTCTTCCTCCGGAGCGTGAGGTGGATTTATCAATTGAGCTTGTGCCAGGAGCAGCACCAGTGTCCATTCCTCCTTATAGGATGGCTACACCGGAGTTGTAGGAGCTCAAGAGATAGTTAGAGGAGTTACAAGAAAATGGTTTTATCCGACCCAATACTTCTCCATGGGGTTCTCCTATCATTTTTGCGAAGAAGTCGGACGGTACCCTCAGTCTCTGTGTGGATTATCAGAAGCTAAACCAGTTGACGGTTAAGAACTGATATCCCTTGCCAAGGATTGATGATCTTTTTGATCAAATTCGTGGATCACGAGTGATCTCAAAGATTGAATTGAGATTAAGATATCATCAGATGCACTTTAGACTATCTGATATACCTCTCACAACTTTCAAGATAAGGTATGGTCTATAAGAGTATATGGTTATGCCGTTCGAACTCAGGAACACACCAATAGTTTTTATGGATCTGAGGAATCGTGTGTTCCATCCTTATCTGGATTCTTTTGTGGTAGTATTCGTGGATGATATCTTGGTGTACTCTCACACTCGACACGACCATGCCACCCATATTGAGATCATATTGAGTACACTGAGAGAGAATCATCTATATGCTAAGCTCTCAAAGTTCCACTTTTGGATGGACCAGATACACTTCTTGGGTTATATCATCTTAGAGGTAGGAGTTGCAGTAGACCCAGAGAAGGTGAGAGTAGTAGTTTCCTGGGATCATCCTAAGAACATTTTCGAAATACAGAGTTTCTTGGGGATGGCTGGTTACTACAGATGCTTTATACAGGACTTCTCCCACTTATCAGCACCATTGAAGGGTTTGAATAAGAAGGGTGTGAAGTTCGTTTGGTCAGAAGCTTGTGAGACAGCCTTTCAGGAGTTGAAGGGGAAGTTGACGTTATCACCGATCTTGATACTCCCAGAGAAAGGGAAGAGCTATACAGTTTAATGTGATGCATTAGGTATTGGGCTAGGTGCTATATTGATGCAGGGAGATCGAGTAGTTGTGTACGAGTCTCAGCAATTGAGGCCAAATGAGAGGAATTACCCAACGCATGATCTCAAGTTGGCTACAGTTGTTCATGCGTTGCGCTGTTGGAGACATTATCTCTTGGGAGAACATTTTGTGGTGTTCACAAACCACAAAAGTCTCAAGTACATATTTACCCAGCGTGACTTGAACTTGAGATAGTGAAGGTGGGTTGAATACCTTCAGTCCTTCGATTTTGAGCTTGCCTGTACACCTAGTAAAGGTAATGGAGTAGCTGATGCACTGAGCAGGAGGACTCATATATAGGCAGTGCAAGAGGCCAGTGGTGAATGGAAGCTTATGGCTTTGTTCTCTGAGATGCATTTGGAGGTGCATGACAATCAGGGGAAGACCTGTCTTACATCTTTAGCTGTGACTTCTATCCTCTTGGATAGAGTGAGGATGAGACAGATATCTGATTCAGAAGGCCTAGTTCTACAGGATTCGGTGACCAGTGAGGACCCTTATCCTGGTTGGACGATAGGCGATGATGAAGTATTGCATTTCCATGGACGAGTGTGGGTTCTAGGGCATATACGTGAGGAGATAATGCGGTAGTTTCATGATTCATCTTGGGAAGTTCATCCTGGAGTTACCAAGATGTACTGTGACTTGAGACGTCAGTACTAGTGGCCAGGTATGAAAAGAGAAGTAGCTGGTTTTGTTACGAGATGTTCCACCTATCAGTAGGTGAAGGCAGAGCATTAGAGGCCAGCCGTACTATTACAGCAGTTACCCATTCTGGAGTGGAAATGAGATGATGTTGCAATGGAATTCATGACTGGGTTGCTGAGGTCACCTCGAAGCAATGATGTCGTGTGGGTTGTTGTGGACAGACTCACAAAGGTAGCTCACTTTTTTCCGATCAAGGAGACCTTCGGAGTTGACGAGCTTAGAAATCTGTATATCCGAGAGGTCGTAAGTCTTCATTGGGTCCCTCGTTCTATCATTTCAGATAGGGACACCCATTTCACATCTCGTTTCTGGCAGAGTTTTAAAAGGGAACTGGGTACACAGGTGCTTCTGAGCACAACTTACCACCCTTAGACCAATGGTCAGTCAGAGCGTACGATATAGGTGCTTGAGGACATGCTGCGTGCATGTGTCTTAGACTTTCGGGGCTCTTGGGAGAAGCACATACCCCTAGTCAAGTTTTCCTATAATAATAGTTTTCAGGAAACTATTGAGATGACACCTTACGAGGCTTTATATGGTAGGCCATGCCGATCAACCTTGTGCTGGTTAGAGGCAGGTGAGACAGCTTTACTAGTACCACTTCTAGTGCAAGAGACTTCTGAGCAGGTCCAGTTGATTCAGAAGCGGATGGCTACAACACAGTCTCGTCAGAAATCTTATGCTGATCGCTACAGATGACCCAAGGAGTTTGTGGTCGGGGACCAGGTTTTCTTGCGTGTTTCACTAAGGCTGGGACACAGGTAGATCAGGTGATAGGGTAAACTTTCACCGAGGTATGTGGGGCCATTTGAGATTCTGGAGAGAGTCGGGATGGTTGCCTATTGGGTACAGTTACCATAGAGGTATTGAGCCATGCACAACTTCTTCCATGTATCTCAGTTGCATCATTATCATTCAGACCCATCTCACGTCTTTCAGCCCGAAGAGGTTGAGCTTGAGGTAGATACGTCCTTTAAGGAGCATCTGATTCGTATCGTTGATAGGAGCACGAAGGTTCTCCAAGGCCGGTCAGTTCCTCTCGTACGGGTGTTATGGCAGCATGGCTGAGTACAGGGCAAAACCTTGGAGCGGGAGACCGACATACGTGCTCAGTGGCTGGAGATGTTCACGGCATTATCTTCACCACCCTTGGAAGGGAAATTCGGGGACAAATTGCTTTAAAGGGGGAAGCTTGTAAAAACCCAATTCTTATTCTTGAGGTACGAGTTTCTTCTTTTCTCCTTTCCTTAAGTGTTTTTTAAAAATAAGGAAAATGGGGAAAAATCCTAAATTTTGGGACTACACTCCATGTAATTTTCCACACGCCGTGTACTTTTGGCTGTGTGGGATGAGTACACATGGCGTGTAGCCATATCGGCAATGAAAGGTGTAAAAACCAACTACACGCCGTGTAGTTTGTATTTACACGCCGTGTGGTCAGTAGGCAGGAGAATAGTAATGCGGTGGGAGCATCCGCCAGTTGGGCGACAGTACACACCGTGTAGTAGGGAATACACGCCGTGTACTCATGTCTACAGATGAACATTTTGGCGGTGCCGCCAAAGGAACAGTTAAATGAGGGGAGTACACACCATGTAGTCAAAAGTACACATTGTGTACTTTGTTTTTTACTCTTAAAATGGGAAGTAGCCAACCCTATTCACATGATTGGCTTAGAACCGGATGAGAGCTCGGGAGAGGATGGACGAACCTTCATGGATCTCTAGATCGAGCGTTGGGAATCCGTTTCCACTTCCATCGATCACGTTGGAACCGCACGGGTAAGCCCTCCAATCTCCTTGCATAGTTCTTTCCAATTATTCCTCTAATGGAAGTTATTTTAGTTTGAATGAGAATTATTTTACCTCAGATCTACGATGTTCTTGGATGTTTTAGAAGGCATCGTTCAGGTATACCATTCTTGGGTGTTTAAGGTAGGTGTCTTGGTGTTTAAATTCCAACTATTATGCGTTTTGTGTACCATTGAGATACACGCCCATTAATGGGGTGTCTTATGGCTGAGGCCTTGTTTAATTAAATACCTAGAATTGTATAGGTAATTTTAATGTGATAATAATCTATTGTTTGGGATCGCTGCTTGGATCCAGGACCACCCCAGGGGTGCATTCCTCTGTTTAGCCATTTGGAAAGGATACCTGAGGGTATGACTTTATAATTATGATTGTGGAATTTCCTTTAGAGTAATTTCATTTGTATTGCATATGTATTTCTTTTTTAGATGTTGGGCGTGTCCCGATTACTTGTTTAGCCTGAGGGCAATGTTGTGATTAGCCTGTGGGCAATGTGCTACTTAGCTCGTCGGAAAATTCTTCCGTGCCTATGGGCAGTTGACTCTGTGCCTGTGGGAAACACCTCGTATGCCTGTGGGAAATATTTTATATGCCTATGGGAAGATTATTGTGTTTGGATTTTCTTTACCCGAGGGTAAAGGTTTATGCATCTGAGGACATTGGCAGTTTACTTAGAATATTCACTGTGGTGATATCTTAAATTGAATGATAAAAAGAATAATAAAATGAAAATATAACTGGTAAAGTTAGTTACATTTGAGTACTTCATAGTTTATTAAATTTTACTAATGCATACTATTGTTGCATATTTTGACACAGTTGGGCACGGGCCTTTGGTGGGTGCCTACTGGGATTTATTTCTCACACCCTGTTTGGGTCATGTCTTCAGCCCAAACAGATTAAGTTTCTGCAGGTGTGGATAAGGGCAAGGGTCCCTATACAGGTACTTGATTGTTGCTGGGAAGTAGGGGAGCATGGGACCGAGCATGGCTCGCGATGCTACCAGCTATTTTCTTTTGTTTTGTTGTACTCTATATTGTTCTGTACTTTATTGTTGTGTAACATGTTCTAGCTATTTTCTTAGAACTTGAGACATGTTGCATCATCATCTATAGAACTGTTGGTTATCTTTTACTGTAGTTGTTTATGTTAAATGTGTATGGTTTGTTGCTTCCACTGTTGTTGTATGCTTCTTATTTTATTCTCCTATGCTACACTTTGATAAATGAGGGTATAGTTTCTCCACTATCAACCCTGGGACCTCGCTGCTAGTTGACAGCCTCTGGCATTTGGGGAAATGCGCTTGAGGTCACGTGGTGAACTGGGTTTGGGGTACCCATTGAGTGGCACCCGGAACTAGGATGTTACATTAAACATTTCAGTATATGATGTAGTAGAATTCTCCAACTGGTATTTAAGATCTATTTTTTTCTTGTTTAATTACTCCTTTTATTAAATTTTTTTTATAGGAATTCCTGAGAGTTGTTTTTTAAGATTTCATACTTAGTCTCTAACACAGATTAATATTCATTTAATTCTTTATTTGAGAAATTTTAATTTTCATATTCAAACTAATGGTCATAAGAATAATAAGAGTGTTCCTCATCCAAATATTCCATTAAACACATGTTGGCCTATTTATTAAATTCTCTATATTTTTATTATGAAGATGTAAATTATCTAGAGTATTTAGAATAAATCTATATGAAATTTATATATTTCTTGGATTTATTATTATATCTAGTCTTCTTGAATAACTTTTTGTCTAAATTTTTATTTTCATGAAATTTTGGATATTCTAGATTGATATGCCATAGCGTATTTCACTCATAACATATCAATTTTTAGAATTTTCCCCACACATCAAGTACTTGTTAAAGTGGTTTTTTGAAACCTCTTCTCTTATTTTAGAACTTTCTAAAATTTTGGGAAAACTGTGAAATTTCATTATTTGATCCATACATGATTAAGGGATATTCTTCTTCAACTATCTTAGAGATCGATATGACCTTATTTTTTTTTTCATATTTAAAATTAAAAACCTTAAAATAAAAGATTTTATTTCTTAACAATTTTATATTCTTCAACTTCAACTTCCATTTATGCTTCATACATCATAATAGTTCTAGTGAAATATTTTATTTTAAAATTCTTGACCTCTATAGATTATCTTATAGAAGCTGAGATTCCACTCCACTCATCTGGTAAAAATCTTATAACTTTCAATGCTTTCTGAAGATTATTAATTAGTGTTCCTATAGAATAAACGTTATTCATAATCTCAATGAATCTTACATTCAAATGAGTAATGATTTACCCATTATCCATTTTGAATGTGTTAAACTTATTTTTGGAAATATCATATCTAAGGGTATTCAGATTGTCTGTACCCTCATAAGAAATTGCTATAGTATTACCCATATCATGAGATGTTAGATATTGAAAAAATCATTTAAACTTATATGGAACTAGTCAACATATAATAGCATTTATATATTTAGAATTCAAATCATATATTTCTTTAGTATCAGTATCCTGAGTTTCTGGTTGTGTATTTTGGAGTTTCATGAGGCTTCACTACTTTAAGATAAACCTTTAAGAAAATATCCTTAGAATAAATGGTCATTCATGCCTTACAGTGAGCATAATTATCACAATTAATGTAAGGATATCTAACCATTGACATACCTTCTCTATTGTTATCCATATAATTCATTTGAAAGAAGATATTTTGAATTCAACCTTTGACCATTGTGAATTTAAGAGTCATGAGCTCTGATACCAATTATTGTCCTAGATAAAGGCTAAATGAAAACTCAATGGGGGGGGGGGGTGAATTGAGTTCCTGAATTTCTCTTTAATTTTAAACTACCTTTTTCATGGTATATGAGTTCCAATATTTTTCGTAATAAAAAAATTAGTGGAAATATAAAATCATAGCGTAAAGAGATAGAACTCAAGATATTTATAGTGGTTTGGGGAATAGAAATCCCCTAGTCTACTCCACCAACTCTCTACTCCATTAGTTTAGTGATTTTCACTAAATAATTCCTTTTTGGGGGGCTTTTGGCAAAGTACAAGTAGCTATTACTTATTAAAAAGGAACAATAGCTTTCAACCAGGATCTCACTTTACAAGACTTATCCATGGTCTTAACACACCCAATTATAATGAGTGTAAATAAAATAGAGATGAATAATATTTAAAGAATTTTTACATCTCGTATTTGTAAGAAAAAATTGATAATAGATAATTATATATCCCTAGAAGATGATGATCTACAAAGCAGATCTTTGGATGATCTTTAGTTGCAACAGATAAACTTACAAGCATAACAAAAGAGAGTTGCATGAAATTTTTTTTATATATACATGAGTTTTTGTTAGCATTATCAGAGTATTCATATGTATGTGCGCATATATATATATATATATATTTTTATACAATAGAAAAATATTTCTATTCATATATCCTCTTTGATTTTGAACTTATGTATATGAGATTATCACAATGGTCAAGTGAATAATCCTTTGAAAATTTGATGTAACAAGCTCTTAATGGAATGTATCCATTCCTTTCAAATATGGAATATAATTTTGCAATGGAAATTTCATAAATATTATTCTTTAGATATTTTCATTTAAAAAAAAACATTTTATGAAAATAGATATTTACTTAATTAGACAACTCCTTTTATAATATTCTTAAATGCTTGAAACAACTTATTGATATTAGGATATCATTATGAAAGAAATCATGAAGATATTAACAATATATTTTTATTTATAATATAAAAAATAGATAATATGGTTATCGTAAAATTAATTTCTTATAGGTTTTGAAAGAAAAATAGATCATTTAATTATACAATTTGTAAGATAAATTGAATTCAACTTTGCATAGAATAATTATTTTGTATAAGATAATTATGTTACTGAATTGTGATACCTAACCTCCACAATTTTTCTTGGTGCTCATAATATAATCTTTTATAAATATCCTTTAAGTAAGATGAAGAATTTTTATAACTACTCTCTGACCGAAATATCTTAATTTGAATATGTAGTAGCTAATTTAATCTTTTTTAAGATAATATCTTATGTAGTAAGATAAATTTTAAATAATTAGTTTTCTGACTATAATAAAATGGTGGATAAAATATAAAAACAAGATTCCAATAGGATAAAATACGTTGCTACTTATTTGAAAATTTATTCAGCGTAAGATAATTAGAAATAAATCATATGTTATAACATAATACAATATTAAACACTTAAGATAAACTCATTAGAATAAAAATAAGGATTTTATTAATAAAAAAAAGACATAACAACTTACATATGTTGGAACAACATAAGTCTTTCCAAAAGATTTAACCTAGAAGGTTTACCCTATGGATTTAACTGATATCTAGTTATTTTTAAAATAGGTTTAAAATTGGTTATATCTATTATTCTCTAAGTCTCCTAAAATTGTTTTCTATTTTCTTTCTATGAGTTTTAATGTTTTCATAGAGAAAAAAGTATGTGTTTTTCATGTGGAAATAATTTGTTTACCACTCTTAAATAATATAGTGATAAAGGTAAACATTTTAAGGGTTTTTATATTTTTCATTGGAATAATGAATTTCTTTTTTTTGTGTCCCTTATTAAGGTTTTTGTGCTCATCCCATTTTTTAAAATGTGTTTCCACAATGTTTAAGGATCAGTAAGGGAATCGAAGAAGTCAAGTTGAAATTTGTGAAGATTTTTCTTGAAATAAAAACATGTTTTATATTAAAAGTTTTCTTTTTTGGGAAAAATGGATACTGATTAAAATTGTCCAATTTTTAATATATTAGTTTTTTATGTTAGGTTTATGACCTAATTCTATAAAACTCTAAAACATAAATATCCTTGGGAATGAAAGATAATTAATTCTTGAGCTAACACTCAATATTATGCAATGTTTAAGGCTAGGTTCTTATATGGAAGAAATATGTGAGTGTATTTAGAGAAATAATATTATATTTATGATATAATTATCATTATAGGATGATAATATAATACTTAATTTCTTTCCATTATGATAATTGAAAAATGGAAATATTACTCATACATATATATAACCTACCTTGTCCATAATTGCAACATAGTTTATTTTTAATAAACATTTTCATGGTTGGTTTTAAAATTATAATTGATGTATAAAAATGATAAATATTTCATGATTATTATTTTTATGATTATAGAATAATGATATCTTTTACTATAGTCAACCTATCGAAGTAATTTTGGACATATTATCCGAATATCGCCAAAACATCCGATGTGAACTTAATTGATTATGTAATTGTATATAACATTATAATAAGTGAAATAAAGGTATAATAAACTTGAAATAGGTTCTCAAGAAAGTAAATAATTAATATAAATTTATTATTTAGGAATACAAGGAACAAATGTGACGAGTTGGGATCGAGGTAAGACTTTCTTTTAAAAATCATATTTTAAAGTTTCCCTTCCAACTCTTTTTCTTCTATGTCCATGTTCTTCTAAATGTTTATAGAAAATTATTATGTAAACTTACATGGATTATAAATTTCATTTTCTTCCATATTTTACTTTATTTAGAATATTTTGAAAATGTAATCTTTTCAGGGTTTTACAAAAGGGTCACTTTACTTTAAAAACTTTATTTAAAATGTTTTAAAGATTTATTTTCTAAAACTTTCTATTCCCTTTCAATATTATTAAAAAAAATTAAGGATATATATATATATAGACATAAAATAATTATAAATTAATTTTAATGTATCTCTTTTAAATATTTTCAAAAAGAACATTCTTACTTATTTTCTATGGAACATTTTGACTTTATTTAAAAAAAATGAATGTTCTACTTTAACATATACGAAATCAATGATATTTAATACCACTATAACTGATATTTTATTCTTGAATTATTTTATAATATTCCATGTTTTCTTCTAATAAATATCCTTATTTTTTTGATGGAGTAATAAATGCCTTATGTTAATTTCTCAAATTCCTTATTTATGAAGTCTCATTTGATTATGATATGAGACAAGAATATGAAACCCATTTTTTTCATGGGAAATTTTTATTATTATTATTATTTATGATTGATTTCCTTTTTTGGATTACATAATCATGATAATGTTATGAGGGGTGCACCCAAATATTTCTCTAATGCATTTAGTAATGTTTTTTTGCTCATGAGACGATATGTATGATATTAGGGAGTAAACCTAATGCATTATGAGACCCTATTCACCTTGTGATGTTGTCTTCACAGTCATTCTTAACTTATTCTTATTTCATATTTTTTATTGCTACCAAATTCCCCATTTTCCATCATCTCATGATACCTTGTTTTTTATGTTATGCTCAAATGGGATTAATCATGAGTATTCTCTTTTATTATATCATGTTTTACCTTTTAATCACATGTTATGTTTCTTTATTTTTTTATTAACCTACTAAGTTTTTTTGATCATCCCACATTTAAAAAAATTATAGGGTTTTAAGGATGACTAGGGACAAGTATCAGGTCAAGATGAAAATTTTGATGATGTATCATGAAATTAATACTTGTCAAATCATAAAATTTTTTTTATAGTAAAAATGGATACTAGGTGGAAGTTTCAACATTGTGATGTACTATTTATTTATGGAAGGGTGATGAAATAATTCTCAAAAATCTATAAACTGTAAAGATCCTCAAATATAAGAAAATGAATTATTGACTTAAAATTAAATATTATGTAATTTATAATTCCAGGTCCTTAAAAAAACAAAAACCGGAAAGCCACTATCACCCACACTGAAAACTCACCATAAAACACAAGGAGGAAAGGGTAACAAAGAGAAGAAGGGTAGAATGGGGGGGGTTCCTTGACCCGAAGCTTTGATTTGGAAGAGTCAAGGATTAGGATATCATGAAGAGAAGTTAGATGGAGGTGCAAGGTCAATTGGTAGATTATTATTAAGGGAGAAGTTTAGGAAATGACCCTAAGAGATCCACAAGTTAAGGCATTTGAATCCCTGAAAATCACAAACTATAAAAATCAGATCTTGGAATTTTTATCATCACCATGGTGTGGTGTAAAAACTTAATCCATTTTGACCCACCCCACCTAATACCATGACACAGTGATCTCTACACATACCATTTTGGATAAAAGGTCTTACCAAATATGAAACCAAACAAAACTTTCTCAAAATGGCCTCCCAAGACATTCTCCTTAGCCTTGTTTCTCACATAAGGAACTTTAAAACAAAACACCTAAAAAATGGTCAGAGAGGCCGTTTACTTCACCGTGGTGAATCATAACACCACACAATATACCTAGAAGAACCTAATGATAAAATGGTTTACACAACTCAGTATTATGGGAATTTATAAGATTCCAATTTCTCATAGAAGGGGATCCAAACAAAAACACCCTTCAAAATGGATTGTGAAGTCATTTGACTAGACATGGTGCACCCAACACCAAACTCCCATTTTATAAAATAGTAAAACATTTAGCCTTATCTCTAGAATGACTCCAATTATCATAAAATAAAAGGAATGTATTTCATAAATTCAAACCCTTACATCAGATAATATTTAGAAAATTCTCATCCTTGAGAAATCAAAACAAAACCTAGAGATAAGGGAAGGATAATGGGGTTTCCTGAACAACCACCCTATGGGATAACTATCAAGTATATCACCACCACATAAGAAAAACCACCTCACTTATAGGAAACAAGGTGCATAAAATCACTCTCAACCAGATTCCAAAAACACTCCAGAGCATGATACCTCTCAAAATGGATAAAATACATAAATAAGGAACAAATGAAGATAGAACCATATAAAAATCCACAAAGATCAACATAAAAAACCATAATTATAAAAAAGGAATCAATAACCAAAACACTTTGTATACTAAGTGGATATCTATAACTCATGTTATCAAGTGCTCTCCCCCACACCACCATTCTTCCACATGAAACAAACTAATGGAATTACATGCTTTCAAAAAACCTTCTCTTAGCGGTTCTAGATCTCCACAAGATTCTCCTTGAATGTTTCATCATCATAAATTTTGATCTCACATAGATAAATTATGTGATAATATCCATAAATATACCACTGAATTTGTGACACATGAAATACATCAAGAATATATCTCATATATGGTGTATGTTTTATTTGGCATGCGATGGCTCAAATATGTATAAATACCTCAGAAGGATCAATAAACTAAGGAGAAATCATCAATGACCAAACCTTCACTTCCCACAATAATGGGACATATTTAAGAATACATGATATCCAACATCAAACCTAATGGGTCTCATCCTATGGCTTAAATAGGGATTATGATGATCTTATACCACATTAAAACTCTTATGAATCACTCGGACCATATCTATCATTATTTTCACTAGTTCTGTCCTGATAATTTATAACTCTATGAACCCTATACAGTACAATGAATAATAAAAGGGTTGGACATAAAAATATTTATATTGTGGAATAGTAATGATGGAGTGATAATTAATATTATATAAAAACTCAACCAAAGGTAGGTACCTCAACCACGAACCTCCAAAATCAAGCACCCAAGCATGTAACATGTCTTCAAGAGTATGGATGATGCACTATATCTGAATGTATATATACATATTAAAAGTATTTTGAGGAAAAAATAATATCCAAAAGAATACTAAAGACCTCTCCACACATTATAGGTGAAATAGGGATAATAATCAAAGATGATGATTGCAATTTCTTGACCACAATGCCACTGAATAGTGCCTCGAGCTGGTGGGTCCCATGGGATCAATTGTGCCTCCCCATATGATAGAGGCTTCCAAATAATAGTGAGGCCCTAGTGCATGTTTGTAGGGAGACTATTCCCTAATATAAGAGAGTAACACTACAGTGTAATCACAATAATCAATAGTGGAAGCATAATATAGATCAGTGACATGAGATAAACATCCAAAGGATAGTAGTCGTAATTAGTATCCAAAAGAAGTTTCATATAGAATATGATTATCATGCCATGTATCTATAAAAAATGGAAGACAATACATGGAAGTAGGTATCCAATATAATATATGTTTAAAGAGTACAAAAAGACCTAAAAGGAACTATATCTATCTAGTATCATGAGCATATATCAGTCTTATTATCCCTTAGTCCTAAGAAACAGTCAAATCAATTATCGTAAAGTGTCCAATTACCATATTACCTACTAAAATCCATGAAGTATGTCTATGTACCCAAAAATGGTCTGAACAGGGTGTGAGATAACACTAAGAATACCACCACCAATGGAGTCTATAACATGTACAATCTATGTATAAACAGTGATGTAGTGTGAAATATATAACATGTATAATAGTAATAAAAGTATCATATGTAATGGTGATCCTATCCATCCAAAAATGTGTCCTTGTGAATAATAGTCAAGATCCCATAAACAAGGGAAACTGTAAATCCTAAATAAATACGGTGTGATACTATCAATTCTAACAAATGAAATAAAATACCGATACCAGAGATATCGATATGCATAAAAAAATGTGCATGATTTCCATGCCATGTAATCAAGTGTATAACATCCACAACAACCTATGCAATTTAATCCAGTGTTAGAATATTAAGGGTCGGATCCAAGGTACAAACAACCAAGGAATCCTCACTGATTCCATGGATCATCTCAATGGAAACTTGATAAATACAAGAGTGGAGTCCAAGTTTCATGCATATAGTGAATGTCCAATGTGATTCTAAGAAATCTAGATCCATGGGGTTGTAATTACCTTGAAATCCTATAGAATTAGCTTCTAAGGAGTAGAAAGTTTCAAGGCATCCACTACCATAATCAATATGGATCCTTGGAGTAGAGATGTCAATGGAATCAAATGGAATTAGGATCCAAGGATCTCATCCAAGGAATCCATTATCATTATCAATTCATTCACAACCAATGAGTTCTTACAACCCATTCAACATTTTCAATATAAATAATTTATCCATTTCAATCACATGTAGTTACATGCAAAGGAAGTAACAACATTATCCAATCAATCCAATCCAATTCATTCATTTCTTTTACAAATGAATAGGTAAAACAAGGTGATAAAAACCATAAAAAATTCATTAAATTCACATTTAGGCTCCCACTAAAATTAGAGAGCTTAGATGCACCCAATGTGGTGGTACAACATAGGTAAGATACAAGGGCACACCCCATGGGGGGATAAGGTTGAGGTTGATGGCCTACAACCATCACATGGTGCTAAGTGGGAAACCTAAATAGCTTCTAATCAATTTAATTAGGATATTCATTGAATTTAGGAGAAATTATAGAAATATTACTGTATGGAATAGTAAAAAAAGGCATTTAAAAAACCAAACTTTAAGGGAAAGGTATAGACCAAATACCATATACCCATGGTAGAAAACTCATACAACATCAACTATTAACTCAAGACAAATTTAAAGAAATGGGAAGAATAGAAAAATACTCTGAAACTACAATATATTATCTTACACCAAAATAATTCTCTTGATATAAAGAAAATCAAGAACAACATAAGATGAATGGAGAACTTACATATATGGATTCAACGAGATGATCAACATTTGAATCTGATTATGGATGGAGAATCAGGACCCAAGACCAGGATTTTAGCTTAAAAGGAAGCTCCCAAATGCCAAAGATGTGCAATGTAAGGAGTAGGAAAATAAATTTTATGTTATAATAAAATTTAAGGAAAACATGGTCATTTTACTAAAAACATTGGGTCACATGGTTTGGTTGTACAGTTGGACAAACTGTGTAACAACTTTGAACTCTTCTCTGTTCACTGACCCCCTCACACGGTCATGGTGAATAGTTAGATAAACTATGCACAAACCATGCATTTGGACTCTACTAAAAACTACAGGTGGCTAACATGGGCATACATCCATGTCTATACAGTTTCCACAGACAATGAAGCCCTACTCAGTCATCTAGACCATATTTCATGATTTCATCAAACCATGTGACCTGGGTCGCATGGATCCTACTAACCCTTCATCCTAGATACCTTTTAAAAAAACCCAATATTTGGGCTCTAAAAAATCCCTAAACACCCCCAAAACTCTCATGACATCATTAGAAATTCTCATTTGGTCAAAAAAGTAACTAAATTGAAATAAAAGAGATCTATATCTCAAATAAAAACACAAGATCTTACAATATTTTCACCATAAAGTAATTATTCCCCAAATTAACCTTCTAAGGGTAGTCAAGAATTGTATGAGAATAACTCCATCCATTGAGAACATACTTCAATATCCCACTCCCAATTCCCTTCCCCTAAAGGGTATGATATCGTAGCACCCATACTAGAGGAACTTACTAGCCAATGAGAGCTTGTAGGCTTCCATCAACGAAACATATAGGTTGATACTCAAATGCTGGATCTACCCACAAATAAAATTCATCTGGATGAAGAGTATTATATGGGTCTAAATGATAAAGGCACAACTGAGATACAAGGAAGATATATTGCATGGATCAATACCTCTAAGGTAACTAAAACTAATAGGCTATCAGACCGAATCTACCCTGAATCTCGAATGGCCTGATATATCATAGTGAAAGCTTACCCTGTATCCTAATCCATCTGTTTTCCAACCTCAGTGAGATATGAGAAAAGAACTGATCCCTGACCTCAAACTCTTGAGGTCATCGACAGTGATCAACATATGATTTCTATCTAGACTTTATAGTAGCCTTATAATTTCTGATCAATTGGACCTACTCCAAAGTATCCTGAATAAGAAAAGGTCCAAGTGGTATTGCCGCTCCTACCCCTAACCAACACAATGGCGATCAGAATGTACTATAATAAAAATCCTCATAAGGTTTTATCTGTATAGTTTCATGACATCTATTTTTATAAGAGAATTAAACTAGCGGTAGATAACTCTCTCAAGATACCCCAAAATCGAGGATATATGCCCAAATCATTTCCTCTAGAACACATACAATGTTGTCTAACTATCCATATGTCTGATGGTGCTATGCTATGGACACAAGCACCTAGGTACCTAATGCCCTCTATATACCCTCCCCAAACTATGGAGTAAACTAGGCATCCATATCTGATACCATGGTATGAGGAACCCCACTAAGGCACAAAATCTCAAGGATATAAAGTCTCCCAAGCTCATCAACTGAGAAGGTCTCCCTAATCAGTATAAATGAGTGAACTTCATGAGTTTGTCCTTAAAAAATCATACAAAATCATTATCTTGAGGCAACATCAGAAACGTTTTCATGAAATCTATCCCAACATTTACCCATTTCATATTGGAAATAAGTAACTATTCTAAAAAAATAATTGTTCAATGGTGTTCCACCATCACCTACTGACACGTGGAGCACCTGGTGACAAAACTGACAACCTCTCATTTCATCCTCAACCACCAATACTTGCAACACAAGTCCTGATACATCTTGGTAATTATAGGATATACTGACCAAATAGAGGCATGAAATTCCATCATTATCTCCTCACGTATGTCTTCTAGAACCCAAACACGACCATGAATACATAGAATTTCATCATCACCAATTGTCTAACCAAGAGGTGGGTCCTCAGTTTCCACACTCTCCCATAAGACTAGGCCCTATGAATTTTATATCCACCTCATCCTCACCCTATCCGGAAGAGTGTAATTTACTTATAAGGATAAGAGAAAAGTCTTTCCATGACCATCTTGAACCTCCAAGTGAATATCTAAAAACAAGACTATATGATTACACTCACTACTAGCCTCCTAAAATTTTTATATCTGAGCCCTCATGCTCAATGCATCGGTAATTTCATTTCAATTTTCAGGAATGTAGTAAATCTCGAAGTCGAAAGATTATAGGTACTCAAACCACCTTTTTTACTCAAATTCATGTCACACTGTGTAAATATGAACTTGAGGATTTTTTAGTACATGTACACCACAAAATGCTCTCCTAATAAATAATGTCTCCAACAACACACGACATATAAAACATCATCTAACTAGAGGTCATGAATTGAGTAGTTACTCTCATGTGGCCTCAACTGATGAGTCCCATACACCACGAATCTCTCCCCCTATATCATAACTACTCCTATCATGATACCTGATGAATTACAATATACAATATATATTTTTAGCAGATCAAGAAAAATCATAATTGACACTGAAGTCAGTCTCCTTTTTAACTTCTGAAAGGTTGTCTCATATATCTCTGACCATACAAACATCACACCCTTTTTAGTGATTCCTTTCATAAGTTCATATAAGCATGAGAAGTCCCATATGGAATGACTATAATATCCAGATATCCCTAAGAAAATTCATATGTCAAAGAAATTCTTGGGCCTCTCCTAGGAAACTACAACTCTCATCTTTTCTAAGTCAACAAATGATCATGTATCTAAGATAATATAACATAAAAAGTGAATCTTATCTATCCAGAAGTGTAAATTTTCAGGCTTATCATATAACTAATTCTCTATTAGTGTATTGAAAATAATATCAAGGTGTTTTTCATGGTCGTGTCTACTGTGAGAATACTCAAAAATATCATCCATGAATAACACAAAAAACAAATTTAGATAAGGATAGAAAACTCGGTTTATCATCACCATGAAAAATGCCAGTGAATTTGTGAGAGAAAATGACATATCCAGATAATCATATAGTATATACCTGCTATGAAAATCTATATGAGGTATGTTTGTAGATTGAACATATACCTGGTGATAAACTGATATTGGATCAATCTTCGAGAACACCAACGATCCTTGGATATAGTTGAAGTGATCATCTATCTATATTAATGTATTTTAGTTCTTAACCATCAATTGCTTCAATTTTTGGTAATCCATACATATCCTGAAGGTCCCATCCACCTTTTTTAAGAAAGGACTGGAGACCCCCATTGAGAAGTATTGGATCATATAAACCGCTTAGCCTCCAAGTCCTCTAGTTTACTCTTGATCTCCCACACCTACGTAGTATCCATCTTATAAGGAGGATTGGATACCAATGTAGCTCATGGAACTAGCTTGATGGATAACTCTACCTCTATCTTAGGTGGTAAACCAGAAAAGTCATCCAAGAAAACATCCCTAAAAATACCAATAACTAGAGGAAAGTATGTTTGACACACATCTTGATCATCTAGATATAATCTTGGAATCCAGGATATCATCCCACCCATTCGATGATGTTTGGTTCATACTCTACTTTCATGGAAATACCATTCACCCTTATGAATGAAAATATTACCCTCTAGTGAAGTAAAAGTCACCCTATGATGATATAAATCGACATGTCCATGGTAAAAAATTAGCCAGTCTATACTAAGTATTATGTAAAACCCTATAATCTCAAGGATAAAAAGATACCATACGAAGTGACACCCACTTACCTTTTGGGGAAACTCATTGCACTAGAATAGACTCTATTATTACCCACAATAAAGTGTCAAGTGTCATAATGTAATTAGAAAACTGAACAATGAGCCTGCGACTCACTAAAATAGGCATAAATATAAAACTATGTAGAGAAATTTTATTGAAAAGAAAAGATACTAGATTAGAGTCTAATAATATTGTACTACTCACCGTAGGTGGCCCAACGCTCTACTCCTTCAGTGTTGGCTATACAGAATATATATGGCCTGAACCGTGGCCATGTGAAACAACCTCACTACCTGAAGTAGGCACACTAAACTATTGTGGTACAATTGGTTCTTGGACACCTCATCCATGACCACCAACTCAGCTTGAATGATTGGTATTAATCTAGCTTCCAGTCTTTCATAGAGCTATGAATCCATCTCCTAAAATTGGAGTCAGAGTCAACCCCCTTCCACAGACTGTTGGAGGGAAGGTCCTATAAAATCACTGTATGTGGCCCATCCCACCACATTCTTACCACTCAACTAGGTCTCTATCACATTGAATCCTTATAACGACCCAAGATTTTCATATATAGAAATTACATCATATTTTCAGAATATTCATTACATTACATAAACTCATGCCCAAGAACCATAATAGTTTATTGACTTTGGAAACATGAAAAAAACTCTGGTCTATAAGTGAACTACACCATCTCCCACTACATTCATCAAAACTAGAACCCTTATTATACTTATCATATATAATACATATATTCATTACCTGGCTAAGGAAACATAATAAAGAGTGAACTTAGATGATCAACAAGAAAAAAAAATGGAGATACATAAGCATAACATGAACAAAAGGGTATAAGAACATGAGAATAAAATTTTAAAACTATACCCTATATATCAAAATCATAATCACGAGTCATAGAATAAATATTGGTAGTTAATAAGACTTGAGTCATAAGTGAATAAAAGAAAATGATCCATAACAACATAAGACATGGAATATATGGCATGCATATAAGCATAGAAAATAATTTCCATATTATTCAAGGCTCAATGAAAAGACCATCATAGCAGACAATATCCTTTACTGAACTAGGTTTACACCCCGCTCCATCCCTGCATTACTAAACTGAGTTCACTTCTTATTCCAGCTCTATATTGCTGAACCAAGTTCACTTCCCATTCAAGACCTATATTACATAACCAAGTTCACTCCCCATTCAAGTCATGTCTATCTCAAGAGATATAAAATTTTACCCAATTCATTGGAGGGAGATATAGGTCCCACCTATCACATAATGAAATCATATATCTGTGTGTCACAAGATAAAAAATATTCATCATATCATAACCCACGAAATGAAATGGGTATTATTAACATTTCATAATATCATAACATATGGAAAATATACAGGTTTCATAATAATTTCATCATATCACATCCTATGAATAGAAAAAGGTTTCATAATCATTTTATCATGGTATAACCCATGGAAGAGAAACAAGATTGATAAATAAATTATCATCATAAAAATAAACCATTCATAGAAAAACTAATAATGGTATCCTTGGATCATATCCCCATTAAAACATAAATTATATCAATAATTTCATCTTAGATGGGGAAGGATTTTGAAATATCACTTAAAACATTTATTAATAAAAATAACCTTTCTTTGAAAATCACTTTCATAAAACATTTTCAAAATATTTTTCATTAGGAATAACATTTGGAACTTATAAATAATGATTTTAATATTAATTTAAAACATTTCTTGAAGATAATATACTTTCCCGTTTGAAAAAATCTTTTTAAAACATAAAACCATTTCAGAATCATTTTCTTTAAATAAACTTAAAAACATATAAATGAATATTTGAAAATCATTTAATAAACTTTTCAAACATAAAATATTTAAGATATAATTTTATTTCAAAATAACCTTTTAAAAATTATAAATTAATATTTATAAATAATTTAAAACACTTTTGAAACATAAAACATTTATGAAATACTTTTCTTTGAAAATAAAATTTTAAAACTTATAAATGAATCGTTGAAAATCATTTAAAACCCTTTTTAAACATAATTTGTTTTCAAAATTACTTTCTTTAATTTTTTTTAAAAATAAAAGTATTTAAGAAAAAATTTTATTTTGAAAATATTATTTAAAACGTATAAATTAAGATTCAATGAATGAAGTGGTCATGATGGTAGGAAATTATGTACATAAAGTATACGTAAAAAAAATATTCCTTTCACATTGTTGGTATAAGTCAAAAGATCCTTGATCAAAAAATTATAAGAAGATTAATTTTAAAACATTTTTTTAAAAATTAAAACATGGGTAAAAATGTATTTAAAAAATCATAGGATAATATTATAACCTTTTTTAAATTTTTTTAGAGAACATGTTTTAGAGAAAACATATTTTTGACTCAAGATATA
The DNA here is from genome assembly GCA_963277665.1 of Viscum album. Lineage (NCBI taxonomy): Eukaryota > Viridiplantae > Streptophyta > Magnoliopsida > Santalales > Viscaceae > Viscum > Viscum album. The sequence goes on from OY728141.1 coordinate 1,601,341,298, forward strand.
AATAAAGTTGGATTTTCTAAAATACATTTTCTTAATTATCTTAAGTAAAAAAAGGTGGAAAAAATTATTCCATTACTTGAAGATATCATATTAACGAGATGATAATGAAATTAATGATAATTATTTTGATATGGATCATAATATTTTATCAATGAAAGTATAATCATAAACATTTCCGATAAATGATGAGATTGTATCAATAAACTCTCACCACTTTGGTAAATTTGAATTATAATCCCCATGAAAGAATAATATTAAATGATGCTTATAATATCCGGAAAATAAGTATATTCATGATATATCATGTAAAAGAGGTATTATATATACCTCATAAAATAATATAGGTACATAATATAAAATGTGTCTCAAAGAAAGAAAATTAAGAGAAAATTCCCTTAATAATTTGGTAAATTTTGAACCATAAACCCCATGAAAGAGAGATAATCAAATGGATATATAAATAAAAATAAATTTTATTAAAATAATCATAAAATAAATTATTGGGTAGTATATACACCATATAAAATAAATAGGTGGTGAATATAACATGCGTCTCACAAAAGTAAAAAAGTGAGATGAAAATCCCTTACCCTAAGTCTTGAATCTCATCGTACTCATTAAAAACTCCTTTTTAATAAGTATAATTTTATTATAAATATATAAAATAAACATATTAATATATATATAATACAATATATTATTTACTTATGACTTTATATTAACTATTTATTATCAATTCCATGTTAATGTTATGTTTCGGGTAATAATCACTTTGTTTTTCAAACATGTTTTGACTTTTTATTCTTGGTACTCATACATAGACCATGATTTAATAATCTCAAAAATGATAAAAATGATATAAATATCATATATATATATATATATTCATTATATATGTATTTTAAATAATCTATAAAATATATAAATAGGGAATGAGATACATCATTCATGGAGACGGTATGTCATACGTATGCATGAACACTGTTTCAATTTTCTTATCAGATTAAAATAAAGAAATTATATGATATATTATAATAACATAATATTTTTTATTTCATATATACCACATATGTTTATTAATACCATATTTAATACATTCCATGTAAATCGTGAATGGATCATATCGCTTCGCTAGGTGGTAGTGGACCATACACACAGACAACGTTATCATATTCCCACAAAATAATAAGCATTAAGGTATGTGTTATATAAAAATTATAGAATCATAATAATATCATGAAAATAATAAATATAATATATAAACTATAAATCCATAATTATTACCAACCTTTAAAAAAGGTAATGGATGAACAGATGACTTCGGTTCACAAGGCAGTAGTCCATCGTACACACAAATGATGGTTGTGTATCCCATTTGATGGAAGTGTGTGAAGTTTTATGTTTTATCCTTAACATTAAAAAATCATAGTATATTTAAGATACATATATTTTTATATAATAATTAAATAAAAATAATTTAATGGGTTTGAGGAAGAAAAAAAAAACAAAAATATTTGTTGATGAATGTTACCTATTCTTTGGGTATCTCCTTTTGGTTTGCACTAAAGGACTTCCTTTGTTGGATTTTATCCCAAATAAAGGATTATATAATAAAGGTAGGGAAGTTGATAAGATATTTGAATAGGTATTGGATGATACAAAGGGGTTGATATGTGTGAATAGAGGGGGATAGGTGGTGGCCTTTTTTAAGAGAGGTGAGTGGAAAACTTGTAAATTTTTGAAAGAGAGAAGTCCAATAACATTTTTCATATAAAAAAAGTGTAAAAAATAGCTCAAATTAGAACCTTAGAAAACATAAGGTCTAAATATGTAAATATAATTGGTTTTCAAAATTTTTGGTTCATTTTTACACCACTACTAAAAAACTGGGTTTATCCATCGCTAGGGATTTAACAGTGCTAGCTAAAAACAATGTTAAATACCCCTTTGTTAATGATAAAAAGAACACTGTTCAAGGGGGTCTTTAACAACACTAAAAAAAACTCTATTAAATACCCAACTTTATCAGTACTTTCTTACAAGAATTGATAAAGGCCCAGCCTATATCAACACTTTTAAAAAAGCACTGATAAATGTGGTCTTTTATCTGTGCATGTAAAAAAGTACTGATGGGGGGGGGGTTATCAATGCTTTTTTAGAAGTGTTGATAAAGACCCTCCATTATCAGCATTGATAAAATCATACTTTAAAAAATATTTTTCATTAAAAAAAATATATTAATATAAAAATATATTAATATTGAAATAAATATAATATACATTTTTTGAAATATGTTTTAGATAAGGTAAATAGACATTTACAATTAATATATATGATATTTAGTGAAAATGTCATATAAAATAACTAAAAAAATATTATTAATTAATAATTTTATTATTATTACCGAGTAATAGTCATTTAATATCAATTTGAAGATAACAAAAGTAAAAATATTAAAAAAAATATCTAAAATAAGTTGAATACGTAACTCAAACTTCAAACGACCATAACTTTTATTCTGGGTGTCTGTTTTTGCTCAACCACATATCAAATCGAATCCTACGATGATCTATAAACCCTTAATGACATAGGAAAACCTTTTTCAAATTTTTCAAGGCCAAAAAAGACCCAAAAGGCCTCCAAAATAAAGTTTTTTGTCGGGGTACCTGATTTTTTAACATTTGATGGATTTTCACCTCGTTTAAAGGTGAATTTTTCCTATTTTTATGTGGGGAATGAATTTATTACCAGGTATTACATTCATATTGATATTATGGTTTTTAAATTTTATTATTTTAACAATTTAATTTTATTTATAATTAAATATATGCATGTTTTCATATATTTACTTATAATAATTCACTCATATAAATGCATATATCAACATATTTATGTAAAAATTTATATTATAATATATCTAAATAAATTAATCTTCTAAAAATGTATTTACAATAATATATAACCATTTATTACATTATAACAATATATTTATAATGTTTATATATACATATGTGTGTGTATTAATAAACAAATATATATATATATATATTATAATCTAATACATGTAAATGAATACAATATATAATATATTTAAATCAATATAATATATATCACTCACACAATTATATTATATAAATGTATTTAAAAATAATTATATAAATATATGTAAATATAGATAATATATATATATATATATATATATATATATATAAAATAGAAATATTAATAAACAGACAGTAAAACAACATGGTGTAGTGGTAAAGGCATTCCATCTTTGAAGTAAAGGTGCATTATTTGAATATAAGTGGGCACACATGAGGTTGGAAATTCTTAAAGCACTGATAAAATGGGTGGTAGGGTGAAAAGATCTTATAAAGGAGGTGTGGAGAACTGTTAAAGGGGCATTGGAAGCACTGATAAAGGAGTCGGGTGCATAGGTCTACAAATTTTTTTTACCCCCTTTAACAATGTTACCTTTATCAGTGCTAAAAAATCACTATAAAAAGAAACCTTTAACAATGCTAAAAAAACACTGTTAAAAGTTCCCTTTAAAATCACTAAAAAAAGCGATGTTAAAGGATCCTTTTAATAGTGCTTTTTTTAGTGTTGTAAAAGGGTGCCTTTAACAATGTTTTTTTAGCATCGATAAAAGTTTCAGGATTTTAACCACACTTTGATTATCATAATTTTTTAGAAATGATAAAGAATTTTTTTAGTACTACTAACAACCTTTTTTTAGCAGTGCACCTTATTTTCTAAGTTTAACCACTATTTAATATTGTATTTACCTTAATTGATGTAATTAATTTTTAATTTCTTTCACTAATCACATTGGTAAAAATTAATTTGACCTTATTAAACATTATAAATTATTATTATTCCAAATATAGAATCAATTTTTATAAAATTTTTAATATAAGTCAAAAAACTAATTTAAAATTAATCATATAGATGTGTTGAGAAAGCGGGGTTTTAAAGCGAAAGTGTTCAAAATTTTACAAATATTTTTTATTCAGTTTCAATATGAATTTGATTCCAATGAAAAAAATAATGTTTATTGATGTATAATTGAACTAAATATACTTTAAAAACAAATTAAAATAGAATTTAACTATATAAATAAATTAAACAAAAAGGAAATTTTCAATTAAAATTCAATATTTTTTTACTATTCACCAAAAAATTAATCTTTTATGAAAAATAAAAAAAACTCATACTAAGATAATTTTGAATTTCCTCTTTCAAAAATTAATCTTCTTTTTTCAAATAGGATTTATAAAAGTTCCAAAAATATTTTTAAAATAAGTATGCCATTAAAAGGTGGCAAAACCACCTTTTAGAAGAATACATATTTTATGGATACAATTAGATTTATTCCTATATAATTCCCAGAAATCACATAAGATGAATGCTAAATAGTATATAGAATATATAATATATATAATTAATTAAAAAAATTCATAAAAAGGGTTTTTTTATTTTATTGAGATAAAACCTGTTTGTGCATAGAAAAAATAGTTTTTTAGCAAAATAATTTCTTTATTTTCAAATAGTTATTACATTATTTTCTAATTAATTAGTTACCAAATAATTAATTTTATAAACATGAATAATTCAAAATTTCATAATTTAGTTAGTCCTTTTCATACCTTCCATTCCAATAAATAGGTGATAACTATAATAATATTTTAATAATATGTGATGTTTTATTTTAAATTCATTATGACATTTAATGCAAGATAAGGTTAGTGTTTCATATAACACAATATAAACATGGTATTTCATGTAACATAAGGAAAAATAATTTCTGAATGTACCACAAGATACTCAATGTTGTGTGTAGTGAAATATTAACTTGGTGTTGTGTATAAAGTATGTTTAACTAGGTGTATCTTGCAATACAATCCATCAAATAATTTTAATTTATCTGAAAAAATAAATTTATAAAAACTCAGGGTGTTACATTCTACCCCCCTTAAAATTATTTTTACACTCAATATTCTTCTACATCATAAAAGTTTTAATACTTTAAATTTCATTTTATAGAAACCCATATTTATAAAAATGAATAATAAAAATTACTTGAAAAAATGTTAGAAACATAACAGTTACCCAAAGTAACTCATAACTGGGGTTCCAAATAGGATAATATAGGTGGGAAGTAAAGATTTGGACATGAAGAAAATCATAAATAATTAGTTAGAGTGATAGAGATCACTGATCAGAATAAAGTTAGTGATCAAGAGAAATTTAAAAACCATAAAACATAAATCTATGATGATCTAAGAACAATTTGATTCATCTGAATTGAAGGTACTGGGATAAATTTTTTATTTCAAGACCCCTTTCCAAAAGTTGAATAGTTTTCATGAGAAGATATAATAACTTTATTTAATTTTATTTCATAAGAACAATCTAACCCTTGGGTTGTTCATGATCAATTTACACTTCATCTCTTACTATGAGAAATAAAGGTGGATTTGTTATGCTTGAAGCATAATAAAGGGTGAGATCAAATTCATAGTAAGGGAAGGAAAGGGAGATATTTAAGCATTACTTGAATACAGGGGTATGATAACATGATAATAACATTTGAAAACCATACCTTGTATATGAAAGATCATAATCATGAGTCATGGAATAAATATTGGTAGTTCATAAGACACGAGTCATAATAGACTCAATGAGAATGGTCCATGGGAGAATAATACCTGTAATTTGTGTCATACACATATGCATAAAAAATAATTACCATATTACTCAAGGATTAGTGACAAGACTATCATAGCAGGAAACGTCCTTTAGTTAAATGAGTTCACTCCCCATTCCAACCTTCTATTACTTAATTGGGTTCAATTCCCATTCCAATGCTCTATTACTGAACTAAGTTCACTTCCCTTCCCAGCCCTGTATTACTGAACTGATTTCACTCCCCATTCTAGTTGTGTCTATATCATGAGCTATAAATCTTTACCTAATTTATTATGTGGAGATATGGGTCCAAACAATCATATAATGAAATAATACATATGTATGCTATAAGATCATAAACATTCATCATATCATAACCCATGAAATGAAATGGGTTTCATAAACATTTCATCATATAAAAACCTATGGAAAAGAGATAGGCTTCATAATCATTTCATCATCCGAAAACCCATGAAAATAAGTAGGTTTCATAAGTGTTTTATCATAGTATAACCTATAGAAGATAAATGATTTTCATAAGCAACTTGTCATCATAAACATAAACCATTCATAGAAATAATAAGAATGGTATCCCTGGATCATATCCACAATAAAACATAAATTATATCAAAGGACATCATCTTAGATGGAGAAGTATTTTGAAAGATCACTTGGAACATTTCTTAATAGAAATAACCTTTCTTATAAAACCACATTCATAAGACATTTTTAAATTCCTTTTCATTGGGAATAAAATTGAGAAGTTATAAAAAAATAATTGAAAATTCCTTAAAATTATTTATTAAGAAAAATATACTTTATTATTTTAAAAGTTCTTCTTAAAATGTAAATCATTTTTAAAACCATTATATTTAAAAAATATTGAACAAATATAAAGTAGTCTTTTAAAATCATTTAAAAAACTTTTTAAATATAAAAAATTAATGAAATACTTTTCTTTGAAAATAACATTTGAAAACTTATAATAAAAGTTTTATAAATTATTAATAAAACTTTTCAAACATGAAATGTTTAATAAATAAATTTATTCAAAAAAAAAACTTTGAAAACTTATAAAAGAATCTTTGAAAATCATTTAAAATGATTAAAAAACATTTTAAAACATTCTTTCATTGAAAATAAATTTAAAATAAAAATCATTCAAAAATATTTAAGAAAACATTTTCTTTTGAAAATATTTTTTTAAAACATATAAAGTAATCCTCAATGAATAGAGTGGTAATGAGGTCATAAAATTCAATCCATGAAATATATGTAAAAACAAGGATTCCTTTCCCATTTTCAATCGATGTCAAAAGAGGCTTAATCCGAAAATAAAAAGAAGATTCCATTTGAAACCATTTTGTAAAAAGTAAATCATGGGTAAATATTTCATATAAAAATAATTGGAAAACAATGGAACATTTTTTAAAACATTTTTAGAAAACATGATTTTTGGAGAAAATAGATTTTCCACTGAAAAGAGAAATGAAGTTATATTTTTTAAAAAAATTATTAATTATCTTAAGCACAAAAAAGTGAAAAAATAGAACCATTTCTTGAATATATCATGAATAACTGTAAGAGAATAAAATTCATGAAAATTATTGAGATGTAGATCATAATATTTTTTCAATATAAGTACAATCATAAACAATCCCAATATTATGGTCAGTTTGATTCCTCTATTATTTAACCCAATAGAGAGTTCTCACATATTTCCCCTTAGGTTAACTTGGTAGGAAAAATTCTTATCATTAATTATGGGGTTCCTCTAGTGATGTTGCCACTACCTCTATTTATATCCCAGGAAATTATCTGTCTGATGAGCCTATCCCCCTTGAGTGTGATTTACCTCAAAGTAAAAAAACTAATAATGTTATAAAAATAACTCAAACTAACATATCAAGAATTACTTCTATGTATTTGGATTCTTTTAATTCTAATAAATTAAAAATGGGAGTAGTTGTTCCAAGATCTAGTAATGTCAGTGAGGGCACTAAAAAGTTATCTATAGGGTTCACTCAGGAGACAGTTTCTATTATTCATAGTTGGAAGATATTTAATCCATGGTTAACATTATCTAATGATGATGATAAATTCTCTAAGATGGAAATTTCAATTGACTACTCAAGTCCAATTGATCAAAATTTAAAAAGGGCTGATGACTCTACTAGACAATCATCATCACCTCATACTAATGCTAATAAAATCTCTATGCTAGAAATCACATTGTACTACTTAAGTCCAGCTGATAAAATCCCAATAGTAGCTATCATTCCTTGTATGAATGTTAATTTATTACATCCTGAAATTAAGTAGTCAAAAACACTTCACACTGATAATGATAAACACTCTAAGTTGGACTTCACAAGGGTCATCTTAAGTCCAGATGATCAAGTTTCTTTAGAGGCTTGTGATTCTATAATGGATGGTGAAAACACCGTATAACTATACAATCAACTAGAAAAAAAATGTTTATGAAAATAAAAAGGGGGATTTTCCTCTAAGCTAAGGTTTAAATGTAGATCCTATATTAGAATTGTCAAGGGATCTCTAATCCTAAAACAATTAGGGCCCTTCAATTATTTTTAAGAAGTCATAATCTATATATTTTAGGCCTCTCTAAACAAAAAAGAAATTTCTAAGAGAATATTTATTCATTTGATAAATTGGGTAATCAACTTATTAGAAAACATTTTTCCAAAAATGACACTAAGAGAACTTGGGTCCTCATTCACCATATACTAGTTGGAATTTATTCCATTATTTTACATTAGTACATGGTTACTTTAAATTACTTTTTTGATGGAATTCAACAATTTTTATTAGTAATTTATTCTTATAATGGTTGTCAAAAAATAAGAGGTCTATGGGAGAACATTTTTAACATTAGTAGAATTATAAATTTCCCATGGACTCTCATGGGTAATTTTAATACTATTCTTAATCCTGATGAGAGACTTGGAATTTTTCATTCTTCTTCCTCAACTAGAGATTTCAAGATATGTATTGAAGATAATATTCTATTTTAAATTAATCTTGTTGGAGATAAATATATTTTTTATATAATAAAACTTTATTATTTTGTTATAGTAAATGGTATTGGGATTTTTTCAATGATAAAACCTTTAATTTTTGGTCATATATCTCTTGTTCCACCCTTAAAAAATTTAACATTGGCCACCAATATATTTTAGTAATTTTTTTTATAAAACAGACAAGGTACCCTTCCCCTTCAGATTTAACAATGCTTTAACATCACACTGTGGCAGTAGACCTCTTATTCAAGAAAATTTGAATTCATTTAACTTCATGTATGATGATCTTGATTGTGTTTTAAAGCACTAAATCCTAAATAAAATGATAAAAATGATGATTAAAAATTTATTCCTTTACATTGAAGAAAATATTTCCAATCATGATTATTTACACCTTTCTATTTAAGAGAATGATACTGGGAGTGATTTTTCTACTGGCGTGGAACAGAAAAATAAGGTCACACATGATCTAAAATTTCTTATTAATCTTAAGGGAAACATACAGAGGGAAGACTCAAAAATAAAATGGATAATGGGTGGTGATAAAACACTATATTCTTTTATTTTATTCAAATGGTTAAAAAATTAATATACCTTTATTTATTATTAGTGATAATGGAAACTTATTTGAAAAAGGGATGATTTGGCATCACATATTGTCTCATATTATATAAATATCTTTAATTTCTCCAATAACCCAACTGAAATTTTTGAAGATATCATACCAAATATTGTCACCCAAGAGGATAATTCTAACCTCTCTACCATTCCTTTTACTTTTGAGATTAGAGGGGTAGTATTTGGTCTCAATTATGGGAGTTCTCATGGCCTATATGGTTTTACAAACTCCTTATTTCAAAATTATTGGGATATCATTCACAATGACATATGTAGAGTAGTTGATCATATTTTCAAAGTGGTTAGATCACTCATGCTATAAATAAAAAATTCTTTTCCCTAATCCCTAAAGTTTATAATGTAAATGAGATAAATCTCTTCAGGCCTATTTCTACTGTCAATAACTTTTATAATATTATTGGGAAAATTCTTGATAACAGATTGGTAGGAATTTTCGACAAGATTATGTCTACGAATCAATTTGTATTCATAAATGTTAGGACCATACATGATTGTCTTGATAAGACCTTTGAATTTATTAATATTCATAGAAAACTCAATAAAAGAGGTAACATTTCTATTAAGTTAGATGTCAAGAAATTATTTAACGTAATTGAATAGAGATTCATTTGTGATTTCTTAACCAAGTTTAGCTTCAATGAAACCTTTTTCAATTGGGTTAAAATACTCCTCAGCTTAGCCCATATTTTGGTGTTCATAAATGGATCTCATGAGGGATATTTGTCATTATAAAGAGGTGTTAGACAAGGTGACCCCCTTTCCTCAATTATTTTATCTATTGATGGGGACTACTTGAGCATGATTCTTCTCAATTTAATAAAGGAGTGTAAGGTTACTCCCATCAGGAATGGTCTAAGTCTTACTGCTATGACCCATATTTTATATGCTGATGATATTATTCTTTTAATCCAAGAAAAAAAAAGAAACATTACAAACCTTAAAATGCACTTCTTCACTATGAAAAAGTCTCAGGTCAGTAAATTATCTGGAATAAATATTTCTTCTACTTTGGTAAAAGAATACATGTATCCAGAAGAGTGAGAATCACTAATAAGTTACGGATTAGAGAAGGTAATATTCACTTTATTTTCCTTAGTGTCCCTATGTATTAAGTAAAACCTCAAGCCTAACACTTCTCTTATATTATGAGTCAAATTAGAAGTTATCTCTCTTCATGGAAAAGAAAAATTTTTTCAATGATAGGTTGAATTAGACTTGTTAAATTCAGTATTATTTAAAAATTAATTCATTATTTTATGGTTTAAAAATATCAATATTCTCTCACAAAAAGTATCAGTACTTCTATAAATATTTTTATTGGGAGTGGAAGCATTCTGCAAAGGAAATTTCCACTATTCTATGAAAACAATGCTGTTAATCAATTAATTGTGGAGGGCTGGGAATTAAAAATATTAGTATGTTTAATCATGATTTGCTAGATATTTTTATGTGTAGACTCATCATAAAGAAATCTTATGCCCTTAATTTTGTCAGAGTAATATTCCTTGGAAAACATAAGGAAAGGTATGTAAATTATGTGGAATCATCCACATGGACTGCTTTTTAGAATTCATATTCTACAATAATGATAGACTCTCATTGAATTATTAACAATAATTACTCTACTAATTTCTTGATAGAAAACTAGAATTCTACTCCTGTCAATAATTATCATATTTCACAAGACATGAATTTGGATAGAAATGTCTTAATTAAAGAGAAATTGGAGACACTTATTGATATTAATCCTATTGAGATTAAAGAAATAGTTTTAAATTACAATTTTACTGGTGGATATGAAATTCTTATTTGGGATCATGCTATGAATGGAATTATATCCTTAAAGTCATTCCACCATATGAAAAATCTTTAATGAATTAAAAATTAGACAAGAATCCTAAAAAATACTTGTATTCTACCATCCATACTTACTCTTTCTTGGAGAGTATTTTATTCTAAAATTACCACTGATGATTTCCTTCAAATTTTTGGTATTAATCTTTACTCAAAATGGGTTTTTTGTAATCATCATATAGAATAAATTGATCACCTATTCCTTAATTTTTTTATGACTACTTCCATTTGGAATACTATTACATATTTTTTTTAGGTTTGGATTACAGACTATTTATCAATGAGAGACCACATGGTTTTTCATATATAGGTGAAATTATTGAATAAAATGCAGAATCTACTACATAAAGCCTACCTAGAAGATCTTCATGTTATCTGGAGCATACAAAATCTTATAATCCATGATGGCATACCTTTCTGTCTATAATCATCTTTAACATGTATCATTTGAATAGTAAAAGGGGATAATTCCATTAAAAATTGTAAATGTGATAACATTTTACATGATTTTTTTATTACTAAATATTTTTTAATTATATGTAATTATAATCCTCCTCATAGAACTTTGGAAGTCTTATAGAACCATCCATTTATTGGTTGGATCTAATGTAACATGGATGGTTATTCAAGAGGTAATCATAGTCCCTCCAAATAGAGTTCTATTTTTAGAGATCACATAGAAATTATGAGAGGTTGAATCTATACCCCTTGTGGATTTTATATTTACTTGGATATTTAAATTCTTGGCTTTATCAACGTGGTTTAAGTGGAACACCGATAAGGATAGATAAATATATAGTTGGAATGCCACTCTACGATAGTGGTTCAAGAAATTATAAATGAAGTAATTCTTTTGTCCTAGAAAATTACTGCCAGATGGATTAGCTACTTGGAATCTCTTTCAACCAGTAATTTCATTGTTACACATGTCTTTTGTGAAGAAAATTATGTGGCTAATGGTTTGGCTAACAAAGGGGTGGAGACCAATGGATTGACCTAGATCAATGATGTTTCTGAATATATTTTTTCTTCTTACCATAATGAATATTGTAAAAATACACACTTCAAAAAATTTTAACTTTATTTTATTCTAATATAAGAGGATTTTCCTTTTGTACATGTCCCCATTATATATAAAAAATCCCAATAAATGATGAGATTATAACAATAAACTGTTACCACTTTGGTAACTTTGAATCATAATACCTAGGAAATAATAACATTACATGAATATTAAAATATCATGAAAATAAGTATATTAATTATATAAAATTTCAATGTGTAAGTACATACAACTCATAAAATAATATAGGAACATAACATGACATGTGTCTAAAAGAAGGAAAATTGAGAGAAAATCCCCTCACCGATTTGGTAACTTTTGAACTATAAACCCCATGAAATAGAGATACTCCAATGGATATTTAAATACCAATTAATTTTTGGTGAATAATTATAAAATATATTCATGGGAAGTATATACACAACATATAATAAATAGGTGATCAATATAGCATGTGTCTCACAAAAGTAAATAGTGAGATGAAAATTCTTTAACTTAAGTCTCAACTCCCATCATACTAATTCAATACTACTAAATAAAAAAATATAAGTTTATTATAAATCTATAACATAACCATATATATATATATATAATACCAAATATGATTTACTTATGACTTTATATTACTTGTTTATTAACAATTACATGTTAAAGATACATTTCGAGTAATAACCTATTTGTTTTTCTTACATGTTTTGAATTTTTATTATTGGTACTCTTACTTAAAACTAGATTAAATAATACCAAAAATTATAACAATTATATAAATAACATATATACATTCATTATATATGTATTTATAATAATATATAAAATATTGAAATAGGAAATGTGATACACCGTTCATGGAGACGGTAGGTCGTACGTACGCAAAAACGTTGTTTCCATTTTCTTATCAAATCAAAAGAAAAAAAATTATATGATAAATTATAATTATAGAATAATTATTATGTAATATATATAATATATTCTTATTAAATCCATCCATAATACATTAAATGTAAAGCATGAACAAATCACATCACTTCGTGAGGTGGTAGTCCTCCGTACAAACGAACGATGTTATCATATTCCCAGAAAAAGAAAAAGAATGAAATTTTGTGTTATATAAAAATTAAAGAATAAAAATAACATAATAAAAATAATAAAAAGTAATATATAATTTATAAATCCGTCATTATTCCCATCCTTGAAAGGTGTTAATAGAAGAATAAAAAACATCAGTTTGTGAGATGGTAGTCCGCAATACACAGGAGTGATGAATGCGTATCCCATTTGATTGAAGTGTGTGAAGATTTAGGTATTAACCATAATAACATCAATGTATATTTAATATGATTTTTTATAATATAATTTTTAAATAAAAATAATTTTAGGGGTTTGATAAAGAAATAAATAAAAAATGTTCTTCGATGAACATTACCCCTTCTTCAGGTATCTTCTTTTGGTTTGCACCAAAGGACTTACTAGGATGGATTTATGCACAAATTAATGATTCTAGGATAAAGGTAGGGATTTTGAGAAGATATTTTTATAGGTATTTTCTGATAACTATGGCTTTATATGTGTGAAGAGATGGGGAGAGGGGGTGACCTTTTATAAGGGTGGTGAGTGGAAAACATGGAAATTTTTGAAAGAGAGAATTACACCCATGTTTTTCAACTGTAAAAAAAGTCCAAAATGGATAAAATTTAAAAATTAAAAATTTTAAGGTCTATATATGTCCATAAAATGGGGTTTGGACTAGTGTTGGGTCATTTTTACACTTTATTTTCTAAGTTTTTTCACTAAGTAATCTTGTTTTTACCTTAATTGCCATGATTATTTTTTAATTTCTGTCACTAATCACTTGAGTAATAAAATAATTTGACCTTATTAAAGATAAAAAATTATTATTATTCCAAATATGGAATATAATTTTCATAATTATAACAATATAAATGTTAGAAATAAATTTAAAATTAATCCTGCAAATATATTAAGAAAGCAGGGTTTTAAAGCAAAATATTCAAAATTTTACAAAGTTTTTATATTAAATTTCAATATAAAATTGATTATAATAAAATAAATTAGGTTAATATATGTATAATTTAACTAAATATACTTTAAAAACAAATTAAAATATAATTTAACTATATAAATAAATTAAATGAAAAAGGTTGTTTTCAATTAAAATTCTGTATTTTTTTACTATTCAATAAAAATGAATCTTTTCTAAAAAATAACAAAAATTAATCATAATATAATTTTTAAATAATTATTTAAATAATAATGTTTATTTTTTCAAACAAAATTTATAAAATTGTGGAAAATTAGTTTTAAAATAAGTACACCATTAAAATGTTGTAAATCCACATTTTAAAAAAACACATCTTTTATGTTGTAAATCCACATTTTAAAATAAGTGCACCATTAAATGTTGTGATTTATTATAACCTATTAAATATTTTCCATATTAACCAATTTTCCATTTAAATCATATTTAATAACATTAAAAGTATAAAAAACCGTCTCTTATCCATTAAATTCAATTCATTACTTTATTTTATAAATGGACATGTAATAAAACAAAAAATGTAATAAAACCTGATGAAAACATTAAAAAATTAATTAAATTCTCTTTTAGGCTCCCACTAAAATCAGAAATCTCACACACACCCAATGAGGTGGTACAACATAGTGAAGATACAAGGGCACACCCCATGGGTGGCCAAGGTTGAGGTTAGTGACCTCTAACCATCACATGGTGATAAGTGGGATACCTAAACATGTTCTAATCAATTTAATCAATACATTAATTTAATTTTATGGGAAACACCAAAAATACCGGTGTGTGGCATAATGGAAACATGGCATATAAAGCACTAAAAATTAAGGGAAAGGTATAGACCACCTACTGTATACCCATGGTAGAACACTCATGTAGTACGAACTCCAAACTTGATTTGTATTGGAATAAAATATAATAATGGATGAATAACATAAAAATATGGAATATTATCTTTCACTAAAATAACTTCATTGATATTAAGACAAAATAATAATGACACAAGATGAACGAAGAACATACCAATGTAGATCCAATGAGATGGTCGACATTTGAATCCAATTATTGATGGAGATTTAAGATCCAATCCTAGTATTTGAGCTTTAATAGAATCCCCTAAATTCCAAAGTTGTTCATTGTAAGGAGGAGGAAAATATATTTTAGGTTATAAGAAAAGTTGAGGACAATTTAGTCATTTTACAAAAAAACCCTCGACTACACGGTTTGGCTGCACGGTTTTCCAAACCAAGCACCAATCATACACCGTTATCTATACATTGAACCCATATAATGGTTATGGTGAATGGTTATACAAACCATGCACCAATAATGTGTTTGGACTTTTCTAAAAACTATAGGTTGCTCGCATGGGTGTCCACCCCTTTCGGCATGGATTCCACAAACTGTGCAACCCTTATTAGTAGGATGTACCACCTCACATGATTTCATCAAACCATATGGCCTTGGTCACATGGTTTCTAATAACTATGGGGCCTAGATGTTTTTTCAAAAAACCCAAGGTACGGGACCCGACCAAGACTCATACACCCCCAAAATTCCCCTGACATCATTAGACATTCTCATTAGGTAAAAACCAAGAAACTAAACAGAAATAAAGAGTTCCTTAACTTTTAGGAAAAACTTGTATATTAAAATGATCCTTGGGAATCCATGAAGCATCATCTCCTCCTCCTAAAACTACCTTGAAAAACCCACCACCAAGTTTTTGTCCTTTATTGTTAACAATTGAGCCAAATTTTTCATAATGATCCAATATTTCCCATATAACATCACAACCTCTCTGAGATCATGGTAAAATAGTGAAAAAATCCATTGATTTATCCTCCCACTTTCACTGAGGAACATCCAATGGATGGATAAAACAACCCATAACACAATGTTTGGCCTTTATTTTATGGAAGACCAATCATTGAAACATGAATCCTGATACTACATGCTTCAAATTGGGCAAGAAAAAATGACCTTTTAGATCATGATACATATTTTTCACACACAAATGTACCCCTAATGTTACACCCCAAACCAAAATTCCTAAATCCAGTTCATTATTTTAATACATTGGTATGATTACAAGTAATCAAATACCAAAGGACCGATAAGTTTAGAAGTCTTGGAAAATAGATTATAAACATGGTCTTTACATTACAATTTCGAACATAAAATACAACATTGATAATCATTTCAAAACTCCATTATAATTATAGATTAACCCTACATATTAATCATAAAACACCTCTTGGAATCCTAGGAAAATAAAACATAATAAAGGGGTGAGCTCAGATGCTCATTAAGGTTAAACAATACCATAGAATCTTTCATAAATAAGCACAAACTTTTATGGTACGTATAAAACTGAAACACAATCCTTTTAAACATAAACTTGAACATAATATAGAAAGAATAAATCAAATGATTCCATTTAAACATTCACATGGATATTCTAATAGTAGAATAATTATATGTAATATCAATTACTAATTTCATAATTAGGGAATGCATAATACCAGACATCATAACTCTACCTCCTAGGCCTCATACTAATACCATACATAACCATACTCTCAAGGCATCAAGAAACTAGTTTGTCTCATGATATCTACCAATGCATCGAGAGGATATAGTGGTCCCCACCCATAACTTAATAAGTCTAATTCATTCCTCTTATGAAGGGGGTAAAACATAACAAATATAAACATTCGTATTAAAACTATAATTTGAAATGTGAATACTTAAACCATAAATGTGAACTCTTAAACCATACACTATGAATGATATCAAAATTTCACATCCACGGTCAAACTAATCATACAACATTAAATAAAATATGGGAAATGATATCATAATAGATCAACCTAAATTAATCATAAGATCCAACAAAGGATGTTGACATAGATGAAAATAATCGAATAAAATCATTAAAAATATCTTGAGACAAATACTCATTTTCTTTGAAATCATTTATTAAAAAGTTGAGAACTTATAAAAGAAGACATTTAAAAGATATTTTTTAATCAAATCATCCCATACCAAATTAATTTTTTTGAAAGTAATTAAAATTTTATAACATTCATGTTCATATAAATAGATCTATAAACCCATTTTTAAAATATGGACATTAATGGGAATGATTTAAAATAACAAGTCTTTAAAACATTTTAAAATGATTTTTTAGTTAAAGAGTCCCTTACATAAAACCTTAATAATATTAATTTTATAAAACATTTTAATGAACTTAAAAATAGATATAAAATTTACAATATAATAATTTTATATCTATATAAATAATTATGTAAAATAATATTAAGAAAATTGAAATGGAAAAAGGATCAGTTCTTTAAACATTAAAAACGTCCCACACCACATTGAAAATTTAATTCATAAGCCTGATATCTTCAAATAAATATTTAAATAAAATTAATATAAATTTATTCAATATATGAAATATAATAGGGGCAGTACATACACCACACATAAGGAATAGGTGGTGAACATGGCTTATATCTCATGAAAATTAAAAGTGAGATGAAATTCCCTTACCTAAGGTCCGAAACTCTATCTATGTGTCCAAAAGTCCTATATAATGGTTATAAAGTATTATTAACTTCTCCAAGAATCATAATAATATTATGATATCATATATTATTTATTTATTACTTTATATTACCTGTTTATTAACAATTCTAAGTGAAAGCCACATTTTGGGTAATAACTGCTTGTTTATCAAACACGTTTTGAGTTTTTATTTTTGATCTTATTAATTAGATCATGATTTAATTAATTACAGAATGTAAAACATGATTTATATATCATAAATTTTCAGAATATATATATATATATATATATGAAATGTAATACACCATTCATGGAGATGGTAAGCCGTACGTACGCATGAACGCTGTTTCCGTTTTCTTATCATACCAAATAGAAGTAAGATATTGAAATATATGTATATATATTAATATATATTATTAAAATATCATTTTTATGTCATATATTTCATACTTATTCATTATATATATTTTTTTAATCATTCTTTAATGGTTAACGTGGAGGATGAATCTCATCGCGTTGTGGAGATGGTAAGTCGTATGTACGTACGAGCGATGATATCATTTCCTTAATGGTAAAGGGGTAAGGAAATTTATGGTATGTTAATTATATAGAATAGATATAATGTCATATTTATTATTTATATCCATTTTATACATCATTATACCCATCAAAATAAAGTATAAATGAAAAGCAGTTTTCACTATGACGTGGAGACGGTAAGTCGTACGTATGCATGTATGGTGATATAGTTTTTTGTAGGATGGGTAAAAGGAATAATATGGTTGTAAAATAATCATAACAATATATCAAAATATATTATATTATTTATTTATTATTTTATTATGGAAAAATCTTAGTAAAAGTATGTAGAAGAAGAAAAGAACTTTAAAAGGATTGGTAAAACAATTACCTATTCTTCGAGTGTATCCTTTTGTTTTGCACAAAAGAACTCTTTAGGGTGGATTTATGACCAAATTATGACCTCTATGATGAATTGAGGGATGTTTTTAGTATAATTGGTCAGTTTTTTTCTGAACTAAAAGGCTTTAGAGGTGTGAATAAAAGATAAGGAGGGGTGACCTTTTATTAAAGAGGGGGGGGGGGGCACTTTAGGAAACTCAAAAGCTATTAATTTATTATAAATTCATTTTCGGTTTAAAATAGCTATAGAGTGATTTATTAAGAGGATAATATGAGAATGGGTATAAATCCTCTCAACCTTTTATTTTTACATAAGTATAGGTTTCAAAATTAACATTATCTTTTGGGTTTAACCCTTAGTTAAACAGTTTAACTCTTACCATTTCTACTTTTCTTTTTATACTCCAGAGTTAATATAGTTACTATAAAATTCTAAAAGAACCAAAATTGGTTCATTTATGAAATATTTAACACTATATAATAATTTTGGATGAAACTTATATATTTTTTAACTTTTATATCATTTAATAAAATTATATTTATTTTAAAGTATCATTTATGTCAATTTTGTTACTATACAATATTTCCATTTTTAAAAATAAAAAAAATTACATGATAACTTTGAAAAAATACTTCCAATATGTCACTAACATATATAAGTTATCTATATAATTAGTTTATGTCATTAATTAAGTAAAATAATATTTATTTTAATATTTCTTATATCATTTATTTGATATATCAATTAATTAAACAATTATTGTATCATTATTATATAAGGCTTTAATTAAGTTATTTCTTTACTAAAAATTAAAAATAATTTATCACAATGAAGTTAAATTTATTTTAATTAAAATGAATAATTATTTTTGAATTTATATAATGTATAAACCTATATAAAAAATGGTTTAGTTATTAAAATTTGAATATGACACTTCTAACTCTACTTTAAACAAAATATAATAAATATCTTAATCTAACAAAAATGGATTAAAATGATCATATATTTTACCTAAGGTTGATTTTGTTCTAAAAAAACTTATCCAATGAAATTAGGACAGGTTTTATGGTAATTTTATATTATTATAATATTATATTTACCTTTAATTACACTATTTACCTTTAACCGTGGTAATAAAATTCAAAAGTTAATTTTCACCAAAAATTATTTTGATCCTGTCAGAACAAATTTTTCATAATTATTACAACCATGCATTCTTGTTTTTCAAAATTCAATTAAAAAAAGTGGTAAACTTACGTTTAATTCTAATTCCGCAAATGTAGCTAGAAGGTGGGTAAACGAGGCGTTCAAAAATTCAATAAATTTTTATTTATAATTATATTATAAAAATGGTTCCAATGACCTAAATTAGTTTAATATGAATATTATTCATCAATTTTTACTTAAAAATAAATTTAAAATAAAATAAATATTTAAGTAAAAATGATGGGTTTTAAACAAAAATGTAGTAATTTCAATATTCATTAAAAATTAAAACTTTTTAGAAAAATAAATAAAATTCCACCTAAGCTAATTTTGTTATTATGAATTCAAAAATGATTTCTATTTTACCAAATTAAATTTCTATTAGTTTATAAAATTAATTTTATTATTGTTCACAAAAGGCTATAAAAAGTAGTTCCTTTAAGAAAATATCATTTCTAAACATATTAATATTTTACAAAAACTTAAAAATTTAATTATAAATATTTTTTATTTATGTAAAAAAATTATAATTAAAATATAAAAATTATTTTTTACTATTCATATTATTATATTTAATGTATGATTTATAAATATAACATTTAAATAATTATTATACTAAAGTTTTGTTTCATAGAAACGTAATGTGGCGTCTAACACAAGCTTATTCAGTACTGCGTGCAATACAAGATATTGAATTTATTTAAAAAGACGACACACTATGAAATATTAGGGTATTATATTATCCCCTACTTTAATAAATTATGTCATCTCAATTTGAATTTGGACTTTGAAAATAAAATTTTGGTACTAGAAAATACCTTTTTGAAAACCCACATAAAAAATAAGGTTAATAAAAGGTCAAATTTAACGTAAAGAAAGGGAAGTATGAAATTTACCATATATAACACATAAAAGGGTTCCATGTATAAAAACATGTAAATGAAATAAAAATCTAACCATCATGTTCTGATGAAGAGTGACAGAGAACTTGATCTGGAGAAATTTAACAATCACAAAGCTAGAAGTGAATGATGATCTAAGGGATGATTTGATTCATTGGAAAAAATTACTAGGAATTTTTTTTGTTTTAATATCCTCTCCCTATATTTGAATAATTAATTTAATTAATTGACTAAGAACATAAGGAAGCACACTTACTTCATAGATAAAGTTTCACCCTTTAACTAATTCCTTCAAAAACTCATCTTTTTCTTCAAAAGATAATAAAATTCAAAAAACTTCTATTTATATTAATCATATAAGGTTATGAAAACGAAGTTATACTTCATCTATAATAATGTTTAAATAATGAAAATTATATTATACTAACCAGGACATCATGTATGTCAGTGGTAAGTGATGAACCCTTGTTATCCTTTGGTTGTGGGTTCAAGTATCGCGGCCTTTCCAGATGCGACATGTTGTCCTTTTCTTAAAACAATATTATTATAACTTTCCAAAAATAATCTTAATATATGTTTAAAACTTAAACAATACTATCCAATGTTCAAATTAATTGATTACAACCTTTAGACTTATCTAAAATAATTATGTCCAAACTCACAGTCTAAAAATTTATAAGGAATGTCACTAAATTTTGAAAATCAACAAAACATACTGTAGATATTTTTTGTCACATACCAAACCCGTGAATAACTCCATAATTTATTCTATTAAAACATGGTAATACCATGAATTACCATAAAACCTTATTGAATACATTCATTATTCCTTATTTCTTACGTAAAATATAGAATATTGGATATACTCCTTAAATCCAAAAATGTTGTAAACTCTAACAAAGATGTAATAAACAAACCATTAATCAGTTATAAGGTAGTCAATAATATTCAACATAATTAGTCCAAATAAATAATCTATTTATTCCAACATCGTTATCTCAGTATCAGAAACACATTAATAGTTATATTTCCCTCAACAATATATTTTCCAAATTTTTTAACTTGAAACTGTGTCACTTTTCTTGGTACTATGAAATATCAAATACTTAATGAAATAGTACTACAAAACCATCCTTATATACTAAATAATTATTATAACAAGTACATTACTAATAAAATATTCAAATTTCATAATTCTTGAATAGGCACACTAATCATTCCTCTTCATCTACGATAATATCATAACCTAATCATTATCCAATTTCATCATCTGGGGTATATTCCTTTGACGATTGAGAAATTTATTTGATTAGTGTCCCATCTCCTTGAAGATGAAGAATTGTACATTGGAAACCTTTTACTTACCCTTGTAATCATAGACATGAGCCCTTTTTCTCCACACTTATAAAAAACTCTAATTCCCTTTGAGAATTTACCATGGCGATTCTTTCTATAGTTATCACATGTAAGGAAATCCTTCTTTCCCTTATTCCATTTATCCATATTTTTCTCTGCCATCATCTTCTAATTTTAATTTTCTTCAAATACATAGGACTCATATAATTATTTACTTATCTTATTAACACATGATATTATTTCCTCATACGATGAAAATACATGCAATAAAATTTCCCATCGAAAAGTTGGATTAAGACCATGAAAGATATGATCCTCATTACACTTTGGATCATGTGCATTGGTGGAGTTATAATTCCTTCTACTAGGTTCCATTTATAAAAGATGGAATATTATGGATTTTCATATAAAGTTATAAACTTTGTATGACTCTAAATATGGTATAACACATAACATAAATTTATGTGCCGTAAATCCTTGAATCATAAACATTAGTTACTTTAGGGACATCTTTACTTTTAAATACTTTATAAAGGTAAATAAAATATAAATTATCCTAAGAATATCCCCTAAGATTGCTGAACTAACTGCGTAGTAGGGACCTTTGTCGTGTACTAGGTTACCTCGAGTCAAGCCCAGAACACCTTGTTAGAGTTATTACTCCTAGGTACATTTGTGCCAGAACCGTGTCCACTTATAGTATTCAGATAGGGATGCATTTTCTAGGAATGCCAAAATAATATCTACATTAACAAAATTTTAGGATGTTCCTCTATACTTATCCTCAAATTTTATCTTAGTGTTATGATCCATAATCTAAGTTTTCTAAATCTATTTCTATGGTTGTTGCAAAAATTCCTCTATAATGACCCGACCCCAGTTACCCAGAGATGGTGCATTATTTTAATACATTGGCACTATTACAGGGAATCAAGTCCCGAAAGTCCGATTAGTTTAACAGTCTTGGAAAATAGATTACATACATGAACGTTACATTACACATTAGAAAATAAAACACAACATAAATGATCCTTTGAGAACGCCATTAATCCCCAAGATTAACCCTTCTTATCAATCATAATACACTTCTTGGAATCCTGGGAAAATTAAAACATAGAAAGGGGTGAGATCATATGGTCAGTAAGGATAACAATATAGCAGAAACTTTCATAAATAAGAATAAAAATTTAAGGAAATGTGTAAGACTAAAATAAATACTTTTATACTTAAAATTCAGCATAATATGGAAAATATACAATAAAATAATGCCATTTAATTATTCACATGAATATTATACGAGTCGAATAATCATATGCAATATCAATAGCCACTTTTATAATGATATAATGCATAATTCCAGACTTTAATTTTTGTTTCAAGGCCTCATCCCAAGACCTAGGGGATAACTATAACTGGAACCCAACTCGGAGAGCCTCTATAACCAGACTCCATCCCAGAGAACCTTTGTAACCAGACTACAACCTAGAGAGCCTCTGTAACCGGACTCCAACTCGGAGAGCCTCTGTAACTGGACTTCATCCCGGAGAGCCTCTGTAACCGGAATCCGACCCGGAGAGCCTCTATAACTAGACTCCAACCCGGAGAGCCACTATAACCTAACTCCATCCCGGAGGGTCTACTATAACTAGACCCCAACCGGAAGGGCTTACTTTTATCGGTCCCCAACCCGAGACATACTTGTTCAATACATTCATCATAAGAAAAGGTTGAAATATAACATAAATATTCATATTAAAAATAACATACAAAATATCAATACTTTATCTATAAACCATGAATGGTATAAAAATAACACATCCACAGTAAAACATACCGCAAAACATTGAATACAATATGAAATATTTTTATCATAATAAATCAACTACCAACAAGTTTAAAATCCATTAAAGGATGTTGACATAGATGAAAATGATCAGTAAAATGCTTTGAGAGAAATACCCCTTTTTCATGAAATCATTTAAAATTCTCACAATTTATAAAGGTAGTCATTTAAAAGGTATTTTTGAATAAAAATGTCCTACACCACTTTGAAACTTTTTAAAATAATTATCATTTCAAAACATTCATGTCCATATAAATAAATCCTTAAAATCATTTTGAAAACATGGACATTAATTAAAAGGGTTTAAAAGATAAATCATTAAAACATTTAAAATGATTATCTTGTTAAATATACCCTCCCATAAAACCTTAAAATATTCCTTTTGAAATCATTTTTATAAAACATGTGTATCTATGAAAAGTATGTCCCAACAAATACTTACACATGAACAATCTCGGATAATAATGAGATTGAGGAAATAACCCTTATCTCATTGTAATCAATCGATTCATATGAACAATAGTCAATAACCACCAAATGAATCATATAATATCATGAATATAAAGAGAATCATGATAATATATATCAAATGACAGTACACAATACACCACATGCAATAAATAAGTGGTGAACAATGGAAATCTCAAGGAATTAAAAGTGAGATAAGAAACCCCTTACCTTGTACTTTCCTTTAGTCGAGGGTACGTTTAACCTAATTTATAAAGACTTTAGTATGTTATTAAATTATTCCAGAAGCATATTAATATTTAAGATATCATAAATGTTTCATTTATGACTTTATACTACCCATTTAATAATAATTTCCATGTTAAATTAACATTTTGGGTAATAATCACTTTCTTTATCGTATGTGTTTTAACTTGTTATTCTTGATTGTATCACTTAGATAATGATTTAAATACTTCAAGAATATAAAAAATCATATATATTTAGAATATAAATATGTATAATAGACATATATATGAAATGGAAGACACCGTTTAGGGAGACCATCGGCCGTACGTACACATAAACACTGTTTCCATTTTCATATCGTATTGAACGGAACTAAGTGAATAAGATATATTTAAGTGAATAAATATATATATTTATATCTCTATTAGAATTATTATTTCATATATTAAATAATTATTTATGATATATATTTTATAATCATCGTTGAATGGTGAACATGGAAATGAATCTCATCGCGTCATGGAGACGGTAATCCGTACGTATGTACGAGCGACAATATCATTATATTGATGGAGAAATCACATGTAATTGGATGGTATATCATATATAAAGAATCATTAACATGTTATATTTATTATTTAAATCAGTTATACTATTTATTATACCCATCCAAATAATGAAGTGTTTGAATAACAAACTACACCATGACGTGGAGACGGTAATCCGTACGTACGCACGTATGGTGACTTTGTCATTTATAGGATGGGTAGAATAATGAATATGGTTGTATCATTTTTATAATAACATCACAGTATATAGAAGATACTGGAGTTATTATTTTAGAATGGAAACAACAAATAAAGAGGAAGTGGAAGAAGAAAAGAACTTGAAAGAGGTGATGAAATATTTACCTCTTCTTCGGGTTATTCCTTTTGATTTGATCAAAAGGGCTCTATAGGTTAGCTTTATGACCATAGGAAGGACTCTTGGATGAAGGGAGGAAATTTGGGAGGATATTTGGGCCGGGTTTGTCCGAGACAACATGCTTTGGAGGTGTGAAATTAAGATAAGGGGAAGTGCCCTTTTATAAGAGAGGTGATGGTCACTTTAGGAAAAGCTTGAAATATTATTTTATAATAAAATCATTTTCGGTTTATAATTGCTCAAAAATTATTTATTTAGAGTATAGGGTGAGGATATGTCCAAAACCTCTCAACCAATAGGTTTTAGACAGGTTTAGGTCACCATATTAACCTTATCTTTTAGATTTAACTCTTAGTTAAATAGTCTGACATTTACCATGTCTCTTTGTATTTTTATATTATATGGTTAATAAACTTACAATAAAATTACAATAGAACCCCAAGTATTTCATTAATGTAATATATATTATTATATAAGTCTTTTGGACGAACCTTATATTTTTAGGACTATTATATCAATTAATAATATAATAATTATTTTAAAAACTATTTTATGTCAATTTGGACACTATTTGGTATTTGTTTTTTGTTAAAATTATAACAGCACGATTACTTCGAAAAAAATTGATTGAATCAACCCTAACATGTAATATTAACCTATAAAATTAGTTTAATTCATCATAAGTCACAAATTACATTTATTTGTGTATTTATAATATCAAAAATTTTAATCTTTTATTAATAAGGTAATTACCGCGTCATCATTGTGTCATAAATAAAATCAATTATTTACTATATAAAAAATATAAATAAAATATCATTATGTAGGAAATATTTTTATCTTTCTAATTAATATTTATAGTCAAATTTATCTTATGTATAACCCTATATTAAAAATGTTTTAGTTATGAAAATTTAAATTTAACACTTTTAACACTTCTTTAAATTAAACAATAATAAATGTCCTAATCTAATATAAGTGGATATAAAGGATCATATTTTATTCTTAAGGTTGTTTTTGGTCTAAATAAACTTATTTAATAGAATTATAACATGTTTTAGGGTAACTATAATATCATTTTTACCTCAATTACCCTATTTATTTTTAACCGTGGTAAATAAAAGTAAAAAGTTACTATTCACACAAAATTATTTTTATCTTATTGAAAAACATTTTACATACTTATATTAACCTTTTCTCTCATATTTTTGAAATTAAACTCACAGAAGCGGTAAAATTATGTTTTATACAAAATTGCAAATGCTTCTAGGAGGTGGGTAAAAGACGGTAAAAAGTTCGATAAAATTTTATATATCTAAACTTATTATAAAATGACTCAAATGAATTACATTGAACATATATAGGTATTATGTATCTATTTTTACCTAAAATAAATTAAAATAAAATAACTAATTATTTGAATAAAAAGTCAATTTTAACCAATAACACAGTGTTTTTTTCACTATTCACAAAAAATTGAAAGTTTTCAGAAAAATACGAAAACTTTACCCTAAGATAATTTCAATATTGTGAATTCAAAAATAAAGTCTATTTTACCAAATTCAAAACATATAAGTTTCATTTATTAATTTAAAATTAATTCCTGCTGTCAAAACCAAAAAACAGGTTTTTAAAAAGTAAAAACGATCAAAAGATTGAAATGTGTTTATGTCAAATTTAAATGTGACATTATTTATAATGAACTAAATTTTATTAAATAATAAAAATATAATATAATTATACTTCCAAACCATTAAAATTCATAAATTATCACTATAAATTATTTCGATTAAAAAAGTTGTTTTTAATTAAAATTTAGTAATTTTCACTATTCATCAAAATATGAAAGTTACCAGAAAAGTACCAAAAATTTATCCAAACTAAATTTTTATGTCCCAATTCTAAATAATAATTTATCTTCATTAAATTGAATATATAAAATTGTCAAATATTGGTTTAAGAAAGGGTTCACCATTAAAAGGCGGTAAAATTGCATTTGTTGAAAAATAATTATTTTATCCGAAAAAATGAATATGTTCATATATTTTTTCTAAGAAACATATAATATGGATGTTAAAATCATATAAAGTATATAAGATTCAAAATCCAGTTAATATTATTCTGAACCGCTTTATGAATGGTGAGTTTAGTAAGTTGTGGTGAGCTCGAACTCGGTGTTGTGTGTAGCGCAATCTATTGAATTACTTTAATGAGATAACGTACTATGAAATTCTGGGGTGTTACATCCTCTGATACTAACTATAATTCCCTAACCCCAGATGCCCAGATTCAATGCATTATTTTAATAAATTGGCATGATTACAAGGAATAAAATTCCGAAGGACTAATAAGTTTAGAAATCTTGGAAAATAGATTACAAACATGAAATTACATTACAATTTCGAACATAAAATAAAACAATGATAATCCTTTGAGAACACCATTATTCTCCCAACTTAACCCTACATATCAGTCATAAAACACTTCTTGGAATCTTGGGAAATAAAACATAAGAAAGGGGTGAGGTCAGATTCTCACTAAGGTTAAACAATATAACAGAAGCTTTCATAAATAAGAATAAACATTTAAGGTAATCCCCCCCCGAATGGCCCGAAGGCCTTATTTTTTTATTTAATTATAGATAATCCCACTTTTAAGGGTTGAAGGGGAACCTTTACATAACCCGTAGTCATAAGGCACAAGGCCTGACAAACCCGCAATACATGACCCGAAGTCCTGAGGCATACCATGCCCAGTACATGACCCGTAGGCCCAGCCCACTTGAACTGCCACTCCCTAGCTTTCTATGTCATTGATCACCTATCTCCCCAACTTGCATTGCTGATCGACTAGCATTTCCCCATAAAAAGCTGCACGGTGCCTGGTCCCGATGGCGGCTGCCATACCCTCTCATTCTTCCAATCCGGTTAGCTCTACATCTGGTGGCTGCTACTCTTGTTGCTCTGATCCTCTTCTGGGTCTTGTTCTATGTGAACTGGGCTAAACCATGGTTTATGTGGCCCGAAGGCCCTAAAGCCCGAAGGCCTTTGATGACCCGAAGGCCCTGGAGACCCGTAGGCCCAAACCGGTGGCCCGAAGGCCCAAATCGGGTGAATAGTTCTGGCTACTATAGTACCAGACAGTAACTACTACAATGACTACTATAGTACTGCTACAGTACTGCTACAATAACCCAAAAATTCACCTCTACCTGGTTTTGAACCCGGGTCTCTTGGATGCCAAGCAGGAGCCCTTACCACTCAGGTACGGGCTCGTTGGCCTTTTAAGGTAAGTATAAAACTAAAACATAAGCCTTTTAAACATAAAATTGAATATAATATGGAAAGAATAAATCAAATTAGGCCATTTAAACATTCACATGGATATTATACTAGTCAAATAATCACATGTAATATCAATAAATAATCTTATAATGAGGAATGCATAATTCCGAACATCATAATCATACCATCAAGGCCTCGTTCCAAGACCATACATAACCATATCGTCAAGGCCTTATTCCAAGACACTAGTTTTTATCATGATACCTATATATGCATATAGAGGCTATAGTGGGCCCCCACATATCACTTACTAAGTCCAATTCATTTTTCTTATTAAGGGGATAAAAAATAACCAACATAAACTGACATATTAAAACAAGCTTATGAAATGTGAATACTTAAACAATAAATGTGGACACTTAAACCATACACTATGAATGGTATCAAAATAGTATATCCATAGTCAAAATAATCACAAACCATTCAATAAAATATTGTAAATTATATAATAATATATCATCCTCAATTAAGAAAAATATCCAACAAATTATGTTTACATAGATGTAAATAATCTAATAAAATCATTAAAATATATTGAGACAAATATCCCTTTTATTTAAAATCATTTATTCAAAATTTGAGCACTCATAAAAGAAGATATTTAAAAATATTTTTGAATCAAAGTGTCCCATACCACTTTAATTTTTTTTAAAGGAATTAAAATTTTAAAACATTCATGTCTATATAAATAAATCCTTAAAACTATTTTGAAAACACGGATATTAATTACAAATATTTAGACGAATAAAATTTTAAAACATTTCAAATGAATTTTTAGTTAAAGAGTACCTTACATAAAACCTTAATAATATTTATTTTTGAAAATTTTTTAATGAACTTAAAAATAGGAAAAAACATCCATTATAATTCTTTTATATCCATATAAATATTTATGAAAAATAATATCAATAATATTAAAATGGAGAAAAGATTAATTCTTTAAAAATTTAAAGCTTCCCATACCACTTTGAAAATTTTAATCATAAGCTAGATATCTTCAAATGAATCTTTAAATAACATAAAGGTAAATTTATTCATGATATGAAATATAATATGGGTATTACATACACCAAACACAAGGAATAGGTGGTGAACATGGCTTATATCTCATGAAAATTAAAAGCGAGACAAAATTCCCTTACCTTAGGTCTCATACTCTTCGTACGTGTCCTAAAATCCTATATAATGATTTTAATCATGTTATTAAATTCTACCAGAGTTATAATAATATTTTTTATATCATATATGATTCATTTATTACTTTATATTACCCATTTATTAACAATTCTAAGTTAAAATAGTGTTTTGGGTAATAACTGCTTTGTTTATCGTACGTGTTTTGACTTGTTATTCTTGAGCGTATTAATTAGATCACGATTCACATAATTAAATAAGAAAAAACATGATATATATATATATTAAATGTAATACACCATTCATGGATACGGTAAGCCGTATGTACGCATGAATTCTGTTTCTGTTTTCTTCTCGTATTGAATAGAAGCAAGTAAATGAAATATATGTATATATATTAATATATATTATTCAAGTAGAATTATTATTTCATATATTTAATAATTATTAATTATATATATTTTTATAAAATTTTTTGAATGGTTAATGTAGAGGATGAATCTCATTGCATTGTGGAGACAGTAAGCCGTACATAAGCACGAGCGATGATATCATTTCATTAATGGCAAAGGGTTAAGAAAATGGATGATATGATAATTATAAAGAATAAATATCATGTAATATTGATTATTTTTATCCATTTTATTCATTTTTATACCCATAAAAATAAAGTATAGATGAAAAATTGTTTACACCACGGTGTGGAGACAGTAAGCCGTATGTACGCACACATGGTGATATTGTTTTTCATAGGATGGGTGAAAGGGGAAATATGGTTTTACCATAATCATAAAAACATATAAACATATAGTATATGATAGAGTTATTACTTTAGTATTTAAAAAACTTAATAAAAGTATGTAGAAGAAGAAAATAACTTTGAAAGAGTTGGTAAAATAATTACCTCTTCTTCGAGTGTCTCATTTTGATTTTCACAAAAGGATTCCTTAAGTTAGATTTATTCCCAAATTATGAACTCTAGAATGAAGTTAGGGAAGTTTGGAGTAGAATTTTCCAGAGTTTTTCCGAAATAAAAGGCTTTATATGTGTGAATAAAAGAGAATGAGGGGTTCCCTTTTATAAGAGAGGAGAGGGGCACTTTAGGAAACTCCAAAACTATTAATTTATTATAAATTCATTTTGGATTTTAAAAATCTAAAACGTGATTTATTTAAATTATAATATTATTATGGGTATATATACTCTAAAAAAAGATTTTTTAACAAAATAGGTTACAAAATTAAACTTATCTTTTGGGTTTAACCCTTAGTTAACTAGTTTAACTCTTACCGTGTCTACTTGTGTTTTTATACTAAAGGGTTCATATAGTTACTATAAAATACCAAATTAACCCCAATAGGTCAATTTATAAAATATTTAACACTATCCAAGTTATTTTTCTGAACCATATATTTTTGTGACTTTAATATCATTTAATAAAATAGTATTTATTTAAAAGTATCATTTTTTGTCAATTTTGATACTATACAATATTTCTATTTTTAAAAATATTAAAATAAAATTATAACTTCAAGAAAAATACTTCAAATATGTTTATAAAATATCTAAGTTATATATAAAATTAGTTTATCTAATTAATTAACTCAAATTATATTTATTTTAATATTTTTAATATCATTTATTTGATATCTCAATTATATAAACAATTACCTCATCATTATTATTAAAGAAATTAATTAAGTTATTTATTCTCTAAAAATTTAAAAATAATTTATCATGATGAAGTAAATTTTTTAATATTTAAAATGAATAATTATAGTCTAATTTATCTAAGGTATAACCCTATATAAAAAATGATTTATTTATTAGCATTTTAATATGAAACTTTTAACTCTTCTTTAAATAAAACATAGTAAATGTCTTAATCTAACACAAGTGGCTTAAAAAGGATAATATTTTATACCTAAGGTTATTTTTTGTCGAAACACACTTATCCAATGAAATTAGTACAAGTTTTAGGGTAATTTTATATTATTATAATATTATTGTTACATTTAATTACCCTATTTACCTTTAACCATGACAGATAAAATTCAAAAGTTACTATTTACCAAAAAATATTTTGATCCTATTAGACCATATTTTTTATATTAATTACAAAAATATATGTCCATTTTTCAAAATTAAATTCACATAAATGGTAAAATTATGTTCAATGCTAGTCCCACAAATGTGGCTAGAATGCGGGTAAAAGAGATATTCAAAAGTTCAATAAATTTTTTATACCTAATTATATTATAAAAATGGTTACAATGACCTAAATTGGTTTAATATGTGTATTAATTATCTATTGTTACTTTAAAATAAATTTAAAATAAAATAATTATTTAAATGAAAATTCATTTGTTAAACAAGAATGCAGTAATTTCACTATTCATCAAAATTGAATCTTTTTAGAAAAATAAAAAAAATTATCCCTAAGCTAATTTTGATATTATGAATTAAAAAATTATATATATTTTACCAAATTAAATTTATATGAGTGTCTAAAATTAATCTTATTATTGTTCACAAAAGGCTATAAAAAGTAGTTCCTTTAAGAGAATAATATTTCTAAACAAATAACTATTTTACCCAAACTTATACATTTCATTATAAAAATGATTTATTTATGAAAAAAATTATATGTAACATTTTAAAATTATTTATTACTATTACCATTATTATATTTAATGGATAAATTATAAATATAACATTTAAATAATTATAATACAAAAGTGTTGTTTCGCAGAAACTTAATGTTTCATATAACACATGCCAATTCAGAATTGCATGCAATAAAAGCTATTGAATTTATTTAAAAAGATAATTTACAATAAAATATTGTGGTGTTACACCTAACGAAGAGATTTATAACTCATGGGGAACCATCTATGTAACAATGAAGGAATGTAAAGCCTCCCATGAAACAACATCTAGTTTTGATCTTCCTCAAAACATATGTTAGGGGCATCACCACAGAAAAGTCGATCCCTCTAAACATATAATTCAGAATCCCCCAATTGTGACTCCACCACCCACTTCACTAAATAATAATGCATAATCATGAAAAAGGAATCCTATACCACCAACCTATCCCATATCATGATGCATCATAGAAAGTTCTTTTATCACTCTCCAAGAATCTGGAGACTCATGAAAAACATCACTGTGTGAATTCCAACTTAGTGAATCATCTACACCATTACCATTTACTAGTTTGTAGGAAATATCAAAGTCATATTCCTACAATAATTCCATCCACCATCATTTCCACAAGTTCAGGTCATGTTGGTAGAATACATACCTTAGGATCATGTGATCAATGAAAATCACAAAGCATTCTTCAATAATGTGGTTCTACAATAACTTCAAGGAAAATAAAACCACTGCAAAATCAAGATCATGGGTTTTATAGTAATGTTCATAGGGTCATAACTACTAATACACATAATAAAAAACCCCCTTTTTGGTGTATTTTTACACTATCCATGCCAAGACATAAATCATCACTTAAGACCTCAAACCAAACTTATTCTTATAGAAAACGAAGAACGTGGAACTAATTTTTTTCCTTTAGATACTCGAAATCATACTAACACTGTTTAGCCCATAAGAACTCATAATATTTTCTAGTAAAGGTTATAAAATGATTCACAATCTGAGATAATTAAAATACAAAACTTTTATAATATCTTGCAATACCGAGGAAGTGTCACACCTTTACAACATTCTTGGGGGATTCCCAAGAAACAAACACCTGAATCATTGATTGATCCAAAAGTACTCTATGTTGGGACATGAAATACCCCAAGAAACAAGCCTCAAAATACAAAAAATCACACTTAAATATATTTTTGAAAATATTCTAATAATGAAGGACTCCCAAAATGGCTTATAGATTATATACATTCTCCTCATCAGATGTGAAGTACATAAGGAAGTAATTGATGAAAACCACCACAAATTGGTCCAGAAACTCTAAAAACATCACATTCATTAAGCCCATAAATATAGATGGAGTATTTTTTACACCAAATATCATTACGATAAATTCATAATGTATGTGAAAACATAATAAATCATTTTTGGGAATACCCTCATCCTTCACCCACATATGATGATACCTCGACCACATGTTGGTCTTTAAGAACTAATAAGATCATTTCACCAAATCAAATAAATCATAAATCTGTGGAAGATGGTAGAGATTCTTCACTGTCACCTAATTCAAGTGATGAAAATCAATACATAGGTACAAGATTTCATTGGTTTTTCTTGTAAACAAAACCGAAGAACCCCAAGTTGACATACTTGGTCAAAAAAACCTCATTGTAATAGATCATCAATTTAATCCAAAGTGACTGCAACTTAGAAAGAAATATCTTATACAAAGGCATCAAGATCAGAGAAGTTCCTAACTATAGCTCTATCCCAAACTTGATCTCCCATTGAAAAGGTAGTTCCATAACCTCTTTGGGGAATATGTCAGACTATTCTTCAATAATACTGAGAAACAATAAGGGATGGAGCTTTAATGAATTGAACATCAACTTGGACATCAAGAAAGATAGGGGCCGAACATGTCTCTTACCCATCCAAGGGTCTCTCTCCCCAAAGAAAATGACTAACACTCTATCAGTATCATAGAACACAATCCACCTCATGAATCAATCCATGATAGCTTGAATCAAATAAAACTAATCCATTTTGAGGATGATGTAATATAGGTATATAAAAAACATAAGATGAATCTCTAAGAGAAGTATTGTCCTAGCCCTAGATAATAATCTCTACATACTTCACATAGACTAGAGTGAACTCCAACTAGAATAGTTAATTCAATAGTCATGGGATTCCTCTCTACCTCAAGTCCCAAAACTCAAACCATGGATGGTGAAATGGAGTGTGTAACTCCTGGATAAAACAAGGCATTAACCCAAGTTGAAATTAAGAAAATGATACGTTGAAAGACATCTATTTTTTAGAACTAAAAACTCTAAAAAGAGAATTTGACCATGAACTACTCTATAGCCACTCCAACCCGGACGATGAGTACCTCCATAGTTGGGATTTTATTTCTAGGGTTGAGGAGTATCACAGGGATATCCTATACATAACTCATCACCTCTATACTTATCACAGGTTAGAGAAAATTATGGTTCCTTCCCTGGATGGTACTATTGAAATTGAAGAGCCTAAACCAGACCACCTACTACAAACTATCTGCTCAGAGTGTTCAGACATGCCAACTAGAAATGGACATAACCTCCACTAGAAAAACAAACATTTGACCCCTTGGAAGAGGCCTATGATCTTAAAACCTCAGTGAAATGAGATAAAGATGGATGTGATATACCCCCGGCTATCATAAACCCCTTCTTTCTAGGAAATTGGGAACCCCAAGACACAACTTTACTATGTGAAGAATCCTGATGATTCCCCTCTTATGGAGATTTGGTTCACACTGGTATCCTTTAAATAACCTCTCCTTTCATCAGTACCTTGAGATATATTAGAAACATAAAAGGAGTGACCTGACGTTATATACATGTACATAGATACTCCTCAAAATTTCATACCCTGACCTCCTCATCTGGATGCATACTTGAAGCATAACAAAGAAGGTTCCTTAAAAGGATCCCAAACTCCTGCATGTTGGAGCTTCCATATTAAATGGTAAAAAACTCCTGATAGATAGCCACCTTTGTGATTTAATAAAGAAACATGGCTCAGAACTAATTTCAGACTTCTCACATGAAACATCCCACTCTTTATTATCCCCGAGGAACATGGACAACCATTACCAGGATGCCTCATGTAGGATCATCAATTCCAATGAAACTCAGTGCTCCATTCAATTAAAAATTAAATAAAAGGATATTTCCACCCCTCTAACCAATTATATATCACTTATTTTATAATAGAACTCTCATACTTCTATAGAATCATACACTAAAATTCTCATAGTTTCCTACTCAATGTAGAATTTTCATTGACCTCAACTCTATATAAATCTACTAAAACATCTTGTTGAACATATTTGTCATGAACCAGATGAGGACCTCGACCTAGAGCCATGATTTCAAATTAAATAATATTTAAGGGCTTCCAAACTTGAAATAAGGAGTATTTAATATTAATTAATTAAGATTTTATCCAACACCAAAGTCTACCCATTTCAAAAACATACACAAACAAGAATGATGCATGATCCTTTCTTAGTTATCTACACCCAAACTAATATCACATTGCTTAGTAGGCTCAAAAAACTTAAACTTCCTTACTTTGAATCAATGGGACCACTAAATATCTATTTCCTAGCCAATATCCCTTGTTTACATCACATGATAAACATAATTTATACTATTTACCTACAAACCCATGAATTCTCTTCAGTTCCCAACTCCAAACTTCATCCTATACCTTAAGCTTAACTTTGATACAACTATTTCATGACCCTTACCCCCAAAATTTTCCCTCTTGGAATGAAAATGAAGGAAGAGGGGTGACGACACCTAAAACCCACCACCAATAATCCATATGTTGAGAACTATAAATAAGGTTATATCATACACACAAGTGGTAGGAATTACCCTATAAGATTATAAGAAACAAGTGATAATATGATTCCACCAAAATAACTCCTTCTCATAACAAATAATATATCTAAAATAATGTATATAATTTCATATAAACTTAACATCTAAAAAAGAAACTAAAAGTACCAAAATAAATCCCCAAAAACAACCTCGAATACAAAATGAATCACGAACAACACCGCAACCTAGTAAAGACCAAACCAATCACCAACTATCTCCTACAGATATGACAATAATTTATATAGATTAGAGTGTTAATAAAAGTATACTCATTAGGATCCTCCCTAGATCCCCTCATGGGAAATTAAAGATAGATACCCATCACATACTATTTAAAATATTCCTATAATAGTAATTAGGATATTATATTTGGGTATACATGTGTGTCAAATAACCATATGACATTACAACCCTCTACACACATATATGGGAAAGGTAACCACCATGTGTACTAGTACATAATACCACCAGGATAAGAGATCACAGGTAGTTAGCCACATGTGTCACATCTGGCCTTCACTTTGAGGTATGTATTTAATTTTAATTTTTATCACATAAGTTTTATTGCCTTTTTGTAAATTGTTTTGTTGGAGTTCGAGCTGAGAGTGATTTTAGTGGTACGCACCTACGCTAATAAATGGACGCGGGCTTGACGTTGCCCGACGCATGGGAACGGCATGGGTGAAGCCTTGTGGCCTGCTCGGTACATGGGTGGTCTTACTTGTTATTATTAATACTAACGTTTTAAGCGAGTATTTCTTTTATTTTATTCATACTTCCTTATTATTATAAATATTATTAGTATTTTCATTACTATTCAATTTTTAACTTATATTATTAAATCCTTTTTCATTTTCTATTTTAGAATAGTTTAATTATTATTATTGTGTGTGTATACATATACACACACACATATATATGCATGTATATATATATATGTATTTATATCTCTCCATTTTTATTTTATTTTATTTATTTTATCTTTATTATTTCATTTCCTTTTTTTTATTTTATTTTATTTAATCCTTTTTTTAACCCACCTAATCCTACCCTAGCCGCCACCCCCCTTCTTTTTTTTCTTTCCTCTCCCCCACGCTTTCTTCTCCTTATCTCACCCCTTCTTCTTCTCTCCTCCCTTCTCCTTCTCTCCTCCCTCTCTTTTCTCTCTTCTCCCACGGTGCACCTCACCCCTCCCTTCCTTTTGCCCAGCGCACCCCCAATCCCCATCCCCTCCTGCGGACCCCCCACCCCTCTTATCTCTTTTTTTTCTTTCTTTTTTCCTTATCATTATCTCCTCCCTCTCCCTTATTCTTCTCTCTTCTTCCCATCCCTTCTCTCCCACGACTCTAGAGTGCTCCCCCTTTTCCCCCATTTCTCTAGGGCGCCTCACCTCCATCTCCCTCCTTTCTTCTCTTTTTTTTTTTTTTTTATTTATTTATTTATTATCTCTTATATTCTCTCCCTCTTTTCTTATCTCCTTCTATCCTCACCTTACCTCCTCCCAATAGCTGGTCATTCGCCCTTCCCGCACCCCCGCTTGGCTTCCGGACATCCCCCGCAACCCGGATTGCGCTCGCCGGACAGCCGCTGCGCGCCCCTCTGTTGGATCCCGACAATTCCGAGATAATGGTTGGTTTTATTTTATTTAATTATTATTGATTTTTTTAGTTGTTAATTAATATATTTAGTTATTATCACATGTGTTTAAAATTTTTAATCAAATTATTTGATTATTATTAAGTTGGTTAATCATTTTATTTAATCTGTTTAATTGTTTATCAATTTAGTTAATTGAATTTGATTAATGTTTAATCAATTTGTTTAATTACTATTAAAATTGCTTATTCATTATTGAATTTGATTAGTTATTATTGAATTTATTTTTTTGTTAGTTAAATTATTAAATCACTAATGTTGTGATGGGTTGGCAATGAGAATTTTTGGTCTACTATTTTAGGACCTTTTTGACGGTTCCGTGCAGTGCAACCTTTGCGCAGCGGGAGTATTGCGCCGTATCTTTTTTTCTTTCGTTCCTGCATTGATGTAGGTGGTTACATGTCTTTACATCATTTAGATAATTTAATTTGTTTGTTTAGTTAGCTTAATATGTTATATAGTTTAGTTGCATGATGTGAATTATGTTTATAATGTTTTGGTAGTGCTGTAGAGGTTTTCCGAAATGCGTTTTAAAAATGGTGTAACATGCGTGCATGATGAAAATTGCACTTGTTTTTAGAAATTGTCATGTTTTTCCTTTCTATTCGGTTGTAGTAAATTTTAGAAGTGCTTAATAATTGTTTATAGGGTTCCAATTAGGTTTTAGAAGGGTCAATTTGTGAAATTGATTTTGTAATGGTTTCTTTTGAATGTGATATGTTTTATAAATTGAGGAATTGTTTATTTAAGTGGCGTTTGGAGTGCGAAACATGGTTGAAAGGTTTTTTAGGGTTGTTTGGCAGGTGCGAAAGGTGGTTTCAAGTCACTTTAGGTGTTTGTGTATTTAAATAGACATTTTAAAAGTATATGAATCACTTTTGATGTGTTTTCTTTGTTGTGTATCTTTTAAGTTGAAATGCAAAATTGTTTGAATAATGGAAAACAAGTTTTGACATGGTTACCTCGTGTATCAAGTTTTAAAGTGACAGCTCTATATAAAATCAAGATGTTTTTGGTGTAAGGTATTCTTGTATTTTCTTGAAATGATTTCAATAATAACTCAAATGATTTATTGGTGCATTTATATGACGCTAAAATGGTGCTTTATAGGAGTTGAATATGCTTTCATTTTTAAAGTGGTGTATTTTTATAAAAAGGAGACATGTCGTGTGCGTGTGTCTTTGAAATAGTGCTTTGTTATGTAAATGGTGACTTTTGTGTGCAATATCTTGTTTGGTATATGAAATGAGAAAGAAATATACTATGTGAATGTGAAACTTGTTTGAGAACATGGGAAAACCCTGGGTATCTTGGTGGGCGGACTAGAACTAGTGCGCTAGTGAACCGAATGGGTATCGTCCCTGTTTCACTTAGCTGGATTGACGATTGCAACACTAAATAAACATATGATATCCGAGGGTCGTGGCCTTCTAAGCCACGTTTCACCGAGGCACGAGGTTCTAGGGTCTCACTCGAGCTAGATGAACCTTAGGGAATTTACCCATAGTGCTCTACCATCTTTGGCGTGGTATTTCTGTCAGAATATGGAGGACCACTTGGGTGTGAGTGTGTGTGTGTGTGTGTGTGTATGTGTGTGTGTGTGAGCATGTGTGTGTGTGTGTATGTGTGTGTGTGTGAGTATGTGTGTGTGTGTGTGTGAGTGTGTGTGTGCCCATAATGAACTTTCCTCTTCCTCTTCAAAATCGTATTTGTGAAATGAAACCTTTTCAGTGTTTTTTTTCTTTAGCTTTTTGCTTGTAAATGTTTTCTTTAAAAGCATTTTGAAAGTATAATTTTGAATAAGCACTTTAAATTGTCTTTTGATGTTGTGGCATGGAACTTTTTCTCGGTGGTATCCTACTGGGCTTTTAGCTCACACCCTACATACACCCTTGGGTGTATGTAGATTCTGTTTCTTCTGTATTCCAGGTTGTGCGTCGTGCTCAGTGATGGTATCTCTGGTTGCTGTTGGTCTTCGTGTGCAGGTTGGTGTTGGTAGCTTGGGGATGCAACTTCTCGTGTCGCATGAGGTTGGTTTTGGAGCTTAGTTCTCTATTCCTGTTGTTGTTCATTTTGGGTTTTTAGCTGAATTTTATACCTAAACCTGGTTATAGTTTAGAAGTGTGTTTTGTAGTATGTTTCCAGTTTCAGTTATTTATCTGGTTGGTTGTTTTTCTATCTTGTATTTCGGGTAAAACCATTCCCACTTGTTAAACTTGATACCCGGGCACTTGTGCCAGCCCGTGGGGATTGGGAACGCCCTTCGGGTTTTGCCGCGGACCGGGTCAGGTGCTGGGTCGGATGGCGACCCGGCATGGTTCATGACAACAGGTCCTCACCAACCTAGATGTTAGGGAAAACTCCTTCCAGATTCCTTTGGGTGTTATCCACCATACCAACATAGGAAATGTAGTAATTAAATCACATTAAAAAAGGAATATATATCTCACAAACCACACTATGGGAAAATACCCAACCTTAACCTCAATTAAATATATCATCTCTTGGATGCCCAAATTTCACCACTAAGGAATAAATATCCTATAATCATACAAACATTTCAAGAGACTTCATTTAATTCATTATGCCAAAATTTTTATAATCCATAATTACCTACCAATTATCTCGAGTCATATGATAAACTCCCAACCCCATAGGTTAAATCATTTATCATCCATTTCCATTCTATAATTCCAGGAATTCTTTGACTCATCCTCAACTTACCATAAAATATACATAAACCATGAACATCCTGCTACATGAAGTAGTGGGGGAAAAGAATATAGAAATAGGAAACCCAGCCATCCGATATTCAATGTGAATTATTAACAAGAAAAAAACCCAAATTTTAACACTAAATGAAATGTGAAATCCCAACTTCAACCCACTTTTTCAATCCCAGTTCCATCCCTTAAAACACTATGTATATCTCCATCTATCATGCCATCTCAAGTACCAACTACTGCTAGAAACATGACCATCACTACACATCCCTCACCAAATCATTATCCATCTTAGGATCACAACAAGTATCATAACAAGGAACCACATCTAGAGTAATCACAAAAGGAAAAAAGTAAACAAAAAAATGTTAATAGGTAATCTAGGCCCTATAACCAAGGCATTCATCCTTGAAAAAAAGTGGGCTTGCTCAACCCAAACAAATTATCATTAACAAAAAAAACATTTATTACTATATTGAATTAAATGTTTCATTTTGCATAGGTTATAGCCATAAAACACCTAACATATCAGCTATCAACAACTATAAGATTTATTAAACATACTTTAATCATAACTTTAATTCCTATAAATCATATGGAGAGAGAGTTGAATTAAACATGCCTATTTATTATTTATTTCAATAAAAATTATTATTTTTACATTATTTATCCAATTACAAGAATAAAAGACATTCTAAATCATTGAATAAAAAGGATATAACATACTATCTAGAAAAATATAAGACAAAACATCAACACAATGTAAACACGTGTGATCTCTATAACCCAGAACCAATTACTTCATTAATTCCAGTGTAATTTTCATTAAGTTTAATTACATAATTAACCAATGAGAGGAAATATGATAACCTCACAATTTCAATTAAAATAAAAGAGAACCAATAATTACCCTACCTTTATTAAGAATATCAATGTTCTTCATGTAAGAATGGATGATTGATGATAAACCACCACAGAAACCAAAGGAATATTCTCTAGAACTTGTCACCAGTAATTCACTATCAACCACATTTAAAACTAAACCCAAAATAGAGGTAAGTAAGGGGAATGAAGTGGAGAGGAGGATAAAGGGAGGGTACCTTGACCCAAATCTTTGATCCGGATGAATCAAGGTTTAGGCTGTCAAGATGCATGATAGGAGGGAGGTGCAAGGTTAAGGGGTTGATTAGGGTTAAAAGATAAGATTAGGAAATAAACCTAAGATAACTATAAGTTAAAGTGTTTGATTATCTGAGAATCACACCCCATAAAAATTGGATCTTGGAATTTTGACCATCACAATAGGTTACACCATGATGTGGTGTAAAAAACCCATTTTGACCCACCACACCTAACATCATGGTGCATTGACCTCCTCACTGACTATTTCCAATAGATGAGTTGACCAAGAACCACTGACAGCCAAATTTATTTAAAACTAACTTCCAAGTATCTTTTCCTAACCCCATTTATCATAGGTAGAACTCTAAAATAAAAAACCCAAAAATGACCGTAAAATCCATTTCTTTCATCCTGGTGAATCATAACACCACATGACTAACCTCCAAGAAGCCAATGATAAAATAGTCTACACTATTCCCTCTAGTGGGTGTTTCCAAGATGTTAATTTCTTATAGAATGGGATATAAACCTAAATGCCCATCAAAATGGGTTTTGAAGTAGTTTCACTAGCCATGGTTTACCCAACAACACACACCCATGAATGAAAATATAAAAAATTTCACCCCTTCCCTTATAACACCACTAACACTCAGAAAAAGGGTTGAATTTGGGAAATTTTGGGCCCTTACAGAGGCTCTATCAATTGATATTGAAAGAAAAATGGTGTGTAGTTCTAATGAGAGATAGAATCACGAGTTTTACAAATCCAGGATTAAAAATAATAATAATATTTTTTATAACTAGGTAAATAATGAGAACATAAATCATTTTTAGAATAAGAATCGTGATGAAAAAACTATTAATAAAATGTGGAGAGTAATTCTACAAATAGATACCTACTAGTTAGTAAAGAAATAAAAGTAGTTGGATGTATAATACACCTCAATGACACATGTACAATTAAAACAAGATAAACATGAAAATGATGTATCAATGATAATGACTTAATCAATATGAATCTTTCTTGGAATGAATTATGTACATGTGAAATGATCATACCTTTAAGATTATTGAAATCAGTACCCTCAAATTAATGATGCACGATGTTATGATATGAACCATCCAAGGAGTATCCCATATCAAATACTTGAATAATAACATATTTTATTTTAGATAATTTGATTAAATTAGGTACAATATGTACACCAGGAAATGGGGGATGAATATTTTTAAGGGTGCACTAGTAGTGATGAAGATAGAAAAGATACCAAGGAAATTGTTCATTATTATGGGTGAAATGTATAAGGAGGTGAATATAATTGTCACACCAACTTGATCAAAGAAATAATTGATGAAATTATAACATCAAAATATTTATCCTATGTCTGAATGAGTCTGGAAGATTATTAAAAATGAGAAGTTTTTGTCCAAACTTACAAAGGTATCATTATCACTTTTTGAGAATTGTGTTTTGAGAAAGTAATATAAGTTGATGTTTGGAACATCAATTATAGGGAAAAAATGATCATAAATGTGATATATTCTAATGATTGGAAGGAACTAGTTGTGTCTCTATGAAGATCTTGATACTTGATATCATTCATTGATAACAATTCCAATAAATTTTGGGAGTACCTAATTAAGAGGAATAAGAATGTTTTTTATTTCATCAAAACATAAAAATTATGAAAATAACAAGAATTTAGAAATAGGATCCAGTTTTTGATGATTGATAATGG
Source organism: Viscum album (assembly GCA_963277665.1). Lineage (NCBI taxonomy): Eukaryota > Viridiplantae > Streptophyta > Magnoliopsida > Santalales > Viscaceae > Viscum > Viscum album. Next base: position 1,601,385,375 of record OY728141.1, read on the forward strand.
AGGATAATATAAAATCAAGTATTTTTATGATTTATATTAATACTAAGGCCCTAATAGTTAGTTTATGATGATATATACAATGAACCACATCATTAAGGGTCACAAAATTCAGAGGAAATTTAAAATTTTGATCACGGAGAAGAGAAAATGTTGAGAATTGGGACTCAAATTGAAATTATGACTATTGGAATGGATAAATATGATGTTTTTGGATATATTTATTGGATTAGTAAGTGTTTTAGGTGGTAATATTAATGTTGGAGTGGGGTTGGGTTGATCCACATTGTTGATTTTAGCTATAGGTGTGTGATCATGCCATGATGGTGAGGGTTACACCTTGATAAGAATTGAGTGAGTGATAGTCCTTCCATGGATGGTTGTGAGCCACAAAGGTTTAGGGTTTTGTATAAGTTTTTGGATAAGGAAAGAACATTATGTGTGGAGGTTGATTCACACATGGTTTATTGTTCTAGAAAGGTGGATATTATGTACGGGGTTTGGAAAACCTTATCTTTTTCCCTTGTAGTTTTCATCTAAGGATGTTGGTAATGTCATAATGGACTACTTTGAGGGGTTTAATGACTTAGAGTGTAGAGTCATCTTGTTGTGAGGAAGGGAGGATGCACCTTGGAAACTTAGGCCTCACTTGTAAAAGGTGTGTTTCAGAACAACATAGTTTCGTTGTTCCATGATGGAGGTTATCTGAGGGACGAGCCCTCTACCTGGGGTGGTCACACTATGATTTAGGGGGGGGGGAGGTAAAATAATGATTGGGATGGGTGTGTATGTGTTGTGTTGTGACCCTCATGGCCACACCATAACTATGTGATTCAACTATTATTTTTATCGGGCACATACTAGTCATTTATCGGTTGGCCCACTTTGGGTTTTAGGTCGAGTAGTAGATAAGAGATAGACATTTTTCCTAGATCATCCCCATTTTCTTTAAAACAATTTCAAAAGTAATATTTTTTTGGAATGTTTTTACTTTCTTTACAAAAGACACATGGAATATTCTACATTAACTTATACGGTGATAATGACTTCTCCAACCGCCATAATCGTTATTTGATTTTTGGACTCCTTTACATATTTTCATGTATAATTTAAAGAAAAACCCTCTTTACCCATTTTAAGTATTTTTTTTTTGTTGAAAATAGTTTTTTTAGAGAGAAATTTATTTTTATATCCAAAAGTTTTTTACATATTGGTTGAAAAGAGTTTTTCAAATGTTTTATAATTAAAACTGCAGGAATAAAATGATTTATTCATGATATGGTACTTGAGAATTATATCTGAGAAATTGGTGAGACTAAACTAATATGATGGGTTGATCCCTATTATATCTCATAAAAAATAGGTGATCCTGATATAGAATATATAAAGGGTGATCCCCATTATATCTCTCCAATGCATTGGGTAATGTTTCCTATATTTGGAGGCAATAAGGAGGGAGTTACTAGAGGGATTATCCTATGGACTCTACTAGGTTCTAATTATTTATGACATGAGTTTAAAATGGTTTATTAATATGATGATCTGAGTTTCCAAAAATGGTTTCTATTTTATTTCTATGGATTTAATGGTTTTCTATAAGAAAAATGTGTGTATGATTTTCATGTGGAAATTATTTAGTTCACTCACTCAAAGAACATTGAGATAAATGTAAAAATTTCATGGGTTTTATTATTTTTAATTAGATCAATATATTTATTCATTTTGTGTCTTGTTAATCTGTTTATTATCATCCCATGCATTTAAATTTTTTTTCATTCGGTGTAAGGATTATTAAGGGAAAATAATAATTCATGTTGAAATTCATGAAGGTTTTTCATGAAAAGAAAACATATTTTATTTTAAAGGTTTTATTTTATGAGAAAAATGGAAAATTATTACAAGTTTAGACATTTTAATATATGGGTTTGTTATGTTAGATTTATAACCTAATTCTATAAAACACTAAACCTAAATAGATCCTATAATGTAAGAGAATATATTTTTGACTTAAAACTCAATATTATGTAATGTTTAAGGATGGATATTTATATGGAGACCCCCAAACAACTCAAACCATCTACAAAAATATAGATTAACATTAGAAAGTAAAAAAGAATATGAAAAAAATCATGATCCATAATAAACAACCAAAAAATGCTGTATAGCCCAAAGATAAGAAAAACCCACAATACATTTTGTGATAGAAAAGACATAATGAATCAATGAAAACCCCAAACCACCCACAAATATAGGGATTACACATTGATTTCCTCAACACTATAACAAAGTCAATAATCCAAATCATTAACAAATATAGGGAATTGCCTATAAATTATACATGAGTGAGGTTTATAGACACTCCATCTTCAAAAAACCATCATTCCACATCCCAACCCTAGAGAATATAAAGAGACCAAACACCCCCCTAGACCCACCATGAACACTAATGAAAAATAAATAGTTATAGAAATCTAAAACCATTACATATACAAAACCCTATCAAACTAAAAGAGATATAGTATAAAAGTTAGGTACCCTACACAGAAGACAATATTTTAAGATATATATGGTCTTTATCTTAAAAAAGAAAATCTATATCCCTAACCATAATGAGATAGATCCCTGGGATGGGATTTCTGAGTCCATACCATACACCATAAAGTCCAAAACAAAGGTTTCAGGTCTCAAATATGGAAAATCCAAATTTAGTGGTGAAGGAAGTGTCATCAGGAGAAAGGTAGTTCAAGAAAACAATAGTAGAGTACCTTAATATAAATCCACCCAACCTGATTGAAATGGAGAAAAAAACACCAAGAATAGAAGACAATCACCAAAAATGAGAATAAAACATCACATAAAACTCAAGATACATTTGGGTCAATAATCACCATAAAGGTCATATAACATGAGAGTGGGTTTATTGTGGTTGATAGTAAAAAAAATATGTGGATCAACATACTATTTTCTTAAGTTCATGGAAGAAATTATAAACTAAGCATTGTTGACTTGAGTTTCAATATAAGCATTCTCAATTTGGGTATTTATATATATTAATGTGTTTCATTATATTCAGGTAGTTTATATAGAATTCTATTATAGATTAATTTACTAATAAAAATATCAATCATTCCTCTAGGAAATATCAAACATTATGCATACTAGTTATTCAAGGATTAAAAGCATTAAAGTGGGGTATAATCTAACAATTTTCTTTTCCATTGTATTCATATGTTTTTAGTGTCATTAGATTTTTGGGGATGAAAAGTGTTAAATGGGGTTAGACTGTAATTTCCACCCTTTTAGTTAATGTTTAATGATTATGTAATTGATAGTTTTTAAGGATAAAAATTATTTAATGGGTGTATAATCTAAAATTTGAGTTTTTTGTGGTATTTTCCTTGGTCTCTTGAAATAGTTTTTTTTCTAAAATAAATAGTATTATCCTTGGAAAATTCTATGGGTAGGTTTGGGTTTTATTGAAGAGGGGGGGTTGGGGGGTGGTTATAGTTTATTTTCATCAACTATTAGGGTATTCATATTTTTAGTATTGTTTTCAATAAACCATTCATTCTAGAAATTCTAGAAGTTGAATAAAATTCACTGTTTGTGTATAGTTTGAAAAAAATAACTAAAAATATTTTTGTTTTATGTGGTTATTTTAAAAAACAATTTTATTTTATTTTCACCCTTATTCTACCAAACTTATTCCATTATCCTATTCCTATACCCATTGGAGTATCTCCCCCAATTTTTATTCATTCAGAGGCCATAGGATCTTTATTTATCTCCACTTTTTGTGTAAATCCAATGTAGGAATCTCTCCCCTTATCTCCATTTCATACCCTCTGAAAAAACCCTAGTTGGAGTTGTGGTCACTCAAATATAGGGTTAGATTTATAATATTTTGGGTTGTATTTCTAATTTATGAAGGAGTTAAAGGAGGATTTGAATCTACATCCTTGCAATTCATTTCCACTCTATAAAATGGTCTAAGGTATGTGGATTTCCATCTACTATATTTATAAAAAAAGAGTGATCATTATTTTAATTAAAATGATTATATTTATAAATTATTTCTCATGATTTTGGATATTTTTGTGGGAATTATTTTTTAGTGTAAAATTGGTTTTTTTAAATGGTGCATGTGAGACACACACCAAGTTTTTGATGAAATGTGTGTGTGGGTATCTTTCTATGAATACAGTTACATAGTGGCAGTTAGTTTTATTTATTTGTAATCATTGTGAGTATGATGCCCACTATGTGATTAGTAAAATTTATGTGTGAGTTCATTTCTTGGAAAAATAAGAAATTATAGTGTTTTGGACATGGAATTATCATGAGTTGGTGTGTGTGTACATGATTAATTTTTAGAGGGTATTTTCATGTTATATATAGATATTAATGTTTGTTAGGTAATTTTTCTTGTACTAATAGGTAATTACCATGGTCAGGAAGGATGAGATTTCTGATCATGAGATTATACTATTTAGTTAATCCGGGTAAAATAAGGGTTTCATTTAGATGACATTGTAATTAATCACTTGGAGATAATTTGGATATTTATCATGGGTTGTGTGTGGGTGAATAGTGTGGGTTTCTTAGAAATGAAAGTTGTTTTCAAATGATAATTTTTATCAGATTTATTTTCTTGGACTATTTTCTACTAGTTTAACATCTTTTGGTTTTCTTTATATATATATATATATATATATTTTAAGCTTATATATTTTCATTTAAGTGTAATTCTTGGATAGTCTTAGAAAAATTATACTAGGTATGATTATTAAACCCCTCCATTTGTATCATGGTGAAAATATAGTTTTTTTGAAATTTTAGTAAGTGAGTTAGATAATTTTATTAGATGGTAATGGGACCCATGGTCTTTTAGAGACAAGTGGAGTTGTTCATTGATGCCATTTTTTTAGATTTTCATTTTGGAGAAAGATAATATTTTTATTTTAGTGCCTTTTTGTTATGATGTCTTGTGTTGTATATTTTTGTGTCAGCTATTCAATTTGTATACATGAAATTGAGAGTGATTTGTACTTTTTTCCACATGTTTTATTAGTTTATTTATGATTTTATTCCCCTTTACATCTTGCGTAATGCTACAATGGGCTATGTGACATTATGGTTTGGCCTTAGTGTTAGGCTTGAGTGAGTTGGGCTGGGTCAGGGTGTTATACAATATGCCATTAAAAATATTCTAATGGTCATTTCATTATTTTTTCAAAAATCTAATTTAGTGATTATTTATAAATTCTTCCCCCAAAAGATCTATCCAAAATCATTATAGTATCATGATTCAAAATCATATAAAATTTTTATACCTAGATGAACAACAGATTTCCATGATGAGGAAATTTATGAAGAAGCAATTAGAAATTCCCCCATGATTCATAAACTAATTAAACAACCCATTTCTTGAAATTACGAATTTTATACCTCATCTTCACCATCATGGAGAGAGGAAAGCAATTTTATAGAAATTTTTTGTATGATATTATCCCAAATTGTAATTGATTTTTTGGTAGGCGATTCTGATGGATATATGACCTAAAACATATAAACATATGATGTTTTGGATTATATCATAGTGTATGATATATTTGTTTTATATAATATATAGTAAACCAAGTCATATCACATGGAACTAGGGTGGGTGTATCATAAGTCATGATACGAGGTATTAGACCACTTCCTTATGACAAATCATATTGTATGATATGTATATATCATAATTTCTATGATATATGTGAATTTTATCCATTAATTTAGTTAGATATCTGAATTCTAAATGTTTATATTCAAATTATCATCTATGTAATCTATGAATTATATTTTATGTTTCATATGATGAAATGTTTTGGAGAATAAATTTATGGTTGAGGATTACATACATTATAACCTCATTCTAATCACTTTTAAATTATGAACGTATGAGTAAATAAATGAAAATATCAATCAGTTTCCCATGGTCTATATAAATAGGATTATGACCATGAAAAATGACATCCAAACTTCTATAGTTCCTATTGATGCTCCAAATAAAATACTTCATCCCTCTATTCTTATTCTTCAAGAAGTACTAGAATACAATAGAAAAAAAGATGATCCTACTCAATAATTTAGTGATTCATTAACTCATGGATACACCTTAGAGGAAGGAGTCCTTTAAAATCTCCTTAGAGTTCTTTATAAAACTCATTTTGAAGATATAATATTCTTCTTATTGAGACCAAGTATCACATTGATTTTCAATGATGTGTAAATATGTTTTTGGTGGGTTAAATATGAATTTATGATGCTTTGATAATTGTTATAGATTCATAGAATGACATTGGATGTTATGATCAAGAAATTTCCTTACAATTTTTACGATTGTTGTATTGGTATAAAGTTCTAAGACTTGTGTTAATGGGGAAACATTGTTTACATCATTCTGAATAAGAGGAGTAATTACTAAAGGACATAGAAATATTTATTTTCAAGATGAATTGAAGGTGAAGAGAAAGTAAAGAAGGACATGAAAAATATATTATATACTTTTTATAAAGGATTTCATTTTGAGAAGTGGATATTATATATTAGAATGTATTTTCATATTTAATATTTCAATTAGATTTTTTTCTAAGTATTTAGAGAATTTTTTTGTCCAACCATCTAAGTTGAAGGGCCAACTCATCATCATTATATATGGGATCAGGTTTAACAACAATGGAGAGCTAGCCCAATAACATCCATGGTGGAAGGTGTAAGAACCCGATTTTTTTGAGGCATGAGTTTCTTCTTTTCTCTTTGCCTTAAGTGTTTTTGAGAAAATAAGGAAAATGGGGGAAAATACTAAATTTCAGGACTACACACCCTGTACTATTCTACACTCCATGTACTTTGGCCGTGTGGGATGAGTACACAGGGTGTGTATCCATGTCGGCGACGAATGGTGTAAAAACTGACTACACGCCGTATAGTGGATACTTACATGCCGTGTAGTAAGTCGGTAGGAAAAGAGTAAGGCGGTGGAAGCAGCCGCCAGCGGAGCGGTAGTACATACCGTGTAATGAAAAATACAGGCTGTGTACTCATGTCGACATATAAATAGTGCGGCGGAGCCGCTAGAGGAATAGTTAAATGAGAAAAGTATACACCGTGTAGTCAATAGTACACGCTGTGTAGTTTGTTTTTTTCTCTTAAATTGGGAAGTAGCCAACCTTGTTCATAGGATTGGCTTAGAACTAGAGGAAGGAGTCAGGAGAGGAGGCCATACCTTTGAGGATCTCAAGATCAAGCGCCGGGAATCCGTTTTCGCCTCTGATGATCTCGTTGGAAATGCACGGGTAAACCCTCCACTCTCCTTAAGACATTATTTCCAATTATTCCTCTAAGGGAAGTTATTTGTGTTTGAACAAGGTTTTATTTCACCTCATATCTATGTCGTTCTTGGATGATTCGAGGATCGTCGTTCGTGTATACTGTTCTGGGGCATTTAAGGTAGGATGCTTGGTGTTTAAATTCCAACTGTTGTGCGTTTTTGTGTACCGTTGTGATACGCACCCATGAATGGGGCATCGTATGGCTGAGGCCTTATTGAATTAAATACCTATAATTGTATAGGTAATTAAATTTGATAATAAACTGTTTTTTGGGATCACTGCTTGGATCCAGGACCACCCCGGGGGTGTGTTCCTCTGTTTAGCCGTTTGGACAGGATACCCGAGGGTATGCCTTTATAATAATGATTATAGAATTTCTTTGAGAGGAATTGCATATGTATTTCTTGTTTACATGTTGGGAATGAACCGATTACCTTTTTAGCCCGAGGGAAGTGTTTTACTTAGCCTGAGGGCAGTGCATCTTTTAGCCCGAGGGAAACTTATTTTGTGCCTGTGGGCAATAGACTCTGTGCCTCAGGGCGACACTTTGTACACCTGAGGTAAATATCTGTTATGCCTGTGGGAATCACCTGCAGGTTATGTTTCTGATTACCTGAGGGTAAGGGTTTGCGTTTTTGAGGACAATGACTGTTTATATAGAAATTCACTATGGTGGTTTCATTATAATGAATGAATAAATGAATAATTAAATGGAAATATAATTGGTAAAGTTTGTTACTTTTGAGTACTGCTTAGTTTATTTCATTTTACTACTACACACTGTTGTTGCGTATTTTCACACAGTTGGGCACAAGCCTTTGGTGGGTGCCTACTGGGATTTATTTCTCACACCCTGTTTGGGTCATGTCTTCAGCCCAAACAAATCACATTTCTGCAGGTGTGGATAAGGGAAAGGGTCCCTATATAGGTACTTGATTGCTATAGAAGAGTAGGGGAGCATGGGACTGGGCTTAGGCTTGTGATGCTACCGACAATTTTGTTTTGTTTTTCTATACTCTATATTGTATTGTACTGTATTGCTGGGTAACATGCTCTGGCTGTTTTCTTAGAACTTGATACATGTTGCATCATTATCTATATAACTGTTGGCTATCTTTTATTGTAGTTTTTCATTTTAAATGTGTATTGTATTGCTTCCGCTGTTGTTGTATGCTTTTTATTATATTCCACTACGCTACACCTTTACAAATGAGGTCATAGTTTCCCCACTATCAGACCTGGGCCCTCGCTGCTAGTTGGTAACCTCTGAAATTTGGGGAAATGCGCTTGAGGTCATGTGACCAACCGGGTTTGGGGTACCCGTTGAGTGGCACCTGGATCCGGGACGTTACAAAGTGGTATTAAAGGGGTTCTTTTCTTTGACTTACTATTTGGAGCCTTAGTCAGGGATAGGATGGGAATGGTAGTTGGTAATAAGCTATGCTTGAGAGTAGCTAACTCGTGTACAGGGAAAAACCAATTTACCTCGTGTTGCAATTTTATTGATTTTGAAAATTACATTTGATTTGATTTCACCATTGGGTGACACACTTGTGATTGTGCTGTTATATTTTATCCATGGGTTTTATTTAGTTTCAACCCGATGAGATGAGGGTATGCCATCTCATGCATAATTTAGGCACATTCTAGGAATCACATGCCGTGCATAGTTTCCATGCCATGTAGGTTCATTAGAAATTTCATGTTGTTGTGATAGTTGTGGTGCTAGAAAAAGCATGTTGTTATTATTGCTGCTTTGATAAAATACCTGCTATGTGATAGGGTATTGTTGTATAATCTTGTTGATATAATGGATGTCAAAATTTGGTTTTTGGGGAGTATGGTACCTCAATAACCAGAATTTAGTGGGTCATTGACTTTTTTATTTGTGTATAACATGTATAAGATGTCAAACATTTATTCACGGGGAGTATGGGCCCTCACAGATCGTAATTTGGCACTCATGTATTGTTTTTCCATATTTTCTGGGCTCCGGAGTAGTATATAAGACTTACTGTCCGGAAAACCCAGGATATACGTCATGTATTCCCTCGGACACACGCCGTGTGATCTTCTATTCGAGAATAAATGAAATATTTTTGAGTACATGACGTGTACCCTCAGTACACGCCATGTAGACTCATCCCGTATCATAGACAGTGTGGGCGGGGACACGTGGTAGGGAAAGGCTTAGGAAGAACATGCCGTGTACCATATGTACACGCCGTGTAGTGTTGACCCGGAGTCCGCCCATGTAACTAACAACACGGATGAAGGGGACCTTGAGAAATACATGCCGTGTCTACCATGGAACACGCCATGTAGTCTGACCTAGGATTCAGACGTGTAACTAACAACACGGGTCGGTGTAATCCTTTTGTGTACACGCCGTGTGTATATGGAACACTCCATGTAGTGTGAGCCGTGTATTCGGCCGTGTAACTAATAAAACGGGTCGACAGATCTCATCTAGTACACGCCGTGTACTTGTGGGACACATTGTGTAGTCTTGTCCGAGGAAAGACCATGTGGTTTTAGCCATGTGGCTTGGAAATGGGGTGGTGTACTTGCTGTGTGTGGGTGTAACACGCCGTGTAGTTTTAGCCGAGTAGTCAACCGTGTCACAAACGACATGGGAAGTTGTAAAATTACACCATACACACCGTGTAGTCAGTATACACGCCATGTAGTTTTGTTCAACGGGAGCTGTGTGGCTTAGCCGTGTAAAAGGACCCATGTAGGGGAAGAGAAGTTATGTACATGCTGTGTAGTTAGTATACCCACCTTGTAATCTTGTTTTGAAAATCTTGAATGCCTTCTTCCTCCTATTCCCCTTTTGGTCCTTTCATTTTCAGTCTTTGATAATCTTGATCTAAGGTGTGTGTTTGACCTTGTAGAGTCATGCCACCGAGATGATCATGCGTTGTTCTCTAGGAGAGCGGAAACGATTATACTCTAGAAATGGTGGGCCATGGGCTACCATTGGATCCTCCAGCAGAGCCAGATGCGGGGCCAACCGTTATACCGAAAATAGGCATGGAGGCGCAGTTCCGTGAAGTATTTATGTGGTTCATACAGACCTTTCCGGGAGCACCAACGACTGCCACATCTATGGCTGAGCTGACTTGTATTTTCCAGTAGCAGCATCCGCCAACGTTTTTAGGGGATGGTGGACCAGAGGCTGCGGAGTCTTGGCTGGGGTCTATACAGACTATTTTTGAGCATCTTGAGGCACCTCCAGGGTGTAGGGTCAAGCTGTAAACATATATGATGCGTGATTCCGCCAAGAGTTTGTGGGATGTTACCACTCAGACAGAGCATCATAGAGACATGGTGTGGGAAGATTTTCAGACAGACTTCTATGACTTTTTCTTCCCAGAGATACTGAGATCAGATAGAGCTCAAGAGTTCATGAATCTTCAGTAGGTCTCTATGTCGGTGATGGATTATTCTGCTCGTTTTACCGAGATTCAACGTTTTGCACCCGTTCTGGTGGGTGATGAGATGTTGAGAGCCATACACTTTGAGGATGGTCTTCGATATGACATCCGAGCACTGGTGAATGTTTTCAAGTTTCCTTTAGTATATGCTATTGTGAACCAGGAACTGATTACAGAGAGGAACCCGAGGGAAGCTAGTGGTGTGGGATAGGGTGGTTCAACACCAGTTTCTGGTACTATTCCTACTGAAAAGAGGAATAGACAGATGGACTTCTCTTAGGGTGGCAGTACCAACCAGAAGAATATTTTAGGTGGTTAGGTCATGTGCTATTAGTGTGGTAAGGAGGGTAAAAAGAGACCTCAGTGTCCACGAGACCCATTAGAGTGCCGAGCTTGCGGTAAGATGGGTCATCTACAGGGATTTTGCAGGGCATTTCCACCAGTGGATAGTGAGAGGGTTTCTGTGCAGATTCCGCATGCGGGAGCAGGACTAGTGGCTTCTTACCACTCGGGAAACTGGAATAAGTTAGGGCATGCTGGCAGGGATGGTAGTTGTGGCCATGGTATCCAGAAACCAGGATCTTAGGGGCAGCAGGATGGGACAGCTTAGGGTAGCTAGGCTGTGTCGCAGGGCCGCGACACCGGGTAGGAATATGCAGTGCAATATACCAAACATGAGTAGGATCCCGAACCTTCTACTGTCAGAGGTACTATTCTAGTAGATTCTGTCTTATCTTCAGTACTTATTGATACGGGTTCTACACATAGTTTCATATCTATGACCATTGTGAAGATCCTAGGGCTCTGTGTTTCTCCTTCTTCTGATTTTATGATGCTAGACACTTCGTTGGGAGCTAGAACGGCTGGTGTGCATCAGTGTAAGGAGTTCCCCCTTTAGGTTGGAGGGTGTCGCTTTCTATGGTACCTCTATGTATTAGAGATTACATCTTATGACGTCATTCTCAGGATGGACTGGTCGGTTCCCTTTTGAGCCTTTGTAGATTACTATCCTCTCAGGGTGAGTTTCACATCACCTGAGGGAGGAGAGTATCTATACAAAGGTGAATGGGATGTTCAGGCGAGTCGATCTGGTCCAGAGAATCGTGGGTGAGGTGGTGTCACAACCCAGATTGTGAGTATATATCTGGATGATCAGGGGACTTATTAGTAGGATTTCCCTCCAGTGGTTTATTGTTTCAGGGATGTCTTTCCAGACGACTTTTCGGGTCAACCTCCGGAGCGTGAGGTGGATTTCTTTATTGAGCTTGTGCCAGGAGCAGCGCCAGTGTCCATTAATCCTTATAGGATGGCTACCACAGAGTTGCAGGAGATCAAGAGACAGTTAGAGGAGTTACATGGAAAGGGCTTCATCTGACCTTGTACTTCTCCTTGGGGTTCTCCAGTCCTCTTTGGGAAGAAGGCAGATGGTACCCTCAGACTCTCTGTGGATTATCAGAAACTGAACTAGTTGATGGTCAAGAACCGATATCCCTTGCCAAGGATTTAGGATCTTTTTGATCAAATTCGTGGAGCACGAGTGTTCTCAATGATTGAATTGAGATCAAGATATCATCAGTTACACGTGAGACCATTAGACATACCACTTATAGCCTTTCAGAGTAGATATGGTCTGTACGAGTAGTTGGTTATGTCGTTCGGACTCAAGAACGCGCCAGCAGTTTTCATGGATCTGATGAATCGTGTTTTCCATCCTTATCTAGATTGTTTTGTGGTAGTATTCATGGATGAGATCTTGGTGTACTCTCACACTCGATACGACCATGCCACCCATCTTGAGATCGTATTGGGTACACTGAGAGAGCATAAGATATATGATAAGATCTCAAAGTGACACTTTTTGATGGACCATATTCACTTCCTGGGTCATATCATCTCAGAGGCAGGAGTTGCAGTAGACCCAGAGAAGGTGAGAGCAGTAGTTTCCTAGGAGCAGCCTAAGAACATGTTTGAGATACAAAGTTTCTTAGGGCTGGCTGGTTACTATAGTCACTTTATACATGACTTCTTTAGCTTAGCAGCACCGTTGATGGGTTTGACTAAGAAGGGTGTAAAGTTCATTTGGTCAGAATCTTGCAAGACAGCCTTTCAGGAGATGAAATGAAGGTTGACATCAGCACTAATCCTGATACTCCCAGAGTAGGGAAAGAGCTATATAGTTTATTGTGACGCATCAGGTATTAGGCTGGGAGCAGTGTTGATGCAAGGTAATCGAGTTGTTGCGTACGGTTCTCGGCAGTTGAGGCCGCATGAGAGGAATTATCCGACACATGACCTCAAGTTGGCTGAAGTTGATGATGTGTTGCACTATTGAAGACATTATCTCTTTGGAGAGTATTTTTTGGTTTTCACCAACCACAAAAGTGTCAAGTACATCTTTACTCAGCGTGACTTGAATTTGAGGCAGCGAAGGTGGGTCGAATACCTTCAGTCCTTCGATTTTGAGCTTGCCTATACACCTAGTAAGGGTAATGCAGTTGCAGATGCGCTGAGCTAGAAGACTCAGACACAGGTAATTCATGAGGCCAGTGGTGAATGGCATCTAATGGCTTTGTTCTCTGAGATGCATTTGAAGGTGCACAACAATCAGGGGCAAACCTATCTTTTATCTTTATATGTGGCTTCTACCCTCCTAGATAGAGTGAGGATGAGATAGATATCCGATTTAGAAGGTCTAGTTCTACGGGAGTCGGTGACTAGTGAGGACCCTTCTCTTAGTTGGAAAATAGGAGATGATGAAGTATTGCATTTCCATGGGTGAGTATGGGTTCCAGGGGATATACGTGAGGAGCTGATGTGGGAGTTTCATGCTTCATCTTGGGCAGTTCATCCCGGAGTTACCAAGATGTACTGTGACTTGAGACGCCAATACTGGTGGCCAGGTATGAAGAGAGAGATTGATGGTTTTGTTACAAGATGTTCCACCTATCAGCAGGTGAAGGCGGAGCATCAAAGGCCAACCAGGCTGTTGTAGTAGTTAACCATCCCAGAGTGGAAATGGGATGATGTCGCAATGGAATTCGTGACTGGGTTGCCGAGGTCACCTCGAGGCAATGATGACATGTGGGTTGTTGTGGACAGACTCACAAAGGTAGCTCACTTTTTTCCGATCAAGGAGGCCTTCAGTGTTGACGAGTTCTATAAGTTGTATATCCGAGAGGTCGTACGTCTTCATAGGGTTCCTCGTTCTATAGTTTCGGATAGGGATTCTTTCTTTACAAATCATTTCTGGAAAAGTTTTCAGATGGAATTGGGTACACAGGTGCATCTGAGCACAACTTACCACCCTCAGACTGATGGTCAGTCAGATCGTACAATAAAGGTGCTTGAGGACATGCTGCGTGCATGCATCCTAGACTTTGGGGGCTCTTGGGAGAAGCATATACCCCTAGTTGAGTTTGCCTATAATAATAGTTTTCAGGAAACTATTGATATGGAACCATACGAGGATTTATATGGTAGGCCATGCCGATCACCTTTGTGATGGAGAGAGGTAGGTGAGGCAGCTTTACTGGGACCACGTCTCGTGGAGAAGACTTCTGAGTAGGTCCAGTTGGTTCAGAAGCAGATGGATACCGAAAAGTCTTATCAAAAATCTTATGCAGATCACTACAGATGACCCTTAGAGTTCGTGGTTGGGGATCAGGTTTTCTTGCGTGTTTCACTGAGTTTGGGACACTGGCGGATCAGAAGACAAGGTAAACTTTCACCGAGGTATGTCATTTGATATTCTAGAGAGAGTCGGGATGGTTGCATATCGGTTGCAGTTACCACAGAGGTACCGAGCCATGCACGAAGTCTTCCATATATCTCAATTGCGTCACTATTATTCAGACCCATCTCACGTCTTTATTCCCGAGGAGGTTGAGATTGAGGGAGATGTGTCCTTTGAGGAGCATTTGATTCATATCGCTGATAGGATCACAAAGGTTCTCCAAGACCGGTCAGTTACTCTCATATGGGTGATATGGAAGCATGGCCGAGTGCAGGACGAAACCTGGGAGAGGGAGGCTGACGTACGTGCTCAGTGGCCAGATCTGTTCTGAGCTTTATCTTCTCCACCCTTGGAAGGGAAATTCGGGGATGAATTGCTTTAAGGGGGGAAGTTTGCAAGAACCCGGTTCTTTTTTTGAGGTATAAGTTTCTTATTTTATATTTTCCTTTAGTGTTTTTGAGAAAATAAAGAAAAATGGGGAAAAATCCCAAATTTCAGGATCACACGCCACGTACAATTCCACACTTTGTGTACTTTGCCCATGTGGGATGAGTACACAGGTTGTGTAGCAATGTCAGCGACGAAGGGTGTAAAAACCAACTACACGCTGTGTAGTGGATATTTACACGCCGTGTATTCAGTCAGCAGGAGAATAGTAAGGCAGTGGAAGCAGCCGCTAGTGGAGCAGTAGTACACACCGTGTAATCTGAAATACACACTGTGTACTCATGTTGACGGATAAACAGTGCGGCGGAGCCACCAGAGGAACAATTAAATGAGAAAAGTACATGCCGTGTAGTCAATAGTACACGTCGTGTAGTTTGTTTTTTCACTTAAAATGGGAAGTAGCCAACCCTGTTCACAGGATTGTCTTAGAACCGAAGGAAGGAGTCAGGATAGGAGGTCAGACCTTCGAGGATCTCCAGATCGAGCGTTGGGAATCCGTTTTCACCTCTGACGATCTTGTTGGAACCGAACAGGTAATCCCTCCAGTCTCCTTAAGTCGTTCCTTCCAATTCTTACTATAAGTGATGTTATTTGTGTTTTAATGGGGTTTTCTTTCACCTCAGATCTACGTCGTTCTTGGACGATTCGAGGATCGGCATTCGTGTATACTGTTCTGGAGCGTTTAAGGTATGTGGCAAGGTGTTTAAATTCCAACTGTTTTGCGTTTTTGTGTGCCGTAGTGATACAATCCCATGAATGGGGTGTCATATG
Source organism: Viscum album (assembly GCA_963277665.1). Lineage (NCBI taxonomy): Eukaryota > Viridiplantae > Streptophyta > Magnoliopsida > Santalales > Viscaceae > Viscum > Viscum album. The sequence continues at coordinate 1,601,401,139 of OY728141.1, forward strand.
GCTGAGGCCTTATTGAATCAAATACCTAGAATTGTATAGGTAATCAAATGTGATAATAAACTATTGTTTGAGATCACTGCTTGGATCCAGGACCACCCTGGGGGTGCGTTCCTCTGTTTATCCATTTGGCCAGGATACCCAAGGGTATGCCTTTATAATAATGATGATAGAATTGAATTTAGAGGAATTTCAAATGTATTTCTTGTTTACAAGTTGGGCATGACCCGATTACTTGTTTAGCCCGAGGGCAGTGTCTTACTTAGCCTGAGGGCAGTGCATCTTTTAGCCTGAGGGCAACTTATTTCGTGCCTATGGGTAATAGAATCTGTGCCTGAGGGCGATACTTTGTACGCCTAAGGGAAATATCTATTATGCCTGTGGGAAATTACCTGTGGGTTATTTTTCTGATTACCTAAGGGTAAGGGTTTTCTTGTTTGAGGACACTGAATGTTTACATAGAAATTCACTGTGGTGGTTTCCTTATAATGAATGATTAAATGAATAATAAAATGGCAATATAACTTGTAAAGATAGTTACTTTTGAGTACTGCTTAGTTTATTTCATTTTACTAATGCACACTGTTGTTTCATATTTTCACACAGTTGGGCACGAGCCTTTGGTGGGTGCCTACTAGGATTTATTTCTCACACCCTGTTTGGGTCATGTCTTCAGCCCAAACGGATCACATTTCTGCAGTTGTGGATAAGGGCAAGGGTCCCTATACAGGTACTTGATTGCTGTTGAGGAGTAGGGGAGCATGAGACTAGGCTTAGGCTCATGATTCCACCAGCTTTTTTGTTTTGTTTTGCTATACTCTCTATTGTATTGTACTGTATTGCTGGGTAACATGTTCTGGCCATTTTCTTTGAACTTGAGACATGTTGCATCATTATCTATATATCTATTGGATATCTTTTACTACAGTTGTTAATTTTAAATGTGTATGGTATTGCTTCCGCTGTTGTTCTATGCTTGTTATTATATTCCGCTACGCTACACTTTGACAAATGATGGCATAGTTTCCCCACTATCAGACCTGGGCCCTCACTGCTAGTTGGAAGCCTCTGGAATTTGGGGAAATGTGCTTGAGGTCATGTGACCAACCGGGTTCGGGGCACCCGTTGAGTGGCACCCGGATCCGGGACGTTACAGAAGGAGGGTGAGTGGGATGCATATGACCATCTACTGTGAACATAGGTTGTGTATGATGCACACACAACACACATATTCTTGGGAAGGCGGATCAAGGAAGGTGAGGCATGAACCATGAAACCCATGTGTGAAGTGATTATAGTGCTGACCCTGGTGACTTGGATTGATCTATCAATAGTATGACTTGTAATATTTGGAAGAGCAAGACCAATTTTTGGGTTGATGTGGGATAGTGGAGATATGATATTGGTCCTCCACTTTAAAACATATTTACATAATATTGGTCCTTCAATTAGGGTAGAACCAATGTCTCTCTAGACTCCATGACTTCATCTTCATCCTTCAACTCTCAAAGGGTTTCTATACTAGAGTTTCTTCATGCAACAACTTCAGTTATCAAAGTAATTATCTAATGATCATTCTTCTGAGACAGTGAGGCTATGAGAATACATGTATGCAATATCTATCTTACATGCATGAAATAACTCAAATAATAAGCAATTTCCAAATTGAAATTAATTTATAAAAGGTTGTATCATGTGTATTGATGAGTTTGATCTTTTGAGATTTAAAGGGATCCCGTTATTGTTATTGTGTGTGTGTGGGGGGGGGGATCTCAGATTCGGATTAGAGATATTTGGTTCCCATATGGTTTAATCCCCTGGTCTACTTCTTAAACTTATTTGACAGTGACTCCCCATGGCATGGTGGCTTCAGGAATTTTCTTTAGGTCTTCTGGGTCTTTGGTGGACTAGACTCCTTTTCTTCGAATGGCTTCAACTGTTGGTTCTTTAGTGGTGTTGGTGGGTCGGCCCTTGGTTTTCCATGATGGTGTAATGTACATCTTACAAAGGTACCTCGATGGACATGGTCGATAGGGGAATGTTATAGAGTCCCTTGACGGTGGTCCCTCATCGATGGTTAATGGTGCGAGGGTCCACCAATGATAGTGCGATGGTCCCCCGATAGTGCGACAGTTGGCATGATGGAAGTTCCTCAAATTTTCATTATTTTCTATGGATGTCAGTTTATAGTGGGTTTGATGGTATTCTGAAGGTGGTGGCTTTTTCGGACCTCAATCCTCTGTGTAGATCCAGACGGGGCTTCAGAACAGTAGCACCCATCTTTGCTAGGATACCAGATCAGACGTATGAGACGGTATGAATTTTTTTCCATCTGTACCGATCTTCATTCATTTTTTCATGAGGCTATGTTAGCTGTACAACCAAGTAATTTTGGGTTCCTAGTTTAGTATCCAATTTTATGTTGGGATGGTTTGTTCTAGTGGTGTTAGGTTTTTGGGGCCTTTAGGGTCTTGTTTTTGGATACACGCCTCTGGGCCTATGGGACATGAATTAATATAAAGTGACTATGGTATTACAAGACATGTAAGGTTACCCCTAATTTGTTTTTTAAAAATGTGGAAAATAAATAAAAATTTAATGGACTTTAGGTTTGGCGGGTGATTGTCATTGTGTGCATGTGAGTATCACAGAATAAAAGTTGTATCATGATGATTCCATATTTGTTTGGTGTAGTATATTTGAGAAATACTGAAATATTTTATGTTTATAATAACCATGACAAGACATAAATAGTAGATTCTTGAGGTAGTATAAATATCAGATATAATGCATTTTGAGGATTATTTTTATGACTATAAACATCAAAAAACCTATCTAAGGAGCTTTTTCTTTTGATTGAAGTGACACTCTCATTTTTTCACAGAAAAAACAGAGCCCCAATAATCCTTTTGGTTTGTGAGGAGGAAACCCATGAAGCTTAATGCTTGCATGAAGATGAATAATATACAAAGACCTCTTAACTTACGAACCTCACACTGGAGGGTTTCACAAATATCGAGTTTCATGAAATTTTCTTGGTTTGTGCATTCTTGAGTTGTACTAGATCTTATGTGAAGAAGAACTAGTGTGTATCATTTTGTGAAGAATACAAGTTCACATGATAAAACTAAATGAAGGATTTAGACATCATATAACCATATTAATTTACATAAAGTAGTTTTCTGAGATACAACATACTTCCTACACGAATGTGTAGAGTTCATATAGACTTTGGTCTTTATGAAGAAATCTTGTGACCCCAGGCATTTATCTGTGTGTGAGAAGAAACATAAAAGAAAGTGAATAGTGGTGTATGCATGCTTTCATGAATATATTAAGGTGAAATAATTTGAGAAACCATGATAATCATATAAAACTAAGTATACTATGAAACAAGGAATCTTAAAGAATTTAAAAATATGACATAAAATAATAAACACATAAATAATATGTGTAAGGGTTTCATGTTGATAATTTCATAAGCCAGTGAATTGATATTTTGAAAGACTTATCTTGCATAAAATAATATAGAAATATTTTTTGAATAAATTTCAAAAATATTAGTGAGTCAGATTCTTAATTAGATAGAAGAAAGAATTTCCCAAGAATAGTTATACTGAGGCTACTAATCATACATAGGTGATCAGAATTTATTGAGCAGGACGGGCATGCTCAATCAATGGCTGTTGAAGGTACTTTAATTGTACGTGAGAAATTTTGATTCAGAAATATCATAAATTAATATCAAAATATCATCATCTAGTGGATATCTCATTAAATAAAGGTAAAATTATCTCAGTTAGATTTGGTAGAAGGAGAAGTCTCATAGTCAGGGCTAAGAGTAGGAAAAGTATTTCAGTTAGAGCTGGAAGTAGGAGAAGAGTCTTTTGGGACTTTGGAGGAGGACATTATGGATTCTGGTAACACTCTGTAATGTAGTATAATGATCCTACTATAAGGATTTCAAGATTTAGGATTCAGTTGGATTTTTTATTGGTCATTATAATTGATAATAATATTATAGAGGAGAATCCATATTAGGGGGTATAAAAAAAATTGAATGAAGTTAGAATTTTAGTCGAACCTTGTAAATATATTGTGTTGTGATCTCTCTAATCATTTCTTTATATGAGGAGAGACTATGAGACAATAATGAGTAGATAAATAACCTTAACAAGTTAAAGATGTTAAATTCAAAAGAATACAATTCATAAAATTAAACCACCAATTCACCACCCTCTCAGTTGTTAATCCATTTTGGGTCTCCACAAGTGGTTTCAGAGGGTAGGTTCCCTATAAAGATATAAATAAGTTATTATGAATTGTAGAATTAAGGAAATGAGTTAGAAATATAAATTAGATAAAAATGAAGTTTCCCTTGAGGATACTAATATAGATATTTCAACCAAGACTTAGAAGAATAAAAAGAAAAGATAGAAAACAAATATGAAGAAGAATATTATCGTAAAAGTAGAGACACCACCAACCAAAGGTAATAAAAGTTATATATGGTGAAATAATTCTTTTTATGTTATTATGATAAAGCTTTATCAATCCATGATGATGATATATTACTTATTGATATCTTTTTTTAATTTGAAGATAATCTGAAGAAAGGTTTATAAAGAAGATTTAAATTGTATTGTTATAGGTTTCAATTAAATTCTTTTTGATAAATCATAGTGAGAAAAAGTAGGTGAAAAACTAGAGGATGAACTATGTAAGAAGTTGAGAAATCATATCACTCTCTTATACATGGTAGAATAAAGGGATAAATACACTATTAATACTAAAGAATAATATCAATGGTATGCCTATTATAAAGTTTTTTCAGAGATAGTTTTTGTGGATTCTTTCCATGAACATGAAAAACTTCACAATGTTTATATAGTTTTCGAAGATACTCAAGTAGAGGATAAAGAAAATAATATCAAGTAAACTGAAAATACTTTACAGTAGTTAATAACGATAAATGAATAAAAAATGAATAAGATAAAGAAGGATTTGTTAGAATAACTGAGAATTGTTTAGGACCAGGATAAATCTCTCAATATGAAGTGTTTAGACCTAGAGGTGATATTGAAGAGTCATGAATCACTATAATCAAGAACATCAAAAATTAATAAACAAATATATTATTCCAAACAAGTGTGAATTGATGATCATGAATTAAATAAGATAATGAGATAATTATATAATTAAATGGAATCATTCTACAAGAAGAAGGTATCCCATAACCCATAGAATATCTTATGTACAAATGTTGTTTCAATTTTTGGTATAGTTTTTAAACCAAAATTTGAGAAAGTATAGGTGGTTAAAGACACTAATAATCCCAAAACATCAAGGTTAAATGAGAAAAGATATATTAATATCAATACTCAAATAAGTATCCAAAATAGTGGTGGTTCCACTCAAAAATAGAAAGTTTCACAATATGTTAAATTGAATAAGACTACATTAATAAAGGATATAAGAAGATTCATAGGCTATTACTGGCGTTTCTTGAAGTTTGAGCACAATTCATTGGAATATTAGAATAAATTTATAATTAATTAAAATAAAATAAGGCATATATTTAGGGGGAACAAAGAAAAAGAAATGATAATACTTACACTAGATAAGAGAACTCCATAGAAAATGAATATGTCTACTAAAAAAAGAATTGCATGCTTTGAATATTTGTATGAGTATTATAATAGAAACAATCACTATTATGATGATTGATAGTATATACCATTGATGAAAAAAACAGCTAATAATGTGAATATAATTCCACAAATAGGGGAGTGTTAGGAAAGAAAACAAGGTGACAAGTTAGTATTTTAATGTGAACAAAAGAAGAAGGAAGGTGACAAGCCAATCTTGTAATGTGAACAAAAGAAAAAGACAATTAAGAAAACTATCACCATAAGATAAAATTTTATGACCAAAATAAAATCCAAGTTGTGAATTTATAATTGATATTGATTAATAGAAGAAGTTTGTGGAATATGTAACCAATAGGGTCACACAATTGAAAAATTCATGATAGTACAATTAGGAGATACTCCTTTTGTTTTAAAAGGGAACAAAATTCAATATAAAAACAATGGTAAGTCATGTGAACATTTGGAGAATACATATAATTTCAAGAAATAATGACTAATTTTTTTCCCAATTCAACTAAAATTAGATATGAAATTAGATGAATATGAAAAACTTTCTAAATATAAAAGAATGAAAATGGCTATATAAACTAAGGTTGAAAAATACATTCCACAAAAAAATAATCTCAAATTAAGAAGAAGTTAATGAGACACAAAATAGAAAGAATAGTCTAAATAAATATTTCCATGATGATATTGGAAGAAATGAATGGCCTAGGTTGAGTGGTAGTTCTCATCCTGAATGTTACTCTTGAAGAACAAGAATTTATCTCCTTATTCACACACACACATATATATATATATGTATATCTGTGTGTGTGTGTGTTTTTATTGACACGTAAGTAATTTAAGGAGATGGATATATCCATTAAGTGGGATCATTGATGAGGTGAGGATGTTAAATCTTCACCACATAGTGAATGTGGATTTTTTGAATAGATTTATAAAATTCAAATATGAGGTATGAAAATCACACTTTCATACATATTTCTTAATTGTATTAATCATATCAATTAAAGGGGATAAATTGGTTGAAGAAAATATGAAACAAATAGGGGGATACTATTTTTACAACTAAATGTTTTGATGTGCTTGTTAAAGTTTGTTCATGATCATGTATTTCATGTCTTAGCAACCCCTAAAATGATAATTGAGAATCACTAAAAATGATTTCACATGCATGGTAGTTTATGGAAAGCCTAGATTACCTTGGTCATATTTCTCTTATTTTCTACATCAGGTTATCCCACTTATACTTAGATGATGAGAAGTCCCCACCTACCATTTTTTATTTGATTTTTAATAAGGGGTAGAAAGTTTGATCCCCATATATTGACCTTTAATGATATAAAGGCATATTGGGAAAAAATACAAAGAGAGATATTTTTGGGGCTAAGTGTTTTATTTATTGTAAATGATGTGTTAATATATATTTGGTGAGTTGAAGATGGAGTGATAATTATTGGATAATTGTTATAGATTCATAGAATTACATTGGATTACATGTTTAAGAAATTATACATGTAATTGTGACAATTATTATATTAGTATTATGTTCCAAGACTTGTATTAATGAAGACACATTTTTTACATCATACTGAAGAAGTATATGAAATATTGAAGTCCATGAAAATAATTATCTTCCTGATGAGTAGAATGTTAATAGAAAGAAAATAAGTCCATGAAAAATATATTATATATTTTACATGAAGGATTTGATTTTTATAAGTTGATATTATGGTCTTACATTAATTATTATATGGAATATTTGAATTAGATATTTTTCTAAGTGTTTAGAGAAAAAATTTGGCCAACTATCCAACATAAAGGGCCAGATCATCAAACCTATATATGAGAGAAAGATCAACCACAAAGGAGAAAAATACCAATATCAAGAATGGAATGAGGAGGTTGAGTGGGCCACATAGGGTCTACTAGTTAATGCATGGGTAGTTAATGATATGTGCAAAGTGCATATGGTCTTGGGAAGTTGGGCTAGTGCAAGTGTAGCACAACTCTTGAATCCCATGTAAGAAGTGTTTCAGGTATTAAACCTAATGAATTGGATCAATACATCAGCAGAAAAACATGTAATATATGGGAGAGAGATAAAATTATTGGTAGATGTGGGATAGTATAGATGAACTACTATTCCTCCAATTTAAAAAATATAGACAGAAGCACAGTTATCTGATCAATGTAGATCTACTGTATCTTCAACCTCCATGGATTCTCCTTCAACCTTTGACTCTTGAAGGGTTTTCTATACCAAATATTATGTACTCAGCAACTACCATGATTGAAGTAACACTATAATGATCAATATTTTTAGCTATTGAGGTTTCAAGCCTCTATACATGAAATATCCATCTTTCATGCATAAGATAACTTGAAGAACATACATTGGTCGAATGAATTATTTTAAAGAAATTCATATCACTTGTATGGATGAGTTTGATATTTTAAGATTTATAAGGATCACATGATTGTCATCATGTGCATGTTAGTATCACAGAAGAAATGCTCTATTGTTAAGACACCACCTTTTTCAGAATAATATATTTGATAAATGCTGATATATTTAGTTTTATGATAACCACGACATGACATAAAAAATAAGAGTTTTCAGGTGACATAAGTATTGGAGCTAAGTTTGTGAGAGGTAGCATCGTTTTTTTATAAATATTGAATCACACAGAAGAGGTGTTGTTGCTACCGATTGAATAGAGGATCCTTTTTTATGAAGAAAAAATAGAGTAATGAAAATATTTTTGGTTCGTGAAGAGGAAAACCATGAAGATTACTACTTGAGTGAATAATAAGAATATACTATAACCTTTTTACTTGTAAAACTCACAATCAAGGGTTTCATATAGAACTTATCAATATAACTTTCTTAGTTGGCATGTGGTTGAGTCACAATAGATCTTATATGAACAAGAACCAGTGTATATCACTTTGTAAAGAACAGTAGTTCACATTATAACCTATGTAAAATATTTTTACATTATATTACTATAAAATATTTCATAAATTGTTTTTTTGGGATACCACATACTTCCTATGTGAAGGTGGAGAGTGCACACTGAAAGCGGTTTGCATAAAGTCATCATAAGACCCCATGAATATATCTATGTACACAAAGAAACATAGAAGAAAGTGAACATTAGTGCATGGATACATACATGAATATGTGAATGCACAATAATTTTATAACACAATCTAATCATATAAAACTAAGCGTACTGTGGAATAAGGGAACTTGACGAATTGATAAATAAAATATAAAACAATAAGGACTAAATAATATGTGTTTGGGGTTTGTGTTGAGAATTATTTAAGAGAGTGAATTATGTAAGTATTATCTGGAATAAAATAATACATAATAATTTTTGTGCATAACTTAGTCACATATTAGTAATGTTGGGAGTTTATTAAACAAAAATAATAATTTCCCACTCATAGTTTCATTGAGGCAACTGATCATACACAAGTGATTAGAATTTGTTGAGAAATATCAGTAGACTCGATCAATGGATGTTGAAGGTAATTGAAGTGTTCATGAGAAAGTGTGATTTAGTATGATAATATAAGATGATCAAAATATTATCTTTCAGTGGGTTAATCCTTGAAGAAAGGTATTCATCTCTCGGCTGGAGCTGGGAGCCGGGGAAGTCTCTCAGTTGGAGCTGGGAGTAGGCAATGTGTTTTTATTAGAGAAGGAAGTAAGAGAAGACTATGGTGGGACTCTGGAGTAGGCCAATGTAGATCCCAGTAACACTGTATGATATAGTATAAAGATCCTATAGTGTGGATTCATGTGTTAAGATACAATTGACTCTATATATTCATTTAAATTGAAAATAATATTATAGTGAAGAATCTATGTTGGGGGGTATAACCAACATTGAAAGGAGTAGGAAATTCATCCAAACCTTGTAAATATTGTATTTTGTGCTATATTTTATATTTTTTTATATAAGGTGAGACTGTGAGACAAAACTGAGTGGATTGATAACCTTAATAAGTTGAAGATTTTGAATTCAAAAGAAAATAAATCATAAAATTAAACCACTGATTCACCTAATCTTAGTGGTTAATCTATCTTGGGGATCTATAATTGCATCTACAGTGTAAGGTACACACATTATTAGTTTTATGTTATACATATTTTCAGTTTCATATCATGTAGTTTTTAGTTACATATTTCTTATTGTCTTCTACTATGAAAAATTGTTATTAAATTCTAATAATCCTTTTAGTGGAATTAGACTAGTGCCACACTTCTTGATTCATGAAATCATGTTTAAAACGAAGAATAAATGGATATCATACTCTCAATAATTGAATATAATATATATTTAATTCTATGGATTATCCTATGAAGAAAGATATTCTAAGCAGTGATATCATGACACAATATTAGATGTGATATTATAACTATTGATATAGTGTTATTCCTTCAATTTATATAATATTATAATGTACAATATATCTAATTATAAAATATGATGGTTTTGAATTACAAAATTTTCATTTTTGAAAACAAATCCTCCTATCATACTTGTGATATTAAGGTATTGTAAAATATGATTCCCTTTCCACGAAAGATGAGATCACGGACTGCCTCTGTGTATTGTAAACCATGATATATGTTTTGAACTATGCTAGGATTATGATATATTATATCATTGAATATTATTAACAATTCCTACTTTAGATATCATAGTCCAGGGTGAACCAATTGTAAGATATGATATTAGTTTTTAACTAAATTATAGATTACTATAAAGGGGTTTTTTAATTACAATATGAAAAAAAATTCTTCATATAAATTTTCAGGTTTTAATTTATTATATCTTTTATAAAATGTATATAAATTATGGGAATTTTTTTTTTCTGTTATTTACTTAATTCAAAAAGTGTTAATTAATTTATAAATTATAATGTGTTTATAAATAATTAATAATTTTTTATGATTCATTTAATATATAAATGTCCATAATATATTTTTTCATATTAAAATAGTATCGATTTATGTGGAATGACTAATAAGTTTGATATAAAATGTTAATATAGAAACTATAAGGTGATTTATAAAATAGTTATAAAGGCCTTATTTGAGGAAATTATTTAAGCCATATAAAATGTAATTTTGATATATTGATATTTCTTTTAAACAAGTATGGTGTGAGAGCCCCTTTTATTAAAATAAAAACAAAAAAAGGAGAGAATAAAGAGAGGAAGGATTCATAAAAGGCATAAATTCCCTCAACCAAAATTCATAATCCAACAAAAGGTAAAGCATAAATAATAAGAACTAGATATAATAATCATGATGATAAGCATCACCTTCCTCATCCCAATCAAAGTATCTGCTTAGAGAGATAAACCTATTAGAGTGATTGAAAAACCCAGAAGCCAATGGAGTGGATCTTGTACTCATCATGGGTCTAATATTTTAATATTCCTTTCAAGGTATGATTTTCTTCATAGTGGTTAAGTGTCTCTTATCATATATTATATTTCCTCAGATCAATTTATCTTTTTAGACCAAACTAGTCTTATGTAACTTATTATCCTCATCAATCTCTGAAGTTTCTTCTTATTTACTAGTTTATTCTAATGTTTTTTTCATACTTAATGGAATGAAGAAAATCAATTTCTGTTTTCCCTTGAACATCAGAAAATTCCATGTCTGTGAAGGACCCAGGGACACCCTGAGAGGGGAGGGGTGAATCAGGGTGACAACTTTTTCTTTTAATGTGATAGATCTTGTTCCCATGTTGGTAGGAACTTGTTGAACCTGTATGATGAATATGACCAGAAAGAAAACATTCACATGCAGAGAGAAGACACAACACTTTTTACTTGGTTCACCACTAAGGGCTACGTCCTAGGAGCATACGCCGACAAGTTTTCGGTCATACCAAATTCCACTAATCTTCACTAGCTGTGGATTACAATGGTTCGGGAACAGTCACTCTGTCCTAGGATCACTGCCTTTACAAAGGTTTAGGGATAGCTCACTGCTTCCCTTGGGTCACTCCCGTTGACTCCCCTTGGCTCACTACCCTTGGTGAAGTCACACTCAGTTTATAGACGTGAAGGTATCTTCATCATTTCATAAGAATGAATCCTCTGTTGTATATAGATGCTCTATTGAAGTCCAATTCTCACCAGAAGATGAATCTCACTTTGTGATGAGGGTACCAGGCGATCTTCCATCTTTCGTGCAGCTTCAAGAGGACATATGTACTTTAACAACCCTGGTGCGCTTCTCAAAGCCCGACGCACAAGTTTCAATCCCGGCGTGCAAGTCACTTGTGCGTTACAAATTCGGCACGCAGGTGACACAAACCCACTTGCGTGACACTGCCTCTTTCAACTCCGAACTTGCACGACATTGCGCCTTTAAATCCCCAACCGCCTTGGTCGCGCAACCAACAACCAGCGCGCTGCCTCTACTTGCGCGACCCAACAACCACTTGCGCGAATCAACTAATTGCGCGACGAGAGATTGAAAAATATCTAAGTATTGAACTCATTTGTAAATGAGGATGGGGGGTCCTCTATTTATAGGAAAACTGGACCCCCTGCGCGGTGGCGCGCAAGTCTTCCCTTGATGCGCAGGTTCCGGCACACAGCTCATCCTCCCTAGCCTCTGTCGCGCTAATCACTTGCGCGACCACACAAATACTTGCACGACTTTCTTTACTTTGCAATATTTTGAAGTTATAATCTTGAAAAACAATAGATGCGCAAGTTTCCAATCCTCCTAGGAATCGACACACAAGTCTCTTCACGGCGCGCAGGTCACTTGCGTGACCGGCCCAAAACTTGCATGGGCCTTATCCCTTTGCCATTTTCCCATGTTCTGATCTTGAAAAAAATATGGCATGCAATTTTCCTCTCCTTCAAGTGCATGATGCACAAGTCTCTTTTCCAAAAACACTTTTCTCCATTTGTTGATTTTCAGGCCCAAAAATTTGGCAATCACGGGGAAACGGCGCCACCTTCAATACTGTTGTCTGCTTGAACTGTATGATCTCTTTGCTGGTACACATTCTGAACTTCCACTGAGGATTGAAAATAAACACAAACCATATGACAAATCATGCTTAGAAGACCATGGTTCCAACAATCTCCCCCTTTGGGTTTGTTGGCAATCAGAAAATAAATTCAATAGATTTCCATCCATGTGCAAACCAAAAACGCAAGAATCAACTCAGCCAACACTCTAAGTCTACGTGAGCAATGATCAGTGTAGAAAACAAGAGAGGAAGCTTGAATTGGGTTCCAGTGTTTTGGAATTCTCAATGATGCCCAAGAATCATTACATGATTGATGAATTCCTTCTTATCCTTCTCATCATAACACTGAATCCGCATTGTGTCACAGGTAGAAAACAAGATTAAACATGCCTGAATTCTGAATTTATTCCTTTCTCCCCCATTGAAAATAAACCCAAAGCCTGGTGATTTGTTCAACGTTCAGATCAAACCATACTTCCCCTAGATAGTATCTCCCCCAGAAACCAGCATCACATCCATAAACAGAAAAAATAGTTATCATAATTGGGGAGAGGGATATTTCATAACCACCTTATGCATTGGGAGGTGGCTGAACACCGAGGTTCAACCGATGCTTCTCAAACACAGCCACTGATAGTGGCTTGGTCAGGATATCAGCCACTTGATCATTAGTTCCCACATGATCCATTCTAATCACCCCTTGTTCAAAATTTTCTTTGATAAAGTGATACCTGATTTCAATATGTTTCGTATGGGAATGCTGAACATGGTTATTCATAAGATCAATTGCACTCTTGTTATCACAATAAATCACCATTGGTTGCTTTACCTCATAACCAATATCTGTTAATTGTTTCTTAATCCATAGTAGTTGAGTACATGCCTTTGTGGCAGAGATATACCCAGCTTCAGTAGTACTAAGAGAAGTACTTTCTTGTTTCTTGCTCAACTAGCCAATACATTTCTGCCAAATATAGAAGGCTCCACCACTAGTGGACTTTCTGTCTACTACATCACTAGCCCAGTCAGCATCATAAAATGCTGATAATTCACTATCCCTGCCTGCAGCAAAAAATAACCCAAAGTTATGTGTACCTTGAATGTACAACATGATTCTTTTTACTGCTGCCATATGTTCCTCCTTTGGATTACTCTGAAAGCGGGCCGCAAGGCATGTGGCAATGAAAATATCTGGTCGTGTTGCTGCCAGGTACAGTAGGCTCCAAATTATCCTCCCGTACATGGTGGGATCAACAGAGGCCCCATCCTCATGCTTTCCAAGTTTAGTTCCAACTCCAATCAGAGTTGACATTGGTTTGGAGTCTTGCATATTAAACTTCTTCAGCAGCTCTCTTGCATACTTTTCCTGAGAAATGAATGTGTATTCCTTCTTTTGAATCACCTGAATCCCCAAGAAATATTTGAACTCCCCAATCATAGACATTTCAAATTTTGATTTCATGTGGTTGGAAAATTCGTCCACTGATTTCTGCCTGATTCCACCAAATATGATATCATCAATGTAAACTAGAACCATGAATTGATCTTTTGGAGAATTATTCACATAGATATTTTGATCTACTACTCCTCTTTTGAATTCTAGCTTCTTGAGATATGAATCCAGCTGTGAGTACCATGCCCATGGTGCCTGCTTCAAACCATATAGAGATTTATTCAGTTTGCAGACCGTTGTTTCATCGGTACCTAAAACAAAGCCCACTGGTTGTTCAATTTAGACTTCTTCTTCAAGTACACCATTAAATAATGCTATCTTGACATCCATTTGATATACTTTATATCCTCTTTGGAGTTCCATGGAAAGGAAAAGCCTGATTGACTCCAGTATAGCCACTGGTGCAAAGGTTTCTTCGACATCAATGCCTTCAATCTGGGAGTATCCTTTACATACCAGTCGTTCCTTGTTTCTGATGACACTTCCATGCTCATAAAACTTATTTTTGAAGACCCATTTGGTACCAATAACATTGTGACCTTCAGGTATTTGGATAAGGTCCCATGTCTGATTCTTGTCAATTTGATCTAATTCATCATTCATGGCTTTCACCCAAGATTCATCATTTGCAACTTCTTCGAATGAGGATGGCTCTACAACTGGAAGAAATGTAGATTGCGTGTTTTTCCTCACCCTTCTTGTTTGAGTGGGTGCACTCCTTTCCCCAATTATGTTGGATGGATCAATCTCAGCTCTTCGATTTCTCTTGCGAGGTTCAGTTGCATTCTCTTCAGCCACAGTTTCTTCTTTAGATTCTTCTTCTGGGTCAACATCCTGATGTGACTGCTGAGTGTTTTGTACAACTTCCTCTATTTCTGTAATTGTATTTTCTTCACATTCACTTTCTTCCTGAATTTCTATCACATCAGCATATGACGTCCTTGAAGCATTTTTGGTTTTCTCTTCAATTATCTTAATATCAATTATTTCCACAATCCTTCCTAAATTCTTTTTGAAACATTTGTAGTCTTTTCTATTCATTGAGTAATCGAGGAAAATTCCTTCATCTGAATTGTCTCCATACTTCACTTGATTTCATTCTTTGTTCCTGATGAAGTATTTACATCCAAAGACACGAAATTATTTTAAAGAGGGATTCCATCCATGCCACAATTCATATGGGTTTTTCATCTCACCCATATAAATTCCTGTTCAACTCTGAATGTACACTGCAGCTTGAATATCCTCTTTCCAGTAATGTCATGGAATACGAATCTCAATCAACATAGTTCATGCCATGTTGTTCACCTGTCGATTCCTGCGTTCAAAAAATCCATTTTTTTTGTGGAGTTCTTACAGAAGCTACCTCATGATGTATCCCATGTTTCTCTAGATAATTTTCAAATTCAATGGACGTGTATTATCCTCCATTTTCAGATCGCAACACTTTGATTGTTCATCCAATATCATTCTCAGCGATTCACCGATATGTTTTCATGCAGTCAAGGACTTGTCGTTTCCTATGGATGACCATCACACATTCCATTCTACTGTAATCATCTATGAAAAATCCAAAGTACCTTTCTCCATGAGTTCTAGTAACATTTATCGGCCCACATATATCTGTATGAATCAGATCAAGAAGGTGAGATGCCCTTTTCTTCTTTGGCCGATATGAACTGCAGACCAGCTTCCCATGAATGCAAGCATCACAAGATTTTTCATGATCATGCTTCAGGTTAGGAATCTCCATGATAATTCCCAATTTTGATATTTTCTCCATGTCTTGTTGATTGATGTGTCCCAGTCTCCGATGCCACAAATTGTTTTCTTCTTCAACAGTCATGTAACAGACAATTTCTTCACTATCAACCTGATACAAGTTGCCTTCTATTCTACATCCCTTCATAAGTGAATTGAATGTCTTTCCCTTGATAGTGAAGCCTTTCTGATTAAAAGTAACTATAAGTCCCGAGTCACAGAGTTGACTCACGCTAAGGAGATTATGACATAGTACATCTACGTAAAGGACTTCAGTTTTCTTTAGTTCTCCATTAGCTAATTCTGTACTTCCACTCCCTTTGATTTTTAGAGCTCCATCATTACCAAATCATACTATACCATCAACCTTCCTTTTGATATCCATTAACAGGCCGACATTACCTGTCATATGAGATGAACAACCGCTATCCAGAATCCAGGTACTGTTGTTCTTTGTAGCTTTGAGGGACACCTCTGCAAGGTTGGATTTCTCAATCTTCTTCCTTTCCTTCCATGAGACATTAAATTGAGTATATAGTACTGATGAACTTTCAATTATCTCTTCCGCATACCCAGGTTCTTCATAGTCGAAATCTTCATTGAGCGGAGAGAACCTATTTGAGAGAGAAACACTGTCTTGCTGTCGAGACTTTACTTGTCTTGAACTTCAGTATGAGGTGTCCATGTCCCTTCTCTACCTGAAATTATCCACCTTATGACCAAAGTTAGAACAACGATAACAATATCCATAGAAATTGTTTCTTCTATAAGAATTAGGATATGAATTTATTCTCCTTTTTTGAACTTCTATATCTTCTCCATTCAGATAGCTTCTTGCCTCTTCGCAATAAGACATGGTATGGCCCAGATAGCCATAGAACTGACACTTGATGAGAGGAAATGTCTTCTCACTTGAATTTATCCTCATACTTTATTCCTTGGGAGAATAGTTAGACTGTCTGTCATTTCTGAATGTTTGAGGATAATTTTCAGTTCTCGTTTTAGTTTGGATTGAGGGTTCCTTTTTCAGCACTTTAGGCAATGTTTCAACATGTTCAACTTTCATATTATCTTTCTTTTGGATCTTTTTACTTCCAATAGTTGATTTCTGAGCTTCACAGCCAATTACACTCTTTCCCATGCAAGTGGGTCTTTGATCACTCAAGATTTTTCCAACCCCGTCTGAACCACACTTGGCTCTTGCCAGTAATTCTGCATCTGAGAATCTTACAAACTATATTTTCTTCCTCAATTCTTTTGGAATTGATTCAGTCTCTAGTTTACTCCTTAGAGTAACAACTTCCTCCTCAAGACCCTTAGCAGTCTTGTATTTTTCATCTATTCTGGAGGTGAGGTCATTGATGACCTTTGCCTGCTCTTCAATTATCAGCTTCAAATCCACTACATCATCATTTCTTTCAATTATTTTAGACTGTACCTTCACAAATTATTCCAGTCATTCAATTTCAGCTTCAAGTTGATCAACGTATTCAGTTGATTCTTCTACAATTGATTTCCACTTATTGAAACTCTTACATTTAGTCTTAAGCTTATTAACTGGATCCTTAAGTTGCATCTCAGGATCTACACAAGTTCTCAATTTTTTTTCTCCACCATTATCTTCTGACTTTTCAACAGTGGCCATCATGGAAGCATGGTTCCCAATTTTGAATTCTGTTTCTTCTTCATCACAGAATTCATTATCATCTTCTTCCTCTTCACATACAAAACTCTTCCTTTGAATTTTCTTTCCATATTTGAATTCTCCCTTTTTGAAGAACCTTCTCTGAGGCTTCTCGAAGATTTCATCTTCACTATCTTTATCATTGATCATTCTTGTGCACTGAGAGGCAATGTGCCCAACTTTTCCACAATGAAAACATGCAAGAGGTAACTTCCCTTTGAATTTCCCTTTTCCCTTATGGAACTTCTTTTCAATGAGAGAAATAATTCATTTTTCTTCGTCATCTTCACCACTACTATTTTTTGAGATTTTCAGTTTATACATGGACTTGAATTCCATTTCCTTACTCACACGAGTCATAGCATCTTTTGGTTTGACTCTCATTTCATATGCTACCAAGCAGCTCTTTAGATCATCCAGAGAATGTTTGGAAAGATCTCTTTCCTCAAGAGATGACATATTTTCATTGTACAGAGGTGGAAGTATTCTTAATATTTTCTTTACAATATCAATGTCTTTGATTTCTTCTCCTAGACCCCGAATTTCTCCAACCACTTCAGTAATTCGATTGAAGAATAAGTCTACATTCTCATCTAGATGCATCTTCAGATCATCAAACCGATTGTGCAACACTTGTAGTTTCGCCTCCTTCACTTTGCTATCTCCTTCATAAATATTCTCGAGTTTATCCCACATGGATTTTTCTGAGGTGAAATTCATCACCTTTAGGTAGATCTGATCAGAAAGGGCTGTAGTGAGTGCATTTTGTGCTTTAGCATCTGCATCAAGAATTTTCCTATCTTTTTCAGTCATAGCCAGGCCTGTTGGATCAGTGAATTGTATTACTTTCACATTAGAAAAAACAACTTCCATTCCAAGAGATATTAGATGAGATCTCATTATGTTCTTCCAGATCTAGAAATTAATTCCATCGAAGTGAGGGACTCCCCTGACATTGACTACATTCTCCATGACGATAAAGGACAGATTCAACACCAGAAACCTTTACCCTCTGATACCACTTGAAGGACCTAGGGACACCCTGAGAGGGGAGGGGTGAATCAGGGTGAAAAACTTTTCTTTTAATGTGATGGATCTTGTTCTCACATTGGTAGGAACTTGTTGAACCTGTATGATGAATATGATAAGAAAGAAAACATTCACATGCAAAGAGAAGACACAACACTTTTTACTTGGTTCACCATTAAGGGATACATCCAAGGAGCATACGCCGATAAGTTGTCGGTCATACCAAATTCCACTAATCTTCACTAGCTGTGGATTACAAAGGTTCGGGCACAATCACTCTGTCCGAGGCTCACTACGTTTACAAAGGTTCAGGGATAGCTCACTGCTTCCCTCAGGTCACTCCTGTTGACTCCCCCTTGCTCACTGCCCTTGGTGAAGTCACACTCAGTTTATAGACGTGAATGTCTCTTCATCATTGCATAATAATGCATCATCCATTGTATGTATATGCTCTATTGAAGTCCAATTCTCACTAGAATATGAATCTCACTTTGCGCTGAGGGTACCAGGTGATCTTCCAACTTTTGTGCAACTTCAAGAGGACAGATGTACTTTAACAACCCTGACACGCTTCTCCAAGCTCTATGCGCAAGTTTCAATCTCGGCACGCAAGTAACTTGCATGGTACAAATTCGGCGCGCAGGTGAAACCAACCCACTTGCGCGACACTGCCTCTTTCAACTCCGAACTTGCACGACATTGCGCCTTTAACTCCCCAACCGCCTTGGTCACACAACCAACAACCGGTGTGGAGCCTCTACTTGCGTGACCCAACAACCACTTGCGCGAATCAACTACTTGTGCAACGAGAGCTTGAAAAATCTCTAAGTCTTGAACTCCGTTGTAAATGAGGAGGGGGGGTCCTCTATTTATAGGCAAACTGGACCCCCTGTGCGGTGGCGTGCAAGTCTTCCCTCGACGCGCAGGTTCCGGCGCGCAGCTCATCCTCCCTAGCCTCTGTCACACTACTCACTTGCGTGACCACCCAAATACTTGTGCGACCTTCTTTCCTTTTCCATATTTTGAAGTTATAATCTTGAAAAACAATAGACACGCAAGTTTTCAATCCTCCTATGCATCGACGTGCAAGTCTCTTCACGGCGCGCAAGTCACTTGCGCGACCAAACGAAAACATGCGCGGACCTTATCCTTTTGCCATTTTCCCATGTTATGATATTGAAAAACATATGGTGCACAAGTTTCCTCTCCTTCAAGTACACGGCGCACAAGTCTCTTTTCCAAAAACACTTTTCTCCATTTATCGATTTTCAGGCCCAAAATTTTGGCAAACATGGGGAAACAGCGCCACCTTCAATACTATTGTCTGCTTGAACTGTATGTTCTCTTTGCTGGTACACATTCTGAAATTCCACTGAGGATTGAAAACAAACACAAACCATATGCCAAATCATGCTTAGAAGACCATGGTTCCAGCAGTCTATGGGTTGAGCATTTATTCTTTGTCTTGTATTTCCATGACGATCACCTTCATTTTGAAACATTGTAGCACATGTTAACACTAAGAAATACCCAACCACCATGTCTATATAATTTTATAGATTATCTATTATTTTTTAAGTTGAAAATTTTATGTACATATTTTTTAAAATCCTATAAAATGAACTAGTATCATAGTTTTCTATTTGAGAGTGAAGAACATCCTTAAACCAGTTACACAGATCTCGAGCAAGGACCTATTTAAAATCTAGATCTATTTTTCTAGACAGTACAAAAAAATAAACAATCAATGGATTACCCTAATATCTAGAGGATTTTACATGAACAAAATTTCTTGGTTCCCCACCAAAGATCAACACTTTCCTAAAACTAGGATCAGTTTTAGTTTTTTCTTGTTGTTGAGTTACACCAAAATCAGAATACCAAAAAGGACGTGGATAATCCTATTGATCCAAAGTGCCTAAAAAAGACAAAGTAATTTTACCATAGTCTATATTCCCATCCCTATTAGGGTTACCCGGTCTTTCTGTATTAACACCTTGATCCTACTTATGCAATCCTCTTATGTAACTAGGATAATGATGACCACTAGTGGAACAGATTGAGCATGCAACAGACTTCCTAAAAGTTCTCCTATCATGTCCTAATACTCTAAAAATAGAAAAAAGATAGACACATTTCATATTTAAATTGAATATTATGATCTTCAGACTGTGTGTAAAACACTTCCATTTTGGTTAACATCAAACTCAAATTAATTCTCACAAGCACCCTAGTAGTGTAACAAGAACTATCTTGTTTAGTTTTTCTATCCATTTTTATTAGAACTAATATTATTGAAGAAATGTAAAAAAATATTTTTGAATGCCAAAATATCCAATTCAATCCAAATAACCTAAACCAAACTTGCATAAAGAATCTTCTTACCATGAATATATTGAAACTGGGATGCCATTCCTAGATTTGGAAATCCCCTAGATTCAAAGAGATTGAACCAAATCCCCATGATCTCTTATTTAATTACAAACTAGAGAATACCGTATAATAAAATAAAATTCCTACCAGGATACATTTATAGTCAGATAAAACCCACATTGAGGATAAATTTCTTACTAGATCTTCCAGCTTCCATGTTTTGTGACCCTTTGGAAGCACATTTTTCCCAATGATGGAATGTCGACACAACTCTAGTCACTTCGAAATAGCATCCTATATTGTAATTAGTCATGAATTTTCTCCATTTTTATAAATATTTTGTGAATAAGAATCATAGATAGGTGGGAAAAATATTCTATTTGGGTTAGAATATTTACCTTCAACCTCATTCTTTAATGACCTCTCTCCACAAGGGAACCCTGAGGGGATCGGAGCCGAATTAACTTTCTTCAAGGAAACTAATTGTCATTTTTTAGGGACCTTTATGGATGAGATTAAAAACCCATGTGGACTTCTATCTACTCTATCACCTATCATGGAATCATAAATTTTAGTTACTAATGGGGAGAATCCTCCATAGATCATCTTGAAGCCCAAAAAATGCAGCATAACCATAAATGAAAGAAACCCTAGGCGCTGTCGCAATCACCAGTTCAATCATTGAGGTACTACTACCAACACTATATCTTCCTTCCAAAACATGTACATGGGTTAAAGTCAATTTTATAAATTTATATGATCATGTTTTAAATAATATTAAATATGTGATATTTTTATCATGTAAAATGTTTATATTATGTATGAAATGGTCATATAAAATATAAAAAAAAATTCATTTCAACTCAATATCATATATTTATAAATTTCCTATAATATAAAATATAAATGAGTTCATATTACAAAAAATATAAATTATTTATATTTATTTAATTATGGAATGTACATAATTCATGTAAAAGTTATAAAGTATTCATAATTTATTTGTTTATGATTTTTTAATAAATATCTATCTCGTATTTAAATTTATGAATTCTTTATTTTTTATTATATATTTTATTTATGGATATAATTTTATTATATTATGAATGAATGTATTATTTATTTTAAAATGTTAAAATGTGTCTCTATTATCATACATGCAACTAACAAGTTACATGATATGTATTATAATTTATATTTGATTTTGTTTTCTTCTACTATGAAATTAGATTTTATTATGTTATGAGATTTAATTAGGAAGTTAATTTGTGTTTATATATATTAGGTGTTATAATTGTGATGATATTGAAGTCTCTCTTGAGAAAATAATAATGGGTAGTGGGACTTTGGGTCAGTTTACTCTCTAGATTGTTAGCTTATGATCTATCTAGAAAAATTGGTGTTAACTACCTATCACACCAAGATTACTCTTGTGGGATGATTGATTTAATTTTATTATAAGGTATTAAATTAAAGGTTTTAATGTACCTTATTCATGATATGTATTTAGATAAGTTTAAATATATGTTAACATTTAATTTGGGATGGTTACACAAGTTAAGAGTTGTACACAGGGTTACACATCAATATGGTTTGAATGTATTAATTTATTTGAATAAATAAGGATTCAAAGATAAATAGTTATAATCATGCATAAATTTAAAGGTTATATATTAGATACGATAGTGGGATAATAATAACCCTTATAAAACACTAAGTATTATATTCTTTGTAAACCAAACACTTATTAAGACCTTGATCATCCAACTAGGTAGGCCTTATTAAAGCCGTGTTCTTATGGATTATCTTATGTAAGTAAATAAGGTTATGGTTAACCCTAATAGGACTAGATTGAAACATATATATCCTAATTTTTTGGTTTTACTTAGTTTTGAAATCCGATCTATATTACTATACCATATGAATAATAGTGAGTGAATCCTTATTATAGATTATGATAAGAAATTATCTGCTAAAATATCCATGTGTCATATATGATATGATTGAAATGATTTTCTACCTATATAGATTTTTATTAAGATAAATGATAAATAAAATAAAATCTTAGTGAAATATAGATCTTTTCTCACTAATGGATATAATGTAAAATTTTAAAAGGGGTCCTCATTTTAGTGGGAGAACATTTAATAAAATTTCTTATTAAATAAAAGTAAAACATGATACTTATATGATAAAATATTATATTATATATAAATAATATAATCATCATAAAACATCAATTTGAGATCAATCATTGAGAAGAAAAATTTTAATATAAGAAACTTTTGATAATGATAAAAAAACTTGATAATCATTCTTAGGAAAGCAGGAAAATTAAATGTTTTTGGGATTGAAAATTTTAAGCATATAAATGGATAATTTATTCAATAAATATAACTTAATGTTTATAATAATTGTTTAAAATATTTATTGTCTGTTTTCACTCCCATTATTTTTTCCATGGATCCAAAGTTGTAAAATAAACATGAGAATATGGATGCATTCAAGATGATAGAAAATATGAAAAGGATATATCAGGAACATGAAATGCATGAGAGGTATGATGTTTCAAATGAATTATTTAGATACAAGATTTATGAGTGAACTTAAATATCTACTTAGGTGCTCAATATAATTTGGTGAAACAATTATTTAGAGAGTTTAGATTATCCATTAAGGTTTGATCTTGCTATAAACATCATTCTATAATAATTATAGGAAATTTTTTGGAAGTTTATTATAAATTAAAACATGAATGAGTTTAATTTTTTTAAACCAATATCTTATATATATTGAGGATAAATGAGTAAAATGCATGAGGTATTGGATCATGTGTTGTATTGATAGTGTAAGAGGGTAAAAGTTGAGAATGGATGAAGAAAAGTCATTTGGAAAGTCCAATAATGTTTTTTATAATAGTAATAAAAATATTTGAAACCTAAGTAATGAGTTATGTAGGAGGAAAGTGGACTATATTGTGGAGGGCCTGGTAACTAGAGTATTAATTACTCATAATACCTGAAGGGTTGATAGAAACCTAGTGATGATTACACATTGATATAATTTTATATAATTTAATTCTAACATTTTTAAGGATATATGATAAAAACTATATGTTTTACAATTTTTGTATATATATTAATGTTTAAAATTGATGAAGTGTTTATGGTCAGAGATTAAAGAATTCATTTCATTGATATATTAAGGACTTTTTACATCTAAAATTCAAATGAGTTGGATTACTTTAAATATTTTATGGATCACTAATAATGATTTTGAATATCATATTGTTTTATTTTTATACGATAAGAGATATTGTTGTAAGTGAAGGTCGTTATCAACAAATGAGATGATTTATTTGATACACACAGTTATTTTTTGATCATGATCTATAAAATGGTTTGAAAAAAGTATTAGGATAATTTTTATTCTAAGATAAAGTGTTTATCCCAAATATTTGTTAAAATATGTGAAAAGATCTACCACCACCCATCATAGGAATATTTTGAAGAATAAATCCTTTTTTTCATAATATTTCTCCAATCAAAAAGAATAATATATTATATTTGGTTATTAATATTTTATTTGTTAAATATTACATCAAAAGAAAATATGTGTTAGTATGATATTTTGGAAATAATATAGTTTCTAAGAGACTAGTGGTAGTATATTTTGACTTTGAGAAGTTCAATTTACATCAAATAAAAGATTATATATAGAGACTCATACTTTACATACATAGATATTACTTAAAAATTGATGAATATTAATTAAAAAAATATAACAAATTCATAATAAGACCATATAGGTATAATGTCTTTTGAAACTAAGAAATATAAACAACTGGCTCATAAGACATATACATTATCTCCCTCTTATTCCTTCATAACTGGACCCCTTTTAACATATCTTACTTAATACCCTTCTTCATGACCTGTGTAAAAGAAACATAAGAAATGGTAAGCTCAGATTATCCATAAGGGTAAACATGGAGATATCAATTATATAATAATCATAAAATATAATAACATAACATTTGAAAATATTATCCTGCATATGAAAGATTGTGATATCATGCCATGGGATAAAACATAAATGTTCATAAGAATCAGTGAAAGTAATCCCAAAATTCATAAAATAAGACATGGAATTTTCTGGCATACACAAAAGCATATTAAATCCATTCATATTAGTCAAGGATAATTTCCAATACCATTATAGTGGACAAATTCCTTTACGGAACTGATCTTACTCCTCGTTCCAACTCTTTATTACTGAACCAAGATAATTTCTTATTCTATCCTTATCTATCTCATGAGATATAAATATTTACCCAATGAATTATTGGTAGATATGGGTCCCACCCATCTCATAATTAAATCATTATTATGTGTGTCACAAAAACATAAATCATTCATCATAGCATAAACCAAGGAATAAAATGGGTTTCTTAAACATCATTCCATCATAACATAATCCATGTAAAAAAAGTATTTCATAAATATAATTCCATAAAAAACATAATAAGACCATAAGAATAATAGGGATAGTGTAGTTTAAATCGAACCCTATTAAATATTTCCATATTAGATGGAAAATAATTTTAATTTAACACTTGAAGTTAATTCTTAAGGACAATATCCTTTCTTCTTCAAAAATATTTTCTTTTCTCAGAAGACTAAAAAATTATAAAAGAAATTAATTTCTTTGAAAATAAACTTGAAATATTTTAAATTAATATTCATAGAAATATGGTGTTATGAGAACTTAAAATCCCATCATTCTGTATAAGTTAAAATAAAACATTTTCTTGTATTATTATCGGATAAGTCAAAAAGTACCTCATATCAAAAAATGAAAAATATTCCTTTAATGCCATTTAATAAAAAAGCACCAATTAATTAAAATTACTTTAAACAATTTTAAAAGGATATAAATAATATTTTTTAATACATATTTAGGAAGCATGAACATATTAACAAATAGACCCCAGTATATACTTACATATAAACAATCTCAGATAATAATGAGATTACAAAATTATCCCTTACAAATTTATAATCAGTCGATACATATGTATCATAAAATAAAGAAACTTATATGAATACATAATATCATAAAATTAATAATAAGGATCAGAAAAATATTTATGGGAAATATAAACACCACATAAATGAAATACGTGGTGTATAAGGCATATGTCCCATAGAAATAAAAGTGAGAAAAAAATATTCCCTTACCTTAGGTCTGCTATCATTTGTATTTATCCAAACCTACTGTATAATGATTTAAATAATTTCATTTTTATTCCATAATCATATTCTTTTCTATGATATCATATATGTTCATATTATCATCTGTTTGTTAATAACATTTCATTATTACTCATTATTCGGGTATTAACAACTTCATTTTCTTATGCATATTTTATCGAATAAGTTCTAGTTATCCTTATTAGATCACAGTTATATCATTACATAATTATATTAACATAATATATATCATATTTATTTACTTTATACCATTATATAATCATGTTTTAATGGACATCATGTAGAATGAATCACATCACATTGTGGAGATGGCATTCCATATGTACGGATGAGCAATGATATCATTCCTTTAATTATGAAATGGTATGTAAGTGGATGGTATATATTTTGTTTCAGAATACATATAATTTTATAATAATAATATATAGATATTATTTCCATCATTATACCCATCCATGTAATGTGGTAGTGAAAAATATATTGCACCACGACGTGGAGACGGTAAGCAGTACATACGCACATGTGAAGATTTTATTTTTTTAGGATGGATATAATGTGGAATATGGTTGTTACATAATTATAATAAAATATAAGTATATAACTGATATTGGATTTTTGGCTTTATAATGTAAAAAACTCATTAAGAGGAAATATAAGGAGAAAGAAGTTTGAAACAATCAGTAGATGAGATTACCTCTTCTTCGATGTGCTCCATCAAGACGTCCTCTTACAGGTACTAGAGTTGGTAATTTTAAAAGAAAAAAACCTCTAGAATGTAATTAAGGAAGTTTATATGGTAAATGGGTATGTTATGTTTTAACTTTAAGCCTCAAAGTGAAGTGAAGAGGTAAGGGAGGAGGTGGCCTTTTATAATTTAGGTGATGGGCACTTTTGGAAACTCCAAAAATATTAATTTATAATAAACTCAAAACACATCCAAAAGCCTAAAAAATTTCTTTATTTAGAACATGAGATATGATAAGGATATAATATCACCAAAGGATAATTTTTATACATGTTATTATTTTATTTTAAACCTTATCATTTCGTTTTACCCTTAATTATTCTCTTTAAATTTTAACTGAGATAACAAGTTGTTCAATATTAAAATAGTATAATTTTTACTTATTTGTTGTTAATTAGAAAATAAATGAATAATATAGAATATTTTAGAGTTAACCATAATTATTTTATATTTTTGAAAATATTTTATGATTTTTAAATAATTTAATAAAACATTATTTAGAAAAAATATAAATAGTGTCCTTTTGACACTATTCAATTAATAGATTTTTAAAAAGATACAGATAAGACTTTAACCATGGAAAAAATATTTATTATATATATAATGGTTAAATTCCATAAATAATTTTTTTTGATATATTAATTATCCAAAATTATATTTATTTTAGTATTTTTAGTAAAACTAATTTGATATTTCTATTAATTAAATAATTACTACATCTGTTTTGTTTAATTATTTAATATACTTATATGTTGAGTAAAAATTAAGAATAAACTACTAAGATGAATATAAATATACTAGATTTATGTAGAATACTTTTAGTTGAATCTATCTTCTAAGAAATCCATCATTGAAAATGTTATACTTATTAAAACATGAATGTGACAAGTTTAACATCACTTTAAATAAAATAATATAAGTGTCATAATATCTTCAATAAGGATCAAAATAGTTAATAATTAGAAAATTAGAAGATTATGGTCCTGATATACCTGAAAAAATATATTTGGTCAAGTGTTTTAATCTTTTAATGATTATTATAATTTTAATAAAAATTAGTTTATTGATTTTTCATTAATTAAATAATTTCTGCATCATCAATATATAAACTTTTAAGGTAATTATATATTTTCTAAAAATTAAAAATAAATTACCACTAGAAAAAAACATTTTATATTTAAAATGAGTATTTATAATCAAATTTATATTCTTTATAACCTAATATAAAAAATTATTTAGTTATTAAAATTTGAGTGAGACATATTTAACCTTTCCATAAATAAAATATATTTAATGTCATAATCTCATCCAAGTGGATTAAAATTGATACCATTTTGACCCAAGGATGATTTAGGTCAAAAAATAATCATGCAAGAAAATTAAGACAAGTATTAGGGTAATTTTATAATATTATTCATACCCTTAATTATCGGATTTACCCTTTTACTGTATTAATAAAAATTACTGAAGTTACTATTCATAATGCACAAAAATAAAATTAAGATATTTAAATAATTTTTTCCTACTGATTCCAAATATGGAATAAATTTTTTAAAATTCAAAACACATAATTTTTAGTAATTAATTTAAAATTAAACCTATTGTCGGAATGGGAGAACGAGTTTTAAAAGTTAAAACATTGCAAAAGATTAAAAAGTTTCTACACATGAATTCCATGTAAAATTAATGCCAATGAACTAAATTATATTAAATGATAAAATTATATTATATTTACACTTTAAATAAATTCAATAATATAATTTAACCAAATGAATTATTTTTATGAAAAAAGTTGTTTTCAATTAAAATTTAGTATATTTTAACTATTCATTAAACTTACAACCTATTAGAAAAAAATATCAAAAATTAATCTGAAGTAAATTTTTTATCCCAATTCCAACGAATAATTTTATTTTTTAAAATATAATATATAAAATTGTAAAAAACTATATTTAAAATAGATGTTCTATCAAAAGGCGAAAAAACTTCACTTTTTTGAAAAATACTTCTTTTATCCGAAAAATTGAATTTTTTATTATATCATGACTAGAAAACATATATGATAAATTTTAAACAATATATTGAATATATTACATATATATTATATTTATAAAATTACATCAATATTTATTTTATTATGTTATAAAATCACTTATTTTTAATTAAATAGTTTTTCAGAAGAAAGTTAATATCGTTCATACCCACCATTGTAATGACTAGGTTATAAGGTAAGATAATAATTTGTAATTGTTAAATTAAAATTGGTCCTGTGTGAAATTAATTATATCAAAAGAAATTTAAATTGTGTGTAACAAAATCCAAGCATAGTGTTGTGTATACCTCAAGCTATGTCGGTGTTGTGTACAACGCAAGCTTATCTTGGTGTAGCGTACAACACGAAACATCAAAAAATTAAAAAAATATATCTAGTAAAAATATCAGGGTGTTACATTTCCCCCCCTTAAAATTAATTTTTCTCTCAAAATTCATCAGGGTTGTTAAAGGATTTAGTACATCAAAGTTTATTTCATAGAAACCCACACAAATAAAAGTGAGGCAAAATAATCCCTTACCTTAGGTTCGATATCATTTGTATGTATACAAACCTAATTTATAAGGATTTAAATAATGTAAAAAATTTATTCCATAATCATAGTAATTTTTATGATATCATATATGATCATATTATCATCCATTTGTTAATAACATTTCATTATTACTCATTATTTGATTATGAACTTCTTTATTTTCCTATGTAGGTTTTGTCGAATTAGTTCTTGTTTTCCTTATTAGGTCATAGTTATATCAATAAAAAATGATATTAAAATAATATATATCATATTCATTCATTATATACATTTATATAATCATGTTTTAATAAATATCATGTAGAATGAATCACATCGCATTGTAGAGATGGTACGCCTTACGTACGCATGAACGATGATATCATTATTTTAAGTATGAAATAGTATGAAAGTGGATGATATATATTTTATTTAATAATCCATATAATTTTATAGTAATAATATATAGTTATTATTTCTATCATCATACCCATCCAAGTAAAGTGGTAGTGAAAAATAGATTAGACCACGACGTTGAGACGGTAAGTCGTACGTACACGAGAGTGGTGATTTCATTTTTGATAGGATGAATAGAAGGTAAAATATGGTTGTTAAATATTTATAATAAAATATTAGTATATGAGTTATAATAGAGTTGTTAATTTATAATGGAAATAACTCATGAATATGAAGTATAATACGAAAGAAGTTTGAAAGAATATGTAGAATAGATTACATCTTATTCGATGTTGTCCCTCTAGACGTCATCTTAAAGGTAATTGAGTTGGTATTTTGAGAAGAAAGAAACCTCTAGAATGTAACTAGGTAAGTTTATAATGGAAATGGTCATGTTATTTATGATATTTAAGATTCAAAGTGAAGTTAATATGTAAGATAGAAGGTTCTCTTTTATTATTTAGGTAAATAAAACTTATAGAAACCCCAAAAATATTAATTTATAATAAAATAAAACCACATAAAAAAACCTAAAAATGTCTTTATTTTGAATATTTGATGATATAAGGTTGTAATATCATCAAAAAATAATTTTTAGACATGTTTTTTTTATTTCATTTTAAACCTTATCATTTTATTTTACCCTTAGTTAGCCTCTTTTAATTTTAACAATGGTATCAAATAGTTCAATATTAAAATAGTGTAAATTTTACTTATTTGATTTTAATTAGACTATAAATAAAACATATATAATTTTTTAGAGTAAAATATAATTATTTTATATTTTTAAAAATATTTTACGAATTTTAAATAATTTAATAATGCATTATTGTGAAAAAATAACAATAGTGACATTTTGAAACTATTCATTTAATAGATTTTAAAAAATATCAAGATAAGATGTTAACCTAGAAAAAAATATTTTATTACAAATTATAGGGGTCAAGGTAATATATATATTTTTGGATATATTAATTATCCCAAATTTGATTTATTTTAGTATTTTTAGTAACATTAATTTGATATTTCCATTAATAAAATAATTACCACATCAATTTTGGGTAGTTATTTATTATATTTATTTTTTGAGTAAAAATAAAAAATAAAATACTATGATGAATATAAATCTACTATATTTTATGATAATACTTTTAATAGAATATATCTTCTGTAAAATCCATTATTAAAAATTTTATACTTATTAAAACATGAATGTGACCAGTTTAACATCACTTTAAATTAAATAATATAAGTATCACAGTATATTATATAAGTCTCCAAATGGACAAAAAATCAACCCTGGGATTATTACGGTAGATATATACTCTACCAATAAGATTTGGTCATTTTTTTCCTTTTAATGGTTATTATCATTTTAATAAAAATTAGTTTATTGATTTTTCATTAATTAAATAATTTATGCATCATCAATATATAAATATTTAACGTAATTATTTATCTCCTAAAAATTTAAAAAAATTACCATGATAAATAAAAACCTATTAACTTTCTCATGAGTATTTATAGTCAAATTTATCTTCTGTATTACCTTATATAAAAATTATTTATTTATTAAAATTGAGTGATAAATATTTAACTTTTCTTTAAATAAAATATATTTAATGTTCTAATCTCATACAAGTAGATTACAATATATACTAATTTGACCCAAGGATGATTCATTTCTAAACCTACTCTTCAATGATATTAAGACATGTGTTAGGGAAAATTTATAACATTATTTTTACTCTTAATTTCCCAATTTACTCTTTTACCCTATTCATAATAATTACCAAAGTCACCATTCATAATGTCCCAAAATAAAATAAATCTATTTACATAATTTATAAATAATGATTCTAAAAATGTAATCTATTTTTCAAAATTCAAAACACATATGTTGGAGTAATTAATTTAAAATTAATCCCGTTTTTATAATGAGATAATGAGTTTTAAAAGTTAAAACATTGCAATAGGTTAAAATGTTTTACATCCAAATTCATTGTACAATTAATACCAATGACCTAAATTACATTAACAAATAAAAATATATTCAATTTAAAATTTAAAACCATTCAATAATATAATTTAACCATAAAATTTATTTTGATGAAAAATTTGTTTTCAATTAAAATTTAGTATATTCTTATTATTTATCAAAACTTAAAACTTATCAGAAAAAATATTAAAAATTAATCCAAAGTAAATTTTTATATCCTAATTACAGGTAATAATTTTATTTTGTTAATTATAATTTATAAAAGTGACAAAAAATAGATTTAAACTAAATTTTCCATCAAAAGGCGTCAAAACAGCCTTTTTTAAGGAATACATCTTTTATCTGAAAAAATTGAATTTGTTCTTATATCATGCATAGAAAACATATAAGATGAATTTTAGAAATTATATTAAATATATTACATATATATTACATTAATAAAAATCCATCAAGAGTGATTTTATTATTTTAAAAACTCACTTGTTTTCATTTAAATAGTTTTTAGAAGAAAGTTAATAGTTGTCATACCCACCATTATAATTACTAGGTTATAAGGTAACATAATAATATATAGTTTTTCAATTAAACTCATTCATGTGTGAAATTAATTACATCAAAATAACTATAAATTTTGCGTAACACAAACCAAGCGTAGTGTTGTATATACTTCAAGCTAAGTCGATGTTGCATATAAAGCAATATTATCTTGGTGTAGCATACAACACAAGAAATCAAAGAAATTAAAGAAACTATCTCATAAAAATATTGGGGTGTTATATTATACCAGTCAAAATTAAATTTGAATGTCATTTTATATCCTAAAGTATTTTAGGGTATGTTATTAAAGATTAAATAATGTAAAAAGTTATATTTTTCTAGATTAATGATATTAAAGTAATAGTTCAAATTGAAAAGTTCCAAGATGCTGATAATAATCATATCAAGTGTTATAAATCGACAAAAGATGTTATAAAAATTATGAAATTAGATGTTTTGAATTAAAAATTTATGAATACTTATTCAAATATTTGAACATTAGGAATATGATTTATATCCTCACCACTATTCAAACAATATTTCATCATAAATGGTAAAAATTAGAGGAGTTTAGTGGGAGGGTTTTATGATATGATCATATAGACATGTGATAAGAATTACCTCGAGATATAATGAGTTTAATAAATCTTAAAATGAAGTTAATATAATATGATATATATGACCACTTATTATGTATGGGTTTATTAGTATATTAATAAAATTGTTTTAGAATATAAGAAATTGTATCATTTTATACACAAGTCATATCTGTTTTATTATTCATTAATTTTGGAAATATGTGGAACATAAAGTAAGTAATAATTGAACTATCAAAATATGAATTTGTGTTATCCATAACTGAAATTATTTGGAGATTATTATAGGATTTTATAAAATATTAGGGTAAGTATATGTATGATTTCATATCGATATACTGAATATACTAATGAGAAATAAAATGAGTTTTATGTTCCAGATGACGCAAAAATTATACCATATAGAGGTTCATATAATATGTATTTGGAATATTTGGGATGCATGTTTCATATTTGGGTTTACCCATTACCTGAGGTTAGAAAAGATACCTAGTATGAAAAATTTCACACTTTGAAACCTTTCTTATAATATCCTTGAGGCTGAGCTAAACAAGGGGCTGTTAGGTATGTTGCTAATTATGTCATCGATTGAGTTTAATCAAGATAATATTTTTCCACTTGTAAGATGAGTAGGAAACATGAAACCTATATTTATATATATTTAAGGAGTGTATAATTATACATGGAAAAGTGATATATGATGTTCTTGTCTCTTGGATATGGGGAATGTGATGTTCTTATCCATTAGAGTGAATGAAATTTGTTGTGTTCATCAATTTGATCTATCCATACTCAAAGAATCTAGAATATATGAGTAGTTATATGAGATTGAAATAACTCATGAACCATGGATACTTGATTTATTAGACAAAGAGATCATATTATTATGGATGATTGTATATAATATAGTTGATAGACATAGGTATTGTAAAACATGTGTTTAATGGATATCATTACATATTCCTTTATAGTTTGAGGAACACTGATTCTTTAATAGAGGATAATATTTGGTTATATTAAATAATTTAGAATTTCATATTTATTTTAAATTCTAAATAATACTATGGGGTAACATTTTTTAGTGAAATAATTTGGGAATAAGATTTATGAAACATGGAGATATTATCAAAAAGTGTTTTAGAATTTATGAAAAATGATTTTTGAATAATTATTCACAATGTAATGTACATGAATCAAAAACCCATATAGTACCGATAAAAATCCATCATAATAACTCAAGGATACCTCTTGATCACAAGAGGCTAGCATAAACACTAGGGGTTGATTGATGTTCTTATGGGAGATGATCCCCCCTTGGATTAATGTATAAGATAATATTTTTTCATAGAGGTAAAAATCCTTTAAATTTTAGTCCAAAACATTGATTTTATCTAAATGAATATGGCTATGGAGGTCATGGAGGCTTCATGAGTGTTCAATATTTTTTTGGGACCTGTAGTTCTAGTTTTTTAGATACAGGATAAGACACATGATTAGAACACAGTAAGTATTAACCATATGAATCAATCATGCGACCCTATAAGGGAGGGGGAAATGTTTCTAAACCATGCACCAGAGGCTGCATGATCATAAAAAACCAGCATTATATTGTAAGGGAAGATCACACA
Organism: Viscum album; assembly: GCA_963277665.1. Taxonomy (NCBI): domain Eukaryota; kingdom Viridiplantae; phylum Streptophyta; class Magnoliopsida; order Santalales; family Viscaceae; genus Viscum; species Viscum album. The sequence continues at coordinate 1,601,435,919 of OY728141.1, forward strand.
GTTTTCATATGAATTGTCAAACTATGTTCCACAACAATGTGAGTTATATGTTCTTAGACAATATCTAATGCATGTTTAGTGCATGGTTTTGAATTATTTCGAGAAAACCATACACCCATTTAAAAAGTGGTAAATGATGATTTTCACTCTAAGTATTTAAACCTTTCTTCTGCCTTTTCCTTCCTCATTCCGAAAAATCCTACCCACATGTGATATATCTCTTTTTTCTTTCCTCTTAGAATTTGAGAGATATACTCCACACAAACTCTGATTCAGACATTTTCAGTTTTACTCGATTACTCGTAGTAAGCCTAAGACCTCTATTGTTTATTTTGTCTACTTTATTTAATATATTCGATGTCATCTCTATACAAAGTAATATACCATATTTTCATTGATTTTGTTTGGTTTTACATTTTATATCATTACTTCATAAATATAATGGTGATACTGGATGATGAGTCTGCTACCTACATAAGATAGGTGGTATTTTACTTTTCCCTAATTGTCTTGTGATTTATAATTTTTCTTCATTACACAAACACTAATTTTTATGAATATTTTCCATAAAATGTGTAACACATTAACAAAATTTCTTGGACCATAAACTTGATGTTCCATATCCCTGTTTACATGGTTAGAGGTTGATGAACTCAACCCAAACCACACCTTAAGGTGGTTTCAATTAAATGCCAGTGACTATCATACATTCCTTATTACTAAACCAACCTACGGGTGTGTTGATCTTTCCAATTTATAGTGTAATGTCATAATAAAAAATAAATTATTTATAAAATTTTATGGGTACACCACTTGGATCCTGATAATTAATTAAATATGCTAATGGTTATTATTATATATCTATATTTTTCAATTTTAGGCATGTATTTCCTTAAGTAAGGCCTAAAACCCAAACTTGGGATACCATAGAAAACTCAGAGCATGCCTCATGATTCATCGATGTGAATGAAAAGATATAAAACCCTATTGGAATCTAGCTTTATCTTATTTTGGTGAAAATTTTATTATGGTACCATGGATTCATTCCATTATTCTCTAGAAAATTAGAATGCCTAGGATTATCTCCTTTGGTTTGGATTAATTTCCTCAAGCATATACATCCTTGGATTATCTCTTTGGGACCAAATAAATTTTATCCTAAGGCTACCTAGGATGTGATCCTATGGATTGGTTAAAAACATATAGGAGTTGAAATTACAAGGGTTCATCCCTTATATGGAATTCGATACACTTTACTAAACACATGAATGATCATTGTTAGTTGGCTCAACTTCTAACATGTAAAATTCCATACAAATAGATACATAATTTTTATACATGGAAACCTTGGTTGTAATACCCCAACCCCAGTTACCCAGAGTCGGGGCATTATTACATAACATTGACATGAATCAAGGAATCATGTCCTAAAAGGCCGATCATTTTAGCAGCCATGGAAGTACTAGATACATTCATAAGTTTTACATTACATCATGAAATAAAAATATCAACAACATTTTGTCCCCTTTTTGAAGACAATTATATCCTTATACTATCCCTATAAGTCAACCATAAAATACTTCTTCAAATCTTGGAAAAAATAAAACATATATAGGGGTGAGTTCAGATGCTCATTAAGGATAACAATATAGCAGGAACTTTCATAAATAAGCATAAACATTTAAGGAAATTTATAAGACTAAAAGAAAATCCTTTTAAACTTAAATTTCAGCATAATATGGAAAATAAAAAATCAAATAATTCCATTTACTTATTCACATGTATATTATTATAGTCCACTAATCACATGCAATATCAATAACCACTTTCATAATGATGGAATGCATAATACCAGACTTCATAACCACATAGTCAAGGCATTGTACCAAGACTAAAAATAAGATTTTGTCAAGGATTGGTGTCGAGACACTAGTTTGTCTCCTGAGACCTACAGATTCATTGAGGATATATAGTAGGATCCACCTATCACATACTAAGTTCAATTAATTCCTCTTATAAAAAGGTTTAAACATAACATAAACATTCATATTAAAACTAGTATACGAAATGTCAATACTTTATCCATAAAACATGAATGGTGTAAAAATAACACAACCACATTCAAACATATCATAAAACCTTCAATACAACATGAAAGATTTGTATCATAATAAATCAACTTCAAACAAGTTTAAAATCCATCAAAGGATGTTGACATAGATGAAATGAAAACTATTTGAAATAAATAACTCCTTCTATTTTGAAATAAATTAAAATTCACATAATTATAAAAGAAAACATTTATTTTTAAAATATTATTAAAATATTTTATGAGGATGATATAATGGCAGAAAATAGCCACACATGCCGTATAAGTTAAAAAAATACATTCTTACCTTAATATTATCAAAAAGTTCATAAAGTACCTTGTTTGGAAAATGACAGAAAGATTCCTTTCAAAACATATATGGTAAAATAAGGGTATAAATGAATTAGACCCATAGTATAGTAAATATTAATAATGTTTTGAATTATATTTTTAATAAAACAGAGATGTGGATGATAATGAGGTCCCAGTAGATACTTACGTATTAACAACCTCAGATAAGTAAAGAAATTGTAGAATTAAACCTTACCTTGTACTTTTAATTAGTAGATAGTATGTTAAACTTTAGTATAATAGTTAAAACATCTTTATTAAATTATAAAAGAATCATATACATAAATATGATATCATATATGATCTTATAATATTGTTTTGTTAATTATATTTTAGTAGTATCATCATTTCAGGTGTTAACTGATTCGTTTTCCATTATATACTTTGTTACATAAGACTTGTTTGTTATGTATAGGATGTATTTGATTCATATAAAAAATGATATTATGTTCATAAAAATTATTTTTAATCATAAAATAAAAATTATTCTTGATTGATTACGATGGCGAATGAATCTCATCGTGTTCATGGAGACAGTAATCCGTACGTACGCACGAACGCCAATATCATTATATTGAAGGTGAAATAATATGTAATTGGATGGTATATCATATATAAATAATCATTAACATGTTATATTTATTATTTACATCAGTTATAATAATTATTATATCCATCCAAATAATTAAGTGTCTAAATAACAAACTACACCACGACGTGAAGACGGTAAGCCATACGTACGCACGTATGGTGATTTTATCATTCATATGATGGATAAAAAAATGAATGTGGTTGTACCATTTTTATAATAATATCACAATATATGGAATATACTGTAGTTATTATTTTTTTATTAGAAACAACAAATAAAGAGGAAGTGGAATAAGAAAATAACTTTAATGAGGTGATAAACTATATACCCCTTTTTCAGGTTCTTCCTTTTGATTTGATCAAAAGGGATACTTAGGTTGGATTTATGACCAATTTAAGGCCTCAAGGATGAATGGAGGAAGGTTGGGAGGATATTTGGGCAGGTTTTGGACGAGAAAAAAGGTTTTGGAGGTATAAAATTAAGATAAGGGGAAGTTCCCTTTTATAAGAGAGGTGAGGGTCACTTTATGAAAAGTTCGAAATATTATTTTATAATAAAATAATTTTCGGTTTCTAATGGCTCCAAAAATATTTAGTTAGAGGATATGGTGGGGATGGGTCGAAAAACTCACAACCAATAGGTTTTAGATAGTTTTAGTTTACCATATTAACCTTATCTTTTAGATTTAACTCTTAGTTAAATAGTTTGACATTTACCATGTCTCTTTGTATTTTTATATTATATGGTTAATAAACATACTATAACAATCCAAGAGAACCCAAAGTGGTTAATTATTAATATATATAACCTTATATAAGTATTTTGGCCAAATATTATATTTTTAATAATATTATATCAATTAATAATATAGTATTAGTTTTAAAAACTCAATTATGTCAATTTCGACACTATTTATTATTTGATTTTTTTTAAAGCCATTAAAACTTTATCACTTCGAATAAAATTTATTAAACCAACTCTATCATGTAATATTAACCTATAAGTTTATTGGAATTCATCATAAGTCTCAATTTACATTTATTTGGATATTTAGAATAGTAATTATTTTAATATTTCATTAATAAGGTAATTACTGCATCATCACTGTGTCATAAATAAATTAAAATATTTAATGCCCAAAAATTATAAATAAAATATAATTATGTAGGAAATATCTTTATCTTTCTAATGAATATTTATAGTCTAATTTATATTGTGTGTAACCATATATTAAAAATGGTTTAGTTATTAAAATATGAATTTAACTCTTCTTTAAATAAAATTATAATAAATGTCCTAATCTAATCCGAGTGGACCAAAGGGGATCATATTTTATTCCTAAGTTTGTTTTTGGTCGAATTACACTTATCTAATAGAATTAGGACTTGTGTTAGGGTAATTATGATATCATTTTTACCCTTAATTACCCTATTTACTTTTAACTGTGGTAAATAAAAGTCAAAAGTTACTATTCATCAAAAATTATTTTCAATTTATTGAACCGCATTTAACTTACTAATATTAACCATGTTTCTTGGATTTTTAAAATTCAACCCACAGAAGCAGTAAAATGATGTTTTATGCAAATTTGCAAATGCTCCTAGGAGGTGGGTAAAAGATGGTAAAAAGTTCAATAAAATTTCATATATCTAAACTTATTATAAAATGAATCCAATGAATTACATTGAACTTATATAGGTATAATTTATCTATTTTGACCTAAAATAAATTTAAATAAAATAATTTTTTATTTAAATAAAAAGTCGGTTTTAATCAATAACTCAATGTTTTTCACTATTCATAAAAATTGAAAGTTTTTATAAAAATACCAAAAATTCAGCCTAAACTAATTTTGATATTCCAAATGGAAAAATGAAGTCCATTTTGAAAGATAAAATTCATAAAATTTCAAAAAGTGGGTGCTATTATTCATAACGGCTAGTGTGATTGGTCGCAATGTGTTAGAATCTTGAAGTTGCGTACAACACAAGATATTGCATTATTCAAAGGGAAACGTATCATGAAAGATTGGGGTGTTACATTCTCCCCTATTTAAAATAATTTCATCCTAAAAATATCTAGAATATTATAGAATAAAAATATTTGGGTGGTTCTTCATCATAAGTTCCTCAGGTTCCCACGTTGCCTCTTCCATCTTATGATTTCTCTATAGAACTTTTACCAGATGAGTCGTCCGGTTTCTTAGCACTTTTTCTCTGGTATCAAGAATTTTGACAGGATCTTCCCAATAAGATAGATTAGGTTCCATTTTAATTTCCTCATAAGTGAGTACATGCGTTGGGTCTGGCATGTATTTTCTCAATAGTGATACGTGGAACACATCGTGAACTTTGGAGAGACTTGGCGACATTTCCAAATGGTAAGCTACAACCCCAATTCATTCTAGAATTTCAAAAGGCCTGATGTACCTGGGACTTAATTTACCCATCTTACTAAATCATATAACTCCCTTCCATGGAGATACCTTCAAGAAAACATGATCTCCTACTTGAAATTCCAAATCCTTCCTTTAGTTATCGGCATAGCTCTTCTACCTACTTTGAGATGCTTTGATGTGGGTTTGGATAACCTTCACATTTTGTATTGTTTCCTCAACAAGTTCTGGGCCTACGAGTTTTATTTCACCAACATCATCGCAATAAGTTGGTGTGCGACATCGCTTTCCATATATCGCTTAATATGGTTCCATCTGAATACTTGAATGAAAGCTATTGTTATAGGAAAATTCTACCAGAGGTAAATATTGATCCCACATACCTTGAAATTCAAGTGAGAAAGATCTCAACATGTATTTAAAAGTTTGAATAGTCCGTTTAGATTTTCCATTGGTTTGAGGGTAGTAGTCAGTGCTCAAATGAAGTTTAGTATCCTGGGATTTTTGAATACATTTCTAGAATCTTGGTGTAAAATGGGGATCACAATCCAAAACAATCGATAGGGGTACTCCATGAAGTCTTAAAACTTCATTAATATATATTCTTGTTAAATGTTCAAGTGGTAAATCTTCTCTAATAGCAAGAAAATTTACTGACTTGGTAAGTCAATCAACAATGACCCATATTGCATCATTTCTTCTAGGAGTCTTTGGTTTCCCCATGGAAAAGTCCGGCATAATATCATCCCATTTACAATCAGGTATAGGAAGAGGTTTCATGACTCCTAAGGGATGCATTCTCCTAGCTTTCACTTATTGACAAACCATACACCTTGACACAAAATCTGAAATCTCTCTCTTTATGTTTTCCCACCAAAAAGGTTCTTTCAATTCTCTATACATCTTAGTGATACCAGGGTGTATAGAGAAATTGGATATATGAGCATCATCCAAAAATTCCCTTTTTAGATCAGGTATATTGGGAACACAAAGACTCTTCCCGAATTTCGAAATTCTATCTTCATATATAAATTCACTCAATCTCCCATCATTCATAGCTTTAATCTTCTTTTGAAACTCATCATCATCAATCTGAGAACTCTTTATCTTTTCTAGTAATGATTGTTAGGAAACCATTTGAAAAATTATTGATGTTTCACCTTCTATGGTTATTCCAGTATCCATCTTTACTAGATCCATGAAAATAGTATCCCTTTCAACTCTCATCTTGTTCAAAACTCCATGATCCTTTCTACTCAAAGCATATACCACCTTATTTTCCTTCCCCGGGTGGTAGTGTATAGTGCAATCATAATCCTTGAGTAGTTCAAGCCATCATATTTTCCTCATGTTGAGTTAGTTCTATGAGAAAATATACTTCAAACTCTTGTGATCAGTATATATTTCACATTTTTCACCATAGAGATAGTGTCTCCATATATTCAAAAAAAATATTACAGCTGCTAACACAAGATCATGAGTGAGATAGTTTTGTTCATGAATTTTTAGCTGTCATGATTCATAGGTAATAACTCTATCATTCTGCATAAGGAAAAAACCAAGCCCTTTCTTTGAAGCATCACTAAAAATAACAAACCCATAATTCCTCGATGGTAGAGTCAATATAGGATCATTGACTAATATTCTCTTTAGTTATTCGAAACATTCTTCAAACTCTTTTTCCCAAACAAATTTAACCCCTTTACGTGTGATCTTGGTTAATGGGTTAGCCAATCAGGAAAAATTTTGGAAAAAATGACAATAATAACCTGCAAAACCAATAAAACTACGTACCTCAGTTATACTCATCAGTGCTGCCCATTCTTGGATTGCCTTGGTCTTTGAAGGATCAATATATATTGCATCCTTAGAGACAATATGGCCAAGAAAATAAATCTCCTGAATCCAAAATTCACACTTGCTAAACTTCCTATATAATTCATTTATTTTAAGAGTCTTTAGAATAATTCGCAAATGATTTTCATGATCTTAATAGCATTTGGAGTATAACTATATATCATAAATAAATTCCACTATAAAGTCATAAATATATTCCTTGAAAACTCTATTTATTAGATCCATGAAGACAGAGGGTGCATTAGTCAATCCAAAAGGCATTACTGTAAACTTGTAATGCCTGTACCTGGTTCGAAATGATGTCTTCAGAATGTATTCCTTCATCATGCACAACTGATGGAATCCAGATCGAAGGTTAATGTTTCAAAAATATTGAGCTCCATTAATTTGATCAAATAAATCATCAATGCGAGGTAGGGGATATTTTTTCTTTATTGTTATAGCATTGATCTCCCAGTAGTCAATGCTGAACCCCATTGATCCGTCTTTCTTTTTAACAAAAAGAACCGAGATCCCCATGGAGAAACACTAGGTCTAATAAATCCCTTGTTACTAAATTCCTCTAGTTGTTTATTTAGTTCCTATAATTCCATAGTGGCCATTCTATTATATGTATTTGATATGGTCCTTGAACCGGGAATTAAATCAATGGAAAACTCAATTTATCATCCTGGAGGATGTCTAGGTAAATCTTATGGAAACACATCAAAATATTCTTTCAGAATAGGTACTTCCTATATGAAATCATTATTTTACTCACTCATAGTTATTTCATTCTCTTATTCCCCAAAAATTTAATTTAGTAGAGCTATTGGGGGTGGATCTATATAAGAATCAGGTGGTGACATTTCTACTCTAAAGATAAGGTACTCTTTATCATCATCGAAAATTGTAACTTCCTTCTTCTTACAATAATTTTTTGCATCATGGTCCAAAATACAATTCATTATGAGAATTATATCAAATTAAATCATGGGTATGACGATGAGATCCGCAGATAAAGAACATTTATATGCCCCAATGGGAAGTGATTCACAAATTTTTTTTGCGATGATACTTCCCTTAGGTGTTTCGACTGACAACTCCATTATTAAGTCAAATTGAAAATATCTAATTTTCATAGAAAACTGGGAAGATATGAAACAATGCGATGATCCATAATCAAATAAAACATTGGATAAACTTGAGGAAACCATTAAATTACCTACCACCACGTCTTTCAGAGCTTCAAACTTAGTAGTAGTGATCGTATAAGCTTAGAATTTCTCCCTTGGCCTTTTCTGAGGTAAGTTACCTTGGCTCTTAGGAAATTAATTTTCATAATTCCCCTTTTCTCTACAATTGTAGCATTCAAAATTGAGAGCCTCTTTCTTCCCCTTGCAATCATGAGCTTGGTGGCCTTTTTCACCACACTTGTAACAGACTCCCATTCCCATCAGGAAAGTACTGGGGTGTTTCTTTCCACATTTACCATAAGATGGATATTCAGATTTTCCCTTATTCCCTTTACTTAAATTTCCAAAGTATTTAGTAGATCTATTTTTCTCTTTATTTTCTTTAAATTTATAAGACTTAGAGAATTATTTTTCTATCTTGTTAGCGCATGAGACAATATCTTTGTACGATGAGAAGGATTGTGAGACTAATGATCGACGGAGAAATGGTTTTAACCCATCAAAGAATAAATAAATTTTACTCCTTGGGTTACGTATATAATCTGTTTCATGCCTTGATAACCTTGTAAAGTTATCCTCATACTTTGGGACATTCCCATCAACCTTTTGCCTCAAACTTAGAAATTGTATTTCCAAATCCGATCGATGGTCACGAGGAAAGTATTTTTACAATAAAATCTCTTTAAACTCTATACATTCCATGTTTGATACTTCTTCATATTCCTTTGAGTTTTGGATTAATGACCACTATTGATCAGCATCTCCCGTGAGGCGATAAACTACCATGACAACTTTTTCCCTTTATCTATTCCCCAAAGCATGGAATATTTTCTCTAAGGAATTTATCCATTGATTAGCTACTAATGTATTTGTGCTCCCATTTAATGTTGGTTGTTTTTTCCTTATGAAGTGTTCTAACATTGATCCTCCACATTGTGGATCAGGGTGCTCCATACGGGTAAGGTTATTATTCATAACCTGAGTGAGTTGTCCCAATATGGTGATAAGCTGATCAACACCAGTTTCTTCACCAGCTTCACTATAATTATATTGAGTAGGAGAGAAATACCTACATATATTACGTACATTTATACAGTTTCCATTCCTTCCAATAGGTTCTATTTCTAAACAATGTCATAAACTAGATTAGTTTAGAAATCACAATACATAATTCCAAACTTGTAAAACAGTTAACATAAATTGAACAGTTTATAGATATAATTCCTAATCATAAAAATGTTTTCTTTGAGGAAGTAAATAATCATACACCCTTCATAATGGTTTTTAAATAAAATGAGAATTATCTTAATAATATCCCCCGGGAGTGTCATACCCAAAAGTGCAGTAAAGCCCGTTGTCGTGCACCGATTCCAAATCGAGTCTAGCTCAATGTAGTTTTTTCGAGTTTTGCCCCTAGGTACATCTGTTCCAGAGCCGCCTCTACCTGCTTGTATCCAGAAATGAATTCATTTCTTAGAAAACTCACAAAATCCCTATATTACCAAAATTCTAGGAAGTTCTTCTATACTAATCCTCAAAGTCTATCTTAGGGTAATGTTTTTTAATCAGAGTTTTTCTAAATCTAGTTTCCAAGGATTGTACTAAACTTCCTCTGATACGAACTGTAACACCCCGAACCAAGTTACCTAGAGTCGGCACATTATTACATAACATTTTCATGATACAAGGAATCATATCCCAAAAGACCGATTGGTTTAGTATCCTTGGAAGTACTAGATACATTCATAAGTTTTACATTACATCATGAAATAAAAACATCAACAACATTTTGTCCTCTTTTTGAACACAATTATACCCTTAGCCTATCCCTGCAGGTAAACCATTAAATACTTCTTCACATCCTGGGAAAAAGAAAACATAGAAAGGGGTGAGCTCAGATGCTCAGTAAGGATAACAATATATCGAAAAGTTTTATAAATAAGCATAATAATTTAAGGAAATGTATAAGACTAAAATAAAATACTTTTCAACTTAAAATTCCTCATAATATGGCAAAGATAAAATAAAATAATTCCATCTATTTATTCACATGGATATTATACTAGTAAAATAATCACATGCAATATCCATAACCACTTTCATAATGACGGAATGCATAATCCAGACTTCATAACCACATAGTCAAGGCCTTATTCCAATACTACAAATAAGATTTTGTCAAGGCCTTGTGCCAAAAAACTAGTATGTCTCATGAGACCTACCGATTCATCTAGGATCTATAGCGGCTCCACCCATCACATACTAAGTCCAATGCATTACTCATATGAAAAGGTTTAAAGATAATATAAACATTCGTATTAAAACTAGCATATAAAATGTCAATACTTTATCCAAAAACCATGAATGGTGTAAAAATAACACATCCATAGTCAAACATATTACAAAACCTTCAATACAATATGGAATATTTGTATCAAAATAAATCAACATCAAACAAGTTTAAAATCCATCAAAGGATATTGACATAGATGAAATGAAAACTATTTGAAATAAATACCTCTTTCTATTTTGAAATCAATTAAAATTCAAATAATTATAAAAGAAAACATTTATTTTGAAAATATTATTATTAGCTTCTATGAGGATTATATAATGGTAGAAAATAGCCACACATTCCATATAAGTTAAAAAAAGACATTCTTACCTTAATATTGTCGAAAAGGTCATAAAGTACCTTGTTTGGAAAACAACAGAAAGATTGCTTTCAAAACATATATGGTAAAATAAGGGTATAAATGACTTTGACCCATAGTATAGTAAATATTAATAATGTTTTGAATTATATTTTTAATAAAACACAGATGTGGATGATAAAGAGGCCACAGTAGATACTTACGTATTAACAGCCTCAGATAAGTAAAGAGATAGTAGAATTAACCCTTACCTTGTACTTTTCCTTAGTCGATGGTATGTTAAACTTCGGTATAATAGAAAAAAAATTGTTATTAAATTATATTAGAATAATATACATAAATATGATATCATATATGATCTTATAATATTGCTTTGTTAATAATATTTTAGTAGTATCATCGTTTCAGGTGTTAATTGATTCATTTTACATTATTTTCTTGGTTACATAATCCATGTTTGTTATGGATAGGATGTCTTTGATTCATATACAGAATTATATTATATTAATTAGGATGAAAATTAAGGGTGTGGAACATCTAAAAATAGTGATTCACCTAATGAGGAAGAAGACAAAACTAATCATATTGAGGAAGATTATTTGCGAGCAATGGCCAGGAAGGGAAAAAAACCAATAGTTGATGCTGATGGGTTCATCAACCCTAACCCTAGAAAAATGAGGAAACACAAAGAATACTGTCAACTTGAAAGAACAATAGTCACATGTTCCTTGGACATATCAAGATAGAAAGTCTCTACCACTGACACAACTCAACATGTAGAGGCCCAACAACATGCTAAAGGGTACAATTCACATAATGTGCCTTGTTGTAAAGATCCTAAATCTACGGAGAATCTTCGAGATGAAATCCTATATCAATATTTTATAAGTGGAGAGATTTCAAAGGATACTTACTTATCCATCAAGTTGGATAAATTCAATGAATGAATGAAGAAGGAGTTTGAAAAAACTCCCTAACTCATATTATTGTTCGGGTGGAAGCTATAAGACCTTGATTATGGGAGTCGATTACTATCTTGTTTTGGTATGTTCTTTGGAAATTTTTTTGAGATGATCTTGCTGTTTATTATCTAGAAACTGTGAATTTATACTTCTATGTATGGACTCTTTCTGGATGGATCCTGTTCATCCTATACCAACTTAAGTGGCCCAGTTCCAGCTCTGTTTTTGTAGATCTACTTGATTCTTATACTTTTCTTCTTGATCATTGCACCGGTTCTTCGGTTGCGGCTCTACCTTTCCGAGGAGCTATCCTGGAAGCGCATAAAGAATGGAATTTCTTCTCTACCATCCTGATTGGAAATTTTAGTTGGTTAGAATTTTGAGGATCTTCTTACCTTGAAAGAATGAAGGTATTACTGCCTCTATTAGGAGTATTTGGGCTTCTTGACTTATCTCTCTGTATCCCTATCTTTTCCCTACTGGTGTAAGCTCTTTACACCTTGTGATTGTAATGTTACTTTCTTTTTTTTTAATAAATTCATTTTGGGCATGAATTGGGAGACTAATTCATGTTTCCACCTTCAAAAAAAGGAATGATATTATATTCATAAAAATTATTTTTAATCATAAAATAAAAATTATTCTTGAATGATTACGATGGGGAGTGAATCTCATTTGTTCGTGGAGACGATAATACGTACGTATGCATGGGCGACAATATAATTATATTGATGGTGAAATAGTATGTAATTTTATGGAATATCATATATACAGAATAATTAACATGTTATATTTATTATTTACATCAGTTATACTCATTATTATATCCATCTAAATAATTAAGTGTTTGAATAATAAACTACACCACGACGTGGAGACGATAAGCCGTACATACGCACGTATGGTGACTTTTCCATTCATACGATGATTAGAATAATGAATATGGTTTTACCATTTTTATAATAACATTAAATTATATAGAATATTCTAGAGTTATTATTTTAGAATGGAAACAACAAATAAAGAGGAAGTGGAAGAAGAAAAGAACTTGAAAGAGGTGATGAGATATTTACCTCTTCTTCAGGTTCTTCATTTAGATTTGATCAAAAGGGATCAATATGTTGGCTTTATGACCAAAGAAAGGCCTCTAGGATGAATTGAGGAATGTTGGGAGGATATTTTGGAAGGTTTTGGCTGAGACAAAAGGCTTTGAAGGTGTGAAATTAAGAGAAGGGGAAGTTTCATTTTATAAGAGAGACGAGGGTCACTTTAGGAAAAGCTTGAAATATTATTTTATAATAAAATCATTTTCAGTTTCTAATGGCTCAAAAATGATTTATTTAGAGGATAAGGTGGGGATGGGTCGAAAAACTCTCAACCAATAAATTTTAGATAGGTTTATGTCACCATATTAACCTTATCTTTTAGATTTAACTCTTAGTTAAATAGTTTGACATTTACCATGTCTCTTTGTATTTTTATATTATATAGTTAATAAATTTACTATAAAAATCCAAGAAAACCCAAGTGGTTCATTATTAATATATATAAACTTATATAATTCTTTTTTTCCAAATGTTATATTTTTAGAAATATTATATCAATTAATAATATAGTATATGTTTTAAAAACTCAATTATGTCAATTTTGACACTATTTAGTATTTGATTTTTTTTGAAAGCCATTAAAACTTTATCACTTCGAATAAATTTTTTTAAACCAACTCTAACATGTCATATTAACTTATGAAATTAGTATAATTCATCAAAAATCTAAATTTACATTTATTTGGATATTTATAATATCAATTATTTTAATATTTCATTAACAAGGTAATTACTGCATCATCATTGTGTCATAAATAGATCAAACTATATAATGTCTAAAAATTATAAATAAAATTCCATTATGTATGAAATTTTTTTATATTTCTAATGAATATTTATAGTTGAATTTATATTGTGTGTAACCTTATATTTAAAATGGGTTAGTTATTAAACATTGAATTTAACTCTTAACTCTTCTTTAAATAAAATAATAATAAATGTCCTAATATAATACAAGTGGACAAAAGGGGATCATATTTTATTCCTAAGGTTTTTTTGGTCTAATTACACTTATCCAATAGAATTAAGACTTGTGTTAGGGTAATTATGATATCATTTTTATCCTCAATTACCCTATTTACTTTTAACCGTGGTAAATAAAAGTCAAAAGATACTATTCACCAATTTTTTTTCATCTTATTGAACCAGATTTTACTTAATGATATTAACCATGTCTCTCAGATTTTTGAAATTCAACTCACAGAAGTGGTAAAATTAATTTTTATGCAAATTTGTAAATGCTCCTAGGAGGTGGGTAAAAGACGGTAACAAGTTCAATAAAATTTTTTATATCTAAACTTATTATAAAATGTATTCAATGAATTACATTGAACATATATAGGTATTATGTATATATTTTGATATAAAATGAATTTAAATAAAATAAATAATTATTTAAATAAAATGTCGGTTTTAATCAATAACTTAGTGTTTTTCACTATTCATCAAAAAATGAAAGTTTTTAGAAAAATACCAAAAATTCACCCTAAGATAATTTTAATATTCCAAATCCAAAAATGAAGTCTAATTTGAAAGATAAAATTTATAAAATTTCAAAAAGTGGGTATTACTATTCATAACAACTAGTTTGATTGGTCCGATGTGTTAGAATCTCGAAGTTGCGTACAACACAAGCTATTGCATTATTCAAAGGAAAACGTATTGTGGAAGCTTGGGGTGTTACACTGTTCATATTACCTGGGTCCCTAATCAATAGAAAAAATGATACTCTCAGAGACATTCTAGTTTTTTCAAAAGCAGGTAGGATTAAATGAGTATCCCATGAGGAACCCAAGCTTACATGGGTATTACTTATTTAGTTTAATTATTTCATTATCACTATACATTCACATTGTTTCATTTCATATTTATATATTGGATTATATTAGGCACCATTGGTGGGGGGCGTACTCAGTTTTACTCATAACCTCTTCGGGTCACTGATTGGTACCCGAGAAACCTTATTAAATTTGTGTAGGGATAAGGGTAAATATCTAGATATAGATACATCTCGTTATAGGATAAAGTATGGGAGAATAGGACCAACCCAGTTATCTGTATGATTATGAATATATTTTTTGGTCTTTTTTTAGCTTTTGTTATAGCATGTATGGTGTTGTATGCTTACTACCATGTTTTCCTATTTCATTTTTGTATAGACATGGCATAATTTTCATATAACACTCCTTATGGATTTATACTATTTATTATTATATTGATATTAATTTCCATATACCTATTTAAATCTATTATGAAATTATGCGATTTCCACTTTTTTATTTATTTTAACCACTACTGTGCCCCTCTTTGATAAAGAGGGTATAGTCTCCCACCATACCACCATATACCCTCATTGCTTGTCGGTAGCCTCTGGAATACATGGAAGTGCATTTGAGGGAATGTGGCCAATTTAGTTTGATTACTTATGGCACATGAGCCTCATCTCGGTTGGTGAGGACTCCTTAAGTGCATCCAAGAGACCCGGGATCAAATCCAGGTGGAGGATTATTTCCAAGGGGAACTATAGCAGTGTTGTAGCAGGTACTGTTTGGAACTACAGAAGCAGAAAATATTCCTCCATTTGGGACATCGGGCCATCGATTTGGTCCCCGAGTCCTTTAAGGCCTTCGGGCCACCAAGGCCTTCGGGTCACCCAGGCCTTCGGGTCAGTAGGACTTCGGGCCACCTCAAGGCCTTTGATCCACCTTAAGTGCAGATGCAAACTAGACAACCTACAAGGAACAAGCTCTAGAAGGAGGATGAGCAAAGAGCTTTCACCGTAATAGAAGCTAAAAGGATTGAAAGAATGAGAGGGTATGGAACCTATCATCAGGACAAGCCCGTGCATGCAAGGGAAATCCTAGCTGAAAAACCATACGAAGGTGGAGAGTAGATTTCATAATGAAGATGCTGGGGAGGAGCAATTCCAAGTAGTTTGTCTGGGTTGTATGTAATGTTTTAAGCCTATGGGAAATTAATTATTATAACGACTAAGAGCCATGTAATACTTACACCTATGGGCCTTGTAAGGGTTCCAACTCACCCCTTTAAAGGTGGATTATCGAAATCAATAAAAAATGAAGGCCTTCGAGCCATTGTAGTTTGATTACTTATGAGTGAACTAGGTCTGGGACATCAAAAAGTGGTATCAGTGCTTTATTTTCTTTGTTTTACAATTTTGGGATGGTATAAAAGAGAGTATAAAGTATTGGGACTTGGTAATATGCCATTCATTGGAGTAGTTAACCCATGTTTGGGGAAAATCCATTCTTCCAGGGTTGGGACTTGTTGTTCAAGATCTCACCTACTACAGATGTATTACTTTAACCATTGGGTGAAGCACATGATTATGTCATTTTCAATGTTTATTTATTTTTTTTCCTTGGGGAAAAATGGAATATGAGTATTTATCATGAATCATAATATAATTTTTTGGATTTATATTCCATGCATATTTAATTTAAGGATTTTTTATTTCTTATTAAATTTAATTAATTTTTATATTTATAATTTTCCAAACCTTATTGTAGAAAAAATGTGGAAAAAATTTGTTACTAAAGCGTCAACATCAACCTAAATGGTGTTTTACCATATAGATTGATGATGTGACCTTAAATAACCAATTATGACACATGTTTGAGCCATGGAACCATAGTTAAATGTGATGAAATATTATTTGTTTTTGATTAAATGGATGAAAATTTTAATTTATATTGTTTGTGACTATAAATTTGGAATAATAATCCATATAACCAAATCCTTATTTATGATCTTGTTATATCCTGATACCAGATGTGAGGGCTAGATTTAGTTACATGGAATTCCAATTGTAACTTATAAATATTATGAATTTATAAGTTTTCAATGGTAGAACATCTAATTGGACCATTATATAATTAAAATTACATAAAACTGTATGTTTTAAAGGAAATTTTTTCGATTAAATAGAGATTCAAATTACTGATTAAAGGTTTTTTTCCTCCATTACATGGAAATTTCACTCTATATAATATAAACCTTATAATTAAAATTGGAAATACTATCTTTAACTAAAAATAAAAATTCATATTCAGTTAGTTATCTCTAGTATCCAGACCATGGGCCTATCCCTATTTTCCTACCAGTAATATTATCTACCTTATATCTTATTTTCAAAAACATTCTTGGGATTATAGAGATATGCCTATACAATGGCCTCTGCTAGAGAACCAAGAAGATGGGGACAACCATAATTTTGATGTGGTGGGACCTAACCTACTAGTAGTACCACCTATAATACCTCTAGTAGTACCACCTATCATTCATATTTTGGGAATAGATAATCAACTTAGAGAGGGTTTCCTATGAATAGTGCATTCCATTCATAGAGCTCCATGACCTACACTGATTATGTTAGAGTTGACTAGGGAGTTCCGACAGAAAAACCCTCTTACATTCTTAGGGGAAGATGGTCCCCAAGATGTCAAGTCATGTATGTAGACTATTCTATCAATCTTTGAGCCTTTAGAGACACCTTCAGAATGAGGTTGATGTTCATAACATACCTAGTTTATGGATCTTCTAAGTTATGGTGGGTTATAATCATGCAGGCATATCAACACTAGGTTATTTTCTAGATCTACTTCAATAGTAGTTTCTATGATTACCTTTTCTTGCAGATGTTAAGAGATGACTGAGGTTAAGAATTTATGTGTTTGGAGTAAGGTAGCCTATGTTTTATAGACTACTCAACTTGATTCATGGAACTACAATGTTTATTTCCCGAATATTATAGGTGATGATTTTTCCAAAGTTAGAATGTTTGAGGATTATCCTAGGTATTCCATATGATATCATGTGAACATTTTCCTCTTGGACAATATTTATGAGTTAGTGAACCAGGAATGCATCGTTGAGAAAAATATGAAGGAAGATTATTGTACATGGATTCATAGTCCATATTCTAGGCTAGGATATTTTTGAGAAAAATTAGTACAGAGGCTCTTTCATTAATAAAGAATGAAATTACCCCAGACTAAATGTAGGAATCAAAAATTTGTCTCTATGAAAGATTGATAATAAATCAATAGGGAGAATTATAGAAGAATCACAAGCCTCTTCATTCATAACTTTATTGGAAAGATCATCTGCAAGAGTATTGTATTCGCGGAAATCATGCATGATAAAATGATTCATTGATGCAAGGTGATCAAGGAAACAGATCCATTTTGCGATCATTTTCCAAGAAAGGTGAATCTTCCCTATTCTAATATGTTGAAAAATCTTTGTGGAGTCACATTCAAACCAGATGTTGTTCCATCCTCTTTTCCTTTCAAGGTTCACTGCATTAATTTTCCCATTCATTTTAGCTTCCAAAGTCATAGAAGGTATACAAGGAGCTAATTGATGGCCAATATGATCACATGAATAATCCCTGAAAAAAAAACCATACTCAACTGGTCCATGATTTCCTTTCAAGGCACCATAAGAATTACATTTCATCCAACCAGAAAGAGGAGAATACCCGAAGAATTCAATATTTTGATGTGGTGGAGGATAATTACCATGTATTTATAGATGTATTAGAACGGTAAGGTCTTTCACAAAATTGTTACAATGATCCCTATACAACACATTTTTAGGTTTTATTGCCCAGATGATTTCCTCCAGTGCTTATTTGATGCTAAATCTAGTATTCTAGTGGATTCATTTATTAAGGAATCTTCAAATTACATGGACCAATTTAGTGCAAACCACCACAAAGAAGTTTTAATCTACTTGCATAGTGAGATATCAAGCAGTATTAGGAGGAATTATTCTATAAAGTTAGCTTCAGGTAGAGAAACATCAAAGAAAGTAAACATAGATTTCTAGAGTGAAGAGGCCATTTGAAAGAAAAAATATGATCCACATCTTCATGGTTTTGTTTAAAAAGAGCACGTATTGGGAATAGGAAAACACTAACTCGTTTTAGATTAGAGTCCACCAGAATTTTGTTGTGTTAGAGTCACCATGACATGTTGAATTTGGATGCAGATAGCTATCACTTCTTAAGGTTAGCAATCAATTTACGAGATCCTTAAGTCAAATGATTATAAAGGGCCTTATAATCAAGTTGCAAAGAAGGGTTTAGTTCCCAAATCAACACATCTACTTGACTAAAAAAGTATATCCAGAAACCGTGGGTTGAATATCCTCAAGAAGCTTGGACATAATTTTTATTTGATTCATGATAGAGATTCCAAAATCAAATCTTTGATTCATCAAGTCATTGATTTATAAAATATTTCTTTTATCCTAGTCATCCATCTATAATTTGAGCGATAAATTGGAATATAACCAACCAGTGGGAACTTTTGAGAATATTATAAAAATATTTCCTAAGTCCAGGACAAACCAAGGATTCCAAATTGCATTCATATCCTACCTTAAATCTGTCCATGAACCAGGAATGAATAAATTCCGAAGTATATGAATTTTTGTTGGAAAGTTTACAAATTAATTGTGCTTGAAGTGATTGATTGAACATGTCTAGGTTTTAATTCCTTGGCCTCCATGAGCACATGAAATGCATATTTTTTTCCATGATACTATCAAGATATTTCTTTCCAAAATACGTCCACTCTAAAAAATTCTCATTATGGTGTTGATGGACTTAATAACCGAGACTTTCCATGAGTACACCATGAATGAATCGTCCATTATTGAGACAATCACATGCTTGACTAGAAAAACCCTTCTAGACATAGAGAGTGATTTTATATTCTGAGATGCTAAGTATATTTGAATTTGACTAAGAATATTGATGAAAAAGGAGAACAAGGCCTCCCCCAAAACATGGGAACACTAATGTATGTGAAGGGGAATAATCCCTCTATAATTAATAAGTCATTTATCATAGATATGTTTTTGGGATCTTGATATATTTTTACCAAAGTAAATGAAATATTTTTTCTAGCTACCTTTATTTCTTGAAATCCCATTATAATAAAGGATAGAGTTATTTATATTATTTATGTTTCTCCTACTACACTGAGTAAAAATTAGGATGTTATTGGAAACAAAGAGGTGATAAGGGGCTGAAATACCTTGTTCCTCCCTGATGGTTTTCAAGTCACCATTATCCACCATATTGAGAAGAAGTCGTATGATATAGTCTTCTACAATTGAAAAGATAATGGAAGAGAGGTGGCATCCTTGTCTCCCCCTTCATGATCACCTGAAGTATCTCTCCAAGGATCCAATTATTAAGATAGGTATGCGAGTAGAGAAACTAATTGGAAGTTGGGTTTTCCCAATGCTTTTATACCAACGATTCAATAGAACCGTTGGTATAGGGGTCCTTTACCAACGGTTTGAATAAAACGTTGGTAAAGGTTGAGTTAGTGAAGGATTTCCCAACGGTTTCTTAAAACTATTGGGAAATCCAAAAAAATTTCTCCCATTACCAACGTGTTGTACAAACTATTGGTAAGGTCCATGCTTTTTCCAATAGTTTTTAAAAATCATTGAAAAAAGTTCCCCCAAATGCAGAAAAACCGCCCCCGATCACAAAAGTAGATAACTTTGCATTTCCCCCAATCAGAGAAGTAGATAACTCTGCATTTTCCCCTTTTGAACACATTTATATCCTTAGCCTATTCCTGCAGGTCAACCATTAAATACTTCTTCAATTCCTGGAAAAAATAAAACATAGAAAGGGGTGAGATCAGATACTCAGTAAGGATACCAATATAGTGGAAACTTTCATAAATAAGCATAAAAATTTAAGGAAATTTATAAGACTAAAACAAAATCTTTTTAAACATAAACTTCAGAATAATATGGAAAATATAAAATCAAATAATTCCATTTAATTATTCACATAGATATTCTACTAGTCGAATAATCACATGAAATATCAATATCCACTTTCATAATGATGGAATGCATAATGCCAGACTTCATAACCACATAGTCAAGGCCTTATGCCAAGACTACAAATAAGATTTTTGTCACGGCCTTGTGCCAAGACACTAGTTTGTCTCATGAGACCTACTGATGCATCGAGGAGCTATAGCAGGCTCCACCCATCACATACTAAGTCCAATGCATTCCTCATATGAAAAGGTTTAAATATAACATAAACATTCGTATTAAAACTAGCATAAGAAATGTCAACACTTTATCCATAAACCATGAATGGTGTAAAAATAACACATCCATAGTCAAAAATATCAAAAAACCTTCAATACAATATGAAAGATTTGTATCATAACAAATCAACTTCAAACAAATCTAAAATCCATCAAAGGATTTTGACATAGATGAAATGAAAACTATTTGAAATAGATACCTCTTTCTATTTTGAAATCATTTAAAATTCACATAATTATAAAAGAAAAAATTTATTTTGAGAATATTCTTATAAGCTTTTATGATGATGATATAATGACAGAAAATAGCCACACCCACCATATAAGTTAAAAAAATACATTCTTACCTTAATTTTGTCAAAAAGGTCATAAAGTACGTTGTTTGGAAAATGACAGAAAGATTCCTTTTCAAAGCGTATATGGTAAAATAAGGTTATAAATGACTTTGAACCATAGTCTAGTAAATAGTAATAATTTTTTGAATTACATTTTTAATAAAACATGAATGTGGATGATAAATAGGTCCCAGTAGATACTTATGTATTAACAACCTCACATAAGTAAAGAGATAGTAGAATTAACCCTTACCTTGTACTTTTCCTTAGTCGATGGTATGTTAAAATTCGGTATAATAGTTAAAACATTGTTATTAAATTATACTAGAAAAATATACATAAATATGATATCATATATGATCTTATAATATTGCTTTGTTAATAATATTTTAGTAATATCATCGTTTCAGGTGTTTACTGATTCGTTTTCCATTATATTCTTGGTTACGTAAGCCATGTTTGTTATGAATAGGATGTATTTGATTCATATACAGAATGATATTATTTTTATAAACATTATTTTTAATCATAAAATGAAAATTATTCTTGAATTATTACGATTGGGAATGAATCTCATCGCGTTCATGGAGATGGTAATCCGTACGTACGGATGAAGGAAAATATCATTATATTGATGGTAAAATTGTATGTAATTGGACGGTATATTATATATACAGAATCATTAATATGTTATATTTATTATTTACATCAATTATACTCATTATTATATCCATCCAAATAATGAAGTGTTTGAATAACAAACTACACCACGACGTGGAGACGGTAAGCCGTACGTACACATGTTTGGTAAATTTGTCATTCATATGATGGATAGAATAAGGAATATGGTTGTAAAATTTTTATAATAACATAACAGTATATATAAGATACTAGAGTTATTATTTTAGAATGGAAATAACAAATAAAGAGGAAGTGGAAGAAGAAAAGAACTTGAAAGAGGTGATGAAATATTTACCTCTTCTTTAGGTTCTTCCTATTGATTTGATCAAAAGAGCTCCTTAGGTTGTCTTTCTGACCCAAGGAAGGCCTCTAGGATGAATTGAAGAAGTTTGGGAGGATATTAGGTCTGGGTTTGGAAAATAGAGAATGCTTTGGAGGTGTGAAATTAAGATAAGGGGAAGTTCCCTTTTATAAGAGAGGTGAGGGTCACTTTAGGAAAATCTTGAAATATTATTTTATAATAAAATAATTATCAATTTATAATGGCTCAAAAATGATTTATTTAAAGGATAAGCTGGGGATGGGATGAAAACCTCTCATCCAATCAATTTTAGATAGGTTTAGGTCACCATATTAACCTTATCTTTTAGATTTAACTCTTAGTTAAATAGTTTGACATTTACCATGTCTCTTTGTATTTTTATATTATATAGTTAATAAACTTACTATAACAAACCAAGATAACCCCAAGTGGTTAATTATTAATATAAATTAACTTATCTATTTCTTTTTTCCAAACTTTATATTTTTAGGAATTTTATATCAATTAATAATATAGTACTTGTTTTAAAAACTCATTTATGTCAATTTCGACACTATTTAGTATTTGATTTTTTGAAAGACATTAATACTTTATCACTTAGAATAAAATTTATTAATCCAACCCTAACATGTCACATTAACTGATAAAATTAGTTTAATTCACCAAAAACCTCGATTTACATTTATTTAGATATTTATAATATCAATTATTTTAATATTTCATTAATATGGTAATTACTACATCATCATTGTGTCATTAATAAATTAAATTATTTAATGTTTAAAAATTATAAATAAAATAACATTATGTAGGAAATATTTTTAGATTTTTAATAAATATTTATAGTTGAATTTATATTTTGTGTAACCCTGTATTAAATATTGTTTAGTTATTAAACTTTGAATTTAACTCTTTTAACTCTTCTTTAAATAAAATAATAATAAATGTTCTAATCTAATCCAAGTGGACCAAAGGGGATAATATTTTATTCCTAAGGTTTTATTTGGTATAATTATACTTATCCAATAGAATTATGACACGTGTTAGGGTAATTATAATATCATTATTATCCTCAATTACCCTATTTACTTTTAACCATGGTAATAAAAGTCAAAAGTTACTATTCACCAAAAATTATTTTCATCATATTGGACCACACTTTACTTAGTGATATTAAATGTGTTTCTTGTATTTTTTGAAATTCAACTCACGGGAGTGGTAAAATTAAGTTTTATGCAAATTTGCAAATGCTCATAGGAGGTGGGTAAATATGGTAAAAAGTTCAATAAACTTTTATATATCTAAACTTATTATAAAATGAATCCAATGAATTAAATTGAAATTATATAGATATTATGTATCTTATTTGACCTAAATTAAATTTAAATAAAATAAATAATTATTTAAATAAAAAGTTGGTTTTAATCAATAACTCAGTGTTTTTCACTATTTATAAAAAATTCAATGCTTTTATAAAAGTACCAAAAAATCACCCTAAGATAATTTCGATATTCCTAATCCAAAAATGAAGTATATTTTGAAAATAAAATTTATAAAATTTCAAAAAGTGGGTATTACTATTCATAACAGATAGTTCTATTGGTTGCGGTGTCTTAGAATCTTGAAGTTGCGTATAACACAAGCTATTTAATTATTCAAAGGGAAACATACCGTGGAATCTTGGGGTGTTACATTGGTCATATTAATTGGGTCCCTAATTAATAAAAAAAATTCTAAGCTCAGAGACATTCTAGTTTATTCTAAAGGAGGTAGGATTAAGTGAGTATCCCATGAAGAACCCAAGCTGACATGGGTATTACTTATTTCGTTTAATGATTTAATTATCACTATACATTCAAATTGTTTCATTTCCTATTTATAGATTGGATTATATTAGGCACCATTGGTGGTGTCCTACTCAGTTTTACTCACAACCACTTTGAGTCACTGATTGGTACTCGAGAAACCTTATTAGCTTTAGGTAGGGATAAGGGTAAATGTCTAGATATAGATACATCTGGTTATAGGATAAAGTACAGGATAAAAGAACCAACCTAGTTTTATAGATTCCCATGAAGATAGCTTTTGGTCTTTTTTTACCTTTTGTTATAGCATGTATGGTGTTGTATGATTTCTACCATGTTTTCCAATTTCATTTTTATATAGACATGGCATAATTTTCATATAACACTCCTTATGGATTTCTACTATTTATTATTATATTTAAATTCATTTATATATTCATATTTAATTCTATTATGGAATTATGTGGTTTCCACTTTTTTATTTATTTTAACCACTACTGCGCCCCACTCTGATAAAGACGAGACATCAAAAAGTGGTATAAGTGCTTTATTTTCATTGTTTTACAATTTTGGGATGGTATAAAAGAGAGTATGAAGTATTGGGACTTGGTAATATTCCATTCATTGGAGTAGTTAACCCATGTTTGGAGAAAACACATGTTTTCATGGTTGGGACTTGTTGTTCTATATTTCACCTACTACAGTTGTATTACTTTAACCATTGGGTGAAACACATGATTATGTCATTTTCTATGTTTATTTATTTTCTTTTTTCCCTTGGGTAGAAATGGAATAAGAGTATTTATCAATCATCATAATATACATGTTAGGATTTATATTCCATCCATATTTAATTAATTTATTTTTTGTTTCTTATTACATTTAATTATTTTTTATATTTTCAATTTTCCTAACCTTATTGTAGAAAAAAGCTGATTTTTTTTACTAAAGTGTCGGCATCAACCAAAATGGTGTTTCCCCATATAGATTTATGGTGTGAGCTTAAATAACCAATTATGACACCTGTTTGAGCAATGGAACCATAGTTAAATGTGATGAAATATTATTTGGTTTGATTAAATGGATGAAAATTTTAATTTATATGGTTTTTGACTCTATAAATTAGGAATACTAATCCATATTATCGAATCATTATTTACGATCTTGTTATATCCTGATATGAGATGTAAGGGTTAGGTTTAGTTACATGGAAAGCCAATTGTAACTTATAAATATTATGAATTTATACGTTTTCAATGGTAGAAAATATAATTGAACCATTATATAATTAAACTTACTTAAAATAGTATGTTTTAAAGGAAATTTTTGCTGTTAAATAGAGATTAAAATTACTACTTAAAGGGGTTTTCCCTCCATTACATGGAAATTTCACTCCATATAATATAAAACTTATAAATAAAATTGGAAATCTTATCTTTACCTAGAAATAGAAATGCATATTTAGTTAGTTATCTCTAGTATCCAGACCATGGGCCTATCACTGTTTTCTTACTAGTAATATTTTCTACCTTATATCTTATTTTCAAAAAATTTCTTGGGATTGTAGAGATATGCCTCTATAATGGCCTCTGTTTGAGAACCAAAAAGATGGAGAAAACCATAATTTTTATGTGGTGGAACCTAACCTAATAGTAGTGACACCTACAATACCTCTAGTAGTACCAACTATCATTCATATTTTGGGAATCTATGATCAACTCAGAGAGGGTTTCCTATGAATAGTGCATTCCATCCAGGGAGCTGCATGACCAACACCGATTATGTTAGAGTTGAATAGGGAGTTCCAATAGAAAAACCCTCATACATTCTTAGGAGAAGATGGTCCCCAAGATGATGAGTCTTGTCTGCAGGCTATGTTATCAATCTTTGTGCCTTTAGTGACACCTTCAAAATGAGGTTGACGTTCATAACATACCTGGTTTATGGATCTACTAAGTTATGGTGGGTTGTTATCATGCAGAAAGATCAACACTAAGTTATTTTCTAGATCTACTTCAGTACTAGTTTCTACGATTAATTTTTCTTTTAGATGTTAAGAGATGAACAAGGTTGATAATTTATGTGTTTGGAGTAAGGTACCATATTTTTTATAGACTAATCAACTTGTTTCATGGAACTGCAATGTTTTTTTCTTAATCTTATAGGTGATGATTTATCCAAAGATAGGATTTCTGAGGATTATCCTAGGTATTCTATATAACGACCCATAATTTACATACATTGTTATTGCTACTTATTAAAACATATAACAAAACCATTAAAGGACCGTATAGGTATAATGTCTTTAGAAACTGTGAAACACAAACAACTGGTTCATAAATCATCTACACTGTCTCCATTTTATTTTATCATATCTAGATTCCCTTTTGGCATATCTTAATTAATAACCTTATTCCTAACCTGAAAAAAAAACATACAAAAGGGTGAGCTCAAATGCTCAGTAAGGGTAAACAAAATAAATATCAATCACATCATATTCATAAGAACATATCATTTTGGAAATCTTAACCTGCAAAAGAGATAATAATTTCATAACCTGGGATAAATCATAGTAGTGAAATGTAATCCCAATAATAAAAAAATAAAACATGAAACTTTGTGGCATACATACATAATCATAGAGAATCATTTCTTAGTAGTCAAGACTCATTTCCAAGACTATCTTAGCAGACAAAGTTGATTTCTGAACCGAGTTCACTCCTCATTTCAGTCCTGTATCACTAAAACATATTAACCTGTTGTTCCAGACATGTATATCTCATGAGATATAAATATTTACCCAATGCATTGGAGGGAGATATAGGTCCCACCCATCTCATAATGAAACCATTCTTATGTGTGCTACAAAATCATAAATCATAGCATAACCCATGTAATAAAAATGGGATTCTTAAACATCATACCATCATAACATAATCCATATAAGATAAAAGGACATCATAAAATTAATTCCATCATAACATAATCAAATCAATTTAAAAATAGGGATATAAATAGAACCATATATTATCTTATATGGAAAATAATTTTGATAAAACACTTGAACTACATTCTTGAGGAAAATATCCTTTATACTTCAAAAAAACATTTTACTTTATTAATTTATAATACAATTTTAAACTAAAATAAGTTGATTAAAAATAAACTTGAAAACCTATAAATTAATATTCATGGAAATAATGTTCTATGAAATCATAAAAATACATTCATGCTGTATAAGTTAAAAAACATTCTTCTCATACTTTGGCCAGAAAAGTCAAAAAGTACCTCGTTCTAAAAATGACAAAAGATTCCTTTAATATATTTTACTAAAAACTCACCAATGGGTAAAATTTGATTTAATAAATTGTAGGAGTATATAAATAATATTAAATATTGATGAAACATGGATGTGGATGATAAATATTCCCAAGTAATTAACGAAGTATAAACAATCTCAGATAAAAATGAGATTTCGAGATTTTCCATTACCTTAGGTCTAATTTGCTTTGTATGTGTAATAATATCCTGTATAATGATTTAAATAATCTTATTGACTTATTACAGAATCATAATCATTGTTATGATGTCATATATGGTCATATTCTTAGCTTCTTATTAGTAATATTTCATTGCTACTTGTTATTCGGGTGTTTATTGCTTTTTGTTCTTATGCGTGTTTTGTCGAATAAATTCTTATTCTTGTTTTTAGGTTATAGATACCTCATTTATAAAATTATATTAGTGTAATATATATCATATTTATTCATTCAATTCATTTACATAATCATTATGCATTGATGATCATGTAGAACAAGTCGCATCACATCGTGGAGATGGTAGGCCGTACGTACGCACGAGCGATGATATCGTTCTCATGATTGTAGGATTGTATTGAAGTGTATGTATACTATTTCAGAATCAATATCAATTTAAAATAATTATATATAATTATTCTTTACACCATCATACCCATCCAAGTAAGGTGGTGGTGGAAAACAGATTACACCACGGCGTGGGGATAGTATTCCGTACGTACACATGCGCGGTGATTTCGTTTTCCGTAGGATGGATAGAAGGTGAAATAGGGTTGTTTCATATCTATAATAACATATCAGTATATGAGTGATACTGATGTTATTACATCATAATGAATCAACTAAATAAGAGGAAGTAGAAGAAGAAATAAAGTTGAAAGAATCGGTAACAGACATTACCTCTTCTTTGAAGCACCTCTTCTTAACCTCTTCTTAGGGCACTAAAGATGGTCTTTGAAGAAGACCTGGACCTCTAGTATGTTTCTAGGGAAGTATAGAAGTAAAATTTTTAGGGTTTGGATGAGATTGAAGGCTCAAAGTGGTGTGAGGAGGAGAAGGAAGAGGTTCCCTTTTATAAGGGAGGAGAGGGGCACTTTAAGGAAAACTTAAAATATTATTTTATAATAAAGTCATATTGGGTTTTTAATAGCTCAAAATTGATTTATTTATAAGCTAAGGTGGGGATGGGTCTAAATACTCTCAAAGAATATATTTTTAGACAATTTTAGGTTACTATTTTAACCTTATCATTAAATTTAACTCTAAGTTAAATAATTTAACTTTTACCGTGTCTTCTTGTTTTCTTACACTATATGGTTAATAAACATACTATAACAAGCCAAAAGAACCCCAAGTGGTTCATTATTAATAAATATAACCTTATATAAGTCATTTGGACGAACCTTAGATTTTTAATAATAAAATAACAATTAAAAATATAATATTTGTTTTAAAAACTATTTTATGTCAATTTTGACACTATTTGGTAATTGATTTTTTTTGAAAATTATAACAGCATGATTAGTTAAAAAATAGTTAATTAAATCAATACTAGTATTTCATATTAACCTATAAAATTATTTTAATTCATGAAAAGTCTAAAATTACATTTATTTTTGTATTTATAATATCAATTATGTTAATATTTCCTTAATAAGGTAATTACTACACCATCATTGTGTCATAAATAAATTAAATTATTTAAAGTCTAAAAATTATAAATAAAATACCATTATTTAGGAAATTTTTTTATATTTATAATTAATATTATATTCTAATTTATCTTAATTATAACCCTGTATAAAAATTGTTTTAATTATTAAACTTTGATTTTAACTATTTTAACTATTCTTTAAATAAAATAATAATAAGTGTCCTAATCTAATCCAAGTGGACCTAAAGGATAATATATTATCCCTAAGGTTGTTTTTTGTCGAATTACACTTATCTAATAGAATTAGTACATGTGTTAGGGTAATAATAATTTCATTTTTACCCTTAATTACCCTATTTACTTTTAATAATGGTAAATAAAAGTAAAAAGTTACTATTCACCAAAAATTATTTTTATCTTATTGAACCAAATTTTACTCCTTGATATTAATCACTTCTCTCATATTTTTGAAATTCCACTCACAGAATTGGTAAAATTTAGTTTTATGTAAATTTTCAAACTCTCCTAGGAGGTGGGTAAAAGACGGTGAAAAGTTCAATAAAATTTTTATATATTTAAAATTAATATAAAATGACTCCCATGATTTAATTTGAACTTATATAGGTATTATTTATCAATTTTAAATAAAATAAATGATTATTTAAATAAAAAGTGGTTTTTAAATAGTAACCCAGTGTTTTCACTATTCATCAAAAATTGAAAGTTTTCAGAAAAATACCAAAAATTCACCCTAGGATAATTTCAATATTCCAAATCTAAAAATGAAGTCCATTTTGAAAGATAAAATTTATAAAATTTCAAAAATTGGGTATTACTATTCATAACGGTTAGTTTTAATAATATTTTAATAGCATATCATTGTTTAGTGAAACTCGGTATTGATTACAACACAAGCTATCGAGGAAGGTCGCGATTGCATGTAAAGTAAGCCAAGCTAGTGTTGTGTGTAGTGAAAGATTCATTTTATGATGTATATAACATAAAAACAAAATATTTCTCATAAAAAGCTTGGGTGTTACATTCCATCCGATATCATGTGAACATTTTCCTCTTGGACACTATTTATGAGTTAGTGAACCAGTACCACATCTTTGAGAAAAATATGAGGGAAGATTATGGTACATGGATTCATAGTACATATTCTAGGCTAGGATATTTTTGATAAACATTAGCATAGAGGATCTTGCATTAATAAAGAAATAAATTACCCAATCCTAAAAGTAGGCATTAAACATTTGTATCTATGAAAGATTGATAATAAGTCATTATGGAGAATGCTGGAAGAAATAGAAGCCTCTTCATTCATACCCTTATTGGAAAGAGCATATGCAAGAGTATTGGATTTGCGAAAATCCTGCATGATAAAATGATTCATTGATGCAAGTTGATTAAGCAAACAGATCCATTTTGCAGTTATTTTCCAAGAAAGGTGAATATTCCCTATTCTAATAGCTTGAACAATCTTTTTGGATTTAGATTAAAACCAGATGTTGTTCCATTCTCTCTTCCTTGCATGGTTCACTGCATTAATTAACCCATTCATTTTAGCTTCCAAAGTGATAGAAGTTCCATAAGGAGTGAATTGATGGCCAATATGATCACAGGCATAGTCCCTTAAAAAAACCACACCCAACTGGTCCATGATTTCCTTTAAAGGCCCCATAAGAATTACATTTCATCCATCCCAAAAGAGGAGGATACCCAAAGACATCAATAGTTTGATTTGGTAGAGGATAATTACCATAGATTTGCAAAAATATTATAACAGTAAGGTCTTTCACCAAATTGTTATAATGATACCTATGCAACACATTTTCATGTTGTATTGCCCAGATGATTTCCCCCAGTGCTTATTTGATGCTAAGTCTGGTATTCTAGTGGATGCATTTATTAAGGACTCTCCAAATTACATGGACCAATTTAGCGCAAATCACCATGATGAAGTTTTAATCTACTTGGATAGTGAGATGTCAAGAAGTTTTAGGAGGAATTATTCTATAGAGTTAGATTCAATTAGAGAGACATCAAAGAAAGTAAACACAACTTTCTAGAGTGGAGAGGCCATTTGAAAGAAAAAAAAGATTATCCACATCTTCACGGTGTTGTATACAAATAGCACATCTTGAGAAGAGGAAAACACTAACTTGTTTTAGATTAGAGTCCACCAGAATTTTGTTATGTGACAGTCACCAGAACAGGTTGAATCTGGATGGGGATAGCTAGCACTAATTAAGGTTAACAATCAATTTATGAGATCCTTGAGTCAAATTATTATAAAAAGCCTTATAATAGAGTTACACAAAAGGGTCTGGTTCACAAATCATCATATATAATTGATAGGAAAAAATTTTATCTAGAAACCGTGGGTTGAATATCCTAAAGAAGATCAGACATACTATACATTTGATTCATGATATAGATTCCAAAATCAAATCATTGATCCATCAAGTCAGTGCTATCTAAAATAGGTCTTCTATCCTTTTTATCCATCTATAATTTGAGTGTTTAATTGGAATTAACTAAACAGTGGAAACTTCTGAGAATATTCTAAAAAGAGTTCCTAAGTCCAGGACAAACTGAGGATTCCAAATTGCATTGATATCCTACCTTCAATCTGTCTATGAACCTGGCATGAAGAAATTATGAAGCATCTGAATTTTTGTTGAAATGTTTCCAAATGAATTTTTCTTGGAGGGATTGATTGAACAGGGATAGGTTTTAATTTCTAGGCCTCCATGAGCACATTTCATGTATAATTTTTTCCAAGATACTATCAAGATATTTCTTTCCAAAATACTTCCACTCCAATTTTTTTTCTCATTTGGGTGTTGATGGACTTAATAACCAAGAATTTCCATGAGTACACCATGAATCAATAGACCAGTATTGAGACAATCACATGATTTACTAGAAAAAACCTCCTATACATTGAGAGTGATTTTCCTTTCCTAGAGGCTAAGTATATTTGAATTTGACTAAGAATATTGATAAAGAAAGGAGCAAAGGCCGTCCCCAAAACATGGGTACACCCAGGTATGTGAAGGGGAATGATCCCTCTTTAATTCTGAATTCGTTTATCATATATTTTTTTGGGATCTTGATATCTTTTTACCAAAGTAAATGAAATATTTTTTCTAGCTAACTTTATATCCTAAAATCCCTTCATAATAAAGGAGAGAGTTATTTATATTATTTATGTTCCTCCTACTACCCTGAGTAAAAATGATGATGTTATTGACAACAAAGAGGTGAGAAGGGGATGAAATAACTTGTTCCTCCCTGATGGTTTTCAAGTCACAATAATCCACCATATTGAGAATAATTCATATGATACAGTCTTCTACAATTGTAAAGATAATGGAAGAGAGGGGGTCTCCTTGTCTCCCCCTCGTGATCACCTGAAGTATCTCTCATGGGATCCATTTATTAAGATAGAGATTCGAGTAGAGACAGTACTGTGAATTTGGGTTTTCCCAATGATTTTATACCAACGATTCAACAGAACCGTTGGTATAGGGGTCCTTTACCAACTGTTTAAATAAACCGTTGGTAAAGGTTGAGTTAGTTAAAGATTTCCCAACGGGCTCTTCAAACTATTGGGAAGTCCACAAAATTTTCTCCCTTTACCAACTGTTCGTACAAACCCTTGGTAAATCCCATGGTTTTCCCAATTTTTTTTAAAAACCATTGGGAAAGTACCCCCCCCCAAATGCATCAAAACCATCCTCGATCACAGAAGAAAATAACTATGCATTTTCCCCGATTTCCAGAAGCCCCCGCGCAGGTGAACCCTAAACCGAGGGCTTCCATCTGATCAGCTGAAACTCCCACATCCATGCTAGACTCCTTCATCCTCTTCCCAAATATATACATAGAAGCCCTCATTGAGGTAATTTACATGGTTGGTGTGTGGTCTACCAAACTCTGTGAGCTAACATGGTGAGTTGAGGTGTCTTATCCACTTCTAGTGTTGTTCATCCCAACTATGAGCTAGTTATAAGTATATCCTTCTATTCTCAACCTTTATCCATTTATTTTACTATCTAGAAAGATCATGTCATTATTTCCTTTTTATAGAGATTTTGGAAAATTTTATGATTCACACTATTTGATGTTGAATCAATGACTAATACTTGATTGGTAGATGTCTGTGAGTATATAGAAGATGGTTTATAAACTATCCCTTAAAAGTATCACTGTTTTGTGTTATTTATGATGTGTAGTATCATTCACATACTTTATTATTAATCTTAAATTTAAAAATAAATGTTTTTGTCTATAATTTATGAAATTAGACCACTTTACGATCCATGAACAACCTATTAGTGTAGAAGCCTAAAAATTATCCACCCATGGGGTGTGCTTGACTTGGAGAACTAATTGGGAAATGAAAGGTATGATCATAGGGGTGCCAAGAATGAGTTATTGAACATGAGTGAATGATTTGGGATGCATATAACACCTAATGGGACCTGAGGCATGTGCCTCTTATATGATACCTATAGAAAATGAATATAAATAAATTTCAATTTAATTTTTGAGGACTTGTTCTTTGATTAATGTTTAAAAATTCCTTGAAGAAACCAACCAAGGATTCATGTTAAAAACATAGCTTTTAATTCCATTTGGAAACCCCCTTGTATTCATGATGATTTGGTTTAGAATACCTTGGGAAAATATACCTTGGATTCATAGTGATTATGATTTAGGAAGCCTTGGGGAAGTCCCCCTTGGATTCTAAACTAGTGTCCTCTCTCTTTACATAGGTTAGGAACTCCTTCCTCCATATAAATCCAACAGAAGTCAATCAATTTTTTAGTTCTACACTCCAAATATAAAAGGCTTAACTTAGTTTTAATGTTTTTCATCTATTATTCTTTGTTTCTATTTTGACTTGACCTAAACCAGGTGGTGACGTGTGTGGCATGAAATATCCAATAAGTGTAGTTTTATTTGTTTTCTATTTTTGTTTTACAATTCAAGTGTCATTTTTATATTAATCAACTTGATTTTAAGTCTTCATAGCCACTCCTTTTAGGTATTTAGTGAATTGTATCGACTAATGGAGGTGCTGGTGAGATGTATCCCCAGTCAAATATGGTAAATTGTTTGTTTAGTCTTATTTTCTCGAGGTGGGTAATGGATATAAAGATGTTCCATGTGAAAGGATTGGTGATAGTTGGGGTAGTTGGGTATGTGGCTTTCCTTTTTTTAGTGGGGTGATATGGTACTTTCTTTGGACTTTAGATTGGGTGTTATAAAATGTACCAACATTTCACAATATTTCCATTTTTTAGCATCAATAACTTATTTAAAAAAATCTCTTTACACATTCTGCATCTTTCATGAAAAGACATCACTTTGTAATATCTTGAACAATGTTCTATCAAGTATATGGTGTCTTCTTGTATGTGATAAATGAAAAAATTACAAAACACATATCACCTCAAATTTAGTCACACATAACTGAATTATTATATCTTTACATTGTTTTAATAGTTCACTACATCAACTAAAAACACCTTCCTTTATCATTTACTTAAAAATATATTCTATTAAACTTCAATCTTATTGAATTTATTATGACAAAATGACTTATAAAAATTCTTTTTACTGAATGGATAGAAGTTGGATGTATGAAACTGATCGGATCTCAATCGATTTTCAAAAAAATTTG
This sequence comes from Viscum album, assembly GCA_963277665.1. NCBI lineage: Eukaryota > Viridiplantae > Streptophyta > Magnoliopsida > Santalales > Viscaceae > Viscum > Viscum album. Next base: position 1,601,471,026 of record OY728141.1, read on the forward strand.
GAGAGATTTTTAGATTTTTCATTTTACAATGATTTAGACAGTGGCCACATACACTTACCATGTTCCAATTGTGTTGGTAGACCTTGGTTGAGCCGTGAAGAAGTCATCTACCACATAAAAAAATATGATTTTCAAGCAAACTACTATGTGTTGTATCACAATGGGGAGAAAATGAAATCTCAAATTGCTGATGATCGAAATGAAAGGAATGGACTGGAGAATTTGTTAGATGACCAGTTTCGATTTATTAGTCATCATGAAAAAGAAAGGATTTCGACTTAAGAAGGCTTTGATATGAGGAAAGATAATGAATATAATGAAAATGATGATATTTTCTGGGTGAAAAAAACTGAATGATGCTGCTACAACTCTAGTATATCGACAATGAGATAAAATAAAAAATATAGAATTTTTAATCTAATTGTTTCATGGGAAAACTATGTATGTGAATTCTAATAAAGCAATCAATCAAATTCTTACCTTATTGAAGGATTTAATTATATATGATGTATATATTCCGTCAAAACACTATATGGTAATGAAGTTAGTTGAGGAACTTGGATTTTCAAGAAACAAAATTCATGCTTGATTGAAAGATTTCAGTTTATTCTAGGAGGAAACTTCTGAAAAAAATGATTGTATAAAATGTGTCACATCCCACTGGAGTCAAAATTTGATGGAACACCATCCCGCTTGCCACAGAAAGTAATATGTCACTTTCCATTGATCCCCAGACTCCAGAATCTTTTTATGTCTGATAAAATATCAATAAAAATGAGATGGAATGATACTGAGAGAAATAAGACTAATGATGAGTTGGTTCACCTAGAAGATATATTTTCATGGCAGATATTTGATGCTCAATATCCTTATTTTGCAGCTGACATGCATAATGTGAGGCTGGGTCTTTCATGCGATAGTTTTAATCCATCTGGGAAGATGCTTATTTTGCACAACACATGGCTAGTTTTTATACACATTTAAAATCTTGCCCCATGGTGGTGTATGAAAAAAACGTTCACTTTCATGAGTATACTCATATCTGGCCCTTCTAATCCTGAAATTTATATTGACTTATACATTCAAACATTAATAAAAGAGTTGAAACTTTTTTGGGATTTGGGTGTACGCACATATGATTCATATTCGAAAGACATATTTCAGAAGCGTGATGCACTTATATGAACGTTCAATGATTTTATGGCTTATGAAATGATGTCTAGATGGAGCACAAAGGGAAATCTGTCATGTCCTGTTTGTATGAAGAATACATGATCCATAAGACTGAAACATCAATGTGGTTTCAGTTTTATGTACATCGAATATTCTTGCCAATGGACCATCCATATAGAAATAATTGTCAAAGATTTGATAATACCACAGATACTGATGATCCACCTTAGTTTATGTCTGGAACTAATGTGCTTAATGAATTGAAATATTTCAGTTTTTCATTCGGGAAGGGTCAAATGAAATCTAGAAAGTGAAAGAATGTTTCCACTAAAACCTATTACAATTGGAGGAAGAGGAGTATCTTTTTTGTTTTTCCATATTGGTCAACCAATTTGTTACGTCATTGATTATAAGTAATTCACATTGAAAATAATATATGTGATGTGTTTCTTTCGATAATTCTAAATGTTAAGGGAATGATAAAAGACTATTTATGGTCTCTGAGTGACTTGGTGGATTGGGTAATCAGACCAGAATTGCATCTTGCGTGTATATGTGAAAATAAATGGAAAGTTCCATGTTCTTCTTATGTGATGACACCTACGAAAAAAAAACAATTTCTGGAAGTATTAGAGACTATTATAGTTTCTGATGGATATTAAATAAACATATCTAAATGGGTCAATAGAAGAGAGTTGAAGCTAAAATCTTTGAAGACTCATGATTATCACGTTCTTCTGCATGAGTTGATTCCAATAGCAATCTGTCATCTTTTGTCCAATAATGTAAGGGTTACTATTATATTGTTGTTCCATTTGTTTAGAGATCTTTGTTCTAAGATGTTGTCCAAGTCTTTCTTGCAAAAAATGTTTACAGATGCCCCATTAATTTTGTGTGAGAGGGAGAAAACATTTCCTCCATAATCTTTCACATGCATGATGCATCTGGCTATCCATATTCCCACTGAAATACTTCTCAAAGGACGTATTTCTTTTTGTTGGATATATCCTAATGAAAGAAATATGTACACATTAAAGTCTTATGTCCGAAACAAGAATCATCTCGAAGGTTCTATCGTGAATGGTTACTTGTCTCAAGATTGTATGGATTTCTTCTCAGTGTATTTGTCTAATATTACTATAAGAATGAACAGACCAATGAAAAATGAAAAATAGTATGAGAAAATTGAACCCAGTTTTCCATCACTTCCTCAAACAAGAGGAATTCATGGATCATATACATTGAAGACATTAATCCATGAAGAGCGGTAGATGGCACATCACACCGTTTTGTTCAACTGTGATTTGTTCGATGAATACAATAGGAAACTAAATTGAATATGTATATCTTACATATGTATCTATTAAACTATTAATGTTTTTTATCTACAGGGAACATAAAATAATGATAAATAGAAATAATTGTTCTTTATCTTTAAAAAGGAGGGAGACATTTCATAGCAAAGTGTTTTATTCTTGGTTAAAATTTAAGGTAAAAATATTACTGTTTTAAAAAATTATTTCAATATTTAATTAAGTTTAATATTCATTTATATTGTAGGTATTGAGTTTCCCTACTGAATCTGTCTCTGAGGAAATAAGAGCTTTGGATTTTGGTCTTAATACCATTGTTCGTGACTGTAAATCAATTGTTATCAATGGGTACAAATTTATTGTCACTAAATGAGAAAAGAACACGAGAACACAACATGATGGTGTTATGGTTACTTCCATAACAGGTTGTTATGATAGTGCATCAGACAGTAGATCATGATTTGAAAATGTGGGTTATTATGGAGTTATTGAAATAATAATAATATTGGATTATTACTCTCATGGACGAGTCACAATGATGAAATGCCATTGGTTTGATTCATTGACAAGAAAGGGCAAATTTATTGATGATTGTGGATCTTGGGTAATTAATTTGAATCACACTCTTGCTACTGAAGAACCATATGTATTGGCATCAATGGCTAAACAAGTTTTTTTATGTCAAAGAACTACTTCGACCTGAATTTTATGTCATAGTTGAAGTAATTCCAAGACTTATTTTTGATGATGGTGATGATGGAATTGACACTTTTTCTAATGCCGTTGGAACCAATCTATTTATTTCTTTTGATGAATATAATATCTCAATTGTCAGAGTTTATTATGAACCTGAAGTTGTGGTGGAAAATATATAGAATCATACATCCATGTTCTCAATTCTTTTGGTTTACCTCGAGTTGGGTTTTTGAGGTTGGTACTATTCAAATTGATTTAATATTGATTACAAATATGTTTTATCTGACTTGACTGTTATGTGAATTTTTAATGTTTATTGGTTGGAATATTTATTTGGATTGCATTTTCTAATTTGGAATTGAACTGTATTTAAACCTATGAAACAAAAATTTCTAACTTGGTGAACATTTCAATGCTTCAAATGTGATTTTTATAAAATTTTTATGACTCTAATGCCTCTCTTTAACATTTTACCATGTAACGAACATGATGTTTTGTACTCTTCTACAAAAAATGTATTGAAACTTGCATCATCTACCCGAGCTAAAGAAATTAAAAGTTTCCTTAATTTTGACAACTACTTTATCACTTATGAATCTGGTAGAATCAATGTTCAAGTATTTTAATAGACTGATGATACTTAGTAAATAATCATCCTACTAAAAATTAAATTTCTTCATTACATCTTGTATGATTTATTGACTTCATTATACATTTGTTCAATCTCACCTAAAACAACGGGTAATTAAATTATCCATGAATCCCCCTATTCCCTCTCATTTATTTTGTTTTTTGGTTTAAACATTAGTTATTATTTTCTATTGACTTTCATATTTGTTTTCAAATGAAAGAAATGAAACCAATTGAAGAGAGGCGACGAAAACAGATTATGGACAATAATCATCGCATGGTTGAGCTGGGCATTCCACCACTAGTGCCTGCAATGAGTATTTTATTTTAAATATATTTATTTAAATAATATATAATGTCATGTGATTATGTTTTTTTAAACATTTTTTAGAATCCATCTATTAGGTGACTGTTATTTGATGAGCAACCTAATAGTGGTCCCAGTACTCGGGGTGTTCATATTGGGGGGGGGTATGAGAGCTAGACAATCTGGTCAGCGTACCCGATTAGACCCTTCCCCTTCCACTGACATACCATCCATCCCACATTATGATCCAGATGTGCCGTTAGGGACACCCTGGATATTTAGGCCTCCCATGTTTTCACCACCCTTTACATTTGAGCCTCCTCACCCATTTGTACCATATCCGATGATGATTCACACTCCCCATACAGTATTTGGCCAGCTAGCCCTGTCATCATCTTTTAATTCTGCTTCATTCTATCCAGGATTTTATATTCATTCTTCTTCAACTGCTGCTCCACCAAATTCTGTCCCTGTGGAGCATACATTGGGACCTACTCCATTTGTATAGGGTGTTACTTCAGTTCTTGTGGATCCAACGGTGCCCATTGATCAGACTACCGTAGATATACTTAAACAACCCTAAAAAATTATTACACCATTATTTATTTTCATTATAACATGTTTCAATAAAATATTTGTTTTTATTTCATAATAGATATATCTACTGATAGGAGGCGGGGGCGGGGGCGTACACACATGCGTGTGGTGTGGAACTGCCACACGTAGTCGATGGTGGAATACAATGAAGATAGTCAGATGATTGAAAAATCAGGGCAACAATGTCAGAGTTTTTTTAGAGACACTTTCCAAATACTCTGAAATCATTCCTGTCAGCCCGCTCTCATGGTGACAGCTGCCAAATGAAGTCAAGGATAAAGCATGGGCAGAGATATGGGTAAAAAATATGTTGTATTTAATGCAATATTTTTTTTTTATTTATATGAATTAATATTTTGGTGTTAGTTGCAGTTTAATTTCCCCGATGGTGGGGGTGCACGGCCAGCACATCTAAAGGATTTAGGTGAACTTTGGAGAGCTTATAAGCATGAGTTTTACATTGGATGGCATGCTAGAGTGGGCACAGAGTTAGATACTGTCCCAGTCATGGATTATTGTCCATTAGAACAATACCGATAGATGATTACTCATTGGAGGAATGTCCAATTTACAGTATTAATCAAATTAGAGGCATTTAAATGAAAATTTTCATGTTTTTCATTAATACTAATTATTGAATTTTATTTAAGATGCATCTGGAAGAAATAAAAAAACATTGATGCTAAGAAATACGTCTATACATTGGGTTGTACTATGATTCCAGGTCATGAGAGACAATAGGTATGACATTTTATAATCATTCTTTATGACTTGCACTTTCTATTACTTCCTCCATAATTTATTTGATTGCTAAAGTTATATAATTTTAGTTATGAAATTATTGATTTTTTGGTATCCTATTTTTAATTATGGTTTCCTAAATTCAATTTCATTGTAGAGGCATAAATTTAATATAGAAGGATGTGTTCCTCAAGAAAAACAGTTTTGCTCAAGTAGAAAGAAGAAAGATGGAAGTACGGTTAATGAACCGACTCAGCAGTAGATTATAAGTTTTACTTTGTAGATTTAAAATTTTAATCTCTATTTTGTAACTTAATAATCTATTTATATTTGTAACAGGCTGTTTTAGAGGCCCTTGATTCCCAGGAAACTGATAATTTTGGTCAAAACTATCACTTACATCAGGTGTTGGGAGATGAGAACCCTGGTACAGTACGCTGCCAACCTGGGAAGAGTATAGTTCCGACAAGGTATTGGACCTCATAAGGTATGAGTTTTAGTGCCACTAAGTTGTAGTAGGTTAATGCACTTACAGAACAGACTGAGAAAAGGGCCACAGAGATGGAAGAATAGTCTGCTAGGGAAAACACTACATTTATGAAACTGATGGAAGTATTACGTCCAACACATCCACCAAAGGTCATCACTGTTTGTGATGAATATATTTCATTGATGCATTCTATATATGGTGCACCGGGTGACAGTTCTAGTGGTGGTCAAGACGATGGAAAGGAGGAGGCCGAGGTGGAGGAGGAGGAGGGCAAGGAGGAGGTCGAGGCGGAGGAGGGTGAGGAGAAGGTCGAGGCAGAGGAGAAGGGTGATGAGGAGGATGAGGCTAAGTATGAGGGTGAGGAGGAGGGTGATGAAAATGATGGGGATGATGATGATGATGAGGGTAAGGGTGATGATAATGGTTATGATAGTGATGGTTATGAGGGACAGATTGATCCATTACATTTTTGACTAATATTATGGACCTTTGATGTTTATTGATTGGTTGTTCCTGAATATATGTGTGATTAGGTAGGTCACATTATGTTTATTTTTTATCTATAAATAATAAAACTTGACTTGATGATTTTTTTGTGACTGATTCACCCTTCTTCTAGACAACCCCCACCCCCTGGACACCCCCACCCCTAGATAGCCCATAACCCTGGACAGCCTCGACACCCCCGTGGACAGCCCTCCCACCCCCTGGACAACCCCCACCCTCTGTTCATGGGTTGTCCATTTGTGGGTATTGATTTGAACATTGATAAAACATCGGTGGTTCCATAATGTTTTTCTCCATAAATGAAAACATAAAATTAATGATTGATAGGAAATGAGATTAAAATTGATTTAAATGATTATTTATATATTAAAAATGTTTTATTTTTAAAAAACATGGATGTTGTGAAATCCCATATTTTAATGAAATTTTAATTTTTAGTGGAATTTATAAAATTGGTGGTCTGAATAGAAGTTGATAAAATGAAATTATTTTTTAACCTTAAAATAATTTTCTTATAAAATATGTAAATACCGTCCCATGAACCTGCCCCCCGGACAGCCACCCAAATAGCTCATGGACAGTCCCCCAGATAACCCTCCAGACAGCCCCCCCCCCACCATCCTCCCTCGACCCCTTGATAGCCCCCCCCGGACAGCCCCCCGGACAAACCCCCACCCTCCTCCCAGGACCCCAAATAGCCCCCAGACAGCCCCCCAAACACCCCCCGGACAGCTCCACACCCTCCTCCATGGACCCCAGAAAAACCCATGGACAACCCCCTAGATAAACCCCAGACATCCCCCCACCCTCCTCCCTAGAACCCAGACATCCCCCTACTTTTTGGACCCTGGACAGCCCTCCCACCCTCCTCCCTGGACCGCAAACAGCCCCTGGACAACCCCCCGGACAACCCCCCACCCTCCTCCTTGGACCCCGGACAACCCCCCTCCTTCCTGGACCCCAGACAACCCCCAACATCCTCTCTAGACCCCTAAAGCCCCCCACCATCCTCTCTAGACCCCGGATAGACCCTCTCCCTTCTCTCTGGACATATGTGTTTTTTTGTGTTATTGAAGGTGTTTTTTGTGGTGTTTGAAGTATTTTTTATATGTTTTTGTGCTATTTTTTGTGCTGGTGTATGCATTTAGGTTTATGTAGTGTATTATGCAATGTTTTATGCAGAGTTTTGTGTGTTTTGAACTACCTGGACATCCCCCCTCCTTCCTGGACCCTAGATAGCCCCCCTCCTCCTTGGACCCTGGACAACCCCCCCACCCTCCTCTCTGGACCCTGGACAGCCCCCCGGATATCCCCCCACCCTCCTCCCTGGACAACAAACATCCCCCTACCCAAAACCCCAAAATTGGGGGATCAGTGATTAAGAATATATATATCATCACAACAATTCAAGAAAGGCCAAGGACCACCTACCTTGATTCCGGAGACAATCACACTCTTAATTCGGCATCTCAGATCCCAATCTAATATCTCTTCAAGATTCACCCTAAATACTATTGGAAAAGAGGGTTTTAGATCTTCAGAAGAAGATGAGAGAAGAGTGAAAACCCTAATCGAAAAGAGGAAGCAAGGAGGGGATTAGACTCACCCAGATATTCAATCCACACTTGACGGCACTCAAAACTCTCAAGGATTGAAGGATATCTTTCCTTAAGAGCTCTTCAGATCTTTGGATTATGTCAATACTTTAGAAAAAGGATCCATGGGTCATTTTTGATGTGTACGAGTCAACCCCACCTAAATCCAAGGCACAGTGTGGCCAGTACCACTCAAAGTGTATCACTTTTATTTGTAATGGATAACATTTTAAGTGAAAACAACAATTGGGATACGAAAAACTGACCAAACAAATTCAGATTCTATTTATACTTTAGGAAAACAATCCATGGGTCATTTGTGATGTGTGTGAGTCAACTCCACCTCAATCTGAGGCATGGTGTGGCCGGTACCACTCAATCTGTCTCACTTTTATTTGAAATGGACATGATTTTAAGTGAAAACAACAACTTGAATATGGAAAACCGACCAAACTCTTTCGTATTGTTTTAATAATTCTAGAAAATGATACATGGGTCATTTTTGACATGTACGAGTAAACCCTGCCTCATTCCGACGTATGGTGTAGCTGGTATCACTCAAAGTGTATCTCTTTTGTTTAAAATGGACACTGTTTTATGTAAAAAACAGACATATGAAAAACCAACCAAATGTATTCTGATTGTGTTAATACTTTATCACAATGATCCACAAGTCATTTTTGACATGAATGAGTCAACCCCGCCTCAATCCGAAGCTTGGTGTGGCCAGTACCACTCAAAGTGTCTCACCTTTATTTAAAAAGACAACATTTTAAGTGAAAACAACAAATGGCATACAAAAAACTGAAGAAATGCATTCATATTGTGTTGATACTTTAGGAAAACGATCCACGGGTCATATGTGATGTGTAAGAGTCAACCCCATCTCAATATGAGGAATAGTGTTGCCGGTACCAATAAAAGTGTCTTTCTTTTATTTAAAATGGACACCCTTTTAAGTAAAAACAACTGGCATATAGAAAACCAACCAAACATATTTGGATTGTGTTGACACTTTAGAAAAAGGATTCATGGATCATTTTTGACGTGTATGAGTCAAACCATCTTCAATTTGAGGCATGGTGTGGCCGGTACCATTCAAAGTGTCTCACTTTTATTTGAAATGGACAACATTTTAAGTGAAAACAACAACTGTCATAAGGAAAACTAACCAAAAACATTCAGATTCTATTGATACATTATGAAAACTATCCAAATGTAATTTTTGATGTGTATGAGTCAACTCCGCCTTAATCTGAGGCACGGTGTGGCCGGCACCACTCAAACTGTCTCACTTTTATTTGAAATGGACATAATTTTAAGTGAAAACAACAACTTGTATACGGAAAACCAAAAAAATGCTTTATGAATGTATTTATACTTCAAGAAAATGATCCATATCTCATTTTTGACATGTACGAGTAACCTCTGCCTCAATCTGAGCCACGATGTGGCCATTATCACTTAATGTGTCTCTCTTTTGTTTAAAATGGACACTGTTTTAAGTAAAAACAACTGGAATACAGAAAACCAACCAAATGTATTATGACTGTGTTTATCATTTATCATAATGATCCATGGGTAATTTTTGATGTGTATGAGTTAACCCTACCTCAATCTGAAGCACGGTGTGGCTGGTACCACTCAAAGTGTCTCACCTTTATTTGAAATGGACAACATTTTAAGTGAAAATAACAACTGGGATACAGAAAACCAACCAAATGCGTTAGGATTGTGTTGATAATTTAGGAAAATGATCTATGGGTCATATGTGACATATACGAGTCAACCCCGCCTCAATCAGGGGCATGGTGTGGATGGTATCATTCAAAGTGTCTTTATTTTGTTTATAATGGACACCCTTTTAAGTGAAAACAACTGGCATACGGAAAACCAACAAAATTTATTCATATTGTGTTGATACTTTAGCACTAGTATCCATGGATAATTTTTGATGTGTATGAGTCAACCCTGCATCAATCTGAGGCATAGTGTGGCCGGTTCCACTCCAAGTGTCTCACTTTTATTTGAAATGGAAAACATTTTTAGTGAAAACAACAACTGGAATAAGAAAAACTGACTAAACGCATTAATATTATATTGATATTTTAGTAAAATTATCCATGGGTCATTTGTGATGTGTAAGAGTCAACTTTTCCTCAATCTGAGGCATGGTGTGGCAGGTAGCACTCAAACCATCTTACTTTTATTTGAAATGGACAGGATTTTAAGTGAAAACAACAACTTTCATTTGGAAAACCAACCAAACAATTTTTTATTATATTGATACTTTAGAAAAATGATCCATGGGTCATATGTTATGTGTACGAGTCAACCCCACCTCAATCTGAGGCATGGTGTGGCCGGTATAACTTGATGTCTCTTTATTTTGTTTAAAATGGACTCCCTTTTAAGTAAAAACAACTGGCATATGGAAAACTGAACAAACCTATTTATATTGTTTTGATACTTTAGCACAAGGATCCATGGTTCATTTTTGACATGTAAGATTAAACCCCACCTCAATCCGAGGCTTGGTGTGGCCAGTACCACTCAAAGTGTCTCACTTATATTTGAAATGGACAACATTTTAAGTGAAAACAACAACTGGCATATGGATAACCAGCCAAACACATTCGGATTCTATTGATACTTTAGGAAAATGATACATGGGTCATTTTTGACGTGTAAAAGTCAACCCTGACTCAATCTGTGGTACAGTGTGGCGGGTATCAGTCAAAGTGTATTTATTTTGTTTAAAATGGACACTCTTTTAAGTAAAAAAAATTGGCACACAGAAAACCGACCAAACATATTAAGATTGTGTTGATACTTTATCAAAAGGATACATGGGTCATTTTTGATGTGTACGAGTCTATCCCATCTCAATCCGAGGCATGGTGTGGCCGGTATCATTGGAAGTGTCTGTCTTTTGTTTAAAATGGATATCATTTTAAGTGAAAACAACTAGCATACAGAAAACTGACCAAACATATTCGGATTATGTTGATACTTTAGAACAAGGATCCATGGGTCATTTTTGATGTGTACGAGTCAACCCCGCCTCAATATGAGGCATGGTGTGTCTGGTACCACTCAAAGTGTCTCACTTTTATTTGAAATGGAAAATATTTTAAGTGAAAACAACAACTAGCATACGAAAAAATGACCAAATGCATTCATATTGTGTTGATACTTTCAGAAAATTATCCATGGGTCATATGTGACGTGTACGAGTCAACCCCACCTGGTGTGGCTGGTATCACTCGAAGTGTCTTTCTTTTGTTTAAAATGGACACCCTTTTAAGTAAAAAAACTGGCATACGGAAAAATTACCAAATCTATTCGGATTGTGTTGATACTTTAGCACAAGGATCCATGGGTCATTTTTGACTTTTATGAGTCAAACTAGCCTCAATACGAGGCACGGTGTGGCTGGTACCTTTCAAAGTGTCTCAATTTTATTTGAAATGGTCAACATTTTAAGTGAAAACAACAAATGGCAAACAGAAAATCGACCAAACGCATTCGGATTTTTTTGATACTTTAGGAAAATGTTCCATGGGTCATTTGTGATGTGTACGAGTAAACGTTTCCTCAATATGAGGCATGGTGTGTCCGGTACCACTCAAACTATCTCACTTTTAATTGAAATGGACATTATTTTAAGTGAAAACAAAAACTTACATACGGAAAACTGACCAAATGCTTTTATATTGTTTTGATACTTCAGGAAAACAATCCATGAGTCATTTTTTATGTGTAAAAGTCTAACCCGGATTAATCCGAGTCACGGTGTGGCCGTTATCACTCTATGTTTCTCTCTTTTGTTTAAAATGGATATCATTTTATCTAAAAACAACCGGCATATGGAAAACCGACCAAACTTATTCAGATTGTGTTGATACTTTAGAACAAGGATACATGGGTAATTTTTGACATGTATGAGTCAAACATTCCTTAATACAATGCACGGTGTAACCGTTGCCACTCAAAGTGTCTCAATTTTATTTGAAATGGAAAACATTTTAAGTGAAAACAACAACTGGCAGACATAAAAACCACTAAACGCATTCAGACTGTGTTGATACTTTAGGACAATGATCCATGGGTCATATGTGATGTGTACGAGTCAACCCCACCTCAATCCAAGGCACGGTGTGGCCAGTATCACTTGAAGTGTCTCTCATTTTTTTAAATGGACATCATTTTAATTAAAAACAACTTTCATATGGAAAACTGACCAAACATATTTGGATTGTGTTGATACTTTAACACAATAATCCTTGGTCCAGCCTCACACAATCCACTTATAATGTGGGGAACTCCTCTTCCTATTCTAAAACACATGACATTTAATACGAAAAGGACAACTACATTCCCTAAGTCACACAATCTCATTGATACACACCCATTATCATCATCATTAAGTTCAAAGACACCCACCCCAAACCATGGGACATTATATTTGTGTTTGGTTGAAGTCATTTTTCCATTTCCTTATTTTGGGCTTATTAGATTCTAATTTATGAATTCAATCGTGTATGTGTTATACAAAATGAAATTTTGTATGTATTCTTAATTCTGTATAACACATATAATTACGTATTCAGTTTTTATATATTGTATTCATAATTTATAATAAAATTATTTATGCATTAAATTCAGTATTCAATTATGAATTGAATTTTGGATTGCATAAGTAATTGTCATCTCAATTATGAATTTAATTCTAAATAAATTATGTATGTTTATAATTACCTTATCAATTACATTTTAATTCTGTATCTGTATAGTTTAAGGGTGCATTATGTGATAAATATATATGAATTAATTGTGTATATGTATGTGTAATAGTTGGTTATTTTAGGTAATTGGAGTTGGTGAAGATGAAAATGAAGAAAGGGAGGCTTGCTAATTGAAATCACATAGCAGCATAGAAGAGCAGGCTGCTGCCTAAATTTCATATCAAAGCCTATGCCAATGATTTACAACCATTAGCATATGGCTGTGAATGTGTTTTAAACCAACAATTTTAAGAGAACCATTGGTAAAAAAAAATTCCCAATGGTTTAAAAACCGTTGTGATATAGCTGAAATGTTTAGATATACCAACAGTTTGTGTAAACATCTGGTAAAAATATTTACAAAACAATATTCCAACGGTTTGATACCATTGGAATAGTATGTTTACCAATGGTTTCAAACCGTTGGTGAAAAGTTATACCAACAGTTTGACATAACCATTGGTAAAATGTATATTTTCTAACATATACCAACGGTTAATGTAGAGACCCAAAGCCTGACGTACATGGACATTACATTACTTTTGCGAAATACTTAGTACATAACAAAAATAGAAACACAAGGACCGTAATAGTTTAGAGTCTTTGGAAACTCAGAATATAATCATCTAATCGTGGTGAAAGATCTTCAACATCTCTCATAAAGATATATTTTTATTTTTCTTACCTAAAACCTTTCTTTATATCCTGGGGAAAAGAAAACATAAAAAGGGTGAGATCAAATGCCCAGTAAGGGTAAACATAGAGAACATAAAACAATCCATAAACATTTGAATACAAAAACTTGAACATAAAATCTAAACATCAAAATCTTGAGCAAAGACATGAATATTGGAAGTACGTAAGGCATATATCATAAGGGAACATAAATCATGGTAACATAGCATGGTAATAAAGAATGTAATTGTGGTAACCATTAAGCACATGTTATGATTTCCAAAGTAGCCAAGACATTGCTACCAAGACCATCTTAGTGGTCAAAGTCCCATTCTGAATCGAGTTCACTCCTCGTTCCAGTCCTGTAACACTGAACCAGATTAACATACCGTTCCAGCCATGTCTATCTCATGAGATATAAATATTTACCCAATGCATTGGAGGGAGATATAGGTCCCACCCATCTCATATTGAAATCATTCTTACTTGTGCCGCAAAATAAACATAAAACATTCATCATAACCCAAAGAATAAAATGGGTTTCATAAACATCATCCCATCATCACATAATCCATATAAAACAAATGGATATCATTTCATCATAAGAAGAGTGAAACCATGTAAATCATAGAGACATTATACTTGAAACATACACATATGAAATAATGTCATGTTAGATGGAAAATGGTTTTGATAAAACATTTGAAATGAATTCTTGAGGAAAATACCCTTTCTTCTTCAAAATCAATTTCTTTTCACAAAACGTCAGGAAATTTTAAAAGAAAGAGATTTTGTTGGATATAGTCATGAAATATTTTGGAGGAAGCGTCATGAAAATAAGGCTTTATAAAACTATGAAAATCCTTTCATGCCATATAAGTTAAAAAAAACATTCTCCTCGTACTTTTGTCAGAAAAGTCAAAAAGTAACTCGTAACGTAAACAAAAGAAAGATTCCTTACATACCATGTAGTAAAAGTAAAAAATGGGTAAAAAGGACTTTAAACATACATGAAAACACTTTTATAAAACATGGACATGGATGATAGAAATAACCCCAGTAAATACTTACGTATAAGGAATCTCAGAGAGAAAACAATTGATATTGCAACATTATCCCTTACCTTAGGTCTGATATGCTTCGTACGTTTCCGAACCTCCTCTTTTTCGAAGCGCCTCTTTGAGACCTCCTCTTAGGGCACTAAAATTGGTCTTTGAAGAAGGCGAGGACCTATAGGATATTTCTAGGGAAGTGTAGGAGATAATTTCGCAGGGGTTGGCCGAGCTTGAAGTCTCAAAGTGGTGTGAGGAAGAGAGGGAGGAGGTGCCCTTTTATAAGGGAGGAGAGGAGCTCCTTTGGAAAAACTAAAAATATTATTTTATAATAAAGTCATATTGAGTTTTTAATAGCTCCAAATTGATTTATTTATAATCTAAGGTGGGTATGGGTTGAAATCCTATCATCCAATAGAATTTATACAAGTTTAGGGTTCTATTTTAACCTTATCATTTAGATTTAACTTTAAGTTAAATAAATTTACTTTTCCCGTGTCTTTTTGTTTTCTTACACTATAAGTTTAATAAACATACTATAACAAGCCAAACGAACCCCAAGATGTTTATTATTAATATATATAACCTTATCTAAGTCATTTTGCCGAATCTTAGATTTTTAGGAATAAAATAACAATTAATAATATAATATTTGTTTTAAAAAGTATTTTATGTCAATTTTGACACTATTTGGTAATTGATTTTTGTGAAAATCATAACAGAAAGATTAGTTTGACCAAAGTTAATTAAATAAATACTAACATGTCATATTAACATATAAAATTATTGTAATGCATAAAAAGTCTCAAATTACATTTATTTGGGTATTTATAACATCAATTTTGTCAATATTTCATTAATAAGATAATTACTGCATCATCATTAAATTATTTAATGTCTAAAAATTACAAATAAAATATCATTATGTAGGAAATAATTTTATCTTTCTAATGAATATTTATAGTCGAATTTATCTTATGTATAACCCTATATTAAAAATGATTTAGTTATTAAACTTTGATGTTAACTATTTTAACCATTCTTTAAATAAATTAATATTAAATGTCCTAATCTAATCCAAGTGGGTCTAAATGGTCATATTTTATTCCTAAGGTTGTTTTTGGTCGAATTACACTTATCCAATAGAATTAGGACATGTGTTAAGGTAATAATAATATCATTTTTACCCTTAATTACCGTATTTACTTTTAACCGTGGTAAAAAAAAGTAAAAAGTTACTATTCACAAAAATTATTTTCATCTCATTGAACCAAATTTTACTTACTAACATCAACCGTGTCTCTCAAATTTTTTAAATTCATTCACAAAATCGGTAAAATTAAGTTTTATGTAAATTTTCAAATTCTCCTAGGAGGTGGGTAAAAGACGGTCAAAAGTTCAATAAAATTTTTATATATCTAAAATTATTATAAAATGACTCCAATGAATTACTTTGAACTTATATAGGTATTATGTATCAATTTTGACCTAAAATAAATTTAATTAAAATAAATAATTATTTAATAAAAATTCAATTTTTAAATAGTAACCCAGTGTTTTCACTATTCATCAAAAATTGAAAGTTTTCATAAAAATACCAAAATTTAAACCTAGTGTAATTTCGATATTCCGAATCCAAAAATGAAGTCCATTTTCAAAAATAAAATTTATAAAGTTTCAAAAAGTGGGTATTACTATTCATAAAGGCTAGTTTTAATAATATTTTAATAGCATATCGTTGTTTAACTAAACTCGGTATTGCGTACAACACTCGCTATCGTGGAAGATCGCGCTTGCGTGTAATGCAAGCCAAGTCAGGGATGCATGTTGTAAAAGCTCATTTTGGTGTAGCGTACAACACAATACAGTAATGAAATTAAAATGATATTTTTCATAAAATCTTGGGGTGTTACATTCTACCCCCCTTAAAATGAATTTCACCCTCAAAATTCATTGGGCTTATAAATGGTTTACTACTCGAAAGTTTCTTTAATAGAAACCCACATCGTAAAAGGAATACTAAAACTTAATTTTAAAAACTAAAGTATGAAACGTAACAATTACCCAAAGTAACTCATCACCGGGTTTCTATATAGGAGAACATAGGTTAAAATATGGATATGGAAGAAAAATCTAACCATCAAGTTCTGATGGAGAGTGGTAGAGAACATGGCTATGAAAAATCCATCAATCACAAAGCCATAAATTTGTGGTGGTCTAAGGTACCATCTGATTCCTCATATATAAGAGCACTAGGACACCGTTTTTGGTTTTCAATATCATTTCCCTAAAGTTGAAAATTTTAAATTAGAAGAAATACTTACTTGATTTTGGTACAATCTCACTATTGTTCGTGCTTTGAAATTTTTTCACTTCATCTCTTAATGAAATGAAGTTGAATTTGTTATTCGTGAAGTGTTAACAGATCATGTGATAGAATGATGGGTCATTCCATTTGTTTCAAACAAAAGGTTAAAAAAAGTTATCAAATATACATAAGTCCATTTATGGTGAGGTTAATCGTATACGATTCCAAAAATGAACTTATACTTCATATATCATGCCACTTAATAAAATAAAAAATAGTTTCTACTAACCAGGGACTTCCTGTAGGCCAGTGGTATGCGATAAAGTCCAGTCGCACTTCGGTTGTGGGTTCGATTTCCACAACCTTGTCTGACGCGATGGGCTGTCCCCCATCCTACAGGTTGTCCTTTTTCTAAAACTACATCCCATCAATAACATCAAAAAAAATTATATCCTTAAACAATACCAACTTATGTCCAAAATAATCCATTCCAATCTTTAGGCTTATCCATAATACTACAGTCCACTCTCATATTATAGTGAAAATGATTACCGAAGATTTCATATAATAAGCATGTTAATACCATCTTTGATCCACATATATCATAAGATATGTATTGTTCGTCACATTCCAAACATTATAAGTCCTCAATCATGTATTATCTTGAAAAAATGAATACCCATTGAATCTTAGTGAAAACATGAGTGCTGTCAAAAGTTAACTTTTTCCACATACCAAAACCCCAAATTTAACCATGATATAACTATTTCCTTATATCAATCATGAGCTCATGAATACTATCAAACATTTCATTTTCTCCTTATCCCTTCATTATGCGCATATCATCTTCTTACCAAAAATATCTTAATCACTTTCCATGGTTACCGGTACCATAAAATTATTGAAAACCACAATAGACTAATACATAAATATTCCAATATTCTACGATACTATATACAACATTATTTTGGAATCCAATTACATAAAAACATAATCATTCCACCACATCGTTGTCATATTCAAAATCACTAATAGTGATCACATGTGACATCCCTTTGTCCCTTGCCATAAGTGGTTGCTCATGTCGATCATCATTAATGCTTGGATTATGGCATTGATTAGCATAATGCCCCATTTCATTGCACTTGAAGCATTGAATTGTTGTTGGTGCGTTCTCTACAGTATTTTATTTAATCACACCATTAGCAACCCTTTTTCCATTACTTCGACACTCAGATACTCGATGACCCTCTTTTCTACACTTAAAACATTTTCTAGTCCCTTTAAGACAATCTACACCATGATTCTTTACACACTTTGAGCATAAGGAAACATTCATATTCTTTTCACCATTGTTATGAGATTTCTCCTTGAACTCCATCTTTCATTTCTTGTCAAAACCATGAGATGGATATGTAAAACCAACTTCCATTTCTACCTTAATTTCACAATGCACAATTTATTCATAGCTACTGAAGTCTCTTATAGCTAATTCCCTTCAAAAATTTGTTTTTAAGTCAATGATGAATCGATCAATTTTACTTTCAGGTTAGATGATAAATCCAGATGCATACCTTGCAAGCCTTGTAAAATTCACTTCGTATATACCAACAGATTCATCATCCTTTTGCTTTAGTTCAAGAAACTCTTTCTCCATCTTTGTTCGAAGAATATGAGGGATGTACTTATTGAAAAATAAGTTCTTGAACTCATCCCATTCCATGGACTCAATTTCATCTCTTGGCCTCGTATTCTTGATAAGATTCCACCATTGATCAGCTTCACCTTCCAAACAATATACTGCTAAGATGACTTTATCATGTTGAGAACATTGAAGAACTAAAAATATCTTTCCAGTGGTACTGATCCATTGTTCAGAAACAAGTGGATCAGAAGACCCACTGAAAGAAGGTGGACGTTTCCTCATGAAGGACTCAATAGAATATTGTTCCCTTCTCTTCTCATTTGGAAGTCCAGAATAGTTCATAGCTTGCGTAAGTATAGAAATAATATTTTTCACTCCATTTCCCATAACATTTGTTTGTTCAGGAGGACAATCATTGCATTGTCCATTACATTGATCAACATGGTTCCTTCGGGTTCTAGCCATCGTCTAAAACCCAAAAAGAATAGTGTGAGAGGAAAAAATCACATTAGGGAAAACAATAAAATAAAGGGGGAGTACCTTCAATATCTAACATCTTAGGTTACCGTAATTATAGTATTATAACCTATACTTATACTTAACCTTAGAAACATCCCTAGACATACCTTAGAAATATCTCTAGGGATCTCAATAAATTTATCGCATCCTAGTTCCCAAAGGTTGACTAAACCTTTCCTCTGATACCAACTGCAGAGACCCAAAGCCTGACGTAAATGGAAATTACATTACTTTTTCGAAATACTTAGTACATAACAAAAATATACACACAAGGACCGTAATATTTTAGTGTCTTTGGAAACTCAGAATATAATCTTCTAATCGTGGTGAAAGATATTCAACATCTCCCATAATGATCTTCTCTTTTTTTCTAACCTAAAACCTTTCTTTATATCATGGGGAAAAGAAAACATAAAATGGGTGAGCTCAAATACCCAGTAAGGGTAAAAATAGAGAACATAAAACAATCCATAAACAGTTGAATGAAAAAACTTGAACATAAAATCTAAAAACCAAAATCTTGAGCAAAGACATGAATATTGGAAGTACATAAGGAATATATCATAAGGGAACATCAATCATGATAACATAGCATGGGAATAAAGCATGTAATTGTGGAAACCATTAAGCACATGTTATGATTTCCATAGTAGCCAAGGCATTTCTGCCAAGGCCATCTTAGTGGGAAAAGTGCCATTCTGAATCGAGTTCACTCCTCGTTCCAGTCCTGTAACACTGAACCAGATTAACTTACCATTCCAGCCATGTCTATCTCATGAGATATAAATCTTTACCCAATGAATTGGAAGGAGATATAGGTCCCACCCATCTCATATTGAAATCATTATTACTTGTGGCACAAAATAAACATAAAACATTAATCATAACCCAAAGAATAAAATGGCTTTCATAGACATCAACCCATCATCACATAATCCATATAAAACAAATGGATATAATTTCATCCTAAGAAAATTGAAACCATGTAAATCATTGAGACATTATACTTGAATCATACACATATGAAATAATGTCATCTTAGATGGAAAATGGTTTTGATAAAACATTTGAAATGAATTCTTGAGAAAAATATCCTTTCTTCTTCAAAATCAATTTCTTTTCACAAAACGTCATGAAATTTTAAAAGAAAGAGATTTTTCTGGATATAGTCATGAAATATTTTGGAGGAAGCGTCATGAAAATAAGGCTTTATAAAACTGTGAAAATACTTTCATGCCGTATCAGTTAAAAAAACATTCTCCTCATACTTTTGTCGGAAAAGTCAAAAAGTACCTCATAACGTAAACAAAAGAAAGATACCTTACATACCATGTAGTAAAAATCAAAAATGGGTAAAAAGGACTTTAAACATACATGAAAACACTTTTATAAAACATGGAAATGGTTGATAGAAATAAACCCAGTAAATACTTACATATAAGCAGTCTCGGATAGAAAAAAATTGAGATTGCATCATTATCCCTTACCTTAGGTCCGATATGCTTCGTATGTTTCCGAACCTCCTCTTCTTTGAAGCGCCTCTTTGAGACCTCCTCTTAAGGCACTAAAATTAGTCTTTGAAGAAGACCAGGACCTCTAGGATATTTCTAGGGATTTGGAGAAGAGAATTTTTCAGGGGTTGGATGAGCTTGAAGGCTTAAAGTGGTGTGAGGAAGAGAGGGAGGAGGTGCCCTTTTATAAGGGAGGAGAGGGGAACCTTTGGAAAAACTAAAAATATTATTTTATTATAAAGTCATATTCAGTTTTTAATAGGTCCAAATTGATTTATTTTGAAGCTAAGATGGGTATGGGTTGAAATCCTATAATCCAATAGAATTTAGACAAGTTTAGGGTTCTATTTTAACCTTATCATTTAGATTTAACTTTAAGTTAAATAATTTTACTTTTACCGTGTCTTTTTATTTTCTTACACAATAAGGTTAATAAAATTACTATAACAAGCCAAACGAACCCCAAGTTGTTTATTATTAATATATATAACCTTATTTAATTCATTTGGCAGAACCTTTTACTTTTAGGAATACAATAACAATTAATAATATAATATTTGTTTTAAAAACTATTTTATGTCAATTTTGACACTATTTGGTAATTGATTTTTGTGAAAATAATAACAGAAATATTAATTCAAAAAAGGTTAATTAAATCAATACTAACATGTCATATTAACATATAAAATTATTGGAATTCATAAAAAGTCTCAAATTACATTTATTTGGGTATTTATAACATCAATTATGTCAATATTTCATTAATAAGATAATTACTGCATCATCATTAAATTATTTAATGTCTAAAAATTACAAATAAAATATCATTATGTAGGAAATAGTTTTAGATTTATAATTAATATTTATATTTGAATTTATCTTATGTATAACCCTATATTAAAAATGATTTTGTTATTAAACTTTGATGTTAACTATTTTAACCCTTCTTTAAATAAATTAATATTAAATGTCCTAATCTAATCCAAGTGGGCCTAAATGGTCATATTTTATTCTTAATGTTGTTTTTGGTCGAATTACACTTATCCAATAGAATTAGGACATGTGTTAGGGTAATAATAATATCATTTTTACCCTTAATTACCTTATTTACCTTTAAACGTGGTAAAAAGGTAAAAAGTTACTATTCACCAAAAATTATTTTCAACTCATTGAACCACATTTTACTTACTGACATCAACCATATCTCTCAGATTTTTGAAATTACATTCACAAAAGCGATAAAATTAAGTTTTATGTAAATTTGCAAATTTTTCTAGGAGGTGGGTAAAAGACGGTCAAAAGTTCAATAAAATTTTTATATATCTAAAATTATTATAAAATGACTCCAATGAATTGATTTGAACATATATAGGTATTATGTATAAATTTTGACTTAAAATAAATTTAAATAAAATAAATAATTATTTAATAAAAAGTCGATTTTTAAATAGTAACCTAGTGTTTTCACTATTCATCAAAAATTGAATTTTGTAAGAAAAATACCAAAATTTCACCCTAGGGTAATTTCGATACTCCGAATCCAAAAATGAAGTCCATTTTCAAAAATAAAATTTATAAAATTTCAAAAAGTGGGTATTACTATTCATAATGGCTAGTTTTAATAATATTTTAATAGCATATCGTTGTTTAACGAAACTCAGTATTGCGTACAACACACGCTATCGTGGAAGGTCGCGCTTGCGTGTAATGCAAGACAAGTCAGGGATGCATGTTGTGAAAGCTCCTTTTGGTGTAGCATACAACACAAGACATTAATGAAATTAAAATAATATTTTTCATAAAATCTTAGGGTGTTACAGTTAATGGGTTATCTAATCAGGAAAAATTATGGACAAAATGCTGATAATAACTTGCTAAACAAATAAAATTGTGTACCTCAGTTATATTCGTCGGTGTTGTCCATTCTTAGATTTCCTTTGTTTTTGAAGGATCAATAGAAATTCCATCCTTAGAGAAAATATGGCCAATAAAAGAAATCTCTTGAATCCAGAATTCACACTTTCTAAACTTCATATATATTTCCTTTCTTCTAAGAGTCTTTAGAATAATGCACAAGTGATTTTCATGATCTTAATAACTTTTGGAGTATACCTAGATATCATCAATAAAAACCACTAAAAATTCATCAATATATTCCTTGAAAACTCTATTCATTAGATCCATGAAGATAGAGGGCGCATTAGTCAATCCAAAAGGCATTAATGTAAACTCGTAATGCCTGTACCTGGTTCGAAATGATGTCTTTGGAATGTCTTCCTTCTTCACACACAACTGATTGTATCTGGATCAAAGGTCAATCTTTGAAAAATATTGATCTCCAGAAAGTTGGTCAAATAAATCATCAATGCGAGGTAGGGGATACATGTTCTTTATTATTATAACATTGATCTCCCTGTATTCAATGCACAACCTCAATGATCTGTCTTTCTTTTTAACAAAAAGGACAGGGGCTCCCCATAAAGAAACACTAGGGTGAATAAATCACTTGTTACTAAATTCCTCTAGTTGTTTATTTAGTTCCTCTAATTCCATAGTGTCCATTCTATAAGGGGTCTTTGATATGGGCCTTGAACCAGGAATTAAATCCATGGGAAGCTCAATTTCTCATTCTAGAGGATGTTTAGGTAAATCCTCTAGAAACACATCAAAATATTCTTTCACAATAGATACATCCTCTATTCGAACATTATTTTCCTCACCAATACTTATTTTATTCTCTTATTACCCAATAATTTAATTTAGTAGAGCTATAGGGGGTGCATCTAGATAAGAATCATGTGGTGACATTTCTTATCTAAAGATAAGGCACTCCTTATCATCATCGAAAATTGTAACCTCATTCTTTTTATAATAAATTTTTTCATCATGGTCTAAAAGCCAATCCTTTTTGAGGATTATATCAAATTCAATCATGGGTATGATGATGAGATCAGTAGATAAAAACCATTTATATTCCCTAATGGGAACTGATTCACAAAACATTGTTGTGATGATACTTCCCTTAGGTGTTTTGACTAACAACTCCCTTGTTAAGTAAAATTGACAATATCTAATTTTCTTAGAAAACTGGGAAGATATGAAACATTGCGATGATCCAGAATCAAATAAAGCATTGGATAAACTTGGGGAAACCATTAAATTACCTGCCACCGCGTCTTTTAGAGGTTCAACCTGAGCAGTAGTGATCGCATAAGATTGGCCTTGCTCCCTTGCCCTTTTCTGAGTTAAGTTCCCTTGGTTCTTAGGACACTCATTTGAATAATTCCTATTTTATCTACAATTGTAGCATTCAACATTGATATCCTCTTTCTTCCCCATGAAATAAAAATCTTGGTGGATATTTTCACCACACTTGTAACAAAATCCCATTCCCATCAAGAAAGTACTGGGGTGTTTCTTTCCACATTTACCACATGATGGATATTCAAATTTTCCCTTCTTCCCCTTATTTCCATTTATAAAGTGTTCAGTAGATCTATTTTTATCTTGCTTTGCTACAAATTCATAAGGCTTAGAGAATTATTTTTCTGTCTTGATAGCGCATGAGACAATATCTTCGTATGATGAGAAGGATTGTGAGACTAATGCTTGACAGAGAAATGGTTTTAACCCATCAAAGAATCAATCAATTTTACTCCTTGGGTTATGTATATAATCTACTGCATGCCTTTCTAACCTGGTAAAGTTAGCCTCATACTTGGAGACATTCTCATCCTCCTTTTTCCTCAGACTTAGAAATTATCTTTTCATATCCACTCAATGGTCACGAGGAAAGTATTTTTCCAATAAAATATCTTTAAACTCCCTCCATTGCATGTTAAATACTTCTTCATCTTCCTTTGTGTTTTAGATTAATGACCACCATTAATCTACATCTCCCGTGAGGTGATAAACTACCATGAAAACTTTTTCCCATTCACTACTCCCAAAGCATGAAATATTTTCTCCAAGGAATTTATCCATTACTAAGCTACTAATGGATTTTACTCCCATTTAATGTCGTTGGTTGTTTCCTCATAAAGCGGTCTAACATTAATCCTCTGCGTTGTGGATCAGGGTGCTCCATATGGGTAAGGTTATTATTCATAACCCGAGTGAGTTTCCCCAGTATGGTGATAAACTGATCAGCACCAGTTGCTTCACCAGATCCACTATAATTATCTTGAGTAGGAGGGAAATCCCAAAATGTATTATTTATGTTGATACGGTTTCAATTCCTTCCACTAGGTGATATTTCTAAACAATGGAATACACTAGATTAGTTTATGAATCATAATAAATAATTCCAAACTCGTAAAACAATTAACATAAATTGAACAGTTTATGGATATAATCCATAATAATAAAAATGTTTTATTTGAAGAAGTATATACTCATAAACCCTACATAATGTGTTGTAAATAAAATAAGAATTAACATAAGCATATCCCCTGGGAGTGTTGTAACCAAGAGTGTAGCATGGCCCATTGTCGTGCACCAGTTCCCATTCAAGTGTGGCTCAAAGCAGTGTTTTTGGGTTTTACCCCTAGGTACATCTGTTCCAGAGCTGCATCTACTTGATCGTATCCAGATAGGGATTTATTTCTTGGAAAACTCACAAAATCTCTATATTACCAAAATTCTAGGAAGTTCTTCTATACTAATCCTAAAAGTCTATCTTAGGGTAATGTTCTCTAATCAGAGTTTTTATAAATCTAGTTTCCATGGTTTTTTATTGAACTTCCTCTGATACCAACTATAACACCCCAACCCTAGTGACCCAAAGTTGGTGCATTATTATATAACATTGGCATGATACAAGGAATCATGTCCCGAAATACTGATTAGTTTAGTATCCTTGGAAGTACTAGATACATTCATAAGTTTGACATTACGTCATGAAAAAAATCAACAACATTTTGTCCCCTTTTTGAACACACTTATATCCTTATCCTATCCCTTCAAGTCAACCATTAAATACTTCTTCACATCCTGGGAAAAATAAAACATAGAAAAAGGTGAGCTCAGATGCTCAGTAAGGATAACAATATACCAGAAACTTTCATAAATAAGCATAAATATTTAAGGCAATGTTTAAGACTAAAACAAAAGCCTTTTAAACATAAAATTTAGTATAATATGGAATATATAAAATCAAATAATTCCATTTACTTATTCACATGGATATTCTACTAGTCAAATAATCACATGCAAAATCAATAGAAACTTTCATAATGATGGAATGCATAATGCCAGACTTCATAACCACATAGTCAAGGCCTTGTGCTCAGACTACAACTAAGATTTTGTCAAGGCATTTTACCAAGACACTAGTTTGTCTCATGAGACCTACTGATTCATCTAGGAGCTATAGCGGCTCCACCCATCACATACTAAGTCCAATGCATTCCTCATATGAAAAGGTTTAAACATACTATAAACATTCGTATTAAAACTATCATATGAAATGTCAATACTTTATCCATAAACCATGAATGGTGTAAAAATAACACATCCATAGTCAAACATATCACAGAACCTTCAATACAATATGGAATATTTGTATCATAATAAATCAACTTCAAACAAGTTTAAAATCCATCAAAGGATGTTGACATAGATAAAATGAAAACCATTTGAAATAAATACCTCTTTATATTTTGAAATCATTTAAAAGTCACATAATTATAAAAGAAAACATTTATTTTGAAAATATTCTTATAAGCCTATATGAATATGATATAATGATGAAAAATATCCACAACCACCATATAAGTTAAAAAAAGACATTCTTACCTTAATTTTGTCAAAAAGGTCATAAAGTACTATGTTTGGAAAATGATGGAAAGATTCCTTTTCAAAACACATATGTTCAAATATGGGTATAAATGAATTTGAACCATAGTCTAGTAAACAGTAAAAATGTTTTGAATTACATTTTTATGAAAACATGAATGTGGATGATAAAGAGGTCCCAGTAGATACTTACGTATTAACAATATCAGATAAGTAAAGAGATAGTAGAATTAACCCTTACCTTGTACTTTTCCTTAGACGATGGTATGTTAAAATCCTGTATAATAGTTGAAACATTTTTATTAAATTATACAAGAATAATATACAAAAATATGACATCATATATGATCTTATAATTTTGCTTTGTTAATAATATTTTAGTAGTATCATCATTTCAGGTGTAAACTGATTCGTTTTCCATTATATTCTTGGTTACGTAAGCCATATTTGTTATGGATAGGATGTATTTGATTCATATACAGAATTATATTATATTCATAAACATTATTTTTAATCATAAAATGAAAATTATTCTTGAATGATTACGATGGGGAATGAATCTTATCATGTTTGTGGACACGGTAATCCGTACGTACGCATGGGCAACAATATCATTATATTGATGGTGAAATTGTTTGTAATTGGATGGTATATCATATATAAAGAATAATTAATATGTTATATTTATTATTTACAATAGTTATACTCATTATTATATCCATCCCAATAATGAATTGTTTGAATAACAAACTACACCATGAGGTGCAGACGGTAAGCCGTACGTACGCACGTATGGTGACTTTGTCATTAATATGATGGATAGAATAATGAATATGGTAATACCATTTTTATAATAATATAAAAGTGTATAGAAGATACTAGAGTTATTATTTTATAATGGAAATAACAAATAAAGAGGAAGTGGAACAAGAAAAGAACTTGAAAGAGGTGATGAAATATTTACGTCTTCTTCAGGTTCTTCATTTTGATTTGATCAAAAGAGCTCCTTAAGTTGGCTTTCTGACCCAAGGAAGGCCTCAAGGATGAAGTGAAGAAGGTTGGGAGGATATTAGGTTAGGTTTTGTCCGAGACAAAAGTCTTTGGAGGTGTGTAATTAAGAGAAGGAGAAGTGCCCTTTTATAAGAGAGGCGAGGGTCACTTTAGGAAAATATTGAAATATTATTTTATCATAAAATAATTTTAGATTTATAATTGATCAAAAATGATTTATTTAGATGATAAAGTAGGGATGGGTCGAAAAATTCTCAACCAATAAATTTTATACAGGTTTAGGTCACCATATTAACCTTATCTTTTAGATTTAACTTTTAGTTAAATAGTTTAACATTTACCATATCTCTTTGTATTTTTATATTATATGGTTAATAAACTTAATATAACAAGCCAAGAGAAACCCAAGTGGTTTATTATTAATATATATAACCTTATATAATTTTTTTGGCAGAACATTATATTTTTAGGAATATTATATCAATTAATAATATAGTATTTGTTTTTAAAAACTCAATTATGTCAATTTTGACACTATTTAGTATTTGATTTTTTTAAAGACATTAATACTTTATAACTTAGAATAAAATTAATTAAACCAAACCTAACTTTTTGTATTAACCTAGAAAATTATTTTAATTCATCAGAAGTATCAATTTACATTTATTTGGATATTTATAATATCAATTATCTTAATATTTCATTAATAAGGTAATTACTTCATCATCATTGTGTCATAAATAAATTAAATTATTTAATGTCAAAAAATTATAAATAAAATACAATTATGAAGGAAATATTTTTAGCTTTATAATTAATATTTATAGTCAAATTTATATTCTTGTAACCCTATATTAAAAATGGTTTAGTTATTAAACATTGAATTTAACTCTTTTAAATATTCTTTAAATAAAAAATAATAAATTTCCTAATCTAATCCAAGTGGATAAAAGGGGGTCATATTTTATTCCTAATGTTGTTTTTGGTATAATTACACTTATCCAATAGAATTAGGACATGTGTTAGGGTAATTATAATATCATTTTATCCTCAATTACCCTATTTACTTTTAACCATGGTAAATAAAAGTCAAAAGTTACTATTCACCAAAATTATTTTCATCTTATTGAACCACATTTTACTTACTGATATTAACTATGTTTCTTAGATTTTTTAAATTAAACTAACTGAAGTGGTAAAATTATGTTTTATGCAAATTTGCAAATTCTCCTAGGAGGTGGGTTAATACCGTAAAAAGTTCAATAAAATTTTATATATCTAAACTTATTATAAAATGATTCCAATGAATTATGTTGAACTTATATACCTATAATGTATCTATTTTTACCTAAAATAAAATTTAGATAAAATAAATAATTATTTAAATAAAAAGTCAGTTTTAACCAATAACTCAGTGTTTTTCACTCTTCATAAAAAATTCAATGTTTTTAGAAAAATACCAAAAATTCACCCTAAGATAATTTTGATATTCCAAATCAAAAAATGATGTCTATTTTAAAAGATAAGATTTAAAAAATTTAAAAAAGTGGGTATTAATATTTATAATGACTAGTTTGATTGGTCACGGTGTGTTAGAATCTGGAAGTTGCGTACAACACATGCTATTTCATTATTCAAAGGGAAACATACCATAGAAGCTTGGGGTGTTACATTAGTCATATTACTTGGGTTCCTAATTAATATAAAAAGTGATACGCTCAGAGAAATTCTAGTTTTTTCTAAACAAGGTAAGATTAAATAAGTATCCCATGAGGAACCCAAGCTGACATGGGTATTACTTATTTATTTTAATGATTTCATTATCACTATACATTCACATTGTTTCATTTAATATTTATAGATTGGATTATATTAGGCACCGTTGGTGGTGGCTACTCAGTTTTACTCACAACCTCTTCAGGTCCCTGATTGGTACCTGAGAAACCTTATTAGATTTAGGTAGGGATAAGAGTAAATGTCAAGATAGGGATACATCTGGTTATAGGATAAAGTGTGGTAGAAGAGGACATACCTAGTTATCTGGATGCTCATGAAGATAGTTTTTGGTCTTTTTTTACCTTTAGTTATAGCATGTTTGGTGTTGTATGCTTACTACCATGTTTTCCTATTTCATTTTCGTGTAGACATGGCATAATTTTCATATAACACTCATTATGGATTTCTACTATTTATTATAATATTGATATTCATTTCCATATCCCTATTTAATTCTATTATGGAATTATGTGGTTTCCTATTTTTCATTTATTTTAACCACTATAGTGCCCCACTCTGATAAAGAGGGTATAGTCTCCCACCATACAACCATAGACCCTCACTGCTAGTTGGTAGCCTCGGGAATATATGGAGGCGTGTTTTAAGGCATGTGGCCAATTCAGTTTGATTACTTATGAGTGAACTAGGTCCAAGACATAAAAAAGTGGTATGAGTCCTTTATTTTCATTGTTTTACAATTTTGGGATGGTATAAAGGATAATATGAAGTATTGGGACTTGGTAATATTCTATTCAGTGAAGTAGTTAACCCATGTTTGGGGAAAACACATGTTTCCATGGTCGGGAATTGTTGTTCTAGATTTCACCTACTATAGTTGTACTAATCTAACTATTGGGTGAAGCACATGATTATGTCATTTTCTATGTTTATTTATTTTCTTTTTTCCCTTGGGGAGAAATGGAATAGGAGTATTTATCATGCATCATAATATACATGTTAGGATTTATATTCCATTCATATTTAATTTAATGATTTCCTATTTCTTATTACATTTCATTAATTTTTATATTTTCAATTTTCCTAACTTTATTATAGAAAAAAGGTGAAAAAATTTGTTACTAATGTGTCATCATCAACCTAAATGGTGTTTTCCCTTATAGATTGATGGTGTGAACTTAAATAACCAATTATGACACATGTTTGAGCAATGGGACCATAGTTAAATGTGATGAAATATTATTTGGTTTTGATTAAATGGATGAAAATTTTAATTTATATTGTTTGTGACTCTATAAAATGGGAATAACAATCCATATTATCAAATCATTATTTATGATCTTGTTATATATTGATACCAGATGTAAGGGATGGATTTAGTTACATGGAATGCCAATTGTAACTTATAAATCTTATGATTTTATAAGTTTTCAATGGTAGAACATCTAATTGAAACATTATATAATTAATCTTACTTAAAATTGTATGTTTTAAAGGAACTTTTTTTCGTTAAATGTAGATTCAAATTACTACTTAAATGGTTTTTTCCTCCATTACTTTGAAATTTAACTCCATATAGTATAAACCTTATAAATAAAATTGGAAATCTTATCTTTACCTAAAAATAGAAATGTATATTCAGTTAGTTATCTCTAGTATCCAGACCATGGGCCTATCCCTGTTTTCCAACTAGTAATATTATCTACCTAATCTTATTTTCAAAAACTTTCTTGGGATTGTATAGATATGCCTCTATAATAGCCTCTACTAGAGAACCAAGAAGATGGTGACAACAATAATTTTGATGTGGTGGGACCTAACCTAATAGTAGTGCCACCTAAAATACCTCTAGTAGTACCACCTATAATTCATATTTTTGGAATTGATGATCAACTAAGAGAGGGTTTCCTATGATTAGTGCATTCCATTCATGAAGCTCCCTGACCTACACCGACTATGTTAGAGTTGAGTAAGGAGTTCCAATAGAAAAACCCTCTTACCTTCTTAGGGGAAGATGGTCCCCAAGATGATGAATCTTGTCTGCAGGCTATGCTATCATTATTTAAGCCTTTAGAGACACATTCAGAATGAGGTTGAAGTTCATAACATACCTGGTTTATGGATCTACTAAGTTATGGTGTGTTATTATCATGTAGGTAGATTAACAGTAGGTTATTTTCTAGATCAAATTCAATACTAATTTCTATGATTACTTTTTCTTGAAGATGTTAAGAGATGACCTAGGTTGAGAATTTATGTGTTTTTAGTAAGGTACAATATTTTTTATAGACTAATCAACTTGTTTCATGGAACTCCAATGCTTTTTTCCTAATCTTATAGGTGATGATTTTCCCAAAGTTAGGAAGTTTGAGGATTATCCTAGGTATTCCATCTGATATCCTGTGAATATTTTCTTCTTGGACACAATTTATGAGTTATTAAACCAAGACCGCATCTTTGAAAAAAATAGGAGGGAAGATTATGGTACAAGGATTTATAGTCCATATTCTAGGCTAGGATATTTTTGAGAAAAATTAGCACAGAGGCTCTTGCATTAATAAAGAAAGAAATTAACCATGCCAAAAAGTAGGCATCAAACATTTGTCTCTATAAAAATATTCATAATAAGTCATTAGGAAGAATGATGGAAGAAACACAAGCCTCTTCATTTTTAACCTTATTGGAAAGAGAATCTACAATAGTATTGGCTTCGTGGAAGTCATGGATGATAAAATGATTCATTGATGCAAGTTTATCAAGGAAACATATCCATTTTTCTGTCATTTTCCAAGAAAGGAGAATCTTCCTATTCTAATAGCTTGAAAAATATTTGTGAAGTCACATTCAAACCAGATGTTTTTCCATCCTCTCTTCCTTACATGGTTCACTACATTAATTATCCCATTCATTTTAGCTTCCAAAGTCATAGAAGTTCCACAAGGAGCGAATTGATGGCCAATATGATCACATGCATAGTACCTAAAAAAACCATACCCGTCTGGTCCAAAATTGTCTTTCAAGGCCCCATAAGAATTACATTTCATACAACCTGAAAGAGGAGGATACCCGAAGACATAAATAGTTTGATGTGGTGGAGGATAATTAACATGTAGTTAAAGATGTATTAGAACGGTAAGGTCTTTCACCAAATTGTTACAATGATCCATATACATCACATTTTTAGGTTGTATTGCCCAGATTATTTCCTCCAGTGATTCTTTGATGCTAAATCTGGTATTCTAGTAGATTCATTTATTAAGGACTCTCCAAATTTCATAGACCAATTTAGCACAAATCACCATGAGGAAGTTTTAATCTACATGGATAGTGATATGTCAAGCAGTTTTAGGAGGAATTATTCTATATAGTTAGATTCAGGTAGAGAGACATTAAAGAAAGTAAACACAACTTTCAAGAGTTAAGAGTCCATTTGAAAGAAAAAAAGATGATCCACATATTCAAGGTGTTGTATACAAAGATCACATCTTGAGAAGAGGACAACACTAACTCGTTTAGATTAGATTCCACTAGAATTTTATAATGTGATAGTCACCAGAACATTTTGAATCTGGACGAGGATATCTTGAAATTATTAAGGTTAACAATAAATTTACAAGATCCTTGAGTCAAATGATTATAAAAGGTCTTAGAATCGAGTTTCCCAGAAGGGTCCGGTTCCCAAATCATCATATCTACTTGAATGAAAAAAGTATATCCAGAAACTATGGGTTAAATATCCTCAAGAAGCTCAGACATAATGTTCATTTGATTCATGCTAGAGATCCCAAAATCAAATCTTTGATCCATCAAGTCAGTGCTGTCTAAAAGAGGTCTTCTATCCTAGTTATCCATCTAGAATTTGAGAGATGAATTGACATTATCCAACTAGTTGGAACTTCAGAGAATATTCTAAAAAGAGTTCCAAAGTCGAGGAAAAACTGAGGATTCCAAATTTCATTGATAACCTACCTTCAATATATCCATGAACCTGGCATGAAGAAATTCCGAAGCATCTAAATTTTTGTCGAACATTTTCCAAATGAATTGTGCTTGAAGTGATTTATGGAACAGGGCTAGGTTTTAATTCCTAGGCATCCACGAGCACATGTCATGAATAATTCTTTCCATGATACTATCAAGATATTTCTTTCCAAAATACTTCCACTCCAAAAAGAATTTCTCATTTGGGTGTTGATGGACTTAATAACCGAGACTTTCCATGAGTACACCATGTATGAATAAACCAGTATTGAGACAATCACATGATTGAATAGACAAACCCTTCTATACATTGAGAGTGATTTTCCTTTCCTAGAGGATAAGTATATTTGAATTTGACTAAGAATATTGATGAATAAAGGAGCAAAGTCCTTCCAAAAAACATGGGTACACCAAGTTATGTGAAGGGGAAAGATCCCTCTATAATTTTGAAGTCATTTATCAAAGATATTTTTTGGGGATCTTGATATCTTTTTACTAAAGTAAATGAAATATTTTTTCTAGCTAACTTTCTATCCTGAAATCCCTTCATAATAATGGAGAGAGTTATTTATATTATTTATGTTCCTCCTGCTACCCTGAGTAAAAATGATGATGTTATCGACAACAAAGAGGTTAGAAGGGGATGAAATACCTCATGCCTCCCTGATGGTTTTCAAGTCACCATTATCCACCATATTGAGAAGAAGTCGTATGAGATAGTCTTCTACAATTGCAAAGATAATGAAAGATAGGGGGTCTTCTTGTCTCCCCCCTCGTGATCACCTGAAGTATCTCTCCAGGGATCCATTTATTAAGATAGATATGTGAGTAGAGAAAAGAAGTTCTTCTATCCATCTAGTAAACTTATCATTGAATCCAAATCTCATGAGACCTTTTCAAATGAATCCCCAACCCATGGTATCAAATTACTTTTTAATATCAAGATTGAGGACTTTATTCCCTCCCCTTGTGGATTTTATAAGAAGGTTGACACATTCTGAGGCACTAATTAAGGAGTTCTATATGTTTCTCCCTTTAACAAAACCAAACTGATTCCAAGAGATGATTTTGTTCATGATCCAAGCAATCCTATTGGCCAAAATCTTAGCACTGATTTTATGGATTGTGCTGAAAAGTTCCATAGATATAAATTGAATAATTTCACTTGTGTTCTCAATCATAGGGATGAGGGAAATGAATTGGTAATTGAGGCCTTGGGTGAAGGACCCTCCTTAAATAAATGACTAACCAAATTACAAACATCACTCTGGATAATGTCCCAAAAGTACTGAAGTAAATTCTTGGTAAATCCATCTGGCCTAGGTGAGATACCTTTGTTGAGGCCAAAGAAAACTTCTTTGATTTCAAATTTCTTGGGGATGGATGTGAGGTGAAAGGTATCATCAAAAGTAACAATATTTGGTATGATACATTCTTTACATTCAACCTCTCTTAGGGGTCCATTGAAGAGGCCCTCATAGTAAGAAACAATGTGGTTAGAAAGGTCATCTCTTTCACTCAGAAAATGATATCCATTCCTCAAGAGAGATAGGGGATTATTGACCATTATTTTTCTTTGATGACCATTAAAAAATTTGGTGTTTCGATGTCCACACTTAATCCAATTGACCTTGAATAGTTATTTTTAAATATTTCCTTTGAGCTAATGAGGTCTTGAAGCTAGTTGGACATTTCGTTTTTCCTTAGTAACACCTCCAAGAAAGTAAGGATTTTTGATCTCCACCAAAAGTGAAATAAAGGAGATTTACAAAGACTCAATTTCAGCATCTATATGAGAAAAATAATTTCTGCTCCATTCTTTCATACAAACTTTTGAAATTTTATGTTTGGAGATGCATGAAAACTGGTTGTCATGGCATTCAGGTCTGCCCCAATAATCAGAAATAAATTTTCTACATTCAAGGAGGTCAGTCCATGCATTGATAAATCTGAATGGGATATGAAGATTATTTTCATCTCCCAGGAGGCTCACCAAGAGTGGATGATGGCCAAAGTTGTCTTTTTCTAGGCGGATACATGAAATAGATCTCTAATTTCCCAACGCCTCATCATTCACAAAAGCTTTATCAATCCTACTGGATCCAATACTATTACGATGTCTTCTATACCAAATTTAATTATAACCAATGGGATTAACTTTAGATAATTTGGCCTCCTCAACAAAGGCACAAAATTATTTAACAGAGGATTATCTGAAAACTGGCCCCATTTTTTCATCAGTATGATGAATAGAATTGAAGTCTCCAATAATAATACATGATTCATTGATGAAACAAGAAAGATCTATGATTTGGTTCCATATATGTCTTTGGTAAATTTAGTTATTATGAGAGTATACCACTACATAGAGGATTTTTTTCTTCTTATTTCAAAAGAAATAGGTAATGTTCTCCTCCTCTTCATATAAAATAGAGACATTTTCCAATGAATCGTGATCAAGGATCCATATTCTGTCATGATGAGTGGATATTTGAAAATTTTCTATAGGTTAGTATCCATTTTTATTAATTAAGCTTCCATGTTTTGGGGGGATTATCTTTGGATCCACCAAACCAATTAGATCAGGCCTATATTTACCATCATGCAACCTTAAGGAACCTTCGATTACAAGTTTGCCTAAGCCTTGGAAGTTCCATAAGATGATCCTCATTTTGATCTTGTTTTGGGGGTACTGGCCCCCTTTTCTTTTGGATAATTTCTCTTGTGTCTCAAACACCTACTCTAATGTACTTGTGAATCTGGATGAGATATAGTATCAGTTGCTATGATAGGATATGTAGCATCAACTCTATTTTTTGGATCATCCCCTGTGATGGGAACTGTAGCAACAGCTGAATCTTTCAGATTTTCTTTAGTAGGTGTTTCTTATGGTTTGGGGACAATTGACCATTGCATTAGCAACATATTTTCAGAATTAATTGAATCTTCAGGATCCAGTTGGGTGTTTAACTCCTATTTCTCATGATTCAAACCAACCTCTTGATTTTTATCCAATTTCTACATAGTACCATCTAGAGAAGTGCATCCCAAATGTTTGTCCTTATTGACATCATGGGAAATGAGATCAACTAATAAGTCTTCATATTTTAAATCAGAAATAATGGAAAAAATATCAGCTGATAAACATGATAATTTTTTGTCAATGGACTCTTGATTTTCATTTTTAATATGCATAAGGTTGTTAGTGAGATGTTCATTCGATTGGGGTGGGTCATGAGACTGCTCTTCCTCCTCATCCAAGTCGGTCCAAGAGTTTCTCGAGCCAAAAAACTTCCCCCATTTAATGGTTTTATTATTCTTAGGTTGGTATTTATAGGAGTTATCTAGTGTTTGAGGTTTCATTCCCTTTGAAACTTCCTTCTAAGCCACGATGTTGGAGACTGGTGCCATCATCTGCTTCAATACTCTAATACTTTTAATTCTATGCCCTACCGTCTTGTAGTGGTCACAGAATGGTGGAAAACACTCAAATTATAGTATCATATCTAGCCTATGATCATTTTTTATTAGGGAAATTTATCCTAGATGAAGAAATTACATGTTGATTTCAACCAATATCCTTGTATGTAGAATGAGATAACCATTAAGCAAGCACAAATTGATTTTTAGAGGGGTACCAAAGCAAGTAGCAAGATAATTCATGATACTGGGATTCTAGTATAAACATGGAAGGCCATGAATTTTGGTCCACAACTGAGAATGTGAGTAAATTTTATTGAATGTATTGAAGTTGGACTCCCATTCAGATAGGTGAAAGATTCCCAACTTCATATTGAGATTCCCTACTCACTAGACTGATTTTATATCATCCTAATTCTCAAGGATAATATGAAAGTACCCTATACCAACAGGTATGAGACTCCATTAAATATTGTTACCACATAGATAAATCTTATTTTAGAGATTAGAGTACGAACATGGCTTAAACCCTTTTTTGTAGAAAATATGACCAATTAAAGAAACTTACACAAATCCATCCGTTGCTTGACCGCTTCTAGATCAGAAACCACTACAATAGATCCATATTCAAAATTCATTATGATGTGAGAGATATTAGAAATATTTTTAGCTCACATAGACTCAGAAAAAAACCTACATAAACAAAAATCTATTATAGTCTACATTGTAGGGTTTGTTTCCTGAGCCTACGTCATTGAGAGGATAATTGAAGTGCCTATCCTAGTCTAGATTGAATGAATACATGAAGAATCAAGAAAAAAATGAAGGTGGAATTTTCCCATTTTCAACTGGAATGGAGAAAGCTTCCATATCTACCATTGGTCCAAGATTCTAGGCTAGGAACTACATCATTATGTTTTTGAAAAATTTGGCTGGATAATTCTCGCAAGGGAAGTGATAGTTAAAACATGAGCTTGGGTAAAAATGTGGTATGGAATCAGTGTTGAAGACAAGGTCATATAAAGAATCAAAATGATATAGATCTTGTTGAGTGTTGATCCTACAGTTGAGTGGGTGAATTATAGATATTTTTCTAGACATTTCCTTTGGTTCCCAATGAGAGAGGATCCACACCTTTTCTGAGGTAAGGAGTGGGATCAGTGGCTCCACGCCTAGATGGAAGATGGTGTACTACAGGCCATTAAAGTCAAGGAGGTACAAAATATCAAAGAATATAGACTTATGATGTGAAGTTCTAGAAGATAGGACCTACCTAGGGAGGTCAGAATTTATCTTAGTGCTGGGGATATGGATGGTTACATGTAGTAATACCTACAACTAAGGATAAAAGTGTAAATAAATTTATATTATGAGGTATGATAATAGTATCATTGACTTTGGTATCCACTTTTTTTTACTCATACAATTTACAATTATTTATATCTACATCATTAATGGTAATACTTGGCTCATAATCGAATAATTTTATAGAGAGATGAATCTTTATAATCTATGGTGAGTATGATCCAAAAGAATACACCAAAGAAAGGATCAACCCTTTGAGATTGGTGATTAACATTTCTTATATAACCTTCTCATCCTATAGATGATGGGTTTTGAAAACATTATCGATATGGATTAGTTGGTGACCTATCGATCCCATATTTATTGTTATCACCATAGGGTGTCCTTTATATCACATGATGGTGGTAACTATGTTCACAATGTATAATGGAATGTCCATGAAGGTGAAGTTGGATCTGAGCATTATGGTAAAGGTAAAGTTTTAGAAAAGTTTTGAATCTATTTATTAATGAACACAGAGTATAATAAGATATATTTCACCCAGTGGTAAACTAATTCAGAGATGTATTTCCTAAATACTTTTCTGGACAAATCCCTTAGGGAGATGTGGATTTCACTATTGAGATTGTTCGAGGACCAAAACTAGTGTCTATACCTTCATATAGGATGGCTCATACCAAGATTCAAGAACTCAAGGGGAAATTAGAGGACCTAGAATCAAAATGGTTTATATGGACTAATACTTCTCTTTGGGGTTCACCTATACTTTTTTCTAATAAGGTGTATGGTTCCCTTATTCTATGTACGGATTATTAGTAGTTGAATCAGTTATGAATTAGTACCCTCAGATTAATATAGATAATCTATTCAACTAGATCTAATGATCAAGAG
This sequence comes from Viscum album, assembly GCA_963277665.1. Taxonomy (NCBI): domain Eukaryota; kingdom Viridiplantae; phylum Streptophyta; class Magnoliopsida; order Santalales; family Viscaceae; genus Viscum; species Viscum album. The sequence continues at coordinate 1,601,509,710 of OY728141.1, forward strand.
TCTTCTCTAAGATTGATTTGTGGTCGAGAAATCATGTGGTGTGAGTTAGGAACTAGGATATATGTTCCAAATATTTCCAAAGAAGGTATATATTATATTAGTATCTAGTTATGCCATTTGTTCTAATGAATGCACCCACTAATTTTATGGCCTTAATGAATTGGGTTTTTTTACCCATACTTGGATGATTTTAGGTTGTTTTCATGGATGATTTCCTAGTGTACTCTCATTCTTAACATGGTCATGAAAAATATCTTGAAATCATTATGAGTACACTAAGAGAGAACCACATATATTCCATGATCTGAACATTCCACTTCTAGATTAAAAAATATCACATCTAGGGTTACATCATATTAGAATCAGTGGTATCTATGGATCTAGAGATAATGAGAGCCATTGTTTCCTAGGAGTAACCTAGAGAATCTTTAATATATGATGTTTCTTTGGATAGAATGTTACTAGAGGTGTTTCATTCAGAATTTATCACACAATTATACACCCCATACAGGATTGACCAAGAATGCTGTAAAGTTCACATGGTCTAAAGTTTATGAGAAGGCCTCTCAAGTTATGAAAGAAAGGTTAACCTTTGCATCGATCCTAATTTTACACGAGTTTGGAAGAGGATACAGAGTTTATTATGATGCATATAAAATTATTCTGGGAGATGTTTTGATGTATGGGGAATGAGTTGTGGTGTATGGTTCTCATCAATTAAGGCTCTATGAGCATAAATAACCAACACATGATCTTCAGTTATTATCTATTGTTAATTACTTATACTATTGGAGAACATATCTGCTGGGAGAGTGTGTTCTTGTGTAAAGGGACCATAAAATACTCTAATACATATTGTCTTAGTGCGAATTGAACCTTAAATAGTGAATATGGTTTGAATAACATCAGTAGTTTTACTTTGATCTTGCTTACATGTTAGGTAAGGATAATACAGTAGCTGATTCTCTGAGCCAAAAGACTCAGAATCATGTTCTTTGGGAGGCTATAAGTGAATGGTATTTATATATATTCTATATGAAATACCTCTAGAATTTAAAAGTGTATGATTATAATTTTATCATGGCCTTTGAAATGGCCTTAGCAATGACCTCATCACTTCTAGATATTATAAAGTGGATGAATCTTTCATGTTACAAAGGATTTTCCCTAAGGGAAAGTGTTTTTGTTGAGGAATCACCACATGGTTGGGTTTTTTATATGTATGAGATCCAAAATATCCATGGATATGCCTGGGGTACCTGAAAACATGCATGAGGAGTTGATGAAAGAATATAATTCTTTTAAAAGGGTAGTATGTCCTGAACTCACCAAGATGTACTATGATTTACACCACCATTATTGGTGTCCTGAGATTAAAAAAAGATCATGAGATTTGTTACTCAGTGTTCCAACTATCATAAGCTGAAGGTAGAATACCAATAAGCTACTGACCTTTTATATTCATTACCTATACTAGAGTGGAAATGGGACAACAAAACAATTGATTTTTTGGAAGGAGTTACCGAATTCACCTCGAAGTAGTAATGTTATATGGAAGATAATGGATAGGTTGACAAAGGTCTCTCATTCATTACATATCTGGGAGAATATATTAGTGGTTGATCTTGGAATGATATATGTCAAAGAGATCACAAAATGTTAGGGAGTTCAACATACCATCATATCCAACAGAGATTCTTGATTTAATTATCAATTTTGGAAGGGGTTGTAGAGGGATCTTGGGTCATAGGTACTTAGGAGTACAACATATCACCCATATACTAACGACTATTCCACACATATTATACAACTACTTGAGGACATTGTATGAGTATTCATCCTAGATTTTGGAGGATATTTGAAAACATACTTGTCTTTGTATGATTTATCTTATAATATGAATTTCCAAGAGACTATCCTAATGGATCTATATGAGGAACTCTACCGCAGGCCTTTACATTCACCTATATGCTTGTTAGAGGCAGGGGAGACATCACTATTAGGACCTCATTTCATTTAAGAGACATCATAACTTATATAGTTGATCAAGAAATGTTTATCTATGACTTAGTATAGATAGAAGTCTTATATATATTTTCATCACTAACCACTAGAGTTAAAGGTGGGGGATTAGGTGTTATTTCTAGTTCAACTAGATTGGGAAATCGATGGATTAATAGAAAAGGGAAGATGAAACCTAGGTTTGTTGGATCTTTTGCGATCTTGGAGAGGGTCAGGTCGGTGTCATATCAATTAGTTCTTCCCTAGATGTACCAGGCTATGCATGATGTTTTCTGTGTTTCTCAGCACCTACATTATTATACCAACCCATATCATACCATTGATCAGGAGGAAGCTGAGTTAGAGAATGATTCTTCTTTTGAGGAGTATCCAATTCATATCATTGATTATAGCATAAAAGATATTCAAGGTCAGTCAGTTTCTCTAGTTCTTGTGTTATAGAAATATGTCCATGTACAAGATGATAACTAAATGTGAGATTCTAGAATACATTCATTGTGGCCATATTTATTCTTAGAAACAGATCAACCACCATTGTAATAAAAACTTGGGGATAATTTGTATTAAAGAGAGGAGTTTGTAAGATCTTGGTTTTTCATAGAGTTATAGATCTTTTAAATATTAGTTTTAATCTTTGGTTCTATCTAATTGAATATTTATAATGAGTTAATAGAGGTGCCAAGAGTTTTTGGGATTGATTTGGGGTCTGGAGTTACTATTTATAGAGAATCAGTTTAAGGTGCACAATTAGTGCATGGTTAATACTAACAATGCAGCTTAACCGTGCGACTTTGTAAGGGAGGAGCACAAATTTTTAAATCATGAACCAGAGGCCACATAGGTATCCAAAAGATACACTAAATTTTAGAGTCAACTCACATGGTTTGTGCATGGTTTGACTATACATGTGCCTAAACCATGTGATGTGTTTATTCTTAGATAGTGGTCAATGCATGGTTCTAAAAACTATACAGTTAAACTATGCACCCATTCTAAAAGTGGGAAATGATTATTTTTACCTATAATTATTTAACCACTTATTCTCCCTTTCCTTCCTCACTCACATAGTATCTTCCCATCCATGAGAGATATCTTTTTTTCCCTTCTAATAGGATTTGATATATATCCTATATGTGGAATCCAATTTGAACACCATTCGTTGAATTAGACTACTCTCAGTAAGTCTAAGTCTCCCCTTTCTTATTTTCTCTACTTTACCCCCATATTATACATTTTTTATATGTGAACTAATATACCATATTTATAGGGAATTTTTATGGTTTTGTTTTTTCTCTCATTTTAGCCTGAATATAATGCTGATATTAGATGGGGATTCTACTATCGATATAAGGTAGCTGGTCTATTACTTTTCCCTAAAAGTCATGTGCTTTATAATTTTTCAGCATTGTTCTATTTGCCAAACTTTCCTTGAATTAACCTTAAAATGTGTTAAACCTTAAATTCATTTTCTAGTCTATTACATTGATGTTAGATAGTCCCGTTGACATGGTTATAGGTTGACAACCTCAACCTGAACCATCCATTATTTTGGGGTTGATTAAATTAAAATTACTATCATACATTCCTGGTGACTAAACTACCCTGTAAATGTATTGAGCATGCCACTTTCAAGTGTAATTTCATAATTAAAATTAAAGGATTTGTAAAATTATATGAACACACATCTTGGATATTAATAATTTATTAAATATTATAATTCATATTACTATGCACATTCATTTTTCTATTTTTGTCATGGATTTCCATGATTAAGGGTAAGATCTCTAACCTTAGAAGCACGAGAGAACTCAAAGGATGCCTCAAAATTCATTAATGAGACTTATAAGATAGAAACCCCTCTTGGACTTAGTATTTATCATATTATGATAAATTCCTTATCATGGTACCATGGAATCATTCCATTCTTCTCCAACAAAATTTTAATTTCCTGATCATATTCTTGGATTTAGCTTGATGTACTTGAACACTAACATCATTAGATTATATCATTAGGATCAAATCAAGTGTATTCTAAGGATACCTAGGATATTCTATTAAGGTTTAGTTAGAAACTTATTGGAGTGTAAATTCCAAGGGTTCACCACTTAGATTACACCCAAGCATTGAATAGACACATTAATGATCGTTGTGAGTTGGTTTGATTGCTAAAGTCTAAAATTCCACACGACTTTGTGTCTTTTCTCTCCATACATGATTATTATACATGCATACCTTGGTCATATTCCTTGGTAACCTAATAAATAGAAACAATGATATGCTTAGAGAAATTCTAGTTTTGGTCGAATTAGGTGGGATCATACAGGTGTCCCATGAGGAACCCGATCCAACATGGATATTACTTATTTATTCTAATATATTAATAATTATTATACCTACAAAGTATTTAATATTATATTCATATACTATATTATATTAGTCATAAATGTTGGTGGACTATTGAGTTTTACTCACACCCTGTTCAGGACAATGATTGGTACTCGAATCACCTTCTTGGGTGATGGTAGGGACAAGGGTAAATAAACAGCTATAAATACTTTGTCTTGTTCTATGTTAGAGTATGGGATTAGAGTAAAAAGTTGGTGATTGGGATTATATTGAAGATAATTTGTCATTTTTTATATTTTTTATAGCATGTATGGTTTTGTATGCCTAATATCATGTTTTTCTATTTCTTTTTTGTATAGACATGACACCATTTGTATATGACACTACTTATGGATTTGGCTATTTATTATTTATGGATATTTATTTGTTATTACCTAATTCATTATACCATCAAATTATGTGTTTTTTGTTTTTTTATTTATTTTTACCATCATTGTGAACCACTCTGATAAAGGGTGTATTGTTTCTCCACCATTCCACCTTAGACCCTTATTTCTTGTCTACAACCTTTGGAATACATAATGGTGTGTTTGAGGCCTTGTAAACAACTAGGTTTTGTTACTTATGAGTGAATTGAGTCCAAGATGTCACATAATGAATTAAAACTAATGAGATCCTTATCAATATCTGGAATGAAAAAAAGGAACCCGTAGGACACCAAGAGTATAGTCCAATATCAAGACAAGTTTGAATAGTAGGGAAGCTATAAAAAATGTTTGATATAACATGAAAATCAATTAAATACATAAAAAATTCCAAAAAATTAAATCGGTTTATAAATTGAATATGAAAATAAAAAATGACACACAAAAACATGAGAAGATGACCAAATGTGTCCTAATGAACTCAAAACTGGAGGTCCCATGAGTATAAAATCTTATAAAGAAATGGTTGATATATTCTAATACTTTACATAATTATCCAACCAAAAGGATCAAAATACTTTATATATGATAAAAATTTTAAGTTTTACTAGATTTAGTGATCTAGTACATTTCTATTACCTAAGTCATATACAAAAGGTTCTGTATGAATCCCATTGGGGTCTGTGTTGGGTGTGAGTATATTATACCCAGTAAGAGTTCACTACACACCCCTTAAACACTTGTCATAAGGTAAAGTTAATACAAAAAAAACAAGGCTAGGGGAATAATAATTCAAAAGGAATCCTAGTTTAACAATGTATATAGTTTAATCTTCAATAGAGTAAAAAAAAATCCATACATCGGGAGGATACATAGTTGACATAGAGTAACATACTCATTTTTAAAATAACTAAAGTATTTTATTTGGTTTATTTTATAATACTTTCTAGGTGGAAATATTTTATTTTTAATAAAATCCACCATGACTTATGTTTTATGCTATCACATAAAGGTAAAAAGGGTTTTAAAAACCTTGTGTAAGGGTAAAAGCCTTTTTTCCATAATCTATATATATGTAACTTCTTATTTTTTTAGTTGCATATGGTTAATGTCCTATTTTTCATGAGTTACATAAGGCTAAAGTTGAAATTAATTTACCTTCTTAAGGGTAATACCAGTGTATATGTGTTTCATAAGATTGATTTTAATATTTCATAAGGGTAACACCCTTTTTCTATGGGATATAAAAGGGTAAGCCCCTTTGTATATGTTAAGTGAAAGGGTAACATGGGCCTTTCATAAAGGTAACCTATAATTTCCAAAGACTACGTAAAGGAAATCCCAAGGCTATTTGAAGGTACCCTATATGTTTTAAAGGCTGCATGAAGGTAAACTAATATTTTTATGGTCTGTTATTCTATCATAAAGATGTGTATGGATTTTGTACAATGGTTTGATTATGGGGTGGGGGGGGGGGGGTTCTATAATATTCACAATCATTTCTATTAGGCTAATTTTTTAATATTTCATAGAAACTCCCAATGGTTTCCACATCTATAACTGGGTATAGTCCTTCTTTGCATAGGCAGACAATCATTCTGGTTTTCGGACCCAAAGATGCTTACGAACTCACATTGGTCATGAGGATGGGAGGTTGGGATCATCACACCCTTTGGGGGGAATTTTTTCCTACTCTGGGACTCTCTTATAAATTTAAGATATGTTGTATAATCTCTTAATAATCCCAAAATGGGACCAGTTACCCTAACAGGTTAATAAAAGGTTAAATCGTCATACACAGAGAACCTATCAGTGAATTTTATCTATATGTATCCAAGTTTGTTCATCCATTTCACATTAATGAGTAGCTAATTACTTATTGAATCAATATGAATAGGAATATTGGAATTTTCTACCATGTAGGGAGGTGATTAGTATGTCGAGTATGGGATTGATTCATTATGAAGAATCTTACATATCCTTCTTTATAATAGGAATCAAAATCCACATAGTTCATTAAACATATGCAGTTTATTTTCACACAGAAATGAAATATATGAGGGAACTTAGGAACAAAATATTTGAGCTTGGACCTCTAGGAGGTGTCCTACATATGCTAGTTATAAAAGGAATCAGATTCATTATTGTTTAGTTTTCTTCCAAGTATGTTGGTGGATGAGGAAGAATGGTCACACCATGGGATATATTGGGTCTCTATGGTTGAAATGTTGGAGACATAGGAGGAAAATGTTCCAAAATGGATGTTTATTTGAGCCAAATCCTTATAAATACATCCTACATATCTTGGTTATAGTAGTAATCATAGTTATTGTAGTTCATTATGGTTTGGCACCTATGCGTTGAGGTTGACCTGGCTAGTAGAGACTCATTTTCTGAATGATATGGTCATTACATCTCCCTTAGACCAAATGAGCTATTCTTAGTAAGAGACACATGGTATAAAAACTATCAAGTCTCACTATATATGGATACAAGTCTCATGTGTTAGGATAGCTCTTTGAATGCTTAATATAGAGCTCGGGCCTTGTAAATACATCCTACATATCCTGGTTATGGTAGGAATTAGAGTCTTCATAGTTCATTTGATCTCTTAGTCCACTGATGGATAAGGAGGAATAATAATACCATGGTAAATATTAGGTCTTGATGGTTGAGATATTAGAGACATGGAAAGACTTACACTGAGGTAAGTGTATATTTGATCTTATGCCTTGGAATGGTGTTCTACTTATCCTGATTATAGAAGGAATCATAGTTCTCATAGTTCAGTTTATTAAGGGATCATATGCTGATGTTTCCCTAATATTGGGAACATATCATATTATTACACTGATTTTGGCTTACACACTGAGGTTTCTCTTTGTGAAGAATATGACCATCACAACTCCTTAAGCCTACGTGAGCTATGATCAGTGTGGGAAACAAGGTATGAAAAATAACTAGTCTCACTACTTGTGGATGTGGGACTTATATAATAGGAAAATACTTTGGATGTATAATATGGAACTCATGCCTCAAGAAGGAATTATATATATCCTAGTTATAAAAAGAATCAGTTTCATCATAGTTCAATGGACCGAGGATTACACACTAGGGTTGGACATGGTTATCAAGTCATGGGATGCCTGCTTAACCTAGTCTGCTTGTCTATTAGAAATGTGTTGATTATCTAGGTAAAATGCCTTGATTATATTCTTGACATGTCAGAGGATATTTTCCTAACATATAAAAAGAAAATTTCATGATCCATTAAAACTTATTGAGGGACATAACATAATCTTGATGTCATGTCTGAAGGTTGGTGAATGACCAAGGTTTACTTGTCCGGAAGACAATACAAGGCCTGGTTGGTTGATTCCACAGGCCATCGCATGAGATATTTGGAAAATATTGGAGGGTGTTTCATGATCCAAATGAATTTCTCTGGTGTCATTGTGAATGTTTGATGACATGTTTTGAGGGTGTTGCGAGAGTCAGCATGACATGTCTGTAGGTTTCTGCATGTCATGGATGACTGGTTTAGGTGTCATCGTGAAATATGGATGACATGTATGGAGGATGTTGTGAGAGAGAGTTTAAATGTATGGATTCTATCATGAGACTTATATATCATGAACTAGTTCCTTTTAATGATTTATGTGACATATCTAGAGGTCATCGTGATGTCTGGATAGTGATCCTGAAGGGTTTTGTGAGTCTTGGGTGGAATTCTTAGGGCGCTTCATATTACTTGCTCTGAAACATCCTGGGTCTCTATATGATCCAAATGGTCTACCAAATTAGCATCATGTGATTTGGATGACATTTCTTGGTACTATGGCATGACCTGGGTGGTTTATGTGAAGTACATAAGGATCAATGTATATGTTTTTGACATAAGTCTATCATATTTATAGTCTTTTTATAGTCTTTTTGTACATATGTATTACATTTGGTCAGTGCTAGATTGTTTAAGTCTCGTGTGACTAATCAGGTATACAAGATGTCCTTCTAATAGTCCAGATGAATTATTTTGCATGATTTATGAGTGATCACATGAAATTATTATGCCTGTCTCATGACATCTTAGTCTATTCCTCGCACTTTACCTGATGGAAAACCTTTCTGATTGTGAGATTATATTCTTCAATAAATTCTCTATGATTCTTGGGTGCACTGGTGGGAGGATCCAAGGATTCATTTTTTGATGCGGTGTGGTGGATTTATATTAATCTCCACCCAAATTATTCTCCTCTTTGCACGAATCTTATTGAAAAAATAATTTATGGAGTAAGTAGAGGGACTTTATGTCACACATTTCATGAGATCCTATAGTAGGTCATTATAGGGGTGTCTTATGATTTTTAAAATCTACAAGACCATCCCTTCAAAACCCTATATATTGAATTGTATCTAATTAATGGGGTCTTTACTAATCATTTGGGAATGGAAAGGGGTTTTCACATTTTTAGGATGAAATGTCCTGGGGACATTGGGGGATAAGGGAACCTATTGAAATTCCATCACGTGATCTAAGGAGACATGTATATTATATTCACATGACATATAAAATTGATATGGGTCCTTCATGAGATCAGGATATCATACCGAAGTTATTTTTGTAAGGAATTTTGGTAAAACTGGTTACATCACATGATATTTATGACCACAAGAGGCTCCCACCATTTATTATTTTACTTCATTATTTTATTTGTCAATGGTCTGAGTATCTTGTGAGCATACACGAGTGTTGTTAAAGACAATCAATCTCCCCATTGGCACTACATTGTGTGACCATAAAATGGTCATATAGTGATGTGAGATAATTTCATGGAAAAATACTTATGTTTTCCTTATGGAGCCAAAGGGAGAGTGAAGGACCAGTTAAACATGGCCGAATCCCGTCACGTGATGAGGGTGACATACCGGAGGTCTCTCACATGGTGAGGTGGACATGTATTCACAGGAATGTGGTGTCTTGCAAACCACATAAGAAAATTGCATGTTGTTTACAACTGAAATAGGCTCACACATTTTTGATATATTCCTCCTATGTTTTAAGGATTTTTAGATGGATTGTCAAATATCCCCTGATTGAAAATTAAAGTGATTCTAGGATGGTCATCTGGCAGCTAACACTTGATCAATGATTGTATGGGATAAATTTTCAAGATAATAGGAGATTTCAAAATGGGTTTTCTGGGATATAACATGGGTTATTCACTATGCATGGATCATTTGAATGACATTTTGAATGTCTCACATTCACGTGTCTATTGGAGGATTATGTGATCAATGAGTTCTAAAAAAGATTTATTACTTTGTTTTTTAGGGAAAATAATATTCATATGAAGGTATTAATTCCTTTTTGGATTTATAGATCCTCATTTTGTAATAATTAACAAATTACCACCCTTAAGAGTAATGTTTTTGGGGACAAGGTCTCATTTATGAGGATAGTAAATGCCCTCCTGAGGCTTTGGTGCTATCTCTAATCAGTGTCCTTCTTTGAAGGTTCGGGATAGAGTCAGTTCATGATAGGAAATTTTGGAAGACGAGGATCATATTTCATAGGGATAGCAAGTGGATCTAGAGATATCACCAAAATTTAGGATAATGAGCTTCATGGTCATGTTCCTAAATGGGTGGATTTCTCCAGGCGGTGATGTACACTCAGGAATCTAGGTCAGTTTGTTCGTGATGGATGCAAAAATTTTAGATGTATAGTGCCTCAACCTGGAGGTACCAAATCTTGCACACCTCTACCAGATTTTGGGCCACATTATGTAGGACTGAATTGCCTATAGGATCAGTGGTCCTTTCTAGTTCTTATTTGGTAGGATAAGAGATCATTTTCATCACTATGAATACTACAATACCACCAGGATCCCTAGTGACTTATGTAATAATATTTTTTTTGAACATATCTAGTGGTGGGTAGATGTCATTAGGCCCAAAATAGGTTACCAATGTATTTTGTAAATCTGATACCTTTGATTTTATCCCTTATCCTTCTTTGACATTTCCAATCAATGATAATGGTAATGGCTATGTTGATGAATGGTTAGAAAAGATCTTTATTTAGGATGGTTTTCTTGCACACAGGATGGACACGATGATTGTATGTGATCCATATAAACCTTATTGGTTTGATTTTAAGTTTAACTACACCCAAAGGGTCTCCCCTCTTTCTTTAGCCATCATGCAGGGAGAACAACACCCCAATATCATCTACCAGTTTTGGATGATTTTTGCATATGAATACACCAATACTGAGATCATTTTTACATCTGATGATGGTCATGACTTTCTTTCTCTGGTTTATACCCAAGATTCGGTAGAGGCCTACCTAGATGGTGTGAAAAACCAACTGGCACACCCTATGGAAAGACCATTTTCTTTACCAACCCATCTGTATGTGGAAATGATAGAGTTGATTCAGGACTTTGGTGAGTCGTTGAGGAAACAATATTTTCCCAATGATGATCATCACATTAGTGTGGGAGAAATTTTCAATTAAGTAAATAATTTCATGAATGAATAAGATGATCTACTAATTTAGGGAATAATACATGAGGCTCCGTTTATCATTTTTTTATCAGCTCATCCATATGTTCCTCCTTCTGACACTCCCACTTTAGAAGTGATAGAAGATAAAACATGGAATAGGTTTATATGGAAATAGGTTCATGCCTTTATTACTAAGACACCTTGTGGAGACACCCATGACCAAGAATAATTACTTCAACATATATTTCATTATTTTTGGGTGGGCGTCTTCAACTGTTAATCATTATATGAAATCATACAAAATGTTTCCTGACATGACAAGAATTGGCTGTCAGTGAGAGGGAATTGTGTGATTTTAGTGATAGGGATTCCACAACTTAATTGATAAAGGAATCTTTAGAGATGTTGGAATGGAGCCTTTAGTATATATTTTATATTTAAGCTCAAATGGACATATTAACCGTGCCAATATGGCAGTATGAGGAGATCTTGGATCACTCAAAATCTGATCTTTTGAAGTAATCATAAATGATAAAAATAACTTACAAAAGGTTTCAGGAGATATCAAAATAGATTGATTCCCTTCATACTAGGGAAGAAGCAAAGGAATTAAGTTACGAGACTCTTCAACATTCAATTGATGCTTCTCTCTAGACTCTTGCTGACTCAACTAGTTGAGCTATAACACCCTGAGTTTTTATGACGTTTTTTTCAAATAAATAAATTTTACTTAATACCTTACATTGAACACTAAAAGAAGTGAAAATTTATTTATACACCATACAAACTTAATCCCATGCTATATGCAACACAAACTTGGATTATGTTACATAAAACACTGAGTTTCTATGAAACAAATTTTTATTATATTAATTATTTAAACGGGATAGTTATAACATAACCATTAATATTAGTAATATAAGTAGTAATAAATAATTTTTAAATATTATTTACAATTTTATTATATAAGTAAATAATATTGATAATAATACATATTTTTTTTGAAGTCCTTATATGTTTGAATTTTTTTAAAAAAAAAACTATTTTTAGGTCCTTCTGTAAAGAGTAATAAAATTAATTTTAGAAAATTTTAGAATTTTAATTTGATAAAACAAATATAATATTTTAATTTTTAATTTGAAAATTATATTAGGGTTAATGTTTGGCATTTTTTGGAAAACTTCATTTTTGAACAAATAGTGAAAAAACTGAATTTTAATTCAAAATATTTTTTTTCATGTAATTTATTTATATTGTCAAATTATATTTTAATTTAGTATTAAAGTTTAATTAGATAAATTATACATAAAATTATACAATTTAAATCATTGGAAGTAATTTCACATTGAAATTGAATATAAAAACATTAAATTCTTTTAAACATTTTTGCTTAAACAATCCGCTGTCGCGACATATCTACAAGAATAATTTTAAATTAATTTTTTTCAATTATGATATTTGAAATTTAAAAAATGGATTAAATATTTGGAATAATAATAATTTATAATTTATAATAATTTAAAATTATTTTTTCTCAAAAAATATTAGTGAAAGAGATTAAAATTAATTACAATTATTAAGAGAAGAATTAGCTTAAAAAAGGTGTAAACCTTAAAACTAATGCCTAAAATGACCTAGAATCTTGCTGAAAATCCATTTAATTTTCAAATTTTTACTTTATCCTAACTTTTAATAGATTTTGACTATTATTTGAGCCACTTGAAATAGGGAAAATTTGGATGGAATTCACTTTTCAAAAATTTACAAGAATACTACTCCTCCTCCACTATAAAATGACAGTCACCCATCCCACTTATTAACACCTATAAATCCATTTGGATCAGAAAGAATATTCCAAAATCTCCTCTAAGAATTCATATTTTCATGTTATAATCATCCCTTTTTGAATAAATCCATCCAAGGAATCCCTTTGGCACAAACCAAAATGAGTTACCCAAATAATGGGTAACATCATTCCTCAAGCTGTTCTGTTTTATTTTCATTCTAGAACACCTAAAATATTCTTATTAAATTATTATATAATAACCGTAGTATAATAAATATAATGATATTTTTTTATTATAAGGGTTATACCCACACTTACACACACTTCCATTTAATGGCTAACAAACTTACCGTTCTTGTGTACGGTGAAGTACCGCCTCCCAAAACAATGTTGTTCGTGATATATATGATATATATGATGAAAACAATATTTTTATATAATATATATGATATATATGATTTATTAATTCTTCTTTAATTATTATATGACACATACTTTCATTATTTCTATTTTCTGTAAGTACAATAATTTTTTTGGGATGTGTGGACTATCGCCTCCTCAAAGGGATGTGATTCGTTCACACTCTACATGGAATATATTTAGGGTGGGTTCCTTAAATTTATATGATATATATGAAATAAAAATTCTACTATAATTATTATATATATATATTTACATACATAAATGTCATTTATTTACTTTCTTTCAATATGATAATTAAACAGAAACAATGTTCATGTGTACATTCGACCTAGCATCTATATGAACGATGTATTCCAATTCATATTTATATATATCACATATTATTATAAATAAATATGGAATGAATAAAAATGTTATTTATATAAAGGTTCAAATTATTTAAATCATTATATAAGTATGAGGAAAAAAATATAACAAATTAAGACACATGCAAAAAATAAAGAGGATATTACATGAAACACAAACTTAACAAGGAAGTGTTTATAAGAGGGTGATATAAATATATATATGGTATTATATGTAATAAAAAATTTATTTATTATATGTATAATAAAATTATATTTATTATACATGAGGTTTTAAGGAGTTCTTTGGGATTCAAGATATAAGGTAAAATAGATTTCTAGTATAAGTTTTCCCTTTTTATGTGTAATTCACCACTCGTTTATTTTTTGTAGTGTCTATAATGCCTGTAAAAATATTATATAATTATTATCATAAAATTTATATGTATTTACATATACATTTTATGATATCTCTTTCATGGTTTTTATGTTTCAAAATTTACCAAATTGGTAAAGTAGTTTGGTCTCAATTTGGCTTCTTTGAGACACATGCCATGAATTTCGAAAACGAGATTTTCAAAAATGTTTTCAATTTTTTTAAAGATGATATTTTAAGATCATTTAAAATAAAAATATATTTTAATTACTTTATGGTTTCTAAGCTTCCTCTATAATTTTCAAATCTATTTTCAAAGAAAAATGTTTTCAAAAATGTTTTATTATTTTAAAACATTTTTCGAAGAAGAAATGATATTTTCTTCAAGAGTTTTTAAATATATTCCAAAGAATATTTTCCATATAAGATAAAATCCAATGGTGTTACTCATTAATTAATGTGGAAATGATCCAAAAGTTAAATTTATATTATTTCTCAACATGGTTTATGTTTTGATGGCATGATTTTTATGAAACCCATTTATCTTTTACGGGTTATATGCTTATGAAATATGATTTCTTTCAAGGGTTATTATTTGGTGAAATTATTATAAAACCTATATTTTTTCCATATGTTAAGATATAATTACATATTTATGAAACCCATTTCATTTCATGGTTTATGATATTATTGTTTATGATATTTTGGAACTTGTATGTGTGATTTAATTATGAGATGGGTGAGACATATATCCTCCTACAATTCATTGGGTAAATATTTATATCTCATGAGATAATGATGGTATTCAATTATACGGGATTGATCCACTTTGTAATATGGGGAAACTTGATCTACTATGGGAATATGGGGAAAAATGATTTATTATGGGAAGATGGGGAAACTCGATCCCTTACAAGGAAAGGAATGAGACATGGGATAATGGTGTGTCCCTTGTGTAGTCCCCATGAAGTACCTTGTTAAGTTTTGGAAATCTGCCTTGACTTATAGGGAATTATATCACATGTTTATTTGTCTTCCACAATTCAGAGTCTTATTCCAAAGTTATGATTTCATGGATTATAATCTTTATTCCCTTATGATTTATGTCTTATAAACTGCTAATCATTATCCCATGATTCATGTTTATGAAATTTTATATATAGGGTATGGTCTTCTAATGTCATGATTACATTCACATACCCTTATTCTCATGTTTATGCTTATATATCTCCCTTGTTTTCCCATAATGTGCACCTAAGCTCATACAAATTTTATGTTTCCATTCCCTAGGTTATAAAGATATGTATTATGTATTATGTGTCTATAGATGGTGATAGTATTGAAGTACCTAGTTGGAGATAATTTAGCTCACTTATGTACGAGTGTTTATGTTTACATGTTTTCAAAGGCACTAAATCAATACAGTCATTGGGCATTAATTTGGGTAATGTTTTAAGTATTCCATAAGAAATGATATACTGTTAATGTATGAAAAGATAGTGTCACTATAGTTGACATTAGAGAAAAAGTTAAGTTAACCTATGGAAGTTTGGATGAGAAAACCATTGTGAGAACCGTAAATTAATGTCTAAGGACAAGTTTAAGGATGCAGAAAAGTATAGGAAAATGTCCTAAAATTTCGGTAAAGGATAGAGTGAGTGGTTTCCTAGAAATACATCCTTCACTAAATAATACAACTAGACATGGTTCTTTAATAGATTTAAATAGGGTTAAAAACCCTGAAAACACCGTATTGAGAAAGACTAAATCAGGAACTGGTGCAAAAAAATGGGCCTTGCTGCACGTCATATTGAGCTAGAGTCAATTGCAAACTGGTGCACAAAAATGGTCCTTACTGCACACCTGGTTTGAAACTCCCAGAGGATATTCTTTTGAAATTTAAAATCTATTCATGAACCATCATTAAAGGTTTAAATATTATTTGGGTATGAATAAACTAATAAAAACCTATGCTTTCATAGATTAAACAACATGTCAAAATTTAGACATATTATACATGGTTTTCTAGGATTATGTGTTTCCTCACTATGAAAAATGTTTCTCACTCTATGTTTTTTGGTTTTAGTCAATGTATGGAACCCGAAAGAACCACATTAATGGTGATTGAAAAGAATAATGCAATTATTATCCTCCTGAGAATCCAAATACTATAGGATTTGGAATGAAAAAACTCATTGTTATTATCACCAAACATTCCCAAGCTTTGATTCATGATGAGCTTCCAAACGGGTAATAGAGAGAACAAATTTTTGTTGATTCCATCATGGGGTAATGAACACATTATTTTAGTGTGTGTTCTGAACCACTTTTGGATGAAAAATGGATCCATATCACTGAAAATTTATTCTCCATTTTACGGTGTTCAGAACCTGAGAAAGTCATTTGGGATATTTATCATTTAAAAGGTAAAACTGAATAGTTGTGGAATATAATCAAGAATATAAGAAAGAAAGATGAAATTGAATCCATTTATTGGGATGAGTTCAAGGAATCATTCTTTAATAAGTACTTCCCTCATGTTCTTTGTACGAATATAGAAAAGGAGTTCCTCGAGTTTAAGAAAAATGATGAGGAATCAATCAGTTCCTAAGAGGACAATTTCACAATAATTTTAAGGTACACATCTAGAATTACCATCCAACCTCAAAGTAAAGTTGATAGGTTCTTTAGTGTCTTAAATAAAATTATTAAAAGGGTGTTGTCCATAATATAATTTATTAGTTATTAAGATATTTTTCATTGTGAAATAAAAGTAGAAATGGAGGTTGTAGGTACATATCAATCTCATGGTTTTAATATTAAAATGAAGATAGAGTTCAATGGAAAATCTAAAAACCACGAAGAGAAGAATATGAGCCTTCCTTTATGATCCAAGTGTGGAAATAAGAATGGAATAAATTGTTTTATGGGGTATAATAAACATTTTACATGTGGGAGGGAAGACCATTAGAAAATTGATTGTGGAACTGATGGAAAAAAGTTGGAAAATGATTAAAATAGAGGGAATGATGCACAAAATGAACCTCACACACTTCAGTTCTTCAAGTGTAAGGAGGATGAGAATTATGATAACTAGTGACCAAACATGAGGGTCGGTGATGATGATTATCTTTAGCAACCTCCTAAACTAAGGGGCAAGGGGAAATATTAGTATATCATCATTTTTGATGAGGGGTGCGATAACAACATGGTGAAAGGTACACTTACCATCCACTATAGAGCTACTAATTTCTTATTTGATTATGTATCTATCCACTCTTTCATGTGTAAATGAATTTTCTAAGGGTATTAAGATTACATAAAAATGATTAGATGTGTAATTATAAGTGAAATCCCATATTGGTACAATGATTTCATCTCAAGTAAATGATTCTTATCTGATTGATGTTTATGGGAACATAATTCCTTAAAAATATTTTCATTATTCCTCTACTTGAATTTGATGCCATCTTAGGCATGGATTGGATTTCTATGCATAAATAACACAACAATTTTCGAGGAATGGAAGTTATGTTTGATATTTCAAACCAACCTATTATCATCTATCAATGTGATGATAACTATGAACTTCCTTTGGAGATTACATCTAGTGTGTGGGTATTAATTCCCATTTAGTTTGGATATTTTTCTCAAAATGGTTTGGGAGAACATTGATATCTATAATATGCCTACATTTTATAAATTTGTAAATATATTTCTGGAATAATTTCCAAAACCTCTACAAAAATGTGAAGTTGAGTTCCTGATATATCTCATACTTGTATCCACACCAATTTCAAAGAATCCCTATAGAGTGGACCCAATTGAGATGCAAGAATTGAAGAAGAAACTCAAAGAAAAACTTGATAATAGATTCATTCAAAAAAGTGTGTCAACTTGGGGTGCACCTATTCATTTCATGAAAAATAAATTTGTATTAATGCGACTCTATATTGATTAGTGGGAGTTGAACAAGATCAAGATCAAGAATAAGTATCCTCTTCCCCATATTGATAACTTGTTTGATCAATTGTGTGGAGCTCAAAACTTTTCCAAGATTGACCTTCATTATGGATATAAACAATTGAGGGTTGAGAAATAGGATATACCCAGGACAAAATTTTAGAAATGATATAAAAAATATGAGTATATAATTATTCCTTTTGGTCTTTCTAATTATACTACTATATTCATGGATTTAATGAATAAGGTATTTAGAGATTTCATCGATCAGTTTGTGGTAGTATTTATAGATGATATTATTATATATTCAAATAAAAATGAAGATCATGAAATCCATTTTATAATTATACTAAATACCTCAAGTAAGGAGAAACTATATGAAAAATTTACAAAGTGTAAATTTTGTCTGAAAAAAGTTTCATTTTTGGGTCACATGATCTTAAGATATTGTATGTAAGTAGATCCATAAATGTTGGAGGTTATTTAATTCTATATTATACCAACCACAATGATTGAGATCCATATTTTTCTTTAAATAACTGTATATAAACAATGGTTTGTTGATAATTTCTCACGATTATGAAATACTCCAACTAGGTTAACTCAAAAGGGTTCCAAGTTTCTCTGGATAGATGAATGTATGGAAAATTTCAAGGAACTAAAGGGAATGTTGGTCAAAGCACATATGATTACATTAACCTATATGAGATTAGGGTTTATAATCTATAGTGATGCATCCAATAAGGGATTGGGATGTTTTATTATGCAGAATAACATGGTTATCACTTATGCCCCATGATAGTTGAAGATCCACAAGTAAAATTACCTAACACATGATTTTGATTTACTGATTGTATTTTTTGAATTAAATATATAAAGGAATTATCACTATGGAGAAAAGTAAGATATATATACTGATCATAAAAGTCTAAAATATATATTCACACAAAAGGAGTTGAACATGAACCATAAAATATGGTTATAACTGATAAAGGATTATGACTACTCAATACATTAACACCCTGGGAAAGTAAACAAGGTTGCTAATGATTTGATTCTAAATGATCATGTCTACTTATCCATGATGAGGATAACAAAAGAACCAATATTTAAGGATTTTCAAAGGATAGATGTAGAAATAATGATGTAATGGGAGAAATATTATATTTATCAATGGAATGTTTAACCCTCTATCCAAGTAAAGATTAAAGAGGCACATGAGAAATATGTGTATTTGCAAAATAAGGTTAGAAAGTTTCCTGAGTTTAGCTATAATAGTGATGAAATGATAAGGTTTATGAACCGTGTACATGTTCCTTCTATACCAGATTTCCAAAAGGAGAAGTTATAGGAAGTTAATAGTTCTTAACACTCTATTCATTCTAAAAGTATGAATATGAATAGATATTTGAAGGAATACTTATGGAAAGAAGGCCCGGAGAGAAATATTGTAGAGTTTATATCTCGGTTCTTGGTATAACAACAAGTTAATGAAGAATGAAAAAAATTACAACATGATGTTTCATCCATTACTCATACCAAAATGGAAATGGAAGAACATCACTATGGATTTATTCATTGAAATCACCAAAAACTCTAAGGGTTTAATGATATATGGGTGGTAGTAGATATCCTTACTAAGTTAGCACACTTCATTTCTATCTATGAACACTTCTCTATAAATAATCTTTCCATGATATACATTAAGAAAGTGGTAAGGTTGCATAGATTACCACATTCCATTGTAGCTGATTGCGATATGAGGTTTACCTCAAAGTTTTGGGGAATTTTTTAGCACGAACTTGATACAAAATTTAGTGTTAGTATTTTTTTATCATCCTCAGATGGATGATCAGTCTGAAATGAAAATTCAAACCCTAGAGGATATGTTGAGATCTTATTCATTGGATTTAAAAAGTGGTTGTGATCAACACCTTCCTCTAGTTGAGTTTTTATATAACAATATCTTTCACTCAAACATTCATATGGATCCCTATAAATCCCATTATGGGATTAAATGTACAACTCTAGATTTCTAGGATAAATTTGAAGAAAGAAAGCTATTATGACCTAAGATATCTGAAGAAATGGAAGAGAAGGTTATAATCAGTCAACAACATATCAAGGTACATCAAATTTGGAAGAAAATTTATATTGATAACCATCAGTGTGATCTAGAATTTGAAGTTATTGAGAAAGTGATTCTACCAATATCCCTCTAGAAGAAGGTTATGAGATTTAGAAAAAAGGGAAACTAAGCTCTTGGTATATCAGTCACTTTAAGATTCTTGTTCATATCAAAATGGCAGCCTATCACTTCAAACTTCCTATAAATTTCTCTCATTTACATGATGTTTTCAAAGAATATCTTCTACAGAAGTACATATATAGACCTTAACATATACTAAACTCATAATTCATACCACTAGAGCATGATACTTATTTCGAGGAAAAAACCAGTTGAAATTATAAATCAGATAGAGAAAGTTAAAAGAAATAAGACCACAAACTTGTTCAAATTTTTGTGGAGAAATAACTAGTTAGAGAAAGATATGTGGGAACCTGAGGATTTGATAAGTTTGAATTATCGTCATTTATTTGTACCATATAAGTGAATTTTGATGGAGAAATTCATTTTAATGGGGGTAGAATGTAAAACCTCATTTTTTATGATTTTTTATAATAAATTAATTTTATTGTATGCCTTGAATTGAATGATACACAAATTCAGACATTATTTATATGCTATACCAATTTAATCTTGCGCTACACACAACATTGACTTGGCTTATGTTACACACAACACTGAGTTTCTATGATATAACATTTTATTTTATTAATTATTTTAATGGGATAGTTATAAAATAGCTGTTAAACTTAGTAATATTAATAGTAATGACTAATTTTTAAATATTATATATATTGGTTTTATATAAATAAATCATATTGATAATAATATATACTATATTTAGTGAAGTCCTTATATGTTTGAGAATACTATTTTCTTAAAGGAACTGCTTTTTTATATCCTTCTATGAACAATACTAAAATTAATTTTTTTAATCTTTTATAAATTTAATTGGATAAAATAAACATCATTTTTGAATTTATAATGATAAAATTATCTTAGGGTGAATTTTAGGGTTTTTCTGAAAAACATCTTTTTTTGATGAATAGTGAAAATACTGAATTTTAATTCAAAAATTATTTTACATATAATTTATTTATATTGTTAAATTATATTTTAATTTAGTATTAAAATTTAATTAGATATATAATACATAAATTGATACAATTTATGTAATTTTAACCAATTACAAATTGAAATTGGATATAAAGATATCCCAAACTTTTAAACATTTTCACTTAAAAAACCCACTATCGCGACACATATATGAGACTAATTTTAAATTAATTTCTACCAATTATATGATTAGAAAATTGATTCCATATTTGGAATAAGAATAATTTATAATTTCCAATATGATCAACTTAGTTTTTGACCAAAAATAATAGTGAAAGAGATTAAAATTAATTATAGTTGTTAAAAGACAAATTAGCTTAACAAAGGAATAAACCTTAAAATTGAAGACCAAAATGACATATAAACTTGTAAAAAATTCATTTAATGTTCATATTTTAACCCTATAATCCCTTTTATCTAATTTTGTCCATTTTTTGATCCAATTTACATAGAAAAAACATGGATGAAATTCCCTTTTCAAAAATATACAAGAATGCCACTCCTCCTCCGCTATAAAAAGAAACTCACCCATCCCACTTATTAACACATATCAAGAAATTTGGAAAAAATCTTTTTAAATATCATAAAAACGTCCCTAAATTCAACCTAGAATCATTCCCTTTGGAGTAAATCCTTCCATGGAATCCCTTTGGTGCAAACCAAAAGGGGTTACCCAAAGAAGAGGTAACATCAGTCCTCAAACTCTTTTGGTTTATTTTCATTCTCCACCCAGTAAAATATTATTATTACATGATTATATAATAACCCTAGTATCCTAAATATACTTAGATTTTTTTTATTCTAAGGGATTTATCTACACTTACACACACTTCCATCTAATGGGTAATGAACATACCGTTCTTATGTATGGAAAACTACCACCTCACTAAACGATGATGTTCATTTTTTCATTTACCACCTCCAATGCATGAGAATTATGATTGATAATATATATTATTTATATGATATTTATGATTTATTTATTCTTATATAATTATTATATAACACATGACTTCATTCTTTACATTTTTTGTAAATATGATTAATTTGTTTGGGGAAGTGTGGACTACCACCACCTCAAAGAGATGTGATTCATTCACACTTTACATGGATTGTATTAAGGATGAGTTAATTAAATGTATATTATATATATTAACAATAATTCTACTAGAATTAGTATATATATACATATATTCCATTTACTTACATTATTTCAATCTGATAATTAAATGGAAACAATGTCCAGGTGTATGTACGATCTACCATCTCCATGAACAGAGTATTCCATTTCATATTTATATATTTCATAGTCTATTATAAATTTATATATAATTAATAAATTTTTTTATATCATCATTTATATTATTTAAGTCATGATATATGTATGAGTACAAAAAATATAACAAATTAATACACATGCGAAAAAAGCCAATATTACATGAAATGTAACCTTAACATGGAAGTTTTAATAAGAGGGTGATATAAATCCATATATTGTATTAGATATAATAATACGGTTTTGTGGTATATTTATAATTAAATTATATTTATTATACCGAATATTCTAATGAGTACGATGAGAGTCAAGACATAAGGTAAGGGTGGTTTCTAGTCTCACTTTTATTTCTGTGAGCTTTATGCCTTATTCACCACTTGTTTATTTTGTGTGGTGTCTACTCTACCCATGAATCTATTATTTTATTATTATTATTAAATTTATGGGTATTTACAAATAAGTTTTATGATCTCACTTTCTTGGGGATTATGTTTCAGAAGTTACCAAATCATTAAAGTAGTTTTGGCTCAACTTTCTATCTTTGAGACACATTCCATGAATTTTAGAAACAATGTTTTTAAAAATATTTTCAAAAATGTTTTTAAAGATGAAATTTTATGTTCATTTTCAAGGAAAATTTATTTTAAATTTTTTATGGTTTACAAGATTCCTTTATATGTCCTCAAATCTATTTTCAAAGAGAAACGTTTTTGAAAATGTTTTATGTTTTAAAAAGAGTTTTTCAAATAATAAAGTATATTTTCCTCAAGAAATATTTTTAAATGATATTACCAAATTATTTTTCATCCAAGATAACATAAACTGGTGTTATTAATTAATTTATGGGTAAATTATGAAAAGTTTTTATTCATATTCATTTTCTAAATGGTTTATGTTTTGATGACATGATTTTTATGAAACATATTTCTCTTTAATGGGTAATATTCTTATAAAACCCACTTATTTTAATGTTATATTATTTGATGAAATTATTTTGAAATATATCTTTTTTATATAGGTTAAGATATTATTACATGTTTATGGAACCCATTTCAATTCATGGTTTATGATATGACTATTTGTGATCTTGTGGTATATGTATATATGATTTCATTATGAGATGAGTGAGACCAATATATCCCTCCAATTAATTGTGTAATGATTTATATCTCATGTGATAATGATTAGACTCAAGTCAACAGGCTTGATCCACAATGTAATATGGGAAAACCTGATCCACTATGTGAAGATAGGGAAACCCAACCCACTATGGGATGTTGGGGAAACCCAATCCCTTACAAGGAAAGGATTGGGACTAGGGATGGTGGTGTGTCCTTCTCAGTAGGTGTAGTACCCATGAGGTTCCATTTTATGATTTTTCAATGTTCCTTGACATATATAGAATAAAATTACATGTTTATGTGTCTACCATAATTAAATGACTTATTTCTGTGTCATGATTTCATTGCTTATGATATTGATTTGCTTATTATTAATGTCTTATTAACTACAAATCTCTATGAAATGATTCATGTTTATGATCTATGATATGGAGGGTATGATCTTATCATGTCATGATCATGTTCTCATACCCTTATTCTCATGTTTATACTTATATATTTCTCTTTTTTACCCTTACTGAGCATCTGAGCTCACCCATTTTTATGTTTCCATTCCCCAGATTATGAAGATATGTATTATTTATGATGTTTCTAAGAAGGGTGATATTCATGAATAACCTAGTGGGAGATAATGTATATTACTTATATACTAGTGTTTATATTTCCATATTTCAAAAGGAACTAAAATATTATGGTATTTGGGAATATATTTATAAAATGTTTTAAGTATTCCTCAAAAAATTAGTAATGTTAATGTATGAAAAGTGATAGTCACTATATAATCCAAACAGATCTTATTATCTTTTCTTATTGATATGTATTTTTTTATGAGATTTTAGGAGAGACTTCGAAATGTAGAGATTCCTCATTTTGAATGATATCATTGAATAGATCTAATAAAATTTATATGTAGTTTTCCAATTTTATTTTATTCAATATGTGCAAGAAATTCCATGGGTTTGATGTCACATAAATCATCAATGATACTCATCCTTTTCGTAATATCAAATTTAAACTAAATGTCTAGATTTGAATATTTAAATTATAAAAAATTATTCTTGAGAAATATTCATGAATTCTAACCAACATTAGATTCATCACTGATATATCTACTCTATCTATCATTTGATTACATTATTTATAGAAGGATAATTGGGTAAAATCTATTTCATAGAGGTAGACTGGTCTATCTTTTACCTAAGTTTGTGGGCTTGGAGTGTGTAGATTTATTTTTTCTAAGGCTATATGGTGGGTCTCAGAAGCTTTATATCTTTTTCATTTTTCCAGAATAATATCAATGTTTTACTATATTTTAGAATCTTCTATCTCAAAACTTTTATAATTATATTTTATATACTTTTAGCTTAGAAATTAGATTGATATAGTTTATGATATTTTAGCTTAGACCTTATATTTTTGTAGCTTAGGGTATTTTATCTCAACCATTTTATCGCATTAGTTTAGGGTATTTTAACTTGGACCATTGATTTTTGTAGTTTAGGGTCTTTTAGATCAGGACTTATATCACTATTGTTTATGGTATTTTATCTTGGACTTTATATCACTGTAGTTTAGGGGCTTTTATCTTGGACCATCTATCGCTTTAGTTTAGGGTATTATAGATTGGACCTTCTATCACTATAGTTTAGGGTATTTTAGCTCAAAATGTTATATGTTGTTTAGTTTAAAGTCTTACTTATAGGATATGATCTATGATAGTGTAATATAGTAAAAACCTGCTAGAAATGACCCAAAACACCTTAGGATGATATGTTCTTCCATGGTGTTTTAGAGGATCACGAGGATTAAATCTTCTTTAAAGTAAATAGGAGATGCCCTTTGTTGGTAGGTCAATTACCTTATGAATTGGTATAATTGCCTAAAATATGTGTGTAAACTCTTTTCTAAGAACCATATAATATTTATGGATGTGATATTAGCTTCTAGGGAAATACTAGGGATGCTAGGTCCACCAGGATAGTTGGAATATGGGTAATGTGATTCATAACCCAAAAGCTTGAGTCGAGGAATATGGAATGGGGTAGACAATCCAGGGATGACCCAAAACACCCTAACATGTTGAATTTCACTGTGGTGTTACCGGGGCTTACGAGCATTAGATCTTATTCCATGAAAGCATGATATTACTTTAGTTGGTAGGTCAAAGCCTTTATGTATCGATGACATGGCCAAGAAAATAAGATCTCCACTTATTTCCAAAGGACATGAGAGATTTTTTAAGACTTTAATATCTAGATAATGAAGTTGGTTATGGTGGAAAAACCACCTAGGAAGGGTTCTAAAACCCTAGGGTAGTTTTATCTTATATAGAACCTACACCCTATGTGTTGTGATTTTAAAATAATAGGATTTGGGCCATAAAAATGTTTGAGAATAGAGTGTCGCATCCCTTCTTTTAGAAAGGGTAAAAAACATGGAAAAATAACATCAAAGATTTCAGATCCTCTTGAATAGTCAGGGTATGAGGATTGTAAATCATGGTCCAAAGTTTTTGTTTCATGACGATAGTGTGGGAAAATTGTGCTAAAAATAGACTAGAACACACTGAGGTGATGAGTTCTTCTGCAATGACAATAGGGCTCACAACGATTAGAAATACCTTTTTTATAGTGACACATTTGTTTAAAGATCATATGTGCATATGTAGAAGCCATATGCATACATATATAGTAAAACAAAGGGTCTCTTGAAATTTGGTATTTCATTCCAAGGCCATGGAAGATTTCAATGACCTGAGGAACCAAAATCATGAAGTTTGATTTTTGGGGAATTTAATATTCAAGAAGGTTTTGAGTAGCCTAAAAGTTGTGTCTCCGCCTAGTGAAAACATTATCACAATGATGAGATGTGAAAAACTATTACTCTAACATTTTTCTAGACTGAGGGGCCAATGAGCATAACTCAAATTTTACTAGGGCCAAAAAGTGGACCTAATGAGCTTTATTTATAATTTAATTAAATCCTAAATTTTTCCTAAACTCTAGAGATGTAGAGTTTAGAGAGTGGAGACTTTTATTTTGTTTAGGCCTCCCATTGAATTTTTTTCATCTTGACAAGTTTTGTGTCTCTTTTGCTAGCAGTTAAAAGGATTGCTTTTCAGGACATCATAGGCTATAGTTTAAGGTCATACAACTTTGAACAAAGTGTAGGTAGTTTATCTTTATGATTCACATGGACCTAATATGAGGGTAATGTTTCTCAAGAACACACATAAGATACTATGGGTCAAGAGTACTCCAACATTCTTCTGAGAAGGAGATGAGAATGTTCTAAATCATAGCTCAAGATGATCAGGATGTGAGTAATGATGTGGGACAATTGGGTTGGGGATGACCTAGAACACCCTTGGGTTCTATTTTTCTCCATGTTGACATTAGGATAATAGGGTTTACAAATCTGTTTTATAGATTCAAGATGTCCCTGGTTGGTAGTTATGATCCAATATGCATTGGTATCATGGTGATGATGAGATATCTCTTTTCCTTTCCAAGTGCCCTAAATGGTTTGTGACAACCCAAGGCACTCAATAAGTGATGTGTGATTTATAGATATATGGGATTAAAGGATGATTGAAGAACCTTGTACTCTAGTTGAATAGGGTTAGTCTCTCCCGTTCCTTTAATTAGGGATGGAAATGGGTGATGGTCTGGATAGTTTATCATTGTGTAGTAGGAACATATTTTTCATGCAGTTTTAATTTAATTTTACCTTGTAGTTTAACATTATGTGGTAAGAACATATTTGGTTCCTTGTAGTTTGACGTCATGTGGTAAAGATGTGGGAACCAATGTGAAAAATTGTGCAAGATATACTACATGTACAAGTAGGCCATATGCATATCTATCTCAAACGTAGTTGAAATGAACTAGTATGAAACAACCCCAATATATTCGGGGGGAAGTTCCATGAAATGTTCTGACTTTTACATAGGGATGGGGAGAATATTTTGTTTTATTAACACTAAACCCAAGTATCAGAGATATGGGTGTAACTATGCATCATATGAGGATAGTAATTGAGCCACACATAGTTCTTAAATGGGATATACTCTATGAATGTTTGACCCATATGTAGGGGGGGAATTGTTCTCATTGATTGTTGTAGATGGGCTCAGGATTGGAGATCTATACATCACTAGGTATCCTTAGGTGATAAGAATCAATCCACATACAGTTCTTGAAACCCATATTGTTTATATCCAGGAAGAAGGGACATAAACTATTCATTTTAACATTATGCAGTGAGGAATCATGATAACCCTACTGTGAACTGATATTCCTTGAACACACGGGGAGATCCTTTACCAAAACTCCTAAGATAATTTGAGCTATGATTAGTGTGACAAATAAGGAATAGAAAAGGTTCCTGATTACATGGAGGCAATAAGAGGATAGATATGGTAATTTTATACCATTTGGTGGATGGACTAATATATAGGACCCCACATCCATAAATATATCTATAGAATGATAATCAAGTCATACATAGTTCTAAAAACCCCTTCATTTCAATGTTGTACGGTAAAAACATCAACTATGGAGTTTAATGTCTAGTGGTAAGGACGTGGGTGACTCTATGTGAAAGAAGATGATTTTTGGGGATCCATTTAGTTTTACATCATGCGGTGAGGATGAGTGGGGTTAATTTTAAGGTCTTTCATTCAGAACCATGATATCCCTATCATGAACTAATATTCCTCGGTCTTGATGGGATGCATTTACCAATGTTCCTATGCCCACTTGATCTATGATCATTTTGAGAAACAATGAATGGTGAAGGGTTTTTTCACCATAAAAATATATTTAGAGGAAGGGACATGAGTATTGTTTTGTATCATATAGTGTATGTACAAAGATATACGATTGAGGCATCCCTACATAACTCATTTGAATGAGAATCATGCTTTATGTAGATCTAGAAACCTATTTAGTTTAGTAACCTGTGGTAAGGACATCGACTGTGAATTTTAACGACCTGCAATAAGGATGTGGGCCACCTAACATGAATAAATATTTATGATGTTTATAGGATCAATATTGGGGGTCTGGGTGTTACTATGTGTCACGCGATGAAAGAAATCAAGCCACATGTAGTTCTTGGATAGGATCTCCCTATGCAGGTCTGACCCATACACAGAGAGGGGGATATTTTCATGGTTATTTGTTCTGAATGGACCTAGGATTAGAGATTTTGGCATCACTACACATCCTATGGTAACAAGAATCAACTCACACATAGTTATGGATAAGAGTGATCCTCTATTTAGATCTGGATATCACACAAGGATAGAGGTGTTACACCTTTTTATCTTATAGATCTGGTTCGTGTGAATTTAATTGGCAGTGATCCGATGACTCCAGTGTAATATAAAATTTCACAGTGAGGACTTACTATACATATATTAATGTCATGATTCTTGGAAAAGAGGTTCTATACAGATTATGATATTGCTTTCATGACCTCTCTCAAACAGTTTAACATCATGTGAGCCAGATGTACTTGTACAATTTAACGTAATGCAACCAAGATGGGTTCTGCATAAATTAACATCATGCGGTTATGATAAGGGATGTTTTTCAGTTTAAATTCTTACATCAAGGACATAGATGCTTAATGATAGCTATGAAAACTGTTTATTGAGAAATATTGCATTGGGGGGGGGTTACATGCTCTTCATCCATTGTGGCTAGTGGGTATGCTCTGTTTTGATAGACCTTATGTATGGTATAAGGCCCTTACCATTTGGGTTCTAGCTTTAGAGGTTTCTTTCCTGGTATCATTGGGGTTCTAAGTGTCAACAACAGTTCTCATTGGAGGAACTAATAGAGGTGAACCTTTTTATTGAAGGATTGCATAATTTTATTATGATAAACCATAAAGTTCTGCAATGTATGAAACCTATTCTCATCAAGCTGTTCTAGCTCATCCAACCATTTTTTTGATTTCTCATCATCTGATAGTTTTCTACAAATGGACATTCAAAGTGTAGATAGCTAGACTTATATGGTCAACACTAACTCTATTTTATACACCAATGAATACAATGTTGGTTGGGTTGCAATACATATGGTGGTACAGTAGGCCCATAATTTCAAGAGCATATTTTCTAGAATGGAATTATTGTCTTTAATCACCATCATATTTATTATACTTTATAGAGTCTTATTAATGGCATTAATCTATCCATTTTCCACTGTATGATACCAGGATGATTCATTGGACTTGATGTTATAATCTGGCTATAATTTATTCAACTATGTAGAATAGAAGTTTATGTCATTGTCTATAAGTATCATGTGAGGGACTCCTTATCTGGTGATGATATTAGAATTTTTTAAGTTGATGATGTTCTTAATCTTGAATTCTTTCAAGGGTATTCTCTTAGACCATTTGATGAAAATATTGACAGTAGTTGGGATGTACTTGTACTACTTAACTGTTTCTAGGGGATATTAACCCACAACATCAATTCCCCACACAATAAACAATGACGAATATTTGGCTATATGTAAATTTTTTTGGGGCTGGTAGGTGGAGTTTTTATGGATCTGGCATGCATGCCATTTCATGGTGAATTCCACATAGTCTGGTATCATGGTTTTCTAGTAGTAACCCAACCTTCTAATTTTGTGGGAGATCCTGACCCCAGATTGATAAGCGCCATAGGAGCCTGTATAAAATTATTCCTTGACTGAGAAAATATATCCTTATACAATAAAACAGAGGGGTAATCCATTAAATAATCACTTATAGAGGTATTTATGCTCATTTGGACCATCTCATAGGGTACAGTTTGATGCTCATCACTGAATATGTTCCCTTTTGGTTCAGTCTATCAGGATAGTTCCATTTTCGAGATAACCAATTATGGCCTTTAACCATTAAGGTGTGGACATTGGTTCATCACACTTTGAGGTAATGTTGACATAATTGATTTATTCTATATCACATACAATTATTTATGATACCATTATACGGTGGGTGATATGGAATATTTACGCCACCTAATTAGGGTTAGAAAAGACTATGGATGCATTGGCCAATGCGTCGGCATAAACATTCCTTGATAAGGGGAAATGATGCAATGTGGAACCGAAAGAAAACTCCTTCATTAGTCCCCTAACATAGCTAGTGAGAGTGTCCATTTCTTCTTTTTTAATGACATATTAACTATGTATCTTCTTCATCACTATCTCAAAATCCCCTTTAATATTCAGGCAGGCTATCTATAGCTTTAGGGATAATTCCAAGATAAGGATGAGGTATTGGTATTATTCTTAATTTTTTGTGAATCCTTTATATAGTGAGGTAGTGTAGGGATTTGTTTTATTTGGAGAAATAAGAACAATCCCTAAGATAACCCGATTGAGACTCATGTTTTCAATTCTCCTACTGATATGACTTTAGGAGGGGCCATCAAAATACATCACCCATGTTCGGGGAGTTTCATGGGCATATAAAACATATTTATCTAAAATTTAGTGTCCACTGGTGTAATTTATGGATTGGGATTTTCTGCGATGAAATTAGATAGGGATTACCCTTTAATTGTATTATGTAATCTGAATTGAATGTCATTTTATTGTAGAATGACCACCCATTGGGCAAAGTACAAAGTCATCAAGGGATTTCCAAGTATGCACTTGAGCGGATCAATATGAGATACCAAGTGGACATCATGCTACTATATGTAATTCTTCAGCTCATGCACTAAAAAGATAAGTGTAAACAAGTTCTCATTAACATCAGAGTATTGGGTCACTATACCTAGAATTGTTCAAATGAGGTAGTAGAGACTGTTATCACTCCTTGTATATTTTTTTATGAGGTAGGAACCTAGTGTGCATTCCATTGTGTCCATATATAGGTTGAGTGGCCACCCTTCCACTAAGGGAATCAGGACTGGTTGGTGTATCTTATATTGCTTAAGAATCTCAAAGGATTATTACCATTCCCAATCCCATTGATCGGTGATTCCAATCTTTATTAGCTTGGTGAAGGGGATATTTTTTCTCACTAATATGTCTATGTAACACCGAGTGTATGTGATGTTCCCTTGAATCCCCCCAAAGTAATTTGAGAATCCCAGGGGGTGAAATTGCTAGAATAACACTAGTCTTTTTAGGTTTTACCATGATTCCTTGGTGGAATACCATAAAGACAAGAAACATCCCTAATGGTACACCAAAAGTGATTTTTTGCAGATTCATTATCATATAATGCTATCAAAACTTATCAAAGAACATTTGAAGATATTTAAAGTGATCACATCATTGTTGGGATTTGACTACCATGTCTTTGACATAAAATTTAGATATCTTTCCTAAGAATAGATTAAATCTATTATTAATGGAACGTTGGTATGTACTATTAGTGTTATATAACCCTAAGATATGACTTGATAGAAAAAGATCCCCTCAGTTTCTCTAAAGGTAGTGGATTCCTCATCTTTAGGGGAAATGTTTATTTGGTTGTACCCTGAGTACCCATCCCTAAAGTATAGGGATTAGAAGATATAAGTTTCACAAATAAAGAGTTCTATGATTGAAAATGGAAATTTCTACTCTAGGAATTGCCGATTAGGGTCTCTAAAATTGAGGAAGACCCTAATCTACCCATTCTTTTTCTTAATAGGGATCATGTTGGAAATAAATCTTATGTATTTAAATTCTCAGAAAAATATGAATTTGAAAAAATTTTCAAGATACACCTCTACATTGGTAGCATGGGAGGGGTGAATCCTTCTAGATGTCTTTTAGAATCCTCGATGCTCATCAGGTAATCCGATATGGCACATAGCCACATCTGGGTTCAGTCCATCAATTTATATATAGTTTCAAGTGAAAAAATATCGATTTTTTCTTTGAAATGAAATGTACACCTCTTACTCCTCAAGATTCATGGTGGAACTAATTAGTATAGGAAATAAGCCTTCTTCAATTATTATATTTACATGCCTGAGCTCATCAATGGTGGTGGAGATGCCTTCCCAGGATGCAGGAGGGGTGTTCTAGTGGTTATCCTTCTCTTCTTCTACCTTAGAGTTTGTGGAGACATTTTTAGATGAGGTTGGTAATCTAGGAATTAATCTATCACTATTAAGGTGTGAGAGGCTATAAGAAGAGATATTATCATCCCCTATAGCTAGAGACGTTGTAGAGGGATTTAGTGGCTGATTGTATTTTACATTCCCACTAGGGATAGAAGGGGATTGGACCTCTGAGACCAGGTCTATTACCTCAACTAGATTTATGGGGAGTACATAGTAATTGTTGAGCATACTCCTGGGATTTTTATGGGAAATACACAATATGTTAGGGGTTGCAACATGTATATCATCATCCATAATTGTTATTTTATTTCCCTTTTATAGAAACCCACCTCAGAATATGTAGCTCCACAAGATTCAAAGGGGGAACTATTACCATGTAGTGTGATAAACTTTCCACCAATGGGGTATTTAAAACACTGATGTAATGTTGAGGTTACCACCATGTGACTATAGAGCCATAGCCTTCTGAGAAAAAAATTATATAAAATTTATTTCTAGATAACCATAAAATCAGTGTTAGATGTGAGATCCCCAATTTGGGATTTTATCTTGATCTTCCTAAGAGGTATTTTTTCATTCATATCAAACCCTTGAATGGTTATATTTATAGAATACAAATCCCCTTCACTTTATACTAAATTTTAAAGGGTTTCAATTGGATGAGGATAATAATGGAACCATTTTTACTCAGATCCCATAGGATATCAACAGTATTGAGACTACCCAAAACATATAGGGGCCTAATGTGTCCCAGTGTGACCACTTCCTGATCCTACTATATGAACGCGATGATGAAATTAAATTATGATGGAATGGTCTCCACTTGATAGAAATTGTCTTTAGAAACTTCTTTCTTGAACCCTTGTGGGGTTTGAAGGGATTCAACAAGTGTTTCTTTAAGTTACTTTGAAATATAGAGGACATCTACTTTTGAAATCTTGGATGGTACAACCTCCTGCTATTTCAAAATATCATACTTTTATTCTAGGGGTGGGTTCTTACCATAGTAGAATTCATCTCTATTATGAGACTTAAGAGATGACGAATTCGAGGTAGATGGGCCAAGTGCTTGTGAAGATGTCACATGAGCTTCTTATTCCAGTGGAATAGGTCATGATAACAATACCTATTATCTAGGATGATCATATAATCATGCTATTGTGAGGTGTACAAATACAACTAATGGGTGTGTGTGACCGACATAGGGTTCTGGAACACCTTCACTCCTCTGTTGAGTTTTCTGGGACACTTTCCCTTGAGTTTCAGCTACATATATACCCTATGTGTGTATTTGGATGAAATATTATGTCTGACCACACTTGTGCTATCACTTGTATCCTCTGTTCATGTTCATTCAACATCATGTTCCCCAGTTAGGTGTGAGAAACTCATATTCTGAAACATAATCATCTTCAAAGAAGAGGTATTCCAAGTATATTTCATCGAAAGAACTAAATATGAGCTCTTCTTCTGATGAGGGTTCTATTTTTTGGGGTTGTGTGAATTCTTTAGATATTATAGGGAAGAAATATAAAAGGGTAAGAGTTTGTGTTGGAGAAAAATAAAAAATTTTCTATTCTATCTCTTCCTTCTTCTGATGACCATATCCACCTTTAGGATACAGATCTAATGTCAGCTCCCTCAGTGGAAGAACTATTACAGGTCTATGAAATTATTCTCTTATGGTGTGATGAGCTTAATCAACTATATTTTGAGTCATCCATTTGTTGAACTTCTACCTATGCCTGGATGGATCATTCTACCAATTGACTTCTTCTTATATCTGGGTGATGTTTATAAATGACACATGGTCTGAGGATTTATCTATCATCACATTTCAAAAAGAATCCATTCCATGGAAAAAATACCTAAAGATAAAGAAATATTGAATGATATAACCTAGTATCCAATGAAGAGGGATGTAGTTAAAATGGTATGTGAGGTTTACCTTATTGGGATTCCTGGTATTTGGTAGCATAAGAAGTTTATTGGTCATTTCTACCAAGAAATAACTAGGTAATTATTCATTTTTTAAGGAGTGTGATTTATAAATCCATTCCTCAAATACATAGAGACCCTAATCTTTTTTGGTTTCTAGAAGAAGGATAATTTATGGTTATTAACACTCAAAAAAAGGAATTTTGCAGTTCGAGACTTCCCTCAGTTATTTAATGGACATTGTTGTTGTTTTAAGGGTAATAGTGGTAATTCCTGCCTTACCAATAATTTTTCCCTATGATGATGTTATGAGTTGAGACATGGATTGGGTTCACTAAATGACATATTCTAGATGTTGTTACATTATATGAAATAACAAAACCCACCTAGATACTTCAATGGGATCATAGGTGTCTAAAACTCATCCCTAAATATTTTCAGCATAGAGATCCAATAATTGCTCCCACACGAGAGGGATGATGATTGAATTGGTTAGACCTTTCCATCTAGATATGAAGTTATACACCCACTAATGTTCACTTTTCATGCATTTTTTCAAGTGAAACATTATTTTTTTCCTCATCATGAAGCTGAATTTTTAAATTAATTGACGAAGAAATTCTTTCCATCATGTAATAGATCTGGCTAGAAGGTTATTGTACCAAATAATGGTTGGCCCTACTAGTGTATAAATACAACATTTTCTCTTGGTCAACTCCTGTTGATCTCAAGCTCCCATAATCAGATTACATATGGATATGATGTGTGTGAGATGTTTTTTGGGGTCTCTCGCATAGTAAATGGTGGATAAATTAGGATTTACAAAATTGGGTAGAGGCAAAGTGTCATCCACCCATTCAAGATATGTATTTATCTTAGTATAAAAATTGCTTGTAACCCTTCCATGAATTTAATTTTAGTATCTTGGGAATAAATGAAGTTGATAAGTTCTAGACGTAATACTGTTTAATCCAACTCCCATCTATAGGGAGAGTGTGAGTCTTGGAAATGTGGCCTTGTTTTCTTCTCCTACTGATTATCAATTTGTGTGAAGATTGGGTGATTAGCCTGGAAAGGGTGAGGCTATATCCATAAAGGATTGAAGTCATGATCATTTTTAACTTCATCAATTAGGTAGACCTTATGCTAAGATCCAGAGCCAGTATGATGCTTAGATACTACTCTTTCAGGAAAATCAACCTCAAGAGGAATAATCTTCATCTCTTCCTGAAGACAATACCTAGAGAGATTTTCCCCCTAAGTAGATCCTCATTTATTTTTCTGAGAGTTTGTATGTCATTATTATATTATTGAAATTATTCCTCCAGGGAGTGTAACTATAATATTTGGGGTGGTGAATGGGATGAATCCAAACCTTTCCCTTCATCATTGGAAGTGTTCTTCCAGAGAGGTGTAAAATTAATATTTGGAGGTGCCATATTTTGGAGCCTTCTCTAATTTCAGGTGAATTCAGCGAAAATTGGTAAATCCAAATCACCTTCCTATCAGGGTAAATTTTCCTTGTTCTTTACCTCTTCATATATATCCTGATCCACAATATTTTCTCTATTGATGGTTATGAAATTTATAGAGGTATATTAGGAAATGTTGGTTGTCCCATTACATTCAATAAAACATGATTATTCTACATTGCCTGTATTAGGGTCATTCCTTAAATCCTTGGCCTTATTGGTAATTTTAGATTATGACCCTAGTGAGGTTTAATTTCCTTCACTGTATGCTCCTCCCATATCATCTTGTGACTAATGAACATGATGGAAATTCTGGTCATGATTGAAGAATGATCCCTGAATAGTAGAGGCTTGTCTTGCAGTTGGAGGAACAGATAGAATGCCGACTTTTGATGTTTACCTCCCAAACCGAAAAAGATTAATCCTATATATGGTGAGGTTGATGATAAAAATTACCTCAAACCTATTAGTTGGGGACTATCCGGGGCCACAATTGGCATTGATTGATCCTATTACTAAGGTTCCAATGATTCATTTCAAGGATTTGATGACTCCTAAGATGGAAAATGAGATATAAATTCCCCCAAACCAAAGGGATGGGGTTGATCTGGAACCACTGTTGATATCCCCTAGACCCTATCGGGTGATAATGAACCAAGTAATGATGATTGAAATATAAATTCCCCCAAACCAATGGGTTGGGGTTTTTCTGTAGCTACTGCTGTTATATCCTGAATTCTCTTAGGAATTGAAGATTCGAGAGGTGGAGGTGATGGTAGATATTATCCCAACCCAGTGATCTGGGTCCACCCTTGGATGGTTGCATTGGAATATGCTACAATAGACTATTTGATGTTGTTTTGTTATTATCATGTAGGATTTGTTTCAATGGAATCCCATGATGGGATTCAGTTTCTACAAGATATCATCGAGTTCATTAAAACTTTGGATTCCATGTCTGACATTCATTCTCGTTTCTTTAAGGGGACCAGATCAATTTCTGGTTTACTATCCTCTTCCTATGTTCATGATGTCTGAGAACCGTTTAAGAGGAGTCATTTTGTTGTAGTGACCAACTAACCCAAGTATTACCTTGTCCCTTGATTTCAATAGAGTATATAACATTAAAAGAAATAGTATCCGGGGGGTTATGATATTCTAGGGATGTGGTGAAGTTTAGTAAACTATAATTTCACCATCCTTGAATATGGATGAAAGATGTGGCTTCAGAGATCATCTACCAAAGTGTTGTGACGTAATGGTGGTAATTATGTTAAATATTTTAACCGTGTTTTTCCAATTTTTGATTCCGATCAATAGAGATATAATCCATTTCCAACTAACAATAGAATTTATGTTTTTAAGGTGGAACTCATATCCTAGATAAGATAACATTACAACCCTGCTATTTATTTCACACATAAACATAATTTATTACATAATAACTTCACTTGATAAAACATAGAAGATCGATAGGTCTTGTGTATTTTGGGCTTAGGAACATTACATAACAACTTAGAACATAAAATACAATATCTTTATTGAAAACTACTTTTACATGACCACAACATTCCTTAGTACTTAGCATTGCATGGGATAACCTGAGGACATGCACAAGAAAAGGCTGAGATATAAATCATAGTAAGGGAGTAAACAAGTAATAACATGAATAATATATTACATGTTAGGAAATATGTATATCAATGTAGAATAATAGAAACATGAACATAAAGGCATGATATGGTATGATTATCATAACATGGAAATGTGGCATCAATATTTAACATGATCTCAGCATGAGCCAAGGCTCATTGAAAATGGATCATGCGTAAACCCTCATTAAACTTGAATCATCATGAGTAAACCCTCATTTCACTTGACGCATCATGATACTAACCTTTACCCAATGCATTGGAGCACTATCAGGGCACACCCTTCTTAATCATTTCATTTCATGAATAATTTTTCCACATGGATCATATAACATGGATTCATTAAACATCATAATTTAGTCCATGATAAAAGTAATGTGGAATTAATGCATTAAAATATTTAATCAATAACTAAATGTGCATAAAGATGAATACCCTTGATAAAGAAATGGTCATGGTATTCACTACACAATGACTTTGGCTTGCAAAATTGTGGTGAAATTTTGGCAGCGTAACAACGTGAAATACGAATTCATAAAAATGGTTGATGATTGAGAAAGGGGTGTCTCATAATATTTACATGAAATGGAAATTAAAGGGAGTAATATATATATATTTATATTTCCTATAAAATTTAATAGAATTTGGATGCATAATTAAAATTTTTTCTTGGATGTAAATGAGGAGATAGAAATCCCTCACGGAATTTCAGCATGGTAATGGGTGTACATGGGAGGAATTAATGAGAGATAAAGGATTATATAATCATTGAAACATAAGGAGGGAAGTATGGGGGAGGTGTAAAATCATTCCCCAACATTTGTAATTGAAATTAAAAGGTCATAACAACATTAAGAAACTTGGGAAAAAATGAAAAAGGAAGCAATCCCTTACTTGGAAGTGTGATCCTAAAGGCTTGGGAGAGGATTGGGAGAGGCTTATTGAGAGATTGGGGAGACTTGGGAGGATTATTGAGAAAGGAGGGAAGGGGTTGGTCGAGCTATAAAGGCTTGTAGTGAAGAGGAAGTGGGAGCTTGGGTTGGTTTATATAGGGAAAGAGAGGGAATTATTTATTATTTAGGTTTTGGGCATCAAACATTAAACTAATCAAAACCACAAACCAAACCATGGTTTTTTCCCATGGTTGTTTCAAAATATGATTGGAAAGAATTTTTTTATAAGGGCAATGGACGAAATTCTTATAATATTAGTCTTGATTATGTGGAGGTGAGTCGCACTTTCAAGGTAATCAATTTAAAAAGTTAATTTTTTTTATAAGTCTTGGAGGGTCCACTAAAGCTTTGTAATATTAATCAAACAAACCTAAAATCACATCAATTTAATGGTAAAACATATATTGGCCTAAAATATCTTTTATAGTATTTTATGAAATCACTATTGGGTCTGTATGATGTCATAAAACACATTATATAATTAAATAATATTTATTTTTTACCAAAAAATTCGACTATCTCAGAAAATTATGAACCTTTACCATTGGATAATTTTGATGTCTTGATTCCAAAAATAATATTAATTTTTTAAAAATAATTTTATAAATATTTTATTTTTTTACTTTTAAAATAAAAACTGACATTTATTGAAAATTCATGGATTTGATAAAAATTGCTTTCAAACCTTAATAAAAATCACAATTTTATTCATAAAAATTATACAATCATTTATATTTAATAAAAAGTAATTTAGTAATAATATTTTATTAAAATATTATTTAATTAATAAATCCATTAATTAATCAAAATAGATTTCTTAATTGAATATTAACTATAAATACTATTTGTGATTTAATTTTTTTACAATGTAACAATAATAAAATGAATGTATATTCATTATTCTATAAAAAAATAATGCACATAATCATTGTGCTAAGGTCTTGTTAATAACCCCTTATAACACCCGCATAATACCTAAGGGTAAATTTTGTGATGGTGACATAATCTTGGAGTGGCTCAGATAACATTAATCGGGTGGTAATCTCTATTAACTTGCACTTCTCCCTTAGGCGGTTTTTTTTTGAGATCAATATATTGATACTCGGCTTAGGATTGGTCAAGAGAGATGCCCAGTTATTCCACCTTCTTTTTGATCTCTGACAAATGAGCTTCATACAGAATTATTCTATGCGATGAGACCATCACTACTTTTTTCTAAGTAAATTGGATTTATTAAAGCCCTATATTTATATAAATCATGTGATCACTATTCAACGACTATATTAGAAATGGTTACAATTCATAGGGGTATTTTAAAATAAAAAAACATAAAACCCAAGAAGTTCAAATGTTATATAACCATAATAAGACATTTAATTAGATCAAGAGGAATTTTAATTGATAAAACATTGGGTCATTACAGAAAGGTTCCTAGACTTATCTTACTAATGAGTAGACCAAATATTTTTTCATAGATAAGGCATGTACACATTTTCAAGATCAGTTGGGGTCTCATCATTATAAGTATAAAGAGGCCATAACATATCGGGGAGGTTTTTTTTGGACAAATCTATCTATATATTGATGTTTGTTTCTTCTTCATTAAACTTACATGCCTTTATCCGATCAAATAAAAAAAGATGATTCTTAGGGTCACCTACTGACTGGAGTAGAGTGTTTCTAGTAGTTTACGTGGAACTCTATACAGTTGAACTGATTTTTCAACCACCACTCCATATGAATGTCTTTGAGTTTTGAATAACTCTCTATTTCAAGGGGTTTGGGAAAGGGAATAATTTCATTTTTTTTGTGTGGGAGATATCACCATGGGGAGGTTGAGCATGGAAGATTTCAGGAGTAGAGTCCATGTGATCCATCTCTACACTACCCCAAGGAGGAATATCATGGTAATGACAACCTTTTTCTTTGGTTGAATAGTCGATAGACTCTTGGGGTGTTGAGAATGTGTTATGAACAACCTTAAGGACACTATGATTGATCTGACATGGGATATGAGCCTCACTCCACATCATGGATGAAATATATCGGCCTACCTTTTGGGTTTGTGTAGGGATATGAGCTTGTTGTATGAGTTGTATTCCCAAGAGATTCTTCATTATTGGTAGGCGCATGAGCCTTCCATAAGGAATGTTCCACTCTAACTTGGTGAGCCTTTGTCAAAATGGGTATATGATCCTAATCCTGAGCCTTTGGAATATGTTGATTGTCTTTCATGACGAGGATATGAGCCTATCCTAATTTCTATTATGATATCACTTGGTGAGAACCACTTGGAGAAGAAATATGAGCTCAATATAAATATTAATTCCCTTATATAATATGCCAAACAACCTCCAGAATGGGAGAAGGGACATGGGACTCCTCCCTTATAGCCTCATAAAGATGCTGATGCAGTCTTTCATCGACAAAAGTAGGAATATGCATTTGGATTCTGCGATGTACAAGAATATTCTAAGTAGATTCACTGATAGGAATATGAGCATGTCCTAATGAATTTTCCACTCTCACATGGTGATCCCTCGAAAGAATGGTGATATGATCCCGATCTTAGGCATTCAGAGTATTCCACTTTCCTTCTTCGATGAGAATATGATCCTATCCCAAGGCTTATTCCCCTCTCACTTGGTGAGCCTCGGCCAAAATGGGGACATTTTCCTCATCCTGAGCAATTGAAACATACCGATATACTTTTCCAATGGGAATGTGATAATTTCTTAAGGCATGTGAAACTCTCACCTAGGGAGCCCCGACTAGAATGAGAATATGATTGCGGTTTAGTGACTCTTCCTTTATCAGAATATACTAATAATCCTACTAGGTAAGAGTAATAATGTGCACTTGCTTTAGAGTGAACACTTTTTTATAAAGATTAGATTGTTGAGATGCCCTGGATATGGGGATATTAATATGCACCTATCCCTGTATACGTACCAGTTCTGGAATATGTTGGTAGAGTTCTACAGTTGTTACTAATATGTAATGAAATTTCAACAAAGTGTGCATAGGAGTATAATAAAACACAATTTATTTCTTCCCTATATATTGGAAGATATCATCAATTAAAATGGGTATATGATCCCACTTTTGTCACCCTTTTTCCATCAGAATATACCGATGGACTCCATGCATGGGGGAAGAGATATGTTTCTCTCCCATGCTTTCTGTAGG
Source organism: Viscum album (assembly GCA_963277665.1). NCBI lineage: Eukaryota > Viridiplantae > Streptophyta > Magnoliopsida > Santalales > Viscaceae > Viscum > Viscum album. The sequence goes on from OY728141.1 coordinate 1,601,551,823, forward strand.
AATATTCCCAAAGGCTTGTTATGACTGAGTAGAGATATGAGCCTACTCTCTAGCTAATGTTAGAATATATCAGTGGGATTCATCAGCTAATGTTTGGATATGATCCCACTCCTGGTTATCCAGAGGCTTCCATTCCTGATGAGTCTTTCTTATTGCCTGTGCATGGATGTCAGAGGGGGAAATGTGTTAGGTGGCATCCTTAGTTGGTGATTTATGGGTACAAGATGGATGGCACTAGAGAATGTGATTGAAATGAGTCATCCTCAGTGACTCATGAACTGGTAGGGATACATAGTTGACTACCTAGTCTACCTTCATCAGATACTAAAGGTGGTGATTTTCACTCTTTGGGGATAATCTTTTGAAGTGGTTTGATTTGAAAATGAGTGGCACTTGCTTTACTGCAGCTTTCTTTGGACGGTGTAGACCCATCATCTTTATCACATGAAGAACCTCATGGGAAGGCTCAATGGTCAAGATTATACTATAGATATGATATTCCCAAGAAATTTAATTTTGTAACATATTCTAATTATATCAGGAATTTGAGGTCATTATATGACTCTTGGAGGTTAAAATCAAATCAAATTTACCTGAATAGTTACTGGATGATAAAATTATCTTGGATCAGGGTGTTTTTGATGAGAATAATATCTATAGTCATGCAAACTATAAGGAATATGTTCACCAATTTATGCTCTATTGAAGTCATGATATGCACTTAATCAGATATTCATGGGTAACAAAATTGTCCTTTTATTCTAGATTAGTCTATTTTGATTGTGTGGACTTGTCAAAGTAAAGATGGTCTTATTTCATGAGAACCCTTAATATATAGGATCGACCATAAGATTAATTTTGGGTTTTTTCATTTTGATTATGTAGATTATGTAGGATAAAATTTCCTGATAGGTGATTAAATTATCATCATGTTATTTGTGTAATTCGCATCAGTTTCACCATTTTTATTTACGTAGATAATGAAAGAAAAAATGGACTGACACATGATTAACCAATCATCCTTTTATTTGAGATATTTACAATGTGTTAACCATTCCTATTTGCATATATATTTTTCAAGAAAAAATGGCCCAATTCATGATTAACTGGTCATCCTATTATTTGAGAGATTCACATTAGGATCACCATTTTTGATTACATAGATTATGTAAGACAAAATAGGCCAATTCATGATTAACTGATCATCCCATTTTTCATCATCATTCACACCAGGTTTTCCATTTCTGTTTCATCAGGAATATGTGGATGGATTTTTTTGTAATGAACCCAACCCTAGTAGCATGGATCTGATGCCTTAATTTAACACATTAGCATAGATACAAGTGTCAAATCCCAAAGGATTAATCAATTTTGTGGTCTTGGAAGCCAGATTACATACATGAACCTTAAATTACACTTTGAAACATAAAATACAACATAAAAAATTCTTTTATAACATCATTATTTTTCTAGATTAACCCTAAAAATTATTCAAAATACACATCATGAAATCCTAGTAAAAACAAAACATAAGAATGTGGGAATCTCATATTCATAGTAAAGTTAAGAATACAACTAAATCTATTATGAATAAATAATGATAAACCATAATGAAAAGTGTATAAATAAATCACAATCTCTTTAAACATAATCTTGAGCATAATATAGAAATAATAATTAATTCCATATGAACTAATCACATGATCTAGAAAGCATAACCATAGATATTCTAATAATTTAGTAATCACATGGAATATCAACAAATAATCTTATAATGAGGGAATAAATAATATCGGAAATCTGAAACATACAATCAAGGCCTCGACCAAGACATCTGAAAATAAATGGTTAAGACCTCAGAAAAAACAATATCTAAAAATAAATGGCCAAGGCCTTGGCCAAGTCCATATCTGGTCAGTCTTACGAGACCTAACAATGAATAGAGGGGTTATAGGAGGACCCTCTAACAACTTACCATGTCTAATGAATTCCTCATATTAAAATGGTAAAATATAAGCATTATAAACATTTGTATTAAAATTAACAGATGAAATGTGAATACTTTTACTATAATACATGAATTGAGTCAAAATAAAACATCCATAGTTAGACCAAATCATAAACCATTTGATGAAATATGGTAAATCATATCATAAGATATCAACAAAAATCAATAATAAGATCCAACAAAGTATGTTTACATAGATGAAAATACTCTAATAAAATCATTAAAAATAACCTTAGAGAAATACACATTTTTTTTATTTCAAAATCATTTATTTAAAAGATGTTAAATTATAAAAGAAATAATTTCCTTTGAAAATAACCTCGTAATCTTCTAAGGTAAGCTTTAAAATCATAAGGCACCATGATGATGGAAGAAGTCAGTAACACCACATAAGTTAAAAAACATTCATTTCATCGAAAAATCCAATAAGTACCTCATTTGGAAGACAAAAAAATATTCCATTAATTTATTTTATAAAAAGTAAAACTTGGTTAATATAATTTTTTTTTGATATTAGTAAAAATATTTTGGAAAACATTTTTCAAGAAACACATAAATGGTTGAAAAATATTCCACACTAAATATTTGCGTATAAACAATCTCAGATAATAATGAGATTATTAAATAACCATTACCTTATAATTTACTTTAGTTAAATATTCATTAAAATATTGTATAATATTTAAAACATGTTAATAAATTATACCATAACTATATCTATATTTATGATATCATATATAACCCTCTTATATCGTTTTGGCAATAATATTTCATTATTACCACTATTTCAGGTGTTAACTGCTTCATTTTTTAATATTTTTTATGTAAGTCCAGTTCATTATGAATAAGATATATTTTATTCATATAAAAATGATATTAAGTTCATAAATATTATATTCAATCAATATATAAATTTTTATAATCATTCTTGAATTATTAACATGGATAATGAATCTCATCACATCATGGAGACAGTAGGTCGTGCGTATGCACGAGTGATGGTATCATTCCATTAATGGTAAGGTCATAAGTAATTTGATATTATATTAACTATAAAGAATATATAACATGTCATATTTATTAAATATATCCATATATTCTTCATTATACCCATCCAAATAAAGTGGTGCTGAAAAACAAATTACAACACAGTGTGGAGACAATAAGTCTTACGTACGCATGCATGGTGATATTGTTTTTAATAGGATGGTTAAAAGGAAGAATATTGTTGCACCCTAATCATAACAACATATCAGAATATATAATATATTGTAGGTATTAATTACTTATGGAAACAACATAGTAAGTTGTAGAAGAATGGAACATGAATGAGTTAGTAAAATAATTGCCTCTTCTTCGATGGACATCCTTTGGATCTCCTATTAGGGACACTAGGGTTGGTATTTTTAGAAGACTATGACCTATAAGACGTGTCTACGAAATTTTATAATAGAAATGGTAAGTTTTTGGTCACTAATTTAGGCTCAAAGTGGTTTGGGAAAGTGAGGGAGGAGGTTCCCTTTTATTAGAGAGGGGAGGTGCACTATTGGAATCCTTTAAAATAATAAAAATAATAAAAATTGATTTTTTATTTAAAAAAGTTATAAAGTGAGTTATTTCAATGATAAGATGAGGATGGGTCAAAATACTCTCAACCAATGTTTTTAGATATGTTTATGTTACAATATTAAGATTATCTTTTGGATTCAACCCTTAATAAAGCCCTTTTACTCTTACCCTAACCACTGGGCTTTTTACTCTCTATGGGTAATATAGTTACTATAAAATTCCGAAAGAAACCAAATTAGATCATTTATGGAATATTTAACACTATTAAAATTATTTGGATTAATTCAAAATTTTATGAATTTAATATAATATAATAAAATATTATTTATTTTAAAGTACCATTTATGCCAATTTTGATATTATTCATTATTTTTCTTTTTAAAAATATCATAAAAATAGGATAACTTCAAATAAACACTTAAAATATATCACAAAAATTGTATAATTTTTCTATAAAATTTATCAATGTCATTAATTATATCAAATTATATTTATTTTAATATTTTTAATATCATTTATTTAATATTTCCATTAATTTAACAATTACTATATCCTCAGTATGCATGCCTTTAATTATGTTTTCTCTTTTCTAAAAATAAAAAATAAATTTTCACGATGAAGATAAATTTATTATATTTTATGTTACTATTTATAGTCTAATTTATATTTTTACAACATTATATTAACAATGATTTACTTATTAAAATTATATGTATGACATTTTTAACTTATCTTTAAATAAAATATAGTAAATTTTAATTCATACCCAAGTAGATTAAAAAGGTTATAATTTATAACTAAGTTTGATTTTGGTTGATACCCACTTATCCAATGAAATTTGGAAAAATTTTAGGGTAATTTTATAATATAATAATATTATTTTTAACTTCCATTACCCAATTTACACCTAACCATGGTAAGTAATTTTTTTTACTAAAGTTAGTATTCATAATATCAAAAATTAATTTTATCCTATTATAATCTAAATATAGTACATAATATATCTATTTATGTCTATTTTTTAAACTTTAATTAACAAAGGTAGCTAAATTAAGTTTAACACTAATACCACACATGTGGCGAGAAGACGGGTAAAAAGAAACCTTCAAAAGTTCAATAAATTATTATATCTAATTTCAATATAAAAATTATTCGAATAACCTAAATTAAATAATATATGTATTATTTATATATTTTAACTTTTTAAAAAATCAATTTAATGTATAATAATTATTTAAACAAAAATTCATTTTTTAACTATAATGCAGTATTTTTCACTATTCAGAAAAAAAAGAAACTTCTTTGAAAAATACCAAAAATTCACCCAATTATATTTTTTATATTCCAAATTCAAAAATAAAGTTCATTTTGAAAAATAAAATTTTTAAAATTTCCAAAATTTATATTTAAAATAGGCGCACCATTAAAAAGTGATAAATTTCTCCTATTTTTTTAAAAATAGTTTTTATGCATAAAATCTGATATGTTATTATATAATTTTATAAAAATAATTATATATAATATACATAAATTTCATAATATTTTTTATACCATTCATAACCACCAACTTAACGGCTAGGTTATAAATAATAATATTTAAATAATATATAGTTTGGTAAAACTCGACCTTGCGTGTAATGCAAGAAAACTCATTATTGCATGTAGCATAAAATTATCATGTTGTTGCATACATCTTAATATATAGATGAAATTAAATTTATTTAATAAGAGAGATACTTAAAAATAATGGGGTGTTATTTTCTCCCCTCCTTTAATAAGTTACATCCTCGTAATTCAAACTCTTGGTCGAAAACTAAGGTTTTTACTTTTCAAAATATTTTTATTGAAATACCAAATTAGAAAACAGATTAATGAGACCGATTCATTAAAATAAAGATAGAAAATTACGAAGATCACTAGAGAAAACCCATATTAGGGTTCCATATAGGAAAACATTGATATTGCAGAGAAATATAACCATCACGTTTTGATGGAGAGTGATAGAGAAAAGGGTCAGGAGAAAGTTAATAATAAAAAATATATAAATATATTATAGTCTAAGGGACCGTTTGATTCATCGAGAAAGAAGGTACAAGGAATTTTTTTTGGTTTGAAGACATTTTACCTATAGTTCTAGAATTCATTTACTTCATAGAATAATAAAACAAGGAAACATACTTACTTGATAAGTAGAGTTTCATCCGTTAACCAATTTCCACCACAAACTAATTCTTTTCTCCAAATGATGAAAAATTAAGATAAACTTTTCACACTTGAGGCACTAGAATCAACTTCTAGAGAATCACATAATCCATGAAAGATTTAATATTTATTTCTCATGTCTTGAAACATTAATAAAAACCAAAATTCTTAGCATATTACAAGATAAATCCCCAAAAATAATAAAACTTCACACGAAGAAAAACACCTTTAATATCAAAAATATAATAGTAGTACCCAAAGATCAAAATATATCATTTATAAAATAACTATCCTTCCTAAAAAAATTAAAAACTAATATTGAAACCTAAAAAATTATAAGTATTTGAACATATTATTCCAAATGACATTAATAACTCTTAATGTATCATACCAAAAACTAATTTCCCCAATCACATAATATCCATGATATGCTAACCATTTTCATAAATATATTGAATTTCTATAAGTCCAAAATAAAATCTTTTTTGACTAAAAAATACAATTCAACCTTTATTTATAAAAATATTATGTTTACCTTAATCTTATAGGATTCAAAAAATAGAGAACGTCTTCTAAAATAAAATTAATCACTTAATAACCAAATCATTTTTCAATTATAAGATTATATATTTGATAAAAAATGTCCCTAAAATAAAAACAACCTTTCTCCGTTAAATATTTTTACTAACTAAAAAAATCCATACTGACTTGGACTTAATGTAGGTTAGTAGTAATTGATACACCGTTGTCACCCTTCAGTTATGGGTTCAAGCCCTACGACATTGATGTATATGATAAGTTGTCAACTGACCTATGAGTTTTCCTTTTTCCAAAAATATATTAATATAACTTACAAAATATATATGATGGAAATTATTGAAAAAAGTTTAATCACTAAATAGCATTTTGACTAAGGTTTTCAATAAAACCCCAACACATAAATACTTCAAACATTTATTTCCAAAAAATAATTTTATTATATCACTAAAAATAGAAAATTTTAGTCAACAATAACTCATACCTTCATCCAGGTCTTCAGTGTTGGCATCTCTCGTAAAGATCAAGGGCCCAAGAATGCTAGTGGTACCTCAAGGCATCCTCCAAATCTTCTATATTCTATATCAAAATTTAACTTTTTCATTTTGGATATAAATTATGTGGTCATTGATAAGTTCTTAGAAAGGTTTTATTTTCAGTATACAATTTTTTAACATCCACGTGAATGTAAAATTTGTAAAATAATCTTATCTTGTTGTCCTCAAAGGTGTTAAGATTATATTTGATACTTCCATAGATATAATATTTTTAAATCTGTTACATGTAACCTATTCAAATTTCTCCCCCTTCAGCATCTCTTTCAAGATTTATGAGTGATTTATATGGTTTAGTTAGGGTGAAGAATTAAAAAATAACCTTATAATACCTTCCATGCATGGAATAGTTAGAAAGCAAAGAGTACAAGATTTTTTCATATACATACCATGGTCCTCAGAATAAATAGGGAATAATAGAGGTGTGAGATTCCTCACAAAGTATCTTTTACGTATCTTGGATGTTGATAAAATATTCAAAATCATCTGATCATGATTTTAGGATTATCCATGAAATTAAATCCTCTAGAAGAGAGAGAGGAGTCATCCGTGAACTTTCTCCATCTATTTCAAGACTGTTCATCAACTAAAAATAAAATTTATAGAATATATATTTTGATAGATTAATATACTTATAAAATTTAATATATTAATTACCAAACATCCTTCTAGGAACCATTTTTAAATAATGGCATACACTAGGCTATGTTATGAATCATAATTCATAATTTAAAACTAATAAAAAACTTAACAAAAATTAAAATTTATGCATATCTAATATCATAATCATAAACATGGTTTCTTTGTGGATATATTTAATTTTAAATCCATTATAATGTTTTATAGAGAAAAAGTGAATTATCCTAAGTATATCCCCTCAGAGTGTCAAACCAGGTGCATAGTAAGGCCAATTATCATGTGTGAAATTACCCCGACTAAAGCCTAGGACACATTGCCCGAGTTGTTACCCCTGGGTAAATATTTACCAAAACCACATCCACTTATTGTATCTAGAAATATATTTATTATTAATTATAACCACATAATTCTTACTTTACCAAAATTATAGGAAGTTGTTCTATTCTTATCCACAAAGTCTATATTAGGGTTATGCTCCCAAATCTATGATTTATAAATTTAGTTTCCAAGGTTTCTACTAAAATTACTTTGAAACCAAATGTAAAAACCTTAATACTAGTAGTATGGAGACAATGCCTTACTTTAATAACTAGTCATAGATACAAGTGTCGAATACCAAATTACTGACCAGTTTAGTAGTCTTGGAAGACATATTAAAAATATGAACCATACATTACAATTTAAAATATAACATACCACATAAAAAAATAAGTTGAAAAAATAATTATTCTTCAAGCATAACCCAATATATCAGTCATAATACATATCTTGGAATCCTGGGAAAAAATGAAACATAATAAAAGGGTGTGATCAGATTCTCAGAAAGGGTAAGTGTACAATAGAATCTATTATGAATAAATAATCACAATCCTTAAAGAAAGGTGTACAACTGAAACAAAATCCCTTTAAACATAATATTGATAATAATATAGCACAAATAAATAATTCCACAGTAAATAATCACATGATCTAGAAAGACGAACCATGGATATTATACAGGTTGAATAATCACATGAAATAGAAATAACTGATCTCATAATGAGGAAATATATAACGCCATACATATAAAACATATCATTGAGTCCTCAACCAAGAAATATAAAAATAAATGGTTATGGACTCAAATTAAACTATTTCTAAAATTAAGCAAGAAAGGCCTCAGCTGAGTATATATATCTAGTTCTTCTCATGAGACCTATCAATTCCTTAATAGGCTACATCGGGTACATCCTTGACTTACCAAATATAAAGAATTCCTCATATGAAAAGGGTGAAATAGAATCATCATAAACACTCATATTAAAACTAGCATACAAAATGTGAATTCATTAACAATAAACTATGAATGGTCTCAAAATAGAACATCCAAAGTCAAACCAAATCATAAACCATTCAATGTAATATAGTAAATGGTATCATAAGAGAACAATATAAATCAATCATAATATCCAACAAATTATGTCAACATAGATGAAAATACTATAATAAAATCACTAAACATTTCATGAGAGAAATACCCTTTATTTATTTTGAAGTCATTTTTTTCAAAATCCATTAAATTATAAAAGAAAAAATTTCCTTTGAAAATAAATTTTTTAGATTATTGGAAAGATTCAAAATGTTAAGGCTTCGTGATGGTGTAAGAATTCACTGACACCATGTAAGTTATAAAACATTCATTTCATCAAAAAGACAATAAGAAACTCATTTGGAAAATGAGAAATATATTCCATTCAAACTATTTTATAAAAATTAAAACTTAGGTAAAATACTTTAATTTTTTGTAGGATTTCAGTAAAAATATTTTGGAATACATCTTTAAGAAACACAGACATTAATGATAAATATTCCCTATTAAATACTTATGTATAAACAATCTCAGTTACTAATGAGATTATGGAATAACCCTTAAGTTGTAATTTCTTTTAGTTGAGGTAGTATTAACATCGTTTATAATGGTTAAAACATTTCATTAAAATATACCATCACTATATCCATATTTATGATATAATATATGACCCTTTTATATCTTTTTTAATAATATTTCATTGTTAGCATTGTTTCGGGTGTTAAATGCTTCATTTTTTAAAGTTTGTTTTGTCATGTAAGTCATGTTTCTTATGAAAAAGATATATTTAATTCATACCCAAATTTATATTAATTTTCTGAATATTATATTCACTCATCATATACATTTTTATTATCATTCTATGATGGTCAATGTGAATAATGAATCTCATCACATTGTGGAGACGGTGGATGTTACATACGCACGAGCGAGGATATCAATCCATTAATGGTAAAGTGGTATGGAATTTGATCATATATTAATTATATAGAATAAATAACATGTAATATTTATTATATATATCCATTGTATTCATCATTATACCCAACTAAATAAAGTGGTGATGAAAAACAAATTACACCACAACATGGAGACAGTAAGCCATACACGGGCACACATAGTGATATTGTTTTTCATATGATGGATAAAAGAAAGAATATGGTTGTACTAGAATAATAATAAAATCTTAGTATATATATTATACTGTATTTATTACTTTATTATGGAAGCAACATAGGAATTAGAAAAAGAAAATAACTTGAATGAGTTGGTAAAATAATTACATATTCTTTGATGGACTTCCTTTGGTTCTCCTCTTAGGGACACTAAGATGGTTATTTTTAGAAGACTAGAACTTATTGTATGTGGCTAGGTTATTTGATAAGGGAAATGAGTAGGGTTTGGTTGAGAAATAAGGCTCAAAGTGGTGTGAGGAAGTGAGGGAGGAGGTACCCTTTACTGGGAGATGGTAGGAGCAATCATGGAATCCTTTAAAATATTAAATTAATATAAATTAATTTATGATTTAAAGAATATGAAAAGTGAATTATTTATAATATAAGTTTATTATGGGTCTAAATCATCTCAAAAAATTATTTTAGACATGTTTAGGCTACAATATTAACCTTATATTTTGGCTTTAACATTAATTAAGCCCTTTAACTCTTTACGTAACATCTTGTCTTTTAACTCTTTTGGGTTAATATATTTACTATAAAATAAAAAATGAACCAAAATTGGATAATTTATTACATATTTTACTATATTATAGTTATTTGGATGAATTATATATTTTTATTAATTTAATATCATTTAATAAATTATTATTTATTTGAAAGTATCATTTATTCCAATTTTGATACTATTCATTATTTCTCCTTTTGAAAATATTATAACAACATGATAACTTGAAATAAAACTTATAATATATAATTAAAATGTCTAATATTTTTGTAAAATCAGTTTATGTCAGTAATTATGTCAAATTATATTTATTTTAATATTTTTAATATCATTTATTTGGTATTTCCATTGATTAAACAATTTCTGCATCATCATTATACAAGCCTCTAATTAAAGATTGTATTCTATAAAAATTAAAAATAAATTATCATGATGAATATAAATTTACTATATTTCAAATGACTATTTATATTTTAATTTATCTTCTACATAAACCTATATTAAAAATTATTTACTTATTAATATTATGACTATGACATTTTTAACTTATCTTTAAATAAAAAATAATAAATGTCATATTCTTAGGCAAGTGGATTAAAAAGGATATAATTTTAGCCTAAGGATGATTTTTCTGGAGTCCAAATTATCTAATGAAATTAGGTAAAGTGTTACAAAAATTTTATAATTTTATAATATTATTTTTACTTTTAATTACCTAATTTACCCTTAACTGTAAAAAATAAAAAATTTACGAAAGTTACTATTAATAATAATAAAATTTATGTAATCTTATTAGAATATAAATATAATAATTATTACAACCATTTAGGTATGTTTTTACAAATTTAGTTAAAAAAGTGGCTAAAGTAAGTTTAACACTAATCCCACAGATGTAGCTTAAAGGCAGGTAAAAAGAAATGTTTAAAAGTTTAGTATATTATTATATCTAATTTCAATATAAATATTATTTAAATAACAGAAATTGAATTAATATATTTATTATTTATCTATCATGACTTTTAAATATAAATTTACATTATAATAATTATTTAAAAAAAATTCAGTTTTTTAACAATAATGTAGTATTTTTCACTATTCATTAAAAAATGAAACTTCTCAGAAAAATACAAAAAATTCACCCTAAGATAACTTTGATATTATAAATTCAAAAATTATTTTCATTTTGAAAAAAATATTTTATTAAATTTCCAAAACTTATTTTTAAAATTGGCGCACCATTAAATGGTGATAAAATTCACTTAAAAAATAGTTTTTATGTATAAATTCAGATTTGTTCTTATATAATTGTCTAAAAATAATTATATGTAATATATTTAAATTTCATAATGTGATTAATAATATTCATAACCACTAACATAATGGCTATGTTATAAATAATAATATTTTAATAAAATAATGTTTGTTTGGTAAAACTCGTAATTACGTATAACACAAGCTAACTTTTTATTATTTGTATCATAAACTTATCATGGTGTTGCATACAATGTATGCTATTTAAGAAATTGAATTTATTTAAGAAGAGACATAATTTAAAATCATAGGCTGTTACATTATTCTGGTGGTTTGATTATGGGGGGTTCAATGTTTTGCATAATCATTCACATCGGTCTCACAATTTGTTAATATTTCATAGAAACTAGCAATTGTTCCCACCTCCATAACTTGGTATAGACCTACTTTCAAAAGTTAAGCAATTATTTGGGGTTTAAAACCCAAATATTATTAGTAAATCACATTGGTCAAGAGGATGGAAGTTTGGGATCATCACACCCTATTGGCCGGAATTTTTGTCTACTTTAGGAACCTATTATAGACTTTAGATAAGTTATTTAATCAATTACTAATCTTGAAACATGATAACCTACCCTAACATGTCAATAATAAGTAAAATCCTCATAAAAATGGAATCTACCAGTGAATCCATTTGTATGAATCCGAGGTTCTTCATCCATTTCTTATTAATAAGTAACTGCTTATATATTGAAGTTGTATAACTAAGCACTTCAGAATTTGCTACCATGTAGGGATGTGATTCTTATGTTGATGATGGATTGATTCATTTTTAGGAATTAAATATATCCTACTTTATAATAAGAATAAAAATCAACATAGGTCATTCAAAAAATTCCGTTTAACATCATATAGAAAGGACATATATAAGGGGACTTAGGAACCATATATTTGAGCTAAGACCTTGAGGAGGCACCCTACGCATCCTGGTTATGGTATGAATTAGAGTCATCATAGTTTAGTTGGATGATCAGTCCACTGGTGGATGATGGATAATGGCCATCACATGGGAGGGATTGGGTCTCGATGGTTGAAATGTTAGAGTCATAGAAGAAACTTGCATCAAAATAGCTATTTATTTGAGATCGGGCCTTATAAATGCATCCTACAAATCTAGGTTATAGATTTAATCAAAGTTCTCATAATTCATTATGGTTTTGGGATTATTATATGGGGTTTCAATGGATGGTAGTGACATATGACATGAATGATATGATCATTTTAGCTCCCTAGGCCCACATTATCTATGCTTGGTGTAAGAAATAAGGGATAAAAAGTAACCAGTCTCACAATAGATGGATGTGGGCCTCATGTGTTGGTCCAACCATTTTAATGCTTATTATGGATATTAAGACTTGGAAAGGCATCCAATGTATTATGATTATGGAAGGAATCAAAGTCATTACAATTAATTTGATCTCTTAGTTTTCTAATTGATGTGGAGGAATAATCGTCACCAGGTAATAATTGGGTCCTGATGGTTGAATTGTCAGAGACATGGGTGGGATTACACTGAGGTAAGTGTATATTAGAGCTCAGGCCATGGAAAGTCATCCTATGTATCCTTATTATAGCAGGAATCAAAGTTCTCAAATTTTAGTTGATTCACAGATTACACACTCAGGTAGACCTAATATTTGGGACATATCATATTATGCCACTAATCAGGGCTTACACACTAAGGTTTCCCTTTATGAAGAATATTACATTTAAACTCCCTAATCCCATGTGATCTATGATCGGTGTGTGAAACAAGGGATGGAAAATGACTAGTCTCCCTACTTTTGGATGTGGGACTTATGTATTAGGAAAACCCTTTAGATGTCTAATATGGAGTTTGAGCCTTAGGAAGACATCCTATGTATCCTTGTAAGAGAAGGAATCAGAGTCATCATAATTCAATGTATCATGGCTTACACATTGATATTGGACAAGGATCTCATGTCCAGGGATTCCCCATTAACATGGAATGCTTGTCTTCATGACATGAATTGATTGTCTTTCTGACATCCCTTGATAGTCTCCTTGCCATGTCTGAGGATATCTGCTAGAAAATTCCAAATACAATGGCACGATCTAATTGACTTGTTTGAGGGACATTACATAATATGGATGGAATGTATGAAGGATGAATTATGACCAAGGATGGATTTTTTGAATGATATTGAAAGACCTAATTAGATAATCCTGGAGGAAATCACATGATCTTGGCTAGCATGCTGGGTACCGTATAATCCAACTGACTTTCCCTGGTGTCATTGCGAATGCTGGCTAACATTTTTGAAGGGTGTCGTGAGAGTCAGTCTAAAATGTCTAGAGGGTTATGAATGTCTTGGATGACTTGTCAGGGTTTCATCATGAAATCTGGATGAAATGTCCTGAGGACCTCGTGAGAGATAGTTAACAAGTCCAGATTCCATCATAGGACGTAATTGAAATGTAGTAGTGCCACGTTATTATTTTGGTGACATATCTAGAGGACATCAGGATTTATAGAAGGTGAGCCTAGAGGGTTTCATGAGACTTGGGTGGAATTCCTGGGGGGTTTCATATGACATTCTTTAACACATCTAGGGGGCTTCACATGATCCAAATGGTATAGAAAAGGAGCATCACATTATATGAGAGACATGTTTTGGTGCATTCAAATGACCTAGGTGGTTCATGAAAAGTGCATGAGGATCAACATACATGTTCTTCACATAAGTCTCCCATATTTTTAGTCATTATTAAAATATTTTAGTACATATGTCTTTTATTTTTTCAGTGTTGGGTATCATGTGGCTGATTAGGTACGTTGGATGTCCTTCACATAGTTTTCCGGAAGTCCTTCATGTGATCTATGAGTGATCATGTGAAGTGCCTATGATTATTTTATAACCACATAGGTTATTCCTCAGACTTTACCTGATAGAATAACTTTTCGATTACGATATCAAATACTCCTAGAAATCCTCTCTGGTGCATGGGTGAGCAGAAGTGAGGATTTAAGGATGTATGTTTACTTTATTGGGTGGTGGATTTATAGGCCTCACCACCCATATTACTCACCACTTTTCATGATGTATATTGTGAAAATATAGGATGGAGTTGCTGAAGGTATTTGTTGTCATGCATTTGTGAGATCCTACTGTAGGTCATTTTGAGAACATCTTATGATTTTCAGTGACCATGAGACCAACCCCTCAATGCCCTATTTATTATAAAATATCCAATTAATGGAGTCTTTACGAGCCATTTCTTCATGCCAAGGGGGTTTCACATTGTCCGGATGTCTGAGGGACTTTGTGGGAGTAGGGAGCCTATTGAAAGGCCTTCGCATGATCTTAGGTAACATGATTGGGATGTTCTGCAAGACAATAATTAATTTCTATGGGGCCTTCATGAGACTAGGATGTCATACTGAAGGGAATTATGTGAGGTATTAAAGAGCGCATGAGTGATTCCTATGATATTTATGATCCCAAGAGGCTCCCATCATTCCCCCTTTTTATTTCATTCTTTTATTTGTCTATGGCTTAGGGATATTGAGAGCTTACATGGGAGTTTTCAAAGAAAATAAATTTTTCCATCGGTGATACATCACGTGACCAAAAAGGAAATTGTGGTTATGTGAGAGCATTACCTTGACAAAAACTTATATTTGACTTATGAAAATAAAGGGGGAGTGTAGGAAAAATTGGACATGTCCGACACCCTTCACTTGGTGAGGGTGACATGCTAGTGATTTGTTACATAATAAAGTTGGAAAGTCTCCATGGGAATGTGGTGCATTGAATAACATCTTGGTGCGTCATATGATATTTATGACTGCAAGATTCTCCATCCTTTTGGATATTTTACTTTTATTTTCAAGGATTTTTTTGATGGATTTTAGGTGTCTGCTGATTGACAAGCCACATGACTCTGGGGTTCTCATCTAACTACCACTGTGTGATCAATGACTATATAGGACTCATTTACAAGAATATAAGGACTTTTATAAGGTTATCCATGGTATATGACAAATATTATACACTCTAAATGGTGCCTTCGTGTGACCTTCTAAAGGTCTCATAATAACTTGGATCTTGGAGGCTTATGCGATCCATGAGTTTTGTCCACCTTTTCATCCCATTTTTTGCAGAGAAAATAATACCAATATTTAGGTATTCATTACCTTGCAGATTTTCTGATGCTCATTTAGTGGGAATCAACAAATTTTGTATTGGTAAAATATTTGATGTGTAAGCATAATTCATATTTTATAAAGGTTATGTAAGAGTAACATGGAGTTGCTTAAAGGTAATCTGACTTTTTTAAAGGTTACATAAGGGTAACTCGACTACAACGTAATGATACAAGGAGCTGATTAAGTGTAGTCCCTCTTTTTCAAAGGATTAATAAGGTTAACACTATACTAACATGAAACTTAAGAGCTATGTATGGAAAAAACCATGTCACACTTATGGAATACTATTTTTGGGAAAAAAAATAAAAAACTACTTTTCCTATATTCTTATTTAGAACAACTTATAACATTTTTTTTATGATTTTGAATGATAAAATTTGATGAGATCTATTCTTTAACTACTTTAAATGTTTAAAATACTATATTAAATGTTTTTAAAACCCCAAGAATCAATATTTGAGTGAAAATAATTAATTGGTGATTTTAATTTTGGGTTTTAAATGATGAAAATATGAACACCTAGTGTGATTTCAATATACTTGATCCTTTTTTATCCTTTATTTTATAGTTTCTTCTTGAGAATAATTTTATACATTAAATAATAATAATATTGAGTTATTTTTCTTTTTTCCTTCTAGTGTTTTGTGTTTTCATAACATTCATGGTGGGAGTTACTTTATAGTTATTTCATCATGTAATTATTTATTATTGTAAAATTAATAGATATTTTTTGATTATTTTCTAACAAATGTTTTGTGAATTTTCATCTTGAAATGACTCATGGTAGTTTTTTTAGTCTTCTATACTAAAAATCAAACATGACATGAACATAGATGTTATAATATATATTTTCTTTGTTATTATATGGATTTACTCTCTCTATTTTATATATGTGAACTCCATCTTAGTTTTATTTTTTTTTTCAAAGAGTTTTTAAGTGTTGTTTTGTTAAAAGTGATGAATTAGGATTAGTTTTTCTTTTTAAAGTGAAAGTTATTAGTTTAAAAGAAAATGTTTGATTTATGAAATTTTTTCGACATGGGTTTTGAATAGAGTAATTTTTTAAATGACCAGGTGACCTTATTGATTATTATAATTATTTATAATAAGTTATACTTTGTCTATTTTTTAAATAATTATTTTCCCATCTGTAAAAGGGAGATAGAAATTATTTTCAAATGACTCTAAGACTTTTAAATAATTAAAATTACTTTTAATAACATAGGATTTATTTTTATAGAAATATAATGTTTAAAGGAATGCTTGGAATTTTTATTATGACTTGTGAAAGGAAGTGAGTATTAAAATATTTTTGAACATTAATTTTGAAATACTGGTTTTATTAGGAATAGATTAATGATTGACAGCTCGATTGGAAATTTTTTATGATTCTCTCTTGTGATTATATCTTAATGAAATTTTTATAATTCTTATGTTTCCAATTGATGGGTGTCAAAAAGGGATTATTCACTTTGAAAGAACTTAGGGTTGAGGGTGATATTTGAAATTTTAATGATATAGAATGTTTATGGAACATGTTGTTGCTAATGAGGATCCCTCTCATGATCCATGCTACTTGATTATCCCACTAACCTTATTTAAATAGTCATAAAAACCAAGATAGCCAGATGAAATGAAACATTTTTATGATTTTATAAAAGTCTCACACCCCATCTAGTGGATCAATAGATAACATGATAGGTTTCAAAATGGATGTGAAATAAGGTAAACAGGTGTTCAAGGACATTTTTTTAATTGATTCCTATAAAACTAGATGTAAGCACAGTGACCAGTCATGATTTATTGATTATCTTGACTATGGAGGTCTCAATATCATATATAGGTTGTTCCAATTATGTCATTATACTTCATACATGATACATGAAAACATTAATTGTAAATAATGGGCACTATTATTTACTTTCTTGATTTTTTACCAATCATAGTTAATATACTTATTGAGATATCTCACCATGACTCTATTTTATTGACTCATGTAAAACATATTGATATCTTGTACACATTATTACCTTTCCTTGATTTTTTTACTATATATTGTGAGATTATTTTCAAATATTTTCAATAAAAGTGTTTTTTAAAATAATGAAATTTCATGTTACACCTTTGGGGTTTAAATGATTTTTAAATGTTTATAGTAAAGTTCTAAAAACCCAATATTTTTTGTTACTCGATTGAGATGGATTTATTTTCCTATTGTAAAATATAATTCCTTGAAGACACTTTATTTTACTCCTATTTTAACATATTTTTATCTCCTTATGTATCAACTATATAAACTCTTTGGAGAAATCCTTCTAATATCTATAGCGCACACCATTCATATAACATTTAGTGAAAGCATCATTTATATACTTATAGTATGTGGTTGTGTTTTCGTTATCTTCATTTTTTGTTTCATTCTTGGTTGAACAATAGAAGGTAGTTTGTTACATGGTGTGTGGGCATGGATTTCTAGGAGTTTGATTTTGGTAGTTATGCTTCACTTTTAGTTCTGTACTGTCTACATGTATCTATTATCATTTTATCAATTTAGTTATGAGTTCATGTAGTTACTACGTTATTTAATTATTTTATTTCTTTAAATCATTCCCAATGGTTGTGTCTTGATGCCCTAGTGCTTTCTTCCATCCTGTGTAGACTGGTAACACTATTATGGTCATTGAAAAATCAGTTCAAAAATCAGGTTAGATGGTAATCCTAGTTGGTTCAATACAAATGTTATCAGAGGAGTTATTTACTTAAAAGAAACTACTTTTTGTTGAATTAAATTATTTTTATGGGATGATTCATAGAGAAAAAAGATTGAGAATGTGTTGGAACTCAATAGGTAGTGTTTGAGTGGGTGTTTTATCACCACCTCTTCATGATGAGACTTGAGTTACCAGGGGAAGTGGGGACTCAATACATTCTTCCAAGTTATTAGTTTACTGAAGATAAATTAGATTTATATTTTATAGGATATTATATTTCCTTTTTGGAATATCTTATTAGTTTTGGGTTGGAATATAAATATGACTAGAGAAACACTTTGCCTTCATAGTCTAGTAATCTCTGGGGAATTGGTGTGACTAATCATGAAGTCAATCCAAGAACTATTGTAAGGTTGGTGTGTGGTTTACCAGCCCATGAAACCAAACCATGGATAGTGATACTCTAACCAGAACTTTGTGCCTTGTATATTTGTTTCCAAAATGACTTCACTCATGTGAGGTTAGTTTAGAGGGTTATTATTTTAAATTTACATTTTAGGTATAGGTTGTATCATGCTCTTAATTTTTTGTTTAAACTTTAATCCCTTTGGTTATGATTTTAATTCCATTGAAAAATACCAAATTTGTTAATAAAAACAATTTTTTTGGAGTTCTTTGAAAAGCCTTTTCAATTTAAAAAAGGTGAGTTTTATAATATTTTTGGTCTAGAAAACTAATTTTCCATGGCTGTTGTGTGATGTGATAAAGTAAATTTTTAAGAATAAATTTTGGTTTGTGATGAGTCTAAAATGGAAATAGTTTTTGGGAAAAAATGGATTAATGTATTTGAAACCACTGATTCATTACCATGAATTGGTAAAGAAATTTTTGAATCTATAATGAATTTATATAATGATTTTACACTATGAAGAAAAGGGTAACATTTTATAAATGTAGGAATATTATGCTCTTTAAAACCAATGATTCATTGATAAAATTAGTTTTTGTATTGTTTATAATATGCTGGCTTGTTGATATTATATTTTCAGTTATGTTTTACACAATAATTGATGAGACTTTACTTTATTATGTCCAGAAATGTTTCCCATAAAGTCCTTAGAGAAGTATTGAATATTTTTTCATTAGTTTAATATTAAAATTATCCCTTCAAGTTTTTTAAAATATGGGTCTCAATTTGATGAATCTACCTAAGCTCCAAATCAAGTGGTGTAGCTTAAGCCTTTCCAATCTTTAGAACCCATCTAGTTTTTATTGTATCATAAAACTGTAAAGACCCGTAAAATTCAAGGGAAATTTTTTCTTAATTTTCTTTAGAATTTTACAAGAGCGCGGTTTCAGACGGCACCTGATTCCGAGGCCCGGAGTGCCCGGAATTATTTTCCGAAGTTTGGCTCGGGTACGTTCAGTGAACGAACGAGCGGGAATTCCTAACTTTTGATCCGGTGCTCGGAATTGAAATCCGAGGGCACCGATGAACTCGCAGCGCCGATATTCGCTTAAAGAGACCTTTTCAGGAGTTGCGTTTGTTGCGAGTTGGAAGTTAGTTTTTTGGGTTTTTCAGTTAAGTTAAATAAAATTGTGTAAGACAAATTTTATTTTTAACTTATTAAAAACCTACCAAAGAAGGTTGGAAGTGGGACCCACACCCACTTAACCTCCCTTGGGAGGATTAAGTGTGGTGGGGCCCACACGAAACCATTTTTCTTTTCAATTCCCTAACCCCTCTAAACCCCCTCTTAATTATGTAACTTAAGGTCGTCGGGTCCTTGCCCACCAGGTACCCCCAGTTGCCCCGCAGACATGTGGGGCCCACCCCAGGGTCCACCCACGTGCCTGAACGGGTCATCTGACTAATATGATAGTCCCCACAGGCCAACACATGTCCTTTCCAGTGTGCTTTTTTCCTCACTCACACACACCCTGGGGAACTTCCCAGGAGGTCACCCATCCTGATCACTACTCCAGGCCAAGCACGCTTAACTATGGAGTTCTAACCAGGTAGGCTCCCGAAAAGGAAGGTGCACCTTGTTGACATGAGTCATATCATTAAGTCATTTAACCCTTTATCATTTTGGGATGTTACAATCACCCCCCCTTTAGAGCACAACGCCCTCGTTGTGAGCCCTACATCTCAACCCAGGCAGTGCACCGAGCACTTAAGGCTGGGTTCCTCCTCTGATACCAAATGTGACAACCGGGTCCTGTTGACAGCACAGACACCCCGCCTTAACATGGTCGTCGGGTCCTTGCCCACCAGGTACCCCCAGTTGCCCCGCAGACATGTGGGGCCCACCCCAGGGTCCACCCACGTGCCTGAACGGGTCATCTGACTAATATGATAGTCCCCACAGGCCAACACATGTCCTTTCCAGTGTGCTTTTTTCCCTTTCGAGTTGTACTTTACAGTTGGGCTTGTATTTCCGGCCGCTTTTTACTTTTCAGCTCTTCTTTTGTACTTAGTGTTTTACTTCCGCTTGTACTCTGTGCTGCTTGTTTTCTTTTATAAAGGCAATGCCTTCCCAGTTATCGGGATTTTACGCCTTTGGTGCTAGTCGCCAGCCCCTGGCCTATGGAAGGCGGGCTTGGGGTAGTCACGGCACGGGCCCCGAGGATGGGTCGTGACAAATTGGTATCAAAGGAGTTCGGTTCTACCGCAGAACTTATGACTCTGATGTTTCTTTCTGTGAAGCAATAGTGTTGAGAGTACCGAGTGTGGTTTTCAGTTCAGGGAGTCCAGTGTTGGTGCGGGCGGCCGACGTATCCATACACCAGGACCCTGACAACTGATTTCCGACTTTGTGCATGAAAACACTGATTGCGTGTGAGTTTTCAAAGGTTTTTCCCCTTAAAACAGCTCAAACCAGGTCAGCTCACCAGGTATAATCGTTTGATCGTGTTACGTTGTTTCTTTCAGGATGGCCCCACGACGGCAGCCAGTTAGGGTTCCGAGAATCGAACGTGACGATAGCCCACCGAGCGACGAGGCCTCGGTGCAGGGCCCTTTGTCAGCAGTGGCACCGGCAGTAGCTCTACCCGCCGATCCCCCGATGCTTCCAGCAGCAGCCGCTGACGATGCACGTCGCCTCAGCGCACTGCATGAGTTCCAGCGCAGCGACCCACCGCAGGGCGGCACGTAGCGGAGTCTTCGGTAGCAGGTAGCCGACAGATGACTCAGGGGTCCAGACAGACCAGACCTTCAGGCAGACGACCTCAGGGCACTGGCTCAGCAGTGCAGGGCACACAGCGCGGAGTCAGTCTTTTGAGTGGAAGACAGTGCTTTGCATGCGGCGGGCAAGGCCACATGGCTCGTGACTGCCCGACCCGCCATGCGGAGGAGCAGCAGACGGTTGAGGGACCACCTAGGCAGAGGCAGAGGTTCGACCGTGGCGGTCCGCAGGGAGGAGGCGGACGAGGCAGAGGAGCTGTCCGAGCAGTAGGTGGTGGACGACGCTTTGAGGCACTGCCACCACCACCACCAGGAGGTCCACCCCGACCACAGGGAGTAGGTGGACATGCGAGAGCACAGCTTCAGGCAGCTGAAGCTTACGATCATGGAGCTCTGGGAGCAGGTGGACAGGAGCAGAACTAGTGGATACATCCTTGTACTTCTGGTTCCTTGCTGCTTTTGTGTAGCGTCTTGTATTATGAGCTGCAATAATAAAAGACGCATCCTTTGTGATGTTTTCGTTCCTGTCCTCTTTTGTGATATTACTAAGAGGTTCCAGTTGACTGTTGACTTGACCCTCACTTGTGAGACATCTACTGGAGGAGACCAGTTACCACACACTGATGCCGACAGTGTGACTCAACCCTTGGAGGCGAGAGTAACGGTTGGATCTCTTAGTAGTAGCGTCGAGGCCTTACGACGTCATCCTTGGCATGGATTAGTAACATCCATGTTAGGATCGACTGTTTTAGGCAAAGAATGTGGTTCATCCAGGGGATGAGACCAGGTTTCTCTTATCGGCAAAGAAGAAATCTTGCAGCTCTTGTGGGACCAGAGATGGTCCGGGCCACGTCGGAGGAGGTCCATGTCATCCAGGAGCGGATGAGGACAACACAGAGCCGGCAGAAGTCATACACTGACAGGAGGCGGAGGCCACTAGAGTTCGAGGATGG
This sequence comes from Viscum album, assembly GCA_963277665.1. Taxonomy (NCBI): domain Eukaryota; kingdom Viridiplantae; phylum Streptophyta; class Magnoliopsida; order Santalales; family Viscaceae; genus Viscum; species Viscum album. The sequence goes on from OY728141.1 coordinate 1,601,574,696, forward strand.
TGACCACGTCTTCTTGCGGGTCTCACCTCGACGTGGTATTCGGAGATTTGGCCGAGGCAACAAGTTATCTCCGCGCTTCATCGGACCCTTCCAGGTCCTCAGCAGGGTTGGTGAGGTGGCTTATCGCCTGGCTCTACCACCTCAATTGCACCGGGTGCACGACGTCTTCCACGTGTCTCAGCTGAGGAGATACGTGCTCGACCCGACGCACATCCTTGACGATGAGGCGACTTTTACGGAGGTCCCGGTGGAGATAGAGGATCGACAGGAGCGGGTCCTACATGGGCGATCGATTCCTCTTGTGCGCAACAGATGGCGGCACGGGAATCTTCAGGAGAGCACATGGGAGCGGGAGGCTCAGATGCGTGCTCAGTACCCACTTTTGTTTCCCTAGTTTTTGTTGTAGCTTTACGGGGACGTAAAGCCCTGAGGTGGGAGTAATGTAAAGACCCGTAAAATTCAAGGGAAATTTTTTCTTAATTTTCATTAGAATTTTACAAGAGCGCGGTTTCAGACGGCACCTGATTCCGAGGCCCGGAGTGCCCGGAATTATTTTCCGAAGTTTGGCTCGGGTACGTTCAGTGAACGAACGAGCGGGAATTCCTAACTTTTGATCCGGTGCTCGGAATTGAAATCCGAGGGCACCGATGAACTCGCAGCGCCGATATTCGCTTAAAGAGACCTTTTCGGGAGTTGCGTTTGTTGCGAGTTGGAAGTTAGTTTTTTGGGTTTTTCAGTTAAGTTAAATAAAATTGTGTAAGACAAATTTTATTTTTAACTTATTAAAAACCTACCAAAGAAGGTTGGAAGTGGGACCCACACCCACTTAACCTCCCTTGGGAGGATTAAGTGTGGTGGGGCCCACACGAAACCCTTTTTCTTTTCAATTCCCTAACCCCTCTAAACCCCCTCTTAATTCCCCGGCCAACCTTTAAAAACCCCCCTCTTAAAGAGGGGGGGCGGTTCTTGAAGGAGGGGGGCAGCCGGCCCCCCTGGCTCTCTTAAATAAACCGGCCCCACGTGGGGCAGTTTCAATCAAGGGCGCGGCAGTTGCCGCGCCGTTTTTATTTTAGGAACCGCGGGGCTGAGCCCCGCGTGCTGCCACCCCGTGCGGCGCCAGGCGCCGCCGCCGCGGCCCGCCGCCGCCGCCGCCGCCGCGGCCCGCCGCCGCGGCCCGCCGCCGCCGCCGCCGCCGCGGCCCGCCGCCGCTGCCACCGCGCCGCCGCGCCGCCGCCGCCCGCCGCCGCCGCTCGCCGCCGACGGCCGCCGCCGCCGCTCGCCGCCGACGGCCGCCGCCGCCGCCCAGGGGGGGGGGGGGGTCGGGCCGGGTCGGCCCGGACCCGGACCCCCCCGTTTCGAACCAGATTCGGTTTTTGGCTCATAACTTGAGCCTCGGACCTCTGAATGACGAACCGTCTGCGGAAACGCGATCCTTGGATCGAGACGGTCGTTTCGGTATATTGCACTCAAGGTTTCGGGTTACTTTGAGTTCGGCCGGGTTGGTTCGTTCACGAAACCAACCGGGCCTTCGGAGCGGAAACACTCATATCTTGAGCTACGAACGTCCGATTGACGTACCGTCAGTCGCGTTGCATTCCTCTTAATGAGACGGATCTTTTGGCATACTCCGCCCGAGGTTTGGACGCAGGTGGAGTACGGTCGGGTTGGTTTTGCCTTAAAAACCAACCGGGCCCCAGAGACGAAAAAGCCAATAACTCACAGACCGGGCGTCCGATTGACGCGCCGTCTGTTTCGTTGACTTCCTCTTGATGAGACGGAACTTTTGACATACTCCGCCCGAGTTTTGGATATAGTCGGAGTATGGCCGGGTTGGATTGTACCCGAAATCCAACCGGGCCCCTGGAACGGAAAAGCTGATATCTTACAGACAGGACGACCGCTTGACGAGCCGTCAGCGGCGTTGGTGGTTACGTTGAGTAACGGTCCCTTCGAGTTTACCCTATGGGAGTTCGGGGTACAGTTGAGATACGGCCGGGATTGGTTTCGCTCTCGAAACCAACCGGGCCCCTGGGACGAAAAGGCTAATAACTCACAGACCAGGCGTCCGATCGACGCACCGTCTGTTGCGTTGAGACCCCTGTGACGAGACGGACCTTTGAGACACTTCTTTGCGGGACTTTGAGATACTTGGAGTATCGACCAGTAGCTCGTGGAGCGGACCCTCCCGGAGACGAGCGTGCAGAGTACGGAGACCGTGTAGCCGGCTGAGACCTGACGACTGCTTGACCGACTCGACTTGGAGTGAGTCGACTAGCCCAGTGGACGGAGCGCCGGTATTTGGCTGCAGACCCACGGCGGACGGAGCGCCAGGTAGATGGCAGCAAACCCGCGGTACTCGACAGGAGGAGTACCTCAGTAGGCTATTTGGGCGAGCGCCCGGTATTTGGGGACAGACCCTCAGCGGACGGAGCGCCAGGTAGTTGGCCGCAAACCCGCAGTACTCGACAGGAGGAGTACCTCAGCAGTCCTAGGTTAGTGAGCGGCGGCCTCGGAGTCGTGACAGGACCACTGTACACTCTAGAGACGGAGCTCTTCAGCAGTTACGGTTTCGATAATAAAAATCCTGGTTTGAGCTGAGACTTTTGACCTTTGTGTTTCCTCATGATTGAGATGGGTTTCTTGATAACTTAGGTATATGTATGGGCATATACCTGGGTAGTGGTTATCCGTTGATCTCATGATCCTTGTGCTTCCTCATGACTGAGATGGGTTACTTGATAACTTAGGTATATGTATGGGCATATACCTAAGTAGAGTTTATCTGTTGTGATCTTCTTGTGGTTATCCTTGTTGGTTTTAGTGAGACCTTGAGGGTCTCGGGGTCCCTACTGAGTATCGTTATACTCACCCCTGCACGGGCTATGCCCGCACCTCGTTGTATTGGTTGCAGACGACGAACAGTACTGACAGAGGCCGAGTGTTCGAGGACTGGACGGTACCTGGAGGTGGACTATACGACGAGGCGGATCCCAGAGGCAGACCACTGGGCGGGACATACTCGGAGCGGATGGCGGGACCCGAGGAGCAGAGGAGCTATCTGTACCCACCCTTCAGGTGGGATTTCCAGTGGACATCTCAGCATAGCAGCTTTACTTTTCAGTTGCTGTTTTCCCTTTCGAGTTGTACTTTACAGTTGGGCTTGTATTTCCGGCCCCTTTTTACTTTTCAGCTCTTCTTTTGTACTTAGTGTTTTACTTCCGCTTGTACTCTGTGGTGCTTGTTTTCTTTTATAAAGGCAATGCCTTCCCAGTTATCGGGATTTTACGCCTTTGGTGCTAGTCGCCAGCCCCTGGCCTATGGAAGGCGGGCTTGGGGTAGTCACGGCACGGGCCCCGAGGACGGGTCGTGACAAAAACACCTTCTTATAGCCATGATAGGGGTTCTCAGAAATCAATGAAGTTTCTTGAATAAGTTTAAGGTATATTTGATTCAATTAAGACTTATGATTCAATGAAATTAAATTCTATATCATCCTTGTTTTTAGGGACCTATCCAAGAGTGGTGGGAAGTCATGATTCTTTCTGTTCTTCATTAAATAACATCTTGGGATCTATTTAATTTAACTTTCTATAAGTGGTAGTATCACGAGGACGAGATGGAGAAAGTTTCATATCTCATGGGTTTCATTCATGGAGATATATTTATTGTATATTATTCCTAACAATTCTCATGTTTTGTGTTTTTCTCATCTAAGATTTTTGATGATGAATCTATTAAAGATTAGTTTTTTTGGGGGTATCATTTCCCCAACATTGGAAGTATCATCTTAGTAGTATGTATGAACACTTATCCATTGGATCTTGATAGAGACTTATTAGTATAATAAGAGATTAAAGACAATAAGAAGGGTGGAATGCCTTATTTTTGGTTGGATTGGGTGGAGATTTTCCATCATATGGATTGTAGAATTTTGTTGAATAGGGATATTCTTCTTGGAAAAATAAGACTAATTTAATTTTGTTGAATGGGGATATTATTTTAAGAAGTCCTGTTTCAAGTCTCTCAGATTTTGTAAATGATGTCATCACTTGGTTCACTGTATGTGATTCTATAAGTTGGGATACCAAAAGGGGATATTTCATATAGAGATCATTAAATCATGACTATGGGGTAGTAAATGATTCATGATAATAGAGACCCGACCATAGGACTCAGAGTGATGAATTTCATGTAGTAGAGGAGCAGTCAATTGTGATGGATGGTGACCCAAGTTTTTATTTTTGAACTCAAAGTGGTAATCATTTTATATTTACTTGTTTTTTGTCATTTTTTTGGTGACCTACTTAATTTTTGTATATCTTATAGATATCTTTGGATACTTTGTGGATTTTCACTTCTGGAACATGGTAGTGATCATGATGATGGTTTCATTATTTTGATAACTCTATTACTTTGCTTTATGAATGTTCACTTTCAAATGTTTAGCCCTTATCTTGAACGGTTCTTATTCTACTAGGTTAGTTTTCCTCTTGGGAATGGTAGAGAATCTTATGATAAGAAACTATAAATATTTGGTGTTGTTATCTCTTCGAATCCCACCCATTTATTCCTTCCATGGGTTTCTTTATATTGTTGGTGTGGAATACCATTTGGTTGGTTCTGATTTCATTGGCATCATTTTGTCTCTTGATTGTTAGAGATCGATATTTATTTGATAGATGGTTTCCCTTTTGAGAGTATAGTGCCCTATTTTTTCACTATTCATATTGTTTTAATCTCTTTCCAGTTTTACTTTGATCGATCTATGGGAATGTACGTGGGAAATTAGGATAATGTGTGATCTTGATTGATCGGATAACTGGGGGTGTATGTGTTTGATACGAAAATCTCATCAAGGGGAGAGGCTCAGTGTCAGAAATCCTTGGTGACCATTAATTACATGCCTAGAGTTTAAATCCTTATTGATTATGTATCTTTATATAGGATAGGTTTATTATATATAGATCTCAATATCATTGTCTCGTCAGGGAATCATTGATGTGTTTTGGATGCATTATTCCTTGAGGTATCTGTATTGGATCTTGGATGTTTTATGGTGACATGTGATAAAGGTCACTTCTTTGAACGAACTAGATGTCCTTTAGAGGATTGTTTCTCATGTTAAACCAATTTTATGAATCATTGAATGGTGGGGGTACTTATTATAGGTCTCTAATTCTTTTTTTCTGTTTTTTGTTCCCCTCGGCATTGTTGATTATTTTTAGAGATGTGTGTTGATCTTGGAATAATGTTTGATAATTTTTTTTAAGTGAGAATTTTTCTATTGGATGAAATTTCCATATCACTTGTTGAGTGTAATAGTTCTTTTAGTGTTTCCTTTTTATAGCCTTTAGAATGGAATATTTCTATGGTAAAAAATCCTTATAGAGGGGATAATTGTAACTTCCTTTTTTTTATAATAATTAAAGACTTTTATTTGTTTTATTTTATATGTATTTATATTTTAATATTTTCTATTTTTATTAAAGGTCACCATTACTTATGTTTTATGGAGTTTAATAAAGGTAAAATGGGTTTTAAAATCCTTACATATTGTTAAAAAACTTTTTCTATAGGCTTTGTAAGGATAACTTCTGATTTTTCTGTGTTGCGTAATGGTACAATCCTTTTTTCATGAGTTTTATTAGGGTAAAGGTGAAATTAATTTACATATGTAATGGTATGCTCTATGTATATGCACTACATAAGGGTAACCCTAACACTGTATAAGGGTAGCTCATTTTTAATATGTGCTACGTATGGGTAAGACCCTTTTTATATGCATTGTGTAAGGGTAATGTTGGCGCTACATAAAGGTATCCTATACATTTTAAATGTTATATAAATTTAACCCTGAGGCATTTTAAAGGTATATAATACTTTCTAAACTATACATAATGGTAACATATACTTTTTAATGGTTACATAAGGTTAAAATATTCTTTGTGTAAGGGTACAACCTATTTTCTAAAGGTTATGCATTGGTAACTTGGTGTTGTGAAAAAGTATTCATCCTTTTCTAAAGGTTATGTAAGGGTAAACCTGATACTATGTAAGGGTACATAGAGCGGCGTAAGGGTAGTCCCACTTTTTCAAAGGAAGCATAAGGAAAACATAACCCTTACATGATAATTAAGATCTACATAAGTGTAGAACCATGTTATCGTTACAGAATGCTCTTGTTGGGAAAAGACAAAAATTCTATTTATACTCTCTTCTTCTCCAGAATAACCTATAACACTTTTTTACTATTTCAAATGATAGAATTTGTGGAAATAAATTATTTAACCCCTTTAAATGTTTTAAATGTTGTTTTAAATGTTTTTAAAACTATCACACTGAATATTCAAGTGAAACAACACATTAATTGACAATTTTAATTAGGGGTTTTAAATTCTACAAATATGGACACCATATGTAATTTTTAAATGCTGAGACCTTATATGAAAACAGTTTTCTTTGATCATCTTAAGAATAAATATGGGTATTCATTTACTAAAGAATAATTTCAAATTCCTTTTCCTTTTTTCTTTATTATTTTTATTTTCTTTAATGATCTGGGTAGGTGTTTTAGGGAAGTTCTATAATTATATAATTAATTATTTCTATAAAAATTAATAGAGTGTTCATTGTTTTCTTACAAATTTTCTATGAATTTTTATCAAAAATTTCCTAAAAAATGATTTTATGATCCTCTTCTCTATGAATCGAACATGGAATTGATAGAAGTGTTATAATATTTATTTCCTTTGTTATGATCTGGACTTCCTTTAACTATTATATATATATATGAATTACATGTTGGGTTTTTTACCTTTTCAAAGTGATTTTATGTCTTTTTAAAGTGAGGGATTAGGCTGTATTCTTCTTTATATAATAAAAATCCTTATTTTAAAATAAAGAGGTCGATTTATAATATTTTTCCACATGTATTTTTAATGATCTGATTTTTTAAATGTTAAGATCCCTTGTTGATTATTCTCATTTTTTATAAATGGTAATCCTGGGGTGATTTTTGAAATAATTATTTGTTTGTGTAGAGAAGGGTACTGACCCATGTTTTAAAATTAATCCAAACAATTTTAAGTTATTAGAATTACTTTGAATTACTTAGGGATGATTTTGAATTAAATGACTAGTTTAAAAGCCCAGTTGGAATTTTAACAATGAATTGTGAAATGTTGTGGGTATGAAAAACCTTTTTAATGATGCTTTAAAAAAACCTTCATTTGAAATTTAGGAATGATTGATTTTCCAGTTGAAACTTTATGGTGATTATATATTTTGATAATTCCTTCTCAAAATTTACTTGATTCTTTTGTTTCCCATTGATGGGTGTTGATAATTAGATTATTAACATTGAGGGAGATTGGGGTGAGGGTGAGATGTGAACTTTGAATAATATATTATTTTTATAGAAGATGATATTACTGATGAGGATAGACATTGTGATCTATGATACTTGATTATCTCACTCACCATATTTAACTAGTCATTAGAATATGGAAAGCTGTATGATATGACATAGATTTATGATTTTCTAGTTGACTGACACCTCATCTATTAGAATCTTAGGAAACATGATAGGTTCATGAAAAAGACATGTGACCATAAAAATGATTATGTGTGGACATGGTTTACTTGAGACCCATGAGACTTGACATAAGCCCAATGATTTCTCATTATTTATTGAGTAAGATGACAATTGTGTACTAAATATTGTATCCATGTTGCACCCATGAAATAATTATACATGATACTCAATACATTAATGAATTCATTGTAATTACTTGGAACTGGATTTTCATTTCTTGATGGTTAACCATTTTTGGTTGATCTTCTTATTGAGTTATTGTACCTTGACTATTTTTTATTGACTATTATTCAACTTATTGATATCTGTTGAAAATTATTACTATTTCTTAATTTATCTAACTATAGATTATAAATTGTTTTTCAACTCTTTTCAATAAAGATTTTGGTTTTAGAATGATTAAATTTAATGTTCATCCTTTAATTTTTATAAATGATTTTGAAATGTTTATTGTTTGGTTCTAAAAAACTAATCTTGTTGTAACATGATATAGATGGATTTATTTTTCATATTCTGAATGTTAATGTCTTCTATAATCATTATTATACTCCTATTTTGGAAAATTTATATTACCTAATGAAGAAACTCCATAGAATCATTGATGATATCCAACCAGGATCTGTAGCTCACTGCCTTCTTATACCATTTAGTGTTTGTAGCCTTTATATTCTTATAGTAGGTTTTAAAATTCTAATGATTTTTCTTTGAGGGGTTTTTATTGGTTGGATGAGATCAAGAAGTTTGAGACTTGGTGGGTAGTTGTGGAACACCCTGAGACAAGTTTTGGTAATCATGTTTTACTTCCATTTTAGTATCTTCTCCATGTATCAGTTATGGTTATGTCAATTTAGATATGAGAATATGTTGTTAATAAGTACTTTGATTCTTTTTTTGGTGAAATATTTCCCAAAGGATGTGTCTTTAGGATTGGGTTATTTTTCATCATCCCATGTGAATCAAGAACACTCTTTGGGTTAGTAGTGAATTAGTTGATATGGAACTATGGGATGGTTTGTTACACAAACCTACTTTAGGATTTACTCAGAATATGAGATGAATAATACACCAGAGTGACTGTGAAAATCCCATCCAATTTAGGGGGAAAGTGTATCTTGTATATGAGAATCTATATAGTCAAGCCACCCATATCATATAGAGATAGGGTAAGGGGTGTCCAAGTGTCACGTTTTTGTGATCACATCCCATTCCACAATCCCATTCATCAACCATAAGTATACATGAGAACCTTTTTATAGAAGGAAAACATTCCACTTTTCATATATTATTTATCAACCTCAAATGTCAATTTAATAAAAAATCTATAAGGAATAATGGTTTATAATGATACGATATTTAATAAATACCAATAATATAATTTATTTATATGGAAAATAACCAATTAAATGGTCATATGTAGAGGTCAAACAATTTATCATGAACCATATTCAAGAAATATTATATAGGTTATATAAAATATAAAAAATATCTGTATATCAGTCATGGAATTATATTATATAAACAAAATCTACAACATTAAATTTAACCAATATTTTCAATGTTTTTAAAGAAATTTTATTAGATAAAAACCTATTGTTTTTTTTTCAATTTTTCTCATCCTCATGTCACTACAAGACCAACCCTTTAAAAACATGACATATGTAAGGGGATTTACTATTTAATGAAATGAAAATTAATCCATTATGGTCCAATGGAATAGGATTAGGCACCAATTAAGCTATTAGAACACTCTATAATAAAGAGGAAATTAGGTCATAAGATACCAATAATAATGAAGTAGAATTATTAGAAGTAAATCCAAGATAATAACTTGATATCACTAAATCATATCTACTATACCAGATAGATTATAAAAAATACAATAAATAAAGTGATTTTAGAAGCTCTAGGATTAGACGAAGGGAAATTATAAATACTACCAACAGGAGACAATTGGACATATTAGAGGTGGAATTACACCTTATATTATTGAAGAAAAGCTTCCAAGTTCAATTAGATCCATCTAGATTAGTATTTTGAGATAGATTTCTTGAGAGGGAAGGATAGGAGATGGAGTACAAGATAGAGGCTAAAAAATGAGATAATAGGTATGAATTCCTAAGTATGAGGCTTCAAAGAATTATTTTTTTGATATAATAAGATCTAATTACTCCTAACTCTAAAAAACCATCCATATCCTAATCCGGTGCCTACTCTGTGTTCACTCGGTATTCAGTGGTGCTCGCAATAGTAATGATACAACTAAGCTACCACCTAGTACCCATTTCCATTCTATCAGGTACCCAATGATTCCATTACCTGATACCTTCCCCTTTTATCCACTTTTCCTACTAGTTCATTTAAATCCTACTAATCTAAAAAAAACTAAAATTGGATTAAAGGGATAAAAGTAAAAGGAATTACCTTTAAATAGTGGAAAAGTTCTTTACAATCTCCTCACCATCCAGCTCCACATCCTTAAGAGCCTGAGTCATCTTCATATAGAAACATGCGTGATCATTGGTTCTTCATATTTTCTAATCAATCCCATGTTTCGTCTTGAATTATACCATGATATATCCATCCAAAATAAGAGGAATTACCTTTTCCCATAACACCTTCTAATTATTTTTGGTGATAATGTTTTTATACTTTACATAAGGTTAATTAGATTTAAATTGATATCATCATATCAGGTTTCATGAGTATGATAGGTTATATATTTACATAATTGATTTTTTTGAATTTTTTATGTATGTAACTAAATTTTATAGGTAAATATAGATGATAATAAACCTCCATGACTATAATCATGTTTTTTAATGTTTGATAAAACCTTGAGGTCAATTAACCATTCATTCCCATTTTCTGTTGACCCAATTTTAGGTAAAACTAAAGGATGACATGATCGACCAATTTGAATTATAAGGTCCATATTTTATGATTTTATGACATATACCAACTTTAATAAGTGAAAAGCCACTTTAAAATTATTTTTGAATTGTTCTATTATATCTTAGATGATATTAGTCCTAATTATCTATGATTCACTTGTTTCTATCCTTCAAAGAGGAGAATGAAATAGCCAACCATATAGATCCTAAAATAGGGACATTTTAATAGATTTATAGTAGCAATTATTGTTGGGTAATTCTACCAAAAAGGTGATTCTAAAATAATACACCAAAATCAAGGATGATTTATCAAAAAAATCTTATAAAAAACATATGGTTCATTTATACTGACCATCAATCTATGTGTAAAAAATAACGCTCAAATTTACCTAAGAACTCAATGATCACTAATTCCCTCACATGAAATAATATGTGAACCATAATCCCCTTTTATAGATGATTCTATCTGCTACACTGTGAATATTATTTATCCAGACCATCCAAATACGAGGATTCCTTGATCAGTAGGAATAAGTCTATTTTTTTTCAAATTATCTATAGTCATCGATGTTGTATCCCAGCCTTTTGAAGACCTAGGTAGAATGGTCATTAAATATACTATGTTCTCATCATATTTACTTAATAGTATGAAAATATAACAAAGATTACTTAAATACCTATTATACTACACCTTTACTTGCTGGTAGGTGAGGAATCCAACAACGAACCCTATAATATAATTCATTACACTGGGCTACTAAACATGGCGATGAATATAACATTACATATTCATAATTATAGGGTTTATTAACCATTAAAAATAATGATATTAATTTATCATCTCCTCCTTTATACTCATAGGGATTTTGGGTCTTCTATGTACATATTAGAAGGAATGAGAATCTTGGAACTGACCATCAAAAATCACCCCGCCATCAAGTTTCTCCCCAATAATGACACAACCCAAATTAGATATTCGAGAGTCCTTAATGAATTTCTTAATAGAGGATGTGAGATATATATAGTGTATATTTTCACCATTATAATCCTTTTTCACATATATGTGGAGTTCAACCATATGATACATTAGCCTCTATTCTTAATTTGACTCAATCACATTTTTGAGGGTTAAATTTTTTACTAAGAGAATAAAATACTCTATTTCTTTCACAAGGTGCATAATAAATGTTAAATATTTGTTAAGATTCATTAACCAATGATGTTTCTTTAGATTTTAATATCTTTGAGATAAAATTTATTTAATTATTTTTTTATCAGTTAGCGCCACTAAAACTTTAATGTATGAACCTCAATGACCAATTCTAAATTATGGGTAGGGTAGTTCTTTTCTTGAGGATATATTTTTTTTGAAACCATAAAAAATACTTAATGATATTTCATGATAAGGATTATATAAAAAACTAAGGATTAATAAAAATATATATCAACCCATTCACCTTGTTTTGTTTAAATGATAAAAAGAGTTGTGGTCAACTTCCTCTACAATTATTGAAAGGTTGTTTCACATTTTCAGACCATATGGTTTAAACCCATTTCTTTGTTAGAAATATTATTAGAGATATTACATTTGATATGTCTCTAATAAAGTGTATATAATATCATATTTATATTATAATTTTTTTTTATTTCAAAACAATTTGATGAAACATTCCAATACATTAATAATTACACTTTATTAGAATTTACTAAAATAGAAACTTAAAAAATAACATGCTCCTTGAATTTCACTTCTCAGATATAAAATTATTATTTATATAAATTTGAATATAGTTTATGATCTTATAATGTCTCTAATACAACACATAGATTTATACCATGGTTTTTTGGTGATCCTGAGTGTACTAGGATATTATTAATAAAGATCACAAAGAATGAGTGTAAGAATATATGAAAAATCATATTCATATAATCCATGAACGTTATAGAATAATTATTCTACCTAAGAGGAATAAACATGTATTCCATATGACCACATTTACTTTATAATTCCATTTTGGATATACCCTTTTTCATAATAGAAATATGATGATATTCTAAGAGAAGTTCAATTTTTAAAAACTACTTTCCCCTATTAAATGATCAAAGAGATGTTACAATGAAACAAACTATATAATCCAATATTGATACTTGATATGGTATTTAACAAGTCCTGATATTCATTTCCAATCGTTTCAGGTTGTAAGAATGTGACTTGGGTGTCAAACACAAATTTTAGGAATGATTTCTCCCAAAACAACTACAATAAAATAATTAAACCAAATAATAAATCAGTAAAATAATTCATAATTAAGAATACATGGATCAATAGGTATCACGAAGTATATAAATAATGGATAAATTAAATCTATAACAGAGTCGATGAAAACTATAAATTAAAATAAACACTCACCTAAATCTCCATGTAACACAATATTCATGTATTCCACCACACCCATTGCTCAAAAAATGAACTAATGGTCTAATCCCATTAAAAGGAAGAGATATTATCCACACATATAAAATAAGTCCAAGAAGACAATATTATGAGAAAACATTCCTTGCAGTTTCCCACTATATGATCTAGGTATAACCACGATAATATAATCTATAACATGCTAGTTTGAATCGAGACAATATAAGTACCTTTTCATTTTTTAAAACAAGTAACATGTAATTTTTTAGTTTAAATCATATATTTAAATAAAATAATTTATAAAATTTAAATGGAAAATGAGAAAGTGTAATAACATAAATATAAATATAAAACTGTCTTTTAATAAAAATAAACTAGGCATTATAAGAGTGGGGCTTTGGAAACTATAACTAGGAAGAGGAGGATCCATCTATAAACCCCACTCATATCCCATGAATATCCAACTACACAGTTACATGTTATCCAAATTCTCATAATAAACTATCATAAGGCCTATTATGGATCTATCCAACCATATTAACTAAATTAAACCACCCCTATATAGAGTCTCATCATCTATAGGAAGGCTTTTTAAGTAGGCCAAAAATAAAATACCTAGAAAGGTACTAATCCTAAATTCTCATGTAGGAAACCAGGTTTCCTATAAGACAATTAAAAATTGGGGGGGGGGGGGGGGGTTTAAGAAACCCAAACCATCATGTAAGAACTATTTCTTTATAATTGTTCAGAAGGATTAAAAAACAAAATCACACATGGAATTCCATTAAAAAGTGGTAATAATTTAAAGATTAAGGAAATGTAAAGTAACCACTTTAGATTGGATATAATCTTCTTTATTCATGGTATATTTATTTTAAAACATACTAATAATTCATGATAAAATATAACATATCATTTTAAAAGAACATAATTAAATCATTTTAAATAATACATGTAATTTTAACAAACACCTTATGTTCATCACATCAAATAAAAAATAATTAATTTTTTTGAGGATTTTTCCCTAAATTAGTTTGAAAACCATGAAAGGATCAATCTAGAATATATAAAAATAATCATAGATATCAAAACACTCTAAATTTATACAAAAACATCATTTTAAAATTTTAAACAACAAAGTTTTAGTAAACAGAAGAAGATATATAGTCCCACCTATATTGTTAAGCTACATTAATAAAATTTAACAGATATCATTCACATAATACAACATTTATATTCCTAAGAAACCATAAAAATATTATTTAAACCCCAAAAAATAAAAATTAAATAATATTTTGAATTATTGGAAGTGTGAACACCTATCAATGATATAATGGTTAAATGAAGATACTTTAATTTAGTGGAGATGTAACATAGAGGGACACTCTTACAATAGAGGGAAAAATAATTTTCAGTTTAGGTGTTTCTCTTTGACAAGGAAATGCTCTAAATCCATATACAAACGTGATATTGAAACCCATGGAAGGAAGAGAATGAAAATATAAAGAGTATAATAAGTAATGAGAAAGAAGGGAGGATATCTAGAATAAAATAATACATTGAATAGAACCATATTGGAACATTTTTTGAGAGTAAAAGAGGGATGTGACCTCCCCCATTAAAAAACTATTTGAATGAAGGGGGGGGGGGCTTAAACACTTTTATATAGAATGTTTTTTAATTTTAATTTTGATGACGATGATATCATTATTATAATAATAATTATATAAATGTATATAATAATCTCTCCAAAATACCTAATAAAAACATGATATTCTCTATTTTATTCACCGAACCATCCACATTAAAATTTTTACTCCCTGCCAATGGAAAATCAAGACAATATTAATATAATATTATCAATAACAAAAAACATATATGATCGTTAATACACCTGTTTTTTACGAGAAATAGAAGTTTACATTTCAAAACACTATTATGTAATAAAATGGGAATAAAAAATATTTAAAATAATATAGTAACAATCTAATATGAAATTAAAACCATCTCAGAAAATAAAGACACGTAATTTTTAGATCTAGGTAATCATTTATGGTGTTATATAAGTAATATATATATTTATACATATATAAAATAATGTGATGGTGTTTAAAATCTCCACTTTTGGTGAATTATTAATGATTCTGATAGTCTAATCATAGACCTAGATTTTTTTTGTATTTATTTATGAATAGAATCAATGAACCCAAAGGAGATATGCTCAATTTATTAAATTCCATTGATTCAAGATCTATTAATTGCATATTTAACTCCCTCAGCTTAAAATTAATTAAGTGATATAGTAGAGTTAATATAGGCTCAACTACATGAAATATGTTAATGATAAATTCAATATTACACTTAGATGGAAGTCCAAAAAGATATTTATGGTAATAAATTAGGATTAAAATCCCCCAAAATATGTAAAACATAGTGATAATTATACTCCAATACCTTGAGGAAGAAACTAAATATTTCTTTAATGGCCTCCCTTATTTTATCGAGACCTGGACCTTCTTAAGAGCCCTAAAACTTATACTCTCATAAAAGGGTATATTGAACATTATCTAGAGATGAGAAAAAAACTCTTCATGAAAAATAATTAATGTATTCTTTAAATTTAGGAAAAAGATCCATTCCCAAAATAACATCCAAATTTTCTTTATTAAAAAAAATATTCCATAAATTCTTTTAAGAATAAACAACTGATGCACAAGATATAAACTTATTGTTCTATTATTTCCTCTATATTAAATGAGTATTGATAATCTTATATGATGATAAGTCTTCTAATATATGTTTAAGAAGTGGTAACATGTTATAAGAAAAAAATAATTGGAGGAAAATGTATTAAATAATGAATATGATAACATATAGGATACCATAATAGTACCTTAAACATAGGCAACCCCTCTTAAGAATCAATTGTATATTGGTTTGCATCATATTCTTTGAAAAGACCCTCACACTAATACTAGTGCAATAATATTGGATTTTATAATTTCACAACACCCACATAACTCTTACTACCTCATCATACACCACAAGTAGATCACGCAAAGTGTGTTTGGCTACCTCTAGTAGGCTGAGTTACTGAATAAACCTATGATTCCTAGGTTGGATGCAGTAGGTCTCACAAAATAAAGATCAATGGGTACACTACTGCCAAGGTTTCCTTGATGAGCACCACCTCTAATCATCTCCTCCCATTTTCTCTTCCAAACACTAGAGAAAATATAACCCGAGTTTCATCATGGAAACAAGCTACCCACATATGACCATAAATTAGATATAGTTTTAGTAAGGATGTCTTTATTCACCACAGTAGAGAATTTTCATGGGTTAAAATGAATTAATTATACATGGATTGGGTCTTTGAATTAAAATGTCAAAAACCTAACTTTAATTTCCTCATCATTGATCATGTATAGATACAATTTAAGTGATTATATGAAATTTAAACTATAATCCATAATGTATAATGAATCCAACCTCATATCCAAGAATTATTATTATTTTAACCATAATAAGGGGTTATATAAAATTTTTAAAAGAATATATATGAATTTTTTCCTAGGTATGACACTATTTTTTTTCTTTGTGTATAATGTCACACAAATGATGATATTACCCTTCAATAATGATGGTATCCAATTAAAATAAATTTTTATCTTGGGTCTCATTGCTCTCAAAGATCTGATAGAGAAGATCAATAAATTCCCTAGCCTCCTGATGAGATTTATCACCCAAAAACGTTATAGGATGATATTGTTAAAAATACCTCATAATTTTAGAGGTTATGGGATACCTTTGAGAAACTAAATAACCCATATCATTAATAAATTAAATAATACACTCCGTGACATGATAAAAAACTATAGTTCAATATTGAAACTCATTTTTTTCTATCTCTTATTATATGCAATGTTTTGATCTTTTAGGAAGAATACCCTATAATATATTTTTAAATAATATTAAAACATTTCTCCAATGAATAGGATACTCAAAATTTTAAATCTAAATTATTAAATTTAGGTCTAACCATATTTCCCCTCTCTTACTTTTGTTTAAATAACATTAAATTTTATTTTATTTTGAAAAATTTATTAAAATAGAGTTACATGATAAAATCATCACATCAAAAGAAGTAATGGGTATTTTAAATATATCATGATAGTAAAATGCTACCAAAAATATATAAAAGATATCACAACCTTGGGAATAAATTCTGGGCCCATGTTAACCTAGACATTAAATAAATAAATAAATAAATAAATAATTTATTTTTAATGATTTAGTTAATATTAATCCTCAATTGGTTCCAATAGTAATGTAATATAACAGATGCAAGAACCTGAAATGTTATGATATCCCACCATTATCTACATATTGATGACTATCATGGTATTCGAGTCTCAAGAATTCTAATTTACCAAATGTAAATAGAAGAAAAGGCCCTAGAATATACTTGGTAACTTAATATTCCACTATAATTAAAGTAGCCAAGAATATTTATGGGCTACTTCTTGATACTCGATGATCCTATCATTTTACTACTCTAAAGTCTCATAATATTGATCCCGTAAAGTGGGTTCTTTTACCATGTTTTAGTGTCTATGTCTATAAAACCAATTAAGTACCCAAACATATTTTAATAACACCTCAGGAGATCCTCTCAATCACTATAGGGTGGTGTAAACAATGAGGGTTAGTTGATTTTTATATGGGAGTATTTTTACACCATGGATTAATAATGTTTGTCAAATTATATCCTTTCCCTCAAGCCCATAGGACACCAAATATTATCGTCTAATCATAATAAAATAATAAAAATTAGCGTAATTTTAAAAACTATATAATATAACATGAATAATATAAAATATAGAAAAAAATTCCAAAAACCCAACCAATTTATAAAGTGACAAAATATAAAACTAATCACACACATGAAAAGTAAATTTTTTCCCCGAAAAATCAAAAAGTGTACATCAATTAAGTGGAAATAGCTATTAGAAAAATGATGAATAACCCCGAATAATTTTCACTATACACCCACTAAAAGGATTAAAAGACTCTAAAAAATTCCCCAAAATCTATTTGGTACCAGATTCCATTATCTAGTTCTTTACCTTTACCTAAGTTATGTAAAAAAGGATATTTAAACATCCTATAGGAGTTGGTATAGGGAAGGAGTATATCAAAATTAATAGGAAGCCACCACTCATATCTTAATATTAGTTATCATAAGATAAATTGATTACCATAAACAAAAATGGTTATAAGAATATACAGTCAATGTGTAAACATGCTTTAATAATTTTATTTAAATTAATCTTCAATTTATTAATAAACTCAATATACAAAAGTTATTTATACCCGATATACCTACATGGGGATTTACTCAAAATATAAAATGAAAAATATACAACAATCACAATACATAACCTATCCCATTTATAAGAAAAAGGATCATTTATACAAGATGCACAATAAATGAGATTGCTTTAACATTTAGGGATATGTGAAGTGTTTACCAAGAATCAAGGAATTTTAATCCCATCCCATACCTTCTCTTATTTATCAACAATTGGTGTTATTGGGAACCTTTTTATATAGGTACAACATACCCCTTTTCATGTGTAATTTGTTAACCTAAAATTTCAAATAAAAAACTGATCTTTAAAGAATAAATTATTATGATGATAAAATATTTAAATAAAATAAAAATAATGAAATTTATGCATGTAGATAGTAACTAATTAAATAGACATGTGCAAAATTTAAACCTTTAACCATGTACAAGATTCAAGGCACACTATATAGGTTCCCTAAAATGTAACTAATAACCATATATCGATCATTAAAATACAATATATAAATATAAGTTGAATCATTCAAGGCCTGGTATATCATCAAGGAAAAACATTTCTAAAATCCTTTATTAGTGAAAAATATGTTGATTTTTATCAAATTAAATTATCCCAATGCCATTACAAGCCTAACTCTTTAAGAATAAAAGAGATGGAAGGAGTCAACATACCATTAAAATTTAGATACCTCCTTTGAGGTCTTTCTAAAGTAAGTGTAAAAGACCCAACATGAGTTTTTAGACCACCCTAGAATAGAAGAAATGATGTCTTGGGCCACCAATAATAAGGAATATGAAATATAGGAAGGGAACCCTCAATAATACTATAATATCACCAAAGATACTCTTCTGAAATAATTATATCAAAAGAAACTTAACGAAATTGAGGGATTTCACAATCCTTAGGAATAGATAATGGGAAATTATATCCACTATCATAAGAGAAAATATTATTTATTAAAAGAGGAATATGTCCTTACCTTTTCAATGATAGGCTCCCTTGACTGATTATAACCACTTGGAAAGAAGTTCGAAGTTGAATTTATTGAGAGGGATGGATAGAGGAGTGGTAATTTGAGAGGTGATAAAAACTTATAAAATGAGTAATAATTCCTAATTTTAAGTGTATATGGAATTAATCATGGAGCTCAAAAGGCCAAATTTACCTTAACCCAAAAACAATTGTGGATCCACTAGGAACCCAATCCAAGTCCACAAGTTATTTTGTGATGTTTTCAATGGATCTATTACCATTATTATTATATTGGGAATTTATTTCCATTAAAAAAATTACCCAATGTTTCAAGTACAATGGTACCTTTCCCATTTTTCCAATTTCTACTCCCAATTCCACTAACTCCTCTTTTATTCATAAAACAACCTTTAAATAGAATTATAGAGCTATAATTTAGAGGAATTACATAACCATAAAGATCTTGTTCTTTAAAAACAAAGTGTTAAATATGATATGATACAAGGTGAAATAAATTATATAATTCCATTTTTTTGGAAATATCCAAAAGGTTTTGGATATGGTTTCACAAGTTAACATATATGATATAATATAAGTTGAAATGGAACAATCTTTATGACAATTTAGTGAAAATGGGATATTGATGGATATATTATCTAAAACCTACAAACACAAGATATTTTGGTCTATACCATAGTGTACTATATATATATATTTATATCCGTTCTTATATATTTTTGGTTACCAAGGTATACCATATTCCCTTACAATGGGTATATTGTAAGGCACAATATGAGATATTGAACCACTAACTTTTGCTATAAAATATTATATGACCTGAATATATCATAATTGTTATGATATGTATAAATAATATCTTTTGATTTAGTTAGTAAATTAAATGTTAAACATTAATATTAAAATCATAATATAGGTAATGTATCATTTATATTTTATATTTTATATGATAAAATATTTGGGTCTTTTCTGGTAAAAAAAAATATAAAATATTTGGGTGAATTCAATTTAAGTTAAATGTTACAAATTTTGTAACTTCAATCAATTTATTTGTATCAAATAAACATATAAGTAAATTCATGTAAAACTCTAGGATTTTCCTATAGTTCTTTATAAAGAGTTTGAAGGACATAAAATTGGTATCCAAATTTCTTCTATTTCCAGTTATTCTCTTAATCAAAGATCTATTATCGTCATTACTTTGCTTCAATAGGTACTAGCATACCATAAAAATAAGGAGTATCCCTCCAATATGTTGGGTAAATACCTATGCCATGGATAAAATATGGAGTAAGGAGTTCATTGGATAATTATCATGGTTATTTATTAGAAATGTGTTAAAATATAGGATATTCAACCATATTTGTGAATGATAAACATGGTATTCATTTTATATTATACACGGTTTCATTTTCATTGCATAGAGATCTTGGTTATGTGTTTCATTATATCCTCCACAACAAGAATTAATTTTAATAAATCTTAAGGAACCTTTTGTGTTTAACTAATCCTATATTTTGTCTCTTAATAAAAAGTTATAGGGTCAAAACATCATCACATCATTTTAAAATCCATAAATCTTAAACATACCACATATTTATAAAAGTTTAAAATATTTGGATTGGGATAATTAGTAAAAAATTTATTAAACCAAACATTGTATTTATTATTTAATTATATATTTATTAATTTCATATGTATGTACAAGAATGATGAATCAAAAATTTCTGGTGTATATTCCTTTTATCAACGGGTTACTGTAATCCATTTAAAACCATCATTATTGTTCTTTATGTGGTTTTACGCATACAAAAGATTTTTATTGAAACATTTTTCTCCTAGAATCTCTATTATTTCATTATTAATTCTTATCAATGTTATTTTCACTATCAATATTTAAATGAAATAGGGCTTCCTCTCCAAATTATATCGTATTTCATTTTTTTTATCATTAAAAAAAATCTACACCTGAAATCAAAAAATGATAAATACCTAAAATAATATTTAATAAAAGTAATATAGAAAGAATAAAATACTCATATACCATAAAAAATTCCCTATACTAATGTCTGGACACCATTCCTCGGTAAGGATTCCAGAAAAATTGTTTGACCATCAAATAAAAACCTAAAAATTTATAAATTTAGATTCTCTTGATCATAAATACTTATTAGTAGGGTTAGAGTTTAAGGCCAAACCATAGGGAATAGTTTTTTTGAGAAAAACTATGTGTGAAATTAATTTATAATAAATGGTGATTTGGTTTTTGGTTGAATAATATGATAAATTAAAATTTATAAAGTTAAGATAAAATAGGATAATAAATATGTCAAAAAATTCCCAACTATATGTATATAATGAGATAAAGGTGGATGATAACCATTATACTAAAGATCTCCGACCACCTAAACTCATTTTCATTTTATTTTTAGGAATATATGTGTAATATTATTAATAACATAATTAATCACAAGAGTATTCATATAGAATCCCACCTTTTTATAACCTAACTTTTCATTACATTTTACAAAACCGAGAATCTTTAAGGTTTAGTGTCTTGAAAACCAGGAACTTAATACATGACGACATAAAAAATTCTTCTTAAACACTTGAAAGGATTCTTCATTGTTCATCCTATGTTCATTACAGAATCTCCATACCTGGGAGCATACATCGAAGGAAAGGGTGAGCAGAAGGCCCTGTAAGGAAAACAATAGAAACATTTTACATGTGAAATTGAGATACATCAATAACGTCATGATAAATAACTTTAAGGCATGAGAAATAGATCATGAGGAATATCATAATAAAAATAACGTGTTTAATAACATGAATATGGGGATACAACATTTAACATAGAAAATAATTTCCATATCACCAAGGTCCATCCCCAAGGTGTCATTAAAAAAAATTACCAAGGTTATTCACCATGGTATCGTTAAAATGGTCATCTCTAGAGATTAAGTCTTTACCCAATGCATTAGAGCTCTATCAGCACACACCCTTAATTTGTCTTTATTATAATTTGATCCATATATATTATCATCAAACATTTCATAAATAACCCATATAGCATAAAATACATGGGTTTCATTTCATAATCAAAACATTTTAAAAAACTGCTTTAAAGACATGATCATTATGTCACTTTAAACCCACGGAAAAAGAAAGCGGGTTTCATGTATGTAAATCCCAGAATTAAAATAGAACATTTTGATATATATATATGTGAATAAACCTATAGAATAACTATCTTTGAGTATTCAATTAATAAAATAAAATAATTTTAGAAAAAGAGAAAGACATTTTGAGACGAAAATTCTGCAGCATAACGGCTATGTTACAGGGTTTTAGAAAACATTGAAAAGAGAAGGGACATGGGTAAACCATACATAAATGATCCATAAAACAGTAGGGGACGGAATATAAAGGATTTAAGGACATGGTAATGAAATTTTAAAGATATACCATATGAAATGAAGAACGTGAAATGAATACATAAATAAGATTTCTCTTCTGAAAATTCGGCATCCTAACGGCGTTACTTAAAACCTAAAAAAATTGAATTGATGAGATTAAATAGGGTATCTCATCATATGAAAATAAAAAGGACAGTATGATAGATATATGAGATCATACCTTAACATAAGAAAAAAACTTTAAAGAAATGACATGAAAATAGAACTTGAAAATTGAGAAGGGTGGAAGAATCGCTTACAAAAATTATGCAGCCTAACAGCGCCACGTAAAAATTCATAAAAAGAAATGATGAGATTAAGAGGGGATATATCATAAAATTATCATGAAAAGGGAAGTAATATGAATATAAAATAACATACCTCAACAAAATAACATGGGCCTTAAATGAAATGACATATAAAAGAGTACTTGAAAAGAAAGAGAGAGGTAGGATCCCTTACGTTGAAGAGTAACTTTGAAATCTTGATGTTTGGGACCTAGGGATGCATTAGGGCACCTAGGGAGGACTAATTTGGAGGAAAGTAGCCCATAAAAATTTTGAGGAGGATTTTTGGATGGAAATGATGAGATAATGGCATGGTATTTATAGGGGAAGTGAGGGGACAAGGCATTAATGGCCAAGGGACACCTCATTGGTTGTATTGGAAAAACCATGGGCTTGCCCATGTTATTATCCCATGTTATTGGCCACTTGGGACACCTCATACCTTATATTACTATTCATAAGTCGACCATAATGATTACATAATTATTACATCCTTAATGATGTCATTAAACACCTGAAACTCTAAACTGAAAATTCACTATTCACCGAAAATTCAACTTTTTTCTGAAAAAATATCAAAAAATTACCTTAACATAATATCGATGCTATGAATTCAAAAATTAACTCAATTTTATAAAAACAATTTTCTAAATATCTTGAATTTAATTTTTAATTAAAAAACACTCTTCACACGAAAAAATTAATACTTGACTAATAATTTCTGAAATAGTTATTTACATATTTTATTGAATCACATTACTTAATCAAGGTGACTATATTATATTAATACTTTCTTTAAGTGAGATTACTAATCCATTTGGTCACATTACTAATCCTAAGCGTAAAATCACTATTCATAAAATTACTATTCACCAAAAATTAAGTTGATCTTATTAGACTCTAAATTTCTAACTGAACACATTTTTTGAAGACCATTTTTTGAAAATCATTACACATAATTAATTATTTATGCTTTACAAAAAAATATTTTAAAATATTATTTTTTGAAAATTCATCAATAATATACATCCTAAATTTATCCGGACATTTGAAAATTCACAAACTTCACCATAAGAATTAATCACAATTTTTATTTATTAAAGGATTACATAAGGTAGCTAAGGTCTCGTTACATAGCCCCTTATAACAACAACATAGGATATAAGTGTAAGGTGTGCTAATGTGAGGGAATCTTGGGGCAGCTTGGCCAACTTTTCTCGAGTGGTGATTTCTATAAGCTTGAACTTCTCACAAAGGCGATTCCGTTCCAGTTTTACACAATGAAGTTCAGCTTGGGTTTGGTCCAGAGAAAAACCTAGTGGTTTCACCTCCTTCCCAAGTTCTGTCAGATGTGATTCTATCAGCCCAAGATTACTGAATGAGGCCATCAAATCTTCTTTCAATATTAACTAACCAAGATCACTTGTATTTAGAGACAATAATCTCAACATTTAGTTTCCAACGGTCATATTGACCAACATTTGTATAACAGTCGAAACCCAATGGTCACATTTTAATTATACTCATTTTATTAAATGAAATAGTTTATTTGAGTATAAAATAAAATAACACACAAAATTATGAAACAAAATTTATTCAAAATTTCAGGTCGTTACATTCTTTCCCCTTAAGAAATTGCATCCTTGCAATTTTTAAAATTAGGCCTGGAAATTTCATTGAAAGTACCACATCAGAAAAAGAGCCAGTAAAACTATTAATTTAAAAGAAATAAAGAGAAGTACAAAGGTCACCCAAGTTAACCCATACTAGGATTCCATGTAGGGAAAACATGGATATGGAAAAAAAGTGTCAAGTTCTGATGGAGAGTGATAGAAAACATTATTAGGAGATAGTTAACCACCAGAAAATCACAAACTTGTGATTGGTTAAACAGTATTTGATTCCCCAATAGGAAAAGTTAACAGACAAAGTTTTGGTTTTAAGTTACTTTTCATTGAGTTATTTATTTATGGGATTAACTAAAACATAAGGAAACATACATACTTGTCATATAGACTTTCATATTTTAATAGATTTATAACACAAACTCATATTTTTTCCAAAAATGAGTATTTAGGATGACTTGTTCATATTAAGAGCTCTAAGATCAACTTCAATAGAATTACATAATCCACAAAAGATGAACTATATATTTCCCATGTCTTTAAACCTTAACCAAAAACAAAATGGTTAGTACAAGATCATATAATCCCCAAAAGGATAATTATTTATAAAAAGAAAAAAATACTATTAATCTCCAAAATTCAATAAAAAGTACCCAAAGTTCCAGAAAGACCATTCAATACATAATCATCCTTAAAATTATTCAGAATAATCCAAACTAAGATTGGAACCCAAAAATCAAAAGAATTTAATCACATAGTCTTCCACAATATATCTTAACATTTATCTCCAAATAAAATCGACTACTATTAAAGTGTCATACTAAGTGTAATCAACTTAATCACATTTTCTCCAAGATAGGTTAATCATTTACATAAGTAACCTAAATTACCCTAAGTTCACCTTAAATTCATAGATTCTTCAAAATACAAGTCAACCTTTACTTATCATGGAAAATACCATAGTAATCTATTTTTCTTGATCATATAGGTTTCCCAAATTAGTGAACATCTTCTAAAATAATATTCATATTTTAATCCCCAAATCAATTTTTCCCAAGAAGGATAGCCTCACAACATCCACATGTGATACATAACAATAGATGTTTTCCTTAAGGATATATAACCATCTTAGGTAGTAACTCAATGTTCTTAGAAAACATTAAATATATGATCATAGATCACGAACTAAAATACAACATGACATAGACAATTATTGCAAAGAAGTTACATGTACTTCAGTCATCATGATCCATATCAGCATAGGACTTGCATTGTTCCCTTATCCTTGAAGATTGTTGAGGCTCATCATGCTTCTCATCCCTCCCAAGAGATCATTGCCTTGGATAATTTCCAACTTCTCCACATTTACGACATTAAATACTATATGTTACGTCAGATTGAACCTTATCTCCATTCATCACATTATACATTTTTTTAAAGCAATTGGATACATTATGCCCTATCATCACACACTTAAAACATTTCCCAGTTCCTTTGTGAAAATTTCCTTGGTGCCTTTTTCCACACTTTTTACACAAGGTAAATTGGGTCTTCTTTCCCTTATCAACATTATCAAATGAACATCCTTGAGACTTCATCTTTCTCATCCTGGATGAATTTGGACATTCAACTAGGTACCAATTATTAATTGTAATTTTTGATAGCTGGTTTGGAATAATCACAATATGTTCAACTTGATCTCTTATCATCTCTATCATATTAATATGCTAATCGTAACATTTCCTATCACATTGGTTTTTGGGACATGTTCTTATATTTCCCTCCATTAACTAAGAAAAGAAAGTATAATTAGGGGGCTTAAATACTTAGAAAATAATTATGAAATAAAACTTTAAGCATAGAAGGATAAAATTATAGAAGAAAAGTATATCCTAACTTGTGATCCCCTAGGTTCCAATCTAGGTTATACATGATCATATATTCTTTTGTGAATCTTTATTTTATTTAATCTTTGTTCCTTTGATAATGGTTTATACCAAGCTTATGAATTTATCAAAGCATATCCCCTAAGAGTGTCAAAACAAGAGTGCAGTAAGTCCCATTGTCATGCAACAGGTTACCCCGGGTCATGCCCGAAACACCTTGTTAGAGTTTTCCCTCCTAGGTAATTCTGTGCCAGAGCCACCTCTACTTGTTCATATCCAGACAAGTATTTATTTGTTTTGAAACCACTTACTCAATACATCACCAAAATAACAAGATGTTTTCCTATATTTAATATTTCTATTAAGAAACCTTATAATGTTTTCAAATCCTAATATCCACAAATAACTAAACCATATTATGATACCAACTATAGCATCAAACCTTTTTATAACATAAATTTTCATTAGATTTTACAAAACCTAGAATCTTTAAGGTTTAGTGTCTTAGAAACCAGGAACTTAATACTTGAAGACATAAAAAATTCTTCTTAAAAAATTGAAAGGATTATTCATTGTTAATCCTAAGTTCATTATAGAATCTCATAACCTGGGAGCATACATCAAAGTAAAGGGTGAGCAGAAGACCCAGTAAGGGAAACAAGAGAAACATTTTACATGTGAACTTGAGATACATCAATAAAGTCATGATAAATAACTTTAAGGCATGAGAAATACATCATGAGGCATATCAAAATAAAAATAACATGTTTCATAACTTAAAGACGTGGATAGAACATTTAACATAGAAAATCATTTCTGTATCACCAAGGTCCGTCCCCAAGGTGTCATTAAAAAAATTACCAAGCTTATTCACCATAGTATCGTTTAAATGGTCATCTATAGATATTAAGTCTTTACCCAGTGCATTAGAAAGATATCAGGGAACACCCTTAATTTGTCTTTATTATCATGTGAGACACATATATCATCATAAAAAATTTCATAAATAACCCATATATCATAAAATAAATGGGTTTCATTTCATAATCATAACATTTTAAAAAACTGCTTTAAAGACATGATCTTTATGTCACTTTAAACCCACGGAAAAGGAAAGCAGGTTTAATGTATGTAAATACAAGAATTAAAATAGAAAATTTTGATATATATGTGAATACACCTATAGAAGAAATATCTGTGAGTATTCACTTAATAAAATAAATGTATCTGAGAAAAATAGAAAGACATTTTGAGACGAAAATTCTCGTGCAAAATGGCTATGTTACAAGGTTTTAGAAAACTTTGAAAAGAGAGGGGACATGGGTCACCCACTCATAAATGATCTATAAAACAGTATGGGGACAGAATATAAAGGATTTAAGAACATGGTAATGAAATTTTAAAGATATAACATATGAAATGAAGAACTTGATAGGAAGACAAAAATAATATTTCTCTTATGAAAATTCTCTAGCCTAACGACATTACTTAAAACATAAAAAAAATGAATTGATGAGATAAAATAGGGTCTCTAATAATATGAAAATAAAAAGGAAATTATGATAGATTTATAAGATCATACCCCAACATATGAAAAGAAACATGAAATAAATGACATGAAAAGAGAACTTGATAAATTATAAGGGTGGAAAAATCCCTTACAAAAATCCGGCATCCTAACGACGCCACTTAAACATTCATAAAACAAAACAATGAGAGTAATAGGGGATCTCTCATCTTATGATCATGAAAAGGGAAGTAATATAAATAGAAAAGAACATCCTCTAACATAATTACATGGGGCTTAAATGAAATGACATACAAAAGAGTACTTGAAAAGAAAGAGAGAGGTAAGATCCCTTACCTTGAAGAGTAACTTCAAAATCTTAAAGTTTGGGACCTTGGGAGGCTTGAGGGAACCTAGGAAGGACTCCTTGGGAGGTAAGGAGACCAGAAATTTGTTGAGGAGGATTTTTAAATGTAAATAATGAGAGAATGGCTTGGTATTTATAGGGTAAGTGAGGGGACAAGGCATTAATGGCCAAGGGACACCTCATTGGTGGTATTGGAAAAACCATGGACTTGCCCATGGTATTTGCCCAGGGTATTGGCCACTTGGGACACCTAATACCTTATATTACTATTAATAAGTTGATCATAATGATTCAATAATTATTACGTCCTTAATGATGTCATTAAACACCTGAAACTCTAAACTGAAAATTTATTATTCACCGAAAATTCAACTTTTTTCAGAAAAATCCCAAAAAATTACCTTAACACAATATCGATGATCCGAATTAAAAAATGAACTCCATTTCATAAAAATAATGTTCTAAATATTTTAAACTTAATTTTTAATTAAAAAAACACTATTCACTCGAAAAAATTAATACTTGACTAATAATTTCTGAAACAACTATTTACCTATTTTATTGAATCACATAAATTAATCAAGGTGACTATATTATATTAATACTTTCATTAAGTGAGATTACAAAGAATTTGGACACATTACTAAGCATAAAATCACTATTCATAAATTACTATTCACCAAAAATTAAGTTGATCTTATTAGACTCTAAATTTCTTACTGAACACATTTTTAGAAGACCATTTTTTGAAATTCATTACACATCATTAATTATTTAAGGTTTAAATAAATATTTTAAAATATTATTTTTCCAAAATTCATCAATAATATACATCCTTAATTTATCCGAACATTTGAAAATTCACAAACTTCACCATAAGAAGAAATCACAATTTTTATTTATCAAAGGATTACATAAGGCAGCTAATGTCTCGTTACATAGCCCCTTATAACACCAGCATAGGATTTAAGTGTAAGGTGTGCTAAGGTGAAGGAATCTTGGGGCGACTCGTCCAACATTGCCCGAGTGGTGATTTCTATCAGCTTGAACTTCTCGTGAAATCGATCCCGTTCCAGTTTCACACGATGAAGTTCGGATAGGGTTTGGACTAGAGCAAAGCCTAGTGGTGCTACCTCCTTCTTAAGTTCTATCAGATGGGCTTGGATTGGCCCAAGGATACTAGATGAGGCCATCAAATATTATATATATATATTAATTAACCAATATCACTTGTATTTAGAGACAATAATCACAACATTTAGTTTTCAACAGTCATATAACAGTCGAAACCCAATGATAACATTTTAATTATAATGATTTTATTAAATGAAATAGTTTTGTTGAGTATAAAATAAAATAACACACAAAATGAGGAAAAAAAATTTATTCAAAATTTCAGGTCATGAGAATTCATAATAATATTTTATATCAACATAAATAAATGTATATATTTAATACAATTTTTAAAACTTTGTTTAATAATGAGAATCTATTATTCATCGACCAATGAAAGCATAAATAATTAATTTTCACCATAGTCTCAATATTAAACTTCTCAGATAACCATCAATGAGACTAGAAGTTATTATCTAGAAAAATAATTATATAACAAAACCATTCTTATTTTTACATTGATCCCATGAAGACGAATTACTATTACACTAGCATTTACCATCATCTTATGGGTGAATAATCTCTAGAACCAAGTTTTATTCATTACTATTTAACAAAATTCTCTTCTACTTATAAACTTGATTACATTTTAATATTTTTATCATGGTTTCATTCTAATGTGGAATGACCCCATACCAAATTCCTTAACAAGTGTTAAAAAATCATATATTAATTTCACGATAAATGGTTAGTAGATTTAATTTGTAATGAATCTTGTAATAATGTAACTATCCTCATGAAACTTTATGTTTTCTTCAACCTTTATCCAAAATCATTAAGTATAGGTTATAGGAAAACACCGTATCCTTGTAACTTGATCCATAATGATCTTTTTTGTAATTTTACTCCTCTAGATGAACTTTGTAAACAAACTATCAAAAAATTAGAAAAACATAATAAAATATCTAAAATGATAACAAATTATCTATAAATCTATAAAAAATAGTGAAAAGTCAATAAAAATGAAAAAAATGATAGTATTTTTATCTCAATGATTAACTTTCCAATAGGTAAAATATGAACATTAATGCCTTATAAGGAAGTTGTAACATTTTTTAAATACTACATGGAATTGGGAGAAATCACTACAGAATTGTGAGGTTATGATGATATTTTGATAATAATATAAAGTATTAAAAATAAATTTTATATTATATTCATTCAAAAGACTTATACTAGTAAATAATTGTGTGAATTATATATAAGGGAAGTTGTGAAAGTCTAATGAATTTTTATTTCTATTTTTATAAAAATAAAACCCCTACTTTACTTTAGGTTTTCATAAGGGTCTTCAATATACTATGGAGAAAAAGTAATAATTGAGTTCTTATAACTATTTTTTTTTAATTTTTAGCCCTAAGGCCTTCATTTTTATTGATTTTTGATAACCCCCCTTTCAAGGGATAATGGGGAACCCTTACAAGGCCCGTAGGCTCATAGATTACATGGCCCATAGGCTTAAGAGATTAAATGACCTGAAGGTCTTAGGGAATTCAACCAGACTATCTACAAGGAACTGCCCCTCCACAACATCTGCATCATGATAGTAGCTCTCCACCTTTGCATGGCCATCTGACTAGGATTTCTGTGCAAGGATAGGCTGATCCCGATGGTATATTCATTCCATATCATTCTGAAAAATTCATTTGGATTTTCTTTGGTGAGTTCACTTGCTCTAAATCCTCTTCTAGGATTCTCCTTTTTTGTAGTGTGTTTGGGGAAACTGCATGTGGCCCGAAGGCCTTGAGGTGTCCCAAAGGCCTTAAAGGTGGCACGAAAGCCCTACTGACCCGAAGTCCTAGGTGGCCCGAAATCCTTAATGTTTTAGATGACATTATTTGTTATTTCATCATTTTTTATAATATATCACTAGAGGATAATCTTATTTTAATAGTTTTTCCATAAGAAATGGTTATTACTACTCCATAAGAATATATCTATTATATTATTTATAATGACCGAATTTTCATTCTTCATTTATTTGGATATAATTTGAAGTAATATCTACATTGGGTTCTAGTTTGGTCAGAGAAATAATAGAGTGAGTTAAATTAACTAGGAAAATTGTGATGACTAGACAAAGATAATAGATGTTTTAAAAAAATTGTAAATGACGACCTATTGAATTTAATACTCATGATTGAGTGTTTTTATGAGTTTTTCTTTGGTTAGGAATCTATTTGCTGAGAAATTAAGCTTTGTTACACCTTAGTATTTCAATCAATCTGAGATCATCAAGTGTATTGGATATGTAGCTTTACATTGGGGATTGACACTATAGTTTAATGATATTCTTGATGTATTCTATGATTTATATTTGAAAAAGTAAAATATAGACAAATTTCATGTGACAAAAATATTATTTTTATGATCTAGATATTTATTCTACCCTTTTAGAGAAACCAATAATAAATTTCATTTAGTAATAAATTATTTTGAGTAGAAAATATTTCAGAACAATAGAAGAACATTGTGGGGTTTTTTAATTTCAAACATTCTTGGTAAATCTCTATATTAAACTCATTATATAGATGAAAAAAATCCAAATTTTCATTTAACATAAATATAGTTAATTTATAATAAAAAATATGTAAAAAATTAACTCAATGAATTATTTTTTATGATTCAATTCCCATTCATAGTTGAAGACATCATTACATTAAGAGTTGAAACTATAGTTCCTTTAGTGGTATCCACACATGCTCTCAGAATCTCATAACATCAATCTTTATTCCATGGGTTCTAGTGATATGAAGTATAGATATTTTTGATGTTTTATATCGATAACATATGAATATATCTATTATACTCTCTCTAGATCATGGGTGAAAAGGGATAGTTTCTCATATTTTCTTTATGGAATGCATTTGAGCTAATTAGATGAATTTATTTACTATATGGTTCATGATAGAAATATTTTTCATTTATATTTAGGTTTAAGTGAATCCAATTATACAATATCTCAGATATTAACTTCAAATAATGAAAGACCCCATGTTAAATATTAAGTAAATAAATATTTATTTAATTTTTCCTAACCAATTTAACAAACTTTATTAATAAAATTACTATTTTATGTGATATAAAACAAATATAGTATAATAAAAGTTTACTTAATAATAACAATTAGAAACAATTTTTTAGAATTTAGGCCATTAACTCAAAGTGATATCTCTATATAATTATCAAACCCTAAACTATAAAATAATAATTATTGATTTATATAATTATGACATTAAATTATTTAAAATATGATAACTTGATATCACTAGGAGATAAAAATAAAACTCACTTATTATAATTTGGAATAAAATAATATAAGATTATAATTAATATAACTCAAATATAAATAAATCTAAAATTCAAAACCAAAATTATTTTAACACTTATATTAAATTGATTCTAATAAGTTTCATGATACACTTAGTGGTGACCCTATAGATGTATTATCTAAGTGAAATTTAGTCTAACCCACATTCCAAGACTAGTATTTAGTAACACAACTTTTCTCCCATAAAGAAAAGAATGTTCATAGCATCGATGACCTTCCTAAAAATATAACAATGCTATATATTTCCATTTTTACCAATATCACATAAAAAATATCCAAAAATGTTTCATAATAAGCAATGTTTAATACATCCGTCTTTGAAATATTGAAATGAAATTTTCTATATTTACTAAGAATATTAATTTTAGTTAAACACTTTCATCTATATTAAAGGCCTAAAGATATATTTTCTCATAACAGAGAAGTGAAATATCCTATCTTGATTATTTAATTAATATCATATTCTCACAACACACCCATCACAAGATACTTTTTGAAGTGAATTAATTCCAATGTTTTCATCGTGCATTTATGTATGTGAATCATATTATACATTAATAATTAACTCATTATTAAGGATCAATACACCTACTCAAATGTAGGAATATCTAATGATACATAAAACATGGAGATATTTTATTGGTAAGTTTATCTTCATGATACCATAACATAAAGACTACTAAAAGAAAACTTCATGAGAAAAAGTCTCAAAGCTTATGTGACCCCATCAATTAACATACAAACATCATCTATATGCTATCATACTGGTGTGCGTATACTATATGACATATTTTGAGAATATTGTTATGAAATCTCTAGATTCTCATTATATTGGGGAAATACAATGTCTTATATACAATGATCCAAATTAGTTTGGGTAAGTATTTTATTTATTTTCTGAAAATTCTACTTAAATATAGAAAATTAGTGTTAAAATAGTTTATAAATGGTCTGGAAGCAAATGGACTAGAAAGAAATTAAATTTTGAAGTAGGAGTGACATTGAGTACTTGGTATCTTTATATTGTGTCACGAACCAACCTGAGTCATCCATGAATAGTACACCCAATATAACTATGGAAAGGTACAAAAAATATTCCTAATCCCCACAGGATGGAAAAAATCACTTGGGCATCGAAAATAATGAATTGGGTTTTTTTTTCTGAAAAAAATATCATAAAAATAAAAAATTAGAAAAAATATCAAGAAATATCACAATGAGATGTCAAATAATAAAAGACACAACAAGAAATTAAAACAAACTTGAAAATAAGGCTAATGGATGATATAACTAATAAAAAGTAAAAAAGATAAAACAAGACAATAACACCTCTATGTTTAAGTAAGGAAAGTTCACAAACACCTCCACTATACCCCAAACACAGAGATAAAGTAATGTACACTGCACGAAAAAACTTACTAAAACTATAATATATATAGGCATGAGCTAAAAATACCCGAAGGTGATCACCCAAGGACCCATAACATTACACTTTAAAATAAAATCTACTTTATATATGTTTAAAAATAAGCATAGAAAAAATTATTTATAGGTTCTATTTTTTAAAAACTAGTATGAAATGTATTTTCGTAAAAAAAACCATTTTACACAAATCAGATCCTTTTTAGAAACAAAAAAAATTTATATTCTTATAATAAAATACATAAATTATAGTTAAAATAGTTTTAAAAGATAAATATGGAAGAAGGAATGATATAATTTCACAAATTTCCAGGTAACCACACTTTGGAAAATATACATATAACATCATCATGAAATCCAAGGTGCTAATGGAAATAGTCTAACCATAGATAACATGGTCATAAATGAAGCCTTATACACACATCGTAATACAACTACACATGAATTGACCCCTTACCAAGCACTTGATCCTACCCTTCCTGGTCTAACTGAGGAAAAACATCCCATATGTTAACCTAAGTCCCATATAACACCACTATCCAGAGTATAACTCCAAACTAGTGAAAATGTGTACCTATAATTCTCAACCAGCCAACTCTGTATTCCCTTGAGTTTTCAAAATAGATATGAGTATTTCAATGAAATACTAATTTCACATAGTCTTATAAAAAAATATCCATTCATTCATTTATCTTGCTCACACCCCTAAAGACCCACATAGGAAAATCCATTTTTCTAAAAATATTAATACAATTAAATATCCCTCAAAGAGAGAATTTATCATTTACATTCAAGAATACATAGTTTCTATTATAAATAATGGGGAATTCCTTTAGATTTTCATTTTATAATAAATCATATTAAGAGACAAGATTTATTTTCCACACTCTGCTCGAAATATAAAGTCTTTTAAATCAATTAAAGGATTTTTATAAAAAAATTTATAAATAATAAAACATCAATAAATAATAGATTTAATTTTTTTAAAAAAATGTTTAACAACACCTAAACATAGAAAAATACTTTTCCCATCATTCAAAAATTCAGTATCATAGACAACATCAAGGAAAATTTTTAGGACCCAACCGAGAATTTCAATTTCTAAAACATGGATATATTCCTTTAAATGAGTTTTCATATAATTTCACTTGATTTTTTATATATTTTTAAACATATTACTAATACATAATTATATTACAAAGATACAAGATATAAGAAAAAATATTAGAGGAAAATGAAATACCATGATGATATAATAAACAATAATATATTCAATTTTAAAGGGAGATGATTTGGACCCATACCTCAAAAAATTAGAATTCCAAAACTTATATAGGATTCATAATAAAATAATAATATTGGGTTCATGAAGATAAGAAATAACCCTAATCCAATAATTACTAAATAAGGATTTCCAATTCATTAATTCTAGAACAAAAGTGGAGAGATATATAACTCACGAAAATGATTTATGAACAATGTTCAAAGATCAATAAAGATCTATAAAATAACTCATAAATCCATAAATAATCTATATAAAACCCAATAAGAATAATTTATCTCATAAATTCCCAAGTTTTACATAGCCCTTGGTTATATGAATATTAATATGAAGAGGATGCAAGATCAAAACAGATCAAGAATTTCTGATAGAGGATGAAAACATTGATCAACACTTCAATCCATAAAGTATTCATGTTTGAAGAGAAAATGTTGTCTAAAGAGAGATAATATATTTATATGGAACGAATTTTGGATGGGGAGATAAATTATGGAGAAAAGGGGTCTTTTGGGAAAATGCAAATTATATCTTTAATAACTTCCAAGCCTAGCATCACCCTGAGTTGAACTACAGACAGGATGAAACTCCATTGGATCCAAGTGAAGGTACACACTCATTCCAAAAATATGAAGTGACTCCAAACCCAACAAACAACCATAAAAAATATAATGAAAAGGGAGAAATATATATATATAAAATCATAGAGTTCACCAAGGTTGAGATGTGATAATTTCCTCCACCATAAGGCTTTCAGCTCAAAAACTATTAAGGAAAATAATCAATCAATAGTAAAGGGAAGATTAAAAACACAATAGGAAAATGACAACTAGTTCTATTCTATGGAAACTAATCACAAAAGATATTTAAAATGATTAACCCTTAGAGATGGAAATCAAAAAAAAAATAGTATATAATAAAAAAGAATAAAAAATCGATAAATAATAACTTTAAAGGTTTAATACATGATAACAAAATTACAAATTAAACCAAATTACTAGATTAGTCATGAATAAGAGACTCCCAAAAATTCACCAGGTGATATTCCTTCATAAACTAGAGGAAAATTCTTAAACTACTCCATCTATATTGAACACAACAATCAATATCCCAAAGAAACCTCAAAATCACCGCACATGATAAACATGGAACATGGGTCATAATTTTTTTTATCATCGACAATATAAAATCTTGAACCGATTATTCAATATAGAAAAGTAGAATAATTAAAAAAGTTTTATAAGAAATAATAACTCAAATAGAACTATATAGTGTAGCCTTAGTCAATTACGGGTAACGTGAGATCATTATTTCGGAATACCATATCCTAGTGAACCCAAAATACATAAAATTATAACTAGAACTATCTCCCCAGTTTCCAAAAAACCTACCCTAGATTATCTATATACAAGAATCCAAAGTAATGGACCAATATAAGGCTCACATAAAATGAATAGAAAAGGAAAATAATAGTTAATAAGTCATGAAAATTCCAAATATAACCAACATCCTACTCGGGATATGTGAAGCAAGACACAAGAAAACAACACCACATGAATCACATTAGTTTTCTTTTGGAATATCTTGAATTCCATCTCTTTGTAGATCCCAAATCAAAAAATAAATCCAATATAAATTCAAGAAGATATGACCGTTTGAAATATAAGGCTTACTAATGATGGTCTCCCCACCATATAATAAATTACCCCAAATTAAAACTCATCCAAATCAAACCATAAAAATATAAGAATACAAGAAAATACAAAGATCACAAAAAATAAAAATATGTTGAATGCATTAATCAACAAGATAGAATCCAATAACATCACTAGAAATTTTAAAACACATCTATAAAAATTCAATAACAGCCAATAAAATCCACTCCTGAAACAAAAAGACTAACAATATAAATGAATTATATCAATTAAAACTCAAACAAAATTCAGACTGACATCAAGATCAATGAGTTAAACTATAAAGTCTTCAAAAATGGTAAACTTCACTCCACCATTCTTTCAAATAGACCCTCTTTTGAACCTTTTCAAATGAACTAGAAAACCATAAGCAAAAAAATCCTTATGATTCATATGAAAATAGTTTTATTATATATCTTCATTCCCCACTAATATTAATCCATGTTTTTATTTATAGATAAATATTATTGGATGAATCAATATGGTATTTTAATGTTACTACTAACAGACTCCAACTTTGAACACTTATTTTTTACTTTTTTAAAGCTTCACCTAGCAAACCCAAAGATATAGGAAACCTCCAAAGCCTCTGGTGGTTTTTCCAATACCGATTCAAATCAAATATCCCACTTCAATAATTCTCCATATGAGTTGAGACCGGGAGAAAATGCATAATAAAAAAGATCTTGTTGAAGGCCTTCTGGGAAACACCAAACCATTAATGAATAGTCTATATCTATATAAGGAATATATAACACCAACTTGATAAAGACAATTTTACAGTCCGACACCATTTTATCTCTTTATTGAACACCATAAAATTCCATTGGTTTTTATACCTTCACTAAATTCGGAAATTATTTATGAATAAAATTCACCTTGAAATCTTTCCAGGAATAGTCTTTCTTTGGAATAGTATAGATGATAGAATTATTCCACTTCTAACTGGGTCCCTCTATCATGAAGGTGAAAAATTAACCATGATAGATTTTGTAAGCTCAAGCTAGATGAAACTATACTAAATCCTCAGTTTCCAAACAAATTCTTTCTAAGAATATGGTCCTACAATTAAATGAGAAGGATTTATGTTTTATAACTCTCAAAAAAAACCATGATGTATAAAAATGAGTAGAATAATAATGATCCTTGAGATAGGTTCTCATGATTAAACCATCCTAAAAAGATATTTATTAACAATAGAGTATATTAAATCCAAATGGGGAAGTAGTATAAAAAATATTTGAGTCAAAACACCTGAGAAAAACTCCAAACCAATAGAAATAAATATATTTTTATTTAAATAATTTAACGAAAATAACCTCTTTGACCTAAGAGGGTTTTATAAAAGATCATTTTAATTATAATTTATTTTCATTAAAACAATATTTAACTTGTTTGGAATCCCTAAAAGGAAAATAAATTTACAAAAAAATATATTAAAACATATAATTTAAAAATATTTTACACTTGATATATTTAAAATAGTCCAATTAAACATTATTAACCTCACCTAAAAACATTGAAAATAATTAAGACTACAAATTTTCCCTAAAGTACCAATTTTTTTTATAAAAA
Organism: Viscum album; assembly: GCA_963277665.1. Taxonomy (NCBI): domain Eukaryota; kingdom Viridiplantae; phylum Streptophyta; class Magnoliopsida; order Santalales; family Viscaceae; genus Viscum; species Viscum album. Next base: position 1,601,613,557 of record OY728141.1, read on the forward strand.
TATATCATCATTTTAAATTCAGAATATTTTATATACATTACTGAAACCAAATATAATTTTTAATTGAAAGCATATTGGAATAAAATTAAAAATTTGTTAAATAAACACCTATAATAAAATGAATCATAATGTTAAAAAAAATTTCTGAAACAATACCCATTTATAATTCACATTTTAGTTTAACCCAAAATGATAAAAATTCAGGATATTATAAGAAATCACTTTCACCAATTTAAAAAAACCTTTCTTTATGAAAAAATATCTCTCAAAATTTATGTCACTATAATTTTGAAATCACTTAACAAATATTTCAGAACTCCATGGCATTTCTAATTCCTTTCAAACAAACCACGAGTTTTATTTAATACATCAAATTTAAATAAACCAAAACAACATTTAAATTCCAAAATAAACATGAAAAATCAACCAAAAATAAGAGTAAGATAAACTAAAACCAATCCAGCATATAAATAATGAAAATATAAATAAATTCCATGAAATATCATATATGCATAGTTTGACCACATGGTTTAGAATATCATGCATCAATTATGTGATTTTTACTAGAATTAAACCAGAGATGACTATATAGTATGGGAAAATTTTTCCAAACAATGAAAAATATACATAATCCCTTTGAATATCCTCTATAATCCACTCTAAATCATTAATATTCTTAAAATACTCTCGGAACACTCAATGATATAAATTAAAAACCAAATTAAAACCCAAATTCTCAAAATAATTCGAGAACCAAGCTTCAATTCAAGATATAATCATGCTCGACAACCATGGTAACTCAAGTATCTTCTCAAGTGGGTGTTGATCAAGAACCCTAACATTCCCAAAAACTCGAGTTCTCATTTTCTTAAATCTAAAATATTGTACATCCCATAATAATAGGGAAAACACAATTTAACAACAATTTTTCATGAACTAACATGAGTCATCCCTATAAAGAACAAACAAACGGGCTATATTTAGGCTTGAAGGGTGTTCCCATTCCCCATAGGCTGCAAAAAAGAACCTAGGTATCAGAAAGAATGAATTATGAACAATTTTTCTTAAAAAACTAAAAAAATAACATACAAAAAATAGAATGAAAATTCAAATAAGTAACAATTTGATTTTTCAAATGATAATATAAATAATTGAAAAATATCAAAAACATGAAAACAATGTTGATGGATAATATATCTAACAAAAATGAAAAATATGTTGTAATACACCAACATATCCAAGTGAAAGTGAGGAGAAACCACACATTCCAATACCATAACTTGAACCTAGATATATATGAATATCTATTTTTGAGTAATCTTATAAACCTATAATATATATAGGCATTAGATAAAAATCCTAGTAGGTTAACACCCACTAACCCAAATTTTAACACTTTAAAATAAAATCAATTTCATATATGTTTGATAATAAGTATACAATTTTTGTAAGTTCACTTTATTAAATACAAGTATCAAAAGTATTTACTTGAAAACATCCATTTTCCATAAATCCAAGTCTTTCTCTATATAAAAACACAATTTATGTTCTCATAAAAAAAATCATATATTATAGTTAAGATAGTTTTAATGAAAATATATTATTGAATCTAGGATATCATTTCAAAGATTTCATAGTAACCACAATTTTGAAAATATACATACATAATCATCATATAATCTAAGAATATAAAGGAAAATAGGTTATAACATAGATAACATGGTAATAATATGAAGAAAATTCCACATTTCAAGAAACATATACACCTCAGTCGACCCCTTATCAAACACATAATCCAACCATTCTGAACCTAACTGATGGGAAACATCCATTAAGTTGACATAAGTCCCACCTAGGTACATTATATATAGAATTATTTAATTCTAGTGCACATGTCTACCTATACATCCCACTTTTCCAACTTGGTCTTCCCATGATGTTTTAGAATAGAGGTTAGTATTTAAAAGAAATATTAATTTCACATAATCTTATAAGAAAACATCAATTTAATCATTTATCTTACTTACACCCCCAAACACCCATATATGAACATAACCTTTATCAAAAAATAACAATAAAATCCAACTTCCCTCAAAAGTGAGTTTTTTCATCAATATTCAAGCACACATAGTTTCCATAACACATGAAGGAGAATGACCTATTGGTTTTCATTTAAAAAAAATCATTTAAATTTATAACCATGACTTTTTTCATTCCTCTTGATATAAAAAGTATTTCAAAACAATTCAAGGACATTATAAATATATTCATAAATCATCACACTTCAATAAATACCAAATTTCATAGAATTTTCTAAAAAAGGGTCAAACACAATTGTTCTCAGAGAGGAAAACATTTCCCATTATTTTGGAAATTACAATCCTAAAAAAATCAAGGAAAATTATTAGTATCCAACTTGGAAATTCCATTTTCAAAATAAGGGGATATTTATTTTAAAAAGTTTTCAGTTCAAGTCACACAAAAAACCCCCTTACCCACTTATATCAAAATCTTAAGAAGACATAATTATTCAAAATAGATATTGTATATAAGCGGAAAAAATTATAGTACATTGAAAACCCATGATGAAAGAAATTTAAATAATAGCTTTAATTTTGAATGGGATATGATTAAGATACCTAAATAGTTCATCCAATTCCATTATTGGATAAAAAATTTATATCTCAAAGAGTTAATAATTGTTTAATATAAAAAATACATCCTAAATCTGAAGTAATTCATATTTTAAATAATATAAATGAGTAATATAAATTTTATAATTTAAATGAATATTGTAGAGAAATTAGTTCATAATATTAAATTATAATTTTAAATTAGAATTAGGCACCCAAAAATAATAATAATAAAATTACTAAGATAAAATTAAATGGGGAAAATAGTATTTTCATAGAATTTTCAATTTCACTCTTAAAACACATTTTTTTCCATTAAATATACAAATAAATATCAATGTGAGGAAATTATATCATTTATTATCAACAAAATAATTAAAAAATACCTTATAAGTAACCTAAAGTTGTTCTTATAGAACACCATCTCCTGGTGAATCCATAGAACATAAAATAAATAAGGCACTGTCTCCTAAATTCCTCAGCACTAACCCAAGATTTTCTTTGCATAGGAATCTTGAAAAATATATTAAAACAAGGTTCACATTGAACAAGGAGAATAAGAAAAATAATAATTAATTAGGCATGAATATTCTAAATACCACAAAAATACCATACAAGATAAGTAAATTATACCATGAGAAAATAAGTACAAATAAAACACCTCAAAGGATTATAGCATCATGAAATATTTTCGTAGACCCCCAACCAAAATAAAACCACATTTATTTATGAAGAAACATAAATTTTACATGGAATACTTATTGATGGTGGTCTCACAACCATATACAAACATCCTTCAAATTTAAACTCATACAAGTCAAATCCTTAATGTTAGATAATACAAGTTAATATAAATATCACAAAACAAACATATAAATTGAAATCATTCATCACTGAGATAGATTATTACAATAACACTATAAATTTTAAAACATCTCCATATAGATTCTAGAACAAGCATAAAAACCCACTCTTAACATCACATGGTCAACAAGTTTAAAGAATGAAACATAAAAAAACTAAAAACGTTTTCACACATACCATGGGATCAATGATATTTAGAGAGGGTACACTTTGGTTCACCATTATTTGAAACATATCCTTTAAAGAACATATGAAACTGACATAGATGGATAAAATCATGCAACTCCTTAGGATTCCTATGAAATACATGCTTCTTATATCCTATATTTTCACTCTGATAAAAAACAAAGTTCTTATTTCTATATTAATTTAGAAAGAATAAAAAATATGGGATTTTGACACTACTACTCCTAGAGTACAACTTATAACACTTCTATTTTCCCTAATTGGAGATTTCTCTACCACACCCAGGTATAAGAGAAAAACCCATTTCCTTTATTTCTTCTACTAATACTAATTAAACTCTGGTAGACTACTCCACCACTTCCTATAAGAGTTGAGGTTGAGAGAAAAATCATCCCCTGATATATTTTCTCAAAGATATTACTGAAAACACCAAGACATTATATAACCATCCTTGTCCAGATGAGGTTGATATGACACGAAATCAATAAAATGAAATACATAATCCAATACCATTTTATCTCCTTTTTAGATACCATAAAATTCTATAGATTTTCCTAACTTCAACATATTAATAATGAATTATTGATGAAATATACCTCAAATTATTCCAAAGAATTTTAATTAAATGACTTAGTTCAGATGATATACTTCCCCCACTTCCAAACCTAAACTATTATCTTTAAGGTCGAAATTGTAACCTTTAGAGAGTTAGAAATCTCAAGGGAGAAAAAAAATCTCCTCAATCTTTAGTATCCAATCCAAAAATTCTTGGGAATATTCTTTACCAAATAAATGAGGAGGATTTAGGTTTTCGGAACTCTCAAACAAAAGCCTCAAACTAGGAAATGATAAGAAGAAAACTGATCCCCTAGAATTGTGTTAATGAAAAAATCATCCCTATAAGATATTTATCAAAAAATAGAACATTAAATTACAATTGGGAAGTACACTAACAAAAGGGTCATAAACACCATCAAAAATAAACTGAAACTAACAAAAAATATATATTTCATTAAATATGTAAAGAAAAATCACCTATTTGTCCCATGAAGGTTTTATTATAACTAATTACAATGAGAATTTATATTTGAAAAGAAACATTTATCTTTTTGGAAACACTTAAAATAAAAGACCATAAAAATAAAATATTTTAAAAACATTAATTTTAAAAAATTTCACTTATAAAATATTTAAAATATTCCAATTAAAATTTATTAAAATCACTTCAAAATTATGAAAATAAATATAACTAAAAATTTTCCTCAATTTAATACTTTTTTTTCTAAAAAAAATCATTATTTTAAAGAAATAATATTTTTTAAAAATTAATAAAACTAAAAACCATTTTGAATTCAAAAATATTTTGAATAAAATTGAAAATTTATAAAACTAGATCCTACATTAAAAGGAAACAAAACATGAAAAAAATTCCTAAAATATTTCAAATTTTAAACTCCCACTTCAGTTTAACCTCAAATGATTCAAACACTTTTAGGATGGAAAAATAATTTTTTTGGAAATTTCAAACAATATTTCTTTATAGAACAATATATCTTTTATACCTTATGACACCTTAGTTTTGAAATCACTCAAAAAAATATTTTAATTCTCTTTTAAACTTCTAATAAATTTTCAAATAACCCATTATTTGAATTTAAGATTCAAACATGAATAAAAAAAATCATTGTTTAAATTCAAAAAGAAACACCCAAAATCATCCCAAAAAAATGAATTATAAATGAAAAAGAAATTCAAAATTTAATGAAATAATATTTCAAAAAATTTCAAGAAATTTATAATTCATATGTTTTAGCCACACAGTTTGAAAGACCATGCAAAAACCATGTGAATTTTATTGGAAGTCAACCAAAGATGATTGTAAGATCTAAAAAATGTTTTCTAAACTGTGTATAGTAGTCAGAACCCTCTTAATTCCCTCTAAAATACACTGTAAAACCTGTGTTATCTCAAAATAGTCTATGACATCTCAATATCATATAGAAACATTCTAATAAAATTCAAAGGTATCAAAAAAATTTGGAGAAATGGGTTTGAATTTGAGACATACTCATCATAGTAACCCTAGTAACTCAAACAATATCTCAAGTGGGTGGTGATCAAACACACTCCCATGGATGATAACTTGAATTTAGATGGTCTAATCTCTGAACTAATGGACATCCCAGAATGATAGGGGGAAACCTCATTCTATACCAATTATTTCTAAACCAACTTTTTTCATTCAGAAATAGAACACCCAATCCAGCCTTGGTAAGACCGGAAGGGAATTCTAGATCCTGATAGGTTGGTGAAAAGTTCCTATTAATCAATAAGAACACTTTGGGAATGATTTATCTCAAAAATAACTGAAATTAAATTAAAAATAATTGAATGAAATTTTAAATAGGGAAACAATATTAGATTTCTAATAAAAAAATAAACAATAATAAAATACAAAAAATAGAAAACAAGGATAATGAATAATACAAATGAAAACAAGGAAAAATATACAACAATCCATGAATACCTCCATATTTAAGTGAGGAAACTCCATACACAAATCCATCACAACTCAAACCCATATATATATAAATATCCAATATTTCAAGAAACCTGTACAACCTATAAGATATATAGGCATGATATAAAAATCAAAATAGCTCACTACCCAATTAAACAAATAATAAAACTTTAAAAGAAATAATATTTCATACACATTTGAAAATTAGGATATAAAAATAGATTTTCAAGGTTCGAATTTTAGAAAACAAGTATCAAATGTATTTCCTATAAAATATGCATTTTCCCCAAATTTGTTCTATTTTCTAAACAGAACCAAAATTTATATTCTCAAAATAAAACATTTAAAATTGAAGCTTAAATAGTTTTAAAGAAAATGATGAAGGAAATCAGAATATCATTTCACAAATTTCCAGGTATATATACTTTTAAAAATATAAATATATTATCTTCATGGAATCTAAGTTTCTAAAGAAGATATTATAGAATATAGATAACATGGTTTTCAATGAAGAATATTATGCACACTAGAAAAAAACTGCACATCAATCAACCCCTTTCTAAACAACCAATCTAAACCACCATATACTAACTATGGGGAAAGAACCCATAGGTTGACCTAATTTCCACCTAGGGTTACTAGAAAGAGAATAATTCTAAACTAGTGAACATTTGTACTTAGACTACCCACATTTTCATCTCGACCATCCCATTAAATTTCAAAATATAGGTGAGCATTTCAAAGAAATATTCATTTCACGTGGTCCTATAAAAAAAATAACCCTTATTAATTTACCTCAGTTACACCTTTTAACACCCACATATGAACACCCCCTTTATCAAAACATAAAAATACACTTCACCTTACATAAATAGGACATTTATCATCAACATTCAAGAATAAATATTTTTAATCATACCTTAAGGGGCATGGCCAATGGGTTTTAATTTTCTAATAAATCATTTAAGGTTACAACCTTGCCTTTATACATTCCACTTTGAATACCAAGCCTTTTAAAATAATTCATGGACATTTATAAAACCATTTATGAAAAATTTTACTTCAATAAATACCAAATTTAAAATCATTTTCTAAAAAAGTGTTAAACTCAATTGAGATTAAAAAAAAATTTCCATCTTTTTGGAAATTGACATAATAAATAACAGTAAGGAAAATTATCAAGAGCCAACACAACAATTAATTTTCTAAAATAAGGTTTATTCTATTAAAAGAGATTTCATATCAAGTCACATGATAAAAACATCTTTTCAAATTCTATCTAAATATCACGAAAACATCGTTCATTCACGTAACTATTAGATATAAGTGGAAAGAAATAAGGACATTGAGAACCCATGATAAAATAATAAGAAATAATAGATTCGATTTTAAAGGTTAATTATTAGAAAATTTATCTAAATAATTGGAATTCAATATAGTCATGGGAACCATAGGATTATAAATAACCAAGGTTTAAATAAGACAAGGAGGAAACTAATCCATAAATTCCCAAATAATAATTTAGAATTCATAAATTCTAGAAAAATAGAGTAGAGATAATTTAGTTACCACAAAAATTCTTTATGAACATTCAACGATTAATGAAGATTTTAACATTAACTAACAAATCCATGATAAATATATATTAACCAAATTAGTGGTCGAGATCTAATGAATTAATATGGATTAAATAACCATTCAAAATAGGGATTGTATGAATAATATGATATAAGATCAAATAGAAGCTTGACATACCAAAAGAGGTACACAAATTTGATTCGTGAAGGATTCATATTGGAAGAGACAAAGATGTCTAAGGGGAGCCCCCAAATTTATATGGATACAATGTAGGTTGGGGGATAAGTGTTAATAAATAAAATTGTTCATCTAGACAAAAAATAAAATTAGTGCCTTAGTAATTTTTTATCCCAAAAATGTCATCAGCTAGCCGCTGGGTACCAATGGTGAGCCTGTGGCCTCCATCAGTTTGTAGGTGGACCACATGAAGTTCCTTTGACAATAGGTTGAGGTCCAAAATATATACAAACGTCAAGGGTGCCTTATGATCCCTAAAGAAACAAGGGAGAAATAAAAAATAATAGAACAAACGTCAAGGGTGCCTTATGATCCCTAAAGAAACAAGGGAGAAATAAAAAATAATAGAGACTCTAAGAAACATAAAATACTAAAGTTATCCAATGCCGAGATATGACATAATGGGTACTCGATGGTATCTAGTGGGGATATTGAACATCTTGGTTTTGATAACAGGTAATGGGTGTCCTTATACAAGACACCTAGTGGCCCACCAGGCGGCTTATGGGTATAAGTTGTCTACCCAATGTGTGTAAAGGGGGGTTGTAGGGACATTATGTCCATCTTTAACTGAATCTTAATTAACCTTTTTAAGCATTAATCTAGGATATTTTGGCCATCTACATATGCATTTCTCCTTTGAATATATTACCTTATTTTTCCAAATCTCAAAATAAATCATACTTCATTGTTGGTATGAATCCCTCTCCATGGCACTATGAAACTCTTCCTTCACAGAGGGTAAAGTATGGATATACTCTTTTACCCCGATTTCAAAATATCATTATTGTAATAATAGAAATCCTAAACCCCCTTAATTTTTCTATTTAGTAATTCTGTCATGTTTTGGAATCTATTCTTCATTCAACATCTAGATTAGTGTTCAATGGGGTATTTCGTATGTGGAACCTCCTCTCTCACATATTATGATAGTTGTTATAAGAGTAACAACATGGGGTATAATGGGGGAATGATGAAGAAATTATTTTCTTGAAAGAAATATTTTTAAAATAGTTTTATTTCAAAACTAAATTTAAATAAATTTTTAATTTTTCCTTCTATGATGGATATCATGACTTGATATGTTTCTATAGTTCATTTTTACCTTTTTTATTACGTATAATGAATTCCATATATGATATTTTGTTTTTGGAGCATTAATATTTGTTCAATGTAGGTTTTAAAGGTTACTCAATTTTTGGGCATTGTAGAATACTTTTAATATATATATATATATACTCTAATACCATATTAAGAGAAGGACTCCCTATGTAAGGATAGATATGTATATTGTAACTACCGAATATTTTGGATCCTTGAAAATATTTAATTTGTTCTATAACTTTTTTGATATTGTATACCAAACATAAATGAACTGTAACATATTATAAGGTCGATATTAATAAATATATACTAAAAAATAATATAATAAACCCTTAAAATTAATTACCTTTAATAAATAAATATTTTTTTTATATTGTACTTATAAGGTCCCATATTTTATAAAGGTATGTTTTTGTACATGTTTTGACTTAGGCCTCTTCTTTTTTGGCTAGATAACTATTTCCCCATGTTTATATGAATGTTTGGGGGTGTTACAGATGTTTGGGACAAGAAAGAGGAAGAAAAAAGAATTTCTGAGCATGTTTCACAGTTTGCGCACGGTTAGTGAAAACCGTGCGGATCATCCCTTGTAACCATGCAACCATGGACAAAGGATTACACATTATTGGTGCAAAGTTATGAAAAACATGTGTAATTCCTAGGAAACCGCGCAGATGGGTGTTATTTGGGCAGTGGCTCAGGCATAGTTTGCGCATGGTTTGGTAATCCGTGTAGCCCAGAAAAGATGGAAAATTTATAAAATTGCCACTCCGAGCTTTTAAACCCCAACACGGGATATTCCTCTATTCATCCCCTCTCAACCCAATTGATGAACCTGGATGACCCAAGATTACCATGGGTGGTTATATTTCGATTCTTGGCCATTTAAAACACCAAAAGTTGTGGATCAAAGCTATGGGTTAGTCTAATCTCCTCTTTGGTTCCTCTCTTCTATTGGTGTTCCAATATTTACCCTATCTCCTTAGGAAGTCTAAAACTCTATTTTTCGGGTGAGTTTTAGGTTTAGGTTTCAAAGGGTGTTTGAATCCGGATCCAAAGCTATGATTAAAAGTGAATTCATCATCAGATTCGAGGTAGGTGGTCTATAAGTTATACACCATATTTTTTTTTATAGATTTGTGCATGTGTGCTGGGATTTTACCTATGTCTTATTGTGTATAAGTTTCCATGAGTATGATTGGGTAAATTGGGTCTCCAAATTATTTCCTTGAAACCCGCACAATTCACATGGGATGTGCAGGGAGTGACTTTCCCATTTTAGGGCCACTCATGTGGTGCACCACTATTTTCAGACCTAGAGAGTGGTAAGGGTTAAGTGAATTATTGATGAATAACAATGTGGAACCCCTATCAAACATGTCTTAATGGTGGATTAAATTCTAAATATAATGATGATAAATATTCCTTGGGTGAAAAGGTCATAATATATTGTAGGAAGGACATGAAAATGGGTAATTGGGTTGAAAGATATTATGTCGATTATTTCATGATTTTTTTTAGAAATTATTAAAGGGATTAGGGCATATTAAATGATGATCTTTAAAGTGGGTAATAGAATGGGAAATGAGGAATGTTTTAATGGGATGTAATAAGTATGTGAATGAATATTTCGAATGGGTTAATACATGACAATTAGGTGGTACACCTAAATGATTTAATAATATAAAGGGATTGTGTTATGTAATATGATAATGGTAATTGATATGAATAAGTGGGTAAATTATTGTGAAATGATAATGGGATAAATGAGTTAAATAATGGTCAATGATGAATTAGACTAATACATAGGGGTTTTTGAACACACCTAATGGGTTGGGGCATAGAAATGTGAATTTGGCTAAATGGATATGAATTGAAAAATGGTAAATTTTTTATGGGTTATGGTATAGTATTAATTCCCATGTAGGTTGTTATGTTTTGTGATATCTAATGGCATATAATATGCTTGGTTCTGTTATGGTATGATTGTGGTGACTTGATAAATAAGCACGTGCACATGGATTTGTATATTGGGGTATTTAATTGAGGTTCTACACCCATGAGTGTAGTTAGACTGAGGCTCTAGAATCCACCTCAAAATTATCATGTTAGGTAAGGGGGAAGATGCTCTATTCCCCTAATGGTGCATTCCACCTAGACTGAGGCTGCAAGGTGAGGATAATGTGATGATGTGATATGTGTATCCCTAGTGAGATAGGGACTTGATTTATTTCCCATATGCTTTGTGATTGATTTCCTTAGACCCTTTCGTAGATGATATTTAGGCCTATCCTATGGAACATGTGATCAATACAGCTTATTTAATGAATATGGTATAAGAAATGGAATTAGGATAAAATCTAGTCATGAATTAAATGAATATCATTAACTAATGGCACACAAACTGTGCCTTGTTTACATAGAATTTATTTTGTACTTGCATGAACTATCTATTAGAATAGGTATTTTGTATACACCATTGGTGGTGGCCCACTGAGTATTGTACTCCCACCCTGCTCAGGCTGCCATTGGGTACCCGAGATGACTTATTGGTTTCAGGTCAGGACAAGGGCCGAGGCCCTACTATGAGATGTTAAGTTGGGCTCAGGATGTACATGGAGAAGGTAGAAGACTTATATTCAGGAAACATTAGAATTATTGTCCCTTTGTTTTATTTTTGTGTTTTTATAACTTTTTACTACTAGTACGACATGGAATTGTTGTATTTTATTTGTGGTTGTACCCCATTTGGAAAAAATTTGGTTATGAATGTTTATTTGTTGTTTGTATTGTTTTCGTAGTTTATTTTGTGTTCTATTGTGGATTACACTAGTAAAGAGAGTATAGTCTACCCACATGACTCATTAGACCCTCACCGCTAGTCAGAAACCTCTGGAATATAGGAAGGTGCGGTTGAGGTCATGTGATGACCCGACTCGGAGCGAAAGTTTAGTGGCTTCTAGGTTGGGGATGTTACAAAATCGTATCAGAGGATTTATTTTATCTTTCTTACTATTCGGGGATGGTAGAAAATAGATTAGTAAAGTTTCGATCCTTGTTAATGATCTAATTCTTGGGAGTAACTAACCTAAATACCAGGGAAAACCCAAGTCACCCTAGGTGGGAATTGTTGTTCTTAATGTGTGTTTTTTATAGTCGAATGATACTTCACTGTTGGGTTATGCACAGGCTGTGTGATTTGAGTAATTTATAATATTTTTCTCATGGATGGAATGGCATGAGGTTATGCATTCAGGCATCATTTTAGGCACCTAAGGGTATAGGTGGCATAAATCATTATAGGCACACACACAGGATGGGTGTGCAGGGCATAGAGAGTAGAGTGAGTTTTACTCCCTTGATAAATTTGAAGAAACTGATGCCTAATAATTGTAATGCAAGTGGGTGAATGAAAAAATTTAAATGAGTAAATGTTATAAGCAGGTAAAAATTTTGTGCTATAATAAATTGTAAAAGTTGTTTTGGTGTCTAAAATAAGAAGGGTTCCATAATGACGGTATGATTGTTAATGAATTTTTCCTAATGAAAGGTGTAAATGAGCTAAAATAATGATTTTAACGTGTTTTGAAATGGGAAATCTTCCTAAGAGGATGGGATCGTGTTGTAAAAGAAGAATGAGTTTGAAGAGGTGTTAATGAAAGACTCATGATTAAGTAAATTGGTTACCCAATGTTGACCATGAACTGTGGTAGGTACGGTAGAGGGTAATGTTTCATGTGTGATGGTGATCATTGGGATAGAGTATGAAGAATGGTTTGTTTAAGGCTACTAGTACGGGGCTTTTTTCCATCTGTGGTGAAATCATGTTCTTCATTCTCTTATGTATCAGGTGAACGATATGTTAAAATAAGAATGTTTGAGTTCAATAGTGGGTATCCCTTTTACTGTTAGTTGGATGTTTGTGTGTGTGGGTTGGGGTAGTGAGAGTGCTCTAGTTTGAGACTTTGGATTTGTATTGTGGGGCCTTTCTGGTTGTGATATGGCCTAGGTGGTGTGTTTAGGGAACCCTTCGTAGGGTTTCGGCCTTTGGGTTATGAGAAGTTGTCCAGTAATGTGAGTGAGAGAACTCTCGTGGTTCAGGACCGTACAGAGTACATGCTTGAACCTAAAGATGGTGAAAGGGTCTTGGTGACCTGGTGAGGAGATACCTTGCAATTTGTGTCTTGAATCCCGGATAGGATGCTTTTCTCATAATTTCAATGAATGTGTACACCTTAGGTAGGAACCTGGAGTAGATGGTTGTTGGTGTTCTAGGCATAGGGTGCATCAGAATGGGAGTGAGAGTTTCATTCAGTAGCATTGATTTGTTTGTGTCATGATAATCGTGGTTTGAAGAGAGGACCAATATGTTCTCCTAGTTGTGACTCCAATCTAGGGAGTTGGTGTCATTAAAACTTCAAGGTGACCTTTGAGAGATGTCAGATAGGTTTTTTAGTGCTTTTGGGTTTGTGTCACACATGTAGGTATTTTTCACTTTGATAGTGGGTCTTAGAGTGTTCCATAATGGATGATTGACCTTGAGGGATGAGTGGGAAGGTTGATGGTTTGGTTTTTGGGTGAGATGAAGAGGCCACCTCAGCGCTGATGAGGCTGACTAACCAAGAGACATGGTTAGGTAAGTAAGAGGGAAATGGACTACACATAGATAAATATTGATTCGCGAGAGACCTTTGGTTTGATTGGTGTGGTAGATTGTTGTGCTTTGGTTGTTAGCTTCCAGGGATGCATCGGAAGAACTCGAGTAGTGTGGTGGAATTAGTGCCACGTGAAATGTTGGTTCATGACTATTTGGAGGTTTGGTCATGGAGAGATGGTTAAACTTGGTTGGCAATCACACCTGAGTGGTGGTGGTTAAGTGTTGGTAAGATGCATTCGGTAGGGAGGAAAGAGATCCCTGTCTGGTCATGGTGTCCCATGTCTTGAAATCATAAATGGATAAGTTGGTGGTGGTGTTATTTGAAAAATTCTTAGCATACATCACCTAGTGACGATCCTGCCCAATATATTGATATCATCTTAGGCACATAGAGAAGCTCTGGCACACTCCAGGTGACCTGAGAGTGTTTAATTTTATGAGGGACATCATGGAGTTTACGTATAAGGGGGAGGTATGTGTGAGGCCTGAGTATGGGATGTATACCATAAATGGTTTCAGGTGAGGTCCTTGGGATGGACTGAATGTCAACAAATTTCAGGGCTTCCATTCATGGGAGCTTGGAATGGGCACTAGGTGACGTTCATTATCATATTTTAAGAAAAAGCTACAAAGACATGTTTATGTTTTTAGAGTTTGCCTTGTGATTCATTGTAAGAAATAGTGGTTGGAATCCCTCTTGAGAGAAGTGTTAGAAATACTCATAAGGTGGGGAGTGATAAGTCAGTGATGGATGTGGATAAGAGAACATCATGTTGATGTAGTGGAACCGCAATGCCAATGAGGAACTTGTAAGGTACATGTTATGTTCTATAGAGAGGCAACGTGGGTCTTGGATGTGATGTATGATGAGCCAAGTGTTTTCTTGAGCTCAGGGTTCTTCTAAGTGAAGCATGTGATGTTTGTGTCGAGTCGTAGAAGGATGTGGTTGGATATGAAAACAAGTTGTGGCAAGAGAAGTAGGGGTATTATAACTCCAACGAATATTGGGGTTATATTCGGGTCAATTTTCCTTGTGTGGTTTTAGGACATCGTGATGTTGGGTGAACCTTGGTCATGTGATGTGGTGTCATGCCAAGGGTGAATTCGATGAAAGTCTTGAGGGTGATAAGAACACAATGATGGAATTCTAATGGAATTTAGGAAATTACCTCAGTGGGTTCATGGGAGGATAATTATAGCCTTCAAGTCAGTAAGCACCTTGGAAAGTTGAGAA